>OZ010659.1:44339100-49153826 GCA_963932335.1 Andrena marginata | reverse complement strand
GACGAATCCTACAGGACGCCGAGCGTCCTCCATCCTCATCTGATATTCGTCCCTTTGAATCCCCATCTCTCTCCAGCTTTACATCCACGCTCTGTTGTTCTTCCTCCGCGCCCTCGCCCCTCGCGGCCGCCGTGCCGTGTATTCTTCTTCTTCTTCTTCTTCTTCTTCTTCGCTTCATCTGATCAGAGGGAACAGAGGAGGACGGAGCGACACGCGCATGGCACAGGAATCCTAGCGCGCCCGTGTATCCTCGGCGTTGTCCTTACACACGAAACTTTATCCGACGAGATTTTTCGGGACTCCATTGCCCCGGAGTCCGCGCTTTCTCGCCAGGATTTTCGTCTCGCCGCCGATCGGTTCATCGATGGATTCGCGAAAGACCAGCGGGCCTCCTGCACGCCCGCGAGATTGAATATCTCGCCTCCTCCTGTCGTTCGTTGTTCGAGTTTCGGCAATTGGGGGTCGCTGACCATGGAGTTTCGTATCCTTGAGGATCCTTTGCACCGACGTGGCCTTGGCGGTGTCCACGCTCCGGGAAACTTTATTCAAGCTAATTCGTAGCAACGCCTAATTTCGCTTATGGCACTCCGAAATTCGGGAGAGTCAGTGAAAATTCCGGGAAATTTCTTGTTACACGAAAGTCGAAAGGGTGCCATACTTTAGGAGATAGCTCGTTCAAGTTGAGAAACTTCAGTTTCGGAAGTTAAAATGCTTCACCCTTGACCTGTAACGTTATACAAGCACACCTCTTTTCTTCGAGGACGAGCAAAAGATAGTTCCTTCTAAACTAACCCAAATTTCAGGGCCGAGAGCCTCGAATTCTACATTTCTCCAGGCATTAGACACCTTAATAAGCAATGGGTATTATTGCCATTATCCTCCACACGTTCCTACAGTCCGAGTACTTCCACTACCCCGAATGTTACAACATTTCCCATTCGTTTGCCGAACGATCCCTCTCCCCGGAATTAAATCGAAACCACCCAGCCATACGTGTCGCACCTCGCGTCCTAATCCTCCCGCTCGCGCGCAGGGGGGGGGGCGTTTTGTCTCGCGAAATTACCCGCTTAACAGGTTCAAAGCAGCCACGAGCCTTCGCCGTAGGTGTCTGCGTAAAAAGTGCGTCGGTATTATTCACCGATAACCAAACTCCCTCCCCTTCGAGAGTTCACCATCCCGTCCCTCTCGCTCCCTCGACCCCCTCGATCGACGCACATCCCGCGACGGCCGCCAAGCCGTTCGTCGAGGGAAGAGGGGGGGGGGGGGGGATAAAAAAAATGTGGGTAACCTTGCATTTTTTATGATACCTTTTTTTCCACGCGACAAAGCGGGTCCCCGTGGCCGTGCACTTTGCATACGGAATGCGACAAGTCTTTCGCCCTCTCCCCCCTCCTACCTTGCACCCCACCCCTCCTTCGTCAACGATCCCGCCCCGTCGCAGCCCGTCTCTCTCTCCTCTCTCGCGCCACTTTATTCCACCTATGAATATGTTTATTACGTTGCACCGCGGCCACCTGATGCAAGAAAGAAATTTGGCCCCGCGTGTGGCCGCGCCGGGTCTACCGGGCGCGTGCTGTCAGAACGGATAAACGTCACTCGGGGCTCGCGCTGTCGCGCATCCTTTGATCTCTATTCAATTATACCGTCGAACACGGGCTGTTTGGTAATCGTTGCTAGGCGCCCTTGTTAAGGACCGCGACGATCGTTGCACGGAGAAACTATTTCTTGAGAGAATCCAGATCGATGTGGTTCGCTTTCGGATGGGAAGAATCGTCTTTGGAAGCGGATTTGGAAAATGGATGGGGGATTAATCAGTAGGTATCTATTTTGTTTAGGCGGGCCTTCTAACTTCTAATTAAATGGAATGTCGTAGTGGAATTGAACGGTGAGGGTAAAAATTGGGAATGGCCATTTTTCGTGGTTGTGCGATTTATAGGATATTTCGTTGGTGGCAACTGGGACTAAGGAACTATTGAATCTCAAAGGGTTATAGAGTTTAAATACCTTCGTACGATAACGTTAATGATTTGGCATTCCTACTGGTTAAAAATTGAAAATGCCCACTGTGTACTGGAACATGATACGGAATGTCCCCACTCTTTGTTTAATAATAAATATAAGCTTCTGTCGTCAAGGTGAAGTAAGAAATTATTTTAGAAGAAACTAATATCAAAAAATTAAATTCATTGAACCTTGTTTCTTTAACGGTGGACTAAAGTATTAAAACTTAACCCTCATCTGTTCCTGATCCGAATCTCTCCCTCTGTGTCAAATTGACGCAGTGGTAAAAAATCGTTGAAATGACAAGGTAAACAGTTATTTTTCGATATTTTTTATTCAAATTGATGAGTTAACAGTTACTTACACTAACTTTCGCATAAAATGAAACGATGTGCAGGACATAGGGTAGAGTGGGGCTAAAAGTCCGGCGGGTAAAAAGTCCCGAATGCAAAATCTCCATTCGTAAATAATCGCTTGAATATTGCAGCATAACTATGTTGGTGGCAAAGGTAATGTGGAGGACCGCAGAGTCGGTTTCGGGCCTCCGTGCGTGTCATATGACGCCTTTGTCATTATGTACATCAAGAAGCGAAAAAAGTACGCCGTTTTTGTTATGTTATTCGAAGTAAATTACCGTTTAACATCGTATAAGGTGAATACGTTAAGACTGTATGTTCCTTTAGTAATGTGTACATGATATGGTTTATTTCTGAATGATAATATTTTCGAACCTATATATTGGCGAAACTATAAAGGTACCACTGGGACAAACAGTCCCTTATTTATATTTTATAGATATATCTTTATTTTTTGTTAAAGAAGTCATGTTAGAATACTAAAAAGAGTGGTTGTCTTTATTAAAGCAAACCATTTAGTGAAGTCATAAATTATCCATTTTTCCCCTGTTTTTTTATATTAAAATAATTTGAGTTCAAGAAATAAGGACAAAGTGCTTAGAAGAGAGTTATATCTTTATATTGAGCTAAGATTATTGTGCGATTTTTTGTTCAAGCTGAATCTGTGTCCTGTATTTTCATTATTTTGTTTCAAAAAAGGTTCCT
This sequence comes from Andrena marginata, assembly GCA_963932335.1. NCBI lineage: Eukaryota > Metazoa > Arthropoda > Insecta > Hymenoptera > Andrenidae > Andrena > Andrena marginata. The sequence goes on along the minus strand of OZ010659.1, from coordinate 49,150,764 downwards.
GTAGTATTTCCTTTCAATTCCCCAAAAAATGGTTTATTAAATATTTGTTGCTTTCAAAAGAGTTTTTTTTACTTATTTTGTTTTATTTTACACGAAAAGTTGGTTAGAAGATATTAAGGAGTTTTTACCCCAAGCAAACTCATTTTTAATTGACACACATTTTGTAATATAATAACTCAACAAAAAAACCCCTATTAAACAACAATTTTATAAAAAGAAAGTATAATAGTTGTTGTTTATACAAAATAACACCGTATATCTCTAGATTTTTATTACTACATTGCACATAGGTTTATATAAAAAACGGGACTTTCAGCCCTATCCTACTGCTTGTTTACAAGAATCATAAATAACAGAACAGTATAACTTAATAATAATAATAATAATAATAATAACTTAATACAAGAAAACAGTGGCAAATTCACACGAGGGACGGATGAGGGTTAATTTTCTCGATAAAGCTGTTGTGTGACATTTCCTGTATTCCCCTCACCCTTGAATTGTTTGATCAACTGATATTTCGTATTAAAATGTAAGTACGTGTAATATTCCTGTGCATTCACAGAAATAGTTACTGTCGACCGTTAAGGATTATGGGGGGGGGGGGGGGGGCGGTATACCTTCGCGAAACGTCGACACGAACTAATCCCTGTGTTTAACAGCTCCTTCGAAAAACCAACTGCGCGGGACTCCATTTTTCACCAAAATCAGTCCATGAATACAAAAGGGGCACGCAGGGGCGCGGTAAATCGCGTTGGTTTACGACCCCCTCAGCCCGTCCGGCAATCATACAAACAGAAACACAGTTCGAATCGGCCAAATGAAACGCCCATCCGTTCCCGTTATTGTTTTATGGGGCAATCGGCGTTTCCGCTCCGGTCAGGTAAACGAAGTGGGCGCGAGTTGTAATTTACGCGAGCCCAATGGCGGGCAATAAAAATCGCCGCTTGTTAGAAAAGCGCGAGGGGCGAGGGCGGCGGGAAAATCCGTGCTAACCGTCGAGCAACTTCCAACGACGGTGTAAACCGTTATGGCGGGTCGCCGGCGTCCACTGTGCCTTCGATAATACGGGGGAAGTTGTATTGACGGCAATCGAGCTCGATTATTATCGCGAGACACGTAATCGTGTTTCCCTCGGCGAAGCACAGCACTCGCAGCGACTCGAAATGATCCGAGAGGCAGGACGATAAGTGTCACCTGGAGGAGAGACAGAAACGAGGGGGTGCAAGCTTGTACGCTTCCCGATGGTCGCGGCGGATGGGGGCTCGAGGGGTGGGGTGGGGCGGCGGTGGCGGCGGAAGGTGGAAATTGTTCACAAATCTAATTGCACGACGCGCCTTTGTACTTCGTCCTTATTGTTCTACTTTATGCCTGGATGTTTTATTGCGGCCCCATTGTGGCCGCCTTAACCGTGCAACGTAATTAATTCTGAGTTTCAATTTTCTTTCTCCGAGGGCGAATCATTTATGAACGCGCCTGGTCGGGGAGCGCGTCGAAATCGATCGGCTCTTGGAGAGGTTCTACAATTTGGATTTGCAATGTTTATCGTATGTACGAGGCGATTATGGTGATCGATTTAAATAGCACGTTCTATTCTTATTACTGAATGGAGGAAGCGACGATTTTGCGACTGTTAGTTAACTGTGGTTCTTTTTTCAAAACAACGTGTATTTATAACTACGTTATTCGGGTTGAAAAGAAGAATGTAAATGTAGGTATTTTATTTTTAGAAATTTGCCTGACTTAAGCAGGGTAGTAAAGTTAAGGCGTCCTTAGGGTCGTTTAATTGCTGGGCGAAATATAAGAATGGCTTGTAGAAGTTTCCAGGTCGATAGGTACTGTTCATATTTGGTAATAAAACAATGAATTTCGGTGAGCTATTCTTTAAGAATATAGCCGTGTCATATAACGTTATGACGGTATTAGCTTGGAATTTTGAAAAGCTACAATGGAGATTTAATATTAATTGCAGTTTCCTTCACAAATCTTTGGAAATTGAATAAATATTTCGTTCTCGCCGCGGTACAAATGCCTTCATTGATTTTCGAACGCGTACATTGCATCGAGTTTATGTCACCGTACTTATACGGCATAGGGTGGGACACACAAGATTTGAATAATACATCCGTCGATCGCATGCGACACGAAGGGCCGACGAAAGAAAGGTAAATATCATCGAGCCTCGGCAAACAAGGTCTATCCGGAGCGAAGAGTTAGTGGAACGATCCTTTCCTTTGCCAAAAATCGACTTCCCATTCATCAATTTGATCAGGAAAATTGTATCTTCTTACCAAAACGTGCTTCCTATTTGTTACAATTTTGATGTAATATTATTCTTCCAAATTACATGGTTTTACTGATGATAATTAAAAATTGCTTGGTGTTTAATTAGAAATTAATAACTTCTATTACCCACTGTTAGCGATAATCAGTAATATTAAATGTCTATGAATTTTTGGAGTTTTAAAAGTTGAAATAGAATTTCTGTGAAATCGGGGCTTTCGGTAAAATGGGACGATCGCAAATTCAGAGGAATATTTATTACAATCTCGATTCGACCTCTGGCGCACTCTTTCCGCATTTCGTGCACGTTCGATCGACAAAGAGAACGGCAAGCTGGAGCTTCTGGAAGATAGACTTCGGCAGAAATAACGCGGTCTACGTGGCCTGAAACAGGCGAAACGCTTCGGCCCCGCAGCTACGGGATCGTGTTTTTCGAACGAGGAACGGCGCCGACTTTGAAACGAGCTTATTGTCGATGCATTAGGTTACAATCAATTACCCCTGACACGTAAAACAGCAATAAAGTGAAGCGGGGTGCGAAGACTTTTAACAATTTAAATGTGCTGGCATCAATTGGTAATTACTAATAAAATTTCTATAATTATAGGCGAAATTGTCTGGAACGTTATTGCTTTTGCAACGAAACGTTAAAATGAAAAGCAGCTTGCAGGGGGTTTGCCGTATCGAGTCGAAGCACTCGTACCCACCACAGGCTTGTAGCCACACGAACACACCGTTGCACATGCGGGACCACGAACAATAATTTCCATACTAACGTTATCACGAGGCGCCCCTGCATCTCTGGACTACGTGTTAGATTTGGATAACGCTAACTTGACAGAAGGGGATGGTCACCCTCATGGAAATCTTCTCACCTTTCTGCGAGCAAAACCGCATCTCCTACTCCCTCGAAATTCGACTTCGCTGCATGTTTGCGATATATTTCAGCGGGCCAAAGTTCAACCCCCTCGAAATTTCAAGCTTCCATGTGTACCGTCAGAAATCCTAGAGAAATTCCAAGCTAGACGTTTGTCTAATGGTTTCATTTTCATAATAATTGTCATTACGACTCGTCTTACATATTCTGCCTTTGAAAGAATACGAGTGTGCTAATAATTCTTGCACTACCAGAAATATTATCTTTTCCTTGTCTCCGTTAAACCAATGACGCCCAGCTTTTATGTGAATTTAGCTACCCTATGCGATCATCCCATTAATTTACAATTATAATTTCCAGCACATTACGATTGCACCCTCTTCACTTTTCGCCCCTACGTTCGTCTGCGAATTTTGGAAGCCTGCACTTGTGTGCTCCGGTTATGGCCGTAGGTTTCACCGTCCCTCACGATCCATTTCCGTAAAATCGTATTTCTCGCCTCGGAGAGAGCGATCGAGCATCGGTAACGACCAAAGATAAATTCGGCTGTTCATAACCAAGCTGGATCGCGATAGATTGAATCGGCCTAAGCAACACCAACCCTCCCACGGATTTCATCCTAGCAACCCCCTTTCCTCCCCCTGCGCGTCTGCTCGGCATTTTCGAGGTGGACGCCAGAGCTGACCGAATCACTATCAGCTAGATATTCGCTGGCGTGGCGTTTGCGCCCCATTTTATTAAGGAAATCCTACCCTGTCCACCCTCTGGCCGCACCGCGCCCCTCGCACCCCCGGACCTACGGATCTATCGGGACGAGGGAGGAGATTTCCTCGTCGTAACACGTGCGACGACGTGCATTTCCACCGATCCTGGTTTTCCACCTTCATCCCCTTTCAACCCCCCCCGCCCTGGCCCCTCCGCCTCAAACCAAGCGACGACCGTGGAATTGTTTTCCCCCCGGACGGACGCATTTTTCTCGCGAACAGGCGCTGCAGGAAGACAGAGAAAAGGGGGGGAAACGGGAGTAGTAACGTCGGCTTCGCTTGCAAATCGATGACCGCGTTAAGCATATCGATGAGCTTCGGGGGAATCTCGACCCCGTTGCGCGTGAAATACGAAATTTTATTAAGAAGCTTTCTCGCGACGGTGATCCGCGGAACGTTCTCCGATATCCCCATGATTATATCAGGGATATCAACTCTTACACGCTCCACCACAAGAAAACATTTTCAATAATTTAATGGAGTCTCTCACCCCCCGCCCCCTACCCACCTACGGACGACTGTGCCTCGGACTCCATGTTTTCCCCCAATATCCTCGGAAATTCATTTCCGATGCCTTCTTCTCCCACAGGGGCGAGCAGAAATAAATATCTGAGAAGGATTAAACGTTCCGTAGGAACGGATCCGGGGTATCAATTTCAGCGATACGCCCCCGGGATACCCCGGCGTAAAGCGGCCAGCGTGTTTAGCCTTCCCTTCGCGACAGAAAGTCACGGTAAAGCATTTAAACTGGCTAGAATCATCCAGCAATTTGACCTAGGGGCGGGGGGGGGCAAGATTTTCCGCCGCCCGCACCCTCAATCTTGCGGAACGGCTCTAAACTCCATCGCGCCGCGGCTGCTAGACGGGGGCGAAGTAATAAAAATATTCCGCGCCGCCGGCAGCCAAGGGGCGGCGGGCGTAGACAGAGGGAGGGCGGCCGGGACCGCGTCATTAAAGGAAATTATAACAAAGTGGGTCCTCTGCGGAGTCCCGTGAGCCACCGTTGGCCCGTGGATGGAGCTTTTGCAGCGGCAGAAGATGGACGCGGGATGGAAGAACGGCGAAGGAAGGGCTGACTCAGTTCGCGCGGAAAACGAATTGAAATTTTAATCGTCCACCCCAACCGCGCCCCTCCCCCCCCCCACACCTCTGCCGGACAAAATGCGTCGTCCACCTTTCTCGTCCGTCCACCGTAACAATTCCCCCGCCCTCTCCCCTCACCCAGCAGCCCCGTTTTTTTTTCTACTTCCCACTTTCTTCCTCGTCCACCACCTTCTCACCATATTTCTTTTTTTCGGAACGGGTTAAACGCTTTTACGCGCGCCGCCATTACGCCCCGTAGCCGACGCCGTCCTTCCTACTCGTTTTTAAGCTTCGTGTTTATTCCTCGGTCGTTCTCACCGGGCTTTTGCCTGCCCCCTCCGCCCGACGGGGGCTCGATCTCCTACCGATCAACCCGCTTCGTCTCGAGAGGGTGGAAGCCCGCGTCTCGCCACTTAATGAATTCGGTCCGGGCGCGCTTCTTCCTGATGAAGATTGAAAAAGGTCCTTTCCGAACGAATTACGAAAAGCCTTGGTAAAAATTTCACGTGAACTTTAACCGCGGAATTCACTCCACGCGAGACTAATAATTGACCCAGGATTAGGATCGACAGCTCCACTAATCTCGGTGCTGCACAACTGTTACCCGTCATAACGGTCCTAAGGAACAGTTTCGAAAACCGGAACCGATCTCGTATCGCCTTTCAATCCCTGCCCGCTTCCCGCGTCGATTAACTCGTTCCCCGGGACTGTTTCGTTTGTATACACCAAGAAAAAGGTCCGTTTTTCGGCGGCCGGTTTTCGCGTCCTCGCCCTTCGTCCCTTTGTCAGGTATCGCGTTGCAAGCGAGCACGAGGCGAGCATAAATTACCTTAAAAATGAAAAGTGGAAGAGAGGAGACGTTAACGACTCGAGCGCGGATTCAATGGCGGACGGTCCTCGGGTTCGTCGCACGTGAGACGTATGGCACATGTGCGTGTAGAAAGATGGGAGAGAGGATGTAAAGGGGAAGGAAGACGTGGGGTCGGGATGGGAGCGAGGGGATGGTGGGACGTCGCGTTGACCTTAGGTGGCCGCCGCACCTGACGAAAAATGGATCGTTCCACCGTTCAAGGATGAGCCACGAGGCTGCGAGGACTCCTCCACAGGCTCCTCCTGCGCCCTACCGTATCCGTATCAAATTTTTCTCGCTCAAGGGAACGAGGCGTGCGCGCGCGCGCAGGGGGGGGGCGTGAGGGTCTAGGCCCTCGAAACCATTGAAAACTTATTGAGAAATCGTGAAAGTCGATCGGCGCTCGACCCTTGGGCGCTATTGTCGACCACGGCATCCACGAGGAGCAGCCGTGCCCGCGGACAGGCAGGGGAAAAAAGGGGGCATTGTGTGAAATTAGAGCCCTTCTTATGGTAATTGGACCACCGTATGATTGCCGGGTTACATTCGACTATCCCGCGGACCTTATAGTTTCCTACTGCATTAGAAGGCCAACGACTCCGACCGCGGCTCTCGAGGCACGTGTCTTCGAAACGATTCCCATTTACTTTTCCTGAGCGGGCTTTCCAACGAGGTTCTGAAAATTTCAGTTGTCTATTCTTGTTTCGTGATTTGCCAGCGAGATGGTTTACGTGTGTTATATACTTTGGAGGAAGTTCCTTTTAATTGTAACTGAACCCGGAGGAAACGAGAAACACCTATCGCTCCATTCACCCTTCGTGGTCACACTTCTGTAAAGTGAAGTGGTGGTCACACTTGGTCCAATGGACCCGGTCGATTTTTAAACGGTTACTATAAGAACTGTATCGGTCCAATCGAGTCCCAAAAATTATAATACACGCTTTGAACATTGTAGAATATGGAATAGTCGCGTTTTAGTAAGAAATGAAATGAGAACATGTACCAAAGAAATCGAAAAGGTGTAAAGTCCTGAAAAATGAACTTTTTTACTAAAACAATCAATACCATTTTTATTCTTCAATTCATTTTCGTAGAGATTGTGGCTGATACTAATAAGATATAGTCCTTTTAGAAAATATACAGTTTCATACTATGGGTTTCAAAAAAGGTATTTATTATGAGATCTGAAGACGGTCAATTGTGGAGTAAAAAAGACGTTTAATTTAGAGAAATATCTATTAATTATTATTATGATGATTCGTATTACTATTAAATGATTATTATTATTATTTCTATTCAGAAGAAAGGAATTTAACAATGAAAAGAATAGACTTTAGTCTTCTCCCGCGCATTCGTACTCATTATACAGACCTACTTATAACTTGGGAAAAAAAATATTCTCACATATTTCTTCTTGACTCACAAGAAATATTCTTCTTCACCATGCACATTACATTTTATTAAAGTTAATCTGCTCGAGCCACCGGTTACCCAAAACCGTCCACCGATTTTTCTCCCACGGTCCAGCCACGCAGTATCTATTTCAGCCGAGAGCCATCACCGAGTCGCCTTTCCTCGCGCGCGGCCGGTATCAGCGTTACGTCACACTGATCGGCTCCGCGAACGCATAAATCGGTTTCCTCGCGAAGTCCGCACTCGGTTAAATACCGAACGGGGCCGGTTAATCAAAGCGGCCGTGACGTCTCAAGGTCAGCCTGTGTTTTTTCGCCGTCTCAGCAAACGATCCGAGAGTTAATTAAGAGAAACGAGTCCCGGCCGATCGAAAAACCGTGGGCCCTGGAAAAAAGTCTCGCGTCCACGCTGTTGTCTCCCTGCTCGTGACCATCGCGGCTACTTACATACGCGCGTACAGGTCTTTCCAAAAAAAATTCCACCGATCTTGCCGTCTCTTCGCCCGGCTGCTCGCGATACGGCCGCGAGAGACTCCTCGGCACCACGGTTCCCACAACATCCTTTGTCCAGTCTGGCCACGGCGAGAGACGCGGAGAGAGAGCGGGAGAGAGAAAGAGAGAGGCCGGGCCCCGAACTAAAACTAAAACTAGTCTAACTGCATCCTGACGTCATCCGCGGCGCGATTTGCCTTAACCTTGAAGCTTCTCTCCCTCGCCCGCCACCTCTTTTTCTTCGCGCAGCGAGAGAAAAGGAGCAGGATAACGCGCGGAGAGAAGGTGGAGCGGAGGCGGGATACGCCGGCGAGGGGGAGGCAGGAGGCCGGTGGTCCTTTTGTTTGGAACAACTCCCCCGGCACAATTAAAGTTCGTTCACACGTTTTCCTCGAATTTCAGCCGCGGCGCCGTCGAATTACCGCCCGGGCCACCTTACAGCGGATCTGGGGCCCCGCGCCGATTATGAAAATTGCCACGGGGGGGGCCTTGATCGATCGTGCTGGAAGGACGCGGATGGTCCACGTCAGCCTTTGATCGGCATCGCTGCTAGTAACCTCGCTATTTTACTCCTCCCTGCGACGGGCCGGTGACGCGATCGCAAGAGTGGAAAATAGACTGCAATCTTCTAATCTTTGTGTGGTACGTTCTGGAGATTCTTCATCCAATTGAGAGGAATTTGGCTCTTTATACTTATACAATTGTTACGAAAGAGAAACAACGCAGCTGTCAGTGTTTCCCTCCTTTGCTACTGTTCAGTAATTCTAGCTGCCACTCCTTTTTCTTTTGCTCTTAGGGTGAATCCGGGAGACGCAGTCGGGCTGAAGAGTTGGTCGAATGGCTATATTCAGACTCTATATCTGTGTATATGTAAAAGTGTGTTAAGATTTAGAACAGTTAATTCTCTATGAATCAACTGTTTCGAGCAACTCTTCAGCTGGACTGCGTCTCCCGGATTTACCCCACCTCGATTTTCCGATTCCGCATGGTTGCCTTCTATCAGTGCATGGTAATAACGGCACACCTCGTATCTACTGTGTCCTAAGGAGGTTTCAAAATGCTTTAATTTATATATACCTACGTAATTGGAGAACAACTTCGCGTTAAGTTCAGCTGAGAGCAGCAAGAACATCCTTTCGTTATTGGAACGAAGCACAGCGTCGAACGATTCTCAACATGCGAGTTCAAAGACTCGAGGCTCTACCCCCTGCCACCGGTCCCAAATGAAGGAATACGAGCCGCAGGTCGCGGCGAACTCTAATTCGTCCTGTTCTCGTACGATTCGTTCTCGGACACGAACATTCCTCTCGTTCGGCCGTGACGAGATCGAGAAATAATTCAAACCGCGAAAACCTATAATTTTGGTTCGCCGCGTCCCGCTGGAGATCTTATCGATCGTGGACAGGCAGGGGGAGAGCGGAGCGGAGACAAAAGAGAAAGAGAGAGAGAGAGAGAGAGAGAGAGAGAGAGAGAGAGAGAGGAAAGCCGAAGAAATATCATCGATACTATTGGTAAATACAGAAATACCGTTCCCGCGGGCGAATGCCGCGGGGACCAGTTTCGTGGTATTCACATTAATTTTCGATGCGTCGTCGATCCGCCATGGCGAGCGCGGTTCGATTTCTTCTTCTTCGTGGCCGTCTTGCCCGTTCCTCCTTTTTCTGGCCGCCGCGCCGCGGCTCCTCCTCTCTTTTCCACACGGATTCGGCCCTCGCAAACACGAAACGCCGCGAGAAACGAGCCGCAAAAATCCTTTGTTCGCGCCCACGTGACGGGGTCACGAAGCGTGTCCCGTTTCGCCCCGTGATTCCGCGGTTCCTACGCCTCCAAGTGACCGAAAGCCGATGGTGATTACGCGACGGAGCTTCGATACGAACTCTCTAGGCGTATTGCATTTTCATGTCCATTGGTGTTCAATCTGTGACTTTGAATCGTGGATTGATTTATGAGGGGATCGGGGGCAAAGAGCTTGAAGATAAACACGCAAGGTAGGACCCCCCGATCGTCGGGGAAACTACGAGGTATCCAGCGAGCAGGCCGCGGCTGGATCCTTTGAATTGAAAACAGAATTCTTTCGGCTGATTCTATTAATTTCCACGGGGACTCGGGTCGAAGAATGTTTACGACCGCTGTTCACAGTGTGGACAGTTTGTTTTCGGTCAAGCAATCAGCACATTCGTCGATGGGAAAGAAGAGTTAAATCGTTTTACGACCGAGCATAATCGCTTGTAAAACCTTCGCCCGTAGGAACCTCCGTTTACGAGAATATTAATTCCGAAAACATGTGTGCGGTTGCTTGTATCACCCTGTATTCTCTGGCACGGCGGTCGCGCGTTACATTATTCGAAATACTTAACAAACATGACTTCACGAATACCCTGGATCTTAACTCTATAAACCCATAACTCCCCACAACCACCGTCCCCCATCACCCCCTCCGCCGCATCAAAGCGAAACACGCATTCGCAAACGTCGACGCCACCCTCGTGCCCAGTAACGGGGCCATTTACCTTCTCCACGTGCACGCGAAACGAACTCGAGCTTATCGCTCGCCAGCATCCCCCGCGACCGCCCCCTCCAGCCGACACTCCACCCCCGGCGGGTCCTCGTCGCCTGTCCGCTCTGTCGCATCAAGGACGGGCAGCCGATGAGTCAAAGGAAATTAGGGCAATCATAATTTGCCGCGGCGCAGCGGCGATAAGAAAGGACAAGTGCACTTGTCTGTGCAGGTGCAGCCGGGCACGGGTGGACGGAGGAAGGTGAGCTGAACGGCGAGAAGCAGCGGACGGGGGGCGCGGCGGTTTCCATTGTTTCCTGAACAATGTTGTGTACCGGGTGTTTCCACGGTGGCACAGTGTCGGAACGGCCTCTGTGCGGCGAAGAGGCCGGGGAGTGCATCGAGCGTCGCCGATGCACCAGCGTTCCACGGCATTGTGTCGGCGCTCAGGTAGGAAACGGCGCGGCCCCGTCGCCGTTCGCGCCAACTCTCCGCGACATCGATTGCTTTATTGCCGCAATATCGGGGATCAATTCGGCTGAACGGTATTCACGGGTCCGCGCTTTCCAGGAATCCTCCAATATTCCTCGTTCCACCGGCAGACTAATTGCGTGCGCGTTCGAAGGAATAATTAATTTACAGCGCGACGACTGGGCGGCCCGAGGCTGTCGATTCTCATCCGGCGATTTCCGTACCGGGGTATCATCTTTTCCGTGGCCCGGCACGATCTGGGGAGACAGTTACTCTGATATGATGATGGGCTAACAAGGGATATCACTCAGCTGTTAGACAATGACTTTGATGAAACTCGGCATACAGGTGGAGTGTGTAAAAATATTACAGGCATATGTTTTTTAGCTGTGAGAATTCATGTTTTGGGGGGTGCATCCACCCTTCGATACCCGTGGAATAACTCGAAAGTGATATCGGGTTCGAAGAAATTTGTTCACCAGAGATGGGCAAAAAATTGTTTGAAATGAAAATTTATGTACGTAATTTTTATTTATATAATTTTATGCCAACCTCTGTTTTTGACACAAGAAGCATCAGTGGCAGTCGTGTGAATGCAATTATTGTTCCAAGTCTCGCGTCAGAGGTGGTTGAAGTGGATTGCACCAATAGGAATGTGAAGCTTCTTTACACCACTACATAATTTTCATTAAGGGGTTATGCCTATACTGGATTTATTTTTAAAAACTTGAAGACTTTTTTAAATAAACGGTTGTATACTCGAGAGTATATATTTTAAAGCTCCTGTAGTTTCCTTTTGCAATGCGATATCTAAATAAATAATGGAATTATAGGCGCTCTCCCAGAAACGTTTTGTTTATTTAAACACTTTACGGTGGCCTTGTAACTTTTTTAATATACTGATTTAGTTAGTATATTAAATTATCCAGTCCTTAATCGTAGCTTTTTAATTTTCATTGCGTATTTTTTATTTTACAGATGAAAAATATCGATATTTCTGCTATGAGAAGCCGCTATTTTGTAGCCAATTAATTTTTCGAGATAATGAATGATTAGGGACTAGATACTCTAGTAAACACACTAAATTCCCGCGAATTTTTTATTTCGGATGAACCAGGTCAAAATTTGAGTGATAATCACAAACTATTGGAAAAAAATCGCTGCGGGGAGATGAAAAAAATACTACAAGTAGTTTAACATGTACACTTTAGAATACACAAAGGTTTTATTAAGAAAGCCTTCAAGTTTTTCCCCTAAAAATATTCCCGAATATGCATGTTTTTCAGACCTCACAGGTAGGCATAACCCCTTAAGTACTCATATAGTAAAGTTGAAATTTAAAGGTTATTAAGTTACTGACAGTCACTTCAATTTCAAGACGCAATAACCATAACACTCCGCAAATGCGCCACAGTTTCGAGCATCTTGGAAAAGAGAAGACACCCCAAACGGCAGTCCTTAAAGTCCAGCCAATATCCATTCAACGTTCAAAGTTGACAATTTAATGAATTGTCCCGTGTCGACCTTCCCCGATTTCCGGAACAAATTCGTCACTCCAATTGTGTCCTTCGGCTCGAAGCACCCCACAATACGCTCGTCGATTCCGCATTGTCGCGAATAATTATCGCGAGGAAAGCCGGCGAAGGGAGTGAGCGAGATAGGGGACGCGAACGAAAGGTGAGACAGAGGGAAAAAATAGAGGAGCGATCGTGGTGTCGACGACAATCGGTAATTTCTTCGGTCATCGATCATCGCGGAGCGTGGCGCGGATTGGCCGACGTTTCGGGGTTGCCGACGGAACCGTAGCTTCCGATTGGCTCGCGGCAAGTGTGAGAAAATCTCCTGCAAGAGTGCTCAATGCCTGTCGACCGAGATGATTTATCGCAATGACGCTCTTTTTTTTGTACTTTCCATTCGTGCACCGCTGCCGACGCGACCAATGACGCGCTGCTATTATATTTGCAGCGAGACGCGTCCGCGATTTTTAGGGATGCATCTCGGCAACAATTTCGCGATGATGTGGTGGACTTTGCTGCAGCTTTTCTTCGGACCAGTCGGGCAGGAGGAAGAGTTGAGAAGGGAGAGAAATTGAAAGACGAATATTCTCTTATATTCGTAATCTATAAAGTACAGCAAATTTATTACTATGTAATACTAGTTCTTCTACTCCAATTTTATCGAAGAATTCTTCTTGTAGGATAAAATAAATTTCTGTATAATAATTCTCTTCCATTGCGGTAGGTTTTCGTTAAGCACGATACAAGTTACTTGCATAACGATTTTAAAATAGGGCAGTGAGCGCACACGTCTGATGTACAAGTATCGAATAAATCTTTTGATTGCAAATTAAAAGGGAGAACGGTGATGGATTTTAATTGAATCGAACATGCACCGAAGTGAACTTTAGGGGAAAATTCAATTCCCCCCAGGATGCCGCGGCCTCGATCACTGTTCTGCCATTCTTTTTCTCTTTTTTTTTTGTACATTGCGGCCGATGACGTGCACCTATGCGGCAGGACACGGTGCGTCGTCGTTATATTCGCAGCATGTAAATAATGCATCCACTGCACCGCATCGCATCGCTGCGCGTCGAAATTTTCATAGGAGGGTGAGCTCCCAACAATGGACGATGATCGAGCTATTTTTGCGGGTGAACCGATACAGGCGAAACGATTTTTTGCCCGGGGGCCTTCTGAATTCCCGTCGCCGTGAAACAATGAAATTCAGCGCGAACAAGATCCAACGCCGTTAAAAGGGGAGCAAATAAAATTCTGAAACATCGCTCGATAATTGCAAACAGAATCCCAATTAGTATGTATTCAAGAACCAAATCACTGGTAAAAATAGAACCTAAATTTCAACAATAAAGCTATTAGTCACAATAGGAATCGGTCACTCTTGTCCAAACACCAAATGGCAAGCAACACCCATTTGACTAATTGTAACCCTAACTTCACAGCCAGAGTTGGGCATTATCTAAATAAAAAATTATTTAAATAACGTATGGAGTAAAAGATACTTTATCATTCTCGATAACTCCTAGTTATCTTTATTCGACGTGTAACGAATAAAATTTGTACCTTTCTTTGTATCTTAGATATGTAATTCAATAAAATTTTGCCCACCTCTGCTCACAGCGACGATTAAAGAAGAAATCGGTTACACGAGCATGAAATCACTAAAAAACCTAAAGCCTTGTGAATCTTGGGACAGCGAACGTCAGCTGTGGAGCAGTACTAAAGAAGAATACGATCGAATTTGTCGGTCGATTACTTACGTAGCCGCGGCGGTACGAGCTAATGCACCGGCTGAAGAGTTAATTTAAAGAGGGGACCGTACCGATTCCAGAATAATGCAAACGTTTCGTTGGTATCCGCTTACGAGGACCCCGGGTTCTGCAGTCTCTTTACGAGGGTGCATGTCAATGACCCTAAGCAAGCTTCGTCGAGGGCTGACACACGGGGGTGGTCCCGGGTTTCGGGGGATGAGTACAGGGGACCGTCGCGGCGTGTTTCGGCATTTTTCTGACTCCACTGACTGCATGAACGGGGGTGGAAGGAAGAAGGGGGGGGGGTCGCGGGGGGCTGATGAGCTGCTGTCGTTGCTACTTTGGGGTAGGTCGGTGCACGAACGCCGCCTTGTGATTTAAGATACGCCCGGAAAAAGGAGAAAGGAACCCGTAAGAGAGGGTTATTTACTGGCAAAACTCGAGCTTACGTTCCACTTTTTCCTTTGTCCCTAAATACAAGGTTTTTTCGAGTTTCCAAGCAAGGCTTCCTCCCTTGTCGGTTCGCCAACCGATGTATAAAATCATATTTTCTATGGGACAAAGCGTCGCGTCGACGGTGCTCGAGGAAATAAACGCGTCTGAACGAATTACAAAATAATTTTCTCGGTAGTCGCGGCCCTTATATTTCCATCTCTTTTCCCCCCTATTTTTTTTCGGCAGGGACCCGCGGTTCCTTCTCGACTCGTTGCCCCGGGAAATTGAAGAATTGATAGTCCTTTACGTATTACGTATATATACGAAAACGAGCCGAGCCGAGAAGAGCCGTCGGGGGACTCTTTAGGCGACGTCCACAACGAGATTAGATATTGCAAATGGACGTGGCTTATCTCGGGGCGAAACGGCCGGCTGGACGTCAGCCCCGCTGGCGATAAGACTGACTCCGGGGTGGATTTCGCGCCCTCCTTTACGCTTCGACAGTGGCCTGCATTTGCATTTTTCCCAAATTCTCGCCACCCTCCACCACGTATCTCGACCATTCTCAGCCCTTGCCTCGATTAAGCGATTACACGCCGCTCGTATTTTATTAAATAAACACTCCGTATCTCTCCCATTGCAAATTTACAGGGCCAGCCAGGAAACAGTTTTGTTGGAAATTTGTGTTCACATTGATATTCACTGACACACGAAAATTCAAGTTCAAATTTATTTTTCTTCTTGCATCACATGTACTACTCTTCTTAATCAGGTTCAAGGTACACGTATAATTCTACCTGAACCGAAGAATTGCGTATCCTTTATAGAATTGATAATAATCTCCGTGATTGGGATGAAATATAAGATGCAAAGTACGTTGCTCGAAACTGCAACGTGTACAACTGTAGCAGCACTCGAGTTACCCTCATAAATAATGGGAATATTGGTGGTACGTACACTGTGAGGTGAAACCAGCACATTCGCGTGTACGTTCGTATAAAAAAGAAACTGCTATTGGGATTGCGAACGCCCTTTCCGACGCTGGAAAGGTTAACGTTCTCATTCGTATTCCGCTGTGGTGCCACGGTGGACCGTGCCACATTTTAAATTGTGACCATCTGACGTAGTTGTAGCCGGCTGTGAAGTATATCTACGTAGAAAATCGTAATAAACGCGCAATTATTTCCGCGACAATTCTCTGTTACTAAATCTCGAATTCACAATAATTCCTGCTCACCGTTTTCCACCGATGTATCGAGCACGTTTGCTTTTATCCTCGTCGGGCACGTAGCGAAGTGGGTTTTATGTGCAAGAAGATAGGTTTCAACAGTATCAAAGGCGGAATCGTGGAGTGTCTGAGTCGAAGTATTTGAGGGTGTGAAAGTAACTTCGCCGAGATTTTTTTCTCACGGCTAAGATAACCGTGACAGTTCCATCCCTCAAACGGACCGAGATAAAGCGAGTCTTTAACGAGCACTTAACTGTCCCCCGCCAATAAGAGGAGACTTCGTTTAACGTGCTCGAACCGGCGACACCTTCTCGTCTAGTCTTTGATAAATTGGAGGCGTTTGGAAAACGAATTATTGCATTATATCTCGAGAGTCTGGCGACAATTTGATAGGTCAGTGGAGTAGCTGGTATTTCAACTATCCTCCTATACGAAGAATCGCGTTCAATGATACACTTGAATTTAGCGCAGGTTTCTTCTACCTTAATGATTTCCCACCCTCATCCATAATCATTTAATCAGAGATCAGTAAAAACAACCTACTTTAATCAAATAAATCTATTAAGAATTTTTACTCCTCACAATCTTTCATGTTTCTATGGCTCCCTGATGTCTTTAGAATTCTTAATCTAACACGACGAATAGTATTATTACTGCGTTTATTATGTACAAGACACAAGAGTCTTGACCCTCTCCAACTCAAAAGTTAGATGCCAGCAGTACCTAACCTTCATCACCATCGTGCAAAAATACAGCCAATTAATATTCTGAGAATATAATGAGCCAAACGTTTCTTTCAAACATTCTTGCAACAATAACACGTTCCTCCTCGACGGCCGCTCCGCTTGCATAATTACCGAAAGCTCGTTGCGCCTAGATTCCTACTGTGGAAACGTGAAGATCAACGTACTCAGCCGTTCTCTTCGCAGTGGGCAAAATCTTGGGAGTAGCGTGCGTTTGGCGGTTGACTGGTCCAGATGATGCCCAGAAACGTAATATATAGATACGGAGACGCCGTAAATCCACAAACCGAGGCCGGGGCTAATAGTGCTACGGCCATACAATGTTATTAATCACGCGAACGGGCTGCCGAGGGTCTTGCGAACTTAATTAATTAAATAATATAATAGCCAGAGAAACTAGGGAGCAACTACTCTCTCTCTCTCCTTCCCGTTCCACCCCGCGCGTCGCTTCTCAACCCCTTCCGTCGGCCTGTCCCTATCCAACCGTCCCTTATTCGCTCTCCTTGTCTCTCTCGTATCGGAAACGTCCATCAACGGCAGCATCCCCGAGGCGCTGTTCCTCCTCGCTGTCCAAACCTCATGGCGTACGCACCGGGTATCGCTGGTATGCAGCTGTAATTGCGTAATTTCTCCCCCGTATTTGCTTGCGCGCGCTGGATGGCGCGTGTTTACGTTTCCTGGGGAGTTATTACCGCTGGACTTCCGCGGGAATAAAGATTCCCCGCGATAACGGGGGTAGCAACCGCGATGACGGGCTCGTGTGGATGCATGGAACCTTCTGCGTACCACTGCTATGTATATCTTCCTGGTAAGTTTCAGGAACATAGAACCAATGTTTTGTTACATAATGTTGTAAAAGTCTCATGGAGAACCAGCCAGCTTGGGGCTGTTCACAGCGCAATAAATTGAGGAACTTGACAGTTTTGGAATTATGATATTTAATAGATGTGTGCACGTTTGATGCAGATCCGATAAGAAATGAGCGATTTATTGCACATAAATAAAAATATTAATACTAAAAGTAAATATGTTAAAATTAATATTAAAGTTAATATTTTTATTAATACTAAATTTAATATTTCTATTAATATTAAATACATTAATATTTTCATTAATATTAAATACATTAATATTTTTATTAATATTAAATATATTAATATTTTTATTATGGAATATGTCTTCGCAAGAAATAGAAACAGAAACTTATCAACTCAATAACTACTACTTATTGTGTGAAGAAATATATTTTTCAATTAGTGTTCTCTTTTTAATAGTAAGTCAAAGCAATAATAATAATAATAATAAAAATAATAATAATTCGTCTTTATTTACCACAAATTACATAAATTAAGTGATAATGTTATACACAGTTTTTTCTAATTTACTTAAAGTTGGTAAATATGGAGCTGCGCCCCTCTTGCTGCGAGGTCCTCAGTTTCACTCTGTACGATGGATGGACGTGCAAGGAATGTTCGAAAGCCTCGTAAGAAAATATATAAAGATAGGGGGTTAGATTTTAAAAGGCTGGCGACTTTCGTTACCATATTCCTTGATACATACTACTTTCATTGAGCAAGGAAAATGGTCCAACTTTGTACTACATTAACTAACACTGGCGTCGGCGCGTTTTCGCGTCCTGGGATTTGCAAATAGCGCACGGATCTGGCGTTTTCGCGCTGATATATTCTTGTATATAAACTATATTGGGGTGTCCCTGAATATTTGCTCAGGGTGAATTAAGCAAAACTTTCTCTACAGTCGCCACTCAAACTATTAAACATTCTACAAGCATCACTCTGAAAAATGCTAATAAAAAGCCCGCTTCTATAAAAACAAACCAAAACAACACCATTCACGATCCCCCAAAAACACAAGCACCTAATGCCTCCACCCCCGAAGCACACGAAAACAATAGTACGTGCATCTCGTACAGGGACTTCGGCCATAAACGTCTACGCGTGAACGATATAATTAACCGATAAAACCGAAATCCACCTGCGTGCGCGTCCTCGCCAGAAGAAACCCGGAGCCGTTACAGCAGCTGCGCCCTCCCACAAGAAGAGCGATCCTCCGTCCCGCGGAAGCCCCGCGAGTCTTCGTCCGGGGCCATCGTTCATAATTACAAACAGCCGGACACGGGCCGGCGAAACCGGGGAACACGATTTCAAGGGGGCCGCGGTGCGTGATAATTTAGCGGCGGGTAAGCGAGCGCCGACTTATCGCCGAAACATGCAACTGGCCGGATGCAAGCGATCGATAGCCCGCCCGATAACCTTGGTCCTGGCTTACGGAAAGAGTTTCGTGTCCCTTCTTCTCGCCCCCTGGTCATCGCTTTATCAGTGGATGCTCGTTTGGCGCCGGCGGCATGCATCATTAAGCTTCCAGCGTGCCGTAACGCCGACGAAGCTTACTTGCGCCGAGCACGCGCGCACGCGCCCGCGAGCGCACACATGCACGCGGCGCTTCCTCCTGCCGCTCGCCCTCTTTATTCCACCCTTCCACCTGTCTCCTCTGCGCGCCGTCTCTACAGTGCGAGCGGGAGGAGACAGGGACGCGGGGGTGGCTCGACACGTACGGGCACGCACACCGACCGCGCCGTTTCGTCCACCCCTTTCAGGCTCCTCCACCCTCGAGCTTCAACCCAATTCCCCTTAACGCTAATTTATCTTAATTACATTCTACGCGCGTCGGCCTGCCGAGCGCGCCTGTGTGCGCGAGACGCTGCACGTCGATGGGGAGGAACGTGTACGCGCGGTCTACGTGTGACGCCCGGGACGGGCGTGGGCGGGCAGCTACATGTGTGGACGCGCGTGTAATTGCATGCCGGCGTTATATGGGCTTTCTGGATTTTACGCCGCGACCGGCCAGCGCGGCTTCTGCCTGCGTCCAGCTCCGGGGGATGATTTCGAATGCACGACTTGGCCGCCCCGCGCTGGCAAGAACGAGATAAGTAGCGCTCCGCGAGCGGATGATTGATCAGCTCGGGCTAATTTTCGTCGGCTCTGGGGCGGGTGATTGTGTGGTGGAATGGAGAGATCGAAAGTGGAGGGTGAGACTTTAAAGTTTTATCGGTGGAGACACTTTTGTAAAAGTAGGGCTGTTTAAAATGGTTAGAAAATATATGTGAATATGTAATTACAGATCTAACGTCGATTACCAAAGCAAGATTAGAAAATGCAAATCTGATGTATAGTCCTCTGCAACACCGTGTCACTTTGAGATAACGCGTAGTAATTCATAAAAGTTTCATATTTTAATTATTCTAACGTAGGAATAACGAACCTTTATTTTAGTGTGAAGTGTTTTTGAAGGGAAATTGAAATGGACCTGTTAATTTTGTATACACTCTTTAACCGACTTTAATGGCTACCGATGTCCTAAAAATTTCGGTTGTGTAGGGTTAATAGTAGTGAGAACTTACTCTTGTGCTACGGTTTAAGGATGCATTGGACCTGTCTTCAAAATGGTACCAAGTTAATGAAAATTTGTAAGATTGTTCTTTCTAATCTTCTTGATGTGCTCCAAAAATTTTAAACGAATTCACTAAACAGTTGCTGAGTTATAACGATTTTAATTTTCACTGATTTTACACGTACTCTTATGGAAAGAGACGATCTTGATTGATAAAACAACTGAAAAAATGTTGAAGAAATGGTACCAAAGTTTTCAATTTTTTTTTTACATGTAGTATGTGGGTAGATGAAAATATCTGCAAAGTTTCAATTCTTTTCACTACATCGTTTTAAAGAAATAAATTCTGACTTGAGAAAATTGTGAATTCAGGGCATTTTCACTGCCAAAAGTTTAGCAAATAATGTTTCAAAAAGCATTTGCAAAGTGAAAAGTACCATCCTAGGACTAAAAATAAGACTTCAATTGTCGTTCGAGTTCCTTACATCTAGATTTACTATGCCTAAGACGTAGATATTCAAGTATTTCAAATCTCATATACTTTTCTCTAATATTGCACGTCCGCTACACCCTTAAGCATCCCTATTCGTATTTTCTGGCATTCCGCGGTGTAGTGTTAGCTATTCGTGTGTTATTTGGAGAAATTTAATTCTGTACACACACGTTGATAAGGCAGAGAATGTGTACGTTGGTCGGCATACACGGGCTTTAATCTTAGCGTCGGAATATCCAACCTGTGTCCGTTCCAGGACCAAGTTTCCAGGGGATGGTTCCTCACTCCTGCATCGATCGGCGATTCGCCGAAATTTCCGGGTGACGGCACGATCCCTTCTGCCCTGTCTTTCCCAATTTCTGTGTCTTCTCGCCGTTAGAAACGTACGCCCCCTTCGGCGCTCAATTTGCCCATGGAAATGCTGAAACGACGAAATCGTGCCTGTTAACCTTCAGAAAAATCTAATTCGATACTATTAAGTGGTTGAATAAATTGTATGGAATTTAGTCAGCAATTTAATATTTTCTTAAATGAAATTCGACGTCGTGAGTAATTAATTTGGTGATTCATTAGTAGAGTCAATATTTGGTGAAACGTAGTTTGTGTGGTCACATAGGTACGTAATTTGCAAAGTCACTGAAATTGAAAATTCAAATTACATATTAATAGCAATTTTGTTAACCGGGGACTGTTAACTGAATGGTTTGTTTCGAAGTGAACTTTGGCTGAACTTGAATTTTATAATAAAAGAAATTGCTTGTCATTGCAAAATTAGAATTTGGAAACAACATTATTCCTTCAATTCCACCGATTACTCGATGAATAATTTAACAGAGGCGTTAGCATACGCCTTGTATATACATCGTAACTGTTATTACTACGTATATTGCAGGCCTGACGTACTTATGACGTAATAATTCAGAGCATAATATTACATTTGCGTAATTGCACTATCATCCCTGTAATATATTATACTCAAACATCGGCCGCCATTATCGCGCACCGTGTCCATCACTGCGCTCTCGATTTAATATCCAGTGTATCGCGTAATTCGCTTTATCAATTTCTACTCCGATTGTTCCCGTATTGATCGTCGAAATCAATCGAAATCGGGTATCAAGTTTCGATTCAGATTGAATTTGGTATCGCAGACCAAAGTGGCATTCAATCCACGTAATTTTATTATGGATTCTATAATACCAATTAAAAATTGAAACTACGTTAATAATGAAGTAAGTAAATGTACCTTTGGTGGTGCACATGAGGATAATTATTATTACGTTATTTGCCTTATTAAACATTTTATACAGTTGTCTATGTAGCGAGTCTGAAAGGCTCCCTTCCATTGCAACAAATTTTTCAACAAAAGAATCAGATCATAGTGTAGAAAATCTCTACTCAAATATTACGTAATTAAGTGTGCAAAATACGGGAAATTTAAGTATTATCAGTGATGATAAAAGGAAACTGACTTTGAAGAAATAAATGAAAAGAACCGACCCACATGTTCCCTGGACAACGTGCCAAAGATTAGTCCGAGTTCCGTGAAATACTGCATCCAAGATCTTACATTGTCAAACATTTATATTTATTACAAATGTCGGAAACTTCGCTCGGCGAAAAATCGTTTAGAAATATCCACGGTATCAGGATTCATGTGTAAGTCGCTCAAAAGTGTAAAGGGAAAATTTCTGCGATAAAGAGATATATCCTGATAACACAAAAAATACCTAGAAAGAAGCTGACTTTGAATTCTTTTATTCCAATTTAACAAAAACATTATAAGTTTCTAAAACAATACTGATATCCTACTAAAAGAATCTAAACAAGCACGTTACTGGACCCACTATTGCCCCTTGTATAAAACGATTAATCTTTAATCTCGCGTTCGAAACCGCTTCGATTATCAATTCCCAGTTGCTGATTGTCAGTCACATCAGTCATCAAATCATGTGACGGTGGGGGTTGGCAACGTGAAGCTATCTCCTCGGTTCGACCATCGAGGGGTGCTGGGAACAGGGGTGTCGTAGGAGGTTTGGCCCCGTTTATCTTGAGATTGAGCATTAGGATTCAGTATATGGTGCCGGCCTTGCCGGTGGTAGATAAGGGGGTAATTTCTGTTCACCGACGGGGGTCAGAACTGCCCGTAGCTCATCTCTACGGCGTACACCCACCACCCCCGTGGCCACTTGGCCCACGAGCCGCCATGGTCGAAAGTCGTTTCCACGATCTTAGGGGCCACGGGCTCGGCTTAAGCCCCATGCAAATTAGATGCGGGGTCTTATGGATGTAGATATAGCCGTAAGACCGTTGATATAGATAGCTGCGGCGTCATGGAAAGGGGATAAATGACTGTTGCTTGGTCACTGGACCACCGCGTTAATGATTTACACCGCTAAATTGGGGCCGCCATGTTTGGTCCGTTAGTTTAATTGAACCCTCTCTACTGCCGAGGAATAACTCAGTGATATTTAACTGTGATTGAATCGAGGCGAATATTCATTTTGGAATATGGAGTTGATACTTCTTAGTGATCGTAATACTATGCCATGGAATTTCACCAGAACAGGATAACTTTTTATGATTTTTCTAACCCCTGCGCATAGATATCTTATTTACGTCACTGTGCTTTCGCAGAAATTCAATACGCTTACTTGTTAGACAAATTACGAGGGTTGACGTAAAAGAGAGTCAAGGATCTTCGAAGTAACTTCCCCCTTGCTCCCGTCATTTCAATTTCAAAGAAACCCCATGATTGACTTCTGAAAGCATCTGTGCACGCCACTTTCTTGTTTCCTGCGACCGAGCAGCTTGCCAGCCACCGATGATCCACCCAAATCGATCGAAGGGGAAGGAGGATCATAAGAGAAATTGATTTCCACAGACACTGGAAACAACTCCCCTTCGTGTACTTGCTTGATTACCAAACGACGTACCGTCCCATTGACAACACGCAACCGATCGTCATCCGAAGCAGATCCCTCGAAACCGGTCCAGCATCTTTGTCATTGCGGATGGCAAAACGACCGCTCGGCGTGTCACGCAATTTTCAACATTTTAAAGGGACACGCAGCTCGATTCCCAGCGAACGACCCTTGCCGCGCGTTCTATAATATTCCGCGAATCGACGCGACACGCGATTATGCAGAGTGCCGCGTGTAATTACACTACATCCCACCGCGCTGCTTCAGCACGTGCATCGCGGCAACCCGCGTCCCGAGACGATTTCAGAAATCGTTGCCCCGCAGCACTTTTACCTTCTCTTCATTTTTTTTTTTGTTCAGACTACGGAATAAGAGAAAGCTATCTCGGTCCCCTCGTTTCCAGAATCGATTTTCCAGGATCGCAAGGGGTTCTTCGCCGTGGGGATGGTCGCCTTCCAGATTATTTACGAAGTTCTCCGAGGGGGTTGTGTGTCCGTTTTTTTTTTCGGGGTCGCTGCGAGCCTCCGTGGAGCTCGCGTGCGCCACGTCCTGGACTGGCCAACCCCTTTGGCTTCCACATCCGGCCGACACCCTCGCGGTCATTCCTCGCATTCATTGGCGTAGAAGAGGAATCCCTTGGAAACAACTCCTTCCTACAATTCACAAATTCTCTAAATTTCCCTGCTGCCTGAAAATCATCCTTCGCGATCGATCGAGTATGAAGCCGGAATGCTTGACATTTCACGGAACTCAGCCGCCCCCGTACCCTCTAATTCGACGAAACCCATTCAAATTTCAATTTCGAAACGAACCTGCTCCTCCCTTACCGCGATTCCCTGCAAGAGCTACTCAAGACGAGTGGAACGTGGAAGAGAAGCGAATCATCCACCCCCGAATCGGCCAGCTACGCCAATGTCCCGTCCACCCCCTCGGTCAAGGGGTGGCTCGGGGTGTGTAAGCCTCGTGGAGTGAGCGTAGAAAAGACAGGGCGAGCGGAAAGAGAGCGGGGCCGAGCGTGTGCGTGCGCCCTTACGCACCCCCTTACGTGTATCCAGGTAACGTACACGTTTGCATAAACCAACTCTCGACCACAGCCGCGCGCGGCTACACCAACGCGACACGTACAGCTCGTTCGTTCGCGCGCCGTGCTCCGGCGTCTATCCGCACACATAAATTTCCTCTGGCCGCCAGTGTGTACGCGTGCGCGTGCAAGTGTGCGTGAGGGACACGGAGCACGGAGTAGCCGCGTCCAGGCGAAGGTTCACCCCCGTAGAAAGCGCGGGACAAGGACAAGGAACGTCTCCCAGCCGAGGATGGAACAGAGAGGGCGAGATCTGGATCGCCGTGAACAGAGAAAACGGGATAGAGGGGGCTGGCCGGTAAGACAGAGAGCGGCGTAAAGACGGACAAGGGTCGTAGGTTGGAAGGGTGGCCGTGGGAGGGTGGTTCTATCTCCTGCACTCCTAACTAACATGTATTTTGCATAAAGCTTACATTACTTGAATTACAATGCTCCAGTGCCGTCTCATACCACCCGGTCGCCCCCCATCGCGCACCCCCCTTCTCGGGCGCCCCCTTAGATTCAGGACGCCCCCGCTCGTCCTTCTGGAGGAGAGACGCTGCCATGTAAATTGCTTCCAGAGGCAAGTTCGCGCGCGAGTGCGCGGCGTGCGTGCGTGTGCGGCCGGGCGAGGGTGTGCGCCCCCAGCGTTAAGGGGGTGTACGCGAGCCGCGTCGCTGGGTCAGTGTTCGTCGGTGAGGGTGATTCTGGACAACGCGCCCTCCACTCCACGCTATTAGGTACACAGACTGCGGGATAGGGGGGGGGGGGGGGGCGCGGAGCGGGAGGGGGCGCGCTAGGTAAGGGGTCCAGGGGGAAATTCATTATCTCCGCCGTTCCACGGCGACAGCATTATCGGCCGCGATTATAATTGATCGCCGAGCCGATGCCTCGGATCGCGTCGATAAAATATTCGCGCGGACCAAGGCGATTAGAAGTCTCGCGGTCGCGAAAATACTTGTGCCCCCGGGGGTGGGGCGAGGGGTTGATGGGATTTAACGAGATTCGATTTAACGCGAGTTACCGCGGCGAAAGCTTCGTTCGCCGCCACCTTGGAGAACGGGAAGTTGCGAGATCTTTAATTAAAGTAATTTAACGGTTGCGGTGGACTTGACGGAGGGAAGTGCAAAGGGGAAGCTGTACGTACCAGTGGAAAGTGTTCCCTGGTTTTGCTCCCAGAATTGCGTGATTGTTTTTCATTTTAAGGTGAATTTAAAGCGGGGGCTGATTACAAGGGAAAATATACATTCTTGCGTTGCGGGGAATGTGTTCTTTGTATTTTACACACTGGAGGTGGTTGAATGGGTGCTCTGGTACGAAAGAGGTTCTGGTGTTTCCTTTCCCAGGACTTTTTAATTTCTGCTCGCTTAAATTGTGCAGGAATGAATTCTAACGCCCCCTGACGTGGCTTTAATATAACGTAGCGTTTGCTTTTGTCTCGTTTTCGTATAAAGCGATTCAAAGCTGGATTATGTGTGCACACGCCCGTTCCTCCCTCACTTTTGAGTCCCCTATCCCGTCGAACGTAATTTCTTCAGGATATCCCGGACTAAATGGACGCCTATCTTATCTATTTCCGTGCGAAAACAGCTGGAAAGATGGATACGAAATTTTCTCCACCGCTGAAGAATAATTTTCTTGGGAGCGGAGCGCTTCCACGGGAGCATCCCCTCGCTGGGCAAAGCCCCCCCATTGGTTTTTCCCTTCTCGCGGAGCCCTTTTGAACCGGTTCTCTCCTTACTTTATTACTCATGCTCGCCGTACTTCCAGCTCGTCTATACCCGCGCGCGAAGATCGCCGGAAGAGCGACAGAGAGCGAGAGAGGGAGGGTCGTTTTCAGGTACTAAAAAAGATCGTTTTCCTTCGCACGCAGAAACAACCCACAAAGACATTTGCCGCGTGATGCCCTTATCGGGTTTTCACTTTGCGGATCCCTTTGCCCAGGCTCTGCTCCTTTCCGCTTGCCCACGCTCGCATAATCTCTGGGCGCGTGCCCCCGGTACCGAGTGAAAAAAAAAAGAGCGCGCGAAGAAAACAAAGACTTTTCAGCAGAGTGACTAAAAAATAATTTCTCCTTGCCGAGCGCTCATCGGGCGGGAGGGCGAAAAGGAGACAGAGGGGCGGTATCTTCCTCCGTGACAGAGCCACCCCGTTGGACAAAGCCCTTATTGGCTTTTTTCTACCCTCCCCCTCCCACCCTCCCCCTCCCCCCCGTCCACGTATCCCTTTTGCCCGGCTTTCCTTACATTATTCACGCTTGTGTGCCGCGTGTTGTACCTACGTGCGTGGGCGCATGAGCGTAACGAGGAAAACTGACGCCCCACGCCGCGCCGCGGCTAATGGACATCCCTGGTGTATGAGCGCGCGCGCGCGCGAGCCGCGAGATGATTACGAGGCCCATGTCCTTGACGCTTGCCGCGTCCTTCCTTCGCGCTAGGGCAAGGATGTGGATGAGGACGTGGAGGCATCAGGTCTATTGGAAATACTCTTTTGCCCGTGGGATGTGTTTTGGTATCCGTGGGTGGATGAAGTGGGATTTAGGGGCGCAACAGATACGTAGGTGTAGCAAGCAATAGTGAGATCTGCAGGAAAAGTTAGGAAAATAGTGTGGGGTACAAAAATACCCATTTTGGGTTTGCGGATGTGACTTAATAGTAACACTTCGATTCTAGGTCGTCTTTCGAACCTCCAAACTAGTCATCGCTGTCCCCTCAGAATTCAAGCTACGGAGTCCAACAGATCCAACCACTTTTCGATGTCCTGTTTGCATATGCGCACGGGAGATCTCGCTATTGCTCGGTACACTTGTGGCAGGGTAGTTTGGGCAGACAAGTGGCGCGTAAAGTGATATACCTGAGGGTACACGCCGCGAAATGTGCTTTACGCCACTCGTTAAACGGCTATATACGCTCGGAGTGCTCTGTTCGCCTTACTGAACCGAAGCCTTAATACACCAGTGTCGAAAGATTATGTGGAATGTGTCCCTGGGCTGTTGATCGTTGACACTCCAGTGCGCTACTGTTTCTACCCCCCGTTGCTTTAGGGCCTCACTATGGCTCTTTTATCCCCTGTACACCTGCTTGTGGTGCACGACCAGCGGCGCCTAACGCGTGGGCGTACGTGCTCGTCGATGACCGGGCGCCCGTGCACGGAGGGAGCGCGGCCAATGGGATTCTGCTCGCACAATGGAAGCCGATACCGGTAACCCGATGACAAGGTGTAAATCATCGATGGTCTCGCTTTCTACGGATGAACCGACAAGTTGAGCATCGCCGAGTGGCATGGGAATGACAAACGTGTCGCGGCTCAGTGGCTGATGACATTGTCGTTTCTAGCGTGCGCGTGGTCACGAGGAAGAGGGCATCGATGCACGAGGGAGACTTGAGATTTGCTGGCGGTTTGTTGTTGGGTTATAGGGGTACCTTGTAAAAATGGAATAAGATTGCAATATGGCCAATCTCCGGCACAAGCTTGAACGCCGAATGTCCAATAACGTCTAATTAAACCGTAACTCAAAGGAGGAAGTACTGCACGTTCTAATCCCTCGATCTTGTTACTCGAAGCCCGCTAGCCTCACTGCCCCTAATAATTCGATCGAGACACCAATCTACGCAAATTCCTCTGAAGCTAATAGCCTCTGTACCGCAAATCCAATAAACAAAGGGCGTCCACCAGCGGCACTCGTCGTCGTGCACACGCGCGAGCATATAAATACAAGGATTACGAACTCCTACGTTTAAATGACCCAGGGCCTGCGCATCGCCGGGGCCCACGGTGTGCCTCGACAGCGACATCGTTATCTTCGCCGGGATAACTTATTTAAGGCAGGCCGACGTACAAGACTCTGCGTACACGGCTGGCGAGCGGGATAAGCGTTGGGCTACTTTGTATGTACGCATGCTGACATCTTACCCACCCTTTCAACCGCCTCCGCCTTCCTTCAACGCTGGTCGAAAGGGAGGAGTGGGCCGCGAGATCAATACTGGCGCCCCCTGGACCAGACTCCCCCTTTTTCACCCCCTTCTGCCCCCTCCTCCACGGCCCTTGTGCCTCCTCCCCCTTTCCCTCCCCCATTCCGAAGGAGGGAGAGAGAGATAGAGAGAAACGAGGCCCACGCGTGTGAGAGCCGGACCTCTTAGAATCACCAACCCCCAAAAACCCGGCCGCCTACGCCGCTGCCTCACGGCCACCGCCGTGGCAACCACCCTCCGAACATCCACTCTAACCCCTCGCCGCTTTAAAGCGATGTGCCCGTATTAGGCCTGCCGGTACACGCGTGGCCACGACAAGTGGATGTCCCGATTCCTGGATTGCTGAATCCGGGCTCCCATCGTTGAGAAATGGGTAATAAGATAAGGCACGGGGACGAAAACGCGACGGGAAGGGGTTAAGGGATTGAGCGGCGGGTGCTGTTGGGTGGATAGGAATGTTAGGGTAATTGGAATTTTCTTATTGGAGGAATGTATGAAGTATGGGAATGTGGAGCATAGGGGATGTAGAATGTAAGATATAGGAATATATCGAATACAGAATATCGAATATAGAGTATAAGAACATAGAGGTCGTAAATTTCGCAGGAACTCGTGAAAGGAGTAGATACCAAAAGAAGACGTTACCAATAATATTACAACAAAGCAAGAAGAATGTGATCCCAAAGAAGGGAAGAGATTTGCTTCGCGTGGAATTTTGTCCACGTCACGGCGCGTGGACCAAGGCACAGGTACCAGGGCCTGCCAGAAATATCTCGCATCAACCCTTCATGGACCAATACGCGTCCCCCTGGAGTTTCGCGACGCATCACGGTGATCCCCCCTACCGTTTAATCATCCCGGTAACTTATGCTGGTCTCTTCGCCCGGCCGGCAAAAAGTCCAGCGACCTGGACGCCAGCGAACGGTTGAAGACGGACACTCCTATCATTCTGTTAGCCATCGTGAGTTTTTGCATGGCAATTAATCCGGCGGGGGTAATGGCCCTGCTCCTGGCCACCTGGTGCCCAACGTCCTCTAGGACAATGCCTCGCCTCTCTTTTCTTCTCTTCCGCGTGGCGACTGGCTCCTGGTCCGGCTTTCATTAAGGGGGGAACCGTGAGATGATGACCCGCAGCTCGCGTCGCAGCATCAGCGCGCGTGTGAAATGCAGCCACCGGCACGCATAAGCCGCGTCTGCATTGTTCAGCGGGCCATCTCTGACCCAGCAACGCTTTTAGTAATAACACTGCCCGGCCAGCTTCCCGAGAGCTTGTAGAACAGATTACGCTCCAATCCTGCCGCGGGATTTTTTCCCCACTACAGAATCCTTGCCAGGGGATGGAAATCAGGGGTCCATCATTTGATGGGAACAAAGGGGGACTGAAAGGAAAGTGGAACACTAAAAATTATAGATATCGTGATAATATCGAATTGACTATCTTCACATCTCATTTCGCAAGTTTAAATGTATAAACACTTTGAAAGACTTTATCAGATATATATATATAAAATACAGAATTTTTGCACCCTTCGATGGAATGCCGAAGGAAGACTGCTAAAGGGCACTGCTTCGATGAATTTCGGCTGTTTTCCCCAACTTGGAATCGATTCGTTTATCTAGCAACGTGGACCATGATTAAATGATGAGCTTTGCTTCGGATCTGTGCCCCCCCCCCCCCCCACCCCGAAGGGGAAACTTGAATCGACCTCTCGTCACTTGACTAGAGTTTGGAAGTTTCCTTGGCAAACGGATGGATCTGATCCCCTCGGCTGGGTCAATTAATTTCTAAGGACTTCGATGAGGCAGCAGGTCGGCCCGCGCGGTACAGTCACCTTGCCGACATGGCCCCGGGTTGGCCAAAGGTACGTTGCTCACCCCCTGACCTCGCGTGCCCGTCACGATTACACGGTCGTCAAAGTTAATGACACCGTAATGATCGTCCGGCTTATAGGTCCTCGCGAGGTGACCGTGGTCAAAGAGGAACTGGGGATGGCCGAGGATCGGTGCAAGGAGAGGGGGCCTTGGATGACTGATGGTCATCACGCGAGCAGTGGACAGCGCGAGGTTAAGGGTCGGTTCTACGGCTAATCCTGATTAATCGAGCAACGCTCCTCCCGTGCTTGCAGTTTTCTTACCATTCCAAGTGCCACTAGACAAGGGCGGCCCTCGAGGAACTTGAATCGTGGTTTCCGACCTCGTGGTCAACGTCCTCCGGACTTCTCCGGCTTAAATTGGGCCCTGAATATTGCGATTCACTTTTCTTCAACCCCTATCACTTCTGCCACTGATGCAGAACTAGCTAGAACAGAGAGTTCGCGAGATTATTCAGGAGTTTCGCGAAACGGAAAGATAACATCTTGTTTCTTTTGGGAGTCATTCGAGTATTCGTTAATGAAAAAGTCCCTTATGTTAGTTATTGTAATTGTCATTAAATTCTGTGGTAAAGAAGTAAGGTTTGTATCGAGAGTAGTGGATGGTATGTCATGTAATACGTTGGTTAACCAGCACGGACAGGATTAGAGCTCGGAAGGAGGGTGGAAGTTCGCCTATAACCGAAGTTAGGATGAAAGGGTCCTGTAACCCAGAGAATCGGAATATTCGGAGGATGGTAGTAAAATTTAGTCCTCTAGCCGAAAGTGAAACTAAACTGCGCTCCTTAAGGTCCTATGATACCCTCGAACTTCCTTAACTGCGCTCAAACTTTCCGAAAAACTGTCAAACCCAATATCTCGGTATCTCAAAAAGTATATATCCCACAGAAATCTGCTCTTCTGCACACCGAACGAAACTCTAACTTCCTTCACACATACCCGTAGCAGCCCCCTGTCAGTCTAGACTCGCGCACCAACACACGAGCACGCAACCCAAACTATCGTTCGAAAACGTTTATAATTCTATTACAAACGCACTGATCCCCAAACCGTGGAAAATCACCGACCCTCCCCGCCGCTATCAATTAATCCCACCGATCCTCGATCGAACGCCGCAAGCTGTCACCCCCTCCAATCCCCATTAGCGTAATAGAGCGTAGGTGGTGGCGTCGGCTGCGTAACACCCATGAATCGCTGTTAGGAGGCGTCGTTCGGCAGGCAAGGGCCCAGGGAACCGTCGTTGAGGGAGCGCGTGCAGGAAGGTGCAGGGGCGCTGGAAAGAAGGTGAGCTAGCATCCGGCGCCGACGTCGTCCAGGACGGAATTGAATTCCGTGCTACCCCTTCCAACGTCCAGCCACGTACAGGAAGGTGTCCTCGAAGGCGAGGACCACAGGTCACAATCTGGGCGTTGCCCAATCCTATCCGATTTCAGCTGGCAGGTCGACACTGACACGCTGGGCCGCTGGCCCGGATTTTTCTATTGTTTGCAGGTAAAACGCGTACGCTCGTTACGGGGGCCACTGTTCGACGCGATGGACGCGCCTGTGTACGTGCACGGGCCGCAGCACGTGCTTGTCAGAGGAGCAGCTCGCGGTCAAACGACAGGGATGACGGGGGTACCGTTGGACTCGAGCCCTTTGAGAATATGTAGCGAATCGTCGGCCGGCCAGCGGGGTCGGCTCGACTCTGATGGCCAGAAAAAAAGCCTTCAAAGCTCTCTGCGGAACGGCGGTGGAAAAGGCGAGCAACTGTCGTAACGGATAATATGCAAATCGTAGGAATTTCCAGGCGACCAACGGACTTCTCTCCGGCCAGCTACGAGAGGAGCCTGGACGCCTCGAAGGAGACCGGCGGAGGTGAAATCGGGCCAGCTCCTGATGGACAACGGACTTGTCTGAAATGCCGGGTATTCTTATGTAGACGGTCTTCGAGGTGGACTTGAGACGCTGTCGTGGAAGGTGCTTGTGGTAGTCTCTAATTGAGCTGGCTTGGATCAAAGTGGAAGAACAAGATGGATTTCGTGTAGTTTCTATTAGTGGGCCGAAAGTTTGGAGTAAACTCACCGCAGTAGAGTAATGAAGGAGGTTTCTTGGTGTACAGGGTTCAGAGGAAATGAAGATTGCTAGAGTGAAATACAATACTATCTTTGAAACTGTAACAAAATCAATGTTTCACTTAAAATCATGAAACTCTTGTTACTTCTGACCCAAAGCTGTGAATACATATCTAGAAATTAGGATATTTTTTTGAACTCGAATTCGCCAAATAAAGTGGAACTAAAACGTATCTACAATTGGGAAGGTACCCAAAACTTTACCTAATATCCTAAATGTTCCTTCGTGCTGCACTTCAAGGTTTTCACCTCCCCTGTGTTACTTTTTTCAAGCTTTGTAGCCTCTCCCTTTCACTTGCTCCATTAGGAAGTTTCATAAACTCCAAAGCGTTATGCGCAGCGAATAACAAAGTGAATCTCCAAGCTCCTGAAAACTTCGTCAGTTTCACTTTCTTTCTCTCTGCTTTGTTCTTCTTCCTTTCCTTTTTATCGGCGACACAGGGCTCGATCGTTCCAAAGGAACAGGTGCTACTCGGCATTACCACTCGGTGTTATTCAGGACCAGGTCGTTTAAAACAATCTCTGGACCACGGTTGCCAGCACGTGCCACGGTGCTTCTTGGCAGGAGGCAACCGGTTCTCTTCCTTTTGTGTTCCCTCCTGCGACAATGACCAATGGTCACTCGAGCACCAGTAGCGGTATTCAGGAGATCTAGCACGTGCCTCGTCAGCTCGTCTTAATCCGAAGATTCGCATCGGAGACACGTCGGGCGAACTTTCAATCGTTTCCTTCCTCACCCCCCATTTTCGTCCTTGAGCGTGGTCAGTGCATTAATCCTGCTCGCGCGTGCTGCGAAACGGCGCTACTCTGGTTCCTCGTGGTATAACATTCGCGGTAAGCAAAGCAAGTATCATGAGACAAGCTGTCTTGGAAATTTCGGAGTTGCGTAAAACATACACAGTGTTTTTAAATATTAATATGTTCATAGTTGTTTATTTCCATCGTTCGAAGCCCATAACGAACTTCCCATAAAGAACCCCATAAGTTCCATAATTGAAGTAGGTATGTAATTTTGAAATCATAATGCAAGATGTCAGTGTTTGAACCTTGGAAAAATTTATAATATCTCAGCTTTATTTCTTGAGGGAATAACTAAAGTTATTTTATAATAAGAACATTGCTTATTTAGTAACACAAGGTGATAGTCCAATGTAATTTTTCTACCTTAATTCGGTTTCTGAATGACTCGAATTTACATCAGTTGTCAACGGGAGCTCTCCTGCTGTCACCGACTTCTTATTTCCATACCTTAATCGACACGTGGTCAAGAGTTGTATTTCTGCACCTCGTAAAATAAATCGCGCGGCGCGCCGCAAGTGTTGTTCCTCGACTCTTTCGCACGTTTCGCTACCCTCGACGAGACACTCGGTGTCGGACAGGAGTCCGTCAAGCGGTACATTAATCACGGAATCTTTTTGCGGTCTACCCTTCAAGGATTCTCCTGGACGTGCGACTGGTGTCATGTAGTATTCACGAATAAATGTTACACGAGTTACGCTTAACTTTAGGTATGGAAAATCTACGGGTTACTGCATAGGGTGAAACGGAACAAGAATACTTCTTTTTATAGGGTGTTTGTGTAGGGTGTACAAGGTGCTGATTGAATTTTGTTTCTTTAGGAAGTAGGCACATCTCCTACTTTGGGATTCTATTTATATAATAAATTCTGTAAGAAAACAAAATAATTATTATGGAATCCATGGCTTTTATGGGGATGATATTCTATGTTTACAGTACTGGAAATATTTCACGAATTGCATATTTTTCGCATCACTCGAATATTAAATACATTGTCACTTATACCTCTTTTATTATTAGTACTTTATTATGTGTCTAGAATGAGATTATATATTGCAATCTTAAGCAGATTTCCGATATCCTTCTTTAATTCTGTAATTCACAGGTCCCGTGCATCTTTTACACCCGCTTCTATCCTTGGAATATACTATAATTAGCTACCAAGCTTCTCTCTGTTAAAGATACTTAACACGTTGACTGCCGACTACACCGATCGGCGTGTTTTTTGTTCTGAGACCGACGCCGAGTACACCGATCGGAGCGTGTACGGTAGAGGTGGAGAACTATCGATATTGTTGACTATCGATATTATCGAATGTGATGAAAATCTAATAAAATATATATGCTTTAAAATATTATATTTGATTTTTGTATTTCATTTTATTTTATATATATTTCATATATATTTTATTAAATTTTCATCACATTTGATGATATCGATAGTCAACACTATCGATAGTTCTCCACCTCTAGTGTACGGGCTCATAAACAAAAACTTTTCGGCGTCGACTATAGCACCTCCAGATTTCGTGGGCAGTCAACGCGTTAATCTCCTCAAGATAGTAACAAAAAATGTCTAAATATCTAAATTACTCTACAAACGCGTTCCTGCTCCAAAGCACAAGTATCTTAAACAAACCTGACGAAAATATTCAAGCATTCTATGATCCACATCATCATCCAAACTCCAATCTACAATATAGGTACTCCAAACTTTCATTCGATTGAATAATCATTGATAAAAATCCACCTAAGCAATCAACGAGGCCCAGCGGTTCCTTTAAGTCCGAGCAGAGCCGCAACCTTTCCCTTTTCACCTCCTTCGGGAAGCAAGCGCAACGTGCGATCGCGCGCACAATGGCGGTAAATCGAACGCAACCGAACGCCTGTGCGGGAATCTACATAAATCTGCGCTCGTTGTAACCGGATAATATCCGTAACCGTCGGTTCCAGCTTTAGACGGCGTGGATGGTATCGATACGAGGATCCCGGCCTTTGAAAGAGGAGAAAGACTTCCGTCGTTGGCGCCGTCACAAAAGGCGAGGCGCATTGTGCCACCGCTCGCGATTGTGAACGTTTCCACCGTGAGGTGTATGCAAAATCCTCGCGAATAATTCCACTGGTTTAATCCAATTTCCATCGTGGGGAGGGGGATAGGAGGTAGGGGGCCGTTAATGTATGCCAGCCCTCGTTCGGCACACATATTCGGGAGACTCTTTCCACTGATCGATACGAAATCCCCAGGTATTCGATAATCCTCGTCGGATGTGCCCGCGAAACGTGCGAGCGTTTCCCAACCGTCTTCGTCCCGGCGACAGAGCGCCGCAGGTTTTCGAGCAACCTTCGATCCGAGCATCAAACATGCGGAATAGAGAATTTTGTCGAAGGATACTGCCAACTGTGCCTGATTGAAAGTACCGTAGGTACCGGTTTCGTTTCCCGCGATTTGGGATGAAGTATCGAGTATCGGTTCAGTAATTGGGGTATATTAATGTTACTTGTAGCAGTATTGGGATTGGGGGAGGCGAGTGATGGATGTTTGGAACAGAGGTAACGAGAGAAGGGGTGGAAACGGATATAGTAAAGTGATTCGTGGAATCGGCTACTGTCCTGAGTTTACACCGTTAATGGATCCATGATTCACTCGGCATCGGCTCTCAATTAATTTGAACAGGGTGGGAATAATCATACCGGCTACACTGATCGAACTTACATGATGATCGAAATATTAGCCTGTTGAATTTTATAGTTAACTTGTATCTAGAAGTGATAAGAAGCAACCCTTCAACATTGAAATTAGAAGCAACGTTGAAGCGGCGATATGTGCCTAGCGTGACGCTCGGCAACGGGCCCAATTACTTTCGCTGATAATTTAATCTCGGTTAAACGGTTTCCTCGGAAACGGCCGGAAATTGACTAAACGCGACCGTTCCACGTCACCAGTATCGTTTCCAACGGTCCCGGCGCATCGATTCCGGGTCGGTGGCATAACATTTCCTTAGAATTCGCTTCGTAACCCATAAATCGGTACGTTACACCGTAACGAAGGGGCGGCGTGGAACATAGGAACGAGTGGGACACCGAGCCACGGAGAAAGACGCCGGCAGAGAGGGAACATTATAATGTTAAAGGGATGCCACCTAGTCGAAGAAGGGAGGTCGCAGAGGGACGGAGACCGAGGAATCGGCGAAAGAGAGAAAATGGAGACAGAGAGGTGAAGAGGAGAGGAAGCTTTGAAAGGCCGACGCGAAAGGGGAGAAATTAAAATGTAAAAGGGATGATGTGCGTGGAAAACCGGAGGCTGCTTCTGCGCCCCCCCCCCCCGCCGCTGTCCCTTCACCCTTCCTCGTTCCTCTTCCACCGCCAACCCCGTCGCTCGCGTTTTTCTTCGCTTCGCCTGACAGTCATTGACTGGTCTCTGCTCGCTTATAAGGAAGGGATTTCGGTAGGAAATTAAAATTAAAAGGGACACAGCCACCCAGGGAAGGGTGCCGCCCTGCTCTTTGGCCCGGGAGAAAACACGGGCAGGTCGGTTATCTTGTCGCAGAGATACGTTTCAACGCGGGATACACGCTGTCAGACCCCGGTGGAAAAGGACTTCTACGTACGCCGCTGATCAAACGTTTCGATGGACAAGTAGAACGTCCGTTATTCGTAGTTACGGGAAAGCATGGTCGTTCGGAAGGGCGTATGTTTGGGTTATTAACTGCTCCAGCTTCCAGGTAAAATAACGGATATGTGTATAGCAAAAACGAGGAAAAGCGATGGGTGGAAATCTTTTTCCCGTGTCTGGAGCGCTTTGAAGATAGCTCTTTGATACAAAATATTCTTGAGAATCTCACAGTGTGTCATCTTTAAAATTATTTTTAATGGTCACGAGAAACTGCTTTAATTCTTGCCCATTCCTTTGTTCCAGGGAACGTTCGACACTCTCCTATTGAAGTTTTTAGCGCAACCTCTGAATGCAGTACAAGAGAAGGGGGAAAAATCGTAAGAATCATCGACTCGTTGAGCACATCCTCTATTCCCTCCAATCGAAATTCATTCCGAAACATCAGGCTCTATATCAAAGCACAGAAATAACCGTGGATTTAACAGTCCGCATCTTCCGGCTGCGTCCTCCTTCAACTACCCCTGTCGCCAGAGCAGATACTCCATCAGTGTCTGAGCACAGTTCCATCCGCCCAATCCGTACACCGTGTTTTGCTCCGCTGAGAGCCGGGACACGTACGATCGGCCGTACCCAGGGTGCTCGGCGAACCGTCTCCTCGAAACGGAAACGATCGCTCCGCGGATCGATCCTCCCGACGGCAGATGACACCGATCGCTGGGGGGTAAAGGCGGTCTCCTCTCCAGGATACTGTCCCGAACGGCTACAGGTGATCTCTTCAGCTCTGTGAGAACATTCCCACAGCATCCGCGCAACGTGTCACCCCTTCTGTGCCGGGACACCGCAGCCTACTTCTCCCGTTCGTCCCCTCGTACCTGTGCCCCCCCCCTGGCGTTTCGTCGAGCACCATTCGCCTCTCGATCCGGCGAAGGTGCCACGGTGCACCCCTTTTCCTCGAATAAGTTCGCCGGCCGATCAGCGAGCAACGTGCGAGCACTCGCAGTAAGTTGAACGCCGAGGCCCCTCTCCCCTAGGAACGGCAGGATCGCAGAATGGGAAACGGTTAGGGGGTACGTTCTTTCCGTGGGGGCCATCGCGGAGATATTCTCCCGCTTGTGTACATCCGCTGATGGAGAGTCTCTTTCTAGCCTCTGCTCTCTGTCAGCCTCGTGCTGCTGTGTTCGAGAGAAATATTGGGCAGAAGAATACGAGACGACGACGGGACGCCATTGTCCCGCAGATAGGAGGACTGACAACAGGGACGATTCGCCGGCTCATCTTTACCTGAACGATTCTCGGGATGTTTCCTCGATGAACAGGGAGAATCGTGGCGCGGTGGAAGCTCGTGGCCCTCTGGGAGGTGATCCGCGCTCCTTAAACGGGCCGCGTCAATAGCCCCCCCTCCCCCCTTCTTTTCTCCCTCGTTTTACCGCTCGGTATTCTTCCATTTTCCCGGCGAAAATGGAGGATCGCTGTTAATGAATCCGCGACCTGATTTACTCGTGTCTTTTTCGAAATTTAAGTTGGCTTGAAAGAGGTTCCATTTGGAGGGTCGCAGTGGTAGGGTCTGTAGTGTTTGTTATATTCGGTTGAAATTATTAGCATGTGATTTTATCTTAATTTTCTTGCGGTCCTCGTTGCTTTGTTAGTTGAATTTTTTAAGTATTTGGAGATACGTAGTCTATTTTTCGAACTTCTTTGCTACAGAATGAGCTGTTGAGTAAAACTGGTTAAATGTTTGAAGAAATGGGCACACGTGGGTGATGAGCCAGGAAATACCACTTCACTAAATTTTTGTGTCATTCGTAATGCACATAAGTAATATTAATTGTGAAAGTATATCTACTTTAATTCTTTCGCGGTATATCATTTAAATTTCGAATATTCCGACTACAGATATTAGGAATTAAGAAATGCTGTAAATATGCAGCAAACAATTTCATTTTTCTCAGTATAAACTTATAAAGTGTAGCCATGGAATTATTATTTGTGAAAAATGGCGTTTTGAATGCACCAATCGAATAGTACCTCATTCTCCGATATCTATTCATGTCAGGGGATATTGATAAGATTTTTCTATGAAATCTCCAACTGACATTTCAGGAAGCTTGCCGGTATTCATGGTGAAACAGGTGGAGGCAACAATTCCTCTTCATTCGTCGCGAAGAATCGATCCTTTATATCCTGGGAGCAAAGGTCGAACGTCGAGGAGAATTGAGTCGTTCCAGAACTAGATTCACAGTGGCGTCCAGTGACTCGCGTCCTGACCCCTCTGACCCGATTTCCGGTTCGTCATCTGGACCTCTGACCACCGAACAGGTCCCTGTCACGGTCCCATTAGGATATCTTTTCACGGGATACCAGCCCCCTGAAAAGGAAAGGGAAATCAGAGCACGTTTCCTGACCGTGCAGAAAAGCTTTTACTAATCATGGGCTTCAAGCGAACGTCGAGCACAGAGCAACATTATTTCCATTCGATTCTTAATGGAATTAACTGAAACTTGTCGAGAATTAATTACAAAACACTAGTTCACTAACACTAAGCTAATAGCACTAAGTAGTACGAGTAGAATTCTAAAATTAAATGATCGTTGCATTCTAAAAATACTACTAAAAATAAGAAGATAAATAATAACACTTGTACGCTAGAAATAATAACAAAAATAAGAATAATATAGTAATATTCATAGATTCTCCTGATTTGCTATTACTAAATTTGTGACTTACTACATATTAATGCAATACACTTATGCCACTTAGATTTATGGTTTTTAAGTTTTCAATTTTCCACCATGTTAGTGAATACTATTCATGCACTTAAACCATCACTTTACCTCTGTAAAATGATTACTTTTTGCGTTTTTTATTCCACGTTAAATGGATCCTAAGAGTTGATATAAAAACAAGTTAGTTTATCATACCTAGCATCCGAAGTCAGTTAATAGAGGCAGCACGTCTATGGAGTTAATGGATAAAGAAGAAAGCGAAGAACAGGATACCCTCGAGGAAAAATCGAGAACTCGAGAACCTTCATAAGCCGTCATATATCTATGGATCTACACGAAGGACGAGGGTCCTGCCCGAGGATCCTGTTCGTGTGTCACTGGCTTAAAGAGCCCTCTTAATTCAGACTGGTGTCCACGCACGAGACCGCGTGTCA
The DNA here is from genome assembly GCA_963932335.1 of Andrena marginata. Lineage (NCBI taxonomy): Eukaryota > Metazoa > Arthropoda > Insecta > Hymenoptera > Andrenidae > Andrena > Andrena marginata. Next base: position 49,110,949 of record OZ010659.1, on the reverse strand, counting down.
TCGTCACGATCACAATCGACGACGGTTTCTGGAATCGTCGCCTGCTGAAAGGAATCCTTCCGGAACCCGGATGGGCGATTTACTTTTCCGCAGGATGTCTGCCCGGCCGCCAAAACCTATGCAAATAGGAGTAACCTATACCTATGGGAAAGTTCGCTTGGAACTGGACGATTTGATAATCGGCACGATGTTTCGGAGATTTGGTAGCAAGTATAACGATCGCTATGAGAAATGGGGAAAATAGTTGGCTGGCATTTTTCAATCATCAGTTCATGGATTTTGGAAATGGAGACGAATGAAATTTGACACCAAAGAAATGATTGGCGAACAGTTGTACCCGCTTTGTACTTTTTCTTACGTTTTTGCAACTTTTTATTTCACAGCTGTTGGGTTTAAAATATTCTCTCTACGAGTACTACTTATCTTTTATTGCGCATTCTACGCATTTTATTACTAAGCATTCTGCATTTTAGGCTATGATTTTCACTATTAAAACAATTTTAAAATAACCTCCTCCACTTTTCGTTGTAACTAAATACGTTGTTAGACTATCTAGATCTTCTAATTGCCTTGCGCTTTTAGTTTACTACTTTCGTTGCATTTCTTATATCCTTATTTCCTATCTATGTACTATTCTTTGTATTTTCTGCTTGTATGTACTAGTCCTCTATTGGTTTGCTGTATTTTCTTTGTATCAAAGGCCTTACCGGTAAATAAGTAAACAAATAACGCGTAGCGTTCCCTCGAGTAGAATCAGAATCTCAAACATCGCAACCTCCGCAAATTCAAGAACTCACGTTGCTTCAGCAATCGAATCTTCGTTACCCTGAAACAAATTGCGAACGTAATAGAAGCGAAGAGGAGTCCGAAGTAACTCGCCCTAATCCCATGTTGCCCGTGAAAGAACGTCGTCTAAAACACACCTACCGATTCAGTTAGGAAGAACGAGTTAAAAGCGCCACGCCGCCAATCATCTTCGGCCAGGTCAGCCCCGTGGGAGCTACGGGTCACCGAAGTCGAGGGACAGGAATAATCGGCCGGATTTACGAACTGGTCACCCGGACCCAGCGAACCGGAAACTAGCAAACCAGGAACGATCTCAATTCGAGTGGATCACGAACGGTGGTCAGCACGCGCTGCTCGCAGGTTGCAGTCGAACTGGACTCGACAGGAAACTCAACGATACAGTCCCCGAATCACTGGTTCGACTGGTGCCGGCCGATGATGAAGTGGTAGACAAGCTGGAAGGTGGAGAATCTGGTTAAACCGTCGTTCCTCGCGGGGTCAGGATCATCGAGGGGTCATCCATCGCGTGGACGACTCGTTAGAAGGGTGAAAGGTTTCCAGGATCGAGAGCTGGTCGACTCTGGAAACTGGATCGGCACGCACCAGCAAGATGGCCACTGGTCGCGGCGGGTACGGGTCATGTGTCAACGGATTACGAGGCGATGAGCGTGGCTAATGATGCCTCGAGTATTCTACTGGACGATAGATACGTGGAAAGATTACTGGTCGCTGGTTCCACGGATCTTGATCGAGGAGATAGGAACCGCGGTTGGGAACTCGGGCTGGTTTTCATACCTTGAATGTGTAATTTAGAAGATTTGCAAAACGGGGTGCTAGTGGAATAATAGGAACATGTTGCCGATGGGCGGAGATTGAGATGCAAACTGTCGGGTAGTAATTTGATGTCTTTTTCAGTGAACCCTTTATGTTTCTTTAAAGGACAATCAAGATAGCATATCATAAGTAACGATGGAGTTCAGTTTTAGATTTGATAGTGGGCCAAATATCATTTCACCTTGCTTTTATGGAAACTCTTACGATTCTATTTCCTGAATTCGTGGAGTTAGGTAAATGAAAAGTAAGTATTATTCAGAATACTTTACTTATTAACTATTTCATGCCTTGATATACACATAAAAGCAAAGACTGTTTAAGCTCACTCTCCATTCTCTTGCGCCATTCACGGAGATATAAAAACAGGCACGTGGATAACGCTGTCGAAACGTATTGCATTCTAATTAACGATCAATTTGACCAAAGGAACCTGTATGCTTGCGCGATCGCCATGTCCTGGGGCAGTGGGACAGGAATTTAACGACGTCCTGAGTGGATGTCCAGTAGGTCTTCCGGTCAGTCCGGGTCATGTGTCGACGGATTATGAGGTGACGAGCGCGGCTAATGGTCGTACGATGATCTTGACCCGTGAGACACGAGCGTGTAATCCGTCGTTGACCACACGGGTCCTTTGGGGCACCGTGATAGGGGTTCCTCTGGCTTTCCAAACAAGCAATAAAAGCGAACGTGTGACTGCAAATATCCTGTAAATCACGCTAGGACTACCAGTTCAGCGTCGCGTTATCCTTAGTATATCATTCAATGAATTTTTCAAAGACCTGCGACATCTACTGTGTCAAACTACACACTAATTGTAAGTAGAATGTGAAAGTTTTCCACTTTGGTTATATTTAGGGAAATTTATACTAACGATACGATTAATCTGGGGATTGGATAATTTTTTATGGTGGCGGGTGATTTTGAGTCAACACAGGGTGAAGCTAAATGATAAAAGGGACGTGGAGGAACAATGGTAATTTAATCGAATTCAATTTAATTGTCTTTTGTAGACTTCCACTGCAGTGAACGAAACAAAAATTACCAGATTCTTCTACAATCGGTCACATGACAGAGAGTCGAATTGTAGCTTGATAATCCATTCGAGAATCCATGTCGGAGCACTTGGAGCTCCGACATGCTATATAATTCAAATATTCATAGTGGAAGCAGAGTTCGAAACGCCTGCAAAAAAGTTTCATTACTCTGCAGAATGTGGTTCACCTGTCGCGCTCGTCGAGTTAATATGTCAAGCTTCGTTCATTCACGAGTAAACAAAGGGCAGAGATATAATAGGATGCGAAAAGGTTAAAGAATATGCCCCGTGATTTGTAGGCCCGCGAGACAATGACTTGGATGAGAGTAAACAATGTTCGACGGGCTCGATAAGAGCGTGCAGGCGATTAAAGGCAAGGCAGCTGCGCGTAGTAGGAAAGGTGGCAGCTAAGGGTGGGAAAATCGTGGCTACCGAGTCGTTTACTTCGAATGGGATGCTGCAAGGGAGTGATCTTCCTTTTTTTTCTATGACGTCACCGACTCTCATGAAAGCAGCTGTTTGGCTCCTGGCGGTGCCTACCCCAAGATTGATTGCTAGATTAGTATAAGTATCTTCGACACGGAAAGGGTTCGTTTTCGGTCGTATCTGTTCCGCCGGAGAAAGTCGATCTCAGCGGCTGGATCGAGGCGATCCATTCGAAGTTGCATTAACCACGCGCGTTCCCCTTTAAATCAGGGGGATTTATAAGAATTTCGTACGTTAGTCTCACTCGTGACTCACGTTGGGCGTGTAATGTAATCCAAATTTGTAACTGGTTCACTTTCCTCTCCCATTTCACATTTGTAAATACTAAATAAAGGATGATTATTCCGAGGCTGACTTCCTTAAAAAATTGTACCACTAACTTTTATCGATTTAAATATTATTTAGTACTAACGAATCCTATAAAATAGAAGAGGGTTATTTCACGCAAAATCGATCACTTTTGCGGTAAAACTAGGATTTGAATGAAACTGAAATAGGACGTAGGGTGGATGTACCAGTAAATGAACAAGTACCAGTGAATGGCCATTTTTTATTAAAATGAGTCAAGTAAGTTATTAAAATAAGCAACTCATTAATTAGAGACTTCTTTTAATTTCTTGCTTCGTGTCCAAACAATTTTTGCAGCACGTGGTATCAATCGCGCAGCAAACATAATTTTATGATAGTGTTCATTCATTAGCCTTAAGTGTTCACTAGCCTTAAGTTTTATTTTTATATTATATTATATTATCCGTATCTCTTGTATTCATCTGCTTTTCTCTGTATTCTAAATGGTTCTCCCATTGAAATAATAATAATAATAATAATTTATTGGTGCGTTTGCCCTAGTCCACGCGAAATTAGGAAGAGGTTAGGTCATCGCTTTGCTGGTCTCAAATTTATTTAAAAAATACAGCGCGCCAAAGTTCGAAAATTCCACCCATTCTCGCCACAATACTGTCTATAAATTCGAACAGAACCATACACAAGTACCTCCAAAAACGCCGCTTTTAATCACTAACGATTACAATATATTCTTCACTAAATCACTCGCAGCATTCCACGCACACATCATCTAAGTACCCAAGTGACGAATCCCTCCATCCCCATTCCAAGCAACAAACCCTAAACACACCCCTACCTCGCGCGAAGTCATCCAATATCCCCCGCTGTCTCTTAAACACACTCCGACCGTATTCCCAGAAAACTGCCCACCCAATAAAGCCTGCAAAAAAAAAAGGGCCGCGACAGGGCCAAGGAGCTTTCCCCGCGCTTTGTGCGCGGCAGCATCAATCTCTCGGCACGAATTCAAGCGAGACGAGAGCTCGCGTCCGAATCGGCCCACAAATTATTCACCGCGCTTAATCCCGTGGCCGTGCTGTTCCTCGTTAAGATTTTTCAGGTGTCCAGGTGACAAACGGGCATCGTACGTGCGGATCCGTTTCTTCGTGGATTTCCGCGGGCCCGCGTTCCCAGAGAAATGAACCTGTTGCGGGAGGTTTATGAGGGGCATTAGCATGCCTCGTCGTTGGCTCGTCTCGCGGCGAGGGCCACTCTCCGCGTGCACCGACACGGGAATCCCCGCGTCGCGTCGCGCCGTGTCGCCGATGCACCGCCGACGAAATAGCAGCTGCTGGGATAAAAAGGAACGAGCGTGCACTTGTTGCGTCAGCGGCCACGATCCCCGGCGTATCGGTGCCCCGCGCCACGGATGAGGGATGAATTCTTTATTCCGACGGCTCTGATCCTTGCTTGATGGATACACTTGCGGGAGGGAGCTGCTTGCCGCTGTTTTAGGATGGTCGTTGCACGGCGGAACGACGGAGGGAATTGTGCGAGCTTGTTGCTGGTGGGATTGTAAGCTTTGAAGGGAATAGGTAAGGGAGTAGTTTTAAATAATATATATCTGGACGTATGGCAGGTGGTTGTCTGGAAATTTTGTGCGGAGGTTTGGTATTTTGGAGGAGACGGATTGTTTGCATTAGTTTCAAATTTTGAGTGGAAGTTTGAGGTTTCGGGCAGTGGAGGCATCCTTGTGTAGGGGTTCAGGGGTTTTGGAGAGCGGCGATGGGGAGGCTCCATTGATTGGACTACTTAAGGTTCGCTACTTTTTGTAGACTAATTGAGCGTGTGTATTGATATTGTGTAGCACCCTACAATGCTTCGTGACTGGATGGTTTCAGTGGTATTCAGAAGCTTTAACGAGGTGGCCACATGGAAGTTGACGCCTGGATCACTTTGGACCCGTTTTAATTATCCTAATACACAGATTTTAAACGGCTTTCTTTTTCTTATAGCAATGGAGAAGTAATTTTCTCGATTTTTCGGGTTTTTCTGACTGATTTTCCTCGGTAACAGTACGCTTGGATCCAGAAAGACCCAGCGCAGGTTAAAGGAACTTGATTCTACTGAAAAAGCAAAACTTTAGAGTACTGAAGCGAGCCTTTACTATGGCGCAGTATTAAACAGACATCTACAGTTTTCTAAGAGCATTGTAGTACCAAAAACAATTTGTAATAATTTAAATTCCGTGACTAGGGAATGCCAATCTGTAAAATAAACTCCTCCCCAATGTTATCAAGCTAATGGATGGAGCAGTTGACAATATGCCACTGATTTCTCGCCCAAAATTCGCAACAGCTGCGAGGCTCTCCCGTGTAAGAGGACGCCAAGCTGCGAAAATAATTGCTCCGCGAAAGACAGAGGCGCTCCGGAACTAGTCGGTGGAAGGCAGGAAGGATAGGTGGAAATAAATAAAGAAAGGGAGAAGGAGAAAAAAACGGTTCCCAGGATTCGAATGGCTTCGTATGTCTCCTATAAAGGGAAGATTGTTCTGGCTCTATTCTTGCTCGGAGGGATGTCTGAAAACGAAGGGTCTCCTCGTGGCTCCGGCCAACGGTGGCTGAGAGGGATGCTGCTGTTGCTGTTCCCTGCCCCTGCTGCATCTGTCCCTTTAGTGTAATGATATCTAGAAGAAAAAAGGCCGGCCCATTCACTAGCGCTCCTCTCGGCCATCAATTTGCCTCTTAAATGGATTTCAGACGGTGCACCGACCTCGGGGATCGACGAGGATCGCTTCTATCGTGAATTATCCTGATCACCTCGTCACGAGCCGATAACGGAGCCGTTTAACTGTGATATCGGGAACGAACGAGCTGGAATTTGGCCGTGAATCTTCGCGCACGAGGCTATTTATCGTTGGAACTAACGCAATCTGAAGAGAAAGGAGGAGGGGGTATCGAACGATTATACCTTAGTGTTAAATGGTACCATGAAAATGGAGAATAAGTAAATAAGGAGAATAAATAATAATGAAAGAGTGATGTTGAGTGGGGCAAATAGGGGTGGAAGATACATATGTCTTGGACAGACAATTTCAGTGAAGTGGTTTGATGGTTTTGGTATTATTTTCGTGAAAAATTATTAGGTATCCCAGTTGGGATTAAACAATGTAAGGTAGATAGTGCAAGGATCGAAAACTGCACTTCAAGGAAGAGGAATTTTCTAGCTCTGAGCCGAACGAGAGAAGATTGTACCTGAACAGGAGGATGGATAGATGGAAAACAAATTCCTGGAAAAGGTTCTCGACTCCGATTTCCTCTGAAATTTCACCCCGAATTTGATTTTCGTGTATACTGCGATTGGTTTCGTTTTCTTAGAAGAATCCTACATAACTCTCCTTCATCACTGCAATATCCTCCCACCTTGACTTACAGAAATATCGAAAGGAAAAAAGAAATCAGTAACACTTCTATGCTCTATTCCTTTAAAATCACACATGATCCCGGGGGAAACAGAAAAATTCCAAACACCACGAATCTTCCGCAAACGACAGGTCCGACGATACAAAATATAATGAAACCCATTTGAATATTCCTCCTGAACACAAGAAAGTCCCCTTCCCCAATCCACCGAAAGCGACCGACGGCCGCCAACACCTTAAAAAACGAGTTTGTAAAACGTTCAACCGCCATTATCGCGCTTTACTGCAAATTACAGATCTCCTTTCGCCACCCCTTTCCACCGTCCTCCATCGACAGGTAATAGAATACGAGCTACAAGCGGCGATCCTGCAAATGAGTTTCGAGCCCGTCCACGCTTCCGAGAGGATCCTGCAGCCAGATCTCGCAGGACATGAAAGAGGGACGTGATGCGATTGGACTCGGTCGTTGCGTCGGTCAAATGGCACTTCGCCACGGGAATACAGAAATCAAAATCACGCTGGAGACGCCCGCGAGACCGGGGAAGAAGAAGCGAGTGGAACACGAGCAGAGCGAAGACGGAGGGGAAGCCCCCTGAATAGAGTGGAGAGGGGAGAAAAAAAACGATCGTTTTTCCGTGGTAATACGGCCGCAACGTGAGTTTCCAGAAAAGGCGAATCGGCATGGTCATTTCACGGCCCGTTCCTCATTGTCCTGCAGAAGGAAAAAGAGAGCAGAAGGCGAGGCAGAAAGAGGGAAGGGGGGGGGGCAAGAAAGACAGGCAGCCCGACACCCTATATTTTAGTCTCATTTTACTAAAAGCCGATCGTATTTCACGATTCCACTCGTCGCGGGGACAATACGCCTGCGTGCCGTTTTCTATTCGCCCCCCTCGGCGTTTTTCTGCCGCTTCCACGTCCGCGGGCCCCGTTTTTACGAAATTCGTAACCTGACTTGGGGAATGACAGTTTTTTTTATCGCCTGGCCTCCTCGATTCCCGTCCTCCCCGAATCTCCTCGCCATTGAGACGCGGTCATTTGTCCGCAATTTAACCATAAATGGAGCCACCGATGGGGGATATTTACTCGCGACAGCACGCTTTTTCCTATTGCTCCGATTTTTTTTCCCTCCCTTCGTTTCTACGCCATTCCTCCGTGTCTATATCTTTTCACCGTCCTCGGTGCCTCGTGGACCCAGCGCCACGACGCGGCTGTCTGGATGGACGATGTATCGCTGTTCGGTTCAAATGGCACGAACCGCGATGGAGGACCGTGGAAATTTGGAAGACTCGGGACTGACACGGGATCGCGTCACGGATCTGTGACTGGAGCTGCGCGAAATGTAAATAGAGAAATGTGGGGCTTTGATCGGTTTGAGGGTGCAGAAGATCGTTGTCCCTTTGCTGGGCGAGATTCGGAAGAAGGTGAAGGGTGATTCAGAATCAGTTTAAACGATCCAGGCAAACTTCTTTGGAATTGTTAGAAAAGATAATACTGAATAATATTCAGATCTTTCTGTAGCTGACGAAGAAACGGTGCCTATGTTTAAAGAACGAAGAAAGGCGATAAGCTTAGGGGCTGATTTCACCCGTTCGAAATTAATTTCTACAGAAAAACAAATTGCTCATTCCATATTCGAATATGCTAGAGAATATATGTCCAATATAGATATTCGCAAGAAATTTAATTAATATCGGAATTTTCGAGTTAGGAACGTTTCCTTGTGAGCGATACAATCTGTATTAGCTATTCGCTATCATATTATAAAAAATAATACGAAATTTCATTTAACTTTTAACGCTGAATTACTCTCTACCTATATTAAAACTCGTCGTTGGAAGAAAAACTCGAATACCAAATAAGATAAACTATTTCCAAATTTAGTTTCAGCGTCGCAACATTCATTCTCTGCACCCCAGTAACATTCACCAGGTGGAGTTAAATCGGCGTCACGAAATCAGAGTTCCAGAAACTGGCCCATGGCAGGGCAGAATAATTGGGTCAGTCGTAGAGAGACAGCTCGACCAATGGCGTTCGTCCGTGGACGAAAGGCAGAATTCTCCTGGAAAGACATCCCCGTGGAAGGTCCTCGGCTAGTGGACGATCGCAAGGAGGGAGCAGGAGCCACCAACCAGAGGTGGAGGCCTGAATCATTCGAATCCACGGACGATCAAGGAGGATAGGAGGACACTTGAGAGCACGGGGACAGTCGGATTTCGCCATGACAATAGCGCTTGGCCGTTGGCTAGATCCAGCAGGGGCCGTTGATACAGATTTGAATATTAATTTAGGGTCGTCCACGGGGCCAGTAAGGATAATGTCCTGGGGTCAGCCGCACGTCCCACAGACGAAGTATAGGTACCCGAGGATCCTTGGTATCCGTTGCATGCTGGTAATAAATCTACCACCTTTCCTTCGTTTCTGGATCAGACACTGTGTAACGGATGTCGCGAGGGACAGTTAACGCACAGTAAATACCTACCTTGCATTATCTTATCCGATAGCGTGGCAGCTTTAAAGCAACGTACACATTTGCGCAATGCCACATTCGGCACACAGTTCCCGTACCTATAGGTGTTAAATAAGAATTAGTGGAAAATAGTGTGACCTGAAATTATAATCGCTGAATCGATTAATATTGGACACGAGGGTTTAAATTACCGTCACTTGTCGATTTCGTTTAACTGAAGAGGTAGAGGTATTCGTGACCCATAAGATTAATTCGATAACTAGCCTCGAAATTACTGCAACACATTATTCTTCATTCGAAGATGGATAAATTGGAGCACAAAGTGCGAATAGGTTTATGAATATATAGTACTCCTGCACGCGGCGGATCGATGACTACGATACACCGCGAATATTCATACCAAGAACGTCGATGATATTAGCGCGGACGCTCGAGGATGTTTCATCGGTCTCAAGGAGATTCGGCCATGGTTCTCTCTCGATTCCTGGAAACACGGAATTAACGATTCCTGCTTTCGAGTCTGCCCGCGGAGCCTGGCAACGAGTTATTAGAGTGTCGTAATTACAATGTACGGGATTCGCGAGTGACAGCGAAAGAACGAACGTTTCGGGAATTGATCGAGCCGCGGCTCGGCATCCTCTTTCGTCCTCTCCTTCGTTTTGCTGTTTTGTCATGATTGCCTTTAAAAGAGACGACGGCGGTCTTTCCGTCTCCCTGAAATCCGCTGATTGCCGGCGTGGAAATCGTGGGAGCGAGGGTCCCTCTCGAAATAAATCGAATTATCATATTAATACCGGCGTGTCATCGTCGCATTATTCATGCGCCCGCGACGAATATCCTCGTGAAACGGGCCCCCGCCTCTTATAAATCAACGCTTCGTGGAAGACGGCCTTTCCCGTGATTTTCAAAATCCTCGAGCCCGTCACTTACAAAAGAATCTCTCACTCTTCCCCGATAATCGCCGGACGATCGCCGCTTTGTCGCTTCTTACTATTACTCATTAGATAGAATGGGGGCCCGTCTCCTCCGCTCGCGACGCTCGTAAACCGTGCCCCCCTAAATTCTATCTTTCGTCTCGCGGCGACTTCTGCCGTGTAATTTCCAGGAATTATTGCATTAGATTGAATCGATTACGACGCTAGGATGTGGACACTGTGCAGGCTGATATATCGAGATATTTGTTCTTGGGGGGCGATTGTTTCTCGTCGATTGCCAGCTTCACGGTGGTTGCTGTTGCACAACGGCTCGAAATGAATCGAGCTGCTGAGCGACTGGTTAACTACGATTTAATATATTCGTATAATCAACTGGAATCGTATCGGTCACTTAAAATTAAAATAATCTTAATTTGTTTCTTGAATAAGTGACGCATTGAAATTGGAGATCATAATACAACCAATATTTTGCCAACATTGCAGCTAAGAGAAGATATTCGTTTTCTTTGTCAGTTAATAAATATTCCACCTCCAACTCGCTGAGATCATACTTCGTCAGTATGCAAACGAGGCATCTTTCATATTTCCATCGGAATTGTAGATTAAAAACCGATGGGCAGGAGAAAATAACAAAACTGAGAATTATCTTCGGAATCAGCATAAGGAGATAACATAAAACGCTCGTCGGAGCTGAGGAGCATTTAACGTCTTGACTTCATAAACCTGTCAACCCGCCGAACCAGTCCGCCTGCATTCACAATTTTCGAGAAAGGGTAACAACCTCGCGTATGCACTCACCGTAGCGAAACGAAATTGATTTCCATTTAAAAGATCGCCAGACGGATCGGGACGATATCTCCTGCTTCAATTTTTTCCATACGGGAGCGTCTCACGAATAGAGCTTATCACGTCCGCGAGAAATCAGGACCACACGCTTCGAGGTCCTCTAACACGTTGAAAAATAAGATACGATCGATCAGACTCCGCCTATAAAATTGAAAAGCAAGGTCAGTTTCAGCTAGTGACCAGACGGAAAAAGTACGAGGAGAACTACGGGGTGTCTCGTAACTGGGTACACAACTGGAAAATTGATGATTCCACGCATGAAAAATAAATCGATAAATCGGAGTTGCATTCTGGAAATTCATTGTGAGAAGCTTCGTGTTTGGGGAAAGGAGATTTTGAATATTTGCTGCTTCCGTACTCAGTAGATTAATATCTTCTCGTGTGTGCATCGAGCAAATTGATGTTGTAACTTCTTTCAAAGCTAATATTATAGCTTCTTGTTTGTCGTGACTGCTAGCTCACTTTTATCGATATAAATTCTCAGGCTTTACTATTCTACTTCGACCTGGCTACCTACAGTAATGCAGAATAAAATTGACATGATTCTCCCGTTAGGTGCGCGTGACGGTGACATTTCTGATATACAACAGAATTGGTGTGATTTCCATCGAATTTAAAGCTAGCGACTCAAAATTCTTTAGAAATTAATGTTTTCTACTTTAGCTCACCTTTAATCACCAAACGCAACATAGATTTATTGACTTAGGACATTGATTCATTTTGAACAATTAATAATACAGTGTGAACAGTAACAGTACTATTGCCAATTTAGAAATGAAAAATACAAGCATTCATAAGAAATATTACTACCAAATCCAGTTCTCTAATTCGATACAAATTCCCAGCTAATTTTCCTAAACCCTAAAAACGTTTCCAAACCAATTTCCCCATACAACCGCAAACTCCGTCAAACCTCACTCTTTATTTATTCGTCTCGTGCGCTCCTTGCATTCTCCCCCTAGTAGCATTTGTTAATGGCATTTTAATTGCTAAGTAATTCCCAACTTGAGGAACTGTGAGCCAACCAGAAATGTTACTAGATCCCATTTTATAGCATTACAAAACTGACGTCCACTCTTATATACAGTTACAGTATTCTAATTCCGATACGTAATAAATTCGTTACAAACAAATAAACTCCCCTTTCCGTATCGCCAGTCAGAGGACACCCTGTACATTGGTAAGGATTTCTTCGTGTCTCCGCCGGTTCTTTTCTTTTTTGTCTGCCATTCCGAAGACCGAACTCCGTGCCGCCTAGATCCGAGCAATAATTCAATTAGCCCCGAAGATTTAGTGGCGCGGACTCCATAATTCAAGGTGCACCGTACGAGTGAAATAGAAATGGAAACGCTGCAGGGGCACGGAAGGGGGCAGCGGGGCGACGAAGGGCGAGGGAGGGGGATGGAAGAGCGGCGGCTAGACCCACCTTGGCATAAATTAGAAGAACAATGCGCGGGGCCAAGGTGGACGAGCGTAATGGCCCCGGCCAGGGGTACTAATAATATAAGCCGCGTGTTGCGCTCGCCTAGGTAGCCGGAAGAACGGACATCGTCGAAATTCATGCGCGATACACGGCGACACGCGGCCCCGTTCCACCGTGGATGTACGTTAAAAACGCGTTACGCTCCTCTGCTAGTTACTCTTCGCCACCATCGCGACGATCCGGGCTCTGCATCCCCCGATTTAATACCCCGGGATCGCTATTCCTTTCCGAGGAACTGGATCGAGAGACACGCGGCTGAAAGTCACTAGAGGAACAGTCCCTTACAGGGACTTTTCGTTTTGGACGACGGGATTGGATTGCTTTCCATCGCGATCGATCAATGTCACTCTGTGTACTGTTTTAATTAGAACTGAATGTTGTCTGGTAACGTTACGAGTTAGGGTAGGTAGAATTAAGGGATGATACTAACGCTTCAAATTACTTCTGAAACTATCTACTCCACTTGTTTTCAAGAAAGATACGAGATATAGATCCCTCGTTTGATTTATCAGTTACCAATTTTCTCTTCAGTTCTTTGAGATTCCTGCAACGCGAGGCCCCGCGGTAAACACTCCTTGTATCCACACAGTGATCCTCCATTCCTATTTTCAAACAAAACCGATCTGTTACTCGGGATGAGAAAGTTTCCTCGATTCTTACGAAAAGTCATCGAACTGATCGCCAGGAAGATCTACCCCCCTGAGGCGCAGAGAGAGAGAGACAGAGAGAGAGAGAGAGGGAGAGAGAGTGACCGCAACCAAGGGTGCTAGCAGAGGGGATGCTAATATCTCGGGGCTGACACGGCCGATGTCCCGCAGAAGGAGGAACGGGCAGAGGCGAAATTCATGCGTAATGTATGCGATACGCGAGAGGCATGGCGTTGGCCTCCCAAACAATTAGAAAGGGCCCTCGGCGTGGTAAGGCTGAAACGGCTGGCCAGCGGCGAGGCCGACGTAGGGGTTGCGTTTCAATTTCGCTAGGAACCGTTATATTGCAACGTCTTCCGAAATTAAAACGCTTGGACTGCTTCCAACGTGTGCACGCCAACGGGTGGAACAGGGACGAGGGAGAGAATGGCTAGTTCGTCGTGGCACGAGTATGTACAGACGTTTCTCATGGGACACTTGGCGGCCTAAAAATGCAACCTCCTATCAGCGTCGAAAGCGTATAAACAAACAAACAAAATCGACCTGTTTCTTACTTCATCTGAAGAATTGCCTATAAGGTAGAATGTCCCTATTACTGTAAGTGTCCCTATTACTGTCACTTTATTTATTTCACTTAATAAAAATGTAACGTATAAAGAATAGTGTACAACAATAATATTATTATTAAATTGGGACTGCTCTTATTATTATTAATATTATTATTGTACACTATTCTTTATACTAAAAGTAATAGGGACATCTACCCTATATGTTTCTCGTATACTTTTACTTCTTTCCTGATTCTCTTCCTTTCTCCAAAAGTCCTGGAGGAACTTCGTTCTAAACAATTTCTTGCAAAAAAACACCTGCGTTTGGACGCTACATTTGGACTCCAGACTTAAACATCCCGCTGAATTCTTTCGCTTGAAAATACCGTCGTCATCGTCGAACGTTCCCGCAGGCTTGTTCGAACAGCCTGACATCCGTGAAATTCGAGACACTGCCGGTGCACCTCGGGGGATGATGTTCCCGCGGTCCCCGCGCAGCCTGTAGTTCGCATCCTCTGGGGCCGGGGATGCTGGGCTGTTCGGAAACGAAGCTTAACGAGGCTTTTTTGCTGAAGGATGTGGGTGAAGGTACCTCGTATCTAAATCTTGCGCTTGATTTTTATATTTAAAACCATTATGGGAGAATGTGGCGTGTATGATACTTGGAGTTCAAATGTGAAATGTTATTTAAGGGTGGAAAGGGAGTTCTTGTAGAAAAAGAGGGGTGTGACAGTTGAGTAGAGATAAAGGGATGATTTAGGGGAACCAATAAGACGTTCTGTCCTTCACAGAAATCTAGAAAACCGTCGAAAATGGATGAAGTCTCTTTTGTTCTATTCAAATGTAACATGGAAGAACATAATCGTCATCGAGTTCTGACATTCGGAACGTTCCCGGATAGCATCTAGACAGCAGTGGCCAGCACAGGCGGCACGTTTTCCCGATGACCACCCGGAAGAACAATGCGCGAACCATCCCCTTCGGGCCCGCCTCGGGAGGAGGGTGGAAGCCGAGGAACCGGTGAGGCCCGTGCCCCAAATTTCGCTCGATCGACTCGGTAGTTGCCGAGTGAAGTGTTCGGGGCCCCGAAAGGAGAGAAAGAAAAAAACAAGGCGGAAAGGAAGGTTACAAGACGCGGTGGACGATGACCCTTTCGTAGGTCACCCGGGAGGGTCACTGATGTCCGACCGATGACCCTGGCCCGCCCTGACACTCCCGTGTACAATTATAAATGTATTAAATCCATCCCCTTTACAAGATAATATTTAAATCGTGCCGATGGCCGAAAGGACGCTGCCTCGAGGGGGTTGCTTCGGAAGTGTGCTGGCACAGGGGTGTTTTATCGCCCGAGGATTGGTGTTCCTACGGTGGCCTCGATTTTATTGCGCGTATTTTGCGTTATAAATTCACTGACCGTCTTTGGGCGACCCCTTCCCCCAGCGCCACGGGAGAAAGTACCCACCGGCTGGCTTTCTAAGGGAAGAGTCCGCGCGAAGCTTTTCACGTGACGCTGGCGATTTGCATGGGACCAACTTTCGCCGCGGCCAGCGAATCACGGCGTTCTCTTCTAGGTAGTTACGAGTCGTGGGTAAGGAGACGTTACATTTGCAGGGAATTTATTTATAACTGCCGGCGAAATACGTTGACGTGGGTATGGGTGTTTCAGTTTGCAAGGCAACGGTTGCTGACCGTGGCTGTGGAGATGCTACCGGGGTTAACTTTGTGTTTCAGTTGTATCATGGGCAGGGCTGTTGGTAAGCGATTAAGGGGTTAGCTACCGTCAGCAAGGACAGAAAAATCGATTTTTAGATTTCATCATTTTCTCAAAGTATATCATCCTGAAAATGTTTTCTGTAAGTTTCAAGTTGATCCGATTAAAATTGTGGCAGATATACGACTTAGAGTGCACGCGCCGCGAAGCGTACCGCCGACCGCTTGAAACTTTAAACGCGTTTTTCTCGAAACGGGATTTTCGATTGCGGTGACCACTATTTCTCCAAAACCGCTTCACCAATCTTTCTGAGACTTTGTAGGTTTCTTCTAGACATTCAAATCTAGTCTTTAATCGAAGTATTTATTTTTCCAATGCATAGTTTTTATTTTATGGATGAAAAATGAGCGTTTTTTTCTACGAAAATCGATCATTTCAATTAAAACATCTGCCATTTTGTCCCAGATTAATATTTTGTAAAACGGATCGATTAAAGACTAGATAAACCATTGTACTAACTAAATCTTCTTCGTGTTTTTATTTCGCGTAGCCCAGTTCCGAATAATGTTGGTCACCGCAAAACGTGTTTTTAAAAACAGCTTCCGGGAAATCAGTTGTAATTGTGCAATAAATAAATATTTTAATACCAAAACGTAATATAATAACCTGTTAAACTGTCCTCCACCTGAATACAGAAACCACTGCATAAAAATATGCATGTACTTTCTGAAATAAATTCCCAAAGGATCGATTCTTTTTCTACCTCCTGACGGGAGCTAACCCCTTAAGTGTCGTACGGTAGATGAGAGGATTTGATAACTGGGGGAGGGTAGAAGCTTCTGGTAGTTAACATATCTGCCATTTTCAAGTATTAGGTAAACGTAGGTATTACAAAATATGTGAAAGATTAAACGTTGGAAAACAATTAGGTATTCTGTGTGGATATACGATCAGAAAGATTTAAATGAAATATAAATTATCAAAGACATAAACTCGCTTGCAAGGGAAGATCCCGAATCCGAAAATTAAAAAAAATCTGAAACTTTGTGAATACGTAAGAAATTTCCTCCTGATTACAATGCAATTTTTGTTTGCTGCCCAAATTCACTCTAAGGGGGTGAAATTAACCTCTGAAGATTCAGCTATTTTTGGATTTTATTTTGTAACTCGCAATCTGTAAGAGATAGGAAAAAAATTCCAAAGCAAAAGTTACTTTTTTAATTAGGACTATCATTTAGTAACTTACAGTTTTTACAGTTCGCGAGTTATAACACAAAATCGGGAAATAGCCGGAATTTAAGGGGTCCATTTCACCCCCTTAGAGTGAATTTGGGCAGCAAACAAAAATTGCGTTGTAATTAGGAGGAAATCCCCTACATATTAATAAAGTCTAAGAATTTTTTGAATTTCCGGGTCCGGGATCTTTCCTTGTTAGGCTTTGTACATAAGATTATTTAATATATTTAATGTGTAATATATTTAATAGAAGTATATATATTTAAGAAAAAAAAAACCATCTTTTAGTCCGATATGTTCACTACTAATTTATAATTACCTCCCCTCTCAATTAATGACTCCTCCCATAGCTATTTCTGAAAATTACTCAATCGACAGTTTGCAAGCAATAAACAGAAGCTTAGCACCTGTCCCCTCAGTTCCCTTCCGATTACCGACCACTTGTCCTAACCCTCGCTATCTTTTCGTCATTTCTATAATAACGGTCCTGGTACTGAACGAGGTGGAGGGAGCCAAAAAAACCGGGGATGTTATTTAAATGGCAGAGAGACACGCCATTTAGTTTAAACGGCGCGACGGGGTAGGGCTCATTTTCCGTATAATTTCTAGGCGACCATATTTCTGCAACTGTGTCACCGCGTTACTTTATCGCTTGTATTTTCCGTCGTAAATCCACTGGCCGCTCTGCGCGCGACCCTTGCCTTCGAAAGGGTCCCAGGGAATGGGTCCGGGAACTTTGCACACTGACCCAAATGTTAGGAGAGATACGGAGCTATAGAAGGAGTTTCAAAGGGGAAGGACAAGGCTATGTAGATGGTGGGCAATGAGAAATCGCGTACACGCTTTTAGTGCGTGTAAAATACGTAACGAATCGTGGGGACCGATTTTTTTGTTTGGATTAGGTATATATAAAAATATATTTATGTCTCTTGTCGTGTTTAACGCTGTATGAAGTGTAAAATTGTTCTTATCAGAATCGTCTTCAGGTTACTCAATAAGATTCGCTTCAAAATGCAGAATAAGAATTGTGATATTATGAAATTGTTTCTTAAATATGGGAGAATGCAAGAACATCTGCATATTGTCTTTCGAGTTTCCTTAAAAAACTGTCTAGTTGAAATTCTTTGGTATTATTTATATGAAGAATCAAGCTTAGAATATATGAGTATTCTTGAGTTCTGCTTGAGTGCGATTAGAAACACCACAATCGTCTGTACCGTGTAAATTACCATTTCTTTTTCTACAGCTTCCTCGTTCCTTCACGCTGTCAATCCCTGGCGAGCTGAAAGAGAGTATACCATATTAGAAAAACCTAATTATGAAGTAGCAAAAATATATATTCATACCGAACATTAGAAATAAACCAGGAAACACTTTTGAAATTTTCTAAATTTTCACACTTACGACGATCATGACAATTCTAAAGTAGTATTACAGCTTTCTAGCCACTCTTGACTTCACACAGTTAGGTGCAATTTAGGAAAGTCTTTTAGCAGAGCGAGTGAATCTGGATGGACCTTCGGCGTTTCTTTCCCGGGCAAAACGAGAAAAGCCGAACTCCCAAACGGAAATTCCATTCGTCTGGCGCGCAGACGATCCAGCCAGCGGCAATTTCGAGTGGATTCCGCGTTCGCAGCTCACCGCTTCCGGTTTCGTCTTTCCCGGCGCCATTTCCTGCGAAACGGTCGAGGTCTCGTTCGCGTGCAGGAAAATCTAGTAAGTAGTCGTGGAAACTACGCGTCTCTGACTGCTGCATCACAGACTTTCCTCCCCAGAATCCGTGACTTCCTTTTACTGAGGATGAGTCAAGTTACATAAAATGTAATTTAATAAAACAAATGTCTTTTCAAGTCGGAAGAATCTGAGGAATTCATTGGTCACGATCACGAGACACTCCTCTATAAGAAAATACAAAATTTTAACTCGAAAGTTTAATTTGGTTACAGTGGTAAATCTCCTCTAAATACTCCAAAACAAAGACAGCATTAAAACACACTACGTTAAATACAAAAAGCATGAAACGGTAATAACCACTTCATTGCGGGGCAATGAATTACAAAATTTTACAAAAAAGAAAAATACAGCTTTCAGCTGCCATTACAGCGTTTTAAAATAACTACAAACTGATTACGAACTGGCCTGGAGAAACTAGAACAGGAAAGTTTTTATCAATCAAATACATTAGTCGTAATCAGAGAAGTGATAGACAGTATTTTATCCTAATTCGCAATGACTGAACAATCGCGGAATACCACACTTATCTAACAAAACAAACACTGCATTATACTGCATCGAGCGTAGACTCGAGTTACTGCAAAAATACTGACAAGTCTACTGCGATTAATCGATTGTTTCCCGTTCTTTCTCTTTTCCCCAACAGAGGACGGTCGTCCAGATATCCTATCGATGGTAGAAAGTTCACACGTTGGGAAAAAAGTCAAGACGCGAATGGGTATTCTCCGTCGGCCTGCCGATTGTATATTTTGTTTTTTCTTGCGCAAGCCATGGACGGGCCGGATCCGATCGATTAAAACGAATCGGCCGTTTCTATTCGACGCGTCGGGTCCCAGCGTCGTCGGGTCCAGATACCAGATAAGTGAACTTCCTGAGCCCCTGTCGCGTATCGATCCGAATTCCGATTCAATTTTCTACGCCCCCGACGCACACGGCGAAACGCCATGCATTAAACATCGCGCATAACGCATACCGTCCCGCTAATCCACCCGGCTGTGTAAGCGCAACAGCCTCGATACAAATTTAACAGAGATCGCGTATGTATGCGCGTGTCCACGGTGAACAGGACCATTTCGAACGGTTCCTCCACGATTCTAAAGCTCAGATACGCGACGAGAAGTGTTTGCTGTTGAAATTTTTATTATTTCAGTTGCACGTGGATATACAATACTGGAAATATTTGTTGCGTTACTCGAATAAATACGTTATCAATTACTATTATTAGAAATAAATTATTATTATTATTATTATTATTATTATTACTATATATTGCTCTTTAGTTTACAATAGTGAGTATAAAAGTGAGGATTGCTTATAAGCGAAAAATAATATGCGATCAAAAGGAAGAAGAAAAATAACAAGGTACTTAGTGCGGCATTGTATTGTAGATGATGCGCTTTTTACACAGTGATAGTGTTCGCGAAAACATAAAGGCGAGCGACCGTTAATCCCAAGCTCGCGAATAATAACGGCAGAGTTCAGAGTGCGTATTATTCAAAAGTATAAGAGGTTAAACATAAGTGGTTTTTGTGTGAGATTTGCGTGATTTGGCATCTGGAGATAGTTAATGACATTTCATGTCACTCTGCATCAACCACAGAACCTGCTTAGGTCACTCGATGTAACACCAGCATCGTTAGAAACAGAAATAATTGCAAAATTTATTTATTGCAAAAATGTGTGGCTCGCTATCTTGGCCAAAATAAGTTGCGTACGGATCATTTTATCAATCATGTTCCTATAAAAATTGGTGCAATAAATATTTCCGGTGCCTACTGTATATCGAATGTTCGACTGTTTTGAATATTAGGAAATGTTTAGTTATGTAAGTTTTAACCTTTTCAAGAGGCCATGCAATTTATTGACAGATTTACAGATGGGCCTCCAACACTGATACTTTGAAACAAGAACAGACACAAGAGAGCTTAAATACAAAGCGACAGTAACTAAATATATATATATATATATATATATATATATATATATATATATATATATATATATATATATCTCTAATACCAAAATGTCATTATGCGATGTGAAACGATGAAGTAGTACCGCTGAAGGCATTAGAGGGACAATTGTATAGCATCTACTACGCTAAAAAAGAAATAAAAACGAGCTTCGAACCACGATCTTTTGTACAAGAATTAATTCTACAAGCAGATCTGAACTTTTATCCTACCTTCCTCGAACACTTCCTCTGTGTAAAATTATTGCGTAACCTGGAAATATAATACACTCCGCAAGCCACAGGTAACCATAAATATCGAAAGCGTAGAATAATCGACAGCCTTCAAAGGACCATTAAAATGAAAAGCAAAAAAGTATCCGTCTACAAGAAAGATCGATTTGTTTTATTCCCCAACCCTCTGACTCCTGTAACGGTATACACAGGCTTGCAAACGAACCGTTCCTCGTTCCCAGGTTCCCTACATTCGTTTCAACAGCTTCACCCGCAGCAAACTCGCGAAACGATTATCTCGTTGGCTTTTGCGCGCCAGCGTGAGGAAAGTGAATAGCGCGCGTTCCCCAATCGAACGGACAGTTGTTTACACGAAAGTGATGGAAATGCCGCGATACCAGTGTTTCCTTAACGACGAACGACGCGCTATCCGCTCTGTATAGCCCAAGGAGGAAAAGGGGTGCCGATCGCCAGCGGTAAAGTTTACCATAATAATTATACGCATCGGTCGCGCCTATTACGCGCGCGCCTCGTAGGCCCAGACGCGAAATAACTATAATCTACGCGTATCACCTTATTCCGTATGCTGGCTGCGGTCGTAAAGTATTTGGCCGAGAACACCAGCCACCGTCGAAAATTATAATCGACCCCGCGAGTTATTTAAGTTAACCAATTTCATCTGGCCCCGTCTACCGTCCATCGTAGGACGCGTCCTGCGGATAAAGCGCGGCGGGGCTCGATTTCTTCGCTCGGGCGACCGCCGAGCCGCGCCGGTCGGGGCTGCTCTATTATTAGGCGTAATGGCCCGGGAAAACTTTCATTAACTTGTCCGTTGCCTAATTCATGAGACGACCGACGCGATACCGTGTAATCCGCCCCTGCCAGCCCGCTGGCGGTGGGAGAAGTAGTCCAATCGGAGAAACGATTTTGTCGGTGGTAGGTGAAAGGAAACGGAATTTTTCGGGCGACACTTTCTATACAGCCGAGGCATTGATTCCTTTTGGGACGTTTCAGGCTTGGTTTTGGGGGGCGGTGGAGGTTTTAGGGGGGCTAATTGAGGACGTTTTTTGGTTTTTAGTGGGAGTTAAGGTAGATCGTAGATTCACACTATCCGCCTATCCCGTCGAAACATTCTTCAATGGATTTTACTTGGTGACATTCACATTGTTCCGACCATGTAAAACCTATTGAAGAATGTTTCGACGGACGGTAGCCTGTCGGCTAGATTGATAGTGCAAATCTACCTTTAGCGGGAAGTAGAAGGGTGCTTTGGAGGACAAGGGTGATATTGATTGGAAAAGGAATATTGTGTACGTTGCTTTGAATTAAAATTTGCAAGAGGCATTGTTACATCTAGTTTTGCCGCCGGAAAGGAATATTTTCAAGATTCTCGTGCTACTAAAATATAATTAGAAAATGTGTACAGAATATACTAAAGTCATTCGATTACTACGATGTGCGCGAGTTGCCCGAGAATGTCCCAAGGAGTTATGAATTCGAATAAAAACGCCAAATCCGCCCGACGGGGATTTGAATCACACCTTTCTGCCACCTGTGGGGAATTAAAAGAACCACGCGACCTCAGGAATCCCAGGGAATAGATCTATGAAGTCTTACCAACCGCAAGCTACTCCACTTACCGACGTCTACTTTCGTATAGAACCTCCCTTTCCTCCCCTATACCGACTGCATGCCAATTTCCCCTGGAATCTTCACAAAATAGTAGCGATAACGTCGCCAGGGCGTCGACACAGGCGAGATCCTGTCGGCGATTTTACCGACACCTTGCAGATCCACCTTGATCCGCGAGGGATAATGATCGCGCATAGGAATTATCACCCAATAACGACACACGGACAATTACTTTAACGATCCTTCTAATGGGCGCGCGAGCAGAATTTTTACAATCCAAATGCCCGCACGTCCTCGTGTACGATTCTAAGTACAGTCTATACTTCTCTGGGCTTATTATCCCGCAGAGTTGCGGAGCCTGAAGGGTTTGCGAGCGGCTCGCGTGTCAGTACCGCGATCCCTGATTAAAGGAATCTACTTAAATGGAATGGGGGGAAGGAAACGGACAGATGGAAAAGGGGCAACCGTGAACAGTCGAAGAGAGGACAGGGCTGAGAGAAAACGGACAAAGGTGTGCAGTGGAAGTCAAAGGAAAGTTGAAGAAGCGAAGAATGTTGAAGAGAAGAAGCAAGCTTGTAGGCCTCGTTTGCCTTGCATAGAATTAGCAGGTTCCCAAAGGTTGGACTACTAATAGCAACCTGGCAAGTTCAGTATCAGTTGTTTAGGTACACGTAAAGGAACAAATGGTTCTATGCTTTATTCTGACCACCACTGTGTGGTTAGCGAGCTACTTTGTCGGGGGATGGATTTGTGCCTGCGGGCGTCCTCGAGGAACGAGATGTGCAAGGGGCCAGGAAAGGCAGGGATTGGAAGTTCTGGTTGGAGTTCTGACTCGCGTGAGCAACACGGTAGCGAATTCCGTGGCCTGACGTGACTCGCAGCCGTACAAAGTAACTTCACGGTAGATTGAAATTGCCGCCGATCCTCCTGCCTCTCGAGGGGGGTTTCCGTGATGGCCGCTGAGATAGGGCCGGCGATCAGGGGAAAATCGCGTAATTGCCGCGCTATACACGCGAGCCTATCGTATTTCGATAAATTAGAGAAAAACTCGCGGTTGACATGATAGTTCGACGTCTCCTGGGAGGTCGTTTCAGAAACAGCGTAGATGAGTCTGGGATTCGTAGAAGCTGAGGCAAAAAATATGAGCTCGTAGAATTCGATCACTTAGTATCTTATACACCCGACCTGAACTCGAGTTCTTGGATCTCTTAGAACTTACCCAATCCCTCGAGATCCACCTGGAGATCCTGCAACCTTCAAGATTTTTACAAATCTCTGAAGCTCCTGAATCTTCTTTAACATTCATCCGAGGATCCTGAAACCTTTGGTACCCGAAGAGATCCGTGGGCTGAGGTCTCCGAATTCCTTTCACCGAATCTCAAAAACCTGCAGTCGGCCATGTGGGATTCCCAGATATTAGAGATGCAAATGCAAATCTCTTGTACTTGGGATTATCGAGCCCTAAGGGCTCCAAATTCACTGTCTCGTGATCCACAGATTCGCAATCATCCATACACATCAACTCACGTTCTCAGAGTAATAATTACACCTTTACCGAGCAACATACGTGTATCACAGATAAACCCATCAGAAGAAGAGTTCTATCGTACTGTTTGCTAAATCGTTAACGACACCAATTTCACCCGTCGTACCTCGTAATTATGATCCTCGGACAGCTTGCGCGTCCAAGTGGGTTATACAACTCATGCAACTTTTTTCTTTTCCTTCGTCATCACCAATGCACACACCGATCATTGCTTTTTACTTCGCAACAGAAACGATTTCCCACGTCACCGATCTGTCCCCGGTGAAACTCGACGATACCTTCGTCTCCATCGAAGCAACCAGGCCGCATGCCTAAATTTTCCAATACACGACAAGCCACGCGGCGAGTAATGAGTGGTTCGGCTGTACCCCAGCGAGCAGAAATTGCGAGCGTGTCCTAGACTACTGCACGCGTGGACGTCTCGACTGTTAGATGCATCACGACACAGCAATTTTCACGTTGCGACGAGTCACGGGAAACAAATATCACGATCATTAGGTATTCAAATCTGAAAAGAACCTGTTTGTCGGATGGAGTTTGATGGTACACTAATTATTTATGCACGAACGTATTAATCTTATCGTGTACACATTGTGGCGTAGGTCCGACGAGTAAATATTCGATCGTGGTAATGTTTAAAGTTCCAGGGACGTGATTTTTTATTTCGTTTGAACGCTTCGAATGGCGCACGGTATCGGGAATACCGATACCTACTTATGTGAGTTTTGTACAAAGCATAGAACGTAAACTTCGTGCTTGATTTGATTTCGAAGGAAACATTTGGTGACTTTTGAATAATACTTTTGATGCTTTTCAAAAAATAAAAACGCGAACCCACGCTAAACCCACGCGCAGGGTAGTGAATTACTCGGCACGAAAACGCGCCGACGCCGTTTGAAACTTTAAAGTGTTCATCTGAAGAATCAGTAGAGAGATTTGGATTTATGTTAACTTTAGCAAAATCAGTGAAACAGCTGCTCCGAGCTCGTTCGTTATCATAGTAGTATGAACTTTTGTTAGTTCAATCTGTTTGTCAGTTAAATTGCATGTCATCCTATGTCCGCAACTCTCTATATTTTCATTAATCAGAAAATTCGTTATCTTCTTTTCAATTGAAAAATATTTGCTTGTAATCGGAAGAAGCTACATCCATTTAGATTTGTTCACATATTGCGGAATTATCGTTTGAATACACCAAGAAGTCAGAGCGAGTGTTGAAATATCACTAATGAATCATGACGTTTTAAAATGGTAAAAAGGATAAACTTCATTTTACATATTTAGCATAATTTTATCACACGCGACACTTGCTTAAAAATTAGCAATTCAATTTAATTCAATTTTGAAGTAAGTAACGAAATTATTCATTCTTTTGAGTACGGCAACGCTGCTTCAATTTCATCGACACAAGGAGTTCTTAAAAACGGAATATAAAAGCTCACTTTGAAGAACTAGAGAATCACTTGACAAAGTAGAAAATTTTAGAGACTTCTCTCATAACAGCTTCTATAAGCTATAATAATTTCTGCAATACACACTATAAATATATTGATTAAAGAAAATTGCATGAAATTCATATTTACTGCACATTTCATCCACACACATTGCATATTTACGGTTTACTAAACTACTCGACTAAATTTTAGTGTCCACAGACGGTAAATTACTAAATTATTAGCTACTCGACTAAATTACTGAACGTGTCTGGACCAGCCTGTATCGACGCGAAAAGTCTGTATAGTCAAGTAGGTATTGGGGCGATAAATAAGTTATTATCCACTATTGTAGAGTAGGACATGACATTCGGATTTCATCATTCTTGGAGGGGATATTTCTATCTTAGAGCAACATACATAAAAGTCTCAGCGCTTCGATAAACGTCATTATCACCGTCGCCGTTGTCCATGCGTCGTGTTCGTAACGAGTGGTGTTCTGTACGTTGAAATGTGGATGTTGTGCATTCTGTGCCATTGAATTCAATCAACTGTTTCTTTCCTCCTTGGATGTGGAACTTATTAAGAAGTGTATACATGTATACATGTAATAGCTCATAAATTCATCTTCCTGTTTGCGTACATAATACCCGGTATTATAGAATCATTATCTTCTTATTTGAGATCATGGAAATAAACGCACCACAATCTTACATTAATCTTATTGTTTGGTTAGAAAAGTCGTAACGCTTCGCTGACGTAATAAAAAAGGCGTGGAATCCTACCTGAGTTCAATGCAATTATATTTTTCTTTCTATTCTTTTCGTTTGATCAGTATTAACGTTTTATCAGTTTCTTCAAATGTAAATTTTTATTTCTTCTGCGCTTCTGTCGCTCAACAAATATTTACAAGAGTCTCTTGCATCTTATTTTTAAACGTAGTAAAGTGACATTCCTTTTTCATGTTTCTGTGTATTAGCGTAGCCACTTTTCAAGCTCCGGGGAGAAAATTTATCCCGAGTTGCGGAGTTCCGGGGGGGTTTACAAATTACAAGATCAAATTTCGACAATCTCAGAAACAGTAGTACGCAAACAAAAACTACAAAATGATAAAATGCCTTCCCAATCCGGAATTCCACGCAGCAAAATCTCAAGTGTGGAGTACTCCACGCAGCAAAATCTCAAGTATGGAATACTCCATACAGCAAAATCTCAAGTATGGAATACTCGACACAGCAAAATCTCAAGTGTGGACTACTCCACACAGCAAAATCTCAAGTGTGGAATACTTCACACAGCAAAATCTCAAGTGTGGACTACTCCACACATTTCTCATAAGTCCCTTTTCTTCTAATACCTATACCTAGCACAAAAATATCGCCGGTCTCCAATCAGCACCGTTGTACCGTCGTGACTCTTCCTCGTTACTGTTTCCGCAATTCTTAAAATCTGGTGCTGACAGAACACGAAAAACCCTACAATAAACGCCTTGGTCCTGCAGGTCCAATCAAAATGGCGTTGTTGACTCCTTACTGGGGCCTGGACGGAATCATAGTGGTCCTGTCCCTCATAGCGGCCGCCTACATGTACATGACACGGAAATTCAAATACTGGGAGAAACAGGGGATCACGGAGTTCCCTCCAACACCGTTCCTGGGTAATTTCGGGGAGTGCCTCATGCAGAAGAAATCGCCACCGGAGTTCGTGAAGGAGATGTACGACAAGGGCAAGGGGCTGCCCTACATTGGAATTTACATTTTCGACAAGCCTGTCTTCGTGGTGCGCGACCCTGAGCTCATAAAGCTGATCCTGGTGAAGGACTTCCACGCGTTCACTGACAAATACGCTTCCGTGGACGTGAACGATCGTATCGGATTCGCGAACGTCTTCCTAATGAGGAACCCAGGATGGAAGATCCTCAGGGCGAAGCTGACGCCGTTCTTCACGTCTGGCAAACTGAAGAGGATGCACGAGCTGATGTTGATGGTAGCCGACGACTTGGAGAAACATCTCGGCTCCCTGAATTTGGACGGTAACGATCACTCGTCGCGCGGGACGCTCGATCCAGAATTTAAGCCGACTACATGGGACGAACGTTGGTTTCAGGCGCCGGAAAGGAGGTGGAGATGAAGGACCTCTGCGCGAACTTCACCACCGACATGATCGGCAGCACTGCTTTCGGCGTAAGGGTGAATTCCTTGAACGACCCGAACGCCGAGTTCCGCCAGCAAGGGAGGAAGATCTTCGACTACAACATGCTGCGCGGCTTCGAAATTCTCTCCGTATTCTTCATACCGGATATAGTCAAGTATACACACGCGACATTGTTCAGCAAAGAGTTCGCCCAATACCTGCGCAATGTCTTCTGGGACGTGTTCAAGGGACGGGAGAAGTCGGGAGAGAAGCGGTGCGATCTCATCGATCTTCTGATGGATCTGAGGCAAAAGTACGGCCCCGAAAACGATATGGGCGGATTTAGTGAGTTGCCCATTCGATATTATATTATTGTTCTATTTAAACAGCATTTTCTATGGATTTTCTAAGTTTATCTATTAGGATATGTTTAGTAGAAGGGAGAACGAAAAAGTGGTGGACGAGCAATGGAAAAATTCAATCTATGGTGATTGCACTCGATCGTTTCAGAATTCGATGGTGACGATTTAGTGGGACAAGCGGCAGCGTTTTTCACTGGTGGTTTTGAGACCTCGTCGACCGCCATGTCTTTTACGCTATATGAACTCGCGCTGAACCAGGAGATACAGAGGACACTCAGGAAGGAGATACTCGACGCGTTGGAGGAATCTGGCGGTAAAATTACGTACGAGATGGTAAGCAATTTACGCGTTAAAATTAATGACGATGAAAGAGGCTATTATTATTATTATTTATTACTCCTTAAATGGAAGATATAATACACTATAGAGATAGTAAAATTAGAGTAAAAGCGAGGCAGCGATAGGTAGGTACTGTTAATAAGTCTAATATTAAGGACATAAAACTAAGAATTAACTAAAATTACTACAAATAAAATGAAATGAAGAGAACAATAGTAGCCAACACGCAGTGGAATCAAACCTGATAAAATTGATCACGATTATGGTTTATACAAAAACCGACTTTTGAAAAAAAACATTTTCGAATTTTCACAAAAAAATAATTAAAGTAGAAAATAAATATCTGTACCTATTTTTAAAATTTTTCGTTTTTTTAATATTTATGGAATTACAAAAATATATTAAAATAAAATATACTCTATACAAAACAAAATAAATAAAACAATTAAAATAAATAAAATCCGTACAATTGTTGAGTTCATTTAATATTTATAGATCTAAAAAAATTTAACACAATAAAAGAAACTGCATACAGAACACAATGAGAAAAAAACTAAAGTCCGTACAAAATATAAATTATAAATCTTTATTTCACTTAGTATTTTTCTTCTGAAAATATGAACTCATGAAGATTAGTGTGACAGTAAACTGTTATCTACTACAATTCCTTTGTGTCCGAAGCGATTTCAAGTTAAAATATTAACATTTCTAATTACATAATTCATTTATTTTTACATATTAATTTTAATACATAAAACCGGTTTTTATTGAATAACTAATTTCCAATGTCATGTCCATTGAAACGGTACTATGGTAGTGCTATGAAAAGTTAGATGCGTCCACAGTGTTATTGATCTATGCCTGGCCATACGTTGGACGTTTCTACTTGCCTCATAAAATTCCATGATAATTAGAAATATTAAACTAACCTCGGTATGACCTACGTACATAATTTTATCCTGGAGAATTTCGTCTAAGCGACATACAGCTATTGCTGAACAAGCTTGATACCATTATCTTACATAATTAGCGAGACAGCTTAACTCTGCACTCCAAGCGATTATGTGTATCTTTCAATTGAAGTTACATATTGGATTCATTTATCCTTATAAGATGGAAGAAGTTATTGTTTACGTAATTGAACGAATCACTGATTTTTCAATTCCATAACATTGGTTTTTTTTCAAAGTCTTCTACCAGCGAATAAGTTGGTGTGCAAATGGTTCGCACTGTATGCATGATAAAGTGAAAAACGTCTCTTTAAAAGAACAGTGCCATTTTAATCCCACTCTACTACACTTCTATTGCATCGGCGTGCTGTCACATCGTTATTTTCGAAAAGTATCGTTCGAGACTCCCCGAATGTTTATTTTCAAAAACAAATCAAGCCAGAATTCTACTTCCTACGCTTTGTATAAAACTCTGAAAGGCGCGACCGACTTGAAGGGATATTTTTCAAACCCTTGTGCACACTCAGTGATAAAACATTCTTGAAAACCTTTTTTCGTTCGACCTCCAGAAAATGTTGAATGAATCCCTTTCGCAGATCACGTCTCTGCCATATCTTGATAAGGTGATTTCTGAGACGCTCCGCAAGTATCCGCCCCTGGGATTTCTGGATCGCAGATCGAACACCGACTACAAACTGCCGAATAGCAATTTGGTGTTGAAGAAGGGCACCCCGGTCTTCATTCCCATGATGGGATTGCATTACGACCCGGAATACTTCCCGGAGCCAGAGAAATATGACCCTGAAAGGTTCAGCGAGGAGAATATGCAGAAGAGACCGAACAACGTTTACTTCCCCTTCGGCGGTGGACCGCGCCTTTGCATCGGTCAGTAAACGATCTTAATATTTCTTCCCACTCTCCTAATTACCATCAACTTTCATTTCTCCTCATTCGCCCGCTTTCCAATTAAGTTTGCCCCTTTAACGCTTGATTCGTGACCATTGACCAAAGTGCATACGGTCCATAGACGAGAATGAAGATCTCGCGAAGAAATCGTTACGGATTGCTTTTATGAAACTTGTATTTAGTAAGTGACAAGTGACAGTGTAAGTGGCACGTTATCGATATGACGCGAATCGGATTCTTCTTTGACAATCTACGATT
This sequence comes from Andrena marginata, assembly GCA_963932335.1. NCBI lineage: Eukaryota > Metazoa > Arthropoda > Insecta > Hymenoptera > Andrenidae > Andrena > Andrena marginata. Next base: position 49,080,756 of record OZ010659.1, on the reverse strand, counting down.
GTTATCTGGTTTCGAAACGTTTTCGCGGGACACCTATCCAAGTTTCAGTGGATGTAAGGGGTTCTCTAAACTTTTTACGTATGTTACTGTGTTTCTATGCAAAGTGTTTGTATGGAAGACGCAAAGTTACGCGCTGCATGCGTGCGAAGTTGCTCTATGCTTTATGTTTTGAAGTGCCTCTTCATGTTACGCAACCGCATCGAACATATCAATTTACAGTATGCAATTTTCTATTTTCTCGGGGTTATCAGAGCGTAGGCAAGGTTGCAGAAGATCATTGCTATCGTATTTATATGGCATAACTTTGGTATAAGCGTATTTTAAACTCTTTTCGTCGAGAAATGTGCGTCTAACTATGGGATGTCCGTTTCCACTGCGTGCACGTAATTACTTCTCAGGCTACCAGAGACAGAAAAAAGCTGTTCGTGCAGGGACTGTCCGTTCGGCGCAGGAATAACATAATGGTGGATTTGATTTTTTGTCGTGTCGTTACTTGCAGAAATTACAACGTTAAATACATAGTATATTAAATGCAACGTTGCAATTTTCTTCTTCTCGTGTTGCCTTGTAGTTTAAGATGGTACGAACACGGAAAATTCTTATCCCGTGTAGGTAACTGCTGTAACAAAACTGATTAGAAGTGACTTGGGAACGATTATCATTGACACGATGAACCGATACTCCCGTTCTTTAGGCCTTTAGTGAAATATGAACTTTGCGCGGAATATTTTCGATAGTGCGTATAGATGTGTACCAATCGTGCTGGAAATATTTCGATCATATAATGACGTTCTAGAGTCAATCAAATGAATCCAACTTGTGATTCTTGAAAATAAGTACTTTAAACTAAATTATGCTGACCCGAATGAACTATTTTCAGAAGATACATTTTCATTTACACTATTGAAAATAATTAGATAACCTCGGGAAGCTAAAGAAACATAGGATTTCAAAGTATAAATAACGTATCACTGTAAATTTACCGCCACAATATTTCTGCCACGTATTTAAATGATAAAAGGAGTAGCTTGAAAAATATTAGCTAGCTTTATAAGTACAGCATCCTCCAATTATTTCGACCAGTATTTCAACACAGAACTTACCTGCTATCATTTTCAAAAACGACCCAAGAATCTGAAATCAAAACAGCGCACCTCCGAACATTTCGCCTTTTTCCGGAACGAAAGCACTAGTACATCCACCTCACGAGGAATTTAATTGCAGGTATGCGATTAGGACTAATGCAATCGAAGCTGGGAGTGATTCAAGTACTGAGGAAATACGAGGTTACACCCTGCAAGGAGACACCTATCCCTATGGTGCTGAATCCAAAGGGACTCACCACGACAGCCCTCGGAGGACTTTACCTGAATGTTCGGAAGATCACCAGCGAGGCCGGTTAAGCTGCGACTACAATAACAGCCGTGGCGACTCAGCGTCCTCCTGAATCTTAATCTTCCAGTACATACTTTGCAATGTAACTTTAAGCATAGGCATGGTAATGTTGTACACTGTGCGAAAGAAATCGCTGCATACAAGATGAATGGATCCACCGTGTCGTTTCCTTTGCCAGAATTATTTGGAAGCACGCGTTGCCACGCAGGAATCACCTACATTTCCTTTCACTCACGCGGTGACGTACATATATTTATTTCATTCGCTTATTCTCATTTACAAAAGAGACTATCTGGTAGGTCGCTCGACGGGTGGCCGATTCGCGACCGCCGTTTACTTACATTCAAATCTGTGTAACATATCGGTACGACACCTTGGAATCAAATGGAATGGCGGATACCGTGGACGAACGGTACCCGAACTTCTGGATCGCATACATTGCTCGGTGACGGCGCCCCGAAATATCCATCGGCGGACTGACCCCGATACTAGTTCACTCCGCCCTCCCACCTCGCTGTCGCGCGACGAATCATTCTCTTCTCCGTCTGTTTCGAGTATATCGTTTCTATCTAACAATAAACGAAAGAATTCTTTCACTCTACAGGCTATCGCCTGGGTCCCTTTCCGACAGCATTGAAACGCCCGCTGTTCTCTTCGATACAAGGCGCAGTGGTGTGCGTAAAATGTCACGCAGCAACAGTTGTCGATTAGAATACGGGATGCTCGTGACTTTTCGCCCGGAACGTGTGCAAAATCGAGCGTCCCGTGCCCTTCAGACCTGTTCCGCGATCGATAACGATGACTGTCGCGTTTCCTGCGAGATCAATCGCCGGGGGACATGAACCGGCCGTCGCCACCGAGCAGCAACGAAGCGTCACGCCACGGCGTGGCTGGATCTGTTTCACTGTACTCTTACACACATAATAACTATACAATTCATCGTTTATAATATCGTGATAGTAACTCGCCCGCGAGCTTAGCAGTCATTTTTCGCGCTCCATAATTCTCCCCGCCAGGTAAATATACATTAAACGCATATAATATCTGGTCTTTTGTTTTATCCGCGCGGTTCGCGCGCATCTCGACCTGTCCCTTCGCTACAATAATCGCCTAGCTTCCATGTCGCCGTCCCCTGTTAACCTTCATCGTGCGTTTACCAGCGCGAATGTAAAACGCGACGTCGTCCAGTTCCCCCGCCGTTTCCCTTTTATTCATTTTCTCTCCTTTAATAGAGTCACGCGAAATCGTATTCTGAATGGAAAATGAACGATAAAGGGGGGGGGGGAGAAGCGGCGGGAGATGTTCCCTCCGGAGCTGCCGGACGGCCAGGTTTAATTCCGGTAGATGTGTATGTCGTTAATGAATTTTAAGAGTATGTTGGGTTGAAGGGAAAGTTAAAGACGAAGGGACCATTTAAGGAGAAGAATTATAAATGATCTATAAAACAATGTTACGTCATTCGCCAGAGGATAATCTTCTCGAAAAAAAAAAGGAAGTACCCCACGGCCAATGGTTTAATTACGGAATAACACTTCCATTTGGACGTAATTGGATATATTGATTCCCACAGGGCCGACGTTGTTGAATTTATTAGACAGTCGGCAGTGAAATAGAAGTAGCAATTCTATCTTGCTGAGCTGCCAGCGAGAATAAATAAATTCTCTCGAGTTTTTTTGTCGCTTACTACTCGAATTACTGTTCTCCTCGTTTTTCACTTGACGCTTCGACGACGGCAATATTGGAATTTAATTTACGACGACGTAACCAATTTTACAAGCATTCTCCACTGAGTTAGCGATTACGTTTTTAATCTCTGTTTTTTTTCGCGCTCCCGAGGTGAACGATAGTTTACTAAGAAACATGGAGCAAATGGAAAGCTGAACTTCTCCCGCGAACAATCGCATGATCGTGTGCCCGGTTCAATTCCCGTGGCACGCAAAGTATTCACGAGGGAGCGTTTTCACCCGCGTATTTTCGGTAATTGGCATCGCCAGACTCTTTTATTAACGCTTTCGCCGCTGAGGCCGATGATCGGCTTGCTTTTCGTCAAATGGATACCAAAAATGTTACATACTCTACAGGCCATGTATGTGGGAACTGGAATGTGCGATTTCTGACACTATCATCCTAAATTAACATATCCCCCACGAGAATTGACCAATTTTGATAAAACGCTCAGTTGGAAATGAAACGTCAAGGAATGCAGAAACATGAAAATTGCAAAATTAAGGTGATATTACAGTGTTCGATTGAATTTTTCTGTTACTATATACAAGTATTGCAGGCATGCAGTTGCATTAAAAAGAAAAAGACAATTAAGTTGTGTTGGGTCTTAAAATTCGAAGGAAATACTTGAGCGTTCTGTCTTTAGTGATTCAGTTTGTCCTTTTCCATCAAAGCATGCACCTAACCCGTCGCGCCAAAAGAAATTAGAAAGTCCTTTACCGTTATAAGCCTGCGGCTACACTTTCAAGCCCCAACCAAATGAGATTTAGTTTAGGACCTCCTAAATCTGACTTGCGGATATCTCGAAAACGAGGTTTCAGTTGCGAAGCGTTCAACTACCTCTCCACTCCTTTGAGCCCAACGAAATTGCATGCTCTAACTAACTCGAGTTAAAACTTCGTAAAATATTCAATCTTCAACCCACGCTCGCAAAATTCACGTCAGTAATAAATCAAGCGAGCATATAGACGCGATAACAAATGAACAAGGAAAGCATCGAATGAATCTACCACCTCAACATGACTCCCCCTAACTTCCCCCAAAACTGGACGCCTGAATTCGCACGATGGAGGTTACAGAACAAAAAAAAAGCAAAAAAAAAATAGAAATGGAAGGTTTACAGTGGTCTCAGAGCATCTCCATTCATCAGCGCCGCACGCACTTGTTCAAACCACTCGTTCCACGCGACGATCGATTCCTCGCTCGCTAATAAACTTCGCTTCGCCGTGGAGGGGGTTGAACGAGGCTACGAAACAAGAAACACGGAGGGTGGCGGGAAAGGGGATCGAGTCCGGGGGGGGGTGGCTACCCCGTGGGACTCCGGAGTCGCACGTTGCTCCCCGTCCTCGATCATCCCGATGCGCCTCTTTTGACAGGGGTGACCACGTGGGACCGATTAAGTTCATACGTAATTGACGAGAGTAATTGGGACACGAGGACTACCTCGGCGCGAATAAACGATCAATTGACGAGCAGAGGCGCGATGCCTCGCGGCTCCCGCGGCACCGTTGGACCATCGAGTTCCGGTCCCGCGTTCTTCGCCCTCGCCTGACCCCCAACCCCCCTACGGAACCCTTGCGTCCATGGATTTTCGGCGATCGATCGACGCATCGCTCCGAAAGTGACGCACCAGTCGGTGATCGTAAAGTTCGATTGTCGGCACAGGTGGTCCGAAAGTTTTAGGAAAATCGCCTCGCAGCCGCTCGATACTGACGGACAAATCGATTTACTGTCTAGGAAAAGACAAATAAATATTGACAAAGGTCAGGCACAGACAGTGAGTGATAGAGCGGCGAAAGTGTTTGATCTGGCGTCGGCGGCGGCCTGAACGGTTTCGAGTTCGATTCTGGCGCAATCGGGAGCGATAGGGCGGCCTCGGCTTGGAGTGGTTGCCGTTCGACGGGACGAGACCAAGCACTTTCCTCCCTCGTACCACCGGAAGTTTAATAATTTATATTATAGCGTGTATACAACGTTATATGGTTCGAAGTAGCTCGCTTGCTCGAAAGACACCGTCGCGCTTTTAGCGGTCGTAGATACTTCGTTCGATCTGCAACGCGCCTCGAGATATCGACGAGCTCTCCCGCGAGCGGAAATGTCCGCGCGATGAGACTTTTGTACACGACTTGGGAAGGGCTGAAAGTATTTTCGCGCAAATCGTAGTTTAAGTCGGGGGAAGAGATTCGTTGGTTTAATTGTTGCGAATGAGAATTAAGGTCGTACCTGTTATTGGCAAGCGCGCGTTGAGTGGAAGGCTTCCGAGGAAGTCGATGAAGGAAAATTTCTTGTGCAAATATGTGTGTAAGAAAGGAAGTAAGAGTTACTCTGATCTTTTACTATTTCTCAATTTTGAAGATTATGGGGGAAGTTATAAAATCTTAATAGAACAGCAAAGATTTAATTTTGATGATTGAGGTCGTTACAGAAGTAATCGAGAATCTGTGATTAATGCTGAGGGCGTGTAGGATATAAATATTTCAAGGAAGGGTCTAGGAATTGTAGAGTCTGACTTGGTTCGACGCTATTCAGAAGTATCTCCAATACAAATCCGCAATCAAGGTTATTGCACTGAAGAAAAGCAGGGTCAAAGTGGACAGGGGGAAACTAAAGTTAAAAGAGCAGAAAAATGATACAGGATGATAGATCGACGATGGCTTCCAATCGCTCGGCTGTTCGAAGCGATTCGAACGAATCTCTCCCCGCGACGTCGAAGTGAAAAATTCGAACAAGCGTTACGCAGAATGAGTTTCTTCCCGGTCTACGTGTACACCGTAGAAAACGAAGAGATGCCCAAAAACCGAGTTTTGGGTGCTGAAGACAATAACGTAAGACTAGAGTTCAACAATACATGCGGTTTTTAATCGCCGTACAGACACACTGATGGAGTAGTATAAAAATATAAACATCTGAAAATGAAAAAGCGTGACACCGTTTTAGAGAAACTGATTGCTGTGTCGAGGCTGACAGACGCGTGTGTAATGGCGCTGGACGAACTAATCACGAGGGTTTTTCTCCGCGAGGGAGGCTACGTTAGGCTCTCTACGTTCACATCCTCCCATCCTCACCTTCGCTGAACGGGTTCTAAGATAAACTGAGAGCTGATTTGTCGATCTATTAAAAATTTAGGGGTACGTAGGTAACGATCCCTCGTCAACCATTATAAAACAGAAGTATTGTCTTCGATAAGAAAGTATCACACGTACAAAATGTCCCATATCGTCGATATTATTAGTGACTTTAAGAAATGTCTCAGATGATGGTTGAAACGTATCGGTTGGAATGATTTTAATGTAACATTCCAGTCGTAAAACTTCAAATTCATTCGATATAATCTTGTGTCACTATAGTTTCGTTTATATTCGCGTGGGAGATTTTAAGAATTATTCTTATATGGGTACGTGTATGAAACCTATGTTATTATCTGATTGTAGTTACAATTGAAGCTTTTCGAGACTTCCACGTGTAAACATCGTGTATTGGAAGCGTGTTCTGTGGTTTTGTTTAGATAGTAGGTATCTCCGTAAAAATTTGATATCTGATCCCACTGATATCGATCTACACGTGTCTCGTAGTTATTTTCGATTGATACTCCGATTTTTAATTTGCAAGTGCTGAATTTCTCAGATTGCCTCACTTCCATTGTTTTCTGTATCTTCCTTAGAAAGAGTCTCTTCGCCTAGGCTTTGGTTTCACTTTGGTTTTACCGAATCATACTTTGTGTTAGCAGATAAGATCTTATCACATTCCATAAATAAACGACGATCTCGACACGTGTAATGAAGCTACGCGTTGTGTTATAGCAGTATCTCGAGAGTGCCTCGACTTTAAAAGTCCATGACTTCAGCGGTGAGCTGAGATGTTGGCAGAGTTGTAAGCCTTACCAATCGCATAAATTAGCCGAAAGGTCTGCAGCCCACGAATTGGGACACGATAATCTCCTGAGGAGATGCTCTGTCAGTTTAAGCTCTGAGAGGATATGGGGAGAAACAACCCTTACGAGCCTATATCGAGAACTAGGAGCACCCTAGTCCTTAGTTTAATACCTTAGTTTAAGCTGTAATGTGGCCTTAACAACTCGCAGAATTATTCTCACTTCTGCGAGGCCTGAGCAGTGATGAGTTCGCTTAGCTACCTCAGATCGCTACTGCTATCTCAAGAACAAGCTTCAGGCTCCGAGGGATGGTGAAATCACAATCGAAATAAGCCCGAGTGGTCGTTCGAAAGCGCGTGAACAAGAGTTGCTTCCGCACCCGCATCTGATTACCTTCTCGAACTCTCGTTCAGTGACCAGAACCAGCCATTTGACTTTGCTCCCGTATAAAATTCACAGCTCTGGTAAAATATCAGAACACGTTTCCAAAATAACGAACTGTTTGAACGTAGACGACTCGAATAGCGGCGATCGTAAGAACACAAATTCGTGAGAGCCTCGCGTACATTCTACCCGCTCGCAGCTTTTAATCAGAGGAAGACAGCTTCTCGCGAGTAAAGCAAACGTTTATTCAGCCGTTTATTCATCTAAATTTCTGACAGATCAACAGAATCGTTCTCCCGCACGGCTTCTCGCCTCTATCCTCGCGACGTTCCACGAATGTTTCCCATTTCCTCCTTCTCCTTCGTTTTTTCGTTTTCGATTGTTCGATTAGTGATTCGACACGACGTGTCCGTCTGAATCCGTTTCATTTTCTATCTACCTTACACGCGCTTGCTCTCTCTCTCTCTCTCTCTCTCTCTCTCTCTCTCTCTCACTCTCCCGTTAATTATATGGATTTGTTTTCTTTATACGACTTCTTTCCTTATATATTTATATATTTATATACGTACGCTCTCGTCTCTCGATGGGAGTTGCATAGCATTTTTTTCACGTCTTTGTATACATCTGCGTCTTGCATATATTTATATATATATATATATATAGCTTTCTTTTATGTATATATATGTATATATGTATAATAACGAACAACATTAATGATTACTCATTAGGCTATTCTTTTTTTTTTCTTTAATTGGACAATAAATAAAATAGTCTATATACCGCGCCATCTTTGCTTCCCATTTTTCAAGCAGTGCATTCTTTATCCTTCCCCTTCATTCGTTCCACTTTTCGTCTCCATCTCCTCTTTTGTATCCTTCGTACGATATCAATCACGTGCTTTCAACTTCCAAAAAAGGCTCACCTTTTACAATTTTCTTTCCTTCCTCTCTCCCTCCCTCTCTCTCTCTCTCGCGCGCGCTCGCTCTCACTCTCTCTCTCTTTCTCTCTCTCTCTCTCTCTCTCTCTCCCCCCCTTTCTCACTCTCTGCCTTCAGAACGGAGATCGATAATTAGGAGCAATATACATATATTTGGTATTTGCCACCTGTTCGACAGTTTGGCTTCGATACGAACGTTAATTACACTCACACATTCTCTGGCTACATTTGGAAACAGCTAATCGACATACTACACGCACGTACTAAGACATTTTGAATTGCGTTTGATCCTCGTGCAACGTCCGGCTTTACCCCCACCGTGCCCTCGAACGTTTTACTTCCATCCATCGTTTCGCGATATCGCCGACAGAACGGTCAGAACGTACCCTTACTTAATCGAACGTGTCCCCTCTTCGTCTATATAATCGAAAAAGTGGTTGCTGCACGGCCCCGCTCGACAGCCGGAGAAAGTCGATCGAATTTCCCCGAGTTTCTCGTACCAAACAAAAAGAAAAGAGAAAAGAAACACGAGCGATTCTTCTAGGAATGCAGATTCTATTAGGCAGAGGATCGTCACGGTTCCGAATCCCTTGTACAGGATCCAACCGATCGTCGTCGAGAGATCGCGTCGCCCCCCACCCTCCCCCCTGCTACCACAAACAACCGAAAAATCCCAGGCAAAAATACCTCACGAGGAACGTTTACCGCGCAAGATCCGGCTGAACGATATTTCCAAACTGAACAGAGATCGTGGCTCGAATTTTCCCGCCAAGTGGATTGCTCGTAACGAAGCAACGTCTGAAGACCACCACGCGAACGCCCCCGACCGTCACGCCAGTCTCGACGGTCCCCCGACCTATTTCCATTTCCGCATCGTCAACGATCTTTGGCTCCGTCAGCTGTTCCACCGGTCGTCGACGCCCATTGGACCGACGCGCGACAAGCGGCTAGCCTAGCCTCTCGAGGACCGGCGAACGAAACGTTCACGCTTTAACCGCTGCAACAAAAGAAGTTCTCAGCCAGCCACCTGTGCAGGCCGGACAACTGTTTCTCGGACGAGTCTTCGACCACCAGGCGGTATCACTTGATCTCCTCGCGGCTCGGCGAGCGGGCAGGGTGCGCGGAGGACAGAGGAGCGTCGGGTGCCTGCCTCTTCGGCCGGAAGCTCGCCGTCAGGGATGAGATCCAGCCGCTTGGGGACTGGGAGCTCTGGTCGTGCAAGGAGTCGCTGTTGCTGTTGCTGTTGCTCCTGGTGCTGTCGATGCTCATGCCGGACTTGAATCGCGACAGCAGGCCAGGGGACGACTTCTTGGCGGCCGCCGGCGAGGCGAACACGGGCTTCTTCCTCGACTTCGTCGAGTCCTTGCACAGCATCGAGTCGAGGCTGCCCGTGTGAGGGCGCTCCTCCGCTTTCTTTGGCTCCAACGATCCGAGCATCGCGTTCTCCGTCTGCTTCGCCATCTTCGATATGTCCTCCATGCTCGCCGAGCTTCTCCTGATCTCCACTTTGCCTATGCTCGCCTCCCCCAGGTCCTCCCTGGACGCGCGCTCCGCCTTCACGACGATCACCGGCGGCTGATTATTCCCGCGCACATCGATCTCGTCGAACTCGATGCCCAGATCCTTCTGGTCCTTCACCTCCTTCAGGCTCTGGGATTTACCTTCGGGATTGGAGAAGTTCCGCCTGTGCTTCGACAACGAGGCCTCGCAGACCGCCTCGGTCAGTGCTTCCAGGGACGCGGAGGATCTCTTGTCCTTGACGAACACCGTCCGCCAGATCCTGTTCTTGCAGTCCGCCGATTTCCTCACCTTGGGCAGTGTCATCGCTCTCTTGTCCACCGAGGACAGCTCAACTACCGTTGCGATGGCCTTGCCCTCCTTGGCCGGGGGCTTCATCAGGTTGCAACGCTTGCAGATGGGCAGGGAGTTGTTCTGCCTGGAGGACGTGGTCGCCGTTGACGCGTGGGTCACCCAGTTGCTCTTGTTCAGGGTCTTCGGCACGTGCTTCGTGGGCTTCAGCGAGGGGCTATCTTTCGAGTCGAAATTGATATTCAGTCGGTCGGTCAAGTTCCTTATTCGCGAGAAGAAGGACCTGTGGTTGTTGGAGCCCGCCTTATCGTCACAGCAGCACCACAGAGCGATGGCCTCCCGTTGGACTTCGTTGCGACTAGACCTCACCTCCTGGTCGTTCTCTACTAAGCTACTTGCCTTCTTCAGGTTGTTTCTCTGCTGCGCCTCTACCACCACGTTCCCGTTCCCCTCAATCAGCCTAACCTCGGTCATCTTCAGAACCATCTCGTCTTTCTCCAGGAACCTCATCCCCTCGTCCGACCTGGCGCTGACTGGCGAGCTTAGGTCACTGCCGAGATTCTCCCCTTTACTCCGTCTTCGCTCGTGCTCCCTGACAGCCCTGGCCAGGTCGTGATTATGATAATCCAGCGAGGTCTTCTCGCGGCTACCCTTCCGGCTACCGGGATAGCTTTTCCTACCTGCAGCCGGGCCAGCTATCGTGCCCTCCGTCGAGATCTTGAACTTCAACGTCTTCTCGCTGACCTCGACCTCCGTTGCGGTCTCCGGGTCGGAGGTCTCGAGGTTGTCCGCGTCCTCCGCCGTCAGGTTCTCCGTGATGTCCTCGTCGGTGGACCGCGATCTCGAGTGGACCGTGCCAGCGGACCGTTTCGAGCGCATGCTGTGCGACGAGGTGGACTTCACTACCATCGACGAGCCCGTGCCACCCGATTGTATGGTAGTCAGCGTCGATTCGCCGAGGTCCGCCACGCTTTTCCTGTGATGACGCTCGTCTTTGGCCGCCTCGTTCAGTCTACGATAATACTCCAAGGCTTCCCTCACCGGCTGGACTATCAGACTCTGGAACAAAGTTTTCGAGGTTGGCCCTCGTTAGCCGTTCGTCCCGACTTTTGCGATTTCAAATGGGAGTTGAGACTTTCAAGGAGGTGAAAGGTGGTTCCCTGAGGGATGAAAGGTTTCGTTTCCAAGTTGCACGAGGAATGTTCGAATTCTGCAAGGCACAGTTAAGGGGTTTCTGGAAAAATTATGGCCAAAGCTTTCCCAAGTTTCTAAGATGTCTCGGTCTCAGGAAAATCAATGTTACGTAGGAGGATCCAAACCATGAAATATCGAGGCTGTTACTTGGTAGCGTAGAAACGGTAGTAATAGTACCTGTAACTCTGGCAACAGCTCCCCGAGGGCCTCGAACAGAGGGAGCAGAACGAAACCGATGAAGCTGACCTGGGACGACGGTTTGGTCACTTTGTCACGATCCATGAAAGGTGTTACTGGAAGTCCCTCGAGCTTCTCTGCGTCACTTTGCTTGAAGAATTCCTGAAGCAGCCTGTCCAGCCACGGCTCCGCAACTTCCATCGGTCGCGCCTCGTTACTGATGTCCGCCACTTTGATGAGGATCATCGACAACTGGAACAATTGAACGGGAATATTACTTCGCTTCCCAGAGCAAGGAAACATCCCTACAACAGTAGATCTCTATACAGAAAGAATGCAATCGATGAGCCTAAAAATCGAAGTAGCTCTCTGAAGGTCCACTGACGACATTTCTTTCGTAAGACAATTGTCATTGGAATTTGAAATGACGAGAATGATGCTTTCATGGCGATCGCTTACCAGATTGATATGAGCTTTGTTCGAATAATCGAATTCGGGGATGGTGTCGGTGAATTGCCCGAGGATCTCGTTGTGCCTGGCCATATCCGTCGCCAGGATGCATCTGATGATCCCTTCGCGTACTAGTCGATACGTTGCATTATCCAAGGACGCCAGTATGTTGCACTCGGGCGCCTCCAAAACGCGAAAGGCCACGGAGCAATGGTGGTTCTCCAGAGGCGAGATATCGTTGTACCGCAGAGCTAGCTCGGTACGAGCGTTTATTTGATAAATGTTGTTGTAGCCTGGATGATCCAGATCGTGACAGATGCAGGACACGATCAGTACAAAAACCTCGAGGTGACCGATCCGCGACGGAAGATCCACTGCCCAGGCTATCGCGTACATCTGGCAGAAGTAAAAGATTCGTTAGGATGTACTCTAATATTCCAACACTCTTCTTAACTACTATTCTAACTCCCATTATTCTATCTTTCGATCGCCATAGAGTAATTACTTCGATAACGAAATATCAACGCAAGGAAAGCTTCATAGATTAGCAGATGAAAGAGTGCATCAAACATGGGACTGCTCATACAGCTGATCATTACGCGACCTCATTGTCAGCGCACGGTTGAAGTCCCGTCCCCTTTTTATTGCTCGTCCGTGCAATCCTTAAGCCACATTACCGGGCATAAAAACATGCACCTCTCAAGGGGAACGGTACACCACTTCTTTAAATGTAATGGACATTTTTAAAATGCAAATGTCAGGCAGTATCCGAGAATTATAATTTCAGATGCTGCAGAGTGTACCGTCCCTAGGTGGGGATACATAAAACCCCGTTCATTAAGAGCCGAGGCGTCGCAATTAGACACGAGCGCGGGATTCGTCGCGCTGGAAGCCCGGCTTTCCCTGACGCGATTAGGTGTAGGTACGTGCAGGTGTACGCGGGTCCGCGTGTACTTGCCATTTGCGCCACGCAGAAGCAGTGCCTGAAGTTATGAAATGGCACTTCGTTATAGTTGTTGTAAACTTCGTAGAGGAAGTTCCTCAGGATTGGTAAAGGAATGTTGAACTTTTGAGGTAGGTCGAGCTCGACGAACATCGTTTGCAGCATCAGCAGGAGCTCTTCGTCCTCCCACTGTCGCGCATCGAACGCTGGCGACCGCAGCCACTCCCGAACGCTCGGCAACACCGACACATCGCTGAAACAGACGCACCGCACGCACTGCTGTATAGTTCGACGCTTGAGTTTCATTTTTGGTTGCTCAGTAATTTTTCCAGCAAGCTCCCAGAAGTAAATAAATTCATTCGAAAAGATGCTCGCTGAAACTGGCAAAAACTTGCCCGCCTTCCCTGCGAATGAATGAGCGCTTTGTTCGAGGTCGAATTTTCTAATCATCCGCAGCCTTAAGAGGCGAGCGTCTGGTGCGCGGATCGACGACTCATTAATACACCCGTGTCATGCGAAGAGAACGTTCCTATCGCGACTGTACTTTACGTCCACGCGTCAACTTTAATCCGAGCGCGACGTTGAGACGAAATTAATCGGATTAATATGCCAATTCGTCCGGGCACGGATGCCGGCCGGAATCCAGTGCTTCACGGAACAATGGGTTATCCGCTTATTGAACTAAGTCAATATGGGAAGGCTAACCTACGACGGATTGGAATTACATTATGAACGTATCGATTTACCAGAGTGATGCTGGAGGGTAACCCGCACGCTGGATCCTCAATGGACGATTAATATAGCAGAAATGTCTACAGCCGCGGAATATCGAACGGGTGTGTACACTTGACGCTGTCGATCCTTCGGTAGGGCGGATCGGAAGTCAGTTTTCGCGCGATCCACTTGGATACCTGTCTTCGGGTTTCAGGGTAGCCTGCCCGGGTAAATTGCTTTGAAATAGAGTGACTGGGGTTGCAGGGACATTGAGTAGAATCGATGCGTCGGGATCAAGGCGAGATCAAGGAGATTAAGTAGAATCTCGCGGTAATGAAGACCGCTAATTGGCAATCCGCATTTAGCTGGGGCATCAAATCCTGTCACGCGATAATGTTTACTTTGTGACGGTCGCCATTACAGCTGGGCAAATGCCAGGTTATTATAGAGATACAGGTAGCTTAATAGCATTTCGCGGCTAACGTAACGGAGAGTACTGTCATCTTTCGATGGACTCGACGGGAGGATGATGGACATTCAACTTGCGATGGGTTTCCTTAAATGTAGTGTCACTGTTATCCACTATCGTGCATTTAGCAGGGATCATTAGTGCTCTCTTGTTTAAATGGGAAGAAGAACGAAATTATGAAAAATAGTACACTTAATTCCCTTCTCGAGTTTGAAAATTGAGGGAACATCTGTGGAATACCTAAAATGTGAAGCAACTAACAAGGGAAGATCCCCAAGCCGGAAATTCAAAAAATTATGAAACTGGGGATATATAAATACATATCACGCAACTTTTTTGGCGGCCCAAATTCACTGTAAGGGGGTGGAGTTTACCCCTGAAAACCCGGCTATTTTCTGATTTTGTGTTATAACTCGTGAACTGCAAGTTACCAAATGATAGTTCGAATTAAAAGACGCAATTTTTGTCTGAAAACTGTTTTTCTGTATCTTATAGTTCGCGAGTTATACCTAACACAAAATCGAAAAAAATTTGGGCAGCGAAAAAATTGCATAATAGATATCTATAGATCCTCTACACATCCCCAAGTTTCATAACTTTTTGAATTTCCGAGTTGTGAATCTTCCCTTGTAACTCATAACTAGGCTCAAACAATAGGCGTAGTTACACTAGAGGTCGAAGAGGCAAAAATTTTCTACAAGCATTTCACGTTCTAGTTTTACTGTTTTCTATACGAAAAAAGTGAGGCTTGTTGCGCTTTCTCCAACAAAACCACTGTGTTTTCATTGGATTTCCAGCAACGACCGATTTGCAAGATTTGCATTAAGTACATCCCGATCGATGTGCCGGCTGGTTCTTGTTTCGTACACACAACACGTCCGCTCCAGCTATTTGCTTTCTTTCGAGGCGAAAATCGATTCGCGTTTGTTTTCCCGCGCGCACATTTTTTGCCACGGAGGAAAAGACCTTTACAGGTGATAATCGGGATTTCGCTCGGTGCAGAGTAAATACCGCCGTGAAAGGATTTCGATTTGTCACATTTCCAGGCTTGTCCATTTTCTGTTTTATTTCACAACGGAAATCAAGGTGTTCTGAATAAAGAAGAAGCTGGAAATGCGTTTGAGTTAGGTTTCGTTACTCGTTGAAGGAATCGATGTGACTTAAGCTGTTCGTGGAATTTTCAACGTTCCGCTGTCAAGCTGACAAGACAGATATTTTCATTTTACAATTCAAACACTTTCTCACCCTGAATCACAAGCACACCGTCCATCGAATGCATTATCATAATAATAACGTGCAGAATGGAGACATTTAAGTTACCCTCTCAATTCCCCACTACGAGCTCCATCGTCGTCTCTTTTTCTCGAATATTCCCCAGTCTTTTACCAGTTTCTGCTCCTTTCTCGTCGACCCTTTCAAGACTGTTTTCGAAGTGACATTATCTCTGGAAATATTGCAGGAACTCGTATCCACTCGAAGGGCTCCAATTTCTAGCCGAAGAGGGGCCATATTGTGGACAGAGAAGTGACTGTCGAATAGTGTTTTAAAGCACACTGAACCAAGCAGAGTATGATAAAATCAATCCTGTTCTTATCATCCCTTGTTTTCATCGTGATGCAAGCGAGATGCCTTAATTAAAACGTAATGAATTATCGCGAGAATAGCCAGTGAGCGGGCATATTTCGAGCGTGACAAGTGAATTCCCTGGCGGACGGAGTGAAAGCGATCCGCGTTAGAATTCAATTTGCGAAAATCCCAACGGGCCACCAACTTAATCGCTCACGAAACGATCTCGAACGTGCGGTTCGAGATCGTCGCAACGTGAATGTATAAAGAGTGCACGGGAGGACAATGCGTTTTAAAGGGGCTACGTAGGAATTCACGACGCGCAGGGTAATTACGGGAAATGAAAATGTGGCGAAAGGGACATCGCAATAATGGCAGGCATTCGAATCACTGATTCTGTCTGGTAAAATGCACAGTCCCCCGGGTACGGCAAGGGTATTTCTAAGTCCCTGAAAATTCAATAATCATTTCTAAATTGCAAATTAGAAATATAGCATTTTCAGTCAATTAGAAATTAGCAATTCAAATCTTACTGTTTAGGAGTGAGAGCTTAAGTACCAGCAGAAGCTTTTGTCATTCTTTTTAACCTGTTCGAATAGAAATGATAATTTTTGCGAATGTGTATAAACAACTTATTCTCCAATGTTGAAATTTCAACTTTCACCTCGCACTCGTTGCGGAACAAGATACGGAAATAAACAGTCAGGGGTTAATTCCACGGAATGCGTTCCACTCGTCTCAGCGAGCACTAAGCGTTCCAAAATTCTTGACACGTTTTTCCAGACGTCTTGCAGATAGAAGGACGCATCAATCTCTCGCGTTCCTGCACGCGAGGAATCCGCCCGCTCTGTTTGAAGTAAGAAAATCACGAAAATTTCGCTGCTGTCTGGTTATACCGCTTCTGGTTCGCGTTCAAACGCGATGACGCGCGTGCAGTTGAAGCGTTTTGAAATTTAGAGCGTAACGTGATTCGGGTGTCTTTGATCGTGGCCAGCGCAGAGAACTGGAAACTCGCTGTGTCGTTCTTCGTTATCGTTGCTCCACTAGCAACGCGAAAACTACAGCCACTCCTGAACGAGGAGAATAATCGGAAACCGATTGGAAACATAGCCCGGATGCGTATAAAAATAATCAACGAACACCGATCATCGAACAAAAGGAATATGTGCCCTGCTGCCGATAAAGTTTCATTCGGCTGGTATTTCGAATTATTCAGATCGAGCCAGGTTTTAATAAATTCGTCGGGGGTCGAGCTACTCCATCATATTAGCCCGCAGCGGCGTTTTTCATGGCCGATCAATCAACCGGGAACGCGTGCATTTGCATTCAACTGTCGCCAAGGAAGCAGAATGGAAGATATATTGAAATGGTAATGTCCAACCGTTCCAGCTTCGGATTAATTAATTTTAACGAGTCGATTAATTTCGGCGGTGGGTCGGTTGGCTTTTTTCTTTCGTAAGGAACCGATTGATATTTCCATCAATTTCGGAGGATCTCGGTCGGCTCGGTAACCGAATAATTACGCGAAATAAATTCGGTGCCCCGTTTATACGAGCTTGCTTCGCGACAGAATATCGAATAGATCGTCTTTTCGCGGGCATGTACCGAGTAATTAAGACGGCTCCCTCGCTCGCTCGCGGATGCACGGTGTCATTATCGGATCAAGGTCCCCGCCATCGAATTTCTCTTGCAAGGCAAAACGAGATTTTACTGCCGGAGAAGGCTGCGCCGCGATTCATCCGGCAGTAACGGCACCGACATTACGCTGAAAAGCTGCAGCATCTTCTTATTTATAACTTGACATTTAAATGCCTGGACAGGAACATCAAAGTTCCTCGGTTGTTAAAACTACTTGAACGTAACTGGCATTTGAAACACGTAGGCTGGGGTAGTCGATAAGCCGCGCTATCTGCGCGCAACACGAATGCCTCGCTACACAGTAAACAAATCGAATGTAAATTAATGTTTATCCGAGATAGGAGAGAGTCTATTCAATAATTTATTACTCCGCGCTGGAATTTATTAATCATCCAAGCTGGCAAGATTAATGGAGTCGCGGCTCGCGGCGAACGCTTATGGAGCGAAGATTGTATTTGGCAGAATAATTTCTGGAATTATTCGAGACGGGTGCATTATAAAAATTGCGTTCCTTTACGGTGCGCTGAATAAGAACATGTATTCAAGACAAATAACGAGCACGCGGAAGGGAAGAGTAAACGCTAAGCGCACCACTTTTCTGCAAAGAGAATTATGCAATTGAGGAGTTAATTAACCTTCTTCACTTTTGTGTTTATACTTTAATTTAATCCTCGAGATAAACCCTTCTCTGTGCAGCAGAAAGAAGCAGGTCTGTTGCTGTAACATGGAGTTTTCGTTTTTCTGCCTGATGAATAACACAAGAAATTGAGAACGTCGTATTAATTTTTACTTTAGGAATAAATATTGACGTGGAGGATGTTTTATGTTTCATCACAAATATTTAGCTTCCACTCCAGATATCGTTCCTCTTCATTTACAAGCAATTTGAATTACGTAAAAGGAAAAGAATGCGACAATTTCTGAACCTTTCAATAAATATCATCATAAAAATATGCTCAATGATGTTCACTCGAACATTCCCTTATCGTTATCTCCTTTGTATTGTATGACAGTGATTCAACATACGTGAAGTCCACGACAGGGCACTTCCTCTTTCAAAGCTTCTTTTCTTGTCCTACTAATACCGTCTTTCTTCTTTTACGAATCTTTAAAATGCCATAAAACAGCGTGCATGTATGAAGCACGCGAGAACAACGCGCGAAATGGCTTTTAAAAAACACGCGCGTAAAAATTTACGCCGTGGAAAGTAATTAGAGAAGGTGATCGATATAATATTCTCCCACCGTCCCTTTTCCCTCTTTTCGTTAAAGAAAATTCACTGCCCAAGGGCGAGTTTTCGTGGTAGACGATTTTTCTCCAATTTCGGAGCACTGTCGGCTCCCGAGCTATTCATCATGGACCCTGAACCTCTCTATTTGTACGTTTCAAATCTGATTTCCCCCTCTGTCGTTAAAGAAACGGGTCTGCACGATTTAATCACGGGGGAGTGCGTGGATTGCGTGAAAAATTGTTGCTAGACGTTAAATATCTCTGAACGGGAATATTTCGAAATAAAAAAATCAGCTGTATTTTATTACTTACAAGGAGAGTATTTTAGGTGTCCGCCTCCGATCATTTTGATTTTTGGATATGTTATAGAGGACCGAAAAATAAGAAGTACGTGTTTTTTTATTTTTCCCCGTTTTCATATTTGGGGGGTGAAAACTGCGTTCAAAGTTAGGGTTGAAAAATCATTTTTGTGGAATATCTCGAGAACTATTAGAGATAGGGGAATAGTGTCAATGGACGAATTTTGTGTCTTTGAATGCGAAATATGACTGACTCACCAGATTTTCAAAAAGTCCATTTGTTTAAATAAATTTATTTAAAATTATGGACTTTGAACGCAGTTTTCACCCCCCAAATATGAAAACGGGGAAAAATAAAAAAACACGTATTTCTTATTTTTCGGTCCTCTATAACATATCCAAAAATCAAAATGATCGGAGGCGGACACCTAAAATACTTTCCTTGTTAGTAGAATGAAAATTTGAAATTAAAAATACAAACTATTTCATAGTTGCTTCACGTTTATATTTCAAACGCCAATAACAGACGAATTCGATCTCATTTACTGTTTGCCCTTTCACTGCATCGCTCAAAAGCACGCAGTAATTACGATCATTATTGAAGCAAGAAGAATTTGAAAACTCGGTGATGTTCATTCATTATTTTCTTTCGAGCTTAATCGTGATTGAAACATGCAGGGTCCACGTATTGCATTCCGTGTTGCTTTTTGAGCGTATTTGACATTCCCGTCATCGCGTACAAATCCCTGTATTCATGAAAATAAAAAATTGACAGAAATCCTGCTCTGCAAATACTGGCACGTGTAGACTAAAAGCTTGCCGCTCTCTATTATTCACGTCCAATTTATTGGCATGTTTAAAGCATAAACGAGAAAAACGTCGCGACTATTCTGATCAAACGATAAACGGCAAGGGCCGTTCGAGAGCGGAAAATTCAGCCCAGCTTTTTCGAATCCATTTAACGTGCCAACCTGTACGTGTAACGAGCCATTAGCTCGCGTCGAAGATCGTATCTGCGTCCACGAAACTTTACAGAGCAACTTCTGTTCGTGCCTTCGCTATATTCGACGGGAGGACATCAACTTAACCCCAACCCCTTGCACAGTAACACTGTGTTCGAGGAATTCATACAGTCCTACTATCACTCTAACTCCTATCGTTTTGTTCTGCGATCTACATATTGTGATTAGACGAACCACGCTATATAGCAGATGAGCATAGAATACGTAAAGGAGTAAGGGCAAGGCTACTACTAAAATTTTACTGCTAAAAAGCTGGGAACATCAAAAGCTCCTGGTTCAGTCACTTATCACAACTCTTGCTAAAAGCACTTCAGATCAACTGGAAAGCACCCACAACGAATTCACACCCGCCTTTGTAAAATGGCAACTTTGATGCAATATAGTTACCCGTATAAGAGATATTTTGACTTTCAGAACGTCGCTCAGTCCCTTTCATCCAAGAAGGTTACCCTCACACAGACGGCTATGAAACCACTTTCTCGGAGTGGTTAACAATCACGAGGGCGTCTTTCGATACCAACCCCCTCGGGGACTACAGTACTCCCAATTCCCATTTTTCAAGAACACACATCCACGCAGTTTTCCCTAATCTTCAGCCCGCCACGCATTGACAAATCGAGCGGCGTAGGTCGGCCAACCTGCAGGGGATGAGGAGCGGGAAGATTCGTTTCCTGTTCCATTCGTCCACGTTCGGATAGATTATAAATCAGCCGGTTTCATTCGAACGCGCGACACACTTGAAGTGAGGCGAACGCGAAGTTCCATAATAAATCAAGTCGTCGTCGCCCAGGCGCATTAATGGCTCACGTTGATCTCTGATAGCGACGCTGCGTTATTTAACGTGTACGCGCGACGAAAAACGAACGGGGGGGCCGGAGGGGGCGCCGGTGGAATTACTTATTCATTTATCTGCAGGACAGGATGCGCCTAGCGAGCGGGTGAGAAGCGCGCGCGGAATTTTTAGAGGTTTCGCTAAAGGGGCGAGCTGTGGAAGGAAAGCGGGAGAGGGGAGAAAAGGGCACCAGGTTCGGAGGCGGAACATCCGTCCCGCGAGTCCCGTGCGGGTTCAATCGCTATCGCGTGCAACGGAGAGAGGAAGGGAATCGGAAGTGGAACGTAATGTCCGCAGCTCGTTGCGCAACGAGCAGTTTCCTCGCCCCTCTTAAATAGTTTTTCTCAGCTTTTTGTCGAACGGGGTCGACTGAAGAGGGTGCCTGGAGTCTGTTTGTTGGCCAGAAAGTTTGGATCTTCCTGCAGTGTGCGGAAGGAATGATTAAAGAAGAAGTTGCGCGCTGATTAAACTGCGTTAACCCCTGGGGGTGGATAGGCTGAACTATGTCAAAAGCAGGGTTAATTTATCTCATAAATTTCTTATATTAGAATCGCTTCCATTGGTGATATAATAAATCCTTACTATCCTTATTAAATCCTTATCTTCTCCGAGAAGTAATAATATTAATGATAAGTAATACATGTAGTTCGATGTTTAGGATGGGTCAAAGAGGACCCTGCATCCCCCAAGCGAGGGTTAAGGTTGCTCGGTGTCAGTGACTAATGAGTAGGATGATGGATGAGCGAAAGTTTCAGAGGAAAGGTGTCTATGGTATTTTCGTCTGACTTAAATAAATCATCTGCAAAACTCTAGTTGTCGCGGCGGAATCGAATTTTTGGACCTGGAATAAAAGCGTTCCTGTACGCGTGAATATATGTTTCCCGGTTATGCGTTATTTCGGGTGTAGGTACCCTGCGTGAAACGACTGGCCATGGTTCAGGTATCATGCCCAGGCGAATCGATTTCACGTGAAACGTGTTTCTCGGCCCGACAGCGCGATACTATCGACCCGTTGTACTACCAGCGTCGGCCAGCTCGTTGGAGAACGGTAGTTGCACGATATTATTTCTCCCTAAACACCGGGCGCACCGACTCGAACGGCGTCTGAATAATTCATGCCAGTCAGCATCGTGAAAAAGGATCGCCTAGCTCGATCTCATCGTACCTTTGGCATAGAAATCGCGATCAGGCTTCATATCGCAGCGGCGAGAACTTCATTCGTCAAAGAAAAGTAAGAAACTAGCTTGTTTCCAACGAAAGTTCAACGGATACGAAAACTACTGGTTCTCGAAAAGTGTAACTGATACAAGAGTACTGAAGGAGTAGTCGATGGTTGCAGTCTGATGACGTTGTTTCGTATATAGTTCAATGTATTTTGTTTCTGTGATGGTGGATAAGCTGCAGAGTCTTCGTATTAGGACAGAATATTATTTATTTATCTGGGGGATATAGAGGAATGTAAAACATTCGATTTTACGCAGACATTTTCGATTCTGCAGAGTTGCGTAGCTTTGTGCCTGACCATCGAGTGGCTCATACTACTGCGTAATGTACACAGGAAGTTGTGTATATTGGTTTTTACTGAAACAATGGGTCCGTTATTGTTCTTTTTTATATTGTACTTTATAGTGGCTGGATTTTTGGGACGTTTGAAAAGTTACTTTTGTGTAAAATTCAGTAAAAAAATGGGGCGAACGAGTGAAAGATTTTAATCATTGAACAACTTTGAATGGACATTATTTTACTTTACATTTATAACTTTTGCCAATTATTAGACAAATGATATTCGAAAACTGAAATAGAGAGGCAAAACAAAAGGCGAATTCCAAATTCCAAATTCCAAATTCAATAATGGAATTGTTTGATACACGACACAATTCGTAAACAGCTTAAACTGGGCGAATGATTCTGCTACTGTTAGTGGGTATAAATGTATCTAACAGCAACGATTTGTACGTTTCAAGTGGCGCGAAATCAATGAAACGAGCATATTTTCATTTCATTGGCACGATGAACGAAGTGGAAAGGATCGGTCATGCATAGACTGTGAGGTTCACTCGACATTTATTCGTTTTCATTCAACCGATTCACTGCTATCATTAATTTGTACTAAGAAAATTGACATTGAAACTGCCACACTAAATTATCTGCAACTCTTAAACCTAACTTCATAAAATTTTCATTCCTGATGAACGATACTACTTACTAAAAAAGTAACATCATAAAAGAGAATACATCAAAGTGGATTCCGTGAAAAAAATAAATTTCCTCTACTACTACTTCAAGCACCTCTTCAATTTACTCATCAAATATATAATCACTGATATTTGTATACATTTGCCAATATTTCCCGCCTTTTTTAAGCGTGATGTATACATTTTTCTTGTCGCCAGTTTCAATCTTTAATTACCTACCGGACGTCGAAGACGCACGATCAAAGGAATTTACACGCGCTATGTGACGATCGGTTTAAATACAACGATGAATCGAAACCTGTCGTGCTGGGTCTCGATAAGAACCTCAGAATCGACTGAACGCTGTCAGCCTCGGAACATTGTCGTTGAGAACAGCAGCTTAATACATCGGATTATCAGCGACACTTAATCATCACGAGGTACCACAGGCCGGGCAGGTTAACAGGTTCTCGGTAGCTCATTGATAGTCAAATCGCACGCGCCGCGATAATGTTCGATCCCGACTTATGCGTCGAGTTGCTTGCAATTAACGACCAGCGGGATCTCTTTCGAACTCTCCTTTTTATCCCGCACAAATTGCTTCTTTTTTCTTAGATGACAACTGAACACTGCGCTCAAATCCTTTTCTCCATATCAGATTGAAGTTACTCCATTACCTTGGAAGGCATCAGTTTCTACAGTAGATGAATCGTAAATGCGACCAGGAAATCAGTTGGTATTTATACAAATTGAAAGTTGAAGTTTGAAGATTCGAGGGTTCAAAGGTAGAAGTTTCAAGATTTGAGGGTTCAAAGGTTAAAATATCTTAGGTGTGCAAATGTTCTTGTTGACTGATGATTGAGTTTAGTGGAATTAATTTTCTAGATGGTGCAAAGTTGCAAAAAGTAAAAGCTACGAGAATTTATGTTTAGAATTTGTTAAGAGAATTCTTCAGGGGATTCTTCGAGAACGATCAATAACAGAATCTTATGAATTCCTTATCAGAAGTGATCGATACTTGTACAAAACTTCTAAATCTCTGAAGTAGAAAAGTAGTCAAATTTATAAATTCAATTTGAAAGCCTTCCCTCAACAAATACCATAACTTATTTCGAGTCTTTCCTCTCATTTTAGATCGCTCCTATTGGCGCAGTCGAAGTCTATTAAAATTAAGCTGTTTCTGTCAGTGCGCACGCTGCCCCAAATTAAATTAAGCTCAAGGGAAAGCCATTTGCAACAGAAGCTGTAATTAACAGTAATTTCGCTCGTGCCTAACAGACATTTAGCGATCTAATTTCTCGAGCTGCGCCATTTCCTCTCATTCTCGCGAATCAGGCAAGGTTGCTGCAAATTTTTCCCCGTTTCTCCGCCTATCGCAATGATCTCGAAGTGATCGATCCCGTTGCTGGACAGACACGACTCGTAAATGGAAGCGTTACGCAAGGAGCTCGAGAGAATCATGGCAAACGTCGTCTACCGCGGGAAATTAATCATCACCGTCGAAGTGATTAGATGTATAAACGAGAATCCGAGGTAGCATAGTCTTTGTAACAAAATAATCCATCAAAGGAATTCTGCATCAGCATAAATATGTTCCGAGAAATTGCGTCGATGATCGCCTCGTGGAAATGAATGATCGTATAACAGAAATCGATGCTATTTAAGTAACATGAAACATTTAAATGGTCCTGTTCTCATCGATTAAATAATATAATCTCCGCGAGTATTTCCAGCACTCCGGTGACCAATCGGGCAAACAACAAACTAAATCTGGAAACCGTGGGAAGTCAGGAGAGATCTTGGAATTCTAAGAAAAGAACGTTAAGGTGAACTTTCATATCCACAAACAAATGACAAAGAAAGTTAAGCTTCTTCATCCGATATCACCACTTTAATTTCACCGCGCGTTTTCTACCCCCGTAAGTCCCTGAGATGGGACACAGCAGCGCCGTAAACCGCGCAGAAAGACCCAACGAATTAAGCCGCGGAAAAGAAGGTTCGCCAATAGACTCACCACATATTGAGGAACTTTTCCCGCACCTTCCGCTTCATGCTGTCGCTCTTCCGGCGATACTGCAATCTGCCGCAAGAGTCCGCGTAGATGGGCTCCGGGAGCTGTTTGTAGAAACCTGAAAGTGACAGCAGCCTGAAGATTGAACCGGAAACTTTTGGTCCATCAGTCGAATCGCGCCCTCGATCGACCAGACTCTTCGAGTTATCCTAGAACTACCTCCCACTCCACGTAAACGCCATTTATTCCAATATCCTCCATTACTATCAGAGAGCATTCAATTATCTCGTGGACGCCGGCGTCTACGGTGTGTTGCATAAAATGGAGAGCATCGACCGAAGTCGAGGCGAGCCGCTCGCGTTCGCCGGGAATGGAGATAAGGACTTCATTGCGGGTGGCTAGAGTGCCGAAGCTTTCGACCCTCTTTGTCGAGCCGCTCCGAGAGAGGAACGAGCATTCCGTGCCGGGAGGTGGAAAAATTCTGTGTACGGGCCAAATCGGGCCGCGAGGAAAGGAGGATTTCGGGGTCAAGCTTGCTCGCGAACTCGTAGGGAAACCTTGTATCTATATACGCGTTTGGCTAGGAACCGAAGATAGGAATAGCTGGGACCGTTCCTTGCATGGGCAAATATTTATTCAGCGGTAGGCGTATTCAGCCAGGCGGGTGTTTATCCGCGCGTATATCCATCGTCCCCGTCCGATCGTCAGCTTTCCAACGATTTTTCGGTGCCCGCTGTGCACGGTAGTTCCTGTTTTTTTCGAAACGCGGTCAGTCGGAAGGATGCGGTTTTAAAAAAAAAAAAAAAACCGAGATAGAAGGGGGATGTATATTTCGAAAGAAGCTTTCGCGAGGCAAAAAGAGGATCGAGATATTAACAATGGCGCAGCGTTTTGTTAAATGCCCGGCTTATCGTCTATTTTCGAACAGACCTCCCGGCGATCTTCACTTTTACAGAATGAATTCTCGATGGGGGTGAATGTATCGCGGAGGTTCAGCTTCCTACCTGGGAGGCACGTGGAAAGCGTGTACCATATTGTGCGATTCGACAGAAATAGACGTAACCAGCGATGAAAGGACACCGGCGAAGCTTGAAACGCTCCGAATTGCCCGCTCCTGTTTTTCCCTTTCGCGTTACGCTTCTTTGGCCAGCTGCGAGGCACGGAACGTGCAATGTTTGCGTGCAAGCACAGGGAAATAGCAGTCGGCTGACGGCTGGGGTTCGATTGTGCGGATGCTTTGCTTTCGCAGTTTTCAATTTTAACCACTGAATACGATTACGATTCCCGCGCACAAGCGTTTTAAGGGGATCGCATTGGCTTCGACGCGGGGGCCGCTAAGCTTCGACGAATGAAAGGAGAAAATCGGATAAAGGAGTGTTAGCTGACATTTCTATAATGGTCCTCGTAAAAAATCACTATCGCAATTAACGAAATTCATAGGATATTTCAGTAAATGGAAAGTCCATGCAACTTCGCTGATAGTTCGTTCAATTATTCGATGGCACGGGAACCTATTCGAGTGTCAGTGCTTCCATTAGGATCCGCAAAGAAGGAGGCAGAGTGTGAAGTGGCATGAGACGCAGAACTCAGAGGCACCGAACAATTCCCCTCTCAGAAGTCGAAATCAAAGGGGTGTCGGTGGCATTGTTCGACGTTTAGGGGATCTTTCATAAGGTGTCGAGTGTCGAGCTACGTCCGTTTTCTCGGGGATAAGAGTACTCTGTGCAAAACTTACTCAGCCAATCGAGCTGGTCGTTGTGCTCGAACTTGTTCTTGAAACTATCGACCTGCCCCTTGAGCTCCCGAAGAGCGAAGGATGGCGCCGCGTACAGAGCCTCTTGCTGCTCCCGAAGTTGCCGTTCCAAGGCCGCCACGCGTCTCTCGAGAGCCCACAGCACTTCCGCCTCGATCACCCTCGACGAGGCTGGATGCGCTCCGACGATCTTCAAAAATACCAGAGGCACAGCTCACACCTACATTCTGTACCCCATCAAATCGGGTGCACCGAGTATATTTTGTGTTAAAAGAGGGTGGGATCAAGAGTGATCTACGCGAAACATCGCCGTTTACTCTGAAAGTAGCGAGTTGTAGATTTACGTTGATCGGGCAGCTTTTATTTTGCGAGGTGAGTACTATAAGCCAACAGACTTCTTAACCAGCTTTTCCCAATATTCTGGATTTTATAAGCTTCTGAAACTGTATTATCTTTAGTCGAGGGACGATTTAGTTTTCTTTCAAGATGGACTTTTCGGTGATCGATTTTTGCTGATTGACTTTTTAGGAGAATATTGACTCATGGCACAGGGGAAGTGCTCCCTTCGTTAAAACGACTGAAGCAGCTATCGGCGAAGTATTGAATTCTGAACGGAACCTCGGAAGCAGGAGAGCCATAAAATTTCAACCCTCGAATTGCTCTTCCCCCTCCGCAATAAAATAATGATTTCTCAGATGATTTTATTTTACTCGAGAAGTTTTCGGCGTAACTAAATCTGAAATCTGAGTTTCTTATAATTAACATCATAGTCATAGTTGATAATTAAAACCATTGTTTTCGTAAATGACTCGACAGAAGCCTTCCCGTGAGAAGTTTTGAAAAGCATTTCCCAGCGAGCAGAGTTGCCTGGCTAAGGCGTTTCAATTCAACTCTTTCCAACAACCTTTCCTGTGAGGTGTACAGAAAACACTGCATTATATAATTTAACGAGGTATGCTAAGAAATGGTTTGGAGGAACGGGATGGGCCCAGAATGGCGGAGACAGCTGTACAGGATCGCTGGATCGTTACCTGGAGAACATAGGGTGTGTCGGGTGTGTTCGCCGGCAAATTAGTTGAAATGTTCAAGAGCTTGTCCCCTTTGCAAAGCTTCACGATGTCCAGAGGGCCAGCCTCTGCCGCATTTCTAAAGAGTTCTGCAACAGAAATGGAAACACAGGTCGTTAGACATACTGGATCCTCTTACGTT
Source organism: Andrena marginata (assembly GCA_963932335.1). Lineage (NCBI taxonomy): Eukaryota > Metazoa > Arthropoda > Insecta > Hymenoptera > Andrenidae > Andrena > Andrena marginata. The sequence continues at coordinate 49,052,954 of OZ010659.1, read as the reverse complement.
TATCCAATTCTTCGTTACATGAGATGGGAACCCTTGGTAGGCAGGAATATTGCAATAAAAGAGCAAAGAGGTATACACGATAAATCTGTGATCAGTATATAATATATCCATCTTCCCTAGAATAAGAAATTGGTATAAACGAATGTTTCTGAATCCTTCCCACAGTTTCCTAAATACTAAATTAATATATTTTTTATTTTACTTTATTTTTTTACTTTATCTGATCACCATGAAACCTTAGGCTTACACTTTTCCAGTTTTCTTCGTTATTATGCAAATACAAACACTACCCTGAATTTCTGCCCCCACTTGCATTGTAAAATATCTTGAAACCCCAGTTCTTTGTCATTCTCTCTTAGAGTTCTAAATCAGAATAGACGCTCTGTTCAGTTCTTCATAAGATCCGTCACAATAATCAAATTTTAACTGAATTATCTCTGGTAGCAATGTTTTCCGTGATCCATCCCTTATAATTAACCCATTTATTTGAGGGAATCGTTACGTAGTAATTCTTCTTCTCACGCTACTAATACACCATCCACTAAGCGTGGTCTTTATCTGGCAGATTCACTTTATTGCACGGTTAATATACGGCATCTTTCTCCTATCTAACCTCCTTCTAGTATATTTCTCTTCCTTTGGAAATTCGTTCTTTGTCTTCTATCTCTGCTTCCAAACGCGCTGCCCGCTCCATTCCAATTTCAGTATTTTCCATTTCCCTTAACTTTCCCCGACTTCTTGTCTTCTGCTCTTTCATTTGTCTGTCGATCCTCTAGCTTTAAGTCTGTTTCCATGTAAGAAGGCTAGGTTGCAAAACAGCAGAGGTGCTGAAACCTCGCCCATTCGTCACTTAATTAACGCAATTGTTATATATTATTATTATTTTAAAGGTGCTTTTACGACGCTGCGGCAGAAATGCTTATCCTTTGTATGCGCCGACAGTCTTCGCCATTTCAATCTCAATATTCGATAAATCATTTCGATATGCCGATGAAATCCAAATCCCACGCGCTTTATTGTATTGATATTGCGCGGCTCGGCGAACGAACTGCCCCATTCTTTCGTATTTGCAATTCTAATGTCACGGTAGTAAAATAAAGGAAGAGCACCGAGTGCATATGTGAAGGGGAATTATCGTGGGGAGCGAAGGATATTGGAAATCCACAGGTTTTAGTCACTTTCACGGGTTCTCGGAAGCTTCAGTCTCGGATCCGACATTTCGCTGAAAAATGAATTCGAGCCACGAGAAAGCCTAGGTGGAAGAAATAAATCTCGGCAGGATCGTGTTCAAAATACCAACGCGGAAAAAGTAATCCACCGAGTGGAAACGTTTCGTGTTCAAAATTCACACTTTTCAGAATTCAGCTCCGGTGGAAATGTAATCCGATCCCACTGAAATTCCCCTTGCATCGTTATCGAGGCACGAATCTCTCGAATTAGGAATATCCCTAGAGTATAGTATTACAGTACCTCCACTTTCCGAGGCAGAAAAACAACTCTCCTTGCTCCCTCAAGCACGTTCAAACGTAATTTACGTCACTACCCCGAAACACGCGGTAAACGAATTACTTTTTAACACAAGGGCCCCAAGTTTTTTTACATAAGAACGCACCAGAAGGAAATCAACGAAAGGAGAAGCAACCACACACGATGAGGGGAATAATTACTCCAGTCCACAAGTTTATCTAACTCCATTCGCGTATGTTAAAAGTAACAGCGCACTTTCCACCCCCGATTGGCCCCCACTCTGGTCTAAGACAGGGTCTGCTAGATATGTCTTAGTGGCGAGTCCACTAGCAGACTCAGGACGAAACGCGTTTCGCCTTCTTCCTCCTCCGTTCCTCTATCTTTCACTTCTACAAGACCATCCCCGCACAGCGGTCGTGAATTCATTATTTAAATGCCGCGGTACGAAGCGATGCGTCGTTTCTGTATCGAGCGTAACGCTCGCGGAACCAGCATTTTATAAGTGCATGTTTTATTCATAATCGAAACGGACCGTCACGCGTAACTGGAGCTAACGAGTGGATTATGCTGGCGCAATTACAGCTACACTGGGACACAATGCTCCAACGACAGGCGTAACGTTCGTTTCCCGCCGTTTTCAACCAACCACGAAATTACTCAACCCCACCAGCTACTCCAGCAAGGAGACGATAATGGATGTCTATTTATCGGACATGGAGAGTTTCTTCCGCGAGTAATACGCAAGGTGCCTAAGCGGGCTGGGTTGGTGAACTTGTGGGCGGAAGTCGTTGTTGGGACCAGGGTTCGTTGGAGGCGATAGGGATTCAGTTAGTGATGGGTTTCTGGGCGCCTCGAATGGATTTGAGTGTTATTTAAATGCAAAAGTTTGGAAGGTTTTTGTGGGTAATTATTATACTGTAAAAGGGGTAGTAACTTTCAGTGATTCTGAATGGCAGAGAGAAAAGTTTCATTTACGTTCGAGATAATATTTCTAGACGCTCGAATGGGTTTGAATATTATTTAAATTTGAAAATTTTGAAAGTGTTCGTGGGACTTGATGGGTAACTATTATACTTTAAAAAAGTGTCCTTTACGTTCGTGATACCACTGCCGACTGAATCTGTGTACCTAATATTGTGCCACAAGTCCTCTCGTTCACAGACACTCTTAAGGTGGCACAGTGTTGCGCGTCGCCGAGTATCCCCATTACGCTGCATAGAGAGCAGCCTGAAACCTGAAGCACGGGGCCGAAGTTGCCCGTTATTAACGCAAGATTCAATTAAACGAACGAACTCCGGCTGCCGTAGTGAAGGGGTCAGGCCCCGAAGGGATTTCGAGACCGGTGATTCGAAAAGTAATAGAGACGAGCGTGGAACCTTCCTTTTTAATTACATCGGGGACACCTGAGCCCCATAAATTGCACGCTAAACGAAGTCGCGGCGGTTGATTAACTAACAGCGAGATCCAAGAACAACCGCATAAATTGCCGCGCTCGGGCAAACGAAATTACCATTCAACGACTGCAACGTACACACTATTCCATTTTCAGGACAGCGGGGCAGCAGCGTGAGACGCGCGGAACGCTGATGAATGCCGCGCGGAACGGGGAGTGGAAGGGGCTGGAAAATATTCACGGCGCTGTATTATAGGGGATTAACACGTTTCTCAATGAGTAATGGTGGCGGGAGCGCGAGCACCGGCTCGACAACAATTAATCATCGGTTCGTAGGTGCGCGTTCTAATGTAGATTTATACCAGCAATAAACCGATACGTAGTTCCGCTCGCGCTGCAAAATAATAAGCAACGGGTCGCTGAACAACGGAGACGAGTTAACTTAAGCGACTTCCGCAGCTATCGCGAGCGACGGTAAATCAATTTACGATTTTATGGCTGAAATACGGTGGAGCGCCGATCGCCGCCAATAACAGGGAGTCGATATCGTGCCACCGAAATTCCGGACAGTCGATCGCGGAGGAAAGAGTAATAGGATATCTGTGAGAAAGAGTAATCTGCAAAATGAAATAGCGTAAATAATGATTCTTGTGAACTTTTGAACATGAATCGTGTACTTTGACGAGTTCCGCGCTAATACCGAACTTTTTAATGGATATTCCACTGTTTTTCGCTCTTCGCAGGAGTAAAATATTACTGAAACGTGAAGGAGCAAGCTGGACCGGCGGTAAGGGAAGTGAAGTAGATGAAATTCAACTGCGAGGATTTAGTTCCCCGTTGCAAAGAAGCTAGGGTGAGAAAAATTAAATGAAATGGTGTAATTCGCGCAACTTTCAAGCTGCCACAAGAGAAGGGAAAGACTCGCTAATGGTAGCTGGATGATGCTTAAAAAAGAAGAGAAATAAAGATGAAAGTTTCTCCCCTACCATTCGAGCTATCGATTCGACGCTACGTAAGCTCCGGCCGCCCCTTGTATTCCACGAGAAGATTCATGATTCGGTGGGTGAAAAATGATGTTTCCAGGGAACGTCATACGAGGGCCATTTATAAAATTCAGCTGTTGCTCTTTCCGTTTCTCGCCGAGCGACGTTATTACGTGCAGGAGAAAGGGCACGAATGAAAATGCACGGCCAATGGAGTTTAATTAAATCCCGTTTATTCGTGTCCCGTTCAGCACCGCGGGGACCAAGTATTTTTCCGCGAAAATGGCCGCCCCTTTCGCATTCATTCCGTTCGCGGAAGCATCGATCCCTCGGAAACGATGAAAACTGCTCGTCACCGTGAACAGATTCGTCCTCGGTGCTCCCCTTCGATCCGCCCCCAGGGCAACCGTGAAATAAAATATAGAGAATAGGGCTCCTTTGATGGATAAAATCCGACGGTGACCCGGTTCCACGGCTGGAACTGAAATGAAATCGAAGGAAAGCGGATTGTCGTAGGACGCGGCGAAATGTTCCAGCTGCTCGCAATTTCACCCACCCCTTATCGCGCGTTAATTCAGAGAATGGCGGCGGTGAACGCCTCTCGAGACGGCGTGACAGTAAGGCGGCTCCTTTTACGGCGAATCGTTTCGTTCCTTCGATCGGGGTGTGAATGCACCGTCACGTAGGACTGGGCGCGAAAAGCGATCGGTTATCTGCGCGAGATGAAAAACCATGGAAAACGGCTCACCTGGCCTTTGAGTGGAAGAAGCTGGCGGGTTTGCGCAGATTGTTTAAGAAACTGCACATCGTTGGAAATATATTTACATAAAATAGGTCAAATAACATAGTACATATTCTATAAAAAAGAAAGATTAAAATAGCGTTGAACCTCAACTTAAACACTAATTTCTATCTACGGGAGATGAAAAACCATGGAAAACGGCTCACCTGGCCTTTGAGTGGAAGAAACAAGCGGGTTTGCGCAGATTGTTTAGGAAACTGCACATCGTTGGATATATATTTACATAAAATAGTTAAACTAACATAGTACATATTCTATAAAAAAAAAATAAAGATTACAATAGTGTTGAAATCTCAAGTTAGACACTAATTTTGTACTCTATCTCCAATAACTTAGGAAATAATCGCCAGAGGCTACCACATCGATAGGTTAAAGGAGGACCTTGAATCTTAAACACGGATGAAAATTTACAACCCTTTCCCTGCCCCGACAAGATGGCCAAGACGAGGCGCGGTGGAAGCAGGTGGCGAAAAGGGAATTCCTTCTGGACCGATGAATAATTCCACCGGTATTCGTGCAAGATGCACAGTCCAGAAACGCGAGCGCACGCGAAACACAGGAGCACTGTCGCGACGCGTGCCCACGCCCACGCGTGCATCTGAATGGAGTCCGCTAATTAAACTGAAATTGTTTATACACCGTTGCAGAAACAACATTTATAGCAGAGACGTGCGCGCACGCGCAGTGCCACCGCGAACAGACTGCTTTTAATTAATCTAGCCAGCGCGCATTTCATCAATTATCCGCGACGGACACCAACTATGAATACCCGAACGCGATCGTTCTCCGCGACCACTTCGTTCTCAAGATTAATGGCCAGCCGGTTATCGTGGAAACCCACTTTTTCTCTGCACCTTCTTCTGCCAATTAACCCGAATTCTTCCCCCATATATTACTCGCTCAAACACCTCGCGCGATAACGATCGATAAATTCGATCGTTTAGGATCTCCCGCAATGCGTGGGTCCCCCCCCCCTTTTCACGGTGCTTCAAATTTTACGAACGACCACCTTGACGAATTTTTTACTAGGCACGCAAAGGACCTGGTAGCCCCTTTTGCTCGTTCAATGCCATCATCGATGTCCTCCGTGAGTAGCAATGTAATGCGAGCTACCGGGACGAAATACGGAGCGCGAACGATTTATATAATGTCAAAAGAGTAGGAGATACTGACTGGTTTATTAGTTAACAGTCTGACGGTGACTGGTGATTCTGTTGAGATTCCCTCGATAAAATGCCCCAAGGGATACTCGATAAACGTTCGTTTGGGATCGAGTTGATTGACTCTTCCAGGCCGCGTTTTTCCATAGCTGTCTATTATTGAAATTCGTTGATCAACTACGACGGAACACTGATTGGCCTGTAGGGGATGAATGAAACATTAATTTCTGGCTTCGAATTGAATATATACCTTGGATGGAGCAATTTTGTTTGCCAATCGAATATTTCCTCTGTGGAGAAGAATGCTTCGGTGGTTCGATTAAAAGTGTAAAGCGACGTTATCATCGTTGATTTCTTTATTCGGTATTACTGTCGGCTAAAATTGGCCAGCTGAAATTCTCAGATTCGTTCTATCTAGAAATATTTAAGAGATGCTCGAAGACTTTTTAAAGAATTGTATGGAAAGTTCGTGGAGAAGGTAAGGCACAAGAACCCTCGAACATCCCCTAGCCTGTCACGAGGAAAGTCACAAGTGTAGCAAGCATTTGACCGTGAACCCGCTGTCTCCTCGTGGAAATTTCAGGTGGAAAAGTCACGATCTACGATAAAGCAAAGCACCAGCTAGAAACTTTCTGGACACAGCTAGACAGGTAATTCGCCTTGCGAAAGACTGATCCCGAAGGGGAAGCTTCGATGCTGGCTTGAGAAACGTTTCCGTGATAAGAAAATATCCCAGATACGTGGCTTCGTTTGGAAAACAGATAATATAAAGAAATTCAAAGAAATGAGTAGTTTAGATGATTCCATACTGTAAATATCCTGATCCCTCAATAAACAGGCACAGAGTTGTATAAATATTGCGCTATTGTGTTAAAATTATAACTGTATAACAGTTAATAATTATTCACATATTCTTCTATAAATATTATAAACATTGTGTGTCTTTGTGATCTCGACTACCATTGGTGTCACAGTTTTAAAGAGACCTAAGAGAAAGTTGGTTACATTACACGGTCGAACTAGCCCTTCGTAATATTTAAACACACCTGTATAACTGCACTAGCCTTATCCAGCACCAGCTGTAATTCAAATGTCAAAGCTGTTGAGAAGTTTAAGTACAGATCCGCGCCCCTCGTCCAACCACTTACTTGCACAGCTATAACCCAACACAGTATCTGACAGGCTACTGCACCGTTTGCTCGCCAGAAAATTTTCCAGCCGAAAGGGGGAGGAAGAACGACGATCGATCGTCGCCGCGAAAGATCCTTGACGCCGTCAATTACACTCGTCGAAATTACCAAATCAAATATTAGCGTAGCCAGCTCGCAATGTGCATCCTTGAGGGGGTAGGGTACACCAATTTCGAGGGCGGGGGAGAGGGGGTGAAAATGAAAGAGGGAACGACTCGCGGAACGTGGAATAATAGGATCTTAAATTAGAATCGGGGACGTGAACGGAGGTCAAAGGCGAAGACGGAGGTAGACGAGGCTGTAAAAATCGACGAGGCGACTTTCATCGAATGCGCCATGCGCAATCGTTTGCTGAGTAAACTCTTTTAATTGGCCCGAGGGGTTGGGGGGCTGTTCGTCGAATCGTCATGCTGCCGATGGAAACCCGCTGCGAGTGCTTTACGAACATGGTCGGATCGTTCTGTCGTCTGAGAGCTCGATTCAAGACAGAATTACCGCCACCTTCTACCTTGCCTCGCGGAAACACGTTTACCCTGCAGCTTGTTTCTAGGAATTGGAATTATGCAATTCGGGGGAGCTTGAAATTGTTTCGATTAAGGGGTCGCTATTCTTTGTGTTTTGCATAAAATTGCAGACTTCTTTTTCCGTATTTCTGTATTTTATAATTTTAAAGTATTTGTTTTTGTATATCTGTTCGAAGTGAAATTATGACAGATGTTGCTGTAGAAGCTTCAGCTTGCAGGCATTGGGATTGCTTTGATTATAAGATCTTCGGTTTGCATACCGTATAAAATTTCGATAGATGCTGCAGGAGGAGCTTTAGAATTTTAAGATTCTAAAGTAGGTACTCTTAATAAACGAATCATCGTTCTTTCGTTCGTCATGGAACTCTACATTAGTGTACTCCTCCCTACTCTAACCGTTTTAAATCATTGTTTATATACTCCAAGTAACTTCTGGAACGTTTCTAAGAGGAACGCCTGAAAGGAGACTTCTATTCCTTAAGAGGCAGCTACAGCGAACAACTACGTCATACACAGCTCCATCATCTCCACCCTTAACTCCCTGACAATCCACGCTATTCAGCTCCCCAAATGGAAAGAAGAAAGAGGATGAAAAGAAGAAAAGTGCAAACTTCGAAGATCATTCCGAGGCGACCACCTGAAACGGGGAACGAACCTCGGTTTATCCACCGATCTGACCGCCACGTCCCGTGGCGCACGACCCTGCACACAAACAACGTAAAGCACGCGAGTCGATGATTCACCTAAAACGAGGCTAAATTGCCCTAAAACGGTAGCGTAAACGCTTTGCGCTCCGGGGCAACGGGTCGCACCCGTTCTCGTTTCGCCCCCTGTTCCTACCCTCCGTCCGCACCCCCACCCGAACGCTCTTCCCCCCAAATGTCGTCGTCCACCCCCTCCACCCTCCTCCGCCGCCCAACCCCCCCACCCCCATCCCCCTTTGCCCGTCCCCGACGACCGAAACTTAAGTTACTCGTTGAAATCAAAGTGGTCTTCCTACCTTCTCTGTTCTGTCGTCCGCTTACACGATTTAACACGCGAGCTTTAGCGTGAGCGACAGATCTCGCGGCTGGTTTACGGTCGACCGGGTGTTCGTTCGTCCTGGCTCACACGACGCCGGGCTCCGTACGAAACGAGACGAACGTGGTTGGCACATATACAGAGCGAAAGAAGGGGGAGAGCTATCTTCCGACCGTCCATTGGCTCTAATAGGATAATGAAACGTGAATCATGGATGTACGGCGGACGATTATATTTTTATTGTGACCCACGCTCAATTTATTCATTATTTTGTTGAGGCCAATATCATTGGTACGAGGTGTAGGAAGCCCATTGCGGGTCGGAAAGCATCGGGCACTCGAGCGTTCCTACGGCTGCCCGTTTGCTATTATTATTTTTATCATCCGTCCCCGCGTGGAATTAGAAAATAAACGTTATAGATGGATTGGCCACATCCTCGATACGCGGCAGCCCTGCCCCGGGCACCCTCTTAATAACAAGATAATTACCGCCCGGGAAAGGGCGAATTGCGCGATAGGCGCTGCCACACGTCGGCTTTCATTAATTTATGACGATTCTTATTGGGACCCTGGGACAGGGCGTGCTAACCTATGACGTCTGCTTGGGCCGAGCACGTACTGTGGAAAGAAACGGTGGCGGAGGGAATGGTAGGTGTTTCTCCTTGGAGCAACATTTCCGATCGACGCCTTCAGTTTCAACGGCTCAATGGATCTACGTGGTAGCGAGACAGAAGCACGGAAATTTTAATAGCATCGAGTGAATAGGTTACTCAAAGTTTACTGAAAAATTAATTCACTAGGTACTCTGACCACTCTGTCTAGTGTCTATCTTTTTACTCGATTGTTTTCTATGCAATTCCTATTTCTAGAAGTGTTGCGACGAGGCCCTTTTTAAATATCATTCCGCCAACTTCCCCGTTACAAAGAAGAACGCTACAAGCAAATTAACAATAGTAACGAGTAATATATTTATCGTGGGCCATTGTGTTATTGTACTCTTACGCAACCAGTTAATACAGCAATGCAGTGTGCTCTAAATTTATATAATATCCGATTCCATAACCGTGTATAATATGTGTAATTTAAGAAGATTCTTCGAAATTAAGGGTACAGGTCCCACATATGAAAGCACAGAAAAAGGCACACAGGAACACGTGACTGAAGGAGCCTCCTTTTCTAGTTAATCTCGAAAGTAACCAGGACACAGATATTTTGCGACGCGAGCTAATCCACCAGGATTGTTCGGTAAGCGACTGTTCGACCACCGACAATTTCAGTACACTCGATTTCCGGGCAGAACCGACGCAACCTGGTCAAAAGTTCGCCTATTCACAGTAGTGGAGCCGCGCGAAAATCGACGATGATTGCGCGCTATGGAAAGTTACGATAGATTGGTTTTATATGGAGTGAATCCACGTTCGGGGTCTTCCTGCTCCCACAGGGGTTCGCTGGACTTGCTAAAAATTTGTAGAAAAAGATTGTGAAACTATTTGACAAGAAACTTGTATGAGCATTGTATGAGCAAGGCTGTTGATCCAAGAGTAAAACCTTCTTTTTCACAAAATGTGTATCGTATTTTGAATATTAAAATGATGGTTTTATTAGGAATAAGTAGCATTAGCCATACGTTATTTAGAGGATGCAGTATTCAAACATGTGCTGTATACTTGATACAATATTCTTACTCATTGCCTTCTTATCCGAAGTAATTCTTGGCGCAGTGGAGAAGGGGGTGATCCTTGGCTAAAAAATGAATAAAAAATAAGGAATAAAATTTTTCCTTTTAAAATTCCTTATCGAGAAGATTTACATACATTGAAAACTGGTAAGACATAATGCTACCCAGCGCGAGTTGGCTAGCGTGTCTGTCCATTACTCGCTACTTCTACTTGTCTATTAGTTACTGTAGACGTCCCTCTTCGGCGGTGAGGAATTATACCCATCCCCATCTCCTGGGAACAGTATCTCACGCGTCACAGAAGAAGCATCGTCGACTCTTAAAATATTAAACACCAGCACTTTTTATTTCTCTAACAGTCCTGGAAAAAGAAACAAATTCTCAGGCTTCACGTTTCCGTTTCGCGATCTCCAATCGTGACATAGAAATTGCTTGCAATACCGTATGGACATCACATCCTAAACAATGCATCAAGGTAATAATGCTGTGATTAAAAGCAGTATAATGCAATAGGAATGTCAAAATTGAGACTAATCTTTCGCTTCGAACACTTCCATACAGCCATTCGTTGAAAGAATGGGCAGCAATTTTGTCGTGCAAAATTGCCGTGTGAAAATTAAAATGGGAGATGTACCTACGCTTCACCAGGACGATTTTTAATTCCCCATTCTATGACGCGTTTCGGTTCACGCGCGAGGAATTCGCCCCGACGATTGCCCCGAGTGCATAAATCTCTGCGGTCTTGTCACAATTAAGGGCAGTAATTATCTTTATGGCTGGAAGCTGCCGCAATTTTCACGAAGTAGACGAAGCTGAAAAGGAGAATTCGAGGCTGTCAGAGCCATTTTTCATGTACAAACGTGCGGTGAAGAACAGGGTGTGCCATTATTGGTGGTCGTGGCTTAGGGGATGGATTTACAGTAACGAAATAATTAAAAGAAGGTTGAGCTTGTTTCCAAACTGTAGCGTATGCTTTCGTAATTTTCCGTACATAATTATTTTATATGACAGCCTACACTTGGTACTGAAATGATATATTATTGGACTTTATGTGTGACTTTTGCGAAGAAACTGTTACTATGTGTAAACTTATATGAAAATCCAAGAGGACACTTTGTAAAATCATCTAACTTTAACGTAGCGTGTTGTATTATTTATTATTTATATTGCAGGTGCTAATTTACCAGAGCTCCATGTTCAACTACTGTAACATAGAAATTACGAATCATTTTTTTACAATAAAATGTTGATGAAATTACATTAAAATGTGTATCAATTTTAATAATAAAAACCTTCGGTTATATTTAGAGGGTTAATAAGAGAGCTAGTGGGATCCACGATTGCGTGAATTTCTTTCATTATTTTGCTATGCTGGATTAACCCATGAAGCTGTGCGCGCTAACAATGAGCAGTCCTACAGGACACGAGCCGAGTGGAAACGCGAGGGAAGCGTGCAACGGAAAGAATGAAACGCTCGTGGCGCGTGAAACGCGAAAATGGTCGATTATAAGAGCGACCTGAAGTCGATTGGCAGTCAGCCGTGTGCGGTTTTTTTTTAAATGGAAACGGGAATTCGAACGTAACTGTCGATCCGCCAGACCGGATGTAGCGTCACTGTGACGGGATATTGCAAAAATGCCAGTGAAATGATTTTGTCACAAATGCAGAAAAACGCAACTCTGGCTGCCTGGAACGCGTTGCCTTTCGAATGCTGTCCCTATTAGGCGATAGGGAAGGGTTCGTTTAAGCGGCATCGTGCAAAATTATTAAGAACATTGTATCATTATGGAAATTAAATCATGCAACCCTTTGCAACGCAAAAGGGAACTTCGGTAAACGGAAAATTTCGATTTTTTTTATACGTTGCAGGTTTATAGAGGGCCTCAGTAGAAGAACCAGAGAAATTATTTTCCTGCTACTTTTTGATTCTTTGGTGTGAAAACATCTCTTGAAGATTAATATGTGCTTTCCTATTTTCCTATATGCCTTGAAAACTATAGCAGATATAAAAAAAATTGTTGCAATGGAAATTTGATGTTTTTATGCACTATAAAACTAGGCAATAAAATAGTTTAAAATTTGTAGTTTGAGCAAAAATGTGCGTACAAGAACCAATCAAAACTTCTTACTTAATTTTTCACTAATTCACATCGACCGAGTCTCACATATTTAGTTAGGTAATCTCAGGGCGAAAAGAAAATTGCCCGAACGTTCGGTGACATAGAACAGCGTTAATTGCGGGAGATTATCTGCGTATGCAACCCGCACGACCTAACACGGAAATGCTGGAGCGCGGCAAGCGAGGCACGTCGTGCATTAATTTCATGTAAATCGTCACCTAGGTCAAAAAACCTTTCCACTATTTCATCTTTCTGCTTTCCTGCCTTTCTCTTTCCCCCGCTCTGTTCCTCTGGTTTTCTTTCATCCACCTTTTCGATTTCCCTAGCTTTGCTTTACACTATTCTACATTTTTCTCTCTCACAAAACATCTCTATCTGTTTTCCTGTTCATCTCTCTGTCTTTCGTCGCACCTTTCTACTATTTCATCTTTCTGCTTTCTCTTTCCCCCACTCTGTTCCTCTGGTTTTCCTTTATTCACATTTTTCATTTCCCTAGCTTTGCTTTACACCATTCTACATTTTTCTCTCTCACAAAAAATCTCTATCTGTTTTCCTGTTCATCTCTCTGTCTTTCGTCGCACCTTTCGCCCTCGAGTTACATTATAACTCAGAGATTTACCAACGAGCGGAACAACCACGTACAGAAACGAATTTCCCTCGCGGCTAATGGAGGAAACAAGCAAGAAGTTGGTCGCGCATGCGAATCAAACCGTTTGTGGGATTTGTTAAAACCGTTAATGGATGGCAGAAAAGTTTCCATACAGCGAAGGTTCGTCGGGACGGAAAAATACGTGGATGAGGGATAACTGAGATTCTCCGGCAGGAAAAATTAGGGAATTCCCTTTTCTGTCGCGCAAAGTCGTATACAAATTACAAAATAATTACTCAGTTTTAGCGTTTCAGATATTTGGTAGTTTGGAATTGGAATTTTAGGTGTATTCAATTGTAGACTGAAGAATTTGGTATTACTGGTGGGATAGCAGCGAGATAATTCGGTAATTATCGTGAAATCGAGACTGCAGGACCGGCTGTTCAACGACCAATTTATACCATCGATTTAATGAAACTGGTAAGCGTGGCGTTAGCGATTCGTTAGCTGGAATTGTACAGTATCCCACCAGTAATTGGAATGTTTTCTGTCGTTGATTAGAGCCATAGCGACAAATCGAATTATATGGAAAACATCTTCACATTTGTACACACTCACGTTTTAAGCCATTATAAGGTAATTACTGTAATAATGAACGTTTTCCATGTGGAATGAAGCAGAAAGTACCTCGGGGAAATTATGCTGATAGGTAATATACACGGTATACAGATATATGGAGACAGTAATATGCAAGCTACCGTTGGTCATGTTAACAAGCTATATCAAAACAGAGTGCTTTATTAATTTACACGTAATTACGTCAATAACATATGTCATTCAGTGGAAATGAGTCTGGTCTGAAAATTCACAGAAACTCGAGATATTTATAGTACAGCATATGGAGATACAAAACTCAGATAAAGAAGTGAAGATTAAATAACCAAAAATCCATAAAAGCAGTGACAAAATAGGCAAGAATTAAAAGAATTAGTTCGCGCAATGGCTTGATGTGCAAATGAATTCCACAGTAAGTAAGGAACAAAAGCCGAGACGTGTAATTCGAAGCGTGTTTCGAGGATCAATGCCACCATTTCGTCCCTAGTTACTTCTTTTTATGTCAAATCACACAAAGACCCAGCTACCCCGCATTTAACCCGAAACACTTTTTTAACACACACGCAACGGACGCAGTCCCAGAATCCAATCAAGTCAAACCGTATACCTCCCGGAACATAGTAGCTCCGTTTGCATTTATCGTGTCTCGCACGTACACTACCCCCACGCAATTAGGGCTCACGTTTCTCCCTTTCAGCAAGGTATTCCGTGGAAGGTCGAATTTCGCGAGGCTGGCCATCCAATAAAGGTCAATTTAGCCTGCGAACGATATCGATTCCCCCAGCGGGACACCGTCGGCATATTTTTTTCGCGGTGCCGGCGATCGACCTCGTTAAAAAGCTTTCTAATTAAGCAGAGAAGAGGAATACAGCGAGGGCACGTTCCGCTCGGAAAGCCATCGTGTCTCCGCGGGGATCTTGGCCATCCTCGCCGCGAAAAAGGGGGGCCGAGAACGGACGAACGATCGGCTTATTACAGCGAAGAAGGGGACTGCGATTCTCGCGACAAAACGAGCGAGGGGCGACGACGGATCGTTCGTGATCGACGTTGGAACGCGAAACGGAGAACGACGGTCGTCTGTTCTTGACACTTTTAGCGAAATGAAAACGAGACAGGCAATTAAACGGATTTCGATGGAATTGAATGGAGACCAGACGCCGAGATTAAAGGGAATTTCGACGGAGTCGAACGCACCTCCCCCCCCCCCCCCGAACTCGATTGCGGCAGTCACTTCTTTTTCCTTTTCCAACCCTCTTCCTTCCTTTTTTTTTTTAACTGGGATTAACGGATTAAACGGTCCCAGGTTTCGCGTCGATTTCCTTCTGGTACCTACCTTTATTCTCTGGCGTTCGCTTCACCCCCTTGCCGTCTCGAGTTTTGTAATTGGCCGCGGTCGGGGAACAGCGGAAACAATGATGGAATCCACGGGAACGAAATACAAACGTGCAATTTGCAGAACAGAAGGGAACCCGTGATTAGTTTGCAACGCGATGAAAGCCTCGATAGATTAACACCGATTGTACGGGCGGTGGTTTTTCGCGCTGAAAAATTCGCAATCGGGAAAATGCGTGAGGCGGTTATGTTAACCCCGTTGATTGAAAATGTTGGGGTTGCGGCGCACGGAGTACAGTGTGCGCGCAATTTGCGACTTTAATTTCGTATCGTTTGCTCACTTCGTTATTAGAGGGATTTCTGTGTTTCAGTGAATGCAGCCCCGACTTTGCCCCTTCGCGGATATTTGGTACCACAATGGCGGCAAACAAGAGGACGCCGGTATATTCACTCCGTTTCATGCAAGAGGGCGAACACAATGCAGTTCCTGGCCATTCATGACAAACGAAGGTGGGTTAAACTTAGAAGAGGGACTCTATTACATCGACATGGATGTGCAATACAGCGTTCTCGGGAAGTGGTGATGTCGTTCGAGCAGTGAGTATGTGTAGAACTGGTCAAAATAAGGGAACAAGTGTTAGGAAGCAGATTTCAGTCAATGAGTCTGTGGAATTAAAGAAAATTCCAGGGAAAGAGCACCATGGGCAGCTCCAATTGTGTTCAGAACTCTTTGGACAGCCGCGTTTACTGCGAATGTGGAAAGATGGAGGCAATCGTTCAAAGATACGAAGAATAATTGCGTTACTAACTTAGACAGCTTTTTTT
Organism: Andrena marginata; assembly: GCA_963932335.1. Classification (NCBI taxonomy): domain Eukaryota; kingdom Metazoa; phylum Arthropoda; class Insecta; order Hymenoptera; family Andrenidae; genus Andrena; species Andrena marginata. The sequence continues at coordinate 49,037,257 of OZ010659.1, read as the reverse complement.
GATCTATCTAATTCATTAAGATGTTATGCCTAGTCAGCTGGCGAAAAAGAGCGGGATTTTCGGGAATTTTGTGTGGAATAGCTACTGTATATTTTTTTACAACTATTCGCTTATTTTTACAGTACATATATGCAGCAACTCTCCGTAATTATGTTATAGAAAAACATTAAAAAATTAACGAATAACAGGCATTCTCGCGGAAGGTGTTTTCATATCGGCGAGGAAAATACTTCGGAAACCGCTGTACGGATTGGCCTAAACTTTTGCAAACTTCTTTTATATACCAAAGACTAGTAGTTGAATGAAGGATGCTTTATTTGAACAAAAACTCTATTTTTAATTAACGAAAAAGGAACAATTCAGACATCGAAAAATCGTGGTTTTGCTTTAAACGGCCGCCATTTTGTCAAATATCGACTTTTTGAAAAACCCTCCGTTCATCTACTGAATTCAACCATATATGAACAGAATCTTTTTGAATTTTTAATTTTAGATGATGCGGCTCAGAGAAATCGTGCTCACCCCACAGCGCCTTTATCAAAACCGCTTCCGCGAGAATGGCCGTTACTCGTTCATTTCGAATTTTTTAATGTTTCCCCAGAACTAAACTACTGAAATTTGCTGCATATATGTACTGTAAAAATAAGCGAGCTGTTGTAAAAAAATTTATAGTAGATATTCCATAAAAAATTTCCGAAAATCGCGTTCTTTTTCGCCAGCTGACTAGGTATATCCCCTAAACTATACCAAATACTATTAAGTACTGTCTCCGTCAAAACAGCGGGTGCCCCAAGATTTTTGAGCAAGAATGTACATTCAACACTTTGAATGTAACATTTATGAATCACATGTATACAGTTTCTTCTTTCAAAGCCTTCTGCCTTCGGCGTGGTAGAATTTCTACAGCAAGAATTTATCGATTAAAGGTAGTCGCGAATATCCAGAACCGAGATATTCCGAAAAATATTCGCGGAATGCAAAAGGGCCCGTCTATCCCCATTTTCAATTCAAGATCGACTGCCACGGGTTCGAGAACACAGGCTGAGCGCAAAGGGGAAAAGAAACGACACGAGAAGCGTCGCAAAGGCACGTGGCATTGACAGGATCCACTCAGTTTCACGTGCTGCCTTTGTAACGTCACGAATTCCACCTAACGACATTCACGGCAAAGCAATTTCCGTTAACTGGCCGGCAGACCTGCGCAACACAGTAACGCCATTATCATCCCCTAATTACGAGAAGCAGTTCGACCGCGAATTCACCTCTCGTATTCGTGACGCGGCAAATTACATGCAAACGGTTTAATATAAACGACGTACATTATGTAATTAACGACGTTGAAGATATGTATCGCTAACCATGGGGAGGCCGAGGGAGCGAAAAGAGAATGCTGCGTTCGATCGGATTTGGTTTAAGTAGATCGAACCACCGATGGTCAGACGTGGCGTGAAACGCGAGAGAATCACTTGGAACAGTCGGAGGACTTGCAATCGAGATTATTTTGGTTAATGTTAACGTCGAAAAACGAGTGTTGATATACCGCGTTAAGTTGCACGCAGTTGGAATAAATTACAGTACTTTGTTTAAAAGAAAAGTTGAAATCGAGATCGAACAGGAAAATCTGAGATTGCGAACAAGATATGACAAGTACTATTTCTCTAGAATTGCATATCGCAATCTACGTTTCCCATCGCTTTCTTTAGTTCCACCAAGGATCTGAATTTCCAGCTAACGCGAAACGTAATAAGCAGATTAGGATGGCGATGATCGTAGATAGGAAGAATTAATTCAGCGGGCATAAAAGGTTTGGAAATTTATAGATGTGCTTGGAATGGTTGATGGATTTGTGACTGAGGACGTCACTGATAATGTTACTATCGAAGGAACAAGTGAGAATATTTTGCGTTAAAGTTTACGTGAGTCAGACGGTATAAATAATGGTATCGTATAATTAAATGATTGCAAATTTGAAAAATAGAGTAGAGTAGAGTTTTTTGCTAAAGGAGCCAGCCTGGTTCTTCGATTTTATATCAAAGTGAAACACGTAGAGAAGATGTTGGAATGACATAATTCAATATTACTATTTAGTTCTTCCACCATCTTTCAAGATTCCATCGAAGCTCCGATCGAAGTAACAAGCAGCCCCTAAGTGCAGGCAGATTAGTCAAGCAGACCGCAATTTACAATATTAAGCGCTCAGTTACTATCAGAAACGGAATTGGGAAATGCTGTATCAAGTTTCACGCGGATTAAGTGGATCCAGACGGTAATGAACAGACAAGCAGAAAATCGACTTTCGACTCTGCGCCAGGTGCCAGGCTAATTTCCATAATTCAGTGAACAGGAAATGAAACACACCGCGTTTACGTCGAACCGTTTAGCTGCGTATAAGCGTCGAAGGAAGGTCGCAGAACCGTGGAAAGCTCGTGAAATTAAGGGGAAATCTACATACACACGCGTAGGACAAACGACATCGTTCAAGGAAAGCTGTATAATTTCCACTGGCCAGCAAAATGAGATTCCCGAGATAACGAAAAGGAAGGACGCATGTCCACAATTTTTTGCAACGAAAATCCAATCTTAACGAGGGAAAGCGGAGATTATCCCCCTATACGCCAGTGCTTTTTGTGTATTACTAACTCCGCACGAAAAGGGTATAAAAGGTTTGGGAGAAATAATTTTTCACCGGAGAAACAAATGTTTTTTAACTGAATAGATTTCTGTGAATGCACAGAGTTTTGTGACTGCGATTTCGTGTCCAATTTGAGAATGAATGACGTGTCAGTCGTGATAAATATTAACGATGTAAAGAGCTACATTTTAGCCGGGGCTCAGCGTGTTTAAAAATAATTTTAATCCCTTTTTTGTTTCATGATATGAATGTGTCAATCTATGTTGATCTTGCGTTAACAGAATTGTACAGTGTCAGAACGACTAGGATTGTTTTCGAAGTGATAACAGAGAGGAAACTTTCGACAGGATTTGGCATTCGCTTCCACGTGAATTATCTGAAGTTTCTGCGCAGCTGTTCCCTTCATGGAATTTCACAGTAATTTTTCAGCAATGACATTGAAGGGAATTAGTGTTTAAAAGGGTCGCGGAGAATGTTGTAACGCTCTAATGTAAATAATCGGATCAGTAACGGTACGGCTTGTTATTTTCATGGGGATGAAAACAAGTTTCTAACAGCATTTCTGAGAACATGAATTACTTTCCCTAACTAGTTCAGAGTACAGTTTTCCAACAAGGAAAAATTCTGGGAACCTTGTAATACGTGTACTTTTATACCCATTTAATTCAGTGATTCCCAATCTGTCTTAGCACTTATTTATTTTAATTATTAAGTAAGAATAATATTCTGAAATACCTATTTTTAATGTATTTTCCTTACCTTACGTTATATGGGGAGAGGGTCGCAGCTATAAATACCAACGCAGGTACAGCTTTAGCAGATATCAGAAATTGTTCGACTGTTAATCAACCCGATTACTATTAACCAACCCCATAAGTTGTAATTTACAACTACAACACTAAACTTGGAAAACCTCTATCAGCAACAAAGTATTTATCCTTTCCAACCAAATAATTCTCCTCTTATATATTTTCCTACACTATAATACACTGGACCTCTAAGCTCAATAAATCCTACTTCTGAGTTGCACGATGATCTTTCTCAGTCCCTTCGCTATCCTTATTTCCTAAACACTTTATAAGACCATTATACTTCCCTAACAACCACGAAGAATGGAACCAAAAACAAAAATTCGACGCAGTGGAAACACTAATGTAAGTACTTAGTAATGTAAATACATGCAACGCAGTGATATAGATGTATAATTAAACACGAACAGATTGTAATAAAATATATGTGCCACTAAATATCTCCCCTCCAGGCACCTGAACATTTCATCCCGCGTATCGACTGGCAACAGTCGCGTGAGCCTAAGTCCATGTTTGCTCTGTCGTCTGCCACGCAGCAGGGTGAAACAGAGTTGATTGGCAAGTCAGGACCCTCAAAGGCTGCGTTCGGTAGGCCCCGTCCGGTCGATAGGTCACGGTTCGATGTATGTGCAAACATAATTTCGGTAGTGCTTACGAACCCTCTCATATCTCTCGCGACGGGGGCAAAAGACGGGCGTCAGGGGAAGATTTCGTTGGAGATTGCTCGGGTTTGTTGACTGGCAGGGTCGATCAATAATTGAGTGGATCCACCGAATATCGAATATTCCTCGACGTGTTTCGAGCAACCGAGCAATCTCCATCTTCATCGAGAGAACTAGCGCCCTGATGGCCTGTCGTCGAGCGAATCAAAGCCTCGGATTTCGGTTAAAGAAGTCGACGGATTTGATTTTTTAAGCATGTAGTTTCATTAGATTTGGATATACATATTTTTGGTAAGAGAGATTTAGAAGACAAAGAACGGGAAGGAAGTGGTAAATTAGATTTGTTTAAAGTGCCCTTGAGATACAAGAAATTGAGATTCATTAGGAGTATATTAGAAATAAGACTGTCTAACCTGAAACCCCATTAAACTACTAGTCTCCCCATTCCTCCCTTCCCACAGATTAACAAACACCGTTGCACCAAGCAAACATTACATCTGTAAGCAACCAACCCCCGTGAAAATCTCAAAATCTACAGACTAAACTTTCGAACTTAGGAAAATCATTATACAAGTTCGTCAACTGTATTGTCGTTCTATTAACGGATCAATGGTTCGAAACGGACTTACCCTTAAGCTCCATGTTCGAGACCTGATCCGCTTTGTAGGTTGCCGTCTCCCTGCGATCGCCAACGATGAAGTAAATATTCGTGTATTCCTCGTCGTCGTTCCCGCCGGTTCCGTTCCTCGCCTCGAGGTCCATGGCCAGGCGACTAATTTCGGCCTTGAACCGGCTTCCGCTCCTCTATGCTCGACCTTGCGACAGCCTGCGAGGCGACCCGGCCTTCCTACTACTCGGGGCTGCGAACAAATTCACCAGATCTTCCGTCAAAACTTCCACTTCTCTATTTTGGGAGGAAATTACTTGGGGCAGGAAGAAGGGTGGGTCGATGGAACAGTTTTGAGCAGTTATCCGAGTGAATACAAAGAAGGTAGGGTTGGAAACTTGAGGGTGATTATGATGAGGTTAAGTGTTGCGAAGGGGATGTATTATAAGTTTAGAATTATTGTGCTGGTAGGACTTCGTGGTGAAATGAGAGAGACACTTCGAGTTTGAAAACTATTCGGAAATGAATGATAGAGGAAAAGGTAAGAGCTCCATTAGGAAATATTGCTAGTAACTGACTTCGTGGTACGCATAGCCTGAGCCGTTATTAATACCCTCAGAGGACAGATTAGGGGCAATTCGTTGCGGACCCCTAACGAACCGGACCATCAAATGCAAAATTTATGGCATTCGGTATTACTGGCCAATCCCGTAATTGCCTCAATTTTTCGTGGAATTCCATCTAGCCACCCTTTCCGAGAACTATCGTGTCCGGTATACCCCTTATTACCCTATCCAATTTTACTCCCATCCTATTACCATACAATATTTAACGACCAATTTATTCTCTTCCGTGTGATATGTTTTCTATCATTTTTAATAACCCCATTAAATGCTAACTCAGAATACCCGACACAGCGCGAATTAAAAAGTATGTCATCGTGAAGAAATCTACCCGATCCATACCTTATCTTTCGCCTTTCCGCCCGGCAGGCAACCCATCACACATTTATCAGAGAATTGACGCAGCTCAGGAATTCATGAATATATACAGCGAAATTGGCATTTGGGAAACGAGTAAACTTTGATACACGCCATTTTGCTTGCGCTCGTCAGCCAAGTTTCGAAGCACATTGCAGAGACTGTGAAGTAGGGTGGAATGGATAATGCAGTTACTAACCTCTGGTCGGGTGTAGAGGGACAGCAGTATCCTCGGCGAGCTCATCGTCGCATCGCCGCCCCGGCGGCAGCAACCGGGTCACCCCCGATTATCGCACCTGTCGACCTCGTGCCTGCCGTGCGCAACACCTGCAGGGTGAATGATCGAACGTTGCAGGATCCCGTCGACGACCGTCGTGGCACCAACCGAGAGGACGACCGCTCGTCTACTACCAGCTCGCGCTGCGCTCCTTCATGGTCCATTCTGAAAATTTCCAACAAACATTTCTATCAAATTCCCAGCCAACTCGACTAACGGTGAGGATTGAATGACAGATAGAAGGCTTTTGCGATAAATTTCCCAAGTGCAAACTTGATTGTTCGAAGCGAGGGAATTAGTAATTTCAGCGAAGCTTAATCATTTCTTTCATCCCCCAGCAGTGGTTAGTAATTTTGCCAGTTTATTTACGTATCTCGAACAGCTCTTCAATATGTTTCTGGATTTAATAAATTTACCATTGAGCTCGAGACACGGCCAGCCTCGATTCCCCGCGAATCTGCCAGAGCAGCGTTTTCAATTTCCTCTTTTCTGATCCCCAGGATGATCAAAGAAGACACAGATCCCGTTTAATGAGGTATCCCCGCGGAGGAGAGTCAAAGGGCTCTTCAATTCGCGTTTCTTCTTCATGGAACATTGGCAATTTAATTTTCGGACAGGCGGGGTGGAATAACCGTGTACGGGCTAGAGTGAAGAGGGACGAGAAACTCGGGGTGCTGATTACGAATTGTAGGGGGCCCCGGGGATGGCCCACGATAATTTCGTTTGGCAAATGTCGGGGTTCTGCTGGTTGAACTTGAAATATCACGGTAAGTATACGTCCTGGCGCGTGGTGGCCTGTCAGTGGTACATTCGGCCAGAGGGAAAAGTGATATTTACTACTTTCGACTGTCGAGCGAGAAGGGAATTGATTACAGGGTGCGCGAGACAGCATCTGAACTTTCGCGCTGGCCAGCGTATGCAAAGTGTCGGTTGCTGCAGAGTTTAAGCAACACCGGGCCAACGTGGCAAAAAGTGCGAGGAGCGAGCGAAGAATGCTGCTCCAGGAGCGTACAGACGAGTGTAAAGTGCAAAAGGTAAGTAACGAGCTTCAAACGCTGTGCAGAGTTTTAAAAGAGTGGATCTACACGAGTCGAGGAGGAACTGGCTGCGACAAGAAACTACGCTCGAAGATTTTAGTCCGAAAATGACTCAACTATTGGACAAAATGTGCTCTCTGATGATTTTGATCTCGGTATAAATTTAATTGTCGGAAAAATTGTGTTAGTTTCTACGATATTTCTCTAATATAGCATAGCTCAACATGCTTCATTAATTTCTTGAAGGTAATTGGAGATAGTAGGTACCTAAGCTACGCATTTTGGCAATTAATAAATTTTGCAATAATATTCTCTCAGTACTAATACTAACAGGCGTATATGTGTTGGCGTGTTTAATATTCGAGCGACGCAATAAATATTTCCAGCACTGTACCCAAAGTAGGAAAACTCTGAGGAAAATGAAATCGACTTCGACAGTTTCAAAGGACTCCCACAGCTAGAGAAATGATCGATGTCAAACTTCTTCGTAATCCATTTCGTCTTCCCCTTCAGGTGTGCCACGCCCAGGTGAAGCATAGCCGGAGGGAATTTACGGTTTCTTTGCGTAAGGCCGCCGGTGGAAATTAAAAGCTCCCGGCGTACTTTGTCTCGCCCTTAGCCCATGACCTCAAACAACGCCTTGCGTCAGTCGGCAAAGATCTACGGGCGCCTTAACTATATTTATGACGTTCTCGTCAAGTTATAAACCGCTTTGAAACTCCTTTCCAGACTTAGCCCGCGCACGGACGCGGACGCTGCAAATTCCGCGAGACTACATAGAAATCTCAAATGCTTCTGCTTCCCTCGCTTCACGGAACAAAGCAAACAAGTCCTTTGGTTTTTTCGCCCGCGCTCTGCTAGACGGTCTTCCGTGAAAAGCGAAGACGCGTGACGTTGGGCAAAATAAATCTTCCAAATTCAAGACATCGCGGAATTGCGAGTGTCGAGTTGAAGAAATTCGCGCAACTGGAGGATTCGCGAGAACTTTATGCTCGAGAGAATTCACTCCTCAATTCAAACAGCTGAAAAATAATAATATCAACCAATCCTGAAGTACAATGATTCTGCCATCGATATTCAATTGCTTCCAAACTTCCAAAAATTTCCAGTACCGTACAATGATTAAACCACAGCTCGAGAGATCCGGAAGGTACAAGTTCCACGATGCCTAAAGTCCAACCTTTTATCACGGGAGATTAATCGCTTCTAAATGCCGCATTCTTCGAGCAGATAAATCATTTCTAATTCCCGAACCTTACTATTTAACTACCCGAGCGCTGTTAATTCTGAAAATGGCCCTCAAGGGCAATATATCAAGAGATTGCAGAAACGCGAACGGTCTCAATTAAATTTCATTATTTCCAGTACCAATATCAGTAGCGTACCTATTTCCGCGTCGATAGCGTTACTCGACAGAGCCCCGACTCGAACTTTATCTGCGGAGAGTGTCTTAAGTGGTCTCAGGACCGGTATTACGTGGTCCAGGATTATAGCTGAACGAAACACTGGTAGAGCAGGGGGCAATTTCGCGGAATTTATCGCCGTGCCGGCAGTAACTTTTAATCGATGGAAAATCTCGCCTAGTCCACGACATCCGCGGCCGCAAACTGCCATAAACGCCCCCGCAGCTGTCACCGCAAGCCTCCAACGCGACCAGATTACACGAGTAGCAATAATAATAATGGAGGCAACAATAACAGCGATATACAGTTTCGCTTGGGCTGATAGAGACGTTACACGGATATTCAGCGATTTCCATTTGCACTCGTGGCGGTCATTAAATCAAAGTGGCTGAATTAATTTCAACATCCACGCGGCTAGTCGTCTCATCGCTTTCAATCTATCCGTGCCCGGGTATACCGTTGAGATCTGCTGCACCCTGAACCCTTTCAACGGCCCAGGGGCTTGAAAAATGCCCCTTAAATCAATCAGGACTTTCCAAGAGATCGCTTCTCCGGGGAAAGTTTTGCGGAAAGCGAACTTCGAGCTGGATATTCGAAAAGTAAATACTCGGGGACTATGGGACGATACTTTCAATGTTGTCCAGAAAATATCGACGTGGAAATACGCCGATGAAAGTCGAAATAGAAAAGTGTTTGAAGCTGTTGACATTTATCACGTTTCATTTCTTCTATCGACTCTCTAAGACTTCGGAACGATCTCCTTGATCCACGGTGCACTGAAGTTTCGAAGGAAAGAGATCGAAGGTGTCGAACAGATCCCCGTTACAGGCCTTACCTCGTTTCAAATCGACGATTCTAATATCGATCATATTATGTTTCTAATTATTTACCCTCGGCCAACTCGGTGGCCCGCGTAAACGGCACGAGTCATGTAAATTTGATAGGAAACCTCTTGCGGATCAGTGTCTGCTTGAGAAAGTGAATCAATAGGCTTCAAACCAAACGGACTTCCAAATCGCCCCGCGTGAGACCTGCATGAAAATTGGTGCCGCAGCGGTGCTGTCACGTCACCGAGGAGAACACAGGGGACCACGGTTTTAATTGGATCGGGCCTATTCTCACTTGATAACGTGACGAGACACTCGCTCTGATGGATACAATCGAATGAGGCGCGCGTCAGGCGCATCGACGGGAAGATCGAAGCTGGCGTTGCGAGTGGCCTGGAAATAGAGACGTCTTCGGGGGGAGAAAGAGCTTCCGGCTGGTCGTCGAGAAGAATATCCTGGAATAGACGGTGGAGATTGCTTTTTGTACGAAAACCGCAATTTACCGAGAAATTAGAATTACTGGCCCCCTCTTGAGACCGAGTGTAATTTAATATAAAGGCAGTCAAGTATTATTCATTTGAATGTTAATTGCAGCAAGCAACACTGCCCGCCACGCTATCCATTTGTAAAATACGCTATCGCTATCGCGATCTAGAACATAATTAATCTACCTAGAGACCCTCTGCTCGGTGTGATAGGTTTCTCCGTAATATCGTTCCTTATATCTCCACCCACGTTATCGGCCCATCTGCACGAAACCGTGGTACGCAAGAGCTCTGCTACCGCTTTAACACCATCTCGAACGCGTATCGCGTATTCAAGCTCGCACCGATTCAAATCGGTGAAACATGTAAGAAACACTTTCGCCGATAGCATCCAAAGCCTTATCCTTTACAAAATCGGTTCCCGGCCAAAACAATCGTCCGGCCTGACCACACGCGCTCGAAGCGTCGCTGAAAACTTTCCTCGTTCTATGACCACTATCGATTCCCAACGATACCATCGCACGATTAGCATCCTCTTATCTAGCGCGAGAACTCAATTCTCGTCGAAACGGCCGTGCGATTTCGAGCCCGCGTGATTTCCGAAAGCGGAGCCTGAAATTTTCCTCGGCGCCGAGTACGTAATTCGTAAGCCGACATTCGGAGAATCGACAAGCGATATCGGCTAATCAAACGGGACCTACCGTAGTTGCACGGATGGAGGAGGGAATGGAAGTGGAGGAGCAATGACGGTGCGGTGGAAACGCCGTAAACCAATCAGTATCGACAACACACAGATGCACCCTGGCAGTGGCCAATAGAAACGCGGCTTGCAACCTGCAACTGCGACTGCCACCGACTTTTAATCCTGAAAAATCACCTTTTAGATCGGCCCGGCGGGATTAAAGCTGGATTCCCAACGACCCGTGCGCTGCGATACACGGGCGCAGCCCCTGAGCGCGCAGTATTTCGCGTCAAAACAACAGCAAGCACGATTTTCGAGTTGGATTTTCGAAACAGTTACGCCAAGCGCTCGTCTAGGAAGTTCTGCCCAAGGGAGGATCGAAAATGTCGGTTTCCTTCTGGGGAAAAGGAAGGGGTTTATCGATCGTGAAAGCCTGTTTGGCGAAAGCTAGAGGGGAATGGGGATTGCTCGTCGATGGACGCGTGCAATTCGCTTCAAACAGCTGGGGATTTTAATACGCCGCCGTGTGTGCGCGGCGTGATTTTGCAAACACTGTTACAGTTGCGCAAACATCGATGTCAATATTAGCTGGTGGATCGGTGATTATATTAAATATGTCATTCCGCATGCAATGCTCCTGCTGCATGCAAATTTTCCGACGCGTCCGTTGCGAGGCAAGAAATGAATTCATTTTCGCGCGGCTGATCCTGAATGGATCGGCGGTGTCTAATGTTAAGTGGAATAAGTTGCTTGGGGATTTTGGTGGATAACGATTCGTAATTTAAAAAATAGATTTTGTTCTTGGTAATTGGTAAGTGAGGAATGACGAGCGTTGAATGGAAAGTCAGAGATATTTTAGAAGAAATTAAACACGAAATTAAAATCTTGTTGAGACCCAAGGTATATTGCGAAGCCTCTATAAAAATATATTATTGCTATTCAGTCTTCCTGTTTCTTGCCCGGGATTTCGTTCTTTCAAACTAACGTGGGTACTTAGCTCTCGGTTGTCACATCTATTTTTTCAAACGCAGTTGTCACATTAGACCGACGCGACCAAGCCAATTTTCAATTAGCTGCTATTTAAAAACCATTTGTTGAATTAAGTCGCAAAAACTTTAAGGCAAAGTTTGAAGATTGTAGAATATATGATCATTGTTGAAAAGTAACACTTAAAGTATCATTACGATTAAACAGTAGTAGATACCATTTTCAATGATGGCTCAAAGATATTTTACCTGAAAGTCCAATTGTGGGTCATTTTGAGCACGCGTGACAAACGAGCGTTAAAGCTGATTAAAAACGTCTTCAATAACCGAATATGAAGTCTCACAGCTGGCGAAACGTCCCCGCGAACAGAAGCTCGTAGCTCACAGGCACGTGTTGCGCCCCAGTTCGTGGCCATCGGCGTTTTCACCGTTTCAGTAGCAATAAATGTTACATAAAAAGGCAGTCCATAAAATGGTCGAGTAACGAAGCTACGATGACAGATAACGCTCGTAAACCCACCAAGCAATCGCGTTCTAACAGCATCGCTACGCGGATGAAGTCGCCCATAAAACGGAGCACCGATGTATTGGAGAAAAGCTGAACTATCTTCCGTTTCATTTCTCGCGAAACTTAATTATTCGCAGCGAACTGGAAACGATGTAAACAGAGCTGGACGTAGGCCAGCGAAACCACCGCAAAATTGAAAATCCACTAAGCAAGGTGTTGTCCAAGATACAGGGAAACGTGGAACGCTTGCTCGAATGCAAATTGCATGGACCAGTAATGCCTCCCGAAACGAACCAAAACGGGGGAAGAAAACACTTGTAATAACACGGAGTCACACTTTCGTGATGCTTTCCGCCGCGACCCAGTTCCTCGAGATCTAATTAACTGTGAAACCACCCCCTTTCGCTTCGTTCCGTTTCAACCCCTACGAACCTCGTGACGCGGCAGTTGGGTGTCTCTTCTTCAAGCCTCAAACTCCCTTAAAATACTTCTTCCATGCACTTGAATTTCTCGAAAAGTTAATCACAAAAGATCTGAAAATTCTTACAGTATCATATACCAGAAGATCCCTATAATTACAAAGATAGCGTGGAAACCTTAATGACACTTAATCGAAGTAATCGTCGTACCCTAGTAACACGAATATACGATTATTTGGACGCAAGTCCTTCGATCGAATGCCGAAGAAGCGCCTCCGGTGTTCCAGCCTCGAAGAGTATTCTTGAGAAGCTTCGACAACTTCCCCAAACGTTATCGCGACCATTAACCGTGTCCAGACGATCATTCGTGCCTCGGTAATCCGTCTTCCTTCCCGCGTGCTCGTCGGCTCTCCTCAGCGATGACTTCCATCGGGATGACTCAGGGAAAAAGGAAACGTGCTAACGAGCCCCGGTCAGCATTAATTGTAACATCCTCCCGACGGTGGCGGGCCACTTCCGTCGCGCGATCGCCTCGTCTCTGGAACGAAGGAAGCTGCCAAGACGACCTCAACGCCCACGCGCTCCGTCTAAACGCCCTGTCGCTACGGTCCCGCTGTCTGACGTCTTTTAACAGCGCCTGGAAACGCGAGTAACGCGCGAGAGGAAGGTGCACGAGGCAACGGAACCGGCCGGGACGGAAATACGAGGCAGTTACCTGAGGGAAACGCTACGGAGGCTGGGCTTCATTTAACGCCCCCTATCCCACTCCCACGACTATTCCCGTTTTTTCTATGAAAACTCTCGCGGTGTTGCTGGAAGAAAGTAGCTTTCCGACAAGCCCGTTCCCACTGCGTCCCGTGGCAACGGAGATCCCGCAAGTCCATAAACTATGGTTTTACGGCGAGCTTTTCGCAGCAATCCGTGGAGCGTTTGATTCACCTCGGGAAGCACTGCGGGAATCTTGCCACTTTGTTTATGTCGGTTTAGAATTGTAGTTAGGGATCTCCTTCCGCGATCCTTTCCTCTTAGAGGAAACGATCCTCTGCTTATCGCCGATCCCTTCGTCCGCGTATATGCACGGGCGAGTTTATTCTTAAATGATTAAATTGAATGATATTCCTCATCCTGTCGCCTCGGCCACGTCTGCATAGCAGTTTGACAGTTTTTCAGAACAGACGCTGCCTCCAGCTTCTTCGATCGCTTTGTACCAATTGCAACGGTCAAGCCCACGCGTCTCTTCGAGTCTCCCTCGTCTTTCAACGCGAAGCGACGACTGCCTCGTAACGAGAGACAAGGTGAGCTCCAATAAACAGTATAACCCGCCAGTCAAACTACACGAGCTGTCTCGGAATCCTACGGCTGAACCTTACGCTTCAGTGTCCAGATGTGCCTCGAGGATTGCAAGCTTTCGAAGTCGAGCTAGGAGGAAGGGAAAAATCTCGTATCGAGTCGCTGCCGGTCCATGGAAGGATGTCAATTAAGCGTGTTGGCGGAGCCATCGGTGGCTCTGTGACGACTCAATCTTCGCGGCAGGTTGGGGCTGTTTCAGGCGAACGGAGGTCTGTGTCCCGGCAACGCGCTAATGCAATTGCACCGCCGCTGTCGATCGGGTGCAACATGGCAGAGGCCGCCTGCAACGGCCGGCAGATATCCGGAGATTCGACGAATTTCCAGCGGGATCGCGCGTCATGTCGGCGCGGTTTTAAGTGCATTACGCCGTTTACGAGGCAGTAGCACTTTCATTCCGGGCACAGGTACCCGTCCACATTAAATTCAAAGCACGACAGGCCGTGTCGCATGCGGGCACGGGACAAGTAGTACAGACGTCTCTCCTACCTCCTCCGCCTCCTCCTCCTCCCCCTTGCCCCCCTTCGAGGATTCACGTTTTACAGTCTGGTTTTATTGCACGCACGCCGATAAAATTGAGACGAGCAGCAGCCCCATGATAAATTTTATCGCGGAACGAGCCAACCATCCGGATACCTTCCCCTGGAAACGCCGCGTCTGCTATTCTCGTGGCAGGCGACCTTTGATAATTCGTCCCTAAATGAGAGCGATATATTACGCGATAAGGTTGCCAAGCCTGCGTTAGGTGTTGGAGAATTATAACAAGTGTGACAGGAATGATCAATTGCGATAGTATTTAGTGAGAGGAACTGGGTTCTCGCAAATTTTGATTAAGATATAGACGTAGTTGGCTTATCTTTAAACTTCGTGGTGATAACTTCAAATTAATAGGCTTTAAGCCTGATAATGAATTCTGCCGTCCACGTTTAAATTTATTTTACGAACCTAAGGCTTTATCGCGCTGACTATGATGTGGTACTGTATCCTCCCCTAGATTTATATATTTTTCGCTACTTCAGTGTTTATTCCCATTGCTCGTATTTTACGGTAAAGACCTTTTCACGCGAGGCACTTTGATGCTTATCAATCAGTATTTTTAACATATCCGCATATTTCCTATCTCTCTATTATTCTCTATTCATTTTCCCTCATATTTCTCTATTATTTCCGAACTCTATCGTGAATATACACTGAGAATATTTATTGCATCACTCGAATATTAAACATATTGTTACTTATACCTCTCTTATTATTAGTAATAGAGAACGTTATTGCAAAATTTTTTTATCTTAAAAATAAGTTGGATACGAATCATTTTTACGTGGTGCAATAAATATTTCCAAGTAATTAGTGAGCTCCAGCATCATCTTGTTTAGAAGAGCCCTAATAACGCTCTATTGGAAATGGCTACCCTTCCAAAGCCAGCAACTTCGCAGTTTTCCTTCGAATTTAATTAAAGAAGCGAAGGAAGTTCTCCAGATACAGCGTAGATTTAATCACCGTTGATATGCGCGAATGTAATACTTTAGTGTTGTCGCCAACGACAGACCGTCTCGGGGTTCAGCGAGGATGTTTGTTGCCACGGAAGCGGCAATTACAGGGAGGCGCAAATATCGCGACAGACTCCGTAACGAGATTTCTTCGAGCAGACAGCAAAGGCGTCTTGGCGACGTCCTCGATAATTATACTTTAATCAAAATCGTCACGGAACTTCCTTTCACCCTCTTCCCAACGCTCCTTGTTATTCAGCCGGTAAACAATGCAGTAATCGCAGCAAGATCGCTGCTTCCCTCATTTTAGGGGGTTGGTTTGTCGCGTGGCTGTGACTGGACGCGATCGCAACAAATTTCGCGAAATTACAGCGAATGCAATTTTGTTAATGCGCGTCCAACCCTATGTGATAGAATTCGCTTCCTCTACCACGTACGAAATAATTTACTTTTACTGCTTTTTGTGATGAAAAATAATTGGCGCCAGTTTTCTGCGGAGGGTATCATAAAACTGCAAACCGGTTGCATCATGGAGACGATTAGAAGCAGGAAAGATACTGATAACGAGAAACCGGCGAATCGTTATCTTCGAACCAGTGACATTGTGGGAAGGGACGAACTTTGTATATCCTCGGAAATATTACTTTCATTTTGACAAGAAATGAAACAATTGCGCCAATTATACTGTGTCTCGTATCGATTGCCACGTGTGTCGAGGGTAGGTCAAAGAAATAGTCGACAGGAATTTTTCCTCTCCGTAACTGTGAAGAAAATCGTTTGATGGCGCAAAAGGGAACACGCAAACAAGCGGAGCTTCTCCTTTTCTACTGCGATATCCTTTGCTGCCTTCTGCAGCTTTTTCCAGTTATCGAAGCTGCAGATAATTAAGCCGTCAACGCGTGGAAAGTCGAAGCTACCGTTTCTCTCGGTGGAATATGTATATTCGAAGGGACGAAAGTATGGACCTATTGAAACATTCGCTCATGTTTCTTCGAGTTTCTAAATATATATAAACATACAGATCAATATTAATATTAATTTCGCGTTCAGAAAGAAATATGATTCAAAAATCGAACGATTCACTGTGTTCTACTTTGAATCTCTCACGTACCACCGATTCTGGACAGCAGACATTAATCTGTCAATACTAATCAGCTCTAAATTAATAAATACTTCAATAACCAATCGACAATCTTCTACAAATCTTCTGCAAATGTCTCCCCAATCTTCGCTTCTTCCGAGAAGAATTCCTCCCATTCAATTAAGTCACAAGAATTACACTCCTTAAACTTTTCCCTGCTCACTTCGAATTGCTACAAGAGGTTCGACAAACTATAACAGAATTAACAATTGGAAACAAATTTCCCCCTTGACTGCGAGCAGATTATCCCTCGATTGAAACCAGAGCATTTTACTTTACCGAGTCCCATCGGAGCGATTCATTCCCGATCCACTGATGGATTTCAAACTGGCGGACTCTCGGCCTTGCCAATTCGATAACTCCTATATTTCGTGTGTCGCCACGGAAAGTTCGTTAACCAAGATAAATGTGTACGAGTCGCGAGCGAAACCGCAATGGTTTCATCGAGCTCCATGGTTTCGGTCGTGGCCTAAACGGGGCTGATTTCCACCCAGGTTGAAATCAGGAAGCCAAACACCCGTCGAAAATCCGGGATAACCGGCCGCCGCTGGCTGTCCAATTAAAATCTGTCTGCTGTCAATTATAATAATATTCCTGTACGCAGGCTGCGTCGGTGCAATTCAACGAGCACGAAAACGCTGCTCGTCACTCCGGTCGCTCGATAAATTATTGCAGTGTCCACCCGTCGCCCGCCATATTCACTTGATCTCGTGACCGTTTCGTCAATTCGCGATTCAGAATTTCACCCAAAACTGGCAGCAATTTGCGTCGATGCATCAGCGATGTAAGATAAAATACCCCGTTGCTGGATGTGTGAATTGTGCCAGCACGTGATCGTTCGATATTGAGTATATTTTGGGGTGGAGGTTAATGGGGACGTTGAGGGGCTTGGTTATTTAATTAGATAAATTTTTGGGGTGCCCAGAATATTTTGGTGTATTCGATTCGACATTCTATTTGTCGACTAATTTCTGGTTATTATAGATCACTTTATGCCCTACGTTGTTGTTTGTTCCTTTGCAATATTAAAGAAGTTGTGTTTTAATTACTACTTAGGAGTTAATTTTTTTTAATATAGCCGCAACGAAATAGTCTGCTTTGACAGGGTTTTATTAATAGGGAGGGTCTACTAGCAATTTCGAGGACCAATTTGTTCTAATCGATCGGAGAATGATGCCGACGGATGGATGTAGTTATCTTTTGTAGCATCGAGTACAGTAATTCAATTTGCAATGTTAATTTCCTGACGGCTTTGTGAAAACCGCCAGCGATCGATTGGCATAATTCAAGAATGGATAATCCTCGATATCGTGGCAAACGTTACCAGTTCCCATAGGAACAGTGATGTAGTTTGTCAATTAACTAATGAGCGGTACGTATTGCGATTACGTATCCAAGTTTCGCTCGCCCCGAATATTCCTTTGAATAATATTTCTCTCGAGATCACTATCTTCGATATCTGCAAATCAGTTGGGGGTGTTTTCACTAATGGAACATGTATTTTCTGCAACACGCAGGAAAAGCAGAATGGAACTATTCCGACCAAGCCACGCACGATTTTATTGGAAAGTTTCGGTAGAAAACGCCAGCAGGTCGGCGGCGGGGCTGAAAAATTGGCCAAATTTGGAAATATTCCATTTGCGAAACTCCTCCGGCGAATGAAAAATCCGAACGCGAAACTGCATCAAAGCAATCCGATCGGTCAGTCATTTTTTCCAGCGTTGTATTTTTTTTCAGAAATTGACTCCAGAATCCACTAACAAGATATCGCGCATGAATCCTCCTTCGGAGTATCGTGTAACCTCAGCAAAACAGAGGGAACATCCAATGCTGGGCGTAATTCGGCAAACTGTACTATTTTCACGGAGAAATAAAAATATATCTACTTCGTTCCAGAATAACAATCCTAATTCTATACCAAAGTAACTATAACATAGAATTCTTTTCCTGCACCTAAACCAGCTACGTACATAAAAGCCCGTAAAAGTCACCTCCACAAAAGACACCCAAAAATTGGTATAAACAGAGCAATGTATAATAACATCGCAAACCATCCCTGAGTCAGCGTCAAATTGATCACGGTTAAATGCACAGCGTTCAAACTGCAATGCCAGGGGAATCAAATCTGCTATGCCACTAGAACCAATTAAACTGCAAGAGTTCGATCCCTGCCGACGAATTCCACCCACATTCCCGTGTACGCGGACTGCACGCGAGTCGGTGCACACCGAGCTGCGTGTCGACCACTTTATTACGCGAATCTCATGCATTATTTAGACGTTTCACGTGCGCGTATCGCACAGGGACGTCTTCTGGCTATCCTCGCGCTTTTCGTCCACGTCCGTGGTCGTTCCTTGTTCCTGCAGTTGTACCCCCCTTGTATCGATCGCGTATCCTCCAGCATCGGGGCTTGGCTTTACAAGCGCGCTGGCCAGTGGCTACCGACGAGGGCCGCCCGCAATTACGGGGCGATATTTCTCGCCCACGCACGGCCAGAGACAAATTCTGCGTGCTCGACTAATCATAATGCCGAACTGCCTGTCGCGTATCGAGCTGAATGCTCACGGTCACCGCAATGGCACTTCCGATCGATTCGATCCGGGAGCTGGCTTCGAATGTGTTTCAATCAAGCTGTTGGGTTCATACGTTTCGGCCGAGCACTAGCCGAGGGCGAAGGTTATAGAGACGGTATGTTGGCTGATGGGTATTGCCATAGGGATGGTGATATAGGCAAGCTTAAGTAGCTGCTTGGGGCGCAAAATGGCCTTTCTTAAAGTAAAGTTTCAAATGGAATATCGCAAGTTGTACTAAATGTTTTAAGCTACGAATAAAATTTCAGAGTGAGGTCATCAAAAAACTCAAATAAGTGTATTATAAATAAAGGGCGTTATTTGGCAGAAAATGCTCGAGCCGGGCCTGAATGTGTGGAGTATTATCTTTGGATACGGAGATGAATGGGGTGGTTCGCGATGAAAATTGAGTTCTTTGTGGTGGGAATAGTAGATTGTGATATTCAATTATAGGAAAATAGTGTTCGTTATTCTCCATGATTTCAGAGTTTCTTCGGTTCTATTTTGATTTTGACAGGTAGATTGAAAGTTTCACTTCTGGTAAATATCGTGGGTCGCCAGTGACCCACGCATAGAACGTGTTAAGAATCTTTCACTGTGTGATTATCGTTTGCTGAATTTTTTTAAATTAAAGTGACTGATGATTGATAGTTGACGTGGTATTTTAAATTACGGACGAGAAATTCACTTTGAGTAGCTCATCTCTTCAACACAAAAAACGAATTTGTTATGTTTTGATAATGCACATAATACTAATTCTACCAGAATATTAAAACCACTCGAGATTGTATAGTGCTTTGTAAACACGCGTTACTTAAAAATATTTCACACGTTTCAGTGTCTTCCAAACCTTCCACATATTTCACGAACATGAATTTTTCTTCAAGGGAATCATATTCGAAGAATTTTATCATAAAATACCAATCGATACACGCGTCCTCGGTAAGCTCAAGTACATTCCCATAAAAATCTTTGGGTCTTGCAGAGAGGTGGATGAAATTCGCTTTCGCGATAGAAATAGTGATCGAGAAAAGTAGGAAGCTGAATACACGAAACGGCACTCTAAGAATTCAAACAAATCTCGTAAACATTTATTAACTCGCTTTCTCACCGAATACCATGAAACGTAAAGAAGAATTAAAGCTTCCGATCACTTCTGTTCACGCTGCTCTGCTCGTTTTTCTGCGACCATCCACAAGAACGTCCCAGAAAAATCGTTTCTGGACTTTCCAACGAAAGGGACTGAACAAACGAGGGTAGAATTATCGAGGAAAATGAAAATGTAGGTACTTCCGTCAGGAAAATCGTACATGTGATCTCGTTTCTATGATCCTGCGAGATGTGCAGACCTTTATGCCTTCCTTTCTCTCGAATATATGTATGTGTGTATATATATATTTCAGAAGTAAAGAGGAGTATTGAAGGCAATCTCGAATTTTCTTTGAGCCAGTACGACACGAGGAAAAAACAACTCCCATCAAGGGTTCGTTTCATTAAAATTCGTTTGTGGCTTACTTTAATATTTCATTGTGCATGTAGAATGTAACCTACTTGCACTGAAGTGAACGCTGGGAAACCGTCCGCGAATGAAAATACTTGCAGAGGAGGCACGTCAAAGCGAGGACGAAATTGTCGTCTCGTTTATATAATGGAAACGTGACGAATCACATTTCCATCGGGCAAATCAGCAGCCCCGAATCCTTTAAACAATTATTCAGATCGTTCGAACGGATTCAATGGGTTCACATTAGCTTACAGAGAATTGCATTTAATGCGCTCGTCGAGTGATACACATTTAAATTATTTATCACGTTGTTCGCTAAACTAACTGTTCATATATTTTGAAAACATTTCAATGGATGGCAAAACAAAATTAACAGTAGCTCTTCTTTAAATCAAATTCAGTCTGATTTTTCAAATTTCTCGTTTCGAATTAAATTTCAGAAAAATTCGCGCGAGTTCTCCCCAAACTTCGGCACGAATCTAATAACATCAGAATCATAAAATCTGATCACCAGATGGCCGAGAAGACTCCTTAAAATTCGCTCGAATGAAATCGTCTTTCTCATCTAAATATTAGATCGGCTTGCCACAGAAATCGAATATAAAATCGCACGAAATCTCGTTCCTCAAGAAATGAACCGTCTCAGGTTCAACATGGCACAAGGGACAAGCTTGCAGACAAAAGAAGGGAGAGAAGATCCCTGCTTAATTTACTTAAATCCCTTTGCCTGTCCTCCCAAAAATGTCGGGAACCCGATCGATCCCCTTTCAACCATTCTGCGGCTGTCTAAGAACAATTTAGGCGTAGTGTCTTATCAAAGAAGAAATAGTAAATGATTATCCACTTTCAGTTATTTTATTTGCCACTCTCCCATAGGTATAGATTCATGATCTCCTTCTATCGTGGCTCGAGTGTCTAACAATTGAATTATTCTACATTTTCGAAGGAATACATGTGACAATACCAAAAATAAAAAGTAACATGAACGTACTAGCTATTATAGTAGTATTTTTTAGCTACAGAAGTATCTTTTCTTTTACTACAACAGATTCTCTTTGGTGGCATTATATATAAGACGTTAAAGCTTGTAATCTTAATTCCATCCTAAAGTAGTCTGAACAGCATTTATTTTGATCATTATAGGTAGTAAAATTACGCATCTAATCTCGAAAGGAAATGTACCATTCAGATAATAGAATGCTCAATTCTTGACAGAAGCATTCAGATAATAGAATTTTTAGTGTACTTACATTTTGCCATAATAGTTTCCCCAAAATGCCCAAAAGTGCCCAATTCAGAGGATAAACAACCCGTCCATCAGTTCAGAAACTTTTCAAGAATCACCAAACAATTCCGAAATTTCGAAAAATCATCAAGGAGCGCAAGTTTGGCCCAAAGTGTCTAATAAAGAGCTAACGTACCGCATCACTGAATCAATTCATTGGATATCGATTAAACAGAAGAATATTCATCCCCTAGCCTCGTAATTCGAGCTTACAACTTCAGCCCCTGGAAGCCACAAAAAGTTCGTACGAAGGCCAAGGAAGGTACCATTTAACTGTTAAAGCCAGATCCTTCGATTCCTTCGCACGTGTCACGGCCGCGGATCCCTGACGAAAATGTCAGCAGGAAGGGAATCGGATATTCCCGTAAAAAAAAAAATAAAAGAGGAAGGTCCCCGTCCATCTGGAGTCCAAATGAAAAAGAAAGAGAGTTTTCCGCTCCGCGAAGCACAGGGCGAACACGTATCCGGAATCTTCCAAGAGGATCGACAGAGAGGGAAAAGGGGATCATGTCCCATCCCCTCCGCGCCCTCTGCCGCGAGGGACGGCTCGCCCCAAAGTCTCCGGGGGTTCATCTGGCAAATTGCAATCCTTCTTCCCCGACCATGGAAGATTAAGCACCTATTTTGCAGGCGATTTCATGGCGAGAAAGTTTCGGCGTGCAGCAAGGCGTAAAGGCAGCGTAGGTACCTTGGTCGCGGGTCAAATCGATAAATAGGTAGTGTACGAGGCTGGTATCCGTGCCTCGACACGTGTTAAGGACGAGAAGGTAGACTGTGTTTACGACGCGAGCGTGACTTACTCGCTGTTTTTCAGATTGCAATTTCTCTGCGCCTTCTATGTATTGGCTTCGACTTCTACGTTTATGGAACGAGGGGGTTATTTCGTATCCTAAGTACTAATGAAATGACACATGATAAGAGACACGTTGGCTAACGCTACTGGTGATTACTGATGCAATAAGTAGGTACATACATTTAAAATTCATCATTTCCTTTAAAACAAAAGGTGGGCCATATTACAAATTCTTCCCCTATTTTATTCGAAACAGTTATCTGTAGTGAAAAATCATTTTCAGATAATAGAGAGTGTAGAGATTAGTACTGTGATCCATCACCCTTACGTTTACAAATTTAAAGACTGCTAAAAATATTTACTCCAGCTTTCACTCACACTTGGTTGTCTCCTTAGATACCCAATAGTGTCAAGAAGACCTCGTTGCACATTTTCAAGCATAAAAGGTTTCGGATGACGTCACGAGGGACATTACCAGTGTCGAAGTTTTTCCCCGGTGCGATGGGAAAGGGTGGTTGAAAATTGCACGGCGCGGCGGAAAGTTTCGCGAAGACGGGCTTAAACGGGGGATAAATGCAAATCATTAAGAAGAAAGTTGGCTGTAACGAGCTGTCGTGTACCGTGTTCTCAGGGAACGGGATTTTTAAACTGCAATCCACTAGGAAGAAAGAAGAAAACGAATACAGTGGAAACCCGGCGTGATTCTATTCCAGACACGAAGTGTTTTAATTCGATGTAAGAATGACGTGATACAGATCGCTTCAATCGCATCTTCAATACTGTTGTGAAAACCCTTCGTGCAGGAATGTCAGGCTGAGTTCAACGACTCCTTCCATCCATGCGATCGATTGTCATCATTAGAACAGGAAAAAGCAGAGAGGAGGGAAGAGAGTCGAGAAAGAAAAGAAGAAATCATCCCTGCCTTATAAAGACAGCATGCCTGCAATACGAGACATAGTTAATCTCATTAAATATTCAAACGCCACGTTGCTACTTGCAGTTTTATGAATTAAAATATACAACTTAATATAACGCGAATATTAATGAGTATCACTGTGCGCTATACGAACGATCTCATCCATCTTTGAGATACTGAAGTTTGCAATAATTCCAGCCTCGTAACTTCTATAATAAACACATAAAGGAATAAACGAACATAGAATCGCTCGTTCGGCGCATAGAAAATTGGCGGACTATAAACTGCAGCGCTATAAATGTCTCCACCGCCTCCATTTAATATTCTCGAGAAAAAGGACGGCTGAAAATCATTACGGCAGAAGACGAATCGAGGCTGAACGTGCGTGTCATTTGCGAGGCGAGTAATTATAATCCGATCGAGAGGTAATGAGTAGGTGCGTTCAAAGGAATACATTTCATCTAAGGCTCGACGGGGTTCTATTGCGTGTACGCGGTGTATAATTCGAATATGTCAACGTCATGTACCGCTGCACGTAGGCTAACAATCGAATGGCAGATCGTAACGACACCCTATCATTACGCACATTTCAGCCACTCTAGGGTAGTAATTTGAATATTTAATTGCTCGTTAATTATTTCGCGGTGAACATCGGCATTCAAAACACGGCGAGCTCTTCAAAGTTATTAGCCACGTGAAAATCATAAAATTACATCGCCACCTTTTTTCCCCTACTTCGATGCATCCGGATAAAATTATTATTCGTCGAGGTTACGCGCGCTTTCGCGCCCCCTTTCTATAATAATATCCCGGGATATTCAATCAAACGAAATTGTTCGAGAATTTTGCGCACATTTAACAAAACCCTCTGCGAAGCTTTGTTCCCCTATTCTGATTAATTCCCTAACTGTTATTAAACCAAACATCTCTGTATTAAATTTCCACGGGAATTCTTTGTGAAAAAGGAACAATCGATGGGAACTTGCGGAAGGAAATTAATTGTTAAAGCCATAAAAAGGCTTTGTTTCCTCGAGGGGTCTACATTCTACATCGCGGAATACCCTTCGATTCGCGGAATGAAATACTTCAAAAGACCTTGCCAACGATTCAAGCTGAGAAGTTGGTAATCAGTTCGACATTCACATTGTTTGAAATTCAATAAGAATAAGAACAAAGGAACAGTCTTTTTCATAAGAAGTCCAAACCTAATATCTTTCGCTTTTAAAAATCTCAGCAAATCTCACATTTAGGACTAAATGGATTTACGTACTGTAACTTTAACTGTACTTGGCCCCAAAGCCATACAGGATGCGCCAGAATTTCGACTGCCCACTCAGAAACAAATGAGCGAACGCAGCAACTTCGACCAGAAAGATTGAATCGGTGTTCGGGTGGCTCCAGCGCTCATCGCCCATCGCTAACACCTCGAGCACACCGAGGATTTGCAATATTTATCTGCGAACAAGCCAGCACTGTCAGGTTCATGCATCGTCGCCCTCGATCACTCAGCGTCATGGTTTAGAAACGTTGTGATATTACATACACGTGCAACTGGTTCGATCAGATTCACGCGCAACGAAGTCGATCAACTTCAGTTACGCGAAAAAGAGCAAGCTGACCAGGGGACACGAACGGCACGCATCCCGGTGGAATGCGCGCGAAGTACAGCAGGTAAATCAGGTGCATGCATGCTCGGGAAAGCTTTGAGCACGAATGACCTGTCTAGGCGGAGAGCGAGGCTCGAGGAGTGCTTCGAAAGTGGATCGCGAAGATTCGTTCGTGCCCCGTACCGACGCGACGCTCCCGCCAGCTTCTGATTGAACTGAATCGTTCAATGCAGCTGGGGAGAATCTATCTTGGAGAATGGTTCTCCCGTGATTTTCTCTCGCCGGCTTTTACATTGAGTGAAGTACGTTTTAAGGGATATACGACTGTTTAGCTGAGATTAAGTGAAGTATTATTTGATGTGATCTGCTGCGGTATATTTTCGGGGTAATTAGGTATGGTTTAAATTTTTATTTCTCGAGAGAAGATGAGGAATAATAAGTATGTAAGGAAGGAATCAAGGTGGCACCTTCTTGGCTGTTATCTTCTGACCTACTTTTTCTTAGAATCAAGCTTTGTTCGCTCACAGGTTGATCGATTCACTCATGATTATTTGGAGTACATTGCACGATTGTCCTTGTAACTGCTCCTATCAATTCTCCTCTGTAGTGCAGGATATTTTCGATAGAATAACTGCCAAAAGTGTTTCGAATCACATCGGACGGGAGGGAAAACTCTGTCGATGGAGTTGAACGCAACAGGCGGATTGTTGATAAACACTCTGTGCCTGTGTTTGAAATGCGCCATGTTGTCAGCCAATATTGCTACACGTTCGGCTTTGTAGTCGATACTTCGTCGACGTTTTAATGGAGCGACGGGAAAATATCGGACGAGAGGAGACCGTTTTATTGCAGACAGAAAACGACAAAGGAGCAATTAAAGTGACGTCGCTTGGGAAGGGAGTATGATTAGTCGAAATTATTTATGACACCGAAGGAAATAATGGTAAATGTCGTTGTAAAGGGGAAAGGGTACGGTACTTATTTAAATTTAGATATTATACAATAATGTATTTTTAAAATATATAATAAAATAAAAATAACAAATTTTTAGAAGCCAATACAGTAACGCAAACTGAACCACAAATTGATCAAACAGAAGACAAAGTGCAATTTTAAAAATCCTAAGTGAAATAATCACGTATGTATGGAATTTCGTAGATGCACACCACTTTCATCGCTAAGTGTTTCATGACTTGGATCGCAGCAACTTTATTCCCTTAATCGAAAATGGTAGTAAACAACGAGAAACATGTACAACTTCAGTTTCCCACCTTTTCATCCCCGTTTCCAGTTCAGATAGCAGAGAAGTTTAATTACCAAGTTTCACGTGAAACCACTGTAAATGTTTAATGAAAAGTTGGCGAAAGGAACGGAAGCTTTTCTCCGTGACGCAACGATAAAGCATGTGAAGTTTCAATCTTCCTGGCGAACGCTCCTCGGGATACATTTTTATCTGGAAGGACGAGGGAAGGATATCCTCTGCGCTCGTATATCTCAAACAAACCCCGGTGCTGCGTTTTATTTCTTTTATCAAGCACAGCCACCGAAATTAATTTCGCTAATGTACAAAGCGACGGATAAAGTATAGAACCTTATCGTTTCACGGAGTACTCCTCTGTTTTATTACGTTTCGAGAACACCGCGCGATCCGAGGGTGGCGCTCCTCTTTATCCTCGATAACGCGCATTTCATATTATCACGTACCTATCGTATAAGGTGTATTTCATATCGACTACGCTCGATACGATCCTGGGATAAAGGAAACCGATCGCCTATAGAAAGGACGTTTTCAACCGAGGATAATTCTCTTTGATTCCCCGATTGCGTTTCTGTATAGCGTTCCGTACGCTGCTAGAATTTATTGACTGTTCAACTTTCAGAAAGGCCGGAGTTTGAAAGGAGTTTCCAACCACGTGCCGTCGATGGAGGATGGCATATGAAGTCTAACTTTTAATATTTTGATGTAAGCGTTCGTTGCGATTTATCCGCGTACTCTGCTGTCCAGGACACACCTCCTAGGTCCAATTTCTTAACAGAATATTTAACACTTACAGTAGCGGACACAAAAGTTATCACTTTTTCGGTTTGTTTTATTTTTATTATTTTTTAGCATTAACTTGGAACTGTGGCACGTGTTGAATATACATATTCTGATGGAGAATTCAAAGCTGTATAAAACGCAATTGAAGTTGAATTTATTTAACTAACGAACAAAAGTTTTATCGTAAACGGGACGATACATTTTTTGTTAACTTTTTAGGTCGTCCTAAAAGCAAAAGGTACTCCCACAAAATATTAGATTTTTCATTACTTTTCAAAAGTGTTAACTTGTTTGTTTGATGTTCCGTAGGGCTTTTGTTTGTTAATTAAATAAATTCAACTTTAACTGGGTTTTATACAGCTTTTAATTCTCTATCAGAATATGTAGTTTTATTGGGCACATGCTGGAGATTTGAGATGATGTTAAAAAGTAATAAAGGTAGAGTGGATTGAAAAAGTGTTAATTTTTTATCCGCTACTGTATAACCAACGATAAATTATCCTGAAGTGGAGCTTCCTTGTGTTACAAAATTCTTCGAAGACTTCGGTATATGTAAAATCCTCTGCCAAGAAAAATTTGGACACCCAATCAGCCCAAAGTAGATCAGCCACTTTAATATTACTCAGCCATAGCAGGTACCTAAACCACATCGATTCATCATTTCAATAAAATCCCATCCACATCTAAAAGAATTCACATTCGGCTTACTTCCTACTGTCAGCGGGCATCCAATGTTACTCTAGCACTAACATCTCCACTCGGAAGCTTCCACTCGTAGCCTGTCTCGTAAAATGAAATTTCCTCGGCCAGGAAAAAAGCGGAGTGACGTTAATCGCGACGCTTCAACCGTACCCCACCACAGACTTCCTAGTAGCAGGGCACAATGTGGCCAGCCGCAAGGCGGAAGTCGAGGAAGCACTTCGAAAAACGAGCTCCCACTTGCAACCCCCTAGCCGAAGATCTCGGGAAGCTTCGCGCGGCAGAGCTTCTCGCTCGAAGCACCCTTGCCGAGGCGTTGAGAGTAGCGGGAACGACGGAGATACGGGCATTAAGGTAAGGAAACGACACGAGCAGTCGTGAAAGAGAATCCGCGACCAACGGCGTCGGAAGAAAGGCCGAGGAGACAACAGAACTTCCATAGGGAGAAAGTGCGGGACGAGGGGAAGGCGGGTTCGAGAAGTGTCCGGAATGAAGATGCTCCGTGTCAGAGGGCAGAACAAAGGGACGTGACTTGGTGAAAGGGGGGGAGCGGAAAGAGCAGGAAAGAAAGCGAGGGACAGCAAAAACGGCGAGCCCGACGGAAGAAAACAAACGCTCGTTAACGAGGCGCATCAGGGCAGATTGAAGAGATTTCCTGCCGCGGTTTAGCCGGCCTGACTTGCCCCGTCTCGCTTCTGCCCCCGTGGACCCCGGCGACGACCGGGACCAGAGGTTAATTTATCGAATTAAACGTCGCACAATTGCGTTATAAGTCCGAGTCACCGGGACTTTTTGCGGGCTCGTACGTGCGCCAGCGTGCGTGTGCGCCTCTCCGGCATCCTCGGATCGATCGTGGTGAATGAAATTTTCTTGGGACCGTCAACAGGAACGCTCATCGTTTCTAGAGATCTGTTTACTCGATGGCTTATAGAGATTCTTCATCTTCCGCGAGGGGACTTAACGTTCTCGCCCCTATTCTGAAAAATCGTTAGAAGCGCGTAGACTTTCCGAGACAATTCACTTTTGATTCTTAGCTGAGTCTTCGTCTAAGTTCGTGCATGGTTTATTAGAAGTTTGAGTCTAGTTCGATTCGGACACTTTCAAATTTCATTTCAGAGTAGAAGTCTGGGAGTTGTCGTTAGACGTCGATTATGTTCAAACCGATTCATTATTGCTGAATTAATCAACGTCACTGCGCCCTTAAGGCAATCCTTCATCAGTTTGACGTAGCATGGATGTTACGTTCATGGTGGCTCGGAGGAAAGGAGAGCGAGTAGAGTTTCGCTCGAGGTTTACGTCACGGGTCAAACGAGGATGAAGTAAGTTACATGAAAGCACGGAATATCGAGAAATCAACCACAGGGTAAGGAGGATGCTCGACGCAACTGGTGATTACGGGGGTGAAACGAGCTTGCAAGCACGCACACGAGCGGCTCAAAGTCGCCATGGAAACGCTACCGTAGCCACCGACCCGACGCGACGTACGACGCAATTTAGGATGCGCTCCGAGGCAGAACTAGAAACTGGATAAAAGTCTGTTCGTTTGCAGGAATCCTCGAAATGGGATTGTTCATCTGATCCTTGAAAGGCTTCCCCGTCGGGATGGCCATAATCTTCTTCACCTTCCTCGCCATTTCAACCAAAACTCTCATTGCGAAGCCCACAGAGCGAGCTTACCCAATAACACTATTTCCCCATAAAACTCGTTCCAAGTTTAACAAGCACCGTTTCAACCAACATATTTCTTAATCCAAGTAGACACCTTGCGGCAAGCCTTTTTTTTATAACAGCACCACCAAAAGCCCCCTCATTTCCGAAACCCTCATTTGTGGCTTCTTTCTAGCCGCCTTCCAGAATTTCGCAAGCCCAACAGCAGATCTGAACAGAACTGAAGAATGCGAGCCACTGAAATTCGAACCGAACGCACCATACCGAAACCAGCCAGCCGAAAGTGACCAAACTATTCAGAAATTAGTGTCGACAATGACGACCGACCACTCCTCATTCGCACCCGTTAATAGAACGTTCCGCGGTGCTGCGGCAGGCTTGTTAGGCGGAGAGCGTGACGGGTGGAGAGCTCGAAAGCGATGCGGCCAAGTGGCTCGCGAAAACGTAAAGCCTCGTTCACGCCCGTGGTCATGGAAACGGACGTTAAAGCCGGCTCGCGTCGACGGCTGCGAAAGCCGATTTCGACGCTGAATACGGCACTATCGATCTCGAGATTCCCAGCCGTTCTCCATCCACTCGAGCCACCGTCGTCGAACGCAGGAGAGGATGACCCGGCCAGACACCGCGAATCAGAAGTCTGAATAGCACCAGGTGAATGGAAATCCTCCCTCGCGTCTTAAACCCCTTGGGGGAACAAGGTGTCGGCGGTAGCAGGCCTCGGGAATAGTCGAGCGCCGACAATGGCGGCGATGGGCGAGAAAATTGGTCGATCGTTTCACGCGGATCCTACGACGAGGTTCGAGGGTGGACGAGAACGATCGGCTGGTAAGTGTCGATACACCATGGAGCCGAAATTAATTTGAATGTATATCAAGCCGTGGAGGGTTTTCGTTGCTCGGAGCGTAGCCAAAGGGATTGGCGGCTTTGATGGGAGCCGCTGATAGCTCGCTTGTGACCAAGTGTATCTTGGAGAATGACTTTGATCCAGAATTCAATGTTCCATCGTCGCTCCGGGCGCGAGAACGAGCATGGTGTTCATGGGTGCGTTCTGATGGTCGGGAACGAGATAACCCTGGTCCTTGTATTTTGGAAACGGTTTGCGAAAGGAAGGTGTCGATCTGCTTTTAAACTAGCGCGGGGGATAACGTTTCTGATTATCCTTTGGCTGTGCAGGGTGAGTGCAGGCGTGAAGTTTGGTATTATTATTAACGGATATCCCTTTAATACACCAAATTTGGATATAATGGCAAATTGATGAGCGTTTGGTGATGAAGAAGGTTTTCGTAAGTTTGATGGGGCGATGATGTAAGTCGGATATTTTAGGATAGGATGCAGAGAACTGAGGAAGTAGGAATTCAAGTGAAGCTTCAGCTGCTTTGAAATTTCAGTAGTTCAAACTGACTTTGGTCGGACAAGATGATCCAAAGTAGTAAATTCAGGGTGCCCCACTATCTCTCTTTAAGTATTTGCTCTTCGAAGGGTTCTGGTAGTTATAAAATACATCAGTTTCACTACTGAGAGATGATTAATAATTCGGACACCCCCGAGTCTTAATCAAACTCTAAATACCCTTAAATATTCAAGATCACGCCTAGGAAATTCCTTTGGGTTTAATAATTACGATCACAGCTCTCCCCCTAAATACGAATTCTCGGTTAATAATCTCGGGAGCGCAGCGACTCGTGGATGATTCGTTAAAATGCAGCGAACTCGTCGGCGACGAGCCGATGCAACGGCGGGGAATTCTTTGTCCGCGGAAGAACGAAACGGTAAAGAAGAGCTGCGCTGCGGTCGGGGAAAAAATTCCCAACTCTCGCCAGGAGTTTACGAAGCGGGGGCCCCTAATCTAGCCTTTCATTAACGTTAAATGAATACAGATGGCCGAAGCGTTTCGAAAGCCCCGAGCTTTCCCCGGCTGCCGATCCCGGCCAAGCGAATTTTAACGAATCCATTCACGTCTTTGCGAAACGAAGCCACCTTTAACCGGGTCGTCGGAGAGA
The DNA here is from genome assembly GCA_963932335.1 of Andrena marginata. Lineage (NCBI taxonomy): Eukaryota > Metazoa > Arthropoda > Insecta > Hymenoptera > Andrenidae > Andrena > Andrena marginata. Next base: position 49,005,882 of record OZ010659.1, on the reverse strand, counting down.
CTGTGAATGAGCCGACGGGCGAAACGAAGCTTGAAAGTGCCGGAATAATGAGCGAAATAATTTAAAAATCCACGATCAAGCCGGCGGGAACAACGAGGACGCTCGCGCAGTATGGCCAGCGGTGTTTACTTCGGAAACGCAGCTGAATTGAAAAAGAATCCTTCCCCGGGTGGTTGGTGAATTTGCAAGCCTCGAAGCGGCCGAGGTAATGACGGCGTATCGAGGGACACTTGCCGATGGAAAATTGCTATTTGCAGCGGTACGATGAAATTACGTTTGCTTCGAGGACGATTCGCACGCGCCGCTTTGTATTTATTACCAGGATACTCAAGAATATAATCGAGTTGCGGATCCTGCCATCCCGAGCTAACTCGATCATTCGCCTACTACACTCTGCGACAAAATGAATTCCCGTTTCCCCGCTTTCGCGCTGCCGTCGACCGGCACACCACCGAAGACGCGGGGACACACGTAGCGCGTCCCTCCCGCGGGGAGCAAAGTGTGCTCGGGTGGTTGTCTATCCAGGGGGGGGCGTCGCAGGGGGAGAAAAAGCTTTGGGGCGTCTGTCACGGTGAAAGCACTTGAGTCGACGAGTCAAAGAAATGCGATAATGGCGGACGCAAGCAATAGCGGTTATGTGTCGAGTATCGTATTCATTATTGTGTTTTCAGGTGACTAATGACGCTTCGGCTGGACGTCAGAAAGGATTTCAACGGGGGAACAGCTGATGCTGGCACGAGGATGTGATAACGGTGTGGAAGAGGTGCCTGAGCCTACTAAGGCAGTTTGCAACCATTTTCCTGCTACCCTGTGTAATAATTTCAGAGGGTAGTAGTTAGACCTTCTTTATGGTACCTATTCCAGTTGCGCTGTAGTTATTATGGGATGCGAATAATTTGAAAATCGTACGCATCGATGCTGATTAAGTGGAAATTGCGATGTAAAAGAGTAGTTGCGGTAATGTCTAACATTGTGGTAATCTGTCGTGAAATCTGATTACAGATTTTGTTAAAAGACTCGTGCACAATCTTCTGCTTCGTTATGGAAGAGCTCTCCAGTTACCTAAGTGTCTGAAAGTATCGGATTCTATGGGACAGACGCCGGTCTGACGACGAGACTAATTAGGTATTACGGCCAATAATTAGGCGAGCCACGGCGATCGGAACACAGACTCTGATTTCAGGCAATTCGCAAGATTACCCAAGTGAACAGGTTGCTCGTTGGGACGAGGCCTGGCTGGAATTAACAACCGTCAAGGATAGTGTGTCTAATTAGCGAACGCTGAGCTGCACGCTGAAACGGATGAACTAACTTCGGTCTATCGTGTCCCAGCAAACGCCTGGCGGAGGCGATTCGGACGGTTCAACGATCATGCGATTACGCAGTAGCGAAAACTTGATGCTCCCGGGATTAATTAATTGCGACAACGACACCCCCCGATCCGGTTTTCCGTTCGCACCCGGCAATTTACACGATCAATTGTGCCAGCTCCGCGTGGCCGATCAGATTTTGACGAACGCTGCGTGTACATAACATTCGATAAACAATCGGAAGATATTAAATTAAATTATCATAGCAGATTAAGTCCAGCCACGGTGCCGGGGCATTATGATTCCCACGTCGAGAATTGCCGCAGCTTCCAAACAGCGATTAACAATTATAATAAACATGAACAAGTGGATTAAATTAATTACTTATTGATCGTTAGCAATAACGTATCTGCATACAAACGCAACATATCGAAAACTGACGTACGCACAACTGTGTTTAATTATATCGTAATTTTCGCATCGCAACGCAATCACCAAGAATTCTTATCGCTCCGATATTAATATTCAGAAATTCTTCCCCAATGAATACCAAAAATATTCAAGTGATTGCCTGGCATACAGAAACTTGCAACCAGCAGTTCATCCCTCATAATTATACACTCAATATTTGTCTCCGCTATCTTATGGAGGATAAAGGGCAACTTCGCTAATAGAGATCCAACGAGGAAGATCGTCCACGTCGTTCGAGGATCCAAAAAGAGGATTTGTTCGCCAGGATCATGAAGATAGATCGCTCTACTGCTCGTTCTCCAGTCAACGAAGGAACGTCCCTCTCACCCCCATTCCCTCCTCGTCCGAAGGTCGTTACATCCGATATAAAACGGATAGGGAACGACGCCCATCGTCGTCGTACGCTAGCCCGCCACGGAATGCATTATCAAAGCGGGGTAGCTGCGAACGCGGGAGAATTGTTCCCTAGCTATTCGTGGTAACAGTATTTGCGGAACACTTAAACGGAATCCTGTCCCAGGGAACCGCCTCCACTGCACCCGATGCAGCCTACGTTGCACCGCCAGCGATACTGTGCACATACTGCCGTAAAGTACGCGCTATTATTACGTCCGCGATGGCGCGGGTATATACGCGACACTTTACGCGAGCTAGGGGAAAGAACAGGGATCTTGTTCCCTCGGGGATGGAACGGGGGCTGAGGTCAAGGCAGCAGATCGAGAAAGGGGGCCAGGTATACTGCGAAGGGCAACGAGAAGGCATGCCCTTTGCCGAGGGCAATCCAACTTCTTCGCCGGCTTTTAAACTGCAATTTCGCTGCGGGACTTTTCACTCGTTCGTTCGGACGAAAAGAAGGGTAACTAGGGGAGCCAGGGTCTGGACGAGGATTTAGGGAGCCGCTTTAAGGGGTGGAACTTGGAGGTTCAGGAGTGTAAATTAAGGGTTGAATATTAAGTGATTCGCGGACGTGGAAAATTGTAAAGGGAGACTTTGTGTGTTTATGGCTGTTTAATAGTAATGGGATTTGAAAGAAGCGCTAGGGTGCCAAGATGTAATTTGAATGAAGAGGATTCGGTTTGTGTATAGTACTATCTAATTTATTTTCAGTGGAATGTATCTCGATAAAGATTTCGATACACAAATCCGACAGATTTCCTGAAATTTCTAGCCATCCCAAAGCTACCCCCTATGAATTTCCACGAATCCTCAGCTCCGCTTATCCAAATGTACAATTCGCGCGTGTAATTGATCAATAATTAAATCCCCAATTCTCGTTTCTGAAATTTTAATTACCAGACCTCGCATTTCGTTTACCACTCCTCGCGGTTCCCGAAGTTTGAATTATCGGAGTAATTTAGCAGCTTCGATGAGCGATGTGGGGGGATTAATAAATTGTATCGATTCCCATGGTAACACGCCTAAATATAAACATTAATAATTCAGCAATATCTATTATCGCGAAGTTAACAGGGGCGAGTCGTCCTGTTAGGCCACCACATTTCCTAGCCCCAGCCATTCCACGCGAGTTTCCGCTGCGAAAGAAGCGAGGCCGTCGTTACTACGGCTGCTCGAACCGAGCACCTTAACCGTACCGGCACTTTTATAATTGTTATTCCGCGCGATAAGAGCGCCGCTGCCGGTACGGGGGGCTAAAAGGAGAAACGCAATAGCAAATCCTCCAGCATAGCATTATGTCAGAATGCTAATACGCACGGTGCGTCTGTAGAACGATAATTACGTATGGTGCATCGCGGACGTGGAACTGGCCACATTGTAACAGCCTGTGTAATAAGGTATCGCCATCGTCCCGCTTTTCTGACAGTTTATTACTCCCAGAGATGATCTCCTGGTTCCCCGTTCGCGGCGTTATTTCTCATCAAGCACATCCGAATGCCACTTAGGACAGCTATTTTGCATGCACACACGCTCCAAGGCGTCGGGAAACCTTCCGAAGGAAGAGGCTAAGCCTGCTTCGGCATATTCCAATTAGAATATCCTGCAGCAGAAAGGTGGAGGGCATAATTTTATTTCAACCATTGCTCTGTTAAATTAGCTCGTTTCTGCATACGCGATCCTCCGTGCGTACGCGTTTGTATAATATATAGGTTCTTGGATTGTAAGCACGATTACCATTCACAAGATTCCCTTTACAACTGAATGTGTTAAGTTGTAGCAGAGAACAGTTGCAAATTTATGCTACTTTTGCAGCACACGACCATAGTAGATATGTACTCTCGCGTCATGATTATTTAAAGATGCAGAATAATCAGAAGAGGCGTAGTTAATTTCGGAGTAAACGATATACCGATCTAACCGATTACAAGTAGAACACTTCCCACTGGCGTTCACGTGTTTTCCAACCGAGAGATAGCCACGGCCCAGCTTTCACGTATCCTCCCGTTCGTACTTTCCGAGAACCGTCGAATGTTTGCTCGACGCGAGTTTAGCGAAACTTTCGTCGTAGTTGCGACCGTCCTATTTCGCCAAACCTTGCGCCACTCAAAGTGTTAATACTTAAATGCTTCAACAACGGCGAAAAACGAGCCAACGAAGTGCAGAGCCGCCCTTGGTGGAAGGCACGTTAATAACCATTGACATATTCGCGAGCATTCCGTGTTCCCCGAGGCGTATTATTTGCGCGTAACTTGTTAAAATGTCGTAATCGCTCGCGGCTCATCCTCACCGCCCTTTCGCACTGACGTTGGCAATTATTTTCTCATCACGCCACCGTCATTACACCAGTGTGCCGCGGTTATTTTGCAACGGTAGAGCGATTGCTTCTATCATGGGCGTCGACGAATAGCAACAGAGACCATCAAAGCCCTGCGACCTCGAGACTCTTTCCAGTTCCCCGCCATTCCTGCCGCGCTCGGCGACGGCAAACGTCTTCCCGCTCGGCTTTGATACACTAGGACGAAAGCGAAGCGATACGATGTCCCGCAAACGTCCTTTCAGTATCGACACGGTCAATCAGATTCCAAGCTGGTATTTCGTTCACCATCGACACCATCAAAGATGCCCCCTTTGCCCCGCTGTTACTTGTGTAAACACTTAAGAAGCTTGCTGCGGGGACTCGGTCTCCCAAGGAACTTGAAGATTCACGGTTTTTCCACCCCCTATTGAAACGCGAGACCGCTTCCTGATAGAATAGGTACGGCAAATTCGCTGGGAATTTATGCGCAAACGTCAGGGAAGTATGACGAGGAAAATGCCGGGAGATCTGTAGCTGAGGATTAAAAAGGGGTCCGTTTATAACAATCGTAGTGAAACGTGGACTGACGCAAACTTCCCTTGCAATTAATTTCTGCTGCGAATCGGAGAAACCTCGCGTATCATGACTATCACACGCAAATATTACTACGAACAATATTCAACAAAGTCTGCGTCCGTGTTGTGCGGTAGCCGAGGTCTGAACGTTCCGAAGCACGGCTTGCAGGGGATTCCTGCATCCTTTCAATGTTCCCAGTGTATCTTGTTTCCTAAGTTAATCTATCTTCACGCGTATTTAAGTCTAAAGATTCTGTAGCACTTCAAGTGCACAGATGAGAATCTCGTTCCACCTATGTTGTTTAAGTTTAAATATGAATGAAATATAAGTGAACTGGTAAAAGCATTCAGTAGAGCTTCATGCATGCAGAATTATAGAAAATTGCGTTGGCTTCTTAAAATGAAGGTTCGTAAAAATAATTTCTCTTCAATGTTAGATACTCCAATTTTGTATCAACTATAGTTTTCAAGATATACTTGCAAATAGGAAAACACTCCTTAATCTTTGGGGGGTGTTTTCATCCTGAATAACCAAGAATAGACACAAAAGGAAAATTGCCCGATCCTGCTATAGAGGTCCTCTACAAACCTGAAGAGTTTAAAAAAAATCGAAGCATTCAGGTAACCGAACTTCCGTTATAAGTAGCTTACTTAATTTCACTCACTCTCGCGCGTATTATCGGCAATTTAACGGTAATGCCAATGATTATCAGCAGCGTTTATTTTCTGTGCTCACATCGGAAGTAGAAAATATCGTCTTGACAGCGCGTTCACAGAGGCTCGCAGCGATCAGACATCTTTATACGCGTTCCCAAGTGCACCACTGCGATAACCGTGGCAGTAGCCGGAAGGAAATACCGCGATGTTACCATTCACGCCGCGCTGCTGATAACGCGCGATCGTAGGATGCTAGCGAGCATTGACGCTTCTGATACCCAGCCACGCTACAGTTGGAGAAAAATCAAGTGGTCGCTGAATACCACTTCCCCTTCTACCAATCACATCAAACACTCTTCATACTTTAACCTTGAATCAGCTAAGTTTTTATCCACACCGATAGATCTGCTACTAGAGTTACAAATTTGCTTTCTTGTTTTAAGCTTCTCATTCTAGTCCGCACTCTTGCGTACCCCAGCAACTGTAATTAGAACAGTACGAACAGATCACTTTCCCATTTCCTGCTACACGTTTCGACTCCTGTTTCCTAAATAGTCTTCTACGTTCTATAAAATGAGAAACTACATCCCTATTAGAGAGGCAGGAAATATGTGTATCTAGTAAAGTAATCCACAAGCCCAAAGTGAATCAACCCCTCGAGTTTCAAGCTGACAAGTCAAGAACCCAGTGGTATGTTCAGTATAAATCTGGGACATTGGTATTTTTAGACGCTGTACATAGAAACGTGACCAAATAAGTACAACCCTGTAATGAATGACGGATACCACATTTAGGGGATTGTCTCTCGAGGATATCGCTTTCCACGCCACTTGAGGGGGGTCTCAGGTTAGCCACTATCTCCACGAGTTACTGTCCCTGGGACACACTGAAGTGGTTCGTAAAACGATACCCTCGGGGGTGCAAATCTCCAAATCTGTTCCCCCCATTGTGCAAAGCCCCGCGGATTAAAACGTGCATCCACGTTGTCGTACCAAGAGCCTAGAAGTCCCACAGTCCAAAGGCTACGCCGCATCCAACCCTATTGACACCTGACACCCAAGCACGCTGTCATAATTCACCCCCTGCTGCTTTCACAGCTTCCTTTTATCCATTCCGTCAACTATAATTTCAGATCTACGCGTTCAAGGAACCAGGGATAGAGCAGTGGTCAAAGGGCGGCTCCGCAGAGTGACCTTCAGTGGCCATCCGATTTTCCTGCAACTGTAGACGGATCGTTTCTCGCTGGAGAGATGCTTGCACGCTCGCGTGTCAGCAGCCGAGTTTCTTACGCGCCGCGTGCGTAGGTAACGGAGCACGCGCACTGTCAGAGGGAAGGAGAAGAAACGAGAGCCGGTCGAGTGATAAGGAAGTGACAAATTGTCTAGCTAGACGAGACCGCAGCCGTCACGAATCGTGAGCCGTTTACGACCGAGGAATATTACGCGGAGCCTTGGCGAAAGGAACGATTCACAGAAGTTCAGCAGACGGGACGTGGAACTTAATCGTGCTGATCTGATAAGCAAAAAGGTCTATCTTATTAATCGCTGCCGTCTTACACTTTTCTATAATTATATACCTACGACTGCTACGTGGGATTAATGCCGCAGTGTAAACGATTTTAAGGGTTGTTAATGAGATAAGAGTGATTCTGAAAAGTATCGTGGAATTAGTGGAGCAGTAATGTTCCCTGCGCGGGGATTAATATTTAGAAACGAGGAGGGTATTAACCACCGAGCACATTTCCCCTGTCCAACAATACTGCTCGTCGTTAGTGCTGCAGGTAATTGTCACGCAAGCAACTACGAAACGAGTCACCGCAATGCAGCTAATCGACCATAATAAATCTCAGGCTGTTTCGACGTTTCGGTCGCTCAGCTAAATTGATCGTCCCGACGTTTAATCGACCTCCTTAACTTTTTGAATGACCTTCGTTTAAATCTCGCAAATGCACCGTTTTTCCTGGAACCCTTGGACCAAACGAGCACAGAACAGCGACAAATCCCTACTATTAAACAAATTAAGTGGCACAACTCACGCAGACGATATTAAAGTCGGGTCTATGTGAAAGTGCACCTGATCGATTTATCAGACCTTGCGTCGCAGACAAACAACGATCAGCGTGCTGCTACTCATTTACTTTGGAATGTTCTAGTGAGAAAAAGTCGAATGGTCAGACATAAAACTGTCCATACTTTCCTCCCCCGAATCTCTCTACCCTCCTCGTTCCTTATATTCACCCTAGCGTGCTCAGAATCAGATTGGCTCAGCTTGCAGGACCATTCGGGACACCTAGGAAATCAATTTCCATCAAGTTTCTATCCCCCTCAAATAATGCAACTGGAAAGATTACTAATCCTCCTCTCGCCACAACCAACGGCAAACTACCCCCGCTCAGATCTCCCTGTTAAAGAATTTCAGTTTCAATGCAACAGATTCAGCTTCGCTGCACACTAACAGAAACATGTTGCACGCATCCCCGCGCGAAATGGAGCAAAGTCGATGAAAGCCCCGCGTTTCGTGCCGCTGCGAGCAAAAAGCAGCAGACGGTTTCGACGTAAGAACCGCTGTCCCGCGACGTCAGCCGCGTCCATTGAGCGGCACCGAGCGGTTACGTAATCGTTCCACTCGGCAGGCGAATGCACTACGAGATTACGGCTGATAAAAGCGTGTTGCATTCGTGAGGTCAGCCGACGGCTTTCATGAATGAAAATTTATATTGTTCGCAGGCGATCCGAGGGCAGGCGAGCGCGCCTGCGCGCCCGCGCGGTCACCGTCGCCCGTAATTAACTAACGAGCGATATTTTCTCGGCGAGGCCGGCGCGCGTAACCAGCCGCGCCGCGAAACTCATCGGCCGCCCGTAAATCCATTTAGACCAAGTTCATCCCTTACGGAATAATCGTGTAATCTGGCGGGCGACGTTCAATTAAATCACTTCCAAAGTTAGGTGGCTGTATAACTCCGTGAATTTAATAGAAGCCAGGCGGATTCGGGCGGGGATCACGGTGCATCCCCGTAAAATGGAACTCGAACTCTTAAGAACATGCCCCTGTCTCTCGTCCTTCGTCTCTTTGGCGCAGAGTTATTACGGGGTAAGGGGGAGGGGTGAGGGAGACGGCCGAGGAGAAACTTCTTTTCCCAAAGGATCGCTCCTGTACCGGTGTTCAAGCCAATTTCCAACCGACCAGATGCAATTTCTGTCCGGTAATTTTGCTCTCCTTCTCGAGATTTCTTTGCCTCGGCGATCGCACCTGAATTAGACAGGAGCTGGGCGTTGAACTTCCTGCTGGAATCGTCGCCGATCACGATTCGGTGATTCGATGAATGTTTATCGACACTTCGGTGTAGGATGGTTGCTTGGGACTGGAACTTGCGTTCAGTTCGGATGGTTACTTAGCAAACGTTTCGTGAATGGAGAAAGGAGTAAACTTGGAGAGTTGCAGTGGACTAATGTCCAGATAACGTTTATCTTACCTCTGATGGTAACTGGGTTCTCGTGGGCCCAGAATTGCAATAGTCCGGCTTCACTGTTAAGAGGATGTTTGATCAGAAGCCCAGCGAAAATGGAATACAGTAGAATTCCTCTTATTCGGTCCCGCTTTACCGAACCACATTTTCGTCGAGGCCGAGTAGGGAAACAAAATTGACAAAGTTCAGCTTATCCGTACTTCACAGCAATTATCACGAGTACCCAGGGCTGAATTAAGACAAGACCCTAAGCTCTTAAGAAATTTTCGGGCTCCCTTATACAAGGTGATCACTTCAAGGCAATATACAATTTCTTAGGCATTCTCGATTATTTGACTAAAAAGTGTTCCTAACAAAATTTACACTTTAAAATTCAGAAAATTTCTATGGTGCCCCCTTTTCTCCTGATGCCCTAAGCACGTGGTTGTTTTGCTTATTGGTTACCCCAGCAGTGTGAGTACCTTCTCCGAAATTAATTTTGAAATATAATAAAAAAAAAAAGCTGAAAGTATAAAGAACTTCACTCAACCGGTCTTTTCGTATAGTCGAATATTGTAAACCAATTTGTTATCACTTTTTAAGGTACTATCCGCAATATCCGTAGGGACCTTTGTTTTTATAAGATCCGACTACGATTCCTGCGATTCTTCGATTTCCAGCGTTTCATTAGTTCCAAAAGAAGCGCTGGGGTGTGTTGTAATTTTCTTATTTGCCCACGGCCGCCCTTCCAGAGGCCTCCGGAATATGAATTTCCGTTTGGCCGTCCCTGTCGACCGCAAAATGTCGATTGGATCGATGGCGCAACCGTCGCGTACAAGTCCCATCAGAATTCCATTACGCGTAAACCCCGTGGCCAATTTCTGGACGTGTCTTTGGTAGACGTCCAACGATCCAGCAGTAGCTCGCGTGCTCGGTTTACAATCGGCTGACGGCGTATGGAGGCCTCGATGTATCGCAGACACTTTCAATAAGCTCGCGTATCGACGTCACGGGATACGAGCGGCCATTAAACATAATTACACCCGAAGTTTTCTTCGAACGTCGACCGCCGTAGAACGAAAACGGGGCACGCACGCTATCTTCTGCAGCATGACTGCTCGCAGACGCTTCAGACGCGCCAGATGTTTGACTAAAGACGGTATATACTACTGCGAAGGTGTTCGCCCCTCAGGCATCTTCCTGGCGTAAATTTTGTTTCGTTGCTGTGTCGCTACGTTTGTAGAAGTCTGCTCAACGGAGTACTAGCTTAATAAATGTCTGTTATTTTGTCAAAATTTCGTGGCTCGGCGTGCGTGGGAGGAAGCATTCGTTTATGATCGAGGGAAGATCAATGTTTAATCAAGGTTTCTTGAACCTCCACTTCTATTTAAGTGCTGGCGATGTAGCGTGATATTAGTTTCAAAGCTCTCCGTTAATTGAAATACTTTGTTGTGATCTTGCTCCATAGAGGCATGTATTTACTACCTATAGCTTGTTTCTCCAAGAACGGAGATTTCTACTTGACATCGTGGTATATTCTCTTCCGCAGCTGTTTGTCAAAGGATAAAAATCATGTGATGTTAGTAACACGAGTTTAGACTTGTCAGAGATTTTAATTATAAATCCCCCGACAAGTTCACATAGAAGGGAAAGCTCTCATATTTCGAAGGAATTCGAAGAGATGAGTCGAGTTCGGTGGATAGTTGGAGGGGAGGCACGAGGAACCAGTACAAAGTTAAAATTGCACTGGCAAAGCGTTCCGCCGTGCAGCTCCGTGCAATATAAAGCAGAGAATGTATTCCTCGCGCACGATTCGCCAGTCGAGTCTCTTTTTAAATGAATGACCGAAATAACGCGTGGCAGGGAAAAAATATCGCTGACTCGCCAGGTTTATTGCCATCGTAAAGTTCCAATGGTTGCTACAGCGCACGCACCGGACACGGCATCTGCCAGTTATAGAGAATTCCTGAGCTAACGCAGCGTGAGATCACCGTGGCTAGGCGAACTTACGATGACACTGTTTCTGCGCGGGGAAAGTAAACAATCCTGTAACTGGACCGCCGAATCGCTGTGGACTAATAGGATTCTGCTGCACCCACGATGAGGAAACGAAGCTAAGTTACCAGTGGGATGTGTAACAATGCCACTGTGTGCACACTTTCCTCCTGGATTCTTTCCGTTGATCAAATATCCTAATATTATATATATATTGGATTTAAGTAAGGACGAACCTTGGCGTGATCTGTTCAATGCTGTATTTGGCATTGCTTTCCGTATCGAAGTTGCAAATTAGTTTGCTTCCTGCAAACACTGAAACTTGTACAAACTCACCCCGATCGTTGATCAAATCAAACTCGTTGACCTTCTGCTGGAAGCTGGGGGTGATAGTGAAAGCTTGAAAAGCAAAAGGGCAGCGAAGTTTTAGTAATACTGACTGGCAGATTGATGAATGGTGACAGAAGCATATGTGAAAATAATGCAGCAGTCGGCAGATTGTTTGCTCTAGGCAAGTCTAGTGACAGAAAAATATCTTTACATTATTTAAAATAAAGACTTTGGTTAGCCGTAGATGGAAATATTGTGCGATACCCGATTTTATCGTTTTCAATCGAACAAGAAAATTAAATTAAAACTGGGAGCAAGTGCTTTTACATGTTTCACTTCGTCGACCCTTAACTCCCCTAAAGTGCGCCATCATAAATAACTTGCCGTCATTTGGAGCACCGTAGCCAGTATCTTCCATTAAGAAATTTCAAAGATTTAAGGTGTGAAACTCTTACTACCAAAATATCAAATACGCTAGCGCAATATTCTAACTTATTTACCAGATGCTCTAAGATCCTATTACTAAGAGGTGTAGCGTTCAGGTTTCCCTCGATCTCAAATATACCTAGTTCTGTCTGTTTGACTCGAAACAAAACGATAGCATGTATCGGTGATGCACAATGAAGTAATCGAGTGCGAGTTATATTGTATTAAGTGTGCACTGGTAAAAGATCACTGTGGTGCACGCTTTACATCATCTATTTGTTAAGTGAATATTTTATACTTCCATCGAATCACTGTTCCCCGATTTCTTTGGAGATCCCACGGTACGTTTCCAAGCGACGAGGCCTGATTTCGATAGCAAAGGAACCGCCGCTAGCTGCCGGTGCTGCGCGTACAAATATCATCTCAGCTCCATATCGTATTAAAAAGGATTTGCGTATAACCTTCCGACGTAGCGCGAGGTGGATTCCATATTAGATGCCATAACTTAGGCGAACCTCGGCAGACTGTAAACTAGAAGCTTGGGCGCTTCGCGTTCCTCCCCTACGCTCGCGAACATCTACGGTCTACTATGCTTACGCGGTCACGTGCGCGCGAGCGCATCGGTGGATTTACAGCGGTCTTCAACCTAATACTCTGAGATTCACCGTTAAACTTAGCTCTTCAAGCCACTTGTCACTTTTTCCACACACTGAGAATGGCTGGTAGCTCCCATAACATTCGCGGAATCAACCTACTCTATTTGGCAAATAAAAGTGCCATTTTCGTATTTTTGAATCTTTTAACTCTTCAGTGATAATTGTACAATCGTAATGCTATAATAGCCTTTTTTTTCTAGAAATGTAAGCTTTGATATGTTGAAATTTGTAGTTAAAAAAATAGTTTTGTAGATGAAGGCGATTTTTATTCTTAGAATTCACCAAATTTTTAAATTTTATTATTAAGGTCTAAAAATTTACAGAAATATTAGCAAATACATATCGTGGGATGCGGTACACTGTGTGACCATAAAGGGTTAAGTACTTTGGTTTCAATAAATTTATGTAAAGGAGTACGCTCGGTATACTGAAAGCAGAGGTCAGATTTGAGGAGATAAGGTGCGATTAAGAAGAGGATAAATACACTATCCCATTAAACTAAGTTTCATCTAAGATACTCGCAGGCTCAGTGAATCCCAAGTTACGTTACAGGACCTACCTGATTCCATCAATGTACGAGGCATCCATCAGTCTACCAGTTACAACCACCACTTTACAATCACTCCCCAATGCCACTTGCTTCCTCACAAGTATCCCTGTTCACGAAGAACATTCCCATTTCGCAGTCAAAGTAACAGCCGAGAAACGAGTGCCGTACCAAAGTATCCTGTCACGTGACTATTTCAAATCAACCGTAGGATCTCAATTAAAGCACGTAACGACTTCCATCGGACAAGTTTCCAGGCCCAAGCACTTAGCATAGCGACGTCCCCGGCGAGCAATTATGAGCCTCCATTAAGTATCCGAATCCGAGGAGCTAGGAAGGTGGAAGGACCGGCTAATAAATTTGGTTACAAGCAGACAGAGTTCCCCGCTGCTAGTGTAGCCGGGGACCACGGGTAATATTGTTTACGGGCGCGAAGTTGGATTAGTCCTCGTAATAACGGTACCGAACATGACCGCTGCCGCGAGGGAATTGGCCACTCACGACACCGTCGATTCCCCCGGTAACGATCGAACGTGGCCAAACCGCTGTGTACGCGGCGTGCATCTTGGCCCACCAAGGGGGTCAATAATTAAAGGGGAACCCCCGCAATCGTGGAGCGGGACACCCGGTGCACGTGGTCACCACGAGCCAAGCCGTTTGCCTGTGTGTGTCACGCGATCCCTCCTATATCCTCCCTCAGCTGTTCGCCTACCGAACCGTTCCCAGACCAGCCGATACAATTTTGTACGGCCATTACCTGGACTCCCACTCGCGCCCGTTTGATGTGCGTGATCACGAGCTACGCTTTCAATTAGTCGTAAGAGCGGCAGCCAATTGCTAGTGGACTCGCATCGGCTGTAGCTTACGAAAGGGAAGACGGTTTCCGATGGACACTGCGCCGCAATGGGGTAGGCGAATACGCGGAGCTGGGGTTTGATTTACCTGCGAGTGAGTCTTGTTGGCGTGGACGTTTGTGAGTTTTAGGTTTTTGAATGAGTATTTGCAGGTTGGAGGATGTTGCACGAGGCAGAGTTGAGCATTAATTAAATAAAAACTTGGCGAATATTAACACTAACATGGCGAATATTTTTTTTTTAACTTTTATTCGTTACACCAAATTTTTATTTAAATAAAAACTTTACCCGTCTCTAGTGTAGGGTATGATGGGAGATATGATACTGGAGGGTAAAGATTATTATGTATGTTGAGGAAGCAGAGTTCTGCTCTTCGAGGCTAGTACAGAAGTCGTACTGGATTCCGTTGCGTCGAATCGCATGGTCAAAGTTCGTACTTGGTTGCAACTGACTCCAGCTATCAGATGGTGTCTGATGAAGGCCAGTATGAATACTTAAAGGTTTGCTGAGTTTATCGACCACACGGTGATACATTGCTGTTGACAATGTGTCCAGCGAGACTCATTCATTCGACCGAAGAGTTACGCGCGACAGTCTGTGGGCGACATTGCACCTGAGTCGACCCGCTGCTCCATAATACAGACACTGTTCAATTTTTCAGGGTCTCGCCAACATCCCGCTGCAAGTTTCTTTATCGCCGCCGATCGTCGCCTGCATAATTCACCGACTGAATGCGCGGAGTAATGCAAACCACGAAGACTCGAATGAAAACTTTAACCATATTCCCTCCACTCATTCTTTACGCCCAGATGGAAGAAAAAATTTCAACGCTCCCAGCCACTATCCAACATTTCCGTTCAAAGAGCAACGCTGCTGCAAAGAATATTCTATCGCCGAATTCTGCTGAACTCTAATCAAAATTCTATGAATTCTAATAACGTTCTAAACTAATATCTCCACGTGCTTATGCAGCAGACGTTTCAAATTCTTTTCCAACGAATCATTCAACTCGCAACACAACGGAAACCAAAGCAACATCGTTCCACAGTCCCAGCTGACTTCAAAAACCCAACAACTTCGAAACCCTCCGTTCAAACACCATACGCGTCCACGCGTCCAATTAAAAATATACGTCGAAAAACATGACGATGTAAGGAGAGGGGCAGGTTGAAAGTGAATGCAATCGACGGGTAATTAAGCAGACAAGCAGGCAGCGAAACGGGATCCAATCAACTGGCATCCTCGACGCTCGCCCCCCGAGTTAGATTAATTTAAAGAGATTCTTTCGCGCGCAGTTTAATTAAACTTACACACTCGATGCGCCGTATCGGTCTCGCGCCGGACTGAATAGCGATCGAACGAACGAATGAACTTGTTGCTGGGTCGACGCATCGTTTTCACCTCGCCGTGCCGGCTGCAAAACGAATTACGGAATAACGTAATTAGCCGCGGCGCTACTTGCAGCAATTTCACGGCAGATCCTCAGCCAGCCCCGTGATTTTTCTTCCTCTTTCTTCTCGCCAGTAACCCGAGCAACGATCAAATTATTCCCGGGGAACTTTCATTTATTTCGCCCGCGGGCAACTTCCCCCCCGCGACGGCTACCCTACGTCTACGCTGCGAAACGTAATATCGCCAATTTTTCGAGGATTCTCGTTACCTACGACGGTTCACGGGCGCAAATTTTCGCGTCACGCGCCAGTAATGTAACCCGGGAGGGGGGGGGGGGTGAATACTTTTTTTGACGCCATTGGACTGAAAAAGGAGGGACGGGTATGAAGGTTGCTCGGCTTAAGGGGAACTTATGGTGGCAGATTATTATTCCTGAGCTTGCAAAGTTCTCGGCGCTGGTCTAATGAAATCGCGTGGATTCTTGGTGTTTAGATTAAAGAAACATTAAACGTGAATTATGTAATGCTACATTATTGTATCTAGTTACATTGTTGGTTTTATATACGGCTTCTTCTTATTGGATTTCGTAGCGATGCCCCTGTGTTTTATACCATCGGTGTTCTTTGTTAAATATTTATTTATGTAAAAAAGTAAATAGAAGATAGATGTAAATTTTTAATTTCTTTGAATTCCAACAGTGAACGATATTTTTCTCTTCAAAATGGGCAACTTTTATGATTGTCCCTTTCTTTTTTAACGTCAAGCGTAATATATGTATGTATTCGGGTGTGCATTTTTAGGTATGACGGGCTCCATAGAGAACAAAATGTTGCAAATACGCGCTGTTACTCGTGAATTTGCAACCTGGCGAATCATCATTACCAGGAATTCATATGGTTTTTATTCACAAAGCGAGTTCAGGTTGGGATGAAAGATGCGGGCTGCATTAGCATATTTATTCCACTCCGCGTAACATTATTTCCGTCAAAGCGCCGCTCTTCTTCCCCCTTAATATTTTTTAAGGGTTTTCCAAACTTCTGGGATTCTATTTGCTGTAATAATATTGAAAAATCCGCTGGCGGAGCGGTCTTATCATTCCGGTGGTTCCATATTTAAACAGCCAGCGAAATATCGCCGAGGAATATTTGGATTAAAAAGGAATTGAATTAATTCACGTTTCGTTTATCATAAAATACGCGGTTTTTGAATCTCTGAATGATTCATGGGAGAATAATTTAATATTCTAATACTGTCGAGCTTTGATTATTCGAACTAAGTAGTTCATAGGCACGATGTTTCACTGTAATTTACTGTAAATCTTTCAAACTACACCTCATGCGTTGGCACAAAGCTTTACTTCGAATAAATTATTGACGAAATTCTTTCACATTTCATACCACAATGAAATACGATCATGGGAATATAGGAGGATTTTATGGATCGCGAATGCAATTTGATGCATCGTGTTAATTGGATACATAATACTCTGGTAGAAAATCTGGTCGATATAAAGTTTCTCAATTATTCGCGAATAAATGTAACAAATAACGCGTTGAAAGAAATGTCCATACGCTTCGAGGCGACGACGAAATCCCGACATCTAAAGGTTGAACGAATTTGCGCAAACAATTACGTGACAATAGGTTGCAATTTCAAGCAGTCAACGCTTTGCATGCGAATGACGTACATTCGCGTCGTCTCTATGCTTATGGTTGGGTGCGGGGGGACGCGGACTTACGATTATGGTCGCACTACATTGACGAAAGCGTCGTTCAATTGATCGAATCCTTCAAATAGCAAATTAATTACGAACTTCACCTGCCATGCTGCCATGATGGAGGAACAGTAGGTATTGAAATTTAGGTGGAGAAAGCGTAGGAATATTGTGCACATGATTAGGAAGTCAGGCCAACGTTAAGCTAATACAAATTTAAAATCGATTTCACACTCTGCATTTTATCAGGAGAATAATTATATTACATTATCGACTTTTTTCTGAAAAAGTCTGTAAAATTACCCTTCTATTTAAACCCGATATAATTCTACTTGCATAGAATACAACAATTTTAATATATGAAGCAGAAAGTTTTTGTGTGTTTGTCTGTCGCCTAAAAACTTTCGAACGGTAAACTATGGGCTCACGAAATATGCCCCAGCTTATTATCCCTAGGTAATTCAGATGAATGTAACTATTCTAACAAAAATAAATAAATTTTTTTTATAAAATCAGAATGTAATTTTCCGACGAAGCCGAGTAGTAAAGTTAGTTCTCTATATAACATAAAACTCTGAAAATATGAGAGCAAAGTAAAACATAAAAATAAAAATAGTAGACTGAAAAGCACTTCCTCTACCACCGCATATCCGACACGACTATTACCCACAGTTCCAGTAAGAGAACCTGAGAAACACCCACTACAGCCACTCAGCGAAAGCCCTCGCGCAATCGTTAACAAGTAACGTTGAACCTTAAAGGTGATATTAAATTTTCACTCTCTAAGTCTCCTAGAAAGACGTAGGAAAGAAAGTCGGGAAAGTCGGTGCGAGATTGGCAAACGAGAGACCCCCGAAGAGGGGAGTCCAGACGGTGGTGAATGTTGGCGAAGATTGTGCGAGCTGAGAGCGGCGATAAGCCGTACGCGTACGGTAGCTGGGCTGCCTCTTAATATTCCATAGGACTTCGACGTCCGTTTCTTCGCGAGACTGCGAATCGCGGCATTAATGCGAAACAGCTCATTGTTCACCGCGTCGCACCGCCTAATATGATCGATTTATTGCCAGCGGCAACAATTTGCGAGTGGACGCGCGCTGATTGCACCAGGCAACGCGAGTACGTGAGGATTAGCTGCCTAAATGGATCTTTACGACCGGAGTTTCTGGAGGTGCGAAGAAATCAAATTGATTGCAAGAAAGGCCTGGGCGCAATCTGCTGTGAACTGAATCCTAACACTTCGTTTAAAGTTTAGAGCAACCTTCTACTCTCTGCCGATCTTCAAATTCCCCAACTGAGTAGTCAGTGATCATGGAAAATCTTTGATTGGTTTGGATAAATACAATTTCATCAGCGATCCATAAGTACCTACGAAAGATAATCGAATTCTAATAAAGAAACATTCCCAAGAGGTGGTGGGCATTTCAAGTAAATATTGTTAGTACTGTTCGAAATTTTAGATAACGAAAAAATTGTACGAGATTATTAGCTGCTAACAGATTATACAACGCGAGAAACTAGGGAGCAAAAGTGATGTATTCTCTTTGTACAGTTTATACCATTATCAAAAAGTTTGGTCAGTTTCATTGGAATATATAAAAATTCCCCTTTCAATTTCATTGTTCCTATTTTGTGGAAGCAACCGCATTGTTCAACAAAAATGAGCCGTGTAAATGCGCCTTGAGGCTTGCGCGAGTTGGTAGATTAAAATAGTCAAGTCACGCGAACAGTGGCTGATGAAGTGTTAAATGTGATCGGTAATATACGAATTCTCTGCTTTTCCCTCGGTCTCCAAGTGCTTGAGATTAAGTTCACGTTCGACATCGGCCGGGTTCAATCGGAGATTTCATCGAGTATTCAAGGGGGCTAATGAAAAACCTAGAAATCAGAAATGCAAAGTGCACACCGCCGTCGGCCATTAATTATTGAGTCCCCCTCGGCTTTCTATTAACGCGAACCAATACGCATCAACACCAGCGCGGTGTATCGATCCACGAGAAGCTTGACTGGGAAATCAAAGTTCCTCAGTGCCGAAGCAAATAGCATTAGTTGCTGGAAACTATTCCTGCTAGACGTGTGAATTATTTGCGAGCAGTTATCCGGACGCGAGAGAGGCACGTAGGCAGGAAGAGTACTGAATGATTGATGCAGCGGAGTCGGCCGAGACTTAACGCCAACACGTGTTAAGCGCGTTGAAGACTGCTGAACAACGTTTCAGAGGTAGCGCCGGTACCGATTCCTTTTGATCTGGCGGGGTACAACGGTAGAGGTGCGCTTGCTGTCGGAACAGAACCGCAGAAAGTGCTTCTGAAGAGAGGCGATATCTTCTCAAGGATTTTACAAACACTCTGCATAGCGGATGTTTGCGCCTTGAAACAGCGATCTGATAGATTGCACTGGGATCGGAAGATAATTTAGCCAGGTATACGTAAGCTTACGATAGCTTCGTTCCTAAAAACCCCAAACTAAGATTGATAAGTGCATTCCTGCTCCCTGATTGAGTTCTTCCGTGAGAATTGATGAGTATTCGTTCGATATAAAGTTCTATTGGAAATCGGTATTCAGATCTTCAACTATGTTTGCTGGGGTCACTAGATTTCCAAGGTATCTCGAACCATTCTTAGAGAGCAAGTATCCCTTCATTTTCCTGAACAGAGTAATAACTCAAGTCGTTTCAATATATCGGTATCATATATATTGGCCGGTGAGTTTCGTGAGGGGTATTCTCCCACCACACCGTTTGTTTGCCTCGGTGCTCCTCCTCTCAACGTTTTCTGACTCGCTCTCGTTCCATCTCGCTTTCGGCTTCGCGGAACAAGGGCGAGCCAGAAATGGAGGGGATACTGCCAAGCTTCTGGCGTGTAGGCAAAACCGAACTGTCAGCGTAGAAATACACACATCAGAATAGGTGTGCGTTAGCAACGAAAAAATTCAGGAGCTTTATTGGTCAGAACATTGATTCTTTCTCGATAGCTTCATCTCGTATTGGTCATAGCTTCGTAACGCACACAACTGTAACGTTAAGAATAAATAACAGCCAAACGGCCAGGTTCAGGCGGAGCCGAGCAGCGTTCCCGTTATCTCACCATACCCTGAGACGACCACGCAACTCCAACTGACAAATCCGCGATCGTCAGATGGTGGTGGCTGATATCTCCTCGATCGCTGCTCGCGAAACCGAACTCACCGGCCAATATATTTCATACCGACCTTAGTTGATTCAATAACACTAAACTGTTTTCATGATATCTTTTTCCCAAGAGCTACTGGGACCCCAAGATAACAAACATAACATCTAAGACTACTTCCACACCCCACAACTCAATAACTCATAGTTCCAGTTCCTCCGCAAACCCAAACTCTTAACAGCCTCCAACGTCCAAACAAATCAGAAATCTCCGAGCCACAAACCACCATATCACAGCGCACCCTTGAGGCTCCGCCCAAACGCGACAAACTCTGTGGCACATAAGCGGCGCCATTAAAAAAACCTGCCACCGATTAGACTCGAGGCAGAAAAGCCGCCGCTGGTGGTCCCTCTCGAACAAATCTTCGTTAGATGCTAACCGGAAGGATTGTCGTGGACCATTACTCACCGCGAGCGTCCAAGAGACACCGAAGCGAAGCTTCGAAGAAAGCATCGCGCGCGAATCTGCCAAGATTTACCTGCTATATATCACCTCGGATTACGTTCGACGATTTTTCAGTGGCGCGAACGCGTCGCTGGCGATCTGCAGTCTTTCCGGGGGAATCCAGCGAGGTGGTCATTGCAAGGAACAAAGGCGAGGGGCTCGTTAAGAGCCAGAGCGCGGGCGAGATTGAATCGCTGAAATTTTTCTATCGCCAGTCTGCGCAGAAGCTGTCGCGAGGAAACTGGAGGCGCGATCGTGCAGCGCAAAATTCCCGCGGGTAATTGCGCCACGGCCTCCCGTACGTGCGTTTCCTCGTTGCGGGCATTTCTTTAGCTACGACGCAATCAGCGGGCATATCCGCGAAATATTAATGAGTCGCGCACGAGGCCATCTACGAGCGAGGCGCGCCAGCTGAGCGTGGCGCCAACAAAGAGGGACGTGCCCGTGGCAATAAATCGGCGCGAGCCTGCGATCATAATCGATGCCCACGTAACGAATCGATAAACGCTGCGCGCAATGCCGCGTGCAATGCGGTGTTCTACCTAGAATTCTTCGGGTTACAGTCTCTGGTATTAACCAGGGCCCAGGAGAATCTCGCTTGGTCAGGAAACGGGGTATTATGTACGTACGAGATTTCTCCGGAGAAAATGGTATTTCACAGTGATGGATTTTATTCTTCTTTGATGAAGAACTGAACGAACAAGAACTTTCGTCAACCTACCTATTTGCAGATTCTAGAACTATGATAGGGTGGATGTACCAGTAAATGAACACGTACCAGTGAATGGCCATTTTTTATTACAACGAGTAAGATAAATTATTAAAATAAGCAACTAATTAATTAGAGACTTCTTTTAATTTCTCGCATCGTATCCAAGCAATTTTTGCAACACGTGAATTCAATCGGGGTGCAAACATAATTTTATAAAAGTGTTCATTAGCCTTAAGCGTTCATTTATTGGTGCGTTTACCCTATGAGTTTCGGGGAGGGAATCCGATCAGAATGGCATTCCCTTCTATTTACGCGTAGATCGCTTGATGTACATCGGAATTCTTGCAATATTAACCGTCCACGTAAGACATCCAAAGTGTCGTTACTATCAGCCTCGCGTCAGACAACGCTACCAGCAGTAAAAGATGACAATAATGTCCCCTCCGCCGGAGCCGTTCACAAAGAGCAAATTACATCACACTGTTAAGAAAGCTCAAACGACCACTCTGACTGCCTTCGTATTACCGCACTCCATCTCCGTGACCCCTCGGAAGATTAGCTTTTCCTCGTAGACAAACAGAAAGCTGCTCCAACAATGCGGCCCGCTCAATTACCATCGCTCAATCTCTCGAGCAGCCGAGTCGTCCGTTCCCCTCGATCGAGCGGATTAAATTAACATTTGCGCGGCATCAGCGAGCCGACCGGATGATGATTTATTACCGTCGTCGAAATTAGACGATGATGTCGACGGAAGTCGCGTTCAACGGGCCCCGTCTTGCACGCTCGGACGCGGCCTAGCCAGAGGTACCAGAGTTTTCGCGGATTCCGCTTCTCGCTCCTCCGGCTGCCTTAATGGAGGCGCTTGTTTACGTACACGGTGTACGCTGCCAGTTTGCAAGCTCGTATTAACGTGCACGGCGAATTGCCTTGACGATTACTTAACGCCATTCTCAACGTAAACGCGCTACCGTATCGCCGCGACGGTGCAACCGCGCGCTTCCATCGGACTCCTCCATTCAGATCGCTCTGAATAATGGCACACGCGTAACAAACACTTGCGCTGCTCCCTCGTCTCTCGACTACTCGCTAGGGGAGGCTTTAAGGGGATGGATTCTCGATTTAAAGGCGTCTATTTGCTCGTCGTGAACTTTAGGGTGTAGCTATGCGCAAGATTCTTACGGGAGCTTGCCGCTTTGCATTTGAGGCGTCGAATTGTTTGGAATATTGGGAGTTCTATGAAGTATTCCGTTAGCGTTGAATGTTTGAAGGATTCGAGTGATAAGACTTATCTTGCTACCATTAAATGTTTGGCGGGAGAATAGTGCTTTTAATTTGGGACATGTACAGTGGGGGACAAAAGTAGGTGGACACTTTTAAAATCGTATAAGTTGTTCAAAATTGGTCCAAACAACTTGAGTTTTTTTTTTTAGAAGCTAGAAGGATCAGTTTGCTAAGTGACGTGTTTCGTGGTTTTGAAAAAAGTTGGAATTGGTCGGAATAGGAAAAAAAAATATGAAACATTATTTTTTGTCACTTTTTGAAGTAAGTTGTATACACGCCTGAAATTTCATCAAAATCGGATAACGTTGCTTTGAGCTATAAACGCTTAAAGATCGTAGAATAAGGTCGAAAATCGCCGATTTCTGAAAATTTCGCGACTTTCGACATTATTCAGTGATCTTTAAACGTGTGTAGCTCAGAGTAACGTTAACCGATTTAGATGAAGTTTTCAGCATGTATACAACTTACTTCAATCTACAAAACGCATTTTTTAAATTTTCGTTACGAGTACATACAAAAAAGTTGAAAAAATGATCTTCCCTATTTTTTTCTTTTGCTATTCCGACCAATTGCAACGTTTTTCAAAACGACGAAACACGTCACTTAGCAAACTGATCCTTCTAGCTTCTCAAAAAAACTCAAGTTATTTGAACCAATTTTGAACAAGTTATACAATTTTAAAAGTGTCCACATACTTTTGTCTCTCACTGCAGCTTTGCAAAGAACCGAAGAAAAGTCCATACAATCGATATATGTGAATTACCCATGGATGACCAAGAATCTTTTTGCACCGAATCGTAGAAATTTTCTAGGAAGAAATGACGCGATTTTCAACTTACTTCGACCACGGTGAAATCAATTTCCTTTGGAGCGCAGCTTTAGAAGAGGAAGTATTTGGATCCTCGACAAGAATATCGCCCTTCCCGCTGCAGAAAGTACATACATACTCGAAAAACACGAGGGAAGAGGACGAATTTTAGAATGTAGCGTGTGTTCCGCTCGATAGACCTCCTTGACTCGACGAGGACGCGCGCGCGCGAGCAAAGTGTGTACAAGAAATGATTACAGAAAGTTCCCGGGCCGGACGAAGTTTGCGCGGCGATATCTTCCGAAGCGGTAGAAACTACTTTCATCGCGGTGTGCTTTTCATATCTACCCGCCGTCGAGGAGGTACGAAGGGAATCTGATCCAGCGAAAGACGCTCGAGGAACAAAGCCACGGGGATCATCGCGGAACAATCGGGGAATCGTTATTTCCAAAGTGTAACACAGGAAGTCGCGGTTTGCTCTTGATCGCGATTACTCCACGGTTGAGAGCTAATTATCTTTATTGCGTGCTACTTTCGATTAATCTACAGCGTGCGTGTGTACGTTCGACGCCTTTAAATCTTCGTTATCGCGCCTTATCTCGAGTGTTCGGCGTGGCCTTAAAAACGCGCCCGGCACAAACTCACGAATCGTAAAAGGCGGAGAAAGGGAGAAAGGTCGGAGTAGAAGATCTGCTTCTCGAACAGAGGTGAACCGTAATTGAGATAAGCGACGATTTGGAATATTTTAGTGACAGAGAATGTTAATGTGGAAAAATTCAGGGAGCAAATGTGGTGAATATTTGTTTGGCGATGCATGGTCTTTGAGAATCGTCTACGAGCGACGATGTTTTAAATAACCTGCACGTCGATTAGTCTGTACCTATTCAGATGCGTTATTATTTCCACAAATTAATCAGCCCGTGCTCCATTTGAGAAATAGGCATTTTCCAATTTCCAGGATCGTCACGAACTAGTTAATGAAGTTTGCGGCATATCTCTTTGGAGCTTCGTAGGATTAAATCCCATTATGCATGTAAGACTTAATTTTCCACGAGAACCTCTCCCCCTTTTGTTGTTACGTACAACGTATTATGGAGAACCAGAAGCTGTTTAATGTAACTTAATACGTTGCGTACAGGAAATACTCGCGCTATTCCAAGAACTGTCCCTAGGTATTTCAAGCCCTCTCTTACTGATTTATATCCATCGTCAGAAACAATTAATACCATCCCACGTAATATAATTGAATGAAAATTGGAGGAAATTGACAAAGAAGGTGTTACGGATAAGAAATTAATTATCAACTCATTAGTTACAATGACATTCTTGCATAATACACCTTTCCAAATTCCTCTACATTTAAACCACACAATTTATTCCTTAACCCATCGCTCAAAGCGTAAAAAAATATTTCCTGCAAAGATGTGACATCACCTCACAGAATAAAATAAAGTACTGTATGATTCGGGTAGTGGCCTGCGATACTGTGCTCCAAAAGGTGAAAGACACGATTATTATCTGAAATCGGTGTTTCTTCAAACAGATAATTCTACGTCTCCCTTTCACATTATATTATATAATAACACTATCTAAAGTCATAAACGTACCACACAAGAGGCATCTAAACTCCTTTATCTCAGAACAATATTCAATTACATAGGCCATCGGACAAGAGGTTCTACGATACCGAGGGACAGTTCCTCTCGATCGACCTCTTCCAAAGAAACTCCACGAGCCTCTTACCGCGAGGAAACACGAGGCATTTCCTGACCGGTGGAAATCATTTTTAGATCGTCGGGAGCCCTCTATTTCGTCCGGCGCTTCCGCTACGGCAGTTAAGGGAGGACTAACAACCCGAATACCGACTCGATGCCGCAAACGTCTAGCATAAATCCCGCGGGAGGAGTCCGCCACGCGTCGTATATTACGAGCAGAGATGGGCAGAATTTTTATTTAAATACAATTTCGAATAACGAATAAAAGTTAAAAAATTACTCGCCATTTGTGGAATAAAGCTAACTCGGGTTATCAAACGAATGATGAATAGCTCCTTTTAACTTCTATTCGTTATTCGAAATTTTATTTAAATGAATAGTTTGCCCATCTCTGATTACGAGTAAGGCTTCGGGAAACCGAGAACCGAAAAGAACCTCGATCATCGAACTGCTACGTTCCTTCAACTGCCAGTTTCAGTATAACGATGATACGGCATTATGAAATTTTGACGCATCGATGGAGAATTTAATTGAAAACGAACGAGCTTCTTGACGACTTAGATTGACAGTTACTAAATAGCTACGAATATCATCGATTGTTAATTATGGATGCGTGTCGATAACACAAGCGTAGCTAATTTCGAAAGGAAAACACCCGCAATCGTGCCACACACACATGAAACGGAATTAAAATCGTACGCACGGGGGTATGGCGTTGCCACGAATTGGCTGGAGAACGTTTACGTGACGTTGGAGGAGTTTGTCTCGACGAAACGCCGTCGGCGACTCGTCCACTTCTAACTTTATCGAGCAGAGTACGAAGTAGGGATTACTGAGTTAGTGCCTCGGCGTGGCGGAGAAAGTAAGTCTGTGAATTCTAAGTCGGAATAAAAATGGACCCCTGCACCCTGATTCCAAAATTATATATTATTTTGATAGGTAAATATTTTAATGTTTATAGCCTGAGCTTAAAGCTATCAGAGAGTTAGAATATTATTGTTTTTCTCTTGGCCAATCCTCCAATGATTGAATTGCAATTTAAATTGGGAAGCTACCAAAGATCTAGCGCGCGTGTTACGTTATAAAGTTCGCCACTCAAGTTCTCACGATTAATTCACTAGCTGAGCGCAAAGGCCGCGAATTTCCCCGGCGCAACAAATCCTCGCCCGTGAACCGAGGCACCTCGCAATTAAAGCGCGCCCGTGGAAGATGCGAGCCGCTAGGCTGGCCATCACGCGCGGAACGTTAGCATAAAGTAAGACGCATGGGACGGCGAGGGAGACGAATGGAGTCAATAGTTGTCAGCGTTGGGAACGCGAGGGGACGAGATTGTCCCCTGCACCGGCAGCGCGTACTATTTCAGGCGGTCCTTTTTGCCACGACGACCTTAAACCCCCAAGACCTTAAACTTGCGAGCGACGTGACACGCGATCGCGATGGTCCTCCAGAGGGCAAACGTGGCAACACGTTAAACGGGGGACGTGTTTATTCGCCTACTAAAAAGGCAGCTATTAGCCGGCCGCTGGGAATATAAAGGGTGTGAAAATTTGTCATGGGGGTGTGGGGCTTTGAGGGTTCTTTAAGTTCGTTGAAGAACTAATGGAAATTTAACTGAGTAGTAGTTTAGAAGTAGGATACTTGAGGCACAAGAAAAGGCACTCTGTGCTTTAGTTAGAGGGTTACATTACCTTGACAGTATCAAGAAATCGAAAGAAAATTGTATGAAATGGTAATTTGGACCTTTAAAAATAAAGCGAGAAAGGTCCCATTGAAAAATTCGTTATAATAACAAAGATACTTTAAACGCATTTTTCTTAAAACTACACTTATCGACATAATGTCGGTAATAACTTGAAAACCGTTCAACCAAATTTAGTGAAATTTGGTACACGTATTCTCAATGAGATTATCTATCGTATGACGTAGAATTTCTTTTTGTTTGCTACGATCGCACTAAATCCAAGGGCCTAAAGTTAACTTAATGGAATCCCTGGCAGAGGAACGAAGAGTTTGTTAAGAATTTGAAAATGTGGCTGGCTTACCTTATTCCAGGGCGGCGGTAATTGACGAGACCCTTTCCTGTCCGCTTTCTTCCCTTTCTGTTTACCCGTCGACCCTCGTTCTCGGCTCCTCTTCTCGTTCTTTATTCGCCACTCGAGGGACTTTGAAGACGGGCGCAGAGAGTACGTGGAATTAATGCTCTTCCGCCGTAAAGGCGCACGGGATCTTAGACGTCGCGTAGAATTTTATTTTCTGTAGAATCGAAGGCCATGGCTCCCGAACGGCTTGACGATCTGAAACGGACATAACGTGACACACGAGATTAGATTAGATAGACGCAATACTCGAGACGCATTACGTAAACAACTCGAAAATAATTGTTGCTCGAAGGTTACTGCGGAAAAGTTGTCCATTAACAGTGAATAGATCGGTAGACGAACGCCCCTTATTAGACGACTCGTTACGAATTGGTACACTTTCGTCTCTCATTAATGAACGTGGAAAGGAAGTTTGTAAGGGTAAGGAAATAAGGAGATTTGAGACAAAAATCTGAACTTTGTTATGGAGTAACTTTTATGATTATTTGGGTACTAACGGGTTATAACTGTGTTCCAGTTTATTGGTGGTTAAGAATTTTGTTTCTGAATGATGAACGTATTAACTGGATTAACAGATGGTTTAAAACGTTGAGGGTATAGGCACAGATGATTTTTCTGTCCCTGGTCTCTTAACATTTTAGTGTCACATCAACATTACTTGGAAAAACTTCGCAGTAGAATATAATTAATCTAGTCGTAAACATCGAGTGCACCGACACAACGTTGGTTGGAAGCGAACGTACCTTTATTTATCGCTACAGAAGATAACTTTCAGGAAGTCGAGACCTTAGTCCTCTTCATTTGGGATATTTTGAAGAAATAAATGTAATATATAAATAAAGTTTTTACTTGGACTTCGTATACATGAATACTGGCAGGAATATTTGTAGAAAAATGCATATAATTTGCTTTCTATGGGCGATGTTATATGGAATTTTAATTAACTCCTCTGGCTAGTAGGAAGTAGAGCTGGGACTGTTCGAATAATTTAATATTCGATTATTTTACAAGTATTCGAATACCATTCGAATAGTATAGTGTGAATTATAAATCAAGTTCTTTAGGTTCATTTTTTTTACAAGCTCTTATTTAGTTTCAGTTGTGAGTTCGTTAGTTTGTCAGGGTGAAATCTTGTAAGCTAATTTTGACCCACCTCAACATGTCCGATCGGCTTGAAACTTTGCACACATACGTAGTTCCGATGACAATACAATATTTTCACGCGTTTGTTTTTAGTCAAATGAGGTAATTCTCAGAGAGTCATTTGGGCCGGTATTAAAATTATTGGTTCCTTCTTAGTACATTTTAATAAAAGCTTGTTTAAAAAAAATACCATAAAGTATTTAATGCTTTTTATGTGCGCAAAGTTTCAAACCGATCGGATATGTTGAAGTGGGTGAAAATTAGCTTATAAGATTTCACCCTAACAATCTAACGAACTCGCAACTGAAACTAAATAAAAGCTTGTAAAAAAATGAACCTAAAGAACTTAATTTATAATTCACACCATACTATTCGAATACTGATGTATTCGAATACTTAAATAGTCGAATAGTATTTGGGTACTTGAATATTCAAATTATATTCGCCAAATAATTGAGCAACTGAACTATTCGAATATTCGAATACCGAAAAAATTCGACAAATAGTCCCAGCCCTAGTAGGAAGGGTTTATAAGGTCTACAGGGACTCGAATCATTATTATACCCTTAATCGAACTAAATAAACAATTTCGCAGTAACTGTGGTCAAGCATTTGAAGAACTTGATTTTTCTATAAATTTCTGTGCTGGCGGTAAAACAATTCTCCAGGCAAATAGAAAGCAAATTATAATATTCCTGCAAGTGTTCGTATTCATAAAGTCCAACTGAAAACTATTTATAGATTACAATTAATAAGTACTTTGAAATACGTAGATACGTATAAGCACTAACCTTAACGTTTAAACAGTAAGAATGAAATAAAACTGATCCGGCGTAGAAAATCATTTCGAAGTTCATTTCCAAATTGTAGTAATTGCTTTATATCTCAAGTTTTATCGACTACAGTCAATAATTATTTATACTGGGCGGTTAGTGTAAATGTTGTTAACATCCTTTCTCATAGTAATAGCCGCTGGAATGAACATTTTAGCGAAAATATCAATTTTTGTTGAATAATTAACTGGCTTTCGTAATTTGAATTAACCGTTAACTTTATTTCCATCGCAAGTGTTGTTTCTCGAAATAGGTGAGCAACCAGCGCGGTCGTAGCTCCAAATCCTCAGTCTTCGTCGATCCTCCGGGCCTGGAGGACCTGCGGGAGCTCGGGACTAACTGCATCTACTGGACCTCTGGCGACCCAAGCATAACTGGCCCAACTGGACTTCCTGGACACCTGGACACCTAATCAGGATTTTAAACCTGGTTCTTCTGCGACCCCCTCGCCCCCCTGGTTGGAGGTAGCTTATTCGGCCGGTGCCGAACAAATTTTTATTTCGTTGAAAGGCATTCGAAGTTCTATCGGTCTACAAAGGTCCGAATTTAGTTTTGTTCTTTCCGCACAGATTTCCACGATGGTTCTGCATGATTTATTCTATTTCATGTATTTATTCAATGATTCTGCATGATTTGCTCTATTTCAAGAATTTCTTCGATGGTTTTGCAAGTCTTGTTGACCCTCATGCATCTCGTCGACGTGTTTATATATTCTGCTGGCATTCATATATCTCTACGATGCTTTTGCAAGCTCGTAAATGCTCTTCTGTGGTTTCAGCTCATTTCGATCGGCACCAATCTAATAAGTCGTTTGTTAGTTCCCTCCCAAGCAAACCATCCCATTATCAACCTATTATTTAAAATATATAAAAAGAGGTAGTGAAGAGTGATAGTGAAAGAAGATAGTGAAAAGTGATGGTGCAAGAAAACATCTAAGGAAGCCTAGGCTAAGTATTTAAGGCCCCATGTAAAATTGCCAAATAGTCACTAAATCATTAGCTTTGTCACTCGTTTATTAGCTGCTCATCTGCGATGAGGAGGTCATCGCTAAATCCGTTTTCGGAAGCAAGTGACTGAGCATGGAATTGGTATGGGTGGATCGGTTTCATCCCCTGGTGTTCTTGTCTAAAAGGGAGAACCTTTCGGTACACTGCCTATGTGTTCCTGATGGGTTGCTCGAAGCAACAGGAATCGCCTCGGGGGCGCCGAACGCTTTTTTCCCTTTCAGCTCGGACAGCCGAGTGGTAGGAACTGCGCCATCGAATACTCATTTCATACTTACCCCCGTGTCTTTCCTTCTTTGCTGAATTTGTTTTAATCGAATGATTATTTGGCAGTTCCCCAGATTCTATATCTAAAGAAAGAAACTATAAGAGCGTCGATTGGACGCTTTTATCGTTGGTCATCTCTTAGAAAACGTAGATCTGCTGGTTGCTCCAATATAAACACTTCAATTATAAAACAATTTAATGTATTTCGACGCTCCGCTCTTATCGTTTATCGCAGCTCCAACATAAAAGTACCCTAAACCGAAAAGATCGGTGGGACTTTGTTTCCATCCATCTCTTTGGTTTAGTAGGCTAAGGTTTTCATGTACAGCGAGATCGATGGAACTTTGATTCCATCTATCTCTCTACGGGTCTCCAAACGCGGCCACCTCCTCTTGGTGAGACCTGGTAATCAGTGAAAGCCGGGTGAATGGCTGCGATTGTCAAATATTCTAGTTAGATATAAGAATTTCTTTAACTTGCAATATTTTATGTAAAAATAAATGGAACTTAAAATGTTGGAATAAATCCTTCGCTTCCCTTCTATCTACGTGTGTACCTATATGAAATGAAGATATGGGAATTTATCAAGTGTTGTTCAACTATTTCTACCCCAGAATACGAGAATAGTATTAAGATAAATTCCGCTTTATTCCTCCAAAATATTCCAAAGGCAATAATGAAGAGGAATAAGATCTCGATTACCCGAGAGCTAATCTTGGGAAGCGATAAATTTAGGCACGTACGCTCTTCCTACCAACGATATGCCGGTGCACGCCATGTTTGGTACTAGCCTAATTGAATTCTACTGAAAAATGTTTATTTTCTGAGGGCATATTTAACCTAGAAATTAATAACCGACTATCGAGATCCATATAATAGAATCATTTTATTTTGAAGGACAGAATTTATGGCATGGTTATGCAGACTCTACTGTGAACTCTCCGAAATCAGTTGCTGGTCTGTTGGAAGATCAAGTGATACGTGTGACAAAGCTGGCATTATAATACCCAGCGTGATTGTTCTAGACATTGACCTAATCATAAAGAAAATGATCTTTCTGTTACTCCTTCGTTGTGGCTATTATCAGCAGCAGCGTTATTACTGGTAGTTACAGAGTTCAACGTTGTGAATCTTATACGGTGAAGATTACCAATAAATTCCATGGTAAACAGTTTAATCTTCGCTTCCCTTGACACGTCGCGTCGTTCCAGCAGTAACGAACGACATAATTCTAAAGTCAAAGCTTACGCGCTCGCGTTTCAGAACAGAGGCGACACGCTTCGAATAAAAACACATTCGCGTGGCCTGAGCGGTAAAGGGGTTAAGTGGTGAGATGAAGTTGCAGTGACTCCTGACCTGCACGCTACATGTATCTGAAGTTTCACTTCTCGGTAGCCTCTTGGTCAATTCACTGCATACGTATACTCAATCGGGGGAAGTCGTCATACTTGCCATTTCTCTAACCCAGGCTGAAGACCTGATGGAACAGCGTGACAACTACCAAAGACGAACAATCCCATATTTTATAAATGACATTAACACTTTGAGTGGCGCGAGGTTTTGAAAAATACTTTCAATTATTTTCAGAACGTATCCACGCGAAAACACGCCACTCGAAGTCCCAACTACCCTTGCGCTTCGACAAAATTCAGTAAATTGACTAATAATGATTTGACTCAGCATCGATAAAGAGTATTAAAAATATTTCACGATTATAGGTGCCTAATGATTCATGCCTCCCATTGAGTAGCTCCGATGCGAACGTTAATTCTCATCATTGCACGGTTACCGCTTCATCGCTCTCAGTTTCCAACCGACGCGTGTCCCTGTGCAAATAGAGAGACTCTCCTTAAGAAACATTAAATCGCTGTCTAAACAGCCACGGTGGGGCGGGGAGTTCGGCTGTTTATTCAGCTCCACGAGGAGAAAAGTCCTCGCGAGAAAGTACGTGAGTATCTGCGGGAATCAGACACAGGAGAGAGCTGGTGTAAACAGGGAGAGGGCAATTTCGCGAGAGGGTGGCGAAGCTATATAACTGGAAACCCCCTTTCTCCCTACCCTCCACCCTTGCCTTTCCCGATCTTCGGGCACATCAGTTTGCATAATCGCCCATCGGGATGATATTTCGCGGCATCCGAGGGAGGATTTACATCTAATTAGAATTTTCGCCTTCACGCTTCTGTGATCAGAGTGTGTACAATCCGGCAATTAGTTGTTTCAACAATCGCTGAGTTCTTTAGATCTTCCCTTCGCCCCGAGGGCAATCATAGGTCCCTGCCAGAGTTGGCACGTCATCAGAATGAATTTTTATTCGAATAAAAAGCTATTCGTTATTCTGGAATAATTTTATTTTATTCGAAATTTTTGTTTCGGGTCTCTGCCGTGAGGAGACTGGGTAATTAATTCCAAAACCATTCAGATATCATAGTGCGGTAATCGGAAAGAAGGTATAAAGTGCAGGGGAACTATTTTGTGACGAGAAAACTTTGTACTCGAATGATGACCAAGTCTGATTAGAACCCACTACTATTTCACTGCGTATGTACGTGTTATACTGGAGTTAAAGAATCGAGGAGAATATTGAAGAACGAAGAACATAGGTTGGTTGTTTGATAAGGAGAATTTAATAGCGAAGTCCTGCAAGGTAATTAAAAGTGTAATCGTCGATGACGCTTCGATATGTAATGTCAGCGAACTTGCGAACGTGGTCACGCATTCGCTCGATCGTATTCAAGTATGCAAAGGAACAAGTTAATTAAGGACCACCCAGAAGCACCTTCCCCCTTTCTCTAGATGTTCCGCGGTGCACGATGGAAACGTGCCAAGAAGACACGTAAACGATTCTCTTCTCCAACTTTGCATCCCCGTGGAGCTCGCGCAGTCTCCAGAGACGAGTTAAATGTACAGGGTGATCCAGGAATAAGTGAACATACTCTGCGAGTGAAAATTGAGGCTAATTGTAAGCAACGAAATATACATCGTTATTAGTCTGATTATCGATTAATGATGAATTAATGAAACCTGATAAATTTTACTCGTGGGGATAATATCTTGATCCACGTTGAATAATTACTTCAGGAACACATCGTTTTGGCTTGTGATGCTATTTTGCAAAATTTCAAATTCATTTCAATGATATTTAGCAATTTAATATTGAAAAGCAAACTGTGATCTAAGTTTTTCTGAAAGTGAAATATGTAAAGGCTACTCGGTATATTAACCCAAATACTAAATATCTCGTTGGCTATTCAATGTCAAAGCTGCACGAATTCCTTAAAAACATCAGCCACTCTGCTCAAAGTATTAGGAATGCTCCAAGAGATATTACTTTAATTTTCTCTGCAACACATTACAGAATAAGATCCGAAACGTTCCCCAAAAAGTAAGTCCTTTGATTTCCCCAGAATCCACTCTCAACCTATTTACACTTCCCCCTGGAGCACCCTGTACATCTCCACCGTCCGCTAAATTCAATTACGCCCGTAAAACGGCAAGCACTCGTCCCCGGCGGCAATTATCCCACGTGCATCAGCGACGACGGGCGCGAAGCGCTTGAAACGCTCCAAGAAAACTCCCCGCGAAAGATGCTAGCCGAGCGTCGTCGGACTCTAATTACGCGAGCCATAGTAATAACAATGGGGCTACTAAAACAAAGCCGGGTAGCGCGAAACGGCTGTCACTTAATGAGATTACGTTGTCGATTAAATTTTAATTCGACCAGCTGAATTGAATTTTACGGGCCGCTCGCCTCGAAACTACCGCCTGCTATCGATCCCGAGCGCAAGAGCCTCCGTCGCGAATTGTTAGTTGGAAATCAATTATTCAACGGACGTACCATTAATTACAAAGCTTGGGGGGAGGGGGCGCAGAACCGCCGCGCTCGAGGTTACTTTTCTTGCTTCTCAAAAAATTCCGCGGCATCCTGGACGGCCCGGCGTCGCCCTTTGTGTTCTGCATTCATAAAAGCGGCTACCTAACATCGGCAAAAAGACGAGAGGATGGACGAGCGTCCAAAGGCGGCGGTTTGCGGGCAGGATTTTCGAAAAGAGCCGACAACCTTGCTGGCCACCGCCGAGGATCCTCGAAATTTATCGCCCTCTAGCCGCCGAGGATTAACGCCGTTAGGTGGCAACGGAGCTGAGAAAAAGCGACGAACGGGGATTTATTACGATCCTGGGAACAAGCTGGCAGCTGAATCACGCAGTGACAAAGAATCATCGAATGATTTCAAGATTCCTCGGCAGCGAGGCCGGGCTTCGCAACCCTTGGACACGTAGCAGGTTACCGGACTCGTAGGGGTCGTTCAATTATAAAACAGACGCGGAGGGCAGTCTCTTTCGACCCCTATTTACCGATCATAATGATACTTGAACGGGCTGCTTTACGAGCCTGTAAAACGGAACAAGCTCGTAGACTCTCGCTGAAGGAATCGTCTCGAGACTACCTGCCGCCATAAATCCACCGGCTAATCGAAAGTCTTCCTGCCTCGTCGCCGTGCGCACTGTACGAGCCTGCTGGCACACAGCTGTAAATCGCTCAACTCGATTACGTGGACACAAGAATTTGGAAGAAGATTGCTGCGAATTGGAACGAATGGAAGACCGTAACGTGGGCTAACGGTTCGAGTGGCGTAGGGTTTTGAAAAATGCCCCCTTTAAGTCGACTGGAACCTTCCTAGCCATCGACTCTACTGGCAATGTTTCGCAGAGAGCGTAGGTAGCGAACTCATTACTTGGTTTGCTTCAAAGTGGACATTCGGAACTCTGGAACAATACTGTCGTTGCTTTACAGAAAATGTCCCTCGGCGTGAACACGTATTTAACCTTTCGTTACCCACGCCCTATTTTATAACATGGTTACCCGCGCGTTGTACTTTTTACAACACGATTTAATTGTGTTTTTTTTTAGAAATTTTTACCTGCTCTTTGTTTCATTTGATATTCTGAATTTTTTAAGTTAAGAATACGACTTTGCTTTAGAAATAATTCTATACTGTAAACTGGGGTGACTTTGCCCGCCGGGGTGACGTTGCCCACTTTTTTACTCTGACTGTAAAATTAACATATAATTGAATTTGCTATTTTTTTTTTCGTTTGACCTTGGAGAAATCATTGCTATCGATTACAAAACACCATGTTCTAATTACTTCACAATAAAATAAAATAAAGTCTTTCCGAAAAGTGGGCAATGTCACCCCGGGCGGGCAGAGTCACCCCAGTTCACGGTATTAAAAACTAAAAAGCGATGTAGTAGTATTTTAGAAATAAAAAAATGGAACAGAGTAAACGACAACTATTATAAATAAATATTAGAATGTGTTTTAATAAAAACCTCCCCAACGTATTGTCGTGAAGTTTAGAAAAATGCTGTCGATGCTTCCCGGAACGAGCAACTCTCTCGACGTAAAAACGTGCCGACGTCAGTGAGCGCGTTAGAGTAACAAAGACCAGAGGAAGATTTACAACTATAGCCTGTAAAGCTCGTGTTCCCTGGTCATTATGATTCAGACACAGAACCACCCAGAATTTAAGATCATCTTCGACCGTTCCCTGCCTCGAGCAAGCAAAGAGATAACCAGCAGTCACGGTTAAACTTCGAATCGGTCTTGCGAGGAGGACTTCAAAGAAAGCACAAGGTGCCAACAAAGAACCGTCGTACTTCCGCGAGAGAGAAATCTCGGGAATCCGTAACTCGTAATTTCGTCGCGCGAAACGTGGAAGTTTCAAAGGGCCTTCGCCAAAGTCGAACTCTGCCAGCGAAAAGATAAGGCGCCTGGAGGTAAAGTGGCTTGCCTGCCAGGCGTCTCTAGGGACGCGGACAGATGTCTTATTGTTCCCAGGCGAGAATACGGTTACATAAACGGCACCCACTATTTTGTCTCGTTCATTCGCATTCATAGGAATTCGGGCGGCCCGTTTGACGTCAGGGCGACGCGTGGCGCGCGAGTTTGCGAGCTACTTTCGTTCACTGCTGAAACAAGCCGTCGTTTGACGAGGCAACGCGACGGGCCCGCGCGAGTGACTGACACGAATTGTCCATCGAACGTGGCTTATTTGCTACAGGGGGAGGCTCTCGTTAGCTCACGCCAACTGGGCCCTGCTCCGATAAATATTTACACATCGCCGAATGTGGGTTAACGTTTAGCATATCGCCCCCACGGAGGATATTGCTGGCCCGCGACAAATGCTATGGATCGAGAACACCGGCGGGGATACGCGGTCGCGATAAGGAGCTTCCTTTTGCCGTGCAGTCTTAATTGCTCGCTGTTATCGCTGGGGGCACCGTCGTATGTACTCGTTAAGTTCGGCCAAGTTTCGCTGGGCCCGGGTTTCCAGGCAACAAGGACGCTGAACCGTTGCGACCGTCGGGTGATAAACGGGTGGATAGTTTCGTGATAACCGCGGAAGGGAGCAGAACGCGTGTGGGGGCTGCAGGCAGCGTTCTAGTAGCTTCGAGCTTCGACGTCGCACGTGTTGCAGCGAAATGCTTATCGAGATGATAACTACATCGTCGATACTTTCAAAGCTTTTGATTATAGCTGCACTGTTTCGTGGGTAATATAGAAGATTAAAAAAGTTCGAAGGATGTATTACGACTGCGCGATGTATGTTGCGAGTGGCGGAAAGTGAGGAAAAGGATAGGTAGGGGAGAATGAGGCAATCGCGGTCAGTGGGCAATGATGGTCGGTATTGTTATTATAAAACGACATGTCCGAAATGTGCAATTTCGTTTCTTTACGTTCCACGACATCATTCGCTATATTGTCGAACAACCTCGTCTTAATCGTTGCTAAACAACCAAGAGAAACAACCCTTTTTGTGTTTTAAACGTCGTTGATGTTATATTTTGTGTGCACCACGTAAGAGATAAATAGGTACTAATTTTGAAGCTTTTTTTACATTTCAACTTTACGTAAATACGGATATACTATCAAGGCAAAGGATTAGAATCAAATTTAATATAAATATATTCGATTTATTTATGTAACCTTCAATTTTATCAATGAAAACGCGTGCGGGCAATGATGGTCGCTTGACAGTTAACGGCCGCAACGTGATTACCGTTATTCCCCACTGTAGAATAAAAATATCTTTCTTCGTTAGAAGAATTTTATTCTGTGGATGGCAAGAAATACGCCCTCGAACAACTGGAAAAGCCAATTGGGCTTCCGAAACGCTTGAAAAAGCAGTGAACAAGTTAATAATGAAATGTGGGTTCGATGCATCTCGCGTGGCCTCTCGACTCGTTCCGAATGTTGCGGATGGGACTCGGCGGCTGGTTACATATGCGAAAAATTTTAAATTAATCGCCCGCAACGTAACCGCTATTACCCGCAGGGGTGGACCCTGGCGGTTAAACGCATCTTTTCTGTATTTTGTAATTTTATTGAATAAATCAATATGATATTAATTATCTTCGTATCCTACGAATAGGTCAATAGTTTAAGTTTACAAAAAAATCATTTTCAAGAAATATGGCACCTTATATCTTGGTTTTATTACACTTATTGGTTAAGTGACCGCCATTCCTCATTCTCCCTTTACATGTGTCGACAAGCGAGGAAGCTGAGATTTCCGTGGGATTCTGTGGCGACTTTAAATTCATGGGACTCGAATTGATGATCGCTGACATGTGGAACATCGATGCAGCAGATCCAACATCGTTCGACTTCGATAAAATAACCCCAGCCTCCTGGGACCTCGATACGACGATCTACATATGCGGGGTTCTACAAAACTTACGTAATAGAACGCGTATCCTTTCGGACAATCGGCCGGAGATATGCTTTTAGAACCAGCACCGAAGATCGAAGTACAACCGCCCAGTCTAATGAAATCGTTAGAAATCGATGGAGAATGTTAAATCTCCGGGCAAATGAGCTCGCATCGTGAGATGTTAGTGTCTTTGAAAATAAGACGAGCAACAAATGCGACAGGGAGCTGCAGGTATTACGCGGTAAGAAGGTTCATGCCGGCAAGGTGAACGACAGACGCCGTAACCTGAAAAATACGTAGCCTTTCACGTGAGACCACTTCCATCGCGGCATTCCGGCGAATACTTATTCAAATACTTATTCAAATTCGATGCTGAGCTCGATAACTAGTCTCGCGGGCACTCGAAGGGCGGCTTTCTACTCGACGGGAAGAGTCGTATATCTTTTCTGGCGTGTGCGACTACACGCTCGCGTCCGCGTACCTGGAATTCGCACGAGTGAATGATCGCGGGAAGGATTCCACAGATTCCCAGAATCCCGTGCCCGTAACTCTATTTCCGGCGGCAGGCATCTAAATCCTTGGAAAACCAATGCCACTTATCCACCATGTAAAAAATATAACCAGAAATGTCAAAACCGAGCCGCAAATAAATTTCAAGATTCTTAACTCGAATCTAGAATTAATCATGTTTCTTTAAAAAGGCCGTTATTTAAGGGCCGTCGCTGAAAGCCACTTTTTCTTAAAAACACCGTCAAGTTCAAAGGCAGATCAAAGCAAGAACCTGACGCAGATATTTTGAAAAACCCGCTCCCGTGACTTCCGCGCCCAGCCATCGCGGTGGAGAAGAAGCCCCAGCCCCGTTTGCGTAGGCATTGAATACATTTGAATTTTTATGCAGTTATCGTTGCAATTTATTGGCGCTGAACGGGCCTCCGGGCGAGTATTACTCGCGTCCTTGAATCACGGCCGATAAAATCCCATTCCATTTTCCCGGCGTTTCACCATTCTTTCACATTCCACGCCGCCACTTTCGGTAAATGACTGACTGATTTCAGATACAATCGCTTATTCATGCGATCCTCATAAATGAATCATCGTGTGCACTGCCCCCCCCCACCCCCCCGCGCTATAATGACCGCTGACAACAGCGTTTTGTTTCAATGACAATTACGCTCGCTTTCGATACGTATCCGCTCACCTTGATGGCTAGGCAGAAACCGGTGGTGGCCAAGGACGCCTTACGAATTTCGCGGCCATTCGAATTTTCGCCGTTTCGCGTTTCCATTCACCCTTCGTGTCTACTTTCTCCCAGATCATCGTGCGTCCCTTGGCGAATGGGGAAGGAAAGTGTTTTTATACCTGGTGGCCAATTTTTAGAGGACAGGGTGGTGGTAACAATTTTTTAAAAAATCTCCTAGCATTAGTTAGTTGAAAATTGGGGCAACTGATGCGAGAGGTTCTAACGATAAGAATGTCGGAATATTTACTTAAATTTTGACACTGGCTTGAACTTCAGGGGCCAGAGATTCGCCCCTGTAGAATGTTCGGCTAATGGACCAGCGACAGGGGAAAATCGTGGACGAAATAAAGTGGAATCGGTCACCCTTGGAAGAAACAGTAAAAGGCAATATACTGTTATGACTGTAGAAAAGACGCTTTATTGGGGGTCTCTGGCCTTTTCGGTGGTCTTTTAGTTTCACACCACTCCCATTCTGAGCGGACTTTTCGCCACATTTGCTGTTACAGAATTTCTGCCTGCAGAGTACCGTGTTTTTCAGGCATATTAACTTCATATTACAGGAGTTATTAAAAGTTACTCGTCAAGTGCATACTTTTTTGACACAATGTTAATTTGTTCTTGATATTTATTACAATTTGAAAAACCGAAAATTTGGAGTAAAAAGGTGAATTTAAAAAATGCTTTGTTATAAGAATAATCGAGTTACACTGAATATTTTAATTTCTAGTGTTATAATTTTTCTGCAAATCAACTTACATTTTGTTTCGCAAATATTGCCTCGTGTAAAGAAGGATGTATTATGGTTGTAAATATTGCGAATCGATATCGGTGAATGATGGAAAATACTAGGATCGAATGTCGCTGGTATTTCACACACTGTATATTTCCCATCAGTGCATCTCGATACAGCCTGATGCACTCAATTTTGAAGCAACTCGAACAGCCTGTCAACAATGTAAATACGATCGCATGTCCTGTCGTTCTCCGATGAAAATATCTACGTGTAAATTCCCGCTCAATAAACACGTGAATTCGCTTCCTACTGAGAACGGAACAAGGAAAACGTTAATGTTTTCTGATAATTAGCATAGGCTATAAGTTGTTTCAAACTACGGGATTTCATCATTAAAGCGACGGTATTTGAAAATGTAAATCTTAAAATAATAGCTGCAGAGTGAATTTTATCAATTTTCTCAAACTTCAGCATGTAACTATCGTCAACAACGTTTGACTTAGAAAACTACAATTTTATAAGAATTCTTATCACGATTATTAGTAATTATGACATAGGTTTTATGGTCCTGTTATTAATAGCAGAGATAATTCAACATAAGTTACTAAGAACATTATAAAATCAAGCTACAACTATTGGAGATTCAAATTAATTGAATACCTAAAGCTGCACTATCAAACTTTAACTATCTCCGCGAGAAGCAGACGGAAATCATGGGCACCACATTTCATATTCCCAGCTGGTACATTTCGAGCACGAATGCCACGTGTTTCGAAGCAAATTATTGACCCAATTCCTTAATCGAGCAATTCGCGTGTTGCTCTCCTGATTTCTAAGCAAAGTCTTAATGACAACGCTTCGCATCTTCAAGCCGATACGACTTCTCCAAATGTATTTTTAAAAATAATTTGGGGCACGTTGCTCAGGCTCGATTCCACTATAGGATTCTATAAAATAACAATTTCTGTCGAAACACACTCAACTGATACTTCGTTACTAGGGAATTCAATCCCGGCTGTTTTTCGAATTCCAAAAATCCCGGAATTTGATATAACTAATCCTGAGAATTTGTGGATTTTTAAAAAATGTGAATTACTTTATGAACGCCTGAAAAATATAAAAATATAATAATAAACGGAATAAATAAACTCATTTCATAATAATAAGGACAATAATAATAATGATTTATTTAAATAATAATATTAAGTCACGTGTAACTAAGTAAATTATATTTATTTTAACAATGATATTCTCACTTGCCGTTATTTCGAAATCGTGCGAATTGCAAATCGAAACTTGTCTGATCACGTAAAGTCGAAACTTTAGGTGATTCCCTCTTTCTTCGTTTGCATTTCTAAAAATCTTCATAATGGTTTACTGATATTATCTACTTATTGAGACTTTATTATTATTCATTGTTCTACTGTTATTATTGTTAAAAATGATTTTAGCTTATGTTTGAGACTAATGATAGAAAGTAAGTTTGTTTACTTTAAATAAAGATTTAGAATTTTAGCACATAATAAATCATTTTAATTACTAAATTTTTCTATTGCCCAATCCCGAGATTAGTCCCGGAATCCCGATATAGACTTTAAAAAATCTCGCGATCCCGGGATAGTAAATAATGACCGGGATTAAATTCCCTATTCGTTACACTTAATCTTTCAGTACTTGTCATTAAACACATAAAGTTTTCAATATAATTTAAAAAACTGAGAGTGCCACTTTCGAAGATATGAATCCACTAGTATAATCTAGATGCTATTTTATCTACGGGTGTCTTTGTTGTATATTCTCGGCAATAAAAAACACACTTGTAGTTGAAAGACTTAAACCTTAGTAAGCATACACATATCTCCAGTGGCAGATTTAAAAAGAAGGCCCAGGTGGCAATTGTTCTGAGACACCCTGTATACATAACAGAATTAAAAATAAATTTACGCGCGTATGGTATGAAAATTCTGCGAAACGAGGAAAAATATAGTGTTTGAATAAAATCAAAATTTTTATGAAAGATGGAGCACTGGAGGGGGAGGGGGTGGGCCTTCCGGCCAGGAACGTAGGCGGCAACTGCTCATCGGGGCCGTCCTTAAATTACATAAGGGTAATTATGGCGATTTCTTACCCCCTCCCTCCCCCAGTATAAGAATTTGTAAGATTTGATATTGCAACCCCCTCGTTACGTAATATTTTTTACATTGAATTTTTCAGTTATTAAAATTCTTTTAGAGGTTTATATAATTCCTTTAACTCGATTTCGGGAAATTTAAACTAAAACACCCTTTCTGAAACATTAATGATAGAATTTGTATTTATTGAAAATTAGGTTAAAAAATATTACGTAAGGCGGTACCGAACTCCACCCTCCCCTTGTAAGGAATCGTAAGAAATTCGCAACCTCCTCCCCCCCAAAAAAGCCTTACGTAATTTAAGGACGACCCCATCGGCCATCCGTTACATCCGCCACTGTATATCTCAACCATTTTTACCATTCCGACGTTTAACATTGATCTGGAAAAAAGTGTCTGAGTTTTTTTAGCACCGTGTACGACATCGATCGTTGAATTTTCCAGTATCGCGGAGTGCACAGTGCGCCGGGGAGAGAGATGAGGGAGCGCGGTGCACGGCCACTTTGCATAACGTATTCCGCTACGAGACGCGTAAAGCGTCCAAGAATAAAGATATTCGAAAATACTTAATCTACTGAACCGGTTTTACGAAACCAGTACAGTTTCCTTGCCCGTGCGCAATAACAATGCTCCGTACTACCTTTTTACAGACGGTTTTTATTGCGCACCAATGCGCACGGGGATATACAGCGAGCTTACTGCTTACGGGGCTTGAATATTGATCTGTTATGTTAAAAACTAGGGCCGTAGTGGGAACACTGCGTGCGCTCGGATTTGACAATACCTCCTGTTAAACAGAATCATTGAGTTGCAGGTGAAACTTGATAAGTCGCACGTTCTGGAGCGAACGCTTGCCATCGATCGCCTTCAAGCTTTCCGGGATATGTATTCATAGATCGTGGAGGCAGTTACAGTAGCATCTCGCGAAGGGGATCGAGATCTTTCCATTATACATTTTTAAGGAAGATAAATG
This sequence comes from Andrena marginata, assembly GCA_963932335.1. Lineage (NCBI taxonomy): Eukaryota > Metazoa > Arthropoda > Insecta > Hymenoptera > Andrenidae > Andrena > Andrena marginata. The sequence goes on along the minus strand of OZ010659.1, from coordinate 48,962,534 downwards.
TAAAGTTAGGTTGAATTCTAAAGGCGCGGGGTGATAGATTGCAGTTGCGAGCATACGTATAGTAAAATGCGAGGGGCTATTTTTATGCGGACTGAAGAAAAGTACGGATGTTACAAAAGCTCAACGGATGCATTTAGGTTTGCGAGAATATTTGATCTGCTGTCCATCGAACGAGCTTCTTCGCAGTAAACTGAAGACTTATGACACCAATTGCATTTTCACACTTTTCAAATATTTCGTATACCGCCGCTAGTGACGAGGCAGCCATGTCTGTCACATCCATTCCATATCTACTTCGACAATGAAATAACGTGCCTGTAGGCGGCTGCCGATTTTTTTCGAGGAGATACCGCGGCAGAACGCATCCCTCACCTGTCATGGTCGATCAATCACGGAGAAATCCCGGGAACGCAGTATTTTCGACCTGAACTCTCCCATATCGGAGTAGCTGGCAACAGCCGAGCATCGTTCCTTTCTCCAGTTAAACAACAGTGATCCTAAATGCCCAGTGTTTCCCCGAAAAATTGCTGCGGACTGTTTCTATATTGCCAGACGAGGATGGTGGCCAACTAATGGCGACGGCCACTTGTCCCCAGACCCCCATCGAATCCCGTGGAAATTCCAAATGGCGTCTAACGGCGGTTTAACGATCGATCTTGACCCGACGTCCAGATGAAAACATTACTGACAGGCTATTATTGACCTTCGTAACGAATGAAGCGTCTCTGTGCGCGTAACCTAAATACAGACGATCGACGGGCCAGCAACGAGACAATTAAGCCTGCCGGAAGTCGTACGAATAGCCGCTCGAAGCGTAATTGACACACAATGGTACACACACGATTCGCCTTCTCTCTTAATTACATTCCGACGTCCCGCCCGATACGTGCTACGTATCTAGCATAACTCCACCGCTCCTCGGCTAAACTGGCCCTCAACTTGGGAATAAGCTTCGTACTTCCCCGCCCACGACGGAAGCCGCGCAAGCTGGCTTTCCATATACGCAACCGACCATTTTTAACACCATAAAAATGTGCTGGAAACGTTAGAGTAAAACTATACAATACGCCCCATTTGACAAAACGCCCCACCATTATTTTATGCACACAAACCAGGATGCATCGACGCGATCGGCAGATTCAAACTTGCCTCAGTCGGCCACAACTGCTGCAATAAAAATACGAACAAATATTACGGCTTTTAAAGAAATATTCAAGAATTTATATTTTCGGCCTTCAGATAATTTGCGGTGAGTCTGTGAAAAATTCAATTTTCTAAGTCACTATTGTTTTTGCGATAAATTTCCATATATATTTCGAAAGTAGACAAACTAACCTCTTTAAATTGTTATTGCCCAAACCTTTTTACACTACGTTGTTGCTAAATTTAAGCCCGGGCGTTTTGTACCTAAGAATTTACAATATGCCCCAGCAAAGAATTTACAATACGCCCCACCTCAAAATAATATTTTTCACGAGTAACGTATTTCTTTTCTTTTTCGTGGATAACAGAAATGTCACGCAAATATATAAGGACTACATTACGAGCATCCTGGTCAGAAAATGACCTTAATGAAGCAATGGAAAAAGTTAAAAGTAAAAAAATGGGAATTAATGAATGCAGCAGGATGTATAATATACCTTCAAGGACTGTAAGAAGACACGTACAAACAGGAATGCCTAAAATAATGTAATAATTTTAATCAAAATTGTTCTATTTTTGTTAATAGTATCTTTTATTATATATATTCTATAACATTATGTTAAAAATAATAAAGAGTAATCACTTTTTTATGTCGGGGCGTTTTGTCACAGAGGTGGGGCGTTTTACCTGACGACTGTGTTACAAAACGCCCCATGTAAGGTTCAGGAGAATGATTATTTCCAGTTATTTCCAGTTATGTTTTTATCACAATTTCGGTGTAGTTGTGAAGAGTAAAGAACACTTAATGTGTTCACACAAAAAATTTAAAGAATTATTAAAAAATATTGGTTTTATAGATGTTTCTTTAAAAGTGGGGCGTATTGTATAGTTTTGCCCTAACCGAGGATGATACTTATGAAACAGCTGATTTCTGTCAACGAATCAAGTCACATATGTTCAACGCGTCCCCCGCCGCGATGCAAATGCAGAGTTTTAGTAGAACTGTAAAAAGTAGTATTTCATGTTTTGTAATTTTGGTTTCCTCTTGGTGTATTTTGACTTCGATGCTGAATTTGGAAATAGCATTTTCCTTTGAATAAAAGTTCCCTTTTTGATAAATATAGTAGGTAATAATAATTATGTAACATATCACCAATTTATGAGACATTAGTGTAATGTTAATTCGGTTATAGATACATCTATTTTCCATTTGTGGCGCAATCGAATTTTAAAATCTTACCGAGAAATATCGCGGACCACCGGTGGCCCACGTGGCACGGAACGTGTTAATAAGTGTCTCGAGCCTGATACGCATCGATTCTAATTGAAATTCAGAGCAGCCAAGCTTATTTAATTCAAGAAAAGGGAATATTCTTTGACAAGAATCATAATTTATCTAGAACGCATTAATTCATCCGTCACGCTGCTGGACCTTGCTCCGACAGATTTCCCTTTATCCCGGGTCTCGCGAGAATCGCCCAGTGGAAAATCATTGAGAAACGTGGATGTTGCGAGAACTCGCCAGCCCGCAGTTTTCCAGCGGCGAGATTGGAAGCTTTTACGCTAATGGACGGAAGAAATGATTCGAGTGGCAGGGAAATGCGGAGGACTGTGAATTGCGTCGATAGGGCATTGCGTTCGACGCAATACTAGCCGAAATCTTCTGCCAGCTTTTAGGAAAAACTTATTACTCGGATAACTGTCTGGTAGGAAATATTGTCGGCAAGTTGTCCGCGCGGGGGGAAATCTGTTCTGCAAGCTCGGTCGCTCGGGAGATTCGAGACCATTACGAGCACTCGCGGAACGTCCCGCGTGTCGCGTACGGAACGATATTACGCGGCTCGAAGCGTACTGAGAGCGCGCCACGAATCTACGATGTAACGACGGAAAATTCCTTATCTCTCGGCGAGCGCAGCGTTTCTTAAAAATCACGGGCCGTCGGCGTCGCTCGGTTACACGAGCGTGGATAGCCGAGACGGGGACAGCCTGGCAGCCGACCTCGTTCGTGCTACATGGATTCGATCGCCAGTGAACCGTTCTTCAGAATTCCAAACTGTAATGCATTGGAAAAATCAATTCTCTTCGAGTCTTTATAAAAGTCGACGTTGAAATGAACTTGAAGCGTAGTAGCCAGTGGGTAACTGGAACGCAGAATGCAAAATGTAGGAGTTAGAACTTCTTTCATCTGACGCTTAATTATTACCGTTGACGTTCCAGGATAATTACATTAATTATCTTTTGAAGGTGATCAAGATCGTTAACCTTCTTACAAGCGAAGCCACGTATCCAGTTGCACGGAAACTCGCCCTAGTAGCATATTTGGTTGGCCAACGGTAGTCAATAGTTGGGAATTAGCTGGGATATAGTTAGTGTTTTGCCTACCGATTCCCCACGTAGGACCTACGGCAAAAAACTTTCGAAAATATTCAATGTTGGGCCTACAATTACTATGGTTGGTTAATTAACAAAGAATTTACAACGATGATTAAATGTTATCTTATAAACGTCAGAAAATTTGCTACATCCAAACACCTGTTATTATATTCCAAGTTGTGATTGTGAAATTTTAATTTTAAGGAATGAGTCTAAAGGTAGAATGATGATATTTTGTAGAATATTTCGCGTCACTGCGCAGTTTTTATAAACAATTAATGTTAGTTATATAGCTAGGAATTAGAAGTGTTCACAAAAAAATGTGTTGGGTAAGTGTGAACAGGGGTTACTTCGTAAGCGGGATGTTTGGGTTCGATTCTCCTCATCCGCGATTTTTTTCCCTAAACCAGACCTGAAAAGGACGTGTTTACGATGTCTTTCGATGTTCTTTAAGACGCCTTCTGGACGTCTTTTGGAAAGAAACTGTTGGGCTTGTAGAAAGAAACCTTGAGTTGGGCCTATGGAAAGAAACATTTAGTTGGGCCTGTGTTGGTTGCAATCGTTTGTCCATTGAAAAACAACGCGACACTTCAACAGTTGGGCAATCGATAACACGTCATTGGCCCAATAAACTCCCAGCACATAAATGCTACTAGGGCAGATGTTCGTTCATTTGATTTCTACACCCTATACATTTCGTCGAATTAATTGAATGAAATTCCCGTTACGTTTACCGCAGCATCGATCGAGACGAGGGGACACGTTTTACAAGCAACAGCTTTACCATTATCGATCACGACTCTCATCCCTGAATGCTTCCATCCAACGTTTGCCAGTTTCCTGTCCGCCTCTTTTCTTCAATAATTGATGGGCCGCTGAATAAAGCGGCCGAGTCTTTTCGTACCTTTGTACGCAATGAAAAAGTTGATGCTTACGATTCGTTGTCCCTGTAAGCGATAAGCGGTCCCCGAACGCGGCCCTTCGTTCAATGAAACTTATTGAAACGAGTAACGTTTCTTCTTTAAGCGGGAGCCGTATTTTGGTCACCGAGCCGTCTGAATAGCGTGCATTTACATGCGACGAGTTTCTATATCGCGCCGCGGGCATCTTGGAACGTTGCGTTCAAGAGAATCGAGGCAACCGCGACGCTGCAGGGCCGCTGAAAGGCGTAAACGTCGACGGAACTGAATTGACCCAGAGCAGTGAAAGAACCTCAATTTAAAGGCGGGGAAATGAAATGCAGGATGTGCCTTACACTCGTTAGTTCTCCCTTCGCTGGCTTTTCCCCAATAACCACCGCGATAGTAACTGTATATGCGTGGTCGACGGTGGACGTCTGACGACGCGGGCGATAATTGAAATTTCTGCCTCTCTGACAAGGGAGACGCCTATCGATGCCACCCCCCTTCGTTTCTTTCAATTTCCGCGATGCTGTGGCGGTTTCCTCGGTGGAACGTTAGAAACTCAAGATGCTAGGAGAGATCAGAGATAGGCAAAAAATTATTTTCAATAAACGTTTGTGTATGAAATGTTTGTTCAATAAAAATCTGTGTATGAAATTTTTGTTCAATAAAAATTTGTGTATGAAATTTCTGTTCAATAAAAATCTGTGTATGAAATTTTTGTTCAATAAAAATCTGTGTATGAAATTTTTGTTCGATAAAAATTTGTGTATGAAATTTTTGTTCAATAAAAATCTGTGTATGAAATTTTTGTTCAATAAAAATTTGAGTATGAAATTTTTGTTCAATAAAAATCTGTGTATGAAATTTTGGTTCAATAAAAATTTGTGTATGAAATTTTTGTTCAATAAAAATCTGTGTATGAAATTTTTGTTCGATAAAAATTTTTGCCCATGTCTGGGAAAGACTGAATATCTTTCAATTTAAAAGTTTAAGAAGGAATATTCAGCATCGGTTGCAAATTGGAGGAAAATTTCATGCTAAATTTCTCCCAACGAACCTCCACCTATCTGGATGCGTATAGCACTGGAAATATTTATTGCGTCACTTTTAAATTTACGTAGTAATATGATTGATAAAATAATTCGTATCCAACATATTTTCGCCAACAGAATAAGCTACACATTTTTGCAATAAATATTTTACAGCAGTAGGTATTTTCCTGGTACTAATAATAAGAGAGGTATAAATGATAACTTGTTTAATATTCGAGCAATGCAATAAATGTTTCCAGCACCCGTACCTTCACCCCGCCAACACCCTGACCAGTTTTACATCCCATACAAGGACTCTCTGTAGTACTGCAAAAACCTCGGCCATAATAATTCCAAAGGACGCGTGTCGTATACAATGTGCACGCGATATTATCTCTCATTATTGTACTCGTCGTTACTCCGTCGGGTCTCGCGCGATTTCCCATGAATTTGCCGCGCATACAGCGCAAATCTCGTTCGACGAGTGTAATACCGTACAGGCAACGATTCCTGACAGCATCTCCCCGTCTTTCCCTCCCCGCTAACCCCCTTCATCAGCTTTGCGTCACGTCGTGCAATAATAATATTCCATTGCCAATTATACGCGCTCCTCGGCACACGCTGCGCGTAAACGGACGCTCCGCCGGGATCCACTATGCGCGTACATTGCGTTTGGACGTCTCTAGACAAGCTCTATTACCACGCTTCACACGGCCGGCACAAGCTGGAGGACTAATTTCAGGAACCAGCTGCGTTCTTGTCTTGTCCATTCTCGTCCGAGATCGTTCACGCGAGGATGATCATTTCGTCGAACAGTTCGAATTAGGCGCGGGCTGAGTCACGCGTCGTGTGGAATTTTTATCGAATCAGAAAATTTCCACCTGAACGGGACGCTAAATTCAGAACTTGGCACATCGAACGCGAAACTTTTATTCCACCTTTGGGAACAAGATACACTATGACAAAAGTAAGTACAATTATTTGTGTCCTGTGGCGAAGGGAATAGGAAAGTCAGTTGAATGGAAGGAATTTTCTGATTCCAGAAGCACGTGTGCAGTGAATTATGAATTTTAAATTGTTACTGGGGGTAGGGAAAAATTCTGTGATTTCGGTTTAATCTTAAGGGGTTAAATATGTTCTCAACGCCTAATAATTGATCACTTTTGGAATTTTTTCTCGGCAGGTGTCAAATAAATCGAAAATTTTATAATTCTATCTGGTTCTTGGGACCTTTGTTCGTATAAAAAAAATTATTTGACACACTTTTGTCGTATATTGCAGTTATTTTCAGAAAATAACTAAAAAAAAATTTTTATTTTATAATATCAGAATCTAAATTTCGGGCGAAGCCGGGGAATGAAGCTAGTAGTCTATAAAATAACTTCAAACGGAGGTGTCTTCCAATTCTTTAGATCGTTTACAGCGTTGAAGTTTTCTTGTTGTTATTACGGAGCGATATCAACATCGGTTGATCAATTTAAGTGGTGAATTGGAGAGAACGAAACCATTTGCTGCACGACAACGCCCGACTGCATGCTGCTCGAGCAACGAAAGAAGTACGCTTCAGCTTGAGCTGAGAAATTCTTCCTGCTCGTCAGACTAAGCTCCAAGTAATTACCATTTGTTTACATGATTCTATTGTATCGACGAAGCCCGAAAATGTGTCGATGACTTTATCACGTCCAAACCAAGTTCCTATCGCAATGGAATCCGCATGCTGCTCGAAAGATGAAGGAAACTCATTAATAACAATGAAGAACATTTGATAAATAATGAGCTCATTTGAATTTTTTATAAAATAAAGGTCGAACTTTCCCAAAAACGCGCAAAACTCTTTTCTACACTTAATATTTAATAACTGGATCGTGAATATGTCCTCGCAATTTCAACTATTCGAGTTAGTCACCCAAGGGATAAAACCCGTTTGGACCAGCACGGTGTTGCTGCGTGTACAACAAGGGAGTATTAAAACCCTTTATGCAAATGATGGCTGAAATATAAATGGCGCCCAGTTATTTGCGTTAACCACGTTCACCTGGCAAGTAATTTCCCTCTGCGCGGAGAAAGAAGATCGCCAACTGCGGGCACGATACAAATAATTAGGTGCATTCGAGGAAGCTTCCTCCGCGAGACACCCCGCCATCCAGGCGTTTCAGCTTGCTCGCGTAGAAACTGAAACTTCGTTTTCAGGCTAACCTGCAATAATAATTTGATCCTCCCTGCTCCTCTGGCAGCACTCGTTTCTACCTCGAAAACTACGCCTCGAACTTCTCTATTAGTGGCAACATGCACGGGCTGCTCATAAAATGTTACAACTACTCGAGTCCTCGCAGTCGCGTCTATATAATCACGTGTTGCGAACGTCTCGCCTGTTTGTCGTCTAAGCTAATTAACAATTAGTTCGTGTACTTGGGCGGACGGTAGAATTAATATCGTAATTCGCGCGATTGTGCGCTGTTCGCGGAATACAGATTAAGACGAAGATTTCCCGATATTTCATGCGCGGGAAATTCCGCCGGCAAAATAAGGGAATAATTTGTACAGTTTTACGCGCAATTCTCCTCCTCGTTAATTCGACAAACGCGCTTACAATTATTCATCTGTCGCCATGCGTCATTTACTTTGCAAACCAATTTCCAATTTTGCTTTAATATGGAAACGATCGCGCACTTTTAACGTATTGCTCAACGTTTGATGTCGTTTGCTTAATGAATCGGGCGTTTTATATCACCGTTAACGTGTTATCGTTTACATCGAATTAAATATGCAGAGATAACGAATAATAGAGACTACTGAATATTGGGCAACGTCTATGCCATTTCTTAAGCAAACTTTTAACGACATATAACTACTATGTAAACTTTAACGATTATCTGTATATGGTGTATAATCTGGAAATTGTGCATAGGACTAAAGACGATTAATAATATTAATAATTGCCTAAAAAATAGTTAGTTTTATATAAATAGCTGGAGTCGAAATACCAAAGATACAGAGATGGGCAAAAATTTTTATTTAAATAAAATTTTCAACACCGAATAAAAGTTAAAAAAATTATTCGTCATTAGTTCGTTAACCCGAGTTCACTTTATTCAACACGTGACAAATAATTTCGTTAACTTCTATTCGTTATTCGAAATTTTATTTAAATACAAATTTGGCCCATCTCTGCAAAATACGATCACTACGAATTTTCCAAATAATTGTAAATATCCAAGTGATATCGACAGAAAAAGAATTATTATTATTACCCAAATTGCTTAAAAAATTACTTGATTTACCGGAAATTTCAATTATTGTAAATTCTTTGAACCCAATTGCCATTACCTTCCGCGCTTTTCATTAAGCTTAGCCAACATTTCCGCAACTAATTACTTAGCAATAATTATGGGATTTGAGTTTGAACCAGCCCACCAGGTAACGTGTAATATCAACCTTCTAAGTAGTTGTCAAAGTTCAAAGATCTGTTAACAATAGCGCATTCTTCTGCACACCTGTATGCGCAGGAGGAGCCATACAGGTGCGCGAGGAGTTTGCCGTCACATCCTGCACGGCTGTTGCATTTTTCATTTGGCTAACGCCACTGCGCGCTATTCACGGCTACATTCAAATAGAGCGATTTTTCGAGCGGCCGAATCCAAGCGGCATTTAACATAAAATGCTCCACGAGCGGTGGAATTGAAATAAACTTCTGTTTGTACTTCAATCTAACCGCTAACGAGGGTATCTTGCGGAAGAATTTAAACGCAGCCAACAAGTTTCAGCCTCCACTCGGTTCCACCGAAAATGTCTCATCACGCGCCGTTTGAGGCACGCGGACAGATTTTACATTCAATTAAAACTCAGTTTAAAATCGTACAAAAGAGGCTACTGTCCTCTATCAAGGTTTTAACCGAGGGAACCTTAAAATACATAGAATTCGGAATAAGAATATCCGTTCAATTACCATCGGACTTTATTATTCACAAAAATGCGCTCTGTCCTCGAAGTCGTATCTGCCACGAGCAGGAAATGCTTTTGTTCCGACCCAACGAAAGCGACGTCTCGTCTATGGGGCAGCTTAATAATTCAAAGGTTGACCAGCAACAAGAACGCACGCCCCAGTGACGCGGAGCTCCGTAAGGGAAATGAAATTCCAATGGCGAGGTAAGAAGAATAAACCGGCTCGCGAGGACATGCTCGAGCAGTTTCGTAAGGAGCGAAGGAGGGCTCCTGCAGGGGTAGTAACGCCGCGCCTCGGCGACTGTGCGCTGCGTCAGTGCACCTGCGAGCGAAGGGTGCATCTCATGCCACGATGATCAATAACTCGAACCACTCTCGACCATCGCTATCGACTCGTCGGATCTTAGGTTAGTTTCCTCCACCTCCGACACGCGCTCCAGAGAGATGCTAGTCGAACGTTCCCCGCGCGGTGAATAGAACCAGTGCTCACGGGAGTATCTATAGGGAACACGGGGCCCCTTTGATCGGCATTGACTGACTTTCATTTTCCAGTTAAGTAGCGGCGGGGCACGATCGACTGGTACAAAAGACGGAACATTGTTTCTACATCCTTCGACACGTATGCTAAATGTTTCGGGGGTATGGATGTCAATTTAGGTGGCTACGAGAACTCGTGAACGGATATGAACACGTTCCAGGGGATAGAGAAGATTCTCCCTGTTCAAGGGTTCTTGGATACAAATGTATACGAAGTAGGTACTGGCAAGTTGAAGACAAGTTTTAGCTTTCTCTTAGCTGGAATGAGAACTGGGTGATAGGGTTTGAAGGTCGTGGACCTGTTAGGGGTGCGAGGCCCCCGCGTTAAGGGGAGCTGCCACCTTGGACGCATGAAAATCATGGTTTGTTTAGCAATTTTTTTCTTTTAAATAATGAACTCGATAGAAAATCTGATTAATGGTATTTATTATGCATCTCTTAAAGATTAACCGTTTAGGTACTGGTATGTATTCATAAATCTGTCTGTCTAAACGCCAAAAAAGAAAGAAAATTTGTACGAATGCTGATACATTCGTTTCTTGTCTGTGTGTGATGATTTATGTACATAAGAATGGCAAAATTAGAGGAGATAAACGGGGTCATTACCTCCCCCTTTAATATAATTACACTTATATATTATATAAAAAATACGTTTGCTAAGAAAATTAGTTCCTCTTAGCTTGTTGTCCCGCTCCCTCTTTGGTACATATATATTTATCTATTACAATACAAACACTCTTTTTATAAACAGGGGTTTTTTAGATAGGGGTGAATATAAAAAAATAAAGTCTTGAGTAAAACATTCAAACTATAGATATATAGCGAAACATAAACACTCACGCACTTGTTTGATCGACGCAATCTCGATAAAATAAATGAAAGTCAATAAGCGACCCCTGCTCCTGGTATAATTCCACAAATCGCTTATTGACTAATCTATTGACGACAACCGTAGGTAATGGATTAAAAAAATTGTGATCCGCGCAACGCGGATTGGCGAGTCAATTGTAAAGGACGCACCGCGTTTAGGCTCTAGCACAGGCATGGGCAAAATCTTTATTTAAATAAAAATTTCAAATAACAAAATTTATTCGTTATTCGAGGCTCTACTAATTCAAGTTATCTTTTAGGGAATAAAAATTTTAGTCAAGCACCACTATATTGATGAATTTTTATTTTATCTTCAAAAGATGTGTGAAATATGCCATTAATCAGATTTTCTATTGAGTTCATAATTTAAAACAACAAAATTGTTAAACAAAAGTTATGATTTTCATGCGTCCAAGGTGATACCTCCCCTTAAGGGATTTTTAGACGACGATAATAAGAAAAGTAAACAATCGATTAATATAACGTTTTGTGTTTCAGTTCACTATATTATGAACTATAAGAAAAGCATATAATATTTACAAAATAGTATTTGTACGCCGTGTAATGTCTCCATTTAAAATATCCATTTTTTCCGGATGGCCAATGGTGGGTCGGATTCCGGGAAATCGGATGAACTATAACAAAAACCCCAAAAATGTCACAAACTATAATATATTTCCTCGGCATTGACGATCGATCATTTCAATTTTTGAGAAAATTGACAAAATGGCCGATGTTTGAAAAATAATGATCAAATTTCGACAAAAGTGTGCGATCTTTCTGTTTATATTTTGTACAATAATTAAAAAATTTGAAATGTTGAATCGTCAATGCCTAGGAAATATATTATAGTTTATGACATTTTTGGGGTTTTTGATACAATTCATCCGATTTCCCGGAATCCATCCCACCAGTTGGCCATCCGGGAAAAAAAGGACATTTTAAATGGAGACATTGCACGGCGTACAAATGCTATTTTGTAAATATTATACGCCTTTCTTATAGTTCATAATATAGTGAACTAAAACGCAAAACCTTATATTAATCGATTGTTTACTTTTCTGTTTATCGTCGTCTAAAAATCATCTGCTTCCTTGGCCCGTTACTGTGTCCTAAACCCTTAAGAAACCCTTGCTCTAACAAAATTAACACACAGAGACTATCCAGAACGAATCGAGAATGTTCCTGTCTGCCACCACTGATCCTCAACTACACAATCCTTCATGTCCCGCGCAGGTTGACGCGGGCGCCATGCTCCAGCTTACATCTGGGAGTCTCGTAATTCTGGTGGCCGATTACGTATCAGGGGACCGTTATCGGGCCACTTTCATTTCGCGCCGGTAATTTTTGCGAACGGGGACGGCGGGTGGATGAGGGAGCAGGAAGGAAGAAGAGAGAGAGAGAGAGAGAGTCGCGTAGCCAGCATGTGGCCAAGGTGCTCGTAAATTCCAGGGCCGCCAGGGACGAGCGCGCGTTTTTACGACCACGCCAACGTCGGATAAACGTCGCTCCTAATGTGGGCCTAAACCGAATTATGCGAATTAGAGGCCGGTCGTGGACAGATAATGGCCCCGCTCCTCTAGGAAAGCGGGCGACCCCCGCTGCCTCCCTCCGCCCGCAGCTTCTGCGGGGGAGATTAAACGTTATTAATGACCGCGACGCGGCTGCATGTGCAACACCTCGGCGTCCCCCGCTTAGACAATATCAACCGTGTTAACAGAATTATGAGCAAATTCAGTTCAGTCCTCGGGACTCTGGCTTTCGTTTCTGCTTCAAACCCCCTCCCCCAAGCTTCCCCGAATTACTGCTTGCCACAATTTTATATGAAGTCTGAAACTTTCTTATTTCATAAGAAAACCTTATGTCCAATCTCTACGGTCACCTCGCACTTCAAATGCATTTCAAAATACGTCTACCAGTGGCTGTTAAAGGAAATCTGGCTTCCAATCTCTGTTTCGAAAGAACTTGAATAACCCCGGCTGGGTATCAGAATACCCTCGATAATGTGAACGAGCGAGGAAGCCTGTCCGCGGCGTTGAACATCGGAAAATTCGTTATGAAAATGGCTGGCAAGCAGTTTCTATGGCGCGCATCGCGGCTGGAGTCCTCGCGTTACACGGTCAGCGCGGAGTTTGCCGAGTTAACTCGCCCGCCCCGTGCATATACGCCGCAACTCGGACTGCTCCCCAGTTCCTGAGAGCAATTACTCCTGTCTACCATAATTACGCGGCGTTGCACCGGCGTTACAAGGTACTCGTACGTCGCTAGATAAGGTCAGAACACGGCAGCCCTTTCCCCCGCCCGTCCCTCGCCCGGCGATCCCTTCGCGCTCGTCCTTTTGTACCCTCTCGAGTGTTATATCCGACGACGGTGCGCCGATCGGGGCAGGGGGCGAAATTAATCGGCGATAAATAAGAAGCTTGTTACACGGATAATAATTTAACGCTGATTTAATTAGTCGCCTCGGCGCCGAGTTCCGCTTGTATCGTTCGCGGGAACACGGCGAGCTTCCAGATAGAGCGGAACGAGAAAAATCTTTGAAGAGCACGATGTTCGAGTAAAATTCCTGCCCTTCGCCGCTATTTGTAACACTATCGGTGATATCGTAGCTCGATTCCTTTGGCGTAATATTTTGTGTCGATTGTGAGAATACTCAGGGTACTTGGGAACGTTTGTTGGTTTTATTTCTGGAGTGAGTAATAGAAATTCTTGTGTGTTATTAGAAATTCATTTTATTCGTCCTTTCCGTCACTTCGCCGTTGAAGACACAATTTTATTTATTTACTTCGTCTTGGATAAATACAATTGATATTTCTGTGGTTGTAAGGAAAAACGACCCATGTCACGTGTTTTCACTTTCGAGATATTGTCGTTGAAAGTTCTAAACACCAATTGTTCTTATTAGCAATGTTTCCTTGTTTTCTTCTTACGATATAAACGTATATTTCCTTCACTTTGCATAGTACTCAATATTCGTATAATTAACGTAAATAATAATAAAGAAAATAGTAATAATTTACATGAGTGGACTTGTGTCGCTCTGCTTAATGGCGTTAAGAAGCAAAGAAAAGAAAATAAATTTTCCTTCTTTTACTTTCTTTTGTTGTCTTCTTTTGCCTTCTTCTGTGCTTTGCGTTGTTTTTTGTAAAATACAAGTTACACGTTTATGTATCACTGGTATTTCATAGTGTGCTGTTTCTAGTAAAATAAAAATATGAAATATAATTTTGCTCATTTTATTTTACACAAAATACGTTATAGTATATGCGGATAAATAAAAATAGAAAATAAAAAGCGATCACAAAGGAAAGATACGTCGTATTCTCCAAATTCTGTGGACTTACGTTGTTTTGCCAAATGCGTATTAATTGAATAAAGGACTTCGGTTAAATTGCATTATTTTTTCAACGTATAAAATTCGTTTTCATGCATTTTTTTCTGATAAAAACATACATCCAATATTCTACAGTTGAATTAATGCATAAACTGAAATTTTTTGAAATTGTGACATGGGTCGTTTTTCCTTACAACCACAGATTTGTAGTATGATACCTACTGATATTGCAGGTCATTTGTAATGTAAATGAATCCAGAACTATGGTAATCCGCTATCGATAACATTCTGGTTTTGTCTTAGTGAAACTGGGAGCCAGAAAGCGTTTTTCGTAAGATCAACCTTAACATTTTCTCCAGAAGCGAACAGGAGGAAAGTGTTTGCTTCGGAGTCTTCGTGAAATACTGTTTGTTTCATTTGAAAGGAGGAAATTGTCGGAATGGAGCCAATTGAATTGAGGCATCCGAACACCAATTTCCAGGGAGATTACCTTCCATTACCAGCGCTTCGACAATTCTACAATTTCAACAATGTTCCGTGAAACACTTATTATCCCAGACAACGCGATTCTCGAATATTCGACTGAGGAACTCTGAAAGGAAGGTGCTATCTGTTACATTACTGTTTCACAGTCTAAAATAGGAGCTAGCATTGTTATTTCTTGAAATCTAAAATAATGCATCGGAATTAACATTTCAAAGTACGAACTGTCCATAAAAAAATCACTTTCAGTAAATCATAAAACCACATATCTACTTCCTAATAGCACAAAACCTACAAGCTTGCAACAATCAAATTATAAAGTACTTTTTCATTGATTTCATTCCCTATTTCTCTATTCCACAGTGTATACTTAAAAATCTGGGTAACTTTCGCAAAACAAATTTTATTTTATTTCATTTCACTTTATTATACGCACGACCCCTTTTATATACAAAAGTTTACAAATTATAAATTTACCAATAACTAAGAAAAGGTCGCATTTAGAGAAATCGCCGAAGCGAATAGGTATCTGACAATTCCGATTCACAAGAAAATTCTTTAAATATCTATTATTCTTATCATTATTATTACGACTTTATCGCGGCATATAGAGATAGTGAAATTAGAATAAAAGCGAAGCAACGGTGGGAACTGTTACTAACCATAAAAAAAAAACTAAAAATTGACTAAAATTACTACAAATAAAATGAAACGAAAAGAATGCGGTGTGCGGCTATAAATGGTATTCAAATATCCAAAAATCTACTGCAATATCTACCATTTGAATCCATAACAATTCCCGCAGCCATCCAATGTTCGCCTCAAACCGCCCTTCCCAATTTATTCGACCCGTGTATAGACCACGCAAAGGAACGTCTCGTGTTTTGGTACTAACCAGAGACCAGCACTCCAGGTTTGTTCGACAAACGTCCGGTCAATCTGCGGCCAGAGTTTATTCACGACACGATCGCACGGTTACAGCAAACTTGAGCAAACGCTTTACACGCGACGCCGTTCCTCTGGGCATTAGCCCGCAATAACCCATGGAGAATGTGATTGTGGTCAGGTTAAATTGCCTCTGAAAGGATAGGGCGACGATACCGTCGTTATCCTGAAATTACGGGCGAACTACTCGACATGCTGCCCTCGGCGTGTTACCTCCGAGGGATCGTATGCAACAACAACACCACTCACGCACAAACGTGCCAGGAACTCAAGAGGATATTTAGAATTTTAGTCAAGCAGTTAATATTATGGTCTTCTGCCTCCATTAGAATCTAGGAAAATTCATTTCTTATACTATAAAATAGAGAATTACACGCGCAGTACCTTACGCAGTGAATGTGAAGTAAGAAATAACAATCCGCCAAATAAGTCAACGCTTGAAACCTACAAATCAAGTTTTTATACGAAGCAAACTGCAAGCTTGGTTTGCTTTCGAGCTAAACATTCGAGGACTCCCAACAAACAGTGCTTTCCGGAAAATATCGACGTGAAAACACAAGGGAAGCCCCACGGCGTGAAAACACGCCGACGTCGGTGGAAGCATTGATAGGCATCAATGGTCTGAATTATAAAGAACAAACAGTGAGAAGTGTTTCCTTTTTCACCCCGGCCACGTCGACAGTTGTTTACAGATCTGCATAGGCGCTGGTTCGAGAGAAGTAGCCTCGAAGACGCGACACGGTCGAAGAGAAGAGGAAATACCGGTGGAAGGATAAGAGGCAAGAAGACTAGCAGGAGGAGACGAGCAAGAAAGACGACAAGTCGTCCAGAAGGACGGGAAGAAGGACGCGGCGAGGGAGGTCGACGCGTGATGCTGGATGAGGACGTGGACCGGGTGGAATGTAAGAATGCATCCCAGCGCACCTGCTTGGTGGCTTCGGCTCAAAGTGAGACGAACGAGTATGGGTGACGCTTACACGAGCGTGCCCTGCGTAAGTACGAAGGGCACAAGAGGCGAGAAGAAAGAGGGGAAAAAGCTGTATACGAGGAGGAAGCCAGCGAGGGGCGGTGAGCTAGGTGAAAAGGGGCAGAAGGGAGAGGCGCGGCAGGCGGGCAAAGAGGGCCACCAGGAGGTCCCGAAATTGCTGGACAGGCATCGTCGAGCGTGTTCGGTGACTATGCGAGATCGCCGGAGCACGTGTGCGCGCGCGAGAGAAAGGGGCGTTTTATCGGGCTGAAAGTGAGGCTTATTGACCTACCGCTGGCCGCCAGCCACGTCGACGCGTGTTACACGGCCTTAAAAACGCTGTCCCGACCTCCTCGAGGCCGTTCGCGGTATCTGAGATTGATCTTCGCTGAAAGGGAGCGCATCGAAAGGGGCCACCACTGGGAAAGTGAAGAATGAGATCTACGGTCTGTCCGAAGTGTGCGCGGAAGATGCTGGACGGAGGTGGAGGAAATAATGGTAATCGAAATGTAGGGGCGATAAATGCGTGTCGATACTTTAGGGGTGAGTTTGGATGTTAAAACGGGTACAGTTTGTGAAAAGTTTCTGAGTATAATTATTGAAACGATTAGAAGAGGTTGGAAGGAGGAAACGGTTCTTCCGTATCTCTACGAATAAAAATTCTATTAAGGGGACTACCTAGGCAGTCGAATCGCGAAAATCAAGTACTTTTTGCGAATTAATTGCACGGAGATGAATACAAATTGTGTCTCGTACTTTTGGGTTAGGCCTGGATTAGGTTATTAATACTATAAATTGTAAAAAAATTTAATAATGTGTATATAGATATATGACGGCGCTATAGTCGTGTGATGTGTAGGTGTTTTTTCTGCCCTTTTGCAGTGATTGCAAAAAAAAACGAAGGTCCATTTCCCCCGACACCTCTGATATGAGCCATCAAAATTCGAGATTTTCCCCAAAAAATTAAATAGTCGAGGATTTTTAGTAGCGCACAAACACGACCGATTTTTTCTTGAAATAATCGCCGTTCTCCGGCCATCAGTTTTATAATTTTGCTTTAATATTAGTTTTTATTGGTTCCGGGGAAAACTACGAATGTAACAGACAAGAATCGCACCTTGAAATTTGATGATATCATTTTTTAAGACCAATATTACGGCAAAACTACAGAAGAACGTTAAAATATTCACCAGTCAGCACTGCTATTTCTGAAGCATATGTATATTTCATACCAACTTTTTGCAATCTCTATGACAATAATAAACATTAGGTAAAATCTGGTAAACATCTGGATTTGCTTTTATTTTCTTTTTCTTTTTTGCAAATACTTTAAAAAGAAGTGTTTCTTTTACGGAAAACGACTGCCCAGTCCACTTAATATCCTTCGAATTCAAGTGACACAACTGTAGACACAATTACAGCCACTTGCCAGTTGCAAAAATGTACAACCTTGCAGTTATGATAGCCTTGAAGCGTGTAACATAACTGCTTTCCCACCAGTCACAATGTACAAGCGTGCAAATCTCTAACAACACAGTAAACGAGCCGCAGCTACATGTAAATAATTCAATTATTTGTTTCCATGAATAATGGAGGCTTGATAAGCCTCCGTACCGCGAACTTTGAACGTCGCCAAACTGCTTTGAAACTCTCAGAAGTCGAGACAGCCTCGAAATGATGCACGACATCGTATTATAATGCATATTACAGAGTACACGCGGTAAATGAAGAAGAAGCTTGCGGCACAGTGAATCAATTGCAACGTCGCCAGCTACAGGGCGCTGATCAAAGGCCCTGGGCTGCTCTACTATTCCGTTCCTAAATGCCGCTTCATCTATGCATGACAGATCAAGAAGCCTATCACGCCCAGTGAACCACCACCACCACCAGGTGTGGTTCCAATATTGCAACGTTCCGATCAATCGGCGACTGTGTTTGCACGAAGACCGACTGGCTGAGGCTTAATAATCGCGGCATCGATACGCCGCGTAGGTCAAGCGCGCTCGGCGTAATGGCCAAAGATTAATTAATCGCCGCGCTCATAGCGCGCCCTCCATTTTTTTCTCCAACCGGTCGGTTGGCGCCTCTAACCTATACGAGCTGGACGATCAGCGCGACCATGTCGACGGAGGTGGCCGCAATTGACCAGCTAAATTTGGGGAATAAGGTGATAGAAAAAGAAAAAGAAAAAGAAGAAGAAAAAGAAGAAGAAGGAGAAGAAAATGAAGATGAACATGAAGCCAAATATGCAGCTGAAACTGAAGATGAAAATGAAAAGCTGAAGATGAAAATGAAGAAGCTGAAGATGGAAATGAAGAAGCTGAAGATGAAAATGAAGAAGCTGAAGATGAAAATGAAGAAGCTGAAGATGAAAATGAAGAAGCTGAAGATGGAAATGAAGAAGCTGAAGATGAAAATGAAGAAGCTGAAGATGAAAATGAAGAAGCTGAAGATGAAAATGAAGAAGGTGAAGATGGAAATGAAGAAGCTGAAGATGAAAATGAAGAAGCTGAAGATGAAAATGAAGAAGCTGAAGATGAAAATGAAGAAGCTGAAGATGAAAATGAAGAAGCTGAAGATGAAAATGAAGAAGCTGAAGATGAAAATGAAGAAGCTGAAGATGGAAATGAAGAAGCTGAAGATGAAAATGAAGAAGCTGAAGATGAAAATGAAGAAGCTGAAGATGAAAATGAAGAAGCTGAAGATGGAAATGAAGAAGCTGAAGATGAAAATGAAGAAGCTGAAGATGAAAATGAAGAAGCTGAAGATGAAGATGAAGAAACTGAAGATGAAAATGAAGAAGCTGAAGATGAAGATGAAGAAGCTGAAGATGAAAATGAAGAAACTGAAGAAGACGAAGAAGAAGAAGATAAAGAGTAGAGGAATTTACTGTAAAAATTTGCCATTTCATTTTATGACCAAACTACAAAAAATCACAGTGAAATTTCGTTTTCCTGCGGTGAATAATGGCGACTGATCTAGCGTACCGCTCCCTTTCCTAGAATTTCAATTATGTAGCTGAGATTAAAGTGAAAAATCCTGGCGGAAGGATTTGCAAGTTGTGCCACCCACGCGACGTCTGACGGGATATCGGTCTTATTGTGCCAGAAGCAGCTTGTCCTATTAGACGTGCACGATGTATACGTCCGTGTGTGATGCAACAACAATTTATCTGATAGTGAACCGCGATTTGACTTTCGAACCGATATATTATCATACGGCTAAACGGCCTGCACTCGGTTGACCAGTGGATTTTCGATGAACTGAATGAAGGCAGAACAGGGGAAACATATTTCTATGGCTTCATCGACAGCAACGTCAATGGAGGAATGTCGAGTTTAACGGGTTTCATGCTGCATGCATCAGTAATGACCTGCGATATTTCTTCGATACGAATGTTTCGTGAAACAGATAAATATTTTTCGGTTTCGTGTTGAAGGAAAACTGGATAGAAAGGAACTGAAAGGTCCGAAAACATGATTCGACTGTTATTTCTTTATAACTGAATATTATAAATTTTTTTGCAACTTTTTAAGATTCTACTGAAAACCTGAATTTTAACAGTTGAGAAGGTGGAAAGTCGAATCGACGAATCGCAATGCGACAAATATTATTGGGAAACATTTGTCAAACATTCTTCCTTGCATCGAGCGATTTTTACCATCGATAATAAATAAATCATCGGATCCACGAGCAAATGGAGACATCCTCGTTATGGCAATTTGAAGTTCGTGCTTTATCAGAAGCAATTTTCCATCTACGTACCTACTCCATGCACTCCATACAGATATTGAATTCATCTGCCCAGCTTATCTTGTTATTACATGCAATAAACTAACAAGTAGAGCTACTTGACCTCGGCAAACAATTTCGTTCTGTCGCTCAGGGGCACTCAGCAAAAACATTAATATTTTTCGCTCCTCGATTTGCTTCGAGCTTAAACTACTGCCAAATGCAATTGACTTTGAAGTATTCCAACGAAACATTACACTATCCCCATTGCTGTTGAAAATATGAAAAGCTCTCTAAAGTGAAACTCATAATAATCCAAACAGACAAATTTTTAAAATGGCTATCAAGCTGATCACCAAGATCAGAAAGGTACCGAAAAGGGCAACTTTATAACCACCTGCCATTTGTAATAAAAAATAAAAACAAATACCTACGAGTGTCTCTGACCCAGCATGAACTCTGCCGCGTTAACCCAATGTTTGTCAACCCATATGCGGGTTCCTGCCAAGCAAATCTATCCCAACGCACCCTTCCATCAATCTGCCCTATAAAAACAACTGTTTCCGCGAACGTTAAAGTTCGTCCCAGCGCATCTAGGCGCATAATCAGACGCGACGTGCGCACACCCTCGATATAATCGCGCAACACGCGAACTGCGTTTGGATTATGCTTAAACGACGTACTTTCGTGCCCGTAGCCGCTGATTATAACGGGTCGCGAGACTTTTCCCTGCCGCTCTTCCGCGGTCGATCGGTAAGAAAGATAGCCAGGGGCTTCCGTAATAGTTTACACGCGTGTATAATTTGTAATTGGCTCGGCCCTCGGGATACAAATTATCGATGTTACACAGATGCATATCTCTGCCGCTTTATTTCCTATCCTAGATGCGGCGGCCGAGGCGCTGCGTCGAAAAATACTTTTACGGCGTTAGATGCCGCGATACCTCGCGATTCCCCTGATTACACCTGCTCTGTATAAATAAAATCGATAGGTCAACGCTTGGAGAACGACTTCGCAGCAGGGGTAAATTTGCGCGTTTGTGATTTAAGGGGTTACGCCGTCCTGAAAGTTTTGAAGCATTTTCTTAGTATGTGAAGTTTTAAGAATAATTTAAGTCACGGTAGACGGAAAAATTCCCCAAAATAGCCGAGTTATATACTTCAAACGAGGCGCGGATGTCGATATTTCGCAGCAGGTAGCGACCATTCTACTTTTCTTCTTTTGCGTTTTTCTCGAAACTACATTTTCAAAGGTGATCTATCAAATATCTCCAAAACTATTTGTCCGATTGATTTCAAACTTTCTACGCGTATTCTTAATGGTATTATCTACAATGTAGCATATCATTTTTTTTCATGCGATAACCCATTCGTATATAATAAATGTTTGAAGTTCGTTTTGTCAGGTGCAAAACGAATAATTTTCTTCGCCTAGCTCTCATTTGTACAATAAATTCTTTTTTCTCAAGTCCGTATGCTACATTGTAGGTATTTTATTGAGGAACACAAAAATCATCATGTTTTTTATTGCAGACGAACCTGGGCGTTATAATTTGTTAGATCAGTGACGCGTGTAACGGCGGACGAGCTTCGCGGGAGAAGAAATAACTCGGTCATTTTTTAATATTTTTGTACAGTATTTATACAATATATGCACTAATACATGCTCTACACAGAAGAGCAAAAAAAAATCATTTTCAACCTCATAGTATCGGTAAAAAAATTCGTCTAGTTTAGCGCTGTTTCAAGCGCCTGAGGGTGGCGTAACCCCTTAATGAATAACGCGCGCCTAATATTACAGGTAGGTAGAAATTGGTATTAGCTAAAGGAATTCTTAAAACAAGTGGATGGAAGTGACGATAAATAACCGTAGGGCAGTAAACCTTTGCCCCGATATGTGTGGCAATATTTCAAACTCCGAACATACGGTATCGACACACCCGCACTAACAACGTTCACTCCTGAGCATCCGTCACCACCGTCAAACTCTAAGCCCCAGATTCTCCCGTACCGAGCTGCCATGCTTAGAAACCCAACTACTCCAATTACCACCACCAGAATCATCTACCTCCCAAATTCTCAAACCCTCGCGCCACCCGTCCGTCCACGCCTCAGCCCCTAAAGCGCAGAGAATCAGACTGGCTCGCGCGCGAATCTCGGTCGAGCGAAAGATCGTCCGAAGCCCGCGTCGCTGAGCGGAATCTTTAAACAGACGCCGGCATTGTCGCGTCGGAGTAAACGTTTCCCTATCATCGACGGACCTTTCGACAGACCGCGCGCTTCGGATCTCTTCTCGCCGGCACAATGGAAAACATTGTGCCCGCTTTCGCTGGGGAATTCCACTGGCAGGGCCAAGGAGGTAGCGCGCGGAGGGGAGCTCGGATTTCGAGCAGAGCGGCGCGCCACATCGCGATCGGCGATTAACTTTCGTCACGATCGCGAGCACGGCTCGTCGCGGAGTCTGGCCGCGAGCAACGCGTGTCCGCCGCGGGCGTCTCGTCGGCCAAGGCGCGCACGATTAAGCGCCGCGGATCGCGTGGGCAGAGCGATCGGGAGACAATAAAACCGGCGCCTCCGCCAGACGCTCCTGGAATCCGGCCAGATCGCCTTGCTCGCTCAGCCCTGCGCCTAACGGTCGCGTCGATTAGCGCCAACTGCTTTTTGCGCGCCGGACGGAGGAAAAGCCCAAGTATTAAAGGTATCGCCACACGCGAAACGTTCGTTTTCCCCGGCTTGAAACGAGGAAAAGATCGCTGCCACTTCGACCTCTCCTCGAAGCGCTGACGCGCGAATTCCCTGATCACCTGGAATCATCGCCTCTTGTCCCCCGCTTTGTGAACGTCCACGGGCGCTCGATCCGAATCGATATTTACCGCGCGGTTCCGAGCGTAGGAGAGTGGACTTAATTACGCGGCGCTGCGGAGTACAGGTGGGAGACAAACGGGCAATCAAGGTCAGAGGTTTTTGGGGGGGGGGGTCGAGGGGAAGTAGATTAATTACGAGGAATATCGATGCGTAGCGGGAAATGCGGAGAGAATTCGAGGAGCAGTGAAAAATGTAATCAACTTAAGGGGCAACCTAGGAGGCGAAAAGTAGGATGGATTTGAAGAATTTTTTTCTGAATGAAAATACGAGAAGACGTAAAGTCTACTTCTATGTTCAAATACCCGCCCTTTTGCGAAAAATTAAAAAATCAAAATCGGCTAAGACGAGGGCTAATTTGTTTTTTGTACTTTAAGAATAATTTTTCCGCTTTTATTTCAGATGAAAATTAGCGAGGATGTGATGGTTACCGCAGATAACCATTTCTGAGAGAAAAAAAGAAGAAAAAACAGTTATACGGAAACAGCTACCACGCAGATTCTTCTCCAATCTTTTTACTGAAAATTTAAAATTTTATAATCAAAGGTACGACCTTTCTAATATATATATAATATTTCTTTGACAAAAAGATTTCTCCACCGAAAAAAAATTTTCAGCCCCTCAACGAAGAAGGTGTTTAGCAGGAGTGGTAACGTGGTTGCGCGCTGTCAATAAATAGCGTCGCTCGCTCGAAATGTGTCCGCATGCTCGCGATATCACCGTCGAATTCCAATCCTATCGATTATCTTATCGATGATCGAGGCGCCTCCGCTAGTCGGAGGATCCGCCCGCGACATGCGTCCCTGCGAATCGGAGATGCAACGGCGGGCGCTCATTATCGTTCGCGCGCGGCTGCTATTCCCGGCGATTAGCATTTTCATGTAGCTACCTACCTCGAGCGACGAGGAAACGCGGCAGTGATTCATCGAACGAGTTCTGAGACCGGCAGACAAGCGCCAGAAGGTTTTAATACTCGTCCGGATCGGCGGAGGTATTCGAGCGACGGTGTCCGTCCTCGTGGTCCTTTTCCCAGAGGCCAGCTATAAATCTGCGAATCTATAGGCATCTATAAATCCAAGCACGTGCTACTATTTCTGATATCGACATTATTAAGGGAAACGCGTCTTACATACCCGATACAACCGCCTTTCTGTGTATCCGATCGAGGAGATCCATTAAAATGGATACACCTTGTTGCTTACAGAATCGTGTTACTCCCCGCAGCTACTCGGTAGTTTGCAATTCTGCCGTGAAAAGTGACGAGAAAGGTGGACGAAGATCAGGAGCAGACTAATTAATTACGGAGGGGAGTTTTGCTCTGTTTGCGGTAGTATAGGCTGTCCGGCGGATTCGATATTTATGGCGATGATGCGCATTATTGATATACTTGCGGGGACGAAACGCGACGTTAATGGTATCTAAATTAATCACACTTGATAATTTTTCATAAATCAGGAGGCTGTTAGAGTTCGTCGATTACAGTGGCAGTTGCTCCGATAATGTTAATTCCAAGCAAACACGTCTCATTATACCTTTTGTACAGAGAGATTCTAGTCTCCTTCAAGAATCATTCTGAAATATTAGATACTTTCGAAGTTTATGGTATTAGATACGATGCCACCGCTTTCCTCATTCCCAGTTCCCATTATTAATAATTCGAGTCATCGATTCCCACCGAGTTCAACGGTATAAATATTAACTTGCTTCAGGTACCTACTAGCAGGGCGAGGTATAGAATTCTTGCTGCTTGCAAGTGTCTCGAGACATTTTCAACAAGCCCCGCGGAGCTTCTACTGCGCACGAGAATTCGTTTCGCAAAAACCGAGCCGAAATTAAGCTAACCGTTCACGTAATTCGTCCGACGAGTCGCTCGAGCGGTCGGTTCATTAAGGTCTAATACGTAATAGCGAACGGGTCGTGAATGACAAACTATATATCGGAGCAGCACGACAACCTCGTCTCATTTTGCACTATATCTGGCCGTTTAACCACCAACGGCAATTACGGATCCGGCGTTATTATTCCCGGTGCCCACCTGCACGAACGAGGTTAACGACACTTATCGCGATTGTATCTTCGTTACTGAATCGAGCTTCCTTTTTATGCGACTCCGAAAGCTTTTACGCGTGGTCGTCGAAATGAAACGAACGTTAACGACCGAATTGCGTTTACTGCCATGCTACTCGCGAACCATCCGATTTTGCAAATAAATTCAGACTCCCATATCTTCCACGGATTCAAAGCTGCGGACTTGCTTCTCGTTACAAATTACTGTACAAGGGTACAAATACGTGGAGATGTATTTTTGGTTTTAGAGTTATTTCGATTATCAGCTCGTTTAATGATTTCGCGTGGAAGGATGGAAGGTAGCTGCGCGTCGTGACGTTTATTGGTAAGGGGGAAAATTAATTATGTAACGTTACTTGATTAAAAGTTAGCATTTACGATGGGAGTTCCATTTAGCACCGCATCGACGCGGGACACCGAATCCCTGGAGATTCGAGTCTCCAAGTGAAACGGGAATCGACGAATAAATCCGAAATGTGGAATACGTGTACCTAACGGAAACTGGTGGAGCTGAATGAGGAAATATTAAGGGCAGTATTTCGCGTGATTACGCCTACTTTGTAGGTCGCGGTTACTTATTTTCACGTATTTGTCTAAGGCTAAGTAATCAGACACAGTGGCTCGTGAGTAGGTATAATTTTGCGAGATGGTGACTCTAGATGATTGAATGGAGGATCGAATAATGGAATAGTTTTCAAATTGTCACATTCTAATAAATAATACCACGAAATGAAAGAATACCAAAGAAGATACAGAGTTATAAAGGGAACTGTATAGTGAACCTAAATTGGTCACAGATAATCATGTTTCGGACGCTTCTAGATATAATAACATTTTCCCTTATCTCGAAAGCATTTCGCTAATTAATGCAATATAGAATTTTGTTACAGCAATATAAACCTAACCAAACACGAGTAACCTAAGTACATACTCCATACTAAAGTGTTAGAGAACCCAATGCCACCTGAGGGGATTAACACTTTGACAGTTCCCATCACCCTAAGTACACGTGATTTCACGTTCTCGATCTCTTACTTTCCGTTGGCCCAAGAATCCAAATTTATTTCACAAACTACCATACCATTATTTTGCATTGGACGTAATTACGCTCCAAAGGTGCGTTCGTCAAAGTATTAAGGTAAATTTGCTGCTTACACAGATGCTAATTTCACAGATAATAAAGATACTTTAACTGAATCCTAAACCAACGATTTTTCTATATCCAAAAAATTCTTAATACAACGCTGACTCGTGTCTCTACTCCCCGAGCATCGCTAACATAACGTATCTATTAGTGAAACCTTTTATAGAATCAGCGACCACGATTTCAACATGAATATCACATTAGAAACTGACCTCGAGAACAGTTGGCGATAGCGAATATCTTGAAAATATTTGCTCACGGAAATCGCAAGGTGTTTGTTTGGCGTTCTAACGCGCCGCTCTAAAGCGTTTCAAATTTTACTGGATAATCTACGGACGAGAACGTGCGTTTCCAAGAGGAGGCCACGAAACGGCAAGCGAAATATCTGTCAAAACGCTCGGTGCCGCTTCAAGCGGCGTAATTGGAAAAAGAGGAACGACCAATAAAGGTTAAAATTGTACGCGCCGAAGCGAATCGGCCCGCTGGCTCGCCGATCGCTCGCCGATAAATTTCCCTGAATTACAAACAGGAA
Organism: Andrena marginata; assembly: GCA_963932335.1. Lineage (NCBI taxonomy): Eukaryota > Metazoa > Arthropoda > Insecta > Hymenoptera > Andrenidae > Andrena > Andrena marginata. The sequence goes on along the minus strand of OZ010659.1, from coordinate 48,935,668 downwards.
AAGCTGCGCCGTGCAAAGAGCGGAATTATTTTTCCCTGCAGATATATCGGCGCTGATTGCGTTTATTCATCATCCATTGGACGGAGTGAAATTCTCGGCGTCGAATCTGTTCGCAGTAAAATGGAAATCGTAGAGAACGAGTACACACTTTTATCTGACGAATCAGTGACACAATGGAGAAACGCTGGAAGAATAGACACGCGGATTAAAGTGTCTTCCGTTCATCATTCGTATCTTACGCGCTCGTTGCTTATCACGTGTACAAGATAGTCCGTACACGTACATAAAGTGTCTTATCAATACTGAAAATCCCACGGTCAACACTCCAGCGTCGCAGGCAAAACAGTCGCCACGTTTCTCGATCGCGATTCGCTCTTTCGCCAGTTTTCCCTGGAGCGACGAAATATTCGTCGAGAGCTAGGTGCATGACGCACAATGCTTTGTCAGCCGACAGCAAATATCTTCAATCACACTGGAAACTTCCCCTACGCTAGTCAGACCCCGCGTCATCCTAGCCTTTGTAACGGCAAATTCGATCGACGTTTCCCTAAATGCCCACTGCTACTCGAACATCCCTTACGATTATTCAACTGCACCATTCAATTCGAATTCTTGGTCCTCGAATAATCCGCAGCTTGCTTCACCCCTCGACCAAGCTGTCTCAAATTCAAAGTCATAGAAATTTAATTAGTCGCGCCACGCGCAATGCCGGAAATGTAAAAAAGGGGAAAAAGCAGAAACCTCTTTCTCTGCAGGATCCCTTTGCTCTCGATTCAGCAATTGAAAGCTACGTGTTCATTAGCGAAGACATTTGCATTGCTTTCATCAAGATCTGCAATCTAAAAGGAGAAGGAAGTCGATCCGACCACTTCAAGATTGTAACGTCTGAATTCATTATTTATCAAAATGGCTAGGAAGTTAGAGGCTAATATTTCAGAATTTTTTGTACCAATGCGATCCTCAACGTTTTTAGACAGATTTACCGATCGTAGCTTCCCTAAGTCAGTGTAATGCCCAGCACATTGCAGGACCTTCGTGGCAACGGGAAAGAATGCCATCCTCGCGGTCTGTCCTCCGTGTTCGCGTTAGTGGGACACCTATCCATCGCCGCTATCGATTGTAACGACAGAGTTTCCTTGGAACCCGTCAGCTTTACGCTGAAAATCCCTATCTCTCCATATAAGCGCGCTTCGTCGAACAATCAACGTTCCAGCGCATCGATAGAAAAACAGATACTCCGACGGGAGGGAACGCGGTTCCGATTACGCAAGGGCCTATAATCGCTGGAAAATGTGGAAAGGGACTGGAGCGTCGTTGCAGCGAGCAAATAGCAGCGCAACGGAGGGTAATAGTGGCCGGCTCTTTCGATTGATTCCATTTCAGCCTGATGAAAACACGACGGCAAATGGGGTCGCGGGGCGCTTTATTGTGTCCCGCGGCCAGGGAAGGGCGAGGAACGCAATTATCGGGAGTCGGCTCCCTCGATCGATCTCGCAGGTAGCGCAAGCTGTTATGATGCACCGGTATCTTTCAGCAGAAAGGGATCGCGTGCTCGGCGACCCGGCGAGCCCAATCGTTTGGGTACCAGGCCCAGGCTGGGGCCTTACGAAGCGGACACCTCGCCACCTTTCGCGGCAATCGCAGCGCGCGCGTGCCGTCGATAGCCAACATCCGTCCGCGGCGACGAATTATCGCACGCGTCGATACCGATCGATACGCTGCGCGAGGCGACCGATTTCCTCGAAGCTCCCTGGGACACGGAGCCGATGATTTCGAGGTCGCGCGGGACACGCGTCACTGGGGATCGCCTGCCAAGTCAGCCGCGGACAAATAAGCTGGTCCAACATCTCTGACGTCCCTTCTAACAGACTCTGCCTCTCCTCTCTCCTCTGCCTCCCCTAGCCTCCTCGCTCCTCCATTCTTTCACCTCGCTCGACCGACACCCTACCCCTCGTTCGCTGGTTCGACTCCTTCCCGTCCTCCGAGCCGTCGTATCTGCGGGTCGTTGATATCGCGTCGCCTCGTGTTTTCTCGGATAACGTTTCTGTAGCCGCCGTCTGCGGCGATCGCGCCGCGACGTGCAGCGCCCCGGCGACGGCGGCGGCGCGCTACGTGCTCGACGATAATAATTATTGACAGATGCGAGTGACTAATGCCTCGCGATGGCCAAGACGCTCGTTTGCCGTGGGTAAATGGTCAGCTCGCGAGCCCTTGTCCACGGGGAAGTGGACCCCGGGGAGACGAGGAGGGGGGGTGGCAGCACGCCGCTGTCCTGCTGAAAGTTTAACAATGATGGCAGGAGCTTGCGAGAACAGTTTTGGGAATTGCGAGCTGACCCTGGGTGTTTAGCGGCGACGGAGACTGGAGACACTTTAGAGGTGGGTAGGCTAAGTCTGCGGAGTCATTTTGGGTTAAAGAAGGTCGTCGTAGTTGGGCACCTTTGGAAATTTCCATGGAGGAATATCGAAAGCTACCGCTTCTTTTTGTTTGTGAAATGGGATGAAGAATGAATGTACAATTTGTCATTTCGAACTTGCTGACAAACTTCCGCCTAACAACGAGTGGAAGAATTCCAGTGAGGATCTTCTAGTAATCAGGCGGTGATAGTTAGTCATTGTAGGAATCGCGGTATCGAGGAAAGTTTGTTTTCACGGGAAAGTGGTTGGAAGTTGAAGCTTGTCTTTCTTCCAACAATTCGGAGTAAAGCACTGTCTCTGAATCGTCCTGTAGAGTCTTCGCACATTCCCTCCCCTTCAGGTACAAACTGTTTTCATTGAATAGTGAAGGAAACCGAAATGCTCTCGTTCATTATTCATAGTGCCATCTGCTTCGAGAGCTCTGTTTTTCCAAAGCGCTTCCTGCCAACTTCTAAAAGAAACCAAAATTAATATCAAACCTCCTTAACATTCATTCTACTCTGCATCCATTTAAAACTCAGCCTCCCCTCGTGAATCCACCACTTGTATCTATATCCCAGAAACGAAAGGCATTCAGACGTCTCACTTTTTACATAAATGAATACGTCTACCTACTATCTCCGAACTCTCTCTACCTGCAGACAGTTTGATCCACCAAAAGTCGTGAAAACGTGGAATGCAGTTCTCCTTCCTAACCCTTCCACGCTGTATAAAATACCTTGCCAGTTATTATTGCCAAATAAAAAGTAGATGCATTTCGACCCACGCTACCCTAGTAGCATTTATTGTTGGCATTTTGATGGCCAACTAATTCCCAACTTGAGGATACCATGGGCCATCCAGAGATGCTACTAGGGTGCCATTTCATTCACACAACCTTTGATACTATCACGATCTAAAATTCTTATCCCAGTGAAGAATCAGTAACAGCAACAGAGGAGTCGAAATGGACCCCGCGACCGCCAGGCGAGGGTTAGAGAAGTTGGAAGAGAGGCTCCATCAAGGCAGCCAACAGTAGCCAAACTAACAGCGTGCTCCTCAGCGAGGGTACACGTGGACACTGTGCGTAACCGGTGTCCCCGGTTCTCATTTCTTTCTCTTTCGCCTCTTTTCATTTTCGTTCACCTCGAGCCGCGGAGGACATTGTGAGAGGCAAAGTGTACCCTGATAATTACATAATTTCCTGTAATATTTTTTTTTCTCCAGCGTACCGCGGCTCTGGATCTCGTATCGTCTGACGCCGATACCCTGGCTACGCTCGCGGAGTAAATAGAAGATTACCGGGAGGACTTTAACACCTTCCTCGCACTGGCGCACGGTGTGATGCAATCCGCGCAGCGAGCGTTCCCCAGCCGTTCTCCTCTCACGGCTCCGGATCGAATTCCTACGCGCGTTGCGTTATTCCATTTGCGCGCTTGCATCCCGCCCGTGTACGCGCGCGCGAGTGTGGCCGTCGCGCGAAATCGGATTAGCCGCGACATTTCTGACGATGGGCCATTGGGTAGGTTTGGGCCCCGGGTCACTCATGCGTCCCGTTGGGAAAGGCGCTTCGAGTGGTGGAATTATTCCCCGGTCATCGCGATCTTGAGGAGACTTTCCCTGATTTCAAACCTCTTTTGATTCCCGCCGAAAATAAAGAAGTTTCCGGCACGTGGACAATTGGGCCCTTTTCGAGAGCGATTCCGTGGAGGTTTTTTCGTTTGAAAAGACTGGAAGCCTCTTTTAATTGCCGCGGGAACGAACGAACGAAGGCTGAGCAAGCTGGCGGAGATAAGAGCGCCTCCGTGCCCATGTTTTTCCACCGATATAAAGCGCGGCCATCGAATCGACGATTCGCGGAAGCGCGGACTAGCTTTCCATCCAGCGGGCGCTGTAAAGCGCGAATTTCGTTGGACGGGGCTTCGGTTCGGTGAGCTTCGCGATTTCGCGCTCGTCCGGGCGTTTAATGTCGCCGTTCGACGGCGACGAGACACTTGTTGCGATCTGCGCCCGTGGAAATCGCCGTAACGACGACAAATTTGTGTCGAGGGCTTCCATTCGTTGGCTCGCTCTCTTGCATCGAGCTATTTGTTGGTTTATTCGTTTAGCTGGCGAGACAAATGCACAGCGGTCTTTCATTCGATGTTGCTCGTTACTCGAAGATATCTTTGCGCGGTTTATTGCTCGAAAGAAATCCTGCTTAATCGTATCGCGCAGCGTTATTTAAACAATTACTCGTGGAAAGAATTCTGCAAATCTTTGCTCGACTGTTGCAGAAAGTTTGTGTGAGAGTTATGTAAATGATTATTCAGCGACTGTTTTGAAGAGAATGTAGTTGTTAGGAGTGCATTACTATTTGTTACCTAATATTTGAACAATTATTTATTCATTCGCCTCTCGCTTATTACTATTCGCGAGAGTAACAGATGATGCCAGTGTCACTCAAATGCTTAATTAGGTAAACAGTCGCTTAAATTATTCTTCAGTCGAACGAAAATGAATCACTGGCAAATGAATCTGTTATGTTTGAAATTATCCAGATATTCCTATTAAAACTTTTAACGCGACCAGCCCTCTCAACGAACTTCAGGCCATTAAATTCTCTTTTCCGAGGAAAGTTAGCGAAAATATTTACTATCAACTACCCAGCACTGTGCGAAACAAATTAATGCAATGGCAGCAATTACTCCGAATGTCGTTAGCAATGTGGCATAAAGGGCCACGAATTTATTCTATAACATAGTCAATTTTAAAGTCAGCAAGCAGAATTTTATATAAAATTTGACGCTTGATCGACAATTAAGGAGCTTTCTACGAAACCCGGATGAAACCTATTTCCCATATGATCGCTAGCACGTGTGTCCACGTGGCTCGTTCCCAGCGAATCGCCCTGTATATTTATAATTATCCCTCGTACTACGTACGACACGCGTGACTCTAACAACGCATCGTCTAAACGATCGCACTGACCACGTTAGAAAGAAAGTAAAACCCAGATTCGAGCTCATTTTCAACGCTACGCGTGGACGTTACACCTCCAAGCCTTGGAACGAAGCAATTTTGATTCACGGAGGGAAAAGGCGTGAATTCCTTAACAATTTCACCGCCGCGTTTATTGGAGCGTCGTCAAGTGAAACGTTACATAATAAAACCAAATCGAAGACGTGCTCTTCCTTTCTCTCATGTGCCGATTCCTAGTAATTTGCATCGAAGCTCCGCGAGCCGAACGCACGTGAACGTGTCTTTATTCACCGGCAGATAAATAACTGGGTTAATTTCGCGCATGCAAGCGATTCCTACGGCCCGATAACGGTTATCGAGTCGAAGCGACTTATCTGGCGAATCAGTTCGAGTCCCGGTGAACACCTCGAGATACGAGCAGTCATTGCTCCTGTGTAAACCCTCCTCGTAATTACGCGAATCCTCCCCGATCAACAATCTCGTCCACGAGCGAAGACTATCGGCGACGATGTTCGAAGCGTTATCGACGCACCAGCGGATAGTCCTCAACGCGTGCCGCTCTCGTTTGCGTGACAAACGCTGACGATACAACCGCTTCGATCATCTATTTGCACGTTCAGGGAAGAAAAGCGACCGTGCTCGATGAGGCGATTTAGAGAGTATGTATTTCTGCCAGGCTGTTCCGCGAGGGCTTCTTGAAACTCGGAACGACGATGGGGAATAGTAAAATTAACGGAACTCTTCGAAATTTGAATGAAAATAGTAAAATCGTGGGGCTAAGGTGGCGATAGAAACGCTCGAGGAATTAATGCATGAAGATTTGGGGAATTTTACTGTATTCCTTGAGGTATTTATCAGTCACGCTGGAAATAATATTTAAAAACGTTGGAGAGCACGGGAAATTACGCGAAGACTATCAATTACGCATATAATTGGTGAGACTTATTCGGAAACACCGAAGTATCTCAATTTAATATGCATATATTAACCTTGAGAGGGCCGGGCTGGCCACCTAAGAATTTGGATGCTTTGCCAGCCATTTTGGTGGTATATACCCATAAATTTTAAGTAAATAAAATTTACAATTTCAATGAAAAAATCCCGGCCATCTAAAGGTTCAGCTGTTTGTCTACTAAGAGTTAAATTTAATTTATCGTAGATGTGGAGTGACAGATGACATTTTACAGTTTCAGTGTACACCTAGCATAAACCTACATCAAAATCTAAAAAAGTAGAATAGTAGTAAAATAATTACCCCCGCATAATGATGCATAAAAAGGCCCTCTATTTATTTCCAAGCATTAGTTTACCGAGATACTTGCATCCGCAACGATGCGTTCTATGGAGTCGCGGCTTTACGTCCGTAATTTATTTACCCCCTCTCCTAGAAATTTTATTCGCAACCTATATACGCTTATTTCCTCTGTGCAAATAGTCGGTCTAAGAAACGTTACACGTCCCCGGAGTTTCATTAAAGAAAAAAACCACGTCTCGTATCGACCGGTCTAACATTTACGATGCACGGAAGCTTCCTCCGTGAATATCCCTCCACTACGAGTGGAACCTACGCGAACCTAATAGAGCACAATGGCGCTACGGCAATTCCATATTCCGGGCATTTGCGTGACAAACGGTGTATACGGCGATGCCGACGGGTGTCGAGCGAATAATAAAGAATCGTTGTACGGCGTTTCGTCCCGTTCGCGTGATAAAACGGCATACGGTATCGCGGAATCGAGGAGCGTATTCAAATTCCCCGCCATTCAGCCGCAAGAAAAAGAACCACCGAGATTTCTCATTCAAGTTAAACGCCAGCGGATATTTACGCGCGCGAACAGCCACGTATTTCTATTTCACCTCGACAGCGATGGAAAAGCCTTCCTGAGAAAATTACAAATTACTAGCCACCCGATGATTATTACTCCCTCTATATAGAACAGATCCGACGAAGATGTAACCGTAAGAAAACGTTCCGCCGGCTAAATAGAGCCGAGCGCGCTCGTAAACACTCTGACGGGGGAACAGCGCGACACGTTAAACGTTACTTTCTGGGAGCTTCTGCGTAGGGCTCCCAATTCGGCCCGCAAGTTACAATGGAAAGTACGCGGTCGAGGCCTGGCCGGCCGAGGACGTGATTAACGGTGGGGCAAGAGTAAGATTACTCACCTATCCTGTGAAAACGTCAACAGCCGGCGTATTCCTCGAACGGGATGTTTTTCACCGCGTCTTCGACCGTCCGAGTCGCGTGGGCAGTCCGCCTCTCTAAGTAAACAAAAACACAGACTTCAAATCGTCGATCCGGCCGGCTTTTCCACCCGACTGTCCCTCTTTGCGCTCGTAATCACTCGCGTGGGTCCTTTCTTTTTTCGGTGAGTCGGTAAGAAAGGGGAAAAGGGAGCAAGAAGAACGACGACAAACAGCGAACCGCGGCAAGAGAGGTGGCACCATTCAAAGAAGGAAAGAAAGGAAGAGAGAGAGAGAGAGAGAGCGAGTGAGTGAGAGAGACGGGTTAGAGGAGGAGGGAGGGATTGAGCGAGACGGAGAAGATAGTGCGTAGCGCGAACGTGAGAGAGATAAGTAAATAAAGATGAAGAGAGAGGAAGGGAGCAGAAAAACGAGACGCGAGAAAAGTGGTCAGATAACGAGCACGAGTTTTCTGCACTGGAAGGCTGTACGTGATACGAGAGAGTCTCGCACGTCGATCACCACACACACACACGCGACACCTACACACACGGGCGCGCGAGCGGGAATTACCGCCGGGACGGAAAGGCGTTCCGTCGATCTGTCACCTCGTCGGCGAGCCCATCTTTCCCCGCGAATTTTCGAACGCGAAGTGTCACTGGCGCGGCTTCCAGCGGGGGTTCAGCGGGAAGGCGTAGCAGAGAGCATCGGCGAGAAGGCAGAGAAAGCTTTTCCTTCGTTCTGTCGCTCGAGGTGCGTGACTGCGTGCGTGGCGGGCGCGCGTGTGCGGTTGCGAGTCTCGCGACGAGGGAGATCGTCCTCCTCCTCCGGTGCGGTGTTCCTGCTCAGGATCCGATCGAGCAGCCACTGACCCCACGAGACGACGTCGGAGCAAAGGAGAAAGAGAAGGGACGAGCCGTTCAAGGGAGAAAGAAGATGACCGGAGGGAGCGTACACACGAAAGACGGAACGAAGAAACGGCGACGGGGGAAGGGGAAGAAAGAGAGAATCGGAGAAAGAGACGGAGGAAAATGGATAGAGAGTGAAATAGTGGAGACGGGTGGAGCGAGATAGAGAGAGAGAGAGAGAGAGAGAGAGAGAGAGAGAACGTGCGCGAAGAATTTTGAGAAGAGATCACGGGCGCGTTGCAATACCGAACTCACACAATTAGTAGAGTCTCTTCTCTTCGTATCTTCCGCCGTGTTGTTTCCCTTCCGAATAGACCGCGCGCGATCGTCCGTTCGGCTCGTCGATCGTACAACGGACGTGCGCTCGATACCGATCCCCGTACCGCACTGATCTTCACGCGATCGCAGCACTGCCGGCAATGTCACCGTTTGATAGCCGAGCGTATCGTCCGGCGGGACACGGGTTCGCGCGCGCAAACAAAACGTGACAGCACGTCGGCGCGCTTGTTTAGAATATACTGAATATATTTTGACCCGACCGCTCCGCTCAGGCTCGGCGCTGGCGCTTCGCGCGCTCGGCCGTCCCCGGCGTCGCTCGGCAGCCCTCGGACGACGTGCCCGAGCCAACCACGACGCCCGGCCGACCGCCAACGAAACTCGCGCCCTCGCTCGATTGCAAATTACCTTGCAGGGCCGATGCACCGCGCGATCCGTGTTTACTGAAATTATAGCACTTCCCTGTTTTACTTTCTTTCTTACGTCGCCAAGAATAATGGCAACGCCAAATGCCCTCGCTACTCGGAATTCCCGATCCTTATCGTTGTCAGGAAGAAAGCGTGTCTGGAGCTTCCCCTTCGAGTCGTCGTAATTCGAAAATGAAGATACGCGATGGGAAACGGATAGCGAAACCTTCACCGATATCATTAATAGATGGACTGTTCAGACGCGAGTTGTCGGATGACGAGAGACTAAAATCTTCTCCGAGCTTAACGCGATTTTCTCATTTCTTCGGCATATCTTACTTTTCTTTACTCTTTGTGTTATTCTCGTGTTTACCTTTAAGTCTCAAGCTAATTTTTAGTTTAGTTTATTCTTAACGTTTGTCATGTTTGTTGCTGATGTCTTAATTTTAGTTTAGTTTTTAGTACGCGGTTAGGCTTCACAACAGTGTCACCACTGCAGCCTCGCCTTTACTCTTATTGTCTTTACTCTTGTTGTAAATATTCAAGTTTCTTCTTTTTCTCTTGTGTAGTAAAGACGTTTAATAATAATAATAATAATAATAATAATATCTGTTTGAAATATAGTATTCACTTGTCAAATTTATACAGTAGAGCGAATTATAGAGCAGGATCGCCCGCAGACTATTTTCTAGGGGGGGGGGGGGCAACTTTGGGACGATGCTAAAGAAAAATATACCTCTCTTGCTTTTTTGTAGTTACTCATTTTATAGTGCCAATTTAATTAAAAATTTAAAACCGAAATTTAAAAATATTCCGTTTTTTAGTATAAACTTAATAAAAATCAGTTTTGAAAAATAACCGATTTTTTCTCAAAAGCTAGGGGGAGGGCAACTGCCCCTTTTGCCCCTCCCCCTGCGGACGCCAAGGTTATAGAGTATCTACCTACTGTATCATAAACTATGTTCGTAATTACACCTACTTCTACCACCACGCGACGGCTATTTGAATTGAATTTTCGAGCTTGTCGAAAGCCAGAATTCGATACCTCGTTACACAACGCCACTACGATATAATCACCGAACTGGGACGCGTTTACCCAAACCGAAACACTCGCAAGTGCTGCGAACACTTAATTACACTACAGGGCCGATAAGAACAGCGGCGCGACAGGTCTTTATCGGTTTCCCTGTTCCGCCGAGAACAATTCAAAGAGATTTCATAAGATGGGTGGGACCGAAGGGCTCTTTTCATGCCGTTCGAAACAATCCATCTGAAGCGAGTGCCACGCGCAGAAACGCGGCATTCTACCCAGAAACGAATCGTGAAAGAGTATCGTTAAACCGGAAGTAAGCGCGTGATCATACGTAAGAGAGGCGTGCGACGTTAAATTTTCTCGATTACGCAGAGGAAATAAAATTGAACGCCGGGTCGGAGGCGCGTCACACGTACTTGTCATTAAACGGCCACGCTTCGTGCCGCAAAAATCCTATCAAGAATTCTAATCGTATCGCGTACAAACGCGCCAGACCTAACCCTCCCCGCCCGCCGCACGATATCATCGGCCAAAGGCAACAGCAGCATCGGGGAGAGCATTGTGGAACATACACTTTCGCGTGTATACATTATGCAAATTGATTCCATCGATTGGCCGGTAGGCCCTACGCGCGTACACACACACACAGCCTCGCCGAGCTGTGTTCCGGCGAGTCTGTTCTAGCCACTGCTCCCCGGACGCAGACCGCTATCCCCGTGGCTTCCATTTACCAAGTAATTTCCAGAAAATAACATCGTATTAGAGAGCAGAAGCAAGGAGCTCTCGGAAGGGTTAGCTCCAGGAACCGGTGCTTATACTTTACGATTATTTCCATGTTACGATTGCGGCCCATCGCGGTTCGCGCCCCGAGCGCGCGCGATATTCTCGACGCACCTATGCGCTCGCTACGGAGCTCCGTATTTTCAACTATCGTTTGGAAAAATTTTATTATATCGGTGAGACAAGCTCGCGCGTGCCTTTTCCTCGAGCCTCCCTTCTACGGCCCCCTTTTAGTATCAAGTGGTATCGGTTCCAGAGATCAAAATTGTGGTCCGTTATGGTTTGTTACTTTACGATTATTTGACGAATATAGCCGTCAAGCAGTTTATAAGACACGCTGTAAGGGAAGCGTTTGTTCCGCGATAATGTTCCCGTGGCTTCAAATTGGGGCTAACTATGCGGACGGTAGAGAACCTGGGGTAGATAAGGGGAGGTTCCAGTCTAAAATTGAGTTTTTTTTATTTCTTTTTCGAATGTTCGATTTTTTAAGAATGTGTGTTTCAATGGGTTTTTTGAAATTCGCAGAATTCATGAAGTTGTAGGTATTTGAGTAGCGGCAAATGGATGGGAACACCCGGTTACTCGACGCTCACGTTAAAACTTAAAGGCGTTTTTCTCGTATGTGTGTTCTTAAAATCCCTGGAACCTATATCTCGAAAAGTTAGTAGGTATCCGACTCGATTGAAACTTTTTTAGTTTGTAGAATATACTTCTGGCTCGCGGAGAAACCAGTGAAGTTTAAAAAAAATTGGAGATTCGTAATTTTTAAAGGCGTTGAAAGGACGAAAAATATAGGGAAAAGTGATTTCAAACATCGCGTGTCGTTATTTTCTCAAACAATGCAATTATTTGTAATTTTTACTGTTAAGTCCACGAGCGAGTTTCATGCCCTTTAATAATCTCGCATTGTTTTTTATCTCAGACTAATGGTTTAAGCACTAGAGGTTCCACCGATTTGGATGAATTTTTTGACGCCTCGAATTCAACGACTCCCCAGTACCGTCTGCAACCACTAATTATGAAACAAAAAATTGATTTCTATAGTTTAAACCATTCTTAATCCAATGCAAAAAGTCCCATCAAATTATATACAGTAGTTTTCCTCCAATTAATTCCTAAATATCACCCATCTGTATGGGCTCCAGACGGGGACAGCCCCTTAAGATGCTGCGGAGGGCGTTCGTACATTTCGGTGTAAAGGGACCCCGTTACACTTTCAATTATTGCGAAACGTCTCCTCTCTGCGCACTCTTACAGCCGCCGACCGTCCTCAACGGCCATAAAGTATTACACAAGGATAATATTTCCATCGAGGTATCCGGCACGGTCGGCTAGCGGCCGTTCCAGATAACGCTTCTTTCCAAATCAGCACTCGATTCCTGGTATCTCGCTACCGGTGCACGTAAGTATTTGCGAGGCTGCCGATAAGCCGGAGCGGTATTTTCTTCGGGTTCGCAGGCGATTAACGATCGTCGTAATTATCTTAAAAGGTTTCCTCGTGGGTGTAATCGAAGGACCGATTATCGTGTACCGCCTATGGAGAGCGTCGATCTCCTCAATAGCGCGCGAGCACACGATTAAATTGAATGGCCGTGGAACAAGGGGGTAAAAATAGAGGGACGCGCGCGAAACTAAGGACGGCTCTCGTCGCGTGGACGATTAAAAGATTCGGTAAAAGATGGAAAAATTCGGCCTCCCCCCCCCCTCGCACCACGAACGGAAATACGACAAACAGCGGAAAATTACATGCTCGTGAATGCTCGTGAAATTGATCAATAAACCGTCGCAAACGGGGCGCTTTATTCGCTACATTTGTTATTCATGAACGGGTCGGGGAGAGAAGGAAATGGCCCCCGTAACGGCGTGGCCCGTTCAATTTTCAACGACGGGTTAATGTGGTCGCTGGGGCTCCAGCCACTCGAGTATTTCGCTTTTTAGAAACAGTGAGGGGGATAAGAGTATCTACCCACGTTCGAGGATGCTTCTGATCGAGGACTATATTACCAAGAGAGGTTCGCCGTTCGTTGGAGATGGCGTCCCGTCCCGTGCCACGCGAAAAGAAACGTCGATGGCACAGTTTTCTTTATTGCCTCCTCCGGTAGCTTTAAACAATAAGCTCTGCACGGTTGTTTGGTAACTTTTGATGTGGAATTTGTGTGTGTTAAGGGGCACTGTTTTATAATACAATTGCAAAAGTATGCCGTGAATTTATAAGCCAGTGGAACCGTCATTATCCGTGTTAATAGGCAGAGCTTTTAAATAATGGAGCTTTTGCGCCTTGACTCGTTTGTAAAGCGTCTCTGTGCAGTTTTAAAAATACTGTGCTTGTAATAAGCTTTTACGATCAATTTGTAAGCACTTTACATGCGGTACATTCGGTTGAAATCTCAAGAAGAATCTCACAGGGAATGCAATTCCAATAGCGTACAGCTTCTTAACAAACTTCTTTATACCTTCGACAGTTTGAGGAAAACCTGCGTGAACGCGCGTACATCGGGAATACTGTATAGTAACGAGTAATAAGGGAACCTGTATAGGCATTTAAATACAGATCGGACGTCAATGTGGCGCCTAGATTCTCTGAACTTTATATCGTGACTGCATCGCGTAGCAATGCAACAGGCGTCGATGCACACGCCGGCGGATCGTAATTTCGCGTTATGCTGGCCTTCCATCTTTCCTTTAATAGTACAGAATATCGCCGAGAACCCACACGCGCAATTACCAGTCACCGCGAGACCGCGTTACCGAGAAACGTCTCCTCTTTCTATCTCAAATAGTTTCGCAATCGCTCAAAATAAATTTCTCCTCTCGGAAACAGCGGAACCCGCCGCGTAAAGAACACGCTGCCCCAACTAATTGCAAAGATAAATCCGATGGAGGCGCGAGGCGTTCATTATCACGTAGCGCTGCATTCCAAATCGCACAGCGTCGCCATTGATGCTTATCGCGCGTTTTATTTGCGCCAGCGGAAAGCAAAAAAGGAAACGACCGAAGACGCTTTAAACGGTCGCCGGAGAAGACGGTGCGCGGTGATAATGAGGGTCCATTCTCGCGTGTAGCCGAGTGTATGCAATTATCCGATGGTAATGCGCGGTTGTCGTTAGGAGGAGTGGCCGTTTTCTCCCGAGTGCTCCGTTTGGTCCGTCGTCAAACGCCGAAACTATTTAAGAGACCGCTGTGTTCTTTTCAACTTCAAATGGAGGAAGAACGTCTTCTAACTTCTACCCGGCCGTCGAATTTTCTTAGGAAATTTTCGGATTTTCATTCGCCCTCAGCTAACAGAGATGAGTTTCACTAGCACCCGCGCCATAACTACAAGAAGGTCGAAGTTTATTGTGACGTGCGTTATAAAATGACCTCAGTGGAACACACAGGACCGAATATGAATCTTTTTATTCAATATTGTAAAGATCGTTTCGTTTGTATATCGTCCAAAATTGTTCTAAGTTCTTCGTCCTCCAGACGTCCCTCTAAACTGGGGATCAACGCTTTCGCTTCTTCTGGTGTTTCAGGACAGAGATTCGCGAGCGACGCCAGCTCGAATTTGTGAAGCTTCTTCTGCATAAGTAAACTGCAACAGAGAAATGTTTATAACCGTGGTGTAGTTTGTTGGCGATGCATTTTAAATACGAAGCGTACTTACTTCCTGACTGCCGCAATGGTCTCCTTGTTTTTGAACCGGCGGAATCGATTTGTGTACGTTAAACTCTTCATGAAAACCTCGGAAAACTCTTGCTCTTCTTCGGCGGACTCGTTTTGCGCCTTTCTGTGCTCCAACAGCATCGACACTTCCGAGATTAACAATGTCTCTGCGTTCTCAAACTCTAAGCAAATAAATTTTGTATACAAATATGGAGGATTTCTTAATCGACTTGTATCAAATTTCGATTAAGAATATTTTGTTATTGCCTCGAAATCATCGCAAGGTTCTTTTCCTTTAGACGTTGTTCGTTAAAGACTTCGATATGTATTTTGTTTGCATGGTTTATCATAAAATACGTTTTATTATATTGTTAAAAATTGTACAAAGCGGAAGCGACATATTGTATGTATACACAAATTTCATTTATGTATTAAAATGTGCATAATTTGATTACTTATCAAGTTATTTTTACACCATTCTATGTAACCATATTAGATACTATTTTCAGTCGATTTTCTTAATTCGCTAAGCTTAGGTGTAAATCTTAGTACGTAATATCACAATTCTGGCAGTGTTCGCAAGATATAAAGTGTTCATAAAAGTTTTAATACTTCTACTGTGTTAGCGAAACGAGTGTCATTGGGCTGGCTTGTTTATGTAGCCTTTCTCCGAAAGGAAATCGTATATTTTGCGCGTTTTATTTACGTCGATCTTGAGCAGGACTCTAGCTTGCGCCAACCTCAGGCAACCGTTCTTTTTGTTCTCCCCTATCAAAAGTTGTTTGAAATCGAGATAATTCGTGGGTACTATCCGGGTTACTGAGCAAAGCTCCTTCTCAGCCGAGGTGAGTTTCTCGTATCCTGGAAGACCTTTAATTGTAAGTGGCGGCGCCGTTTTCCGTTGCGAGATTGCATTCGACACAGAACTAGCGGAATTAATATTGCAACCAGGCAATATAGTTTTCCAACTATACTCGGGATTGTTCAAATACTGTTTCCTCTCCCTCTCATTTTCTTGCCTCAGTTTACTTAACTTCTGGAACATTATCACACTGTGGAAGTGCTTTAAACCGTTATTGCGGAACTCGGAGAGTTTATTGAGATAGTTCTTAAGTTCTCCTGTCCTATGTAGACCTTCCATGAAATAGTCGAACTCGATACCCCCCATTAATTGCATGAAAATTAGCAGCCTCTCCGCGAGGGTCCTAGTGATTGTGCATTCGTATCTTTGTATCCAAGATATAGTTCTCCTAAACGCTATCAAACCATGGTCGCGTATGATTTTCCGCCTTCTCATGCGTTCCTTCAATCTGTTGTTGTACGCTTGCACTATAGCTATCTGCAAGGCGTTCCCTAACTCAACCTTATCGCCGCTCGAGTCGAACTCGTCGTAGTTCAACTCAGAAATTAATAACTCCGCGTGATTGTCGAAATTCACTTCGAAGTCTGATCGGGCTGGATTGTACCCGGCTAGAAGCTTGCAGTTGAGAGTGTTGGGCGTGAAACGCGGAGGCTCCTCCAAGTCTTGTAATTTATACAAGTAGGGGACAGGCTCGCAGCTAAATAAACTCGCTCTCGTCTCTTTGATCTTTGGTAAACCCGGTAAAGCTTGATCGTCCACGTAATGCTGGAGATAATGATTTTTACATTCCTCCGCTGGCTTCCCTTGCATTCTCCTCCCCATATCTACCCAATTACCGAAGCCGCACTCCTGCAGGACATCGAGAAACTCTAATTCCTGCTTCGCCGTCCACCCACTGCCATTGATCAAAGGAAACTCGTTCTTTATGATAATATAGTCGTGATCGTTTCTGTGGTCGCCGATTTCAGACCCGCTGGAGAAACAAGAGGGGCACAGCTCCGTGTTACTACACACGGCGCAACGAATGTACGGCTCCGTCAGGACAGATTTGCATACGCGGCATGCCGGGTCTGAAGTAATGATTTCATCATTCACGACTGACACGTCGAGCTCTATATCGTGATCGAGCATTTCCATTCTACTCGATGAGCAGTCTGAAAGAGGAAAATCGTTACTTTAGGCCATGCCGCGGAATCAAATATGGTTCCTAACAAGTTACGTCTTCGTTGCGAACTTAGCGCATGCGAAAATAATGCGAAATTTTTCAAAATAAATATAGATAATTTGGACAAAGGAAGTAGACGCTTTATTTTACCGCACTTCGTTATTGTATTGATCGGGTACGGATTAAACGCGAATTGTTACCGAAGAACCGTTGACAAACGTCACGAGATTGAGGTTAGGCAAAGTCAGTGGCTCCTGTCTACGTTTCTACGTAGCCAAAAAGAACGTACCTTTAGGAAACTGCAGGTCAGCTGCGTCCTCCTCTGTCATATCCGTTAAATTGGGATTCGCCATGTTTATATTTAATTTACTACAACGCTTGATGGAAAACCGAAATCTTGTCGTCAATGTTTACTATTAACGAACGAGCATGCTTGTTCCAGCTTGTCCTAACGGATGTAATTTGAAACAGTTGCACCAGGTGTCGCTAGGAGGAACCTAGTTGCATGTCGGTAATCCTTTCAGTTCTCTGCATTGTGGTGCCACTGTCCGAAAGGTGAAGATGACAGCGTCCTTCCGTGATCTGTAAAAAGTAATTCAGTTTCTTCTGATATTTAATCAATTTTGGTTATGTGCGATGGAGGCTGGCTGCTGGATTAATTGAATTCCAAAATCAGCGATATAGTGTAAGTTAAACAGTTCTAAAATAGTTCTCTATTGTATTGACCGAAGTAACGAAACTGCGGAAGTTTAAATGACTTTCGAATGCGTTAGGCGGGCTTAAACCTTATCTAACCTTGATAATCACGGTAGACTTAGAGGCACAGCCTGAATATCTAAAATCGTGAAGGTCAGGTGTAAATTCAGTCTATGTACTATTCGCATACAGAATCGAATTGAATTTGACATCGAAATGATTAAGATGCGTAGTAGCGCGTGTTTTAAAATTACACATGGCGGCCGCGAGTAGTTATCATCGCTCTGGAAATTGTCCATCACTGTTGCTTACGTATCAGCTCTTATAAGATACACTTTATGTAATAAAATACGTTTATACTCAATGGGGAGATATTTGAAATTCAGTTTCCGATATAAGAGGTAGAATTTGTGTGTGCTTCACATGTTTTCAAAATTGATTTTCGGGGAAACAAAAACTTTTTTATTATTTATTTTTGCACAAGGATTCATTTTATCCAACAGTTTTACTATATTCAATACTATATATATTCTGTCAAGTACATGCATACTCTATGTTTCTTTAGAATTGCTTTCCTCGAAAATAAAACCTTCTTTTTACAAACTTTTATTTAGCTTCACTTATGAGTTTGTTTGTTAGTTTCTCGGGATGAAATCTTGTAAGCTAATTTTGACCCACTTCCACATGTCCGATCGACTTGAAATTTTGCACGAATACGTAGTTCCGATGACAATGCAAAAACTTGTTTAATATTTTTTCTTAGTTTGATTTATTTTTATTTATTTTTGCACAAGGATTCGTTTCATTACAACAGTTCCAGCATATTCACTACTATCTTCTGTCAATTCTTTACCAAGCGCACGTGTTTTCGAAATTAATATTCCCGAAAACGAAATCTCACGTGAAAAAATTTTATTCCCCATTTTCACTATCGTTATAATTCTGTCACTTATTATGAAACACTTTTAAGTTCCATTTTAAGTGAGAGCCGCTGTATGTGTGTAGATAAACATACTGTTCTCGAGCCACGCAAACGTAACAAACCACGAAACAGTACACCTTCATGCCGAAGTAACTTGATACGTACTTATGCATTTAAGAGTGCGCTCTATGTGGGACTGTTTCCAGGAAAATCTTATTCTACGTAACAGCGATCCACGTAGTTGCTACTAAATTATGTGTAGTCATATCATTCTGATAAAAAGACAATGGTAATGCAGTTGTCTACGTTTCGTCTTCAACTGACTCATTGTTCATGCAGACCTAAGCATGTCATCCTCTTAACTGCTCCAGTTTCTTTATAAAATTACACGAAATGCATTACACTTGTAAATTTTATCTCAGATTTAAAGTTTCTTAAGAAATTTGTAATTTGAAAGTGCAAAGAATTTAGAAACTGTAAATTACAATCGGTCAAAGTGGGTGTTTAAATAGCATTCAAGTTTGTTCTATTCAACGACAATTTCGTTTCTACGTAGTCAATGAAATAATGGTGTTTAAGATAGTAAATAAATGTTATTTTAAGGTGGCACACTGAAGCGCGCATTTTACTCCGCAGAGCACGATGAAATTAGAAAGAAAAACATTAGAAAAGCATTATTTTTTGGGTGTTACAAATGTGTTTTGCTATTGGGAACGCGGCTTAATGTGAGAGGAAGTATTAAACAAAGGTTTTGGGTGTGCAAACAAGTTCACCTACGTTATCTTTAACGGAACAAATGACGTGTGCGTACACGTAACGTAGATATATGTATACACAGTGTACCTAAGAGGTATTCGCACGTTGAACTCACTATGGAGTCGTGCGATTTTCCAAAGGTAAATTGTAAATAAAATAGTAATGGCTGGGTAAAAGTAGCGTTCAAAAATTCTAGATACTTTGACTCGAGCATTTTTCTCGTAATTTGAGTTATCGGTACTTATTACTCTGTTATCAATCGAGTTTCGCGAATGTCGTTATACCCCAAACAAAATTACCCAATGTTTAAGATTTAAGGTCGTTATTTATCTGATTTAACCTTAAAAAAATACTAAACCCACGTCTCAAACTTTCTGATTTATCAGAAATTTAAGTTGCCCCAAATAATTCGGGCATCTCCCACCTCAGTGTTCTATAACCTTAAGGTGAATACAAAGTTCAAAGTATTGGGAAATCAAGAATTTCGATACGCCACCTAGTGACAGAAAATTAAACTACTGCGAGTAGGCCGAAATCCGTCGAAGTCCATACGATTATCAGTGTTTATATAGACATGTTGTGAAAAACGAGTGTTTTTAAATTTTCCTCAACACTATATTTTTACTTCTTCGATTAATAAATACTTATTCGGAATGTTTGGTGGGATCCGGGGCTACTTTCAATAGTTCGCCAACTTACCACCACAGCGCTGAAATCTTAGCCACGCCTCCGCTTGGTTTCCCAATAAGTCATTTGGCCGGTATTCATAGTCGCTACTTATTCTTAAGCAAGTGCTTAAGCATGCGGCATCCTCTACTTACCTAGTAGCTAATAAGGGATGCCGAATGCTTAAGCATTTGCTTAAGAATAAGTAGCGACTATGAATACCGGCCATTGAATCCCCCTCCGCATCTTTGTCCCATTAAAAAAACTCAAGATGACCTCGAACCCTTAAAAACACTAAAACACCTAAAGAATTAATGCCAATCCCCCGATGTGCCCCATTTAAATATAACAAATTCCTCCATACGTCTGTTTAACTATCGAAAAGTAAGGAGTAATATGGAATATTATCCCACGGTGACTCACCCCATACATTTACCGTAACTATTCAATATTTCCCTATTTGTGTTACGCAGTACTAACACAAAGAAAGAAAAGACCATTATTTCTCCGCTTACAACCAGGACAGTCGATTTGCATTGCGATCATTGAACAGGCACTCAACCCTAACCTTCGTCCTTCCCACGAGAAGGACTTCACCGTAGACAATAATTCGTTTCCAGTCCCTGCGCCGGTAATAGGCCCCAAAAGAATTCACGATCCACGCTTATTGCGGTCCGCTGGCACGAACAACCGGTTTCGTTAAATATTTCACGAGTCCCGCAGCTAAATCGGTAAGGTTATCTTTTCCCAGTGTCCCGCCGCGGACGAGTTTCCAATGCTTAGAGAATTTACATTTTCCCGGCCGAAGCGGCCCGTAAATCGTCCCCGAGCTCCGTGACCCGGCGCGAATTCCACAGCGCGACAGCGTTTACACGCGGGCGCAATTCCGCGCGGCCGAACGCGACGCTGCGTCGTATCTGGCGCGGAGTGGCCCGCGGGAAAAATGCGGAGCTATAAAAGCTTGTTCGGTTATCGAGCTCTTTCCGCGGGCGTGCAACCACGCGGGCATAGCCGTCATTTCACTAGGCCCCTCATTTATCGGCTACCTTAGATTAATTTATCGAACGCCTCGCCGGAGTCGAGAAGCTGGAAACGTGATTCAACGGAGAGGAACGTCGTCGACCCGTGCACGTGTCGGGGCTCCCGATCGTTCTTTTGTCGAAAAAGAGAAAATACCTGGCGCGCCGGGGTAGCGGCAAAGTTCGCCTCGCCTTTCTGCCCGTGCATTATGGCGCGATTTCAGCGAGACACGCGTTAGGGAGTATCGATCGTGTCCGGCGATGCTCGCTCGTTTCCCGAATTACCTAACGCTAAAGGGAACTCGTTGGACGTGAAGTCGCGTAGGGTAACGCGAGACAATGGAAGATCGTTTGGTCGTTTCTTCGTCGCCGGACAAAAGTCCCCAAACGGTCGCGTGGCCGCCATGGTTGCGAAGCGAGAGGAACATCGCCGTGAACGACGACACCGTAGTTAAGTCGCGAGCGTAATTCAGGAGGAGTCTTATCGGTGCGACGACACCTGGCGAATACATCCCGACGCGTAGAACAACGCGTCTGTGTCGAGTTGCTCGTGGCCGAGACGTTTCGAGTCCGCGAGCGGTGGTGACTTCCTAGGGCCCGGGCGGATAATGACCACCGAGGAGCCAGACTTCTCGAACACGAGAACCCTGCACTTTCACGACCTTGAACCAGAAGACAATGCGAAAGACGAGAGCGTCCGATCGACACGGGGGAGCATGCTCGGCAACGTCTACAAGATGACCACTGTTCATGGGTAACGTTGGTTGAGTGAACGCGAATGTGGTAGCTTGATAAATGAAAATTGTACTTGGCGATAGAGTTGTGGTGTAGAGGAAACTTGGAGAAGGGTATCGTGAAACTGGGCTAGCTTTTTTCATCTAGGGATCTAGGGAAGCGCAAGGGGGGTTAATTGGTAATTTAGGAATATTAGATTTCATTATGCAACAGAAGGCTTTTGTCACTCAACAAATACTTACAAAAAATTTCACTCACTGTAGAAAATTATATTTTAAAATAATTCTTTATAATTAAATATAAGGGGCAGCAGAAATCACTTTTGCTCAGAGTGTTTGGAAGAACAAGGGGCCCTGTTTCTATGGAGGCTTTTAGGGAATCTAGGGTAAACGCACCAATAAACGAACACTTAAGGCCAATGAATGAACAATATTATAAAATTATATTTACAGCGCGATTGATTCCACGTGCTGCAAAAAATATTTATGTATGGAGCAAGAAATTAAAAGAAGTGTCTAATTAATTACTTGCTTATTTTAATAACTTATTTTACCCATTTTAATAAAAAATGTCCATTCACTGGTACGTGTTCAGTTACTGGTACATTCACCCTATGTGCTGGAATATTTAGAAGCAAGGGTGTCTTGCTTCCTCGTATGACACATACAAATAGAGTACTGAACGTGTACAAGTCTGTTACTCGCAGGTGATTTATATGTAGATGGAATGTTTGCTATTTTAACCTTCCTTGTCGACGCATCTCAAATCTTAATGAAACTTGCCATCGTTACGATGGAAATAGAAACAAATGTTATCGAAGAGTCTACTCGCCATGTTTGTTCCAAAATCCAGAGCAGCGTTTCCCAACTAGTATGTACATTTTACCACAGAACCCTTGCGAACTCACTAGAATTTGGTGGGCCTCCCAGCCTCAACGTTGTAAAGTCGAAATAAGTCAAATAATTTTTCGTGGAACCCCACTTGAGAAATGCTGATCTAGAGTAATCGTGACTAAACGACGAAATCATTCAATTTCCTTGTTGGAAGCTCAATTCACGTTAACAATCGTAGAACATTTTCCCAGCGGAGCTTCCAAGAAACATAGCCCTTCGACTTTATCCACGCCGCTAATCCCATGAACATGTTTTCCACCATTTAAGCGCGATCACCTAACTACGAGCCTCCGTCGGATCGAAGTCAAGAAGCCGAGCAATGACAATCGTGCGTAAATAAAAAGCCAGACAACGTTGACTGACGATGGAAAATATGTTATTGTTTCGCGCGGTTCCCGTTATTTTTATGCGCAGCCAGGCACACGCGATACGAAACTGTTTCGCCCGTTTCTGGCGAAGCTATAGAAACGATACTTTCCATTCCTCTTCTCCGTTCCCAAGAAAACTCGCGGTTATAATCTCTCCTCGCCGAGCACAGCTTTTACATTAGCGCGATACGTTTAAAAATAAATTCGTCAGGAATTCCGATTGGGGGGGGCAAATAAAGTCATGAAAGGATTCGTCATCTACGGGGTCTTGTTTATGGCAACGCTGATAGACCCCATTAGTATCCACGTCGCGTTCCCGTGTTTCGTCGATTCGAATCGAGACGAGCGTGGGCTACGGAGATGTGGTTATCGATGGGAATAAATTCCCCTGGGACGTTTACCAAAATATTCGTGTGTAGAAGATCGCAGAGGCGTCCGTGGATCCCAGAGCAGCTTTAGGCGCGACGGGATCTTAGATTTATCTCCCTGCGCCTCTTATTCCCCTCCGATCGGCGAAAGGAGAGATAAAAAACGAAGGAGAGATTCCTCTCGAAGGGGTTATCGGACCTTTTACCGGTCATTTGTGACTCCAATTTACCTCATTAGCATCGCCGTCGGCATTCCTACGTAACGGGACACGCGCTATATTGAACCAGCTAGTGCGCTCGGGCAAGTATGGTTGCAGCTTACGCTTTACGCGCTATGCGTTTTATTGCAACAGGCGGTTGATGCCTCCGACGAGTGGAAATAAAAATGTCACTGAAATTGGTTTCTCTTTGATCACTCTACCTTGTTCCTTTTGGCGCCAGGGTGATTAAAGGAACGCGGAACTGAGTCCGGGATCCTTGTAAGACGAGCAAAAGAAAACTGGAGCTTGTTACAGGCGTGGTGGAAGGTGTTTAATCCTGTAATGAAATTCATGAGTGAATATCACGGCAGCAGTGTCTTTTTTGTGTTTTAAACTGGTGCTAATTTGTAGGGTTGTGAATAATATTATACATAGGTACCTATATTGTTTTCATTTGATAAGGAATGGAAAAAGGAATGGAACAACTCTTTAAATGTTTATGGATCGAAGTAGCCTTCTCATCTTTCTTTTGTTTATTAATCTCTTCTTACAGCTGAAAATGCTACGCCCTCTGTTTGACACAATTATTCTTTTCCTTATTAAAAATGGGACGAGAATGGCATTATATCTCCATTAACAGGTAATCGAGTTAAGGTTCGTGCGAACTTTGATCACGAAACGGAAAGTCAAATGAATTATAAATTTCGAGAATATTACACCTAGTGGGCAGTCAACGACCAAACGTTTTATTGACTTGGCCGCCAAACGCAGCACAAGTTCAATTACACACTTTCGCTTTCCTTCTTCCCACACACGCGACAATCTTCTGTTTCTTCCTCGTAGAACGAACGTTCAAGTGAAATGAATCACTCGCTGCACACAAATTTAAATCAACCACCGCGAAAAGGAAAAACACTTCCACGAACCTCGGCAGATTTTCACGCGTGCGATCGATCATCGGTCCTCGGAAATGATTTCAGTTCACTTTTTTCTCTGCTGCACATTCCAGGTGCAAATTCACCACATTGGCATTCGGATTATAAGTACAGGATGGTTCAAAAGAAAGGTTACAAAACTTTAGGGTTCATAATGAGTAAATGGCTTTAAACGAGTAAAAGAATTTGAACAAATATGTGCCTTAATAGTAATACTCACCAAGATACGTAAAATATTGTGCATCACCTTTATTCCAGGTGCTTTGAGGAAGTAATAACTTTCTTCCAATTCAATTCAAAGGGCGTAGCAGGTTAACCATAGGGAAATGGCCCAGCACCAATTTTATCATTTATGCTTGTTCAAATAATGCTCTTTGTATGAAAAACTACTATGAGTAATTTCAGATCTGTAACCCCTCCCGTGAGGGTGATATAGGGACAACAACCCCAATCTTTATAATTTTTTTTCTCGAAAACTACTTAAGATATTTGAACGCGACAAGTTGCGAATATTAGATACTTACTAACTCTACTAAATCTATTTTTTTCAAAATGTTGGAGTGATAATTAAGGGTAGAAATAAAGGAATCAATTATTTGAGGGTAGTTTTTGTAAACAAGCCCTTGAATGACACCAGCGAAAAAAATATGGATAATAGCTAAGTAGTGAGGCGTTACTCATGATTTTTTTCGTTGGTGTCACTCAAGGGGTTGTTTACAAAACCTACCCTCAAATCATTGATTCCTTCATTTCTACCCTTAATTATCACTCCAAAATTTTGAAAAAAATAGATTTATTACAGTTAGTAAGTACCTGATATTCGCAACTTGTCGCATTCAAATATCTTAAGTAGTTTTCGAGAAAAAAATCAGAAAGTTTGGGGTTGTTGTGCCTATATCACCCTTACGGGAGGGGTTACAGGTCTGAAATTACTCATAGTAGTTTTTCATGCAGAGAGCATTATTTTAACAAGCATAAATGACAAAATTGGTGCTGGGGCCGTTTCCCTATGCTGGCTCTGCTAGGTCCTTTCATCTCTTCGCTGTAAACAAATGCAAATGCAAATAGTATTTGATATACCCAAATAAGAATTAGATAGATCCAAGTTACACAGTTATATAAACTGCACAAAATTTCTACCCCTCTTTCTGAAACATCCCGTATACATCGTTCACAAATAAGACGTCCCTTTCTTCCGTCGTGTGCGAACACAATTTTCACGCATAAATGATTACTTTCTGATGGCGTGCACATACATTTTGTTCACACCTGCGGTGTTAAAGTTTCGCAGCGACGCGATAACGCACTACTTCTAACACAAAAATACCCAATAGTGGCCAGGTTGGCTTAGAGATCGACCTAGGGACGAAGACGCGGACGCCGTGCTCGCCGAATCCGAGCCGATTCGATGGTCCGATTGCTTCGTAAACATCTTTCGGTGATTAAATGGCTACCGTGTACCCGTTGCGCGCGATTATTAGGGACACTGTCATTCCGTACGAATGAATATTCATCGCGCAGTCAACCGCGGAGGCAGCTCGCCGGATTCACCGTGAATCCTGTTCGTGCACGACGAAATTACGTGGTTCCGTACGCAAATTACGATTTACGTAAGCGACGCGGTCGACACTGAAGGTAACTCGCCGAAACGCGACTCTTCTGTATAGAGAAAGAAGCTAAACAGTGTCGTGGAATCACTTCGGCTGAGTTTTGGGGTCAGCTATGGCCAATTTGAGGCGTCAAATTTCTTGAGGTTTCAATTGAATGAATTTGTAGAATCGAAGGTGGAGGGGAGACAGTGTTATTTGTTAATGCAATTGGTGTTCTTCAGGGTTGTAATTGAGAGACTTCGTGCAGGGCAATTGTGACAATACAAGGATAATGGTACATTAAAAGTTATCGACTGCTTTATGTAACTAATGTTGGTTAAAGAAAATAGACGGTTCTTCTGGAATACGTCACAGAAGTATTAATATTAATTGCAGTAATGCTTTCCATTTTATGACACTTAGAAGTAGGGGTTGCAGTGGATTGTTCTTTGTGAATGGTAATTCGTTAGGGAGTACCTACATGATAATATTCACAACTCTTGTTTTTCTAGCATTTTACTTAATATAATTAATCTAGAAATTTGTAAGTTCAGTGAAGATCAGAAGAGAAAACCTATTTTTCGGGCCAGAAATGTTTTTCGTGTAGGAAAAAGTGGTATTTAAAGAGAATTCATTTCTGCGTCTACATAGAATAGTATGCATGACGTAATGAAGCGTCTACTCCTTTTATATGACTGTAATAATTAAATTTTCGCAACGAATTAACTCGTCTTCCTTAGTTGAAATTAAACTCTCTCGTAGACAGCTAATTACTTCGATAACGAATACCTCTAATTATCGTCTAGATGGCTTTGATTGCCAAGTGAAATTGCCTGCTTTTTATTAATTACATGTAGAATAGAGGAGACTCGCTAGGCAGTTGGAAATCGTGAAACAATTCGTTCTTTTTATGCGTGGGTTTGAATAGAAATAAAGTATTGTTTCGAGTGAAATCTCACGGAGGGTATCGATGCTGAGTGTTCGTACAAATCGTGGAATTACTTTCACTATCGCGAGGTTACAGGCAAACATTTTTCTGTGTTCATTGAGCTGGCTTGAAAGAGCAGTAATGAATGAATCATTTATGAATCCTTTAATTTCATTTCAAATTTGCAGAGGAAAAATATGATTTCACGTGGAAATATCAAGGCATATAATTATTTTTTAAATAAACCCTCTAAAAGAAACTCCAAATCCCCTTCTATTCTTTACACCAAAATTCCACCTTATACCTGATCTTAATCCAAATTCAATTTACCACGATATGATTATCCCAAAATAATTTACTAAGAATTAGAGAAATGATCATTAGCAACTTACCACGACAAAAGGAACTAATGCGACTCCGTCGTATAATCCTATAAATTCAACATGTTTCCTAGAAAACTTCTCCCTTATAAATGAAAATGGCCTTAAGATTGTCTCTTATTATTATTCATGGCTTTATCGTGTCACGTCTACGCAAAGGTTCGCTTTCCGCAGAACATCTTATGCATCATTCAGCAGGATCTGTCCCATCGCGGATCAGATATGGCCGCTCCTTCAGCGGTCTGTAACTCTTTTTTTCTCGTTGAACTCGTCAACCGGCTTCATTTGTCACCGGAAAGACCTGCAGCATCTCGCCCGATCAACGACACGCCCGTCGGCGACCAGTGGCAGATTTTTCTTGGAAATCGCGACTAAAATGCGACTGTGCCTATCTCATTTTCGTCGAGGCCATCGTGGAAATGGAAGCAACGATACGTCGTGTTCGTTAGTTCCCCAGCCAATAAAATTTCGGTCCCTCGTCGATTCTGCATGCGGCTGACGTCGAAAGGATAGATTTAAAATTAGTTCCGCCGTGGTTCAGAGAATATCGGGAAATCCCCTTTTACCGGACGGCATGCAATTACGCGCGATATCGGGATTCTGCGAGGCCACAAAAAATCTATTCCTTCCACCAACGCGGAGCGGTAACGTCCAACGTCGCCATCGACATCTCCATTGCCCCGCAATTTCCCAATAAATCGTATTGACGCGTGCACGCGCGCATTTCATTACAGTCGCCTCGATTCGATTGCCTCCAATTGGCTTTGTGAAACATGGCGCGGAGTAATTCGAATTTCCCCAGGCTCCGGCCGGTTGGATGTGATCTTGATCTTCGTGCTCTTCAAGTACGTAATAAAATTTCTGGTTTAACGAAGCGCCATGGTGAACGTCACACATCTGCACACAAGGTATGTACGTGGATGCCCTTTGATCGCTATGATTTCGATCGGGCAGGCACGTTATGTTGTAACGATTACTCGGAGGCCTTGATAGATGAGGGTAGACTTGGATCGTTCATCGTTGCTGCTCGACGGAAGAGATCGAGGATAATTAGCTTCTCGTCCACCGCTGTGTGCTGATGGACTTTGGTATCGTTTGGCAGATTTAAAGTGTCTATCGTTAGTAGTCAGACCGGAGTTTAATGTATTTCAAATGTTTGCTACTGTATCCTGGAAGACTGAGCAGGATCTTTACTAAATTGCGGTGATCAGTTTGCTCGAGTTTGGTTTAATGGCTCCAAGTGCCTCGGAGTACTTCTGGTCTCCAGCAAATTCTGCCGAGTCAGGCATGCTGGAATCAGTTTTTATAGAATTTTGGTGAATTTGATCGAAGTTCAACAGACTGGTAACGCTTCTACAGTTTCTTCTGGTGAATCAAACAAGGGTTTGACGATCTTCCACTGTTTTCCCAACGGTTCTTGCGACCAGCTTGGCGATCAACAAGCTCGAGCCATCTGCTTTTGATCTTTGTTGAATCGCCAGAATTTGAGTCTTCTCATGTTACTTTCTTCTGCATCAGACGCAGTTTCAGTGGTTATGTGGGGAACCATGCGATCTGAAGCTTTTGTGTCGAGATCTCCTATTATTCTAGCGTAGCTTCACGCATCGTATACTAATCGAGGGAACCTGAACCCAGAGCGATTATTATATTTAAGGGTAATGCCACTGCAGAGCCCGGAAGAACAGCCTGAGTTTGAGAATTTTTTTATGCGAGTATAGTGAATAGAATACAAAATCTGTTTGAAGAGATTTATTGTACATTAGCTTGAAGTAGGATCACAGTTTTTTTTCAATCTTTTTAATACAACATGGCGGCGCCACAGCACAACAGAAAAAGCTTCTTCTGAAAAACAGTGTTTCGCGGTCGGAAAGATTTCTCCTTCAATTTTTGACCTAGAAGAAGAAACCGAAAAATTTTTAGTTCTATATGAGATTATCTCGGGAAATACTCCAGGAAATTAAAAAATACTGATTTTTGGAAGAATGGTGCGTGACTGAATAAAACACGGAACTGCCACAACCTCGAAATTGTTGAAACGTTTTGTTCAATCACGCACCGTTCGTACAAAAAACAGTATTTTTTTATTTCCTCGTATATTTCCCGAGATAATATTATATAGAACTTAAAAATTTTCGGTTTTTTGTTCTAAGTCAAAAATTGAAGGAGAAATCTTTCCGGCAGTGAAATAATGTTTTCCAGAAGGTGCTTATTTTAAAAAAAATTTATTAAGAAAAATTTAAAAAAAATTGTGATCCTACTTCAAGGTATGTACAATATATCCCTTCAAACAGATTTTGTATTCTATTCACTATACTCGCATAAAAAAAATCTCAAAATCAGGCGGCCTTTCCGGGCTTTACAGTGTCATTATCTCTTAATTCAATGCGATTTTTATATTTAATGAAAAGTAGATACAAAGTGATTACTCGCTTCTCTGCTCCTTCAATCTGACGTATCCTCTCCCTTCGAACGCACAATACTTTTATATCCACCGTACTCGCTAAAAACTCTCCACAGCAGACATAAAATCTAGCCAAAATAGATTCAAAGAAAATATCATTGCACAGTTCGCAGCTGCCTGGGAACCAGATATCGAACCTAGATTCCCCAACATTTAATTCCCACAAATGAAACCACTCGTCTTCGATAGCCCAAATAGATTAGACAAGTATCGTAAGAAGTAAAAAAAACCATCGCGCAACTTCACAAGACCAAGAATCAAACCCGGATCTTTCGCTCGATCTGAAATGATCCAGAAGCCTCGTAAATAAATTGGAATATCCAGGTCGACGAGATGTTTCTTCCCCATAACTCTAATAACCAAATGTCCACCTATAAATGAAGCATAAAGTGTGCGGGGAAGGTGGGACCGCGTCGAGTCGTTTAAACGATCTTAAAAAGGTGAGGCGCAGCTTGGATCGCGAGAAGAATACACAGGGCCGATCTCGGATAAAACGATCACTCCGACCTGCGCCTAACGGGATAACCTCGATAAACTTTGATTGTAATGTTGCTGGGAGAAGCCACTCCTAGTAATGCCGATGCCCGTGCCTCTGTATGCGTGGTGGTACGATGGTGCGCGTTAGGCGTCCACGACAGCGGCGTGCATAATCGACCCAATTCGGCTTATCCCGGTTTAAGACAGGTTTCAACGGACGGCGCAAAAACGATATTGAATAAAGTCGTGTGCTACAGTTTATGGATAATGGCCCTTTGCTTCTCGATCGTCCACCGGGCGAGCAACTGCTTTATTATCACCCGAGGAGATAACGACGACGGTGCCACCCGTTTAACGAGCGGGACGGGAATTAGAGATCAGTGGTAATTGGACCATCAACTTCGCCGATCGATGAAACGCGCGTGTAACCGCCACTGCCCCTGGGTCGATGGAAATTATCTGTGTTCGAAAGAAAAGTAAATTAATTCTGCTAGGATTGCGAGGGAATGGCAGATACTTTCAGAGGATTTAGTTTAGGGTAAATCCGGGAGACGCGGTCGACATAATATAAAATGGCTATTAAAACTAATATAGAGATTACTTATTTTTATCAGAACAAACCTATATGTTCAGAATTTTATATTTACTTACAATATTTACTGTAAACCGGGTTGAAAACTGAAGTCATGACATCTGATCGCCTCTCCCGAGGTGCCAGGAGAAATGGTTTTCATCGTTGGAAAGACCACTCACATGATTATTCATGGAAAATTAACAAAGGATAAAGCAAAATTATTTATGAGTGAATACACCTAGAGAATCATTGATATTTAATTTGTTTACACTAAACAAGTAAAGAACACATAAAAGGAAAAGTGAAATACCCACTAGCGATTAGCAAGGCAAATGAATACAAAAGTGAATAAATAAACTAAATAAACAAAAATAATAATAAAAAATAAACGAAACTAGTAAAAAAATCATAACTCGACCATCTCTCCTTTCTGCAGCGAGAGATAGTCTTCCCGTTAGCTTTGAGAGGAAGAGAAAATATGGCCAAATACTTTGGCTGCATTAACCCTCAATATTTCTACTATCTTATTATCCCAAACATTAAACGAAAATACACTTAGAATTATATTTTAAATACGATTCTGTGCAACCGCTGTTTGACAAAAGAGGTTAAATGTAACCTGAATTTACCTTTTAAAGCCTGTAAATCCAGAAAAACACAGAAGGAAGCGAAATGACGCTATTCATTCATCTGTTTGGCTTCTAGAGAAGGAATTGCTATGCACTTTAACGCATTTTTACGTACAGAGTCTGAAATATAGCGACTCGACCAACTCTCCGGCCCGACTGCGCCTCCCGGATTTACCCTAACAATGTAAAGAAGAATAATTATGTGAACAGTGAACTGAGAAATGGAATGTGTCTTTTAATTTCTTCGTAACAGTCATCTGAATTAGTTGTTGGTGGTGAATTGCCTTAAAACTGAATTTAGTAAAATGTAAGTCTTAAGTGTGGGTAATTATCTCCTTCTGAATCAATAATAAAAGACCGATCGAATTCTATACCACCGAGCGTATCGATTTCATCCTCCTCACGGTCACTTTACTTACATACGACCACTCGGCGTACAGCTTTGGAATCTTAACGAGAACAAATTATGAATATCAAAGAAGTTTCATTTCCACCGTCAGGTTCTCGGCGATAAACATCGTAGTGGTTCCCCCATATTCCTCTATCTGTTCCAACTTCCCTGTGCAGTGCACCGTCCGGTAGGACTTGCTCCAAAGTGGAACGTCGATCACCTGGCTCGATTATCTCGTCCAGGCGAATTAGTCCTGTCCCGTGACTGTTTTGCAAAAAAAATGTGGTCATGGAACGTTTCCTGACATCGCCAGGCTTCGTATACCGGAGCTAATTACGCGCCGAACCGTTCGTGCAGCTATTAATTTTCTAGGATCCTGCGCCAGATACGCGGAGTCGCGTGCAACAGTTAGAACTGTATTTCGTAGCCGGAGTTTTCCGCGCGGCACTCGATCCTTCCCCCCTCGATCGCCGAGCCACCGCGAGTTTATACTCTGGACTACCTACTCCTTTCTTTCCTCTCGTTTTGCCGCGGCGACCGTTGCATTAACGCGGCGAATCGAGGACGGGGCGTAAAGAAATTCAATCGATAGTAGTGGGACGATCGGCAGTCCCGTTTTTCGGAGTGTGATATCGGGCCAGCGTCGTACGGAAATCGTCAATGATAACTGTACCCTGAATTACGAGGCGTAATACTCGGCCAGGTGCACGGCTCTGCAGCGTCTTCTTCGTGCCTGTAAACCAACGAGCACGTAGAAGTGGAATGGCGTGTACACACTGTGGCTTATAGTACAGCGATAACGCCACAGAGATTTAATGCATACAAATGAATGAGCATTCTACTTAACCCTGCGACAACCTTCACTTCGACCGTTAATGCAACAATATGTCAAGGAACGAGAAACACAGATGTACTCATTAGCATTTTAACTCGATCAGGCTTTTCCAAGCGAGCGCCGGAAAAGTTTTGTACAAAGTCAATTCTGAGCTTGGTTCGTTCTCTGAATAAACATTGGGGGCATGTTGAACAATACTTTCCATGCTTGCAGAAAATATCGGCGTGAAAACACGTCGGCGACGCTCAGGGTGTTAATAACTGCATCGTGTCTCGATTAAAGAGTTTTCAAAGAAAGGAGAAGAGAATTGGGTAAATAAATCAGACCCCACCATGTTGTACGCCATTTACAATTTCATTTCAATGAGCATCTAAAGACCGACGAAAGTCAGCAGCCCGTGATGAATGATCAAAGAATGATCCATGGGTTAGATGACGACGTTGTCAGACGTAGGAGAGGATCGTTGAGGACGCGATTTCGCACGCGGATCGCGTGTGAACTGTCTAACGCGTCAAACAACAGATGGATCTCTCCTCGCGACACCTTTTCCGCTGGACGGTTTCTACGACACTTTAGATTTCACCGGCATTGTGGCCCGTTTTAGCTCCCCGCTAACGGTACACCGTCCACTTTGGCCAATATATGTTCAGGACAGTCGTCGAGACTTTCTTTCCACTCGGTCTCGTGATTTAGCGGAGACTTTAGGTGTAATCACTCCAGTCTGCGGTGTTATATAACACGGTGGCCATAAACTTTGCCTGGACGTGTTTGCAAACAGTTTGCACGGAGACTTGGCTCTGGGGAATGAAAAATACGCGAGAGATGACTGAGTAGGTGCTCGACTAGCAGGGACAATTGAAATTCCGTTTATATAAGAGTGTGAAGCGTGTAGTAGTTTGTCTTGGGTGGTAACTGCGAGTCTGCTGACACGAGCGCGACAGAATTCGAGTCTAAATTACCGCTCCATATAATGGATTATACGTGTATATTATGTAGTAGGTTTTAGGAGAAGGACCTAAATTAATGTTGTATGACCCAATTACAGGAACTCGACTTAAGTCGCATCATAACGGGATTATCAAGATCAAACAAGATGTTTCTATGTGTCGGTGGCTTGATTATATATGCATCTGTATTTTTAAACAAAATGTAAGGATTTTACCACACGTGCGATTCAGTCTTGCCGCTGCAAGGTTCATTTGAAAATTTTGAATTAAATGAGAAGATCGATAATAAGATAACTATAACTATAGACTTGTAGTATATAGCAAGGACTAGGTTAGTATATAGCAGTTAATCGCACACAGAAAGAAGTAAAAGGTTGGGGAGACCGGAGCTAGTTGACTAATTTTTAACATTTATAATTTTTGTTGCATACCAAAAGTTTACAAATTTCGTTAGGTGTACAGGCTTAATTTTGGAAATCGTTTTAATTGAGTCTAGGTTGTAGTTTTTATTATATTTAGATTAGTGAGACGAATAAGTCATCAAACCCCGGCTGTGGGGTTAGTTAAACAAATATTATGGGGTTAGTTGACTTGACATTTACTTTTCAGCTTTGACCCTTTGCTTGCGAAAGGCATACACATATATACATATATACACTGTCACAGTTCCATAAATATATATATGAAAACCGTATATATATACGCTGCCAATTCCATCAATATAGTATAAGAAAGGCGTTCATATATATCCTACGATCAATAAAATGTTTTTTATTTTTTTCCACTCCTTCACACTGTTTTTTTTATTAATTATCATGGTGTTAGATACTGTAATTATTTTGTATTTGTTTGTTATGATCTATTTGGAAGGCCTGAGAGTTTGAAGGGAGGATAGGGTGTAAAACTGGTAGGGGTGAGTTTCGAGGTATTTGTGGTGGGGGAAGTGGACTTGAGCAGCTAAACTCTTTGATATAAAGTGCAATTTCTAGCGGTGTTTCACGCACCGGATAAAATAAAAAACCGTAAATTATAGTAAATGTATCGCGTTTCCACAAAATATTCATCAAAAACTCATGAAGCAGTACTTAGTGGACAAAAATTCATAAATAGTCGAAACAAAAATATCTACTTCCCGCCATCCCTTTCAGATCTTTCGTTCTCACTGATAGAACACGCAAGTTTTTGTCACGGCGGCACATTAAATGGCAAGCTGGTCATTCATATGCTGCAATATCACGAATCGCAGCATAATTTACCCAATAATACAGCAATAAAGGGAATTAGTCAACTAACCTCGTTAGTCAACTAGCCCGGTCTCCCCTGCTTGTAACAATGGACAAAGAAAATTGCCAGTTAATGCGAGCTCAGGAATCCACTTGATTCTCTGATCCAAACATGCGCCGATGATTGTAAAAGCGGTTTAAGTGAAAAATCGAAGCAATTGAGTTTATTGTTTATTTCGTATCGCATATAAGCAATAAATTCAATTTTTTCAATTTTTCACTTAGACCACATTCATAATTACCAGCACATTCGTATTCATATCACATTTTGTAGAGGTCAATCTTTCACAAACTCCAGCGTACAATGCCACTTATAATCTTGACTTATCTCGTGAATATTGTTGCGCGTTCAAAGTTATCATTATCGATTGAGTCATCTTAACGAAGAGCATCATTGCGTAATTTTGTTATCTTTTACTTTTTACTGTTCTAACACGAAAATAGCTCGCTCATGTTTTACGAATGGGAATCCCTGCACGAGATTATCAGCGCGCTACCCCCACCACGAACCCCGCCAAAACAAATTTCCTAAAATCCGAATTTTTGCTATAAAAATTCACAATACCCTCTAGTAACCTTTATCGTTCAAACTCAATTCCTCCTTATCTTCGTTAACGAGCTCGTCACTTCGGAGCGAACATGCTTCATCCACGTCTACGAATACCATACTCTTAGTATTTCCTTCCACATCATCCTATATTCCAATCCCACATCCACAAATATTAAAAGAACCGTTCCGGCCTCTACGTTTAAAATCAAAACTAGATAAAAAAAATCAAACACGTCTCTTAGATTCTAATCAGCCTCGAAGACCAGGTTTCTGTTCCTCGCTATCGTAAACTTCAAACTCGTACTATTTACGACGTAAGCGTGTTTTTTCCCCTCGTCTGGTAATAAACGACAGGTTTGGCATCTGACTTTGGTCGAGATGCCTTATCATTTGTAACCATAACTCGGTGCAGCTTCTTCTATCATCGCCGCCGCGGGGGGACACGTCGCGATCAAACAGCTCTTTTTTCCTCTATACCTGATGGCGTGAAACGCCGACCAATAATCGATGGGATATCGTTTAATTAACGCCGGCACACTTCTTCGATCGCGGTTCACTAACCTTACTGTGTAGAGTTGGGGCCCGCTCCGTCCTCGGCGGGAGAGCGTCTTGTCTTCGAGATATCGAGCCACGGCGCGCAGCCGGTGCTGCGACGCGACGGCCCGACGGCGTCGACGCCGACGTCGGCGACGGTCACAGTACGTAAGGTGAAATTCATAACGATACACCCGATTGACCCTGGCTATTGTTGCGCGCGTAGCAGCGAGCGCAATCGCTAAGCTAATCAATGGATCGCTGAAAAGAAGAACGCATTATTGCAGTTGCCCCCGATTGAAGCCTGTTATCATGACGATATTGTTGTTTTGTGTTGCGAGCAGCGGTACAATCGGTACCAAGTAATAATGTAACCAGTCGTGCATATAGCTTGATAAACGGTTCGATTGAATTACGAAGTTGCCACGAACGAGATTCAAATCCCCCCCCCCCCCCCAATTCTCCAGCTGGCTGCGCGAGCAGCCTTTTGTCCGCTGATTTAAGGGCGCACCTTATTAGCGCAGCTATTTCTACCAACAAGATTAATTATTCAATTTTGAGAAAAAGGATAAGTTCATCCAAAAGTGGCATTGTATTTAATCAACGTAGCATATCGGAGGAGTTGTATTGTACAGTGTGTACAATTGTGGCTTGATATTGTTGATGATATAATCGTGCAAGAGTTGTAGTTAGAGACGGAGATATAGTATTGGACTTTGTCTTCCCCGAAATGACGATACCTCCTGGTATCGCTCAATTTTCCGCCGAATCACATTTAAGGCTGTACTTCCGAATGTCCCCGGTGGCCGATCGAACCCTAAATCTAAAATTGTTGCTTCGGGAATTTAATAGTTTCCGAGATATTAATAAAGAATTCTTAGTATTTCTCTTGACTCGTTCCAATGTAATGGACACAAGGATAAACGAACTACCGTTTAGGAATAATGTTTATATGTATATATATATTTATTATTTCAACTAAGTTTCGAACTGGACTCTGTGACTGAGACTGGTGGTTTTCGGAATAGTAATGCTACTGGATAAGGGAATGCGATGGGTTTTAAAGGTTTCGGAATGTAAGAGAGGGGATGACGGGATAGGGCAGAAGTGCAGGGTTTTGGATAGGTGAGGCATTAGCTAAGATTACGATAGGTAGCAGGGATGACGCAGTATTTACATTTACTCAGCATTTCGGTACTTAAGTGTGAATCATGTGTACAGAGAAAGTCAGAGGCAAAAGATAAATAAGGGTCAGTACATTACACCAACATCAAGCATTCCACTTTCCAACTTGTTCTGGATACAGTCGAACCTCGATAACTTGGATCTCAAGGGAAGGGAACATTTTTTCGAATTATAGAGGTTTCGGCTTATCGAGTTTTAGAGGTGTTTACAGCGGACCGGAAGGGAATGAAGGAAATTTTCGATTTTTAGAGGTTTTCGAGTTATCGAAGTTCGACTGTGTTAGTATTGGTTAGGGCTAGATCAGCGCGGGGGATGCGCGCCCGCTCGCGGGCCCGTAAAGCGTGGTAGCGAACCGCAATCACATGAGTTTGGAGATTTGAACCAGAAACTTGCGGATGCGATGCATCCTATTATACAAGGTGGATACTCATTACTCCATCGATAGTCAATACCCTAGGGCGTGATTCTACAGGCCAAAATAAGACGAAAATATAGAATACAATTTTTTAATATCGCGCTTCAATTTCAAGAAAATTGGCTTTGAATTTCAGCTATTTGAATTACGCGTGCTATTTAGACTCCTAAGGGGCACGCGGAGGTAAAGAGAACACTTCCAGGTCTCCATAGGTAAAACAAATTGTGGGTAAATCAGTAAAATAATCTTTTATTAATATTTCGGAAACGAACAAATACCCGAAGCTACAATTTTAGATTTAAGTTCCACACCCCTCCCCACCCGTCCCTTCAAACCTTGTCCCAATCGGCCGCTGGGGCCATTCGGAAGTACATCCACATTTAATTCCACAGACACTTCCTGCGAATTCCATCCCGTTTCCCTATGTCCCTCGTCTTACACCGAAAAGTCGCTGGGGCGCTAAGACTTCTCGCTTTTAAAAATCGTTGGAAAGGAACGCGCTAAGGTTGGAGGTTGGAATGTCTCGGGAGAATAATGGCCGCGCAATTCAGGTTAATACGGGCATTACGATATTTCTTGGGCTGCAATTCAGTTGCCCCGCGGTCGGTAGCGTGATCCGCGGTTCGCGTTTCCCGTTCCGCGCCGTAAAGAACAGAACTCGGCGAAGAAGGTGAAGGTCGAGCAGCAGGTACCTACGACCGTGGGAATGAAGACGCGTTGCCTTGGTGCCATCTTATCTCCTCGGCCTGATAAACTTGTTTCGCGTACAAACGCCACGATAATTCCTTACGTGTTACGCGCGCGTTATCGAAT
Source organism: Andrena marginata (assembly GCA_963932335.1). Lineage (NCBI taxonomy): Eukaryota > Metazoa > Arthropoda > Insecta > Hymenoptera > Andrenidae > Andrena > Andrena marginata. The sequence continues at coordinate 48,897,502 of OZ010659.1, read as the reverse complement.
AATAGATACCGCCTGTTTGTTGTTAATTACAGCGCGATAACTCCGCCGTAAAGCGCATTCCTCCTCCCAAGCACGCGTGCGCCGTCGAGGGAACAATGCATTATTCCGACTGCTTGATTTGCGGCTCCCTCGTCCTTAATTCTCGATTAGACCGTTTGCCACGCACTAGGCATGTTTTATAATTAACGTGCGCGCACCACCCGCACGGACCTTGAGCGCAATCGTTCTCGAAGCAACGCCTTCGAATTTCGCTTTTCGAATCGCCAGCGTCGCGCAGGAGTCCACCAGCCGCGACACGTATTTTTCCAGTTTTCGTCTTTGTGCCTCGGTGTGCCCCGTTTCTATTGATCCTTGGAACGAGAGGAGCGTGATCGGCCGCAGATTTATCACTGGGCTGTCCTTGCCGCTCAATTTCGCTTTTCACAGAGATCGTTCTCTGAAAAGTGCGACGATGGATCGTTTTCTGTAATTCTGTAACCAGCCTGCTGCTAAACCTTGCCACCGTGCCGACCCTCGAAGATCGCCTCTCGCGTAGCGAGGAGGAAATCGTCGAACTTATGGGCGAGCTAGTCGCAGGAGGGTGGATAAGGATCGACGACCACAGACGCGATCCCGTGGGCCAATTTCACTGCGATACGTTGTAATAGTAATAAAAGGCAGATGTCAGGAAGCGGTCCCGAAGAGTGATTGAGGCTTTCCCTCCGCCGAGGACAGTCTCGCAGGAAGAACGAGAGATTGGGATTGCTTGGAATTTATTTGACTTGCATGACCGTATGATAATCGCCGGAATAAGTTTAGTTAACAATGCTCTCCGCCCGGCTGTTTGCAATTTTTCGTGGTGAGATCGCAACAATGCTACGCTGGCCTGAATCGAGTTCGAATCTCGTGGATCGCTGGAACAGAAAAGGGACACGGAGTCATTTCGGTGAAAAGCAATAAATTTTTGTTTAGAAGAGTAGGAATGATAATAATATAGAAAGATATTGATTTGTGGAGATTTGTCAAGTTTTGTTATAAATTATTGTTTACATTAGTGTCTGTCCTTTTTTGGAGTAGGTAATTATTCTTTATAGTCACTAATTGTAAGATCTCATTTTTGATGTTTACCTTTTCATTTTCCTCGATAAGATCTGTTCCATGAATTGAACGATGAACCTTCTTATCCATTTCAACAACGGGTTCCACAAAAACTGGTATCTCCAAAAACATTTTTCAATTTTCACATAGGTGTTGTTGAAAACACTAGCTCAGAATATTTTAATAAATACACAGTAAAATATTCCTGATACAGCATTAATATAGAATTAAAGGAACATCATACTTCGAACTTTGAAGGGAGTTTCTTTAATCCCAGCCTGCATAGTTCTCACAATTTCCAGGATTCTTCCCACTTCCTTATACAACTTCAAATTAAAAATCAAATGAAATTACACTCCCTTTCCAATTCACGCATAAAACATAGTCTTCAGTATTCGAACTCTCATCGATATTTCGCACAAATTTCTCTAATAAAAGCTTTATATTCTTTCCATAGAATAATTCATTTTTCTGATAATGAATTAATTATCATTTCTAAACATCTAAGTGACCGTTTACATCGTGCATATTTTATTTTCACGAGTTGGAAAGATTTGCACCAAGTATGGCGACGAATTGAAAGGCTAGTAAATCGTACACTAGTCTCAATGGGGGACTGTGTATTACACTGTCAATCAAGCGTTCCAACTGAACGGTCACTGACTGAAATACAGGTTGACGTCTGTAACGAAACTACCCCCTACTGTACGCTCACCCTATGTAGGTTGAAGCCCTACAGAGCTCGGTGGCTGTTTCTGGGACAGCAGTTTTAAAGTTTTGCGCGGAATAGCTTTGAATCACGCCGATCGAACGGTGCCGTTGTCGGTTTCAATAACTTTCGGAAACTCGGCCAAACTTACGCATCGCACTTCCCACGTACTTAGACGGTAGACGTTTACAAATGAATCCCGACGGGGATTCCGGTAAATAGACGCCGCGATAGCGGAACGTCTACTACGTTATCGAATAAGTAATCCTCGGTTTCGGGTGTCAGCTCCAAATAAACACGACTCTGGGCAGAGCGAAGATTTTTAATCGAGTGCGCAGTTGGCTTGAATGACGTTTCATTAAACTGATGGTGCCTTAACTGGTTCAACGTCACTTAAAAATTGGTCCTTTTTAGAATTGACACGATTGATCAGCGCTGCTAAAATTTTGTGCAAATCATAGAAGCTTGGACCACGTTCATTTCGTTTCTGAAAAGTTCCCTTTTTTTAATGGGAGATCGAGCGCTGAGGTTTCCTTTGAAAACTTAGTGCGCTATTGTATAGGTTACTTTACTAGCATTCACAATTATTTGAAATCGCTAGATACTGTAAACGGTGCTGATCGATAAATACTGTTACTGAGTTATACGGTAATGCCAGATGTCTTACGTTAATGAAAGGAAGATATTGGACGCTCGAAGAGGTGAAGCTTCATTCATCGATGCTGAAACGAATCTATTCAAAAGTCCAATAAATCGAATCGGTTTCTGTTCTATAATAACCGAACAGCACAAGGGAATCCCCAGTTTTCAATTCATGTGGGCAATAACATTCTGCTGTGTCCAAAATTTTTTTTACATCCACAGGTTTTGCAAGAAACTAGCGATACCCAAATTCTGATCGAAAATTTACAACGAAACAACCGTACCCAATGCTCTTCCCGTATTCTCTTGGAAATGTCAGTATGCAACCACGCGGACATTACGCATCGGATGTCCATCGTGACAAAATGAATGCTTCCGCGATGCATAGTAATCTCGGCGTCGGCCATGGAGAGGAAGAGAACAATTTTTTCGATGCTTTGAAAATCACTGGCGCACACGGTCGCTGTGCTTCATGAAAACTGTATGAACAGGGGAACAAAGAAGCTGTGTACGAAATTACGAAGTATCTGAACGCTTTGACATCGCAGGAAAAGTTGAACTTTGTCTAAACGCCATCACCGCTAGAGATGCTTCAGGTGCAGTTGTAATAAAATTGTACAAAAAGTAGAAAACCATTTTTCGGAGGTAGATACATAAGCCTTAGCTACTTGCACATATGAAACTCCTGAAGAGCTAATTTTAATGATGAACATTGCAAAAATGAACGATTAAAATTACTTCAGACGCAATTTTCACGGTAGATCGTAAGAACGAAGTGTGTTGGCGGTAGAAACTTTGGACAAACCTTGAAGAGAAGAAATTTGGGCTCCATAGATTTATAAAATATTTAAGTTTATGGTGACCGTATCTAATATTGCCTAGCAAAAGTTATATCGATGTCAATTGAGTAATAATTGATATTTTTGCATGCAATTCGGTTCAAAGTAAAGGGAAACTATTCATCTTTCATGTAGCATAAGTTAGAATTCTTGAAACCTACAAATTTTTAATTAGGAATTAGAAAGCGTAAAACATGCAAAAATTCGGTCCTAAAAAAGTATACCTAATATCGCCTACTTAACAAATATGGATTAATTCATGTATATTAATTCACATGTGGTTTTTATTATTTCTTGCTCTATAAATGTTTTTTATCAACCTTTGATTGTATTTTTATTACAAAAATATAGAAATAGGATTTGTAAAATATTTTATTTTTTACGTTCGGATGTGCATATTGGACAAATAAAGTTTATTCCGGTTGCTCCGCAAATTTCGTGACCCCACCTGTAACAAACATTACATCGAAAACATTGTTCTCCAGTAGCCGGTATTGAGAACACGCATACTGCTAAAAGCAAAACGCTATTTTCATTACGAAAAATATTTGAATCGATTCCACTCCTTAAGTACATAATTAATTAGGTATTTCTAGTAGATATTCTTGCATTCACCGAATTATTAGACTTCCCTTCTCAGTGTGTGATGTAAAATTGCGGCAGTCCAATAAATTTTTACACTATCGAGATTCTCTAAAATATTTCCCTATCTGTAATCGTTGATCACATGACGCTGCAATTACAGAACGTCTTCCTACGTATGTTTAGGTACTAATTCAGTGCACAATCGATAAATTTTATTGCTTACTTTGCGAGATATACCGAGTGGCGATATTAAGTACGGTCACCTTACACTTTACAGACCTCCAATTTTATAACTCACGTCTACCACCGATCTTCCTCAAGATTCTCAGAACATTTTCGCCTACCTCTGGCAAAAAAAAATTTCGCACCTTCGATCGCACCAAATTCGACACCGTCACAATTTCTATAATTCCCTATGATCCTTCATCCACGCTGTTGTACAAATCCGCTGTATAATAAAAACGAACTACTACCACCATTTACGAAACCCGTCACCTGGCTCTAACCCAACAACGTTAAATAGATCATTAGCGACCGATCACGCGCCCCGATTTCCTTCCCTCGCCTTCCGCTTCCTAACTGGAAAACGCAATCGGTCCAGGGAACGTGCCGCAGGTTTTCGGCGAAGCTTTCCGCGGCCGCGGAAAAAGGAAAAGGAGAGCACATCGAAACGCGGAGCGGCCGAATGGGAACGAGAAAGAGAGGGCGAAAGAGGTAGGGAGAGGGCGTTTAAATACGAGGAGAGACGCGCGTGCTCCTTCAGTCCGGCGCTAACAGTCCAAACCGATTCACATCCGGACACCTGGACGAAAGTAGAAGAGTCCTTCCGTCGAGGACGAGTCAGACGCTGCGTCCTGGCCCAGGGGTAGTCGAAGGGGGTTGACGAGGGACACCGAAAGCGGGCCACGTACCGTCTACCGTGAACCGCGAGGATCCGTGACGGCCCGAGGCGGAAGCCAGAAGTGGCGGGCAGGCTGATCTCGAGGGGCAGACAGTGCGTGTGGTAATGTGTCAGTGAAAAAGTTCGGCTCAGGACCATCCGGCAGAAGGGAAGACTAGGAGCAGCGAGGAGGAAGCAGAATGACAAACAGCATGAAGCAGACGGTGATAAAGTGAGTTTCCCAACGTTCCCTGGCGCGCTAAAAATCTGAAAGTTCGGCGGGATTCGAGGACGCGTTAGTAGTTACACCGAGGGCAGTCGTAACGCCGCAATGCTCGACGTACGTGGCTCGCCGTTGTATCGCTGATTTGTAGCAGCGATTTTGCCGAGTTAAAAATACCTGTATACCTGTGTGACGTCTTTTCGGTCGCGGCGCGTTTGATTTTCTTTTAATTAAAGGGGTCACGCGACATTGGGATTTCGCTTCGAGCTTTCCCCTTGTTTTTATATATGTATATATATTGGCAGGATTATGTAAGCACATCGAAAACGCCGTAGTTTGCAGCTGCAACGAAAAATTATCTCGTTATATCGGATGAAGGTGGGGTATCGTTGATAAGGATCCAGTAATTGGCTGAGTCAGTCGTTATCACCGAGCATGCGTACATTATTCTGTTACGATCATTCGCGGGGGTAGCTATACAATTTATACATTATTTAGAGGCACTCCGTCGAACGGCGAAGTCATCGAGTCGAGTAGTCCGGTTTAAATTAGTCTTTGCACGAGCCGCGACGATCGATATTATTTTTCACGAAGCTGTATTGCCCCTGGTCGATGGCCAATTTCGCGCCTCGCTCGGCGCACCTTATCTCGGTGCGTCGATCCGGGATTCCGGATTACATCGACACGTAAATAACCTCTGCGCGGATTATCGAGCGAGTTTTCAAAACCCGCAGATGCATCATCGCGCGTCGCAAGAGCACGGCGAATCTGCTTTGTTACGAGTACGCTCGCGTGTACGCCCGCCCAGAGCACGCTTTAATCTCGCCGCTTTCTCTTCGGCCGTTTCTTTTATCGCGAAACTCCCGGCGGAACGAAACGATCGCTGACAAACGCGGCGTAAGAAGGCGGATAATGATCGGTACGTAAGTGCGTTGCAAGCCGCCAGGCGCAGAATTATTGACGAGGAATGATGGTTGTTCGAGAATTGGCCCACGTGCTGGTTCCTTTCCGATCTCTAGTATTTCGAAGCTTGTACATTGGTAGCTGTGTTACGTATCGGTTAATTGACTCGACTCGTTCGTGGCCCGTTGCATAAATCGGGGCTGGTTCTTCCTGCTCGAGAGGAATCTCGTGATTTCAATGCAAGTCGGGATTCACGATGATAAAACACGCCGTCCAGGCATTGATGTTACGCCCGGTACACTGTCTTGTCGATTATTGTCACCGCAGGACCCGCGAATATCCGTCGGAGATTCGTCCGACAGTCAAGCGACCAGGCATCGCTGTCTCAATCGAGCAATTTCGGGATTCAGCAAATCGTTTACGCTTCCGATCTATACTGTTCGCGATCTGGTTTGCTTTACGTCTGACGAGGGTAACTGAAGCGCGGAAGGTGTTAACTATGCTTCCTTCGTCCACGGTCGCTTCATTTACGTTCAAGGTTAATAGTTTCTGCGGCGTCGGCGTGGAAACACGCCAGGGGACTTGCGTGCTGTGCACGGTTTTGGAAAGCATTGAAGGTATTGTTCCGGAGTAGCGAACGTTTACTTTGAAAGCAAACCAAGCAGAGGGTTAGTTATCTACGGAACTATCCCGAAAGAAGCGATCGCTTGGGATGGCCCGAGTTAGAGAGACATTTTTTTAAAAATTGCATCACTCAAGGTGTTAACGCTGACTGACACGCGGGCCATGATAATTATCGGTGGTGAAATTTTTGAAACTTTTATTCAATGAAATAAGGTGTTTCTCAATTTAGTGTCGAAATTAAAATAGAAAAAGAGCTGAAAGTGTGGAGGATGTTATACAACTACTTTCTGTAATTGAATATTTCGTTTCCTCATCACTTTTTATAGTCTTACAAAAAATCTGAATTTCCACCTGCCACGGTGTTAATGCACTTTGTATTGGGACGATGTTTAGTCCTGTCGTTGCTCTGGTCCCTTTGCGTTTGTTCGTGCTTTCCTTGAGCATTTAAATGAATCGAGGAGGAGACAAGACGGTTGGTTTCTGGGTCTCACGCGCTTCCGTGTTGACGAAAGCATTTAACAGGGTGTTGCTAACGATCCTGCGAGGAAAAGATGTTGCAAGATTGAAGGTCTAGAACGGTATTAAGTTCGATTTCCTTTCTAAATACGCGCGAAAGATTGGCAGGCGATGGGCTTTCCCAAAGCTGCTCCAATTGCTCAAATATTCTACTTGATTTTTATTCGCCTTTATCACTTATTCTAGGAAAATACATGTGGAGTCAGTAACGTAGTAGAACAATTAGAGTAAGAGTCATATAGCTAAATCTGAAGCTAAACACATTTAGAGTGAGACACGAATTCAACTAGAATTAATATCGACCGCAGCTTGAACTCCGTGAATTTAGACATGAAGGTAATGGATGTCGCGCTGAGAATAGTATTGAACGATATATTATTGTATATTTAACTAGATAATGAATAACATCCTAAGGAACAAAAATGTCTTAATAACTAAAGACACGGAATTAATCGTTGGAATATTGGAATTCTTCAGTGAAGAGCTTCAAATATTCATTCTAAGATCACTGGTTAATTATTTGCAAGCAGAATATCTCAATATCCAAAAAACTGAGTATTGCAAGCAAGATTAGCTTACAGACCTTCGGTTCGTTAAAACTCTTTCATTCCCTTTCACAAGTTCCGTTGACCGGTTCGTGTCTATAGACCCGAACTCTCAGGAACGAGCGCAAGTAATATTAAACCAGAATTTCTCTTTCAGCTATTGAGCAAAACAGTCCACCCCTCTTTCTCCCCTTTCACTCCACTTACGTACGCCATTTGCAAGCGCGTTCTACCTCTCCCATCGATAATTACCTTCCATCTCGACAGATTATCGAACGCGAGTCATCATCGACGGAGACATATTATTTCTCGCGGTTCGACCTGGAATTTCCTCATTTATTTCCTTATCCACGGTTCACCACCACGCTTGCGTTTAAAATTACGCGCGGCCGCCGGCTCGTTTGCGCGCGATCTCTCGGTGCTTTACGATTGTGGTAATCGGGTTGCGTCAAAACTGTTTCGCGGCCGTGCTTGTAAACGCGACACGTCTTTCGCGAAGAGGAAACGTATACCCGCGGTGAACGTACGTATCAGCTCGTAACATATTCAACGCGTGCTGATCAGTCCTTAAACCCCGGCGCGGTGAAAGTTCTTCGAAGCCAGTTTCACGCTCCAGCATATTACGAGCCGAGTTTGCGAACGTCTGTGCAGTCGTCCACGGATCGATCCTCTGCTGGAGCCACGATTCACTTCAATCTAGGAGTCAAAAATGCTCCAACTACCAACGCCGCTCTGTTGCAAATTTTTAGCGCACATTTGTAGGAACACGCTTAACAGGTAGATTGTATATGTATTTGTACTACGTTTTGATTTTCCTAAAGTCTTGATATAATCTTCTCTGATAACTGTATATGTATATACGTGTTTTTTTTCTGAATTTTTAAATATTCAATTTTTCTGTGTCTATTTAAATTAGTTTTACGTATAGAATCTAAGAAGGGTGAAGCTTTGAGCTAGATTTTTCCACCGAAGTTTGGAGTACTGTGCTTTGTAAGCGAAAAATTTAAAGAAAAATTGAATTCGCGACTTACTTTGTGTTACATCGGGTTAAATTGCAAAATTACAAAATAAGCGATAAATTCAATTTTCTACCTTCTTGATTTATACCACTTTCATAGTCACTCGCACTTATTTTATACGTTTAACGCATTATTGTAGACATAGTAGTAACCCTAGTAGCACAAAATATTGGTTAAATATTTTTTCCAAATATTAAAAAAATATTTTTTTAGCCACAGTTTTTAATATGGAAAAAATGTTGATTCCAAATATTGTATACACATACTGAAAATGTGAAATAAAGGTTTAGAAAATAAAATATTCGAAAAAAAATGCTTTTCTTTCTACCATTCAATAAATATTTACTTTATATTTGAAAAAGAATGTTTTTTCATAATATAAAATGAATATTTCCCGAACATTCGGAAAAAATGTTTTGTTTCAAATAGTAAATAAATATTTACTTTATATTTGAAAAAAGAATGTTTTTTTCATAATATAAAATGAATATTTCCAGCATATTTGGAAAATATATTTGCTTCTTAATCTAGAATAAATATTGTATGTATGTTTAAATATCAAAAAGAGATTGAACCTCTTTTTAATATTGGATGTATGTGCATTCAATATTTTGTGCTACTAGGGAACTGTACACGAAATTCGTCGTCAGCAGTGAACTGCTAGTCGCCATTTTGGTTCCCTCCTACTATAATTAAAAGAAACAGTCATCGACTCTACTTCGTTTCTTTCGCCATTGTCGAAATTGTTTCCTTCGCGCCAATGCCATCCTCTGTCGCCAGAACCTCGACTTTAAGGTCCCCGTAACTCGAACGCCGCGATAGGATCGATGGTGGCGTGGACTTCGATCTCGCGCGCGGCGTTTGCCTCCAGCTCGGCGTTCTTTTTACGATGTTCGAAATTTCACTTGGCGTAGCTAGGAGCCCATCTTATCGCTACCTCGACGCCACGCTTACGATACACTATCTCGCTTCCTTCTTCCAAATTCTACGCACGTTTGCCTCCTAAATCATTTTAGCAAACAATCGCGACAGCCTTGTATCACTTCTCGTCGATTACACAACTAAACCTCACCCTTCTGCCACTTCCCGTGGCGTTCCCTTCCTCTTCCACGTTCGGGCGACGGTTCGAGGAACGATAGTTTTCGGGATCCATGCGATTCAGATCTCGCGCGATCCAGGCGAACGCCGTCGGCGCTGAAACGCGCGCGAAACCGATTTGCGCGACGATGAGCTCGATGAACACCGCCGTTGATTCTTCTTCGACACCATCCTTAATTATATTTCTTTGCCGTAAGATTTTTTACAATCTTTTTATTAGGATCTAGTGCAGGGATTTTAATAAGTTTGAATAGTTGTTTTTAAGAATTGAGCGCGCAACTTTTTTCATCTTAAGTCTGAAATTGGGGAATTGTAGTTTGGAAGTAACGGGCGACAATCGTGAGATTACTTTCGATCGGAGGAAACTTACATTTAGAATTGTCCCCGCCATCTCCACCGTCGACTGTCAGTGATAAAGTGATTTAAGCTAGGCTCTCACTACGCCTCGCCTCGGCGCAACTTATTTTCGCACTCGCATCTAGGCTTGAGTCGCCTCGGGTTTTCTGTACCTGAAGTTATCTAAGCTTGCTTCGGTTCGTGTGTTTGGTCAGTTGCTCAGAGAACCTTTTCCTTCCTCTTTTAGCGGCCACCGAAAGCGGTGGCATTGCATCCACTTAAACTATGCCTCACCTCGGCTCGCCTCGTCTTGCCTCTTTTCGTCATAATATTCATTCCGCGGCTCGGAGTCGCGCCGAGGCGAGGCGCAGTGTGACTCAAATTGTCAAAATACATATGAAAAACATAGGAATACCTTTGGAATCCAAGTAACCGCAGAGTTGCATTAAAAAAGGATTGATCAGGAATTTTGTAGCAGGTTTCTGTATCGTCTCTAAGCAAGAATTATATTATTTTATTGAACTATTGTACTGCGATACTTTTCTCACAGTCTGTAGAATGGAGCGTGTGAAAGGGAATCCGCAAATGTAAATAGGCGAAAGTGAGAAGAAAGTGAATTTCAGCATAACTATGAGACAGTTACTTTTTTTTTTTTTTTTCAAGTAGAAACCGAGCTACATTGTATGCAAATACTTCTCCTTAATTACTGCTCGATGCATGTATCGGTATGTAACACAATGAAAATCGATTAACAACGAGTTTCAAACCTGCGTTATAACGACAGTATCGAACTGCTGGTATAAAAACTTGATTGGACAGTTTTATCGGTTATAAAAGTTTTAACGATCTCGTCAGGGAAGCAACGCACTTCCTACTGAACTTAATTACGGATTTACTATTCTTCGTGAAAAGCTCTTTAAGCCGACAAGTGGAATATTTGAAAATAAAAATGTGGTAAAAAATGGCACTCTGGCTTTCACCCTTATACGCCGCAGCTGACGACGTTACACTGTCACGATACTTATAACGTGCATTATGGTACGGCCATAAGCAACGGCGACGACGTCGTTGCACGTCGACAATTTCATAGTCGACAGTTTAATTAAATTCGTTGCTATCTAGTAAACTCGGTGTAAGCTACAGTTTCCTCCATGGCAGTTACGCTGTAACATCTTTTATGCGGACCCTTCGTAAACCGTGTATGTACCTACATAGAAACCAAGTAATTGGCCACGCTGGTAAACAATTTGTTTTTAGCCCTTCGATACGAGCAAGACAGCTAACGAAAGCAATATAATTAAATGTACATCGAAATTGTTCATGTTTCGTGGTAGTTGAAGACTTTTCAGATCGAAGTCGAAGAATTTCTAAGTGGACGTTGCGATGATTATTTACGAAATTTTTTCCTCGACTTCAGAGCTGAATTTTGGGTAAATTTCGTTTTCAAATCTCTTCCAGTTTCATTTGAATTATTTGTTATTGTCATTAATAGGTTCCGAGGTGTTTACGTGGTGATATAAGGCAACCTGTGACATTTCTGTGGAAAATCTTTTTTATTTTATGCTATTACTATATAATGCTGGATCGTGAAATAAAAGTGAAAGAGTAAGGAAAAATGGTGATATCTTAAATCGAAAAGTAAATCGATTTTGAAACTAAATTACTATTTAATACATTTATTTCCACAAAATTTTGCGAACACGTCGCAGTTTTCTAAACTTCTCATTGTTGTCTCCTTGAAATGGACATTCAACGGTAGAACGTTAAGTCTATTTGATCAGAAGAGACATTCGAGAATGTCTGCAATTCCAGACATTCTTATTACTCAAGATTTCTATAAGAATCAAGTAAACCAAGAGAAAGCTCTGTCCATTGAGCTCCTTTAAGACTCGCATTTTCATAAAGTATTACGTTAAACATCTTCAGTTGCAAAAGAATATTTCATAATGAATGAAAATTTGATTTTAAAGAGAATATAAAGAATAAGATAACTTTCTCATTGATCCACATCTTATGTAACATTTCCTAATCAAGATGTAACTTGATAAAATATTACTGTTTAAGAGATTTCAGCCTCGACCTTCGTCAAAATGACAGAAAGCAGAAAAGAAAGTAAAAGGGAGAATCTGAACACTTTTTTCCAAATTCTTGCGACAAGTTCGTAACGGGGGAAGTGAAAGCGAACTGCTCGACTTCCTCCGAGTGACCAACGCGGAGAAATCTCGCGATCATAAAATAAGGGGAGGCAAAGACGGTCGCGCAGTGATGAAAGTCGCGGGATGTTGCAACCGAGAAGTAGTCGACTTTTCGCGAATTATAAAACAGTGGTGCGCGTGCTGATGCACCATGTAAATATTAAATATTTACATGCGCCTGCAAACGTATCGCGCCGTTTACATCGAATTTTGAAACCAATTTTGGTCGCTTATATGCAAGCAAAGAAATTAGCTTTCTGAGTATTATATTTTACTAGCTAAACCGTTACCTGGTTTCACCCGGGAATTATTATTATTTATTATTTTAGATAGCATATTTATAAATAGCCTATAATCTAATCTAGGACGTACTTAATGTATATTCAAAATTTTATTAAATTCCGTACAGCCGTTTAGGCGTGAAAGAGGGACAAACAAAACAGACAACATTTCACTTTTAAATATTAGTAAGGATATTGGATTTATAATTTCTCTATTCCACTACTCAGTATCTTAGTTTTAGGTAATTTGAGAATGAAGGAAAGTCGTGGAAAAGTAATCCAAGGAATGCGAGTGCGGAATGAATCTCTTAAAACAGAATGCGACAGAGTCTGATTCTTGTAATAAAAATTAATTTGCTATTATTCCTCATTTCGGTCTCACGATAGCTACTGTTTGCTGACGTACATGCAAATATTATTGCTGCGACTTTCCCGTATTTATCATGTCCTTTACAAATTTTCCTCTGACGCAACAATTAGTAGGAAAACGTCAGAAAATCCTGCATCCTGGGGTAATTGCATATCCCCCTCTCTAATCACCGCCGAAATTAACTTCAGCAGACTCATCGCTCGGGTATTTAATTCCAGCCTCCGTTTTATTTTCATTTTATATTGTATATTTGCACACAATACGCGTTGCGGAGGAAAAGTGAAAAGCGAAGAAGAATATTGTTATTAGCTTCTCGACGCCGTGACTGAAACGCAACGACAATCTTCATTTGCGTGGCTGCTTCTACATAACCGGTAGTGCGCGACGGCAGATCATTGTCTTATCAAGCAGACTTCTTCGGCTTCTCTATAAAAGGCGGTTACTTTCTACAGGAAGTGACTGTAGCACTGGTCGAGATCGATTCTTTAATCGTTGGAGCAGAACTAAAGTTGCACTCGTCCACCTCCGTCTCGTTTCAACGCGTCGAAAAAAACGGACGATAATAGGCTGTTGAGTTATAACGCCGTGCGAATACGCCTGAAGCAGCTTCCTAACGCTTACATGTATGGGCAAAGCTCTAGAATGTTTCTTTATACAAGATTGAAGACCAACTTTTATTCTTTTGTCTCAGTCACGCTTGTTTAAGAAAAATATTTATTTAACCCTTCGTGGTCACAGCTTCTTATAATCACGAATTGGTCACACGAGGTTCGCTGTACCCCAGGGTTATTTTTTGAGTTACCATTTTCGTATTTTTGAATCTTTTAACTTTTCAGTGATAATACTTATGCAGTCATGGTCTAATAGTCTTTTTCTAGAAATGTAAATTTTAATATGATAAAATTTGTAGTTGAAAATGAGCGATTTTCCATCGTTGTGGGAAAATACCGATTTTTTAAAAAAAAATTGATTTTTTTTGCGATAAATCCCCTTAGGAAGATGTAAAGGTGCGGCATTTCAAATAAAAAATTACTCTTGGAGTACAATACACCCGGTGTGACCACGCAGGGTTAAGGAAGAAACTGCTGCTCTATTTATCTCGTTTATTCATTTATAACTGTTGGCTTCTTCTATCGCATAGTCTGAAAGATGAAGACATGCAGAGCTCTCGAACAATAAGGAACGGAGACAATGAGGGCTCGGGAATTCTAATTGAAGGATGTCTATGTCAGACTGTCAGAGAACTTGCAGGACAACTTGGCAGAGATGCTCTGACAGTTTTCAGACGTTTACGGAAATTCGCAATGCTTCGATGAACTCTAAATATAACTTTCTCTCAGTCCTAACGAGAATAGGAAGCATTGACTGTATGAAATACGAGATTCGTTTCTTCGACGTCGTTCTAATCGGCCATTCGTGGATCAGCTAGTCGGGCGTAATGAAAAGTGGGTCCTGCGTGACAAATGATTAATTTCTCAGTGACTAGATAATGATGAGCTCTCCACGCATATGTTGAAATCAAGATCGCAGTTTAGAAGAACGAGCGCTAGTTCGTGGATAGGTTATCCACTTATTCCTTCTGCCATGAAACAGAATTAGTCATTGATTAATTGTACTGTTACCAGCTAGAATCTTTCACCAAATTCTTTATCCTTCATTACTTTTTGTCACTACTCGACTGTAGCGCAGTAAATCTTAGATACCCACTCGATTAATATTCATGAACACTAGTGACAACGCTCGAACATACAATACCACGTTTCACACTGCAAAAATTCATCCTCAGTATGAAACACCTTTGCGTCCACAACGCTCTCCAAATTTACCTCCATAGGTACCACTGTCTCCCACTTCTATCGCTATTCGAACAACCCTCCGAAGCGGAGCGCCCGGTTTATAGGAAAAAGAAGCCGTAGGAGCCTCCCAAGTAGAACCCATAGAACATAGAACCCCTAAAATCTACGTGGATGAAATTCAAAGTCCCCTGGCCGTTCCACCTCGCTCCCCAAAGTCCCCTAACTCGACAACAAAGGTGTCTCATTTTAAGCCATAAGCACTTCTGCCATTCGTACTTGTTCTGATAGGAGAATGAAATAGTGTAGACACCTAAACTTCGTATCCTATTTTACAGTCCAATGGGCTTCCCTTATTCCCAGTCAACCGGAATACGTTCCACCTTCTCCGGGTGTCCTATCTCCTCGCGGCTGTTTCCGCCACGACGCTTCCGCGATAAGCATTTGCAGTCACCTTGAAACCGCAACGAAATTATGCCTGGCGGAACTGAAGGCGCCTCGGAAAGGTGGTCAACGAATTTGTATTCAGCGCGACGACGGTCTCCCGTTTCCTTATCGCGTCCACCCTGAAGAGCCGTCGAGCCGACGCGAACGAGGTTGTTTCACGAATTACTGTTAAAAGAGGTCGGTCGAGGACCTCGTTTCGGTGCCGATTCGCGGCGGCTCGAACCGTCGATGGTTTTCGATGATTTTATTTGCGGGATACGGAGAACTGTTTCACCCCTGATACTAAGTAGCTTCTTCAACGAGGAAATTGTAGAACCAGCGCCGTAATAGGGCGTCTTAAAAGCGGAGCACAGTTCCACGAAGAACTGGAAAATTGAGGATACGTTGCCTGAAGTGGCGCGACCAGCCGCTTCAAGATCAAGGCGTCAATTGCGGCGCGTGAAACGAGACGAAACGGTTAATTTGCGGAAATGAGGAGGTCGTGTAATTCGCGATAACTGACGATTACGTTTCATTTTAACCAAGTCGGGGAAGAGGAAGATGGTGATCAGGATGGGAAAGAAGGCACGAAGGTACGAAGTAGACTTCGCGGGGCATATTGTTAGGTACGAACCGCGCGTCAAGGTCGATTCCATCAGCCGCCCTTGAACCGGAAGTAGTCGAATACTTTAAGCAACTCACGGCGCACTTGAAGTTAATCGAAATCTTCGAACGCACTTGGAATTATTTAACATTATCTGCGATTATTCCAAATTCTTTGGAAGTACTTAAAAGAATCTCTGTTCATTAAAATAACACTTTGAACTCTCGAGTAAACTGTAGCTGCACAATTTGTCCAGCACCAAAGTCCAAAAAGGAACATGGAATTATTATAAAAAAATCCATTTTTTCGGTGAAATGTGTTGAATTATCGCGTACCTAGTTTCGTTCACCGAAATGAATTCCATTCGTCTTGAATCTTAGGTGCTCGAAATATTTCGAGTGCTCGATCGCTTTTAAGCTAAAATCGAGTCTAGACGGAGGAAAAAAATCACGCAAATTGCACGGAAGGTCGTGCGATCTCGTGGCCACGTGCAAAGGACGCGATTCCTTTATTAGCATGCAACCCGCGGTCGTTTTCTGTCATTTTAATTCGACACGGTATCTCGTTTCTCCTTCAACGGGAAGCGTGCTGAAAGAGTTGCTTCTTCAAGCGTGACTGCCAAATCTCAAGCCGGAAAGAGAAAGAGAACGGGCCGTTATTTCAGCTTCTTGGCCGCTGGTGGGCGCGATGAAGCGTCTGTTGTTTTAGTACGTCCGGAAGTTGAAATCGAGATTAAGGGTTCGGGTAAAAACGTCGGGGAACAGGAGGTACTTTGAACGAAGATGAATAAAGAAGAACAGTGAGGTGTTTGTACCTCTCGAATTTTTTAAATTCAATGTATGTCAATTAGAAAAGACGGGCCCTCTTCTAAATAAAATCGATTAATGAAAACTTAAATCTCGCCTGGTTCTCCAGAAACTTTATCCAGTCCATGTAGATATTAAAAATATAGTAACTAATAACTAGACTTTTATTTTGATATCGATCAATTTTGAAGTGTCCTCTGATATATTTTCTTTAAAATTTTATTCGATTTTTGCTTTGTCCGACGTGAGTTATTTCAAAGTTTTATCGGTCTGACACGTACTGGGATCGCGGATATGCTCACGAGATAAGAGTTGAACGTGATTTCTCACGAAATTATTTCACGGCCATTTGCAACGATGTTTGCAGCGTTCTGAGTGTTTTGCGACGAAGCATAATTGCCTGGCCACTGACGCGACAAATTTGGAATCGACCCGGGGCCCTAATTCCGCCGTCCCGAGGGCAGATGGCATAGAATTAGGGGATACGCTTCCTCCTGCCGCTTCGGTAGCGGTTAACGTCGTTGGTCGCGTCTGTTCTGCACCAGATTTTTTAGAAACTCGGCATATTTCGAACAGAATGTTCGCAGTTTTACCTTCTTACTTGCATCTGCAGATACCTGTATTTAACAACAAGCTGCAATTTGTCTAAAAATACGTGCGAAAACAGTATAGAATACAGCGCTTGGACAAGTTAGGCAAAGTAAAATACAGAAGAATTTGTTGATACTTTTGTGGAAGTTATTAGTGGTGCGTAAAAATCTTAAAACTCTAAAATTAATTAAAATCGATTGCAATTAGGTTGTCAGTTTAAAAGAAAGTGACTTCTCAAACGTTCAACCCCCCAGTAAGCTACTATTGTACAAGTCCCCAAACTTTCAGTAGCTGAATTATGCAGTACAATTTCTTCTATAAAACTCTACATACTGAATTAAATTAGATAGAAATTTGAAGAATCAAATCGTTGCTCTTCTAACTGTACATACTCCAAAACAATGCCCTGCCGCATTATTCGATTACGAAGAGGCATTTTATACCGAATGACTCCTCCCATATCCCACTGAACAGATAATTATTATTACTATTTATTAATAATAAATGGGAATAGGTCCCCATTTGTGTACATAGTGCATTACAGTTCAGACGGACAAATCACAAGTTTTGCAAAATTCTGTGCACCGAGATTCTAAAGATACTTATATTGACACCAAACAAGTCTAAGCTAGCACAACATGAGTTAGCTACACTACATATGCGGCTTACGGGATCAGAGTTGACCATTGAGGAGATATACTGCTGGGGATGAAAAGTACGTGTAAATCTAAATGATCTACTCGGCGTATAGAAGTTTATCAACCCAAGGAGTTGAGGGCAATTAATATAACTGTTAATAATCTTAAAAAGGAAAAGAAGGTCCGCCTCAGCTCATCTAAACTCGAGGGATCGCAGATTTAAACGATTTAAGATTGGAATATAATCGTGATCAGTAATTGAGTAATAATAAAGTTTCCCGTTATCAAACTCCCACTTTCGATCGTGGTACCTTGATTTCCCAATAACCCATCCATTGTCTCTGACATTTAACGTCGTGACACACAATGCTCCATTATTACCGATACACACAACTGTTTAGTTGGTCATTGCCATCATTTCGATCCAACTGACCTCTCAGTGACTATGTCACTCATCAAAATCTACTTATTTGCAGCAAATACATCCCTTACAAAAAGAAGATCGAACAAGTGCCCTGAAAGCTCTCAGTGGGGGATCTATCGCCTCTGGATCCGTTAGCGATCGAAGGATCGCGCGCCCGCGATCCTGCACGGAGTGCACGGTGCTCTCTCTCTCTCTCTCTCTCTCTCTCTCTTTCTCTCTCTCTCTCTCTCTCTCTCTCTCTTTCTCTCTCTCTCTCTCTCTCTCTCTCTCTCTCTCTCTCTCTCTCTCTCTCGGTGGTTTCGCGCCTGGAGAGTGCTCGGAGCGTGGCACAAGCGGGGCAAAGTGTGTCAGGGTGATCGTTGCCGAGTTCTCACGTCGCGAAGCGGTCACGCTCGACTTCGTGGCACGGCTAATGGCACGGAAATTCGATTGCTCGGGGTAAATAAGGTTTCGCGGGAGGCGTCGTTTCGCTCGCCGTAAAACGCGCCCGGCAACCCGCCTGTTTTCCGGCCGGAGCGCGATTTTTCCACGGCCGAGTCATACTTGTATTTAGGTTTCCCGCGAGTGCGTTGACTTGGAGAGTACAGGCGCGGTGCAAGGCGTCCCGATGCAACTTGTCCCTGGAGGAGGTCAATACACTCGAGCCGCACCGCGTCGCGAACACTATTCCGCGCCGGCCGCACCGAGTGCTCGAGCGGCGAACTTGCGGCTGGCCACGCTGATTTATTTACATTGTCTTCGTTGCAAGCGCCATCGAGTGCGTACCGGTGGCTACGTACGCCTTGTTCTCGGGCAGTCGAATAATCGCTAATTGCGGCCGATCCTAACGCATAAGATGGTCGCACGAAGATTGTTCTGTTGTGTTCATGCGTGCGGGCACAGCTGCCGTTTACGCGCAAGGTCTCCTGGGCAATTCTCATGTGGGATTAGTGTCTGCTCATGTATTCGTGCATTTTCTATCTTTTCGGGGGCTTCGTTTAACCCTAGAACGACACTGTGACACTTTTGCAGCGTATCTGACCTTCTGGGGTCGCCGGCGAGTCAGATTTGAATTTTGAATGTTTCAGAATTCACTCAATGTTTCCGAAAAATTCTTTTGTATTTCTCTCTTCAGAGAAGATATCGAATCAGTGCTCCCAATTCCATAGTGTTTTTTTTTCTTTTAAGAAGCACTCGAGTTGGTTCAGGATTACATATAACCCATCGGCCGATTCAGAATGGATTCAGTGCTAATTTTGACCCGTGCTGTCATTCGTACACTTGTTACAATCTAAAGTCCTTATCTTCTGCAGGAATTAATAGTAATAATGAGTAACGCGTGTAGTTTGACGCTTAGGATGGGTCGAAATTGGCCCGGTGTTCGCTGGGCAAGGGTGTCGAAGCTATTCAAATTTGATTAATTTTTAAGGGACACACTATAGTTTGCTGAGAGGCGAATTACGTTGCTAATAACAAATATCACATTGCGAGAGGTTTGCTGCCTCCCACAGTAAGGTTTTGCAGGATTCTTAAATTTTCAAAACGAAACAATGCAGGCGAGTATTAACGATTCATTGTCGATTCTTGTATTCTTCGTTCGATTACATGACAGTAATTATCCAGCTTTCGCACGTGACGAGCGACAGGCTGAATCTGGTTAGCCTTGGACTGTACTTTAATTGATGAACGCCACTGCAATCGGTACCTGTGACTGAGTAGAAAGAAATATTCTAAAATCACGTGCACAATACAACTCTTTCTCCCTCTCTTTAAATATATTCTCTCTTGCTTGATACGTAACTTCTATTTTTATCGTGGAATCGTAATAAAATGCACCAGACCGTGAAGTAAAAGCTACGATGTCCTTTTTCTTTTACATAAGCATTGATTTCAATTTAGAAACTAGGTAGTAGTACTCAGTAACACCTTCCATTCGTCGTGATTTCAACTGTCCTTAGTTGACCACTTTAAATAGAATCTAACGTTCGAAAAACCTAGATAGAAATATATATATTTATGAATGATAAATATTAAGTGCCCTTCAAAGCTGAGTACTTAATACAATTACTTTATAAAGAAATGAGCAAAATTCCAAAATTAGATGCGGAAATGACGTCTTCTTGTTTCACACAATAGAGAAATCGAATCGCCTCGACGATGAAAGAAACAAACGACCATTTCAGAGGAACTGTGTCAAGGAAGACATTGAAATCTAATCTTTTAAAGTGCAGAATAAATAATCACAAACGAGCTTCGCGAATACCTTGGTCGTAAACGCAGAAAACAGTGTTTACCCATATTAGTTCACGGTTGCTCCCCGATACAAGCTCCTTTTCACTATCGAGAGGCAATCGGGCCCCTCGCATAACGCCATTCTAAAAGTGTATCGCCAGCGGTGGCGACATTCTACTCGTTCCACGGCAATTATTCGCCGAGGGGAACAAAGTGCGAGCCACTGGGGTCTTATACCTCGCGTGGCAAAAGGTGCCATTATCGATCTCTTTCTGAGAATCGAAATTTCATTTCATCGAACATCTGAAGTGGAAGGAACTTTTGTGATCCAGCTGATCGGTTCCATGGAAGATCACTGAACACTCGTAATTAGCTGTTACGTCGCCTCTGATAAGTGCCAACTGACACTGCGACTGTTCATTAAGAAGCGAGGGACAATGTTTGATTTCTGCTCTGTCAGGTAATAACGATCATAGAAATAACATTTCACGGAACCATTAAAGTCTTCTGCTTTTTTTTAAGAGTTTCATCGAAGGAAAGTGTATCGATTTTAAAGTCTCGTTAACGCGTTGATTGGCGCAAGGTTTTGAAGAATGTACGTTTAAGTCGGTCAAGCCTTTCCGAACGATCGCTCCTGTTGGAAAAGTTTCTTTTCAAAGTAAACCTATGGGTACTTTCAAACAATACTTTCAAAGCTTTCTAGAAAATATCGACATGAAAATGCACAGTGCAAATCCGTGGATATGGAAACACACCAACGCCAGTAAAAGACAAAATTGATTTGACAGTAAAGTTTGGATTTCTTGTAGTACTTAATAAATTTATGAAAAATAATAAATTGCAACTGTTTAGTCTGCGCTACACCAGTGCAAAGCAAGACTAAGCGGCAAATCGCGTGACTGCTTTGTGGTTATAATTTATGCAAGGACTCCCAAAGACTTATGTCTACGGCTACTTCATCTTCAAACTTACATAAAAGACGAATATAACTGTACAAGTAATATTTCATTTCATCTTATCATAATGGAACTGATATTTTGCAATTATAATGAGCTTTAACAATCTTCGGCAACGTACTAGCTGTTTGTTGAAAGGATCAAAGACTATTCTGAAGTTTAATAATAAACATATCAATGATTTCTACTGAACTTTATGTAGTAAAGTGTTTAAACATATTCATCTGACTCCTCGTAAATTCTTTTGCTATTCATTCAAAATGGAATCGTTAACGTAAAACACTTGAGTCATAACTCCATTAAAAACATAATTTTATTGTGTCTTGCTGTTCTTTAGAACGTAACAGAATATATCGTTTGTGAGCTTCTTGCAACGACAAATTAGACACAAAATAAAGTGAAGCTTATCAGTTATTGTTACACTAATCGACATGCAGCAATTTACAATTCAAATACTTAGAAACTTACTCGTAAGATATCGAAATTATTCAACTGTTAACTGACTCCAAAATTCTTCATACTTTGTAAAGAAAAAGATGTCTTTAGTTTCCAAGATCGGCTTTAGTTTTCAAGATATTCGCAAAAAACTGTGACCACAAACCAACTACTGATAGCAATCTTACCAAGCAATCGAAATAAAAGCACTAAGATTACACTGACGAAAGCAAAGATGCGATTCACATTCCGTAATATCAAACGAAACTTTAATTTTACCTTAATCGTATTCCTTTTCATTTTTTCAGAAATCCAACATGGTGGAAGAGGCGATCGGCGATGGAACGTGGACTGACCGTGATAGCAGTTTCCGGTGTCCTCTTGTGTATCGCTTTAGCTGTTGCACTTGGGGTTCTAGCAGCGAACACCGCGACCTGCAACGTTTCGTCTAGAAACGGTAAGAAAATTTGAAAACTTGACAGGTCTCGATCCTATGCAACGAAAAGTATTTAATCCGCACGCATGCGCTTAACCGGAGTGTGCATGAATTGTTGTTATTAATTTGACAAGTCTTTAAAACGTTTGCTTGAATCGCATTACTCTAAGCAAATAGAAATTTACACTTTGTGTTGAAATCAGTGTAATTCTCTGAGGATCGATATTCCAAAAAGTTCTCGAAGTGTTAGTGTCCTATTTATTTATATATCTTAGTTTCGGTACCAGAAAGTAATCTCATTAATAAATTAATTTGATACTAGTCCCTAGTAGCACAAAATATTGGTTAAATATTTTTTCCAAATATTAAAAAAATATTTTTTTAGCCACTCTTTTCAATAAGAAAAAAGTGTTGATTCCAAATATTATATACACATACTGAAAATGTGAAATAAAAGTTTAGAAAATAAAATATTCGGAAAAAAATGTTTTTTTTCTACCATTCAATAAATATTTACTCTATATTTGAAAAAGAATGTTTTTTTCATAATATAAAATGAATATTTCCCCAACATTCTGAAAGAATGTTTTGTTTCAAACAGTAAATAAATATTTACTTTATATTTGAAAAAAGAATATTTTTTTCATATTATAAAATGAATATTTCCAGCATATTTGGAAAATATATTTGCTTCTTAATCTAGAATAAATATTGTATGTATGTTTAAATATCAAAAAGATACTGAACCTCTTTTTAATATTGGATGTATGTGCATTCAATATTTTGTGCTACTAGAGAGTAAGTCACGATTCTAAGACCCGATATTGACAAATTGGGATTTCGATAGAGCAATACGTGGACAATATTCGATTTACACCTAAGTTTACTTTCCCTCTAAATCGGTCGTGCATAACAATCGAGATACTTTGGTCGAAACTGTCAATATTGCCTTTCTAAGGACCCAGAGTTCAAAGACTTTTATATACCTAATTGACCTGCAAGATTATTCTTGCATTCCTATTCTCATTCAGACGTCGTCTGATACCAATAAATATCTCCAGTCTATCTCACGCCAATAAGTTCCCAATTCCATGTCCCCTTCATTTGTTTCGCCATGCTTTAATTCGCTCCCCAGTTGCATAATTATATTTTTACAAAGCTACCGTAAAAAAATCTTCGAGATATACATTTGCTTGCAAATATATACAAATGAACGTAAAACAGGTTTTGCAACGATAATCTCCCCTTCTTTTCCGCGTGGCTGTTACATGCACATTTATTGGCGATTCTTCCTGCCGTTTTAACGCCTTTCGTCGTTTTTTTTTCTTCCAACTTTTAGCCGACAAACGACGATGCTCACGCGCAAAAGTCCGGTTTCCTCTACGGTTGTCCGATAACGGTTTCATGGCACGCCGAAAGGAGTATAAAAAAGAATTTCAGCCTCGTGAAAGCTGGCCCCGACGGGCTTACGATCGGGTCGTAAATTTCATTGACAACCGATGTCACGTGTGACCTGTTTCCTTGCTGTCGCGAATCAACGCACTCTTCGTGACTCGAGCTCGAAAAGAAACACGATTTTGCAACGGTGGATCACTGAACCAGAACCGGCTAAGCATCGTCGTTTGTAAAGAAGAAGATCGTGCTATTGAAAGCTTCAGAATTTTTATTTGATATATTAATCATCCATGACCATTAATTTTGAAATCCCAATACCTTCAAATGAATGGAAAATAATTTTAATCATTCGATATAGAAAGTAAGTAGCTCTATGAATTCTAATATTCGCTTCGAGTTGATATTTTAATAGACCAGAAATAAATCATTGAATGATTTCAAGTGAATTAGAATAAACTGTTTATAAACTTATTGCTGTGATTTAAAATTATAAACACAGTACTAATTGAAAAGTATATATATTTTCACACAATAAGTAGTAGTTATTAAGTCGATAAGTTCTTATTTCTATTTTTGGCGAATTTCTCAAATCTGGAGCATTGGTATCGTGCAAAACCATAATAGTTGCAAGAATTTGCAATAAATCACTCACTTGTTATCAGATTTGCATCAAACATGCACCAAACGTTGTAGAATTTTTGTCTCCATATATTACACGTCATAACTCAAAAACTGTCAAAAATGGAGCTGCACCCCTCTTGTCGCAAGGTCCTCATAATCTTCTCCTTGTGGTCCATCCGAGTTTAAAGCAATCCCCAACTACAATTTACCCACGCAGTTCCATTATTTCACGAATAACTTTGCTCAGTGACCACTACATCCTCCACCCCCTACGACTCTCCTCTTTCGTAACTCTTAGTAATAACAATCAGTCAGCGAACGATGGTCTTTTGTTTAATCCGAAACACGTAATGCGACGTGCGAAACGGTGACGTCAATAACAGCTCGCCCGGCACTGACGCACCGGGGTAAATCAGTATTGTTTTCAAAATTACTCACCAAACAGCCAGGTCGTACTTCTCGATCGTGGCTTGCCGGCGGGCAGCGCCGTTGTATACTTTGATCGAGTGTCGATGGACCACTCGCTCGGAGGTTCATAAAAGAAGCCGCGGGCTGAATCATCGGGATATTTCTGGCGGTCATCGGGAAGCAATAACGATATCTCCGGGAGTACGTAATAGTCGATCGGTGGCGCCAACGGGATGCTCCTTTATTTTTACGAACGATCTCGGCCGCGATCGGCTAGCTGGATCAATAATAGATCGCGAGAATCAATCGTAAATTTGCCAGCCCACCTGCTGTAAACCAATAAAGAGCAAATGGGCGGTGGCTAATAGTAGCAGAGCAGAGATATCGTAATGAAAATAATTCGGTGACCGCGTAGATGTTGCCTGTGGAAGGGGAACCGCGAATACGCTCGGATGAATCAGTTTTTGAGAGGGTTATTGCGTTTTAAGAGGCATCGCTATTCTAGCTGACGAGAGAGGGGCAAATCGGGGGAGGAACAATATACAAACAGGCGTTACGTCGGTGGTTTAACTTTAACAGTACCTACGGTGGGTTTAACGTTTCCGTTTACCGTTACCCACGTTCCCGGTGTTTGCCGATGAGGAGGCGGTTGCGGCTAGCGTGTAACGAGATCGAGCTACTTGGAGCACTTCATCAATACTTTGCGTTTGAGGGGATTAATTTCTGGGTGGTTTAGAGACGAGTATAACGAACGATGAGGTTTTTATTTAAACGCTCGGTTTCACGAAGCCCGATCCCATCAATGGTGTATTTACCGTGCGTGATTCTTGCTGACTGGCTCGCGATCGCTGCTAAATTAAAACCAAACAAGTCTGATGGTGCAACGTAACAAACATTAATCGAGAGGTCCATTGGAAATATGAAAATGATAATTTACATATGCTTGAAGGGAGAAAGATATTGGCGAATGAGAGGAACAGGATTGAAATAAAAATTGAAGCGTCTTATAATTGTTTTATAATGGTATATCAATGGAGAGATCAGGCTCCATTATTTCTCAACTTGCACGAAAATTATGAATGTTTTCAGGGCCAAATTTTGGGTTAAAGGAATTGAAGTAGGATTAAACGCAGAGGCTTGAGGCAACTTTATAAACTATTCAGTTTTCTCTCATGTAGCAAATTAGCAATAACTCATATGCGTCGTCATATTGAATTAATTTTAAAATTGTCTCAACTCATTTAAATTGAAATATTTCATGGATTTTAATTTTGACGCGAAGAGGGTGGCATACGATTGGTAGCCTGGGGGCCTCAAATTTCCAATTCCGCCCCTGAATGTGTTATAACAACAATGTTCACGAATTATTTCGACACCGGCACGCACAATTTGCTTCGACGCCATTTTCAAGCGATCCAGTTTGGCGAATTTCATTAAAACGTGTAAACATTTGCTTTTCGATTTCATTGCTGCGATATTGTTGAATCAGCCGCATTGGTCGGCCAAAGTGAACGGTGTAAAATCGCCTTTTAAGGGGCAACATATACCTACGACTAGAAATAACAGAGTGAACTTTGGCAATTCTTTTTTAATTGATAAAAAATGAACTATAACGTTTAAAAGAAAAAATGCTGTGACAAAAACTAAATAAGTGAATCGAAACCCTCTGTTCCAAATTTCAACTGAATTGGCGCACTAGTTCTCGAGAAATATACTCAAAATACCATTTCGAGGAACACGCTGTTAGGTACATATTCAACCGTTTGAGTTTTCGAATTGAATGTACACAATTGTGTCGTTAAAGTATGTATTTTAAGACGCATATAAAAATCTTCCAATTAAAAAATATTTTCAATGGAAAAAAGGTAGTCAAAGTTCACCCTGATTTTTCAAATCCTAGGTGAAAGCTTCCCCCTTTTATGTCGAACGCTAAATCGATTCACCAGACCCATGTCCATTTAATGTACAGCTTATTACAACAGCTTGAGAACACGCGGTTACTAACAGCCATTAACATCATCGTCTTGCCTTTTGTTTTGCAACTGCACCTGCATCTGCGCCTACACGAGAGTAGATCCTGTTAACTCAGAGGGGTTACCGTCCACAGCCGACGCCCTGAACGGATACCAGCACGGCAAGGGCCCTCAGGTGATAAACAGGCAGCCGCCCTGCGACGAGGAGGTGTGCTACACGCCAGAATGCGTTCACACGGGTCAGTAAAACGGTACCATTTCCTGTCGCCGCGTCTCTTAACGCGAGCAAGCTTTCCACTAACCGCGCTAAACGGTTTCGATACGTCAGCCTCCAGAATATTGAAGAACATGGACGTCGAGGTGGAGCCCTGCGATGACTTCTACGACTTCGCTTGCGGTGGTTTCCTGAAGGCCACTAACATACCCGACGACAAGTCCAGCGTGAACACGTTCACCGAGATCAGTGACCAGTTGCAGAATCAATTAAGGACCAGCATCGAGGAGAAGAGCCCACCCAATGAACCTAAACCCTTCAGGCTCGCGAAGAATTTGTACCAAGCTTGTATGAACAAAAGTGAGTAATTCGAGCTTCGTACGTACCTGAAGTTGTTGATTTTTGTTGAGTCAGCTGAAACTACGGATCGCATAAACTGTGTCCTTGTTCGCTCTTGCATCAATTGCAGTGATATTACTACGTGACTCGAATTCGTGGAGATAGATCGATAATTGCTAAGTGGATAAACCTAGGTGAAGCTAATTATCCAATCAGTTTATGGATATTTATTTAATTTTAAACGAGGATGCAACTTTGTCCTTTTGTTCCTCGTCTCACGCCGCGGAGCGAATCTTTTCTTCGTATATTCGATTCCCTTCGGTTCTACATACGATAAATGAAAGTGGGACTCGATGATTTCAGCGGCGATCGAACAGCAAGGCTTGGATCCCCTGCTGAATATTTTGCAACAGCTCGGTGGCTGGCCCGTGCTTGAAGGCGACAACTGGGACGAGACTGGATTCGATTGGAAGGAATCGGTGTACAAGTTCCGCAACATGGGCTACTCCGTCGATTACTTCATCGACTTCAGTGTCGGCGTTGATCTGAAGAACAGCACGACGCGGGTAATCGACGTACGTAAAGCAAAAAAATAAATGAATACACATATTTCGCGAGTCCGTGGCGCACACACGTGGAGAATTAAACGCTTGGGTACCTGCGAAATCGTTCGCAAACAGACTTACATCAGCGTAAAGAAATCGGTCGCGAAGTGGCGCGCGAATTGCAAATGCAAATGCAACTTGTTGCATCTTAACAGCCGCGGCATTTAGCAGGCTTTATGCAAGGGCGATTAATAGACCAACGATTTCTGCTCCACAGTAAAAAGTAGTTGAATCAATATTGACGCGGACGTTTAACGCATTCGCCTCTATTGCCGAGGCGTTAAATTAACGTTAATAGGAGCAAAAATGAATATTCTTGCAGCTCGACCAAGCGTCCCTTGGCCTCTCGCGGGAATATCTGTCGAAGGGCTTCGACGACAAGATCGTGCAAGCGTATTTCAGCTATATGGTCGATATCTCAGCGATCCTTGGGGCCGACAAGAATAAGTCGAAGACAGAATTGAGAGAATCACTCGAATTCGAGATGAAACTTGCCAATGTAAGTTCGCACGCAGCAATCTTTTAAATCAACATTCTCTTTAGCGAACCTCAGCATTTCGTCCGTTTATATCGAGCCGCGGACACATGGAGGCGCGGAAACTTCTCTACTTAACACTTGCTTGGCAGTTTGTAGATACATTAAATTTAGAGTTTTAATGTCTAACCCAAATTTCCATATCCCTTTGCCGCCAGAAAGGAAACTTCTTTGTACAAGATGTTCGTTCTGAAGTTCGTTCTTCTGTACTTGGAATATCAGTAGCCAGATTTAACACTAATGGAATTCATAGCGAAGATTGTCAACTTCTCAGATATCCCTGCCAAACGAGAAGCGTCGCAACGCCACCCTCCTCTACAATCCCATGACGGTTCGAGAGTTATCGAAAGCTTACCCCAGCATTCCGTGGAAGGAGTACTTCAACACCATATTGGCTCCGACGGTTCAGGTCGAAGAAGACGAAGTGGTGATCGTCAGCGTGCCTAGTTACATTTCAAGCTTGGAGAATCTGCTGGCCACCACACCAAAGAGGGTCCAGGCGAACTACGTGATGTGGAGGGCAGCTGCCTCGTCGGTGAGCTACCTGACCGACGAGATTCGAAAGAGGCAGCTGCAGTATTCGACAACTCTGAGCGGGAAAACGGAGCGAGAGCCAAGATGGAAGGAGTGCATCGATACTGTCTCCGGCAGCTTAGCCATCAGCGTCGGTGCCCTCTACGTCAGGAAGTACTTCAAGGAGGATGCTAAGAAGAACGCTGTGCAGATGGTGGCTGACATCAGAGACGAGTTCACGAAGATATTGGAGAAGGCAGGTTGACAATTCAAAGACTAATTCTCTCTTCGATACTCCTGTTTGAAGGCCTTGAAAGATGGAGGTGAAAGAAGTTCCATCCACGTCACAAGCTCTATTTAATTCAGTCTTTTGAATATTTCCCCACTTTCCCATGCACAGGGCAGTCGTAATGGAATCGAATGTGCTCGGTTGTTTAGGTCGAGTGGATGGACGCGGAGACCAGGAAGAGTGCGCTGGACAAAGCAGCCTCCATGTCCAGCCACATCGCGTACCCAGACGAACTACTGGACGACAAAAAGCTGGGCGAGTTCTACGAGAAGCTGGAGCTTACCAGCGACAATTATCTCAAGGGTATCCTGAATCTGACCCTGTTCGGAGTGGAATATTCATTCGGGAAGCTGAGGAAGCCCGTGAACAAGAGCGACTGGATAACTCACGGAAGACCGGCAATCGTAAACGCATTCTACTCGTCCATCGAGAACAGTATTCGTGAGTTGAATTTCTCGACAAAAGCTCTGTAACGAAGGGAACCCGGGAACTGGAAGAATAGGCGGCGTTTACGTAACGTGCTTTCACAGAATTCCCCGCGGGCATTCTCCAAGGCGCATTCTTCAGCAACGATCGACCGAGGTACATGAATTACGGCGCCATCGGGTTCGTCATTGGCCACGAAATAACGCACGGCTTCGACGACCAGGGCAGGCAATTCGATAAGCATGGAAACCTCGTCGATTGGTGGGCGCCCCAAACGAAGGAGAAATATATCGGCAGAGCCGAGTGTATCATTCACCAGTATGGCAACTACACCGTGGAAGATGTCGGCTTGAACGTGAGCAACTTCCCTTCGTCATTTAATTTTGTCCTTCATTCTCATTCCAGTCGACATTTTTCCTTGTTCCCACGGACAGAACTCAAACGCAGAGCTTAGACCACCCTTCCTCTCCACTTTGAGTAATTAAAGTACTCTCAAGGAAATAAGTTTTCACCTTACACTTTACATTCCTCGATCGTAAACTTCTGTTCCACCCTCAGAGCTGTTCCACTCTTCTTCTAAAGCATCACCTCGTGTCTTCAAACTCGCCTCAGCATCTTCGCAATTCAGCAAAACGATCGTTCTAAAGATGCTTGCCGCTTCTGTTTCAGTTGAACGGGATAAACACTCAGGGCGAGAACATCGCCGACAACGGCGGGATAAAGGAGGCCTACCTGGCGTACAAAGAATGGGTGAGGCGGAACCAGCCGGAGCAAAGTTTGCCGGGCCTCCCTTACACGCCGGAGCAATTGTTCTGGATCAGCGCGGCGAACACCTGGTGCAGCAAGTACAGGCCGGAGGCGATGAAGCTCCGCATCACCACTGGATTCCACAGCCCCGGCAAGTTCCGCGTCCTGGGTCCTCTCTCGAACATGAACGAGTTCTCCAAGGACTTCAATTGCCCTCTCGGCTCGAAGATGAACCCCGAGAAGAAGTGCGCCGTCTGGTAAACCAATTGGCGAGGATCGAGACGTTGAAGAAGGCTAAACTTCTTCTTCGACCTTCCGAAGAGGAACACTTGCGATCGCGCGAGCCTTCAGAGCTTCCGCTGGAAACGACGACCCTGCTCGCTCGAGACTCGTCCTTCGTGCGAATAAGATTGATCACGCGTGGATCTCGATAGATCACCGCGGGGATCTCGGTGGAATATCCGCCAGATGATGGTGACAGTGACGGGTGCTCGATGGACGGAACTGATCGGAGATACAATATTGAGGCACGAGCGTGCTCGAAACGAGATCTCTATCAGAAATGCTCGACGGGGGTCCTCGTCTTCGTAAACAACTCGAATTGCACGGTTCGCACGGTGCATCCACTAACACTACAATAAGTCTTTTTATAAGAGAGAATGTTCGACGAGTACTGTAAATAAGGATGGCGCAATGAAACCGAACGGCGCGTCATGGGGATTTGAAATTTTGTATAATTGCGTTTAGAAATTGATAGGCTGTTTGGGAAGAGCACGTTTAATTGTGATGACTTTATAGGAATCGACAATAAATATTGAAAATGTTCTTCGGCAGGAAAAAGAAACTCTCGTGATGGCGCGCGCGCGCGTGCGCGCAAAGAGAAAAAGAAACACAGTTGTATTGTTGATTATATTTTAAGGTGACATTGTTTTACCGAGA
Source organism: Andrena marginata (assembly GCA_963932335.1). Taxonomy (NCBI): domain Eukaryota; kingdom Metazoa; phylum Arthropoda; class Insecta; order Hymenoptera; family Andrenidae; genus Andrena; species Andrena marginata. The sequence continues at coordinate 48,866,336 of OZ010659.1, read as the reverse complement.
CGAAAAGTTCATGCGCGTTCTTTTGCTATCTGTATAATATTCGTTAGGCTCCGTTGAGCAGCGTAAGGTTGTTGATTAGAGTTACCATTTCGAAGTACTTAGGCAGCGTAGTATTAATCCGTAGTTTTTAACGTGCGGGTAACGAAGAACGCCTGTTGTTACTTTTCTACCGATTTACTTTTTCCATATACGTAGCCACGCTCCGAGGCGTGTATTTCTATCTGTTCTCGTGTTTGCAATGACAATTGTACCGCGTCTATCATAGAACCGCGATACACGTATTTATTGCGACGCTGTATTATTTTAAGTTCAATGGAAAAGAAAAGCAGATAAATGTATTTAGCGTATTTGTTGAGTATAAAGCTTGAACGTAAAACCATCGAATGAAAGTTTAACTTCGAATCTCTTGCAGATCTAACGGACAAGTTGAATATAATTTTCTCCAAGTGTTATAAGCTGTAAGCTTCGGCTAAGTTTTCTTGAACGTTATTTGTTACATACAGGTTTTGTTAACGTTGTATGATTCCTGGTGCAAAAGATACCCAAGGATATCTTCTGTTATTAGGAATTGTTAATAAATAAACGCAGAATGTCATTGTACATGATTTACTTCCAATTGAAAAGATACTAGGATCACAAACATTGTCAGTTTCTTCTCCTTTACAATAGTGAATGGGGATAACCATGAATTAACTATCATTAAATTGCAACACCAGCAGCAGAACAGCTGTTTCGCGAGTTGGTAAAATATAATTTAAAAAATCGCTTTAATACTATTCGCATTCTTTTCAATGTAATCCACTGCCCGAGCTTTTACTTTAAAAGGCGCTAATTTGTTACTCTGCTCCTGGTGTCGCAACAGGGAAATAGTTATACAGACCATCCTTACATTTCTATACGCCATGGGACTCGCATAACCAGAGTTACTTTAATTGCTTTGCGCCTGTGGCTTTGACCAGTCCACGTTCAAGATAAGATGATCGTAACCGTAACCATTCAGAGTGGCAATAGCCTTTGCTGCCTCCATTCTATATTTGAAGTGTACGTATGCGAATCCCTTGCAAAGATTAGTCTGCTTGTCTTTAGGGAGGTAGAACTTGAGAACAGATCCGAACGGCTTGACCAGCTCATCCAGATCGGCGTCTGTAGTGCTCTCCGATAAATTGGAAATACGAATAGTGGTAACGTCGTCGCGCCTCTGCATCTGCATGGAATCTCCACGTTTGTTGCCTCCGTCTCGCATACCAGGTGGTATATACTTGCTGCCTTGCGGCTTCAACTCTGTCATCGTACCAGGAGTAGCGGCGTTAGCGAGTGGTTTCTTATCGTCCGGTACTTTGCCTGAAAATTAAAGAGCGTAGAATCGAGGGGCCAAAAGCGATTATTCCAAACATTGATCCCTAGCGATGGAACATACCTCCGGCGAGAACCGTGTCTTTGTAAGGACACTTAGACGTCCAATGATCTCCGTTACAGTTACGACATTTCACTACACCCTTATCTCCCATACTCTTCAATTTATCAAGGTTATCTTCTTCGACCTTATTCTCTTCTTCCTTGCTGGAAATGAACTGCATGAAAACATCTTCACCGCCGACCGTAGTAGCAGGATTCGGGCCAGGCCTGTCGTCCACAGAATCTCCGAACTTCGCCCAGTTTTTACGTGCGGCGATCATCTTGGAAACAATGCGTCTCTCGATCTTATAAGTGCGCACCACCTTGACCTTCTTGTTATCCTGATTGTACTTGTATTCGGTGAGTATCTTGAACCCATTTTCATAAGTTTCCGAAGGCAGAGGCAACGCTCCTCCCTCCTCCTCTACTTCATCAGCCCAGCTGGACTTTACGTCGGCTACCGGCATCTCTGGAATTTATTCAACTAACGGCAGCGAAGATTAATATCAGACATATCTTTCTCGAATTAGCGTGAGATTAGTGTAACTATAATTATAATTATAATATATTAGAGTATGTGACAGTTATGACGATTAATAGGTTAAGTACGAAAATCAGATTCGAGGAGCAGAATGATCAACAATGTTAGAATTACACAACAATTCACCATAAACGATTAACACTAGATACAAGAAACCAGTAACCATTAGGCAGGACGTTCGGAATATTGTTTTTTCCATACGAAAAACACATTCGCAGTAAACACGTTTACGTGACAAAATCGTAGAAACGATCGTGCGTGTCGAGAATCCAATATTTCGCGAGAAATAAGCCACCGTAGATATTCTTAATTTTGAGGGGTTGCAAACGGAGTCGAAAAATATACAAACACTGTATGGGATATTGACAGGGGAGCAGTACCTCTTCAACGTGAATGAAAAACGAGTGGAAATGGAGGAATTGTGAGTTTCCGCATGTGATAAGTCGGCGTGCCAGCGGCCCTGGCGGCAGTCCCGGGAAGCACGAACCCTCCGAAATTAATGGCGACGTCTAGCGTTGTCGTGTTCGTGTTCAATGCGAAGAAATAATGTCTCCCAGAGCCGAGCCTCGATCGTGTACGTAAAAGTGTGAACAAGAGAACAAGAAACGAACGTGATCGAATTCAGTGTGAAAGTAAAAGACTAATCACGATAATGGACCAGGCACCTGCAGGTAGGAAAGGAGTGTTGTGATCTCTGGCGGTCCGGCCAAGCGCGGTCTTGCACATTCCCACTCCGAACGAGCACATTAACGTTCCGTCTTTTCGTTTTATTAACCGCAATAAGTATGATCCGTCGCTTTAGCGTTTTAGTTTAGTTAGAGGTGAGGAGCCGTAAGTTTCCGCTAGGCGCGAGTAACGACGTATATGTGACAAAGAAAAAAAGATTAGATTCTAGATAGTAGGTTATGTAAACCTGTGTAACACGTTAGGAACTACCATTAGAAACCAGGGATTGAAACTGTCGCACGAATGGGCATTGGAAATTCTTGTACAGAGGTTCTCGATGAAACAGTGACAGAGAGCAGAAATAGTTGTAACTGTTACACGCACGAAAAGTTCTTGCACGTGTCGGTTCTGATCGAGTTGCCTTGTTGGTTCCAGTATCGGTTCTGTTATTGGTGTTCCATAGATTCGAGTATTAGTCGGAGCATTGAATTCTACGAGGATTTAAACTGTTAAAGACATCACTGTCGTAAATTGATGCATGGATGGATTTTGTGGGACTGTTACGGAGGATCACAGATTGTTTGATATGATACGAAGGTTTCCTTTAAAGCATTTGCGAGCTGAGTTGCGAGTTTGTAATACTAGTTGAATTATAATTATAAAGAGCACAAATTAGGGCAGCAATGAAAGTCAATACGCGTCAGACTTATTTTTATATTACCTATAGCTGTTTCAGAGAGGCTTGTCATATAGATCTTTAACACGGATATGATGAATGAAATTCATTCTGTACGGAATTGATATTATAATTATATTGGAGCAATATTTGAACCGTGTCAGAATCGATATGTTCAAACCTATTTGTGTGTTTTCAATCCCTGTTAAAAATTGTTCGATCGACGAATTCAAATATCCTCAGACGGATGTTTGTAAATATATTCGCAAAGTGATAACTTTCAAAACAGATTGAATATTTCAGGTTACGATGGGCTGATTTAGGACTGCGTACTTTAAAAATAAGAGATCGTATTTCAGTACTGTATTTAAAATATTGCCATTTATATTCTAATTATTCGATAAGTAATTCAGAATTCTTTGTGCGAGGTACTAATTCCGTTCAATTTTTGGTATAATACCCAGATACAGAGTTACGGAACATCATAGACAAGCTGGCGCAGTTTGTGGCTCGCAATGGACCAGAGTTCGAGCAGATGACGAAAAACAAGCAGAAGGACAACCCAAAGTTTGGTTTCCTGTTCGGTGGAGAGCACTTCAACTACTATCAGTACAAAGTGACTACAGAGCAAGCCAGTAAGTGGGATACAGCCCCTTAACAGCTACAACAATTGAGAAGCATAATGGCCATGCTTTATTCAACGAACAAAAGGAATGACTTTGAAAAAAGAGATACGGGTGAAAGGGTCTGAATTCGTCATAGCGAACGTACAAAACTATTATTCATCGAATATGAGCACTTCGTTTCAAGATTTTGGGATTGCTATTTATTAAGCAGAATGCTTTAGCTAAAGACGTATTCTATTTCTTGGCAATGGTGATTTTAAGAAGAAGTAGTTTTAAGATTCTTACTGGAGCTTGTCTAATACGGACTGCATTGTCGATATATTGCTTCAATCTATGTGGGAACTATAACCTACCTACAATAACTGTATACCCTGTAATACCCTAGTACTGTAAAAAAAAGTAAATAAAAATAATAAATATATGTATACGTATATAAATATATAAAACAGGGAAAGAGTATAGTGCTCCCAAAAGACTTACTGAAATTTTCGATATACTTCTCTCATAAATGCCAAGAATTTTATTATGCACTGGTAGAAGATAAGAGTCAACAGAAATTGGACTATTTGTATACTTTTTCAATATCCATTGAAGGAATCAAACATCTTACAATAATCCACCGTCATTCGTTTACAGTTTTAAAGCAAAAAGGAATAAATCCAATGCAAAATGCAGACCCACGTTTAAACGTTTCGCAGCAGCAGCAAACAGCCGCTACGGTCGCGCAGCCACTGAATAACGTCAATCTTGCGTCGAGCCTAAATACCCAGAACAATGGATTGAACCCAGTTGTTGGTATTGGACCGGTGGGAGGTCAGGGTGGCCCGGTTATTCCTGGTGTACCCGGACAGATTGGAGGGCCGGGAAATGCAGCACCACCGATTGGACCTGTACCTGGTGCTATGGGAGGTGTGAACCCACCAATTGCTGGAGTCACGCAACCGGTTAACATTGGCGGACCTCCTGGATGGCTTCAGAATGAGCTAGCAAATCTTCAATCGCAGCAGACTACGCTACAGGAACAAGTGAGACAATCGGAACAGAATCTGGCTGCGCAACATGCTGCATTGATGGCTCAGCAACAAGGAAGGGTTGAGGATGCTGTGAGACAAGCCCAGGAAACAGCTTTGCAAAACAGCGCGCAAAACACGAACACCGATCTCGCTGCATTCGACGCGGTCTTACAGCCCATTATCGATAGCTGCACAAAGGATAGCATAAGTGCCGGGAAAGCCTGGATACTCCAGAACTCTGTTACTCCGCAGAGTAATCAAGTTGTTGCGGATCACTTGCTGAAAAAGTACGTAGCTCGTATGCTTTAGTAAGTACGGATTTAGAAGCGAGTCGATTAATTCTTTCAACACCTTCTTTCAGAGTAATCACGGCGGGAAATTTTAGTCATAAACTTCACATTATCTATTTGGTCAATGATGTCTTGCATCATTGGTAAGTATGGATACTTCGTTACAGATCGCTCGTGGAACACATGTCCGCCATTATTCATAGTTCAAATTCGAAACGTTTATAAGAGTTTACGTATCTTTGAGAATTGGATATACCTCCACAAATAGCTTCACATTCAGATATACATTTCGCTGCAACCAACGCGAAAACTTGCCACTCGAATTTCAATTTTAACGACACCCGCTGTTTTAATGCCCGATATTTAACTGTAAACTTCTTTAGTGCAAGAAAGAAATCTATGGACCTTCGCAAGGCAATGGAAAGTGTTGTTGTACCCATGTTCTGTAACACTTCACTAGCCGCATCAGAAGAGCAACTTAATAAATTAAATAAACTGTTAAGTTTGTGGGAGTCAAAAAATAATTACTTTGATGAAGGGATTATAGATCAGTTGAAACAGCCAAGTACGTCTTGGTCCGAATATCAGGCTAATCTGGTTGCACAGCATGCCAGTGCAATTACACCCATCACAACATCCACGAAACAGACCTTTGATAATTATCAAGCACAACATCAAGCGTTCGTTACTCATGCTTTAAGACAAATTCAGAATATTGAGCAGCAAAAGATGGCGATAGATCAGCAATTGAAAGCCCCGCCGCCGCCACAATTGGTAAATCAATCGTTCTTCTACATTTTACATCGATATCCTCCGCGAGTATTAACGATAAATATTTTTACAGAATCAGCAGAACATGTCTCTGCCACCTAGTCATTCCGGCCCCCCTGCAGCGATAAGCACAGATGTAAATTTCAGTCAACCACCGCCTGGATGGGGTGTACCTGCTGCAAGCGATCCCCCACCATTCACAAACGTTCCACTCCCAGATTTTTCGAAACCTCCCCCTGGGTTTGGCCCACCACCAGTTATACACGAGCCCTCGGTCGAAGATTTAATGCCCAGTATGCCTTATTACGAGCTTCCTGCTGGTCTGATGGTGCCTCTGATCAAGTTGGAAGACGCAGAGTATAAACCACTAGATCCAGACGCTATTAGGCTTCCACCACCAGCTCCTCCGAGCGACCGGCTAGTAGCAGCTGTGGAAGCATTCTATGCACCGCCAAATCACGACTCGCCGCGCGACAGGTAGGATTATAAATTACGCTCGTGACGTAATGAAAATTCTATTACAACGAATACAAATGTGCCGTTTGATATGTTCCAGCGACGGGTGGGAGAAATTAGGTTTATACGAGTATTATAAAGCGAAGAATGCCGCGCGTAAGCGGAAGGACGAGGACATAACAGCTGGTATAAGGCAAAAGTCGAAATCACCGTCGCCGATTTTGAGGCCAAGGTCGAAAAGCCCTAGTCCGCCGAAGAAACGATATCGAAGCAAATCGCGGAGTAGGTCGCGCTCTAGATCGAGGGGTAGGAGCAGATCCAGGTCTCCCGCTGCCAATCACAGACGCAATAGCCGTAATAGTAATCATAATAACAGGAGCAGGAGGAGGAGGAATAGCAACAAGGATCGCAGCCCCGACAGGAGGATTGACAGGCAAGATCGAAGCCCAACACCGCCTAGTTTCCTGTGAGTATAATATCGATGATCCCCCGTCGCGAGTAGATAGACGACTCGATTTTTATGAATTTCTATTCGTTGCAGTGGGTCGACTTACAGTAAGGTGCCGCAAGAAATTAGTATCGACGAAAGTAATAAAGGTCACCAGTTGCTCAAGAAGATGGGTTGGAGTGGTGCGGGACTTGGTGCCAATGAACAGGGTATCGAAGCCCCTATATCGGGGGGTGAAATTAGGGATAAGAACGATCAGTATAAAGGCGTCGGTATCAATTTAAACGATCCATATGAGAACTTCAGGAAGAGCAAAGGTCAGGCATTTATTACCAGAATGAAAGCGAGGGCGGAAGAACGTGCCGAGGAAAGGGGTGAACGGGACTGAATATAATCAGAGTAAAATAATTAAAATTGTCTATAATCATTTCGATGACAGATATTAATTATTGCGTACAGTGTAAATTCACGTTGTCCCGTGATCGACACAATCTTTGAGCGATCGGCCCTTTGCAAACGTGTTGCATTATTTGCAAGGTATCGATTCCAAAGATGCTCGTATTTTCCCGATCATTATGTATTAGGTGAATGAATTTTACGCCTTAGTTTCTCATTTGATTGTACTGATGTTATATAGCAATTGTTTATCATTGAAGTGACAATGTTGCGAATGTACGTTATATCTGATTTTATATTCTCGTTAGGAATAACGAACAATTAATTTTTATATTTTAATACCTCGGAGAAAAATTGGGGAACGTATATATATATATATTATACATGCGTGTATATATATATATTTTTTCTCGATGCTGTGTCGATCATTCGTGGTGACAGAGATCATTTATCTTGTATATTTCCGCGCGTGGAAAATACCACGAGTGAATGATGAGACGAAAGAGGACAGTTGTTTATAATAATATTGATTACTTGTCAATTTATTGAATAAGACAAGCGATCGCGTGCGTTTCCGATACCGTGTGCACCACAAGCGGCTGTTATTTACTAAATCGAATTTTCGCGGTGCATGGTGCGAAAAAGGACAGTTTTATACATCTTCTGTACATTATGTACAAAACTCTTCGATCTTCGGCAAGGTTACCGCTAATAATAATAACAATAGTAATAATAATACTAATAATAGATGACTTCTTTATTAAGTATTCGAGCAACTTGATGGGAATCATTACTTTCAGACATACCAAAACGCCCGACTAATCATAAGTTAGAGAATCGTCTACCACGGAAATCAGAGTCGACCAATCCGCGCGCACTCTACGTCCACCACGAATCCAACAAACATACGGCTATGTTACGTTCCAATTACATCCCCCCGAAAGTTCGTTATCCCAACTGAAATCATAACCGACTAATTCGTAAAAGCAAAATAACGATTGTACCCTTGTCCGTGTACGGAAAAGAAGAGACCGTTATTCCTTGCAGACATCGTTTGCACGCGAGAAACACGAAACTAAAAGAAGTACTTGTATTTAGTAAATTAATAAATGATTATATTGGATACATAAGGATAGCTCGACGAATATATACGGTTGCGTGCATGCGAGAAATTAAAAGGAGAAAAGGAACGCATGTGATTAGAATTCACACGATCTGATCGCGTGCTGGTCGATGTAAGTACGTTAAACCGTTGAGAAAAGAAATTAATTGACTTGCAGGAGATGGATACGACTGAGAAGGGGTAGATAGAGATATCCCAGAATAGTACTGTTTCGTTAGATTCTTTTTCTGCGAGATATTTATCACCGGTTGTTGTCACGTGCATACGTAGGAGGAATAATCAAAAATGTTGGGTAACTGGCTGAGAACGGTTCGACGCCCAACGGCGCTGGTAATCGTGAGTTGCCTTCTTGAACTCCCCCAGCGGCAGTCGATATCGCAAACCGACTAAATCCAACGTCGAACCGGTTTCCCGTTGATAACGCTAGAGTCGCTCGCTTGGTGGCGTAAACAAAGCCGGATCGTCGTGTCTCCGCCAGGCGTCCCACAAGGTCGTCGCGTCGATTCTTTAAACACCCATTTTATAATCATCTGATATCTTTCATCCCTGGACGATCGTATAAGAGGCCAATATAAAAGGTTCACGCGGGATCACAAGGCTTCAGCGGAACGTTAATATTTATTCGATAAGATAGTTGTTTTTTAAGTACGTCCCCCCGGCGTCTCGACTTTGATTCATTATAGGCTCCCTTTCCTCATAAATATTGTGTGTCACGGCGCTCGCGTAACACCGGATGATAACACTTCTCGAATGCGCCGGGATAAAGTAATTCAGTTCGGGGAACCGTAAACAGCCATGACTCTGCAGTATATCTGTCACCCCCTGTGGATGGCAGTTACGCAGGAGACAAAGGTCGTCGATAAAACTTCGCTGTGGTAACGACAACGGATAAAGAATGGAGTTGAGGAATCAGGGAATTCGGTATGGCGAGCATTTGTTCGGTGTCGGGCGCGTGGAGCCCCTGGTCGATGCTTCCAGCCGTAGCGAGACGCGATCGTGTCAATGCACTGCGCCGATGCGCCGAGCGAAATTCTTACGCGTACCGATAAATGAGACGATTTATTTAGACGAGGGTACGTAAGAGGATACGCTCGACAGCGGCTCGATGAACGCGGTAGAGTTTGACGTGCCTTCCAGAAAGTTCGCATTACCACGTTGCAAGAGCTGTGGCAAACGTGACACGGGACAGGGCATATCGAAATGTTGCGTTTCCTGCGTGGCTCGATCCCTTCTTTATCTGGGATCAGAAAGACGGCTTGTATTTAAGAACACCAGGCTCTGCAGCACGTTTAAGTAAAACGTGACATCGTGGTTCGGAAGAAAGTACACTAAGATAAAAAGCAGATTCCATTGACGTTTTGGCAGTGACCACGTATCCATCGGACGCGCACGCCTGCCGAACGTGTTATTCTTAGAACGCAGTGTTTTAGTTTGCAACGGTATTCTTAGAAGGGAATACCGATTATCGGACAGTGAGGGGGGATAAATGAACGCGCAACTCGTTATGTTTTCGTTAGCCCCTTCCTGATACTCGGAATGCCTGCCTTTGTGATGTGTCACGCCTGTTTGGTCACGAGAAGCTTGTGCACATTTTTAACCGGCTTGAATTTAATGCACCGCGTACAGGAAATTAGCGGCACGCTCATAAATTTGTTTTATACGGGGAGGAACATTAAACTTGTCTCGACCGGACTCGTGATTCAGACTGGTTGCGAAAGGTAATCTATAACACGGTTAAAGTTGCGCCCTCTGACCTTTCAAATGCTTGTCCCATTGATGGAACAGGTATCTAATTTTACAACACGGATCACGGTGTACAGGGTGTCCTATAACATACAACACACCTATCACCTTTCATTGTATAGTACGAGAAAGTATTCCAAATATAATTTTAATAATTTCGAAGGACGGGTGTCAAAACGTCAATTATAGCACGCAAGAGAAAAGAATATGTACTTTTTTTTTCAAAAATGTGGCCCTGACTATTCTAGCAAAAAATTTACCCTGCAGCATATTCACCTTTCACAGCCATTTAAATTACAGTTCAGACGCTTCCTCGTATAGCCACAAGTGAAAGGGTTATGTGCCTCGTTTTTGGTGGAGCGCCCTATATAACGTCGATAATGCTATTCACATAGATACCTACCATGTTACACAAAATTTGAGTTACGAATTATCTCAACACGTGGCGGGTACTAACAAAACACTTTGGCGATATACCTACATATGTATATTTGGCACGTGTCGAATGTCAACGTGACGTTAACAAGCGAAAAAGCGAAATTATATATCTTTTCCGTGACACATGGAAACTAGAGAGAGTAGACCGAATCTAAGTGACAAAATGTTAGGTTACGCGAGGCTGTGTCCCTGTAGCTTCTTTTATCGCAACGAAAGGAGACGAGAATCTTAAGTTACCGACTGAAAGTAGCAAGCGCCGCGTATCATTTTACCCTTGTTTGCCGAGATTTTCACGGACGCTGTCAAATTGGAACGACTCGCGAACGACTCTCCTTGGACCTGTTACGTCCACGGGTCCTTATAAAGACATCGCGGTCTTGTCGCTCCGTTGCGACATATTGCAACATTCTGCAATATTGTACAATCAATGTAACAACAGTTGGCGAGCGTATTGCAGCGGGGAAAAAAGAACAAGGCATTAACTGGGCAATCGAAGCAATCGCTAATTTAAGGTTAGACTTCTGCACACGTGTATAGGTGATTCCACTGGCTGTTGGTATTTTCGGTGTCGTGACACTTGACATACACGATGATTTGTTTAATGCTAACGAAATCGTCGTCGTGGCTGGTGTTAATTAAGGATTGAAGGAAGATTGATGATTGGTAGCATAATGGATGCAATTATATGTAGAATTTGATTTTGCACTCAGGGATTCAGCGATTTCTGGCGAGAGCATGCAAGCTTTCGAAAGTCGACGATAAATCACGCTCTATCGCAGGTGACCTCATAATCGTCACGCAGAAACCGGATCTCGCACCCGAGGCGCGTATTTGGACCGGAAGCGCACCTCTAGGGATAGCTACGAATAAGTCGCTTGTCATGGCGGTTTCCTTGTACGTAAGTATCGATAACGAGACCCCATCGTTGATTTCTAAAGAATGTTCTAGACGATCTATTTTTGGTATTACGATAACGGAGCTGTAATTAGCTTTGGTTTGGTGATGGGAGTGCTGGTATAGGATTTTTTTTTCTGAACTTTCTTATCGAATTAGGGAGAATGTTACAAATAGCGACCAGACTTGCTGCTCGTTAGATCCTTTCCATAAGAAATATATTTCGTATACCCATTTTCGAGTTCGCAAGAAATAACAAAGTTTCTAGTTAACTGTAAGACAAACACATCTACATTGCTGAAAGAACTTTAACCATAAGTCAATCGTAACGCGAATAAGTCTCTAAACTACTCTAATCAGCCAAAGATCGTAATTAGGGATGGGTTCGAACATAATTTTTTAATTCTCGAAACTCGAATCCGAAACTTTGTAAGGTTTCGAGTGTCGAAACTCTATTGAAACTTGAGCGCTGATTCTGTTTTATGAAGTGGAATATTTTGCTTTATGGATTGATGTCAGCAAAATTTGCCATAAATCACTATTGACCATAACAACATACAAAATTCTCGAAGCACGCTGGGAACGATTCTTTATTCATTGATTTTATACTTTTTCTTATCTAGCTTTCGAGAGTTTCGAATAACGAAAAAAAGTGTCGGAATTCGTGACTTTCTTAGGATTCGAGGTTTCGACGCTTCGAGAAACTCATGCCTAATCGTAATCTTGCGATCACTGAAATTAGTACCGCGCCAGTAATGATCTGCACGCTCCCCATTACCTCGCCATTAATCTCGAGACGTGTCACTCCCAAAGATCGTTTCTCTGTATCGTTAAGAGGACTTCGGGAGCCTGTTTCTTTTTTGTCCCCCGGCCTGGCGACCTCTCTTTCTCCCGTAATACGAGAGGTGCACGCGGAGACGCCGCGACGAAGGTGGCATACCTGTCTGCCGGATAACGGAGGAAGAGAGACAGAGGGGGAAGGAAAAAACGGGTTAGCGTTACTCGTGAATCGAAGAGAAACGCGTGCATTCGCGGCCGTGGTGGGGCGTGCAGCGTGGATAGAGCAACGGGGAGAGGAATAGCGGTTGCACGCGGGAGAGGAAGAGGGGGGGAGTGTACCGCGTTACATTCCACGTGATCCAGCGAGAGAAGGGCACGCCTCGGCCGCCGAGTCACGCGCTCGACCACGCGTTTACTCTTACCGACACGTGCACGCAATGTGTCCGACCTAGCCAGTGATGCCAGAATCGTGGGACGTGGGACAAAAGCTTACCCTGCCTCGGACGCGGTTTGATAGCGCATTTTGTGAATACACAAATGATAATTATGTTGTACTGACTTACATATGAAGCAGTGAGAGCAGCAACAGACTAACACATTTTTGTTAAAATTGAGTTAGTAGCAATAACGTATTCCAACAGGCTCTACTAATCATATAAAATAGGACAAATTTTTTTGATGTAGGTTGGCCCGTTGTCGCTCTCACTGCCTCATATGTTTTCCACCTTCCAGTGCATTTCTGCCGGCGAAATTATTGTTGTTAACAAAAAGAGATAAGTTTATAGAAATATTTATATTTGTTTCGTGTGCAATTATAATTATATATGTAGTATCACGGGAAAAAGGGAGCCTCGGCCGCGGGACTCGAACCCGCGATCTTCAGTTTCGTTGCACGCTGGCCAGCAGCCGTTGTGCCTTAACCACCCTCCCTGGCTACCACCGCTGACTCTCCCCGCGGTCTTGGGGTCTTCTTCCGTGTCCCCCACTTATGATATGGGGGGTTGTTCCTGATCCCACCACTCCGCCATCCTGCGCGACGTCATTCGTCCTCGAATGACATTTCGTCGGCACTTGTGTCACTTTATTTTTCGCGTCGCGGACAACGATCGTGGGTGTCTATTATTTTTCGCGTCGCAGAGAAACACGACCGTGGTGTCTATTATTTTTCGGGTCGCAGACGAACACGACCTTAAACGGACGGCTTTCTTCGTGTGGCGATAGGTGCTCCCCCCCATACCGGCTGAGCCTCCAAATGTAGAATCACGGAAAAAGGGAAGTCCCTCATCAATCAACGGGGGAGGAGGACTCGAACCCGCGATCTTCACACGTTCGTTGCGCGCTGGCCAGCTGCCTTAACCACCTCGGCTACCGCCGACTCGCCGGCCTTGGTCTTCCATGTCCTCCTCTTATGCTACGGGGGTTCCTGATCCCACATATTTATAATTTCAATTATGTGTTTATTTCTGTACGTCGGTCCGCTGCAACGGTTTTCGGTAACGCGTATTGCAATATTAACCAAAAATATACTTCACAGATTAATAATTTTCAAGTTATTATCCTACTGAGAAGTTAGAAAACCAAATTAAAGTATAATCGATTGAAATTAGAGAATAATTAAAAAAAAAAAGTAAGGCTGTCAAACACTGGGATTTGAACTCCCGGCCTCCTGATTGCAACTCATACCCACGGGTTTCGTCAATGTGGTTTGTCGGAGGGCAGAACCGTACAGGCAATGCACACGGACAGAGGTAGGGATACGCTTGAGCAGTGCGATGGGGGCAAAGTAGGGGACGACGGTAAGTCACGGTGGGGATAAGCATTTGTCCCACGTCCCACGATTCTGGCATCACTGGTCTGACTGTGCACTAGCCGGGACAGAGAGAACTGGTTATTTCGCGGCACGGTGTGCAATGACATCTCTTGGACGCTGGTCCGTTATACAGGCAGGGATCGTGAACGATACGACAGCCGGTTACATCAGCGCGACGTGCAATCGCACCTATGAAAACGCCACGTTTTTACGGGACGTTCTGTTTCAGATAATATAACTCGGATTGTGCAATGTCTGGGCGGTAGCCGTTCACTGGGCATCACTGATAGAAAACATCGAAAGGTAGCCCGACGTTACATGTCCGCACAGACGAATATTATAGTTATAATACAGTCAATTGCTGGGGGGATAGTAGTTGATTTTTTAGCATGGCAGAAAGTCGATTCTTCTGCGCACAGGACACTTTAATACCACTTTGACTATCTCTATGTACGATATCCCATTATCAACTCTAAATAAACCCAAGAGCATGCATTAACTATTAATATCATGATTCTTTTTTACCCAGCAAAATTCTTATCGCTGCATTTTTGCCCACACTTCATCGTACAAATAAGCAAAAAATTCCTAGTCTAACAGTTTTTTATATAAATGAAAAAATGTGGATATAACTCCACTGTTAAACCATGCATAAAGGTACCTATGTATTATAATGTTAAGCCAGTGCTCGTTTCTGCAGAATGTTACGCTAGTGTTACATTATACATTATTATGTTTGACATCAAAGTTATTCAAAAAGGAAAATCGAAATAATTGAGAGAACAAATTAGCATTTACCTGGTACTTTCAGTGACTCCGGCGAAATTCAGAGATGCAATCAACGATACGAGACGGTGTATCACAGTAGAATTTCTACGAATGTATTTCTGCCCTAAGAACACTTGTTACATATTTTAATAGTAAAGTAACGCTTTAAAGTTTCTGAAAAAGCCCCCAAATGGCGCGTACGATTTTTTCAATTTGTGTAACACTATGATACTAAGGGTTACTGTATAGCCTGTTAGGATTCATATCGCACGTTGCTGCATGTACACTTAAATAATAATACTACGTAAGTACTTCGTTCAAGTACTTATCGACGTATCCAGAAATGTAAAAATACCGTGACGGCGAAAGCGTTAAATTGCAAGGGTGAAATAGGACAGCGCGACTAGCCAGACGGAATCACGTACGATTTTAAAAGGTAAATAAACATCCGTGGGGCATTCAGGTTCAAGTACGAATATCGTGCCCGGCGTGTTTCCCTTGGGAACGCTCGAACCTATCGAGATTTCTCCACAGCTACAGCGATCCAGGGCAGGAAGGGGACCGCAGCCGTGACGGGGGCTATAATTATAGGCGTCGAGCGAGCGAATGTTCTAATTCCTCAAGGACAAACGAGCGGGCATTTTCTGCGGGACACGATTTTCAGGCGATAATCGAGGGGAAGCACCTCGATGCACCGCGACGCAATCACCGTGACGTAATTGCTTTCACGTGCCCTCTCCGGACCCTTGTGTAACTTCATTTTTTTCTCTCTCCTCTTTCTCCCTGTCTGCCCGTTCTAAAACCGTGGGCACATCAATTTCACTTTGTCGCGTCATTGCTAATTCAACGGTTCCTCGGGTTTACGTAATACGAGTGGGGCGCTCGTTTAAAAACCATTGCGTAATGGCTGGAACAAAGGACCTGGAGGAAAGGGTGACACGGACGGTCCATCGGGAGTTCGTTTGAAAATATTCGCTTCTCATCGAGGATATAAAAATATCGTACGAACATCGGCACGAAAACATCCATCTAAAATAACTATACAGAGGAATTTCGTGAAAACCCTCAAGAAGTTACAGTCTCTTGATACGTACTTGAGGAACCTTAACTCACTATTGCATAATCTTCTTCCGAATTCTTAACTTCGCTTTTCCTTTATCCGCCGAATTATCCGAAGACAAAAATTACCATTTCCATTCACTTAGATTCTCTCTCCTCTAACGTATTTTCGCAAAAGCCTTCTTTCAGGCGTCCGTTCGATCAGTGCCGATCTCTAGACACCCCGTATGCGACACACCTGTCGAAAACACCAGGAGATCGTGGAATACTTGTGGGTACAGTGCGCCCACCCACGGCCGTTCTATCTGAAAGTCACGTAGGCCCTCTCGGTGGGGCATGGCCGCCGTTTGAACGATGCATAATTTAATTCCAGCTGAAAGACGAATCCGTCGAGCTCTCTAGAAGGAATTTAAATTGCCCCAGTGTCTCGTGCCGGGAGAATCCGGAATCAAAGGTTAAGGGTCCGACGGCGATAACGAGCCAGCGACCCCCTGCCAACCACAGTTACGCGTCTAGCGTTTCAGCAGCCACCGAAATATCGCCTTAATGCCGGCTGATTGGCGAACATTGGCTCCAGCAAATCATCGCGGTGGGGCCCCCGAGCTCTTGGCTCGATTGAACGCGACACGACGCGCGTAATGGTGTACCAGATCAAGAATAGCTCGGTGTTGCCACAGATCGCGTTTATTTTCGCCCGAGCCGTGCAGAAAATAAGACGGTTTATTTTCGAATCGGTCGCGTTACAGGCGCGCCCCGCGCATACGTCAAGTTCGGTAGCCGCCTCGTGCCGGGACGGTCGGCCGAAATGCTCGTACCTACCTCTCGATTGGCGGGAAACTATCGAACAGAGCGGGCCGCGACCGTGCTTGATTTTCACCGTTGCGCGCGGCCTCGATTGGATTCTCGGATTCCCGCCGCGGAATTAATTCGCGATTAAACTTTATAATTGGCGACGCGTGACTGGCGTATCGGCTCTCGCAACTACGCTTCCCCGGCGAGCGTGTAAGAAAACATCGGTTACCCGCGGTACTCCTATGGACGTATTTTAGTCATGCGTTCTCTATTTACGGACCCCGGACCGTAGCTTCGTCTTGGGATTAGCTGCCCACCGGCAGGCCGCCGTTTACATAATCGCGGTCGCTTATACTTTCTAGTCCGTCCGCGGACGCCGCGCGCCGACGTTATAAAAATGTTTCGTAATGGGTAAATCTCTCGTCGGTGGTAAAAAAAAAAAAAAAAAAACGTGCGTCGTTAGCTGCATTCTTTCCGCGGCGACGTGCGTAACTTCTTTTCTGTTTTACAAATCGAGGGACGGGCCCGATCGGCTCGGCCAGCGTAATCGCGTGCACGGCCGCTGTCCGATGGCTAGTAGCCGGCTGAAACGAGATCTGGATTCCACGGGTGACCCGTGAAATAGGAGAACTGTGTCGTCCGCGGCGAGCCTTATTACAGCGTTTCGATTCGATCAATTTTCCAATTAAATCGGCACACGGTCGTGCCCTCTTCTGCTGTTATGCCTCTCCGACGTATCATCGCCAGCGATGGAGCCGTGCAACGACCTTACTCGCAAAGGTTCACTCCCCGTGCGTCGCTCGTGGCTGGCATATGTATTATTTAAAGTTAAAGAGACGTACGGGCCTGGAAATTGCTCCGCAAGTAGTACATACTCCAAATCGCCATTCCCATTATAGGCAATGTGACATTTCCCTTAACGGTGCTTAAACTTACTATTCCCGTGCGGGAGCATTGCCTTCCTTGGACTTAGGAACGAGTTGATGTACCTTCTGCTATCGATAGTTTGCATTAAACGATGAGGGTGCTCTTTTTTTTATTTGTAGTACAGTTGCGAAGGGGTGATTCTCCGGGAAACAGATAAATCAGGCTCTAAGCAAGCTACTATAAAGTACGTATTCTTATATGAGGCATTGAAAACAAACACAGACTAACCCACATCTTTTGTTATCTCTACTCTGGTCCTGTAAAATGGGGGAAAAATAATTTTTTTCAATGTGGGTTAGTCCGTTTTTGCTCTCAGTGCCTCGTATATGTACGTTATAAACTTTGTATATCCTACACAATTTCATCCCCGGAATTTGCTTTGGTCGCAGAATTTTATTGCTGAAATTAATACACCGCGACACGAAGCTATTTCTACCAGCGAAGCGTGTCTCGATATGCGTGCTCTAACCACCGAATTTCCGGTAATGCAATCTCGCGCTAGGGAATTCCCGCGAGCCAGCATCCAGCGTTCCGACGCTGAGTAATTAAAATTCAATCCTTCCCACTAGCAAATACAGACGTTGCGTTCCGCGGATCGCGTTGATCGATCACGCAACGTGACGCGGGGCAGGTATGCGCACGTGGTAGAAACTTTGAGAAAACGAGATCATAATTCCCACGTGTTTGTGTCATGATAATTCTCGAGTATTTGTATCTGTGATCGTGTGGACCATTACGACGTTTTTGGATTACCCTATACCCTATAGTCTCTTATTATCTTAGACGTCAGGCCTTTACAGTTTGCGAGTTGAATCCCACTTTCCGCGTAGCTAGCAGAATCCAACGATCACTGAAACGGTTCTTAATAGATCTTGCAGAACCGTTCACCCTTGGGTTCTCAGATTTCGCTTAGAAATACACTTGTGTAACGTGATCACTTCATCGATCAGAATTACATACATTCCAAACACACTGGGACAGGTCGACGCGAAGTCTTTACGATCTCGTAGAATTTCACATCTGCTCCATTCTTGTATAATAATCAATAGCGCGGCGGAGTGGCCGTAAATTTTAGAATCCGCTGGCTTACGTGTTCCCTTGAAACTGCTTGGAACTTCATTAGCTTTTTATACGGCTCTATGCGGATCCAGATATGGATACGGTGACCCAGTGAGCGAATCGATAGGATATGTCACGAGGCGCATTCATTCGTTAATCGTTTGGACTTTTCTCTGGTGTTATCGCATCTTATAATACATCAAAATAAATAATTCGCTGATAAGGAAGCGGCAGAAATTCTTGGAATCCTTGTATTTACAAAGAATTACATCGATACAATATTCTGTAGCATCCAAAATATCTCTGCTGGGCAGGCAAACGAGTATAATTTAGAATTATTAGTTCTGTACGAAGACACTTCGAGTATTTAAACTACGTAAGATCATTTATTTCTCGGACGTGAAAGCAGAGTTGGCCATTATTCGAATGATCCTCGAATAAAAGTTTCGAATAAAAATGAAGTTGCTCGTGTGAAATTATTTTTATTTTTCACTTCGATTCGCAAGTAAGAATAAATAAGAAACTGTTTAAGCTCGAGGTAAGCATTTGCTCCTCCACCTGAGATATATAATATCCCGCATATTAAAGAGAATTAACAGGCCGCTAATAACAATAGAAGCAATAATATAATAACGGCCACGATGGAGAAGGGGGAGAAGGAGAAAACTCGAGGCACGTATTATCATGATCGAGAACGTACACGGGAAGAAGGAGCTGGAGAGCGAGAGAGAGGGGGAAGAAAAATAGGCGCAGAAAGAGAGACGGTGGACCGGTCTCGAAGGAAGGGGTTGCAATCCGTAAGGAGGTGCAGCGGATGGGAAGGGATGGAGAGCGGTGGCGGGGATGGAGCGAGCGCGTGACAGGACACGTGACCGGGAGCACACAGTGCTCGCGTGACTGGCCCCGTGACGTCACGCGCACGTGTCACATAGCGTGGTAACCACTCCGTTCCTCTTCTCCTCCCAGAGCACCGCGTCTCAACGAGCGTTCCTCACCTTCCGCGCCCCTCCACTCGTTCGCCGCTCTCCGCGTCCTGGTCAGTAGCGTCTCTAGCCACCGTTTCACCCCCTTCGCGGCGCACTTTCACCCGGAGACTCACCGTTCCCTCACCCCGCCGCTACCTGCGCCGCCCCTCCGCCGCAACTCGGGCCTGGGCGTCGCGACGAGCGGTTTTGCATCATCGCGACGGGCCGCCGTCGTTACGTGATGCTCGACGATCCTCCCACTTGTCCAGGAAGAGAGGAGAAAAGTTTCGTTTCTCCACTGGGTGTCGGTGAATTGTTGTCCACGGGATTTCAAGGAAATGCAAGAGTGAAAGCTACGGGCTCGAGAAAGGACAATGTTAAGTCTGTTGAGTATTCCTCGTCCGAAGCTCGTAGCTCTGAGCTTGACGCGATGGGAAATGGTAGCAAACTTCTGTGTGGAAGGAACCTGGTTAGCGCATTCGAGTGATGTGTAAACGGTATCCTTGAAGATCCAGTCACCAAATCTGTTTTTCGCCACTCGTCACGCGATAGCGGGGAACACGCCTGGCGGTTTAATCCTCGTAAGTATCGTTTACACGCCTCTCCATTGTGCTCAGGTGCCGCATCAAAGTCCTTCCATTCGAATGCCAATGTGCCACCGGGTTTCCTTGGCGACAGATGCGAAAATTACAGTACTCGAGGTCCATTTTCGGGGGTGTTTCCTCCACCTAATTTCCAGGGTCGAAATGGGTGCCTTCGATCGAGGCGCGGCAATCATGATACGTCCTTTCCAAAAGAATCACGGGAACGTGAGATGGTATTGCTCTTTCCGCTTCGAACTAGTTAAAATAATCGTCCCTGTCATGGAATCGCGATTTTGGAAATTCTTGACAACACAATACTGAAAGATATATTGTATGTACGCGTGTCTGAAGCCTGAATATCACGAGCCCGTTTGTTTACATCCAACAGCGATGCTCGTTAAATGCAGCGTCTACAGCGTTGTCGGCTTGTCACTTAATTATTATCTCCGCCGATTTACGGTTCGAGCTGCTTTTTCTGTAACACGATAAATTATCGATACGTTATTTTTGCGACGCTCTGTAACTCACGAGGATAAGCGTCGCTCGTGCAGTAACACATTTATTATGTAGTTCTTCGGGTGACGTAACCGATTGGGAATAGAATGTACGGATTTACATTTACGGTCACGCTCGAATTAGTCTAGGCTTGCTAATATTTAGGCAACGATCAATCTCTTAGAATTCTAACGCATGGTAAATACCCTACGATTCGTTTTTCCGGGAACGTACGTGACCGCGGTTCGGCAAAAATATTTCCAGATCGCTGCATCGATCGGCGCGCAACGTTATCAGCACGTGATGCGCCGGGAGAACGAACGGTGTTGTCGCGTTTCGCAAAGTCGACGGGCGCTACCGTTGTAGATTAAAAAGAAAAAGGGAAGATGAGGCCGCGCGACAATCGCCCTGTTATTATCTGTCACGTCGATACGTTGCCAACAGTAAGAAGGATGCCCAGCCGTCGATAATCTGACGAAAGTGTCGCTGGAACGATTGTGGACGGCCGCCCGTACGAACGAGAGGAAAAGCAAAGCGCGGTGTAATAGGCGTTGGGCCTTGAAGTTGCGTGGCTCCAGGATCGACGGTCCCGTACCTGGGACGGCTCCGGATCGCTCCCACCAGCGGTCCGCATGCCACACCGCGGCCCATCGCGAGAATCGAACAGGGCCGCGCATTATACGCGTAGTGTAACCTGCCAAGGAAACGACTCACGCGTCTACGCTCCGCGGCACCAGTCGCTCCAGCGATCCCATTACTTTCGCGAGGCGGGAATACCGATCGCACGAGCTCCCGCAGCCGCCACGCACCTCTACCGCACACCGATAGAAGGAGGGATAGAGCAGGACAGAGGCCGCCAGATAGGGTGCGTGTAATCGATCAAGGATTCGGTGGCGCAAGTAACCCGAGCATTGGTCCACGAGAGCCCATCCCGAGCGACGCCGAGCATTGCCGCGTGAAATTCGCAACGGCTGCGTACGCACCGGTGGAGAGACGCGGTTCCATAGACGAACGGACGCACTCCGGGATGCGCGAGTGAACGCGCGCCCGGCCGGTTTCGATTCTTACGACGGCCCTGCTCGGTTAGTATATCGCGGAATTTCGCAGTCGAACGAGTCAACGGCCTTATCGTTCGCTCGCCGTTTCGTCCGTCTTCTCTCTCTCCGCCCCTCCCCCTCCCTCCCTTCCGCGCGTTATCTTGGACGAATCGGGCGCGCGGCGAGGTCGGGTCGCCGTTTGAAAACCCGATCGTCGGCGGGTTTTCGCACGGGTTACCTGTGCCGGCCGATCGACCGGCGATCGAGGATCCCGCGGTCGAGGGAAGGAAGCGCAACGCGCGGCACCGAGGGGAACCGGAGGAGAAACGAAGAGGGCGCCAGTACAGATATATCGGCGTGTGTGGCTGGACGGAAAGACGTGGGCGATTCCCGAGTGCCGGCCTCTCGGTCCGTCGCCGTCGCGTCGTTACGAGTGTGTCAGTGAGTATGCGGAGGCGAACCTAACCTAGTCGACGGGTGCCCGCTATCGATCAAGGAGCTCATCGGTTCAAGAGGACTCGATTCTCGTATTTTTTTCTCTCTCTCTCTCTCTCTCTCTCTCTTCGTTGTCCCGTGCACGATCCACCGTATGCACACGTGATCCAGCGATCCAGTGCAAATATATATACGCATCGTCTTCTGTGTATTCGTCGAGCTTCCCTCGCTCGGTGTACCACCAGGGAGCTCGTTATTTTTCTGGACGTGCGTGGTTCGAGCGTGAATCTCAACGACGTAAGTTCCCCCCGGTTTTCGGTGCGAGGACGGCGACAGAGGAAGGAAGGTGAAGGAAAACCGGCAGGAGCTAAACAGTGGCAACGACCGGAAGTCGGAAGTGAATCGTGTCGCGCAACGGAAGCGATCCTATGCGGCAAGATAATGGAGACGCAGAATTACTGGGAGGACAACTCCACTCATTCCATGCAAGTGAAATACGAAAGGTGAGCGCTCGTGATGTTATTATCGTTACGTCAGCCGGATCGTAGTCTTTGGATGTGCCGTTCCTCTTGGGAAATTCCGTTTCGATGGGCATTATAGTCGAGAATCAGGTAGGAAAGAACTATGCGATTCTTCCGGTAT
This sequence comes from Andrena marginata, assembly GCA_963932335.1. NCBI lineage: Eukaryota > Metazoa > Arthropoda > Insecta > Hymenoptera > Andrenidae > Andrena > Andrena marginata. Next base: position 48,843,507 of record OZ010659.1, on the reverse strand, counting down.
AACTAGAATGTTTTGCTCGTAATCGCGCGTGATTCGTGCGTTGAGTGCTGAGAAGCCCGTTATTAAGTCGTTTATAAACGTTCGATCCATCAGTACCGTGCGTGCGGAGAACGCCAATTGGCGTTTTGCGAATACGGTTAATAGTCCAGCGGTTAACGATTTCCGCACGGGGCACGTAATAAGGGATGGAATTTTAATTTTGAATGGGTTATTTCTAGAATTGAATACTGTATACCTTGTAGATTCAACTAGACGCTGGAGGCCCTTTAACCTCGAGAATTTATTTATAATATTTCTAACGAACGGGGTAATTTATAAATTAAAAAAACTGTTCTGCAAGATGTATAGATTAAGTAGTGGTTCGACATTTCTAAGAAAAGGGGAACATAGATCAATTTTTATTGCGTATATGGAAATGAGTTTTTGGAGTTTCAATGAAAAAGGAAGATAGGATACTGTCGTTAATTCATTCAGCTCTTCGAAGAATTTGCGTTCCTGTCGCTTCACAAAATTTGGAACGAATACTTCAGTAGTTACTCACCACTGAACTCCTTAACTCTAGTTCCTTCTCTATATTCATTCAAATTTGACGGTGAAATATCAAGTATCTCTTCAAAAATATTAAAGAACCTCTTTACATTTCGATAGAAAACCGCAATGCCAAAAATCTGGGTCTTCGGCTTTAAATACGTTGTCCCTGCTTTAAGTATCTTTCCATAGCGCAATTAATTCCCCAGTTATTAGAGGTCGTGGATATGGAATCACTGCGCATTACGAATTAATACCCCCGATATCAGAGAGCGTAAGCCCCACGAAAATTTTTAATCGAACATGTGACTCGCGGATTATGTAAGGCCACAGGCGTGACACGCAGAAACGCGTTACGCTCGGGAACGGGCTCGAGCAATCTCGCTTAATTAAATGGTCATTCGTGCACGGTTATCCCGATTTCGGTTAATATCGACCGGTTCCACCGAATTTCCCCGAGGTATTCGCATCGGCGCAGCCATTTTGCTGCAAGTCCCGTGACTCGCGGGGAAAATCCACGCAAATCCACACGTTCCCCCGGTATACGGAAATCTACAAGGCTTGTTATCGTGAATACACAGGTGCTCGATTTTGGCGTTCTTCTCCCCCCTCCGCCGCGCCTCTGTTATCAGCGTTGTCCCGTGACATTGATAATTAGACCTCTACAGGGTGTTCCCATTCATTGTGCTCCTCGTTTTTCTTTTAAAGAGCCAGTTCCGAAATTCCTCGCATTGGATAATCCAATCGTAAAGGACGGCTCGCGAGTTTCTTTATACATGCCCAATTCTGGTTAGATGGAACGGGCTGTTTCGAGGGTAAACGAAAACCAAGCGCGTACATTTTAAAATACTTCTAGGTCAGTCAGAGAGCTTCTTTTATAATATTTATGTGATAAGGAACGTTATTTTCGATGAAGGTGCTTATTGACGACGCATCACTTGTTTGCCCTTATCAACTGGAAAGAAATGGCCGTTTGGAAAAAATTGTGAGGAACTAGGCGGGGTCGTAGGCCTCACGTAGACTGGGGTGTATCCTCAATCCATTCTTCCTGTATTTCACGCTGTGTAATCAGATCACCCCAGTGACCGCAGATACGTACTTACTTAGAGTACTGGTTTCGCCAACGCCTACCATTACTTTCATCAATGCTGTAGCATGATAAAAATGAGAAGACCAAAACTAAAGTTCGTCGATTCATCAATGCAGCATCTTATAATAGATCCTGCCTCGAGCAGAACTCGTTTGACGAAGGAATACAAGATTCTCAGCCTTCTGGCGGCTAGCACAGAAGATACGTGAATCTTCGTCGCATCTTTCACATCTGACCTCCCGCGACCGTAAACATTAGCACGCCCTGTTCTCCCATGAGAAAAGAGATGACCTTTCTGGTTCGTAATTGGCTGGAAAGAAAACGGCATCATTGTTTCCTGCTGCCGTCTTTTTTCTCTCGCCACATTCGTTTGTCAGAGAAATTCCAGGGGCAACGATAACGCCCACCCTGCACAGATATAACTTCGTATCTCCTCGAAAGTCCGTATATTGCCAAAAAATTCATGGCCGCGCGAGTGATAAGATAGGCAGAGGTCCCGTTCCTATCGTTGAACGCCGCTGTCAATTAAACGCGCATATAGATATGTCGCGGCTGTAATACACGCCTGACCGCTTGCGAGTGATCGATCGATCCGTCGTGGATACGCGGAGCTTCCAGAAATATATTTCTATAAACGCCTACGTGCACAGTGGTCTAACGAAATTATTCAACCGTCTGCTAATCGTCTGCTTACACACTAATTACTGTATATCACAGGTGCCATTTTTAACCGCCGGTATAATCTAGGCGATTGTGCGCGCGTTTGTTATGCGAAGGAGAATTTCAGGTAATAGAATAAATTTTTGGAGCAGCGGCTTTTAGGTGTTGAGTCTTATTAAGTCGTGAAGTATGTGTGAAAAGGACGTTGGTTTTCAAGGAAACGTGCCACGAGCGTGTCACGTTCATATTCGCGGCTTCTACTGCCAAGGAGAGCGACGTTTGCACGCGTTCAACTTGCCTCTTTCAGAGATTGAGAATAGACTGGGAGGTACTTTGTGTACAGCGTGATTTCGGCTCTTGAATTTGCCTGTTGTCCTTTTTTAAGTGGGAAGAGTTTTGGGATTTCATTTTCCTGTGGATTATATAAATTCTGATTTTTTAATAGGGTGTACCTATTGCAATTTTAACTTTTTTTAACGTGACTACACAGGTTTGATTTCGACGCGCGTTACGAAAAGTAGCACGTTTCATTTTTTCCTACACGCAGTTGTCCGTAAGGAAAAAATGAAACTTGCTACTCTTTCGTAACGCGCGCCGATTTGATCATAGTTCAATATGTCGAGCGGATGGATGTTGTATTTATAATTTTATGATAGGGAAAATTGATTTATGCCGTGTACGTTATTTCCGTTTTTAAAAGCTTGTACCCGCTGTCTGGTATTTGTGGAAGAAAAGTGTGGTTACAAGAAGCTACATCTCCTTAAGGCGTACATCATTTTCCTCTATCAATTTATTCTGCTTCTCTCAGACAGGATGTGATTTTCAGCCGATACGATATAACCTGTTATGCAGATTCTCGCACCACGTAAACGAAAATACAGTTTCGTGATGTGATCGCGTCTATATTTAGCACAAACGAAATAATAAAGCTGTGATCGGCTTGGGAGACTGAAATAGCTAAGAAACTTCCAGTTACTCCAAACCATTCGATATATCGAGAAAAACGTCCATCTACCCCAGCAAATCCATAAAATCAAAATTCAAATAAATCCCAATTAATTCCAAACACCTTGTAGAAAGTATAAATTCGCTACTTGGTCCTTCCAAGTACTTCAACAGCTCCACGTCATATCTTCCCAGTCCCGGCAAAACCTTAGAGAACAAAATAAATCACCTCGCAACATTCGATCATAGAAAAATAGCAATTGTATATACCAGAGAATTGTATAATTCTCCATAACTCCACCCTCGTCTTCCGTGTTTTACTTCAGCTCTACCAAAAATCCACGTTTACCCACCCAACGAACGTTGCCTCCCCAACAAATAGGCAACCCTGGGTCGCGCGTGACCCACGCGGCACGAAATCGACGATCACCTCCACCAAAATCACCCTGTACATTTAGGGACCAAGGGGGCACGGCGTTGACGCGTGAATCGACCGAGCAATTTCTTCATGCCACGCTACAGAAGTTGGTCTCGCATCTTGGCCATCCGAACCGTCGGCCATTGACGCCGTAGATCGATCCTCGCGGATTTATTCGAGCACCGTCTATATATCGCGCGAACCTGCACGCGTGCACAGGTCCGTGTGCCTCTCGATTTAACTTGGTAATCGGACGACCGTATTTTCCCCCTTATCCGTCACTGGAAGCGATCTCGCGCCGATTCCGTTCCCGTGGGGCATCGGGCGCAACCGCTGGCGGCGGCGAGCGAGTCGGGAGGCGCGCTGAAATCATGAAACGATCCTTTCGAATCCGAGGAAATAATGGGTGGCCGATGTCGAACGTGCTCTCTTCCCTGCGTTGCTTTCCAATTTTAGATAATGACACGTTTCTATAAATACGACGAGAGCCGCGCGACATCGCGCGTGAGTTCGATCGATCGGCGGTTCGGACGGGGTAACGATCTGTTGTTCTCTGTCGTCGGGTGCAGAGAAGACCGTGGACTCGAATAAGGCGCGCGTCGATACGTCGACACCTTCGCGCCGGTGTCACGTAAGATCCCGGTAATCGACGCAACCGAGGCGAGCGCGTCATAGAAACGGACGCGAGTGCGCTCTATTGGGAATGTCGTGCGTTGGCGTGCGTCACGCTTTCTAAGATTTCGGCGATAGGGCGCGGGGGGCGGGAAGGGAACACTTGTCGCTGCTCGGGTTATTCTACGTATCTGAGTCGGTGAAAGTTGGCGTTTTGCTTTTCCTTTTTTTCTGTTGGAAAATGAATTAAGAAGCTTAGATTGATTTAACCCTTGGTCGATGGATGGTTAGACGGCAAACTGGATCCGGGGTCCATTTTCACTTGTAATTTTATTACTTTATTATTTTATCACTTGTAGTTTTACACGTTAGGAGGAGCTCGTATATTAGATTTAATATCCTCATCCCTTTCAAGAACCCAAAATCCGCCTAGCGAGGGTTAATGATTTGGAATTGAATTTGCTTTGTTTCTAAGTACTCTTAAAACCAGGGCTGTGGAGTCGGCAGTCAAAACTCACGACTCTGACTCCGACTCTCTTTTTTTTTCTACCACCGACTCTGACTCCGACTCCGACACCACAGCCCTGCTTAAAACTTTGAAATGTATTGATGTCTTTCGATCAAGAGGTACAGACTTAGAGTGTCGAGTAATCCGAGGGCTCTCCCTAGGAATGTGACATTCGAGAATGACCCTAGCTCGCAGCTTCTCGCTGCCTCGAGGTTCGCGCGCAGTAGAATCGTCGCCACGGTGCACAACAGCACAGCCACGTCCGTCTCTCTGCCTTCGATCACGTAGGCACGCGTTGCTCTCTCACGCGCTGGAGAATTCGCGAGCACATGCGGGCATTATCGATTGGCTGGTTAAGATGTCTGCAGGTGTTCTATATTTACTCGCGGAATGCTCTGCAGCCACGTTCGCGCGCACGTTTTTACGTAACTTTCGTAATAACTTTCTTCCCGGTCGAGGAAGGCCTGGTGAGTCACGTGAAACGAACGTGGAAGATTAGGAAAGTAGTGCACGACTCGCTTTTACTTGACGAAACGAAGCACGCCCTTTGTTACGCGCGCAAGAATTCGAAGAACGTGCAGTAGTCGAGCTCGCTTCTCCTGAGATAGAAGCTTTCGTAATTAGCATGTGAAGGGTGTAGAAAGTCTGATTGCAAGAATCTAAACGATCCTCGTGCGGGATGCCTGTGTTCTTGTCAATCTGTTCGATATCTCCGTATCTCGATGTCGTCGGCGGAGCGCAAAAGGAAATTTCCGTCTTCTCATGGGAGAGGCACGAAAGATTTATAAGTAATGTAATGTTGGGTTTAGTTGTGTGATCAATTAGTGTCAGCGATAATAATTGAAAAGCCCTTGTAGAGAACAATGTAAGTGCCAAAAATTCAAATTTTTTTAGGAGAGAGAAAAAAATTCCCTGACTTTAAATTATTTACAAAATAATAAACCAAATATATCACAGATAATAATAACACAATTATAAAATCATAAATTAAGAATAACCCAAATACATCACAGAATTTTCTAATTGTTGTATTAATATAACTCGTCTAAATTCATGAGAAAAGAATTGTATATGTAAAAAACCTTCCATGTGCCACATTTTAGTTGTGGAGAAAACTGAATGTGTAATTTATTTAAATTGGGAGGCGCTGTAAGTGCCAATGTTGTTTATCTATCGCTTAATTGGCTCTTGCATTGTTTTTGCCGAAGTGGCGTTGGACATACCAGCGATACCACCTCTTAGCTCTATTGGTAACTTACTTACAAAAGAAAATTGCATTAAAATTATATACTATAGTATTACCATTGGCAATAAAGATTCCAATAAAGATTTTTCTTTTTAAATTTGACACAGTGTTTTCTACAAGGACTCTTCTATTAAATTTATCATGAGATATTCGATCTCATTCCTACGCCGTGAAATACAAACACCTGTTTTGCATTGCATCCTTTGTGTTTGAAATTGCAAGGCGATCGAATCGTAGATCCTTAATACTTTCGATTCTCGTTTTATGGAATGCAGCGATAAAATGTTAAAGCACCTGCATCCTCGAACAATAACGATGGCGCGTATGGAGGTCGACGAAGTTGGAGAAGGGAATTGCATCGATCAGCGATAAATTATGGTCGCATGGAAGTAGCGGCGTCAAGCAGCCCGACAATGACCGCCGTCCCATTCAATGCAATTAACGTCCCCCTTTCTCCCTCCCGCGGATATCGATATGTAAACGCAGGCTCGATCTTGTGCTTCTGTTTCTCCATCTTGACACAGATATTTTCCCTGTTTGCGTATCTGCTTGCCGCGAAACGAAGCCGAAGGTCCTTCGACACGCTCATAGATCGTTTCAGTCATCTCGCGGACCACTTCTCTCGACGTTGATCACTTTACTCTGGATCGATAAGAAGCACAGTGGAGATGGAAAATGAGCAGTGTTGAAATTTATGCAGCTTTCCAATTCTTGCAGAAATTTTCAAAGCTGCGGAGATCGAACTATCTTTTCCACTTCAATTTAAACGAGGAGCAGGGATATATCTTAGGAATGTCAGCAACATTTTTAAAAAGGGAGTTGAGGCTTTAGGAGATAAGAAAGTTTTTTTGTAAAACTCATACATTTTTCGGGCAATTCATTTCCACTTTTACGTAGGTACCTGTATACTTTTAAACGCGCGAAGAATGTTGTGTGAATGTACAACGATTTCGTTTTTGCGTAGGAAAATTTTCAATTAGAGACGCTCGATAAATGTAGAAGGATATGAAGACGCAAACGAGCAGTATTATCTTCCCGTTCTTTTCCTTGCAAAATAATGACGAATTATCGAAAGAGAGCTGCAAACAGCGGTCGTGTACATTTCCTTTCACGAAATCGCGGGTTAACGATAAATCGTTTGGTGGGTAACGCGGATATATTATTTGGCTAAGCGGTCAGCCGAAAATTTCCGCGCCATAACAAACATTCTGAAAGTGTTCGACCTTGACTCAGTGATGAATGACAATAGATACGCGAAAAAACAAATACCAGAGACTTCATCGAGGCTGCACGAATTCATGTCTGACTCTAATGCCTGTTTCTACTAGCTCGAGAAAATCCTTGAACGAACCAGAAGGAAACTACTTTAAGATTTAATGTACAGATTCGTTCCCTCTAGACTTCATTACAATGGGAAAAACGAGGTTTTTCCAGGGAAATGAAACTTAATAATTTCTTCAAGGCTGAGTGAATCAGTGTCTGGCCATGGCGTCTGTTTCTACTGCGAGAATGTCGAAGCAACTTGAAGGCGAATTTACACGGTTCCTTTGGTTGAACAGTGCGGTTGATTCAACAAAATTGCAAGCAATATAGCATCTCGTTCTGATAGTTCCTAAATTTTTTCCTCTAGATTGTATTGTTAATCAATCCATAATCAAAAATTCGTTGGTAAGAAAGCATTCAGAGAAGTGTAATTAAAGTTTGTTCACGGTTTTCGTATTGAGTCTCTATTTAATAAATAATATTAATTTAAAATAGATAATCGAGTTTACTTCAACTAAATAAATATCATAAATTCTAACTACATCGCCAAAGCAAAGTGAACCGTGTAAATTCGCCTTGAGTTTTAGAGCAGTGCTTGTTGAACCAACGACGAATTGTTTCACGAAATTATTACATACAATTCCTCTTATTAAATTCAAAGATCCTGCTTTTTATTTATTGATTTTTATTACATATTTCATTAATATTACTATTGTATTCTTCCTGACGTACAGAATCCAAAGCCCCACCAGTGTTTCGCAAATTCTAAATAGTAAAAATATTGTCGTACCAAGTGTGTATCCCTTAAGTTTTTATTTGATCACTCATGAAGAAACGGAATATATCGCTTCGTAGAGTAAAAGTATCGACCTTCATCCGTTGAAATCTCCGGCAAATCGGAAACAATTTATCCAACGGTCTAACACAACAATCATCAGACCCTCCTTGCCACACATCACTCCCCACTCGACTACTTCCGCCATAATGACGAAATGCGTGCAATTATTGACTCACGACGGATCCCACGATAAGCATCGCCGAGTGAACTCTCGTTCGGACTAGCTCGCGACGATTGTCACCACGGTGGCTGTACCTGGTTTACCTTTGTGTACACCTTTCGACACGATCGCCTGTTCACAGCGGCGGAGATAATGGCTGCTTTCGGACGTCGGTGAAACGGGCGGAAAATTTCGACGATAAAACGTTACGTGCCCGCGATAACGCCCGAGGCACGCCACTCTGGTACGATTCCTCTCGCTCCTTCACGAAAATTCCGCTGCTCCGTTAATTGCCTTTTATTGACGACACGGCCACCTGATCGCCGAGGCCCTGCGTAATTCCGACGCGACGAGCTCGAGGGACGTTCAGTGTCGTCGGAGAAAAAGTGAGAGTTACCTTGGCTGTTCCCCGTGCCACTTGGCTGTGTGCGTGTGTGTGCGCGCGCGCGCGCGCGCAAGTGTGCATGGAACGGCAGCGTGGAGGGGCTTCTATGACCGATGAATGCTCGTGCACGTGTGAGTGGGCGTGGAAAATGGTACAGCGATTTTATTAGCGACGGGGGCACATGATTCATTGCGGAAAACTTCAAATTGTTGTAAAGTAGGAGAGCGCGGATAGATGGACTGCGTAATTGGGCTGCTGTGTCCGCGCATTCGTCGGCTGGCAATTAAATTATGGGGGTTGAAAGTGGATAATCAATATGCTGTACAAGGGTGGCAGGAAGGCTGAAATCTGGATCCGTTGGGGTGCTCATTAACCCTCTGTGTTTCAAGTTAATTGCTCGTTGATCGGGCAGAAGTATTTTTGGTATAGGATATTGATTCCACGAGTTAAAAATTCTTCCCTTTATATAGAATGCAATGACAATTAGCATGCAATGTTCGTTTGAACTTTAGTGTACCCGGGGGGTATACTTAACCGTTGATTTTTTTAAATAATGTGTACAGTCAGAGCTGGATAAATTTTATTTGAAACAACTCTTAATAACTACTCAATAGGATTTATCATTCTAAAAAATGAATTCATTTAGAGCGGAGATACATTTCGTTGCGCGTGTAGCTAAAACTGAAGCGTACCCGAGTAGGGGAAGTGGATCGTCTATGATCAGACGTGCAGCGCAATCCTCATGACTCTGCGTAACCTCGTGCACGTGCATTATATGAAAATCTGTTTTAAGTACGAATTATTCAGATTATTAAATAATTCAGGTGCACCCAAAATTTCGTTGCAACTCCATTCTAAATCCTTCAGTTCCCATCTGTGTTCATCGCTCTCCATTTTTGTGAAGTTTCGAATTTTTTTAATTTTCTAGTTGCCGAATATATATTTGTTAAATCAATAACGATTCTCGATCGTAGATTTCTGTAATCCAGATCGGCCAGCTTATACCATTCCACTTTTCATCGGACGATCTTCGAAACTCCTTCGTTCGAATTGCATAACTGTTGAAATCTACCCGAAGACGTGTTTCTGCGTTTCTTGCGCGCAATTCTTCCAACGATTCAGCGTAGTTGCTTTTCAACCATGGTCGGAGCGAGTCAAGGTTTCGGCTCGCGGCAACGCGAAATCGAGGTCGCCGCGGACAGATTTAACTGCGCTAGTAGAACTGTTTTGCGGGATTATGAAATGTTCTCTGTCGCTCGCGGTCTAACGAGCCCCTGTCCACCACGGCGCTGATGAAGAAGCCGCTTCTCGTTGGTCAGCTTGTTGTCCATTAATCTTCGATTCGCCGCTTCGAGCTGTTATTCGCGGGCACAGCATGCTGATGAGCTCGAGGATGAGTGTTTAGAACGACTGGAGCGTGGTAGTAAGACTTCCGGCCATTTTCTTTCCTTGTTCGAGAATTACTTCGCGAAAAATGTGAGAAGGAACAAAACGAAGAACGATGGTTAAATTCCATGATAGCGTGGAAACGTTGTACGAGAATTTTAGTTAATTTAAATTTCTCTCTCCGAGAGATGCTGGAGGGGGATCTTCCTAGTGTGACGGCTGAAAAAAACTTAATTTTTCAGGAATTAAAAAAGAAACAAGTGTTGCACGTTTGTAGCTTCATTCTATCACTTTTTAAGACTATAAAAAAAATTGTAAGTTCCGGATGAGTGACCTGATAACAGCAATTGCAGTCATCTGAAATACAAAATTCAAAAAGATTGATAATCTGTAGACGCGTAGCTATCGTTTGAACCAGCGTAATGAAATAACATTGAGAAACAAATAAATGGCACCTTCTTAAAAAAATTTTATCAATTTCAGCAAAAAAAAATGATTGATTCGGTCTAAGCGATAGGGCAATGAAGGCAAGCCGAGAAGCCTCCCAAAAGACAAATCTGTACTCCAAATTTTAATTAACAAAATAACAGAATAAGTGCCGCATCAACAATACTAAATTCCAATTGTCACAAAACAAAAACCTACCCCTACGTCCCCCAACCCCAATTTCCTCGAATGAATATTAACATCCCGTCAACACCCAGTAGTCCAGAATCTTTTCCCCAGACGGAAGGACGAAGCGTAGCGTTAATTAGAAAATTACGTCACAGCGCGAACATTTTCGCGGGCTTTCTAGCGACGAGTTTTTCCACGACTCCGCTCGTCTCCGCCGTCGATGGTGGTTCAGTCTCGGTGCAAGGGGGGACAAGTAGCCGCGGATCGGCGAGGTGGGGCACAGCAGGATTGCTGGCACGAATCAGCAAGTCAGGAGTCACGTTGCTCGACACGCGCTCCGACTCGATGTAGGTTAGTATTTTTACGCGACCGACCCGGTATACGCAAATACGGTGGAAGTCGACGTGCACCGTGCAAAACGGTGCATGCGTGAGATCGGCTACGATCGGCATTTTTATTAATCCCCCTACCACGTGCCTCGATTAACTTGTTAAACCAGGGAAGACTTATTGAGACATTTTCAATCCAGACAGTTCTGTGCCCAGCGACGATTATTCCAAATATATTCACACACTCCTTATCTTCTTCGGAAACATTATTCCTGCCAAGTGGATGTGTTTGAAATGCCAGTCACGAGTTACAGAAGTGTCTCGTGCGAGAAGGAACCTAGCTAGTTATTTGTAAATGCCTGTGCGGTGGGCGTTTACCAACTTCTGGTGACAGTTTAATGATTACTCTGCTACGAAGGGGGCACGTGTACCAGCATGTTCCAGATGTAGTTAACGTTCTCTCTATGCAGATCATCTGAAGACTCACGAATGGATATTTATGCACGATGGTTCTATCAAAACGCCTTTATTTATTGTTTCGTTTTTTCATTGGCGCAGACTTGATGGAATAGAATTGGACGTTTTAAATGGTCAATTCAATACAGAAGTGGCGAAAATTGGGTTGAAGGAAATTAATGAAACCAGAGACATTTAAGTTTCTATTTCGTCCACTTTAGACTTTTTCAAGTATTTTATAAAATCCTTCTCTTCTGATTCTGTATTTTTTGGTACCGCTCTTTTCTTCTCTCTTCAGCTTCGCCCAAATATAAAATGCACCCAGAGAGATTACTAAAGTACAAGTTGCATATCCCGACCAGAACTCTGCTCCCACATTGAAAACTATTAATACAACGACCTTGGCAGAAACTGCCCGACCTGTCCTCGCCCAAGATCGTTAATAGTAAAATCAATTACCTGGCTGCTTTGGAACTCATTAACCCGCGCTCGCGAGCCAGATCTATCAGCTAAAAACCGCCATTTCATTCTCCCCGCTCGCGAATCCAATTATAGCCCTCGTAATCCTCTCAGTGGGGCTGTTGCATCTGCTAATTCGCGCGGAAACAACGTCCACTTCTTCATTGAGTATTTACAGTCATTCAATATTAACACGTACACGATCCCCGAGCAACGAAACCAGGATCACGTCCCGGCGATCTCGAGCTATGCGGTGGGCTTCCGCCCGCGGACGACGTGGACGTTGAATAACTAGACAAATACATCATGTCACGCTTAGCACTCGCTGCGGGCGGAACGGGTTAGGTCGCCTCTGATCGTTTCTGAACGCAGAGCAGGCGTTTCTGATTAAGAAGTGACCCAGTTAGCGGGTTAAGGAAAGTTCCTCGAGGCCTTCGCGAGGTCCTGGCCGCCATTTTGCAAGGAATTACCCCGCGTGTCCGGCGCGCCTCGAGGTGCGAGGAAACGAAAGCGCTCGAACGTGTCGCGGCAGGTGTTAGATGCCTAATTGCAAGTAGAATCCTTGCAAAGGAATTGAACTTGAAGCCTCGGTTAATGACTGGATTTTAGCTTGAATGGCGCGGACGGGTTCTATTCTCACGCGAAGGTTCCCTTTCAATCGCACCGAACATTGTAATTATAAACGGGGTGTATTATTCCGCGCTGCATCCCTGACCTTTCGCCACCCCAGCCAGGCGCCACTCCGCCGAGCGAGCTGTGCCTTTTCGCGGGGGCGCTCGATGGATGTTTCCGCGCAATCGAACGAAACCGGACACGCGTGATTAATCAGGGGATCGTGATAGGGACAATGGACGAGGAATGTACTTGGCTTCAAGAGTTTCCAGGAACGCGTGATCGCTCGATACCGCTTTGAAAAAAAAAGAGTTCACTGTTTCACAATATTTACGAGACTTTTTAGGTTCGTATCAATGGCTCTGATTAGCTTGATACACGATGGCTATTCGTCGGGGAGCTGGAGCTCGATTGCGTAAGACGCTAGCTTCGGGTCGAAAGAACGAGCCCAGTTCGAATCCTTGAAAAACAAGTCGATTTTGATATCGAGAGCGAACAGTAATTCCTTTAAGATCGGGCGCTTATATTTTCAATATCGTTGCTTATCGCCACTTGTCTAAATTGCAACGCTACTCTTCTTAACCTGAAAGCTCCATCAAGCCCTTCATTCTTCAACGTCTAGCCTAAGCTTTACCCAATTTCCTCTTTCATTCTGTTTAATTTTCTGCAAATGGTAACTTCGAAGTTGGGCTTTATAACAGTGAGTGTAAGAGTTTTCGTCAGTATAGGTATCCCTTGCATTTTTCATAGCAATAACGTTACGAATAGTCAACAACGAAAGACGTTAACGATTTAACGAAAAGTATTAATGATGGTAATAATATGAATAAAAAACGCGCTGGAATGTTTAGTAAAGAGCATAGAAACGGAACAGCTTGCGAGAGTAAGCATTCTCTCTGTTTCTTAGAAAATATCAAGTCCCTCGGCGCGAAGAAGCGCCGACGCCAGGCAATGCGTTAAAGCGCCCCGTCGACTGCCAATAAATTCAAACCGAGAGGTCTCTCGTGTTGGCTAATCTCTTTCCTCGTGTCGGTCTGTTTATCGCTTACAGCCCGTCACGTGTTCGCCTGCACGGCTGGACGGATGATCCTCCCCGAGAATTCGCGATCAGACTTTTCCTTCTGGCGCATCTGCCGGAGTCGACAGTCCGGCGGCAGAGACTCTCTATAATTAGCACCGCGAGCGACGATCGATCCCCGCGCGCCGCGAAGCTTAATACGCGTCCGGCCTAATTGAATTCTTTCCTTCAGAAACTGCCAAGTTAATCGCGAGCCGGGCGACGATGACGATACCGGCGCGCAATCTCCCCGCCTCTCGGCACGGCCTTATCGAGCAGCACATTTTTGGATCTGGCTCTGACGCGCACGATATTTCCGCGGTATTCTAGATCCCGATCGCGAGCCTTTTTGTTCGAAGAGCATCTCTTCGCGGAACGGGCATGGCGCGGAGCTATTTCAGAGCCAGGTGACTCACCCTGCAGATTACCGCCTCGGTCACGTTGATAATTACGAGTACAGATAACCGTCCCAAGCTTTCCTACGCTGCACTGAGTTATACGCTGGATTGTTAACGCGCTCGTTATCTGTGTATTATCAATAATATACCGATATAAGCTTTTCGGAACGTACAGGCAACGGTGAGTGTCGTGTCCCGTTATCGAAACGATCGACCGTCGGATTGCACTTCACTTTGCTTTCACCTCCTCGAGAAGCCCCTGAAGAAGGCAACCGGGACGTGGAAAAGAGGCGAAGTAGGAGGCACGGTGTCGCGCGAGGGCCACGCAACACGGTGAAAACTCAGGCGAATCGTCGCGGTTGCGTCAGCGGCTGCAGCGTCACGTAGATTTTTCTTTTCCCGCCACTCGTTAGGCACACGTGCGCCTGCATGCGACGCCGTCCCGCATCCATGCATCGTGACTTTCTACTTACGCGTCTGATCGGGCCCAGCCACCGAACGTAACGCGTGTCGCCCGATAAGGGGGCGGCTTAAAAAGCTTCGGTCCCGACCTCGTGGCTTTCCTAATTACACCCGCGACCCCCGAGTACCGTCGCGCCGGACACGCGATGGCGCGACACGGTGCACGTACGCTAAACCACGAAACGCTGATTGCTATTCACGTGCTGGCCTGTTGACACTGTCAGCCATTCTTGGGTTATCAGCCCACGCATCGGTCACGTTACACGCGGGCAAACATGCTTCCGTTTTAGTTCGCCAGGCCGCACGATTGGCAGCTCTCGTGTCCCTTTTTGGGCAGGTTTGGAAGGGTTGGGGGTGAGGGCGGTGTTTGAGTGGTGGTGGGATTTGAATAGGTAGGTGTTTATGTGTTTTGGGGTGAGGGGGTAAGAGGGCAGAGCAGGAAAGAAGGGCGCGTTTCGTCCTGGACCTGATACTGGACTTATCAGTAAGGCTTTACGTAGCAGACTACCTTAAGTAAATCTATATAAATAAAATTATCTGCATAATTTGATTTGAAACATTAGGGGGTAAAACGAAACTTTTGTGGTGAGTGCGGAGGAATCGTTAGAGAGAGATTGGGGTAAGTATGCAAGGCGGATTAACTCTATGGGGGTTGAAAATTTGAACGCTCAGCGTTCGCGGCGTGCGGGAGTCCCTGAATCGTATCTCATAAACATAGGCGCTGAACGCCCAAGGGCGTTCCCCGCACCCCCCGCATGCACTGAAGGAACACATATATGTATGGTACACTACATAGTAGCTACCAAGATGGTTAATATATGAGACGTTGTTTTTAAAAGTGGTATAAGTCCATTTTTTGTAAAAAATGAGTTAATGGTAGTTTTAGTCAGATATAGATATCCTGTTTTTATATTTATAATCAGACAGTCGATGATGGACAATATCCTCATAAATGAATAAAAAAAGTTGTACTTTAAAATGTTATCGCAAGATTTTTTTTTTTTTTTGAAATTGGTATATAAGTCCATGGTCCGGAAAAAATACTTCACTAAGGAGAAATAAGATTGAAATATGAATAAATTTGTTGTGATTAGTTATCTTAACGAAGTAATTTACTTATCATACTTGTTTATTTAGAAATTCATTATAATATAAGGAAGTAAGTAATGAAGACACGTAGGTCTTCACTTCAATATATTATTTTTTAGATTAAAAAATACATATTACAAAAGCCAACTTCAATTAAAACATATATTTAAAATTACTATCGGTTATATTTTTCATAATATGTTATTATTGAAAGTGGTATAACCCCATTTGTAGCTAAAAAATCCTTTATTTTCTTTAACATTTTTATTGATTATTATTGCATAATAAAATTTAACAAGTATATAATTTTAAAAACATCACTCGAATTGATTCATGTTTGCAAATATTTTTAAATTGATTCAAACGCAAACTTATACCACTTACAAAAGCAACGATTCATATGCTCTGATAGCGAGCACCATGGTCTTCGTTTCCTTTAAAACTTCTGCCTTGTGGAGAGTTTGGAAGCGGCAGAGGAGGTACATCCCGTTTTTACCTCAGTCCTCACAGCTTGTGAGCTCAGTACTGAGTAACGAAGGGGCGTGAAAAGGCTTATGGAAAGCTCGACTGGATAACCAAGAAGGTGAAGGAGGTGGGAAGAGCCACTTGGCCCCGAATACACTTTCACAGTTGCTACCCAGAATAGTGTCCAAAAATTACAGCGAACCATGCCTCTGGGCTGTTGACTCTCGGCACTCGAGTGCGCTGCTACCTTTACCCTCTGGCTTCTCCACATCGCTACATCCACCATATGCACGCTAACTACGGGAGCGTGGAATATTCTCTTCGCACCGTGCTCGATATTTCCGTCCGACTAGTGTTCGTTTCCGGTGATTCACAAGCCTGTCAGGAAAAATAGTAACAGGTAAACGAGCGCGTCATTGGCCGATCGCGTGACTCGCTCGTTTACAGATCACGCGGTCGCCGCGTGGCGATGTTCCCGTCTTCTCGGAGCTACACCCGATCGAGCTTAACCATCGTCGCGCCGATCGAGGCGTCTCGCAATCCCCGAGAGGCGATAAAACGGTTTTAGGGATGGCGCTGGTGATTTATTGCTCGCAATCGGAAATACCGACGCTCCCCTCGCAGCGAAGACGAGCTCGCGTCGCGGAAGGCAGCGTGAAGGATGAGCGTTGGTGATAAATTGAGGTGAAATCGATGAGCCACGTTCCCACACGTAGGACGCGCGATGCAGAGGCAATCAAGCCGATTCTTTCATTCGCCTTGCTTCCCACAACTATTTTTTAACATCTCGACAGGGGTACGCGTTGCTCGCGTGGGAACGTGGCTTTACGATGTCTTGCTGAGTTCACGCAGGGGATGGAAAATAATATATCGCCTTTTTTTAGATGGGCATTCTTAGGTTTCAGCGGCGCGTGTTTCTAAGAGTTTCTATTTAGCAATGAATCTTCGTCTTCAGACTTTCCCGCCTGTACTTGAACTTTGGAACACTTTCACACTCGTAACTCATAGCTGTGTTACGAGCCGAGGCTGAGAGCAATGAGAAGGGCGGCTGCGAGGCCGAGGATTGAATTTGGTTGTTTTAGTTTGTTAGTAGCGGACGAACCGGGGTCTGGTATCCCCGGGAGCCGCTAAGAAGGTGGAAATCGTGGACGAACCGGGGTCTGGTATCCCCGGGAGCCACTAGGAGGTTGGTTGTCGTGGACGAACCGGGGTCTGGTATCCCCGGGAGCCACTAGGAATGTTAGTTTACCCTCGTAACTTTATAAAGTGGTACACCTTGAGCGGCAAAGGAGTACCTATGTGGGATTATCTCGAAGAGGAAATTTAGATAGTGATTGATTCAAATAAAGAACTCTGAATTAGAAATAACAAATTATATTCTAATATACTCGGTCTCTTACAATTGTTATAGTTTATGTTTGTCGCGGTACCTAAGTCCACCTCTCGGTTTTCACGCACTGAGAAATGCGGGGGTCTCAAAGAGTTTAATAGTAACAACACCTATCAGCAACTCGACGTGCTGTCTGGTTTAAGTTGAAGTAATAAGTCTCTTTCGTCTATGAGTATTAGATTTCAAACGAGCCCCCGAGCGTGGATTCGTGGCCCTTCTTATACAGGGAAATTTGGTTTGAAAGTGGTGGGGGCATGAGTGCCTTCATTGAATATAATATTTTCGGGGGAAACTCCGTTGCATCACACCACTGCAGGAAACGATGACCCTGGCGGGCCACGCGCATTCCGGACACCCGAAAGGGTTAGAAAGTCGAAGATAAGTCTGCGGACGTAACAGCTGCTAACACTAAAATTCGATTGGTTTGACCTTTATATTACATATTTTCAACATTCCCAGCATTTACGTCTCTTTAACAGACAGCGCAATAGAAAACGTGAAATTCGTCGACGGTCTGAAGCGGTTAGTTAGATCATTCGTTCAAAAAATTAAACCTTCTCTGCAGCGTCAAATTCTAGAGTAGCGTTTCTTAATTAAATTTTGCCACGGAACCCTTCCAAACTCACTAAGGTGGAACCCTCAACCTCGAGGGTATTATTTATTTCGTTGTGTACAGCGCGCGTGGCGCAACCGGAACGTTTCAAATTTTCCAGTCACGTTGATTAATTTACCTATTTATTTAATACTCAAATTTTATTACAAGATAAATCTTCGCGGAACCTTAACTTCGTAACGCGGAACAACAATTGGGAAACGCTATTCTAGGAGCTCACCGCCTTTGATACGCTCTATCCGCAGCGCATTTCTCGATCGTTACGCGATCTTTTTGCGAAGGCAGCTAGTGGGAACGATTGAACCGACCGAAGAAATGCTTATTGTGCCGGTGATTGGTGGACAATCAATATCGCAGATTTATTTGTTGCCTCTGCGTGGGCACGGACATTGCGTGGCCACGTTACGCGCGTGCGTAAGCCTGTGGCAACGCACGTAACCCAACGTGAAAGTGAATGGTACTGATGACTGCGCCCAACTTGGCAGAAAGTTGGTGGAAGGACGTCGCGTACATAACTTCGCCTGATGTGTATTCAAGTTTGAACTAAATTTAGTGCAGGTCAAGTTGTATAATTGCACGAACCAGTTGGCACACGCCCTCTGCCTTCAAAACCTTTGGAACACACAATCTGAACAGCTTTCATTTCCGAGCAACTATCTCGCCCTTCATTACCGAATAATTCTCGAAACGCCGTGAAAATTACGTAGATCGATTCTCGCCGCGGTGAAGAAAGAACTTGGTATTTTCAAGCTAGTCGAACTTTATCGTTGAAGGGGAGGGCCTGTGATAAAGTAAGCTCTGGGTTAATCTTTTAACAGTTCCTCAGGCTGTCAGAGATAGAGGTAAGACGATAATGGATCGATTTCCTTTGTTCAGCTGCTTGGTTGTTCTAGTGTATAGAAAACGAGAGAAGAATTTTAAAAAATCATTCCTATTTAAGAAAAAAATAATTCCTCGCTTATTCCAAATAGTAAAAGATAGGGAAATAGTTCTACTACTTGACATTCTCTCCGTACCAATTAAATCGATGTCTTAGCTAATTAATTCTAAGTAAGTACCTACCCCACAATTAATTCGTGACTTAAATACATTCACAATTTTAAGGAATCCTGACGTTCCACCTTAATCTCAACTAAACCTACGGATCTGCCCCTCTCCGATATAAAAATCGACATCAACAACGATCACCGCTCAAGACTCCCCCCCAGTTGCGTGTCCCCCCCAAATGAAATTCGTTTCGTAATCCACTTTACACCGTCATTTACGTCGCGAGCGACCGCGGGAAGTGGGGTCGAACAACAACGGCGAATGATTCGTTGGGAGACGGCGCGGACGATTTGGATCAAGGATGCTCCGCCGAAAATAAGCGCCGTGTATTCGTTGAATCGGTCGATATTTGTTAAACGCGTATCCAATGGAATCGCCGTGTCAGCTTCCGTCCCGTTTCGCCACGTCCACCGCACAATAACACAGTACATAGACGCGTTCGGCTTCGTTAGCGGGGCCATAAACAACGCCGCGAAATCGCGACCGGCCTTAATTAGAATCTGGATTTTAATTGGCTCGGAATCCGGCCACGAAAGATCCCGCGCGCCAACTCTGCCCGCGATTCACGACGTCCTTCATCGACCTTACTGCCCACCACCTTGCTAGGCTGTTGGGTGCGCGCTGTTCACTTTCACGTTATGGTTGCGCGCCCACAGCCTCGCCTCGTGCACGTGCCACGGTTAACAGCCGTCAGAGACGAGTCGTTTACTCGCCTCTCCTTGCCGGTCGATCGTTTCTCTATTTCGGCCCATCCAGCGAGCCTCTACGCGAAAATGTAGGGAATAATATGACTCTACGTGGATACGTGGAGTAAGAGTTGATTATAAGAGGCTTCCTTTTGGGGGAGATTGATTTTGAAGGATTTGGAGATTTGGAAAGTATTCACTGTCAGAGTTGGTAGGGAAACATGATTGTTCGGACGAGGAAATTTTCGGACAGTGCAACAGCCACGCAGTGGTGCTGATTATTTTATATTTCGGAAAGAAAGATGCGAGTAACAGTGCCGTAAATGAAACGTAATATGACTGTTGCACAATACTACGCGTTTTCTCTTTGGTGGCATTATATATATATATATACAAAGTGTTAACGCTTGCAACTTCATTTTTCTCCTAAAGAGTACTTGGTACAGGATTGCAGAAGTTGAGAATATTTTTTTGCTCGTTTTTGATTTAACACTAAATACTTATTTAATATTTAATTCCAATAAAAAATTTAATTACTGGAGATGATTGAATTTTATAAATGTACTTAAGGTTTATTGAATTTGCAAATTTGAAGATGAAAATGGAGTTAGGTTAAGTGGGAAACTTGTGTCATAAAGAACTCTAAGAGATCTCCCAAAATATTTCCTAGGAAAAGAAAAATATTCCTTAAATATCTTGTTTATCGATTTCACAACAGCACCGCGCAAAATTCCAAAGTGTAATTAGAAGTCTCGAAGCGCAGGATTTAAAACCATCACATTCCCCTCGCGACGCCTTAGCAATTCAGAGTGGATTCAGTTGAAATTAGAACCACCCGTTAAATTACTCGACGCGAAAATAGCGTTAAGGGGAAGGGAAGCAGGAGCTATGAGTCAGCCCAATATAATAAACCCGTATGAATCCGCTGCGCGACATCAAAATATTTTGCTGCGCTCCTTTCTCGAGCCAGGCGAGGAAGCGAGAGGTCCGTAGCGACCTCGAGCGAGCCTTCGTCCTTCCGACCTCCATCTTCGGCGTTCCCTTCTTTTCGCCCGATTGGCTCGATAACCGAGCGTGTGCACGCCACGGCGCGGCCGAAAACGCTTCGCGTGCATCGGCGGGTTACGTCATAATCGTCGAGCGGAGTTCGCGGATATTCTCGTGCCGATGGGCGGATCCGTGTAATTGCAGCCGCTATTAATGGAGTAACTCAAAGTCTCGTTACGAAATCACGGCTCGTCCTGCTCCATCTCGATCGCCAGCGGAGCTGGTGGACACGAAAGAAAACGCCACGTGCGTGTCGTAGAATCATCTCGTCTCGTTTACGTCTCGTACCTCCTGCCCGAGCATCCATGGAGATCTTGCCACCGGTGGAGAATTGTACTCGAGACTCTGACAGAGTTGAATGGGTTCCTCGAGTTGCAGGTTTCAGGGAGATGTCAGCAGAAGTTTGAATTATTGCTATAAGAAGGCTTGACTCGATGTCATTCAGGGAGAATTTCATAGCAGTGTAATGGTGTGTAGCTGTACTGAGCAATAGCGAGGTTTCTACTGCGCATGCTCAAGTAGGAGATGGAGGGATGGGAATTGTCTGGGGATAGCGATGAACTATAGTCGAATTAACGAAAGAAGGCGCCTTGGCACCGGGGCCAGAATTTGCGACGTTGCCGCTACTCCAGGCTTAAGATTGACGCTTCCTCTACGCGGCTCCCTACGCCTTGGCCAATGACTTTCGACTACTTAGCTATGGGCCTAGAGTAATCGTTGTCCTTGTCGGGTGTACATTGCTATCCTCTTCCAGAGGGCGAACCCAGCGAGCGAGAGAGACACATTTGCGCTTGAAGATAGAAAGAGACCTCCGATCTGCTACGCAACGTGGCAACGTCGCACGAAGTACGGAGCGGGCATTGGCTCTCTCTCTCTCTCTCGAGCCACGCGCGCCGGCCTCCGGGCCGCCTGGGCGCCTTCTTTCGTTAATTCGACTATAGCTTCGAGGTTTTTAGTAATCGAGGCATTACTGTTAAATAATTAGTAGAAAAGATTTTCTATGAAGGTCACTGTTGCTTAGTTCACCTGATATTAGCTGAGACTCCAAGTTCGCATCTCTCCTTCAAAATATTCTTCTAAGTTTTCAACATAGGGGTATGAGTAATCTACTGGTATATTATAATTTTTGTGATAATAATAATAATTCTATTCATAACAAATTTTAATAATAATAACAAGAAAATAAAAAAATATAAGTACATATAAGAGAACAAGAAAAGAAAGTAGTATCCAGAGACGGAAATTAGATAGGAACAGTATTCGATTCCAGATTGCCGGTGTATAATTATTGGGCAGTTGACCCATTGAATAGAGCCATGGGGGGTGCGAATGAATTACTAGAACATTTCAACCTATTTACCTCTTCACTGAGCTCAATGCGCACCCAGTTACAGAACCGTCTTCCGCAGCATCAACGTTAAAGACTGTCCGATTTATGTTATTGTAATCTCCATTTTGTATTTTTATGGGTTTTCCCGTTCATATAAATAAATAATAATACCGTAAACTGGGGTGACTTTGCCCGCCCGGGGTGACATTGCCCACTTTTCGGAAAGACTTTATTTTATTTTATTGTAAAGTAATTAGAACATATCGTGTTTTGTAATCGATAGCAACAAGTTCTCCAAGGTCTAACGAAAAAGAAATTAGCGAATTCAATCATATGGTAATTTGCCAGTCAGAGTAAAAAAGTGGGCAATGTCACCCCAGTTTACGGTAACAATAAAAAAAAATAATAACAGTAGAAGTAAAGTGCAATATCGAAGCTACTCGAAATGTTCGAATACTCCCTTCACGTTGCAAGTTCAAGCCCAACATTTCAACCTCGTTTCGCTGCACGAGACCACTCGGGCAGCCGTAGTTGAAAGTCTTGACAGCCGACTATCTATACCGAAAGCTTTAGCTTTGTTTACGCGATGGCTCGCCTAACTGCGTTTATTTACGAGCGGTCGCGTTACGAGGATGCGTGCGTGCAGCTGTAGGGTGTCCCAGGTGTGCATCCTCGGCGCTCGTGTGAGCGGTGCATTAAATAAAGAGGAGGAAGAAGGCAGCGAAGGGGGGGGGGGGCACGCGGAGTCACATGCCGGAAAATGTCAACCACGTGCAGGTACACGAGGTTCTCGCCTGTAACCTGTTCAACGTGATTACGCTCGTGCAAGAAGCGATGCAGAAAATTGTTTCAGATAATTCACATGGCCGTTACATCATTCACGGCGAGCGGCGCGAAGAAAAATATCGTGTAACGAACGGCCACGAGGCAAGGACGCTGTTTCGTTCCCTTTTAAATTCGATATTTGAAAGGGGCGCAAGGTCTCGATATAAATGGAAAATAATTCGAGCCATTTTCTCTCGGGCCACCGTGGCAAAGGCGTTACATGCGTTTTATCGCTATTGATATTTCAAAGGTAGCGGTAGGGGGAGTATATGGGATTAGATTGGCGTGCGAGTAACTAGTTCATGAGCAGGAACAACACTAGAGGTAACTAGGAACCGGAAGTGACCCGAAGCGATAAGTTCTTCGAATAGATAACACTCGTTACTTTAATCGGCACATTAAAAAATTCAAGTTATGCCGTTGTTATGAACATCTTGGCACTCGAACATCGAGCCCAGACGATCGGAATCTACTTCGTCATGTGACAATCCACTATCAGTGTCCTCAAGGTCTTTCGACCTCAGACACGCAAATACCGATTAACAATACACATGAACGTGCAGAGGCAGCATGATTAATTACTCTAATATCGTCGAATCGTTATCAAATATCTATTATGTCAACGATAGTAACCAGAACTGATGACTATTTCAAAGCTATAATACTTTTATTACTGCAGGAAAGAGGCGGGAAATGCAGCAAGATGAATGCAAATTTCCTTGGCGAAACTTTAGGGTTTACGATGCAAAAAGGATCGTGATCTAATAAGTAAGGATCTCATGTATCCTCGTATAATCACGCGTTGGGCGGGTTGAACGTGCAATAAAATTATCGTCGCCTTGTTAGCGAGTCGTAAAGCTGTTCCATGCAAAAACGAGCCCTCGTGCAACTCCGCGTCGCGTGTTTTGCCGGCGTTCGTTGAATTCGTTCTCGTCCTTCCGGGAGAGCTGTAAGTAATTTCGTTATTGGTCGGTTATTATACAATCGTGTATAATTGCACATGGCGATAGAGCACATAGCAGTATCCTCTCGGTTACTTTTACTTGCCACGTAACTATGGAATACGCATGGGATCGATCGTTCAGGCGCGATCGAATTGCGTAAGGCCGATAGACGTAATTATGTAACGTAAAATCGAATTATGTCACGCAGCAAGGGACGATAACGTATAAATAGAAATTTCATGCCAATGCAGCTCTCCTGGAGGTGGAGAAAGGAACGCGTGGCAGGGCGACCCTGGCAAGCTTTTAGTTAATGGCCCTCTTCGATACTTGGGAGCCATTTCTTTTGGGGAAAATTGTTATTGTGGCTCATCGACTAGTTGAGTGAAGGTGGGGTTAAATAATGCAATATTGCAGCTGAATTCTATGAGCAGTTTGTAAATACTGCGGATCTGCATTTTACCGATTTAACAGGATGAACAAAAAACTTAATATTTTAGCCTATTTTAAGGGATTTCTTTGACTGAACTTTTTTGGAGCAGGTTTAGCGCTCCTTGTAATAAATACTAACATCAATGGTGTGACTTTTAAAAAAAAAAGCGAAACAGCGCTTGGCTACCGTGGGTGCGAAATTTCAATTTTGCTACTTTTGCAGATCCGCGGTATTTACAAACTGCTCATAAGCGGTTTTGCACTATCAGCGACGATATGGGATTAACGAGAGGTTTCTGATTTCATTCTTCTGATGGTTTTCTCGGAAGGAAACGCGAATCAAAATGGAATAGGTGTACTGAGTAAATTAGCATTGCAATGGGCTTCAACAAGGGTACCCTAATATTTTTTCTTGATACCACCCTGGTATCCGTTACTTATATTTTTAATGTTTGCATTGCTAATAGTTCCATTACTAATATTAATCAGTAATATTTCAATTGCTAATATTACTAATATTTCCATGCCTAATATTACTAATATATCGATGACTAATATTACTAATATTTCCATTACTAATATTACTAATATTTCCATAACTAATATTCGACTATTGCACAATTATCGAAGCACAGCTCCCTCTCCCTGTCGATGCCCAACGTAACAGAGGCATTTATCTTATCCCGTTAGCTCGAAACGCGACTGAAAAGGAAGCGACTCGAATTCCTTTTTTCTTTCCTCTGTTGTTCCTCGGTCGAGCGAGAATTCCGCGTCCTTAGCTAGCTCGTCATACGCGTGTTACGTGATCGACGAGACGTCCACCTCGACACGAGAAAAACTCGGCACGTGTCGAGACGGGGAAATTTTATGTGCAACCTCGACGCGCCGCCTTTGTCTCTAATACCAGTTAATTATCACCGGTTGCACTTTCATCGAGCATTTCTTAACTTTCACCATTCGTTTCTTTCCATCTTAATTAATACAAAGGGAGACGGGAAACTGACCAAAATTGTCCTTTCACTATGAACAAATATATGTGAAATAAATAAATAAATAAACTGTTGAGGGTGAATTCTCGTGTAACATCCCCAAAAGTAACTAATATTTACGATTTATTTGAAAAAACTACTGTTACTATTGGATTAAACTCTTTTGGGATATAAGAAGGCATCTTTAAATTTGCAGAAAATACTTTTCTCATGTCGATGCTTCGTGTTATTTAGTAATTATTGTAGAATCTTGTCAACCTCTTCCAAAAAAGTGTAATAAAATATTAATAATAGTTTTTAAAAAAATAAATCATAATTATCAGTTAGGTCCTTTTGGGAATTGTTACACCAGAATCCCCTCTTAACTACTTAGTATTACGCAGGACACTGAGAACATCGAAGATTAATTTTACCAATTGCACTTACCTACTCTTTCATCATTCTTTCAAAAATGTGTATTTCCTTCCAGAATGGCACTGCATATGCGCAGCTACAAAAATGATTTTTAAATTACGCACTCCAATCGAGCTATATTCCGCTTGCACGCAGAAACAGCTTATCCAGGCTCGTCTGCCGAGGAGGGGGGTACATATTCAGTCAGTCGCGTTGAACAACTTTAATTACGCGCGCATAGTAATTACCTCGCGAAGACAGCGTGTCCACTGTTCCGCAGGAACGTAGCTTCAGCGCGAAGCATCTTATGTTGTTCGCGCGAGAGAAGGGCGGGCACGGTAAACGGGGACGGTTTTATTCCATCCTCTCACATAGATCGGCACCGTCTCACAATTAACCAAACTTTCCACACGATTAATTATTCGCGGGAAACCGCGCCGCCTGTAAACAACGCGTCAGCGACTCGAAACGCAGCAAAGGAAAAAGAAAACACGAACTGACACGCGTTCTTATACCGATACCGTCGCGTCACGATGATTTCCTTGTTGATCATCAACGAGGCTCGACCTCGCACAGAATTTACACTGTTGGAACCACATAACCCTCTGTATATTGGATCTTTTAAGCTTCACTGCCATTAATTCAAATCCAATGCACGATTTTTACAAAAGTTTAAAGTGTAGGTGGATTTAAATAAGAATTCATTTTCCCACACTGATAGAACTAAATTGCAATGTACAAATGTGGGGGGGGGGGGGGGGGAATAGTAACGGGACAATTGAAGGCGGTTGTTCGTTTCGACTTTTATAAGTGAAACTACTCCTCCATATTTATGCCGTTGAATGGACAAAGGATCATCGGGCTATCATTGCGCGGGCGGTAGGCAAAGCATATGTCAGCTGCATGTTTCATGACGAACGACATGGCTCGAGTCATCAATAATGCGCGGCGGCTGGTGCCTTTTCCGTCGATTCTATTTACGGCGGAAAATCTATAACGGGGCAGAGGACGTGGTGTCGGGTTATTGACTGAAACACTCGCTGCGAAACGTTACGTAAAGTCTGGAACGACCGTGGGCGAGCGTAGATGCTGCTTTGATCGCGGTTTCCGCCTCGAGAAATTCCGCGAGTCGCTGATCGTGTAACTGTCACCTATTAGTTAGAGCTTCGACTCCACTTAACTGTAGATAAATACTTCGAGCAACGAAAAGTGGTCACGCTTTTTGCAGACTTTTAAGTGAACGGGGATAGTGGCTGCTGGATGTTTGAATTCCCTGGAGTAATGGCACCAAATGGGATTGCTTTTCTATATTCTCACTGGTCAGGGAATAACGTAACTGTGTTGGGTCGATTTTGACAGTGAATGCGGTAACCGCTCTGTCCAGATCTCGTTAAAATAGACTCGAAGGGGTAGATACTTAATTTTCTATGCTTCGTAAGAAGCTGGGATAAGCAATTACATGTGTTAAGTCCAATTTGGCGTTTGAGTTTTAAGAGTTAAATGTGTACAGTTTAAGAATGAAGACTATGCGTTAGGAAGCTCTTCAAAGCATTCCTAAGTAATAAGTATGTATCTCTGTTCGTAATATCGAAAATCCCTCCCTACCAGTTTTATTTCCAAAATTTTCCTACATTCATTTTGGTATATATATCAATAAAATTTTAAATATTTTGTTTATTCTTGTGAATAGGTCGTAGGAAGTGAATAGATTTTTTTCACCGAAAGAATATTCTAAAATATTTGCAAGTATCAAGAAGGTGTTAGTGAGTTTGATTTTTTAAATATCCTTGCGTGTTTCAAGTTTGTAATATTAGAAACTATTAACGCGACCTAAACGTTTTCCATTCCTTTAACGTAAAAAGTGAAATTATCGATTGTCTGTTATTTTTCATTAAATTGGAGGGAGTTTTTAAAAAGTTTCCGCGGCGAAGCCCGCGCGAATGTGAAAGCGGCGCGCGTGATTCGAACGTGACATCCTTTCTGCCCGTCGCCGTCATTGTTCACGGAACTGTCGCGGGAAATTTCTTTTCGTCGGAACGCTGTGTGTCACGATGCGATCGCGGCAGGAATCCACGACCACGAATTATTCCCCGGGATTATTTTGAAATCTTCTCGATTTTGTTTCACTCGCCGAACTTGTTCATTGTGAATTCCCAGGCGAAGCGAACGTTCGCAGCGAAACATGACAAGGAATTGAAAATTCACAACCAGTGTATCGAGTAAGGATGCCCATTGGAAATTTTCAATGAAATCTCCACTCATTTTACATTTGTAGAAATAATTTCTTCGTTTATTCTAAAATCCTCCGTTATGGTTTTTCTATCGAACTACCTGCATACGCATTCTTTTATTTCATTCCTAAGTAATTTTTCTTTAGTGAATTACGTATAATAAAATTTGCACTAAATGAAGATTTGATGTATATAATAATACACATTCAATATTCCCCCACCTTTCAATCCACATATTTTCTTTCCAATATGATAAAAATCAGCTCTAAGGAAAACTTTTCGATAAATCTAGACGTCAGCTAGGCAATAAATTATATTGTTTTATATAGGTATCTAGACAATCCATTAAGTGTGTTTTGGGTGTGGGTAGTTGTGTTGGCTAACATTTCCTTGGACGTCACTCCCGCTACGAACTTCCACGTGTGTTATGATTTGGTTGGACCGCGCTCAGCCAACCAACCCCTAAAGTTGAGCTCGGTCATTGCCCGCGTGGAGGGGACAATTTTCGAAACGAGGAACCCCCAGTTAGTCGATACTGAACTCTCTAAGCGTAAACACGTTCCGTGCACTCTTGAACCGTGCCTTAGGTCAGTGTCCTTAAATTTGTGATACCTACAACCTCCCTTGAGTGTACCGACGTGTAGCGAACTATTTAGTTACGAAATACTAGGAAGGCAGGCACCACGCAACATCGACTTTGATTGACACGACCATTTATTCTGGATTTTCCAGTCTGGATGGTAGATCCTGCAAGGACGAAATCTACAGGATGGGAATAGGCGCGGGGTACTGCGAAGGCAACCTGAACTTCGCAACTGCCTCTGAGGATGACGAAGTGTACACCAAGAAGAAGGTTTCTAGGGTGAGTCGGTGACTTATTCTTTGTATTTTCATTGATCGTGGTACCATGTACTTTGTTTTACATCTGAAAGGAAAGATCCACTGTGAGGTTTATGCGTTTTTTAAACTCACGAGTGATCGTGTACTTAACGTAAAACGCAGTTCATCGATACCGTTTTCGTCTTAACCCTTAACCGATAACGCGCAGTCTAGATTATTCTTGGAAATATTTTTCCCGTATACCTATTTTCCTTTTTTCCATTCGACCTTGCTTCACGATATGTCGCGTCACGAAGACAACTTTCAGTGGTTTTGAACAAAACCTGCAAAAGTATCTTTTCAAATATATAATAACGTCACCAATAACTTCTGTATATGTTAAAAATAAATTTAGGCTTGCCAATGTCAAATTATTAAAGAGGAGCCTGTGAGACTCCACATCACTGTTTCTATAAAAAAAATGGGATGCAACAAAGAGTTAAGGCGAAACCGTACATTCGATATTAATCCGACAAACTGTTCGCCAAAGTATACGCTTGTATCTCCACACTATGCGCTTAGGTATTCGGTAAATGACGAGCATGTCAACTAATGATCAGGAGCCACAAAGATTCGAACAGAAGCTCGCGCAAGCATTTCATACTATAATCAACGATATTCGTTATTCGCCATTCGCCTAATGCTGAATATGTGGTCCCTTTACATAAAATGGTAATCATAGTAAAGAGTGTGGCGCATTCGTACGCCGAGTATTCTCGTAATCTCAGTCCTCGCGTAAAGGTGCGTTTAGACCAAATAAACGAATGCTCGTTCGGCCCTCATTTCGACAAAATTTGTGGTCATTTAGTGTAAACGGCAATCTTCACTTACAACATTTCATTACCGTAAACTGGGGGGACTGTGCCCGCCGGGGTGACATTGCCCAATTTTTTACTCTGACTGAAAAATTACCATATGACTGAATTCGCTAAATTTTTTTTCGTTAGACCTTGGAGAAATTATTGCTATCGATTACAAAACACGATATGTTCTAATTACTTTACAATAAAATAAAATAAAGCCTTTCCGAAACGTGGGCAATGTCACCCCGGACGGGCAAATTCACCCCAGTTTACGGTACTTGAATTTTGTCGAAGTGGGAGGCGAACGAGCACTCGTTCTTTCAGTTTAAACGCACCTTGACGCATCGCAATCTCGGCAATATTATGGAGCTGCCTCCTGTTTATCAGCAAAGTATTAACTTCTTTTTATCCAACCACTGCAGCGTATTGCGCGAACATCGATCATCATCGGCCGAGTTTGTCGCCGAGCGTGCCCGCGGCGAGCGGAAGGCCGCGCCAAAATCTCGGGGACACCGGTATTTAGGCCAGCATGGAGAAAGGTTTTCCGTGTTGTCGAATCTGCGGTGACGCAACCGACCGGCGGCGACGGCGACGACGGCGGTCACGTTTCTCGAAAACCGACACGGCCATTGTGACATCCGTGACGGGGCGAAATCGGATACGTCGCGGCGCGTGTACGCGCGCGGACCCTATAAATTCCCGTCTATTTCGAGAGCGTTTCGCCAACTTTTAACGAGTTCATTTAACGCACGCTCCTCACCGGCGACCGTCGAGCCCTGACATTTCATTCAGACGGTTCGGGTTGCGCGTCCGTTATATACCTTCGGCCAACGGTGCCAGAAGCGTGTTGCCACGACGTGTTCGCTTCGTGCACCTGTTGTGCAAGTGCCGTACAAATAATTCAAATTGATACAAACGTGCCGCTGGCTTGGCGTGGGGCCTCGATTTCTGCGGTGATCTCGTCGGGTGGAGCGTGTCCTTAACTCGAGAGCTACCGGGCGGCCAGTAACTTACACGGGCAAGTGTGAACTGTTCTGAAAGCAGGGGGGCGATATTATTTTGCCTCTCATGAACGGAGGACACTGCATCGGCACGGAACTGATATATGCGAGTCTGTATCCCTCGGCGTGAAAACACAACGAAACCTGTCGCAGTGTTAACACGTTGACTGCCGCGTTACCCATATTAAATCTGAGCCGTAGCGCACTCAGGATTTAATCCCGGGGGAGCCGAATGGAGGGATGAAAGTATTTTTAATGCAAATTCGATAAAATTCATTAGGTGATTAGAAAAAATTATTAAACGAATAAAACTCAGTTTTCATTTCTTTTTTACAACGCCCCTTATTTGGGGGTACCAGGGCTCCTCGGCGCCCTCTCTGGATGCGCCACTGTATCTGGGTGACGCCTAAGTTTACCCAGGGGCCGCGTCATCCAGAAGTGGGTGGCAGTTTTACTTATCTGATGAGGAAGGATTTTATTAAGTTCCTACGAGAATACTTGTCAGTAATGATACATACATGGGGGGCTTAAGAAGCCTGTTGTCAAATAAGTGTAAGTCCATTCGCATTAAAACTGAGATTTACTCTGTTTCTACTCTAAATAAATTTTCCTAGTAATTCCGTGGTCAATATACCTAAGCACCTCGATTTATTGATTAAGTATGAAAGTAGTGACTTAATCGATCAACTGAAAGTTTTAACATTAAAGTACATTTTGAACTACGTAGATAATCCAGTCTCAAAGAAAGTTGAACTCACACTAATTGGTTTCTGAGCCCTCCATAGTATTATTACGCTCCATCCGCTCACGCTCCATCCTCGATTCGACCACATCCCTAAGCGTTCATACTATCAAGCCAGACAAGTGCGGAGGCTCAAGGATGTGATCGAATCAAGTGTCAATCGCCCGACTCGTCGCGCGACGGTCCTTGAATTTTAGTCCCGCGGGACCCCTACCCGATTCACGCCCGACACTCAACCTATTAATCACCGAAACTTCCATCCCCGCATCCAAACAGAAACGGTACAAGCAAAGTACCGTAAACTGGGGTAACTTTGCCCGCCGGGGTGACATTGCCCACTTTTTTACTCTGACTGAGAAATTACCATATGGTTGAATTCGCTATTTTTTTTTTTGTTTGACTTTGGAGAAATTATTGCTATCGACTACAAAACACCATATGTTCTAATTACTTCACAATAAAATAAAATAAAGTCTGTCCGAAAAAGTGGGCAATGTCAGCCCGGGCGGGCAAAGTCACCCCAGTTTACGGAATCGTCGTAGCCGCGCGATCGGTATTATTATCTGTCGGAAGGAACCGTCTCGATGAAACGTGACCAGATGATCATAGACCCGCAGGAAATACGTGGGAGGGTCGCTGGGAACGAATGCGTACATATTTACACGCGACGAGCACGCGGCAAGGTAGTGGCACGATGGAAAGACGCTCGCACACAGAGGCGCGCGTACGTGCGCGCACGCTTCTGTTTGGTAATTGCATCGGATCACGTGTAACGAGCACGTTCGGCTTCTGGCGTCGCGCGGCGTCGAGTAAGAACGGGAACGTCGAACGCCACTTTTGGCAGGGAGAGAGAGGACTTCGTGGATCGTGGCGACAACGTGGCACGGATATCGCCTGGCCGTCTCGTCGCCGAACCTCGAGCGGGCCGATCTTTCAAGGCAGCTTGCACAATTCCGTGCGCGCGCGATCCCGTCGGTCGCGGCCGACCCGATGCACGCACGCACGAGTGATTCGTCCGCACGTGTTGCCGCGACCTGCGCCCAGAGATTCTCGGCCCTCTCGTTTTCCACGCTCGCTCGCAGCGTTGTTGGTTACGATAAGTCGAAGAGGCGAGCGTGGGTAAAGGGGAATGGATGGGAATTATGGGTGAAAGCGTGGGGCTCGTGTGGGTTGATACACTTTTTATTTACAGTCACCTGTTGATCGGGAAGGGGGAACGAGGTTGTTGCGAACGCTCTCAAAGCTGCGGGGCGTCGGCGCGTTTTCGCGCCGAGGGACTTGCGCGCTGCGATTTTACGTGGGACTGAAGATTGCTGCTTCGATCGTTATAATGAATGGCGAGGGTGATACAATTTCGGCATTTGCTTCGCTGACGGAAGATGGCGTAGGTGGGATTTTAGGGCGTGGCTTTATTCAAACGTCATTTTTGCGAAATATTGTTCTTAGAGGCGTTCGCGGAACGGATGTTCAGTCACTTACACAATACCTTTCCTCACTCTCCCACACGGTTCACACTTTCCATTGCTCTCCCGCAGCATTCTTCGGAAATAGATTCTTCGGACTTTACCGAATCTTTCGACGGGACTCGATTCGTGACAGACTTCGGTGGCTCTTGAACTGTTGGAGAAGCATAGATAGCGGGGAAAGCACGGGGAGATTAAGCCGTGAGTTTCGTCACGTAACCTCTGAATTTAGGCAAGATAGTAGGAGTCTACGTACCGAATCGAGGAGTCATAACTTAAATATACGAAACGCAAGTCCACAGTTACTTTAGATTTTACGTATCCTAATTCCGCGGGAACAATAGTTCCTCGTATCCTCCTACTCCATCTATATCCCATGAGTCACACTAATTCTCTCTATTTAACACCTTATCAAATCTGATCAAAAGCTGCCAGAGCGATTATTTACACCTCCACCTTAGGATGAAGAGAAGTATCACCCAGTATTATTATTATTATTATCGTTTATTCAGGTATTCCTCAGTCTCCAGAAATATGCGAAGAAAAATTCGACCTCGAATTTCGGGAACGTACGACTAGACCGACCGATCGTTTTTCATTAAAATGATTTAGCAGCGGTCTATAGACGTCTGCTCGTGGAATTGCAGCGACGGGGGAAGAAAAGAATTGGATTCCTCGTGGCAGACTCGCGCATAATGCTGATGGCACCGGCGGTCGCGATGCGCCACGGAAACATTCAACGTTACGATCACATTCGAAGGAACGTGCTATCCCCAATGGCCGTGCCACTTTTATATAAGCCGACTGTTGACGATACGCAACCGCCGCGATCAGGCATGCACGAATAACGACGACCAAGCATCGTACAGTCGTCGACGAAAGTGTTTCACCCGTTCCGGGGAAATAATGCAATCTCATTGGCGATTAGGGCCGGCATAGCGCGCGATAACGATTCCCCAGCTTTCTTAATATTCCCCACGGTGATCTCATGGGGCAATGATTAGCCCGACACTTTTATCGCTAGACGTTTTTAATTGCAAACGAAGTGGAAAACATGTGCGAGAAAATCGAGACGTCTTAACCGTTCGCAAATGCTCGTTTTTTATATATCTGTACTGCACGTGTTGCCTGAGAAAAAACTACTACTTGCGAGGCATCATTACTAGCTTCTCAGGCGTGTGTATCGCTCACGCTGCTATTATCGGAGTAATTACCTATGCACGTCTTTTAACTGACTTACGAGTCGAAGAAGTGGTGGGTTTTTTGGCAACAAACTTTTTCAGTATCCAAGAGTCCAGTACTAAGAAACTGTCTTTACAGAGACTGCAATTTTTTTTAAAGACGCCAGTTATTGACATCCTTAGAATAATCCATTGCGAATAAACCTCTCGATTTTCTTTTTGCAGAAATAAATTTGAATGCCCACGTGCAGAGCACTTATGTTCTAGCACGAAACAGCTACGTCCAATTACAAAAATTTCCCGTTTCATCAACAAGGGAAGATCCCGAACTCGAAAATTCAAAAATTTCTGAAACTTTGTGAATACGTAGGGAATTTTCTCCTGAATATAATGTATTTTTGTTTGCTGCCGAAATTCACTCTAAGCGGGTTTAATTGACCCCTGAAAATCCAGTTATTTTCCAATTTTGTGTTATAACTTGTGAACTATAAAATAATTTTTTCACAAAATGATAGATCTAATTAAAGGAAGTAACTTTTGTTTGGAAACTTTTTTTTTATCTCTTGTAGTTCGCGAGTTATTACACACAATCGGAAAATCGCCGAATTTTCAGCGGTTAATTTCACCCCCTTCGAGTAAATTTAGCAAGCAAAAAAAGCTGCGTTGTAATCAGGAGAAAATCCTCTACGCATTAACAAAGTTTCAGAATTTTTTTAAATTTTCGGGTTCGGGATCTTCCCTTGTAAGATTCTTTCAAAAGCATTCAATGAAATCCAATCGTCCGAAATCTGTCGAATAAATTTCTTCCGGCATTCAGCTTGCAATTTCCACTCTTCTGGCTGTAGTCTACTCACCCAGTAAACGATTGACGTAAATCGAACGGCGGATTACGGTGGTCCGGATTGGAAATGGTCGCCTTCCTCCAGCGCCCATCAAACGCGTCGAATCGATCGATTGCAGCCAGAAGAATCCCCTTCGCTTTCGATTTTCACGCATTCCCATTTTTCTATCCCGCCCAGGCGACGCGAAACTTCGGAATCCCAAGTGGGCTTGCTTTCGTCGATAGGCGTTTATGTTAATTCGTGATTTATATTAGAATTTCAAGAATACCGGTGGGATTCAGTGACCCCTTAATTTTCGCTAGCACCACTTTCCAATTCTTCGACGCGCCCGGACGTTCAAACGATCGGCTCGGCTCGACGATCTTCAGCGCTGCTCCACGGAACTCTCTAAAATCCGTTACGTAAAACTCCTGCCGTACTTCGCGTTCTTAGATAAGAAGGTTCGTGCACGTTTCCTTAGCGTTGATTAACACTTTGGAAACGGACGTCAGAATGCTCCTATCGATATTCTACCCTGTTACCATCCGTTACGATATCCTATTTTTCAGAGCAACGCGTCCGTCGGTGTGTAGGTATCTCGGAATTACGTCAGCGAGGGAAATGTTTTCATATCATCCTGATTACTGCAGGTCTTTCTTATCATCCGCGAAGCTACTATAGAAGAAAAAGTACGTTGGTTTATTATTATTATTATTATTAGTATTGCTTCAACGGGAGAACCCTTTAGATTACAAAATAATACAGAATATTACAAAGATACAGAGAAAAATAACATAAAATAAAATAAATTAAACAGAAAATAGAAATAATAATAATGTCGTTAAAAAATGGGCCTCATTGCGTATAAAGAGTTTACTCCGTAGTATCCCTGTCGAAACCCTTCAATTTGAAACGTTTCCAACGTGATTTAAGTTCAAATAAGAAAGTTTCCATAATGAATTCCGAAACTCCTAAGAACATCTGCTTCGTATAGAGAAGAAATTTGAAATTTTCAAGTGGTTTACCAACTCGATACAGTTCATTTCAGTGTGATAAATTAATGAAGTAGATGTAGTAAATTTTAAAAAACTTCAACGGCTCGAAAAGTCGTATTTCATTCGGTGAATGTTAACCCTTTCACGGTGTAGTACGAAGGAGAGCTCCTTATAATTTTATCACACTGCGAAAGGGTTAAAACGCCTTATCCATGCGGATGGGTGATCGCGAGGTTTGGGGAAGAAGCGAGAGGGGCCCTTTCGCCGAAATGGCGCGAGCCCGTTGCGAAAGTGTCGATCCGATTAGCAGCATAAGCTCACGCTTATTTTCGTGGTGCGAATCGCGCTACCATCGGCTTAAAAATAATTTACTCCGCGTCAAAGCTCGAAACACCGACGCTCCCGGCTGTCCTTGACTCGATTCTACGGATCGCCGCTGAATAGTTTCTCTGTGTACCTCTGAAATCCCCTCGATTGCCAATTGAGGATGTCGCTAAAGACGGGGGCTGAGGATCCGCCGATCTTTATCACTCGTTACACAATCGACGGCCTGTTCGAGGCGTTGCGCAATCGCGATTAATCTGTCGGCGATCGATCGTCGCTGGAAGTGACACCGAACACGCGCGAAATCGCTCGCCGCCTCCAGTTTCTGTGTGAACGCCTCAGGTGTGTGGTGTTCTGTGTAGCCTCGCGGGTGATCGCACGTATTGTTAGAGATTTAACGCCGGATGGTGAAAAACAGAAGGGACGGCGAGTATCGCTT
This sequence comes from Andrena marginata, assembly GCA_963932335.1. Lineage (NCBI taxonomy): Eukaryota > Metazoa > Arthropoda > Insecta > Hymenoptera > Andrenidae > Andrena > Andrena marginata. Next base: position 48,806,954 of record OZ010659.1, on the reverse strand, counting down.
TGCCGAACCTTTGAAGACACTTCACTTATCAGCTGTTGGAATGATATCTTCGTCGCTACGTATTTCGTAAAGCATTGTGTGGCGTAGAGCGTTTAATAATCTGCTCTCCGAGCTAACAAGGCAAGATTTCCAAGCCGGAAATTCAAAAAATTATGAAACTTTGGGGATATGTGGTATGTATTACACACTTTTTTTTTGTTGCCAAAATTCACTCTGAGGGGTTGAAATTGACTCCTGTAAATCCGGCTGATTTCCGATTTTGTATTATAAATCGCGAACAAAAAGAACTAAGTTACCAAATGATAGCGCTAAATTAAAAGAAATAACTTTTCTCTGAAAACTTCTTTTCTATCTCTCACAGTTCTCTAATTACAACATAAAATCGGAAAATAGACGGATTTTCAGGGGCCAATTTTACTTCCTTAGAGTGAATTTGGGCAACAAAAAAATATGCGTGATATATAGCTCTATATCCTCTACATATCCTCAAAGGTTCATAATTTTTCGAATTTCCAGATGGGAGTCTTCCTTCGTTAGTTAGAAATCAGTGTGCGTCACTTCCTGTGGCCCACCTCGTTACAGCAAACTTGTAACTCATAGTGATTTCTTCATACTTCTGGGGATAGTCTTATAAATACCCCTATCAGATAGATAGTTTGTAGTGTCTGAGTTCTTAGTACGCTATTTAATAGAATGCAGGTGCAAATCGTTGCAAGTGTAGATTAAGAGTTCAGTGACTCGGAAGATATCAGTAGAGAGTCGTTTAATCAAACACCCCTCCACGATCAGCTCACAGTTCACAGCTCACAATGAAATTACTCGTTTCAGCAATCCAACTCAGTGAATCGCGTTCAAAAGGCATTCCGCTCTGGATCGAAATATTTAGGGTGAGGTTTAAGAAATCAGGGACGAATAACGAAAGTCCTCGACAGAAATTGCAGTCCCAAGTCTCTCGGTGAAGAATCTTGCCTTCGCAAGAAGGAGCACGTGATTCGCAGGGTGGTCGTAATTTTCACACCACCTCGACGAACGCGAGGTGCTGTCCACTGAACTCTTGAAGGAATATCCTCGCGGTGCGATCCCTTTCCTTTTACTTCTCCTGTTTCAATTGAAACCAGTTGTCGCGAGAGTACGTGCCCGCCGACACGAGCACGGTTTTCGCGCCACCACGGCGATTCACGCCGGGAAATACCTGACTCTGATTCTCGGTCATGGCTCCGCCAGTGCGTCAGGGCCTCGATACAGCTTCTACGTCATCGGATGTTTACCACGGGCCAATGACGACTCGCAACGCGCGGCAAATTTACGATCAACCTTTAACGATCGGTGATTTAAAGCCTCTGGCTGGGCTCTGCACGCAGGAATTTCAATGGCCGGTGTATTTAAGCGAGGAATCCGTGTTCTACGTCAGATTCATTTACCTCGGACACTATAACGCGAGTTATTTACATAAATCGCAATTATACAGCAAGCAGCCAATTGATAATATTAACGATGTCGGATATGCGTATCTGTTTCAGTATATAACTGTTAAACTGTCTGAGAGTACTATTGACAGAGTATTATTACTATCGGTCACTTTGGCGTCGCTATATCTTCAAAGCTTCATAATTTTTTGAGTCCCCATTATTCCATAACTATTAGTATCAATGCGATTGAAAAGAAATTTTAAACACGAAGGTTCTCCAAATATTTGCGACACTAGTGGGATGAGAATCTTCTAATCGCTGATAAAAAAAATATATTTCACTTTGACGTTGTTGCCCAATTTTTGTCCGTTCTTAGCTAATTTATTTACTTATTATTATTCACTTACCTTCGTGAATAAAGGGTGTTTAAACAAAGAGCTGTGTGATCCGTTTTCATTCCCAACGCAAGTGGAATAAACTCTTAAGGTACACCCGATGTGGCCAAGTAGAAAAAGTCCGCCTTCGGTCGGCCGTGCTCCCTATCTTTTTCCCGAGTATTCCTGGCTTCTCCGTTTCCCGATTTGCACGTGGGCAATCGAGATAATTCGAGTCACGAGCCTCTCGAAGTTTTCTGGGACATGGTAGAGCGCGTGACGATGACTTTCGAAGGCGTTTCGCGGCGCCTCCAGAAACTGCGCGTTTCTTCTTGCGTGTTCTAATTCCCGTAGGTCGGAGAACTGCTCGGTTCGTCGTCGAACAATCGTAAGAAAAGAAGTTACCGGCGATTACTGACGATTCGAATACTAATTGCAAGGAGTTAGAAACGAGAGGCATAAACTCAAGCAGTAAGTAATCCTCTACGACAACGTAGAATCGCTAAGAATTTTACAGATATTATTGAATTCTTTCCAGTCTCTATTCGCTCGGTTTCATATAATCTACATTGAAATAGCTCGCTTTAGGTAGAAACTCCATCGCACAAGATTTTCTAGCTACAACTTCAATCTCCCGCCCGCAATAATCAGCCTTTATTTGCGTTCGCTTAAGGAAACCAAGGTCGTCGCGAATATCAAATAACTATCATTCCTCGAGCTAGCAACCTGTCTCTAGAACACTTATAGCCGAACCATAAAAGCGTGCGCCGCAGACTTAAGCCGGCCATCGGCACTCCGCGCGTCCGCGCTAAACATAGACCTCCCTGGCCGAGCATACCATAAGATCCACCCAGAACCGAAACATGTCCTGACCGCGTTCGACGCGGTCGGTCGCGTGATTCAGCCTATGCATCGATATACATATTATCGCCTCTCATTCGCCACTTGCACGTGACGTTGCACGGTCGCACATTCGCCCCGCACGTGATGCCATCTAGTCATCGATTGGCTAAATCCTGTCTCGGCGCTCAGCGGAATAGGAGACAACGCTGACGGTCTCGCGCGACAGCTTTATCGTTACACGGAACCGAAGGAGCCGGCCCTTCTTTGACGAACCGCTGATAACGAGCCGCCCGATCACGGTTAATCGAAGCGTTATTCATCCGAAGCAACACGTTACTACGTCCACCGTCTCTCAATGGGCTAATGGTTCAAACGTCAATTCTATTTCTGTGTCCGCTCCATAGAATCGTTCCGTCGCCGACGCTCTGGCACGCTTAGCATCGTAGACCACTCGCAACGTTTCCTATCGTTTCCATGACCCCCTCCCCTCTCCCCCCTCCCTCCCCTGGCCGCAGCCGCCATGCCTTATCGCGAGCAGAAAAGAGGGGAATTCGTTTTCTCTTGTCACGTGTATCGTCGGAGTTTTATTACCGGCTCGCGGAGCGTCACGAGGGCTTGACGTAGACGTAACGATTGCTAGGAGCTTTCTGCGAATGGGAGGCAAGTGCGCCGTTTATGGGATATCGTCGGGTGGACTTCGCGCGGCTCTCGTTAAGCGAAATGCCGATAACGGAGCTTTCTCGATAACCGATCGGAGGTTAATCGTATTACGGGCCGGCACGATTGCCGGGCAACAGATCCCGGCGAATAATGGCCATTGCCGTGGACTTTAATACAACATTATCGCGGCTCCTTGCGGGCTGTTGCGCTGCTCGTTTCGCAATTCCTTCTCCCTTTTTGCCAGCTTAGCCGTGACGTCAGCATCGCCGCAGATACTAAGCCGCAACGCGAAGGATGCTCCGGGCAATCGTCGACAGGCTCCCCTGCGGTCCTCTGGACGTTGGACGCACGTGTGTTTAATAATAATCTCGGTCCAGGGATAATTTCGGACACTGAACTTTTCGCGACTCGCTGAGCTAATAAGTAACGCGGGCAGGAAGCTAGTTCTTTCTAAAACTTTCGACCATCGCTCACAGTGGTTGGCACTTGCAATCGTTCACCGCGTATGCTTTTTTCAGTTGCGATACGGGAGTATAATTAATTACAAGTGGGCTTTGATTTCTAGAAAGCGGTAGATTAAATGCTATTTTAATTAGACCTCTTGCAATCTCTAGCGTAAAGTTCTGCACATATACATGATAAAGAGGGGCTCATTTCTACACTGATTACAAACGCACTTCGTTTATATAATATATCCCGTGTCTTACGAAACCCGAGGCGGGAACAAAGACCACCAAGGGTCGCACTGATTGGGGCCATTTTTCGTCGAGGTACCTCCGCGATAGAGTAAACACGGCTTCCTTTACTTGTGGATCTAATCCCGGAGCAATTAATATAGTCACGAGATTTCTCTATCCATGGGGGATGGTATCCCTGGGCGACGGAAATAATGCACGCTTAATTGCGCCGGGGTTGGTGAAAACAGCACGTGTTTATTCACAGTACGCCATCCGTAATCAGTCCGGGTCACATGTTTCTTCTCACAAGCATACCTTCCGCAGCCAACGTGATCATTCGTCGGGCAGGGACATCGGATAGACCACCGGTCTAGAATTAGACGACTTTTCCGAAAAGGGACACTCGTTAATGATGACGACCGCGCTATAAGGCGTCCCCGCAATGGACGATCGTTTTCGTCCCGACGGGGACACCGTCGCCGTTCGTCGCCGATGGAATTGAATGTTGACGGTCGATAAGTGCTAGAACCACCCACTTAAACTCGACTTGTTTAGATCCTCCGTGATCGCCCTCCCCACTCCCGGCTAGCTTTGATTAAACTTTAACTTAGGGGACTTATCGCAGCGTACGTTTGCCGCCAAGGCCGCTCGTGTTTTCTACGCCGTGTCGCGAGCCGCTCGTGGGAAGCGTTTCCGGGTGCGAGTGAAGCGAAAAACACGTTTCGCAACGAGGCTTCTTAAAATCGACGACGCGCGTGCTCTTTTCTCTTATTTCCGATATTTATGGTCCGTTTAATCGCGCCACGTTGAATAGTCTTCCTGAGTCTCCGAAAAAGAGGCCTTCGTTGCTCCCTTTTTGGGCTGATCCAGTGTTGGGTCTTGAAATTTAAAATTAATTCCATTTCCTTTTTATGGTTACGATTTATTCTTGTGGCTTTGCAAAATGGGTTCCGAGGTTGTTGTCACGGCTAAGAGGTTGGGCCCTTGAAGGAATAATCGATACTAATTAACAATCTCTTCGTAAAAGCAGCAGAGGCTCGCCTGTTTAACGCCTCTGATAAATAACGATTATTTCGGTGGCAAGTTAATTCAAACGAAAAATTTCCTTCAACGGTCTAACCCACATTCCTTGCGAAATTGAGTTAGTAGTAATAGTGTATTACCATAGTCTGTACTCATCGCATAAAATGGGAAAAATTAATTTTTTTTTCAATGTGGGTTGGTTTTCTATCAAAGCAGACGAATGCATTCCTTATCTTCTTAAATAGTCCCACATGATATAAAAGAAATTCAAATATGAAGAGTGTAAAAAGTACGTAGGATGTTTGGTAATACGAATTGTATATACATGACGTCAAATAAGCACAGCCCAGTAACAAGTAGCAAAGGCCACATTCGGCGGCCTGTATCCTCACCGCTAACCATCGCACCCCACTCGAATAAATACGCCCCGGTTCAGTCGCTATATCTCGGCGGTATACCGTTCGCTGGCGAGTAGATAAGGAGTGGCGCGAATGGTCCTTTTCGCCAGCCCCGCAGTCGCGAACGGAGACGCGCCTTGACGCGGACTCCAGCTTCTCGGTTTGTTATTGCCAGCCGGGAAGCTGTTGAATCCGGTGATTCCCAGTTATCGTATGAAAAACACCGCGAGGGGCCACCGCGGTCAACCGTTTGCCGATAAACCCTGGTCATAACAGAAGCTTCGATGTCAGCTACGGAGATCTGGTTATATCCAGAAAGGCGATAACTCGACCCCGTTAAAGCGGTTCTCTCGCGATTTTTTTTCAAGGGCCAGCTCCTTTCCCGGATTGCTGAACGCCCTCTGCTCGCTCGCGTCGCGTCGAACATGTAGAAACATCGATATCGAGGGGTCAACGAGCAGTTCTGATTACTGGCTCGCTGCTTGCGTGCCGCCGGGGACCCCTTCGTCGCTCGCCTCAACTGCGAAAGCATTCTCCACTTAAGAATCCACGATCAGTTTAAAGTTTCGGACAACAGTCATTAACGGGTCGACACCTTTCTTGTACAGCGACGGTTAAAGAAGCTTCAACCCCGATGCAGTGCTGGGTTAACCAGTAATCAAAATGAGAAGAAAGGGGAGCACCATAGAAATTTTTTGAATTTTGAAATCTAACTTCTGTTAAAAATCCGTTTTAGTCAATTTATCAGGACTGCCTGCGAAATCGTAGATTGTTTTGAAATGGTCACCCTATATAAGGGGGCCTAAAAATCTTTTAAGTGCTCGGGGCCTCCAGAGGTCTTAATTCGCCCCTGCGCCCGTGTCTATATAAATGTACGTAAGTACATACTTCGTTACTGTAGGATTGGGCTCATCGCGTTGGTATCACTGGCCAGTTCTGGGGAATCCCCTCACTACAGGTATTCGGCTCAGGTGGAGATACATGATTCCCTCTTGTCAGATTAGAATGTTGTTGTCGCACACTTTGGAAAGTTTCTTTTGATCGGCGTTGTATGTTGGAATGCAGAGGAAGATAAGGGTTCGACACTCTAATGAGCGTTCTAATCTGATAAAGATCTGTCCCAGTTCTCTCCGCTGGGCGGAACAAAAAGCTGGTAAACGCGAAAGAAACAACAAATTCGATGTATAATTAGAGATGAGGAATCGAAATCTGTCCCGCTATCGCGGGTCTCGCGACCAAACTTTGTTGCCCGAATTTCACGCGCGTAATCGTCGCTCCCGACTGATCATACCGGAACGTACTCACTTATTCCACTTTCGCCCAGACAGATTCCCCCCAACGTAGGGGACACACTCGGACGGTGCTTTATAAACAACTTTATCAGCGAAGTAACGCACTAAAATATTTAATAACACATCCCCTAACTCGGGCGCGTCCATCTCGGCGAGCAGCCTTAGGTGCTTGGGAGCGAAGAGTCCAGCAACGGCGAGATTGGCAGCGGTAAAACAGTGGGGATAGTGATTAGGGCTAGAAGGGATCGTGGATCGCCGCGTTATCAGGCTTTTGCTCTTCGGGGAGTGAAGGCGAGTTGCCTGGCTTGGTTGCTCGAAGAGAAAAGCAGAATTTTTTAATTCTTTTGCTGGGCGATATTTATTTTACTTCGCCACGAATACAATCCTAAAACTATGTACTGAAATGGCCACCTCCTCGAGCCTCTAAACAGCAATTCAAACGATCCCCATTGCAAACACCAACTCGTTGCGGCGAAGTACCATTCCGCAGACAGTTGGCCCTACTCCATCCTCGTCGATCCCTGCCCGTCAACCGGAGAAGCGATTTTTCGCACGAACGCCAGCGCGTCGCGTCACGTGCGTACAGCAATCGCGCTCTCTTGCATACGAGTATCTGGTTCAAGGCAGTGTGTGCGTGCCTCCCTGCCACGGACAAAAAAACGTGCTCCCCGTGGCCGTCCGAATTTTTTGTTCCCCCCCAACCGGCAGGGGACGACGGATGCCGGGGCCTCGTGGGGGGGGGGGGGGGGAGAGAGAGGAAAACCAGCGCGGCAGATAATATTCCCGAATAGACTCGTTCGATGAAACGTGTTTCCTCACGTGTTGGGCGTAATGCGTCGCGTTTACAACACGTGATAGCGGCGGCGTCGTCATCGGCGAGCGACATCTCCCTCCTTCGTTAAAGGAACGTAAGCGCCGCCAGCCGTGGATCTCAGTCTTCGCTGTGCCATATCGCAGCGCGCACCTTATTACGAGCATCGACGTTCCACGCGCGCTATCGCCGAGCATCGTGCAGTCTCGCGTCCTCGTACCGCCGCGAAAGCATTTCCGTGCGGTCTCGAAAACAGCGTGGACGGCAGACCCAGCCGCCGTCTCGTCGAATAGATTCGCACACGATCGAAGGGACTGTGCACGTACGATAAATACTGTCGTCCGGTGTGTTCGTGCATAAGCACAAAGCTTGTTGGAGGAACCGCCGAAAGGAGACGATATAGACGGGTGGGATCCGATAGCAACGTTCAGTGCAATATACATACTTGGAGGAATAGTTTTTCGTTTCTCGTGTGTTTCGGTTGCTTCGAAGCAGAATGGTGACACATAGTATGGATAATATTTTGAATATGCAGTACTATCCTACGAACAGCCACGTCGATGCGGCTGTGCACTCGCCGCCACTGAGGAAGAGGCGCTGTTTGAATAAAGAGGTGATCTTTTTTCCCTTGGTGTTGCAAGCCTGTGGTATTAATTCGTTTTGGCGGTATCCGTGGAGAGTGGTCTGTAGCAATCGATGGGGTTGTTCGGGTTTTTCGAGTTCCTTCAATATGGACTGTTTCTCGGGGGAAGGGGTTCTACTTAGTGATCCAAGGGAATCGGGGCGTCGAAAATGCAAGTGGTGGATTTGTTTATGTGGATGTAATTCGGTCGCGCGTCGTATGGTTTCTATGTACAACCGTGAGGGAATCCCCTGAGGAGATGCGCGCGTGTGACACTCCCGCGATACCGATGCAGTGGTGATAAGAATTAATACTTGTTAACTGATGATTGATAATTCCGTGAGGTAATGATACTGCGGTATTAATAAATCGATGACACGTTCAATTATATGGTGGAATATTTTTTTGTAGCGGTAGTAGGGGTGGGTAGGGATACGTACCACCTTTGCAGTTTTCGTCGAAGGATGTGGCAAATATTGAGATGTAGAAGTTTGTAAATTCGAATATAGAAATGTTTGAAAATTGTTTCGCGCTAATTATATGTATTTGGGAATTCCTATTAGATCTACTATTTTTAGGAAAGCCTAAGCTGCTGAAAGGTGGCGACGCTAGGACTGTCCACATTCAAAATAATATTTGGTAGGATAGTATTATTAATTTTTCAAAGAGTCCAACCTATACGATATATATAAATCGTGAATTAAAACACCGTATTGCGGTGCTCCATTTCATTTAACCCCTTGCTAAATTAAATTGATACTTGCTTTATTCGTAGAAATTTGTTCCAAAGTCATTATTTAACGTAGTATCTTGTTCTTCTGTTACAGCAAGATCCGATGTCTCACAGGATCATCGAGAAACGCAGGAGAGATCGCATGAACAACTGCCTGGCCGACCTCAGCAGACTGATACCTGCTGAGTACTTGAAAAAAGGCAGAGGAAGGGTAGAGAAGACGGAGATCATTGAAATGGCCATCCGCCACATGAAGCACCTTCAAGGTCTTCGCCAAGGTACTGATCAGAACAATGTGGAGAACACTCTGATGGTTATCGCTGCCTTCGTTCACCCTACCAGGCTCTTAACGATTTCAATGATTTTACAAAATTCTCGTCGCTCCTGCCTGCTTCAGAAACCAAGCACCCTGCCGTGACGTCCGCGCACACGCACCCAGAGGACAGCGTGGACAGCGTTTCGCACTCCACCGTGGCGTCCACCGCGGCAGAGCACTACAGGCTCGGTTTCCAAGAGTGCCTCAGCGAGACTATGCACTTCCTGGTGGAGGTTGAAGGCTTCTTCGCCAGGGACTCTCTCTGCGTACAGCTGATCAACCATCTGCAGCAGCACTGCGACAAGATCCTGGCTACCAGTAAGTAATCGACACGATGAAACAGAGAAGATTACCACTTTTGGCTTGATTAACTGATCGGGGCCATTGGAGTGCCGGGGGAACTTCTACGTATCACTCGGCTGCTATTTGTATTAATTATAATATCCTAGTTTATTCATTGCCTGTTACGAAGTAACGGTAAGCAAAGGTGCTCTAGCTTAGCTGAAACTTAGCATCCAAGGAATAGATTTCGACTGTATTTGGATAGGTAGTAGCGATGTAGTTATTGTTGTTACATAAACATTGTAGGAAGCAGACGAAGGTTGCTGAATGATGACTGACACTCGTAGAAGTTCAATAACGTCCACCGAAAGTCGGGACACGTACCGCCCAATGGGATAACTTTGACCACAAACCTAGATTTTAAAACCAAAGGTATTATTCTCCGACAAAATGCATCTTGAAGTAGGCAGTGAAAGCTATCCAAGACACTTAGTCTGAGAACACATAATACCTGTTCTACAATAGATGCTAAAGGAATTTGTTAGCTTTGAAAAGCAGGGGGTAGTTTAGGACGTAACGCACAGTCGACTAAAGGCTTTGACCGATCAGTTAAACCTGCAGCAGGCTGACAAATATCATGTTCTCACAAAATACGTATGTGACTCCAGGCGACCGGCTAGGTTTCCCCCATCCCGAGATGCCCACGTCAAATGGCACCGCAAACGACACCAGCTACGCTCACGCCAGCATTCCCACGCTGTGCCAGCCGAACGGCCACTCGGACCACGGCTCGAGTTCTGGTGTGAGCTCGTTCGGTGACCCAGAGCGCCCTCTACGCTCCAGCATCATACCGCCGCCGGTGATCGTGAGCGACGACAGTAATCACAGCAACCATTCTCACAGCACGCCGCCGACCGCCAGCTGCAAGCCTTCCAATTACAAGTTCAAGAGCTCCATCAAGCAAAGGTTCTCAGCGGAGAGGATAAAGTCCAGCCCGCCGCCAGCGACCAGCACCGAGAGGGCATCTTCCTCTCACGGAGTGCCAATCTTCGCCCTGCACGACGGTGGCGCCTTCTACGTCCCGCTGACCGTCGAAGCGGCCGTGCTGAGGCCTCACCTGAGCTTCATCCCGGACACCGGGCCGGACACGGTCCTCCATCCGGTGACGATATCGGTGAACTTCAACCACTCGACCCCGCCAGCGTGGTCGGACCACCATAGCCCCCCTCATCAGCAGCAGACATAAATGTTAAACCACGGGGGGAGGGGACTCCGTGAATGTGGTCCCATGATACTATCTCGGTCGCGCCGCTCGACGATACGCGTATATAAGGTGTGTTCATGCGTTTAAAAGCCACGAACGCTTCTGTCGGAGCTGTACGTCGGGCGACAATGGAACACTGTCGTCGGGCCCAAGATAAAATTGGACGAAGTATTTGTCAGAAGGTTAGATTCAACTTCGCGGACCGGCGGGCTTCGTGGCGCCCCGCCGCGAGGGGACGGGGAATCCGTTTTCTTTCTGGTTCTTTAGTTGTAAGAATCCGACGGACGCTGTACCGTACCGTACTGTGTTTCACGAAGAAGGTGTCGAGGATAGTTTTTGTATATTATAACGAGGCTGTGGGTTGTCTTAGCATTTACGAGGTTCGCGAGAACCAGCGACGTAGACGTCGCAGGTAGAGATAGAGAGTATTAGGGCGCGATGGCCCGGGTTGCTTTAGCTTCGGTGTGCCTTTTCTTTCGTCAATATCGTCACAGTCGAATCCCACTCCCCCTCAATTTTCCTCCTTTTCCGCCGTGGTTCGCATCCTTCTCCATCCATCCCGACTGTCCCTACTCGCTTCGCCCTCTTATCTCTTCTCTCCCCGGCTCGATAAACGTGTCGTCAGAGCCCCGGGCTCTGTCACCGACGTTTGCCAATTAGTATTAAGCTCCTCGAAACCCCCTTTCCATCCCTTACCCCCACCCAACGAGCATGCAACTTGGAGTCTCTGCAGCGTGAACAGTAATCGCGCGCAGCCACGTTCAATGGGCCGGCGAGATAGTTCTATTTCTTCTTCGAAGCGCAAGCTAGCTGACCAGAAGTGCCTACAGATTTTCATTTATGAATTCCATTTATGTGATCACACCCACGTGTACGATGAAAGTGTTTTTAGTTTCTGCGAGAAATTATTGTGTCACGTTTCGATCGCAACAAGAGGGATCGAAGTCTACCCGACGCCCCGGCAGAACGGGCCTCGGCAATTAAAGACTGACCAAGACCTGCATTACACTAAATCCTTGTAAGATCATTGCATTAAATATATATATGTATATATATACATATGTATGTTTGTACATACCACGTTTAGTCGTAACGTTAACGAAGAATTTTATGCGGAATAAATTATATTTACCATAACCGCCGCGTCTGCCTAGCTACCCTTGCTTCCACGCTTCCCTGACCTTCACCGTTATTTCGCGGACTTTCGTCAGCGTCCACTGTCGCACCCCCAACGGAAGTCAAGCCGCGTCCGGCGCAGTCTCAACAGTCACGTGATCGTGTAAGGATCAATGAAACGATCATCTAAGAAGATAATCCTTTAAAAAGAAGTACTTTTTATTGATACATACGAATGGTCAACATAAAATACGAATGTACCGAGAACAGCGGCCTTTTTCGTCTCCAGAATCAATTTGACTCACTTCGTCACGTGAATTCTTATAACAGAATTTGATCGCACGGGTGCGGACGTTCGTCCCCTGTATCGATTCTCCTGTGTCAGTATTAATTAATTTATCAATTGCATGGTGCTTTATGAATTGATTCGAATAACGCGCAGTAACGGCGACGAGAAAGCTTATAGAGTGAACGATTAAACACGTACTACAGTTTATCGAGGAAGAATGGTATCTCCGCGTGGAGGGAACGAGGGATTCCCCGGGTCACGTCGGTGTTACAGACACGACGAGCTAAGTTTACCATTAAAATTACTCACACATAGATATAAGAGCATCATTTTTATACTTCCTTTTAACCACCATTGTTTTGTTTATACTTTATTAAAATCTGTCTACACTTATATCGATGAATGATCTTACAATTCTATGTTAAAACTGTCAGCGAGACGTTTCGTTGGATACACTCATTCACTTGCCGCTTCGAGCAGGAAATAAAATAATACAACTACTTAGCCGATAAAGGAGCACGTGATCGCTAATGACACTTATCATGCTTCTACTTAACGTCACTAACGAAAGCTACTCCGCGTCCTTGCGTTAAGTCATCTTCACAGCTACAATTGTACGGGATTCGAAGAAAAACGATACAGAGTGCAATTAAAAGATTTTTTTTATTACATCAACATAATACTGGCTAGGGGTGAAAACAGTCGTGGGACGCGTCTACATTAGGGGTACCGAGATTAACACAGGCGACTCGCGCAGGGAACTCTCGTCAGCCAAAGGGCCTCTGTCTCTTCCCTTTGAACAGGGAGCGTCGCTCGAGTCGCGGTAACGGACGATCGTACGGGGAGGAGGGGGAGGGGGAGGTGTGGAGGGAGGTACAGTCTAATGATACCTAACTATAGATAAATACATTCTTACACAAGTAATAAAATCATTCGCAGCGAGGCAACCAAGTCTTTCGAACAAATCAGCCTTAACGAATCCTTCGAAATAAATCGTTTGAAAAGTCAGGGATGCGAGGCAGCGGGCGAGCCGTCCCTTCGATCGCGTCGTGGGGGAGAGATCGATCGGTATCGGTTCTTGCACGGTTCCCGTTGACGATCGGACCGACATCCTGCTCACGATCGCGTAAAGCGGAGGACCGGTTGCCGCCTCTTTGTTCCTCACGCGTATCGCTGTCATCGCGCTACATCCCGTCTCGTCTTCTGTGTGTACGCGTGTGTGTGTGTGTGTGTGTGTTTTTGTGTGTTGTGTGAGTACGCATGGCACGTGTACATTTAATTGAAAAACCTAACTACACAGAGTCCAAGGGAACTGAGCATTATTACCTGTAATTGGACACATATTCGTCAATGTAAGAATTATGTAAAAACGTAAGAAAAGAACGTTCACCTAGCATATGTGGGGGGTGCGCGGGGCGTGGGTGAACTGAATGTGCAGATTCGGATAGATGCGCGGATTCAATACTACCGGATAATGTAACAGGGGCAAGCACAACATCTTTTCACTTTTGGTATCGTTATTATTAGTCGAGTATGAGTTGAATGGAGCAGCCGCGGCGTACTGCGTCCTGGCGGAGGGTCCCCCAGACGGGGCGGGCTGCCAGCTTCCGAGGAAGCTTGATGGTTACTTTTTCTTCTGGGCTTTCTCCGCGGCCTTTGTGACCTTGCCCTGGGTGTCTTTGAAGGTGACGGTCTGCGGACAGTTTCATTGCGTGACCGTTAACATTTAAATGTTAACCCATGCTGGGGGTGCTGCATGCAGAATTTCGAAATGGAAGAAGGTATAGCAGTGGGACGAATTACAAATGTCTCGACATCTAACTCAAATTTGGGTTTTCAAACTCAGATTTTAGATTTCCTCCACCCTGAAACTCAAATTTGGATTTTTCCGTCCCCCGAAACTGAAATATGTATTTTCCCCTACCCCGAAACTGAAATTTTGATGTCCCTCTCCCCTAAAACTCGAATTTCGATTGTCCCCAAAACTGAAATTTGGAATCCCCCCCCGAAAAGTCAAATGTGTATGTCCCCCTCCCTGAAAACTGAAATTTGGATTTTCCTCTTCCCCAAAACTCTAATTTGGATTTCCCCCTCCCCAAAACTTAAATTTGGATTTCCCTCTCTCTTAAAAGTAAAATTTGGATTTCCCTCTCCCTTAAAACTCGAGTTTGAAATCCTCCCAAAATTGAAATTTGGATTTCCCTCTGTCTTAAAACTAAAATTTGGATTTCCCTCTCCCTTAAAACTCGAGTTTGAATTCCTCCCAAAATTGAAATTTGGATTTCCCTCTGTCTTAAAACTCAAATTTGGATTTCCCTCTCCCTTAAAACTCGAGTTTGAATTCCTCCCAAAATTGAAATTTGGATTTCCACCTCCCCCAAAACTCAAAATTGGATTTCCTCCTCCCCAAAACTCAAATTGGAGTTCGAACGCTCCTTACTATACTACTATCTCGACTTTTGCGACCTCTAATGAGGTGAAGGAATTTTTAATAATTTGGAGTTTGCTATGCCCGGGTGGCATACTTGAAGAGTAAAGAGTTAACTGTCTGACATCCGCTCTAGTAGATCGTTTTTTTCTTTTCAGATTGGTAGATTTAACGTATCATGCAGTTCCAAACAAAAGTGGAAATTCTGCACTGCGACTAGCGTTCGATAGAGCACAACTAGAGTGGCTGTCAGAGTCTCGAGAATTGGGATACTTGAGAGTCTAATGAGACCTCGAGGATTCTTGCAGTTAACACTTTCGCACAGACAATGGATACTCTTTTATCGGATAGACAAAACGACCACGAGAGCCTTCATGTCTCAAATATTAGTCTCTTAACAAATAATACTAAAAGCAGAGAATTTTGAACAACTGTGCACTCCATATCTAATTAGCATATTTAATTGATAATCCCCTACCCACCATCACCCTAACTATCGATTGAAACACTTCCAATAGTGCAATAAAAAAGTTGCAAGCAAAATCCAAATTAAGTGCAACCAAATAAAACATCAACAAAACAAGTAGTAACGAAAAATTCGAAGGGACTGACTGAAGGTTTCCTGAGTTTCTTCTAAGAAATTTAATTTCGCACCTCCAAAGCCGGAGAGTGGTTAACTGCAAGGTAAATCTCCCAGATTCAAGGGACTCTTACCTTGATGACGCCCACAGCGACCGTCTGACGCATATCGCGAACAGCGAAGCGTCCCAGTGGCGGGAACTGCTGGAATGCCTCGACGCACATCGGCTTGGTCGGCTGCAGCATCACGATCGCCGCGTCGCCGCTCTTGATGCTCTTCGGGTTCTCCTCGGTGGTCTTCCCCGTACGACGGTCGCATTTCTCCTTGATCTCCGCGAACTTGCAGGCGATATGAGCGGTGTGGCAGTCGAGCACCGGCGTGTAACCGGGGCTGATCTGTCCAGGATGGTTCAGGACGATCACCTGCGCCGTGAAATCGGCTGCCCCCCGCGGCGGCTGGTTCTTCGAGTCGCCGGCCACGTAGCCGCGTCTCAGCTCCTTCACGGAGATGTTTTTCACGTTGAAGCCGACGTTGTCGCCGGGCAACGCCTCGGTCAGCGCCTCGTGGTGCATCTCCACCGACTTCACTTCGGTAGTCAGCGCTACTGGGGCGAAAGTCACCAGCATACCTGTGGAAACAGGCGCAGCGTGAGAACGTTTCGAGAGCGAGCGTCGAGGAATCGGTTGAGAGAAAGATTTCTGCTGGACTGAGGTTCCGAGAAAAGGGCACAGGAGATCTCTGAAAGGTCTAATCGTATAACGAGTACATTAAGAAGGATCAGGGCCGCATTTAGCATAAGGGACACTGGGCGCAAGCTGGGGCCTCTGTAGGGGGCCATATTTTAAATCTTTCTCGCTAACAACAATACAAAAAACAGCCTAAGTAGTTATAGTTGCAAAATAAAATACTTCTTTTTAAATATTAAATTCATAATAGGTATAAAAGCTAAGTAGAGGCAGCTAAAAGATTTGCGAGTCCTAATAACGATTTTACGTCTAGAGCCTTCAAAATTATAAACACGGCCCTGCGAAGGATCAGCCCTGGTTTCCCATTTTCATACCTAACAACGCTCGTATCTGGCTTCGATATACCGGGCGACCAAGGTGCACTGACGTGGCTGAAGTCGTGGGAAAAGTAAGCAGACGTTTGGAAGGTAGGTATGTATAATCCTATCACAACTGAATCGAGTAGAGTCAGCTCGACTTGCTAAACTCTCTCGTTACCAGTTTCCCTACCTGGCTTCAAAATTCCAGTCTCCACGCGACCGACCGGCACGGTGCCAATGCCGCCGATCTTGTACACGTCCTGAAGCGGCAGACGCAGTGCCTTGTCAGTGGGCCTGGACGGTGGCAATATAGCGTCGAGGGCCTCGATCAGCGTTTTCCCGTCAGCGTCGCCCTCCTTGCGCTCCACTTTCCATCCCTTGTACCACGGCATCTTCGGCGACGGCTCCAGCATGTTGTCCCCGTGCCAGCCGGAGATCGGCACGAACGCCACCGACGCGGTGCTGTAGCCGATCTTCTTGATATACGACGACACCTCCTTCTTGATCTCCTCGAACCGGCTCTCCGAGTACGGCGGCTCGGTGATGTCTATCTTGTTGACGCCGACGATCAGCTGCTTGACGCCGAGGGTGAAGGCGAGGAGCGCGTGCTCGCGCGTCTGCCCGTTCTTCGAGATGCCGGCCTCGAACTCGCCGATACCGGCGGCCACGATCAGCACCGCGCAGTCCGCCTGGCTCGTCCCCGTGATCATGTTCTTGATGAAGTCCCGGTGCCCGGGCGCGTCGATGATGGTCACGTAGTACTTGGCCGTCTCGAACTTCCACAGCGCTATGTCGATGGTGATGCCGCGCTCGCGCTCAGCCTTCAGCTTGTCCAGCACCCAGGCGTACTTGAACGAGCCCTTGCCCATCTCCTGCGCCTCCTTCTCGAACTTCTCGATGGTGCGCTTGTCTATGCCGCCGCATTTGTAGATCAGGTGGCCCGTGGTGGTCGACTTGCCCGAATCTACGTGCCCGATCACCACGATGTTTATGTGGATCTTCTCCTTACCCATGTCGACGCTCTAGTCACCTGCAACGACAGCAACGAAAGTGAAAGCGCCGGTTCGCTTATTGATCCTTTGCCGCGCTGGCCAGCCACGACCAAGGGGGGCGATTATTTTCAGATCAAGCGACAGATCCTGGTGGGAGCGTGCTTTCAGCCTCTCGGCAACATTCGCCGGGAAATTTTATCGATTCGTCGTTTTAGTTATCGATTTTCGTCTCGCTTGTGCCTTAACCCTTTCGCTGCGGTGTACAACTATAGTCGAACGCCGCTAAGTTCCCGTGCGCTGCGGAATTCGAATTTAGCCCACGCATTAAATAAATGTATTCTTTTGAAATAAAAAACTTTTTTTGCATTCTAATAAAAATTGAAAATTAAAAACCTTTTTATATTGATGTAAAATTGACACTTTTCAAGAATGGTCCGAAAATTTAAATACGCAGCGAAAGAATTAATTGTTTTCTTGGGCGCAGGGTTAAGAAATTCGAAGTCGATTATCTCGAAAATGAAGCGCGATATAAAAAAAAGTTACTGTTTCTCTTTCACTTATAACAAGTAAATAAGTCTAGAAAAAGGAATACAATTTTTTGATATTGCCCTTCGTTTTCGAGAAAATCGACTTTGAATTTTTTGAGAAATTGTAGTCTTAAAAAAAAATTATTAATTTTAGCAAAAGAAAATTACGGTTTTGTTGGTCGTAGTAATTGAATTTTGCAAATTTTTACGAAATTCCAGCTCGACCGATAAAGTAATGTCTACTGAGTGTGCCTGATATATTTGATTTTTTGACAATCCGAAATGATATTGTTCTCTTCGCGATGCTCCTATTCCGCTATAAATGGATATTTTTACTTACAATTTATTTCACAGTATTAAAAGCTTATAGAATAAAGCTTTTAGTAATAAGGTTTTTTAATTCACGGAAGATTAAGTGTTTTTCAGGCGTCACACTAGGAAGACCCCTTAATTTATCGCGTCGCCCAAAGTATGTCCCTTTCCACTTGCGTGTAATTGGCTGCGTACACTATTAGTGACCAAATGGAATTCGATATCAACGGAATGCTGTTCGTTGTGGGTCCATCAGACATGAATACACCGAAAGATTAATTCGGGACCAGATATCGGGATTGGTTGCCCCGGCTGACCATACGTTGGTTTCTACTACTGGCGCGCTGTAAGTTCAACCCCGCAAAGGTCCTTCCCCATCAACTTATTACTAATATTAATATAATATTCTTCCTACGACCAGTACCTTGGAAAACTAATTATAAGATGGCGTTCGTGATCCATTTAGCAAAGTGCAAATACTTTCACTGACTCCATTCGATCAAATTCAAAGACATTTACGATCCTTTGTACTTACAACCAAAGAATTATGATACAGGAACTCCTAATCTCTCCCTAAAACTCTTAACATTTCTATAAAACAAGCAATTCACTCTAAATATCAAAACTCACTAACAAGTCGTCCCAGACTTCGAAAAGGAACTCGCCCTCGCAAAACATTCTCACTGCGAATTCTCCAAAACAAAGTACCTACCTTACCTCAGCATTGACAACGAATAATTACACTCGATCGTTCACGAATCGCTCCCGTCATCGCCGAATCCTTACCACCCTTTCACCGAACCCTAAATATTCGATTACCCTGGGCATCCGCGATTATTAGCTGCCAATCGGATTACAAGCCGGCTCTTCAGGGATCACGTTGATCGAACATATTTATCACCGCCGTTGCAACCCCCGCGGGGTAGGTGGGCAGAGTTCGTTGCACGTTATCGACGGCCGTGCATGCACATGTATATCGGGAGAAGACGATTAATATTTACGTGTCAACGAAGACTGGCTCGCGGCCCTCGAAGGGTATTGATTCGTCGAGCGAGCGACACGCGGGCCACGTCGAAAATACAAGTACCCGCGAGTGTGCGCGCTTATTCGGTCGAATCCTAAAAAAAAAATACTGAGAGGGAGAAAGAGGGAGTGGGAGAGAGAGAGAGAGAGAGAGAGAGAGGTAGACTCCAAGAGCGAATAGGATCACCGAGCCCCGATTTCACCTCCATGGAACGTCGTCCTCGCGACCCACTACCGGTTCGATCGATATTCCTCCAGCCATTCACCCCTGAAACTAGCCCCTAAAAATCCTCCGGACCAAAATACTCCAATTAACCGCAAGAAAGCGCGCCCGCCGCGTCCGTCCATCACACATCCAAATTACCGCGAGAGCAATTCAGCAACATCTCTTCTAATAATAGTCAGACCGGCCGCGGAGAGCAGCCATTTCGCTGATCGAGCGGCTCCGAGCTCGCGATTTCTGGCGTCCCCGGGGCACTCGCGCACCTTCCTCCCCATTGAATCAGAAGCCTTCCGAGAAATCTCACGTTAATCGCGACTGCACGATGAGGGGTGCGCTCGCCTGGTCACAAGCACGGAATTCGCGGCTCCCGCGATGCAATACTTCCCCCGCGGAAGCGGGGAGGTTAAGCCGACAGGAGGAGCCGGTGGAACTCTAGGACTGATTTTCCGTCACTTACCTCTTTGCTAGTCGAGGCGACCGGGAGAAACCTTCGCGGGGAGAGCTCCACGATAGAGAAAGATCGTCGGGGGTTTGAAATTTACAGAGGATCACAGTGATACAGACCCAACTGCGTACCGCACGTCCTAGCGTAATGGCCGCGCCAATGAACCAGCGGCGCAACCGCCCAGATCACTTGCGATTTTACCTCGAGTAAGCCTTTAAACGAACCACGATTCCCACTTGCCCCGGATGCTTCCCGCTCGAAACTTCTTACCGAGGGGTTTACGAAAGGAGGCAGATGCTATCGTCCGTTAATCGCGACGTTTCAGCGGGGCGGAATTGTGCCGGGTCGAATCAATATGTCGGCGGACAGCCCAGCCGGCACTGCGTCCAGTTCCGCGTCGCTGCCGGCTGCGGCTTCTTTCCGTACCTGCCAATCCGCGAGTGTTTTCGCTTCGCGGTTCTTCCCGCCGGGGGGTTGATACGGAGAAACCGGACGATTACTCACCAGGATCGGCGGGACGGAGAGGCTGGAATATCCGCGTGTAATCGCACGTATTCCCGTGGCCGCTTCTAGCCGCTGCGACGGGACACGACGGCGCGCGACGGGGCGGGAAGGAGAGAAGAGGGCGAGAGGATCGCGAGCAGGGGTGAAATCGCAGTGTCATCTGCTGGCGTCGCGTCGGCCGAGGGGTTAAGGGCGCATGTGCCATTCGGCATGGACGCCGCGAGGAGAGCGGTGCCCATTGGACCAGCCGGCCCAGCGTCTCGCGAATTTCACCTCGGCGTCGCGACACCCGACGCCAACGGAATGATTACGATCTACCCCGACCGGCGCATTCTGGGCGAGCCGCGTGGCGCGAGCTTTCGTATTTTCATCCGGTATCGACGACGATGGACGTCGCTCTTTGTTCCGTTCGTGAACTTTGTACGCTGTTCAGATTGGTGTACGGAGTTCCATTTTTTTTTTAATTTCAGCAAGTCGTTTTAGAGGTCCGAGGTACTCGTAGAAGCACTTCGCAACCAGGCCCGGATTAAAGGGGGGCTAGGGGGGGCTGCAGCCCCGGGCCCCACCTTCAGGGGAGGGCCCCGTTCTAAGCGATTAGCACACTACCCCCCACCCCCGCTGTTCAACCACGGGAGGCCTCGAAGGTTTGATAGCCCTGGGCCCGAAAAGTCAACCACGAGGAGCCTCGAAGGTTTGATAGCCCCGGGCCCCAAAAATCTTAATCCGGGCCTGTTCGCAACGAAGGATGTGCTCGTTCTTGTTTACACCAGTCCAAGTAAAGTGAAAAGAAGTCTTTGGAAAGAAGGAGAAATGATTCATGATTTATTTTTCTGCGAGTTTGCTTTCGTGATAAAGTTTATAGGAACATATGCTATAGATTTTTGAAGTACCTGATGTATCGGGGCTGTTTTACACTAGGGGACAAAAAAGTTACCACATTTTTCGATTTGATCTAATTTTGTTATTTTCTAGCATACATTTGGGACTGTGGTATGTTTAATATGCCTATTATGATGGTGAGTTTAAAGCTGTATAAAACCCAGTTAAAGTTGAATTTATTTAACTGACGAACAAAAGTGTTATATGACATTGAACGGGGTAACACATTTTTCGGGCCGGCAAAGAAGTTACCACGTTTAGTAACTTTTTAGGTTGTCCTAAAAGCAAACGGTGCCTCTGATGAAATATTCGATTTGTTTTATTAATGTTCAAAAGTGGTAACTTTTTGTTGGCTTTAAAAGTGTGTTGTCTTGTTTAATGTTAGCTTTTTGTTTGTTAGTTAAAAAAATTCTACTGTAACTGGGTTTTATACTGCTTTTAATTCTTTTTCAGAATATGTATATTAGGCACATACTGCAGTTTTGAGTTGATATTGAAAAGTAATAGAAGTAGGGTGGTTCGAAAAAGTGGTCACTTTTTGGTCTGCTACTGTATGTTAGTACTCGAGAATAATGAAATGTGGATGATTGACTCGATTATGGCAGTTGAATCTGTAGTGTTTCTGTGTTCTAAGTAAATTCTGCGTTGGGAGATTGGAACTCTTTGAATAGTTTGCATTATTTATGTCCGATTTATTGGGGTAAGAGCCACGGGGGTTTGGAAATAATTCTAGAGATTATTGGAATCGTTGGGTACTCTACTCGAGAATTCTAGTCTTCGAGCATGTTTAATTGAAATCGTATATTTAATGGCGGAATTTAATCATTCCTGCGACGAATCAATTCGTTTTACTCGACCCAGAGGAATGTCTCCTGAAATCAGAAGAATCGTAGCTGGCCTTTGTTCTCTATTCAATGTTATCCACGGACGTACGAATAATGTCCTTATACTCTTCAAACCATCGTTCTTCTCATCACGTTTCAACGTTACGGGTACAATTGGTAGAATTTGTACTTTGGCGAATAATTATAATGCCAAATTAGTTATTTTTGCACGGAACATCAATGTGTTTAGGCCTGAACTGCTTAGAGTTCTGGGTTAGGTGGTTTATAAACTCGTGTGCCGTAATGTATTTCGTTTTCTTTGTATTGTAAACAATGGTGTATACCCCCAAATTGGAATAAATAAATAAATAAATATCCAGATGACGAGTTAACTCGCCTTTCTCGGTTAACAGGCCAATGGATGAAAATCTTTGAGAGAATTAGCCTAAGTAAACTATAATTTAATGTCGGAGTAATTTTGCCTCTCTACATTCTACATATTTTGCCATCTCGTCACGTCCATTGCGACTATTAACCCGACTGGCGAGATCTTCGAACAAACCTGCCGCGCAACCGACTTGAATTCTCCTAGCAACATGTCGTCGAAGCCACGTGCCTCCTCCACCGAAAATAGCATCACGCAGTTCATCGCAAAGTCACCGCGAGCGTGCTGCGTGTTCATTATAAAAGTCCGTAAAGAAAATTAACGTAGCCCAATTTCGCTGTTTCGTCTCCTGTTGCCTGTTATTGACTCGTTCTACTTGCGGAGCTAAGGTGGATAACTGTCACACCGATCCCGAGGAAGAGGTCAGTCAATTGATATCTTAAAAGTTTCCTCTCACCTTGACGGCACTCGAAATGCCGTTCGCTGATCTATCAATGCGCAGTCGGGAGTTTCTCAAATAAATTTGCCAGCCTCGCCACAATTCTTCTTCAATTTCATTATACATTTGTTCTTTAGCTTCATCTTTCCATTCCCTTTTTCAACGCCTGACTGATAATTCCCAGCTGCGACTAGCATGTATAAATAGTGTCTGTTGACAAGATCCGAATTCATTTTTATTGTACGCTCCGTGGATTTCTCAGTTAGGAACATCCGATTGCCTTCGAAAGCTTCATTAATTGTTCCCTCGACTAACCGCTGGCTGGACGAGCAATTGTTCAGTGACTGTGCCCGTCTGCGTTGCGTATGATGCGTGGGACGTCGAAGTGGGGAAATCCACGACAACGTTGCATTGGTCGGCTACTTTTGTACTTTGTCTTCGTGCAAAGCTGTATCCACCGAAAAGATAGAAATTAGAAATTAGATTAGATTTATAGTATTGGAGCATTTAGAATGCAGGATTTGCGAAGTTGGCGTATATGATTAGATGACGATGAAGCGATTTTAGAATTAAAAAATCGACTCTTAAATTTAACAACCTAAAGAAATAGTTTCTACATAAAATTCGTAAAATACTTTCTTTGGTCCCACATGTCTGAGCTTGGAATATGCTCCGAATATCAGTCGAATTACACCAGATTTCAAAGTTCTTTCAATTTAAAGGCTGCATAAAACTTTCCTCTTTCATTCGACCTCTGACCAGTTGGCAATGAAAATCAGTCAGTCTTTCAAAAGAGAAGACTCATTTAACACAATGAAACGTATTAAAAAATATTCAGATTCGGATAATATCCAAGGTGGTACAAAATTAAAAGATGACTAGGTGGATTGAACGACCACCATGACGAGGACTAATTTATCGCCACACATTTATTTGGCGATAAAGTTTGTCGCTTCGAATAGTCACTTGTTTACTAATTCCTAAATTTGAAATAATGCGACATAAATAATTGATCATTTAAAGCAATGCCATGTACATATCAGATCTGCAAAAAATAGTGTCTACGAGTATAGAATATGGCAATGTGACCATATTAAAATAAATAAGTGCTAAGAATCGCCAACTAAAAATAACCGCGGCGACCCACAGGAAAAATTTCACGTCCCACCGGAAAGCACTGCTCTAATCTCACGTACAAAATTCTTCACGACCCACACACCCCGGGCTACCATTCAACCAATCCAACAACCCCTACTTTTCACCCACCTCTATTATGTACTCTCCGCGAAACGAGGGGAAGCATGCCTTCGCAGGAGTTTGACGGACCCGATGATCGGTTCCCTGACCCACGTCCCTTGCGACCCACGCTTCCGTTTTACCAGAAACCCCGTGTTTGTTTATCCCGCGGGACGGATATTCGCGGGACGTCCCCCGCGTTTGTCGCAGCGCGATTTTCGCCGGTTAGTCGCTCCTGGAAACCACCGCTCTGACGCTGATCACGCGAAAATAACAACCGCGGCCCCGAAATAGCCGATCGCCCAGCAATTTCCGTGTCTGCTCGACGCACGTCCGTCTTCCTCGCGGTCTGTCCGCAGTTCATCTGTTATTTCCACGGACTCGGGCGTTGGACGCGTCGTCGATATTTTGGTCGTCCACCCGCTTCGCGGGAAACGAAGCCACGCGACGCGGGCCATTTACGCGCTTGTTTGCTACTTCTTCCCGCTTTTCTCCCTTGCTTTCGAGGAACTGCGAGGCGCTCGAGACAGGCGGGAGACTTTTGGATCACTGGTTAATATGAAACACACGGATTCGTGCTAAACGCGACATTTGATTTTTTTTTTTAAATATTCACCGTTCTGCGATTTAGCAGCCGATGAAAATGGTTTAAGTAAAAGAAATCTAGAAAATGGGATGTATCTCTCATTTTCTATTACATCAATTAGACAAACGTGGAAGTCTAAATATCTCGAAACGAAAAGAAATGCTAGGCCACTTTCATAATCAGTGGCACAGCTGAGGGTACCATTAAAGTTACTAGCATTAAACTATTTATTGGTAACATGTAGCGTCTATAAACCTTGAGTGGTTTGAGAAAAATAGGTCGAGCACTAGCGTTGAGTAGAAGATTAGACTCTTGACGACACAGTGGCGTAACAAAAGCACCAGCGTCATTCGCGAAGTATTTCGAAAGAAGGTGGAGCGGGAAAAGAATTTGCTCTGTTAAGAAATTCGGAACGTGAGTCGTCATATATTCGAGAACTTCAATAACTGATTTGCTGAAGAATCTTATAATAATCGAGGATACCTCGATCTCATTTTCAATCATAAAAAATCTCCAGATCACCGAATCTTTCACCAAAATTTTATTTCGCTGCTACAATCACTACCGCCCCCCCCCCCCCTTTGAAATATACGTTAAGTGCGTCTCACTTAAAAGTGAGACTTCGTTGAGCAGCTAGCTGCAGCTGCCCAGGGTCGCGTCCCGTGGCACGTGAGACGCGCGTGAGCTTCAGCGTTCACCAGCATCGCGGAACGCGGCTAGAGCTTTCTCGTTTCGCGAACGCCAAGAAAAAGATGAGCAGGTGGAATCCGCGGGCAACATCGCCACGCCAAGCAGTGTCAACGACACGCCGCGCGGTACTTGTCCATCGGGATCCGAAGATTTTCATCGTGACAAAGAGCTTGGAGAGAGGGGAAGCGATTTGGCTGCGGCGGATGCGTTAGTCACGGCGCGGAATTCGCGTGCAACGTTTCCTCTCACCTGGACACGAGCCACTCGCGTCGAAACAGGAGACGCTTTCAGGCGTAGTCGTCGCTCCGTCACGTCCATAATTCTTCTCGTCCCCGGATGACAGTGTACGTTTGTCAGTCCTTTGTGTGGGTAAATTTGGTTACAGTTTTGCTCCCGACGGAGCCAGGAAGAACATTGAATTATGCAATTCTTCCACGAAGAAATTTTTTAATAGGTAGTTAGTCTATGAATGTGGAAGTATCATGAATGCGTTATAGGGAATTATAATGTTGGGAATAATATAGGCGAGGGAAGGGGGAATTTAGAAAATTGGAATATCATCAAATAGGTAATTCGATTTGAAAGAGTTGAGACAATTTTAAAATTAATTCCATATATAACAACTTATATATTAAAATTTATTCTTAAGCTGCCCCAAACCTCTGTGAGTTAAAGATCACCCTTCGCTTTCGGTGTTAGGGGAAATAGATAGACATTTTATTTTAAAATGGAAATCTATTATTGTCGATGAAACAAATAAAAGTTTCAGGCAAAAACCTTTTGCTACTATTTTCAATCTCTTTTACTGAAAATTTGTAGCCTACTTAGTATATGTACAGATCAATATGAATATGGATGCAACTTTTTTGGACTAGCTGTATAGAAGCGTCCAGTTTATTAGCAATTTGATGGATGATGTTGCTGCTATTCGTGCCACTCGTATATAAATACGCGCAGATCTTGGTTCTCCTGCGGAGGTCAACTCTATAGAAGATATCTCAAGCATGAGCACAGAAAAGGGTCATCGCTCGACCGAAAGGTCGTAATTTCTTTAGCCGTGACCTTGGTCGGGCGCCAGTGCTCGCCCTCGTCCAGATGGAGAACATAATTTCCCCTTTTCATTAGGTAAGAAAGGTCGAGTCTCTGTCGCGATCGAATGAAACGGGACATTCATCGCTTCACAAGCAAATAAAGAGCAAGCGGTGTGCTCTCGGAGCGCAATATAATATAGAATTTATTTGCCCCGGGACATTAACAATTCTTTTAGACTATTTTGTGAATGAAGCTTCTCAGAAAATGCTACTCAGCCCTCTCAGAACATTATGTTAGCAAATAGGCTAACTTAATTTTAATTATTAGGCTAAATTAATTTTCTTAGGTGAATCCATTAAAGATCAAAGTTTTGTATACACGAAACCTTATTTCTAACTTAATTTTAATTATTAGGCTATATTAATTTCTCTAGGTGAAATTTCTTAAAGATCAATATCTTATATAAAGAAAAGCTTATTCCACAATTTCGTCTCGTTCTTTTCAATCAAACCGACTACGCAATCATTCACGTCACAATTTTCAACACAGAGATATTATTTCACAATGAACTTCATATATTGAAAATATAATTAAACGCTCGAGCCCTCTACAAATCTTAATGCGTCGATGTTCTCAATATCTTAATATCAATACTGAAACCTTTATACCCTCGTACACTTTCAACCCATTTTTTTCGTTATTAAAGGGCACCCGATATAAGAAAAATTATTTGAATCATAAAAACAAGCATTAATTCTGGAAACCAGAATTCACTCTCGCAGTTCGATTGCTAGAGACATTCTTTTTTCCTCCGCCCAACAACAGTTGCTATCTAGGATTTATTTATAATACGTGTTCTTGCTCGCGCGTGTCGCGAAGAAATTCCGTCGCGACGCCGCAGAAATTTCGCCACTCGAATTGCTGAGGGCATCGCCAGCAGGAAGACGCTCTAAATCCCAGCTAGGTGTCATCTAGCAAGTTTTATGACTCGAATTCGCCGCGATTATGTAATTCCGTTGACGCGGGCTCGCCTAATTACTTCGGAAGCCCGCGGTGTGTGCCAGCGACTGTCGAATCGCTGCGCAGTTCGCGATTGCCCGAGAAATTGCTAGACATCGAAGGGAGCCCCACCTTTATACTTTAATTAGTGGCTAATAAAAGCAAGCGGTTTTCGTTCGTCTTCCACCACGATTACAATTTCATATTTCTCGTGCAAAGGTTCGCTCTGCGACCTAATTTTAGGTCAGGGAATCGGTTGATCCGTACATGCGAGAGTTCGCACGATTTTGGCCCAGGTGTTCCGAAGATTTGCAAATTCTCACAAAGTTAGAATGCAATTCGTTAATATTGATCGGTTAGATGTAGGAGCTTCAGTATTTTAATGAATTTAAAGAGCTCCATGAATTTGTAAAATTCGAGTAGTAGTGTTAAGGTTATTGATAGAATTTATGTAGTACAGCATTTAGCTCGTAAAGTTAAGGTGCTTTAGAGTACAGTTCTAAAAGATTCAGGGGAAGTATAAGAGTGCAAGTAGAAGGAGGAACGTATATGGTCAGACAGACTCTACCATGTGACTGACTATATCCCTCTGTAATTTTTCACACGCGTGTTATTTATAACATTGTTTCAAGTAAAACTTATAGACACTGATCAACATTCTGCAAATGTATATGAATTTTTCAGCAGTGTCATTTAAGATCCTTAACTTACGTAATTATCACTGTTTTGCAAACATAAAGTCTTCTTTTGCATAACATGGAATTATGCAATAATAACATTAATATAGAACCAACTGGATTTTCTAACCAAAAATATCGCCACAATATTAAAAATGCTAACGGGTTCATTTATTTATTTAATTCCCAGAAAATGCGATGCATTATTTACTTCTTTCCTACGACCAGAGATTTTTCAATTTTCGCAAAAAGTTACTTCATTTTATCCAATACAGACAAATTTTCAAATGCGCGAATTAACTCGTCCGTCTCAATTATCAGGCTTATCACTGGAGAGGGGATGAAGTATATTGTAAATAAGTTCGAAACTGACTAGATAGTAGATTCGAACCGTTTATGACTTCAACCAGAGTTTTTTTACTCCGTGCAATTGCGTGATTTTTTTCAATGAAAATTAAATAAGTAGCCTAAATTTAATCATCCCCATACCATTGGATAAGTTTCCGCGTAACGCAACCGCAATACTTTACGCGATAGAACGTCGAAGCCGATCGAAGCCATCTCTCGTGCACCTTCGGTACGTTAATTTCTCTAATTGCTGTCGCGAAACTTATTCCTGTCACTTGGACGCACGCAAGGCCGCGTGTCAGCTTCATTCAGACGAAACGAAGCGTCGCACGAGCTCGAGCCCGTGGCTTCTGGAATTATTTATATCTTGCACGTGCTCGGACCCTGATACCACGCGTTACGTTAGCTTCACTCGCGGCATTCCTCGCTCCTTCGTTGCATATATCCGTGTCACTTTTTATTTCCCCTTCAATTTTTTACCGACAAGGGGAACGAGAAGAATGCTCGGGGCATTGCCACCCAGAAGGTCGTCCACGATAAACTCGGATAAAACCGTGCCTCGGGTTCGAATTCCTTAATATTAATTTTAGAAAACTCGTGGTAAGGCTGGACAACTGCGAGGGCTGTCATTCTGACTCGTGGCGTTTGCATTGGAAAATTAATTTTTTTCGCTCAGGACCAATGACGGATTTAAGGAAAAAGGCCCAGGTAGCAAACGTTCTGGAACACTCCGTATAGATACACAACAGAATTATTACAAATAAATTTACGCGCGGGTGGTATGAAAATTATGGGGAATAAAAAAAATATAGCGTTTAGATAAAGTCATACTTTATTTTACTCTAATAGTACTGACAAACATTTCCTTCGTTTTTAATACGTAGTCTCGTTAGGTCGCAGTTCACGATGCTCTTTGCCTTATTCGGGCGTAAGTGGATGCACCCAGTATCCCTTCAGCCGTTCTTTCATGCACGCAAGCGTAGCTCGAGCGGGTTTAAGTGAAAGTGCCCGTCATAAGTCAGACACGCTCTACTGCTCAGGTTCAAAGAGTTTTCATGAATATTTGTTACCTATGAGTAATTTAGTTAATCAAAAATCGTAATATACACTTGAAAGATCGTAGTTTAAAGAATATTTTCATTGAAGTAACATTATAAACATCCTAGTGAAATATCTGTTACAATATTTTCGAGAGATTGATTACAGTGGAAATTTCTTGCGAATGTAAGTTTGTTAAAAGCATTTGTTACTAAGAAGTTTCTTACAATATTCGCGTTGTGGAAACGAAATAAGTAATCATTTACAGTCTCAATGAAAGCCCCTTCACTCGCGCTTCTGTTAGAGCACCAGTAAGCTCCTGCAAGCATTCTCCTAATTCTCCGCAATTTAACCGTGACGAATGAGTCCGAAGTACACACACATTCCCCCACGCACCGTCCAAAGATTCTCTGACGTAGCGATAGATATTTTTACTATGCCGACGCAGCTCGTATTTTGATAACAAATTCCTTGGGCAGCTTGAAATAAATTCCACTTCATAGTAAGCGCCACATAGTAACACTCTATCCTCATACTTAGTAAACATTTATCTCCGACGATTACATAATCGATGTTCAGCTCATACCTGCCTACAACCGGAGACACCACCGATCGTAGAAGCAACAATAAACGACAAATACCTACCAAAGGGTTACAATCGAAAACGTGTGTCATCTTGAAGAATCAACAGATACTTCAGAAATATTAAAACAGACCCTAAACAAGTATTTACGCCCATTCAGTCATGAAAGTCCAAGTCACATGAACCTAAAAAACAATACATACTGAGTCCCACGTCCTTGGACAGCTGGCAGTTTGCTCTCCGCGCTAACCACGCTACTCCATCTCTCCCGTGCTCCGACGAAGGCTCGAGTGGTTGTTGTTCCATCGAGGTAAATAAACAAAAACCCCGCACCAGCCACCGCGTCAACGCACGCAGACGTTTTTCGGCGGAGCCGTTGCCCGTTCTTCTTTTAGCGTGGCGTTACGAGGGCGATCCAATAGTCTCGCGATTGCCGAATCCGCCGGCGAAACCGTAAAAGGCAGCATCCCTGACACGGCTGGGTGAATCTCGCGGCCGGAAACGCGGAATCAGATCCATTTTTGCGCCGCTCGGACCGGCTCGTCAATGAACGGCTACGTCACCGCCCGCAACTGCCCTCGGCTATAATAGTAAACGCGGATTCCACGACGGCCTGCTCATCGAAGGACGCGCTTCTGGGTAAATTTACTCGACGCGCGTCAGAAGCTCATCAGGCACCTTCGACGGGGCTCCGCGATAACGTAGGACGCGATTCGTGTAATTTCGAATCGTGATTCATTTCGCCTAGGTCCGCCTGCCTCTACAGGTTGTTGGAGAAGCCGCTCCCGGGAGCTTCGAGCCGCTCTGGGTTGGTTGAGTAGCGATTCTGGATTGATGAACGTGGAATTGTTGTTCTTTTCGACGTAGATTGGATTAGAAAAACCGAGGGTAGCTTTATTTTCCTATTCAAAGCTATCGGGTTTAAAAAATTATGTATCGAACTACACTCTTGGATTGTGCCTCGCAGCTAAATAATAAACAACAATGGGGAAATGCATGCAGGTACATACACGCGGAGAACATAATTATTTATTGAAGTTAAATAGAACCAGCGGCACACCCAGAGGGTGAGAGATTAATGTAACCGCGACTTGCAGTAATTCAAGAGTTTTTTGAAAAGAAAAGAAAACTGGGTTTTAGCATTTAACCCTCAGTTGTCAACCCTATTTTTTTCCAACGTTGGTTGTCACACTGGGTCAATTCGATCCAGGCCAATATTCCATCAGCTACTTTTTAAAAACTATCTGTTAAATTAAGTCGCTAAAATTCTGAGATCAAGTTTGAACATTGTAGAATATATCGACGTGCGTTACGAAAAGTAGCACGTTTCGGTTTTTTTTTCTTACGAAAAACAGCACGTTTGTTTTCGTTATTACGAAAACTATCAGGTTTCGGTTTTCGCTGCGAAGACTAGCACGTTTGAGCGGTTTGCCACGAAAAGTAGCATGTTTATAGCGACGAAAAGCAGCACATTTGGATGGTTGGCTACGAAACATCGAGTGCGTCAGCTTAAATACCTTCCGCGATTTTTATTTCGTACTAGGTCGATAATTTATTAAACATTGAAATACCGTACTTAAATTATGTAGATTAAAATTTTCATACGTGTTTCCTTTTGAAGATAGATGAAGTTATTATTTATTAAACAATATTTTCAAAATTTGAATTCTTCCATGCAGAATGCATCGGAACAGGATAATGTGCTAGTTTTCGTCGCAAAGTACGAAATGCCTATGCTGTTCTTCGTTGCTAAGCAGTTAAATATGTTAGTTCTCGCGGCGGAAGATCGAACGTGCTAATATTCGTCAGAAACGATGGAACGTGCTTCTTTACGTGGCAAACCGAAACGTGCTGTTTTTCGTAAGAAAAATGAAACGTGCTACTTTTCGTAGCGCACGTCAATATAAAAAGTATAAACATGTTTACACAGTAGTACCATTTTCAATGATGCCTCGAAGATATTGTACCTGAAAGTCAAATTGTAAGTCATTTTGACCCAGTGTTTCAACTGAGGGTTAAGGGGGAAGGTCTAGCTAGAACGGTCAAAACAACATGCTTCTTTGGGAATTTTTTCTAGAAAAACCGATAAACTTTTATTATTAAACATTTGTCTTTTGGAAAGAGTACATCTTACGGATATTACAGTATTTTTTGTGGTAAAAAGTATTGAAAGCTTTGCGACTTATAGGCGATACCCGAAAAGTCCTTTTTTTAGGCGCTTTACGGTGACAACCGTAGCTCGGTGCAGGACCATCCAAAATTAAAAATTCGAATTTTTTTAAACAATATATGAATTTATCTAGGCGCTATCGTACCTGACTTTGGAAAAATTATTTATATTTAGATATTTAGCAAAAAATCGATCCTTTTTCGAGTGTAAAAAAAATCTATGCAGAAAAAAGGAAAAGCTCCAGGTAGCGCTTAGATTTTTTACCCTAAAATAGGCCTGCAAAGCGTCCAGTAAATCGGTTCGATAATTTTTTAGTTATGCGTGTTACCGGCTTTGAAAACATAATTTTGAGGAAACCGCGTTTAAAGTTTTGGGTCTGAGCGCTACACCGAGAAACACCTACCTACTTACAGGCGCGTAACTTTGTCAATTTTTGGTCGAATTAACTTGACACTTTCAGGGAATATTTTCAAGATGTTGTACTTCAAGAAAATATAAAAATCAGTTTCTCAAAAATTTCTAGGTTGGCCTCCCTCTTAAATAAATTTTGTATTAAAAATGGTTCTATCCGTTCAACTCTGCTCCCCCCAAGATTAGATCCTGAGTGCGCCACTGAACAGATCATCATAAAATAGTAGGACCAGAAAGAGATCAATGGAATACCTACATACGTATCACTCGCTTCGAAGTCACAGAAGAGGCGAGTCTAATTTAACTTCTCGAAAATAACCAGTGCCGTTAAGAAGATGGCGCCTGACGCTGGCCAAGGATGAAGAAATTCCAAGATCTTCCCAAGGTCGAGATATCGGCGCTCCTTGGTATTCGAGATGGTATCGGCCGAAAGTTTCGCGTGGCAGCTCGGGGGAATGACTTGCCCCTTTATTTACGCGCGCTCCAACGCGCTCCCCTGTTCGATCCAGCTCGTATATCGCCATCCTGTCAGTGACAAACCGTTCCCTGTCGGAAGTTAATTCGGGAGATCAGAGGATCGCGGCGCGATACCCTCGTTAGACGAGCACCCGCGCTCGTTCCGGTGTCATTTTGGCAGCGTGGTCGCCGCGAGGATTTCCTAAATTGTCATGCGAACGTCACGTGCACCGGGCCAATTTCGAGCACGCCCGCCGTTCCGGAATAATTGGAGCGGAAAGCGCAATGTCAGGGGGGCGTAGGCTTCGGGAATGGCCGACGGGTGCCCTCGAAAATAGTCGAAGCGTAGCAGCAGTCTCTAAAATTATCATGGAATACCTATTTAAGAGATCGTGTCAGATCACTGCATAGTGAATTCTGCGGTGGGAGAATAATGGGGACTTGTAAATTTGGGGGAGTCTTTGGGAAGCCGTAGACTTGCTGTAGGTTTGTCAAGCTGTTTGAGGAATTTTTGTTACGTTACGATTTTAGTATTTGACGGACAGGAAGGGCGGAGACAACGAAGGCAGGGGTTGATGTAGGGGGCGGCAGAATTGGTAGAAAGCGAAAATTAAGATCAATAACAAAGTAGAACTTTTGGAAAAAGCAATAAAATGGTAGATGATACGTGTTTGAATTTAGTATCAAACTTATAAATTGTTTTTAAATTGAGAGTTTTTCCTCCATTTAAATGAACTCCTGCGCGTGGAATTGTTAGAGAAGGACCTCGCAGAATTTGTACTTGGATAAGTGGCTTCGATATTTTTCTGAATACTTTCGCGAAGGATTCAGTACTGCTTCACACGCACCGAGGATGTTAAATATAGTTCCCGTGCTATTCATTTAGCAAGAAATAAACGAAGCTCATTGAGTAGCTGAAACGGTTCGTAATATGGCCATGTGCAACTGACTGGAATTTCACCGACGCGATGATACTTAAAATTAGCCAGGAATGTGAGGGAAGATCCGCTCGTATCGGTTCGAATGAAGGTCCGATCGCGCCTTTGCATATTTTCTCTGCTAGATATTACGGGCTTCTTTGAAACTCGGCATTCTACGAACACGCGGAATTTTCAATCGATTTTCTATGATTCTGTCGGTCTTCTGAATTCTTTTATGCGATACGGTATTCGTTATTAATAAAGTATTACATTAACATACCGAGTGATTCTTCTTCCGAGAAAAAGTTAAATAAGTAGAGTGAATTTCTGTCGTATGACGCTTCCTTTTCTAGACAATTTACTTCGAAATCGGTAGGTACGGTATTGCGCGTGGGCTGCAATTTTCTTTCAACAAATTTCAGGCTCCATCTTGCATATAGATTTACAATTAAGTTCAATAAGTTTTTATTGGGCTTTACCCGTTTATCTTCTGTAATAATAATAATGATGATAATAATATAATAATAATATTAATAAATAATATTAATAATAATTATTAATATTAATTATTAATATTATTCTTATTATTATTATTATTATTATTATTATTATTATTATTATTATTATTATCATTATAATTTAAAAGAACTTAGGTACACACACATAAGAACGTGTATAATGCTCGAATCTTCGCATACTGAAATACTCAAATATTCGAATTCCCAAACATTCAAACCGCATCCGACGAGTATTCGAACACTCAGGCAGCCGAGCATCCAACTCGCAAATCATTTCCGTCTGCCCGGGCACTCGAACGCAAAAAAATTCGACAAATAGTCGCAGCCCTAGTCCGAAGGTGTACCCTGTAAGATTCATGAATGAACTCGCGAGACGGTGGGCGATGCAACGGGGCCAGAGCCGGAGGAATTCATCGTTTCCGGTGTACGGGCTCGCTCGCTGGCAACCAATCAAAAGCGGCTAGTCCGCGAGGAATTGGCTCGTAAAAGCGGGAAATATTTCGGCCGGTGGCGGGCCGAACGTCCGAAAATTCTTGGTGGGAGATTTTTGACGTCCCTCCCATCTTATAAAGAGAGCGCGCGGCGTCGCGGCGAAGTATTCACCAAGCGAGAGTCGGCAAGATATTACCGGGGCACTTAACACCGCGATAAGCGCTAGCCATCCAGAAGCTATCAACGACTTTCTCGCTTTACTTCCTATCGAACAGTATTACTAGTTTAGTCATCCTCATCCGCTTCTGCCCCGTCTATTAAACAATCTTTACTGTGCAACAATGTCGTCGGCGATGCTGGTGAGTACCCCCCGATCGTGGCTTATTAACGTTGCGCTTGAACTCTGGCGTTTGTGTACGGAAACGTGGGGTGGATTCTCGTTTCAAGCTTGACAATGAACTTGACTCGCTCGGCTGACTTAAATATACTTATGCCACTGAAGTGGACCCCTCTGGCACGTGTACCTATTATTATAAACGCTGCTAGACCGTGCCTTTAATTGTTTATTTATCCGAGTCTATTGCTCCGTGCTTTTCCATTAAGGGGGTTTATTGTGCAACGCTAATACTTTTTAAACCACTGGTGTTGTACTTCTTACATCACGATTTTATCAGGTTTTTATGAAATTTTTACTTGGTCTTTGGTTTATTTAGGATTCTAAATTTTTTTCAGTTAAGAATACGACTTTCCTTTAAAAATAATTCTGTATTAAGCGCTATTGGATTTATTCAAAATAATTACAGCGTTTCCTAATGAATAGAAAACTACAGCTTTTCTAGTGTTACCACTTTCCAATATATCGATTGCATCATTAAACCAGATAATTATCCAATCACTTCCAATACAATCGCCACAAACATTTATCAAAGACAACAAATAGTGTGACTGGGAACTTTTTAATACTTTATCATTCTGAACCGCGCGCAGTCTTAAACCATTGATAAGTCAGCTCTCAGAATTCACGCGCTATCGTTTCCTCGCCCTTATCAAGCCTGAAAAGAAACGCTCGCGAAAGGATCACGCGGTCGTCGTGTGAATGTAGCGGCAGCAATGGCGTTCGAAATTTGTCAGGTTGCCATCGAGCTGACTTTTATGGCCAGAGCCGGTTAAATGGTCCAGGCTGGCTGTTTTCCAACATTCCTCGCTGATTAGGCTCACTGTGACACTAACGTCTTGTGAATGGCGCTTAAACTCCAAGTCTAGGGACGAAAATATTCGGGCGAGCTATATCGATGTGGAAAGCTACAAAATCTACAATAATAGCTTCTACCGCTTCCTTCTTTTCAAAGAAAAGGCGAAAAATGGTGACGGTGCATTTTCTGGTCGCCTCTGAGAATTTGCAAGCCCTTCAAGTAAATTTCTCGATCGCAACTGACAGACTAGAGGATTAGAAGCCCCAATGGTCACTCTAACAACGCGAAAGCAGTGTTTCCTCGACCACGAGACGCTCCCTTTACGGGCAAGCATTCTTGCTTAGGTTTTAATAGCGTAACGAAAAGTGCTTTCAATTATCTTAACATTATTGCGCCGCAATGAATCTGTACTGATATTGTAACGTTTGGATGACAGTTGCTTTCGAACTGCGCGTAATTGAATCGCGTGTTCCTCCGTGTTTCAGGAATCGTTGAGTGACAAAGTGGCGATGTTCAACCAGAAAGCGAACACGCACAAAGACATGCAGGGCAAAAATCCATTCACGTCTGGGTTAAACCTCGAGAAGCGGAAATTCTCGAAGGACGAGTATGGCAGGTGAGCAACATCGAGGAGCAAACTGAAAATCATTAGATATTTCTAAATTGTTAAAAGCTCAGTGGGTTCTAACGTAACTGTTCTTGTATTTTTTATTCTAGCTATGAATTATTATTAAGCCTGGAATCCAATTGAAAGAAAAGCTATGCTACGCTATGCTAAGTTTTAAAAAAAATGAGCATAGCTTAGCTTAGCTTTCAGGTGGATTCCCGGCTTAATAATAATTTTTTTAAACAAGTGAGTCTCTTTCTGCGTTAATTAGAACACAAATTCGAGAAAATTCGAAAGAAATGGAAAACGAAAGTGAAATAGCAAATGCATTGAAATGCGTTCAATCTAATAATGGAGTTAATAATACATTTGTCGATTTCAGACCAGTAGCTGGCTCTCTGACGGACATTCGCGGTCGCAAAGCGGCGGCGCATATTCTCAAAGAAGTGGTCGAGATTTGTGAAGTCATCTACCAGGAGGGAACGCCGTGCCGGGACCAGCCTGAGATCATCGCGATCACGTTCGGCGATCTCTTCAACATTTACACCCATATCAACGACAAATGCGTGGGCCTGCTGCTCCGAGCCAGGAAGCAGAAGTACGTTGACTTCGAAGGGGAATGCCTTTTCCAGGTAAACATTCAATCATTCCGATATAAAGCTCACGCTTTTTCCATTTCAGTAAATTTTGTCTTAACATTACGGTCGTTTAACAAGTGGAATGATTCAGTAAACAATGACATTCTTCTTCTCCTTTAAATATAAGGTATTCCACGAAGAAATATATAATTACTTCATTAGTGGGTTCTAGAGATACTTTGAATGATTCATGATACGAAAATGTTTGAGTCACCGGATGGGAATCACTGCTTTCGTGTAGCTATTGATTAATCATCCAATTAAGTGCATACAAATTTTGTTGGAGTAGTTTTGAAATATGAATCAGGTAATAGGAAGATATTTTCAAGTCGAACGAGGACCCTCCCAAATTTCTACTCTCGTGCCATTTTTCTCAGTTGTATACTTTTCCAAATGACGGAGATTATTTCTGCTGAATTACTAATTCGTTAATCGTTATTAATTTGTTGCAGAGGCGGGACGATAACGTACCGATCTACCTGCTGAAACCCATCAAGGAAATCCGCGAGACGTTGAACCAACGACTTAAGGAGATAGCAAAGGAAACGCCGATTAGTTAACAACCACCCCCCCCCCCCCCCCCCTCGATATCGTTCGTTCCATTTTCTAACAAAAAGTGATTGTCCATGCGTTGCATCACCCCTGTAAGAAGAGCACCATCCACCTTGTTATTCTGTATTTATTTACCACACGACTGTAGAAGCAACGCGAACGACCATTGTATAGTGTGTAAATTTTAATTAAACTTGGGAACGCGTGTGTGAGTGAAACAAGAATGGACGTGAGTTGAAGAATATAGCGATGTAGATGGAAATAAGGGAAAGTATACGTAAAATGTGATATTGTATAGGATGTTAGAAATAAAAGAGTTTTTATAAAATCTTTACTTGTAAGGTGACCATTCGTCCCCGATTTCCGGGAACAATTTCTGGACAGGGGTGGGTTTGAAGATTTGGCGCCCCTGGGTTAAGAAGCGTCTACCGGCTTTACCGCGAAATATCATCAAATATTTTAATTTAAAGGAATCGAGACAATTTCGAAATTAATTCAATATGGCAACTCACATCTGAGTCATTGCTAATTCGTTACATGCAAAAAAGTGAATTGCTTTTAAAGTTGTCTCAAGCCTCTGCGATTAAAAATTTTCCAATTTCTTTCGCTCCAAATTTGTCGCACCCCCAAATTTACCGCTCCTCCAAATTTGCCACTCCCCCAAATTTGCCGTTCCCCACAATTGGCTGCTCCAAAAAAATTACCGCTCCCGAAATTTGCCGCTCCCCAAAAATTTGCCACTCCCCAAATTTACCGGTCCCCAAAATTGGCCACTCCCAAAAACTTTGCCGCCCTAGGCTGCAACCTACTTAGCCTATAACCAAATCTGCCCCTGTCCCGGGAACACAATTAGTATCCTCGCTAATTTTTGTCCCCGAATTGGTCTCCAACTCTGAATTTAAGGTAATCATATGTCCTCGATTTTCGGTAATAGTCCCCAATTGTGCATTTCTTTTTAAAGTTACAAAATAATCAATATGAAACCGAAGCCACAAGTTTGTTATTAAAATTCTACTAATTAGGCAACAGTGTAACCGAGTCTACAATGAGTAGAGGTGGTCATTAAAAAAAAAACATAACTCATATCCTAGGAAATCGCAAGAACAAAATGAATTCTCATTCCAAACGCATTTTCAGAAGTGAATACCGTGGATGCATGGTAAGCACTTTCGCCATATTCAGTTTCAATTCTAACCGCTAGTCGGATTCCGTTTGAATTCTACTCTGAATTGGTACCATTACATGCGATACGGTAATGGTAATTGTGAGTGTGTGACAAAAATTTACATTGGATGTAAGGTCCATTCCACGATGTCATACTACGCATACCAAAAGTGACTCGATATACATTAGAATCAATTTAATCAGTTACATCCACGGTGTAATAGACAGATGTTCCGAACCCTGTTCAGAATGTGTAACTTTTTCGTCCTAGTTCTTCTGGCGGCCGCTAGATGCGTGCTCAACGAGAAAAGGCTGACTTTTTGTGCATAATACGCTAAAAGCTCCCTTACTATAAATGCATGCGTATATTATATACATGGATTTCTTATCACAACGCCTCTCACGACCGCCAGAGGAACCACACAGAGGAGCTGGGGTCTTTTCAGCGCCTTTAAAAATGACAAACTTTCAATTTTTTTTCAATTTT
Organism: Andrena marginata; assembly: GCA_963932335.1. Lineage (NCBI taxonomy): Eukaryota > Metazoa > Arthropoda > Insecta > Hymenoptera > Andrenidae > Andrena > Andrena marginata. The sequence continues at coordinate 48,767,502 of OZ010659.1, read as the reverse complement.
ACTGGTCTGTCCACGAACCACAAGTATATTCTTCAAAATAAAAAAAGTTTCAGTCGAATCGAATAATAACCATTGGAGATACAGGTTCCACCGATTTTTAGAACACTGTCTTGAGAAAAACGCGTTTAAAGTTTTAGGTGAGTGCCGAGTGGCCGGGTGTTACCCATGCATTTGCCGCTATTCAAATGCCTATAACTTTAGGAATTTTACGAATTTCAAAAAATGCTTTTAAACACATATTCCTAAAAGGTCGATCATTCGAAAAATGAAATAAAAAAAATCGATTTTTAGACCGGAACCTCCCCTTAATAATATTATTACACCTCTAATATTATATTTTTGACATTACATAGCGTGAAAAAAATATCTCTTTCACGTATTTGTAAAAAAAACTTTACCACTTTATTTGTTCAAACCTTGAAATAATGAATATTTCTATTTACTACATTTGTGAGAAGTGACACGTATGAAATGGTCTCAAAAACGACATATACATACATTTACGACATGCTGTAAATGCATTTACGACGCGGTGAAAAATACGCTACCCACCTCTGATTGAAGTGCTTATATTAAAGCAGCGAGCAGGACATCGTCTACTAGATGACCAACCACCGCCAATCGCTGATAATATTCGCTCTGATCGACGCTCTTATCGTTTCTATCGCAGCTCCAGCATAAACGTACCCTTAGACTTCTTTCTGTAAGTGAATTGCTAAAATATCATTACATTATTCTGTGTTTCTACCATTTGTTTGCTTGATGACCTATCTATAAATTAGAGATCGAAATTTATATTTACTAGCACTTTGTTTAGTAGTAATGATGCATTTTGATCAGACAAGACACTACCTATTACCTTACGTTATTGTTCTTCAACTATTACACAACTCCCTCGAGTTACTGCGCTTTAATCGTATTAGGGTAACTCCGGGGCAGTCGGTCGACCTAACATGAAATGGCTATTAAGACTAATACATCTCTCCCGAGGTGCCGGGAGAAATGGTTTTCGTCGTTAGGAGAGGTGCTCACGTTTTAGAAAGAACGCATTAAACAAAAAGTAAACTACCCACGGGCGATTAGCACAGCAAATGAATAGAAAACTGAACAAATCAAATAAATGAACAAAAACTTGATTATAATATTTAAGAAGAAAATACAAACAAATACTCATTTTTCTGTTTTGTTGAGGCTATATAATTTTTCTTGTCGTCCACAACTATTACATCTATCAAGATATATTGTACATGATTTATGCAGTCATTAATTATTAATTATTTTTATTAATATTATTATTATTACCATCACACATCTCAGCACACTTCTCCTTCCAAATATTAACGCCAATTAATATTTCGCACAGTCACTTGCCAGCAAAATCCGTTAATAACGATACTTACTACCCAGATGAACATACAATTAAATGTTCAGCTCGAAAAGCAGAGTAATCACAGCAAAGTAGAATTTTTAACGTCAAATGCTTTGAACAACTACTTAAAATTTTGATTTCCACCTTCGTATTTTCATAGCATGCATGTAACAGTTTTCTGACTTGCAGCACGTATATGGCGAAATGCCCTAATTTCCATTCGCATTTAAATCACGTATAATAATTACGCATAATGTATATAATATACATGTAATTTGAATATGTTTAGAACGATCTGGCGATCATCTAAGCTTTCGTGTTGTGACTGCTCGCGATTAAAATGGTCAGGAGACTTTCTCTTGCAAGAGGAGCTTCTTCCTTGATTTAACGTAAAAGAAAGATCGATCAAGTTAACAATAAGAACACGATCTCATTGGTAATTTGCGTTAATGTTTCTGGATACTTAATGATCGACTGTACACATCACACGCGCCAGAGTGTTACTTAAGGGGGTATTATACCGAAAAACTGAATGTTTTTTTTATTTTCTAATAATTCAGGGTTTCGAAAATATGTCTCAAAAATATTAAGGTGCAATTCGTAAATCTCCCAGAATTATATTGTTCCCTCGATCCTTGTATCTAAAGAGGCTATGACTGCCAGTAGAGAAGAGAGAGCTGCCCAACGCGAGTTCTTTGAAGCTGAGTAAGGTTTCCTCTACGGTCCTGGTATAGCAGATTAGGGGTGAATTACAGAAATTAGTCGTTATTTACCGTAACTTCAGTCGTATAGGTCGTAACTGCATGAACAACTTTAAACGCGTCTTTCTCGAAACAAACTTTTTAGATCGGGCGCACATTTTTCTCAAAAACTACTGGACCAATTGAGCTAAAATTTTACACACACTCAAAGTGAATGTATACCTATAGCCCGTAACAGAATTATATCAATAGATTCAATACAACCCCCCGCCTCACTCCTTGTTTTAATCCAAGAAAAGTCGAAAAAACCGAATATCAATTTTTAAAGAGCTGCGATTTCGGTAACATTGCCCGGACTTGATTACTTCTGCTAGGGACGATAACTACACTCATATAGATTAAAAAAGAATTTTGGTACTTTCGTTTCAGATGACTAGGACGGCCGCAATTCGTGCGCCCGATGGGGCCGGTGTTTGATGATATGACCCGCGCTTCGGCGTGTAACTTGTACAATTTTCAATATATTGCATTGCAAAAATTTGTGTTGATAGTTGAAACACTACTAAATATGTGTACAAAACCTCTGCACTGTAGGTGCGATAGGTTTTTCAGAATTAATTTCCAAATCTCACCTTCAAAAACGAGTGTCTAGACTATAATACCTCCTTAAGCTGCGCTCCCACTTGTTTATTTGTAGTATAATATATTATACAGTATATTATATCCTTAAGAGAGGATAGTTTGCCGAATGTAACTAAAAGGGTTAAACACTTGGAGAATTTTTTTGTAGCACAGAGTGGATGCAGGATTGATTGCGTTAATTACATGTTGGTTAAATTCTGTGCTACATATTGCACACGTGGGGCTGAGACTCAAGGTGAATTCTAGGATGTATGTAAATGAATTCTGATTATTGAGTATCAAGAAAAACTGATGTTTTTTTTTGTTAACAGCCCGTATATAATTGTCGTATGATACTAAAATCTGGCCAAAGTACACCAGTAGTTTTGTTCGAACTTAAACTATCAATATCAATTATAATATCAATTATATTGTAGGTACTACTATTATTCTAAAATTGCTCAATACTCTGCTATATTAATTTCAATGTGTTTTACCTCCTGTTAAACGCACTTTTCTCGAAACAGTGTTCTTAAAACCGATGGAACCAATTTCTCAAAAAGTTATTATCCGATTCGACTGAAACTTTTTTATTTTGAAAAATATACTTATGTGTAGTGGAGAAACCACTAACATTTAAAAAAAATTGAAAACTTGTCATTTTTAAAGGCCTTCGAAAGGACGAAAAATATAGGGAAAAACGGATTTCATATATTTCTCTTTAACGACTCCCCAGTACCATCTGCAATGATTAATTATAAAAAATATATATTTCTATAGTTAAAGACATCCTTAATACAACGCAACAAGTCCCATTAAATTATATGTAGTAGTTTTCCTGTAATTAATTCCTAAATATCACCTATTTTTATGGACTCTAGACCGGGACATCATCTTAACATTATTTTCCCTTGACTCGATGTATAATAACTTCCAAGCAGTTATTATCGACCTAGAAGCTATTAACAACACCAATATCCTCAGAAATCTCAATTAAAACAGTCGAGTAGACTTTAAGGGCGTGTGAACATATTCTTATTGTCAAAAAGAAAGTATTTCTTTACACTGAAAGTCATCAATCGTTGCAAAGCGATGAGTGCCAGAAAAAAAACGTCTTTAATTACTACGAGTAGTTGGGGCTATCCCGTTCCTACAGGAAATTGTGAAATCGTTACCGCTTCTCAAGACTCTTCGTTGCAAAGTTCTCTTTGTTGCAGAGTTTTGGAGCGGCGCTCGTTGAACTGCCTCCAAAATGGGTACAACCAATGCAGAAACGAGCCCGATGCATGGGAACAACGACGCGTACATTAACGTAAATTCCATCGAGGCGTTCTACGCCAAGTCGGTGATCCTGCTGACCGGGGCGACCGGTTTCCTTGGGAAAGCACTACTGGAAAAGCTCCTGCGCTCGTGTCCACGTCTGGCAACGATCTTTATACTGATCCGTCCGAAGAAAGGCCAAACAATCGAGCAAAGATACAAAAAGCTCCTCGAAAATTCCGTTCGTACATTTCTATGAATCGCTTACAGCACGTAAATGTGGCGTTTTTCAACTTTCTTGTCTGCGCTCGTAATGAAAATTTAAAAAATGCCTTTTGTAGATTTAAGTAAGCTGTATACATGCTGAAGATTTCATGAAAATCGGTTAACGCAGCTATGAGCTACAAACAGTTAAAATTTATGAAAATCACACATTTCGGCAGTTTTCGATAAAGTTGTAATGGTTGTTCACAGGTTTTCGATCGAATTCGAACGGAGTTCCCCGATGCGTTCGATAAAATCTGCCCGATGAACGGTGATGTAAGTTTACCGAACTTGGGTCTCTCCCCAGAGGACAGGAACACGTTGATGCAGAGAGTTAACATAGTCTTTCACAGTGCAGCCACTGTGAGATTCGACGAACCGTTGAAAGTGGCCGTTAATCTGAATACAAAGGGCACGGACGTTCTCATAGAACTGTGCAGGGATATGAAAAATCTAGTTAGCATTATCCACGTTAGCACAGCTTACAGTAACCCGAATCGACACGAGATTAAGGAATCGATTTACACGTAAGCATCAATATCCTTCCGTCTATGAAGAGTAAGGGGAAAAGGCAGGGAACGTCCATTCTTCGTGACTTTGCGATTTATAGAATATCTTGTTGGTGGCAACTCAGACTAAAGAACTATCGAATCACAATTTTTGTACCAACTACAGGCCTTAATTATTAATAAAACGAGTGGCTTTTTCTTGGTTTCATAATAATAGAAGTGGACATTTCTTATTTGGTTTCAATATGCTACCCAGTTCAAACCTGAAAAAATATTAAAATAATTTAAAACAATTATTATTTTATTGCTTATTTTTTCTAATGCCTAATTAGTGTATCTTCGTGTTATGAAGAATGCAGATAAATTCGTTGAACACTAAAGTATTAATACTTAATTTTCTCGATAAAGCTGTCTTGTGACATTCCCTGTTTTTCCCTTCACCCTTCATATAAATCTGCCTTCTCAACTGGACCTCGCCAGACGCTTTTTCATAGTAACTATACGCTTATGAAGCAAATTAATTAAAAATCACCAAATTGTCGATAAAGTAATGTTGCAAGTAATTATCTAATTTTCCCCTAAATTTCTTCCGGTCCCGTTTACTCCCCTTTATGCTTGATAAAAACTGGCGTCGGTGACTCTCGCGACTACAATCTAACTAGGATACTCGCGTATTATTTATGATGGAGCAGCACAAATGTGAAACCATCCACGGTGATCGATATGTGCGAGAGCCTGGACGACGAGACGCTGAAGGTGCTCGAGAAGAAGATTTTGGAGAATCATCCGAACACGTACACGTTCACAAAGAATTTAGCCGAGCAACTAATCCTGACGAAGGCGAAGGACTTACCAATAGCGATAGTACGGCCGAGCATCATCTGCGCCGCCCAAGAAGAACCGTTTCCTGGATGGGTGGACAACCTCTCCGGAATCACAGGTATTATTACGTCCTTTCGATAAAAGTACTCTATGCAATCTGTAAATACTCGAAGGGGGTTCGAACCACCGAGGGTTTTCCAATCGGGAAAGTTTTGCTCAAAGCGTGCACAATTTCAAAGTAAACATTGAGGGACTCCGGAGCAATACTTTCAATGATTTGCAGAAATATCGCCGCGACGTCCTCGGCGTGGAAACACGTCGACGTCAGTCAATGTGTCGAACAGCTCTAGCAGCGCTTAAATCAATCGGTTTGCTAAGCTGAAGTTCATTTAACTCCGTTCCATCGTCGAAGAATTCAGAGCAGGCGTCACTGCCATTGATCAGTCGCGAGAATCGACCCTGTTCATTACTATTAGACTCGTAATTAGAGTAGAATTCGTGTATCTTCTTTATCCCTGAATAGATTGCGACCGTTCTCTCGAAACTCAGTCCTGCTTCATATTTTACAGGTATGATGATGGCGGTTGGCACAGGCGTTGGCAGGACCTTCATATGCGACTCGAATTTGAATGTGAACGCAGTGCCTATCGACTACGTCGTCGACACGTTGATATGCGCTGCGTGGCACACTACGATGCAGCATAATAACACTATCAAAGTATATAATTGTACGGCCAGCGTGGAAACGCTCAGGTAACTGATTTAATCTACAAGAAACAACTATTTTCACCGTTACAACTCGTAGGGATTAGTGAATTACAATATACAGGGTATTCCTTCATTAGTGAGCCTATTTTAACTATTCGTGGTCACGCGGGAGGTCACACCGCGCCCCCAGACAATTTTCGAGTTCAAATGTCGCGCATTTATGAATTCAAAATGAATTTAGAGATTAATATTAAAATTTTAAAATTCGGCGAATTCTAACAGAAATAATCGATTTTTTCCACAACTATTTTTAAAGTTAAAAGATTGAAAAATACGGAAATGGTAACTCCAAAATGGTACAATGACCACAGGGGGTTAAAGAATTATAAATACACTTCTGCATCCTAACACTCCTTAGACAAACGAAACTGGCGCAACTAAGTCGAGTTCCGCCAATCAAGGTGCACCATGTATACCCGAGCTCCATACATAAATCCTAACACTCATAACTTCTTTGGCTTAGATGGGGACCGGCCAAGGATCTTATCAAGAAATACGCCATAAAGTGGCCGTCGAAGGACGTGATGTGGTACCCAGAGGTCACGTTTAGAACCAACAAATTTATGCACAATGTTATGTCGTCCATCCTACACATTCTCCCGGCGTTTGTCGGGGACATTTTCTTAAGGCTTCTAGGCAGGAAACCCGTGTATGTATTCATCTGTCGAACGGTAGAGAGGAGCTGACAGTCAGAAGCAACAGTCGCGCGGGTCCTTTCAGGTTGATGAAGATCGCGGAACGATTCGAGCGGGCGGTGCACACCTACTCCTTCTTCTCCACCCAGGAGTGGAAGTTCGACAGGGAGAATATGGAGGATCTGTCGAGGAAAGTGAAGACGCTCAACGACTCCAGCCGATTCAACACCGACATGCACGGCTTCGATTGGGACACTTACGCTTGCAACTACACGCTAGGTATCAGGAAGTACATTCTGCACGAAACAATGGAGACCATAAGCAAATCTCGCCGCCGATTATTGATGTGCGTATGGTAATATTGGCAACACGTGCCAAGCGGAGTAGAAAGCGGATTCAATAAATTGTTGTTCGACGAATCAGATTCGGTTTTGTTCGTTTCAGACTCTACTGGGCCCATCGACTCATGCAAGTGTCGAGTATAATCATCTTATTGGCGATGATAAAGCTCGTCGTTCACTGACCACGGAACTCGATGAACACGTTCCTTCGATGAGGCCAAGGAGGGTGGAACAGTTAGAGAAGAACGAATTTTCATCTAATTTCAGCTTGGTGACTCGTTCTCGTCGCCTTCGCGCCGAATTAAATATAAGCGAATACATTGCTGTTAACTTGCCGGTGGATATTCTACGTAGATAGTAAAATATATATTGACACTTGATTCGTTTCAACCCCCGACGCGTGGCTCGCGGGACGTTGGCGCTTTACCGGCAACGTTACGACGCAGGGTGCAACTTCGTTAGGTCAATGATAATCAAGGGTAATCTGGGTAATTACCTTTCTTTACCTGTGACAGTTTCAAAACGCATTTGTGCAGTCTATGCTCGGTAAAACTGTACAAGGAAACATGAATGTAACACGTCGGGTGCGAAGCTTTTCTTAGACGTAGGGGAGAGTGGGGCAATAGTGGTCACCGGACGATGATGGTCAGTATTGTTATTATAAAACGGCATGTCCGAAATGTGCGATTTCTTTTTTTTTTGTACGTTTCACGACACCATTCACTATATTATAATCAAGGGTAATAATCCTTTTTGTGTTTTAAATGTCGTTGATGTTATATTTCGTGTGCACAACGTAAGAGATAGATACTAATTTTGAAGATTTTTTTACATTTCAACTTTACGTAAATACAGATATACTGTAGGGTAAATCCGGGAGACGCGGTCGGGCCGGAGAGTTGGTCGAGTCGCTATATTCAGACTCTACATCTGTGTACATGTAAAAATGTGTTAAGGTTCAGAACAATTAATTCTCTAGGAATCAACTGTTTCGACCAAATTTCCGGCCCGGCCGCGTCTCCCGGATTTAAGGCAAAGGATTCGAATCAAATTGAATATAAATATATTTAATTTATATATGTAATCTTCAATTTTATTAATGAAAACGTGTGCGGGCAATGATGGTCGCTTGATCTTTAGTGCCCGCAACGTGATTACCATTATTCCCCAGTGTAGAATAAACATAACTTTCTTTATTAAAACAATTTTATTCTGTAGATAGCAAAAATGCGTCCTAGAAAAATTGGAAAAGCCAATTGGGCTTTCGAGACTCTTGAAAAAAGCAGTGCACAAGTGTATTATTTGTTATCAGTTTGGCCATGGTAATGAAATGTGGTTTCGAAGCATGTCTTGTGGCTTCTGGACCTATTCTGAATTTCGTGGATGGGATTCAGCCGATTGCACGGTTATACATGCGAAAAATGTAGCGGCCTCTAGACGGCGATTGCTCGCAACGTAACCGCTATTATACCCAAAAGTGTGAACAATAGCGGTCAAACACATCTTTTGTGTATTTCGTAATTTTACTGAATAAATGAATGTAATTCTAATTATTTTCGTATCCTATAAATAGGTTGATAGTTTAAGTTTATAAAAAAATTATTTTCAAGAAATATTACACCTCATATCTTTCTATTCCATATCTTCCTAAGATAAATTCCTATTCGTCGTTAAATTTCCTCTTGGATATCGATTTCTTACTTAACAAGCGTTTAACATCTTTGCGCTGGTTTTACACATTTAGGAGGAGGGATAAAAGTACAGTTCAAATGTTCAAACATCCAATTTTCTAACTGTTTTCAAACACTCAACATCACTTTTGCTTCCCTTTCCTGTTACATTTTTGTGGTCTAATTCGAATTTCGCGCTTCTAGAGTTTACGCTACACGCCGCTAGGCGGGAGTCGCAACAACACCATATACCAGCGAATGTGAAAATCAATCCACGATCTATTTTTTGATATCGCAACCACACGGTTGCGATACCAAATAGGAGACATAATAAGAGGCGTCACTCGACAAGGACAGAAATAAACTAGGGAAATCACTAGACAACCAATTTAAATGCCCGTTCGGCAATGATCGGTACACTTCGGCAATAATCAGCAAATTGCGGTAAGGTACATTTAGTCGATTTGAATATCCCGCTCGAATAGACAACCAATTTAAATGCCAAGGTTAAATAAGAACTTCAAAGGTTCCGCCCGGAGTGAGGCCTCTTATTATATCCAAAGAGGAGATATAATAAGAGACGTCACTCCGGGCGGAACGTTTGAAGTGCTTACTTGACCTTGGCATTTAAATTGGTTGTCCATTCAAGCGGGATATTCAAATCGACTAAATATACCTTACCGCAGTTGGCTGATTATTGTCGAAGTTTACCGATCATTGCCGAATGGGGCCGAATGGGCATTTAAATTGGTTGTTTAATGATTTCCCTAGGTTATTTCTGTCCTTGTCGAGTGACGCCTCTTATGATATCTCCTCTTTGGCGATACGCTCTTCGATTCAATCGAAAATCGTAGTGATCCTCCAGGGAGTGATCGGTATGACCGCAGCTATTTGTGGCGAAACCGGAAATAACATAACCTAAACATATGCTCCAAGTTAAATCGTCTGCTTTCTAAGCTGATTGTTTATCTATCTCTTTCTATCCGTATTTCTGTCTCTTTCTTTTTAACAATTTCTTTCTTGGTCTACTTCCGCTTTTGCCACAAATGGCGGCAACCAATCAGCGACGATACACGTTGTTCCGATACACTACTGAAACGCAGGGTTCATTACGGATCTAGAGTTGTACGCTACTCGTGACTTAACTGAAAACAAAACCCAACAAAACCGAACAAACCTGTAACTGGTAATAACCAAAAAGTCGAAGTATGATTTTAAAATACTTTTAATTTCTACAGCAGCCTTTTCGGTAAAGCTTTATGAAACATAATTCAAATAGTAGATACGTTAATTTCATAATAATTACGGAGTAGTGCCTTGATTTCGACTTACATGAAATTATCAATTTTATTCGGTGATTTGACATTTCATTATCGCTTTAAAATTTCATGTTAAACAAGTACTACGTGTTAAATAATAATTAGAAGTACGATATACGAGTGCGTGGTGTTCATTATATTCAAGGAAATATTTCCAATACTAATCGTTAAGAGCAATTGACACCAGTTATTGTTAGTGACAAGTATATTCGACATAAATATTGTAGCCAATTAAAAGAGAAATACTTATTAAATTAAATCCGATCGCTGTATCTTTTCTTTATTTGTCTTAGAATATCTGGTTCGACGAAAGTTTATCAATATGGCAAATACTTCGCCGGAGCAAAGTAATATTGCTCAGAAAACATGGGAAATGTCAAATAAGATTGAAACGATCAGTACTGTTGACGAGATCTACAGATATGACCGTAAAGAGCAACAGGATATATTAGCTGCGAAACCATGGGAAAAGGAGTACGTTACTGCCTCTGTCTTTCCACGCACTGAATTCTATCGAAAAAACTAATTAAATACAATTTTCTCCACCTTCTTAGTCCTCATTTCTTCAAAGACATCAAGATCTCTGCTCTAGCATTGCTGAAAATGGTAATGCATGCTCGTTCTGGTGGAACTTTAGAAGTAATGGGCCTCCTACTTGGAAAAGTAGCTGCCCACACGATGATCGTTATGGATTCTTTCGCATTACCTGTCGAAGGCACAGAAACAAGAGTCAATGCCCAAGCGCAAGCTTACGAATATATGACGGCGTACATAGAAGCAGCTAAGCAGGTACTCTGTCTATTGTACTCTTCTCGTTATTATAATTTTCACAAGGTACAACGTATCCTTTCCTACAATTACATTTATATTAAGGTTGGAAGACAGGAGAATGCTATTGGATGGTATCACAGTCACCCTGGTTACGGATGTTGGTTATCCGGAATAGATGTTTCTACACAAATGCTGAATCAGAATTACCAAGAACCGTTCGTCGCCATTGTTATCGACCCCGTGAGAACCATTTCTGCCGGAAAAGTGTGTTTGGGTGCATTTAGAACCTATCCGAAGGTAATGTACATTTAGCGCAATGTATAATACATCGAGGAAACTACGAAAAGGAAAAATACAAAGCTTAATGAAACATTTGACTCTTCGCAGGGCTATAAACCAGCGAACGAAGAACCTTCCGAATACCAAACGATACCATTGAATAAAATCGAAGACTTCGGCGTTCATTGCAAACAATATTATTCTCTGGAAGTGTCGTACTTCAAATCATCGTTAGATAGGCGGTTACTGGACTCTCTGTGGAATAAATACTGGGTGAATACGTTAAGTTCCTCTAGCCTTTTAACGAACGCAGACTACACTACCGGACAGATATTCGATTTGTCAGATAAGTTAGAACAATCGGAAGTTGCGCTTGGAAGAGGATATATTATAGGCGGAACGGATCCTCACGATCGAAACACGGTAGAGAAACTAGTTAAGGCAACGAGAGACAGTTGTAAAACTACAATCGAAATTATTCATGGCTTGATGGCGCAAATAATCAAAGATAGGTTGTTCAATCAAGTTGGATGTAGCACTACCGAGCCTCAGCAGCAGTAAATTCTTTGTGTAAACCATGACCATTATAAAGATGGAGCGATTGTAATAATATAATATACCATGATGCGATGTACGGAGAATTTTTTAATTGCAGCGTAACAGAGAAGCATGTATCTCTTTTTTACCGTTAATTTTCTTCTGTTAATGTACATATCAACAAAATCTTTCCGTTGCCGATAATCGCGTAAGTGAAGTATTAATGATGATATTTTGAAAAATTAGTGGAATAAAAATACATTTTATTTTCACACCTTGATTCTCTAGAAAGTATATATACAGCATCTTTATCATTATTCAATATCCTCACAGTTGATTTATATATATATATGTATATATATATATATTTATAAAACTAATATAATATTGAGAACAAGTAGGCAGAGCACACCCCACTGAAGGGCTGACACTGTGTCACAGACTTTAGGACAAGGCCACTCAGAAACACACCCACCTGTTCTAAAATTATACATCTCCGCAGTCGTAGCGCACAACATATAAGGGACGGAGCTAAAATGCATACAATTATACTGATAATATACTTACTGGTATGTTATGACATTCGGGAGAAATATAGTAAAAGAGTATTCTTTTAACTCAATATTCATCCAAAATATTAGATTTTTTTTTATAGTATTAGACTTAACTGTGCTTAAAAAAACTACGTGTTCATATATAATGTTATTACATTAATGTAAATTAAATACAATTAAGTACAACGAGACCTTAACTTCATTTACATAAAATCTTGAAAAAGAATACTTGCAAGTAGGATCACTACGGGCTACTTCTTGCGCATCTCTTTCTTTACGATTTAGACGCACATCCTCTATCGAATACTTGTTTTACGTAAAAAGTGAAATAACACATAAAAAAAGAAACGAACTTTTCTTTTAAACGAGTTCAACTCACTTGTACAGTTTTCAAGCCTATCAAATTATAGGAATCGAATACGTGGATTTCCCTCAAGCTTAATCTTACATTCGAATATATCTCGATAAGCCCTAAGATAAAAAGGAATGTAAAAATACTTTTCTGTGTCGTAATTTTTATTGAAACTTATTGCTCGACGAAAGAAATACTCAATTTATATACTCAAACAACAGTTTCATTATCATTTGTAACAGAACAATAACAAACTAAAATCTTCTCTTGTGTGTTCTTCCAGTCAATATTTAAAACAATGATACAAAGACGATATTATTATGTTACAATATAAAATTATATTTCAATTTGACGTGTTTTTAAAAGACATACTTTTCCATTTTTATTCGTGGATGTAAAGTGACAAAAATATATTCATGAAAGCAATGGTTTTCTGGTGCTTGGACTTTTATGAGGCTATTACTATTACAACGAAGGGGGGGGGGGGGAAGAGATTTGCGTTAATTTCAAGTGATTTGGTAAAATAAACAGGCGTATAAAAAAGTAATACGACATTCAGAATTCAGCCCTCCAATGACATCATATACTCCAAATACATTCAAAACTGTATAAACACCACCCATCATTAACAGACGTAAGTGTGGGGTACACCAAACATACACCCTACATGTATATGTATTTTATGCCACCCCCTTCTCTCGTCCGAAAAAAACGTTTGTGAAAGAAGCAAAGTTTCCCTATTAATTATTGACATGACAATTATACCAATAAACACACAGCAAAGAATCCCATTTTACACTCCTCGTAATAAGAATTTTAACCGTTTCTATGTCACTGCAATTATTTAATTATTTACAAGGCAATCGCGTTCATTTATTACTTACAAATATAGGTAAAAAAGATCAAATGTTACAGCAAGATTTCAAGTGCCTGTCGTCGATAACCGAGCAGCGACATTCTCAATGTCGAACAGCTTTCACCGGCGTTCCTTAATTTTTTTTTCCCCCGTGACTTTAATATTCTTTTGTCGCGAATCGTTTACGTACCCATTTCTCTTTTTCGTTCTAACTATCCTATACGAGAAATTATACACTAAATCAGAAGCCATAAGATTAAAAGTTCAACAGATCGAGCAACAGTGTTGCATGTAATTATTATTGTTCTATCGTTCTATATTCGATTAGAGAAAAATATTTACATGTCTCACATACATGCGGCATATTACAAGAGAAATTTTACATTCCTTTCTTCCCCTTGAAATCCAATAACTTTATTATAGTAATAAATTCTATTATCTTTGAAAGACTTCGAAATGAATATCATACCATCTGCTCAGCAAGTGTCGACTTCAATTAATCACAATTGCATAATTTATAACACGAATAATCAGTTTGTCAAGAATATCTCTTAAGAAGCGAATTCGCTTTAAAAGCACGAAAAAGAATTACCCGGTGCGTACTGCTTTAAAGATTAAAAAAATAGTTGATCACTCTATCGTACTCGTACGACGTAAAAGAAACATTTTAAAATATTTTTCACATTGAAACATATTTACAAATATTACGTATATGATTTCTGACGATTTTCTGTGAACTTAACGTGCGAGAGATTCACCCGTGAGCAGATGAAAAATACTTTTCTGTACCTTATAAAACCGAGAGAAAAAAAGAGAAACAAAATTCGTTACAAACTTGTATGTTATCGGGTTCGTAGCATGTATGGCGGAATATCTGTTTAATCGAAAAGTTTTCTTGTCAAATGTGTCCTCCTACCAATATGTTTCCATTTTTTTTTTACCCGATGAAGAGATGAAATTGGGTTTCAGTCTATTTCAGACTCAATTACTTATTTAAACAGGCATATGTACAATTGTCTTCCTTAGTATATGTTGTCACTGCGATGCCAAGGGAGGAAAATTATTTACTTCTGCTTGTTCCAAGACTGGTCCAGCTAGTCCAGTATACGAGACACGTAATCTCATTCTTAGAGGTACCTAAGTAACAAGCAAATGCATAATAACGAATTCAAAAGCAGGCAAGCAGCTAATAAGCCTTTCTGATAAACTTACTTTGTTGATATTCGTAATTTTTAATATCTGAGTAACTTGCCCAGAAGGGGGAATGACTGTGCTCGATGGAGATAACATTTGTAGTTGGAATGTCTGAAAATGAGAGCGAGAAATCATTACTACCTGTAATTTACACAGACGCAAATGTAAAGTACACCGTATCGTACCTTAGGAACTGCCGCTTGAAAGAGGAAATCAGTTAGTATAGCATTTCCAGAATTCTGAGCAGACATGTTTATAATTAATAGATCAGCGATATCCGGCGGTCTTTCTAATCTGAAGGTGATTTTAAGCCCTGCTTTGTCCAGTACAACCATGGTAGGCGTGTCTGCAAGTGAAAAGTAAAATATAATCGACGTGTTGGTATCAAAGGACGAAAGACTGAATATGCATCTCATTGAGCTGCCCGTACCGCTTTGAACTGGTGTCGAATTAAGTAAACCATCCACTAAGAAGTTGGTTGAATTAGTGGGGCTGAATACTTGCGTCGGTGTTTGTGCCTGCGGCAGTGTAGATGTGGGCGTGGGTGCACTTAAATCCAAACTACCAAGTAAGTCCAAGAGATCGTTATTGTTTACTACGGATGTTGAATTAGCAGGCGGATTTTTATTTGACACTGTCGGAGCCATTCCTATCTCGGTAGTTCCGAGCAAGTCTAGAAGCGCACTCTGCAAAGTGGGGAAAGATTATGACATTTAATATCATTTGCATTACGTCAATGATCGATACTAATAATTTTTCAAAACTTCTCTTAAATCCTGTATCCTAGGTAAAAGAAATATCAACTACGATAATCTATGTTACGCGTTACGTATGTATTATTCAATTTGCATTAGAAGGTACGTAGTCGCTACGGACTTACCGAATCAGACGGTGGTGTACCCGCTTCCAAAACCGCCGGTTTCTCTTCTTCTGGTTCCGGCTCACCATTTACCATACCAATAATTCCATTAGCCTGTGGTCTTGCAGTTTCCATAGGAGGCATTCTTTCAAGCAACGCGGGACGTAAGTGATCGTATTTTCTGAACAGCTGTGAGAATTCAATGCCTCGTTGTTGTAATTCAATGTGTAAATTGCTCCCAAATGTATCGATAATTTGACGAATTTTTCTGTAACATTCAAGAATCGTATACGTGTTGCGAGGCTGGGATAAACAATGGCAATTAAATGCGAGATACTTACTCGTTTCCTTTTTGGAATCTTGTGCTAAGTTTTGTGAGAGACAATAAAGTGTATTGTTTCGTAACAACTGTATTTTGTGGGCTCCATAGTAACCTTTGATAGACATCAATAACTTCGTCTTCTGTTAACTAATAATTATAACAACACAAATATAAGACTTCGATAAATTAAAAATGTTTTACACGTGATATGAAGTAAATAGACAGAGAAACTTTGAAGAGGAAAGAATTAGTTTAAAGTAAAGCTAATACGTAACATACATTGACTGGAGTATCTACATCTTCTGACGGTGGTGCGTACAATAGTAAATCACCATATTCGCCAATGCACCATGTTGCTACTTGAGCTAGCGGCTGCTTATCAAATGTGTCTTTCTCCAGTGCTTTCCACAATGCAGTAACAGCGTAGCCTTGATGTGACTGAGTTTCCGAAATTAACTGAATCGTACATGCTACTACGTCATCTCGGACATAATTACCGGCCTGGAAATGGCAATGATTGAATGACCATATTACGAGCACAGGTGCAGAGGAATAGATGTTACAGTCAAATGAGATTAATTACGTACAGCGACAAGAACTTTGAACAACGTTTCAAGGTGCCAACGTTTGGTTGGTGCGTATCTCTCTGCAGACATCACTATATTACTACTGCACTGAGCTTTAAATTCTGGATCAGCACGCTCCAAGAACAGTAATAATTCCTTCATCATGTTTCTGATATTATTCGAATTGACCAGTGCGAAGCTAAGCTCCATTGCTCGTCTTCTGATCGATACGTCTGGATCTTTTAAACATTCCTGGAAAGCAAGTGAAACGTGCGAGATGTTATTCTCCGAGTGTATTATAGAATATATAAATAATTTAAGAGCGTTACCAGAATTGTTGAACGATGTCTTTGCACCGCGCTCGTATCCACGTAAACAGTTTTTAATAATGTATTTAAAGCAACGTATCGAATATTCTTATCATTATTTAATAAAAATCGGCCTAATATATTCACTGCCAATACTCTAAGTCCGCTTTCCGACTTGATGTCCATAATGGATAATACAGTTTCGTATAGTATCGTATTTCCAACATTTTTGCTGGTTTCTGTGTTCGTTGCAACTTGTGCAAGTATATCGTTCATTGCTTCGGACGCGTCGATGTCGTTGCGTCCCAAAATTCGAAGGAGGCGTAATATTTTCACTTGCAGGAAAGGATCGGACACGCCTGACACATCGTGTTCCGGTGAATATCCAGCTAGTATCAAGTTCTTGAGAATTCTTACAAGATTTGGCACGATCTGGAAAACCAATTTTATTTTTATGGAATAAATTCATGCGTTGCTTTCAATTAACATAGAGAGATATTTGAATAAAGTAATCTGAAAACATACAATGGGAAACGATTTTAACATAGGAACATTGCATATCCAATGTATCGATTAAAATATTTGTCAGCTTATGAAAACGCAATATTTAATGCTAAGTACAAAGATAGGGGGAGATGTATCTTCATATTTAGTACAAGATACAAGCTTCCGAACAAGATAGAAAGATACAATTAGTAATATTGCATCATTTCTGCAGAAATATTTATAGTAAGAGATATCCTGTAACGAAATATGGTAAAAAGGAACTTTGAATAACAATGCTTTGCACAGCTGAAATTTATGATCACTCAAACACTCCTTCGTACCATGCAGTTTTCTAATATAAGTACAGTCTCAATATAACTGCACAGGATATTGATAGTTACTTGATATGTGTGTTCCATGATTAAGAAACGGAAAAGCTTTGATTTCAACAAGCTACAAATAATAAACAAATACTGCATTCTTGTTGCAATGCGTTTAATTTAAGAAATAAGTAAAAGATGAAGGAAATATATAAGTCCTTACACCTAATACTGATTTTAGAGATAATATCATGTATTGTACATACGTATGATATATCAAATTTCTAGTAATGAAATAATTATATACAATTAACTGAGTTAAATTTCCTAAAAGTGGATTATATTATATAGTATCTTTAAATACATGCACGTATTTTCATGTTTTCTACATATTAAAGAAATGGAATTAAGCGATTGCCGTGACCGATTGCACAGTCACAATAAAGTAAATTATACAAACTAAAAGAAAAGAATGAAGTCCATAATAAGTATAACATGCAATAGTACAAAGGATGCTTATATGCATTTTACCTCTCGATGGCCGCATTCCTAAGGAAGACAAAACCATACTTATATTATGAGTATCATCATGGTCGAAGTGTAAATGAAAACGTGATGACAATCATATTTATTATATTTATGCGAAATTAATAGATGGTCACTTAAAATCTTCCATTAAACGTTTCAAGTATTAGTGGCAGGTAATGTATCGTTCCTTTTAATTGCCACATTATTGTCACTCATTGTATTCAGTAATTATTCATGAATTCGACAGCTTTATTTACAGAAAATTATAGACTACATTCCTTTCTATCATTCTTTCATGAAAATCTCAATTTATCCATTGTGAAGGAACTTTTCTTTTACTAATGCTACTAATCCAATGCTCGGGTAAGTATTAATGCTACTACAATCTAGACTGCGACTATTGGACTAGTTTACTATGTAAATGGCAACATTAACGAACTTAAAATGTTGAAAAAAAAAAGAAATGTATAATCCTCTCCGATGCAACGACTTAAAATCTTTTGATAATGTTCAAGACATCTACGCACTCTACTATTCTTTGTATCCTTACTGATATTCCTGTCTTTTATTAAAACATGTAAGACTCACCTTCTTAAAGTGATTCAATGTGTCGACACTGTTTTCACACATTTCCGTGATGAGCGTAACGCCTGTAATTAGCACGCCGTGGTTCTTTTCCGTGATCAAGCTGCGTGTAGCGGGCAGAAACATTTCCATCAATTCCGGCACGCGTCTGATAATTCTGAACGCGCAGAGAGCTGCTTTCTTCCGAATATACGCGTTCGGCGATTTCATCAGCCTCTCGACTTCGGATGCCAAATCTCTGGCCATTTCTGGCGATGCGATTGCACCCAAGGTACATAATGCTAAACCGATGACAAACTGCGTTGAGCTGTTTAAATCGCTGCAAAAGGAATGGTTAAAGTTATTATTACAGTCGCATGAATCGTGTAAATTGATATTACAGTGATATCGTAAGAACTTCACTTTTTCAAACAATTTGTTATTAGAAGGTGAACATCCTGTCGCTCGTCTAGAAGTAACATTGCACCTAAGTAACCAATTCGCTTATCTGTAAACCTTGGAGACGCAATGAGTTTTAAACACTCTAGCTGACCGAAATGAGCTGGGTACCTGGATAGTTAATCGGCATTTTATTATTGACAGGAATAAAAGAAATAATCGCGGTACAAAAGTTTATACGAACCCAAGCATATGAATGTACAAGAGTTTTGCAATATTGCGACACCTCCATACACTATCCTCTTCTCTAAATGTTGAACGGATGTACGCGCATTCTTTGTTGACGACTGTCCTTTCTTCCGCCGCAGTTCGTGCAGCCCTTATTTGTCTGATGAGATCTCTCAATCTTGTCGGCGCAGGCATTCTGACTGTTGAAACTTTTAAATTACGAATATGTTATCATTTTCTGTGTTAGTATGGTCTAATGAGTTAAATGCTCAAGCTGCCGACGGTGATCATCTTGAATATTGATGATCACGAAAATAGCAAACAATAGCATGACACATGAAAAGCGATGGAAAGATATTAACATCGTAAAATATATTGTAAACAATATAATAACTGTATATCGATAAAAGTCATATCTATATATTAAATAAAAAGCAATAACTATGTATTACAGAATAACTAATATACTTCGATATTACAAATAGCGCTATAACGAACGTCAACAGCAATTACTAAAGTCTTTATGTTAATATTTCTTTTAGCGCTTAACTGATAAGGACTAAGAATTTACATAAGAGTTCAGAGAAGAATTATGTAGTCCATCGGCTAAGTGTTAAGCAAAGTTTTTGCCACGGACAGTTTAGTCCTGCTTTCTTAAGAAATCATATACAAAAGGACCGAGCACTATTGAAATAGTAAGCTAGTTACTTTGTAGCAACAATATTCAATATCTTTATACATCGGAATATGGTTTACAATACATACGATAAATGAAATGTATGTAAGTGTTAATTATTTTATAATTATCATACTTACCTCTTTCCACTGCCTCGTTAAAAGCTTGTTTTATGGAGGCCATGTTAAAGGCTGGGTTAAACCTGTAACGTACACACCCATGCTATTTTACACACTCAAGCCATTTACATACCATTTTATTTGTTGTGCAATGACACTCCCGATCTGATTTCAATTGTAATTTCTTATTTACTCGGAATCAATGCTATTCTTTACTATACTATGTGACCAATTATTCAAACGTTGTATCCATTAATTTTATGCAATAATAATAATTTTATTAACTATAGTACGATATTGGAAAGAAAGAAAGTGGATAAAGCCGGCGCAACAATCTTCTGACATTTGTATCGTTGTATCGAGTAATAATACAGGACGACCACTACTAAACGATATTCGTTGGAAGTTTCTATAATGTTAGGAATTATATATTACCCATGTTCTGAAGCATTCATGGTCTCTCAGTGGAGCTTTCAAATGTGTGACGAGCTTCAGTAATATGAATGAAGTATAGACGAGTACGGAACACGAACCGTTTTCCTCCTATTGGGAAAAGGTCAGGTAATATTATGGAACATTCAAACAAGTTTGCAAACAGCTTTCGAAAGTTTTACGCAACTATTTTTACAACTCGAGTTAAACAGAACTAAGTTTGTGTTCTCCGTCTCATAAAATTTACAACTGTTCAATACTTTATCTATCAATCGTTAACTGCAGGAAGTTTGTTTAATTTATAATAGCGATATATATATACAATAGTGCTTGAAGGAAATACTTTCGTCGACTCAGCAAATGAAGCGTTAAAAGCGATCGCTACATAAACACAATAAAGAACATCATGCTGTGGGAAAAATAATAATTCTAAACTACATACATCACTAAACGATACTCCTCGTTTCAATCTCATACTACAGCTGCGCACACATTCACATTCCCAATGTAACTTCACAAGCAGGCGTTGCCAAAGTAACGATAGAATTGCTCGAAGGAGAATCGTAAACTTTGAAACCGATACGACCTGTATTCCTAAAACAGTACTGTCGATGACTCCGAAGTCACACGGTCATTCGACCAGTGCTTCGCAGAACTGCCAAACACGACGAACAACTGAAAGCCTTAATCCGACAGGCGGAGAGCACAAACTTAATTCCTCCCGTTACTTCTCATTTCTCCCAACACGTTAGGAAGGTTCGTTGATACAGAAAATAACCGGTTTCACTGACCAAATCTATATAAGCGGCCGATCGAGAAGCGTTTGGAACGCGTGCGGCGGATATTGCCTAGCCTTCGAATGTCATTCGACCACGAATTCACGTGTTACAAAAATGCGTTGCGGTCGCATGCTCGCGCAAGTCGGCAGCATATTGTAAAACGTGTAAACCGGTTATATAAAGGATTCGTGAGCGCGTTGAAGGGCATCGAACCAAGGGTTAGTTTTCTAGCTGTCAAACAGTACCGAGTCAAGGACGTCGTTTTTTTTGTTTTTTTTTCAGGTAACTCGGCTGCCGGAAATCGAGCGACGTTTGACGACGGGTACGTGTACTGGACGGCACGGAGGCGCGTCGTGTGTTCGTCGTCGTGTCGCCCACCTTTTACACGCAACTCGTATGACAAATACGGCGAGAAATGCCTCGCCTCCCAGGGCGCGCGAGTCGTGCGCCCTCACTCACTTTTGCATAGTCTGTCCTGCACCTGGGTATATATCGGCACTGTATCGGTTTGTATATACACGTTGCATTCCGGGCCACTTTCTCCTCCAACCTTTTTCGATCTCGTATGGGAGCAACGATACGTACCGTGCAGAACCTCGATTCACTCAACGAGGGGCTAATCAACTTCGGAAAAAAACCATAGACATAGTTAAACCATCCACACTGTCCGTCCAGGCTATCGGGCGATTCACTCCTCGATAGTCCGCGGTATTCGTGCACCAAAAATCAAGATGGCTACCCATTGTCACTGACGTTCTTCCCTGATAATGTTGTGTGACATTTTGTCGGATGTTATCATCGTGGCCGATTTCTATATCGTGCACGCTCCACGATGATGAACATCTATCAACAGACGCACAGATTATTATCGGTTAATGCGATTCCATTCCATTTCGTCGCTTTATACGCATAATTACCGATCCCCTATTTACGTTTTTGCTCAACGTAGTGGCTAACAGCGATGCACGTTTCTGAAGCGCGAAATTCATATTCTATTGTCGGGATAATTCTCTTACGAGTCATTCGCTGCACACTTGTCCCGAGAATACAATATTGCTGGCCCGATAATACCTTTGGCGATGTAACGGCCCGTCCCTTTGTTATAAATAAAGACAATTTAGAAACGCGTGTTGAAACATTCGTACCTATGTGATGCGAGTGTCATTGCACAATTGTTAAAAATAATAACAGGGTGATATGTAACGTGACTGACGGGCAGGAATATTTCTTCCATCGATTTATTCGAAATATTCACGGAACTGAACTAAACTAAATTATTATTTTAAGGTATATGCGAACGTTACTACGCGTATATCTCGGACAATTATTTCTGAATAATATTGCAATTATTACATAGGAAAAGCTATTTTGGTCACTGTTCTGTACGTTTCTTTTATATGGATATATGTCTTGTGCAGTTTTTGTTAAGAAATTCCACGCTTGCACACCTATCGGTTGCATCTGGAAGGCTTATGCTTCATTTAACATGGAATTAGAATTCTTTGAATGATCACCTTCTGTTTAATTCTGGTGGTAGAATGCTCCAATCATCGGATTCATAATAAGGCCACATGATTCACTAAATCTCGACAAATAAGAAGTTCAACACAAAGACTTGACTCTAAAATTACAATCCATATATTATCTAGCCTACACCTGTACCACTGTTGTACACTTTTTATCACCAGCATAACAGCATACGAGGCAAGGTGACGGCATTATCTCTTATCTCAGTTCCTACCTTGATAGCAGCAATATAGTAGAAACGTTTCTTTACTGAAGTATACAGGAGATTTAATAATTATGTTAAATCGGTATTAGAAATAAAAATACAATTTGATTCTATTATGATGTTACCATAAAAGTAACAAACAATGATAAATCGTTGATGTTTACTAGATAATTACTGCTTGCAATCATTATCGTATGATAAATATTGACATCAATTAAGATCCCTTGAGACATTAATTTTGAGAAATGATAAAATTATTAACGATCCTGCGTGTCTGCTGTCAAAGGTAGGAGTCGACACTGACAAATAATTAGCACAGATTATAAAACAAAATTTATTAGCAAAAATGTTGCCACTACCGTAAATGTACACAGTTTTTACAGAAAAATACTGTTTATAGTTAAACTATATTTAAAAAAGGATAGGAATGTGGTATTATGACAGACAATTGTCATTCTGGTTACGAGGCGGCCGAACATCGTTGTTTCTCTTAACACAGTCCACGAGCCAATGAATTCCTTCGTCTACGCCATCCCTTTTGTATCATACGAATGGTTATTGAAAATAATTATCGATTCTCGCATGCTTCGTGACATGGATCTGTCTCATTAATTCGGAATAATCTTATAATGGAATTATTTTTATCTCACACTCGAGCGTTCGTTTTATACATTCTATCGTGACTTGTGTTCTTATTAAAAAGAACTACAAAGAACCAAACTAAATTTTCAAAAGTCTGAATGAAGTTAATTCCAGCTCGCACTTACGACTATAAGTTACCATTTGAATTCAGTATTAACTTAAATAGGCTCGAGACTGTATGATACTAATTATATTAACATCATCACAATTATATACTCTATATTCTAAAATTAACTCTTCACGTATTTTATGTACATGTGCGTGTTTCTATAGTGTAATAGAATTTATTACTTCAAAATAGATACCAACTTGCATACCTATGAAAACTGCTGATAAATTCTGGATAATTTGCACTAAGAATGTATATTATATGTACAGAAAACGATCTTTAATTTAAAACTGTTAAGAGAAATATAAAACTTACAAGAAAGATGCCACGTTACGAAGCATAACACTTATTTCTTGAATGGTTCGAAGCATCTCAAATGTGAATTTTTTATTGCAAACAGTATAAGAATTTATACGTACCCATTCAAAGCAGATACAGGCATTACCATACAATCTCTCCTACCAATCAAATGCGCATTTTGATTAAAAATTGGTTTCACTTCTCTAACACCCATACAATCAGGCACATCCTGCTTATTTGCTAGAACTAAAAGAGGAACGCCTATTAAGTGCTCCGACGATATAACTCTATCTGTAATGAAATATAAATATACTTTCCTCGATGAAACATTAAAATTCAACGTGTACATAATTTGTTGTGTACCTTACCAAAAGTTTCCTTAGATTCGGGTACTTTTTCACGATCCGAAGAATCGACTATGTAAATTACTGCGTGCGATTCAGCGTAATACTAAAAATACAAGATAATATATATTATTGTTAATGTTTATAAACATAATAGAGTAAGTATAATACTCTAAAATACACAGAAGAATGTTCTCTACTTTATCCCACAATGATCGAAGCTCTTCTTGCCCACCGAGATCCCAAAAGTTGAAACGAACGCCAGCGATATCAATTTTCCCAATGTTCAAGCCAACGGTTGTTGTAATTTTACTGGGGTTCATACCCTTGTAATTTTTTGTAAACTTCGTTTTGGCTGCCTCCAAGTATGTCTGCCAAGGCAGTAGAAAAGCAGTGAGAAATGAGTTATATGCTCGATTCATTTAACCTCAATTGCAGGCTACATTCACTTACCGTTTTCCCTGCATTGTCGAGTCCTAATATTAATATAAAATACTCATCTTTTTGCACAAGGTACTTGTACAGTCCATGCAGGAGTGTGTACATTTCAAACTGTTTAAATGCCTAAAAGTTTGTGTTTCATATTGTTTACGTATTATGTTCGCAGAACGTATCATTCGTCCATAACTTTATACATACACTATTTACTAGAAAATCATCGGAGAAATGGGATTCATTATTTAGCATATGTATTAGTAAATATATGACATTAAACAATTACGATATTAGAAATATTCAAAACTATGTTTATTTGTTACTGTGAACTAAAAAACTTGTATGGTTTAATATATGTCTCCGTGGTGTCTCTGTCATTCCCTACTTAAAAATTTGAAGGATGGACATTTTCATTTCATTAACCGAGAAGTAATGCTTAAATCCGTACTCCGTGGATGTTTAAATATGAGAAGCAATGATAATAATGTTAAAATTCCACTGGATTTACTGGGGCGCTCTTTCATTACTAAGGTTTCATACATTGGAACAATTTAGGACGATATGCAGTGCAGTTCGTGACGGCACACGAGTTCAGACGAGTCCGTGAGCGGCATGTCAGAATTGAAATGGATTTTTATATTTGCGGTTCAAACGTTTTTCGTTGGAAATACGGTCGGCTCAACTGGAGACAGGTCGCAGTTTTACAATTTGTGCCTTGATAAGTGTTGTACCGAAAACTGTGAAAATGGTAAGTATATTTTGCGATGTACGTTACATAGATAACGATTTAAAATATTACCTATCAAATGTTTATTTTTATAACTTTTAAAATTATTTCTGTACATTTAATACTGCACTGGTTTGAAATACTGTTAGTTAAAGAATTTGAGGCTATTTAGACGTTTCGGCTTGTATTAAAATATGCTCTATTATCTTTCACTGATAATGAATTCTAAGCGTGTTTATCAGTAATTCTCTTAATGGAAATTAGTGACTTAAACTGCTTGAAAATGGAAGTGGAACAAGTATTTTAGTGATTCGATTTTTTAGTTATATACTTTTATAAAGTATTTGGTATTGATTTTCTGATTAATATTTTACAGATGAAAGCTTTAAAGTGCAACCTTTTTTATCGTTGAGATTGCTACATTGGTCTTGCAAGGAGGACTGTAGTTACAGCTGTACTTGGAAAACAGTTGATTACTTTACTTCTCATGGCTTAAAAGTTCCTCAATTCCATGGAAAAGTAAGATATTTAATATATTTATTAGAATTAGAATAAGTAATTCATAATTATTGTTTCAGTGGCCGTTCACTCGCTTCCTTGGATGTCAGGAACCCGCGTCTGTAGTATTCTCTTTGTTAAATCTTTACGCTCATGTTACCATGTACTGGAAATTTAAAAGAAAATTGGGTCCTACTCATCCTATGTTTTATGTATGGTCTTATTTTAGTATGGTATGTGTTTCTTCGTTGCCATCTTTCCACAGTTAATAATCTATTTAATTATCATCTAGACATTCCTACTTCATTATGCAAATTGACTAAGACTTAATTCTAGATATGTATACACGGCTGGTTTTGGTCTTCTATTTTCCATGCACGGGACGCTCCGTTCACAGAAGTAATGGATTACTCTTGTGCGTTTATTATGGTTCTTACATTATTGTATTGCATGTTATTAAGGTGATTTGCAATACTGACGATTAAAGTGCACCTTAAAGAGTACTTTAAGTACTATTTATTTGCTGTCTTAATTTCAGGATAACATACAAGAATAATAAAGTATTTGCTGTGATCACCTGTGGGTACCTCAGTACCTTATACACGCATTTATCTCATTTATGGTCTGGCTACATTAATTACGACTATAACATGAAGTTCAATGTAGTTCTAGGTAATCTCGTATAATCGCTACGTTCTGCTTGATAAAAGAAAAGGGATCCCGAACCAAATATCAAAGTTGTATTTGATTTAAATTGTTCACAGGATTCTTAACATTCGTTGTAACAATGATATGGTGGCGACGTAATCGCAAAAAATTATCTTACATTCACTTGATTGGCTGGTTCAATATATTAACTGTTGCCGTTACTATATTAGAAGTGGCGGACTTTGCACCAATTTTCTGGATATTTGATGCTCACTCCTTGTGGCATGCTAGTACGGCCCCTCTTACAATTTTATTGTACAGGTATGTTTAATTATTAAAATGATAAGTATAGTATCAATTTCAATTTAATGAAAGGTATTTATGTGCATAATTTCCAGATTTATGATGGCCGATTGTTCTTATTTGAAGACGTACAGTAAATTGACGTTGGATATTGACCACCATATACGATGAATAGGTGATGATAGAAATGGAAGTATTAATGCAGGAAATGTTGATGAATAAAATTAATCTTCAAACTCTTTTCTCAAATTATGGATAACGAGACCAAGACTTCGCGGTGTTCAGTCTAGTATTATAGAATTATAATGTTGATACTCCACTTGTATTATTAAGATTCTATATGAAGATTATTTTTCCTGCTATACGCCTGTATATACGTAATAAATTTTCTGAAAAATCTATACAAATATTTACGAATTTTATTATTTTGAGTTCGAAACATTTAGTAGTCATAATAGCAAAACAGTATTTTTTTTATTCAAAGTTGCATGGAATTAACAAAATAAAAACGTATTCCATAAATACTAATTAAATATATTTATAATAAGCAGCACATAAGTAGTTCATATCCGTATTTTGCTTATAAAAGTACACATAATATATCAAAGTATGTATATAACTCAAAATGCTTTTATATAATTACTATATAACTTGAAATTAAATAAAATTTGAAATATTATATTAAATTTATAATAGAGAAATCGAGTGGAGGAATATCTCTGTTGTAAAATTTTCATTTACTTTATTATGTCTCATCGGATAGGTGATATCGTTCTTGCAAATAATCAAACATTTGTGTTAGACACTTTGCAGGAGATATCGACAAATTGTTTCACACACTCGTCCACTATATTTCTCTTTTCTCTAACTATATTTTACAGGGCAGTGTTAATTTTCGCTGGCAGTATAAATTACCAGTATATGTTATATAAATTATTCAAGTGTTAACAAAATGGTTAGTTACGTTTATATTTCAGGATATGAGTATGAAGCAATTCATAAATTGTAATTTAATAGTTAACCAGAAATTCAGTGAATTGTATTGTACTCAACGTGTGACACTGAACTTTGACTTATTTCAAGATTAAAATAACTGATTATTGAAGATATTGATCTGTTTAACATTACATTTCATCATCATGATATTTCAGAATCCAGTGTTTGCTACCTAATACATAGAGGAATGTTTTTTTCTTTTATTGTAAAGGTGTAGTACACAGTATCTTTTGTCCTAATTATATCATTGACTGATCGATGAAGTAATAAGTGTTAAGTACCTGCACGTATATTCAAACTACTTTTACAATGCAAGTTTTATATACATAATGTTACGATCAAGAAGATAATATTTATAATGCTGTAAAGGCACATTTATATTAAAAAGAGCTGCATTCTCTAGTAACTAAAATTAATTAAAAATGCAATGAATCCGCGAGTTTTGTAACTCGACTTCATAATAGTATGTAAATATGCATTTTACCGATATATCGAAACTTCGCAAATCCTAAAGTTTGTTATAAATAATATTAAAACCTTCGTTTATTAAATATGAAAATAAAACAATTTATTATCACCCCTACAAGTGATGCAAGGCACACAAGAAGTACATTAAAAAAGTTGAATTCAAGCAGCAGAACGCTGCAATTTTACTATTATTAAATATAGTATTATTCGTTAATTCAGACTCAGAGCTCTGGGATAAAGTGACATAAAACTGATAGAAGTCCCATATTTTTCTTTCAATACTTAAGTGGCCTATTCGAATCTCCGTGAAATATTATTACGCTAATTAAATCTTAGTTAAAGTAGATCTTAATCAGCATAACAATAATTGTAATATTATCTATGGACAAAATACAGTTCCTTTAATGTTATATAAACGCGTAATGTACTTTTTGCATCTACGATTGAAATCTTTTTAATATTATACAGCAGGGAATTAAGTTAGACGAGATGAAATATTTTTTAAATATACGCTGTGTAAAAGTGTTTTGTGTTAATGTATATTTGTGCGTTTATACGAATGTATAAATTAAGCAGTATTATTGTCAAGAAGAAATGTTTTGCTATTTTTGCTTTCTTAATAATGTCGATAGTTGAAGTATTTTATCTAATGAAATGCAACAATAGAAATGCATTAAGCTGTTTCAATGAAAATCTACAACAAGGAAGTTTTTTGTAAAGGTGATGTATTTCGATGTGTTGTGTATGTATGTAACAATATTGTGTAATGACGAAGTCGACAATGGCACACATATATTTATGTATGAATAGTAGTCATTTTGAGAATATAATTATGAATGTGAGATTACGAAATGACAAGTATGCATGACATATTAAAAGGTAACATTGGTTGAAAAATTTCGCACCTTTTTAAAAAAATATATCTACAAATAAGTCAATATATCACAATATGGATCATAAACTTCTTGCATCTAGCTGTTTAAATATTTCAATGTATAATAAGTGCCTCTCTCTCTCTCTCTTTCTCTTGAGAGCTGATATTCTTTGTTACTTTTTAGTCAGTAAGTACTCTAAACGTAAGTAAACTCGACAGTTTATGAAAACCAACATTAAGTATACGCATTATCAAATTCAGCGCTTAAATAACGCTTCGCTTTCTGGATTATCGTCTCTGTGTTTCTCGAGGTTTCCGGACAAAGTGGGATCCGGCCGTCGTCTTTTAAAGAATCCAAGTTTTCGAAGAACCAGCGTAAGTAAAATAAATAATAACAAACCTGCTACCACAGCCACTATGATTATCCAAATTGGAACAGGCTCGACGTCTTGCTGATCAAGAAGATCCGGATACACAATCGTCTCCGCCTATACATCGAACATTAAAAAGAATTATTATAAAAAAGAAACAATGAAGGGGTATAAAATTAATACATACAACTGCATGATCGTCCTTTAAATTTTCTTGCTGTATCACAACAGTCGGCGGTATAATTATCCTTGCGTTGGAACCTATTTTTACTTGGTCCACTTTTGGATAGTCTTCGACCAGCGTAGAATTCCATAGCCTGAGGCAAGTGAAGACAGTGTTAATTCGACGAATGTGCAACTCGAATGCTCATAACAGGAAGCAAGTATATACTTATGGAGAATACGAAATGTTACCTTGCTTTAACAATTATGATCGCTTCTTGTTTCCTTTGTAAATTGTATATAAAACATGTAATGTCGAGGCATTTCGCAGTTCCTGCTTTACAATTCTATAATAAAATAAAACAATTAGAATTTCAGGTATTTGATACTACCAATGTTTGATATACTTCGCTTGCACGCACATCGTTTTTATTTCACATTCATACCTCCTCTCTCTTAGGGTACATTTATGTTGGAGCTAGGAAAGAAACTATAAGAGCGTCGATTGGACGCTTTTATCGTTAGTCATCTCTTAGAAAACGTATATCTGCTCGTTGCTCCAATATAAACACTTCAATTATAAAACAATATAATGTATTTCGACGCTTCGCTCTTATCGTTTATCGCAGCTCCATCATAACAGTACCCTTACTCCCATGCTATCCTTTCGCCCTATTTCGCACGCACTCCTTATCAGTCGATCACTTCTCTTTTCGTGATCACGTATTTTTAAATTGTCACGTTTGAGTTACTACTTACCATCGAAACCACTTGACGTCTATGACCATCTTTATCAATGATAGTACGCGTGTTGACAACTTTCTCCGTGTCTCGTGTTGTTCGTACGTGATTTGTATGATTGTATAACGTAGGCGGAGTAGACGTAGCAGATTGGAAAACATCAATGTCATCGTAACTGATGCTGTCTTGTAACTTCAATGGATTAACGACATGTCCTGATGGTAGTGAACATTCAGCGTCGCCCGAAGCTAAAAGGTTGCAATAAGTATTATTTCTTTGGTTTTTATTTGTATTATTTCAATTTAAGATAACGTAATATATCGAATAATATAATCTTTACTTTGTACAGTCGGTAGATCCTCTAGGTACAGAAGCCATTTGCCATGAGCTTTATCATTTGCAACCTCATAGGGCCATGAAATACGAACTTCCAAAGTACTTACTCTCCACGGGCCTTCATTAAATACTTCATAGATATGAGAAACTTTAGGTCCTATTTCATTTAAGTGTTTTATAGCTGATTCGCCTATAACTGGTCCACCATAGAAAGCCCACTCAATTTTGGCGCTCCTAGAATTTTTATAATTCACGTGTGACTAACTACTTTACACTGTATATTATTTTCATCAATTCCTGTAGTAATACGAATTTAAATGTTACCCTTTAATAGACAATTCTGCCCGTTTCAATACCGTTGCTTGCAAACGGGTCGGTTCCTTTTCCATTATTTCCTTTGAAGTAGAATTCGCAAATATCACGAAACCCAGTTGCGACTCGTTGTCCTCCAATTTTTTAGGGTCAAATCTCACTTGTATATTCACCATTTTATCTTTCTTGAATGGATTCCCAACGGAACAGGCTACCAAAGTAGCATTATGCAGATTGCAAATGACCGAATCGTTGCTTTTGCTAGCAATGTAATTCAGACTTGGGGAATGAACAATGAACAGTTGTGCTTCGTAGGCAGATTCCCCAATATTAGATACATTCACATCCACGACCACTTCTTCCCTTTCACCCAAGAGAAGTTCGTAGAAGTTTGATTTCACGGAAGAAGCTTGAAATTAAATATATCGGTCATCTTCTTTAATTCCTTATTACTTTATATCTTTTAATCGTATCATGTTATTTCTGTACCTGATAAATTCAGTCGAGCCTTTACTTGTAAATCACTCTCACAGATATCGTTATTTCCGCAATCTTTTTGGAAGGTTGCTTCAAACACACGTGCAGCTTCTTGCTGATTCAATATAGGATACTTTTTTATATCAGGCAAAGGTTCTCCTTCGGCAGGCATCATCGGCTCCTCTTGTATTAGCGAATAATTCAAACGAAATTTGATGGGTGATTGAATGTCACGAGTGTTTTCCTAAAGGAAATATTCATGGTTAATATTTTTCAAAGGAAATGAGTAATATTGATTTTTCAAGGAATTACCTTCAAGTAAATTATTTCTTTCTGGCAATGTACCACTTTCTTCGTATCTAAAGTAACTGTACGATTTACATAATGTGGGCGTGAGTTTCCAACTCCAAACCAGACTCTAGAGAACTTCTTAACTCCAGTATAAGTTTCAGCTTCGATGAAATAGTTCAGTGTTAAATTTTGCATATCTTCTTCCTTTACGAGAGATGCCGTCGTGCAGCAAGCTTCGAACGAAAAACTGTAACAGATGAATCGTGGTCATGTAAGAATATAATTCCGAGGAAAGCATTGCCTTGGTGTCCTGTTAAATTCTACTTGCCATGTATGATTCGAATCAAGATCCTCCGAGCATCCAAATTTATTAGGATCGATAGGTTCTATTTTATCTTGATACGTTCTATCCTTCTTCAAATAGCGGATGGAAGTGGTGATATCAATAATCTTCTTTGACCTAAGAAGCGCGACAGCATCGTTTTCGTATGCTCCTACTAACAAATCTGAATACCCATTCTGATCCATGTCAATTCCTCCACTTAACGAGTAACCAAATGTTTGTAATGGTTCTGGCATATCATCAGCATGTATTACCTAAAAGTTTATGGATTCAGTGACATAAAAGATCTTTATCTTAAATAAAACGTTATTAATAAAAAGTATAATACCTGTGATGGTATCGTAATTATTCCATTTTTGGAACCGAGGTATATATATACAGTTCCTTTCTTTTCGTAAGGCGCCCCGATAGCAATATCTTCATATCCATCTTTATTTAAGTCTCCCAAGTTCGTCAATGCGAATCCAAATCTACGTTAAAACTGAGTGGTTACTGTTCTACACTTATCAACGAAGGTACGCGCAAAGCTTGGAAAGTGTACCTTGACTCTTCGCGCCCAACAAGTTTAGTAGGTTTACTTTTTTCACCGTCTTTGTAAGCTTTCTGTAACGTTGTGTACACATACACAGCACCCCCTTCTGCTTTATTGAAATAAAACGGTGCTGCCACGATGAGGTCAGCGATTCTGAAATGAATTTGATCAATCAACGACAATGATAGATAGAAGCTGTATAATAAATTGTGAAAGTAAAAAGAAATGAAATACTGTACTTGTCTCCATTTACATCCGCAGAAGTGATTTCGTATCCGAAGCTCGAAGCAAATTGTTCGCCATCCAAAACAACAGCGACATCCATGTCCGGTTTAAATTCGCGTCTCGTAAGTAGTACAACTTGACCTGTACCGTTCGAACGTGGTGCTCCGGCAGCGTAAGCTAATCCAGTACCGAAGAAATTACCCACAGTAACGGACATACCTGCGAAGTTAACTCTTATATTTTGTTTCCAAATCGTTTTACTGTACTAGTTGCACTTTCAATACTTTAACATAGCAATAAAATACAATGTGATTGTGTTTATTGATTGAAGAAATATGTTCGCACCTAGGTAGCTGTATTTACTGACAGGAGAAGAGTCTTGCATTGGAGCATTATAAACGGTATTGTCTCTGGTTAAAAATTCATCCGAAATGGTAAAAAGGTACAAAGTTCCTTTCCAAGTGTGTGGACCCGGTGTACCAATGACAACGCGATCTTCTGAAGTAAGTACTCCACTGGTTCCAGCTTGACAGTAGCCAAATTGTTCGTGCGCCCTGAGACAAGAACGGAGCTTTTCATTTATTGGATAAACGAGAGAAATATTTATCTAGAAACTGTTATATTACTTATTCGTCGGCTTCCCAGAGCACGGCTTCTTCAAATCTTGATATTTTAAATCTTGCGTCAATATGTAACATTGTCCTTGGCCCCATTGGGAATCTGCAGTTTTTACGATGTGTCTATGCGCACAAACCTAGAAATTTATGAAATAGTGGCGCAATCAAATATTAATAACGTGGGTAAAATTTGAACCAACGCTTACCATTACTTTACCACCAATGCCTTGACTTCGGACTGTTACTCCCAACCACTGGTTATCTTTAATTTCGTCATTACCTGGTGGCACTAAGTCGTCGGATTCGAAACCTAAAAAATGAAAGGTAAATGTTACATATACAGTATTATTCATATTTCAGTACAAAACGCAGATATCGTTAAACAATATTTTTATGCCATTTAAATTCATTGTCATTCGCTGTTTTATGTTGCCCAATAATTCATTGCCGTTTCCAATGACGGAGCAATTCTTTCTTTAATAGCATCATGTTCGATACATACTGCATTGCCGAGTAATAATAGTTATATAAATATAACGAATGTATGTAAAAAGATAAGCAAGTAGATGATATCGCATATGTTAGAAAGTGAAATTTTTTGTTCCTCATTTTTTTTAAAATGAAATAGAAAAGGGATATGAAAACTAAATAAAATCATTATGCATAAAATTTCATGCTACGAAAAATAAAGTATATGCAAAGAAAGCGCGTTAGAATTTGTTAAAAAGCAATAGCAAAGTATGCGGTTCGCTGTGGTAAGTAAAGAAATCTCAAATCCTGCGTCTCTGGACGCATCGTTTCATCTTTCGTCTTATGCACAAATGCAAACATGTTAAAACATTCTATAGTTAATACAGATACGATTGCGCAATTGAATTTGAAAAAATATTTGTTAATAACGCGTATAGTGGAACAATATTCTTTGGATCTTTTTAATGCAGACGGCAAGTGTAAAAATTTAAACTGTCATGCTGAAATATACAAAACAATGTATGCATAATCACAAGGAAGGTTTAGAAAAATTGTAAAATCGCTCGTTCAAATAACACCATTCATCGACTTACTTGTATCATACAGACCTCCTTCTGCTGCTCGTTAACCAACACATAATTTAACAAAAAAATAATCTTAGTATGTGTACGACATAAATTAAAGCGTGATAACTTAACGACTCTATGAGACATCGACATGAAAAGTAGCATGCACATCAAATTAATTGAAATTACATGTAAATCCTGTATTAAAAGCAAGCCTTTTTAATTCTTATACTTTAGTTCAATTTAATATATTGTTATACTTAAGTACAAGAATTAAACCTCATAATATACAATTTAATCTTATCAAACTATTTCTTACGAACTACGATATGTTATTTAATGAAATATAATTTAAATTTGTCCGAACGGACTCTTTCGACTACTGAACATTTATAGTAATGCGTCAAAATAGATATTTCTAATTTAAAACATACTTAATCGTCCATCTGTGATCACTTGAGTACAGTCGCTTTGAAACGTTGTTAAAGGACACTGCCATAACGCACCGGATCTATTAGTTTGTGGTTGTCTATTTTGGCCCAAAGGAGCACCAATTAACATCCTGCAAAACGTACAGTTTTAACAGTTCTATAATACACAGATAATAAAATAAGCGCTTATACAATCTCTAAATAAATATTTCACGGATGTCGCTTCGCTACTTTACGCTTATGCGTGCATAACTATTTTAGTTTTCGATTTTCCAATGGACTAAAATTGTATAGAGTAAACAAACACATTACTCAAATACCTTCAGGTTTATGGAATTTTTATACCGTTCCGTACTGCGTTTAATAATAATAAAAAGAAACGGTGTTGCTCACCAACTTTTCGGTTTTTCCGTGCCATCGTCGGAAATTTCTTGATGCTCGGCCACGGAATAACCGAAGTAAGAGCCAGTTAGTCCCCTTTTGATAACAGGTATTCTCGGCTCCAAGTTGAAAGTATACACTAAGCATACGTTCAAAGTGAACCAAGTTAATTTATAAGTTCTCATTTTTGGTTAACTTCAATCGTTTGCCCGCATGTATACAGCTCGATGTTCGTCGAAGCTTACGAATGAATTTCAGAGCTGGTATGCGCTCTTATCGACGGCACTATTTTTGTGCGCTTCTCTTAGCTTTATTGCCGTGCCACTCAACTTACACCTTTTAAACAGGCACAGGATCCACCGGATCCACCCACACAATCAGCGCACTTCAAGTATTTTTCAGAGAATCAACTTGATCAAGGAAAGAACTGTCTCCTTATTTTGCAGAGGGCAGCACCTACGAAGCGGCAAAATATCACTGACAATCTAAATTCAAATGGAATTCAATTATTTCGAAGATTCTTGGAATATTTTCTTAAAATCTCTTGCCTAATAAATGTACAATTAAGATTTGCAAGTAGCAAATATGTGTACAAAATTTCTACTCAAATCTGTAATTCATTCTTTGTTTAAATAATAAAAATTTCGTAATCGAACTGGGAAAGCTATTGTTATTATATTGAAAAGAAAATTGTAATAAATGGATAGTGAAAGATACTTATATAATTCTTCAATACGTGGAAGAAGAATTTTATGATACTTAATATTGTTTTATAATATGTAACGTTAACTTTATAACATATAATAATCGCTGTTTTGAGAAAAGGATTTAATACGAGTACTATTGCAACAGAAATTTCGAAATGAATTAAAATATTCAATATTTGAAAGAGGATAGAATAATTTTGATTAATTACCATCAATCGCAACTGCAAACACTATAACCTATCTTAGGGAGTTTGTCAAACACATGCTAAAAAAGGCATAGTACGATATTTATGACAGTAAAGTACCTTAATATTTTTTAAAAATGCATTGTTTTAAATATAGAAGATTTGCTACAGCGTTTAGCATAGTAAGAAACATGGGTAAAGACACAGTTTTAAATCAAAAGCTTTCCTTTAATTCTTAACCTAATATTTTTTCCGTTACTTTTATAATTTCTATTTAATTAACGAGTACCTTGAATTATTCATGTCCATTTGACATAAGGATTCCTGTTTCAGCCACTGTAAAAAGGTTCTATCGCAAGACAAACATTCTCTCGAGCGGTGGGAAATTTGAGATTACTCTCGATCAGAGGAAGCTCAAGACACCGAGAGGAAAGATATTCGAAGTGGACAGCAAACCACTGGCATTAGCGATAGCTGCGGAATGGGACGCACAGAAGGAAATCATCGACAGAAGTAATATGCATTTGGTAAATCATTCTTTAGGCGTATAAACATATTACAATTTATCTGGCTGTAGAAATACATGTTCATATATCAAATTTTGTAGACGGCTCTGTGTAACACTGTACTAGATAATCCTCACAATCATACCAAATTGGACATGGTGAATTATATTGTAAACTGTTTAGAAATCGACACAGTTTTATTTCATTCGAACGTAAGTATACCCCTTTCGGTAACTCAAGTCACTTGCTGGACGAGAGAATATTATGTTATAGGAGACCGAAGAATGGACTAAATTACAATCCGACAAGTGGGACCCACTGGTCCAATGGTTTTGCGACCATTACAGAGTAAATCTGACAAAAACTAAAAGTATAAATGCTCCGGCAGTCTCTCCGGAAACTAAAGCAGTATTGATAAGACACTTAATGTCTTACAGTTACAGCGCGGTTCATGGTAAATAACTTTATTATTAACATGTATAAATATGATAAAAAAATTCATAATACTCTCTTTTATCGATAGGTTTCATGTACGGGGTTGACGCTGTCAAATCTGTGATACTTACTCTGGCTGCAGCTGAAAGAGTAATTAGCATAGAAGAAGCAGTAAAATTGTCACGTTTAGAGGAAGACTATCAGGTCTTTATATGAAGTTATTCGTTAAATAATTTAAATAGCATTCGCCTCTAACCGTTTAATGTTACTCTGCATTTCTCCGTAGGCTTCTCACTGGGGGTCCGTAGAATGGTTTCACGATCAGAATAAATTCGACTTACAATCTCGTTTAGCTGCAGCCATCTTATTTGTGCATTTAAACTCTTACTCTGTGACATGCCGACCGAAGAGTGGCGTAGAAAACATTAGTTAATGTACAAGGGTTTAATTAAACGAACCCTCAACGCATAATAATATAGTAACAACAATTTTGCTAGTCCGAAGTGTGACAAGAGGATGAATTAACAGAGGATAATGATTCTATTGGTATGGAGCAATCAGAACCCATCCACTCCTTTGTACAAATGCAACTGAAATAATTGATAAACATGAGTGAATCAGATACGAAGACGGTCCATTAAATCCGACAAGAGGCTCACCTATACGTAGCTCCATGATTCAAACATACCGCACCATTTTTACATGAATGACGAATGCACTCATTGCGGTGACACTCGCCGACACCACGACCCGTTGCGGGGCTAGAACTTGTTATCGGATGAATTGCGTTTTCTGCGCGCAGCTCGATATCGAATATGCAACCAGAAAATCCCGTGTGGAGAGGCAGATCGTGGGGTAAAGACTCGAAGTTCTTTGATTTGTGTCCACCTGAGTAACAGCAGCATTTGGAGAATTATTGTCCTTTCGTAATAGGGATCCTAGCGAATAAAGAGACGGAATGGAGAGTAAACGAACCAATGTACAGTATCGGGGACACGTCGAGTCTAGTCATGGATCCAACCACTCTCCCAGTCACGTTACCTATCCCGTCTACTGCGAGCCACGCGTCTCGACCACTTCTCCCAACTCGAATCGTATGCGCCATGTAACTCTTACTTGCCGTCGCTGGCACTGCCGCAGCGCTCAGAGGAACACTTGTAAATATTCTGCGCACACCTATCGAAATATTACCGTGAAATAAAAACATACGCGAACGATACATCGTGATGCACGTTTACCTGCTCCCAAGTCCCACGTTAGCATGATGTAGCCACGAACAAACGTGACGGAAAGGTGGTCCGATAGGTCACGGCGCGATCCGCTTTGCCCTATGTAAGCTATCAGAGATATTTGCTCGAAAGTACGCGGTATGAGCTTCATCTTCAATTCCATGGTATCTTTTATAGAATTCGAGACACCGTAAGCGACGTAGGACGAGAATCCAGGCACGAGTACCGAGAACGATGGTCGCGTTAGAACAGTATCTGGAAGTTTTGCGATGAAACATTCGCGTGATCTGTAGTTCAGATGAAACGCGCGATGACGATTACCTTCTTCGCATAAAAGTCCACGAGTCCCGAGCGGGCAGACGCAAACGAAGCCGGTCCCTGGTGAACTGATGCAAGTTGCACCCAACGCGCAAGGAGTTTCATCGCATGTTGAGCGTTCGCAAAACGGGCCTGTATATCTGTACAATTAAATAATACTTTGTTTTGTGAGATTTTACAACAGCTACTAACTACCACGTTTCTAGTTGATTAATCGAACGAATTATCTTACCCAGGTATGCACCTGCAATCCACTGCGCCGTTTATCTCTTCGCATGCACCGAAATTCTGACACGGATTTGATAAGCACAGGAAAGATACGCAGTCCTCGATTTGAAACGTTTCAGTGGAATCGTGGATAAAGTGACGGGGAACATCGTTTACCTATATTGGTCATTTCAAATGTGTATAAGATTACTTGTATAAAGTTAGTTGGAACGGTAAATAATTCTCCATTTATCGAGGCGAACCTTTAACGAGTCCATGCAGCCAGTAAATCCCATGGAGACATGAGAAAAATATTGGGAGAATACTGATGGTATGCCACCTAAATGTAAATTGGCGTATTGTGGAAGATTTCCTTGTAAAGGTAAAATTTGTTCACCGCTGACTGCTGAAGTCCCATTCACTAACAAGCGAGCTGAACACTTGTTAGTTTCATTTCCCATGAAATACTGAAACCTACAAATGAAAAAATAAACACGTCAAATGAAGGTACTATAAATATACAATGATAATCAAGAGAAAGTTTAAAAATCATATTTGTCTGTGTGTATAGAAGTAATATTACTCTAACTTTGCTTATCATATTTGTGTCACTGGTTCCTTTCGAGGGATCCTCTTTTAAACTTTCTTCCGACTATCACTGATATTTCACCCACTTGTTATACCTTGTATCGATATCTACTTCGTATCCGTTGTCAATAGGCGAATCTATCTCACCAAGCAACATAGTTTCAAGTCCGCAGGAGAATTGAAATTTCAAGGAACCATATTCCAAATACACGAGAGCGTATTTTTCATCGTCGAAATAGACATGCAATATAATGCCATCCTTGAAGCTGGTTCTGAGTCTCACGAAGATTCTTAACGTGGCATTCTTCTTATTAGAGATCTCTACGCTGACCTGCTGTCTCACATAAGATTTCCCATTAAAGGCTGCGCGCGTTATGCTAGGGCCAGTTTTGCAATCTCCACGGCGAGAGCAATTGCACTAGAATTACATAGCACAGTTATATTAATATTTCTATCAGTACCGAAGCACTGAATAATGTATTAAAGATATTGCTTACATCACTGTCGTTGCGTGCAGGCGAAGCAGTAGGACTTGTACATAATACCCCCTGGCATTCAGTGTTACTCTTCACTGTTGTTGACGACTGTTCATGTTCGCTAACAGTGGTGCCTTCCTCTAATACTGGTCGAATAGTAGTACTACTTGTTGTAGACGAAGAAGTACCATTAGTGAATGGAGACGTAGAACTCTCCAAGTCTGTACTTGAAGACTTCAATGGTTGTGTAAACGTCCATTTATCTGTGAACGGGGGAGGCGTGGTTTTTGGCACTTCTACCGTCGTCGTACTCGGCTCTGAACTTCTATTTTGCCAAGGCTCCGCGAAAGTCGCAGCTGACGTAACAGCAGAGAACGAGGTGCTTGTTTCATTTCCTATTGTCGTGGCTTCCTCCGTAGTTTTCTCCGCCGATGTAGTTAGCATAGGACGAAACCTAAATGACAACGAAGCATGTGGAAACGTTCGTCTTATTCTATTTATATTTTAATCGATTTTACCCTGTACTTGGAACGTATCCAGTCGTGCTACTCGCTTCAGAAGAAGACGTATCGCTGATGGTCGTAAATGGCCTAGTATCTTCTCCTTGATAAGTAGTTTCAGTTGCGGTGCTTTCATTGTGAATCGTTTTTCGTGTCTCGTATTCCGTTTCAACCTTCATCGTCGGAGTCATCGAGGAGGTCTCGCTCCAAATAGAAGGAAACGTTCGGGCCTCCAACGAGACGCTCTCGGTTTTAGATACTTCTTTGGTCGTCGCGGAATACACCGAGACGTCGATAACAAATGGCGTAGTCTCTGTGCTACTACCGCTGGTAGTACTGAAGAAGTTAACACCATTCCTATCTAAAGTGGACAATGTTTCGGAGAATGGGTACCATTTCGTGTAAAGACGACTGGTACCAGTGGCGGAAGTCGAAGACTGTGCCGTCGTGGAAGCAGTCGTTGACGACGGTGTCTCGCTATCCGGCAGAGTCGACGATTTTGCTGGAAAGAAAGTACTGGCAGTGATCCCCTTATCGCTATCAGTCTCAAAGGTTTCTTCGAGGGTCGACGACGCGGTCGATGGAAGATCATTGTAGACACTGCAGAACGGCCCGCCGTAGAACGTTGGGCAAGAACAAGTGAAGCTGTTGATACCATCGACGCAGGTGCCTCCATTCTCGCAATTCGCAAATTTAGACTCGCAGTCGTCGTATTTTAGCTCGCACAAAGTTCCATGATAATCTGGGACGCAGTAACAAACTGGTCGCTCGTCCTCGAACAAACATATCGCATCGTTTTTACAAGGATTCTCCTCGCAGGGTATGATCGCCTTGTCGCAATCTTTGCCTGTGTACCCTTACAGAGAACAGTTACCATTAACGAGATTGCCTCTATATCACGCTTCAGAATTATGAGCATACTATCCGTCGATCTAAGCATTTGATCAAATATGGATTACCGAATAGGCAAGCGCAAGTATACGAAGCGGGTACGTTGATGCAGAGACCCCCGTTTTTGCACGGCGATGTAACGCATTCGTCGATGTCCTCGTCGCATAATCGGCCTGTCCAACCTGTTCAATGATAAAAATATAGGTAAAGCATCGCTCGTAGCTTTGTAACAGATATCAAATACCTTCGGGGCAGCGGCAAAAGAAGGAGAACCCAGGTCCCTCCACGCATTCGCCTCCGTTCTTGCATATGGTGTCGTTGCAAACTGAGGCATCGATTTCGCAATAATCACCTTAAAAAAAAAGAAGAGATAAAATAGAGTGTAAAGTAGACGAAGGTACGACACGTATTTTTATATTATTTTTCTACCTGAATATCCATCAGGACATTGGCAAGTGATGCCATCGCTGTCAAGGCAGGTACCGTTGTTCAGGCAGGGTTGATTCGAGCACACGCTGTACCTTTGCTCGCAATTTGTGCCTGCAAATACACGCGACGTGCCAGGAAAACGTAATCCAAAAGCTACTCAACGGGGACATCGATAAGAGATAATATTCCACGAACAAAGCGACAATTCCAATTCGATTGTAAATCATTACTAGTGGGCTACAGCTGATCGGTGCTAGCATAGTATTAAGATTTTGCGCTGCACTGCCCGTGTGAAGCTCAGGCACGTAAATCATTTAATCATCCTCCGTGCTAACATGTCAGCGTGTCTATATTCGCACATGCGATAGAAAGTAAACGCAAGGGATCACGAGTTACCTACAAAACCCTCGGCACAGGTGCAATTGTACGCTGCAACGGCGTCGTTGCATGTCCCTCCGTTCAGGCATGGATCGGACCAACAATCGTCCCAATTAATCTCGCAGTTGATTCCAGTGTAGCCGTCGATGCAGTAACAAGAGTACGTACTGTATTATGCACGCGGAATGAACATTAATCGCATTAACTACAAGTAATCATACTAACGAACGAATACACTAACGCAGCAAATCGTACATTGGCCCAAAAGGGTAGCGCGAAAAGAATTCTTAATGTTTGAAACAATGCGCTCGATCCAACGACAATTAAATCTCCAAACGAATAGATTTTACACGTCACAGTAGCCGATCATTTATTCGTATACCTGTTTGGATCCTCTAAACAAATTCCGTACATACAGGGATCGCCGCTGCAGTTTAGCCCTTGAGAGAAACCAGCCGTTAAAGCAAAAAGAGTCGCCAGTACGAAGAGCTTTTCATTCATGAATTCTCCAGTTAGCTTCCTTATACAATGCATTCTAAATAAAAAGAGAAAAAGCGCCTGATTCCACTTCACGTGCTTACTACGGGCCATTAAGAACGTTCGCGTGAGT
This sequence comes from Andrena marginata, assembly GCA_963932335.1. Lineage (NCBI taxonomy): Eukaryota > Metazoa > Arthropoda > Insecta > Hymenoptera > Andrenidae > Andrena > Andrena marginata. The sequence continues at coordinate 48,724,303 of OZ010659.1, read as the reverse complement.
GAAACGCGCGCGTATTATTTAACGAACGTTTCCCAAACGTTAATTAAAATTAATGGTCTGACGGGAGAAATAAACCGAATTTTATTTCAGGCGACCCATCCACCATGCCGGCTATAATCATTCCATACGATTCCAATTACCTTTGCGTACTCGACGATCGTCGGAGGCTAAAGAAACGTGAACCGCGATCAAATACGACACATTCCCTAGTTTACACTGCTCCTGGACGATATAACTACCTATGTATCATATACATATGTAATATCTAGCGTAGGTGGTATTTGTTGCAGGTAGCCGACTACCTGGTAGTCTTAGCAACGCTCATCTATACAGACGATGACAGTATATCGGCTACGCTTGCGTGAAAATTCGCTTCGTCGATAATAAACAAAAAAATATACGTCGATACTATGTATTTTTATCACTTTCCCCCGAAATTCATAAACGATAGGTTTGCTACCAAATAATAGCAAGGCGCGAAATCGCGAGCCGCCGTAATTGCAGAATTCTAGCTCTATTTTAGGTTGAATCAGCACGCGGCAATGAGCATGAAATAATACCACCAGCCGTTCATACATGCTCGTTGCCGCTCGAAATTCATGAAATTCATCTTGCTAACTGTACAGCGCGCGCGAATCGTCCAATACAAATGAAAGTCTCCAAGGTGCACGGGGTCATCGATCCCTCCATCGAATCCGTCACTCTCTCATTCATCCCTACGCGTAAGGTTAATGTAACTCTGTTGACCTATATGAATGATCTATATATGTTACATAATCGGTGTATTTTCTCAAACGTATATATATATACGGAGAGGAAATGCAGGAACTCAGATACTGCGGTAGCCACCGTCGTCGAGGACGGTGATCATCCGGTGCTTCTTCCTCGGCGAAGAAGACTTCGAGCTTTACAACTGACTCGCTGAAAATGAGTCTCCCTGATATCGTGGAACCAGAGATGGTTGAGGGAGTGCTGGTGTCCCATTTGAAGAGGAACAACATTCTGGACCAAGGTCCACGAGCTTGGACAATCGATTACTCGGCATTGGGGGGCCGGGGAGTGTTCGCCGCTCGTGATATTCAAGCAAACGAGTTAATCTACGTGGACGCGCCTTTGGTGATCGGGCCGAGGCGCGTGGGCAAGCATTTGCGGTTGTGCGTGTGCTGTTACAAAATCGAATGCCCGTTGTTCCCGTGCGATCGCGGGTGCGGATTGCCGGTTTGCTCGGTGCAGTGCGAGGATTCGCCTAAGCATGCCAACTACGAGTGCCAGTATCTGAGGTCATTGGTACCGACCTGTGGGACCGACTGGTCCTTGGACTTGCTGATGGCTGTGATACCTATACGCGCGCTCTTCATGACCGAAGAGCAGCGCAAATGCTTGGCCGCGCTTCAGAGCGATCAGAGTCTTATGCCTAATTACGAGGTGCGTGTACAATTTTCGGATTTGCATTTCTTATCGGCGTGTGGTCGAGGCGGAACAGTTGGAAGAAACGTATAGTGAAGCAAAAAGTGAATTAGATAATGTTGGAAGTCAACATTTCTGAGAAACAACTTAGATATGCTTCGAGTGCTTCACTAGGTTTCTTCCATCAGCTATACTTGTTATATTTGCCTGACTAATGAGGGAAAGCTTTTTAATATGGAACCAGGCTTAAAATGCAGAGTGCCTTTGGTAAAGTGTTACAAACCATTTCATGAGAAGTTAATAGGGCAGTGACATATTCTCTTCTTCTTTGTAAAAAATGACTTCAAACATTCACAGCTGTTAAATGCTTTTCAAGAATGTTAGTGGCTAATATTCTATGACTGGTTGGTTCCATTTAAAGAGCGATCGCTTCGTAAAATATAGAATAGTAAAATTAAGAGTAAAGAGTAAAGTCAAGTATATAACACCGATAGATTTAACAGTTATTTACGCCCGACATTACACCACAAAATACAGTAGATTTATATGAAAAGAGCGCTCCGCTTTCCACTTGTATCTCGTGATTTTAATTATAACGGATGCCTGCAATAAGGTTGAACTGCTTCAACGAAACGTAGCAAATCCACCAAGCGAAGAAGATGTGGAATTAATGAGACACGTGTGCGGGGCATTCAACACGAACGGGTTCGAAACGGTCAGCGTCCAAGATAAAGATCATTCGTCGAGTTTACGTGGTCTTTACCCTATGGGAAGTATGCAGAATCACTGTTGCGTACCGAATACCAGACACCACTTCGATGGGGAACACCGGCTGTACGTTAGCGCGACTCTTCCGATTTCCGCTGGAGAAGAGCTGACTATGTCCTACACAAGCCTATTTTGGGACACGACGCTGCGAAGGCAATTCTTAAGCACCACCAAACACTTCTCCTGCGCGTGCAAGAGATGCAGCGATCCTACGGTAAATCTGTAAACAATCGCTCTGCGTAAACATTACTAGTATCTACTTGGAAATTAATGACTACCCCTACTGTTAGCTGAACAACTTTCTAAAAATATGAAGTAACTATATTTGTATAATAGGAATTGGGATCTAGATTAGGAGCACTATTATGTGCATCCGATCACTGTCCTGGGAATATGTTAGCCAAAGACCCTCTTAATATGGAAACTTCTTGGACCTGCGACAAGTGTTCGACAACTTTGAAGAACCGGCAGGTATTTATATATGTATCCGCACACTTTGTGTACAACATCGAAGGCTACTTCACGCGGATATGTCTAGTGTTGTTGTATATGATCTCCTCAGAAAGCTATGGGCACTTCTGGCAGGTTGATAGTTTATTATTTCCTAGCTGGCTTATCTCTGCTTGCGTTTCTTTTATCTCAAATTAACACTACTTGAAGAGCAATGTTACGTATAACTGCTTTTTATTGATTAATAAAAAAAAAAACCTGTCATGATTTGCTTCAATAACTTTCTCTCAGTTGCAGGTACTCTGTTTTTTCTTTTTTCATTAGATACGATCGATTCGTTCTGCCTTGGCAGCAATAAGGGAAGAAGCTTCCTACAAGAGTCCCCGAGAGATATTCAAATTTATGCAAAAGGAAATTTCGGCTGTGGTTCCTCGCAGTAATTATCTCATTATGGACATGAAGTTCCGAATCATTTCATACTTCGGCAGAACTGAGGGTCTTGAATGGGCAGGTACACGAAACACGTATCTGTATCCTATTCTGAAATCATCTATCCGTGTTATATCATTTTGGAAATTATATTAGATTTAACTGACGCTGAGCTTGATACGAAATGGAAGTTCTGCAACGATTTACTCTCCGTCTTGAATATTTTGAATTGCGGTGATTGTAAAAAAAGAGGTAAATTATTTCCCCAAAAGCTTGATCTTTGCCTGTAAAGAAAATAATTTTAGTCACTTTTCTTAATGTCTCAGGTCTCATTTTGTACGAACTATATTGCACAAACGTTGAAAAGATGAAACGGCTTGAAAAGAAAAGCACTAAAGATGGAGGTTCACATTCATCTATACAGGTTTGTTTATACTGTTTATTTATTTGCACTGTCTTAATAAGGTTTTATATTTACATTATATACTTTCTTTTTAGAATGATGAAAACGAACGTCTATTAGAAAAAGCAATGGCTATACTGCAGAACGATGTTGTTTCAGTTACTACTTTTGAATACGATAAGAGATTCTTTAAACAACGCTAATTGTTGCTTGAAAAATAATACGAATAGCTACCTTTTAATAAGGTAAAATATTCATCTTTCCTCGTTATAAACGGTCATCATAAATGTACACCAAATTTAATTAGTAAGACACCCGACGAGTGTTAAAGAATATTAGAAAAATAATTTTAGAAGTATAAAGAAGCACACAAACCTTTTAAAAATAATTTTTTTCCCCTAAATTTGAGTATCTTGAATGGAGATTTTTTTTTTTTAACTCAACGAAAAGAATATAATATATAATACCATTAATATAATGTCCTAGTTATCGAAGTCTTATGTTCTTTGAATAGAACTACTCATAATATTCAATCTCAATGGTTATAATTTTCATAAAAGTATGTAAATATTGGATAATATTTAAAACGGCGATTAATTGTAGTAAATCAAAGGTCTACGTATATAAGAAAAATTGTACCAATTTAATTATTTTCTACATTGCACCATAAATGGCTAAATTGGCCACAGCGAATAAGTGAACGGCTGAGCCAAACTAGGGATTAAGAAATTTATACACTTCTGCCCTATGCTATGCTATCAATATAGCAGCGAAGTGCAATTCTGGGAGTCATGTCCTACAAATAAAAGCTCCTTTCACACAACTTGTTGTAATAAACATTTTGCTTCCTCGTACAAAGCTGTACATGGTCTCAGAACTTCTAAATCGGAATCGACGTCCTCTTCAATATTTACATTGCTATTCCTATAACAGAATAATGTAACACATGTGATCATTCTATGTTGCATCGTTAAAAACTAATGCAGAAACCAATTTACCTATAAAGAAAGTCATCCACGCCAGGTAACATGTCGTTGTTCAAGTCGCGCAACAAGCGATTGCGTGTAAGCGCTGTGTGCATAAACGCGACGTTGTGAAGAAAAAATTCCGTGTGATCTGTAAATAAATATTCGTTTATGTATACCAGTATTACAATGCGTAATTCTGCGTAAAATGATATCAGATAATGTACCATCTTTGCCATATTTCTTCGCCAGCTTCTTCATCAGATCTTCGCCGGCGTGTTTCGCGGAAACACCGATCCTATGGAGGATTGCTTTGCATTGCCAACGATTTTCTACATTCTGATTACACGACGCGGGTCTTCGAAGCTGTGTTTCTTTAACAAGACTTTCCCAATCAACTCCTAAAGCATCGCCCAGTCCTTTACCACTTGTCTTAATATCTTCCTCCAGTTCCCCATCAGAAATTTCTTCGAAGTCCATGGTTTCCATGTTTTCATCTTCCATGTTTCTGCGTAAAATTTTAGTCGTATGAATATGCACGATGATAAGACACTTTAATTCTCAACTTAATTAATGAGAAGAGTCAATGAAATATTAAATGTAGTACCTAAATGACATTGCGTCGGCGTTATCTTTCCCCTTCGCGTTAAAGACTGTTTCCTCTATTGTGTCCTTTGGAGACGACGGAGCTGGCTCTTGCGTTGCTGTCGGTGCATCTCGCTGCGTAGTATCGAGAGCTTTCTTATTTCCTTTTGGTTTATTCGTATCGACATCCTGTAAGTATCAGTGAATCTATGTATCGTGTAATCAAATATGTAAATAAAAAACAACGCGGGGTTCAAAGGTATAACATACTGTAATATCTTCCATGTTCAGTATGTCATCTGGATCGTCGCTAATATCGCTAAGATCACTTTCTGTATGAAGTGTTTGCAAGGATTCATCGATACAAGTACGTTTCGATTCAGTCACGGGGGGTTCTTTCGTTTCAGGCTTTTCTTTCGGCAAAGACTTCTTCTGAAAGCTGTCTGTGGATTTCTCTCTTGTCGTGGGCAATTTACCTTCAGCTAGTTCCATTAACTTTTTATTGATAGGTTCTTCTTTCATACTACCATAGAGAGATGCTTGTTTGGATGATGCATGAACTGTACATTCGTCTCTGGTTTCAGAGCTATTATAAGTTCTCCTTTTGCTAAGAAAGAAAAAGAAACAAAATAATTACCTTATCAATTCACACGTGGTGTTTTAAATGCTTTCTAAGGTGTGCTGTATAAAACCTAGTTAAATAAAATTGATTAGTAGCATACCTATGCGAAGTAGACTCTCCTATTTCTAGTTCCTTCGATCTATCGTTTCTATAGTGCCCACGAATGTGGACGGATTGATTATCCCACTTTCGATCGCCCGATTTCCAATCGGACATAGAATTATCGTATCTGGAGTTCCAGTCTTCATCGTGCACTTCTGACCGGGGGAGGCTATCTCTGTTATCCCATAACGCTCTTACTCGCCATTCCCTTTCTTCCCAATCAACGGGCCCGTAAGTTCGATCCCTACCATGCTCTACGTCACGATGGTGACCATCCCAGTCATCATTAGTAACATTCTCATCTCTGATAAAGGCAACAAACACAGAACGGTATTACATTTTAAAATAAATATCTCCATTAAAAGATTGAAACTTAAAATATCTTAGTTAGCAAACTATCCATGATTTATTAAACTATTCTTAACGATTTTAAGTTGATTATAGCATTTTGAAGAAGACATACCGAATCGATGTATTACTCCTCAATTTCTCTCCAGGGTAAAGCGGGTGCCTGTGGTGGTGATGATGATGTCGATGATCATCGAAGGATGTCCTGTCCGCAGCTTGAACGACGTACCTGGATTCTCGAGATCGTTCCTCGCGGATTCCACGCCTTTCTTCGAACGGGCTGTCGTATCTCCTTCCATCGACGGTCTTCCTTCTCTCTTCGTCGTGCACATGATGCTCGCGATAATCTAAATGCGTGGACGCTTCCTCTTGTTCGTCCCAGTGCTCAGACAGCCGGCCATAGTTTCTATTATAATTTCTATCTATTTCAATAGCGCGCCGTGGACTAGTTTCCCGTCTCTCGATCAAACGATCGACTTTGGTCGGCGTGGCACGGGCCTGATCGTGCTCGGCCGTGTGGCCTCGATCATACCTGGCACTAAATCGCCTGTGCCTCTCCCGATCGTAGTGCCCGGTGTCCATTCTGTCGATTAAATTGTCTCGCGATGTCGATAACGTGGGCGGCGCGGACGAGGACGACGAAGACGCTATGGAGGATTGAACAGGCGGTAATGAAGCCGCCTGCGACGGTGCAGGTGCACTGTGCACACCCTTGTCAAGCAAAGACGTCCTGTCCAAAGATCTTTCTCGTGGGAAACGTTCAACGCGATCCCTGGGTGAATTTACGCCAGGCTTGCGAGCCACAGCGTCCTTGTCAACGGCACCCCTCTCGTACCTATTATCAATTCGTTGAGAAGCCGTTCTGTCCCGTTCCGGAAGTGCCTTTGTCTCCGATCGTTCCCTTTCCCTATCGCCTCTACGTTCTCGAGTGCCATTCTTCTCGAAAGTACTATCCTTTCCAACTATTCGCTCCTTGTCCCGACTATAACGTGAATTCTTATCTGTCGCTATATTTATCGACGTAGAAACCAAAGAGGGGACATCCCTGTCCCTTGGTTTTATCGGCTCCTTTTCCCTATCGCGTTCGCGATCTCTATCACGATCACGATCACGGTCCCTGTTGTCCCGATCGCGATCCCGATCCCGGTCACGGTCCCTGTCCCGATCTCTGTCTCTCTCTCGATCACGATCCCGCTCCCGATCTCTGTCTCGATCGCGATCCCTCTCCCGCTGCCGCTCACGGCAACGTTCCTGTAACTCCTCCTTATCCTTATCGCGAGGGTCTCGTTGGTCCCGAGCCACCCTCGAATGACCTCGTTCATCCCTCGCGTGGTCTTTGTCGCGCCGCTCCCTGCTCTTCTGCCGGGTTTTCTCACCCAAATACGCTTTATCCTCGAACTCTTTACCGATCCTTTTATGGCCCTCCTCTTGATTCGGTACTTGCCTGGTCTTGCTGCTCTGCTCGCTCTTTCGGATATCTTCCCTGTCCTTAGTTTTGTCGCTCTTATGCGGCTCGCGATCCTTCTTCTCTACATCCCGAGATCTGTTCGTGGAAACCGGCCTATCTTGAGCTTTCGCCGGTGTAGGTTCTCGTTTTGATCTCGACGACTTCTCTGGTGTACGGCTACGTCGACTTTTTGTCGGGATCGTTTCTTTCGAATGCTGATGCTTCGATCTGTCCGATGTCGGTGGTGTTCTAGAACGTATCTCCTTCTCCTTACACTTTAGTTTAAGCCTTTCATCAGTTTTTATCTTCTCGTCTATGGAGCGACTCTTCTCTTTCTCCTGATCTTTCACTTTATCGAACGATTTATTTTTAGCACTGTCTTTGGACAGCTCGTCCACGTCTCGTACTTTCTTGTAATGCCTGTCCTCCTTCTCTACATCCCTGCTCTTTGTCGGCTTCGGGGATTCGCTCCTGTTTCTTTCTCTAACTTTGGCGGACGTCCCATGATGAGGAACAGATACCGAAGAACCTAATACCGTCGCCGTTGTAGACGGTACTGTCGTAGACACTTGTATCGCGGGCGATCTTGTACGAGGGGTAGTGGAATGCTTCCTCGACGTTGACGACGAGCTGTACTTCTTTGCCGATCTGGTGCTAGCTTCTTTTTTCGTCGTACTAGTCTCAAACTTACGTTTCTTCTTAACCGCTGGCTTCTCGTTCTTCGTGCCAAGCCTTTTCAATTTCAATCTGCCGAGTGCAATCAATTTCAAGATACATTTAGAAATCCGCGATTTTATTGTGTCGGTTAAAAGAAAGGTTTCGATCTCACGGATAAAGTACATTTTGCTTAATGAACTATAACGAAAGTGACTTACTTTCTCCTTCTTTCTTTATCTTCATCATAATCTGTAGAGCCGCTGTGATGGCGTTTAGATTTTATTTTCTTGACTTTCTTTCGCGAGTCGGACGTTGAACTAGAAGACGAGTCTTCGCTACTAGAGCTGCTACTACTGCTAGATGTACTCGAGGTACGAGAACTAGAGGAAGAGGTCATTGCCTTTTTCTTCTGTCTCACTTTGTCTTTTCCATGAACTTCCTTATCCTTCTTCATTTGTAACTCTAGTTCCCGCTGTAACAGCTGCCTGCGCCTCTCCAACACCTTCTCGTCCTCGTACTCCAAATCTGTTTGATTCCACTCTTCTAGATTTAAGTCGGGGCTATGCGACGCCTTCTTTACGATCTTAGAAGTAAGCCTTTTAAACGGATCCTCAATAAGCTGTACATTGATAAATTCATGTGTAAATGTCTATCCTCCGTCGAAACGATAATACAATTTTGATAATTAACAGAATTTATCAAGGAATTACGCTTAAAATAACGTGGTACTTACTCCCGTTGTACTCGCAATAGCATTATCCTTCTTGGCACGTTTGGATGGGCTTATTAACGTATGGGTATTTGCATATCTAGTTGCATAATCAAGAAAACATCGATCACTTTAAACGAAATGGGTAATAAAGCCTACTTTAATCTCAAAACGGCAAACATGATATTATACTTTATACGTTAAAATCCCGAAAGAAGAGGTCACTGCATAGAACTCACGTATTTCTATCAAACTTTTTGTGACGAATCTAAAGTTAAAGTAAATATTAAACATTTAATCAACCAAGTAGAGTGACCTGATTAATTGAGAGTAAAAGACTTCTTTTTGTAATCTGAATCAACAGAAAGAATAGTGCACCAACACGTGTATTCAAATCTCTGCCCGGCTATACATATTCGTTTTTATCCATCCCTCCTCCCCCCCCCCCCCCCCCCCCCGCCAAAACTAAGTACATGATCGTATATCTACATTTTTTTCACGAACTATTTAACTCCAAAATTATACTTGCTTGCAATTCTTTCCGTACGAACAGCTGCCGTTCAACGCCCAGTTTCTGCAATAATCCGACGAATTTTGGCCGGCAGTGACTGCTGGTTTGGTCCCCAACCTCTCAAACACGCTTGGTCGACGAGAGTCTGTATTACATTTCGTAGGGTCAACCGTTATCTTCCTTATGTTTGATTTTGACATATTATCACCATAAAACAATTATGTTTTCACAATGGAAGCACATAACTGCGGCATGCAAATATTCATTTGCTATGGAACCACCATTAAGTAAGCCAAGCCTTCACGAGCATAAGCACAGAATTCCCAGCGAATCAATGAAGCGTTCAGGAACTGAGAAACACGAGTCGTTCATTTGGCTTCATATGGTTGCCTTTCTTAAACCCGTCACGACGTTTCTCCTTTGAATATTTACACTTATTTTCACTGTCCTTAGAGTCTAACACTTGACACGTTCGATTTAACACCGTACCGAAAAGTATGGAAAACAATACTTTCGGTGTAATGAAGTTATGAACATGGCGAGGCTCAATGCAGCCAACCTATAGCGACAAATTCGCGAAGTAACTTATTATTCTGCCAAATGCAAAAGTAACCTTTTGCAAGCTATCGCGGGCGTATAAAATAGGTATAAAATTATAATTCGATGAATGGTTATTAAATGATACAGAGGAATATTTATATAGAATATAGAATTTAGAAATAGAGCTTAGCGCTGATGAGACAACTCATTACACTAACGGAAGTGAGACTTCCCGATTCAAATCTGCCAAGTTAAAATACAGAGTTGATCGATAAATTTTGACTTTAAATGTATCGGATATTGTTGCAATATTATTTACTATGAAATAAAATAATTCGTATACGCAAATATGGAAGTTTCAACTGATTTTGAGATATGTCACTGAAGACTGTGCTGGATTTAACAGTCGAGTTAGCCGCGAATAATTTCATCAGCTTCTTGTTGTCACTGTGGATTAATCGAATAATTGTAGTTATCTGTAATTTATTAACGCACATTTACAACAATAAATCTGTATAAAGTGTGTCACATTTGTATATATACGTTTAAGAATATCAAAATATAGGTGTGCGTAGTTCTGATTGTCATTTTCAGTACCTTGCATGTCACTTCAGTCGTGTTTAAGAGACGAACTTACATTCTTCCTAATTCAAAATAAACACACTATCAGTGCTTAGATTTCATCTGTTTACGATGTATGGCTATATTTTTACTTATTTCACGTGTAGTTAAACTTTAAGCGTGAGATTAATTAACAATTCTTACTACTATCGATAAAACATTTCCAGACCACAAATCTGTTGTTACATTTTACCTTATCTGACAACAGGAATCAATTGTTTCAAATTGTTTTTCAGATTCGTAGACAATGCCGCATCAGTGCAGTTGCGGCGATGTACACGATGAAACGGAGATGGGTATACAATATAATTTGTACGGGAAGATCGACACACAAAATGTAGAATGTTTAAACGAGTGCGAAGAAGGTAGCGGGGCTACTGTGTTCAAGCCATGGGAAGATAGATTAGATAGGATCAAGGTAGCTGTAATATCTACTTACCCAAGTTTTAAATATAATTACAACGCTTATATTATAATCATTATTTTTTCTCGCAGTATGTTGAAAGTGATGTGGACAACGAGCTTCTCTTTAACATCCCGTATGTCTCTTTAGTTTAATATGTTTCCAATACTCGAAATAGATAAATATAACTTTCACTTCTCCTTAGTTTTACAGGGAATATCAAATTAAAAGGTCTTATCGTTATTGGAGGCGAAGAGGAGTTTCATCCGCGCAAAGTAAAATTGTAAGTGTATCTGAATTTGAATCGTAGAATGAATAAAGTGCAATTGTGTGTGTGAAAATGTAAAATGTTCTTCGCACTTCATTAAATATCTCGTGCATAGGTATAAGAATCGACCGCGCATGACATTCGACGATGTAGCCACACAGCCTGACCAAGAATTCGAGCTATGCATGGATACACACGGAGTGCACGAGTATCCTCTGAAGTATGCGTATACTACTGTATTACCAACGAATTGAATGGAAGGATAATGATATCAATATGAATGCTTAATTAATATTTACAGGGTGGTAAAGTTCTCCTCCACGTATCACTTAAGTTTACATTTTGTTGGTACAGAAGGGACGGACAAGATAAAAGTTTATTACATTGGATTGAAAGGAGAATGGTCTCCAGGTCACCAGCATGGCGTCACAATATGCGCTTATGAATCACGACCACAGGTAACTGATCATCCCCGAGATCGTGCAGATATTACTAGATCTATTAGTTGATTTTATCATAATAAACTAATAGAAGATCCATTCTCTGTCTTGAAGTGAAATAACTCGGAAAATAAATAATAAATATTTATCTATAAACGAACAACGTATCCTGTTTATACTCCTAAATAGTATACAGCACGTGAAACGTAGATTTCGTTTACTAAAGCATTTTAAAGTAGCTAAACTAGTTTAGTACAATATTCGTTAGATAGATTTGTTAATTAAGTTTTCATGGATATCTCTCTTTCATTCGTTTGCATCAAACGTCCGACAATTTTTCGTACTCCAACATTTATAATGAAATAAGGAGCATCGTCGTTGACTTCCCAGCTGTTTTTTAAATATCGCAGTGGGGCTCATTTGACCAAAAACGATTTTAGATGATTCTCTCTCATTAATATAATAAGCGTAGCGTGTCGTGTTTCACGGTACAAGCAATTTCTTATTGTGCATATCGAGCTTTCCGTATCACCGAAACATCGTGCTCCTCGGCATCTCCCCTTCTCTTCTTCGTTCTTCCCTTCCACTATTAGCAGCGACTTGACGCGGGCACTCGGTATCGCGGATAACGATGTTCACTAAGTCTCGCAATTGCAACTCATGGCACACGCGGCTGTCCGCTCCTCCCTCGAGACAAATAAGCAAGAGAAAAAAAGTGCCAGTGAAAATGCCGCCTGTGAATCAATGGACCACCCTCCGGCACCTGATCAAACGCAACCCTTACCACCGGACGGGGGATGGGGCTGGTTCGTCGTCCTTGCATCCTTCTTAATTCACGTAATTAGTACGTAACTTGCTTATCCTCGTCTCATTATTCTTTCATAACTGGGGGCACTTGGTTGCTAGTAGCAACTCGTCGAATAATCCTCCAATTATAAATTATATTCTCTAAAGCTCCTACGATTTAAAGACAGCGTTCGTTCAAATTTAAATTTCTTATTGTGCACTCTCTTATAGATCTAACTACTTTCTTTTAAAATTTTTCATATTACTTTCGTTCCGTAAAAAAGAAGAATAGAGTCGTTGATTTTAATTGTAAATTATCTCGGAGGATTTGTAGATCATTCGACGATTCGTGTGCGATTTTTAACGTGTAACTTACTTTATGCTAGTTTCTTTTTTAAAATCTATAAGTTTTAGCATCACCGCGATATTGTTACCATTTCGACATTGTTATTCGCTTCGTTATGCAACGCGGTATCGCAGCCACTAAAAAGTATTCATCCATAAATGTCACACAGATTCTGCCCGGTATAGACGCTGCAGCAAAAAAAATAGTTTAATCGCTCAAGGGAACGAACCGAAACTTCGTTATACCGCAAACTTGAGTCACGATTCGGGCATTAGTAACGCATTCCATTTCATCTGATAACTATGCTCCAAACAAAAATCTTATTCTCTAACAACACCGAAATAGTGATACATAGTGGTGTTCGATAAAGCAAAAGTAGTATCGATTTTATTAAAGTGCTCGAAAACGGGCAGCATATCAGACTGTGCGTTGTCCAGTTGTTCTGTTTAAACAATGCGCGATTGAGTCGACCAAAGTCTTCCGGTATTTAAACTTTCTATCGGATGAGGAAAAGGGGGATACTCGAGATTGCCGACGTGCTTTCCTTGAAAGTGGGGGGACACGCGTTCTACATTGCCCGAGAATGACCCGGCGATCGACTTTCCGTTCCAAAAACCAGAATGTAACCGGGCACGGAAATTATGGAACGTGTCCTTCTCGCCGAAAACGTAATAAAGAAGTAGGGGGGGAAAAAATACTCATCAACGTGCAATCGTTCGATGCACAAGGACAAGCTTGCGCGCACGCCTGCGCGTGCGTCGGCACGTGCTTCCGCACACGTTGTTTTGGGTAAATTTCCCCCCTGTTCTTTGACCTTACGCAACTCGACCCACATGCATCAAAATACGGCCACATTGTTGGCAATAATTATTGTTACCCCGTCGGCATACGCAACGACAAGATTCTCCACAAATAGCCACGTTCGATCGCTGCGTTTAATTCCAGCGAGCCTGTTATCAGTCGTAGAATCGGCGAAATGCTTTCGATCGGTCGGCGACGCTTCGGTCCGATTTACCCAAGCAATTACTCAGGAGCAAGGACCTTGACCTTACACAACTTTATCTACGTTTCTTTCCCGTCTTTTATCTGTGAAATTAAAATAAATTTATCTCGCCGCTTCGAACGTGATCTCAAACGTGCACGATCGACGATGCAGCTGCTATTGGCATCTCGTCGAGCGTGCACGTGAGAATAATACAGTTTCGTTATGTCCTTGTCGATATTCTCCTCCCTCCCTCAAATCCTGATTTTAAGCTGCTATTAGATGGCGAATAAGCTGACTATGATAATGGCCGTATCGGCGTTGAAGAAATTAGGCTAACAGGGTTATCGATAGCGACGAGAGAGTGTGATGGGAGGAACAGGATGATCCTCTACGAAATTGCTTCACTACGAGAAAGCTGTATATAAATATATATATGGTGCTATGTATAAGCAAACTGAATAAGCGAATTTGACGCATAAAAGATAAAGCCCGTGGTCGAATCATCATGTCATTACTCGGTTATTACACTTTGCCTGCTCGTTACCATATGCATGAAAATGCACGTGTAGCGTGAAAGTTATGATTACGCGTGACAGTAGCCTCGTGATATATAAAAGCGGGGTACGGTACCAAAAGCGTACTTTGTACCGTTCGCAAGCAGCTTTGTTAATATGATAAGTACATGATACTCCCCCTGAGGGTTGAATCCTTATCATTCGTAGAATCAAATGAAACTGACAATATGAATAGACATTATTTGCGATTTAACTTGAAAAACTGTTCTGCACTTCGTGCAATAGTTTACGATGATTATTCTTGGAATTGCTAGAGGTCAAAGAAACCAAGAGCGATTTTATCGAGAGAAGCACAATGAACTTGCGCCGTGGGATAAAGATATCACATAGGCAGTGAGGAAATGCGTGACGCACGGCTGGAACTTGCAGTAATCAATTACATTCGAGTCTCGCAATTCACATAACATTTATCGTTAATTCTTATAATAAATTGATTTACCGTGTAACCTTTTCTTCTCCTTTGTCTTCTATCTCCCCCACCTCGTCGTCCTCTCCCGCCCCCGACCCCGCACCATTTTTAAATCCAACATCAATTCCTTAAACCCGCGAATCTTTGAAACTCATTGCGAAAGCATCACACAAATAAAATTCACCCTGCTTCTGTAATCACTGCGATTACAAGGATGCAACGATACATGTACATTCATGGCTCGACTGTTATCTATGCTTGAATTATTTTTATCCTGTAACATGATGTATTACATTGTCAGAAACACGTCGTTCATAAACAACTTAACTAAACAATGTCGAGTGAAATTCTAGCAATCCCCTGAACAATACAAACAAGGAAGTTACGTACGATCCTCGGCGTGTCATTCGAAAGAATTATAACCAGGAAGCATTTCCACTTATTTCTGTCTCTGTCAGTCTTTCCGGAAGAAGGTGTATTGCATTGGTATTTGGTTTCTTCTTGTAGCGGACGGCGTGACGTATTCCTTCGGCGTTTTTTACGTAGAACTTCTCTATTACTTCGAAGACGGGAAGGGCGCAACTGCATGGATCGCATCGATCTTAGTGGGAGTCACCTTGTGCTCAGGTAAATCTTCCGTTCGCCATGGGTGTCTTCAGGTTGTCGAGAATCCAATGCAAGGCTTTTGTTGCAGGTCCGATATCGGGCTGGTTTGTTGACAAATATGGATGTCGAATGGTAACTATCGCTGGCTCTATATTGGCCAGTTCGTGTCTGCTGTGTAGCATGTGGGCCCAGAACATCGTGACTCTCTACTTCACAATCGGCATTGGAACAGGTGAAGTGAGAAGAGAACATCCACTTTCCTTATGCATACAGGGCGTAAGAATGGGTATACTTTTACAGTGTAACAATTGCTGTACAGGTTTCGGCTTCGGTTTGATCTATTTGCCTGCCATCGTAAGCGTGACCTGTTACTTTGAGAAATACCGTTCCCTTGCGACGGGGATCGCTGTATGCGGCTCTGGCTTGGGCACTTTGGTCTTCGCCCCCTGCCTAGAGTACCTTATACCAATCTATGGATGGCGAGGAACGATGATGCTCTGTTCTGGGATCGTGTTGAATTGCATCTTCCTTGGATTGTTCTTCAGGCCCATCGAGCCGAGCAACCAGCGAAAGAAAAGCTCTCCAGAGGTACAGGATTCTTGTATGTATAATTGAAAGAAACATAATAATGTAGAGTACGTTGTGTGTTTGATTAGAATACTTTATATACTAAAATCTTGGGGAGCATAGTATCACCTTTTACATAGTGGTAAATTTGTAGAGGCCCTCGCAGAGTATCACAGGGAGAACTGTGGAAGAAGGTGCGGTAACGCACGCAGTTAGTTTTAAAAAAGATAAAAACAGCGTTTGTGTAACAGCTGCCCGAAGTCAGCCTGTTTTAAATTCCATAAATATGCTGCACCAAAGCAGCTTGGAGGATATCCACAAAGAGATGTTTGTATTGTTTTTTAAGTATTTCTTAAGGCTTGGATATTTGCTGATAAAGATTCGATTACAGATCAATTGTAGGACAAAAACATAAAGAGGTAAAAGTCTCTCCCAAACAGAAGATAGGTAGCCATCGAACGACATTAGACATATCTATCTTAAAGGATCCAGTATTTATTCTATTTACCTTCTCCAACTTCTGCACCAGTATTGGATTTAATGTACCATATGTATACGTATTGGTACGTACACGTATTGCATCATTATTAAAACAAAAGAAAAATTGTTTTTTTTAAGTACTCTAATCGTAATGTTTGTATTTGTGACGATTTTAATTACATGTTTCTAAAAATCTTTTACTGCGAAGCTTGGTATTGTTATTCAAATGATATTACAGCTTATTTACGAATCTTAATATAGAAAGCAGAAAGCTTCTACATGTTTGTGTGTTTCTCTGTCGCCTAAAAACTTTCGAACGATAAACTCTAGGATCACGAAATATGCCTCAGCTCATTATGCCTGACTTTCACAAAAAAATTTATAAAATCAGAATTTAAATTTCGGACGAAGCCGAGTAGTAAAGCTAGTAGTTCGTACAAAAGTATAAGATAATATTTTAACAGCGACATTAAAGGCCAATAGTAATCAAAATCCCGATTTTTATATAGCCTCAAGCTGAGGAACAGGGGATTAATAAAAAGGATGCAAGTTACCTTCTTGCAGTAATTGGAATTGCTAATACTATCGGCCGTATAATTTTAGGATTTATATCGGATAAACCGTGGGTTAATCGGTTATTAGTTTACAACTTATGCCTTACAATATGTGGTATTTGTAAGTACTGCTTATAACTTTTTAATAATTAAAAACCTCAGGTATTTAAAAGTAATTACATAATGTTTACCTCCTTCTCACTTTTACAGCTACGATTCTTAGTATATTTTGCACAACTTTCACAACATTCGCAATATTCTCTTCCATATTTGGATTCACATCTGGCGCTTACGTTGGCCTCACATCAGTAATTTTAGTGGACTTGTTGGGTATGAACCGTCTTACAAATGCTTTTGGACTGCTTTTATTGTTTCAAGGTCTCGCATCGCTTTTAGGACCACCCATCGCAGGTATTATTTACAGTTCTACAGCAATAATAACTTTGCACCTTTTAATCTCCCAGAAACTCATTGTCTCTATTTTTAAGGGTGGATGTACGATGCACTCGAGACTTATAATCCTGGATTCTTTACTGCTGGTGGTATGATCACTCTTAGCGGATTAATACTATTTTTTATACCCCTTGTGCAACGAAAAATGCAGAAAAATGTGAATAACCAAGTAGTGAAAACTGCAATAAACAATGAACCTGCTTAAAAGAATTCTTTATTGTAATATGAACTAGTCATTCCTTACGATAACAGTATATATTAAGATTTACTATAGGTTTCTAGCGGATGTTTCAAGTTTCTTACAGATCATTTTTTATTACATAATTATGCATCATCCTTTGCCCAGGTTTTTTATAAAATACTTACAAACGTCGTTAATAAGTTATAAATAAATGCCAAGTTCCAATCCAAATGTCGACATTATTGTTACTTAAACCATATTGCGTCTTCACTGATTCGTTAAATTAGTCCGATTTCTAATCAACTCGCTCGTAAGTTTGTCTACGGTATAAATACAATAACACTTTGGAATAAAATCATGTAGTAAATAACCCATTTCATTAATAAAAACAATTTATACCCTGTTATTTGATACATTTTGAAGCGCACGTATTACATCCATACTTGCGTACTCCTTTATGAAAAGATGTAGCCTATCCGCTGTTTCAGGTGATATACTTATATCAGTCTTCGCTAACTGGATTATTATCTGTAGTAACAATACAAATTGGCGAATAATTTGTATGTATTTCTTTTCATAGTAAATCATAAGTATATAGTATAACTGTTATACCTTCATTAAGTATGTTTTATGTTCTGGGAAATTAGCCATAAAATCAATTAATTGCCTGTCCATAGGTACCAAAACTGGTGTTGTATATGCGTCAGGGTTGAAGCTCGCGTCTAAATCTGTACGCGAGTTTCTTACTAACTTACTGCTGATAGCTACGAAACTCACTACATCATTGGTCACAATTGAAGCACTTCTAAGATCATGTTCCATTACTTTGTAGGAGTAATGACCTCGATAACAATGCACTATAGAAAACAAACATTAATTAATGAATGACTGGCTGCATGTGTATTACATACGTATTATCAATGCTTTTCATTTACTATAATATAAAGCGTTCTTCGTTCTGTTTTTCTTTAAATATAATAATACATAAGCATTATTGATGGTTGTTTCGCAAACTCCAGAGCCCAATAATATTCTCCTCAGTTCGAATACCTTCCCAAAGGAAAATGGCAAAACGTAATCAGTAATTGTGTCGATACAAGGTGTCGTATTAAATTCACTCGTCATAATCTTAAGGATGTTTAGAATGCCTGAAAATAAAAGGAACATATTATTGCTCGTAGTACATGTAAGAATTAATTGTATTCCTAAGGGGAGGTTCCAGTCTAAAAGTCGATTTTTTTTATTTCATTCTTCGAATGTTCAACCTTTTAGGAATACGTGTTTAAAAGGATCTGTTGAAATTCGTCAAATTCCCGAAGTTATAGGCATTTGAGTAGCGGCAAATGCATGGGCAACAACCGGCCACTCGGTGCTCACATAAAAGTTTAAACGCGTTTATCTCGAAACAGTGTTCTCAAAACGTATCTCCAACAGTTATTATCTGATTCGACAGAAACTTTTTTATTTTGGAGAATATACTTCTGGCTAGGGGGGAAACCAGATAAAATTACAAAAAATTGAAAATTTATAATTTTCAAAGCCGTTGAAAGGATGAAAAATCTAGGGAAAAAGTGATTTCAAACTTCAAGTGTCGTTAGTTTCTAAAAAAAAGTCATTTTTATCATTTTTCTGCTTTCCCCCCTATCCTGAAGTATATTCTTCAAAATAAAAAAAGTTTCAGTCGAATCAGATAATAATTTTTGGAGATACAGGTCCCCCCGATTTGGACGAATTTTTTGACGCCTTGACTTTAACGACTCCCCAGTGCCGTCTGCAATGATTAATTATAAAACAAAAAATATATTTCTATAATCTAAGACATCCTTAATACAATGCAAAAAGTCCCATTAAATTATATATAGTAGTTTTCCTTTAATTAATCCCTAAAGATCACCTTTTTTTTGGGGCTGTAGACCGGAACCACCCCTTAATTCTAAAAGATTTTCCATATAATATTTCTGTGCAATATGCATACCTTTGAAATCGTACGCACTTGCTTTTTTAAGTAAAAGCGGCCAAAAGTAGTGTGGCTTTATCGAATAACGAAGTTTACAGGCCCTGAGCAAAGGAAGACATAGAGCATCGTCATCTTTAAGGAACGAGTAAGAAACCGCTGATAACAAGGGGTTTGTATACATTTTTCTTTTTTCAAAGACGCTACAAGTATAAATAATTTTATCTATTTCCTGCAATAATAAATATGTTAGTTACAATTAATCATACATAAAGAGCGTAGAAAGTATGTTCTTCTTTTCTTACCATACTGCAATAAACCAGATTTTCTAACACCAGCGGTTCAATTCTCGCAGGCCTAATATGTGAAAGTATATTTACAACTGTATCTACTTGATTTATGTATATCAATTTCAATATCAGACGGATTTCATCGCTAGAAACCACTGATGATTTCCTTATATATTGGTACATCTGAAACCAGAAATGGCTGTTATATTATTAAATATTAATGCGTGCATCAAACCGTTGTACTATAAAGATTTCACAAATTCTCACAGTATCAATGTGTTGCGTATAATTATTCGCAGCTAATGTATAAATCACATTGAAGATATTCTCATTCGAAAGGTGTATATTGCTTGAATCACAAGTATAAATCTGTTCCTTGATTCCATCGATGTTATTTCTTTTAGCATAAGCGCACATGACAGAGGTGAACGTCTCGGCGTTAGGTTTAATTTTAGACTCTTTCATGTTGAGTAGAATCTTGGATATACTCTTCAAATCACTGAAAAGTATATAAACTGAAACAGTCTATGTTTAAGGAATTATAAGTGCTAAAGTGTAACGTACGATGTTAAATGTATGATATATATTTAATGAGTACAAAATTCTATGACCTTTATTCGTTTAATTGTATATACTTACCCCAGTTGAGAATATCCTACTATCAAGGAGTTATAAATATCTATACTCGTAGGAAAATTTAGTTCCTTCAAGTGTTTCGTAAGTTCCAATGCTCCAAGAACATTTCCTTTTTCACAGTAGTACTGAATGCATCTTCGATACGTAATATAATCAGGATGAATTTGTTTACTATTCATTTCTGTTAACAGCTCCATTGGCGAGAAGTCATGATCGGTTTTTAAATATAATTGTAATAACGCATTGTAGTGAGATGAATCCATCGGGACATCTACAAAATTACAACAATAGATATACTTTCTTATTATATATATATATGCGTAATGTAAAAACAGATATTACTACATAGAGATATATTATTAAATTCATACTGCACATAGATAAATGACTCCATAAATATTCTCCAAGCTTAAGTCTCTCTAATGGTAAACAATCCATAATATTATTGCACCACTGAAGTAACAAAAGCGCTTGAAATTTGTGTATGTCATCTGAAACAAAATCAATCCTTTTAAATTTATAAAAGAGAAAAACAAGTAAAAGAAGATACAAAGTATGCTTAACAAAGAAAAGTGTAATTTGCACATTTACCCGCAGAGTTAATGTCGCTTAGAACATTTTCAATTTCAGTTTTCTTTATCCATCCATGTGCCAGCATATTCTTTTCTATGGTTTTCAGTTTCATAAATAATGTTAACTTGTCTTCCTTACGTTCCTCGATATTTGGCATTAGTAAAATACTTCTAATAAAATAATACTCTTTGTGAGCCACATGAATGAAACTTTGTTTAATATATTATTCGAGGAAAACTAACCTCGTCAAGATGACGAACGAAGTGTTATACCATTGAATTATAAAATTTGTTAGTACTTTGTTTTGATTTAGTACCAAGCTACCTGGAAGGTGTCTAAAATGTTTCACGCGTCGCAGTAACGTGCTTATCATGGTAACTGATGAATGATAATACTACGAAATTTAACCTAATGATTGTGAGAGTACCATCCACACTAAAGAATCACTTTGTTGTAAGATAGAATCGATGAGTTATACGATTTCAAGGAATAAAAGTATTTTCTATGAATTAACATCCTATTCTTTTCATATTTATAATACTTAATGTGTACAGAAGTATCCGAAAACCGATTATACAAACTATTTTTTCAAACCTTTAGTGGTTAAGTAAATTGCATGCTAAAATAATATTTGTATACGTAGTATATAGTAAGAATATATGTTAAATAAAAAGGAATAAAATAGTGGTATAAAATTGCAATTAAAATTTATTCGATAAGTTCAATGATACATTAATTTCATAATCGTTAGTAAGCAATACTTTTTAAGTTCAGAATGACCAGAAAAAAATTATTTATATATACTTTTGAACGTACATTTTCAGTGTTATATTTACACAAGATTCAAGTACATAAGTATGCAATTTGAAATTTAAATTTTGTCGGAACCGAATTTCTTTGACAGAATAGTACGTTTATTATAAAAAAATATAAGAAAAGTACAAAAACATATTACAAAAAGCAGTTTTATTAATATCGGAGTTTAAATTTATTTGTTACCGTACTAAAGTTTATGAGTTTTTCGTATTATTCAATTTTTTTTTTGTCATCCTATTAAATTTTCGTCTAGATGTTACTTATTATCTCCAAAAATATATTTCCAAAGTAAATCTTCTACTTATTTCTTACATTTTTGTAAAACCAGAAGTATTAAAAATATTTTAGTATCACATATAAAGCATTCATGCACTGAATGATTTATACATATTTATAGGCACACAAAATGTAGAAAGTGTGCCGGTTCGTAAATTACGCGGATAGTAAACAATAAATAAGAAGCAATTTGAAAGTTACTACTAATATGAAACTTATAGCACAAAGGAGCATATTCCGCGGCCTTCGCACTTAAATATCTATGTTCAGTTAAGTAATTCATTTGCATACTGTATTACATTTATGTTGGACTAACAAATCGCTTTTTCGAATATATAGTTTTAATTGTATTACAGTAAAGTGTCCTAAAATATTAAGTTCACTAATATGAAGTAGTGCTTGTATCTTGTAGTAAAACATTGTAAAAGATATTTAGCTATATTAACAGTTTCATCTTCTCAATTAACATTAACCATTACAATTACTTTACAAAAACTCTTCACACCAGTCAGAGAGGCACTTGTAACAATCACTTGATTGCTTCACATTTGCGGAACACGCGTCTTTCATCCATTCTTGGAACAACTCCCTGTTCTTCTTTAGCACCAAGTATTGTCCGAGTACTACGTACGCCTGTTTATTTCCGATAAGCGTGAAAACAAATGTAAGTCAAAGTTCATATTCGAATACACTACTGCGACACTAAATCTTTTAACCTTCCGCTACGGCAGAAATATTAATATTCCTTTAAATGCCCCCTACCTTGTCAAAACCAGCGGCTTCTAATCTCCGCCCCAGAACCTCTCCGACTCCAGCCAGGTCTGTAACAGGCTTCTCACCCATCGGCTCCGCCACAAAGTTTTTATGCTTCTGCGATGTGCTCGACATGTTTTTTCTACAATTGAAAACGATTATTCGTTTCTTAATACCCTCGTAAGGACGTTATCAAGTAAAAACTTTGAAGTGGAATAAAATCGTAAAGTGAACAGAAATATCTATGGTTTCGTTACGAGTAATTGTTTATATTATACGCTTTCAATGCAAAGAATAAAAGAAGTACAATAAAGATACGAATAGTTAATGGACATTTATGAAAACATACATTTATTTACGACGTCTTTCGCACAGGAAATTCAAACTATTGGTAGCAGGCAGTAATTATATATAATTATTATCTCTATCGTGTATCAGGGATTTGTTTAATGATGTAAACTGATGTAAACACCACATCCGCAATTAACTAATTGTCACTGGTGTTGCGATCCTCGCTCTAGCGGCGTTCAGCGCAAGCTCCTAAAGCGCGAAGTTTAAATAGGATAGAGTTAAGGATAAACTCTATTACATTAGAAATCTATCTTCGCCTCCTTCCTTATCGCTCGAAAAACAATGTATTGATAAAAAAGAGGAACGAACGCAAGAAGAAGCCTGTTTCTTCTCCTCGCATTTGATTTCCGACGTTGTCACAATATAGACGTGTCACAATAAATCTTTTCCCAATCATTCTCCAAATATCCTTTTCGTCTTGTTTCTCGTTTATATTACTTCTAAATCATTTAATAATCTAATTAATTCAATTAGTTCAGTTCAATAAGTTTATTCAGTTCAAAGTTATTCGTTACAAAACATTTCGTTCATTTAAATTCACGCGTTCGCGAGCAGAGCTCTTCAGGGCTCCACGGACGACGAACCACACAGAACTCCCATTGAACTTCAAGAATTCCCAGCCGACCCCGCAACACTGGAAACCCACAGTACATGCACTCGTTGATAAAATGTGTGTTTAAAAAAAATTGCTAAAACACAACACTATCATAACATCACGTATGCCGGAGATTTATGAGAAATCTATAGAACGGAAAACTATCGTATAGTCCGATACACGTAATGGCTGATTTCCATGTACCTGAAATAGTGGTATTTTTTTATCACTATATTACACTGTATATAGTTACTAAAAGTCAAATTTATATTAAGATTAACATTTAAATCCTGAGCGAGAAGATTGTTATTAAACGCGACAATAAACTCTAAAATATATTTCCACATTTTTACACCATTCTCTAATTCATTTATACAAAGTTCGCATTACAAGTTTCTTATGAAATATCATTTATTAATATTTAAAATACAAGGGTAAACGCGATAATAAAACAAGCATATATATATATATATACGCAAGCGTCGAAGTATAAAGAGATTTGAGGAAAGTCATAAACGCGTTATGGACGAGTTTTAATAAGAAATATTTCAATAGCTTACGTGACTCGCGGGAACGATAATAATTATTACTATCATTGTTGCACCGAGTCGTGCAGTATCGCGTTATGAAGAAAAGAGAAGAAAATGTAGCGAGTTATGACATACTATTGACTTGCAAATTTTTCGGCGACACACACCGTAAAGTGTCGACACCATCGGTGCATTTGTAAGCAGAAAGCGTTTCGTTTCTCGTCTATTCGGTCTGCGGAATTGGGTTATTGTCGGAAAGAACGAGGCGGTCAATATGTGAAACATAAATAGAAATGTGTACTGTTGCCGCGATGTTTTAAAGCTTTCGTCCATCCCCCGCGGAATAACTATAAAGCTCGAATCGATACGACGGTTTTCGGGACTGTTTGGGAAAGTTGAAATTTTTGACATATACTGTGCTCCAATCGCGGAAGAGCCGTCATGTTGTGTCAACGTAATCCACGGCAGCACTGACGCCTCTTCAGTAATTAACCAAACAAAATGGACACCGAGATAACGATTAAGCGAACATTTGTGCAGTAGATTTACATGGAACTTCCAGGAAAATGGGATTAACGTGTGCGCTACAGTGAGTCTCACTTGACCATTCTTAAAATCTTATTATCGATAATAGTTTAGCCTCCCCGATAACGTCTGCGAATCCCTTACACGTTTTTTAATTTAGCAATATTGCAGCATAATTTTGACACTTTCATCTAGAACGAAAAGTGTGCAGCGTTGTTTTATGCTCGTAGATGTTATTCTAACACTCGAAATAGAATTCTTCATTCATCTCCTCTAATGTTTCACATTTCAATTACATCTATTCAGGGTATCATTTCTGGCTGCTTTGATGAAAGTAAGAGCACCAAACCTTTACCCTCATTTCTGTTTTCTGTACAGAGAAGTACAATAGCGTGGATCGCATATCGATGTAATTGCATACGTACCACGAGCCTTCAGCAATCCGATTATATTTTCTATGATTCAGATCATATTCGATTCGTTAAATTCTGACAAGGATTAGAGATGTATCTAATGAACGTGAAGCATTAATAAATATATAATATAATAAAAAGTTTAATCATAACATGATACAAAATTTATGTACAACATTCTCTTCAATATAATTGTATAAAGTTATTGCTCTATAATGCATTGCATTGCTTAATTCACGCATAGTTCTATGCATTTTCTAGTTTATTAGAACTTAGATGTAAAAACTAAAATACTCTTTAAATCGACAATCTTGATAAAATCATAAAACTCGGTTCATTGACACTGATCTTGTAAGCGAGGTAAGCGTACAAGTATTTTCTGTAAGCTTTCAGTAATCAATTACTTTCTATTAACATCATTAATTTACGAGTTTACAAATTAACAAAAGCGTGCTATCAATCAGTTTGTAACTTCATTCTTGTTCAATTCAGTAACAAGAGGTTTCTCATGCTTTATCCTTGTGTGCCACCAAAAATTCTATTTGATTTAACTATTTTGTATTCAAGAAAGCAGTTCATTTATTTTTCACAAAAAAATCGAAATAGATTATGCATGAATTAAATCGAAAACGATAATTTTCCAAGTTCCCGTTTTTTCGAACGATTTATTCGGTAGTGACTGTCGCGTCTCATTATTAATCGATAGGTTACGTAATCCTGTACAATTGTTACAATTTTATCTCGCATAGTTGTACATCTTTCAATCTTATATCATTTACGTGGAAACGAAGAAAAATTTAGCGCGATGCCAAATATACGGCCCTGTTTCATTGAAGATGTTCCCCATGAACACATACATTCGAGCTGATACCTAGAGGACAGGATTGGTTGATCGAATATCCTGCCCTGGTATCCTACTTTATAAGGTAAAATCTGATTGGTTCTCTTTGTGGTATAATTCGGACTCCGCCTTACTACCGCCAATTGCGCTGTGTGTTTTTACCACGGATATCGAATACTTTATGTGCTAGGAGTGTAGTTCTTCGGAGGTTGCGGCGTCCAATCGCTCTTTTTCCCCCACATTCTTTTTCCTGTTTCATCGTTTTCACTCGATGAATTCAGGAGATATAATACATATATTCTTCATTCAATGAATCAGAATACATAGTGATATATACATATATATTTTTCACGAATATACATTCGAACGCGCGAATTTGCTCAGTCCATTTACCACCGTCCATTTACCGTGAATATTCTATTTCGATATCGGGCAAATAAGATTGAACTTGTTGAAGATATCATTTTTCGAAGACACGGTTAAACGCACGATTTTATTGTTCACGACTCGCTTATTGTTTGGATTTATATATACTACGTTAGTCATTTAAGGATCTCATTTTTCATTCCCATCATGGAAATATTTTCCTTCTCGTTTCCGTAATGGATTTCGAGAGGGATAAGTAACTTTAAAGCACGCGGAGATCTGATGTAAGATTTTCAACCCGATTGAAGTGGATATATTCGAATCGAACGCAGAGAAAAGAATTCGTTATCGGGGCCACTCATTTGTAAAACGCTATGCAGTAAATTTCAAGGAACGTTTCGCGTAAGCAGTTTGCTTTGTTACCGTACCAAATGGAATGTTTGTGCGTGATCGAGAGAGGTCTTATTGGAAATGATATTACGTTTTAAATTTTTCTAAGCGAGATTTTTTTACGTCTTTCTGTTTAAATATGCCAATTCTACGGAATTACTCGAATGTGATTTTCTAGTGTCTGAGACCTTTCCTCAATTACTTGACAACCATACTCTTTACACTTCTGTTGTTGTGCAATCACGATCGAAGTAGAAACGGAATTTTCGCTCGTTTAACTGAGTTCAAATGCAAGGCTTCTCCCGTGCATTAATCTTCAATCAAGTCAATAGTTTAAAGATTGAAAGTGACGATTACTATCCTGCCGAGTAAAACTTTTAATTAATAAACATAGAAGTAGATTTCTATTTATATAGCCGAAAACTTTTTTGGACTCTAAATATTTTTTAGTACTATCAAAAAAGGTGATACAATTTAACAGAGCAATGTCTTAGTTGTTACAGAAAAAAGTAATTCAAGTAACACTTGCGTAAAGGGAAATAGGGAACACACGATTTAATTACTTAATGTACAAATAATGACTATTTTCAACAGTTACTATAAATTTAAAAAGTGTCATATTGTTCTAACTTAATTAGATGAATATCTACAGTGATTTGATGACTTATGTTTTTTTTAAGTTTTAAGTAATAGTGCCATTTTTCAAAGAGTATCGGGTTGATGCATGCGGGATGTCATTTCTACAAACATCATAGCCTCGTAATCGTTTATAAATTGTATTCAATGAGTAAAGCCTCAGATCCGCCGGGCAGAATATTTTTTAATCATCACTGTTTTGAATATGGAACACTTGGTAATGTTTAACCATCTTCGTATCCTCAATTCAATGTTTCCATTGTTCCTTACAACATTACTGTCCAATTTTAATTCATAATAAAAATCCACCCGTCCATCCGCCCGATTCGCGCTGCAAAATACCAAATATTCTACGGGAACCGCATTGAAAATCTTCGCGACTCAATACACACGTGCTGCAAGGAACGTTCCCCCCTTTAATGGGACGTAGAAAAAACCGACCGTCGGAATACATGTTGAATTCACGCCGTTGCCCGTAGAACGAGATCCAAACTTCGAAATAGAGAAAAAAAAATGAGAAAGAACGACATTTCATACGCGCCAACCTAACGAAACGAAGATTTAATCAACTCGAACGCAAACTGGGGAACGTCTTATTGCTTCCTCCGTGTGTACATGAATACACCGTGCGTGCATGTGTATGGAGCGTTTTATAAGCGGGCAAAGAGAGATGCGCGCGCCACCAGGTGGTGCACTGAGCGAGTGTGCGCGCATGATGCGAAAGGTAGCTGTGTGTTGTGTATTTCTACAGATGTTACGATGTGTAACTATAGTGCGCGCGCGTTGGCTTACGCGAGTGGCGGCGGCCGTGCGCGTCTGCTGTGTGCGAGTGTGCGTGTACGTAGCGACCTCTGTCCGTCGGACAGGACAGGAAGGATAGGATAAGGTAGGGTAAGAGAGAAGAGTAGTCCTTCGTTGTGTGAACTGTCGACTGTTGGAAGGGGCAGAGAGCAAGGAGGGAAAGAGGGCGGGGGGGTAAGGGGGAGGGGGACAGAGATGTGTAGAATGATTCGGACCTATGGACACGCTTGCACCTCGACGGTCCGTGCCGCCGCAGCCGCAGCCGCAGCCACCGTCGGTGAAAATCGTGTGAACGCGCGCGCGAACGAGGGTGGTTTTTCGATAAAACGTTAACACCGTGACTACTTTCGGTCGTACCGGTATTATATAGGCATCGTGGCCGCATTCCCAGCGCGATACAGGAGAAAAGAGTGAATCGTGGTAAAAGTGAAGTGACGCTTTGGTGGCTGGAATATCGAGCGTCGCGGTGGCCGCTACGAGTTCTCTCGGAAGCCCAAACGGAAATCTCTCACGATAATGGCGTACTTTCCGCGACGATCCGTGCTTTTTTTTCACCGAGTCGCCTCGATCTTCTGCCGATAGCATAAATACCACGATATTTTCGCCTATACGCCTCGCTCGGGCCTACGCCGACTCGATGGGGAATTATTGCCGAGGATAAAATATAACCGCTCGAAATTGAAGTGTGAGACCTTTCTATATACCCGTCTACTTAGCCAATTTCTTTCTGTTCACCCTTGTAATATATACTTAATATGTGTGCATTTTAGTTGATTTTCTGACGAGAACGAGAATATTGTTTCGTACATTTTAGTGCTGCTGTCAGTGTTTCAGGTTGGTAAGGTGTTTTCTTTTTCTTTTCTTTTTTTTGATTTTCTTATTCTTCCTCTGTCGCTATTCCCTTTCATTTTGTGTTTATGCGCTCGTGCGTACGGATATTCGTTGATTTTACGGGTCGGACCTCCGTGTTTCCGAGCATGCATTAACACCATATTGTTACTTTCAAAAATTTTTGATTAATTAAAACCTAATTTATTAACTCGAAATTTCCGGCGATCTTTCCAAAGACCTAAGTATTCGGATAAATTTCTCTTCCTTTTCTTTTTCTAAACGCGCAAGGGTTTGCTGAAAATTGACGTGTTCCATTTTCGTTTTTAATCTGTATTAATTATTTTAATATATTGCCAATGCATTGTTGAAATCTTAACCATAACAATCGCTCGTAATTGTCTCAACTTCGGTATAGGACTGTGCAACCGTATTCCCGTGTTATTATTGTTAAAGTTGTATGGTTTCAATGTGTCGGAATTATTTATACATAAATCTTGCTTTTCATCGGACATGATTCGCCCATATTGCACATTTCTCAATTGTAGCTAAATATTCCTTTTTCTCTCGATGTTAGGTTATGTTAACTTGATTATCAATTTCATTAGTTATGAAATTATTATGTAAATTTGTTTAATATATGTAAAAGGGTTTGAAAATAGTATAATCAACACAAAGCTGTAGGAAATTGAAAATGTTCAATTTTGGCTAATAGAGATTTAATAATCTTTAAAATATGTAAGTGTAGTTGCCAGTAAATTGTAGCATAAAAGTTGCAATTTGCAATATAATTGTACGCATAGAATATGCGATATAATTATACATACTCCATGTGTAATTCATTCAGGAAAGATACTTTCCCAATGGGAAAATGAGAGTAAAAGTATCTTTGTACATACATTACGAGGATAAGTTTAAAACATTTTAACGTCGCTACGTTACGAATTATTTTTAAGGACAGTTTCGTTTTATTAATAGTAGATGTGTTATTACTGATAATTTTTCAATTTTGAGATTAAGCAAAGTTGTGATTAAAGGGTACATTTCTGTATATTTTTAAATAATATATCGATTCTTTTGAATAAGCTCGTTTATACAAAAGTAATGTTTGAAAATGTATTTAAAAATGAATTAATGAATAGAAAATGTTACTACATGTATTAGTAATCGTTTTGTCCTTATAGATTGTGGAAATTTTAATTAGAGCTTTAATACATTTACATGTTTATAGTAACAAGGACAGAAATGATGTAAATACAAAACTGTTAATATTTCTCATACATTTGCATGATACATGTTTCTCGTAGATTTGTTCCATTGTTTGTAATATACGCATAGACGATAGTGTTCTGAATTTATATAAATTTAGTAGTAAGTTTCTCTTTTATTCTAGCAATTCTTTATTTATAGGAGAACATAATGGATACACATGTATAGTGTACTTTATTTAAGCATTGTTTAATATGCCTGGGAACGATGTTGGAAGCGAAGGCATATTCCAAGGGGGAAAGGTTATAGCGATTATGAGAAATCGAGCCATAAGCGTATAGCTTTTCCCCTTTGGCGTTTGTCGCTGTCATCGAAGGAATATATATGCACATATATATTGAATTATTTCCAACTAATAGTTACTGTAGCGATAGAAATATTTTTGTAAGATATTAAGAATATGAAAACTTGTACGGCATTGTTAATGTTAAATATAGTTACTTCAATCATAATATGAAATCTTTTACATAATTGTTTCAGGCAAAAAAGACGTGGATCAACAATGGGCACGTTACTGACTATAAAAGAAACTATACGATATCCTCTTAAGCCTGAAACAGAGGCGAAGAGTCCTGCGGCGTAGACATGGACTCGTACGATCTGTTTGGTGAAGATGTTAGTGGCTCGATGCTTGATGCTCTTTCTGACCTCGGGGGGAACGATCATTTTGACCCTGCAGGCACGAATAATTCTGTGGTAGTATCTAGAGATGGTTCAAACCCTGGCGTTAATGGAGGAGGGAGTTACATTAGTCAATCTTATATATCTCAAGAATCTCCGCTTCAAAAATTAACTTCATTCGGTGGATCTGAATTTGGAAGTTCTAATCAATTGCAAAGTCCATCGCAACGCAACATGTTTAATCAAAATCTTGGAACGTTTGACAGTGGTGCGCCACAGCGCGCTATGGTGCCAGGAACTTTTCAAAATCAAGCTCGGAATATGGCACCGCAACATAGAGGGCCTCATCCTGGTAGTGGGGGACAATATCCTAACTATAATGATAATATGTATTCAATGGAGCAGCAACATTCGATGACAAGAGCGAATATGTCAATGGATCCGAGTATGCAAGGTTGGCCGGGTAGCGGGGGTGCTTATCCGCAGATGCAGAGACATTATAATCAGATAGCACCGCAACCTGGTACTTATCGGCAGCATATGCCTCCGCAGTATTCTCATCAGCAAGACCAAAGTGGAGTTATAAATCAAAAGTTGCAGCAACAACAACAACATTTTGGTAATCAGCAAGGTATGATAGGAAATATGGGTGTACCACACCAAGCAATGCAAGCTGGTGGAACAGGTAGTGTTTATCAACATATGGTTGGGCAACAACAGCACTACCAGCAAGGGAACTCTGTACCAATGTATCAAACTTCTCCTGCCTATCCAGGCTTTGCCTCAGCCATTCATCAACAGCAGCAGCAGCAGCAGCAGCAACAAGCTCAGCAGCCACCACAAAGGATGCCCCATCATCACCCGTCTCATCCAAGTCATCAAGCGCATTCTTCCCACCCCCAGCAATATCCTCAGCATTCACAGCATCCAAATACACAACAGCCACAGCCACAACCACAGCAACAAATAGACCCTCAGTACTCTCATCATGCGACTTCGATGTTTAATCAACCGCAGCATTCTGGGCCGGCAGCGCAGTTTGGCACAGCCAAGCATGCCACGAGTCCTCAATATCGCGCAACTTTCCCACAATTGTCACCTCAGATGTCGCCCAGGCCTCAGATGTCACCACGACCGCCAGCAGTACAACAGCAAATGTCTCCTAGACCTATTATGTCACCGGCTAAGCCTAATACATTATCACCGCATCCGCACGTTCAACTTCCACACCAACAGTCGAATCAACCTGGCGCGATGCCTGTGTCACCTTGCCCTCCGACTTCGATGCAAATCAATCCAGCGTCGCAGCAAACTACTCTTCAAGCGCTGGAGCAAATGGTGATACCAGGCGTTGCTGTAGCAAACACGAATGTGCCGAATCCGGAGTACAATCAATTCCAGGCACGTCCGACTATGTCACAAGCGCCAAATGTTTTATCACAGCCTGCCGCACAAAGTTCTATGCCACCTATCACAGGTCCTAGAATGCCAATGCCAGCTCAATGGTCTCACCCACAACAGCAGCAGCCGCAAATAAGGCCAAATGTGAATGAGGACAGGAGCGTGGTAGAAGCTCAACCTCCAGTATCTGAACCGAGCACATCGATGTTCCCAGTGACTGGAACAGAAACTATTCACAGCGTCGCAGAAACTACGACTAGAGAGACTGTGGACCCTATTCATAACCCGATAGAGCCCCCTAAACAGGAGAACGAAGCGTTACATCAAAATGTTCAAGAACCACAGCCAGATGTGCTTAATCAGCAAGCCGACCCTTTAATACAAAATAGTTCGCAAAATAATTCGCCTCTGGAACACGCGCCTGGAAAAATCTCTCAGATAGAAACTGTACAATCCTTACCAGCAACTAGTACAAACGGAAACGTTGACTGCTCAACTTTGCCCACCTTATCTCAGCCGCAGTCAACGCCAAGTCAAATTCAGACTCCTGTTTCTACTGTTGAAAGTCAAAATACATGCGAAACGAAACAGCACGATCAACATCTAGAGATGAATCCAGTAAGTTGTCCACCAGCCAGTAACAATGTGCCTGCGCATCCTCAGCAACCAGCAGTCAGTAGTCAAACGATACAGCAACAACAGCCCATTACTTGTCCGCAGCAACAAGTACAGCAAATGCATATAAATCAGTCGCAGGTAGTACCAGCGCAACAACCACCGGTACAATCTCAGCAGCCAGTGCAGTCATCGCAGCAGCCACAGATGAGTCAAGTGCAACAGCCTCCGATAACTCAACCGCCTCCTCAACAACAAATGAATCAACCAGCGATCAATCAACAACAGATACCGCAAATGAGTACACCGCAACAACAACCGCCGATCGCTCAATCCCAACAGCCTACGTTAAATCAAACGCAACAACCACAGACACAAATTACTCAACCCCAATTAGCACAGCCACCGCCACCCCAGCCAGCTCTCCCTTGCGTAACGCAGGTTCAGACGCCACAGCCGTCTCAACCACATATGTCTCCACAAGTCGGTATGATACCTCAACCTGCGCCATTAATTTCATCGCAAATACCCCATCAACCTCAGTTACAATCACCCATCCAAAACCCAGCTCCGCAATTGCAAGCCCAAGCTAATCAAGTTCCATCGACGCATTTAAACGGTCAACAAATACCCACGGTTAATCAACCCAGCGGTATTGTGATACCCCCTCATCCAACTGCAGTATCGGTGCCAAATACGCAAACGCCACATCAAGTACAACCAAGTTTCACGGAATACACAAATATCCCAAAAAATACTATATATTCGAACGACATGATCGTGGGTTCTGGTCAACAATATCCTTCTGGCGGTGACATTGTCAGTGGTAGTAATATGACAAATATGTATAATATACCAGCAAATCCAACGTCGACAGCAGTCACGTCTGCTGGTGGCTTTCCTACCTCTTGCACCCCAGTTACGCATCATCAAGAAAGGGCTGCATTGCAACAGCAACTGCAGGAATTGTACTGTATGCCTCCAGCTGCTGACAATCAGGAAAAGATTGTTGCGCTGCAAGAGAAATTGCAAGCGTTGCAGCAACACGAGACTAATGACCAGTGTAACGGTGGACCTCAATGCATATTGCAGACTCCTATGTTTACGACTGCTGTTGTTGATAGTCCGCAGGTAAGTCTTCGTTATATTACATTTCATATCACTCATTGTATAAGAAACACAGTCAATTATTTTTAAAATATCTTCTTGTAAATAGGTTTCAAGTACTACTGGTCGTGGTCGTAGCAAAGGTACACCTAGGGCTAAAAAGAGTAGGAAGAAGGCTGACAAAGAGGCTGTTACACCTACGCCAATTACTCAGCAACAGCCAGAGCAACCATTATCGGACAATCAAGTGACTCCTGGAGATAGTAGCAATATTGTCGATAGTGCCGCCGATTCTGAGGATATTAAGCCATCTTCCGGTGATATGGAGGAGGAATGGAATAAAGGTAGGAAGTCACGACCTCCTAGAAAGCCACGTAAACCAAAGGAGCCAAAAGAGCCAAAAGAACCTAAAGAACCAAAAGAACCAAAAGAGCCAAAAGTTAAAAAGGAGCCGAAACCACCAAAGGAAGCAAAGTCTCCTAAAGCACCAAGAAAGAGGAATAAAGACAAGGATTCGACGAAACGTAATAGAAAGTAAGTTACCTTAACCATTGATCCTTGACTCGTTGATGAATTAATTACACAATCGAGAACATATTGTATCTTTACAGAAAAGTGAATCAGTCTGAATCAGCCGATGATGAGATTGTACCAGAAACCGAGGAGACCACAGTCTCTGATTCAAGCGCAGTTAAGGAGGCAGATACGAAGCCATCTGAACCGTCCATTCAAGGTGATCAGGAACAAGTAGATTCTTCGACCACCGAACCCTTAGTAATTGAAACGAAAGATCAAGATAAGCAGAAAGAGGAATCGGAGGATGTCCTCGCTGACGAGAAGAAAGAAGAGAATTCAGAGGCTGCTCCAGCTGTAGAAACTGCTACTCCTAATAAAAAGAAGTCTGCTGCTCGAAAAAGGTCTTCCGTTGGGAAGGTCTCGGCAGGAAAGTCTCCTAGAAGTTCAAAGTACGTCGCTTCTAAATATGTTGTCTTTATCTTTTTATTATATTGCAAATAACACCTAATATCTTATTAAATTCCTTTAGGAAACGTAAAAGTCGAATTGCACCTGACTCTGACGGCGAGGAATTAGCAGCGACGCCTCCACCATCTCCGGAAGCTGGAGATGACAATAAAAGGCGCTCTGCGAGGAACACGCATCGCAAGAAATACGTAGACGACGTGATGCTTAGATTTTCGGACGACGACGTGCCTCTCCAAGATGCTCAACTTGCTAAGAAAGTAGAGGGTGTAAACGCAGTGAAGCCTGTGTCTGTTAAGAAGGATATCGAAGGTGGTGAAGTTGGGCCTAACAAGCCAAACTTTGTATATATTGTATGTATTAGGTCATATACTTTGTCCCCGTGAAATATGTCCCCAAATTATAAGTGCCAAGATTCTAAGTGGCGATAATTTTCGTGATGTTGTAGAATACAACGGACGAGGATTCTATGGTTGTACAGCACATATTGTGTTCTCGCATCGGAAAAAGAGAAGTGAAGCCGACAGTACCAGAGGTAAAAGCAGAATCGCCTGCTGAAAAAACTGAATCTGATACCCCGAATAAGGAAGGGGAAGACGAAATAAAAGAAGAGACACCCGAGAAAGAACCAGACGTGGAATTGGATAACAAGGATGAAAAGGAAATTGAAACGTCTGACGATAAAAAGAGCAGTGATATTGAGAATGAAGTGAAAGATAACAGTAAGGAAGAGGAGGAGGAGGAAGAAGTTTCGGAATCCAAACAAGAGGACGCAGTGGCAGAAGTGAAGCTCCAAATAATAGAAATTGAAGAGTATTTCGTTAAATATAGAAATTTCTCCTATCTACACTGCGAATGGAGAACTGAAGAAGAGTTATATAAGGGCGATAAACGAATTCAAGCCAAATTGAAACGGTTCAAGCAGAGGCAACAGCAGAATACCAATATCTTTGAAAATGTAATTATTGATTTATTGTTACATATGTCAGTTTTAATGTCATTTACACTTTGCCGACTAATTACCATATGATGAATGTTGTTAACAGTGAACCCATATATTTTCATATCACTTTGGCCAGCAACGTGTTAATGCCAGTGAGAATTGAGGAAAGATACATATAAATATTGAACGATAATTGATCTGTTTTAGACCGAAGATGATCCATTTAATCCCGACTTCGTGGAGGTCGATAGAGTGCTTGACGAGGCAACACATACCGATCCAACCACTGGAGAAACATTGAAACACTATTTGGTTAAATGGCGATCCCTTCAGTACGAAGATTCTACTTGGGAGTTGGAAGAAGACGTTGATCTAGAAAAGATAGCTCAATTTATCAAATTCAATAAACTGCCCCCAAAAGACCAGTGGAAGGTAACACATCGCAACTAAATAATATATCATTTTTAAGATTAAGTTAGTTACTTAACATTCGCTCATATCCTTTGTTACTAAATAAACGTAATGTTGTATCCAGCCGAAAAAGAAACCAACCGCATCGGCATGGGTAAAATTAGAAGAATCGCCGATCTATAAAAGTAATAATAGTTTACGACCGTATCAATTAGAAGGTCTTAATTGGTTGCTTTTCTCGTGGTACAACGGGCATAATTGCATTCTCGCGGATGAAATGGGTTTAGGAAAAACTATTCAGTCCTTAACGTTTGTGGATGCAGTTTACAAGTATGGAATCCGTGGACCATTTTTAATAATAGCACCACTTTCGACCATTCCAAATTGGCAACGTGAATTTGAAAGTTGGACCGACATGAATGTCGTAGTATATCATGGATCGTAAGTTCGACAATTATAGCCTCGTGCTCTTCGCAAATAAAACACCTTTCCTGACCATAGTTTTCTGTTTATAGCGCAGCGAGTCGGACCATGCTTCAAGAATACGAAGTTTATTACAAGAATGATAAAGGGCAGCAGATTAAAGATCTGATTAAATTTAACGTGTTGATAACTACATTTGAGATAATTATAACCGACTTTAACGAATTACGAGGATATAACTGGAGACTTTGTGTTATAGACGAAGCTCATAGGCTAAAAAATAGAAACTGCAAGTTGCTGGAAGGTCTTAGACAATTGAATTTAGAGCACAGGGTGCTCTTGTCCGGCACACCTTTACAGAACAATGTCAACGAGCTATTTTCATTGCTAAACTTCCTGGAACCAATGCAGTTCTCTAGTAGCGATGCATTTCTTAAAGAATTCGGTAATCTGAGTAGCGACACTGAAGTTCATAAGTTGCAGCTTCTTTTGAAGCCAATGATGTTACGACGGCTTAAAGAGGACGTAGAGAAATCGTTAGCTCCGAAGGAAGAGACGGTTGTTGAGGTGATTGCGACTATTAGCAAAAATCCTTTCACATTTATCGGGAAGTGACAAACTATTTGCGTAACGCGTAATTTCTCTATATTTCAGGTGGAGTTGACCAACATACAAAAGAAATATTATCGCGGCATCTTAGAAAGAAACTTCTCTTTCCTTGCTAAGGGAACCACATCAGCTAACATTCCGAATCTCATGAATACAATGATGGAATTAAGAAAGTGCTGTATTCATCCATTCCTACTTAATGGTGCTGAAGATCAAATACAATTGGATTACAAGACTGGCGAGAAGGAAGACTCCGAAGCTTACTATCATGCACTGGTAAACAGTTCTGGAAAGATGGTACTAATTGATAAATTACTACCGAAGCTCAAAGCTAGTGGGCACAGAGTATTAGTATTTAGCCAGATGGTGAAATGTTTAGATCTGTTGGAAGACTATTTATTATATAAAAAGTAAGTTACCGATTATATTCTTTCGTTTATTAGGTTCAATGATAGTAACATACTCAAACAAAAATTTCTGTTTAGATATCCATATGAAAGGATTGATGGCCGTATTCGAGGGAATTTAAGACAAGCTGCCATCGACCGTTACAGTAAACCTGACTCTGATAGATTTGTATTTCTTCTTTGTACCAAAGCAGGTGGTCTTGGCATTAATCTTACAGCAGCAGACACAGTTATTATATACGACAGCGATTGGAATCCGCAAAATGACTTACAGGTTTCAAATTCAACGTTACTTAAAAAATATAATTCCTTCGTTACAAGTGTCTTAACATGAATATTCGTTATATAGGCGCAAGCCCGATGTCACAGAATTGGCCAGCAGAAGATGGTAAAAGTGTACCGCCTGCTCTGTCGTAATACTTATGAAAGGGAAATGTTTGACAAAGCTTCGCTGAAGCTCGGATTAGACAAAGCCATTTTGCAATCAATGAATACAAGTCAAGGGGGCAAAGAGCCCAGTAATAAACAACTGACTAAAAAAGAGATAGAAGACCTGTTAAAAAAGGGTGCTTATGGTGCTATTATGGACGACGATAATGCTGGCGATAAGTTCTGCGAAGAGGATATAGAACAAATACTTGAACGGAGAACGCAAGTAAGTGAAATGATTTTACATTCACTATCTTATCGGTCGAACGTGCTTCCTCTTTAATTGATACTAATTTAGAAATGTGTAATTGCGTAGATCATTACGATAGAAGCAGAAAAGGGATCTACGTTTTCGAAGGCCAGCTTCGCGTGCTCGTCGAATAGGACGGATATTAATATTGACGATCCAGATTTTTGGAAAAAATGGGCCAAGAAAGCCGAGATTGATACAACGGAGAAAAAGGAGGAGGACGAATTAGTGATATCGGAGCCAAGACGGAGGACGCAAATTAAACGATACGGTCACGACGAATCGGTTGTTATGTCGGATCTGGATAGTTCAGATGAGAATAGCGACGATGAAACAAGTAGTGGGTTAACAGGTAGAGGTATGTTCATTGTTGGTGCATGTTAAAGCACAGCATTCTTTAGTATTATTATTTCGTAAAATATATCACTTCGTTGCTGTGATACCTGGAGTGGATTAATGGTCTACAATAATTGTGAAGGTATTGAGCAATATTTATATATTTAGTTCCAAGAAATTTGAATTTTACTCTATGCTGGCAATTAGTTTAGTCCAATAAACTCTTTATGCATCGCAATACTCAAATTCTTATGTAATGAGATAATACTTCATTGTGGTACGGAAATTTATAAATATTACTAAATAATATCATTGATATAAACAGTAGAGTCCTAAATTTTCAATGTGAAATTGATTTATCACATGACATTAACACCTATGGGATCTCAGTGGAAAAATGTATTAACAATGACTTTTTTTTATTCTTTTTTATTCAAAGTTTTCGTTTTATATTTAATTCGATATTATATCGATCAACTGCAAAAAAGTAACTTTTTTTTTACTATTTTTTATTATCTTAACAAATATAAATAGATGCTGATTTATCGCAGACGAACGTTGTACAAATTTAGAGGAATAACACTCTAATAATGTTTCTGTACATACACACAGAAATATATTTACACGCATGCATGCCCGTAATGTTAATGATTACATTAGTGTCACCACTCACAACAATTTTGCCAACATTGTACACACACACACACACACACACACACACACACACACACACACACACACACACACACACACACACACACACACACACACACACACACACACACACACACACACAAAAGTACACACAAGTACACATTTGGTGTTCTTTCTGTTACATCGTGTATTGCATGGCAAAGCAAACACTTTCTGCTTGTAATTTATAACATTCATAACTTCTTCACTATCACACAAAATGTAAAGGAAGCAAATTTATTGTTGTGATTATAAAAAGAATGCCATTCAACGTATTTAGTAACGAACATAAATATTTACTCTCTGTACGTTTATATATTAACAATTTCTTTGAATATTGGTAACCAAGTAAAGGGTTTATTATCTTCAATCATTTCGAATTTTAGTTATCTACTACCATTTAAGTATCAATCCATTTATTGATGCAATTTTCTGTTTCTACAGAAATACAAAGGTTACTTTCTTATAATTACTTTCAACTACGATAATACAATTACTAACAGTTTCGTTTAATTTTCCAAATACGTAAATGTTTCAAACTGCATAAGTTCATTCGTAATACAGTCAAGTACACTTTTAGAGATCCTTACATTCTCGCGTCACTTTTGTATTGTGTCATGCCGTTACTATGAAAACACCTTGTGTCAATACCATACGAGTAGCATTCTCTGTATTTTATGTTTAAATCGTAGCTTGATGGCGAGAGACTTGTATTATATCTTCTTATTATCGTTACAAGGTAAAAAACGGAGAGACAAATTCGGCAAGAAGACGCGGAAATTCTGCGACGAGTACGTTCCACGCGAAGGTGAAGTGGTGTACGGCAGCTGGGCGAGGAGCGAGTGCTTCAAGGTGGAGCGAGGGCTTCTCACGTTCGGTTGGGGAAGATGGGAGGAAATTCTCCAGCACAGCCAGTTTCGCCGTGGATGGCGTGAAATTGATGTCGAGGACTGTGCGAGAGTGATTCTGCTCTATTGTCTCCGTTACTACCGCGGCGACGAGAAGATCCGCAACTTCATTTGGGATCTGATCACGCCCGTGGAGAACGGAGAGAAGGTGAAGAACGTGTGCGTTAATATCGGCGGGCGAAACAGTAGGCAAAAGAAGAAGGGTCGAGTCCGAGAAGGCAGAGAGACGCGCGGATCGGTGATCAACGGTGGCCCGAGTGATCCTAATCATTGGAGCAATGCCGAGAAGTACGACGGAGATATATTCCTTGAGAGTAATTACAGGAAGCATTTAAGTCGTCACGCAAATAAGTACGTATGCAAGTCTCAAAGAAACTATCATCCACTATCGTTAATATATATTAATGACATCTATATCATGTTGCAGAGTACTGCTACGCGTCCGAATGCTTTATTACATTAAACACGAGATCATCGGGGATATAGTGCAACATATTTCCGACGGCGTTCATGTCAGGTTAGTGATATCGTATCTACGTGCTACTTATATAAACTTCATTATCCTTTGCTCAACTGACTATCATGGAATATCGTGCACTTACATATGTGCTTATACAGAGCTTTCATAGTTGCATGTGCAATGTCTTTGTTTATCCCTGGGAGCTGTAATTGTATGAGGAATGCTCATAGAGCTAAACTATGTTTACTCTGTAGCTCTGTAAACAGCTATCAGTCGCTGACCCTACATTACTAATATATATAAAAATCTTCCCCCATCCTGTTCTTATAAACATATACACAAATACACACGCAATTTTTTCAAATTTATATCGTAAACACTTCGTACGCCTTAAGACGGTCAATGATGGTCGACTCGGCAGCACCTTGGTAAGAAATAGTTAAAGAAAAGAAAAAAAAGCAGTGCACTGTATTACGGGGGCATACCAGAACAGGAAACTTTACGTGAATTTGCCTTTATTAAATAAAAAAAAGAGAGAGAAAAAAAATTAAATAACAGTAATAAACAGAAGAGAGCAATTCTCTAAATTTCATTTGACGAAGCGAGCCTTTTCACCGTGTTCATTTAACTGTGAACAGCACCGTTTAAAATGTTATTAAGACCCGTTAGAGCGCAAAATTTGTATAATCTTAACATCTGATTGGCATACATAAATTGGCAAATTGTAAATGAAACCGCCCTACAGTGCGTTGCGGATAAACCCTCCACAGTTGACGGAACGACCAGTGAAATGGTGGGACTCGCAAGCAGACATATCCTTAATAGTTGGCTGCTACAAACACGGCTACGAGAATTACGACCAGATGAGGATCGATCCCGCTCTTTCTTTCATTACAAGCTGCCCTCCCCCTTCCCAGTCTCAGATCACGCAAAGCAAGTGAGTAATTATTCTCTTTTACGTTTATTTGTTTCTCTTCCGTCTATGTGCCCCACCGCTGTTTCATTCTAACCATACACCGCTTTTGCACGCTTTTCCGACCTGCTTACGAATACGCCTATGCTAGAGCTAATGTAAATTCTCCCTTTTACATTCTTTTTATTTATGTACTCTATAGCAACGAAACTTCTCCGTTATTTTCCACCAGCCTTTATTTACAGCCGAGGTGGATGCTGCATATGCACACCAAACAATATGCAGAGATCCTTAAGCGTTTCTTATAAACAATCTGTTATATTGTACATACATCTATATCTGTTTTTTTATGTTTATAATGTAATCGTTTACTACCTACAGCATTCTAAAATGGTAAATGTGGAAGTCCTTTTAGTTTTAATACCGTGTACCCGTAGATCGTATTCTCGAAATAACTATTGTATTTGCAATCAGTCAAGTATGTATCTGTTTTCACAAATGCATACATATTAGAAGTCTTCTTTTTTTTTTTTACTGGAAGTTGAATTACACACATACGAGATTGTCGTGTTATTATCCGTGGTGTAAGTTAATAATTGTTAAAATTTCAGCAGCAGCAGCAGAGATGATACTAGCTTAGAGAATGATATCGAAGATGTGGAATCTCTTGGAATGATGAAAGATTCAAAGGATTCTGATAAATATAGTCGTGAAACGCCCATTGACTCACCTGTTATATCCAATAAGGCAGATACGCCTATACCAGAACCGAGCAGCAGCCACGAAGGAGTCGACGGGCTACTGGACGACGATAAGACTTGGCCCTCTGTAGTCGATCTTAATACGCGTTTGCGCCGAGTAATTTCTTCTTATCAGAGGAGCGTGAAGAAGGAGGATGTAAAGATATTACAGAAATCCAAGACTGGGATGGAGAGTGATTTACCCATGAATCATAGCCCTTCGATAAACGAGCCGCCTTTGAATATGCAAGGATGGGATTTGCAACAACTCGCTATGTACCTTCTGGTAAGCGGCCGCGTTTAAATTATTCCTTAATCAAGAACCTTCTTTAAAAGAGAATCATTAGGATTAATACATCTTGTGTTTCGTGCAGAAAATGGAAAGACGGGAGAAAATGGAAGCTATGGTAAAGGAGCGAGAACGAACTCGTATCGAGGAACAAAAGGCAAAGTGGTCTCGCCGCGAGGAAAGTGAATTCTTACGAGTTGTGTCGACTTATGGCGTTAACTACGACAGGAAGAAGGCACAGTACGATTGGACGAAATTTAAAAGTATTGCTAGATTCGATAAGAAAACGGACAATGATCTTACGGACTACTATATGTCCTTCAGAGCAATGTGTAAGAAAGCGTGCAACGCTAAGTTGAACGACGAGGAAGGTATGTTTATAATTACATTCGCGTATAGTAGAATATGTTAACGTTGCATGGAGATAATTTAAGAGTACATTTTAAATCTCGAAATTGG
Source organism: Andrena marginata (assembly GCA_963932335.1). Lineage (NCBI taxonomy): Eukaryota > Metazoa > Arthropoda > Insecta > Hymenoptera > Andrenidae > Andrena > Andrena marginata. The sequence continues at coordinate 48,680,848 of OZ010659.1, read as the reverse complement.
AATGCTGATTATTTAGTAGGTGTTGAAGTACTAAACATCTTGTATATATCCTAGACTTTTCAGACGTTCCTGATCATCTCAGTCCAGCGAAAGCAAGGCAGATATTAGATCGCGTGGACCTTCTGAGTAAAATCCGCGAGGAGATCTTGTCCCATCCTCACTTGGAGGAACGACTTTCATTGTGTCAGCCGTCCGGTGACACGCCTGATTGGTGGCAACCCGGGAAGCACGACAAAGAGTTGCTGCTTGGTGCTGCGAAGCATGGCTTGGGGCGTACCGATATAACGATCCTGAATGATCCGGACTTCTCGTTTCATAAGACCCTGAGCAAAAGTATGTACAGTAATATCCAATCGTCAAAGATCGCGGACAAATCTGAGAAAGCAATCAAAATCGAGAATAGAGAAGACATATTGAAGTTCGATAAAGACGAGATACTTGTAAAATTGGAGAAAGGTGAAGGCACATTGAAGATAGAGAAGGTAGGGGCGAAGAAGGACAAAGATGTAAATATGGCTGATAAAAGGGCGGAGAATGTAGAATCGGAAAAGAGTCAGGTGGAGCTCACTATCATTAAAGCTGAGAACAAAGTCGAGGAGAAACCTATCAGTAATGCATTAACGATTACAACCATTCCAAGAAGCACGCCAGCCGACAAAGAACAGGCCCCGAAGGTAAAAACTGAGGAGAAAAGCGAGGTAGTGATAGAATCTGTAAAGCCTGAAGTTTCCAAAGCTGATTCAGTTACCACAACTAATAAGACGGACGAAACGAAAATAAACAATGCGACAATAACCGTCGAAGAAGCTCCAGCCGCAGAGGTAGAGAATAATGAAAGCCAGGCTAAAGAAACTGATACGCCTAAAGAGATTGAAAAGGAGGCGGAGGAGGAAAAGCCAGAAGAGCCGCCAGTTCAGGACACCCCGAAAGAGACGGCTGAGAAATGTGTGACAGAGCAGAAAGATAGTACAGAAACGACAGAAAAATCAGCAACAGAAAGTAACGAAAATACAACAGCCGAGGATACCAAGGCAAGCGTGAAAGCAGATCCTCCAGTTATTAAAGAAGAGGCAGAAACACAGGAAGCGAAAACTGCGGAACCGCCTAAGGATAAAGCGAAAGTGTGCAAGCTCGAGGACAAATGCAGCGTTCAGGCAGCGGAACTGAAAGCAATGTTCCCGGATTTGGAAGTCATTCAACCGCTGTCCCGGCTAACGCAAATCGATACGTTCGTCCTTCGAGACAAAGCGATTGATTATAACGAGCCCACGGTTGTACAACTTCTGTCACACAATTCGAATAACGGTGCTAAATGGCCGAAGGTAAATAGAATGAGATTCATTTGTACGAATGTCTTTATGTATATTCTGACCTGATTCAGGGAGTCGCGGAACATATGTGGCATATTTAACGTTATTAAAGTTCCTCGAGTCTGTGTGGCCATTAGCGCGTGGGAAAAAAAATTATATTTTTGGAGTTTTGTACATTTACTTGATGCATTAGCACACGTTAAAAAGAAGATTGGATAGTAAAGAGAGTCTAAAACGTTTCTAAGAGACAATTACACTCGTCAAATTTGGCTTGTGTAAGCAAGTCTACGCAAGATTTTTATTCCTATTAATTTTGTTTATTCAAATATCTTCACCGTACCATCATTCTATTGCATATCTTCATTCCCCATTTATTCGTTTAGGAGCATGCTATCGAAGCTCGATTAATGCATATCGTTCACGCGATTGAGCACAAAGAATGGCCCGTGTCTGTGAACTTCAGCGCTGGTGATGAAGTAGACATTCCTTCAAATGAGAAAGAATGCTCAGAGGTGATAACTATAACTACAGATCATGGAGTGTCGCGAAACACAATGCCTGGAAACAATGTACCATTGTCGAAGAAACGCAAGAGGCACATCGCTATTGACGTAGAGACAGAAAGAGGTAATTGAAACGGGAATAAAATTGTTGTGCAGTTTTGCAAGTTTCTTGAATCAATTTCTTTTTTGCCTTCAGCAAAGCTCCACGCTTTGTTGAATAGTAGCCACACAGCTACACAACCGCCTACGGCTTTAAGTAAACCAGCAGTATTGTCTGGATCGAATACTTGGGAAATGAATGATGAATCACAGTCCGAAGAATCGAGGCGATCAACGCCTGTTCAACCGCCGCCGGCACACCAACAGGCACGAACACCGAGTATACCATTTGATTTGAAGTACACGGTCCCTGGAAAGCCCACTGTGATTCCTGGAACATCGAGTACTTTAACCCCGATCGACTTATCTGCCGGGTAAGATCTTCGATCGCTCGCGGATACAGTATTAAACGTGTTTTCGATTATTCATTCGACTAATATTCGCTTCACAGATATCCAAAACCCACCACTGATACTAGCAAGGATATGATGAACGAAGTTCAAGACTTTTCAATGCCAAATAAAAACAAACAAATTAGTAGTAATAAAGGGAAGTTAGATAGTATGTTAGACAAATTGATGAAGAGAAAGAGCTGTGTAAGTATTGCGTTACTTTGATAAATGTACAAGTTGCGACAGTGAGTATAAACCTAAATTGTATGCTTCTTAACAGCCAACGGATGAACCCGTCATTGGAAAGGAGAAAAAGCGTAGGAAGCTTGACGAAATCGTGCTAGGGTTAAGTGCAGCGAAAGAACAGCAAAGCACTCACTACCCCGAGCACAGTAAAAAGAGTACGATTACACCGAATGTAACGGTTACTCCAACATCCGTGCCAATGGGTCTTCCGAATCCTCCGACGAGTAGTCAGAAGCCATTTTCTATTACCGTTACATCGATCCCTTCTTCGCGAGCGTCAAGCTCCACTTCTGGACTGCCCCCTCCATCATTGCACTCACATAAAGACAGTTTTTCAGCTTTAATTGCTCAAGCAGAGCAACAGAATCGTGAATTCAAGAAGCAACAGCAACATCAACAGTCTCAACAGCAGCAACAGCAGCAGCAACAACAACAACAGCAGCAGCAGCAACAACAGCAGCAGCAGCAACAACAACAACAGCAAAGCTTCAATTCAGCTCATTCATCGTCATCGAGCGGTCACAGAAAGAGTTACGAAGCAATGATCGCGGATATTAATAAAGTAGCTGAATATTCGTCTAAAATCGGATCGTATTCTCACGAGGCTAAAGTAAACAAATGGTTAGCTGAACAAACTGCCATGTCTGAGCAACTGAGTGCGGAATATTTGAATGCGCCTAGACGACGACGGCCACGCGTCGACCCATCGTTATTAGATTGGAAGAAACTAACTGGCGAAGAAAATGTTGCAGTTATTAACCGATTAACAGGCAAAAAGGTTTGGATGGAAACTTTTCATACGCTATTTCTATTTCTCATCTTATATTCGTTTTAAAAATTTCTGTTAATATATTTCAACCGTCCCGACCTATATGTAGAATAATAATTCAGTTTGTTAAACGCATTACACTTATTTTAGGTGACTGGCAGCAAAGCGCCGCAATTGAAACGACTGGGCCAGTGGTTGATCGAGAACCCGATGTTCGACGTGGACCCGAAATGGGCCGAGCTAGTGAAAGAGCGCGGCAATCTTCCCCACGATTTGCAAAAGAGATTATCAGGAAACGATAGAGGTAACATGAACAAGGGCAAGAGTCCGGGGAGACCTCCAATGATGCCGAGCCCTACTAGTCAGCAGTCAGCGAGTCAGGCGAATTTGGCAGCTACGTCGATGGCGTCAGGCCTAAACTTCCCTTCGTTGGGTAACTTGAACAACTCTCTTCTGTCTGGACTGTCCCTTGGCAACTTCGACCCGAAGAACAATCCTCTTCTGATGCCGTTCGGTGGATTACCGAATTTGGGCGCACTGAGCGGACTAGGGAATCTCGGCAACCTAAGTAACATGAGCCTGACGAATTCTCTGTTCGCGAATCTCGCTGGGCTCGGTTTACCGTCGTTGGCGGGTATGGAAGCTGCTCTGGGCGCGACGGCGACGAGCACGGCGACCGACACGAACCCGGTGGTCAGCTCTGTTAGCAGTAAAAACACAGGCTCGACTAATATGAGCAGCGCCGGCAAATCTCGCAGCAAGATGGAACCTCCTACGAGTAAGTCCTCGGTGCCTTCGACTTCATCAGCATCGTCTACGATACCAACAACGACACCGTTCCCCTTCTTCTTCCCAAATCCGAGCCTTTTGTACACGCCGCTGGGCCTGGGCGGTTTGAATCCATTCTCGATGCAGCCTGGTGGAGTATCATCGGCCTACGAAAGCCTCGCTCAGTGCGGCCTTTTGAATCCACCGACGTCGAGCGCCTCGTCTGTGCGCAAGCCGACGTCGTCGGGGAGCAGCTCGAGGCAACGGGACACGCTCACGGACTCGGTGAAGCGCAAGGACGACAAGAAGTCCAGGTATTCCGTGGACTCTGCGATGATGCTGCAGCAATACACGGACATGGCGTTGCACAGCGACGACAGGCGGCGAGTGGAGCACGACAAAAGGGAGAGCTTCGAGCAGAACGACGTGGCGGACCTCTCCGACAGACGAGCTGAGAGAAAGAACAAGGAGCAGGAGATGAAAGAGGCTCTGGAGCACTTGAGTAGAACAAGCGCGGAGCTTCTGACGAGGAATCTCGAGGACATCCAACGGTCCAGCGAGAAAAGAGGGCGCAGCATAGACCACAGTCAGGGTTCCGAGCAACAGACATCTGGCATGCTCGAGGTGACTCTGGAACCCGTTAACAAAAAGTCGCGTATCGAGATCGAAGTTACTACGAAGCCGGTGACGAGCGCGCCGGTAACGACAATGACGCCTGCGGACGTGTCTGTGGTCGAAGTAGAACACCCAGCTCGGTCGTCGTCGTCGTCGTCGTCCTCTGTAACGGTCAAGCACAGCCCTGCAGAGGAGAGTAACGTTTTCAGCGACGCATCGTCCAACGTTAATAAGAAAGAAAGTAGCGAAACAGCTTCGGTAACGACAACATCAACGACTACTGTTACAGCTTCAGTCACGCCTACACCTACACCAATACGTACGCCCACACCCACGCCGATTCACACGCCTACACCCACGCATACGCCCACACCTACATCTACACCGATATCTACGCCCACCCCTACACCCACACCCACCTCCACCACACCTGTGACAACGGTTTCGGAAGATGCAGCTGCGTCTCAGCAGGCAAACACCAAGGCAGACTCATCAAAGGCCCCATCGGAGATGGAGGAAGATAGCAAAGGTACTAAGGGGAAGAAAGCGCGAAGCGGAAAGCGGCTGAGCGTGGAGCCCCCTCCGGAACGGAAGAATCTCCGTTCGAGCGCTGGCAGGCAAGCGAGAGCGGCGGCCGAGCGGCAGGCGAGAATGGAGGGCGAGCTGCAATCTGATCAACAGCAAGAGACTCACGCGACAAGCGAGTGAAGTGAACAGTTCTTTCGTAAGTGAGTTCAGAATGGCACACAGATTGTGAACGATGAACGATCGAATCTTCCGTTGTCGCGACTATTTTCATTGCAATAATTTGTATGCAGTATTCGCACAACGATCACATTTCCACGAGATCGTCGGTCGGTATAGACATTTTAACGATAAATGACCCAATAATGCATCGACAATTCTTAGTTAAATAGAGCACAAGTGCATTCGATGGACTTGGATGTGGGACGGGGGTGGGGGAATGGGAGGAGAGATGAAAGAACGTTTATAGAAATTGACTTCTTCTTCCTGTTCAATACGGAAGAGGAAAACGGTGGACAAATAAGAAGGTGGGCGCCGTGCTCGTAAATGCACGCCGCCACATTACCAATTTACTCTGTCAGTGTGAATGTATAACACGAAGCTGTTTCTGATGAATACAAAAGGCTGGCAATAGTATTTTATCACTCGATATATTGTGTGGTAATTAACTTTTTAATTATATATAACATTACAATAACAAAGTATAGTTTTGTTAAATTTATTATTCTTTATGATCTTTATTGGTTTTGACGAGGGACTGTTTTATATAACTGCTATCACACTATTGCGTAGTCGTGCAACAGTTCGCCGGATCATTCAGGCATAAGATTTAAGATATAACCGTAATATAGAGAAGTAAATTTAGTAATAACTTAATAAAAATGAAACAGGAAAAAGTGTAAATATTACATACATTATGCCTAGAGACCTTAAGCGATCGTGTACTTGGAGAAATGTATATAACAGTGTACTTTTAATTACAATTAGGTGATACAATAAACAGCTTCTTTTGTTGTTTGCAAATGCCAACATTAGAATCTTTGTTTTGATAATTATGCGCACCTTTGTCGACACGGACAGCCTTACGAAGAAGAAGATAAAAAAAAAGAGAAAGGAACATAAGTTGTGAATTGTGTTAATAGAAAACGGTGGGAAAGAGTGCATGGACGCGAACAATGAGAACTCGAAAGCATGAGAAATTCGAACCTATTTTAGTGTATTATTTTCAATTGTTTTTGTCGTAAATTATTAATAAGAAATTTTTAAATAAAAATTGTTCATTTCTACTGTACTCTATCTGGAACGATACGCTGTCGTGTACCAATGTTATGGCACTAAATGAATACGCTTATTTATAATTATACTTCGAAGGATATGACAGTAATATAGTATTACAAAAAAAAAACGAGGGTTCAATATATTATCAGAATGTGTACTTTAATTTTTACAAACATTGATTTTGGTAATTTAAGGAAATACATTGTAACATACGTTGTTTCTCACATTTCAAGGATTATTTATCTGTAGTTGGCTGAGGTACGATACGCATGTAAGATTTGCCCGACGGTAATGTTACAGTTTTAATATCGTCGTACAGCGTTCTCGCTTCGTCGTCGGAAACTGTAGGCTGAATCATAACGCTTTCACCTTTCTGAAAGTCACGAAACCAAGGGCTCGTTATCCTTTTCCCATTAACTTATAACGGAATAATTGAGATCGCGAATACGAACCTTCCAGTCAACGGGAGTTGCCACTTGACACTTTTCCGTTAGTAGAAGCGATTCGATTACTCGTAAAATCTCACTGTGTCAAAGGGTCGTATTAATAGATACAACAATGATGGAAATAAAAATTTGAAAATTGGAGATACGAAAGAGAAATTACTCGAAGTTTCTTCCGGTGGTCGCGGGATATAGAATTGATAATCTCATCTTTTTAGCGGAATCGATAATGAATACCGCCCTGGCAGTCATGGGTATACCATGACTGTCTAGTTCCGCAGGATCTAGCATTCCTAATAACGTTGCGAGTTTCCGACTTTCGTCCTCTATGATCGGGTAAGGAAATTCCGTGTCGGTTAGTTCGCCGTAAGCCTTTATGTCCTGAGGGGTTAAAAACATGAGTTAGCGTTCATTAAATTTTTTATTCAGCCTACATTGTTTGTTAATCTTATAAATCCTTGGACAAAACCCTTAAAAGCATGATTTATTGAACAGAGCACACCTCTATCCATCTGTGATGGGAGTCGACTGAATTACACGATAGTGCGATAACTTTTACTCCCAGTTTCTCGAAATCGGGCATTAATTTTGCTACCCGGGCCAATTCCGTCGTACAGACCGGCGTAAAATCGTTTGGATGAGAGAACAAGATTCCCCATCTATAAAACATACGCGTTTATTTCGCAAAAACCGTATGTTGCGAATATGATACTTCTTTTCTGATTACGCCGATGAAGTACACAATTCGCACATGGTATAATTTATGATTAGATAAACAACATTTAATATATTCGAATAATTACTAATAATAAAGGACGGAGGCGATGATTAAACATGAATAATCAGTAGAAGCGATCTGTATAGGAATGAACGTTTACTCTTAGAAATATTTGATGGTTTAGAAAATGAGGAAATGATAACTGAAGGTTATGTGCACTAATGAATGCCGGCTTACGAGTCACCAAGCCAATCGTGAAAATTAATCGTGCCGATTTGCGTCTCTGCCACAAAGTTCGGAAATGTTTCTCCTAATAGAACCATGTTAGTATTAAAGATTTATTTCCAAAGTTGTTAAGAGCGTCTTGCTGGAACAGTGGCACCAGGTTCTTGCGTATCCACGATTGATTGAAAATTTGACTGTCACTGATGGAGAACTGTTGTTAAGGAAATCGTCACCTATTTGCGTTGTTTAGTGTAAACAAAAAATTGTTCGCATTTTATGAACTATTTCAAACGAAATTATAAAAGTATTTACGATGTGTAAATATTTATTCTTGTCTGGCCAGAGAGTATTAACGCTTTGGCTGGAAGTAATACATTTTCGCGGCAAAATTTACCATATGTTCTTTGACAGCGGTGTTCCCACGCCAATGCGATTGGGAAAGAATGGACTGGACGAATTGAGTTCATTATTAATTATAAGATAGACTTTATCAGGCTAAATGTAGCCGAATGTGTAATACATGTACGAGTAAAACAATCTGATTAAATATTGTTTTTATTAGTTTATAATATACAGGATTACAGGAAACGATAACGCAATGTGTGGAGTTTAGCCGGGGGTTTTTCTTAATAAATATTCGCATTCTGGGGGTTTATATCTGTTACTAAGAGACAGTAATTCATTGTACAACCATGTTTAATAATAATATTCTTTAATTACTACTTTTAAAAGATTCTTTTAACATTTATTTAGGTTATGGATCCCGAAACGTTATAGCCATCTAGCGGTGACATCTGTAAATTAAAAATTAAAATGTCCCATTCAATGTCCGCAAGGTGTAATAACTTTGTTTATTTATTTGCATTTTGAGGATCTAGACCTTTTGCAAACTCATTATGCAACGATCTTAAGCAATGGTATTTACTAAGTTATTGTTTTTCAACATATTAAAAGGAGTATTTACTTAATATTCTATAATTCCATTTGCTCGGTCTTCTGCTTTGATACGTTCTTATTGGCTCCCAGCTGGGGATCAATGGAACAGCTCTTGCCACTGCATTAAAGTTTCTATTGGCTGCGCCACAAGCTCCGCAAATCGAATAAATTTTGAAAATGCTTTCTAAAGCAATTAACAAACAATATTGTTGCTTCGGATGCGAATAAATGAATAAAGCAATCGTTATAACTGTCTCATGCAATAATAATAAGTACGTTTTATGCATGCCATGCAATAGTTCGTGTTACGTTCGCTAGGAACGTTAGTATCAACAGTATTTGTAATACCGTCTACAGAAATTTTATTTGATTACCGATAGCTATTTACAACTGTTGAATATAGGTTAAACAGTGTTGTGTCCATGCAGTAGTTACAATGCTTAATATGTATACTCGGACATTTCGAAATTGTTTCACTGTCACACAAAAATGCTTCACCAATTTCCTTGCTCATCCCACGCAATATAAATCCGTGAATTCTGAATTCATAGTTGCCAAACAAGCACTTTGCGTTCAACACCATTCGTTGACACGATGTTACAGTACGCCGAACAGATCTGAGGAAACTTATGCTGAATACAATCAGAAATATCAAGAAAAACTGGACGAGCTTCTCAAAGATCCAGATAATTTGTTGCACTATAATAAGTTGAAATTAGAAATAGAAGTTATACGGCATAGCACTGAGAGAGTACCGGACAAATTCAGGCCTTATGATTGGTTAATGTTGTTTTCATCGAAGAGTAGATCACAGAGAAGGTTGTATTTCCTACTAAATTTCACTTGTCGATAGATTGCTGTAATCTCCATGTATAACGTCCGCTTTGTATTACGAAACACTTAGGAGTTATGTCGAATTCCTTTGGAAAAATCAGAAAAAAGAAGAAAATGCTATACAGAAAAAGGACGCGATGAAACAAGAGAGGTCGCTGATGTTACGACAGGAAACTGATTTTCGTAAATATGGCTTACATAATAACACAATGTTCCTGCGTATATACGAGACAACGATGATGCACTTCGATAACGGTAGACTGATGAATGCAATGATGTACGAACCGTCTGTAGTGTTCGATCTCGGATTCGAGGACTATATGACACCGCCCGAAGCTCAGAATTGTGCGAAACAATTAGCACTTTCGTTTGCCACGAACAGAGCACATGTCGATCCCTTTAATCTTTACTTTTGTAACACTTCCAAGCAGAGTTTTATGATGCAAAAAGTTCATCAAGTAATACCAACCGTCTACGATATAGATTTTCCATTAAATATTACTTCGAAGTCCTATTTAGATATATTTGACAAAAGCAAATTAGTGTATCTTACTCCGCATACTAATAACGTTATGGCAAAGTTTGACCCCTGTAAGATATACATAATTGGTGCTATGGTGGATAAGGTAAATTGTTAATGTTTCTTTCCTACATATTATACGAGGTATAAATCGAAGAAGTTAACTAATTCAAAGATAAAAATATCGGATATTATTTACATGTATTATTTAGATTCACAGAGTCTCTTTGTAATTAATTTAGGAATAGTATTCTGACATTTGTTCTTTTTCTTTTTAGTCATCTCCTCAACCAGTCACGTTTATGAAGGCTAAAGCAGAGGGCATTAAAATGGCCAAATTTCCCTTGGATGAGTACTTAGAATGGGGAAGTGGATCCGCAAAGAATCTTCCCCTTAATCAAGTTATGAATATTTTATTAGATTTGAGGCACACTAATAATTGGCATAAAGCACTTGCGCACGTGCCTAGAAGGAAATTGAAAGCAGGAAGGGAAACTGTATTGCAGAAGAAATTGGATCATAGAACTAAACTGATAGCAAAGTTAATGAATAACGATTAGGTTTTATTAATAGGAGTATCAATAAAATTTTTGACTATAAAATATTGAATTCGAATAAGATTACCACCTCGCCATTAATGTTATCACATTACCATGAGTTGTCTGTGAATGTCGTACGTATTTTTTATCATGTCATTCTGTTTTTTTAATGTAGATTTTACAAGCGCAAGTTAACAGAAATTGCACAAAGATATATAAATATCAGTCTTTTTAGGTATAAGTCTTTATTATACTTAGTGACGAGTTTCTCGAAGTGTCGAAACCACGAAACCCAAGAAAGTTTCGAGTTCTGAGAACTCGGTACAGCATTTTCTGCGTAATGAAAGAATCGTTCACAGCGTGCCTCGAAATTCGTATATTACTTTTTTGTTTGTATTTTGTTTAATTATCGTCAATAGAGATTTATGCAAAAATTGTGTCGACTTCAGTTCTTAAAGCAAGATATTCCACTTGCAAAACAGAATCAGCATTTAAAATTTCGAGACTCTCGAGTTCGAAGCCTTGCAAAGTTTCGGATTCCGAGAATTTAAAAATCAAGTTCGAATCCACCCCGAATTATTTTTCTATTTAATTAGCGCATCAGCATTCTCTTCTGTCGTGCGCTCAAGTATCCGCTATTTAAATACCGCGCGCCGGAAGTCGAGCCAGAAAAAATTCAATTGCTCTATCTTGAAAACGAAGCCGCAGATTGCAAAATGGTAAAGGACTTTTCGATTTCTTTTGTCACTAAGAATTTATCTATTCCAGCTTATCGGACGAATGTGCACTTCGTATATAGTATTAATTCTCTGATAAAGTTGCAGTATCACAGCACTGTAAATCACGAGGGATCGATTAGAAGGTAATGAAGGTAATCTTTGTTCCACTTTCTTTTCTTCTTTTGTTATTCATTGAGACATTTCAGCCTTCAATTCGATTTCATGAAAAGCTTAGCATCCTAAATGGAGAATGTACGAGATGTGACAATTCATATTGTTGTTTGAACACAGGACATGTCAATATACAAATGATTAGCGTGCTTAAAAGGTCGTGATCAGAGGAATGTCATTGCTGGCACCAAAGTAGTGGTAAAGGGTACTGTTTTACATAAAATATTCTGTATCTATCCTTCTTCGTACGATCGCCTGTAAAATGCGTTTGACTTGTAAACGATTTTTTATGCAGATCCTACAGATTATCGTAAAAGTACCAACTCCACAGGTACTTAACCTATATTAATCGAATTTCGAAGTTGAAACCTTCCAATTAATTGTAAATGACATGATATCTCATGGCGAGACAAAAGTTGAAACAGTACCGATAAGTGGTGAAAGAATCGAAGAGAAACAGGAAACTGTGGTATTCGTCGAACAGTACGTGAAAGATGTGTGCGACTTCAGTTCTCAATATGGAAGTAACATCAGTATTTCTTATACGGCGTACAATATCGCTGGGAACCCCAGTAAGTTCCCTGATTACGGAGATTTTCCACAAGCTTTCGTTATGGTACGTTAATTTCTTTCATTTACGAACGATTTTTTAATGATATCGACTAAAGTAGCAATTGTAAACAATGCGAAAGTAAAGCGAGAACTTTACAGTGTTACTTTTTACGATAATCTTATCATCATAAAAACCTATATGTGAACAGAGAAATGTAACTGACGTGTAATAAAAAAAGTTAATCTAAATGTACGTTGATTACTTTAATACGTTTTCACATTTTCTGAACGCATTGTAAGATCATAGAACGAGCATAGCAAGTATAGAATTATTGTGAAATACATATTGTGTTGCGTGAATCTAATACTTTGACGTGTTCGTCGCTTTTTCATAATAATTTTTCATGTATTTTCAAAGGATTATAATTTTAGAGAACATATGGGCAATGGTGGAACAAAGCCCCTTCAAGACTGATAGATTATATGCCACAGAACAATGGCGATATTGTAAGCCAGGATTATATAGGTACGAATCATAAAAGTACAACGATATGTTATACAGGGTGTTACTCGATGGTGTACGTGTATTTAGCTGAAATTCAAGGTGAATTTTCTTGAAAACGAAGCCTTTACTGCAATTTCGTCACTCTTGATTTTTGTCTTGATACTTGATACTGATCAGTAGAGGAACACCCTGTATGCTCAGAATGTTTTCACATGTTTATGGAAATGTTAATTTGTTATCGATAAATAAATTGATATATCCTTTACATTATCAAGATCTCGAATATTATCAAGAAGTATATCCAATTAGAGTGTCGATATACGAAATCTATAATCCTGGAAGCGTAGTTGGAATCTGGGCACGAAATTCGGAGGGGAAATGGTTTCAATTGTGGAGCGGCTTTCCCCAAATCGTACCACACAAGCCGCGGATATTTTCTCCGCATCTGCAGCTATGTAATTTTAAAACGAAAATGATAAGACTGGAATTTAACCACAATCTATTAGACTATTATACAGAGTTAGATGCTGTGTTACTTATCGGAACGTCGGAGCTAATCGTACCTAACGATAATTTGCACAATCAGAATTTAAACGATCTTTCACAAGAACTTGGACACCTGCAACGTAGTAGCGATGATGTTTATAATTTAACACCTGACTATTTAAAGGCCAATCAAGACTTAACTGTTCTGAAGAGGACACTTTCTAAGCATTGCAAACTTTATAAAAGGTACGTTGGTATTTAATGTTGTAAGTTAATACTGAAATTATCTATTACATATAACGATACATTTCTTAATTATTGCAGCAAGATAATAGATAACATTTCCAAAGGCAAATTAGTATCTAAAATAGGTCAACACTACCAGTCTGTTCCTCCTATAGAAGAAGCGTTCAATAGTTTACAACAGTTTCTGCAAGAAGACTTTCCAAAGCTCATCAGAGATATTCATTATTCAACACCAAATTCATTGAACGAACAAAACAACTCTCCCGAGGAGAGGTTTTTAGTATCTTTAACTGACTCTGAAGTGTATCCGTGCGACAGTTTCTCAGCACTCCCAGTACTGTATCATATTTTACCTCTCCTAGTGCACTAAAATTTGCACGTCGAAATTAATAATTATGTCTTACTTTCAATGTTTGTTCGCAGGATGAAACGGTGCTAAAAATTTTAAAAAATTTAGATTTAAGGTCACTGTGCCGCTTATGTAGAGTAAATAGACATTTTAATAACATTGCCAGAGACGCTTTGTTATACACAACGCTTAATCTAAAACCTTACTGGCACTGTTTCGATACATCCGCATTAAATTGTTTAGCACCTAGGTGCCAATATTTACAGCAATTAGATCTGTCATGGTGCGGGAATTATAATATGATTAAATACCAAGATTTTATACAATTCCTTCGGACATCTGGAACCCTTTTGACGCATTTAAGATTAAATTGCTGTCAGTTTGTTAATAATGCAGTTATCCTTGAAATCTCGAAAATTTGTACGAATTTAAAAGGTAAATGGAAACACCATTATAAAGTATCTCTCTAACGGTATACAAATTACTTATTCTAAATTAAACATATTATTTAGAGTTATGTTTACGCAACTGTATGGGTATAACGAACGAAGGCTTCTCAAAGCTCGAGAACTTGGAGTTGCTCGAGCGTCTTGAACTTTACAGAACAACTATTGAAACCTCTACTTTGTGTTGCGTATTAAAGAAAAATGTTCGAATGCGACACCTGAACTTGGCAGGAATGCATGATCGTTTGAATATAGACGATGTCGCAATTGAATTAGGAAATTCATGTCCATATTTGGAGAGCGTAGATTTTTGGAAAGCGCAAACATTAACGCTACACGGAGTGAGAGCTCTATCTCACTGTACTAATCTTCGGGAGGTGGATTTCGGATGGTGGTACGTTCTTTAAAAAAGATTTCTCGTCACTTTTATATGTGTAGCATTATAATTTAATCTGTATTAATAATTATGCGTTCGTAATACAAGCAGTGGTGGAATGGGCGTCCCTGGTGACTCCTTGCGAGCATTACTATCCTCCTGTCGGTATCTGGAGAAAGTATTCCTAGCAGCGTTTAGAGGATTAACGGATAGGGACTTGGAACCACTTTTATTATGCTCGCGATTGCAGCAGCTGGATTTATTGGGGGCTCGCTCTCTTACTCCTGATATATGTTATGGATTCTTATTGTTCTGTCCGAAATTGGAAATGATTGATCTTAGCTTCTGCGAAGGTATTAGTGACTTTATAGTACAAGAGTGGCGTCAGCAGTATCCGCATGTTTCTATTAAAAGGAGTTTTCAAGTGATCAGCACCGACGTGTCATAGGGAACATTCCATAATATTTAGTACATTAAGATTGACTACTATTGAAGTAATTAAAATACTGCGACTGCAAAGAAGTTGTTTTATTACGATTCGTGTGCTCGAGGTCTCGTTTATTGGAATACTGCGAGACTGCACTCTGTAATCATATACATTTATACAGGAAACATAGGTATTGAAATACATATGTATTTATACTTGTCTTTTATTTATAAAGGTATATAATATATTTTAATTTTATAACATAATACTTGTACGTTGCTTACGCAATAAATGTTAATTGTACAGTGTATTGTAAGGGATTTTTTATATATGTACAAACAATATTGTCATTAAAAGAATATTCAAATTGAATAAACGAGGCTCTATTTAATACAAAGTCAATAATTGCAGAAAATAAACTGATTGTATGTATGTACGTATCTATGGCCTAGTATGTAAAATATTTCATGTTTAATCTACATCTTAATTCAGTTTTGTTTAAAATCATTTTCTTAAATATTTATTGAATATATTAATTTTAATAGTTCACATGTAAGTACATTTTACGTTACTAAATGGTCTCGGCATGGATGGATTTGGAAATTTCGCGCCCCTAAGCTAACAAGTGTCTTTCCGTAAAATATCATCAAATATTTTAATTTAAGACTCGAGAAAATTTCAAAATTAATTTAATATGGCAACTCACGTATGAGTTATTATTAATTCGTTGTATGAAAAAGAAGCGAATTGTTTTTAAAGTTGTCTCAAGCCTTTGTGTTTAGACCTTTCCCAATTTTTTTCGCTCAAAATTTGCTGCTAACACAAACCGCCTCTGAGTTTCAAAACTGGGGGTAAAAAGCATGTATGCAATGTAGATATTATGTATGTACATACCTATACCGATATATCACATGCGCAGAACAGGTCTCAACTTGTCGTTCGGCGGGTTCCGTCTTATATGACAAGAAGAATACAATGGAAACAGAGCACGTGGTTCACACGCGTAGTTTAGGTTACTTCACCTGTTTACTGTAGAAATTGTTTCATTTGTGTAAGATTGATTTTCTTAAATTAAAGAACAAGCTGAGTGTGCGTGTAGTGTGTAATCTTTAATTTTTATATACAGCAAACTGTGAAAATGGAATTTGATCAAAAAGACGACGTACCACAGGACAATCAAACTGGCATTAGAAAAAAGAAGAAGAAGAAAGATACAGTAGAGGAAACTGGTGTGTTTATATTACTTTACATTAACAATACAATGATCACTCTGTGATTGATTCATTTCTGGTATTACAACAAATCCTTCGTTCTTTCAATGTTCTTGAATAATCTGAACAACAAATTTTCATATACTTAGTTGATGATATAATATATTTCACTTGTAACTTGAAGAGGGAATCATTTGTGCAGGTGGCAGTAATATTAACGGCAAGGAACACAACGATGTAAACATGCTCAAGAGAAACTCATCGTGCGAAGAAAACGGAGTAGCTAAAAAGCGAAAGAAGAAAAGTAAAGCGGATTCACTTATAAAGGATGAGAACACCGGGGAATGCATCGAAGAAGTACCTAAAGAATCCAAAGGAAGGATACAAATTCAGGATGCAGAATTAATAAACAGTATGCGTACACATATGGTCTCGTGTTTTGTATAAAATAATTGCCGAAAGAATCGTGTATAATTAATTTATTATAGATGCAGAAACTGCTAATAAAGGCAAAGGAGATATAGATGAAGAAAGTACGAATAAACAAATAGAGCCATTAGACGGTAAAATTCTAAGGGCTCGTTTCAGTTCCGCTAGCGCTTTAGATACACTGCGAAGGTTCGTGAAAGTTTGTCACGAAGACAAAGAAAGGGATTTGGCTGCAGAGTATTTAAACGCGGGTGGCAATATCCACGAGGTAATAAGATTACTAAGTACTATTGATAAAAAAGATATTGGTACCGTTACAGTTGTATTTTCTGCAGTAAGGATATTATTAATAAAGTAAGTATTAAATGTAGCTTTATTAATGTCTAATTTATCGTAAAATAGATAAATTTATATCTGCTTCTGTATGTTTCTAGAATTTTGGCACAGTATCCGAAATACCAAACTAGTGCGGAGGGAGCGTGCCGGCATTTAATCAACTCGCATTTGTCGTTAATACATTCTATGCTCTCCATACAAAGTAGCGCGAAGCAACGAAAAGTGGTTCTACAGTTGCTCGCCGCAATAGTTTCGTTAGGGGGTAATCTTCCACGGGAACTGCTCGCTCATCTGTCTTTGCTACCCGAAGTCGTTAAATCCCTTGCGCGCCACGCAAAGCCTACAGACAGTCAGAACATAAGGAATTGTCTCATTCATTTTATTCTGTCTTTCCTGATAGAAGGCAATGTCTCGATCATCAGAGCTCTATTGGATAAGCACAATTTGCTTTCCAGTATATTCCCCAATATGATATTTGATTCTAAAGACATTGTTGCTTTAGTTATAACCACTCTCAAGACTTATATTCTTAAAAATTCCAAAATCAGCAAGACTATGAAGTTACATATATTTTCAACATCGGTTATTCAGAACCTTGTGTATTTGTACAATTGGAAAGGTCCGAACAATTGGCCTCAAAGTAAAAATCGAGATATTTCGAGTCCCCAATATCTTGATGAAAAACAGGTATTTATTATTAATAGTATTTTAAGTCGTGACGATACCTATATGCTATAAGCTTCTCATGTTTATTCCATTAACTTACAATGCATTCTTCATCGTAGGTTGTTACAGAAATTGTGCACGATTTCTTAATTACATTATTAACGTCTAATCGACATGGCATTATTTTTCACGATTATACGTTTGGTACCGCACGAGTGAAACACAATCAGTTAGTAAGCACAATAATTCAAAGCTTAGATCGACCATGGGAGCATGAGAAACCATCAGACTTAGTAATTAAAATAATGGCAGTATGCCCAGATTTAATAAAGTCCCAGTTTACTCTCTTGGAGCCACACATTGAACCCAGAGTGTCGACGAAATGGATCGCAGCAATGAAATTTGTGAGAAAGGTAATCGCATACATCTATATGTTTTTTGAAGTCTTTATTCTCTGAAATATCCCTGCTAAATATGTTTTATTACAGATAGTAGAATCAGTGGATGTAGAAAGTTGCCTAAGAACATGTTCCTCCAAATTAAAGGTTTATCAGTTAGCTAATGCGATAGTATCTTTAATTGTATCAAGAACGATAGTGAAACATGCAATCGAGCCAAGCTTACTTCATTCTAATATCATAGTAAGGCACGAGGCAGTACTTACACTTGTGTCTATGTTTGAGCAGATACGAAAATGTTTATTAGCTGCAAAAGTAATTTACAGTGACGAAATGGAGTACTATGCCTTTGAGAGTGATGTATTAGAGTCTACATCGAAGGTACATATCTTTTTCCATGTACATTTTTAAATGCAATAATGATTCTGTTGCTATATTAAACAATTTTTTTAATATTACAGGCTGCACCCAATGTAAATATGGTACTGGAGGTGTGGCACTCTGTTTTTGCATCAAGTACGATCGAAGACAGCAATGTTAATAAGGAAAACATTCCCGAACCAAAGAAACACGAGCACTTGACAGCCATTTTAAATTTATTGCATTTGCACTATGAAATATATCCAAAAATATTGTACCTACTGCTTGATTTACAACCTAGTGCATTCTTAAGCGTATTGAACCACTTAGACGATACCGATATCATTGAATTTAACTCTATAAAAGTGAGAGCTATACAGTTCTTAGTTATCCTGAATCCTACTGAATTCTCACCGCAAAAGGTATGTAAGATATTGTAATTTCAAGTAAACCTTTACCTGAATTTATCCAAGATTCTAAAAGAGCATCTTTTTACAGAAAATATTCGGCGACGTACTGTCGTTTTTAATATCTCTTTTGAACGAAGAAGTATCTTCGATTTCATCGAGTATAAAAGTAACGATTAAAGTTTTATTAAACGCTACTGGAATATTCGAAGGGTGCAGTAACCAGTTGGACATCTGGATTAATGGTTTCGTAAACTTAGATGGAAAAGAAGAAGCGATAAGTTGGTTTGTTAATATTATAAAGAGAACGTATCGAGATATTGAGAAGTACGCGAATGAAATAATCGAAGCAGAAGAAGCCATTAATGAAACAGTAACTCATACTGGCCCAGTAGAAGACACGTTTGACGGTGAGAATTAATTCGTTTGTTAAATATGTTTGTATTATGTTTTACAATGTTTCAATGTTTTTTTTTAAATCTTTAGAATTGATAGATAAGGATTACATGCACGAAAATCTGCAGTATAATAGCTTGCGTATGCAACGCTTTACGTCGCTATCACCTCTCACGTGTTGTATGTTACGTAAAATGAAGAATAATTTACATCCGACAATATTATCTTACGCATCTTACGTTTTGATGCACATATTGCATTATCAAGTTGCGCCTGAATGTTTAATACATCTAACAAAAGATGTAGAAGGATTAGCAGTACAAAAATATTTGTTAAGCTGGTTACAAGGCAGTCGTCCTATTCGTATTAAACAAGCACTTCCCTCGATGAATTTAATATCTAAGCTGAATTCAGTATTACTGAGTGATACGAAGCTACAGATAAATGACGTATTTAATGGTGACAATATAGTTACCTTTGAGTATAACAACGAGACTGTCACAATCCATCACTCTTTGTCAACGTACGAAATCACGTATTTGTTCAAGATGACTGTATTCTATTTAACACAATTTGCCAAACGGGGCGAGCTTACAAAAGCCCAAATTGATAATTATAAAATTCTTCTAACATATCTATTACACATTGCAAAAGAAAATCCAGACAATTCGATACTGGTGGAAGAATGTGCGATATCTATTTTCACTCACCCCGTCATTTTATATTATTTCTCACCTTTCTATCAGAAGAGTAAAGACTTCACGAAGAATATGATAACCCTTACAGTCATTGATATTTGCAAAGTAACACTTCGTTTGTGTAAAACGACCAACATGAGAAACCTATTTTCTCATTTCAAAAATAAGTTACTTATGCAATTACACAGAATGATAAACAAACAACAAAGGAGCGACAAGATAAACGATGTTGGAACAATTACAAGTCTGGCGGAGTTGTTGCAACTAACGCCACAAGATATTGTACATTTATTTAAGAAATTAGTGAAATCAGAAGACACTATATTTGTTTCTAAAGACGGAGCAGATTTGTCGATGTATGGGCACATTATTCCGAAACTTTTAGAAATTACTAGTAACGACGACGTTCAATTCGAGCGTGATGCATATTTTAAATTGGACGCAGAATTTGTTAAGTCTTTGTGTTCCTGTCTACTTGCTTTAAAGTCGAAGGGAATTACGAATGTTGAAAAGTGGGAAGTTACTTTACACGAGTATCTTTCTAAATTTCCATTTAATATCGCTGGTGTCGATGGAGGTGAGTTATCAGATACATGCGCATTATCATGTTGTTTCATTCTGTTAATGTGAATCTAATATACACGATGTATTTACAGATACTTTCTCATCATTGTTAGCAACAAAGATCACAGATACAACCGTCAGTCTAATTTCATTTCTAATTAGCAAAAATATAAAATTCATACCAATCTTCATAGAATACATGATGCAGTCTGAGAGTATAAAAGAAAGTAATACCGTATTCCCAATAATTGCAAGTAATTTAAATTTCAAATGGAGCCGGGAGTTTCTGCAAAGATTACGGGCACATTACGAGGCTGAAATTCTATTTTATTTGTGCAATCCCAAGGATAAAAAAGTCTGGATAGAAGAGAATGTTACAGCAGTCTCCTATTTAATTAACAACGCATTTGATTATGAAACGTGCAACAAAGCTTGTAATACTATTTTACAAATCGGAGATAAGTTGGATATGGTGTCTATGCCGTATATAAAAATTCTTCAGTGTGTATACAATAGATGTTCAGCTTTAAAAGACGACACTGGGAAGCTGGTTATGAATTTGATACAAGTTCTTCTTCATATAATTACTTTGACTCTGAAGAAGGAGTCCAAAAATGTACAAAAGCTTCATATTCTTTGCGAAGGATTAAGTGACGCTGTCAAGCATTTAAGAGAGAGAAAAGGGGATTTTGTATTCGAAGCGCTGAATGCTAGTCACTCGTGGTCGCAATTCACACGATTTTCCTTGAAGTTGGGCTTTAAAGAATTAAAGGCCAGTAAGCAACCAATGCCTGTACTGAAAACATTAAATATTTTGTGCAATATTGCGTATAAAAATGATAGCAATGATGAATATGCTAAAACTTTATTCGAAATGGCAACTTCCCATTCCGAATTCGTTAACATAATGTTGGAATCGTCAGATACAAAAAGTATGCATGCATTAACAATACTATTAAAAGAGCATGCGTTTATTTACTCGCTAAATGATTGTTTTTTTTTTCAGAGTATCTAGTAGAATTATTGTGGATCCTTATGCAAAAGAACAAAACAGTTATGGTAGCAACGCACGTGCCCGTTTATTTAGCAGCTTATAATGCTACCTTAAGCGAAGCTGATCGATACATCTTACTTGTAAGAGGGTTGTTAATAATTATCATATTATCTTTTAAAGAAGTTAAAATGAAGGTATTGGTTTCAGATTTTGCAGTATTACGAGAGTAATAATATTAATATTTACGAATATCGGCCCTACTTGTGGGGAAATGCGGCAGCGATACATTACAGCGTAAAAGGTGAAGCACACATGAGTTTGTGGAGGCAACCATCCACTACCCAAGTGTTAAACTTATTTGAGGAAAACATTGTTAATAACACTATAAAGAATTATCCTGTGGACAGAGCATTGAAGGTGAGTGTATTCAAGAAATGTGCGTTAACAGTATTAAACGATATCAACCTCCTTTTCTATCTTTTTATAGAATAATGAAGTGGAGAATGCAAGTAATATCTATGACCCAGCGTTTTATTTACCACTATTGTGTTTCTTATTGTCCGAGAATAACGTTGTATCGTGTCATACAATTATTGAAAGTGGAGCTCTAGCGTTAGCATTTGCTGCGTGCAGTAGCAATCATTCCGATGTTCGTATGGTAGCTTATACCATCATTACTAGATATTATACACATTTGGATGCTTCAAGGTATTTCATAAAGAATTGTAGTACTGTTTTACTTTATTCTGGAATCATTTCACTCTTCTTTCTCACAGCTCGAAAGGAAAGTTATTATGGATGCGGCTAATAGATGCGCTACGTTATGGTATTAAATCGTCGCAATCGGAGCTGGAAAACATGCGTGTAAATTCTTTAGTCTCTACATTTTTGGCAAGGACGTCTTTGATTGCTACGCAACCATTGAATCCTCTCTATTCACCTTTGCAAACGTTCCTGATGGCTAAACCTGCGTTAGACATAAACGCAATACCTGAATTACTCCAGCTCTTTCACAGCTCTGATGTAGAACATAAAGCACACAGACATTGGGTTCTGGAAACTATTCTTGACGGTATGAAGACGGAGAACGAGTTGGCTGTAGCTTTCAAGTGTGTTTTATTTAAAATGCTTTTTGATTTCTACACTTGCAATTTATCAGATTCGAAAACGAAGGTAAGATTTAAAACTGTTAATAAGTAGTCTCTTTCAAGATTCCGTGGCTTTTCTGAAAATTAACATTACGGTTTCTATTCTTAAATTTATTGATCTTCTATGTTCTTGTTTCAGACACTTATTTTAGAAGTCATCGATGCTACATTGAAAATTACTAAGGCCTCTGTACTTCTTATAGAAGGTCACGGACTGCTTCCGTGGTTATTCGAAGTCACAAATAATTCCTATACGCGTGAAGCTCCGCATATTGAGCTCATAGTGAAAATAATGGATAAAGTTTTGAATACTGTGTTAAATATAAAAGGAGATACCTTCCACTACAAGTCTATGCTTTTGAATATCGCGCTGAATTTAATGTGGCATTGTTCTAAAGACATTAAGATCGATACAATTACGTTATACGTGAACATATTGCAGAAGTTATTTCTGTCTAAGTACATGACGACGTTTGTCAGTAAAGAAGACTTGATGGAAATTCTGGAATTTTCTAAAGTACTTTTAGGGAATATGAATGAATGCGAGGATATGCTGCGGTTTGGTTGTGAATATGTAACTAAAGTAGACTGTGTAGAGAATAGCAATGAAATAGAAGTAGCAAGGAATTGTATGAGAACAATGGTATGGACGTGGTGCAGCCACCAAGTAACATAGTATATCTATTGATGTTTATAAATGTAAATATCGCTATAAAATGTTTATATATGTTTGTTACATGAAGTACTTTGTGTTTGATAAATATTGACACAATTCAATAAAATGATACTCCAAAAAAATCAACTCAGACTATCTTTATATAAAAAGATTTTTATTTACTTTTATGTACAAAAAGGCTGCAGTTAAAAAAGTCGATAATTCTGTTCCAATAATTGTATAAAATATTTCCCACGTATTAAATGTTTAATAGAAATTATTGAATTTCTTATTTATATTAGTTTTTCAAAAGTTCAATGTTTCTTAATATTTCCGTTATGTAGGTATGTATAATTTCCGCATAAAATAGTGTAAATTCATGAATCACAATGTTCAAACTCTAGAAATAATCGATGAATTTTCAATATGTATTCTTTAGTAACCCATGAATGCATTTAAGCTTCGCGCGCGTAGTCCTTCGATATTGAAGTTCGATTTGAGAATCGAAATCGACCGTTGCGGCCAGTTGCTTCGAACGTTTAGTTGCAGTCCCATTCGTGCTCGTCGCGTGTTCGGTTTCTTTGTTTTTACTGTTAACATCAGTGTTCTTTTCCTAATAATACGACATTTCAGTAATCTTTAATAGCCCGTCGATACATTTAAATATTGCACGTGTGTAATTCCGTGGATATTCGAATTTAATCCGAAAATGAAAATTGCCTGCCGTGTCCAATTTGTTTCGAACTTACAGTCCCAGTCAAAATCCAAAAGATCGCGTATTTAACATCGGTTTCATTTGAGCAATAATACTTGATGGCATTCGCGTTAAGCGGCCTCTACACGATGAGACTTGTCTTGACACATGTCTCGAGACAGGTCTCTCTGCCTTCTTCTCTCCACCTTGCCAGCACGAGACAGAGAGACCTGTCTCGAGACATGTCTCAAGACAGGTCTCATCGTGTAGGGGTCGCTTAACGCTTCAAAAGGACATTTTGGTGGCCCCTACACGATCCCATCGTCCAAGGTAATTAAATTTCTCGCAAACATACGACATTAATATCTTCGTGGATAAAACGTGTGCACAAACACGTTCGCGTTCGCGTTATCCTGTTCCCCCTCATGGTGTCGTAACACCAACGTTAACCTCATAATGTCTAATTCTCCGCTGTACTCTTCGCCATTGTACCATTCTTTCATTTTCGGTAAAACGCAACCCTTGCTTTCCAAATCTCGCGCCATCAACGTTACTGCTTGCGATTGCGCGCCTTCGTTCAGACTCCTCATCGCCGATGTAGCCAACGCGTGCCTGAGAGCGAAGTGTGCTACGTTGTCCTGATCCGATCTGCTTAAGAAACCGGATTTCATATCGCCGGTTGTTCGGGAATAATTCTCCACACTGTCCGACGGACCTGTAGCGTTGTTATCTGACGCGTGTCCCCTTGGATGCCCGTAATACCTGCATCCATAGCATAGAGCGTTTTGGGAATTGTCCAGAACGATCTTTGCAGCTCGGGGCGAGGTGCCAGTGTACCGAGCTCCGCCGGTCATCAGCGGCGTCCCGTTCTTACCATTCGATGGTAAAAACTCGTCGATAATGTCGGTAAATACAGTAAGGTTGTTCGTCAAATAGTTCACGGTGTTCGCTCTTAAGTTGGTGGCGCTTCTTCCAGTCTGAGAGGCGATCACAGTGAATAAGCACGCGTTCAAATCTGTCTCGACGTTAACGGGATCCCTATTATTTGGTAACGTCCAGTGACCTATGGATTCAGGCCTCCGTTGGTGATATTGGACGTTAACGTTCTCATTGCTTCGATCGTTATTGATCGTCCGGTAGACGCGCCCATCGGATTTCCAAATTTTTATGGGTCTTCCAATTACAGTGCTCACTGCCTCCATGTGCAGTAGCCCCGCAGGTCCATAATTTTTTAGGTCTTCGATGAGATACTTGACGAACTTTATTTTCCATAGTATCCTGTTTTTTATTGCTGCGTATCCGACGTGTGATTTTGTCCGTTTCGGGCGCACCGCCCTGTCCCGATCTCTTTGCTGTTTGCAATTATCGCTCTCGCGCGGGAAGCTGTTACTGTTTAACGTTTCGATGGTATGTTGCATCTCTTTTCTTTTGGGATATTCTACTACAATTTGGTGGGGAATTTAGGGCGGTTGAGTTATTCTTCCTTTTTTGTGTTACATTATTACTGGTTTATTTTTCATTCTATTGGGATAATGATAGGGAATGTTAATTTTGATTCTGGATCAGAGGGATTTGAGGGAGAATTAAATTATTGAAGGAAGGGGAAGGGAGTCTTATTCAGAAATTTTTGGATGCATGAATTGATATTTGGAAGACGGCATTTGGAATGTAAGGGGAAATTCGCGATGGGGGTTAACGATGGAATGAACGTAATTCTTAGAAATGTATTTACTTTTTAGACGATAAGACATTTTTGAATCCACTGTTCCACATTATTGAATTTCGACAGAGAATTTTGAATTATGATACACAAGTGATGACATTGTGTAGTTATACTTGGAAATTTCCGTTAGCCTTTAACTGACATTTTGTGCAATTTTCGGCTACCTTCCCTTTTTTCGCGCCGGAGTGATTTTCGACTTTTCTTTGATAAATCCGGCGCCGCCTCGCGGTCACTTTTTTGAAAAGTGGGATGATTAATTAGTTAAAGGACAAACTTCAATGTGGGGAATAAATCAATATTTGTTACTTGGTGATGTTTGTTTAATAATCTGAATTTTACCCCTCATCCCTCTCCAGTATACTCCCAATATTGCAAAAAAAAAATCCGAGAGACGGTGCGAGGGCTCCGCGCCGAAGATACTTACCTAGCCTATAACAATTTTACACCTTTTTAATTCCCGAACTCTTTGGAATCCTCATTTCTTTAACTTCGAACACACAATTTAAACACAGCCACCCCTTAACGTTCACTAGCATCACCTACTCCCTTTTCAAATATTTAAGAAATTTCAGTTTCTCCATAACGCCCCTTAGCACACGGTCAAACTACTAATTCTCCTGATCCCTTAAGTTTTCTTAATTCCTACTGTAACGCGCGCGTCAGATCTCCTTCCTGTTTCTATTTATCTTGGTACAGCACAGCTTCGATACTCATAATTTCATTAATAAAATTTATCAACTAGAACTAGCGACTCCTTATACCTAAATTGTTAACATCTTCAATCGGTCTTTTACACAGTCCCACTTTTACACAGTTAGTCTAACGTAAATTTCTCTTTATTGTATATCTCACTTAGCATATATTATTATTTTAATATTGTAATTTCTATAACATAACATCAGTGCAAAAATTCGTTCGCCTACTATTAGGTGATATTTCTTTCACTACCTACGTATACTTTTACCAGAAAAGCATCAAAAGGTTAAAGATAGCCCAAGGAAATACTTTAATTAAAAGGCTTGTAATATACCATTAATTTTAATAAAGACATTGGTTTAATAAAGCGAACGAACTTTTGCACTGACCTGATGTTTATCTGCCGCAAACTACGGGGTGTTTCACCCGTGGAACAGTAATAATAATAATAATAACAACAATATTCAACTACTTTCCGCGATATCACTCCTCTTTTTAAACGTGCCGTTTAAGTTCTTTTATTGCTATACACTTTCTTACAGTGGCGGACTGGTGATTGTGTCAGCTTGCCCAGAGGCAAGTGAACCCCCTTAAATCTCAGACAATATGTTAAAAATGTTAATGACCTTTTAGTGGCTTAGAAATATAATAGAAGTACCAATATTATTATTGTATGCAATTTAAATCTATGTTGTATTACTATTTTGATAAAAAAATGTAATAAAATCATTGTTTTAATACAATTATTTCACAAAAATTTTATTTATTTCTTATAAAAATTAAACGATAGCCTTATAGTTGTGCGCGAGTTCCCATTTGTCTCCTGGCAGCCCATAGTTTTAGACTCACTCCGCCACTGCTTCTTTATACAACTTATCTTCTTGTCCTTAATTCATCTCTCCACCCCCACCTTTAAAAAGCGAAAAACATATGTATTTGGGAATTTTTGGGGGAAAAATTTTAAGGCTTTTTTAAACAAACCTTTATGTATTCGAAAGTGAACATGTTAAACTACTTGTAGTAATTTTTGCTGTGGAAAATATAAATAAATAAAAGAAATATCAGCGATCTCCGGGCAGCGATTTTGTTTTCAGTAATTCGCGGCGATCACTCTAAATTTTTACTTGGTTTATCCGAAATACAAAATTCGCAGGAATTTAGTTAGTATATTAGATTATCTAGTCCTTAATCGTTCATTATCTCGAAAAATTAAGTGGTTACAAAATTTCGGCTTCTCATATAAAAAATGTCGATTTTCGCCACAATATAACTCTCATTTTTCATAATTTTTCATCTGTAAAATAGAAACTACGCAACGGAAATGAAAAAGCCACGATTAAGGACTTTTATTAGATAATCGAACATAATAACTAAATTTTCTCGAAGTTATTATTTCTGCTGAACCAGGTCAAATCTACAGTGGTCCCCATAAAGTGCTTTAATAAAAAAACGCTACCAAGAGATCGCCTAAGGTATAATTCCATTATTCATTTAGATATCGCATTGCAAAAAAAACTACAAGAACATTAAAATATAAACTTTCGAACACACAACCGTTAATTTAAAAAAGTCTTCAAGTCTATCAATACACTTACAAACTCCGGTTTTAAAACAGCAGGAATGGCGAGCCTCGCCCAATCGTCGCTTAATTACTGGCAATCGGCTTTGCAATAAACTCATCATCATTATTATTAGCGATCTAAAAGAACGCGGGCGCGACTCGAGTCCCGCGGAAATCGCGGCCGGAAGGCCCCTCGGTGCCGTGATTAAGCACGCTCGCCAGACGAGTGGAAATGGTGCGTAGTGGAGATCGGTGGCCGGTTTGCATTTATTGCCCCGCGTGGCCGCGAGCCGTGCTCGAGAGAGAAATCGTTCGTTCATCGATGAGAAAAAGAGGGTTAAGGGCCGGCAGAAAAAGGAGACCGTTGTCGGGCGGTTGGAAATGAGCGGGGAATCGAGCCGGGCAGAAGGGGTTGGGTGGCAGGTGTGGTGGGGATCCTACGGATCCTGGCTCGATTCGCGGCTTTCGTTCGTACGTGCCGCGATCCATGGATCAGTCTTAGTGCAACCGTCCCTTCGAACTGGTTGCCACCGCTTCGTGCAGAGACGCGCGCCACGGTCGATCGATTTAAATACACCGGACCGACGTGCCGGCCCCTTCGACACCGTAACGGAGTGCGCCTCTACCGTCGCGATCGACTCTCGCTGCGAAAGGATTCTGTGCTTCTCGTGAGTGGGTACCGATACGTTCTTCGGGCAGGCGAGACTTCGGCGGCGCGGCATCCCGCGAGGTGGGAACGTTGTGTCAACGAGGAGTACAATAGTGATACGGATGATAAAATCGACGAAGCCATAGCTGGATTTCCGGTCAGCCGTTCCGTTGCGCGGTTTCGGCTCGGTCACTCGGCGACTTCGATGCACGCGCAGACGGTGCCTCGGAACGAAAGCGTTCCCTCGGCTCCGCGTAGCTTTGCTGAGGTATACAGCTGTGTGAAAGGAAGTGGGTACAGTTTGGGGAATCGCTGGTTTTGGCTAATTGGTGTTTGGAAGAGTTCGTAACGGAACAATGGGATCGTATGGGAGAGTCGATAGATTCGGTGGAATGTGTTAGGAAGGTTGTGTAGCTTCGCTGGTAATTGGGGGATATGGAGTAGTATTTAATGAAATTCTTCTTCGGCTGAAACTTCCAGTTTTCAAGTCTATTATCTGGCGGGGAAGCAATTTCAGAAATTAAGCAGTTAAGCAGAAACGTTTCAGCATTTTTACTTAAAATTTATATTAACAGTTTAAACCTATCGTATTACAGTTGGGTAATAAATGTTACTGTGAGGGATGGAGGATTTTCCTAGTGGTATTTAGAATAGCGGTTTTTGGTTTGTTCTGGTGGAAATATTGCTCGGGAGCGTCAGAGTTTAGCAATGTTAATGATGGAAGCTAGGGTGATTGTAGATAAATATAGATAGACGGATTTGCATGTAAATTACACTTTATGTCCTTATTCGAGACGAAAATGGTATTCCAAAAAAATGTTCGAAGCAGGAAGAAATCTGAAAGTTTTAAATGTGGAGTTGACGAGGAATTAGGTGTATCTGACTTCCGTGTATTAAACAGAGCAGTAATGGAAATACTATTAACTAACTAACAGTATTATTTGACCCACAGTAGGCTTACTCCACGCCTAATCAAAATCTCATTAATTAAAACTATTATTTTCCTACTTCAGGCTTACTATTCCTTTCCTTGAATTTTACAGTAAGTTTTCCACGACACGATTTTCACGTGGATTGCGTATGCAACGTGAAACCCGTGCCTGCCTTATACACCTGCAATTAACTTGAAATAGGCAAACAAGCATTGCAAGAGTCCAGGAATGAGATTTCAAGTAGAGATTTTTTTAGGTGAAATTCGTGGAACAGTTTCCCAAGTCCTCGAGCTAAGAATTTCTGGAGTATCGTTTCGAAATAGCTTAGAAAAGGAAAGATTCGTTTAAAAATCAAACTCTTCGATACCGTCCTCGTCGATTCATCTGTTTTTTATTTACTTCTGTGGATAAATTATTCTCCACCTACTCGTTGCAGCTAATTAACTTTATACAACTCCCGCGGACATAGCTTCAACTTATTCTACGGCGAAAGATCAGAAACAATGACGAAAACAATTGGAAGTGGAGACAGATGAGAGAAGTAACACTTGTTTTGAAAGTAGCGTTACTTTCGAATTACGCGCTTAGCGGGAACTCCGGGTACGGCCGTTAAAGTTTCAAAAGGGACCATTTTCGCGCGACTGAAGTGTTTCCATTGGCGAGTGATTGTGATGTGCTTTCAGATGTAATTGGCACAGTGTGTTGGAAGTATGGTATAATTTACACCTCTGCCTGGATTACAAACGCTGCGCACTCGCTTTGGGGAAACATGTATGGCTGGTGAGTACTGCAACACATCAACCTCGCTTCATCCAAATTTCAAGTACACGGAAGGGGTCGCGTACCCTTGACAAGTCGGAATTTTTTTTTTGTATAAAGAAACGTCAGATTTAAAAATCAAGATATACACCTTGTTGTGTATAAATTAAGCTGTATTCTCTTCAAAACGAAATTTGATATCTTAAGAAATGGGGCCATAGCAGCCCTTTCTCCCAAAGCCTCTTCATAGTTCAAGCATCTACGGTACCAATAATATTTCAGAGATCGCTGGACCGATTTGAATAAAATTTTACAGGGATATTCTTAAGACTATAATCAAGCACTCGTCGGTACCGATTCTGAAGAAATTAATTTTTCTAAAATTGGCAGCAACTCAAAGTCAAGCATGTGATTATTGACTTAAGAATACATCTTCTTTTGTTAATAAAAAACAAAACAGGACACTAATCGAAAAATCGTCTAACCCCTTAAATAACTCAATGCTCCCACGCTACTTTGTATTTTTTAAATATCCACCAAAACATCTATAGTCCATCTATCCCTAATTAGGATTAATTAGCCTTACAAATTATATGAAAAACTTTAAATCATTCAGAGATTAAATACTCAAGCATGGCAAGCCTTGCGATGCAACTCAAGTTGCAAGACTTCAGGCGCCGCCACTCGTGCCCCGAAAATTGCTTGTAACTAAAGAACGAAAGGTGATCAGGTACACGTGCGTATGAACTTTATTCGTGTTTCGGACGGGTGGAAGCGATCCCGAAGGAAATGTGCCACATTCTTTCTGACGCCTCGTCCAATATGCGCGAAGCGTTTCTTTCACTGAAAGCGATGACGAAACGCACGGGACGTGGTTCTGTATGTACGAAAGGGCATCGCCGTGGTTTCGTGGAAGTCAGAGTTTAACGTTCTCGTTCATGCTGAAAGGAAACGACGTCGGGCCCGCGAAACGTGCGCGTACCGCCCAGCGGACGTATCCTGAATTCCCTGGTGGGCTTGCATACCTGCAAATATGGCATGTGCACACGGGGTCTAAGATTATATGCTGGAAACATCGCGAGAATATATCTGTGGCAAGATAATTCTAAATGTCAGCCTCTTTGTAAATGGCCAGGCTTCTTAAAAAATTTTTAAGTCAATCAGCTGAGGGATCAGTGTAAAATTATTACGATTAACACATTCGCGACCGCTCACGTGAATTCACGTCATTTCAAATTCTATTCCTGGTTGTTGCTGAAGTGAATTCACGTAATTTCATATTGTATTCCTGGTTGTCGCTGACGCGAATTCACGTCACTTCAAATTCAATTCCTGGTTGTTGCCGAAGTGAATTCACGTCATTTCGAATTCAATTCCTGGATGTCGCTGACGCGAATTCACGCCCTGCTATTTATAACCGAACGCTTAAAAGCAAGTGATACAAATTATGGAAACCGTTTTGTTTTAAACAACACATATTTACAATATTGATGTTTCAAAACATATTTTATAATTTTTATCTTCGTCCTAACGATACAAGTTTGCGGCAACTAGCTTTAGAATTTCATTATTTTCGCTGGTAGTCGGAATTAGAAACGTAAAAACCCTGCCGGCTGCGAGTGTGTTAATGTAATGATGTTAAGTATTAGTTATAAAGAATTAAAAATTTTTATTTCGACCGTAATAATTAATAAAAGTGATTTCGGCGCACTGGTTCGGTCAATTAAACAAAATAAAAATAAGCTATTTAGCAATTTTAATTATATAAGCTTTCAACGTTTCAATCTAGGTTTAGATCATCTTCAGGAAAAGTTTTAGAAAAAGAAATATAAATTATTGCTTATGCTATTAATTGAGTTACAGTGCTCTGGCACTATGTGTGACCTGCGAGTCGGTTGGAATAAGATGATCTAAACCTAGATTGAAACGTTGAAAGCTTATATAATTAAAATTGCTAAATAGCTTATTTTTATTTTGTTTAATTGACCGAACCAGTGCGCCGAAATCACTTTTATTAGTTATAAAGCATTAAAGTATTATATAATTTCGAGATTCGCAGACGTTATTCTGATTTATAGGAAATCTTTGTTCAATTAATTAAGAGAGTCAGCAGTTGAATGGAATTAAAAGGGTACTACTTAGGATATAAGTTAGAGAATTAACTGGGATATGAAGGTCGTTGCAACTCGGGAGCGAAGGATAACTGCAATGTTTATATGAATTTCTTTTATTGTTTTCTTATTGCTGACTATTACTGCTACGTTCCCCACATGTTGTGTCACACCCTGTACGTGTATTTTTTGTATTATTCAATATGCGTCTGGCTTGCTGCATGGCGTGGGCAATAACGCGTCTGTCGTTGGTCACGCAACAATGACGGTCTCTGAAACTTTTCCGGTTGCGGGACTCGAGGTCTTTGTTTGAGGTCCTCCAAACGCGTGTGTAATCACACTGCGTGGACATGGTCATGTCGAGGCAACAGCTTGGTTTCGCACGTTTTCGACGTTACACACGTGTTGGTTCACCGACTAAGGGAGTGTACACAGTTTGAACAAGCGATT
The DNA here is from genome assembly GCA_963932335.1 of Andrena marginata. NCBI lineage: Eukaryota > Metazoa > Arthropoda > Insecta > Hymenoptera > Andrenidae > Andrena > Andrena marginata. Next base: position 48,648,014 of record OZ010659.1, on the reverse strand, counting down.
TCCCCCTTTTGCACACGATTATTCTACAGAACATATCCCTGGTAGCACAAAATATTGGTTAAATATTTTTTCAAATATTAAAAAAATATTTTTTTAGCCACACTTTTTAATATGAAAAAAATGTTGATTCGAAATATTATATACACATACTGAAAATGTGAAATAAAGGTTTAGAAAATATGAAACATTTGGAAAAAAATGTTTTCTTTCTACCATTCAATAAATATTTACTTTATATTTGAAAAGGAATGTTTTTTTCATAACATAAAATGAATATTTCCCGAACATTCGGAAAAAATGTTTTGTTTCAAACAGTAAATAAACATTTACTTTATATTTGAAAAAAGAATATTTTTTTCATAATATAAAATGAATATTTCCAGCATATTTGGAAAATATATTTGCTTCTTAATCTAGAATAAATATTGTATGTATGTTTAAATATCAAAAAGATATTGAACCTCTATTTAATATTGGATGTATGTGCATTCAATATTTTGTGCTACTAGGGATATGTGCGGTTTATTTGAACAATTTCTGAAATTCTCAAGGAAATCTGTAAAACTACGAGGTCAACGCTATTAGAATTAGAATTGAATGGAATTAGATTTAAAGGTGGGAATTGTCAAGCTACCCTAAATAATAGGAGTGTTCAAACATATCTGCATCGATAATAAAATATACACAGTTCCCTTGATCGTTCACTTTACATGGGAATAATAAATCACTCTTCAAAAAATATATTTAAGTTACCAAAATTCGCAGTACCTAAGCTACTCAAAACACTCCAGTACTCACTTCGATTTCCTTTGTGTACTCAGCTCTTCACGAATTGACATTCTTCAACTTGGAATAAATTCCCTATTCCCCAGTCGGTATTCTAGTAAAAAAATTTAAATAAAATAAATAAATCCGTTTCCAATAAAATAAAATCACTAAAAATCGTACTCACCCCAGTGTCCCAGCTTCGAAGCTCGAGTTATTTTGCTCTGTCGCGAGATATCGTTCCAAGGGCGTCGTAAGATTCGCCGACGCCGTGCTTCCCTTGTCGCAATTAGCGCGATGAAGAGAAAGAGAGCGGGGGATGTTTAAAGGGACTAACGGTATGGTAAATCACTGTATCAGGGCTGGATTTATGCTCGTTTCGCTAAAAAGGACGGCCTTGGTGGGCGAATAAATTCTATGGAATTCCACGTGGCCGGTATCGTAAGCCGCAGCGGAGCGTAACATTTACGTTTGCAACGAGCTGATATATTATCGCGATTGTATCGGCGAATGCAACACAGAGGGATCTCGCAAAATTCGCTGCAATGCATCAGCGGCGATCCAGAAGTAACGAGTTCCCGATGCTTCTGCCGCTTGACTTCCTGCGGGGCGAACGATTCGCGTTAGGTGAATTTGTTATGTTCATCTATGGCTGTTACACAGGGCTGCCTTTACCAATGGGCTAAATGGGCGATAGCCCAGGGGCGTCCGTGATCCAAGGGCGCTAAAGAATCAAATACGTTGAAATGCTTTTTTCTCTTCAATTTTCGAGACAAAAATTTCATTCGCGGGCATTGTTTTTGTTCGTGTTTACCTTGGTGAAGACCCGGGGTTGTAATGTGCTGCCTTGCACCGAGTGCAAAGAAATTGCACCCTTGGGGGCTAGGGCGCCGAAATTTTTTAGCCCAGGGCGCTCAGATTTGTTAAGACAACCCTGCTGTTACGCGCAATATAAAATTCGCTTTGAATTGTGCGAGGGTAGATTTCAGTTATTGGTGATGTGTTCGAGAAGTTTTGGTGGTGTGTAATAGAAAATAAGGTTTTGTATAGGGGGCGTGATTATGCAGAAAGCACTTTTAAACAAATTACTAACATTTACTAGATTGGAGCAGTTTGTATGAAATTTTATTACACTATAGTAGCACCTTGTTGAATCTTCGTGGTTTTCTCTAAATTCTACTGATTTATGCTAAATTCCACGCAATTTCACTAAATTCCAAAAAGTTGCACGATATTTCATTGTGTGCCTCTTTCACAAACTCTCAGTAAATTTTACTGAATTCTCATTCCCTGAATATTATAATCTACCGGATAAAAGCAGAAGCTTCATCGTCGACGTTCAGTTCTCAATAATCAACGTTCCATTCTCCCTGCGAAAACCATAAAATCCAGTTAATATTCTGCATTGTAAAAATCTACCCGGCTTTGTAAAAAGAAACGAAAACTGAATTTGATTCTTTAAATAAATTTCTATAATCACCTAATGAATTTTACTGAATTTGCATTAAAAATATTTTTATCCCTTCAACTCGGCTTCCCCCAAGATTAAATCCTGAGTGCGCCACTGCTCAGACTTGTTCTCGATCTGTTTAATTTTTGTGAAAAGACTATCCTAGCGCTGTTCATGGTGTAGGAGAAATGTAGTAGGAAGTGGCGTATCGCATTGCAGCGTGTGCGTTTAAGCAGAACTTTGCGCGTGATATCGCGGCTGTCGTACAAGTCACAGCACACCAGCCGCCATTCCACTTCTGCGTGCATCTTGCCTTAGTCTGTCTGTCACGCATGATCAGAGTAGCATGGGACTTGGACGCGCACCAGGTGGAGCGGGATCAATTAAGCGTTGCTGATGACTCAATTTCCAGGTTGATCGGTCGTGTCGATCGCAATGGGCTGTAAGTCCGACCGTAAAAGAATCCGGTGAAATGCGATTCTTCGGGCGAAAGGCCGCCGCTAATGGCACCCCTTTTTACACGTGGGTATAATAGTGGTTTTCAGGGGGAGAAAAACGAAGGAGGAACAGTACATATACACTTCTAGAATCTTCACTTATTGAATCCTAATTTCTCTTGTCTCTTCTTCTTATACTGTCCAAACTTCTGCAGTTATAAGTGGAATAGTCCTATTGTACGCTGTGACGAATATACCTAATTGTTTGAGAATCGAGGATGGCACTGCCTTTTTCAGACTTCAAATAGAGTACATTAAAAAATTATTGAGTTGTTGAAATGGTAAATGATGTGCGAAGTGGAATTTTTCAATACTTTTCTTCTCCACTACTAAGAATCTCGATACGCCAACTAGTGACAGAAAATTGAACTACTGTGAGTAGGCCGAAATCCGTCGAAGCCCATACGATTATCAGTGTTTATATAGACATGTTGTGAAAAACGAGTGTCTTTGAATTTCTTTGAAGACTAAATTTTTACTTCTTCGATTAATAAATACTTGTCCGGAATGTTCGGTGTGATCCGGGCCTACTTGCAATAGTTTGCCGACTTGCCACCACAGCGCTGAAATCTAAGCCACGCCTCCACTTGGTTTCCCAATACCTATACCCACTTATCTCGCGACAGCTCTAGAAACTAAAATAAATTATTCCAGCATTTACAGTGTTCACTGCAAAAATAATTCTTAATTCCTTTGACACTTACATCGTTTACCATTTTAATTCCTCCATAATTATGCGTTGAAGTCTATCAATTATTCACCTTACATCCTGCACAACTTTCTCAATTCCCTTTTTCTTATTAACCTTACATCACTTATTATATTCAATTATCAATCCACGACACGCGTTGCCATACCCTTTCCCAGCGAAATTTTAATCACTTTTAATTACTCCTGCATAAACATCTGCCCCTTCCACAGACTTTACCATTCATTCGTCAGGCTCCATCCTTATTTGTTCTGGCAATTAACGTTGGCAATCCCCCTCCGTCCGCTGTTCCCCCAAGGTCGTTCGATAGCTGATTCTCGGTACACGCATTCCCTCGGCTACATACTTGCATCGGAAGGAGGATGGCTGATTATTACCACCCCCCCCCCCCCGGGGGGGGCAGGGACAGCCAGTAATTAGACTCCACTCTTTTATTATCCACTTGCTTCGGGGATGAACGTGGCCGCGATGAAAGTCCATACTATTCCTGAGTTATTGGCGTCGTAACGATAATTCAGAATCGCCGTGGGGACGGGCGAAGGACACGCCGAGTTCACGTGTGCAGATTGATAAGCGGGGGTAACGCAGACTCCCTGGGCGTCGTATTTTATACGTCCGGGTGTATATTTAACGTTATTGACGGTCCGTGTTCCGCGCCGTGTAATACTTTGTACGTCGTTTCGCGTCCCACCCCGTCGGGGCACGGTCGCATTTCTGCGCATTCGCCGGGCCTTCTGGTCGCGCTATAATTAACGAATTAATAAATACGTAGCTAATGGACGTGCCTGTAAATATTTCTCCGCGGAGTATGCACCAACTGGTCGAGTTATAAGTGGGTGCAATTTATGGCAATGTTCCCAAAGTTTCTGCCGATCCTCGAGGAGCTTGTTACTGGAGGGCGAGGCTTTTATCCGAGTACTTATCAATGGGGTCTTAAGTTCGAGGTTAAGCTTCGATCGACGGGTTTATTACTTCGGGCAATCTTGAGCTGGAAAGGTTTGAAGCGGAGGGGTCGGTTTGATTAATAATACACTCACCCCTCGATTTACGTAGCAGGTACTTTTTATTCGCGATAAATAATCCCTCCGTCTACGCGGCACTTTATAAACGCAATTAGAAAATATATCTTTATCGTATGAAACCGAAGTAGAAGGGCTTCGAGCTGGGGACGTTTCCTTGCGAGTGACGAAGGGGTAGGTCTGTGTTAGGGATTGTAGGGTAAATCCGGGAGACGCGGTCGGGCTGGAGAGTTGGTCGAATGGCTATGTTCAGACTCTACATCTGTGTATATGTAAAAGTCTGTTAAGGTTTAGAACAATTAGGGTAAAGAGTACAGTTGTTGGCCACCTGACAGTGATTGACCGTATTTTGAGAAATAAATGAATATAAAGAAATACCAATGTTATGCCTTTTTTTAATGAACATATTCATATTCCTTGTACTTTCTTGCTTCGGATGTAATCAATATTTCTCCACTCATTATATACTGCGATTATGTATAAAAGCAAATAGGATGACTCGGCTTTGAAGCTTGGAAATTACAGCCATTTAATCAAAAAACCATAAGAGTACAGTTGAAAGTTTGCGAATAGTTTACTGTATCTATGATGTGTATATATCTCATAATCGGTATATATCGATAAATAAAAGTTGAAACTTTATAAAAGAATTATTTATTTGTTAAAATTATACATATATTATGAAAAACACAGGGGGCCAACAACTGTCGTATGAATAATGTTGAATGATAGTAATTGGCCGGACGGCCAGTGACTGTTTTTTAACCATGTTAATGGTGAAACAGTAATTATCCGCCTGCTAAAAACAGAAACAAACACGACAAAAACATACTAAATAAAATATATACATTTTTATTGAATAATTTTAATTTTATTTCTATCACCAAATCAGGTAACATTTTCTTTTAGGTTATATTACGTATCAAATAGCGGCCAATCACTGTCGAACCGATTGGACAATTACTGTCTTGACCATGCCAATAACTATATTTCTTCGTAGGAAACATAATTTTTGTATATTTTTATACATTCTTGATTATTATTTTATAAACTCTATTTATTTTTAGATTATTAGGGGTTTTTCGTACTTATTTATATTGATTTCCATTTCAAATTTACTAAATTCACATTTATAATTCATTATTTATGTGACACTCTTACTTAAGTGGCCAACCATTGTACTCTTTACCCTAATTCTCTAAGAATCAACTGTTTCGTCCAACTCTCCAGCCCGACTGCGTCTCCCGGATTTACCCCATAAAAATTTCAGAAATCGACTCGATCCTATTCCATAATCACCCGTCATCAATCCTGTCCTTCTAACATTACTCTACGGTACCAAGGGGGCGTACAAATCATTCGATCCATTCCTCGTGCTGTAACAATAGATTACGTGTACGCGATAGCGGGTGCTCGCGTTGATGCCTAAGTAGAAACCGCAGGGAAGTAGCGAGACTCTGGCGTGGACGTTCGCGATTAACATTTCCCAATGGATTTCTGTCGCTTGTAATCGATCTCCCCGATCCTTCCTACGCTGCTCAGATATTGTAAAACCCGTCGAGGTCTCCAATGGGTCCGAAAGGTACTCGAGCGGAAAATTCCCGCGGCAGCGGATAGCAAAGCCGGGAGCCATTTATCTAATATCTCGTCACGCGTGTGTACATTCTTGTGCCCCGGACATTAATTAACCTAATCGCGGCGCTGGAATCGGTACGGGGAGATGTGCGCAACCGTGTCCCGCGGCTCGCAGAATCCCGGAATAGATGTTAAACGGCGAGATTCCGTAATAGTTAGGAAGGATACACGGGGGAAGATGTAATCGTGGCTCAACTAATCAAAAGCGGGGTCGCCTTTTAGCGTCCCCTCCCGAAACTTGTTTGCGTAATGCGACTGTGCCGAGCGTAAGTAGACTTTCATAAGTGCCTGTCCACTGGCACCAGTCCCTCGTTCGCTATTGTTAACAGATCGGTACGAAATACGATGGGAACAACGAACGGGGAGGCGATATTTTTGTTAGCTAGTCAGCTGTAGAATTTTAACCTTACAGGATCAGTTTTGGGGACATTTCTTAATCTGTTAAGTGGGGAAGATGAGTTACCTTGGTATTTGAAAATTCCTTTGCATGTTTGTAACTCCTTTTCTTTCTCCCTATCATTCCTTTGGACGTTCAGTAATTAATTATGCTCGCGAAAAAGCAGTAGATGTAGTATCAGATTGCGTGTAAATGTTAATTCGTTTTTCGTTATCTAGGAATGATTTTAGTTAGCAGGTTAGTTTGGTGGTGTTTAGTGCTAGAATTCGTGTGGATGATAATTCCATTCATTTGTAGCTGTGATTATTGATTTTGAAAGCAATAATAGAGGACTTGGTCAATGCACTTTCAATTATTTATTATTAAGACAAGGTTCATTTGTTGACTTTTTCTGGGGCAGCGTTAGTTTAGAAAATACAAAACCCGATACTCAAAATTGAAAATAATATCCCCTACCGTACACAGCTTTAAATATTGAAACTTTTCTCGCCTCGCTTTTATCGGTGCAAATAAATTAGCAAGACACTTCTAACGATCACCTAAAATTACGACAGGTGGATGCTGGATTTGGTTCGATAGATATCGACCGAAATTTCGAACATTCCGATCGGTGGTTTTTGAGCTGACCGTGACAAAGGGCGCAGAGGTGTTGGCGTTTGAGCGCAACATCTCGGTTAGCTCTCTGTGGACCGGTCTGCCCACCACAACCGCAGGGAAACGAACGAAGGAAAGAGAGAAAAAAAAAAGAAGGGAAAAGAGGAATAATCCTACCGTAGGAAACGGCACGGTACACGTCTCCGCTGAACACCGTCGTCTTCCAAGCCGATAGCAGGGCCCTTAAATCCTCGTTGCGGTTTCGTATCTACGATACACGGTGACATCGCACATTTCTTAGGTGTGCTCAGTATCACCCGACTTCTTAATCTCGGACGTGACAAATTACCACTTCGTGCCAAGAAAGTCGTATATTTATTTGCCCTCGTGCTGTTTTATTTCCGCCCTTCCGCCGTTTCGCGTAAACACGATTTGGTGGGCTGTTTGGAGAGCTCGCGAAATATACTGGCGCGTGTTGGGTCGCTGGCGAAACTTCCGCCTGGGAATGATCGGGGGATAAAGTAGTCGAGACGTTTTGGTATCCAAAGATTGGGAAGGAGCTTCTTGGGATTCGGTGGGTTCGGGGAAGAAAGGATATTTTGTAGTAGTATTTTGATAAAGTTACAAATGTTAGCTACGGAAGGTGTTTTCATTTGTATAGGCTAACTATAATAGTGCCTGTGTACTCTTTGGTTCTCAAATCCTCCCTCAATGTTCTTTGATTCCCAAAACTCTTCAGAAAATGGATTTTTATTACACCCCAATTGTCAGAATCTTCTTTCAAAGTCTTTACTTGAAGAGTGCTCGTAGAAAACACTACAGGTGCAAAAATCAAATTCTGTACCGAGTATTGTCATTGGCACGTAAAATATTTTCCAAGAAAAAGAACAAAATATTTAATTTTGGTCCTTACAGTGTTTCCTACAAGGACTCTTCAATTCTTAATAACTCTTTATTCACTTTGCACCCTCGAATTCTCAAGCTCTCGATTTTTCCACCTTCTGGTCACCTTCAAGAACACTGACCCCCACACACAAATCCACAACCATCAGACCCACAGCAAAGATACCTACTTAACTCATCAGTGAACGAAACACGATCTTCATTAAATATCTGCTAAATCATTAAATATCCAACAGAATCGATCTAACACGAGTTCGGCACTCTTCCCTCCTACCTTCCACCCGACTTCCATCGAAGTTAACACGTAACACTTCACACGACTCCCTCATCAGCCACTCCGGCTGCCTCCACTTTCTAATCCCTATTTTCGCGATACTTGAATCGCCCTCGTAAAGCCCTTTCATCCCCATAATACTTCGTAATGAAGCCATTTATCGAACCTGATCGAAGCGACAGTAACAAGAAGCTTTCATCAGGCCCATCCACCGGCGAGTTCAACGAGCGCCAATGGAACCCACCAGCAGAGAATTAACCCTCCAGACGCGTATCAGATTTTATGATTCACCGTTTCCTTTGTTGCCCCGTGCGTTATACTCGGCGTAACCATTGCATCAGCGCGCGCGGGCGCGCGTGAACGCGCATGTACATACGGTGAATTTCGAAGGAACGCAACGAAACGGACGATAATTTATTCCGCGGCCGTAAACTTCGCGGCGGACAGCCTTCCTACGCTTGTTTCCTCTCCGGCCAAAAGTGCTAAGCAAACACGTATCCAGGGGGTCTCGATGTTGCGCATACGTTTTCCCTCCCTCCCTCCCGCCGCCACCCTTTTCCTCTTCCTTTTCCTTTCCGTTTCTCCTACGCCTCCCCTGTATCTCGACATCTTCTCGCCCAGCCTTCGCCTTTCTTAACGCTCAGTCCCTTTGTGCGCGACCCTCCAGCTTCCTTTTTCCGTCCCCGCGTGAAATCGACATGAATATTCCAAGCTTGTGTCGGACTTCTCACAAGAGTCTGGAGTTCAGTTTCTTTTGTTTTTTTTTTGTTCTCCGTTTGGTTGGTAAGAAAATTACGACAACGGCTTTGTTCCCGACTCATTAATATTCGAAAACTCGTCTCAGTAGTAAATCGAGAAATTATGGGTAGATCGTCGCCAAAGTAGAGATTCTTTTAAATGCATCTGCGCGAATAGAATAGTGGACACACAGGTTCCTCTCTCCTTCAATCCCCATTCTCGTCTTTCATAAGACATCGCGGACTGCCGAGTCGGCCTATAACATGCACAGTAGCTGCATATAAATACGCCTCGAACGCGCAGCTTCACGGAACTTCATTTAACGCGAGTATATCCGTATTAACAGCTCAAGGGTTTAAAGTAACCCAAGCATCGCTCCGCGGAGTGTCTTGATTACTTGATAAAGCACCTGTCCGTAATCCCCGGTAAAGGCGTGTAAATTCTAAGAAAATTGCTTTCGAACTTTCATCGCCATCTTCAACTCACATCTGAGACGAAGGCTATGGAGTCGCGCGAAGTTGAAGTATGCAATTCTGCACGTGTATTCTTGCGAGTTATAAAATTCAGTTATACACTCTGACTGCAGTTGCACAGCCAGCTGGTTCGATTGACATCATCATTCACAGCAGCGAAGTGCATCAAGAGGCAAAACAGCTAGGCGATATCTGCGCGTCGAATAAATCAGAGAGATGCGGTAGTTATACCGCATCGTTCGCTTTATCGCGTAAAAACTTCTCGGTCAAGTTGCACGACCTAAGGCGGCCGACGTACCCTCGCGATCCTCGCTTTGATTAGCGCCCTTCGCGCTTTGCATACTCGCTGATTTCACGTCCACTTCCCTGAGTACACGCTCGTCACCGGCAGAATATTCTTTCCCCGTAATCCTGCCATTCGGCTGGCCGTAAGAAACGATCCTGGGAGAATTCCTATGATCGATGATTCCTGGAATGAATTCCTATGATCGAGGGCCGATCGTCGCAGGGACGGTTTCCAATTAATCTGTCGTTGCGGCGCGGGCAACGGGCGGCGTTAACAAGCGCGATTAGATAATTAGATAATTCGCGGACGAGGGTTCGAACGATAAATCTGGTATCCCCGTGTTGTATTAATTGCCGGAACGGTATCGAGGCTTCTTTGTACGCAGGGGCTACATGGTTTAAGGGGGATTCAGAGTAGCCTTAGTCGCGGTTGGATCGCGATAGGCGATTATTCTGTGGAATGAAGGTAATTGTAGGGTGGAATCGCGTTTGCGAGATAGAAGCTCAAGCTTTGCATGTCTTCGAAGGGCAACAATCTTTTTGCGATTAAGATGTGCCTTGAGTAATAGTGGCTGCGTGGAATGTGGTTAATCGGAGGAAAAGCCTCGGTTGATTTTGTCATTCGATATACGCTACTTTATAAATTGCAGCGTGGTACAAGAGGTGCTTCAAAATTGCAGATCATTTAACTCTGTAGTTGTAATTATGACCTCATTTAGCTTGTCATAGTTATCATAGTTTAGAGAGCAAATAAACGGGAAAACGGTAGATCTTAATTGAAACGTAGAGTATACCAGTGTACCAAGCAGTAGTTGTATCTTCAAATACAGAAAAGACACCTGCACCTCAGATTTTAATCAGGATTCTAACAAGGGAAGATCCCGAATTCGAAGATTCAAGAAATTCTGAAGCTTTGTGAAATTAAACGGGTGAAATTAACCGCTGAAAATTCGGCTATTTTCCGATTTTGTGTTATAACTCAGGAACTGTAAGAGATAGGAAAAAGTTTCAAGACAAAAGTTACTTCTTTTAATTAGATCCCTCATTTATAACACAAAATCGAAAAATTACCGGGTATTCAGGGGTCAATTACACTCCCTTAGAGTGATTTTCAGGAGCAAACAAAAATTTCGTTATAATCAGAAGGAAATTCCCTACATATTCACAAGGTTTCAGAATTTTTGGAATTTCCGGGATCGAGATGTTCCCTTGTAAGTTCCTTAGACTATCCAATATTCCAATTGGTCGCTTGCCACCAAAGACCTCCCACAAACATCCCCCGCCAGCCCGTCTGACTTCTCCCACAAACTTAACTATTACTCGTTACACCTGCGCCACAATCCAAGCGCAACACTGTACACCACGCTCGCCGTGCGTTGCGTGCGCCGCGCTCGACCGGGAATAAATAAAAGCGCTTTCGCTTTAGCCGTGGTTGCGCGGAAAAAGGAAAGGAGAGGCTCCCTCGCACTTTTATCATCGCCCTGGGAACGGGTTTCGCATATTAATTGATTCATAGTGACCGTGCCCCCGTCGATTTGCATATGAAATCCCCGCTTAATTCGCGCGGACGCCGGCCGCGTTAACAAGCGTGATTAAATAAGTAGATAATTCGAGATCGAGCCGCGCGGCGGTACGGGGCGAATTCCAATAAGTCAGGAAATCGGCTGGAACGCCGCCGTCGCTGCAAAGGAGGCCCCCCTCTTTCGCCTTGTCGTCGCTGGCGCGGAGATTCCGGAAACGTGGAGGTTTTCGTTGCACGGAGACGCGGCGCGGGAAAAAGGCCTGGCTGCTCCGCGAGGCGTACCGGTCCCATCGGGACGAGATAATGACGGCGCGCACGGCGAAAAATAAAAGACGCCGCAGTTAGGGAAGGAGGGGGAAGAAAAGGAGGAATAAGAGGACCCCTCGATCCGATCCGCTGCACGCATGAATCGTTTCGAAGATCGTATGCATAATTACCGATCCCCTTCCCATCCGAGGCCCCGTTTCCTTTCGGCTTATGGACACCGAGGACGCTCCACCGTTGCTCTCGCGCAGGCCGAGGTGTAACTCGTGGCACATTCGAGCTACATAGTTCCCCGTGTGCAAGGAATACGGAATGATCTGTAATCGGGCGCCAACACCTTAAGGGGGTAGAAATCGGGAGCACGGAATGGGGGGATATGTAGCATGAAGCTTTCACTTAAGTTTCATCATCGTCTTGAAACTTTATACCCCATGTATATGCACCCGGATCACTTCCCATAGCGCTTCCAGTGGTAAATTCCAAAACACCGAACCCCCACGAGCACACTTCGTTGCAGGAACGTTGCACAACCGTTGCAGTACATTGCAATGTTGCCATTTGATTGCAGGTTGCATTGCAATATTACTGCAACATTGTGGAAACATTGCCGTAAAATATTGCAATGGACATGTTATTATAATTTAATTAACTTCCCTTACATTTCTTTACCGTTACCGTAAGATCCTAGTAATATTACCGAAACTGGAATAATTTCTGCAATATCGCCGAAACGGTGAACGAATAATTCCTGCAATTTTTCCGAAACGTTCCATGAAAGATTCCTGTAAGATCTCCGAAACGTTCCGTGACCATTGCTGAAAAATCCCCGAAACGTTCCGTGATCATTGCTGTAAAATTCCGAAACAACGTTTCAGAAATATCTCCCGCAATGTTGCACAAGGGTTTGACATAGCAATTTACTTGTAACGTTTCGGGGACACTCCCTGCAATGTGTCTGCAACGTTCCTGCAACAAAATGTGCCGTAGGGGACCCGACGAATTATATAACGATTCCCTCCCCGTCGATAACTCGTTAACAAGGGATCCAAGAAGAATCGCTCTACCTGGCGCTTCAACTCTCCGTGGTCCCATTCCAGAACCAAAACAATCGACAGAGGGGTGGGCCGAGGGAAACGTCCAGCGAATGGGCGTTGCTTTATTTTTCCTTGTCCTGGTTGATTTTCCTCGTCACGAGTGGCAGCGGGCGCTGGGCGTGTATCCGTAGCTGCCGCTTTTTGCTCGCGCTCGCTCCCCGATGAAAAAGCAGAACGATCCAGCCGGATCACCTCCAGAAAGCGCAACGACAGGGAAGACATCGTCACTTAGCACTCCTGCGCGACGACGGAGGAGCACGAGCTGGCCCGAGCGCGCTTCTTGCATAGGCTAATCGCCCCGTATTACGCTAATGCAAGCCTGGCGAACGGCCTCGCGCAAACTCGCCCTTAGCTTTACACGGATAAACGCGCGCAACGGCATAGAGAAGTCAAGGATGATTACAGGGCTTCGCGGCTGGCCTCCAGAGCAGGCCACGCTGTTCACCTCGACCGACGCTCTCGCGAGACAGTTTCAATGGCGGGTTGCAGGCATCCAGGGGGTTGCGGAATAATGGCTCGCTGTCTGCGTTGGAGCCGCGCTATTCGAAGGTTTTTCTATTAAACGGGAGCGAAGACACCGCGGACAGGCTTGATACCCCTTTCACGTTCAAGTTTCTTGCGTCGGCGCGAACGCTGCCCGTTGTCAGGCCTCGATCACTGTAATTTGAGTATCTGTTCGCGGGCTTGCGAGTAGGTACACTTGTTATCGTTTCCTTGATCACTCACTGGCTCAGCTTTGAATTGAATTAGCCTCCCTTCTGGTTTCAACTCTTGCGTCTCGAGATTTGTGGATCATCGATTTTTATGATTTTTCTAAATGACAGTGCGAAGTTTCTTCTGGGGGTTTCTTGAGTAATATGCAATCCTAGCTGCTTCAAATTGTGTAGAATGGAAATGAGAAGTTTATTGTTTAGAAGAATCTCTGGATAGGAATTACTTTTGTTGTTTCTTTAGTGGAGGTACGTAGTGCGTGATGTTAAGTATACTGTCAATGTCACGAGGAGTGCGTGAAAATTGGAAAAATACCTATAGGGAGTGTTTCCAGCGATTCGGGACGAGAGACGGAGGGTAAATGATGGGTTTTTATCGTGACATACGTGTAATGTTACGCCTGGTAGCCGGTACAGTTGTTCGAATTAATGCCCTCTTGGCGTACACGTTCGCTTCGACGTTTCATCGAACACAATTATGGGCTTAAAACAGCGTGAGTTTCCTCGCCGCAGTTCCTGTGCCGCTAATCGTCGCGTATTACGATAATACGAGCTCGACGATCGGCGTTGCATTAAACTTAATGACTGCCAGGGTCGCATAAATAAACGTATGCGAGCGTACGAGAAAGTATTAAGGTACCTTGCGACCCTACTTGCCCGTTGAAATACTGTCTCGTTAATACATATATAATTATTCCAAATTTCCACCGATCGTGAGAATCGAGTCGTTTGAGAGGAAACGGTTGAAGAATTTAGTTACCTCCGTGTTCCTATTCTACAGATCTTATCGGATATCGTAATGGTTGGTTTTTAAGTTTGTAATCGAGTGATAGCATTTCATACCCCTATCAATTTTCTATTCGTCTTCACAGAGATCTTTCGTATCTAATCTCCAGAGCATGTCTTGATTTGTACCTTGCTTCTGAGACGTCTTATGAAATTGTTAAGGCGTCTGAGAAATTTTTAAAACGTCTAAGCCTTTCTCTCAATTCTCTATTTCTGTGCACAGAGATCTTCATTGCTTAATTAGTTCACTGTTTTAATTAGATATTGGCTCGCATTTTTCTCCTAACCTTGCGTCTGTGTAAACAGAGATCTCCACTATCCATGGGAATATAAATATTTACTTAGCTCGTTCTCCCAATTTTTTATACATTTCCACAGAGACCTACACTACCCAGCTCTCCACAGCTAAATACACACATCATTTTCTTTTTTCCAATTTCGCATCTACCTCCGCGGAGGCGCCGGTCTTCCACGTCCAATCACGTCTAAAAGGGAAGAAGTATTTTCACCACGACGCTGGAGGGTTAAAGAGCTCACGTAGCTGGGGAGATCGATCGTAACTGGATCGCGGAGGGGTTAAAAACAAAATGTATCGCCTTAAAGCGCTACCGAAGGTCGCACACACTCCTCGTATTTCTTCCCCCCCGACGCTCATTAGGAACTGTCAGTACTTTCACGCCGATCGCATTCCCGATCGACCGGCTCTCATGTGAGAACAGTGCGGCCGATTACTCCGCCATAACAATTATACAAGACTCGCGGCATTCTACCACGGTTCTCGCGCTTTCCGTGCACACCAGGGCGGATCGGGTTCACGGTAAGAAAACGATGGAATCGCTTAACCCTGGCCGCGAACGGGAATAGTCTCCTGTCCTTTGGGTGTGCTAGAGCAAGCATACACGGTGTATTGCGGACATGCCACCGAATCACTGTTTCCAGCAGCTCGTTCTATGTATTCTGTCGCTACCGCGTGTATGCTTAGTTGATGTAGCGTGGCTTCGCTTAACTCTTGAACGGCGAATAGTCTTCAACACAGGTTAGATGAGGGGCCTTTTGTCCTATAATAACATTCATATACACACGGAGATAAGTTTTCTAATTTTGGTCCTTATCTGGCTATTTACTATCCTCATCTTTTTCAAAAAGTAATAATAATGTCAAGTAATATACTAGGTTAGGTTTAATTTTTTATTATTTTTAATTACAACTTTCGAGTGCTACACACAGAGGTCCATTGCAGTAGGTAACATTAGGAAGAAATATTATTAAACCGTAGCGAATAATGTAATAATATAAGTCTTTATTACACACTAATATAAGAATACAAAGTGGTGCAGAAAGAGGCAGCAGTGCGCGAAATTCTAACCAAACTGCACGGTAACAAACTGAAAAAACAAAATAATCAATTCGCGTATGGATCGCATTACCAAATAGGAATCAGTAAAATTCTATTCATATTCTATCAATCGATAAAGTACCGTTCGACACACATCACTTGATCCAACAAATGTAAGCAGGCATGTAAGACAAGGCATACACGCGTATCTCTTATCATCGATGAACCAGTAGCCGTGCTCCCAAGCCCACGCGGTTAAAATTCGCGAACAACGCTCGCTCAACTAATACACCATTGTTGAAGCCACATTTTTCCCACATCTGATCCGTGTTTGAACGCTTTTGTCCACGGTTACACCCTGTACATGTAGGCGTGCTCGTGGGCAGAGTGGCGCGAGAGTATTGCAAATGGTTCTGTTGTCACCGCGATAGTTTCCTGGCACGAGTCGGCCTTATTATTTCTCGGTTAAAGGCGGATTCACACGTATCAGTTCTACGACGGTTCAGTGCTATTAATATCAGTGGAAAACATATATTTCCCTCGTTTTGGAATAGAGCAGTTGACATTTAACATGGCACGTCACATTTTACCACTGACACTAGCGCCACCGCATCGTTACGGATACCTAGTGATCCTCTAAGTCAACGATGCCCCGATGGGTGGCCCGAGATAACGAGCATTCATCGCGTTTTCCAAAGCTCGCGTGGAAGGGGGTACTCGAAACCCATGACGTTGCGGGCATGTCACGGATGGGGAAAACTCTAGTAGTGTACGTGTAGGCTCGTACCCTGAAATCAGCATGTAACCGTTACACGCTGATTTCATTGCGATTAAATTGATTTGATTTGTGGTTATAGGTTAATTTCAAGTCGTTTGGATTTGTGGTTATGGGTTATATTTATTGATGACTGGGTAATTTTTTAAACCCCGGGGGCGGTTTCTTTTTCTTAATAATTTTGTATTGTCATTCAAACTACGTATGCCTGCAAAGTTTCAAGTCTATTGGATAGTTGGAAGTGGGTTAAAATTGAGTTTCTAGAGTTGAACTAAACAAACACACATACAAACAAACTACACGTACACTACTAGAGTTTTCCCCATCCGTGACATGCCTGCAACGTCATTGGTTTCGAGCACCTCCTTCCACGCGAGCTTTGGGAAACGCGATGAATGCTCGTTATCTCGGGCTGCCCATCGTGGCATCGCTGCTCTAAGTAGTGACCGGAAAATGTGTTCCTCGTTTTCTATTGGTCGACGCAATTTGTGGCAAAACTGGAAGTAGAGAGAGGAAGTAAATAAGTAGAAAAAAAAGTTGTGATATTTTGACATATTTTTTAACCTTTTTTGTGACAGTTGCAGTGGTTAGAAAACCCAAAGTTAGAAAACCCTACGTGCTCCGTAGAGATCTTGAAACGGTCTAATGTATTTAACCTAACTACTTTCCAGATCGTTAAAATATCCTACTTAAAACAATTAATTAATTGGTACGTTAATGTGTTAACGATAATTATTGATCGATACATTACCTACTGGTACACCTATTACAAAAACTCGTATTTGGCTGTTACGAAATAATGACAACATGTTTTAATTTGAATGAAGAACGGCAAGAGGAAATAGTAAAACTTCAGTTTTCTCGGTTGTTTCAAAGTGCTAGATAAGACATTCTAAGGAGGGCAGTATTTTTTTAAAATGTTCACGCCGATTTGTGACTTTCGCTTTAGACCAAAATGGTCGGCACATTTTCCGATCACTACCTAAAGGATCACTAGTTACGGAACTGGATATGTGCGAATCCGCCTTTAACCGAGAAATACTGATGTCCGCGACACGTCAAGTGTGAACTGCTCCATCGCGAAACAGGGAGCTGATATTTTTTACCACCGCCACTAGCGCCACTGCACCGTCACGCAACTGATACGTGTGAATCTGCCTTAAGCCGGCGTCCAGCAGTGGATCGGGCGGTCGTAAGATATTTTTCCACGGGTCGTTGAAAGAGATCGTCGCTCTGTGCGCGCCGGGCACAGAGGCTTGCAGCGCATGTGGCCGTGTGTTGAACAGCCGCGGCGAGTAGATTCAGCGTACGTACGAGTGGCTTGTCTTTGGTACGACAACGGTTCGCGGGGTGGGAAAAAACTCGTCGGACGTCTAGTCTTGCTGGATTTTCAAGAAAACCGTGCGTATCTGCCGGTACGATGGGACATCGGCTGTCGGAAACGATCCTGTCGTTTTCAAGATGCTCGGATGCCAGCGACACGCTCGCATTACGAGGCGCGTCGTTGTTGCGGACGATAAAGCTTGAGGGCTCTGTTCGGCGAAGTCTGCGACGACTTTCCGTTGAGGGATTCTTGAGTCCCCTTATCTATCTGGCTTAGATATGCAAATGCGAACGGGTGGCAGTGTGTGTTATATATTATAAATAGTTTGACATGGTTGGTTCGTGGTGGACTTCAGTTGAAAGTAGGGGAGAGATGAGTGAACGGTTGTGGGGTTTGGTTAATTAAATTAAGACTGGGATAATGGATGAATTATTTGATTAGTAGGTGATAAGACGTGTTAAGGAGGAGAATCGTTGAATTATTTATTTCCCGATGCGGTTTTTGATGCGCTCTTGGGCTTTAGCTGTCGTGGGCTTCTTGTGCAGCACTTATGCGAATTCGTAATCATGGTGAATACTTATAGGGAACATTATTGGGGAATACTAGCTTCAGACGCTATTCGACACTTTTTAATATTATTGTACACTTCGTAAACGAGTTTAGTGAGTAGTTACATCTTTATCAAATTTTTATCAGAACTTCCTATTACATTGGAAACTGACACCAAATGATTACTAGACTGCGGAAGTTTATGTTAGACATATGTACGATATTTATGAGCATGCTCAAAATAAAAAATATATTTTAAAACCCTCTAATGACGAAACATATTTCTATCAAAGTCCCACGTGTCATTCAGTTCATTCCTATGAAAATATATATTTGCATAAACATCCGCAGTGTAATGATTACAAACTTCTGCAAAATAACAAATTCCCAGTATATCCAATCAGTATCTTCATTCAAACCTCAACCAAAAATGTTAAGCGACCCGTCATATCTTTTCCCACAGTTAACGATCTTCCCAAGACACCTATGCAACGATGCACAAGCGCTCAGCCACAGTGTTGCCCGCAGTACGACTCGGCACGTCCCTATTTTAGCGTATCCTATGGATGCTCTCTGTTCACAGAGGTCCTTGTACAGTTGCAATTAAAATTTCCTTTCGCGTATCTCTCGTTTCCACGGGCATTTCCATATTTCGACCACGCACATGATGCTTACGCGCATGCCCATAAATATCGCTGGACGTCGGCACCCATGCGCATTAACCGCCATCGCGGAAGCGCATCTGTTCTCCACGGAGAAGGATAAGCGTACAATTAATGGCGCGCTTAAGGAATTCATAACCGTTCGGCGGGGTAGCAAAGAAGGGGGTGGGGGGGGGGGCTCCTCCCAAGGATTTCGCCGTATTTCGCGTTCACGTGGACGCATGCGGGCTTGATAAATCCACTGTAATTTGCCAAGTGCCGACGGCGGCGTAATTGAATTAATAATTTCAGCTGAGATCGAATACCAGCGAACGTAACCAGCCTTTCCCTCCTCCCGGTGGCACGAGTCCTACCGATCTTCAACGGGGCTCGGTAGGTTAGGTTGATTCAGTTTTGCATAGGGTGAAGAGGTGTGACCTGTCACCAGCTGATTCTTCGTGAAAAGGAGAGTGAGAATTCTGGGAGATCATTTTTAAGCGCTACTCAGGTCCCGAGGCAAATCATTTCGAACGTGGACGTATAATACTTTGTGTATTTGGTGATCGTCTAATTGTTGATTTTTAATTATTAGTATGCTCACAGACGAAGTATAGAATAGACTTGACATCCAATGCAGTTTTCTGTTCCAGTGAAATGTTACCGGGAAAGTCTCGAAATAGATAGTGCGCGTGGTAGGAATTAGAATTCAATTACAAATGCTTTTGTTCGAGTAATAATTCACAATTGTTTTATGGACGTATTCCGTCGAACGGAAAAGAAAGAAAGATGGCAAAAAATCGTAAAAACATTCGCCTTTTAAACTTACTGTTTTGTTTGAGTTTATTTAATGCAAAACAAAATTGGAACGTGGTATATTTCAGTAAGGTGGTGAAGCGGAGAAGATATTTAAAATTTTCAAAATCCCATCAGTTCCAGCAGCTGGTTGAAATATTCTTTCTTAACGCTATACTCGTATTCTGGGGTCGGGTAGGAATAATCAAACAACCCTTGATAATTTCACATAAGTATTTTTATTTCATACAGAAGTTACAAACATTTGAAGTTACATTTATTTTTAAATTTTACCAAAGTATTGCCAGTTAAAGAAATTCTTATACCTAACCAGAATATTTGACAATCGCAGCTATTGGCTCGATTTTCACCGATTGCCAGGCCCCACCACGAGGAGTTTGCTGCGCTTCGAGACCCGCAGAGAGATACATGGAATCAAGGTTCCATCGATCTGTCTGTACATGAAAAGCTTAGCCTACTGAGCCAAAGAGACAGGTGGAAACAAAGTCCCACCGATCTTTTCGGTTTAGATGTAGAATCTAGGGAACTGCCAAGCAATCGCTCGATTGAAGGAAATTCAGCAAAGAAGGAAATACGGGAGGTAAGCATGAACTCAGTATTGGATGGCGCAGTTCCTACCACCCTGCTGTCCGAGTCGAAAGGGAAAAGCGTTCGTTGCTCACGGGGCGATTCCTGTTGCTCCGAGTAACCGGCCAGGTGCTCACTAAATGTGACCTGACTCAAGTCGACTGATACAGAGATTAGGCAATCGGACCGCGTGACTTACGCAGGCATTGTACCAAAAGTTGCACCCCCGACGCCCGAAACTTTTCCCTTTCGACGAGAACACCAGAGGACGAAACTGATCCATCCATACCGACTCCATGCCCAGTCACTTGCTTCCGGATACCAGCGGTGACCTACTCATAGGAGATGAGGAGCCAGCAACCGAACAAGAAAGCTAATAATTCAGTGACTACTTGGCAATTTCACATGGAGCGGAATTGTTAGTTACAATTGCAGAAGGCAGAGAATTCTTCGAGAAAAATTGATATTTCTGCTAAAATAGTCATTTCAGTGGCTATTTCTATGACAAATAATATTAACAACATTTACACTAACCGCCCAGTATAATTAATTATTAACTATGGTCGATACAACTCGAGATGTCAAGCAATTAGTAACATTTGGACTTCGAAACGATTTTCTACGGCGAATCGATTTTATTTCATTCTCAATGTTTAAACGTTCGATAAATGTTAATACTTACACGTATTATAATGTATAAATACATTCTATTTGGACTTCGCGATAATGAATAGTTGCAGGAACATTTGTAGAAATATTTAGTAGAATAATTTGCTTTCATACCAAGTAATGAAGTTTTTGAATATTATTTCCTTTAGACTCTATGCGACCAGTGGAACAAATATTTCTATATTTTTTACTCGGTTCTTCACGAGGAACGATGTCTTAAATGGTTCTACGTACCATGATCTATTGGATCCCCCGTGTAACTGCGTTCGTACAGCGTAAGATAGAGTTAGCGATTCATTTTCCCAACTATTGCGTCCGAATCGAACGCGATACCGGTTGTTATTATTAATTAGAGCCGTTATGGGTTGTAATTACGCCTCGGGGTAGATCGATCTCTGGTATTGCGCAATCTATTACCGCGCAGATAGCGGGTGCTTGAAAGGCTCCTTACTACAGCGACTTGTTTCAACATTGCTGCGACTGTGTAATCGTTGAGCACGATGATTAGGGGTATCGAAGATTATATTTACCCTGTGGAAAATCGTGGCCCCACTAGTAGAAGCGTGTGCCTGTGATTCAGCCCTAGACTCAACTAATTGATGTCTTGAAAAAAGATTTAAGATGCAAAGTTCGTTTGCCATCGGCTCGCTGCACTGTGTAGGCGCCGATAAAAAATCAAACGAATGGAATATGTAGTTTCTATCCATAGAATAAACGATTCCGCGTTAATTTCATCGTTTAATGCTCGGCGAACTACTTCATGACTTCCTGCACGACCGCGGCAGTGTGTATTTTAAGTGACACGAATTGGGTGGATTTTACACGTTATTACAGGAAGAAGTTTAGCATTTTCCTTTTGAATCGCTGAAACATAGCCAGCAGACTGCACGCTTGCGCAACTCTGTGTGGTTTAGCTCGGCACTTGGGCAATAAAGTACTCGTGGTTGAAGCTGTTAGAGCCTTTTCCCCGCAAACTTCCCGGAGAATGGTTCTGTCTTTATTTTCCCGACGTTAAACTTACCTTCGTTGGCGTTCTGAAACCGCGATTGTATTTCGGTTTGCTTACGTCATTACAATAATATTACCTCTACAACCTTCAATTTTTATCTACTAAAATGCTTGTTCGCATCTTCCACTCCTTACCAGCGAAAACCCTTCATGAGCACATATTAGGACACCTGCAGCATTTGAAAAAACTGCGACACTTGGTACCTACAGATTGAATACCCCCACTGCATTTAATTGAAAATACAAAATAAATTGAAACTTGTTAGAGCTCTTAAATAAACTTGCAATATTTTTCGCAATTATTCCACGCAGAGTAGGTGTCCTAATACTAATGACCCACAGCGTACATCCCGAACCCTGTAGCCTCATTAATTCCAACAACCCGTGCCATTAAAGCCACGAGGATCTGAATAAATCACTCATCCTCGGAAATCATCGATTCCCACCGTTCTACGTCCGTTCGTGCGAGCCTGCAGAGGGCTTCTCAAGGGATCTGCCGGGCCGCGCGATTACAAGATCGGCGTTGTTCCGCCGTTGCGGAGGGTGAATTCGTTAAAATCTCGGCCGGCTGGTCAGCTCGCCGAGCCGACCGCTCAAGCACCGACGATTACACAGCGCGATTTACTCTCATTATTCGTAATTGGTCGCGAGGAGAGAGCCTATGGTCATCGGGCTTAGCAGCCGCCTATTCGTGCCAGCCATTGTTGCGAGGATCTTCTTGCATGCAGAACGTACACGGCGGAGCGGAGCCGTCCTAGGAAGCACTTATTGTGCTTACCCACCATAGGCTTGCATCGTTAGAATTCGAAAAATCCCGGCTCCCGCTCCCCGGCCGTAATCTCACGACCATAATACACCGACGTACCGTTAGAAAAACTGTTAATGACGCTGGCCGCGCCGGCGTTAGGATGCTCAATGGCTCGCACAATATGGTGGCTCAAGTAGGAACAGGGGTCCGCTTAACGCGAACTGTGACAACTTTCGTAATTGAGATGCTGGTAAAGGGGACGACAGTTTCTTTGGCCTGTTGGTCACGGGTCGTTTGTATCTCTCTCGTGGAATCCTTGGAGGTAAGGTTTTTTTCTTGGAAAATGGGAAGTGAGGCTTCTTGTTTCTTTGAACTCAGTTGTGATAATTTCTTTTGTACGTACTTACATAGTGGAATCTGGAGGTTCTTTGTTTTACGATTCTCTCCTTAAACCACGCCTTTTCTAACGACTTACAAAATTATCCATTTCCTATTCACATTACTAATAAACACGGCGAGGAGGATACCTCCGGGATCCACTTCTTCCATAAATAAAAAGTAGTTGAATAATAACTCAGGTCGGGATATAATCCTTAATTCTCCAATTAATCAAGCACAGTGCTGGCATTATCCAATCCGCAACCCCGTGGTACATGGGAATCGTAATGACGCGGTATCACGCGCACAGTTATTACCAATAACACGGGTCCGTTTTCTACAGACGGCATTAACACGTCCCGCGATAAAATATCTTAATGTTAGAAGCCATAAAGAGTGAGGTAGGTGACCGTTGTCCCGTGTAATGCATTACTTTTAACGGAGCGCGTGCAGGCACCGCCGCGTCTCGGGGCTTTAACTACGCGCTTTGTATGTCCTGTAGCAACGATGACGTACGCGTACCGATACCTTTCGTCGTACACCTTGCTGTCGATGTAAATTTACGCATTTCTCACTCGCGCCCACGCGCAAACGTTTCGCCGACTTTTGCCTAGCGCGATGGCGAATAGATCGTCGCTTGTTCCACGGCCACGTTAATGGGGGACTTGTTTCTTTGCTAGGGGAGATACACCGGAGCACTCCTCGATAATTTGTGCGTAGGCACTCGGCGAACTTTTCGCAGCCTGACAGACGTAACGTTTATGTCTTAATATCGTAGTGGGTGGACTGTGCCGTGGAGTAATGCTTCTACTATGAAGTCTACTTGCATCGAGTATTCCATAATTGAGGAGGTCTTTTTCAAGTATTCGCGAAGGATTCGAAAATTCAGTTGCATTGCAACTGTAAAATTTCCCTCGAGTTATTACTTCCCCAAATTTTCAATATTTCAGCATTGACTGACACTGCGATTTATTCTCAGTTCGTTTTTATACAAAGTGAAAAATTCAGGACCTTACGACAAGAGTAGCCTAATTTTTTACAATTTTTGAGTTATGACGCGTAAATAAATAAATAAGAAAATAAAACTTAGGAGTCCCCAGGCGACTGAAGGAATAACTATTTTATATTTTTGCACTGCTCGTCGAATTCTATTTTTCTACCTCATTTGTGTTTTGTACCAGTTCGGCGGTACAACACTTCTTTCTTAGACTGAATATAATTACCGGGTGGTTAACGCCGTTTGCCACGGACTATCGTGAAATTCGTTACGAGTTTTTTTTCTCTTTTTTACCCCTCGCCGTTCGAAGTCAGGTTTCTTTTGGGAGAAGATTCGTTCCCCTCGATCAGATACCCAACGGAATAATCCAGCAAAACGTCTACAGGAGGTTTTTCTAGTAGCCAGTAATACGCGGCGGTTCGGTCTGGAGATCATGCCGCGATTTCCATTCATCATTTCAAACGAGCGCGACTTTATCTCCGTTCGTTGCGTGCAAGCCACTCGTAATACCGCGATAGAGTCCGTCGATTGAAGAAAGTATACGGCGAAGGCGTATTACGCACAGCAGGCTCTTTTATGGATCTTATTTTACAGTTTGCGCGACCTCTCTCTTATTTCGTAATCGCATAAAATTATGTACTACAAGGGGGCTGGCGACCACTAGGGTAGGTATTAACGAGACAATTACTTCAAAGGGGAATATTTCAAGGTTCTTTCGAGTTCTTATTCTGTTATTTTGTAATGATTTAAACGACGAAGGTAATTAGGAAGTTTTATGAAACAGTTTGTCGATAGAACCCCCTGGGTATTTATTTCTGGACGTTAAAATTCTTTCGTCGTTCATTATGAATTTTTAACAAGTGCAATTCTTAGAAAGTAATTCAAAATTCCTTTCTCTTTGAATGATTTTAGTAAGAGTTGTAATTTGTAGATTAATTACTGGCTTGTTGAGCGACCCACTAATTTTCTGAGGGTGAATTTTTCAAGTGTAAAGAAATAATTTTATCTGTGGCAGTTTTTAAAATAGGGAGATGAAAATTTTGTATTTACGAGAGAATTGAATGTAAATTAGACGGAGAAAAAGTTCAGCTCGATAATGTGGTTGGTTCTTGTGTAATAAAATTCTGAATGTGGTAACAGTATCGAAGTCGTTCTGGATACTTCAATGCGTGGGAAACAGTGAGCTTGATAATTAAGGAAACACTACTTAAGTAGGAAACTTTCTTTCTAGGATAATAGGAAGGGAGGGGAAACATGGAATTCAGTTCTACAAAGTTCCAGATCATCATTCAATAATGAATCATTATACCGGGAAAAGATGTCTATATTGAAATACTCGCTACCATTCTCCATTACAATAAATTTTTATTACCCGAAATTTCAGTAATCGTTCGATATAACTCCATCATCACATCGAAACACATCGTTCATATCTTTCAATGTTTGCGCATCCCTGGGTTCTTCCAGCGACGAGCCGCAAACCCAACGACTTAATTCCACCTTGCATTACTACAGATGAAGCTTCCAGATCCCTGTTATAATCTGCTAATCGTAAGACGCTCCTCTTACTCCAGCCAGTTCAGAATAAATACTTCACCTTGGTAAAAAGCTGTTCAAACGTAAAACTGGTAGTTGAGCGCCTCACATCGCTCCCTTGGCGTCTGAGGCTGCCTCCTCGATCTCGATAATAAGAACAGGAGCGAGCAGTAGTAATCGTTAATTCGTTCGTTGCTCTGCCTGTCATAAATATTTCTTTGAAGTGTTATTTAACCTAACCGTTGGTGTTTGGACTTAATTAGGTTTCAGTTTATTACTTAGTATCTCACTGAAAGATGGTACGCTACTTCCTTTATTTTGACAATTGACAATGACAATGAGAATTGTGTACATTGACACCTTTTGCAAGAATATATAATACTTCACTGTCACTCGGATTCCCCTCGATAAAAGCTGTGCGTCTTTTAAATACAAATCGTGTGACTCTTCATCGTAGAATAAACAAAACTGCACATTTCATTTGTGTTTCGAAGACTAGCACGCTGCTCATTCTGTCCACGAAAAACAGAATGTTTCGATTTTGTTCTGGAAAAGTAGTATGTTTTCATTAATCGCCGCGAAGAATAGGATTTTATGCTCTTTCGCGACGAAAGGTAGTACGTTTCGGTAGTTTGCTGCGAAAAATATCACGGTTTGCCTTTAGCCGCGAAAAATATCACGTTTCATAGAAGATCAGCGTCGACTGTGAACTGTTTGGAAACAGAAATATTCTACTCTTCAGAAAACAAATGAAACGTGCTACTTTTCGAAGCAGCGTTTGAAATGTGCTACTGCTCGCGGCGAAATGTGAATCGTGCTTGTTCTCGTGGTATATTCGAAACATGCTTGTTATCGGCAGAACCATTGAAACGTGTTTCTTCTCGTGATAGATTGAAATGTGCTGCTCTTTGTAAAAGAAATGAGATATGCTACTTTTCGTAACGCACGCCAAAATTTTCTGATGTAACAAATATATAAATAACACAATCAGGTGAAGTAAGTAGCTAAGCAACTCGATGCGCACACGATTAAATATTCTTTATTCACATCCCTATAACAGCGACCTTTCTTCGAAATTCTACGAAGCGTAACTCTAACTCAGAATGAGGTAAATGACTCTAGTAAGATGGTTGGGAAGGCAGACTTACCTTTGTAAGCGTAAGTAAAGAATTCTCAAGTTTCGAGTACCCATCACCCGCATGTTCAAAAGACGCAGGCCTTTTTCCGTCACGGGGACGAGATATCGAATTTCGCGCTCCTCGTTAGCGTCCGCGGAGGTTTTTCTCCGACAGGATGGGAAACTGGTGCCCCTCTCATTCCGCGGTTAATTGGGAAAATGATTTTATCCGAGGGTGGATACGTACATGCGCGCGAGAGCCTATCGGGGACAGAGGGAATCCAGCGTCGGTCAGCTCCGGCACCGAAAGAAATGGCGGACAATTATCTACTCATCCCTTTCGCTGTCCGCGGGAATGAAACACGCCGGTCCACTCTGCCACGCATTCCTCTGCATTCCAGCCATTACCATTGCGGCGCTCGCGAGAAATGCCGATTCTCATGATGGCCGCTGGCGGAGGTACGCTTTATTCTGGCATTAACAGGGGGGGAAATTATAGCTCGTCCTGGTTGTAAAACATCGCTAATGCGTAAACTGGGATAGCGATGGTTTTGTCCAATAAATGGTGGTCTTCGACTCTGACGCTAGAGTTAAAGGCTGGGAGAAAAGGCATCGCTAATTCGTGAGCTGAGATAGTACTACGTTCGTAGAATAAATGGTCATCCTCGACTGTGCCACGAAGAATCGGTGTCAGGAAGATTTACGAATTGCAAATTTTTGTTCCTTTTAAACTCTTTTAGAATGTACCTGAGTAGTACTGTTTTTAGTAAAGATACTTTAATAGGCAGTAAGATACTTTGGATGTTGCAGTTGGAAAAGTGGGATTTCTATCTCGTTTAAACTCGAACACAGTTTTCGACTAGGGTAAATCTGGGAGACGCGGTCGACCTAATGTAAAATGGCTATTAAAACTAATATAGAAATTACTTATTTTGTAAAAACAAACCTATATGTTCAGAATTTTATGCTGATTCAGAAAAACTGATCGATATTTGCTTTAAGACATTATTTACTGTAAATCGGATTGAAAATTGAAGTCGTGACAGCTGACCACCTCTCCCGAGGTGCCGGGAGAAGTGGTTTTCGTCGTTGGCAGAGACCACTCACATAATTATTCATGGAAAATTGGCAAAGGATAAAGCAAAAGTATTTATGAGTGAATACAACCACAGATTCATTGATATTTAATTTGTTTACGCTAAACAAGTAAAGAACACATCAAACAAAAAGTGAACTACCTACTGGCGATTAACAAGGCAAATGAATGCAAAAATGAATAAATAAACTAAATAAACGAAAATAATAATACAATAATAATAAAAAATAAAAAATAAACAAAGATAATAAAAAAATCATAACTAGAGCATCCCTCCTTTCTGCAACGAGAGATGGTCTTCTCGTTAGCTTTGAGAGGAAGAGTTAATATGGCCAAATACTTTGGCTGCATTGTCCCTCAATATCTCTACTATCTTATTATCCCAAACATTAAAGGAAAATAAATTTAGAAGTATATTTTAAATCCGATTCTGTACAACCGCTGTTTGACAAAAGAAGTTAAATGTAACCTCAATTTACCTTTTAAAGCCTATAAATCCAGAAAAACACAGAAAGAAGCGAAATGACGCTATTCATTCAACTGTTGGCTACTAGAGAAGGAATTGATCTGCACTTTAACGCGTTTTTACGTACAGAGTCTGAAATATAGCGACACGACAAACTCTCCGGCCTGACCGCGTCTCCCGGATTTACCTTAACAAGAGGATCTTCAGGTTTGGCAATTTCAGACAATTTTGATACTCAGTGTACGCAAAGGTCTTCAGTCGGACATTAATTTCTCAAAGTAGTAAGATGCGCTTTTCAGCTAAATTCGAGAGAATCGACTTTGAAAAATTCCGAGCTCCCTTATATACAGGGTGTTCCTCTACATATGGCCAATACTCTAGGGGATGATTATACCTACAGGTAAAAATAAAACGAAAATCAAGAGTGATGCACGCGTATTTAGGTGAGATTCAAAGTCAATTTTCTCGAAAACGAAGCCTTTACCGCAATTTCGTCACTCTTGATTTTCGTCTTATTTTTGCCTGTATAATCACCTCCTAGACCCTAGGTAGAGGAACACCCTGTATATAAGGGAACAAAGAATTTTTCAAAGTCGATTTTCTCGAATTTGGCTGAGAAGCTCGTCTCACTTCTTTGGGAAATTAATGTCGATATGAGAACCTTCGCGTACACTAAGTATCAACATTTTTTGAAATTGCCAAACCTGAAGGTCCCCTTGTAATTAGTAGTAAGTAGAATGACACAATCCGCTGTATCTTGTGTCCTTCTTAATGCCGTGTAATTTCCGTATCTAATCAAGCTTAATGGAGGAAGAATTATCTTAAATTACTTGTTGAACGTGTTTCTCACCATGAAGCTGGTTAGTTTTCGTGGCGACGCTTTCACTTCTATTTTCTGTGGGATTCAGATTACACCTTAGATCAATGTGATGGCGCGTTAGATAATCCATTTTCACTCGATTTCCATTCAAGCATACAAATGCAAGGAAAGTTTCCCCAGCCATCTGTCGAGAGAGAAATATTTTCTTCCCTCCCTTTTAAACAAGCTCCTCCATACAGAGAATTTGCACGATCCTAACTACTCGCAAACAACCCCTCAACCACTTCAAACACTTATCTACACCCTTCGCAACGACATCCCCCAAGTGGCAGCAATTAAACCGCACTTTGTCGTTGCCATTCCTACATCCCCCCCACCAGATAACCTTATCTTTCTTATAATAAGCTAACGAGGCCTAATTTCTCGTCGCGTTTTTGAATACTTAATGCCGATAACGGGTACAAATTGCCGATCGTGCAAGTCCAGCGACAGGGATCGGCTCGCCGGGCCCTTTAAAGCGGCAACAGACGCGCAGATCAAGATCGCGATGTCTATTTTCTGCCTGGACCGAGGGATCGTAAGTCTTGAACGATCGTGACTCGTGTAATTAGCGCATCCACCTTCGTTAAGATCACCGATATTCAGTCGAGAATCGTCGGCCAGCTCTGACGACTCTTTCCGCTCATTCGTTCTGCATTGATCTTCCGTAATAATCGGAGATAATTACCGCGACGGGACCCCTTCAATTTCAGCCGCGCTGGGGGCCCCGTAGCGGGCATATTATTCGATTCCATCGGGCCAGTCGCTCGCCGTGCAGGGAATCATCGATTCCCGGTGAACGATGATGGCGACGAAAACGCGTTGCGTAATTTTCAATCGCGTCTCGGTAGCCGGGGCGAACCTCCGCGATCCTCGATCTCAGCGAAACCGGTATCGCCTTCTTCCTGCCTCCGACGATACTCTTTCTCTATCTCCCCGGGCAAGAAGGAGCCCCGTGTTTTTGATATTTCTTGCAATCCGGTCGACCAGTTCCCTCGAACCCCTTTTTACCAGCGATCAGCGAAACTGTACGACGGGAATGTGTACGCTGCAGGAAAAGTCCAGCGGACTGTTGATTGGGTCTAGTTATGCAGAAAGCTACCAATCCTCAACGATCGGAAACTGAGTTTTAGTTTGAAGATTTTAAATGTTAAAGAAACGTAGCTTTATTTCTATTGGGTATACATATTCTAATTCCTGTTATTGTTTTACAATGATTTTTAAGGGATTATTTAACAGTGAGTGTCTAGTATAATTAATATTATTTGAAATCTTCCGCTGCTTTTGTTTCTTAAGCCTAAACTGGAACTATGGCTTAGTAGTTTTAATAATTGTACAATGCAAGGCGTGGTCATTTTTTGCAAACTGAAGATCGCGACATTATGCTACTAGGTATATACTATACTGCTTTTAACTAATTTTTTGTCATTTAGAGAGCTCAAAGCTTTCTGCATAACTAGGCCCAATTGATAGTCGCCGTACCCCAGTCCCCTTTCTTCGGTATACATACTTCGCATCACAATTTCGCGTGGTAATAGAAAGCGAACAGAGAGAAAAAGAACATCTTCCCTTGTAATGAATAATTTACTTTTCGCATAACAGCCTCGCCAAGGACACAGCTAATTGCCGGGTGTACACTTTGTATCCGGCTGCTGTTTAATATAAATATTGATTGGACGTGTCCCCCTTTGCCGCGGCTCCTCTTATATGTATGCTCCATTAACTTGTCCCCCAGCGTGTTTTACTTGCTCGCAACTTTATCGCGACTTTTTCGTTTTCTCGGTCTTACGTGGCGGTTAATTATAGACGACGTTACCGATTCGCATCCATCAAGTTCGTCTGTTGGCGACCACGTCGTTACCCTTGATCGCTCAATTTTGATGCTGGTCAGTGAAAGTTCGCCCCGGATGATCGATCGCATGCTCCTTGCATATTCCCCGGGGATTATCAATCCGCGCGCAGTCTTGGAATACGGTTTATTAGACGGGGCACCGGCGGCGCGTCGCGGGTGCTTAGTTCGCTGTTTTATCGGGCGGCTGGTAAAATTTAATAGCGGTCGATTAAGATAGCGAGGAAGGTAAAGCGGGTTTAATTGGATTCTTGGCACGCCTTTCTTGTGCGCTCGCGTCTTCATTATGCTCCCTTTTCGACGGGAGCCGAAGTTCACGATCCCGTCCTGTACTACTGGTTCTGGCACACTGTGATTCCGAATCTTCTTCGAGATAACGCTACTAGCATCTCTCGTGTACCGCCGTGGTGGCGAGGAAATGCGTCGCGTGGGTAATGTAGCGGTAACGGTGAGTGTGAAATGGATCGAGTACTTTGCGTATTCTATTGTTGAATGATGATCGAATAATTTTCCGTGTTTTACTGCCGAGTCAGTAGTCCTACTGTTAAGCTTTTACTGAGGATCTAAGGAGTATCTCCCACGGAGGGTTTAAATTTTCTGGGATATGCACCCCTTTGTCAGTTAGGTGAAAGCTAAGGATTATTTTCTAAATGCATGAAAAGAATAATATTGGATTACATTCTTCTTCTATTCAAGCTGAAAGGTTTCCTTAAATCTAACTTCAACGCCTTGAGCTTGAGGGCACTTGAGCTCTAGATTAAAAATCTCTACTCCAGTAGCTACTTTTAAACAATACTATTCGCCACTGCGTTCACTTTCCACATAAAAATCTAAATCCACGATTACTCCTCTAATAACAGAAATCTTAGGTACTTATAATAACACACAGTAGTCAATTCTTCAAACTCTTACTCAGCTTCCCAATTCTACCATTAGAAGTTTTGTACTTTTAGGATAGCTCCTAAATCCTACCTAAACTCTATTAAGCGTGGGATTGGAAGGTGAGCAGGGGTTTGAAATATTGTCTACTCTCGACGGTATCAACTTCAGCTCAACGAATAACTTTTCACTATCTCCCAATACAAGCACTGATCGAATCTCCTTCTATATCCTCGCAACGTGCCCCCTAAGCCTGCCACATTCTTCGCCAAAGCACTCAACCGAGACCTGTTAAACGCTCCCTGGAAGCTTCTTTCGAAATCGAAGCGTTTCCATTAGCACTAAACCCTGGCGTTTAATGCCATCGAGCACTGCCCCGTGCCGTGCGTTGGCTTCCAAGAACGTTGGATACATTCCCGCGGGGGGGGAAGGAGGACGGGGTGTACTGTCCATTTGTTGCTTTTGTTCCCAAGCGCGGTCGTGCACGTGATAACGCGGCTATCAATATATTTTGCCAGCACACGTGCGCGCGAACGGTTCGAGTGTCTCGCGACGTGCTCCTTATACGGTCCTCCATGAGGAACCACTCCCATAGGATGCGCAATTAAACTGTCCATGGGGATTAACGGCACAAAGGGCAGAGTGCCATCGCTTAGAAAAATCCCCCACTTTGTGGGCTAGAGCAGCCAGCGAGATTAATTGCTAATCAGTCCCGGGCTAATAACTTTGAGCGACCCCAGATTGTATTCAAAGTAGCGGACCGATCGAGCGTTGCTCCAGCCTCTGCTCCGATCCCTTAGAATAACGATTTGATTCAATGCCCACGTTGATTAACGAATTAACACTTGCGATCTGTTGCGTGGGTGTTTGATAGCGCTTTGCGATGCATAATTGCTCTGAATTGCAAAAGTCTTCATCGACTTTCCATTTGTTTATAATTATTCAGTGTGGGGCACTGGAGAGTTGAGAAGAATATGGTATTATTCACAAATTTGCAAAAAGGATAGCTGCAATTTTGGGATATAGTAGAAAATTAGTTGTCGGCTGCAGGATATTCTGTGGATTTCGATGCGTGGTAAGTGGCATCATCGATACAAATTGTTACATAACAACAATTTATAGAAATATTATTTCTACATTTCGGAAAGTTCGTAGCGATCTCTGGCTTTACTTCTTGAAATATTATTATTATTATTATTATTAATCAACGGGAGAACCCTTTAGATTACAAGAAATTATAAACTGATTTGTACAAAAATATATAGTAAATATAAATATAAAAAAATTAACATAACGTAACGAAAAGTAAAAAGAACATAGCAATAACAAAAAAAAATATCGTGGGACATAAGACACCCCCAAGCGCAACCACTTGCAAAAGGAAAATTATTTAAATAAATGAACCCCTGGAGGTGTCTGATGCAGCCAAGATTTGTCATCGTCGCGTGCTATCACGCGTTAAATAAATACACCATTCGAAGCACATCCCGATTTTTCCGTCCGCCTAGATGCAATCCGACATTTTTCTCCATCTACCCTTTTTTTTTCCATCGGGGATGATCCTGGTCGATGGAGGACATCGATCACCGTCAATTCATCGCCAGTGTACAATCTATCCTGCTCTGAGCCGGAGATTATAGAGTTGGGCGCCGCGCAGATTCTTCATCAGGATCGGTCTTTGATGTATGATTAGGCCTGGTCGTGCGCGTTCCCCGGTGCACTTTAATGACAGTTGAAAACAATACGGTTTGCAGGAAATAAAATTGCCCTCCTCACGAAACTTCGTGTACCTCTTGCGCTCTACCCGCCAACTTTCGTTCCTCGATCATTAATAAAGCATTAACGATGCGAAGAATACTGTACTTTGTTCGAAGAAAGTCCTTTTCTTTCTTATTAATTCTGGAGGTATATTTATTCCTCCCCGTTCTTGTTAACGCGAAATACATATTCTCCCTTTCACGCTCGTCCCGTGTTGTACGAGAGATTACTCACGAATCACGATGCAAATGCACATTCTGCCGGCTGTGACGATCCATTTCGAGGGTTCGAGTGGCTAACAATACCCTCGCGAGGGATCGATACCGCGATTCTCGCGAGTCATGAAACGTACAGTGGTGAGATGACATCAAAAGATCGGCGCAACGAATGCTCTTAGCTTGCTCGTTATGCGGCTTGCTATCGGTTTTGCTTGTGAATGTCCCTCTGGTTAGGATTGGAAATATCGAATAGAGGGATCGGAAATACCCCAGTGACATTTGAAGACTCCGCACAAGGAAAATTCATATTTTTCGCTGTAGGTGAAGAAACTTGTTGCTATTGTGTTGGAAGATGAATTTTCTCTTTTAATTCGATTCTATATAAGAACTGTCGAAACTCTAAAAGAGAGAGATATATCTGGTTCTCAAAGTAAATTGACTTTTATGTTCATATATCTGTGGTTGTAAGGAAAAACGACTCATTTCACATGTTTTCACTTTCGAGATATTGTCGTTGAAAGTTGTAAACGCCAATTCTTCTCATTAGCAATGTTTCCTTGTTTTCTTCTTACGATATAAACGTATATTTCCTTCACTTTGCATAATATTCAATATTCGTATAATTGACGTAAATAATAATAAACAAAATAGTAATAATTTACATATACTTTAGGCAGAACGACACAAGTCCACTGGACTTGTGAACTGGTTGTTCTGCTTAATGGCGTTAAGAAGAAAAGAAAAGAAATGATTACTCTTCCTTCTTTTACTTTCTTTTTTTGCCTTCTTTCGTTTTCTTCTGTGCTTTGCGTTATTTTTTGCAAAATACAAGTTACACATTTATGTATCACTGGTATTTCATAGTGTGCTGTTTCTAGTGAAATAAAAATATGAAATATAATATAACAGAAAAATGTAACAAATAAATAAAAATAGAAAATAAAAAGCGATCGCAAAGGAAAGATACGACGTATTCTCCAAATTTCGTGGACTTGCGTTGTTTTGCCAAATGCGTATTAATTGAATATTGAACTTCGGTTAAATTGCATTATTTTTTCAACGTATAAAATTCGTTTTCATGCATTTTTTCTGATAAAAACATACATCCAATATTCTACAGTTGAATTGATGCATAAACTTAAATTTTTTGAAATTGTGACATGGGTCGTTTTTCCTTACAACCACAGATATATGTCAGTGAATGTGCCCGATGAAAAGTGTGAGGAAATCGTGCCAGTCCTCGTTCGAATACAATAGATTTCCGTGGTGGACAATTTTGAATGTACGAAGATTATAATAAACTTCATTGTCTCCTGGTATGCCATCTAACTGTATGGCTAATTAGAATGTGAGTCTCATTGTATTCGCGTGACACTGTACATTTGATTGCAACGTTCAAAAATACAGCCCCAACTCGTGGAAGCTTCTAATTTTCTATTCACGGACTTCGAGCCGCGAAAGTGAAGAAATCTCATTAGATTTGCAATGAATTTTTTATTTCTTTAAAATTCTAGGCACCGAGGATTCGCGTTCATTTAAATGTTAAAGAATTCTAAATATTTCGATACAACGCAACAGAGTCCCAATAAGGTTTTGGTGTTTCAGAAGGTTGATATCTGTTGTACAGTATCGTCCAGTCTGCCCTACAATTTTAACGAACCGCGAAGACAATACTACCCAGGAACAATAAGGTCGATACTGGTTTCGCGTCTCTGGTGATGCTCCGTGAATTCTACTTGCTCGGGACCCTTTCTTTTTCTCTTTCGCGTCTCTGACCGCGTATCGCCACTTGTTATCTGCTGTGTAGACCCTCTTGCAGTCTCATCGTTCTCAGCGCTGTACAATTGGCATACAATAGTGCGTATAGAATTAGAATCGACGATATGCCGCTTTGTACTCGTTAGGAATCGACTTACGAGCTCGGTGATAGAGAACGGTTCGATATCCAGCCTCGATGTCTCCGCGCGGCCACGTAAATTTTCGAGGCTTAAGAGCTGTTTTCTGCATTCAAACGAAAATTCTTTCAGGCCCTTGTAGAGTAGAAAGCAGAGGGAATTTCAAACGATTTATAATTGGAGAAATAGGAATTATTAGGAATATTTTCAACGAGATTATTGGAAATATGAAGTGTGTCTTTTCTGTCTTCTTGTTTCTCAACTTCATCGTGTAGCTAACTAAAATTATTTCCACAGTTCCGTGAATATTGACTTCACTTTAAACTGATTACTAGAGATTTTCTTTGTCGAATAAAAAGATCGACTTCTACTTCAAACAATGTACCCAACAGCAAAACCTTGAAAACCGCGGCATGAGTTTTTTAAACACCCCTCCAACATTATTAAAAGATTCTTCACAAGCTTCCCAAATAAGTTCCACTCGCATACCCAATCTCCACGTCATACTCCTCATCAACCCACTCCAGATCACCGATTCAGATACGCGGCAGAAAAATCGGATACCCTCGTTCCATAAACTATCAACCCTAATTAATAACTTACAAAGTATCTTCTCATGCAAGGAGCGTTGCAACTGGCTGCATCCCTTGCTGCTTATCGATCCGTCATCTACAGCCAGATTTCCAGTCAATTTTCGATCGGAGGGAGGGGGAAGAATTATTTACCCGACATTAGTCGATTACAGGTGAAGGGCTCGCGATGTAACCCCCTATCTTGCCAGCCAATCGTAACGCGACTGAGTTGTCCGCGGTACCGCCGAGGATTATCATTCCTCGCCGTGGATAATAATTAATAAAGACCTTGATACGGCCAGGTTAGTATTAAGTCGTTGGGTCCGGTGAAATCGATTGGAAACACTTACAACGGCAATTTCGTTAACCCGTTGCGCGTCGATAGCGCCGGACGGCGCGGGCAAAACCGGACAGCGGGCGTATCGGTGCGCTTGTTCCCGATCGTCGAGCGTTCTCCACTGTGGCTTGCGATCGTCGATACGTCGCGGTTAAAATAAATAGAGCGAAATCCTGCCAACAAGGAACAGCAGGTACCGTAGACGGCGCGGCGTGTCATCAGAGATGACCAGTTTAGATCGTCATGGTTTTGTCGCGTTACCACGTCGCGTCCCATTCAATTGGCGACGTATCGCTTCGCCGTGTCATTAGGGCGCGTCGTTTAAACTATTCTGGCAAGTTGTTTCGCTGGTCCGGTTGCTAGCGGGGGAACGATCCACGATGCGGGTTAATGTCAACGGTTACGCCCTGCTCTTTGCCGGGGTGTGCGCGGGAGATGGGGAGGATTAGGTGTAATTGAGGGACTGGATATTGGAAGCTAGTATGATAATTGATGAGTCGCCAAACGATGTAATGTGTATGATTAAGCTTGATGATTTACGGCTGGCTTTAATTGTGGGGATGGTTTGAAGCCGCGTTGTTCTTGGTGCTTGGTGTGAGAGATGGGCAGCATTTTTATTTAAATAAACTTCGAATAACGAGTAAAAGTTTAAAAAAATTATTCGTCATGTGTTGAGTAAAGTTAATTTTTATATTCGCCGAATTTTTCAACCTCAGCGTCGAATAAATTTTTCAACTTTAATTTTAGCTGTATATTTAACTGTAACTTTATTCGACGTGGAATAATTTTCTGGCGGCCGATCGGGCCGCCTATCTAAAGTAAAAGTAACTTTTATTTGATCTTGTTATTTAAATTACTTTTTATTTAATTAGTGCCCATGACGCGTGGAATGTATCGTACTGGAAATTTGTATTGCGTCGCTCGAATTTTAAACACGTTATTAATATTATGACTCTTTTATTATGTATTAGTAGTACTTGGGAAAATATTACTTCTCACTATCTTGATCGAAGTAAGTTGGAGACGAATCATTTTGTACACAATTTTCATGTTGCTATGAAAATTTGAGAGTGATGCCATAAATATTTCCAGTATCTACTGCATTTGTTACTTTGATTCTGATGAAAGCAGATCTTTTGGTATTCTTCTGTTTGGTTTTAGTGTTCGAATAGCGATACTTCTGTGCGGTTTAAGGGTGAAGTCATGCGTTATGAAAATATAATTGTTTCGGCAGATTGGGAAAGTAGGTTGGAAGTAGTTAAGAGTTTTTCTTAGATTTTATCACGTTGGAGGAGTAATCGTTGAAAGTGAAAATACAATTATCGTTGTGAGAGATGTCTGAATTGCAGCAAGTGACATTTGTAACACACCTATGGCATTTGATTTGTGAAAGGTATATCGTGAGAATGCAGTATTACATTTTCTAGAATAGTTTGTCCCATTAACTTCATTCGAATGTAGAAACAATTCTCTTGCAAGTTAACAATACATAAATACAATCGTAAGAGCTATTAAATCGAACTTCAACCAAGTTAGAAGAATCATATTTATTATTTAAGACTCACTACCACTCATACATTTATGGAATCTCACTTATTACTTAAAAAAAACTAGAAACTTTCCCTTAAAGAAACAACTTTAAAAACACTTTGCACAGTGAAACATCAAAATTTATCAAACAGAAAACCTTAGACATATTTTTAACTAATAACTTACACCTTTCCTGAATTTTTATTAACATTTCTTATACACTCATATTAGCGATGGTGTAGTTTCCAATTTAAAAAAAAAAATCGTAGATGATTCAGGCGTCACGAATCACAGTCACCGCGGAATAGTAAAAAGTAAAAAGTAAACTACTACCAATATCCCCACTAATACTAGTTTCCACACCGGCTACAAATTTATCAATTAAGAACCGCGAAGATCGTCGAAGAATCAAGAGAAACCGAGCACAGGATCTTGAATAGGCTGAAGGGTACCAGAGACGGTGTGCCTCGTGTAGATGCGAACTCAATAAAGGCGGACTCGCGGTAACCGCAGATAATTCAGGTAGCGAGGGAGCGGGCTCCATTGAAGCGTCTCTCCGCTTGTATTCAAATTCGACGTTCACGAGCGTGACCGTGTCACGCAATCGATAGGTGAGCAGCTCGCTACCGGACAGGGCGCGTCGTCCTTTTAAAGTCGCGACGTAATCTTGCGCGGCCACGTCAGTCATTCCCCGTGCGTTATCTCGTTCGCATCTCGTTGACTTTATTTCTCCACCCCGTCGTCGTTCAACCCTGGAATCCAGCGTGTTCCTCCGCTCTGCTACACCTGTCGATAAATCCACGGTGTTCCCTTCCTCGCGCACCGTTTTCGTAGTGAGTCAAGCCTCGTTCCGACAAGGAAACCTTCCCAGCCTGAAAATTCTCATTCTAACGAAACTTCATGTGAATGTAGAGCATATTCGAGTATGCGAGGAGCAATTTTTCTTCTCTGTAGAAATCCACACTGAAGGGTAATCAGTCCTTAAAGTTATCGCGTTTCTTCATTCTTTTTATATAACTTTACTTTTCTTTTGGTTGTGCGATAGAACATAAAGAACTTAATAATTCGTATATTTAAAGTTTAGGTTTATCTCGTACCGATACAGAGTTTTTAAAAAAAGAATTTCTGTAGAAAGAAAATTGCTCCTTGTATATATATACATTCCAATGTGCTCTACTTTCACAAGAAGTTTCGTTAAAATCAGAATATTCAAATTGAGAACGTTTTTTGTGAGTAAGGACTAGATGGTGCAAGGAACGTTGATTGTGTGTGTGTGTTCTAAATTTATTGTTTATAATCAGTGTTTGTAGTTGAAGTTGGTGTATGTGGGGCTTTTGTGACGGATTAGTCGAGGTACGAGTTGAGGTTGACTCGCACTACTTGGTTGGTTGGTGGCAGGCATTGTGTTGGTGAAACCTTTGTAATCAACATAATAGTGTATCCAAGGAATTGAATGGTTGCCTGTTGTAAGGGCCCTCGTTTAATTCCTGATGATCTGAGGCAGAGTTGAGGTGTGCATGGATGAAGGGTAGCTGAAGGTGATTATTATGGATATTCAGAAAATGTTTTTTGTCACTTAAGGGGTCATTCTGCTTTAACCGGCCGAAAAATGAAGCTATTTTTATTAAAGATTTTTTCTGAATGAATACAACATATAATGAAATAAATCTTTTTGCACATTATTAAGCTACTCTTATATTATACAAAAAACAATTGAAAAGAATTTTTTAAATCTGTTTTAAAAAACAGGTAGGTATGTTCGTGATTTCCTGGCTGAGGCTTATCAGAAATAAAAAATTCGAAAATCACCTGTGCCACAAATATACCCCCTATTTTAGGAGCCATATTGACGCTGAAAAAAAAACATTAAAATAAATTACAAAATTATTGTTATTTTTTTTGTGTAATATAAGAGTAGCGTAATAATTATCAAACAGATTTATTTTATTATATGTTGTATTTACTGAGAAAAAAAATTTTAAAAATAGCCTAATTTTTCGCCCGATCAAAGTAGAATGACCTCCTAAAGTGTTTTCTTGGTAGTTTCCTACATTTATTCTGTGCATTATCTATTTCATCGAATAATTCCATCCGAAACCAGTTTCTACTTCCGCTAATAAATTCGACCGTGCAACACCCTGCACGTTCAATTATCATCGTTTGATCACGCATAACGAAGTTGCTAGGTACCTTCTACATATTAAATACTAGCATTCCACGGAGAATGTGATCCATGTTGAAGCGCGTTACTTTCTCGAACAGTTTATTCCTGAACGTAAAGTCATCGTGATAGCGTCGGAAGGGAGATGAATCGTGAGTATTTGCAGCAGCATTCGATAGACTTTCTAGAAGAAATTACTTGTCAGCTCAATTCTTTCCTTCTTCTCTAATTCCACTTCTGTCGTCTCCATTTAATTACAGAGCCATCTCTTTTTCCTTCTTTTCTTCCACTAAACTTGCATTACGTAGCGAAATTTCCCCTTGTAATAAGCGTGTCCCGAATTACCCCAGTTTTTATAAAATTAATTAAGATTCCTCTTCACCCTCTCATTAACGTCTCACGACCTTTTAAATAGCAGCTGCACCGCGCAGAAGCCCGAATTGTGACCACACGGTAAACTTAATTTGCTCTTCTTATTTTCTCGCTGCCCTGCATCGTTTATAACCGTCCCGTAACACACGTAACATACGGCGAAATCAAACGGAAGTGACTAAGGGAATTGTTACGCAAAAATTTGAAAGCATCTCCAAAGATTTCGACGTTCCACTGAATTAGTATGAATATTCATGAATATTCATTGGATGGTTTCCCCCCAGACAACGCGATCATAAATTCCGAGTTCGACCTCGCAAATTTCTTACGTATCGAATTAAATCTACCGAGGATTTAATTACACACTTTTTTTCGCGTTAAATATCATCGAGCCAGTAGAGAAAAAACAAAACACATCTAAGGTAAATGTCCCCATTAGCGACCGTTTAAGAGTGCGACTGGTTCGAAATAGTAATTTTTTTAATAATATAGGACAATGTTTGAATAAAGTATGGATCATTATATTTTTTGAAGTCTCTAGTTTCTTAATCAAATTGATTTTAGAGTGATATTTGACTATTTATACAATAATTATGGTGAAAGTTATATTGGACCTGATGTCCCCTTTATTGACCAACTTACAATTTATCGATTCTCTGCTACAATAATGAAAGAAAATGAATATTTTCTCATTATTTTATAATTCTGTATATATTTACAGTTAATTTGAGTAACTTACTGCATGGATCCATGTATTTTTATTGTAAAATTTGCCAGTTTAATGATATCTGTAGTATAACCTCACGTTATTAGAGTCTGTAAAATTTACATGTGAATTTACTTAAAAATGAATGTACGGCTGCATAAATAACGTATGCAACTATAAACGAAATACCTCTAATAATAATTTCTGAACTTTCTGGTTGATATTTTGCTTTCTGTGTTGCAATAAACAATATAAATGAATAATTGGTCACTAATGGGGACGCGGTCAGTAATGGGGACATTTACCTTAAATGAATCTCTAATATCCCAACTGTATTTTAAATTTTTCACGAAACTTCAATTTTAAACTCCACACCCTAAATAATAGTTACATAAGTGCATACAAGCCCTTCGATACGCGCAACGTTCCCTCAAAACACCCCCGCAGGATTCCAACATCCCCAGAAACGATGTCGCGTAACAATTCCATCATCAGACCCCTCAGCGTTCCCATTTCCCGTCGCACACATTTGAATAAACGTGATCGACCGTGCAGCATCACGCGACCATCTCGCGGACGGCGGACCTGTTAAATATGCTGAAAGTGTAAACAGGGGCCCGCGAGTACGTGCAAATATGTTACAAATGGTACCGAGAACGGCAGCGCGTTTGAAATGCCAGCCAGTATCTGAGCTCGTGGATCGGTTTTGACTGAATACCTCATTAGAGGCCAGGACACTGGTACCAGGTAAAACATCGTTAGGCGTATCCTATCCGCTTCTCGGTGGACGTTCCAGCTCCGCACACTTTCCTTTCCCTCGAAACACCGTCACGCTGCTTTTTTCGCCCGGCGATCGTTTAAAGGCAAATGAAACGTGCAACGGTTGGCTCGATTCCGTAAAAACCAGCACTCGGCTTGCTTCATGGTTCATTCGGGAACTATCCATTTGGCGGGTCGATGGGGGTACGGAATGGATTGGTCACGAATTTCCGTCGGATGAAAGAGGCCCGTCCTTTCTTCCCCTTTTCACTCGCCGACCGTGACGGGGGCAGCTGATGAAAGCAGCGGTGGCTCCTCTGGCAACGGTTGAAGAGAGGCCTCGCAGTGCGCGAGGAAGAACTGAAGGATCGTAGGGGAAAAAGTTTCACTTCCTTCGGAATAGGAAACGATTATACGGTCGCGTTGTTTACTCAACGCAAGTGTTTTCGTTTTCATTCGAGTCCTGGTTAGGATTCAGGTTTCTGTCGGGTTGGGTAGGGCTGTCGGTTTCTTTTTTTCCACTCGAAGCTGAATGTCTTTAACGATCTCCAGCGTAGTCGTAAATAAATATCGTGATTACATCCTGCCGGACCCGTGTGCTGTTCGTTTTAGTCACAATAGCGAATCGATAGCCTTTTTTTCGCTGGAGCGAGTCCAACCGGTTTGCGAACGCGATGGAAAATCTTGAGAGTAGAACAATCGAAGTTACTTCGATTTCGTCTTCTGACGTTTTTTACGCGACTGTTCCATCGGTGGACGAAATATTTTCCAAATACTTATTGTTCAAATATTAATATGCTTGTTATTAAAACCCTTATAATTATTATTATTGCGATCTATAGTTGAATCTATTCAAATTGCAATATAGGAGTTAGGAAACGGTTTTTAGCGTGATATAGGTAAAGTGCGATATAAAGAGTAGCTTAATTTCATGGTAAAGAAATTTTATTCGTAAAGGTGGCACATATTTCATATATTTTAGGGCGAATGCCCCGTTAATAATTAATGTCCCAAAAGGAATAGAAGGATGTGGAGATGATGTCGCGCGTCAGGGGTCATCCTCTGGGATTGGCGTAAAGTTGATCTCTCAGTTGATGCCCGGCCAGCTAGGATGAGTATTTAATTGAACGCTTTGTTCCCCGTGGTTTTTGCCGATGGCCAAGTCACTCTCCGCGCTCGTGACCACGGAAGGAATGCTCGTCGACGAGTCCCTGGCCAGGGAGACGGATAACGCGAAGGCGGAGGGACATTCTTATCTCGCGAGATCTCTAATTAAAAGATCTCCGCGTTGCCGCCTTCGCCGCGAGACAGCCAGAGACGTATAGCTACGTTGGCCCTTGATCGACGCCGATCCCAGCCGGCGGATAATTACCGACGTGCATCGAATTTGCTACATTCGCCGAAAATGCGACTCAATGATTCTCTTCTTTTTTCCTTTACATCCATGTGAAATCTCGGTGGAAGAATTGACGACGACAGGGGGAAGTAAATGGAGAGGAGTCTCACGCTATGGGCCATTAATTCTATTGTTAATTTTCTGTGGCTATCTGCTAATTGAGATTAACGTTGTTTTATAGGATGCTTCGAAGCACTTCGAACGTGCGATGTAGGTGTTATTGTAAAAATTGAAAGACCGAGGAATCTGAGAATTTACCAGTAATTTTAGCACTTACCGGTCTTCGAACTTTTACACTAACACTTGGTTCGACTATTATTTGATTTTCAATCATTTTAGAGGTTTTCTAGGTGTCTTTTGCTTTTCTATTTATTCAGCACTCGTTGAGATATCTAAGAACCATCGG
This sequence comes from Andrena marginata, assembly GCA_963932335.1. NCBI lineage: Eukaryota > Metazoa > Arthropoda > Insecta > Hymenoptera > Andrenidae > Andrena > Andrena marginata. Next base: position 48,604,182 of record OZ010659.1, on the reverse strand, counting down.
GATTAAAAATTCTTGAGATTTGAATACCACACGAAAGGGTTTGAAATAGAGCGCCTGAACCGATTGGGAATTCTTGTGTGAATGAATGGAATGACCATCGCTAATCGCGTTCCCTTCGTTGTGAAGTCAGGAATCTTCCACCTCGTTTGAAGTTTAAATATTTCCTTTACTCACCTCTAATGGTGAACGGTAATTAATTAAAGTCATTAACACCGTCGGTATTATCTAAATCGTAATTCGCCATGGTCGTTGATTCCATTTGAGCTTATAATCACACTTTGATTGATCCTTTTACGACTGTAGTAAACGAAACACTCTTCGTTTTCGAATCACTCGGGGTTTCACGCTGGAAAGAGGGTGAGAGATGCCTCGAACGAGGGCTGAAGTACTGTTGGATATGTACGGGCACGAAGAAGGAGGGATTTCTCGTGCGTACATAATGTAAGTCTGCTATAGTTAAGTATTCATCCACTTGCTTCGGTATCTGGAAATGGAGAGCGGAGATAATGTCCAATTTGACTCATTAATCTACATGTTCAATTAAATATAAATTAATCCACGTTCTTCGAAAACTAAACGCCAAAATACTGCGAGAATGTAATATTAAATATGCCAAAGCGTGTTCGAGCTGTTATTAAAGTCAAAGGCTTGTAGACCAAATATTAATTCTGGAAAGAACTCAGCAGTTTATTGGAAAACAGTTACAGTGCAAAACTGATTCCAGCAAGAAAATTTTTATTAGGCGAAAGTAATGATGGTAATATGAATTTAATATTTTTCATGGAAAGCCAAAGGATTGTACATAATATTACATATTTTGTTTTCTTATATTCTACACTCAAGCATCGAATAAAATATTATTTATGTTAAAAATTCATATGTGTGTTCAGTTTTGCTCCTTACTGTGCAATCGAAAAGAAAGACTTTTCTATATATAAACATATGAAATACATATTTGCATATCTCTCAACTCTATATATCTTTATTCAAAGAGTAATCTATAATCTACCCTAGTTTCTAGAGCCATCTCATAGATTGCAACTCGAAAGTGATATAATGAAACATCAAGAAAGCATCACTCACGTTTGCAACTGCAACCTGTCATTACATACCTAGTTTCTTGCATTCGAATGTACTACTGTGTTTCGTCAGATTACTATCTAGCCTCTACTAATCCCTTCGCCGTTTTTGCATACTATGCAAACAGGTATGAAACAAACCCTGCACCCTGAAATTGGATCCTCCGCTGGCTTCATCGATACAACAGGTGCTGCGAGACACTCGGAGGGGACGGTAATTCCCTTTGCATTCGCGATAGTTTCCCCGTGTAATTATCACTGAAAGACAAACGAGCCGAGGAGGAATGCTTTACGATCTTGTCTTTCGAGCAACTGCTTCTGATTATAGAGCTATACAGATTGGTCCATCGCCTCTGACGATTCAAGGTTTCTTGCCCGTACTGCTGGTAAATCGTCGCTTTTCCAGTATTTTCATGTTGATAGAACCTTGATTGAATATTTGATTCCGTAAAATTCAATTTCGCTGTCGTCCTGGACATTTACTCAATTTTTTTCTAATTCGCGCTGCTTAAGCCTAGAAAATACTTTTCGGAAATAAATTCACTATTCAGTTAGCAGGCTTCGTGCCACAGGTAACCCACGACACTTATCGAAAGTGAAACCCTTACTGAAAGGAAAAAGGTTTTTCCCAATTCAGTGTCGAAATTCAAATGGGCCTGAAATTGTGAACACCGGTACCTACTATTAACTGGCATCCACAAAAATCTGTGTTAAGTTTCTTGATAATCTCTTCGAACGAGAATCAATTGAACCTAAATCAATGCCACCTGGACAAATTGCAAACACTTCCCTCTATCGATACCCTTCGCTAATACAGATACTCCGACCGGATCTTGTTTGATTCCCGTCAAGTGTTTATCTTCGTCGAGGTTTTGTTCATTTTCACGGAGCCCGACCGCGAGAGCGCACCTTCAAAAAGGGCGGAGAGGAGGAAAAAGTAAAGGAGGCGAAGGGAGTTTTCTGCAGCTGGGGCAACGAGAGTTGCACGGTAATTAGTGCCCTCGGAAGCGTAATTGGAAAAAAGGATGCTTTACGAGGTTGCCTTCGATGAGCTTGCCTCGCTCCTGGCATCCCCTGTCGAGGATGTACCGGGGCCGCAGCCCGATATTCCCGTCGCTTTTCCGATCAGGATGATGCGATAGGATAATCGGATCGTGAGATCGGTAGGACGTATGTGTACACAGGCCACGTTATCGCCCGAGTTCACTCTGGACCACTCCTGCTTTAACGTCAATCCCGATACCTTGATGAATACCTTGGGCCTGACGGCTGGGCTTGGAACGTTTGATGTCTCGAGTGATTTAACACTGTTCGACTAATCTCGCTTTTTCCACGGGTAAGATAATTATTGCAGTGGTTGGTGATTGCTTTGGTAGGTACAGATCGAAATCGAAATTGGATTGTTTCGCTGTGGCTGTTTTGGTTGGGATTAATGAGTTCGGGGTGGGATGGAAACATTGGGATGTCAGTCGTTACTTTGTTTTGAGAAGTTAATGGATATATCGCGATGGTGTGGGATCTTTGGTAGTTTGTTAGTCGAGCGGTGTGTCGTTCGAGTAGTATACATATAGTGGTTAGAAAGTATCTGTAAGTGGGAAATTAAATGAGGAGTTAAATGAGTATGGGAGGGGAATGGAGGGTAATTGAAGGGTTGGAGTGGTAGGTATGAAGTTAGTAGATTCGGATGCTTGAAATCCGTATACATAGTCGAGATCTATACGATATTCAAGATCTACATGTTCGAGATCTATACTATATTCTTGATCCACATATTCGAGATTTACCTAATCAAGATCCTCATATTCCAGATTCATATTCCCGACACCAATATATTCATGATTCGTATTACACGCAGGAATTCACGGCATGCATTAAATTCCTTTTTTGTTCCGAAGTTATTAAGCTACGTTGTTGAACACCGTGATTGCTTCGGTGAAAGACGTTCCTCCTTCATTGATCACGATGACGCAGGATGGATGCGCGATAATTAAATCGCCGCCGGATTCATGGGTATATCCTTGCGAGCTGAACCCGTTCACCGTCTAACTTGCTCCATCTGTATGCAATACTCCATCAAACTGAACGGAAAATCGAACGATTTTCCAGTAGCAATTTCACGATGAATACAACTTCTTTCAATTCCCTCCTGCCTTGTATAATTGCAAAAATAGCTGGGGCAATCACTTACAACTTTCTTCAAACCCCTAGTATAGAGAAACACAATTAGCTGAATATAAATATACCGATCCACTTTTACAAACCTAACGATAAAATTAGAACCCTTGAACGCGGGGCTGAAATGAATGAAATTTATCTTCAAGATTCGAGCTGTAGGTTGTTTCTGATATTATGATTTACGATGCATTAGAGAGAAGTAATTTTAATGGCGCGATTTTAGATTAGAACTACCGAACGACGCGTGCAGCTGAAGCTATAAACGTCTTGGACGTTGTTAATATCCGTCATCAATTAATTCTTTTCGCAAGCAGACCAGTTACTGCTGTCCAGACTTTTAAATTACGATGTAGCTACATGTATCCCTCCAATAATTCAGAAGAGAATTATCTGAAAATAAAATCCAACCAGCGAATAACTAAAATACAGCGAAATTTACTTCGGATTTCAAGCTCTACAATTCCTTAATTGAAGTTTGCTTTCGATGAATATTTATCACGTCGAATTCTACAAGCACGCTTTCGCGTTATTAAGATCATCCATGATTAAGAGCAATCAAGCAGAAAGAATACATTTTCTCGTCGCCAGTATGAGATATGCAACTATCTGCCGCGAGATCAGTTTCTCAAATATCCCTTAATGAGCTCTGACCGATCGATAATTAATGTCGGGTAAAAAAATTGCCACGCATAGGCCTTGAGCGTTGTATTTAATTATGGGACATGTTCGCGACAATTCGAGTGACACAGGTATCGCCGTCTGGTTTGCTTTAATTTCGTCCGAAGCCGCAGAGCAAAGTTTTCTTCGATTAGTCGATACGAACTTAACGCGCCACGGTTGTTAAAGGGAAACCGTGGATCATTAATCAACGTCCATCGTTGAAAATTTCACGTTGTACGCCGATGCACCTGCGTGCACCCGTGCACGCGTGTCTACACGACGTTTCATTTTAATTTACGATGCTTGTGAAATTAATAGATCACCGTGCCGAAGCATCGAATGCCTCGGCTGGTGAAATAATCCGTTCATTCGTAATTCTTGAATGAAACGTACAATTAATTAACTTGGTTACCGAGAATCAATTTCGCAGGATCCGTTGTTTATATTTCAGATTAGAAATTTTTATTCAGATGTTTAGATCGCTGAGGATGTCGCCGATTACACTGATCTCGATGATTAAAGGTGCTAGAGCCCGAGGGCTTTCCTCATGTTTCCTTACGCTTGGTTGCTTTAAAATATTGTTCGCGGAATAAGATACTTTAAAGTAAATAGGCAGTGGAATAAGCAAACCGTTATTTCAAGGTTGCTCTTTTCGCTTTTATTGTGAAAAATGCTGGGTGCTGGAGACTCGTTTGCTTCTTCTTTGAGTCTCTCCCTCTTTTTCGGAGGATTTAAAAAGGAATTGAGGGGATTTTGAGAGATAGGGGGGTTTAGGAGCTGTAGGAGCATTGGGTCGAGGGATCTTGAGGATTTTGGAATTTTCGAAATTTTTGGGAGGTTACTAAGGGATCTTTGAAGTACTAAGGATGCTAAAACGAGATTTCTAAAATTGTCGAAAATTACTAAAACTGACGGAATTATCGAAGTTCTTGGGATCGCCAAGGTCCTCTAACTAAACTTTTGTGAAGCTTCTTCGTTATAACGTTCAGTAGGCACTTGCAAAATTTTAGGAAATCGAAAGTCGGAGACTTCCATAACTTTTGGAATCTCTGGCACCCACTTAATTTCTAAAATCCTCGAAACTTCATATCTTTTATAATCCTTGAAATTCTACAACCTTCAGAATCTTTGAAATTCTACAACCCATAAAATCCGTGAAATTCTACAACCCTCAGAATCCTCGAAATTCTACGACCCTCACAATCCTTGAAATTCTACAAGCCTCAGAATCTTTGAAATTTTACAACCCTCAGAATCCTTGAAATTCTACAACCCGTAAAATCCGTGATATTCTACAATCCTTAGAATCCTTGAAATTCTACAACCATCAGAATCCTTGAAACTCTACAACCCGTAAAATCCGCGATATTCTACAACCCTCAGAATCCTTGAAATTTTACAGCCCTCAGAATCCTTGAAATTCTACAACCCTTAGAATCCTTGAAACTCTACAACCCGTAAAATCCGTGATATTCTACAACCCTTAGAATCCTTGAAATTTTACAACCCTCAGAATCTTTGAAATTCTACAACCCTCAGAATTGGACCTTTTTAATAATCCCAGTCTCCTGAAATCTCTAAAAAATCCTAACATCCACAGTATTTCCGAGAGTGTTCCTTCGGGAAGACATCGCGTGCTCGGCCCCAACAGATACATCCCTAAAGACCATGGCCTCGAAAGAAATCGGTGTACAGTTTTCTACATTACGGTTAGCCTAGCTCCCCAGGTACAATTTATCCCGTTAATGAACCGCGCGATGCATAACCGTTCTCCCTCGGCTGGAATCGCAGCGCGTAGAATACTAAGTAATCGATCTTGTACTCGTATATCTGCGACGCTGGCCGCTTCCTGATTGGATAATGACGCTTGGTTTTTTACATTCAGAGCGAATATTACGTAATCTTCTGTCCTGGTAGATGATCGTTCAGAAAGAGAGAAATAAGCGGTATCAATCGAAGGTTTCCCTCCGCAACCCGTTCATTTTCATCGCTCTCCCCCTCTACGCTCCGGCGAAAAACAGCGCGCGGCTTGAAAGCGGACAACTTAATAGACGCCGTTCGACGAGTACGCGAGCGTCCTTATTAAAGAAAAAGCGACGCTGCCCAGTACGTGGGTTGAGGATCGTGAGTGCATCCACTTAATGCATCAGCTGCGGGATAATTTCATATACCTACCTTCGCGCTGTAACGAGATAACAGCGGGGAAAATGCACCGTTGCGTTCAAGGGAACGAAGTGTGTCCTAGAAATGGGCCGCTCCTGCTTAATGGTTGGCAGGATGATTCCGTTCGGATCGGGGCAGTTGCGATGTGGAAGCACTTCCCATTACTTACGGTATCGGCATGTGTCGCAGTATCTTGGGGACAGGTATTTGATTACCACTATCTGGGCGAAAGTTTGAAGAAACCGCTGTTAAATGGTTAGGGGAGTGAAGAAGATGAAACGTGGAGTGGTGTTTAAAAATTATGGGCTTGTTGGGACCTGAATTTTTTGGTGTTAGTATAGATTTATTGATATAGGGTAAATGACCCAATTACTGACACATTAAGCGTTGACGCTGACATTATCTTATAGTTTTGTACTTACAGACTAAAAGTATATGTTGTTCTTGTTATTTATTATTGTTTAATATGTTTACTCGATGAAAGAAATTTGGTGGATCTGAAAACTTCGATTTTCATTTATAAATTCATTAATTTCAAAAATATATTGCGGGATCTATTACTGACATCCTTCAAATGTATTTGACTGAATTACGGACACCCAAATTACTGCCAGCTAACCTAATACTGTTTATCTGTCATTTTAAGGTTACGTCGTGTCATGTACAGGAGCAACTACTGCTACGACAGTAATATCAAAATGCCTGAAACGCTTCTACCAATCACTTTCACCCAATTAATAAGTAAAAAGACTTAATGAATCGTTGAATTTGAATCTTTATTACTTTCTATGATGCTTATATTATTTAAAATATTATATTTTGTTACGTTAATAGCTTAAATAGTACAATTACAGCATTTTGTTTGACGCCTTGTTTTCTCTTTCGCTAGTAAGAAAATCATCGTTTCCATTCTCCTAATATCCGCTTAAAATTTTTTATCGTTTTATTCAAATTAACGAAGAAAAAATGAAGTACCATTTTTTGTATCGTATAAATAACAGTTCGAATTGTATACTAAATTTTTTTTGTGCATCAGTTTATAAGATTTATTCGTTATTTTACGTAAAATAGCTTAGGGTGACAGTAATTGGGTCCTTTACCCTAGTCAGGTTTGATTATTCTATTCCCTATTCCTGATTTCTTATTACAGTATTGTGTATATAGTATATAGTATAACTGTGGTAAATTACTTGTGTAAATTAGGGTGGTCCTTATTTTTCAACTTTAAAATTTCTATTGTCTGACCCCCTTAAAATCTTCTATTTGACAAAAAGAAAATATCTTCGTGTTCTTTATTTGTATATTTTGATATACAAAAATCGCTCAAGGACTTTATATCTCGCATGTACCACAATTTTGGCAACTGCGACTTTCCATAATTGTCAGTTGTCAATTTTAATGAAACGGGGCCCGTATTTGTATATCAGAATCCGAAACCATGCTTTTATCTATGCGTTTAACAACCTGAATATGTAGAATGTACGTCAAAGTTTGCGTCTGCATCTGATTCGAGAGCTGCGGATGGGAGAAATTTAAATGTGCATATAAAGCCTTATGCCACAACACAATACAGTACACACTCGTTATAAACCCGTTTCGTCTATGCGATGTGTGCCCGAATTTTAATGTTATACCCTCGCTTAAAAGTTAATAAAATTATTTTGTCCTTGCAAAAATTTCTATTAATTTATACCAAAATAGTAATATTTCAATGCCATTGAGCGACCTCTGGTCCTTAATATATTTTAACAAAATTTTAGACGAAATTCTTTTAAACTATTTGGAAACTTCTGAGAGAGTCAGAAGAAAATTTTAAAAACATTGATTTTTTACCATACATATAAGGACCACCCTAGTGTAAGTGTAAGAAGTTTGATTTCTAACATTGTCTCTACAAATTTTCTTTTCGTACTTCAGAAAAGACAAATAGATATATAACTAATTTATCATAGATATATCTATTTTTCCCTTTTGAAGTATGATCACAAAATTCCTGAAGGTAAAGTTAGAGATGAGACTTCTTCTACTATCTGCACTTACACAATTCGCATTCTATTATCAACGTCACATTCTTAATTAAATTAGAGGAATTTTCAGAGGATCAATCATGTTAGTATTAGTTCAGGAGTTCTACTATTCTGGTTTTAGCTCGCAATATCAATTACCTTGCTATTTCAAAGTCCAACCGATTGGCATAGATAGGTAAGAATCTCGATGGGTGAAAATTGGGGTGCATTTGCAGGTGATTTAATATTCTCATGAGCGCAGAAGTGACTCAGAACCGTATGGATCATCCACATGGACGAGCACTTTTTTATCGACTGGCGAAGTCATCCAGTCCATTGTCTCCGAAAACAATGGCGCCGTGTATCATTGTTCCCTCTGGAGAGGATGCGCTTTTTTTTCTTCGTCGTCACGCCCTTCCTTCCTCTTGTAATGAAGATCTGGCTGCACGGGCTACGAATTGTGATTTCGTGTGTAATATTAATTTTGCTGGAGGTGTGCTCTCGCGTTTATTCTCGTCCAGCGTGTCACCATGCAAAGAATAATCCTCGTACTTATCGACTACCTGTGGTAGCATTGCATCCTCATTTACCACCTCCGAATCCTTCCATCGAGATTACAAAGTATAGGTATTCGTAATTAGAAATTTCTTGAAATTAATAAATCTCAGTCTAATTTTAACTTTGAAATATTAGGAATAATCAGAAATTATTTTACTTCAGAATTGGATTTAAAAAACTATCATACGCTGTGGATGATATGGAGAACCAAATGAATTTTAAATATTCAAGATATTCTGTGTGTGTATCCCTTTACTTTGACCAAATTCAATTCCAAGTGCGTCGTGTCCTTCAAGCCGCTAAACCAGAACCAAAATATTTCATTCGCCTAGGGCCTGACCCCACTTAATCTCCTTGCCTGTTTACAACTACTATTCGCGGCATTGTGGCTTAGTTCAATGTCGGTCGTTTCACCGTGCGGATCGTTGGTGCGCGAGGTGATACTCGCAACACCCTAATCGATTCTATACGCGTCTCCTCGCGAATGTTTCTAAAACTGGTTGATACGGTGGACAATTTTCTCTAGTTCTAATAATTGTGGCGAAAGCGTAAGTGCCTTTCACATCCACGCTTGAAAATTAACATAAATCGATATCTTGTTCGCGAACCACTCGGTACAAGTCTCGTTGCGCGTTATCACATGCACGTACAGCGCCTTCAACCGGTTGACTTCCGGCGGAAACTGCAGTTCCTGGGATTTATCTCCCATTTTCTGAATAATATAGCCGGATATCGATAAAATGTATCGTTTCTTTTGGGGTATAAAATTAAAATCATCTAATTAGGACTCGGCCAGATAATTTTCGATGCAACGGTCAAGGACCAATTAGCTTATCTGAATATCGTCGGAAATGATAAATAATGTGGCGGTGAAAGTTCTCTAGTTTCACTGATTTCATTATTTTCAAGGCTTGCTCGCTTTCCTTGCAATGTGGAATTCAAAGAAACTAGACTTCAGGAATATAATTCTATAAATCCCATATTTCCTTACTCAAAAAAAAAAACAACTGCACAATTCTTCACTTAACAAAAGCTACATTATTTTATCAAATAGTGTGCGTTTAATGCTCACAATTAGTTATGTATGTACTTAACAGAAATTATCAGTTCTAAATTGAGAGGAAGTATATATTAAAAACGGGACAAATCGAAATTCCAGAAAATTAGAAAAACATTGGCCACGGAATAAATTGTGTTCGAAGGGAGGGGGATGAAAGAAGTTTCATTTATTTCGATATATTTCAGAGGTCAGACGTAAGAATCCGTCATGGACGGGTGAAGAGCACCATATTTCAAACGAGTCCTTTTAATAATCGTTCGTTTCCTGTTCTTTTGCAGATGCGTGGCTGGAATGGCAGAAAAGTTGCGCGAGGCGGCCGCACGTGGCGACGCCGCGCGGGTTGCGCGTCTCCTCGACGAGGATATTAAACCGCTGCCGGATGAGGTGAGTCCTTTTCCTCTCTATTGTTTTCGATTCGTCCACGAGACCTTCGTAGCGCGGTTATTGCAACTCTTGTAAATGTAGCCTGTTTAATATATTTCACCTTGGACGCGATAATTACGCCTGCTTAGCGAATGAGTCATCTAGAACTTAAAATAGTCTGTGTTACTTCTGATGGCAGGAGAAATTGTCTGTGGAAAGATATCTTTCGTAACGCACATAAGAAATTAACGACCTGCCAGTTTAATAAAACGTTCGCATTTGATTAATTATAAGAGATAGTATTGCTGGTGCGTAGATGTAAAGCAATAGTGAACTCTTCAAATACCTACACATGCTTAGAAACAGAAGGGAGCTCCGCAGTGCGAATTCTGCAGAGATAGCGATAATTAGATTCGAGATTTTGCAGGAGATCTAGTGTCGAGGCATTAGTATTTAGTCACTAGCAATTAACGACCTCCCATTGTCGCCTTTGTTTCTCACACCTTCCCCTTATCTCCTCTATCACACCTCACTACTGCTTGGTACTTACATCCCACTCTTCAAGAGCGTCTTGTGTCTAAATTTAGTCAATTATAAACTTAAGAGTACACTGAATCGACTCACAGATTAGGTAGTGAAAATTCCTTTAACTATACGATTCACAGCTTAGATATAAAAAATTCCTTTAAAAAATTATGGAGAAGTACACGTTGTACGATTCATAGCTTAGATATCGAAAATTCCTTCAAGAAATTAAGGTAGAAGTAGGTACATAGTAGATATGGAAAATTTCTTTAACCTTTAGAGGGTCGGGCTGGCCACTACAGTGGCCACTTAAGAATTATGATACTTTGCTGGCCAATTTGGTGGTATATATGCATAAATTTTAAGTAAATAAAATTGACAATTTCAATGAAAAAATCCCGGCCCTTTAAAGGCTAAATAAAAAAATTGGGAAGAAGTTTACGTAGCAAATATTCTTTTAAAAATTTAACATAAAGTACGTTACACTTTCATTAGCGCCGCGAGAACAGAATGACCAGTGTGAAGCAATCCCCTGCACGATCTTTTGCGCAACTCCGTCGTGATTGGCGGAACACTCTGGACAAAATCATTACCGCTCGTCCCAGTTTTAATTATCGCCGATGAAGTCACAGACTGATCGACCGCGGGCCTTAATAAAATATATCTCCCCCGGGAATGCTGTATATTAATTGCGTTACGTATTTGCATCTCCGTTGTGACGATGGACGTCGGTGGGAATGCAGATAAGCGTGTTCGGTAGGCATTTGTCAAAACGTTTGGTCCCGTACGCTGCGAGGCAACGGGGCCAGATCGCACCGGTGCATTCATTACAATTACTTCTTCCTTAATTGCGACGATGAAATTAATCGTCCAACGGCTTTTCCCTCACCGCTGGCGAAGTTGAAGAGCCGAAGCGCTTTATTATGCGCGCGCGATGCATAGGCAAGTCGCTTGGCTGATGCATCGACGGCGAGCGCGCGGAATAATTGAAATTATGAAGATCGATCACGGGATCGAGGCAACCGCGACAATGATACTTGGCTCACGTGTGGAGCCACGGTTCTCAAATTTACTTAGTACCCTCGAGCTTCTTTTCTTCAATAGAAAATGCAAAAACAAAAATTGATACCGCAATTTCTATAGGTAGACACTTCACACTCTGTGATGTTTAGTTCATTTTGGTTTCTGAGAATGTTACTGTGGGAGTAAGAAAATTTTCTGAAATTTGTTTTTCTGATTGTCCCTAAGTTCTTAGAGAAGAATTTTTTTGCTACTGTTTAGAATAAATATAGAGAATCTTTAATGAGTTTTGAGGGAGTCTATAAAGAGTGATTGGTGATTTCAATGCTTAAGTTGCGGTACCTTGCCTGGCTTCGAAGTGTTAAACCATTAAAATTCTTCTGTTTGTATTAATTTTTATCATTCTGAAGAGAGGAGGAAAAGAAGTTTTTTTATTTTAAAAAAATCACTGAAAGTTCAGTATCGTTTTCGAAGGAAGTACTTTGCTGCTAGGTGGCTGTTCAATATTTCTGCCCGATCTAAATGAGTTATTTAGTCCGTAGCACGGAATTACAATGTTGGTTCGAATGAAATTTACGTTACCTATAAATCTCGTCCACGTGATTTATACCTACAACTATTTACTATATTGATATATTACACTTCCTGCCACCAGGGAACGGGGATAAGATATACTTCTTCATTAACACGCCGAGTTAGTTCGCTCTATTACTCGAGGCAACGAGGCAAAACCGTGCAGGAAATTCGAATGTAGCTTGAGAACGCGTCGAAATGATGTACATACCCTGCGATTTATTAAATTTATACAACATATGTCTTAACTGTAATACGGGAGAGGTCCAATTTTTGTAACAACGGAAGAGGTAATCATTCAACGCCTCCTACTAAAATTATCACTCTGAAAATATCACTATCCAATTTATTTAGCAATTGCTCCTCATTGTATAATAATAACTAACTTTATTACATTATTAAATACGAAATTAAGGGGGTTTTCCAGTGTAACTAAGTATTTTCTTTGCGTTTTTTCGGAAATTTCTATGAGGAGAAGGAATTATTTCTTCATACTTATCTATATTTTGATTACATTTTCGATTTTTTTTAGCACGAAAAGATTAAAATTAACTCAAGTACTTTGTAGTTGCTTTTGAAAAAAAACGGTCCCCTCATGGTGTCCACTATTGGACGGTTTCCGATCATCGGAAACAAAAAATTCAAAAGGATTCCGTATTTGTATGTCCTTGTCTATAGCCGGTACCAGAACGAAAGAAAGATATTGAAAATTTAAAAAATAACGGCACTTTGAAGATTGAGTTTAGATTTTCACACATTTTTTCGACTTTTTGGGGCTGTCAGACTGAAAAAAATTAAATATTTTCACACAATTGTGGTAGGAGCGATAGCCACACGTGTGCTGAAAATGTATGCTGAAGTTGAGCTTAATTGGTCAAGTCAATCTTGAGATATCGTGGACACCAGTTCGAAAAACATGATTGCAAGAAAAACCTGTTTAAAGATTGAGCCGTACCGATATCTATCTTTCAAAGCCTATAACTCTAGAAGTATTACGAGTTGGACAAAATCCTTTTGCACACATATTTTCCATAACAGATATTTGTAAAAAATTTGAAACAAGAAAAATTCGATTTTTTTGACTCGTTACACCGGAATACTCCCTTAAGTGATGAATTTGCAAAGTTTAACAGTCCTGCTGTTATGAAACCTAATTAAAGTGACGAGACGAATGTCCATTGAAATAATTTTTTATCGCTTCTTTCACTTTTTTATTCTTCTTCTACAAAGAAAATGCAATCAGTCCCGAAATCAACGCGACAGAGATTAGGATTCGTGGATATTCTAGAGACGTGGCTGAGTTTAAACGCGAACAGGCATCAAGTCCTGTCTCTCAGTACCTCCGTTCGGCTAATTAAAGCAGCGTTCTGTTCGATCCCAAGCTAATTCGACGCGAGAAATGCGTGTGCTACAAAGCGAAATGCGGGTAGCTATTAATTACGTCGCTAATTGACCTGCCGATGAATCGCGAAGAATCGATCCAGGGAACGGTTTGGGGAGCTCAGTTTCGTCGGTGAGATTCGCGCTTTCCCTTTTCGATCGACTTTCTCAGCTTCCAGTTTGTACAGAAATAATAAGAAAATGTGTAACTAATCTCGACTGCTTTCCCATTGAATTCCATTGGCACTATTAGAGCTGTGAAACCGACAGTGAGGAAATTTTGTCATGTGTCTCTGAATCTATATACCTTACTGATTATTCCCAATTTTCATGGCACTGCCTCAGGTTTCATTATGCGTGTTAAAATTTAGTTTATGTGTCTGGTTTATTGTAGGAATTTATAAGAAGACGTATTAATAGAAATGTGTGTTATGTTATAGAATGGCAGAAGTCCTCTTCTACTGGCGGCTTCGGCTGGCCACATCGAGGCCTGCGAGACTCTGCTACTTCGAGAAGCCGATGTCAACGCTGCGGACAATGTGAGTCCTGTTCACCAACTTTGCTGTCTTGTTATTTATCTGATGAGATGATTGCATAGTAAATCACGTATCTATCATTCCTATAATCGTTATGGGGGGAAACAGAGGGACGACATAACGTATTCAATTAATCAAAATTGCTATCCCAAGCTAGATACAATCACTAAAAAAGCCTCAACTTTGTGCCACAAATAATTTATTAAATTTTGAATGTTTTTGTAGGATTTTGAGACAAGCTGTAGAAACAGTATTTTTTATCTCTGATCTTCTTTAAATACATTTCCTTGACTATAGCATACAGAAGAAGACAGGTAGAAAGATGATTATCTGAAATAAATCGCTCCAAGAGATTGATGATCGATAATTGCTTCATGGATGGCCTACGCATCAATCTCGCGTTAATAATAATTGGGATAGCACTTTTTTACAAATACGCGTGCTCGCAAATTGAGCATTCAATTTAGAAAATGTGATATTGAAATATTAGTAGCGACTATTTTACGATGCCTCGAGGTTACATGTTAGGTATAGTTTCGAGCAATTTATCATTGCCTATGGAGGGTAAATTGAATCTAATTGCTTTCACTTTGCCTGACAAAATCAGTTTTTGTAACAATAGAGGTTTTGAAATCTATTTCTCATCGATACTGGTCGAATTTCTCTCTTTTTTTTTAAATGCGTTCAAGCTCTTCAAGTTTCAAACAATTTACGATTTTCCCACTGAAGAATATCTTTAAAAATCGCGAGAGGAGAAAATATTTTCGCTCCTAGCTCGCATAATATTCACCATATTTGTGAATTTCTTTTACATTCCGCTCGCCTATGTGCAAAATAGGGTAAATCTTTTCCATTGAATTTTCCCCACGGTTATTTTCATAACCTGACAAGGATATTTTCCGAGACGAAAGCGTAAAGACCGACTCTGAAATCGCCAGGCAAGGCTTTCAGAAGCTTGGGGACTAAATCCTGAAGCGGTGAATAACTCGGAATTGGCTAATAATTCACGAGGCTGGGTGGGTTGTTCTGCATGTCAGTCGCGCAATATATCAATGCGAATATACCTGCTAATGAACGG
Organism: Andrena marginata; assembly: GCA_963932335.1. Taxonomy (NCBI): domain Eukaryota; kingdom Metazoa; phylum Arthropoda; class Insecta; order Hymenoptera; family Andrenidae; genus Andrena; species Andrena marginata. The sequence goes on along the minus strand of OZ010659.1, from coordinate 48,589,006 downwards.
TACAGCGATAATTACTGTGTAATTATGGGTTTACGGAGTTGACGATGGAAAGGTGTTCTATAGGTTACATTCGATGGCTGCATCTGAAATACGCGGATAAAAGAAGGAAGGGACAGAGTCTTCGAAATTATCGAGGCACCAGTTGTCAGTGTGCCAGTGGTTAAATAATTGACCGTATCAATTAATAAGGGATCGCAAAAGGAAATCAAGAAATAATTGCTGAACTTACTATTAGCCTAATTTTCAGAATCTCAGTTTGAAATTTTAGATGTAGGACAATTCAGAAATTTAAAACCAAACGAACTCGTCATGCAGCTTTAATGTATAATTTTCCATCGAACCACCCTTTTTCCTCTTTCGTCTATCGAAAGAAGGAATTTTTGTAATCGCATCAAATTTTCATCATCCCATGCCTGTAACAAATAAACATTCTCTTCTACCATATAAAATTCCCAAGTTTCCCCATCAACACTCAGAAATTCAGTCGAGAATCTATTATTCTCAATTCATCTCTGCTATCACCCCCAAAGAAGACATTCCATCTAACCCCTACAACCCCACGAGCCGTTAAAATTCCAACTACCCCAAGATTGATTTAAAAAAAAACCATCTCCATCAACTTTGTCAGTAAACTTTAAAACGATCCCCCATCTTTCACAACTCATTCATAGACTCGCCTATTTAAATTACACGTCGACTGAACGAAACGTCTCTCGAAGGGAAGAATATTATCAAAAGCGTCATCGGATTCCAGTAGTGAAAAGCTCAGAACCCCCAACCAGTCTACGACGGAGAACTACAGAAGAAAAGAACGTTGTTCCGCGGCTATCTGATACCGTAACGAGCGAAGACAATGATTCATTGGAAACATCGAAAAAGCGATCGGGATCATCTTCGTTATCTCATAGGGAGATCCAGCTAGGCTCTGGTGTAGGCACAATGCATCCATTGCCACGGTGACTGACGGCCAATCTTCTACCCGTGGCTGCAGAACACGTTTGGCTAGATCTTGCCAGCAAGGGGTACCAACGTACCTGTATTTAAAGTCCGTACACACGCTGCTGGTGGCCAGTGGATATTCGCACTAAATTCCCGTGGATATCTTCTTGCTTCGCCTCATACTGTGACAGAAACCGTGCTTTTTTTTCTCTCTTTCCATTATCACGTGCCAGCTTGCTGGTGATTTTAAGGGAAAGAGCAGTTCAATGCACCGCAGAGCCAATTAGTACATCTGGAATGTATGCATTTCCTTGAACATGAAAATATACGCCCATTCGCAGGCCGCCGTTTCCGTGGGACAAACAGGAATAAAATTTGCAGAAAAGAGGAATCCTGCGGAGAGGTGTTAATTCATTTGGATGCTCAGTTTTTGTGGAAAGGATAATGGAATGGAACTCTGGGAGGAGTTTTCAGGGGATTTTTCTTCGAGGGGAGAGGCGTGCTTTGAAGGGTAAGGGGAAAAACAGGGAATATTTTTCGTGATTTTTTTTATTTATAGCATATTTTGTTTGTGGCAACTGGGACTACACAACTGTCGAATCGCAAAGGATTATAAAGCTCAAATACCCTCGTAAGATAATGTTAAAGATTTGGTATACTATTGGTTAAAAGCAGGAAATGTCCATTCTGCACTGGAACAAAATACGGAATGCCAATAAAACAAAAAAGTATTTAAGAGAAAAATTGTTGGAGGTGAGTTTGTACCTATGATGTTACGAAGTTTTGAATTCGTATCTCAAACGGTGGTTAAATACTTTAGGTTACTAAATTAGGTACTTAATTAGAAGCGGATAAGTTTTTTTGATGTAGCAATGCGGAGGCTCTGTCAATGTGTACGTTTCAGACTAAAGGGTTAATTAGTGTCAACGATCCTTGGCTCAAGCTTTTTGTTAATGGGAAAGAGTATTAGTGGGCACTGACGAGCATACGCGCACCTTATCCCTGCATAAGGCAATCTGGCGAGGAGCAGGGCTGCACAGAGCGCTGCTTCGGTATCTGCAAACGAAAGTTCGATATTTATTGGTGACGTAGAAACACTAGAAACGCACAGCGGCCCCTGTCTATGCCCTTTTCGATTCGTTTCCACGTGTGCTGCCAGGACTATGGAAACGCTCCACCGAGCTTGAACAAGTTTTTCGACTCTCTGGAAGTTGAATCGCGAGCTGTTCTCCAACAAATTTCACATTTCAAATCTGAAATTCCTCCTTCGTTAATTAAAAATAACGTTCGCGTACACTTTTAATGAAAATCAAAATTTGTCAATTATCGTTAAAGTTCGCGAGGACTGCAGGGCAATATTTTCAATGCATTTCGCGAATTTTCGTAATGCGATTCCTGTTCAAATTCTCGCGAGCACGTTTCACTACAAATTAGCAGAATTGCGAAATGTTTAGGGGTAGTTTCGAGGCGAATGTTGCGGCAAGAGTTTTGCAAGTGATCGTCATGCAATGCACGCGATACCGGCGCTGGGAATGGAACACGTATAAAAGGAGATGCTCGAATGGCATTTACAACCGTGAAATTTACGACGATTTACCGCGGTGCGCGTTTTACTTTTATTTGCGCCGCGCTGCTGCTGGTACTTTGGCCCGATACTCGCGATGAATCTGCGAAGCTTTGTAAATCGATGCATTCTTCTCGCTCGGGGAGATTTATAGCGGGATTTCTGAGGAAGCAATTTGAAGGGAATAGCCTCGTGACACTCATACAGCGTTAACGCTTCAGAGATTAAAAATTAGGCGTCATATTGTATCGATTACTTCAAACAGTCATAAAAGCTACGCGTAAATCACGTAACGCGGATGCTTCTTCTGGAAACATCGAGGGGAACATTCGAAGCAATTCCTTCCTATCTACTTTCACTACACATAATGGTACCTCCGTACCACTCCACCATTCTCGAAATTACCTAACCAACTTCCTCACAAAATTCCCAGCTTCAATTCACAATTTTCTTGACATTCGATTCATACGCCCACGCGATCCAAGGTCAATAACAAAAAAGGGACTCGAATTCCTCTGAAAATTCGAACCACCTCTCCTAATTGCGCCACGATTACAAAAACCGAGGCTTATCGTTACAAAGAAAGCGATCCCACGATTTATCGCAGCCACTAATAGCGTAATATAATAGCAGGAAGAATCTTTGGAAGCCTGAAAAAGGTGTAGGCTGATGTCATCTAGGGGCGAGCTCCGGACCCATGTCATCTAATATGTTCCATAAGCTGCCCCCCTTCGTTCAGCCCCCGTAACTCTTTCCAAGTATCGTCGTAGCCCGAAGTGGGCCTAAGATCCGACGGGCCACTGGATAAATCCGATAAATTTTCACGCACACACCGAGAGTGGCCACTCTCGATAAACTCGGGGTGCCCAGCGCCCATGCTTTCGAGGTTTCGTTGTAGCCTTCTCCTCCTGCCCCCCTCGCATGCCTCCGCCGATTCTTCTTCCTTTCTGGACGAGATTTATACGCGCGCCTTTACGGCTCGCGCGTTTTTGAAAGATTCTGCCCGAAGGAATTTGGCGCACGTTCCTCGGCCGTGCATTATATTTTGTCTGATGCCAGGTCTGTAATTATGAGAGGCCTGAAAATAGCTTTTTAGAAGAGCATAGGCGTCCCTCGCTGCTATTGCTACTTTTTTCGAACTCCGGCCGTCGGGATGCTTCTGTTGGGTTCCTTTTAGTAGTTCTTTGGAACAACTGGCGATTACCTTGCGTCCTCGAGAGGGTTTTAATACTCCTTATCGAAAGGAGCTTGGTTATTGGGAGCGATTCGATGATGCTGTAGAATTCTGCTGCACAAAATGGGGCACTTGAGTTCTGGAGGGCTGATACAGTGAGGTGTGATGTTTTTGGTGCATGGAAGTTGAAGTTTGAAATGGGCAGTTGAGTTGAAATATTTCTTGAATCTTTTTATTTGAGGATCTGTGAGTCACATGTATACACGTAGGATACAGGTATTTTATTATTTCTGTAAGATTTGGAGAAGTATTTAAATTTCTGCAGTCTTTGGGACAATATTTAAATTTTTGCCTTGTTTGGGGCAGTATGTGCTTCCGGATGCCCTGAGAAATTTAAAATAGTTACTTGCACGTAGGTAATTGAAGGATAGACTACTGGATACAGAACGAACGCCGAGTCTTTCGAATTTTATGTTATTATGGCTTGCTTTCAATTGGAGTGATATCGTTTTACAATCAGCCATTGTGCTCCACGCCATTGTGAAAGGGTAACCGAGTATTAGAGATCTTGGAACAGGTAAGATTCTTCGCAGATTGATGCGCCTGCCTCGGGGTCCCTGAGGTCCGCAAATGGGACCAAAAAGAATAGTGACACGGACCCGGGATGTTTTTGCGTGTCGAGTGAGATTTAATTTAGCAAACGACGTGACTCCAATCCCATATTTCTGGCCATGATATCTCGTTTATTTGGTCGGCTGGCAATATTTCGCTGGCTCCTGTTTAATCCCCCAAAAGTAAAAACTAAATCCAACCTCATTTATTACGTCCAATATCCGCAGTGTCTGATGCTTCTTGCAGCGTTATTAAATGCTTGCTCCAACAAATTTATGAATTTCAAATTATAATTAGGACTGAGGCCAAATCGTACGCAGATGACTACCCTGTATAATTTCAGAAGTCGTTTCTGTGGAAAGTAGTTTTTACTTGTTCCAAGATTCGTGTTCCTGAATTACTGTAAAATTTGCTCCACTTTGAACAGCCATGATAGCTATAGAGCTATAATTAGAGATTCTAATATAAATTAGTATATTGGTGCCCAGAAGTATACTCCGTTTGATAATCTCTGGTTAACAAAATTAATACTCATATTCTATTTTAGCATTTTAATTCAGAAAGTAAAACTAACGTAGAAAGGAACAAAGGGTTGCTTCTTCGTCCATTGTGTCGTAAAAAAAACAGATGAAAGATACGGTTACATAAAGATTGAATTCATTTATACGTAATTCGACCGATCCGTCTTGAGCTGGTGTCGACAGACGGACAAATAGACTTCCAACTTCCTTCACTCGAATAGAGAAACATATTTTCTCACATTAACCGTGCAGTGTGTACTACAGTCATCAATCTGCCACTCCATAAAATTGTCGTACAGCAGGTTTGCGCAATCTAGCTAGGGTTCGAATCCCCGTCGACGGGACGTGCTTGTTTCCTGGCAATAAAACGGCTTGAACCCATCTTCTGGTACTTTCTCCGTAATTATACAACAGAGATAAGACGAATAATCCTGGAAACGTAGTGGTAGGCCAGTGGCTATGACGGGACGGTTTAAAGCCGCGCTCCTGCATGTGCAACGTGTAGCGGAGAACGCAGTAGCGTCTGCACATCCACACAAGTGGAATGTAATTCAGATATCCTGATAATACTTGTTGCTTTTTCAAAGTGATCCTTGTTTGATGGTTCTGTCTTGGAAAGTTACTAATTTCAAATTTCGAATCTTAATTCGATCTTCGTGATATTAATTTTGAGATTGTAATCTCAATTCCAACTTCCTAATCTGAAATATGAAATTGTAATCTCAATTCTAACTTCATAATCTAATTCTGAAATTCTAATCTCAATCCCAACTTCCTAATCTTAATTCTGAAATTCTAATCTCAATTCCAACTTCCTAATCTTAATTCTGAAATTCTAATCTCAATTCTAACGTCATAATCTTAATTCTGAAATTCTAATCTCAATCCCAACTTCCTAATCCTAATTCTGAAATTCTAATCTCAATTCCAACGTCATAATCTTAATTCGAAAATTCTAATTTCAATTCTACCTTCCTTGTCTTAATTCTGAAATTCTAATCTCAATCCCAACTTCCTAATTTTAATTTTGAAATTCTAATCTCAATTCCAACTTCCTAATCTTAATTCTGTAATTCTAATCTCAATTCTAACTTCCTAATCTTAATTCTGAAATTCTAATCTCAATTCTACCTTCCTAGTTTTAATTCTGAAATTCTAATTTTAATTTCAATTTCCTAATCTTAATTCTACGTTTCCAATCTTAATTCCACCTTCCTAATCTTAATTCTAAATTTTTAATCTCAATTCCAGCTTCCGAATTTTAATTGTAAATTTATAATCTGAATTCCAACTTCTTAAACCTATTTTCAACTCCGAAGTATATCCCACACAGCGCATTACACACGTAAAAGTGTGGCCTAGGACAAGCACTCGAAGAATATTCCTCGTCACTTAATTAGGCATGTGGGAGCGTGGCTTAAGTGGCCATCAGACCTCGACAGCATTATCTAGAGAGCCCGAGCGTTTTTCCGCTCGTGATTCTGTTTCGAGTGTGTCTATCGCTAAAGTGGCGATCTAAAGGTCTAATTACCGACCGTGTTCCCGATCGTTTATAACGAATGCTCTGTTATTAACTAATCACGCGGCCGCTGATATATTGTTTCACGTTCCACCATGCATCGTAGTCTCTTTCTTTTCGTCACGCAGGGCCCTGATAACACGCGAAGATTACGCGGCGAGAGGTGAAAATGTTCTCGGTTATGAGTTTGACGGGCTTTCACTTTTGCACTCCGCGCATGATATAATAGGCCCCGACGGTTTTGCGCTCTCGCGATCGTGTCGAAATCGAGGATTTACGATGCAGCCTTCGCGGCCTGTAAACAGCTCGACGTTTTTAATTGTTGCTTTAGAAAGTATCCTTCCGATCTTCTCTATTGCCACGAGTCATACCATACACACTTTTTACCATGTCAATTTAAAATTTTTATCTGTTAAATAGGTAAGTAAATGAAGTCTAGTTTGAAGCGACGTGTCAACAATTTTAGACAAAACATTTAGATAGGTAATTCTCGTCATTCATTTAAATGATATTTCACTTTGTTACTATAGTTTACCTAGTCTATGTAAGGAGTTCATTGATTGCCCTTAAAATGAAACCTATAATTGGCACATTAACATCGAGAGGTTAGGGATTTATAAAAATTGTATCGTTCCAGCAGTTACAATTTAGAATACACGTGTGTACTTATAAAGGAAGTCGAATGTTTCATCGACTGGGTCGTTTTCTGTTCGAATAAAAGTTTATTGCCCATCAACCAATCGGGCCGAAATGGCACCCGATGGCCTATCGATGGGCATTTGGATTGAAATGTCCACGAAATTGGTGGTGGCCTTTAATTCGAAAGTTAATCGAATAAAGGTATCAGTTTCTTTGATTATGAATTTTAATCAGAATCACGGCTGAATCGCAAATATATTAGATCGTACCATCGCAAAGGGCCTTGGAGTAAGTTGTACTCGAAGCGGAAATGTGGAAGGATTAAACATGTGTGTTTTATTAAGTCCATGACCATTACATGCGCAGAGTAGCTGAGATTTATTTCCATGGCTCGCGTTGCAACACCTGTACTAATATATTTTAACTAGCATCCATTTATTTAAAGTGAACTTTAACACTTTATCGGGGACTGGTTTACCGCCTCGTTATATCTCGGCTTTTTCGTTTCTGCGGCGTAGCTGCTTTTTCGTCGAGGGGGATACCACTTGAAAATTTCCGCGGCGCCGTTTATTGCGAAACAAGTCGCGTTAACGAGGCGGCGTGGTATTTAGGAGCCACAGAAATTTGATCGAAGTAAAGATCTGCGTCTTAATCACGATGAAATTCTGGAGAAGTGATCATTACATCCTCAAACCTACGCTCGCGCTGGAATTATATTTATCTCGACATGATAAGTGCAGCTATTTAGATAGCACAACATTGATTTCAAAATACGAATATTTCGAAAACCATAGGTACTTTATATCGCAATGCACAGTTCAAGTTTGTAATTATTTTGTATCAAGTTTTATAATTTCGTTACTTTGTCGCACTACTTACTCATCAAAACAAAACTTCACCCCACGTAAGACTTCTTAAGAATCTTCACAAATGGGGAATATATAATAACCACAAATTACTTTGCAACTCCCATGAAACAACTTTCAATCTGAACCTCCCAAAGATGTCCCACGTGAAAAAGAAAAACTTGCACAGAAAATTCGATTATGCTCTTAAAATTCATTAAATTCATTAAATTCATTAAATTTATTAAATTATTAAAAATCATTTTGCGATTTCTATGAAAGAACTTTCAAACAGAATCTTCCAAAGATGTCCCAAGTGAAATATAAATACCTGCTTACACAGAAATTTCGATTAAGCTCTTAAAATTCATTAAATTCATTAAATATATTAAACTACCAAAAACAATTTTCCAATTCCTATGAAACAACTTTCAAACAGAATCTTCCAAAGATGTCCCAAGTGAAACATATTAAATACTTACACAGTAATTTCTATTAGGTACACTCTTCAAATTCAAAAACAGATACCACATATTTTCCCCCGTGATATTCATTAAATTCCCAGAAATTACTCTGCAACTCCCACGAAGCAACTTTCAACCTGAACCAACTGTAACATAAATACCTCCACAAAAATTTATATGCCACTCTTAAAATTCAAAAACAGTATACCTACCACAAAATTCCCTTCATTATATTCCCCGTTCATTAATATCATAAATACGATGCAGTTTAGCTCCTAGAACCTCCAAAGAAACAGCATCCAAGAGCGCGGTTGCACGAAGTTCCGAACACGGACTATTTGCGTATGGCTGCGCGGCGCATCGGTGCAGTTGCGCGCGTGCGTGTGCGTCAGCGCACGCCTGGAACAATGATACCAGTTTGACTGGTGCGCTTCTCCCACTCTGCAGCGCGTACTGTATCGCGATCCGATGCGCTCGCTCGTTGCATCGTCGTACGTACGCAACGCCAAGTCCCGAGCGTATCGCGGCGGTTGCCAGCAGTTGCAGCCTGCACAGGCGAGCTGATAAGAACCAATGACACGCGCCAGGATTTAACCACGCTATTCAAGCATCCGAAAATAGAAGAAGTCTAGCGGTTTCGATACCAGCCGCCGTTACTATCTGCGTAATGGGGATGTAAAGAAGCAAGTCGACTAGGATATGTTGGAAGCAGTAACGAAACTGCATTTTGAATGGCAAACGGGTCGTTTTTTTTCCTGAAATTCTTGCATTAATTATCGTACCTCGTGGTACACGAACGTGTTACGTTTGGATTTTTTCCACTTAAAAATTGAATTACACTGTGTATTAAGTAGGTACATAGGCAAAGAGACTTTTAGGCGTTTGTTGCGTGTTTCCTTCGTTCGCTATTGAATTAAAAGATTGTCACTTAGAGGTAGAAGAAAGTTGGATATAGGGGAGAGTTGCCAATATCGTACTGGTTACCTAAATCGTACCTCATCAATTTCTCAGTAATTAATTAATGTAAACGACATCTGACAATGAAAGTATAAAGTAAATGCGAAATAAGAAATAGAAACAAAACCTTTCGAGCTTACACCCTATTTTGTGCGTGGTATAAACATTTAAAAAAATCAGGTTTGATTGATGTAACTTTTTACCAGTTTATTTTAGCTGATAATAATCAAACAATGCAATTTTGTCCGACATTTCTGAATTTTTTCTAAAATTTTACATTCATTTTAAGTACATACTACATTCATTATAAAGTTTAAATTGATATTTATAAATAAATCGGTCATGTTTCCTAAATCGTACCACTACAATCGCACCAGTAGGATTTGACAACTCGTATGTTATATAGGTTATGTACGTATATAATATTCATAGGTTCTTTGCAGCCTGCGTGTGATCCATATACATACAGTTAGTAAAAAAGTATTTGTACACTTCTTAAAATCGCATAACTTTCGTAGAATTGGTCCACACGACGCGAGTTTTTTTGAGAAGCTAGAGGGATTAGTTTGCTAAATGATGTGATTCGTCGTTTTGAGAAAATGTACTTGGTTGGAATAGCAAAAAAAAAATAGTAAGGGTCGTTTTTTAAACTTTTTCTTGTGAGCCTGTAATGAAAATTCAAAAAACCCGTTTGTAGATTTAAGTAAGTTATATACGTGCCTAAAATTTCATCAAAATCGGTTAACGTTGCTCTGAGCTATAAACGCTTAAAAATCGTAGAATAAGGTCGAAAATCGCGGAAATTCCCGAAATCAGCGATTTTCGACCTTATGCTGCGATCTTTAAGCGTTTATAGCTCAGAGCAACGATAACCGATTTTGATGAAATTTTAGGCACGTATATAACTTACTTAAGTCTACAAACGGGTTTTTTGAATTTTCATTACAGGCTCACAAGAAAAAGTTTAAAAAACGACCCTTACTATTTTTTTTTTTGCTATTCCAACCAAGTACATTTTCTCAAAACGACGAATCACATCATTTAGCAAACTAGTCCCTCTAGTTTCTGAAAAAACTCACGTCGTTTGGAGCAATTCTACGAAAGTTATACGATTTTAAAAAGTGTACAAATACTTTTTTTACTAACTGTACGTATATGTAACTATATAATAATCATTATTTTATGTTGAATATTTTCTTCTCTATTTGTTATGGATACTATTTTCAGTGGAGGTACGATTTCGGAGACCGAGGGGTACGATTTAGGAGGCCGGTTGCCTAAATCGTACCTTTTACAGTATATGACAAAAAGATTAATAACAAATTAATTTGTTCTGAACAAAAGGTAAAGCATATAACAGCAGGTGCCTAAAAGATCAAGCTACAATATCCAATAGTCATTTGCGTTGAAATTAGTACAAAATATAAAATATAACGTAAAATGTCTTAAGCAGTACGATATAGGCAACCCTCCCCTATATGACAGAGATAGAGTGTGATTTATTACGTTCGAAGAGTATCGTAAGAGAGGGCAATGCATTTAGAATTACTCCAAGAATAATGAGAAGATAAGCTGCGTCAACGACGCAGAGGGTGAATGGAGCTAGCGCAAATCCGCCGCAGAACTGTCACGCTTTCGGTTTTCGTCGATCGAGCGCCGCGAAGGATACAAACGTTTTAATTAGGAGAAAGTGCAAAGGCCTCGCGCTAAAAATGGGTCATTCGGGCATCGACATCTGCCTCGACATGCATGCTTCAACCACTATTGAATGAAAGACGTTGACGCAGATTCCTACCAATATTAAACTAATAATTCAAAGTCTTCCGTTTCTTATTCAACCAAAGCCCAATACACAATTCATCAGCACTCACGAATATTAGCTTCACTCAGCAACGGACAAATTACCGTTCCATTACCACTACCGAAGCACCCTCGATCCAGCCCGCTTGAAAATGCAAAGCCAGATCCAGGATAAGCCGAGATGTGGATCTGGATGGAACACTTTCTATTCCCTCCTTTCAATTACGGATTCCAAGCTATTTCTATTGTCCGGCCGTTAACTTGACGCATACAATGGCGCGCAGTTAGGAACCTTTATGTGCATTTCCCCCGAAGTATTGTGCCCCGTGAATGCTCCAGTGGAAATTGCAGGCGTTGCAAATGGCCGCGTAGCGTTGTTCCTCGCCCGCGGAGTCCGCGTTTCCCAAGAGCGGCCCGCCATCGAGGGATCGATCACTCTTTATGTGGAGCATCGTTGCTGCGATCTTCGTGCATCGTCGCTCGCCTATTGTGCATCAGCGACGAGGCTCGATGCAACACCGGATAACAGCCGGTTGCACGGGCTCGGGGCCCCTCGTATAAAAACGAGAGAAACCACGGGGCAATCGTAATTGAAGATTGGACACGGGACGGCGGGGTTAATTGCACCCTTATATCTCCTGCATTGTTGGCGTTATCGCGCATTAGTTTCTTTGACAACCTCGCTGCAACTGGATTATTCTTCTGGCCGGATAGCCTTAGAATGGCCCCTTAACTCTCGCGAATGCGTTTCTAATAGGGAGCTCGCGTTATCGCGCTGATAATTCCTGGGGGCGCTGGTGCGTTCAGGTTCCTGTTGGGGCTAGACGGAACTCGGGGAGCGAGGTGGCACTTGATTTCTGGATTTCAAAGGCACCGAAGGAGAGTCGCGTTTCGTGTCGCGATCCCCGCCGAAACATCGCCGCGGACTTTCTAAGCGTGTCACGATCGGTAAATTATCCGGTTTGTTGATTCGATAGACTGTAGACAGCGCGAAGGTAGCGCGGTGTTCGTTTCAAGGTGTACGAGAGAGGCTCGTAGCTCGTTTGCATACGAGACAAGACGTAACCGAGACGATCGTTTCCTCGCGATAATTAGATTTATTAGCGCGAGTCTGCTGCGAACGCGGAGCAAATTATTGAGATAATGTAAGACGTCAGGGCATGTTTGTCGAGCCGGTTGGCATAATTCGAATTGATTGTGTTCGCCTGGAAATGCTCATTTGTAAGATCGATTCATTAGATACCATAATTACGATTTGTTTAGCATAAAGGGAGATCTTGGAAGCTCGACTGTGCTGGATATATTTCCTAAGATGGTCCGAAGAAAATTGGTAAAATAAAAGATTCCATATTTTAACAAATTTGAATTGCCACTTTTCTTCGTCTTTGCTTAGAAAAAAAATAGTATTCTGAACCAGGTTTTGGGACCACCTTACCACTTTATGAAGCAGCTACGATGAAGCAACGAATTTTTAACATTTTTCAGTAGTCTTATAACGATTATTCCTTTGATGCATCTTCTGTAAAGAAAATTGGAGACCAGCTATCTATCGTGATAAATACTTTGCTATCATATGGATGTAGGTACTTATATAATTACTGAAAATATTTATAACATCACTGGAATATTAAACACGTTATCACTTATATCTCGCTGATTACTGTAAAATATTTATTGCAAAAGTGTGTAGCTCGCTGTCTTGACCAAAATATATGGGTAATATTCGTTTTGTCGATCATATTACTATGAAAATTATGCGTGCCACGTAAATTTCAGAGTGCCGCATTAAATATTTTCAGTCGTGTAGTTCTTTGATAGCTGATCTTTGCGCGGTAAACTTGTTTCGCCTGGTTTGGCTTGTCATTGATCAAAAAGAGCGAAGAACTCTCGGCGTAATTTGAGAATTTATTCGCGCGTCAAGCAGAGGGAAGCTCACAGACTCGTTACGTTTCGGTCTGTCCATCGAATTACAAGCTGAACGCGCGGTATGCATGCCGAAAAAATCGACGCGGGCTAATCGTATGTCAGGAATGGCAGACACCTGTACGCTTGAAATAAAAAGAAGAAGAGCTCCAGCAGCGAGGTGACGTTAATTAACAACTAGCTTTTACGTCTCTCTGGCGGTCGAGTGATCGTCGATATGAGATCTCAGGTCCGCATTTGAAGCTGGTGTAGTAGGCAGTAGGAGATATGGGTTACGATAGCTTTGCGATAATTTCGAATGAAATGAAATTAACTCTCGTCAGACACCGAGAGAAATCTGAACTTTTTACGTGCTCGTTCACTTTGCGTGTGTCTGTTCACGTCGACAGGGCTCGTCCGATCGAGTTGCGATCCATTTACCATCGCGATAGATCGCTGTGAATCAAGCGATTCCATGTCCAGCGGAACAATTTCTCGAATAAAACGACATCCTCGGTTGCAACGAGAGGCTGCCTCGATCGGGATGCGCCGCGCGCGGTCTGAAATAAAAACAGCATGCCGATGGACGTCGGGAGCTAGCGACCGCTCCTTTTTTCACTCGTCCACCGGTGCCCGGAGACGGTGGATCTTGAAATTCATAACGAGAATACCGACACGTTTGGTCCCGCAGTTCATTGCGAAGCGTGGCTCGCGATCCCACGCGCACGCGCGCGTATGTGCGCTGGATGAGTAACGAACAGTTTGCAAAAATTGCTGGAATATAATTAAGGAAACATTCCTGGCACGTTGCTGCTATATCTCTGGTGCGCTGCTGGTACATTACTGGATAATTGCTGGTATATTCTTAGCACTGGGGATACACTGCTGGCATATTGCTGAAACAATGCTAAAACACCGGTAAAAGATTGCTGACGCATTACCGACAGATCGTCTAAACGCAGCTTAAGCAATGCTACTTGGAACGTTACCGAAGGCTCGCTGAAACATTTCTAAGGATTGCTGAAACATAAATCACCCTCCCCTCTGTACCTGCGATTCTTTGTCCTCTGTTGTACGCGACCAATGTCGCGAGAAGCAGGATGCCTTTGAAGTTCCCTCGGCTCTCATTGCCGCGTGTTGCGCCCTTTTGTGCCGCGACACGGGCCACTTTTGCTCGCCCCTGTTTCCTGCTCTCGAAATGGCACTTACACTCTTGTATAATGCACGGGAACGGAATTGCCATTTCGCGTCGCAACGCCGGCCGTGGAGTCAAATATGAGCACGTCGAGCTCGTCGGACGTCTGCCTATTATGCGGTTGATGAGATCGCAGCCACGGCCTCTCGGCAGCGTGAGATGCGACGACAAAGATACTGGCGGGGCCGTTTCACGGTGCAAAACGCGCGAAACAGTAAACCCCGAGCAGATGCCGGCGACTGGTTGTCTGCATTGTTTGAGGGGAAAGCCAAGTGGTGTCTGTCCGCGAAAACTGTGCTGCGACGAAAATGGTAATAGCGCGCGTTGACGGGGAACGAGGTGTCGCGAGACTACGGAATTTACGCAGTAGAGCTGGGGGATTGTGGAATGGCGGTGGATGAAATAGATCGTAAAACGTAGCTGCGCCTTTCCGTTTCTCTGTGACTTAGGAAAATTGTCGGGTTTCAGTCGTGCATTTATGCTGGTTTTGTATGAACTTCTTTGACCTTGTGATGTCATTTCTGTGCTTAGGGCGGGATTCTCGTGTAACAGCCCCCGAAATTGATGAATTTTTTTTAAGAAACTATTGTCAATATTGCATTAAACTCTTTTGGGATATAAGGAGGAAGCTTTAAGCTTGTAGAATTTTTTTTATGTTGATTCTTCTCGTTATTTATTAATTATTGTGGAATCGTGTTCACCTGTCACAGTCATCTGATTGCAAAAAGAAGGAAATTTTCTTAAAATTATATAATTTACGCGGAGCTGGACCTAAATTGTTAATTTTAGTTTATATTTATAATAATTTTTGTCTAAGGAAGAGACTTACTTTTTCTTTCACACGCTATAACTCTTTCAATTTTTCACTTGTTTTCTTTAAAGTGGGACAATTCCAGCGTAAATGATCTAACTTTAAGAAACGTCTATTTTTTTCGCACATCAAATAACTGTGATACGTGCTGCACATCCCGCCAGGCGGAAGTTACATCGTCGAAGAGGTGGACAAGAGTCCACAATAATTAATAAATAATAAGAATGATCGACATGAAAAAAATTTCTGCAAGTTTAAAGATCGCCTCCTCATTCTTCAAATTCTTTCAAATTCTTGAGTATCAGTTACTTTTCGGGTAGTTTGACGAGAATCCCACCTTAAGTAGATTAGACTAACTTAGATTAGATTAGATTTATTTCACCTTATAGCCTTCCTTACATTTCTAATCTCCCCTAATTTAATCCAGACGTAAACCAACTTAACGTAACTTACATTTGAGGCATTGAGAGCAAAAACTGACTAACCCACATTTTTTTTGCGAAATTGAGTTAGTAGCAATAATGTATTCCAATAGGCTCTACCAATCAAAGAAAACAGGAAAAATTAATTTTTTTTCAGTCTGAATTCGTGCATTTTTGCTCTCAATGCTTCATTAGCCTTAGTCTAACCTCGCCACCATTCTGTGTTTAAGTAATTGTCATTAGAAATTGTAGCAATGTGGCTGTTCCCACGAGTAAAGTTACGAGTATTGAAGTTATACAAACTTTTCAATCGAAATTAGGGTAAAAGTATTTAAAGAAGGAAGAATCTCATGTTTCAATTATAACGAAGCACGAACGACATTCCATTAAGCTTTCCCCGCAGTTGACAGAAGATTAGCGTGCATAATGTTTCAAGGTACATATTCAGACTGCGAACCTGTTATTCGAGGATTACCTCTCTCCTTCAAGACTTACGTCCTACGTATGAACGTTTGAATCCCCTACTCGTGTAGAACGAGTAGAGCACTTGAAATATATGAAATAAGTACATTAACGCGAAATTCTTAAAATTCAAATGATAATTAATCAAAATTAGGGTGCGTTATACTCGTAAGATTCTCCAAGCAATCAAGTGTGATAAAGATTCTATTACAAAATGAAGTTGTTCAGATTCCTTATTGAGAAACTGTTTCCTACGTGTCACTAAAGCATTCAGATTACTCTCCCCGAATATCATCTTCGATTTACGTCTTAATGAAGCCTGATTGGAAAGTTAAAATAGGTGTCCGCAGATAACTGAGGCTCAGATTCCCCGAAAATCGAAGCAGTCGATAGGCGCGTCATAACATAAGTGGAATCCAGAGATCCATTAACGATAGCAGCCTCTCAAATTCACACAAAACATAACGTCCCAACTGCTCTCGCGTCTTCAGATTTCTGGCACTGCCTCGAGGCACACTCGCAAAGTATACCCACACCGGAGAAACGTGTACCCCTCACTGACTACTAATGACACGACTGCGAGTGCTCGATACACCTGTCATAATTTTTCGCAGAACTACCTCCGCGCGAGTATCTTTATATGTACTAGCATCTGTTCCTCTTGCTTCGATTCCCTTGCCCCGTCCTCGTCCTTGATCATGGAACGAGTTCCCTCGCTCATCTTCCTTTCTTCCACCAGCGACCTCATTACGAATTCCGCGCGGCCACGGAGGGTGCCGAAGACAATTTCCCGGCCTGTCGATCGGTCGATTGGAGCACGTCCTTCCTCAACCACTGCCGCAATTCCGCGGAAGAGATATCCTTTTGGCGCGACAGTAACTGGCCAGTAAAGTCCGGGTTAATCGGGCCAGCGAAGTGGCCCTATAACGCGTCGACGGCGGATGACTTATCGCGGAAATAAAGACTGTCCGTATCGTCGATCGAAGCTCAGATATTGCGCGTGCAGTTACCCGCAGCCAACTCGCCCGTCCTCCAATGTTTTATTTATCTCGGTTCGTGCGCATGTACGCCGTTCGATCGCGATCGATTTCTTGTCGCGCGATCTCCGTCGACCACCGTTCTACCTGACGCAAACTCTTCGACTGTTCAAACGTGGCTCGGTTGCACTCTGGATCCGAGGCTCTTGCGAATTTTCGAACGATTAGGTCGTCGCCCTCCTCGAGTACCATTTCGATCTGATAAATGTGAAGGGTGAAGGGTCACGGTGGGTCTCGAAAGGTTTCACGAACCTTCAACTTTTTGATGGACCTTGGGTGTTCGAAGGTTTGGAAGTTAAATTTACAGGAGTCTCTTGTTCGTTATTCGGTGTAAGTTGGGAGTGAAAGATAGTCTTAACAGACGCGTGTCTCTGGGGATGCTTTGAGTATCTATTAGTATTCCTAGAGAAACAGGAGCCTGTATTTTAAATAAAATTGTGTTGCGAAAGTGTTGATTCGTCCGCTGGAGCGGAGTCGATCGCTATTCCAAGGGAAATTTGCTCGGAGAGGAAGGTGAACGAAGATCCTCGGTTGCTGTACTCGTCGGAGCTCCAGCTCGCGATGCCAGTCCATTAGGAGTAAAGACCGCGCGGAAGAGTGTTCCAGGGAAGATAGAGGATCGAATGAACCTGCCTATCAACGGTATGTCGGTCAAGCTTAAGCAAGTCTTCAGAGGGCGGCCCTCCGAGCGGTGTAATAGTTAAACGATAAATCAGCTCGTCTTTATCGCCAGCCAGGCCGCACGTCTGTAATATATTCCGCTCAGGAGCGGGAAAAATCGATCAGGGGCGGCTCCTCTCTACCTAGGAAACCGCGGTAATTTCTCTATCGGCCTGTCGTAAATAATAATCTCGCGGGCAGATTATGCCACGAAGAGGCGCGTCGCGGCCACGTCTGCTGGAGTGTCAGTCCAGCTCACGCCAATCGACAGAAAACTAATCGCTCGCTAAACGCTCAACTAAAACCACTCTCCCCGTTTCTCATCTCTCCTTTATTCATCATTTGCGCGTAACCCTGGAAAAATCAAATGTAAATAAAAGGTGAATTTTCTTGAATCAATTATTCTCATTCTTTTTTTCGTACTGTGGCATTCCACGTTAAATCGATTTTCATTCAAAATTAATTTTGTGAAATTAGGGGCGGCTAAGTTATCATTTTGCTGGTTTCAAATCTATTTAGTAAATACGGACTATTACGTTTGCAATTTTATTTCAAGCTATGTATTACTAATCCCTAAGATCTCCTTTTGCGATGTAAGGACAAATATCGTTACTTCAATTCAAGATCACTTCTGTACATCAGCCCACTGCTCGCAGTGGTTATCGTGTGTGCACCGACAAAGGGTGCTATAGTTCGTGACCAGGAGAATCGCGATGATCCAGCGATAGCCGCGCAGATCTCGGCCCCCGTACACGTGTAAGCGTATGTAGATCGAAATTGCGACACGCCTGGCCCGATGGGGAAAGTTACGTAGTCGTTTCGCCGGGTTTCTGCGGGTGAGATTAGCGACTTTCGCCCTGGGGCTCGATGGGGGCCCGACGGTCGACGCGCTCCTTCACGCGCCGACCGCGATCACTCGTCGCGCATGTAAAACGCATCCTCCTCCTTGCTGGAACACCAGGGGTTACCACGAAACGCGCGCGTTCGGCTAATTAACGAGCTTTATCTGTGTCACGCGTTTTTGGGTTGTAAGTGCTTATACATGGTCGTAAGAGTGTGGAATTCAGAATGTGGAATTCAAAATTCAGAAATCGTTTGCTATGACTTGGGAAACATTAATTTGAAACTTTGATTTTTAGGGAAACTTTCATTTTTAAAAGATTTGACGTTACTAAAATCGAAAATTGTTTATTGCGATTTTTGCTTGGTGGATTTCAGACGTGATTTCAATTTTAAATATGTATCTACTCAGTTTATTTTCGATAATCGACGTGATGAATTTATAGAGAACTAAGTAGCTTTACTACTCGGCTTCGCTCGAAACTTAGATTCTGATTTTATAACAAAAATTTTATTTATTTATTTTTTGTGAAAATCGTCACATTTATCGGAATTCGCTACTTAGGTATAATGAGTTGGGACAAATCTCCTGACCCCAGAGTTTACCGTTCGAAAGTTCTTAGACGACAGACAAACGCACACACACTTTCTGCTTTATATATTAAGATAGTGAAGCAAGGGTACTTTGAAGTTCGAGTCAGCTTGTAAATACAGGAAATGTTTACCTAGTTTATTTGAATTGGACTTTGAAGCTTTCCTTAGCCTTCTCTTCTAAGTCTACTGTTACCGTTTTAAAGATCCACTGAAATTTCGTTGTAAAATATTCTCACTGGTAATAGGATCCTGGACATTGCATAATCTGGTTCCAGAGAATTTATTCGTCTCCTACGGCCATTTCCACCGTTTGCGATGCGGAGTATCGAGCAGTAGAGAGAGCCTGAGTGCCTGTAAACGCGTTCTCGTCGAAGTTCAAGAAACTCTGAACGAATTCCGCGCGATGAGGCGTCGTTATCGGCGCAAATTAAAACTTCCCGCGCAGCGGGGACGGCGCTTAAAATTCAGAATCGAGTAGAATAAACGTCGGGTTTACGGGATCAGTTTCCGCGCGCGGGCAAGTAATTGGGCCGCTGGAGACGTCTCTCCTCCTCGATCCTCGCAACGTCGTAAATCCTCTCGCTTTAAACGGACACTCGGAGCTTAACGATCGCCCGGTCGGCGTAATCAAAGTTGGTTTATACTCTAACTCCATCGCCTCGTGATTTTGATCAATGAAGTTTCGTGCCACTCGCGCTGCCGCGCCGCTTCGAAAATACGAGGCCCCGAGGAAATCACAATATTTATAAATCCTCAGCTGCACGGTACATTTAAACGCAGGCTCGTGATCGCACCTGGCTCGTAAAGAAAAATCGCGCACCGTGAGAATGTGGAGTTTCTGGGCTTTATCGAGGTGCAACGGGATCTAGTAGCAGCTTTGATTGTTGAACGAGTGTGCGGCAGAAATGAGTAGCAAATAAGCTGGAGGGAATGGAGTGAGGTTTATAATTTAATGCATTTCTGCTTTGCTGTGGTAGAGAAAGTATGGCTGAAATACGATCCACAAATATCCCTGGATAGTCGATGGGAAATCTGCTATCAATTTACGTTCCACTACGTCCTGGTCCTGGGTGAATTGGCAAATTATATATTGCACAGTTCTGGGATATCAAGCTTGTACTTCAGTGTTGAAAATTCCTTTCCAATTCATTTTCTTTAAATCTCATAATTTTATCTTTTAGAATGATACAAAGACTAGCAATTACGTTTAGAATTACTTCAAAATTCTGTGGACACTATCAAACTCATAAACAATTTTACCACACATTACTTTGCATTGCCACTTTTATCAGAAATCAGAATCTACAAGCTCGACAAGTAAACGATCAAACTTGTCCTCGCAAACCTGTTGATTGCAACTAATTAGCGGTATTCCCTCTACAATTCAACGATCTCTCTAATTTTCATACATTACACGTTCAACCTGCCTTTTAAAATACATGCGGCGCATGGTAATATTTAAGTAGCCGCGCATAGAACATTCTTATCAGTCTGTAATTACTGCAATGTAAAGGACGCTCCCGAGAAGTGGTTAAGCTACATCGGAACGCGTAATATTGAGCAACAAATCTCGAAGGAGCTTTACGTCGGTTGCGCGTTTCTTTACGACAGACTCACAGCGAATTTATGCATAATTCGCGCGGTTCGCGTGCGCAGGTCCTGTTGGTCGTGCTCGATGCAACGTTGAATCGCAACGCGCGAGCTAACTCACGATTGGGAAGGGGTGTGTCGCGAGGATCCACGCGTGGAAAAGTGTTTCCCCGAGTGGTTTCGCGGGATAAGATGTACTGTTGCAATGTGAGCAGGATACATGCAGTTAAACGATTACCTTCTTACGAATTTTTAAAGTGTACACGATTTACACACCGTTTTACCGATGCAAGCCATTTAAATCAGATTTCTCAGGCACCTGGGAGGAATTCATTTATGACTTGAATACCTTAGAAAATTATTATAAAATTAATTATTGAAAACTTTTCAAGTTACTCCCACCATTAATCCGTAATTCGATAATTATTTTTACTCAGTTTTGTGGATATAAAAAAAGATGTATCTTCTGTTTACACTTCCCTCCAATATCTCTCACCGTTCTCTAAATATTCTAAAAAGTAAATTCTACATTTTTTTGAAGGGGCGATTTTACCCGCTAAAATCGCTCTATGGCGCCAACAAAAATTAAGTTTGTCTTAGGCATCAACTATTCTACTTGCACGCAAAGTTGCACAATCCCGGAAATCCGCGATTTTCGACCTTATTCTGCGATCTTTAAGCGTTTATAGCTCAGAGCAGCATTAACCTATTTAGATGAAATTTTCAGCATGTATACAACTTACTTCAATCTACAAACGGGTTTTTTGAATTTTCATTACAGGCTGTCAAAAAAAAGTTTAAAAAACAACCTTTACTATTTTTTTGTTGCTATTCAGACCAAGTGCATTTTTTTCAAAACGACTAAATACGTCACCCAGAAAACTAATTCCGCTAGCTTCTAAAAAAAACTCAAGTCGTTTCGACCAATTTTAACAATGTTATGCGATTTTAAAGAGTGTCAACTTATTTTCCGACGCGACTGTATTTCAGCCAGATAAATTCAACCACGTGCCTCGAAATAAATATAAAACAGAAATCTTTGAGTTTCTCATATACTCTGTAACTCGGCAACCCCAGCTTAACACCAGTCATCCAGCGCATGCGACTGACAAACCGCGAACACCTGTCACGCATTACGAACGCACGAAACGCAGCGTTCCCGCGTCCTGCCGAGGTCATTGTAATGATAAATCAGCGGCAGCATTAACGTCTTCGTTAATAAATAGCGCCGCTACCTACACCGTACGGTCTCGTGCTTGCTAACGTCTGCTTGGCCGAATCGATTCTCGCATCTGCCACAGTCGACTCGGGCGCGTACCATTCGCCCGAGAGACACGCGTTCGCGTGGCTAATGACCAGGTAGCCGAGCGAAAACTCGTTAGTGTCAATTCTATGTCGCGGCTCGATAACGTGTTTGGGTCGCTCGGTTATTAAAATTTTGCACGCCCGCACAGAGGGTGGGGGTTGGCGATTTATACGGCGCCGATCGAGAAAGCACCGACGCGAGGAAACTGACGGTGGAGCAGGATTGATGGGTTTGGTGGAAACCGGGGGGAAGAGAAAGTGGCTGGAGCGATGGGGGAAAGTGTTGAATTGGGGGAGGGAATGAAGGTTCCAGGAATATCAGTCGATGCTGCGATGGACAGAAAGGATTAATTTATAAGTCACGTCCCCGCTGGCAAAATAGGTACATGGGGCAAAAGGTATTTAAAATGTTCGAAAAGTTTGCTTCTTGAGGGTGATATTACTGATAAAGCGTTTCAATTCAGTTCTATGTTGCCTGTTGATTATGTGTGAATGGAACTTTATGTCGCCGAAATGTCTCTATGGATTAAGGTTATTATTTTCTTTCTTTTTTGAGGACTGAATGATGTACATGGATTCAAAGACTCTTTTCTAGGTAAAAGACTCTTATTTTTGTAATACATGGATCGTACAGTTACAACCGTTTTACATAAGACATATTGTGTCAATTAGCAAGCACGCAACCAACGAGAATATATTACACAAGTTTAAACGAGAACGCGGTGAGAGTATATCAGAATCCAAGGAGAGAAGGGAAGCAAAGTGTACGCACTTAAACAGAAATTTTGCTAACGCGAGGCAGTTACGGTAGAAAAGCTTCTTTCGTTCTCACCTCAGTGCAAGGTGCACGAAAATGGGCTTCGTACACGGAAACCACTTACATAGATCCTAGTGCCTCGTTAGATGGTGAAACTCCAGCATTAGCGTAATGAAATTGCACCGTTTAAGGTGGTACAGGCTGGTCCGAAGTGCTTCGAAACGGCACAGCTTAATTAAAGTTCATCTAGGGGCCGATGTCGGTGAAACGCGCGATGGTTGGTGAATTTTTCTAACCACCCACTTAATCGCACCTCGAGCCTGGCGTCATAGCACACCGAGGCGCTAATCGCGATAAAATAGGTAATAATTTCTCACGGCGAACAGGGAAGCGTGTGTTCAATAATATCCCAACACTTTAATCGATAAACCACTAATAACACGAATTATATAAAATTCCATAAGATTTATATTCGTTAAACCAAAGGAACTCAACCATACACATCGACAAATTAATTCAATAAATTACACGCCGCTAAATCGTGCACGGTCTAGCAAATCAAATAAATCGAACTTTAAGTGTACCCTCGCGTTCAATGTACCTACTTGCGCACAAAACAATGTGGCGTGCAAATAATCAAACGGAAATAAGGACCGAAACCGAGGGTGTAATTAAATATTTACGTATCGGCGTGGTAAAATCACTGTCCAGTATCAGGTTCATTAACAACCACCGGTGAATCCCTCACAAAAGCTTTACGACAACTCGAAAGTGGCCGATCAATCGCGCGAAACCCTCGACGGGAAATTACCAGGACTGACGACTCGTTTCTTTCCACACCGTTTAATCGTGGCCTTAATCCTCGATAAATCTCACGGCACTCATAATTCCCGCCGATATTTGCTTTCGCGCGGGGTATAAATTTATTAACACGGCGCCGGGATTTACTAGTAATTTCGCGGCGAAAGATGCCTGGCTTTCGCGCAACACGTGTTTCCAGAATGTCCGTGGGATGTGCAGCATGCGAGGGGGTTAATGGTGTGCACTGTTCGACAGAGGGACCGCAAACATAAATTTTGCGTGTGCAAAAATTGCGACTGTTGGGCCGCGATAAATCGCAATTTCTTTTCGCGGTGCCATCGTGGCCTCGCCTCCTAATTTACGCGTAAATAAACGCTTCGTACTACTTAGTTTGCGATGGGCCTCGTGAAATTATTTATCTGGTGTCTGTGCGATTTATAAGCACCGCGAGCTGCGTCCCTGCTACTTCGGTTATTGCGGTGTAAATATTGCCTGGTGTTCCATTTCGATTCGAGGCTTTGTATAATAGTATTGGATATCTCTGCAATTACCACGAGTTGATACAGTATCGATACGAGTTTAATGTATGCTTTTAGTATGCGAATTAAACGTCGCACAGCGGTGCTTGATCATTTTCGATGATTCTAGCTGTGACAGTTTGGACATTTGAATATTCAATCAATTTCAGCTTCTAATTTGTGGCTGGGGTTCCCAAGTTCTTGTGTGACGTGTGTGGAGGAAGGATGATTAAGGATAATGTGTTTTATTAAATAAGAGCCGGAGGTGAAAAGAATAGTATATTTACCTAAAATTAGAAAATTTATTTCACATTTTATTTTCATATGGTTCTTCGCTATGGAGTTTTTTAATTTTTTCGTTTCGAAAGAAATAGTATATTTCTATTTCTTTATATTTAACTAAAATTAGAAAAGTTATTTCACATTTTAGTTTCATATAGCTCATCTCCATAAAGTTTCTCTATTTCGTTTTGAAAGAAATAGTAGGTATATGTATGTAAATAAAAGTAGAAAATTTATTTCACATTTAATTTTCATATATTTCATCTCCATGAAGCTTCTCTATTTCATTTCGAAAGTTATTTAGAGGATACATCCTTTCGCGGGGCCTGTGGCAATGTGATTTAGAAGGGCCTGCAGCTCACGAAGACGCCCTTCGTAATACAAATCCCTCTTATCACGCGCACATATTTCCCAAGCATCGCCCTCGTTAGCTGGACGCCGTTCCGTTTTAATAAGCAATTATAAGCGCGACCCGCTGACCCGTGGAAACGAAATCATGAATTCTGAGAAGGACTCGTGCCGATCCTTTCCGAGGATCTCTCGGACAACATCTCGAAAGTCACGACTTGGTACACTTTAAAGGCAGTATCTTTCCAGGAAGGTATATCTGGTGAATTGCTCTTTCGTTTATTTGAAGGATCTACAGAGGAGGATTAAACACAAAGCTGTTTGGGAAAACTACCTCTAATAAACGATCAAAGAAACATTCCAAAAATTTGCTGCTAGACACAATGACTGCTGTATAATCTCAAATATCCCTCTAAAGACAATTTCTTGAAGACGGATCTTCTTTTAAATATTATTTTTAGCAACCTTATTTACAAGATTCGACTATACAAATTACAATGGATTACTATTAGAGGTGATTATGCAAAGTGTTAATTAAGGGAATAGTAATTACATAGAAGGTAAATCCTTGAACTAGTAAATTAATAGACACAAGACTAATCGTGAGTGAAATTATGAGCAAAATATTCTTAGAGAAGATTGTTCGAGGTATCAATTATCAAGGGCGGTAATTATATAGTAGTATTTTAAATTGATAGTTATCAGTTTCTTCAGGACAGAGAATTTTTGAAGCATCGCTTATGTTGCACCCTCCTTTTTGCAAATTGTACAGAATTATTTGTGCGTGTATCGCTTACTTTGCCGCAGAGGCGAGGTATTAATCGTTTCGGCGACAGTGATGTATGCCCGCTGCATCAGGAACTCATTAGAGCAAGTAGCGTACACGTGGATAGACGTGGAACAGCGCGAAATTTAATTTCAAGTTTTCCTAGCTCTCCCGCCATCGTTTTTGTCTCGCTGTTCAACGAGAAATTAACGAGGGGAGCTTTGAAACCTGCACTTTAACTCGTGGCATTGTGACACTTCTTTCTAACACACTGACCTTCGAGGGACGTTGATTCATCTGTTCTCGGCGCCATTAATGAAGTAGAATCTGGTAAATTCTTCTGATAGAGAAAAGGTTCGTTGAAGATTCGAGAATTGTTGAGTTAACTCAAGCTAAAACTTGAAATTCCTTCATTCAAAAAGGTTGAACTCGATTTAAATTTCAAGACAAATTTCTTAATTCTAAAATTTCTACTTTGAGTCTCAACCTTCTACTGGCAACAACCAGAATAGCTTTAAAATCTTCTCAAATCCAAATCTGAAGTTTTCCTAATAAGATATTAGATTGTGACGCGTGTCTCGAAGAAAATGTAGAACACTGTTTTATAAACTTATTATTAATTAATCGAAATTACATCAGGCCAGCACGACCTCCCACCGCGATAATTGCATTTTCCAGATACGTAAATTTCTTAATAGTTGCCGCGAACGTTGCTGATGAAGATTAATGTAGAGCATAGGATGCAGTTCCGCGTTTTCTAATTTATACTGCACTAGCTAATGGTACATTGATTGAGCATAGGTCAGATTAAATTACAGCAATATCATCGGAGATTGTTGTACGGATTGGCGCCAGGAAAATCTCGGCCCTTTAATTAGGAACTGAAAATTCCTTTTCGCAGTGGCTGATTACGAGACACGGGAAGTTGGGAGTACGCGTAGGTACGTTTTATTAGTAGCTATTAATCTTCCGCCGACAGCACGTATTATTATAGCTGGTATTTAACACCGCGGGATATGAAAATCCTTTATTTTCTGAAAGCGGGTCTATCATCTAGTTACTCCTAATATCAGTACAGCTTCCTCGCGATCCATTCTTGCTCCATACTTACCGAGCGCTTTGTTTTATTTCATCATGGACGGCGCTGATGAAGGTCGGCCGTTGGCTCTTTATTCTGGGGAAGGCTTGAGTCAGATAGATTAGGAATTGTTATATGTTAAATTAAAGTGAGTCCTGGAATAGTACAATCAACGCTGAATTATGTGAAGAAACATTTTGGAATGCTTCCTGTTATGTGTAGCTACCTGTTATGTGTAGCTACCTGTTACTATAAATCTCCTTGATTAATCTGGGTGTTAATTATGAAAAGATGTTATAGTGGAGGAGCATACTATTTTTAGTTGCACTTACTGTTCCATCACTTTGGAATGCTTTCAATATCGCGACTCTCCAATCGCGTGTTCTGAGACAGAAATTCTTCAAGTCACGACGCTACGGTTAGGTGTTCTTTGAGTCGAATATGTATCATGGAGGCAAGCACCACCAAGTTGAACACCCTGGAGTCGAATAACTCTGAGTGGAACACCCTCGAATCGAATTCCTTCAAGTCGAAATCTCTTAAGTCGAATTGTCTTGAGTCGATCACCCTCGAGTCGAAGACCTTCAAGTCAAACACCCTCGAGCTGAATTCCTTCAAGTCGAAACGAGTCGAATCTCTTGAGTCAAATTCCTGCAATTTGAAATCTCTTCGGTCAAAATCCGTCGAGTCGAAATCCCTCAAGATGAACTTCTTTAGCTCCAAATCCTTCAACTTCAAATCCCTTAACTTCAAATCCCGCAACTTCAAATCCCTCAACTTCAAATCCCTCAACTCCATATCTCTCGCCTCCAAATCTCTCAACTTTAACCCCCTGAACTCAAACTCTTCGAGTGAAAAACTCTCAAGGACGACCATTTCCTTGAGACCAGTGTTCCCCTACTAATTCCCAAGTGCCAACAAAAACAACCGTAACCGAACCGCTCGAAGGTGCCGTGATGAGGTTAATGAAGCGCCTTCCCCCGGTGTTTCCGGCTTTTTGTCGAGCTCCATCGAACTCCTCATCAAGTAGGCGAGCGTAGGTCGGTAGGCGAGAGCAATTCCGAGCGCCAAATGTCTCACTCAGGAGTTAATCGATGTCAGTGGACTAATGCCGGCGATATACGCGGACGCCTCGGAAACCGACGAAGCTGGCTGTAATCTGTCGAGATGATTGTAATTTGTTGCGAGGGCCCGGCACCGTGCTGGATAGGTGCTCAACTAAATGTTCCCCATCCGGATAATGAGCGGATTCGCTCGTTCAGGCTGCATTAGAGCAAATGATCCGGTAGGTGTGCTCCATCGCTCTTCGGAACGCTGCTGGTTGCGTCTAGAGGCGTCCTTGCTAGCTGGCTTCCTTGGGCTTTTACAGTTACTCGGATGGGGAAACTCGGGCAACGACTCCAACAACAATCTTAATACTCCGAGAGTCCGTTTACTCGTAATTCTTCGAATAAATTATTTATAGGAACTGTTATCACGGAACAGTCGCATGCAACGCAACAAAGAAAGAACGTGGGACACTTGATACTTGTTCCTGTCAAGTAAGGTACAATGCTACTAGTTAAATATTTATACAGGATTGACTACAGCTCATGGTACTGATATAATCTACCCATCCCTTCCAGACTAAATATTTTCTCAGAAACACACGTTCTTAAATCTTTCTCTGGATCACACCTATATTATTGAAACCTACGCTATCCTATTACGTCGTTTATATGCTCTGTCAGATTAGTCTTGTGTTATCCTAGGCCTCCCATTCCAATGAACATAAATTCTCGAGTCTCACCTCGACTTTAACCTTCACTCGTGCTTGAAAAGGTCCTTGAGAAGTTGCATATCCTCCGATCAAACTGGAGTACATACCAGTTCAGAGTGAATCCACTACCAGTCTACTCTGAATCCCATACCAGTTCTGTCTTATTCTAATCCAGTTCCAATTCCTGTTGCATCGTGGCAACGCTTCTTCTTGCAGCGCTGTATACAATAATTTCGAAATGAATATTCCGCGATCCGGTTTCGGACCGTTCGTTCTACCTTCTACCAATGAATATGCATCGCTCGGTCGGCCGTAATGGTGATTATAAGACAGGCGGAAACGTAGAAGCGCGTTCTCATTAACGGGTTCGCAGGCATCGGGGTTATCGAGACTGGTTTGGCGGCGAGGTGTAAGGTTTAATGAATGGATCGACTCGTTTTTTTACGAGCGTCGGCGTCTACGCGTAAGTGAAAGTGGCATGGGAGGAGAGCTACTAGCGCTTCGGAGGAATTCAGGATGGAAGGAACTCTGTTTGACGAGCAAACTGAGGAATCCGAAATGTGTTTAGCTCTCGTGTTTGAGTTTCTACTTTGGGGTTGGCTGTTACCTTCGAGATTTTTTAAGGGCCACTTGAAGTGTGCATATCAAATTTCATAAATCCTGACGGCTCTTTTGTTGGATGTTCGAGTGCGAGTGTTTGAACTACGAATGTGAGTCTTTCCGAGCTGGGGGTTTAAGAAAGTTAGTTAGTTGAAGACATTACCTTTGAACATAGTGGCTTATAGATTCTACAAACACCAATATTAAAAAATTTAGATATTCCTAAGTACATATTCCTTTTACAGACATTAATAATAATCATTCACGTGAGAAAAATACACCCAAGTATTCTTCGAGAAATCATTCCACACCCTTAACACTATCGAAAACAACCAACACGTTCATTAATTCTATATAATACAAAGCCATAAACTTCTATTTACAACGTATATATGCACGTACCGATTAAAATTTCTCCAAAACATGTGCACGAATCCAGCAATCTCCACACCGCTTCCCTTTCATCCTGAAACATCTCCAATCACTATACATCTTTCCACCACCGTTACACGTAACCATCCTACCATCAAAAATCTTCTACCAAAGCCTGCCGTTCCCCGTATATGGCGTAACCGATGCCTACGTCCGCGGTCGTTACAGCGCCAAGATCGAATCTAAATCTGGCAAAGGCGACGCTGAGAACCTCCAGCAGTGAAGTTTTATCCGTCCCTGTCACTTCTTACGGTTCCTGATAAAACGTATTTATTAAGAGGCTCGCGTACGCTTCTTCAGCAGTCGTACGGCTGCTGTTACAGTTATCACGGGCAGACGTAAAAACCGCTAAGAAGCCTGTTTCGAGATAAAAACGCGCTGTTCGCTGCTTCGCTGACCTGATGTTTCAAACCTGTACATAGACGGGCTATATTAACACGTTGAGGATGGCGTGACCCACCGATGGGTCACTGCAAGCAAAATCTTCGGTGGCAAAAAAGAAACTGACGCGATTTAAAAACGGTATCTTTTGGTTTTATTCTGTTAAATCAGAGTACGTTGTATTTTACAACATTTACAAAAATTATTAGTAAAACCGAGCCGACGGACGTTCTGAACGTGTTAACACTTTGTTTTCGATAGTTTTTCAATTGTTCACCTATTAAATAGGAAACTATTAAAATAGCGTTATTATAAGTAGGATATAAATATTTGAATGGTAGGTATAGTTCTGTCGGCGATAAATATGAGATACGATTGATTTCTTAAGCTCATAGAAATGTGACAGAAACTAAAAAAAAAATGAATAAATAAAATAGTTAAAAGGCAAAGAAATATTCCCACTCAGACTTCTCTACGCGAAACAGCAATTTTATATGCACCAACCTAATACTACGTAGTATTTGGAATTTTTATATTGAAGTATCAATTATAAGAGGAAAAGGATTCTTATAAAAAAAGAAGAGAATTTGGGTTAGTCCTAGACTAGGAGTTTGAACGCAGGATGACACTTTATATGACCATATGAAATGCACGTGAGATCCTAAGCTGAGAGTTTAGCGATTAAAGAAAGAAGAGCTTTTAACTCATAGGATCAAGAGTTTTCAATTAAAGTTAAGAGCTTCTAAGTTAACTAGATAATCGTCAGACAATATAGAGCTTTATCTTGAAGCTTACAATTAGTTATTTTCTGCTGCATCCTCATTAATGTTGTTCAAATAAGTGTCATTTTTCACGCCACCAGCCTTACCAGGTCAATCACATAGCAGTGAGTATGTTGAACGTAGAACGGTGATTCACGAGCGCGTGTACTGTCCCGAGGCCGAAACTAAATAGTCTCACGTCTCGTAATTGTCGTGCAGCAAGTTGGAGGACGGTTGATGATGTGCTCAAGTCGCCCTGTCAGCGCGGATATCTGGCTGGAAGATGAGTCGAGGCGAGCCACGACGAGTCTCGCGAGTTCTTTTTTCGCGGATGCTGGATGACTTCGCTTCGACTCCCACCCAGACCGTTTCCTTTCAGCTCACGTCCACGAGTTAGTTTCTTTCCTGGCGAATGCACGGGACTTCCTCGTTCGTGGCTACCCTCCGTCGACCGAGGATTTCGATTTCGCGGAGACCACGGGTGGATCGGTGCAGTGCACAGTGGCGACAGGTCGACGCGAGGTTTTGTCGCCGATGACGGTGGAAAATAATTTGTGGAATGGAAGGATTATATGGGAATACGGTATACCGCGTACAGTTGTCAGTTGACTGATTTTTTATAGTCTTCTACAAAGGTGGGCATGTGGGTGTCGATTGTAATCTGGAGTCTCACAATCAATCTTGTCCAACATTTGATAGTTTACTTGCAAATTTTCTTGATTGCTACCCTAGTAGCACAAAATATTTGTTAAATATTTTTTCCAAATATTAAAAAAATATTTTTTTAGCCACAGTTTTTAATATGAAAAAAATGTTGATTCCAAATATTATATATACATACTGAAAATGTGAAATAAAGGTTTAGAAAATATGAAACATTCGGAAAAAAATGTTTTCTTTCTACCATTCAATAAATATTTACTTTATATTTGAAAAGGAATGTTTTTTTCATAATATAAAATGAATATTTCTCGAACATTCGGAAAAAATGTTTTGTTTCAAACGGTAAATAAATATTTACTTTATATTTGAAAAAAGAATATTTTTTTCATAATATAAAATGAATATTTCCAGCATATTTGGAAAATATATTTGCTTCTTAGTCTGGAATAAATATTGTATGTATGTTTAAATATCAAAAAGAGATTGAACCTTTTCTTAATATTGGATGTATGTGCATTCAATATTTTGTGCTACTAGGGTATATTATATAATAATTAGGGCTGTCTAAGTACTTTTTATCAAAAGAATGAGTATTGAATTTTGGAATTCTTCAAGGACTTTGAGTTCCCCATACTACAAACGTGAAGTTAGCTTTTATTACTTTTTGAAGAACGATAGTTGCACCCATTAGGACGACTTCCTTGAGGTTTCTGTTGGGTTTCGTGCGACAGGGATCGTTACGTACGTTCACCTGTAGGAGGAATCGGGTGCATTAACGTTACGTACATAGATGCACAATCGCAAGTGCATAATAATGTTGTTAGCAGCGGGGTTATTAATCCTCGGGCGACGGTAATATATCGACTGTCAAGGACGCGACAACAGATCATTCTGATCTACGACATGAAAGTGCAACGTGGAAAAGCCTTTTACATAGTAAATCAATTCGTAATCGCGGCTTCTAGCACGACTTACCTTGCTCCGTGGACGCCGCCAGATGAAGCGATCTCTACTGGCGAAGTAATTCTTCGACAGTGAGTGATTTAACGCTAGAAAGCGGCCAAACAATTAAACATTTCATGCCAGCAGATAAGTGGGAACCGACTAAACATGAATTAACACGTATTGCATTCTAGTATACGTACGTTCAATTAGATTAGACACTTTTGTTATTAATGTGTTGTATAATCATCGAATCTGAATAGGTTTTCGAACATTCCTTTCTAGCAGAAAGTGAATTTCATCAAATTTCGTTTGGTGTGAAATTTTTCTCTTGTGTTTAATGGTAGAAGTTAAGTTTAAGGACTTAGAAAGAGTTACTAGATTTTACTAGAATTACTAGATTTCAATTTAAACACTTTGATATTTCTTTTCACCACCGTTGTGATAATCGAAATTTAAAGTTTAAATGTAAAAGATGTGGTGCATTGAACAGCAAGAATCGGGTAGCAATTATTTGAAAATTGAATCAGGAAGAGTAGTTGTTCGCCATCTCGATCTTATACTTGATCGTAATTTGCAAAAATATTTCAATGCCCCGTGGTAAAATCAATTACTCCGCTCGAGTGAATGTAAACAATCAGAGGGAACCTCGATGCAAGACGTGCAGCGCAACGCCTACGCATTGATTTATAGTACCTAATCCTCCCTCCACTTCCTCTCGCCGTGGAGGCTACCCTCTGCAAGCGGATATACGCCCTTCTCTCGCCTTCCAAGCCTGCACGTAGAACTTCCGGTCGTGGGTCAACTAGAGTCTCTGGTCTGATCAGTATTTTATACGTCTCACTTTCTCTTTGTGTCTTTACCACTTATTTCTTCCCTTTTATTTCATTCTGAATTTTTCGCTTCTTCGTCCTCGTCAAGCCAGGCAGTTCTTCCTTTTTCTACTTTAATCTCTGTGTCTTCTTTCATAGCTTTGCCCCCATTTTTGCTCTTCTGTTATTCTAGTATTTTCCATTTGTTGCCAATATTATTGAATACGTTAAATTATCGTTAGTGCTATCATATTCTGATGGAACATTCAATTTGATAATTCGTCAAATTTAAGAATACGTAAGGGATGAGTCATGCTTCTTCGAAAATTCTTCATCTTTTAGGTGATTTAAGTCTTCTTGCTGCTTCATTTATTTCTTCACTGACTTCTTCATTTATTTCCTTACATACTCCTTCACTGACTACTTCACTGATTTTTCCACTTCTTCCCTAACTTCATCGCTTACTTCCTCACTTACATAGTCCTTCACTTACTTCCTCATCTAAGTACATCCTCCTTCACTGACTTCTTCACCTACTTCTTCACCCACTTCCTCACTCCTTCATCCATTTCTCCGTCTATCCCTCCCAATCTCGCGATCATCTCGGTCTCCTAGCCCTCACCTTTTCTGTTCCACGCTCTTCTCACCCCTTTCCTCCCCCAACGCCCGCTATCGACAATCTGCCTCCGTCCTTCTCCTCCGCTTTGTCTATCGCCCCGCTCTCCCTTCATCGCGAACGTGCATCGCGCCGCCTGCTTAACGTGGATAATTTTATTTTCCCCGGGCGGATCGGCGCCCGGCTGTAGAACGTGGCCAGTCGTGAAAGCAACAAATTAACCGACGACACTATCGTAGGTCGATACCGAGGGAGTATGCGCGGTGAATTATAGAGTGTTCGGCCGCAACCTTTGCCGGCGCCCGTTTCAAGCGAACTGCACGCCGCTACCTAGGCGAGAGGTCCCGTTTCCATCGTGTAACAAACGTAATTACGTGTACACCGGTGGTAATTGCACCCCCGGCCCGCTGTTTTCTGCTCCGCCACCCTTGGGTTACCCGCTGTTGCCACGTAATCGCATTTGGGATACAAAATATCGAATCCTCTTTGTCTCCATCTGATCTGCCTTCTCATTGTACGAAGTTGGAATTACAAAATGGGTTCAATTTTGGGGTGCAATTAGTACATACTATGCGTAGTAATCTGTTAAGCAGGTGGGGCAAATTAATGGAAATTTTGTGAGAAAGTCAGGCTCAAAGATTTATATGATTTATAGGTCTGAGAGATTTTGTAATAAATGTTTTTTTGTGAAATTTTAAGTAGCTTGTCATCTCCGTTCACTTCTTAATAAAGTAAATAATATTATGCAAAGTGCGTTAATTGTGCAGAATATAACATTTGAGCTGAATTTTTGTAATTATGTGGGAATTATTTTTCCTTTCGAAAATTCACGCGTTCAACAGGGTATCGAAATAATATTTTCTGCCAATTTTTACGTAACGTAAAAATATTCTCGCGTTTACTTATTTCCGTATCGTTGTTCGTATTAGTCACAGTCAAATTTATCAACACTTTGACGCGAGTACTTTGCTTATCGCAACCGCGCGTAGCCTAGCTTCCGGGAGAAGTGTTTAATCTACTAAAATAGAGTCTCGTGTAGTAGATAACACTTCAATATTTCTTTAGTGGTAGTAAACGTAACCAATAACAACATATTACCAGAGGAATGAAGTTTATTTCACAGAGAAAATGGTAGATGTAGTAAATTTTATCATCTACTTAAAGATTCCTAAATAAGTAAATATTCGTTCACATTTTCTTTTTTTCAAATTTGTCGTTCATTACGTTCCCGGAAGTATCAGTAGAATGACAGAATGCACGTGAAAAGAACATATTATGCCAATGAATTTTTGGCAAAATATTTTACGCGATATTTCAACTCCGCTATTTAATTGAAAATAACGAAAAAAAATTCGTTTCGACCGTGACAGGATTCGAACCTGCAATCTTCGGATCCGAAGTCCGACGCCTTATCCGTTAGGCCACACGGTCGTATAGGGGTAACTACCCCAAACATGGAAGCCTCTCGTACCGAGCAACTTCAAATCACGTTTAAATCGAATTAATGCATGATTAGTTTCTCCAATTCTCTACTTTTCGCTTTCAATGTCGATGTACTACCTATGTATAACTTCAGACTTAAAAAAATATTAAAGTCACAGAGGGGGTGAACTACCCCTAACATACATCTCAGTTTACTCCACTCTATTAATCGTTTAAAATATTTGACAACAATATAATAGCTTGAATGCTTCTACTGCTGTCGATTGAAAAGAAAATTCAGAAATATTGTAATATTTTTTATTCTTCTGGGAGATTTATAATATTTATATTCGTATATACAAGTTCTATTGTAAAGCAGTGGGACGTAATATTTGTCGTGATTGTATGATACACATTTCCATGTTGTCTGGGCTATTTTGAAAATTTCGTCGATCGTTTTCATGGAAATGCGATAAATCAGTGAACAATTCTGCGCCTGCGGTAAACGCACATGGGCGTTCCACGGACGATATAAGCTTACCAGGGAGTGGGTTCTCCGCACGGTCGTGGTAGCACAGTTTTCACCCAGGCCCAATTTTGGAAATAATAATTTCTTGCTTTCTGATAACTAGTTTCTTAATGATTTTAATATTTCCTATTACATTTCAAAATTCTATTATTCAATTTCCTGCAAACGGTTACTAAAGTGTTAAAAGTTATTCAGCAGTCGTCCGAATTTTAATTACAACAACTTCTCATCTCACAATTCCAGTAACACTAAAAAAGTAATATTTTGATACACCTATTTCATAAATCAAACCAACGAAACACTATCTACAAGAACATCAAATCCACCGATGAAAATCCACTCTTTGATCAAAGAAATACTACACCTTGTTACGGGGAGGCTTATCAGTCCCATCGACAGATTCATCAGATATAACTATACACTTAGCACTGCCCGTTCTGTTCAACTTAATGAAAGTAAAGATGGGGTGCTAGACACGCGGCAATTATCGTTCAAGCATTCGAAGTGTATGCCTCGGGGGGACGCAATACATAAGCTTTGCACCATAAACATTGGTCGCCGCGTGAAAATAATTTCTGCGAGAATATTAAAGTCTGCAACACTTGGCAGAAGAAAATAGAAAATAAAAGACAAGAATTTCAGTCAAGCATTTCGGTTACCGCTTGGCTCTCAGACAATTACGATCATGATAAAATTGAGGACCTTGCAGCAAGAGGGATGCAGCTCCATGTTTCACAGTTTTTGAGTTATGAAAAATTCTCCAGTAAGCTCCCCAGAATGTTCTAGATTTGAGAAATTTGCCAAAAATAGAAATAAAAACTTATTGTGAAAATATATGTTTTTCAAGTAGCGTTCTCTTTCTAACGTTAAATCAAAGAAATAATTTTATGAACAGTCTTTTCTGATTTACTCGAAGTTGGTAAAGATGAAGTTGGACCTCCTTTGCTGCAAGGTCCACAATTTCTCATCTCTTATTGAAGTAAATGTAACCGGTCATGAATTTCGGTCACTGTTTCGATCTCGACTCCCTGATTAATATAGTCTTCATTTTCTCCAAGTTTTTGGACAGTATCGTCTACAGGTACTTACTGTCTTTAAACCTCTAACCCTAGTAGCACAAAATATTGAATGCAAATACATCCAATATTAAAAAGAGGTTCAATATCTTTTTGATATTTAAACATACATACAATATTTATTCTAGATTAAGAAGCAAATATATTTTCCAAATATGCTGGAAATATTCATTTTATATTATGAAAAAAATATTCTTTTTTCAAATATAAAGTAAATATGTATTTACTGTTTGAAACAAAACATTTTTTCCGAATGTTCGGGAAATATTCATTTTATATTATGAAAAAAAAACATTCCTTTTCAAATATAAAGTAAATATTTATTGAATGGTAGAAAGGAAACATTTTTCCCGAATATTTTATTTTCTAAACCTTTATTTCACATTTTCAGTATGTGTATATAATATTTGTAATCAACATTTTTTTCATATTAAAAATTGTGGCTAAAAAAATATTTTTTTAATATTTGGAAAAAATATTTAACCAATATTTTGTGCTACTAGGGAATATAATCCCACATATGTATACACGTTTGATCGCCGATAAACATGCATTTCTTTCGTTGGTACGCGCGCACGAAACGGCTAACAGGGATCCACCTCGTGGGATAAATCAAGGCCGTGCAATAAATTCCGAAGAGTCGGATGTGTTATCCTCCGTTGAATATACCGATACAGGATGATTTAACAGTCGACTCCGCGTATGCGTTGCTTGTTAGTTAGACAAATGCTGCTTTGTGTCGTTGGTGTTCTCTCTTTCTTGTCCAACGGAGAGACGTTCTCGCGATCTCGGCTTTATTTGGACGATAAAAGCGGGGCCGGTTTCATTCGGACAAATGCCACGGCTTGTCCTTCGAAATTCGCCCTCCCTGTGAGCCCTCGTTGCACGGTGTTCCGTGGAACTTTACAGTGTAAGAGATTCTGTTGCTTTGTCTTCGAATCACTGAATATTTTAGGTCGGTGCAAAAATTCGTGTCCTGTTTTATTTCTTGTAAGGTCATAGATAGCTAAGGAAATATTTTGATTAAAAGAACTTCTAATGTTTTTTAAGTTCGATGAAGATTTTGGTTGAATAAAGCGAACGAACTATTGCACCCATCTAATACAATACATATGCTGTCACGATGGATGAATACGTATTGTACGATATCGCGAAAAAAGTACCCAATACGTGCACTTTGAAGCATTCAAATATCTTAAGTACCTAGTTGTTGAAAAAAAAAGATAATAAGTTTAGAGTTGTTATTCTCACATCACCCTAACGGTAGGGGGTTGAAATCTGAAATTTTTCTCAGTGGTTTTTAGGCGAAAAGTATTATCTGGTATATACATATAAATACTAAAATTGGTGCTGGGGCCGTTTTCCCAATGCTTACCCGGCTGGAGCCTTTAGAAATTGAAATTAGGCATAACCCCACTTAAGTCAATATTTACTTATAAGTTATATGCTTTAACTATCAATTATTACTGGATGAAAATTGTATAATACATATGTGCGTATATTGACAGTATTAGGTACTTAGAGTTTATGTCTACTGTATGAAAGGAAGTAAAGAATTCTGTTTTTTTTTTAGATTTCGCGGTAATAATGTGATTCTGGAATCACGATCACACGTAGCACCGAGCTCAGACGAAATTATTCCCGATGTACGGTGGAACGTGCTCAGAGGCTCGCATGCCAGAGTGGTATCCCACTATTGTCCAAAAGGCAATTAGCATGCCTCGGCTGACTCTTCTGTAAAAGAGGGGTGAATACATTAAACACTCCTCTCCGGATACTCGTCGATCGTGCGTGGGAGAGCGCATTTCTGTGAACGTCGTGCACGACGCACCCGCGCAACATATTTATTTCATAGAAACCGTGCCACTTAAAGGTTCCTGCGCGCGCACAGACATCAAAGAAATCTCCGCCCTTCTTCATCAGTGGAATAAAAATTATATAAACACAAGTTTAAACTTTAAACTTTTGTACATCCACTTTCAATCATCGAAGAAAATATCACCACCGATTATTTACGCCCTAAAAGAATCTACTCGAAGCTTCGCCACTTCTCTCCCACCCACGAAAGATCAAAGTTAAACAATCCGGACAATCACCCAGATTTTTAGTAAATTTAGTTGAAAGTAACTTAAATTTTTTGGGATTTTTTAAAATTCTTAATTTTAGAAGACAAATTTTAGTAAATTTATTTGAAACTAACTTCGATTTTGGGGGGATTTTGTTAAAATTATAAGTTTTAGGAAACAAATTTTAGTAAATTTAGTTGAAACTAACTTCGATTTTTTTGGATTTGGTTAAAAAATTTTAATTTGAGGATTTTAATTTGAGTAAATTTATTTGTAACTAACTTCGATTTTGGGGGGATTTTGTTAAAATTATAAGATTTAGGAAACAAATTTTAGTAAATTTAGTTGAAACAAACTTCGATTTTTTTAGATTATGTTAAAAAATTTTAATTTGAGGATTTTAATTTGAGTAAATTTATTTGTAACTAACTTCGGTTTTTGGGGGATTTTGTTAAAATTATAAGTTTTAGGAAACAAATTTTAGTAAATTTAGTTGAAACTAACTACGATTTTTTTTGATTTTGTTAAAAAATTTTAATTTGAGTAAATTTATTTGTAACTAACTTCGATTTTTGGGGGATTTTGTTAAAATTATAAGTTTTAGGAAACAAATTTTAGTAAATTTAGTTGAAACTAACTACGATTTTTTTGGATTTTGTTAAAAATTTTAATTTGAGGATTTTAATTTGAGTAAATTTATTTGTAAGTAACTTCGATTTTTGGGGGATTTTGTTAAAATTATAAGTTTTAGGAAACAAATTTTAGTAAATTTAGTTGAAACTAACTTCGATTTTTTTTGATTTTGTTAAAAAATTTTAATTTGAGTAAATTTATTTGTAACTAACTTCGATTTTTGGGGGATTTTGTTAAAATTATAAGTTTTAGGAAACAAATTTTAGTAAATTTAGTTGAAACTAACTACGATTTTTTTGGATTTTGTTAAAAATTTTAATTTGAGGATTTTAATTTGAGTAAATTTATTTGTAAGTAACTTCGATTTTTGGGGGATTTTGTTAAAATTATAAGTTTTAGGAAACAAATTTTAGTAAATTTAGTTGAAACTAACTTCGATTTTTTTTGATTTTGTTAAAAAATTTTAATTTGAGTAAATTTATTTGTAACTAACTTCGATTTTTGGGGGATTTTGTTAAAATTATAAGTTTTAGGAAACAAATTTTAGTAAATTTAGTTGAAACTAACTACGATTTTTTTGGATTTTGTTAAAAATTTTAATTTGAGTAAATTTTGATGAAACGGTTGCCATTCGCGAAAAAGCGAAGCGAGAGATCACCGCGGAGTACCGGTCGCGAAGATGGCGAAGTAAACGGTGCAAAGTGAACGTTTTCGTTGGCGCTCCTCAGTAAAAGATTTATCGCGGTGGGATTAATCGCGGTCGATTCTAGGCCTACCGGTGCACAAAGCTTGAATAAATCACAAAGAGCTGCTACGTGCTCGCGGGGAACGCGAAGAAACACTTGTTCGCTCGAAACCACCAGCGAGCGAATAGACAATGGTCCGCTTTCACCGGGACTCCTCCATCCCGTGATCCGCGGGCATCGGTATATGGCAGCCCTTCTGGACGCGTTATGCCACTCGTCGTTAGTTAGCGCCATAAATGGGAACGGGCAGCGGCTATGCGAAAGTTCATGATGCACGTTGTTACGTCAATTACGCGGTTTAGTCGTGGCTTCCATCACGTAACGTTGAACCACCGCGCTAGCTGCTGCGCGGGACGTTTCGACGTTACCTCTGCGTTGGATCGAGGCACACGCAGGAATCTAAATTAACTTGGTCTACCTTGGGGCCCTTTGTTCAGGCGGGGAACGCTTAATACAGTCCACTTTATCGTCCACTCTGGCCCATTACGCTTTTGTTCGAACGGTGTAACTTTGCGCGTTGAAGCTGCGCGGGGGGATTGGCTAACCCGTAACCTGCCACGGTCCCTGCTTGGATATTTTGAAAACATAACATTTTGAAGAACTAAACTATTAGCTAGCGGAGAGGGAACATCAGTTTTTATTTATTAAAACACCGTAACCATTGCGTTCGCGTTTACCTCACTCTCCCGTGTATAAAAATTTTTTAAATAAAAGTTGCCACTTTATGAGTTAATATCTAGATGTTACCCATCCTTTCACTTTTCTAGTCCTGAGTCCACGTATCTTGATTCATGAAAAAGGGGAACGGTGTTTTAAGGTGTCATTCTGGTTAGCGCGCCGATAAATTCACCGATTTTCAGGAATTTATTGCGAAGACAGGAATTATAGTAATGGAATAAAACTATTTTCTATTGATTAAACTACATTTCTACAGTAGATAAAAAATATAAAAGTTATAATATTATTGCTTTTAAAATGGTTTCGACGGCGATTTTGATGACGTGTTTAAAAATTCATGCCCCGCTCGTGCAGGTGATTTCAGCAGTTGGACTTATTTGAAACCAAAAATGCAAACAGATTCTTGATCAGTATGACTGTCGCTATGACCCGTACTAGAATAAATGATTTATCCTTAAAATTAACAAAATGGCGGGCAAAATACAAGAATCAATGTATTTTGGCTGTGTTTTCTGTGCTATTTTCGATTTTAAAAGTAGGTTAGACTCAACAGAAATACTTTGTTGTAGTACCGACCAGAGGTATAGGTGTGCAGAATAAGCAGTTCAATTTACAAAGCAATCGGATCGATAGATTTTGAGATTTTACCTGCACCATGTGAAAAATGACGTTGACGTTCCTAGAAAAACGCGTTCAAAAAAACGCGAAGCTAAAATAATTGGAATTTTTCAATGAAAATTGAACAGTACATTCTTGAGGATATCTACTTTCCAAAAATGTTATAAAAAATCGATTTTTTCATATCGTCTAACCAGAATGACCCCTTAAATTTGACTGTGTGGTGTCGTCCACACTTCTCCCTCTAAAAGATCCTAGAACCTTCAGTGCACGTGTTTCGAATTCAGTTTCAATTCCATAGTTTCATTATCAATCTCAATTCTCACAAGTTCATTCTACTTCTGTCGCGATTAATTAGCAGTTGAATATTAAGCCAGGTCCAGTCTCAGTAATCTTCAGCTTGCAACGTGCGTTTTGTACTCGTTAAATCTGCCCGCGCGACCATTTCCAATATCCATTTTACAACAGCCACTCGACATTAATCCCAATCATTAGAGTCGGCCACTGCTTAATTACGTAGCATGTTTTACGATAGTATTAACGCCTATCGGTAAATATGACGCTTAGACGGCCAGCGATAAATGCATAATGCTCGGTTTTATTATTAGCTATCGGCGCGAGTGCGATCGCTGTTGGCTTTCCGTCGTCGCATTTTCAGAGATTAGCAGCAAATAGGAGAAGCCCGGTGTCCCGGCTCTTGCCTAATCCCCGGATTAAATGTGTTCGCTGTACAGCTGACAGGAGGAGGCCACGGTGTTGCTTCTTGCGCAAAAGGAAGGCACAAGGTGTTGCGTGCAGCTTTCAATGGTCGCGTCCGTCCACCACTTCCTGTACGAGCGATTTTGTTGGATTCCCACATGTTCAGTCGGTAATATTAACGTTAATCGTCGGGTTTCAGCTGTAATTATTGGTTACAGGTCCCTTTGCGCAATTATCAATCGAAATAGGAGAATTCTAGAGACCTGAGGCATGGTACATTTTATCCACGATGTTTTTGAAAAGCTTTTAAAGTTAATGTAAAGTAGTTACTTTGACGCACCGGAATATTTTATGATTGAATTTTCTGTTCACTAAATGACAGTCTGTTAGTTGAATTTTAAATTATTCGTTAATCCAGAGTGGACATGTAAGTTTATCGATTTTAATCGTGTTTGGTAATTATAAATGCGTAAGGTTGCATCGAAGCAGCGATAATTATAATCACGATAAACCTGTATCAATTAATTTCGAGAATCTCAGAGCAAACTATACCTATTTCCCATTTAGCTGCGCAAACAAATCATCAGCGTGATTCTAAGGCACTTGATGAGGAGGAAACGCATATCGCGCGTGGATTAAATGCTGCTGAGTATAAAGGATGAGGGATTATGATTAAACGCATCTTGCTTGGTATCGCATGTTCTATTAAGCACTATTAAACTATGTGGGAGGATGAGGTTCCTTTCATACTAACAATAAGCCGCATTTCCGCGTGTACAATATTCGACACGGTTTACACTTAATTTCATTTCAATTAATATACTCCCATCTAGCAACCGTTCCAAACATATTTTATAACCTTTTGCAAATTCCCCTTTCTAAGTGTTTCAAATTCTTCTTGCACCGCATATTTTATCTGTGGGAGCGCGGCTTTAGAAATCATAATGTATAGATTCTTTAGAAAGTAATTCTTTATAAAAATTGTAAGTAATTATAATTGGACCATAATTTTTGCACGTGGGAAAGTGGCTTAAGACACTCTGTCCAGACAAATAGGATATTCCTGCAAGGACATTTCACAGTATCACCGAGATCGTCGTCGAGTAATTACGATAAGGGAGTTAACTTCTGTACAAGGTTCATTTCCAGAAGGCGAAGGGACGTTAGCATGTGTATTAACGCGATTTTCCTTCGCGCAGCGTGTCCCCCTTCTTGTTAGCTGCTCGGTGGTTACTCGGGCTAACGTCGCGTGAAATCGACGCCTTCTTGGAGCAGTTCAGTACTTTGCTAACGGGACAGGAGTTCGTTCCGCACTGAAATTTAAAAAATTCCATAGGAAGTGACTTCTTACAAAGAATTATGTTTCGCAAAAAGGAAAATTTC
Organism: Andrena marginata; assembly: GCA_963932335.1. NCBI lineage: Eukaryota > Metazoa > Arthropoda > Insecta > Hymenoptera > Andrenidae > Andrena > Andrena marginata. The sequence goes on along the minus strand of OZ010659.1, from coordinate 48,545,788 downwards.
TAATGGAATCGATACTTTTTGGTAGCACTCAACGTTTCCCTTTATTTCTCACATTATTTCACTCGTTCTTCACATATAAAATAATCAAAAACACAGAAACGATCCTGGTCTCTGAGAACATGTAGTTTTAATAATTTTCAAAATTTGGACCCACTTGTGAAAACACTTACAAGGAAGGCTATGGCACCGTCCGCTTCCGATTGTGACGAAACTTTGCATATGCGTAGAACAGTGAAAGGTAAGAGACACATGTTTTTTTTTTATCGGCGGATATTTAAGGGGTGAAATCACCCTCTGAAGATTGACACCCTCGAAACTATCTCGGAAACTAGTGGAGATAAAAAATATTCTTCAAATTGCAAAGTATTGTACATAAAAAACCAGACGACTTTGTAATTTGAAGAATATTTTTATCTCCACTAGTTTCCGAGATAGTTTCGAGAGTGTCAATCTTCAGAGGGTGATTTCACCCCTTAAATATCCGCCGATAAAAAAAATATGTGTCTCTCGGAACGCGGACGGTCCCATAGCCTTCCTTGTTAGTGGCTTAGAAAGTATATTCTTCCATATAAATATTGCGAATACTTCCTCGAAAGATACACTGTTGAATACTTCCCCTTCAGTGTGAACCAGACTTTAGGTCGATTTCCAGAGTCCAGACGCGACCCCTTCAGGAGTTCCACAGTCCTAACCGAGAGCTGGACGGAGACCGCAAGCTAACCACGGGTTAATTAATACTCATTCTGCTGCAAGCCATTCATTTCCGTAATGACAGTGAGGGACAAAGGGCGACATGGCGCCCGACAAGCATTTTATTAGCAACAGAGGTAGCCTGTTATTGCTTGGATACTCGACCAGAGATCCTAGGAGTGACCAAGGACGCCATAAATGTTGATGAACGCTGTAAAAACCGATTCGCGGTAACTTGGTCGCTGGTCACCATGTCGCCACTGAAAACTTTATTGCTAAACTACACGGTATGTAGTCGTCGCGCGATATTGTACACCGTACCTTAATACTTGGCGTTTATTAATGAGGTAGGTGGAAACGTTCGTCGAAATTAATTCCTCATCTGATTTCAAGTCACTAAAACCAAAGGAAGAGGTCTATAACGTTTTAATCGATGTTCCACCAGTGCTTATAAAAAGCATTTCAAATATCAAACTACACCTTTGATACCCACTGACAACGGAAGGTCCCGAACCCTGAAATTCAAACAACTCTGAAACTTTGTGAATATATAGGGAATTTCCTCCTGACTGCAACGCAATTTTTGTTAGCTGCCCAAAATCACTCTAAGGGGGTGTAATTGACCGCTGAAAATCCGGTTATTTTCCGATTTTCTGTCATAACTCGTGAACTGTAAAATAATTTTTCCAGCAAATCAGAGATCTAATTAAAACAAGTAACTTTTTTTATCTATTTCGTACAGTTCGCGAGTTATAATACAAACTCGGAAAATAGCCGAATATTCAGGGGTTAATTTCACCCCCTCCGAGTGAATTTGGGCAGCAAACAAAAATTGCGTTGTTATCAGAAGGAAATCCGCTGCATACTCACAAAGTTTCAGAATTTTTTGAATTTTCGGGATCTTCCCTTGCGAGAGGGCAACTTTGAAACTCTAATTGGCCCACGTCCTCTACATTAAAATGAAATAATAAAACAGAAAAGTTTGTTGGATGAATCACGGAACACCCTGTATAACTGCAAAACCGCCAGAAGCTTCGAGCGCTCGTGTTCCACGACGCTGCAGCCATCATTTACAAATATTCCAAAATTATGTAAAGGCAGGATCACGTTGCGGGGCCAGGAATGGAAACAGCGCGTGTTTTCTCCTTGTTAAAGGAAGATTGCTCCTCGCGGCGAGTGTTCCATCGCTCGCGCAGGCAATTTCAATGATTCATGAGTGCACACGTCGCGCATCCGCGCCGTAACCCGCGAGGGGGTGAGAGGGGAAAAAACGAAGGTAAACTTTCCATTTACAGGGACGCGGACTCGCAATTTTCGTGTAGGGCTTGTCAATGACTCCTGGCCGCTGGTTGCGAGTCTCTGTAGCTTGGCGCTGGGCGAAGGGGAGGGAAAGTTTCGCTCCGAGGGATGGCTTCATGATTTATGGAGGATGCGTCGAGTACCTACCGCGTTGGAATTATTGGCAGGATACTGATACGTCTTCGTCGCGGTTGTCGTCCTGATTGTAAGACGGTAGTATCCTGCCACGTCAAATAGCCCCGACGGTCATTTGTCCGCTCGTGATCTCGTCAATGCGCCGACCTACGAGCAGCAGCCGCCATTGGGCGTCTCTGAAGAAAAATTCACGAATAATCTATATAAACGACAGGTACTGGAAGGCGCTTGCTGGAAACTTGTGTCGAAACTGCAGGTTTAATTTTTAAATTGAAACGCCAGTCGAGTATTCAGTGAAGAACAGATCGATCACACCTTTGGTTCTTGATTATGCGAGGCTGTATATTATATTCACAAGGAAGCTTCTGGTATTTAAGGTATTATTCAGTTTTTGGTACTAAATCTTTCAAAATTGGTGAATATGGGGTCTCTTTAACGCCCACGTCGAAGTAAGTGGTTGGTGCTTCTTTTTCTTTGTGTTCACCCTAACGGTACACACTCACCTGAAACGTCGAGCATGTGGGACAGCCTTAACAATTTATGCACGACGGTTTCCTCGGTTCTAATGCTGTTCCTCCCTACGGGCTACTCACAGTTCCTCCATCTTTGGTAAACCTTTTCCTGGGTATACGATCGTCCGGGACCCTTCGAGTAGTGATAGAGATAACACGGTCCCTCTTACCGTGGGATTGCTTAATTTGTGACCGTACGAAAAGTCCCCGAAACCTGAGTTTCGTGTCTCTGTTACCTTTTAATGAGATTGGAATGGCCGCGTTGAAGAGTTTATTGCCTTGCTCCTATCTGAGTGTCCGGTTCAGAGAGGCTCGGAAGATATCGAGAAAATTGAATCGTTGGATCGCTTTGTATTTTGAAAATAACTCAATAGTCTTAATATTTAAGGCGCCTACCAGTGAAGTCTAGGGAAATATAAAATTCCACCGTTTACAAGAAAATTCCTGGCACAGGATCGCCGCGGGGCGACTATTAAAACTTATTTTCAGTAAAAACTGCGCGGGTACAACGGATTCCGAGTTCAGACACGTTTTCTACAAGAACTGCTGCATTTCAATTTTAAAAAGGAAAATAACACGTTTGCGGCTGCAATATTTATAAGTAGAAGAAAGCTGCTGATAAATCTTTCATGGTTTAGAAAGTTGTTAGGAGCCTTAAGGATCTTGTAATACACGCAAGAACAAGATCAGCACGTTTCTAATGTTAAATAACAAGAGGTGTTCGTCGAGTGACATGCACTAAGGCATTAATAACTTTTATTTATTTTTTTCTCTATTTCAGACTGGCGTCACAGCTTTGCAGAAGGCAGCTTCGGAAGGGCATTTGGAGGTAGTGGAGTTGCTGCTGAAGCACGAGGCGGATGTCGCGCGTCAGGATAATGTGGTGAGTAATCATCGAGTCGTACTTCAATTAATTATCACTCGATAATTAAATGGCTGTCGCGTAGCGCCAGCTATGGACGATGTATCGCTTCGTCACGTAGAATTTCGTCGAGAACATTTAATATTAGAAACAAAAAAACGTAAGATAAGAACCTTTTAAACTATAAGAAAAATATTACCATAGTTTGAGGCAATCATTTTGCAAAATGGAAGACTTAGGTGTAAATCAGTATCGTCTGTTCACATAAATAAGAATTGCTAATAGCTTCTGTGACACAAGTGTTAAAAAAAAAGGATATTTAAGGAGCTTTCACACTGGTGCTCTCTAGCACTGGTGACTTCAACGCGCGGTGAAGCGCGAACATTGTAAAGCCTTCTCCAAACTGATCACCCTATTATCTCGCAGCTATTATTCTGATCATATTCAGAATTTTCCATCCACCGTCATCTTCTTTTCTAAATAGCTTTAACACCAATAATCAATTTTCACTCTCGTTTAATTCAAACTTCTACCTTGCCACACACCTCTGTCTTATTATTACTGTCCTTAATATAAAATAAGGATATATTACTATCACTTCCCAAAACCAGCACTCTCTTTATCCCCAAAGCTACCCAAATTACGAATTCCAAGTCACAGAAGCCTTCAAAACGCCCGCCATCACTGCCTGAAACCAGCAAAGCTACCTTTATCCCCCAAAGCTACCCAAATTACGAATTCCAAGTCACAGAAGCTTTCAAAAAGCCCTCCACCACTATTTAGCACAAAAAATCCCTCGTCGACACTCCATTACATACTCCAGTAGCCACAGTAATGCACCCGATGCACACTTCAGCTGCAATTACAGCGCTTTCGAATGAAATTTAATACAAAGAGAGGCATCGCGTCAGAGCCGCGGGGCCCGCCCGTGGAAAATCGAAACTCTCACGGCAGACTCGCATAAACGCATTTTTCTCCGTCGCTTTACGACCGCTTCGGCCCAATGAACGGGAGAATATCGCTCGTGCACGCCGATACGCGTATATTCGTAATAAGAGGCCCTGGCACGCAGCACGTGGTCCCCGAATGAAAAAAAAAAGCAGCATGGAAAAAGCGCGGAGAAATCGCTACCAGGGAATGCTGGAAGACGGTGGCAATAATTTCGCGTTCTCTCGGAAGAAACAATTTACGGGGATTTTTGCGCGGCTAGCAGTGGCAGCGGTCCTTTATCACTTTCTCGGAGCTGCTCCCTCGGGGCTGGGACGTTCGTTCGTTCGTTCGTTTCGTAATAGCTGACGTGCGTCCGTGGTTGTTAACGAGAACGCGACACTCTGACGGTGGGACATAAATCTGCGGCGCGCAGGCTGCTCGGTTGATAGATGCGATTATGGGGAGGAAGAATAAAATATAGCCGCCTGGCAGGCAGACTGTCGCGAGTCGACGAGTGGTAAATTGGGAAATCGGCGGTCTCGCAGGCGACGAAGAAGCTCATTTTTGTGGCAGCGTGGTTTGGTGGCTGTGCTATGTTCAGGATGAAAGAGGAATGGAGGTCAGTTAGGCTTCGGAGAGTGGGTGATGATTATGCGTGGAGGGTCTGGAGAGTTTGTGGATTCAAGATTGATTATGGAGAATGTAGAGTTATAGTAGATTATTTAGTTGGTATCTGGAGCTCTCATATTAGGTACCGTAAACTGGGGAAACATTGGCATGTTTTTGGAACATTTTGCTATATAATATAAAAATTAACATTTTTACGTTTGCTTTAAGTAGCCTATCATAACATTGCATCTTTTGTGAATGCACTACAAGTGTCAAAATGCATAAAATTTTTGTCCTTAACCTTTTTTATTACATGTTAAATATGTGCCAATGATAGCCCGTAACCGGGTAACATTGGCAAATCATATATAAATAGCACTAAAAAGTATAAGTTTTACCACATCTGAACTTACATTAACACTTAAATTTGTTTCTTTTTATGTTCAATGCATTCTATTTTATATTTTTTTAATTAACATTTTAAAATTTGGTTTAGGTATCCTATTATAACATTGCATCGCTTGTGATTGTACAACATGTGTAAAAATGCATAAATTTTTTTTCCTTTCCCTTTTTAATAGATGTTAAGTAGATGCCAATGTTACCCCGTATTGCCAATGTTCCCCCAGTTTACGGTACTTAAGGATGCATCGGACGTACACTATTAGACAAATGTATATGAAATTTGAAATACTTGGATATCTACATCTTACGTATAGTAAATCTAGATGTAAGAAACTTGAGCGACAGTTGCAATCTTATTTTTACTCTTAGAAAGGTATTTTTCACTTTACAAGTGCTTTTTCAAGCATTATTCGTTGAACTTTTGGAAGTGAAAATGCCCTGAATTCACAATTTCTTCGAGTTATAATTTTTTTCTTTAAAACGGTGTAGTGAAAACAATTGAAACTCGGCACATATTTTCATCTATCCAAATACTACATGCGCAAAAAAATTAAAGACATTGGTACCATTTCTTCGACAATTTTTCAGCTATTTTATCTGTCAAGCTCGTCTCTTTCTATAAGAGTACGTGTAAAATCAGTGAAATTTAAAATCGTTGTAACTCAGCAACCGTTTAGTGAATTCGTTTAAAATTTTGGAACGACATCAGGAAGATTAAAAAGAACAATCTCCCAAATTTTCATCAGCTTGGTACCATTTTGAAGATAGGTCCGATACATTCTTAAGGGGTCTCCCTAGCGTGACGGTCTGAAAAGAAGGCGATATTTGGAATTTTTTCAAAGAACACCTTTAATAATATTATTTAAAAAGTATACGCCTGAATTTGTACATATTGGGACAATATTTTAAAAAATATTCAATTGAAAAATAACAGTACCTAAAACATTAAACGCGTCTTTCTCAAAACGATGTTTTTCGAATTAGGTAGCATGATATCTCAAAAACCAATCACCCGATTCACTTCAAACTTTGTACATATATTCGATAGATGTCCGATTCTCGTTGTTTCTAAAACTTAGTCGGTTTTTGTAAAATTAGACTTTTGCGACTTAAAAAAACCATCGAATTTTGTACAGAAATCGAAATTTCCTGTTTTAGATGCTGCCATTTTTTTTTACTTTTCAGTAGATATTTCTCATTTTATCTAGTTCAGATGATAGCTGCACTCATACAGATTACACCATTTTTTAACTTCTCCATTTCAGACAACTACAAGGGCTGATTTTATGCCAACCATGCGCATATGATTTTTGTAAGGCGCTCTATTTGAAGCGCTATAACTCCGGATATAACCACTATTTTTGCATACAATTTTCTTTTCATATTCTCTAAAGATTGATAAATAAAGCCACAAAGCTGGAAATAAATATATTTAATGGTTTTGTTTTAAAAAATTCCCAAAGTTCCCATCATTTTTCGTCCGTCAAGATAGTCAGACCGCTTAAATTCTTTTAGGGTTTAGATGTGTCGTTTAGTACCAGATGTTCGGTATATGAGTCTATTTAGGTGGCGACCATCGATTGTGCAGGTTTCAGAGCTTGTAGCAATTTGAAGTGAACGAAAGTGGGTCGAGACTGAAATTGAATTTATTAAAAACTTAAATATTTCGATTACCTACTAAGAGTAGACTTCCAGCACGCCAATTCCAACTTCCATAGCAGCAATCGTAAAATAAAAAATGGAGGATCAACCGCGGTCGTGATCATTTACATACATAGGTATAAAGAGACCCACTGTAATTGTTAAAGAAGAATTTGTAGCCACTTACCTCGGCTAAGTCTCTCGTTAATATCGTATGCAAATCGAGTGCAGCGCCTTTCTTCGGGTGTTTCTTCTGAGTAAATGTAGCACGATGCGCATCACGATTCGGTCACCTTTCGTCGACAATTATCTTGTCCTCATCGACGTAGACGGCGAGGATCCAGCGATCCAAATGTCAGAAGTATAGTGGGATCGATATCCACGCTATCATTACGTCGTAAAGTAGTTAATGGCTGCCATTACAGATATTGTATCACATCTACCAAGCTTCGCGCCAAGAAATCTCTCTTCGTCTCCCCAGAGGACACAGGCCGAGCAATCTGCTCCGAAAGTCGTTCCTTGAGTAGCAACTACCAATTTCGCCAGCGGAACACACGCGAGATAAACGACACGAAAATCACGAGGGGCGTGTATATTTTACGTCTTAATGGCGACCAGCGATTGATCTCGATATTTGCCACGATCAGCTGCGAAGCACGGTCGATGTTTTCTTAAACGGTATTTATAATCTTTCAGGTAGGTTAGGGCCGGGCGGTGAAAGGAACGCGTAACAAAGATGGATCGTTTCGAGTGCGTAATTAGGATCAACCAAATGTCCCGAGCTATTCAGAAAACAAAGAACAGTGTTTATTTTTCAATGCAGCGGAAACTATTCTAACTCTGCTTAAATTAAATCTGTGTGCTTAATTGGTGGTCATATACTGCCCAGATTAGAACCACTGTCGTTTATTTAGAAGTGGATACTTTTCTTTTGTATCTCGAAGCTTTTCTTTTACTTCGAATTTTTCTGATTATTAGACACTAGCTTTACTGCTCGGCTTCGCGCGAAATTTAGATTCTGATTTTATAAGAAATTTTTTTATTTATTTATTTTTGTGAGAATAGTCGCATTCATCTGGGTTAGCTAGGCATAATGAGCTGGGACACATTTCGTGGCCCCGGAGTTCACCGTTCGAAAGTTTTAAGGCGACAGGCAAACACACGAACACTTTCTGCTTTGTATATTAAGATATTGAATTATTCTATTTAATAGAAGTCCTCGAAACCCAGGCTCCCCGCGTTTCAAACTTTGAACTCAAAATCGATTTTCTCGTACCAATGAATTGCACTCCACGTTTGTTATTTATTATTACATGCGAATACAAGCGCCCGCCGTGGAGCGCGCGCGCCTATCGACGCGCAACGGATCCGGGATCGATTAATCCGCGCCTCGCGGAACGAAACATCTCCGATTGATTATTATCGCGCCGATAATGATAGCCGGTATCGATGGAATCGTTTAATGAGCATCGGGCACGTACTTACGCCGGGAGGACCGACCCCTTCGCGCTGCCGTAATGTATGGTATTAACCAGCAGAAAATATTTATCCTCTCTCTGTCCCCGTCCACTTGTTTCGCGGAATTCGACGGTGCGCGTGTAAGATGAATCGGTTATTTCGGTAAGCGGTTACCCCGTAAGAAGAGGAGAATTTATTATTCCTCGGGAGGATTGCGCGTGGCTCACTCGTAACTCTTTAAATCCTTAAAAGGCCTCGAGCACATTATAGGCATCGTATAAGAAACAAACACGACCGCGCGATAAATAACAATACTTTCCCGCAATTATATCTGCCCTCAGAATCGGCCGCACGGAAACCCCAGAATTTATTCCCAGCGCATGGTAACCATCATTCGGGGATATAAACCTATTAAAAATTCACGCGAAAAGGCTCACCGGGCTCTTCAAACTTAATCCCCCATCCAACGTTTCATTAAATCGCACTTCCCACTTCGGCGCGGCGAGTCCTCAGCCGCAGGATCTCTCTCAACGGGGAGTCCTCAGCCCCCAGTCCTCTTCCCTTTCGCGATACACCTTCCCGATGTTATCCGGGATAGAGTGACGCCTCGATATCCCGCGGCATCCAGCGTATTCGCGACAGCCAGGATGCGAATGTCAAAAGATTGGCGCTGGAGGCTGAAGCAAAATGTCGTAGTGAACCAGCGAGCGTGGCGCTATCGACGCTCGCGTGCATCGATCCACGATCGTGGAACGAAAGAAACGTCGGTAATGCGCTACCGCGAACGGCTTGCATTCTCTCGGTGCATCGCTGTCTCGATGTCCGTGGTTTTGTCCGCGACCCCGTCGAGCCTCGCGAAACTTTCATTATGTCCTTTTTTCGACGGCAGACCGACGTCCCCGTGCCTCTTGGCCGGTGCGCGGAACCACCTCGAATCCGCCAGCCGATTTTTCATCCCCGATAAGAGGGAAAGGGAATCCGTGGATTGGCGCGCGCGCGGGAAGATCCGAGCGGCAGATACGCGCCGTCGAAATGCTCGACGATGTTCGACAGTTTCCTCTGACGGTTTTACAGGATTTTTTCCGATAATCCGCGCGTCGTTGGAGACTTTTTCTGCCTTGCTCGCCTCGGCGTACATGCCTGATTCCGTATCATTTGAACGGGGATCGCGATCTGCCCTCGAGCAACGCGCGCGCGCGCTGATAATTGCTTCATTTGGGTGCTTTCGGATGGGGAGAAAGTGGGACGTTTTTTCTGTGGAGGTTGTGAAATTTGGAGGGAATTGGTGTGCCGTTTTTCGGGATCTGGCTCTATTAAATTGAAAGCTCTAAGTGCTTCTTCTATTATTTAAATTGATACTACCTAGTTATTTCGTGTATGCAGGAGTACTAAGATATAGTTTTAGGGGAAGTATAGTAATAGGTGCTTCATGTTTCGTATTTTGTGTGGTTTCTAAATATCAAACTCGTAGTGGCTTTACAATTGTACTGTTGGATGCAAGAAGGGTCTCAGTGGTAAAAGTCAGTTTCGAGAAAAGTATCTGTAAACATTAAGAAGTTAGATATTTTTTATACATAGTGTAGTTGTTGCAAAACTGTCTCTAGGTAATATTTAAAAATTTGATATGTCTTCTTTGTAGTTGCACTATTTCAAATCGGAATTATGTAATAAATTAATCAACGAAATTAATTTTAATTATTACCTTCTCAGACCCTTCTTGCATAAAATGGAGAAATGTAGGAAAAAAGTGTTAATTTTTAACGTTATTTTTATTAGTTATTTAATATTTGCATAATATTTTAAAAATATAGTCATTGTGTTTGGCGTAGATGAGAAACTTAGGGTCAGTTGGTCAACATCGATTCACAAAAATGACCATGACTCTATCAATTTTAAAGATTCGGAAATAAAATTTAGAGGGCATATGCAGAAAAGAATGAGGAATCTAATTACGCGTTTCATGCAAAAAGGGCCCGAGTTTCCAGAGGCCCTTCTTGCACCCAGCAGTACAATTTTCATTTTACCATTCTACTTAGTGACTATATCTTTTATTTAGAACTCGAGTGGGAGATTCAAAAATTGTATCGTCGTGCACCGTTACTTAAATGGACAGTAATTACTTAATTACTTCGCATTATGCCCCGAATTAATTATTATTAGTCTCGCGTTTACACAATATTCCTCTTATCTCGCTTGTAATTTCTTAATGGCTATTCATTGCACGTATATAATTTAACCTCGTTTTTTTTAAGCATTATGGGCCAACTCGCGAACATAAATCGTACAAGTATTACAACATTCTTAGAATGCTTGGACGTCAGAAGTATCTCACTCAACGAAAATTTATAGGATATTCAGGGATGATAAATCGGTTTCTAGCGTACAAGGAAAAGTACTTACACGCTAATCAGTCCATCGCGGGCATTAAAGTCCTGGTCGTTTAATGCAGCGGTGGGAGAAAAATTTGGATATTGCTATTAAGGAGGGATAACGATAATTTCGTCTTATTGCTGGTAAGAATTTACGGGAGTGCTTGCTTCTCCGACAGCATCCTTTTGTCACGTACCTATCTCGCGGCGATTTCTACGGCTTTGCGTAAGTTCGCTGGCTATACCGCGCCTTTTGCTCGCTGCCTCTTCTATCTGCCCCTCGAACTGCATTCCACCACTCCAAACTTGTATAATGATCATTACTCTTTGCGTATAATTTAAACAACGCGAAAGTTAAACGAATTGCGGTATGTAAATCGCTGGAATCTAAAAGTTACTTCGAACCTTTAAAGTAGGAATATATGGAATTATAAAGTAGCGTCCATTAAATGCAAAATTGTGTCGCGTATTAGTGCAATCTGAAACGAACGATAGTTTTTATTTTGAAATGTGCAATATGAAGTGTAGAAACTGTGGATGCAGTAGGTATAGAAGTCTAAAACTCAGTTCAAGTATAAGCAGTTCTATTTCGAGATTCTAAAAGCCGTACACATTCGTCCCTGCATGAACATCTTGAGCAAACAGCCGCAAAAGACCGTCGGAAATTTTTATAAAGCGGCGCATTAGAGCCTGGAGAGCCCTCCAGATCCCTGATGAGAGAAACCGAGTTGGAGGAACGACAACTCGAGTTGAGGCTGACTTCGAGTGCGCACATTTGGCGTCAGTTTTGTCCATTCGAGTCTCCTGAGAATGCAGGATGTCCTTTGGACCATTGAGAATGGATAGGATCGTCTCAATCTCTTTCTAAAGTAGGCACTTTATAGAGTACTGTGAATGCGGACGGGTTAAACAAGGCATGAAGTATCGAGAACCTTAGGTGTACTTAAGGAAAACGTCTCGATTCCTGAAAATAAGATATGGGAAATGTAAAATTTAGAATCGAATATCAATTTTATGGAAGAAAATATTCTTCTGAAAATATTCGTGTAAACTCCAGTATTTACAAGAAATGCTATTCTCGTGCTTTTATTGTAGATTTAATACGATCTTTAATCGTACACTTTTACTTAAAACTTTGCTATTGTCGTGAAACCGGGGTAGAACAACTTCGAACACTACTTAGTATAAAACGAACCACGTCTTTATTGTACAGTATGTTGGAGTATGACTTCACAGTACGAAGTATCAAAGCTTTCTAACGCTAGAAACGTACGCAGGGACGAACGTGGACAAGTTGTTCTATTGCGAGGGTGTGGGAAATAGAACTGGTAAGGGTGGAAGTGGTGGTCTGGAGGAAGTTCAGTTGTAACGGTTTGAAAAAATGGCCTTAGGACCTACGGCCTATTCCGCCTGTTTACCGTTAAGTTACGGACAATCGAAACGGACTAAGGGTTTTAAGAGAGTGACGATAACCAGATGTGCTTAAGGGGGTATAGGACTATTGAACGACTAAAATCAACGGTTCCTTGTCGGTTGGATTGTTTAGATACCAAACAATCACCATACCGGCACTTTTCACAGTTTTTTATGCACGCTTTTACAAGTAATGTAAAATAACAAAATTGTGAGAATGTTGAAAATTATTCAAGTTATTTGACGCTAAAGGTGGCCCCGCGTAACGCGCAGATGTAATCGTTGTACATAGTCCCAGGTGAACCAATCGTCTAAAAGCAAACTGCTTTGGGGTGAGTAATTTCTACACTAATAGTTATCGCGTGAAATTTTGCTGGGCGAATTTAAACAAAAATTGTAAAAGTTACACACGAATCAATTTTCTTCCCCACATTTTTATGGGAAAAGAACGTCTTTAATTAGTTATAAAATGTTTCACAAACATCCAATGTTGACGCGCAAATTCCACACGATAGAGAAAGGAATTCTACAGATCCAGTTAAAATCTTAAGTGAATATATTCATTGGTTCAAGAGTTGTGATGTACACCGTTTCTGAAAATGGTGTTTCGAGAAAACCGGCTTCAAAGTTAAGTGCCCTATGCCAATACCGCTCTGCGAGGCGTTACACTCGGTTACGTTCAGCGCTGTAATTTCCGTAATTATTCGAATTTTCACATGAAACTTTTTTGTAAATGTTCACAAAGGATCACACTTTCAGAATTAATAACAATAACAAAATCGATTCTTCGATATTCCAACAGTCCTACACCCCCTTAAAAGAGAAAGTCGCAAAGCTAGGTATCTAACACTATCACAATGCACAATGCAAAATTCTTCTCAGCTAAATACTTCTGTAGTTTCAGTTTTTAATATTCGTCTTTGATATTCACCTCGTCTTTACTCGCAACTTTATATTCCCTTATAGTCTAACGAAAGTTGTACCCCCCCACTCACTAGGCACCTATCATAATATTTAAATACTCTAGCATTCCACACTACACTATCCCACACCTATATTCCACAGTATTCCATATTACATATCTATATTCACCATTAGGTACTCTATACACCATATCTACATTAAACACTACTCCATATTCCATATCTCTATTTTCTCTTCGAAATAGAATAGTCGCCAAGTTAACTCATTATCAAAAATACCTTGCACCTCCTCCACATTTATAATTTCCATCTTCTATTCCATCCTCCCTTCAGCCCTGCCCCCCCCCCCCCCCCCAACTATGCACGCAGAACCCGCGACTTTGCCGCCGCGCCTGCGTCGACGCGCTCGAGTAGAAATCTGTTCGTCCTCGCGGCCTCATCTTTCTCCGTTCGATGACTTAATTGACTTGGGCCCGATGGGGGCCAGTCCCGACGGGCACGGAAGCGCGGGACGTTTTAATTTCCAAAGCACCGTGGAGAATGTGAAATGGAGTTTCAGCGGCCAGAAACCGGCTGGCGGAGGCTGGACGCGAGCGCGGTTAACCGACATGATGCTTCAGAATCGCGAAGGGCCCTCGAACGCGCGAACCTGGAACGATTTCCCGCGGACAACTCCACTCCGCGTGCCAGCCTTCTTCTCTTCCTCTCTCATTTGTCGCATTTGCAACGCCTTATGGCCGAGGACACTTGACCGCGTATGTCGACCACGACTCTCGGCGAACCGAGGTCGAGCTTCGCGGCCAGAGATTTTCTTCGCTTAGCCGGCCGCAGCGTGATCCACTTTTGGTTCTTGCTACTTTCGGCTCGAACGATCTCCCGATGCCACTTATAACGACGTTGATTCGTGGAACTTACGTGCCACTGTCCAATTAGCTCCTGTTTCGCGGATGCGGGGTCCATTTTGACCCGTCCAGCACATTTATAAAGCCACTCACGTTATTTCTTATCCGCTAGTACCACCTCTTTGAAAATATAGAGAGCCCGCATCATAAAAAAGTCGAAATTTAATATACAACTCATTCTCAAGTGTATGTGTTTTAAACTCCTGGCTTTGAGACTGCAGAACCTTGTAACGAGTGGCGAAAAACACAGCCGACGACTTTTACCATCGAAGGTATCGATTTACAAACCACTCGGGTGGGTATCAACAACTTTTACACACATATCTGTTTCAACCACAATACCACTGTCGTTCCAACTGTTCCACAGGGCTTGGGACTTGCCTCTATGGTTGTTACAACTCCCAAGAGCAAGTCCTCAGGACGGCAACTTACAAACTTCAAATCTCTGGGGTATGCAAAAACGCGATCAGAAAATTGTGCCTACATTTGGTGGTTCGCATCTTCAGAGATACGTACTCTTTGCAAACCACTCGACTAGGCTTCAGTGAAACTCGCTACATCTTCGCAAAGCACACGCTCTTAGAAGCTTCAGCTAGGTGCAACGTCGACTGGTGTTTCTAAGGTTGAACGCATTCCATTTGAATGGCCGGGCGCGAATAGTCGCGACAGTCTCGTGCAGCACAGAGACTGGGCACTTGGGCACGTGAGGTATATACGCGTGTAAAGCAAACCGTGGCTGGAAACACACGCGATCGTCCGTCACGACACGTAGCGCGGTAACCGGGAAATCGTCGATCCGCTGGTGAAGCCTGAAATTACTAGATCGTAAAGGTAACTCGGTACCAGCACGACGGAGGTAGTAAGTGCTCTAAATTCACTTACGAGGCCTAGCGTAACGGCGCAAGATCATCGAGCGGATGGAGAAGAACGCCGGCGCACGAACAAGCTTCCCTTAGAACGAAAACCATCGGGCCTTGTGCACGCATCCGTGAACACGGGACAGAGAATGTTCTTATGGCGGGCTTGGGCTTAAACCTCCGCGCTGCGACTTGTCCGATCGTGAATCGATCAGGGGTGTCTTTGTCCGAAGATGCGCTTGTCAACTGTAGGATAGAAATTAATAGAGTAGTATCGGCTTACCAGTAAGCAATTTATTAGGAACTACGAATTCGTGTGCTTTTATTACAAAGTTTCAAGTATGACCTGCTCCACGGAGGAATACTGGGGAGCAGAATTGAGCATTACTTGGTCTAATGAATTTTTATTCGAGTCATCTCGAATACAAATTTTTTCGTTATTCTCGAATAACTTCATTCAAAGGTTATTCGAATACATTTTTATCGTAATAATGCCCAACTATGCTTGGGAGTGCAAAGGGTTGAAATAAGAGATCCTATCGCGTCCATTTAGTAACCATTTCACTGAGCATTTATCAAAAATATTCAAACTTAAATTAAATATCTAATGTCTGAATGTCAATAAGAATTTGGTTTTTACCTTGATTAAAAGTTCGAAATTCTATCCACTGGAGAAGAGAAATAAAGACCAAAATTGTATTAATCGAGTTACCGTTTCAAAATCAAATCAAAGGATCGTCGTCTTCCAGAATTCCGTCCACAAGCATTGTGCTACTCGATCCAAGGACCAATTCATTCCCACAGTCTCTCCTCCCAAATTAAATACACCTAAAGTGGCTGCTTCTTACAAAGCCAATCAAGCTAAGAGCCTCGTTCCATCGATACGATTAAAGAACAGAAGAGCCGAAAAAACGAGCGGCAAGCAAGAAGGTAAATAGACCATCGGTTCGATCCTGCTCGGCTTCCTTCTTGCCGAGCAAAAAGGGCGATCGATCGGCGGTGCCCAAGCACGTCCAGCGCAGGCGGCCTTGCCAATCGGCCGTGGTGCACGAAACTGCGGGACGATAAGAAACACGATCTAAACGATGTGTAATCGTTAACTAATGCGAAACGAAACGGGGCCCGATACCTTATAAATCGCCGTTGCCGTGCACCGAACACGCGAGATCGGCCTGGGGATCGTGAATTCTTTATTGATCGTCGGCCCCTTCGCTCGCGCTAGGCCCTCCATAAATTGCTTCTGTAAATAGGGTTCAGAGAAATTGTTGTATCTAGCGTGCACTTAATCGTTCGCGTAGCGAAAGTGCAAGTACGCGGCAGCGATCGCTCGGTGTAGCGTTTCGTTCGCCTTAATCGGTATTCGAAACCCGATTCGCGTGTAAGGGAAGAGGATATATGGGAATCGCGACGCCGCGAGTTGCATACTGCGTCAGCTTTCTAGCTGGAGCATTCGATTTGGATTTTTTCTCTTCCTTTTTCTTGCTTTTGTGAGACTGACTGGCGATGACAGAGGCTTGCCCGCATTTCATTTGCAAGGTATTTGGCGCGTTATGGGTAGAGACAAAGGAAGAGGACTTATATGAGCCGTTGTTTGTGAAAGTCCATTTATTCATACATTGAGATATTTAAGGACTTGCGTTTGCATCAATTTAAAAATATTCGCATTCGTTAATTAATTTGGTTAATGTTTCTAGAAGTGTAAACTTATTAAATTTTATTATGGAATAATAATCAATAAAAATGTTTTAAAAAAAAACTATTGTTTAGCTACAAATGGACTTATACCACTTTCAATAATAACATATTATGAAAAATATCACCAATAGCAATTTGAAATTTATATTTTAATTGAAGTTGGCTTTTGTGAAATGTATTTTTTAATATAAAAAATAATTGAAACGAAAACATACGTGTCCTCATTAATTATAAGTAAACGAATATTAAGAAATAATTTCAGTTATATTATAATGAATTTATAACTAAACTAGCATGAAAAGTAAATTACTTTGTTAAGGTAGCTAATAATAACAAACTTATTCATATTTCAATCTCATTTCTCCTTTACACATAATGAAGTATTTTTCCCAAAAAATGGACTTACACTTAAAAAAAAAGCGGCTCACATGTAGGTACATTAGAAGATCGGTTCACTCTTCTTCACTCGGCATTTTTTACTGAGTTCGATAAGCTGAGCTCTTTTGTTTAGTAATCTGTATGGAACATTTTAGTCGATTCAATAACTCAAATTGTGAGTTAAGATTTATGGACGCGTAAGTTAAAGTTTGTCTTCTGTTCTTTCTCTATTGAATCATTAACTTTCGTGAACCAATTTGTATTTTTTTGAAAGTATATGCATCCAAATACCTATCTGCAAACAGAATGTTATTTAAAAATTCATCAAATTTTGAGAGATTTAGTCATTACCGCTGCCTATTTCATTTTTAAATTCCCCATCAAATTTCTGTTCGCTCACATATTCCACTTAACAAGGTCATGAACCCTTCAAAAAGTCTACCATGTTGCAATCGACACATTTATCCTTCAAAATTTATTACAAACGAGATCCTGAATTTAAATCCCCAAAAATCGAAAGTATCTTTGTTTCAAATTAACAAGTCCACAGAATCGATGCTTGAATTGTAAACATGGCGTTTGCATCGTAAAAGATTACTTCCACACTATTCGCAACCGTTGCACAATGTTCCTCGACGACCGTCATTATGCGGAGCCCTCGTATACACAATAATTAATACGCTCTGTCTAAAAGCACGAAATAATTTACGTAATGACGCGGCGGGTCTTTTATGAAGGCGCTAATTAAACGAGGCGCTTCCTGAACGCGTACGCACGCGCGCGTTCATCGTCTTATCAATTAATTGGACCATGTTAAGTGGAACGCGAGCTTGGACGCAGAGTGACCGTAATAGAATTCGCTTATTACGCGATAACCAATTAATTCGTGGCTCACTTTTATCAAACGTACACTGAATATTCTGATGATAATTACTCGGTAATTGAACATCTCTGATCCTGAAATAGAAGGTTAAATTAGAGGGTTGTAAGCGACGACGCAGGTGGAATATTGGGAAAAATATAGTTTCATAATAAGAACGACGAAAGAATGGAGGGAAGTATGTTTGATAATGAATGCGTTCCGCTTTCGAAGAGGTTATCCGTGATTAAAAGCTTAGAAAGCGATTCATTATCAAGCAAAATATGCGCATAGAGCAAACACTTGTTGCAAAATATAATCGAACATTATCTCTACTTATTCCTTTTTCACATAACAGTGAACAGCGCAATTTATCGTCTTTTAAAATGACACCAGGAAATAAGCTGACGATATTAATTTAATACATGTTTCGAATATCAAACTACACGCTAGGTAAGTACGGCGGAGAGCGCCGCCTCGCGGTCACTTTTTTGAAAAGTGGGATGATTAATTAGTTAAAGGACAAACTTCAATATGAGGAATAAATCAATATTTGCTACATGGTGATGTTTGTTTAATAATCTGAATTTTACCCCTCATCCCTCTCTAGTATACTCCAAATATTTAAAAAAAATCCGGGAGACGGCGCGAGCGCTTCGCGCCGAAGATACTTACCTAGCCCGTGCCCCGTACCAAGGCACAGTAGAAGTCTAAGAGCCTTTTCACATCAAACACTTTAGAGGAAGGTCACTGGCACATTCGCACATTTTCAGCCTCCACTTTTTAAAAACTAGTATCTCCACCACATAAACATATCCGAGTTACATTTGGTACAAAATTGCATTCTCACATTCGTGCACTTCGCTCTTTACAACTCAATTCTTCTCTTACACAATTGAGGAGTATCAAAAGTGAAATTCTTCGGTATTTTCTTTTCAACCACACCGACGTTGGTACTTATGATCTCAACTCTATCTTGATGAGAGCTCTAGAAACTAAAATAAATTATTCTAGCACTTACAGCGTTTGCCACCGTATTCAATATAGAATTTACATCTTTTTGCACTAAAAAACTAATGTTTTATTTCTTTGGCATTGACATCCTTTACCATTTCAACTCATCAATTCTTCTCTTCCTTCTTACCCTTATTATACTATCACGTTATACCTAACCTTATTATATCCGAAGGCATAGACCAGTCATCTCGTATGGAAAGGCCCTAAGCATATTGACGACCCAGAAAACGCATTCCCGAGACAGTTACAAACACTATCGGTAGCCGTGGTCGAGTGAAAGCGAGCGTGTCGCTGCTCGTCTATTACTCTTTCTGCCAGGCTCGTGATTTGTTGAACTTTCACGTCCTCGCTCGTGTGCAAGCGTATTCAAGTGCAACACGTTCGACCACTGTAGAAGCTCGGGGTGGACCTTGCGTCGCGTGGCGTGCGTGGCCAGGAATGCAGCATTAAACAAACAGGAGCGGCGGACGGGGAAAATGCGATTCGCAAATATACACCACTGTGCTGCAGTTATCTGCATCACTGTTTTCACCTTCCACGTTTTTTACCCCCGGTGCAGCTTCATTTGCGGTCGCTCCAATTGTGGTTTCGGAGAAATCGGTTCCACTCGTTGGCCAGGGAACAAGGGGGAGATGCAATGGTGGTTAGAAGAAAGCTTGAAATGATACTTTGCTACGCGTCTTGCAGTTAACTTTAGTTAACCTAATATCAAGGCTGTTTGCCATGTTGGTAGCAATAGTTTGCTTTAGGACGGGGCCGGCCATCCGTGAAAAATGAAGGAAAGAGAAAATAAAATAGGGAAAAAAAGGAGAACGAGGAATTTTCGTTTCATTGAAATTAAATTAATTTTATAAACCGACTTGAATTTCATGTTCCAAACACACTTGAATTAATCGCGGTTGTGGTATCCGAGGACTTTTAGAAAACAAATTAGAATATAATTTCTAATATAATAATATAATATTATTAATGATAATTAAAAACTTTTTTTCGGGAAAAGATATTATGCGTTTTGTATCCTTGAGAAATTATTTAGGGCCCCAGAATATTTCTTGCAGACGGGCCCCTGTATAGAAAAGGCCGGGTCTGCTTTGAGAAATAGGTGTACCAAGCAATTGTGAAGTTTGTATTCGTTTAGTAAAGGGAGTGGAAACAAAGGAGTCCATAGGAAAACTCTGATTCGCAATGCAGGAATGACACTTCGCCAGATCTTCAATCTAATCATTCCCATCTCCAAGGAATTAGCAATTTCACATTGACAGTAGAAACCTACCAGATCTTGAATCTAATCATCCCCATCTCCACAGAGTTAGCAATTTCAAATTAACAGTAGAAACCTGCCAGCTCTTGAATCTAATCATCTCCATCCCCACAGTTACCAATTTCACATGCAAAGCTTCCGCCTATTTAAATATGCTTTCTTGGGGATCTCGCTATTACTTGCCAAGCCTATTACATAAGTACACGCGTCCAGTAATATTGGTCCGCAATTAGCTCGCGCAGAAAATAACCAGGAAATAATCCAGGATGTCCCCTATCCAAGGCAACGACTTGAGCCGCATGAAAGACGGTTTGCTCGCCTAACAACGATGTGTCGCCGAAATGTAAAAACTCTCGGACCCCACCCTGCTCGTAACTCTTGCCGGTAATGATACGTTGTCCACCTAATTGCCACGACCAAGAAATTAGAAGGGAAAGGCAAATGGCAATCCGAATGTAGCTTGCGCGAAAGTCGGCTAGGTCTACGTGTGCACCCGTTGCTCTTTTCAGGAACGTCGATCGAGCATCAATCAGGGGAGCCAGCGTGGTGCTCGTTAGCAGAAGGCATGGTACACGGGTGGAACAAAGTCCAGGGGAGCCGAGCCGAGTCATAAGTCACGGAGCAAATGACGTTTCGCTTTTAATGTAGGTCGATAACGCGGCCGAGGAGCTGGCTTTCCGTGCTTCCGACAAGCCACGCTCGCTTCCAAGATGTATCGATCGGTGGACAGTTACTTCTTTTTCCTCCGTGGATGATGAAGTGGACGTGTCTGGGCCTGGAATGTCGGCTTTGACATAATACGGTTGATTAGCGTTGCTTGCCGCTGGCTCGAGATTTTGTCGGCCACGTCCTTTACTGAATTGCCTTGTTTCGATCATACAAACGTAATTCGGTGGATGGTAGAGCTTCGTTTCTTAATGAAATGCATGCTAGGAGCAGAGTTGGGCATTAGCTGAGTAAACAATTATTTGAATAACTTAATTTATGTTATTAATAAGTTAATTTTTTTATTCGTCGAGCGTTTCAACTTCAACGTTGAATACATTTTTTCAACTTTAACTGCAACTTATTATACTTTATTCGACACATGAATAATTATTTCTTAACTTTTTTTCCTTATTCGAAATTTTTATTTAAATAAAAATTTTACCCATCTCCGGATTTTTACCCATAAATCGGTGACCTGGGATTTTCGAAGGAAAATTAGAATTGACGATTAAAATTTCGAAAGATATAGTTTATTAGTCACTGTATTTAGAGAAGGTAGAGCTTATTATTCCAGCTTAAAGCAAAGTGGAGTTCGTTTAATTTTTTTCAAATTTCAAGGTAGACTCTTTCCTAGAGGGAAACGAAATTCCTAAGTGGAACCTGAAAAGAAATTACAAGATTCTAAGAAATTTAGTTTCTAACTTTAATCCACGATTAACTGTTCGACCGCAATCGCATTTCAGGCGCGATAAGTAACGCGCCTGTAACAGACCGCATTTCGAAGACTGTAAATTTCATTAAGCGACAGCGATAAGATAATACAGGCCATATGCCAATTCGTTTCGCGCATTCGAAATGCCACTCGACGCCTTTTAAGGGCATTATTACGCCACACCGTGATTCTCAGCGCACCTTGGTTCATTGTATGTTCAAGCTCGTGTCTATTGTGTCACAGGGCCCTGGTAACTAGCAACCACGTGTGGGAAACAGGAAAAATAACAACGCCAGAAATAGGTCGCACTACGAAGGCTAGGCACAGCCGTTGTTCGTGTTATTTTATCTGCAGGTTGTCTCAGAAACACTGCAGATTTCGAAATTACGGTCGTTAATTGTACGGTGTTAAGTAGCGACTGTTAAGAGAGAAATAAACATTAAGGTTTCGACATTGGTTTGTAATTTTCACGTTAGGATATATCAGATGCTTTAAAAAATCTTGCGTATTTCGTAGCGTACAGTTGTGACGTTTCATTCATTTAAAGTCCAAAGTGAAATTCGTGTTATTTTATTTTTCTCTTGACGAACCTATTTTGGTTTCATAGATACAATTATTATTCCATTTTAGTATTTATATTTGTTAATTATTTCGTATTAAGTGTTCTATATGTGTTTCTCGATATATCTGGAAGATAAGATTGATTACACAGCGGCATATTAAATATTTTGAAATAAAAAAAAGTATATTGAGTGTAGTGGGATTTGAACACGCGACAGCGCGGAGGCCGCCCGTCGCTGCGCTCGGACGCGTCACGAGAGATATTATCGACAATTGCGCAGTATATAATTAGATTTTTAACTTGATTAATGGTTTCGCTGGATAAGTGAGTAAGTGCAAAAGAATTTGTCAGAAGTGGGATTCGAACCCACGCCCTCAGAGAGGACCAGAAGCCTCATGGGGACCCGTTGAACGGGCAAGGTATCACCTTGAGTCTGGCGCCTTAGACCGCTCGGCCATCCTGACATTGTGGAAACGTTACTCTAAATTCATAGTGACAAGGTGTAGACTATATATAGTTTTAAATATACCACGAATGATAACACTCGTGTTATACGTTATGATCATCAATGAGATAATTAAAAAAAAATTATTTAAAAATATCTATGCTTTCAATTTTCTATATACGTAAAAATTACTAATAGTGATTTATACGTATATACATATACAGTGGGTCAAAAGAGTATTGGCACACCCAGTTTTCTTGGAATATCTTTAAACTATAAAGTAATCTATCAATATTAACTATGTTTATTAGTGTCTTTTGACACACATAAATAGTATGTTTACTAAGAATTCTCAGTTATTTGGTATAAGGAAGTAAAGTAAAGAAAATGAGAAATCCATAGTCAAATAAGTATTGGCACACGTACGGTTTAACTATAAGAATAAGTGTTACTCGCTTTCGTACGCGACAAATTCGGTTCTAGGAACGTAAACATAAACAGAACTCACTGTTGCTTTTCTCAGTTAACACAATCAGTTTGTGTTTACACTTTGAACAAGAATCATGTCTACGAAGAAGAGCGAGTTATCATTGTGCGTGCGAAAGGAAATTCTTTCATTACATAAAAGTGGTGAGAGTTACCGAAAAATCGGTAATTCATTAAATTTAAGTTTCTCGACAGTGAGAAATGTAATAAAAAAATTTAAGGAAACTGGTAGCGTCGAGAACAAACCGCGATCAGGTCGTCCGCAAGTACTTACAACTAGAGAACGAAGAGACATCATCAAAGAAGCAATCAAAAATCCTTTTGTAAGTGCCAAAAGTTTATCTGTTGACATCGCAACATATTCGGGAAAAGAAGTGAGTGCCGAAACAGTCCGAAATGTTTTACATTCTGCGGAAATTTATGGTAGAGCAGCGAGAAAAAAACCGTTCATTAATGAGAAGAATAGGGAGAAACGCTTCGGTTTTGCAAAAATATATATAATTTTTGGAAGACGGTTATTTTCAAAAATATATATAATTTTTGGAAGACGGTTATTTTCTCGGATGAGAGCAAGTTTAATCTTTTCGGCTCTGATGGAAAAAGATTTGTATGGAGGAAACCGAATACCGAATTAAATCAAAAGAATATTATTCCTACAGTGAAATACGGTGGTGGTCACGTTATGGTATGGGGCTGTATGTCATACCATGGAGTAGGAAATTTGGTTTTTATTGACGGCATAATGAATGCAGACGTCTATATCGACGTGTTGCGAAATAATTTATTAACGAGTGCAACAAAAATGGGCATAAACGGAAAATTTCTTTTCCAACAAGACAATGACCCGAAGCACACGGCAAGGAAAACAAGAGAATGGTTACTATACAATGTACCAAAACAACTCCCTACACCACCTCAATCGCCGGATATTGATCCGATAGAAAATCTTTGGCATATTTTAGATTTAAAAATCCGTGAAAGGAAAATAAAAAATAAAAATGACCTAAAAGCGACACTTTTAGAAGAGTGGTCTAACATTTCACCGGAAATTACGCAAAAACTGGTCGAATCGATACCTAATCGATTACAGGCTGTAATTAAGGTCAAAGGCATGCACACGAAATATTAGGTAAGTTCAATATTGTTCATATTGTTTATTATTGTGCATTCCTCAATTACATCGTATGTGTGCCAATACTTATTTGACTATGGATTTTTCGATTTCTTTACTTTACTTCCTTATACCAAATAACTGAGAATTCTCAGTAAACATACTATTTATGTGTGTCAAAAGACACTAATAAACATAGTTAATATTAATAAATTACTTTATAGTTTAAAGATATTCCAAGAAAACTGGGTGTGCCAATACTTTTTTGACCCACTGTATATCCCCAAAACTATAATGGTTCACATCCTACTGCGAATAAATATATTATCATTCGTGCATTTATTATTACGAAAACAAGTATTGCGATGTATTTAGTAAAAAAAAAAAAATAAAGGGAGAGGGAGCTTAATTTTAATTTTATTTTGGCGCGCAGAGCCTTGCGCAAACGCTGTAATCGCAGGAATCAATCTAAAGTCGTGACGTTCGAATAACTCAAATAATATCCGTGCACACGTGTCTCGCAGATCAATCTCTTCGCTCATGAAATAAATTAGCCACCGGTTTGTCTCTTCGAGAACTCGATTTCGCGGAACTCCGATAATATACGAGCCGTCGATGCGTAGTAACGGAGTCGATTGAAGTTAAAGTCGAACTCTTTAACGATTGACATTATAAGATTTTAGTTTTGAAGGTAGTTAACGCGAAGGAAAGGAAACTAATTTCGTAGTTAGTCGACGTCTTTAGTAACGCTGAAGTAGCATCAGGAAACAAACAAAAATTCGATAGTTTCTTTCAGGCATTAGTTCTAACCCATCACTACCATTTCCACTCGTTCTAATTCATTCTTATCTGGTCCCGGGACCCCAACTTCGTTCCCTCCATCGATCTGTCCCAAAAAGAAGAACGTACGAAAGGGGCAGGGACACTATAAATGGCTCATTGCCATGGATCCACCCATGTAGATCTTGAAAACCGGATATATAACCCTGAATTCAAGTGTAGTATCTGTTTCATTCCTCCCTAAATACCTTCTCATTCCATTATATTACTTTACAACCAGCATTTGAACCACACAATTGATCTCTTCCTACAAAATATCTGCCTTATCTCAAAAATCCACTGTGTAGGCACTACAAAAGCGATGTCCGGTAGCTACAGTAGCATTTGCAAGGGGAGAAGTTTCGCACAAGCACACTGACTTTCAATGGGGAGAGACGCCGTACTATATAGATGCATGATCGTAAAGTCCCAAGACCTCACTGTTAGACCTGGTTTCCTCCAGGTCAACGTGTCTGCTATTATAGATTCCACTTGAAAAGAAAGATCAGTGGACTTCCTAGAAACGTTCTACGCGGAGATGACATTGGTCGAATCATCCGACACTGGCGTTAGGTAGAACCGGTTAAATCAAGAGCACTAAGAGCCACCCACAAGTCCGACAGTGGCGTGGGAGCACCGGAGCTGCCAGTTGAACCGCCATATTTCGAGATTATTATACGAGGGTCGTTAAATAGGGATCATCTAGATTCTAGCCCACCGGAATGCTCGAAGATACGCGTGTCATTATGGGCACCTAGAGGACTTTGGTCCACAATCACGAGTCTAATTTACCTTTACTAATTTTATAGGGGTAGGTAAGTTAAGTTTATTAAGTTGGGGTGACATCCGGATGTATTAACCCTAGACTGACACTGTAAAACGGAGGAAGAATTGAGTTTCATATATTCAAGTGCCTTTACGAAAGGTTCCATTATTCAGGCGGAAGGGTTACTTTTCGATTCTGCTTAGAGTACCTATTTAGAATTTTTTTTTGTGAAATCCTTCGTTATTTAAAACGCCTGTAGGGTTCAAAGAGTATTCAGGATTCTTGATTGAATATTTAATCATTCAGGAGAAAATATCTCACGATTTACCAGGATTTAAGAGAAACTTTTCGTTACCGATCACACAGTGAGTGAAAAATAGAATTTCCTATTCTCACTGGCTCTACTCATAGCTACCGCTATCAAACCAATTTTTCACAAGCTTTCTCATTAATGCCTCCAAATGGAATATATCTGCATATACAGTGAAACATTTATGGGATCCCGGTCTGTGAATCTCGATCGTCTAGAAAAAAAAAGAAGCGACTCCGTTTCGCGGGACTGTAATTGAAAACAAGTCGCCGCGCGGCGACGCGAACGGATTAATCCCTGTTGATTTTTGCCTGCGCACCGGGGAGGACTGGTTTCGCGAAACGATCGCTGTGATTGCAATTTATTAGCAACGTTTACCGCGGGGTGACGATTCCCGGAGTGAAAGTGCGACAAACCGTCCGCGAAAAACGCTGTCGCGGCGTACACCGGGCATCGCAGCCGGGATAATTAGCCGTGAAAGTGTATCGGCAAAAAGCCCTCGCCGAGAGAAAGAAGAGGAACCTGTCCATTTTTCCACGGTGCGCGCGGTGGTGATCACGTTATCAATCTTCCAACTGCCACCGGTGCCGAGGAGAAATCGCCGTGGCTGGCGGAAAAACTGTCTCTAGCCGTGTCGTCGATACCCGATACCTGTAAAACCGCGTCGTACCTTTATCCAATTAAGTTGACACGCATTTCAACGTTGTCACGGAGACACGGTGGTATTTTACGCCAGCGTGGCCCAGATTTCTCTGCGCGCTTTATATGGGGAAAAACGTGCCCCACGATCCGTAGGGCCTCCACTTAACTAAGTTAACATTTCCGCGACGGTTGACATTTGTGCCCGGCGCCGGGTGCCGAAAGGTTAGGGAAGGAAAAAGGATTAGAAGCGAGGGAGTCGGTAGCCGCAATTTGTGGGAACTAGGGATGGTTCGGTTAACGCATTCGAGAATTTTCATGAAGATTCAGGTATCAGTTTTAGAGTGATGTATTGGGAAATAAGTGGAGGCGTGGCTTAGATATCAGCGCTGTGGTGGTAAGTTGGCAAACTATTGCAAGTAGGCCCGGATCCCACCAAACATTCCGAATAAGATTCAAATTAAAATTTCGACCGGAAATATTAAATAAAGTGGTTTCGGCGCACTGATTCGGTCACTATACTACGTTTATTTTATTTATTTAAGAATAAAATAAAGTGTCACAGCTATTTAGCACTTAATTATAAAGCAATCCGACGTTTCGGTTCCTGATTTGAACCCTCCTCAAGGAAAGTGAGATTAAAAGTATAATATTGCGTTTGCTGGTGAAAAATCTGTCGCAGCGTTCAAGCGAGCACGCGACACGCGAGTCGGTTGGAAGAAGACTGAAGTAAACAGTGGACAAAACAGACATAACTAGAGGTGACAATGACTGTGGCCTAAGAAGCCGTTGAACATTTCAAAATATCCAAACCCAAAAATTTTTAAATCTATAATACCAAGGCAAAAACCAAATTCTAGCTCATGTGGTCAGAATATCCACTCATAGGTGTAGTAGAGCCAATAAAAATACATACCATTCTTAAGATATGTAAATAATAGAGTGATCATTCGGAGTTTAATAGATGTGAATATATTATATACATATCATAAGATATGTAAATAGAGTGATCATTCACATCTATTAAACTCCGAATGATCACTCTATTATTTACATATCTTATGAATGGTATGTATTTTTAATAGACAAATTTGTCTATTAAACTCCGAATGATCACTCTATTATTTACATATCTTATGAATGGTATGTATTTTTATTGGCTCTACTACACCTATGAGTGGATATTCTGACCACATGAGCTAGAATTTGGTTTTTGCCTTGGTATTATAGATTTAAAAATTTTTGGGTTTCGATATTTTGAAATGTTCAACGGCTTCTTAGGCCACAGTTATTGTCACCTCTAGTTATGTCTGTTTTGTCCACTGTTTACTTCAGTCTTCTTCCAACCGACTCGCGTGTCGCGTGCTCGCTTGAACGCTGCGACAGATTTTTCACCAGCAAACGCAATATTATACTTTTAATCTCACTTTCCTTGAGGAGGGTTCAAATCAGGAACCGAAACGTCGGATTGCTTTATAATTAAGTGCTAAATAGCTGTGACACTTTATTTTATTCTTAAATAAATAAAATAAACGTACTATAGTGACCGAATCAGTGCGCCGAAACCACTTTATTCCGAATAAGTATTTATTAATCGAAGAAGTAAAAATTTAGTGTTGAAAAAAAGTTTAAAAACACTCGTTTTTCACAACATGTCTACATAAACACTGATAATCGTATGGACTTCGACGGATCTCGGCCTGTTCACGGTAGTTTAATTTTCTGTCACTAGTTGGCGTATCGAAATTCTTGGTTTCCCAATACGGTACTCTAGAAATGAGGCGTCAATAATAAATACTTGATAGGTTAATACAATTCACGAAATTTCCATTCTTCCACCAAGTTTTTCTTTAAATAGTTACATAGGTATTTAATACTTCCCTCGATTCTGCGGCAGTATTAATAGCTTTCACAAATTTTCTCTAAAATTCGTATCAGTTCGCTATCGAACGGGGTTGCAAGTACACTTCTGATATCTAAAATCTGTAGCGCCCTCGGGATTTAATCTTAAAGGGAGCCGCTAAAACAGTTGGAGGGCTAAAAATATTTTTAATGCAAATCCAATAAAATTCGTTCGGTGATTATACAAATTTATTTAAAGAATAAAATCGAGTGTTCTTTTCTTTTTACAACGCTCTTGAATTACTTCAGTCGTTACCTTTTTCTTTGGGGGTGCCAAGGCCCCTTTGACCCCCCCTCTGGGTGCGCCACAGTCTAAACTCGTCTACATAGCGCTAAACCGTGAACTACCACACCCCGCATAAATTTCGTGCAGCTTCCCTCTCTCGGTTCGTCGAATACCAAAGAAAACTGCAAGGGCGAGCGCGTCCACGTGGACTTCCAGCCCGTGGGTATCTAACATCGCGCAGTACCTACTACTAATCCGTGAACAACCACCCCCTGCATCAATTTCGCCCGGCTTCGCTCTGCCAGTCCGTCCAGTGCCGGAGAAAAGTGCAAGGGCGAGCGCGTTCACGTGGCTATCCAGCTCGAGGAGGCGCAAGAAAAAGAGTGTGCCTCTTCCTGCACCGTGACCGACACGGAATGTCGAGATCTCGCAGCTCTTGGCGATCAAACGGATGAGCGAATCTGCAGCCCCGAGCTGCGACTAGAATGCAGCCGCGTGCAGTGTATGCAAAGATGTTATGCGCTCTTGCGTCGGCCATGGCTATACTTACGGCCGGCGTTACACGAGACGCCGGCAGAGGTGAACAAACTCTCCCGTCTGTTTAATATTGCAATATGTATCCGTCCATATTCAGCTGCGGTTATTTCATTGCAAATAACTCCGTGGCCAATAGAAACTGGCTTTCTAGAGCTATTCTGCGCCGGCATTTGGAAGTAGTGGAAAAATTGACGCTGGAAATAGTTGCGGTCTCCGTTACGTACGATAAGGCAAACTCTTCGAATGACATGTCGTATGTAATAAAAGCGATAGGGAGCAATACCAGTATCGTAGATTGATCTGCCACGGAAAAATTACGGCTGGGACTTATTACCCGCGGTTACTTTATATTTATTTATGGAGAAGTGTTGAACAACGCGATTATTCGAAGTAAGAGAATATATTCGATATGAAATTTGTAGTTGATCGTTTTCAGTGAAGAATTTAGTGTTTGGAGAGTGGGAAGGAGGAAGGTGGGATATTTAGTTGTTTGATTGAGTATCTGGATGTTTGGAATATATAATTCTCTTGTATAAAGGGAATATTAATCGTTTGTATCTGTTATTATTCTTTTGAAGACTATTCAATGGTTAAATTTGTTATTTTAATTGGTGTTTTAAAATTCTTTTTTCCGTGGCATGGGGAAGGTAGTGTTAAACAATTAAAGAGGTTTTTTTGTTTGAAATATTGTTTAAAATAGTGTAACAGCTTCTGTGATTCATATAGATGCATAGAGTGACGGGTATGGCAAGATTGAGGTGTTGTATTTTTGCCCGAGGTGCTCCATTCCCGGTGGACAGTTAATTAGACGTTAGATCGCCCTTCCTTGGTGGTGAAGCTTAATTTTGCGCGTATCATACATTTTTTGCGAGGCGCGTGGTATGACAATGATACATCTCGAGCTTTCCGTGTGTCTTCGTGGAATTATTCATAGAGAAAGGAAACGAGCCGCGCCTTGATAGTAGCGACGAACGGAACTCTTAACTCGAATCATTTTTCACCTGTCATCGATCTAAATGAACCGACGAAGAAAAAGTAAGTATATTAATGAACTAATCTTGAAATATTCAGCATTTAAAGAGAATTAAAAGAAGGTCAAAGGGAATTAGCAGAAGTCGGAAGAAATTTATAAAATTATAGAAGATGGAAAGAAAGTCAAATAGAATTAGCAAAAATCAAAAGAATATAAAATTAAAGACAATTAAAAGAAAGTCAAAGAGAATTAGCAAAAATCAAAAGAAAATAAAATTAAAGACAACTAAAAGAAACTCAAAGAGAATTAGCAGAAGTCGGAAGAAATTTATAAAATTATAGAAGATGAAAAGAAAGTCAAAGAGAATTAGCAAAAATCAGAAGAAAATAAAATTAAAGACAATTAAAAGAAAGTCAAAGAGAATTAGCAAAAATCAGAAGAAAATAAAATTAAAGACAATTAAAAGAAAGTCAAAGAGAATTAGCAAAAATCAAAAGAAAATAAAATTAAAGACAATTAAAAGAAATTCAAAGAGAATTAGCAAAAATCAAAAGAAAATAAAATTAAAGACAATTAAAAGAAAGTCAAAGAGAATTAGCAAAAATCAAAAGAAAATAAAATTAAAGACAATTAAAAGAAAGTCAAAGAGAAGTAGCAAAAATCAGAAGAAAATAAAATTAAAGACAATTAAAAGAAAGTCAAAGAGAATTAGCAAAAATCAGAAGAAAATAAAATTAAAGACAATTAAAAGAAAGTCAAAGAGAATTAGCAAAAATCAAAAGAAAATAAAATTAAAGACAATTAAAAGAAATTCAAAGAGAATTAGCAAAAATCAAAAGAAAATAAAATTAAAGACAATTAAAAGAAAGTCAAAGAAAATTAGCAAAAATCAGAAGAAAATAAAATTAAAGACAATTAAAAGAAAGACAAAGAGAATTAGCAAAAATCAGAAAAAATTATATACAATTACAAAACACCAAATTCACCGGAGCAACCCTGAAATTTTCTTCTACCCCTGCACTCGCAGAATAATTATTTCATCCTGAAAAGGGTAATTATAATTATTTCTCTAAAAGGGTCGAAGGTCTCAACCCATGATAGGACGTAAACAGAAGTATTCCACGTTAAAGGAATCCTCGATCCAGCTGGTAAGTTTATCCAAACTCCCTAGAAGTGTGTGATCGGTATCACAAAGCGCAGGATGATATATATTCGAAGCAGGATCATTTCCAAAGATGATAACCACTTATCAGGCTGGAAACCCTGCGGCCTCGCCTCGCCGTCTCGCTGCGTCCGCGAGATAATGGCCGCTCTGCTGCTGGCAACTTCTGACGTCTATTCTCTTTTTGCTCATAAATCGGCGGCCCCTTAGAACCTTCGATAAATTACTTTACGCCTGAATCAAGGGCTAACATCGCGGAATCCCAGGGAAACGTGTGTATAGGCGTCCATCGACGTTCGTCCATGGGTATCGCGTTGGACAGCCTTAATGACTCCGTCTCGCCATGTTGGACTCAAACAAAAACGAAACTTGAGTACCTAAATAATGTCAATCTAAGGTGAATCAGGGTAAATTTGACAGAAGGTTTGAAGAAACTCATACCTCGCTATATAACTGCGTCCTTGCTGGTAAACGTCTCCCGAAATCGATATTTAGAAATGAGAATCCTTGGACATATTCTGTTCCCTTCAAATCGCCTTTGTGATCTTAATAGTTTCTCAGCATCTCACATGAGAATTTAGTATGAACTTTACGACTGATTTTAGTAGCTTCCTAACTCTAGAATTGATAGCCAGTTGACTGACTTCCTTATTATATAATCAGTGTTTTAACCCTTTAGTGGCCACTGTGACGTATACGTCACATAATTTTCGAACGTATAAAAAAACTCGATACATACCTAGTAAATAATTTTGACTCGGACGCTTTCGCTCCGGACGCTAAAGGGTTGAGAGACGGAGAGATGGGCAAGCTTTTATGGTCAAAGTTACTCCACAATTCTCGTGCAGAAATAAGGTTCATTAACAAATTTCTTTCGAACTTCGGGTAACTGGAATTCAAGCATAGTCACGCGACACTGTGGACTCGTCTAAAGCTAAAAAAAATACAATAAAAAGAAGAATAGGAAGCCGCATCTGGAAAGTTCGTTTCGCGCCGATTCGCCAGAGTGTATCCCCCCATTTTTCGGGCTTGGCGTATCTGCGAGGAGCCGCGTGTAATGACGCGTAATTGCACGATCTAACCACTTGTCAATTACGTTGTTATCAGGCCCGAGACGATGGCCGGCGAGGGTAAGACTATACCCGAGATGAATCTGCATTATGCTGTTGCTTGAGCGCCTAGATCCGTCTAAACG
This sequence comes from Andrena marginata, assembly GCA_963932335.1. Taxonomy (NCBI): domain Eukaryota; kingdom Metazoa; phylum Arthropoda; class Insecta; order Hymenoptera; family Andrenidae; genus Andrena; species Andrena marginata. Next base: position 48,513,020 of record OZ010659.1, on the reverse strand, counting down.
GATACGGTGGAACTGGTTTCGACCTCACAGAACGTTTGGTCCGCGGTTCCTGGACTCTGCCTCGTCCTTAATCCGGCATGCAGATGCGTTATCCTGCGGAGGGAATCTTCCTTGGCCCTCCCCATCCCTCCTCGTCGTATTATGCGCCGGTTGGCTACCGTAAATCTGCCAGTAGGACCCACTGCTTGTCAATTATTTCGTTATCAACGCGATAAATCTCTCTGTTCGGCTGGACAATCGTCAATTGGCCGGTTATCAGGCCTGGCGAATCTGTCGGTGCCACTTGCCAGGTGTTCGTTACCTCGTTATCAGGCTAACCTACATTGATAACGGAGAAGGGAGCTGAAACGTGTCGACGCGCAGCAGCGCAGAACCGATTCCTAGGAGATTCTTAGGTGGTTAGCTTCGCCTCAACGTAGTTACGATTTGGATGAAGGGGAGATAGCTCCAGGGTGCTTTCCTCGATCCACGGGCTCTCGAGTCAGCTTCGCAACAACAGTTCATCGAAGATACGCGTTTTACAATTGGAATTAGAACTACACTGACCAGAGTGTTGACCGACAGAGGTTCGGCACGCTATCACATTGAGGTTTATTGACTTGCTTGGGGTTGGCTGCAAGGGTATTTATATTAAAACTAATGCTGGTGCGTTTCTGGGGGTCGAGTTGAGGGAGGGACTTTATGGTCCTTTTAAGTAACAAGGTTTCATCGGATACCACACTGACAAAGTGGTGGAGGTCTTCGAGTCCTAGAGTTTTGGATTGCATTGATGATTAGATGTGTAGTTATTCTAGGCCGTTCTGAATGTATGCTGCTTGAATGTTAAGCTTTGATGGATCTTGCGTGAATGGTGTAAATTGTCATAAGGTTCGTGAGATTAGGTTGTCTGTTATCTGAAACAGGGGTGTACTAGGGGTAAGTTTGAAGCTTATTAAACGATTAGTGTACGTATTTGTTTACATGGTCTTTCTCCAAAGGTTGAAAGTTTCTTGGCGAAGTCTCTAGGATAGGGTGAGATTTTCGTGAATTGGTAAGGATATCCTAGCCCAAGTGACGATTCTAATCTCCAGCGCCGAGCAGTCGCCAATTACCTTGTTATCAGACCGACTGTCAACCAGGTAACAGGAATAATAGTAGGAGCATCGGTCGAGATAAATCCGTATCAGTTTACTGTGGCAAAGGTGCATTCGAGCAGACGTGGAGGAACTGGTTTTGTAGATAGTTCCTCCACGTCTGAGATGTGTGAAAGTCCCTTCAGAGATTCTTCAAACTGAACAGAGACCGTTGCTCCTCAAGATTCTGCTGAAACCATTACATTTATAATATTTCAGACTTCTGCGCCAACCAACTATAATATTGAAAAGGGATGCGAAGGAATTACAGAGCTCAGGTTTTTCAAATTATAAAAAACTCAAATCTTCCGTCAACTCATAAAAACATTCACCAGTCATTTCGCGCAGCATTAATACAATTCTTTGATGACTTGGAGAGTAGGTAGGTACTGTAACGAGTTAGTTACGGTGGGACGCGAACCTTCCTCCACCACGCGCGCCTGGCGCGGCCGCGAGATGGCCGCGCGCCGGGCGGCGCTCTCGCTCGCGAAGTTGCCGCGGCGGCCCATATAGGCCAACGCTCACCAGAGTTTACCACGAGCGCAAATGGTGGTGGCGGATTTTTGAGGGTGGAGGAGAAAGAGGAAAGGGGAGAAGGCGGGCGGCGTTTCGTCCTAAGTTTGCTAGGTCGGAACTCATCAGTAAGGCGTTCCTAGCAAACCCTGCCTCAGACGCCGGGAATTAGGAGAGAAAGACACACCAGAGGACGGTGGAAGGATGTCTTCGTAGAATGCCACTTCATCTCGATGGCGATTGATTTCCCCAGGGATCGGCGACGAAGTCTGCCATGACTGGATTGATTTGCTCCGCTGAAGTGCTGCTCTCGGTCGTTCCCCCATTGTCGACGCAGTTGCAAGCGATGAGTCGATATCAACAGTCCTGTTGATGTAAAGGCCGTGGGGGCGTCGTAGTCGCCCGCGCGTGCCGGCCTTTGTCCATCCAAATTTCCTACTCGTCACAGGAGGGTGCCGATCCCTTCTCGATCCAGGCGAAGCGCGCCTGAGAGCCGAAAAGTGCTCTCGTTTTTCTCGGGAGAGCCCGTATGCGTTCTGCCTCGTTGCATTCTGCTGCTGCTGCTTCTGCTTCGTTGGCGTTGCTGCTCGGGGATCCGTCAATGGGCGAGCCTGTTGCTCAGCCGCGGCGTTGAGTCGTATATGGCGCTGCTCTTCCTCAGGCATCGCCACAATTGATGATGATGATGGTGTGATGATGCGCGGCGCCATGTGATCCCACCACCTCTCTCTCCGATCGGCGAGACCTGGCTGTCGGTGACTCCACATTTGACGAAACAAAGAGATCCCGCAGGTTGGAGAGATTTCCACACTGTAGCAGCTGTGGCCACCCTAGACTAGGAGAGGCCTAACAACGATCCTAGGCGTACGATGGAACATCCCGTCTCCGTCATCGGTTTGGTGGTGGTATGTGTTGTTGTTGTTGGTCGTGTTGTTCTCTCTCTCTCTCCACCTCCTCCTGAATTCCAGGTACCCCCCTGGGGTGGGTCCCACCGTAACTAACTCGTTACAGTACTTTTATTGATTTCACTTCTTTGGGTAATGCAGAAATCGTTTTGGTTTCGAAAGACTATTTCTCTCGAGAAAACTACGTAGATCTATGTCAAAATATCTAGCGAAGAGATATATTACACTGTCGTTGCCAGACTTTAGTACGCTGTAATATCAATTATTAGATCCTTGGAGTGCCAACGAAAATATGAAAGCCATAAAAGCATCAGACGCACAAAAGGCTATTCCGAGCGAAAAACAATGCAGGAATAAACGACATAGAGAGTAATAGCCCCTGGCTGGATAATGTCTTCACGGTGAACCATGACTGCGCCAGGCGTTGTTAATGCAACCACGAAGACGACGACGACGAACTTGTGATCCCGGTCGGGCGTCGTGACCCGGCTTGCATTAAACTCTAACTTCTCCTTCACCTTTCTGTCCATCTCCTTTCCTCTCTTTCACAGTCGATTCACACCACTCTGATAAGATCAACACGCGCAATGGCGCGCGTCATAAATATTCCAACGAAAGCATGCGACGTGGGTGGATCGTGGATAGCACGAAAACGATTCGCTCGAGTTCGTTAAGTTTCGGGATAGGAGTGCTCGAAACCTTAAACTTAATTCACGATCAACTCCCCGAAACGCAAGTAACTTACAACCGTAAAATTCTGATCTTAACGAATCTTGTAAAATACAGAATAATCCAAATTGGAGTATACACAGAGTAATTTCTTTTTCCTAAGTAAATTCACTCTGAGTGGATGAAATCAGCCCTTTTAGATATTTGAAATTTTAAACTCTTACGGTACCAGAGAGGAATATTATAAAATTCCTTGACTTTTAAATTCTTAAGTATCGTCAGTGAATATTCAGAATATCAGTGATTAAAGGTTTAGAGTATATTTGAAATTCCACTTACTAAAATATGAAACCAGAATTTCTGTAAAAGAATTGAATTTACGTGCAACGAGTCCAGATAACCTTCTTCTACGTCTCCACACCTATTCTTCGTTATCAAAGTGTTACGCGTTGTTATTTCAAGTAGCAAATTCCATGTGCTGAGAGGAAGGCTAGCCATTGCAGACAAAGGCCTGTTCTACTCATGCGTGGATAGGACTGTAGAGTCTGAGAGGGTTCTGGCACGAAATGCACGCGTGCATCAAATGCGCCGGACACTCAACCGTGAGTTCACGTGCGTGCCTGCACTTCCTTGATCTCGACTAAGTCTCTCCTTCATTCCTTGCCATGGACTGACAGTTATTATGCGCTTAATCATTGTTTATCATTCCACCGCGTTCGCAGTCCATATAATACCGGCCTAAGCACCGCGATATAGACCGCGTTAACGCTTTTTCTACCAGGAAGAAGATTCCTCTTCTTGCGTACCATTTCGCTCACCTTCCCAGTACAACAGGGCAGCATTATTTAGATAAAATCTTCCCTCGATTATCGTTTGAATAATCGTTTCATTCAGCAGAATCCCAAGCTGAAGACACGACCACTTACATTTTTACAGACTGCCCTTCACTCTCCCAATCACTCACACTGCTGTTACACAGGTAACTGCCAGTTTCACTGAACTTACAATTAGATACGAGCCAGAACTTTCATAAAACTCTGTAATAAGTACCCGATCAGCTCTTAGCGAGTCAGAGGTTAGCTCCATTACACTCACCTCCGACATCTTCCTCGCTATCGACACATTCAACTTTTTTATCCTCCCTCGATTTTTCACCTTCACTCTCCACCTAATCCCGCGGATCGCGTTACCTCTGCACAAGGACCGTTCGGAGGCGTCCTCTTGGAACCGATACTCGCGCTACCAAGATATCTATCCAGCAGCAGGACATTAAATTTCTAATCAGCGTTCCGGCGGTTCGTTAGCATTGGAATAGCGATTAAGTACCTGCGCCACACCGTCGCAGAATATCGCCTATCGCCTCCCTGTAAAGCGTCGCCTAATTCGCATTAGATTGCCAGCAAGGTGAGAGTAAATCGTTGACATTACGGTTGACCTTTCGCAATGGGCCGAGCGCCAGAGCAGCGATTCCCGCGAATGTTGCAGCGTTGTAAAGACACTGCTAATCAAGTAACTCGGATCGCGAGATGAGATGCACACACGGCTCCTATTAGCCGAGCGAAGGAGAGAGGAAGACAGAGGGCGCAGGGCGGAGATCCGTGGATCGTAAATTGAATCCTTCTGCGCGTGGCGAAAAATCGTGCTTGGTAATTGAGGAGGATCCGAGTAATTGGACGGGGTGTATCTAATTGACTGTCTATTTCATGCGAGGCGCACGTATTAGCGTAGCTGGGCGCCTGTTAGGCACGGCGTACGATTCTTCTCTAATCGAACTAGGGAATTTACTGTCTCGATCTGTGATCGATGAGACGGTACACTTTGATTTTGTCGAATCGGTATTATTTAGCTTTGGATCTAGGTTTCTGAAGCGGGTTAGTTTTGAGGTAAAACATGCGAAGGGTGATACGTTGAGTTTAAAATTAATATTAATGATATTGGTGACTTGGGAAAAGGAACATTTTGATTTTTGGTGGAGGAAAAAATTCTTCAGATGAGTTCTTTGGAGTAATAAAATTGATTAGTTTCAAATCTGCTTGAAGTTCTGCTTTTCGACACTCGGTATATCGTCGGCTTCTTTTTAAAACTGACCCGGTCCACTTTTTTTCAAAAATAAGATTCAAGGCTTTAGCAAAAGCTAAGTGTATTATTTTACAGTAAAGGCCCAAATCTCATTTCTGAAAAAAGTGGACTTGGTCAGTTTTATCAACTAACCGACGATATTAAACGGACAGTTGGTAAAGTGTTACAATATAATGCTCCTTCTTTGCTTCATTTGTGCCTCAGTGGGTTTCTTTGACTAATTAAATAGGCCGTTTATGCGATAGCTTTGAGGAAGAATTCCCATCTGAATGCACGCATCGCGGGTCTTCGATTCAGTCTTTCGGATCTATGAGGCAGATTTTTGTGACAGTGTCTGTTTTAATCCGCCACGCTGTCCATGCGCAGACTCGAATTACACGAAACGTTTGCTTTCGTCTCCGAAGGATACGTCCAAGTTAAGCAGCGTGTAAAATCGTTGCGCCGAGGGGAATAAAACAGAGAAAACAGTACTCGCGCAGCGCGAAGGATAAAGTAATTAAAACCATGGTTGAAACCCGCCGGCGGGGTTTTTATAATTCCAGAGTAATTACTCCTTCAAACGGTGCTACCAATCGCGAGGGGAGCGTTTCTTTCTTGCCGCGGACATAGTCTCTACCCTTCCCCCATTTCCTTTTTCCAATGCAAGCAAAACGTACGCGAAGCTTCGATTATATACAAAACACTCAAACGCAATTAATACAATTTTCTGATCTTTCCGTTGTTTCGCAAACCTTCATCAATATTGCTGTTTTACATTCGCAAGAATATTCTCCGATATTTTAAATCAAGTCACTCTTGCGACGACTTTTCAGTATGGCAACTAGGAGGATTCAAAACTATTTATACCTCACAACGTTCCATCTCCACCGCCACTTATCGAAACATTAATTTCGTCTGCAGAAATACACGAAGAAATTATTTACAGCTACCAACATACCAGCACCAAAGAGTTCACCTTATTTCTGATATTCGATAGATAAGTAATCGTGAATCGGGACCGTTATCTCGCGCATAAAAACCAAAAGTACCTAAGTGTGATAAATGAATCCAGCGGGCTTCGTTTTTCTCGCAGGAATGCAGGGCACCGCTACTACTCCCATTCTATCGGGTGTTTCTAAACTACTCTCGCAAATCTTACGTCCTTCGCGCTTCAACCCCCTAGAAAAACAACTACCACCAGCCCACACAGCTCCCCACTTCCAAGATGAACAGTATCCGCAAAGCTAAAACAGTAATATAGTCGAACCTATCACCTACTCGTCGACAATACTCCACTCCACGTCACCCTTGCTTCCTAATCGACTGGTCACCAAAAGGTAGAGAAAGAATCGTGCGACAGTCTGGCGAGATAAAAATTCGAACCCGGATCTCTCGTCCAGCGAGCAGCTCTCCGATTGAGCTATCCAGGCTGTGGACAGATACCTTTCCCCAAACTGGCCACTCGAAATGGCCGTGCCGCCTACATTACCGTCCCCCCATTTACATATCACCGGAAGAACAATCAGACCCAGCGTAATGCCCCCGGACGGCTCTATGAGGCCCCTCCGGGAGGGAACTGGTCGCGTGAACACGAGGCGTCCCGATCGTTATTGCGCATACGTGTTTCGGCATTTAATTCGTAGCCACGGGGAAACGCGATCGAGCCGCGTCGAGCGGCCAGCATTTCCTAACGGGAACGGCGGCCGTTAAGCCGCGGTTACGGTTGACGGTCCTCGAAGACATCGAGTTATGGTAATGCCGCGTGCCCGCTGCGCAATCAACATGCGAAAAGGCTACTTAGTGGACGGCTCGTTTCACCCATTCACCGCTTCCCCGAGCACCTACGACGGCGATCCCCTTTACCTGGACGCCGTGGGCCCACTAAGGGCTTGCGCACGTCGTTCAACGGGGACACGTGATATCCGTGTTGTCATTCTATTCAAAGGCTGCGGGCGTCTGGTTCTTGGTGATTTCAGGGAGATCTTCTCTCTGGTGTAAGTTTCGGACGGGATTGAATTTGATTGGGAGTGTTGAAAGGAGGGGTGGTTTTTGGGGGTGGTTTTTGAGTTCAGCAGTGCTTCGAAGTGTTTATTGAGATTGAGTTATATTTTTGGAAAGCTGTGGAGCTTCGAGGAGCGGCAAATTTTGGGCGAAATAAATTGGGGATGGTTTAAACATAGAAGCTTCAGACAACTTTCAAAGCAATTCATTTTTTTTTTCATGTAGCGAATTAGCGATAATTCATTCTGTGGGTGGCCGAATTATTATACTCAAACAAAATGTTTTGAGATTTTGTAAGTTTAAGCGATGGAATAAAATAGATGCCTCGTCTTTAATATTATTTTTTAATACTAGTTTATGTATTTAAGAATGCAAATTAAATACTTTTAGGTATATAGGTTTGAGCCTAGATTGTACGAGAAATACAATTACTTAATATTTGGTGACTCCGTCTTTAGTTTTTATGATGGTTTGGATTCCGCGTGGCATGCTTTCAATCCATTCCGTGGCTACGTCCTGCAGTTTTGGAATATTCAGCCATGCTCTGATGATATTCTCTATTATTTTGGTCTTATTTGTAATAATTTTATCCCCGCCCTTTTAAAAACAAATGAGATTTATATGTTGAAAAATTACTCACAATGTTTCCAGATGTTGGAGCTAATCAATAAATGAATAAACAATAACATTCGTGTATTATTACTTTAATTACAGCCACGACTTTCACAGATTTTTAAAAAAATGTTTTGAGTACCTATAATAATTTGGCCACCCTCTGTATGTGACTTGCCATATTGAATTAATTTTGAAATTGTTTCGACTCCTTTGAATTCAAATATTTGCTGATATTTCGCGGGAGCTTAGGGTCGTAAAATCTCCAAATCCGCCCCCGGATATCGTTTACTTAATATAAACTTTTTAAAATCATTGAGAATGTGGGTCGGAATAGTCTCAGGCACGGCCGTCCGAGGAATAAACTCGAAAAGTGAGTAATACGATTCCTCTCGATGAAAGCTTTCCAAAAGGGTTACCTTAATCGCAGCGCAGTTGTTTGATTGAAAATGAACGAAAGTGAGTGAAATTTCCCCCCCGACCGTTAATACAGTAATCTCGATGAAAAACGCACTTGCCCAGCGTGTACGCCATACAGAAAATATTCGCAATTACGCTGATCCCAGCGGAGCACGTTTCATTACAGCGGAGATTGATCGAAACCCAGTGTTCTGCGCTCGTGTAATTTGCATCCGTTCCAATTTCGTCATGGAGCGCCTCTTCGGCGGCTGATACAGCGCGTAATAACGCCGGCATTTTCGCGAAAGTGTGTCAATAATGATCGCGTAAGACGAATTGCGGCGGAAGTCGTATGGGGACTGGTCAACGCTGAATAAATTAAACGCACCGTCGACATTTAGGCGCAGCGGATGCTCGTCTTTCATGGTACACGAATTAATTACAACGGCTGTAAGAACAGGGATCGTTACAAGGGGGGTCTTCGTTTGATGGGAGCTTAAAAGCCGTTGCTTCGTAAGAGGGAATATTTAAATGACACTTGCTTCTTATGGATTTATCAAATCAGGCGACAGGGTTTCGTGATTTTCTTTAAATGAATATTTTTAATAGTGAATTAAATTGAGATTTAATAAACGGTGCAAAGTGAAGAGGCAATGTGAGTAAGTAAGAAGAGTTTAGCAGACGAAGAATGTTGAACTTGAATATGGAATATGAAAGATGAGTTGCAGCTAGCAATTTGCTCACCAATTTCATCCATCAATATTGGTAGCTGCGACTGCTTCCTCAGCGTGCACTTTGTCTCGATCGACATTTATACCTCACACGCGTTTACCGTATCAGAGCATTATATAATGTTTTGCGTATCATCGGAAGATATTCATCAAAACTTCAAAACAGCGGGATTTATCAGTGGCCATCTGAAGATCGTTTAACATTTATCAATGTGGCCTCGTTTGGCATTAAATGTGCTCAACTTGCACTAACTTGTAAGTTGCATGTCAATTATGTCGGTGCTCAATTAGATCGGCGAGATAAGTGATTGGAGTTATTCGAAGGATGCAATCCCCTGTATTATCTCGGTTATACTGTTTCATAAAGCAATAAAATTGATCTTTGTGGCTGATCAAGCAACGCATTTCACTTCTGTTTGATACAGAACAAAACAGAATTGTTTGTAATCAATGTAGCAAATGAATTTCATAAATTTGAAGATTATGTATAGTTGTATTTAATTTTATTAAAAATATTTAGATTAATTTACTAATTAATTAATTATTCAACTGTATTTAAAAACACAAAAAGTTAATGCAAAGGTTATACATCGACGTCTCTATGGAATATTTTTAATACTCCAAAGCCTTACTAAATATTTATAAAACTAACAGGACGTTGAATTACAAAAACTGCACTGATTGCAAATTAATCTTCCATTTCATCTCAAGTCAGTAGCAGGGCCCATCTCGCAACGAGTGTGCAAATTTAATTGTGAATCATAGGTAAAAAGTTGCGCCAAACCGTAGCACCGCAAAGACGATTAATCATCGCGACTCTCGACCGAAGTAGATTGAAGTTTCTACTTCGTTTTATCTCGCTCACCGTTCAGCCATCGTTCCAGGTGATTTCATGCGGTAGTTGGCTCGTCTGCATCACGCATCGGGATGATACGACAGGATGCTCGTCTCGTTGGCAACACGAAATGATGGATGAGCGGCGAGATCGGTGACGATTGATACCGAAAGGCCACTTTCCCTTCTAGCTTTATCATTCTCGCTTCTGTCTGCTCTTAAAATCGTATCAACCCCAATTTTCCACACTTCTGACCGTAGAATAGCTTCAAACACAAATATTATTATTAATATTATTCATTTATTAATTACTAATAGAAGAGATGATTTCATCGCACTGGTTCGGTCCTTTTTTAAAAAATTATTGAATCAAAACTGTAATAATTTTTTTTAAAAAAATTATTAAATCGAAGCTGTAATATATTTTTTAAAAAAATTATTAAATCAAAGCTGTAATCATTTTTTTTTTTTTAAATTATTAAATCAAAGCTGTAATAATTTAAAAAAAAAGACCGAACCAGTGGGCAGAAATCATCTCTTCTAAAATTTACAGTCGAAATTCAATTTATACTATTTAGTTACTAATATTTATTAATTATTATATCAGAATTCATTTATACAGCAATGATTAAATAAATAGTTACTAATTACTAATGTATTAAATAGCAAACTGAATCCAGAATCACGTCAATTACTTATATGTCACACGAAAGCTTTTCAAAAAGACGAAACTGCTTTCGAAGAAAACAAAAGATACTCTTCGAGTAAGGCGAAACTCAGTTTCGACAGGAATCGAAAGGAAGTTTTCAAAGGAGACGACCAGCCTTAATTAATATTTCTAAACCGTGACAGAGAGATAACACGTGACGCTGGGACAAGCTTAATTGAACTTAATGTCAGATACGCGTGGATGATCGAAATCCCCCTGGACAGTAATTAATCATGGATCGTTCGCCAGTGACCGCGGAGTAAATGAGTCACGTTTATTCGTAAAGGAAGTACGAGTGGGGAAGTCACGATGGTAATCGTGACGGTCAGATTCCTGACTAATTTACAGCGAGCTAAATCTGTCCACGCTGCGAGGTAAGTAACCGCGACCTGGTGAATCTGGCGAGAACGCGAATTGTCGATTAGACGGTGAAAAGGGCGGAAGTATCGCGCGGGGAATCTCGTTTCAGTCTTTTGTGGTCTTCCAGTGGAAATTGTGAAACCGTGACGTAGGGGAAGGAAAAAGTTCGATTGTGTAGCTAAATGAATTTTCACGCGGAATCCATTAAGGTTTCTTGATAAGCGATTTGTAGCAAAAATTCTACTGTCCTGTGGTTGATGTGGCAAGATTGTACCGTTGATGGTTGATTGTTGCAAAACTGTGAAGATGGCTGTCAATGGTGATGTCACGTCCACACTATTTCCTTTGACAGGTCTCGTAAACGTTTTCAGAATTACGACAAAGGAAATTGCTGTGGAAGCTAAGTACTGTATCTTCTTTTAGGGAAGCGATTATGGGGAACCTGTGATGATGATAGGTTGTAGTAGAAAATTAAATCAACTCAATTTCCTTATAAATGATTTATTAAGCTTTCTGTGACATATAAAATTTTGTAAATTCTGTTGGGTATTTATATAAATCAGTAATTGTGACCACGAAATTTGAATTTCATTAGGAAATTGTATTCCCATCAGTGTCCCATCTTATATCGAAGATTAGTCACATTTAGATGGCATTTCTATCGAGTGCAAAATCCTCGGAAGGTCCGCAGTAAAATAATGATTCAACATTTAAAGTCTGAAAGAATTTGGAAATTAAATCCATCCTTATAAACTCGCCAAACTCAACAAATCGTTTTCAACTCCATTTCGCACTATCCCCTTCGTCAGAACTCGAATTTAGCAGCGTTCTATTGTTAACGAATTCGCCTCCCGCGACAATGCAGTTAGCTTCCATTGTCCCTGTCGCTTTTCACGATCGCCAGCCACCGTTACAATCGTGAATGATGGCCGAGGTAGGTGTTCCAGGAGAACTTCTGACTCGGTGGCACGAAGTCAGCCACGAAAAAATCGAATGTACATCGCGTTTATGTCCACGGAGAAACCGCAGGATGACTGGAGAGACCTTCCACAACGTGGTCGCTCGTCCCCTGAATGCGCCGGCCCCAACACAAGAGCTTGCTGTGGGACAATCGAGCTCTGTGTTATCGATGTTCGAGAGTGAAGTGGACGATAATCTTCACGCAGGCTCATTACACACTTCGTTAAAGCGTATTCCAGTGAAATCCTGTGCTTGCAGAAAGGAAGTAAGGGAAGAAGATTGTCCTTTGCAGGAACAGTAAAACCGTCCTTGCAAATTATTTCGTGGCTACTAGAGATCTCTAAACGGAGCTTGGACAGTTTTAAAAGGAGTTACCAGATATACTAAAACCTCCACCAAGACAAATTAAATGATAATCCAACAATCTCTAAAATTCTAATTAAAAGTAAATAGGTATTTACTAATACCCCTGTTTTACTAAACAGATCTTTCCCAATTTGCTACAAATTTATTTCTTCCAGCACAGAGAGATTTCAATTTCCCCTTAAAAAGTTAAGTTATTAAGATTCATATATTTTAAATATCCTCTTGGGTATAGTTCCCAATGTTCAAATTTTTAAAATAAAAATTAGCGTAGCTGTAAGCGCAAGATTCCGGTACTTTCGTGGTTAGGGCCTCTTTATCGAAATTACAACAGGCTTATCGCGGTGAGGAATTTTAAAATCGACAAGACCGACGTCGTTGCCCCTTGGCAAGGCTAGGCCCGTGATGGCTTCAGCCTTGGTAATCTCGACTACTCTGCGCAAAGTCTCTTCCATGGTGCTTTCTGCGTTCATGCAGTATCATTACTAGATCAGCGGAAGTGGAGTCGCCAGGCCTCTTCAACGTAAACCTGTCACATAACAAGCACACCCGACACTTGGCTCCGTACGTACGGTACACCGAGCTTTTTGCCTCGCCGCGTTAACATTCAATGACTGGGCGTCAGTGCTCCGAGCACATTTAGATTTTCATTTGCCTGCTTGATAAATCGTTTCGATATTCCCGGCGAAAGATGTTTCGCGTTAGGCGAGGGTATTAATATGTTTCGTTTATTAGGGGACGTCAGGATGGGTAATGAGATTAGTGTCGTTTTTGTTTTGACTACCTTCTCTGACACTTTCACTGTTTCCTGTGGCGGAGTGGCAATTAGCTGTCTGCTGTTCGTAAGGAAATTATCATGATTTGAGTGGAAAAGGTGGGCGAGAACTATTGGGTGACGTTTGCAGGGAAAGGTTTTTTTAAAAATTCTAAAATAAATGAAAGTAATTAAGGAAATTTTCATAGTTATGATGGAACGTAGTATATTCTTCTTTATCCTTCCTTTTAAATTTGATCAATAAAATTCAAGATGAAGCAGTTATAGGAATTCCTTTTTAGCTAATTTATCCCCATATTAAAAATGCCTTCCTGTATCATAGAAGGAGTAAAATATTATAATCGAGAATCCAAGGAACGTGGAAGCTTCGAACCACCTGGTATTATGCAGAAAGCTATCAAAATTGCAAGTTCAAGCGCGCTGTTCGACGAATAGCATTCTCTCTGGGCCGCGGCAGACGGTACACTCTAAAAATGGTATTAAACGCCCCGCTGCTCAGTCTCGGGGTACGCGTTGCGATTCCGTAATGACGGAAAATAGTTGCATTACACAGCAACAGGTTTCTTGCCGCTGCGTGTATTCGAGGATACGCCCGCCTCTTTTGCTTACCTCCAACGAAAGGCTGCGTGTAAGAAAGTGTATGCTTCAACTGGTCTAACGAATCATTGTGCAAGTCTAAGCTTCTTTCGGAGAAGTAAGAGCTTTGAAGACGGTGCACGTTGAAGAACTGGTTGTGGAGAATTCCTTATGTATTCTTCATTGCTTTCCCATGTGACGTACTAGATTGACATCAAAGTGCACCATAATCACCAAATTCCCATAATCTCTAATTAAACAGTACTTAAAATCTATCAACACCTGTATTTAGATTTAAAAAGCTTCCGCAGCCTAAAGTCACATTCCTCTTTCAAACAAACTCCTGTATAATAACTGTCCACAACTCCAACCATCAACAACCAAATGTCATTACCAGTACAAAAACCGACTCTAAATACTATCTACTACCATTTAAAATCAGATTAACAATTTCGTTCCCAACTTGCACACCTGAAACCTCCATTTAATTAATCTCTAAGCACAGCACCTACTATGTACCATCCATTCCGGTTAGCGCCCCGAAAAATTCAGCGATTTCCAGGAATTTATTGCGACGAAAGTAATTATAGCAATGGAATAAAACTTTTCTCTATTTATTAAACTACATTTCTACAGTAAATAAAAATGATTGCTTTTCAAATGATTTTGAAAGTGGTCTTGACGTCATGTTTAAAAATTTATGCCCTGCTCGTGAAAGCTATTTTAACTGGTAAACTTGTCTGAAGCCAAAAATCCAAACAGATTCTTTATCAGTATGTTTGTCTCTATCGCTCGGACTATAATTAATGATTTATCTTCGAAATTAGCAAAAGGGCGGGCAAAATGCCTCTGTAGAAGCTAAAATAATCTGAATTTTTCCATGAAAATTTAACAATACATTCTTGAGAATATGCAATTTCGAAAAATGCTTTAAAAAAATCGATTCTTTCAACCCGCCTAACCGGAATCACCCCTTAAGTGCCTACGCACGCATACCAGTTCCCTGAATGTGAGTGGTAAAGTATAACGTTTACCTATTTTGGAATGGAGCAGTTCACCCTTGTCTATATCAGTTACTGACACTGAAACAAAGGGACCATTGCCACTGACTTCACTGAGCCGTCACGGAACTGATATGTGTGCCTAGACCTTCAACATTTCCCTAGCGTCCCTTAAAGGACTGCGCACGCATATCAGTTCCGTGTCAGTACCGTTCCAACGTGCCAGTGATAAGAAGAAGAATGGCACAGAGGATTTCCTCTTCTTACCACTTGCACGGAACTAACACGGAACTGATTCTCTCAGCCCCGGCTTTGAAGCACTGAACTATCACGCAACCCCTCCAGCAACGACGCCCAGCGTCGGCCATCGTGCCCCAGAAGAAACGATTAATTCCTCAGACTCAGAACCGTGCACGCTACTAAACTGTGGATGGTAAGAACTGTAACGTAACCGGATGCTCGTGCGTCGGGACAGCAGATGGCCAATCCCTGCCGTGCATACGTTTCTTGTACAATTCCCGATAACTTGCAATAATTACCGCGGTAAATTGTTTCGCCCGCGGCCGGAATCTCACGGTCGGCGGGGATACCAGCGCCGACAAATTTAAATTTCTTCTACGGCGCGTTAGACCGTCACGTGTACGTGTCTCCTCTGCCTGCTCCAAATAAAACACCGTGCCCCAGGTAAATACATATGTCGCACGCAACGAACGCATCGCGCGGCCACGGCCGCGACGCGTCCCGAAGGTGAATGGCTGGAGAAGCCGGAAAATCGACCGTGGAATTTATAACTAGCGAGTGTCCTTCTTTTTTTTTCCACGCGCCTCGGTTCGTTGCACGGGCTCCCCAGGTGTTCGTCAGGGGAGGAAGCCGACGGGCGAGAGTAACAGTAACGGATTCTTGATTTCAGAACGGTAATTTTGGGGGAACGGATTAAAGGAGCAGGAAGTTTGGTGCTTTCGGGGGATATGGGATGCTGAAGTTGGGGCATGAGAATGATGGAGAGGAGAAAGCGGAAGGAGGGAATTTGGGAAGATGTTGTTAGGTGTTTCTTAGGTTTGCGGTTTTCGTGGGTTCCTAACTAGTGTTTAGATGAAGCTGCAAAGGTGTAACAGAACGGCAAAGCTAAAGGGCCTAGCAGAGTAAACATAGGGAAACGGCCCCAGCACCAATTTTATCATTTATGCTTGTTAAAATAATGCTCTTTGCATGAAAAACTACTATGAGTAATTTCAGACCTGTAACCCCAAACTTTATGATTCTTTTTCTCGAAAACTACTTAAGATATTTGAATGCGACAAGTTGCAAATATTAGGTACTTACTAACTTTACTAAATCTACTTTTTTTTCAAAATTTTGAAGTGATAATTAAGGGTAGAAATAAAGAAATCAATTATTTGAAGGTAGTTTTTGTAAACAATTCATTGAGTAACACCAACGAAAAAAATATGGATAATAGCTAAGTAGTGAGGCGTTACTCATGATTTTTTTCGTTGGTGTCACTCAAGGGGTTGTTTACAAAAACTACCCTCAAATAATTGATTTCTTTATTTCTACCCTTAATTATCACTCCAAAATTTTGAAAAAAAATAGATTTAGTAGAGTTAGTAAGTACCTAATATTTGCAACTTGTCGCATCCAAATATCTTAAGTAGTTTTCGAAAAAAGAATCATAAAGTTTGGGGTTACAGGTCTGAAATTACTCATAGTAGTTTTTCATGCAAAGAGCATTATCTTAACAAGCATAAACGATAAAATTGGTGCTGGGGCCGTTTCCCTATGCTTACTCTGCTAGGCCCTTTATTGAAACTCATTTTGTGACAAAATTTGCCCCGCAGAATTCCAAATTTGCGTCGCGGAGCCTCGTGCCCGTGCATGCCCAGCGGCGGACCTCGCCACTGCTCGTTTATGCCCGTACACGCGAGGCAGGCAGCGTCTCCCAGCGAAATAATCGCGCGGTCCTCGCTTCCTGCATCTGGCCGGGCAGATAGCCGCGCACAATTGACTCGTAATTCATTTACCTTGCCGAGCATCCTGTAATCGATGCAGGGGAGCAGTCGTCGCTCCCTCGCGGTACGGTCCTCCATCGGCTGCTCTGACAATGAGCGGAGAGGCCAGGCGAGTCGCGCCACCGGAAAGTGAGCGCCATTTGCATGGGCGCGGACCGATTATATCGTTTCGACGTTCGCAGAAGAGGAACGCAGCCTAACAGCGTTCACAGAATAGAAAAAGGACCAACGTGCACGCGAAAATCGATTAGGGCCGTTTTAATATTCTCGGTCCCTTTGTTTCTCTCGAGAAGGATGCAACTTTTTCATCTTG
Organism: Andrena marginata; assembly: GCA_963932335.1. Lineage (NCBI taxonomy): Eukaryota > Metazoa > Arthropoda > Insecta > Hymenoptera > Andrenidae > Andrena > Andrena marginata. Next base: position 48,496,120 of record OZ010659.1, on the reverse strand, counting down.
CCGATCCTTTCGTCTTTCTTAGTTCTTGCTTACTCTGTGTAGATGTATGTAGAGGATCGATATGGCATTGAGTGCGCGCGTCTATCTCGACGCGCTCTCCTCAGCGTCGGAGAAATGAGTTGAAAATGATTCGCGAAACCGTTAGCGTTCCACATGCCCGAGGATGCGCGGGAACGCAGCTTTCTGGTCCGAGCGATCGTTGAGATTCAGATGCATTTTTTGACTGCGCAATGGAATTGCGGGAGAGGGATGTGTGCTACTGGCGATCGCCACTGGGGGCCTTTAGGTGTTCAGCACTGTTTATTACAGCGAGCATAGTTTAGTCTAGTTTTAGCGTTATATTGTTACGTTTCTTTGGAGGTTTTTAGGGCCATTTTGAGAAATTTTAATTTCACCGGCTTTTTTACGCTTCAATTCTCACTTAAATTATCACAATTTATGTAATTTGTGGTGAATAAATTCGAATTATTATTACTATCATTATTAATTGTCATAGGGCATTAATTAGTTGGAATATTCTCTTAACATACTTTATGGATGATCAAAATTTCAGAGGTAAATTGTGGTTTATATTGATAAGGGTAATGACACTGTATTAAATGTCCTTCGATTGCCTTGCTAAAATAACTTTTACAAAATTGCAGTTTACCTTTCATGTTTGCGAACATATTAAAAGGAATGAGAAATGAGAAAAAGTAAACTGTCAAGATTAACGGGATACTTTTTACCGAGCTGACAGCAGGTTTTGTTCAGGATAAAGGCCAGGATAAAGTGAGTGGTAAAATAAGCGAGGAATGCACTTGCCCTTGAACCTATAGGTCCTGGGGTGCTAAGCGAGTCCCTCGCGTCCTGTTTACACGGTAAAACCTTTTCTTCTGGAAGATATCTTTTTCGATTCGGTATATAGTAAGTACCTACGTTGCTGAACTTTACAAATTCATCCACGCACGCTGCAGCAACATTTATTTACCTATACTACAATATCCCCGCTCACTCAAACTAATTCCTACTTTATCTGGAAGAGTGAAGACTGCAGCTTGAACCGAATAAACCGATAATCTTCGACCAAACACTCAAATTCCCCCTCGGTTAATTCCACCGAAAATTACAATTATCAATTTCTACCGAGTCCACCAAAAACTATAACTATCAGCTTTTGCGAATCCGCCAAAATTAAAATTAGCAACTTCTGGCAAACCCACCAGAGACCTCCGCCCGAAAAATAGAGTTGCTACGTTCAACCGAGTCCAATAAAGCCTCTCGAATGAAAAACCCCTCGGACACCGCGCGAAATAAGAAACCGGAGATGCGATTTGAGTCTCCGTCTGATGAGATCGCTGCAACCGTGAGGCGCATCGCGGCAGCTGCATCTGGCCCGGTGCTCGTATATGGAAATATAGCGTGTAGTTGCCGTACCAAGGCAGGTGATCCGGTGGTTCTTGCCGGCGCGATTAATGCGGGGCATTTTTCCGCTCGACCGGTGAATAATACCGGCGAATTCTCGTCGGTATTTCGTATTCTTTCGCCGCGCGGCGCCGATTTCCGTGCGCGCGCCGGCAGCGAATGCCTCGCGCGCGCAATGCATCTTCCCTGAAAGAAAGGGACATCTACATACCGCGAATTCAACGCGCTCTGGAAGCGGCCGGGCTCGGACCTAAGGGGGAGTTAATGGCACGCCGATCTTTCCACTGGGGCACGTTGGAAATCGAAAGGAAATCGTGGCGCACCTTGGAGATCCTTCTCCGGGGAAATAAGGATTTTAAGGTAGTTAAGACTTCGGAATTTGGGGCTGAGTTGGGCCTGGAAGATTAGATCTGAATGGTTTGGGGGTTTAGGAGTTTGGGAGGATTGGAGGTCTTTCAACTTTATGCTTGATATGTAAAAAGCAAAACGCAGGGTTTCAAATTTCAAAACGCGAGACTTAGAAGTGTAAAACCTAAGATTTAGAGCTTCTAACTTTCGTGCTTCGAGTGCCTATTCAAAATGGGGGCGTGAAGTTTAAGTGAATATTCACATTTCCTGAATATTTATTTCACATTTTCTGAATATTAATTTCACATTTCCAGAATATTTGCTTTACATTTTCTAAATATTTTAGAAACTCAAATATTTAGTTCATATTTTCTAGACATTTATTTCACATTTTCTGTATGTGTATGTAATATTTGGAATCAACATATTCTTCATATTAAAAAGTGTAGCTAAAAAAATATTTCTTTATCAAACAATATTTTGTGCTTAGCATCTATGTATCTAACAAGGAGAAGGTCAGGATGACAAGTCTCAGAAATTCTTGAAACTTGGTGTACATGAAGGTCTCCACTCGGACATTAATTTCCCAAAGCAGTTAGGCGCGCTTTTCAGAAAAACTCGAGAAAATGAACTTTGAAGAATTTCGAGTTCGATATATGTACTTGATAGAAAGCAAGCAACAATTGAATAGCATAGGGTATAATAGCATAGAATATAATAGCAGTACGTTTACAGATTGTATTTTGTACTTGAAACTTTTCATTTACTGTAAATATTCTTGTTTAAAGATTCCTATGTTTAATAAAAAGTACAATTTTGCAAGCAAGACGTAATGGAAAATGTGTGTTTTTTAGCTGAAAATAATATTTAAATATCTGTTAATTAGCCTGGGTTTGACAAATTGTGCATGTAAAAGGGTAGGTAATTAAATAAATAAAAAAAAAATTGCTTTCTATCAAGTACATATATCGAACTCGAAATTCTTCAAAGTTGATTTTCTCGAGTTTTTCTGAAAAGCGCGCCTTACTGCTTTGGGAAATTAATGTCCGAGTGGAGACCTTCATGTACACCAAGTTTCAAGAATTTCTGAGACTTGTCATCCTGACCTTCTCCTTGTAAGTACTACTATTTGTCCTTTCAAACATTTGGAAAATCAAATATCAGTGTTACTCTCCCCCAGGGCTTGGGGCTTGCTTCATGGGTGACTATTCCTTGAAACACATCTGCCAAACGGGAACTAGTGAGCCCGGGATACCTGAGCTAAATAGCTTTCTCATACTGAAACCGTCAAAGAGTCCTCACTGTGAGTGTAACAGTCCCTTTTAGGGCTAAATAGGAGTCCAGGGTGTCGGAAATCGGGTTTATCCGTAGCGGTTTCTTCTTTCTCCCTCCTAAACGTCTCCAGAAGTCCGAAATTCCGCTTAGCCTCCAAAATTAGGCAATATTTTCATAGACCCATTAGCTCGATCCCTCCTACAATTGGACTCGAACTCGCATGGACAACGATTGTACCACAAAAATACGTGAGTCACGAGTCTACACCTTTTAGAAAAGGAAGTATGTATCAAGTACTCGCTCTCCTGTTACCGGATCGCATGGTTGGAGGCATAGATGAAAGACTTGGTGCAACATTCAATGTCGACATTACGCTCCCTTGTATGTAGTCATCATCATTACACGTGCAACGCGCCCCGTTAACGCACGGAAGCACGACAGCAACAGCAATGACACGTAGCCAGTGTCGCACCGTCGCGAAAGCAGAAGAGCTTCCGCGAACAGATCTGTTTGCCGATTATGGCCGTGAGCTTTGATATATAGGGTGTCCAGCGAAGGAAGTGTCTTTGAACAATTCTGCCGGGAATTTTTAGTGAAAACTATTCAACTTGTGTTCGAGTCGTAATAGTTACTGTTTATGTACTTATACTTGAAAGTTCCGATGCTGAAATTGGGCGCAACTGCTCGCCAGTATGTAACAAATTCTTCATTGTACAGTATACCAATGCAAGAACAACTCTTGCTACTGGATAATCTTCGAAGTCGTGTTTACGTCTCTCTTAACGAACTTAAATTAATTTCACCCATTCCAACTAGGAACTTCTATATCATAATTCCATGCTACTCCATCTTGTTTCAATCTCATCTAAACCCTGTACCCAAAGGCTAAACTTTCTAAAACCTTATCAAACACAATTTTTACTAAATTCCATGAGTCACATTGACTAAATAAAAATCTAAGGCAACGTGAACAGTGAACACCACTACTACATCGCAATCTTAAGAAATAATTCATAAGTGGCTACCGCAAATTGAATATTAATTGCTACAACCATTTCCATCTAGAACTACTTCGCTAATTTTTTCAAGCCATTTCCTCCCCGAACACCCCGTATATACTGCTTCTCCCCGCGTCGTTCTTCGCCTCGTCTCGCTTGATATCGCCTGACAGCGACAAGCTCGCATTAGGTACTTTTCTTTTCCCCTCGTTAGAAGCTTTCTCGCGAAATCGTTAGCCCCCGAGCCGAGTCGAACAGCCACTGTTTCCGGACGAGAATTTATAGTTTAATTAGCAGCGCTGCTACAACCGCGGGACACGTATTTCAGGCGTTTAACGCGGTTAGAGGTGAACCGCGGAAAGGTGAACGGTAGCCTGCACGGCTGGAACCGGCGTGACACGCGTCGAGGCCGTTTCCGCGAGCCCCTGTTCTTCGTTAGACCGGTAGAAGTGCGACTGGCTGATAACGATTCGTGTCTCAGGCATCTGTGATAATTAATGACGATCGAACGACGCGATGAGTCGGGTAACGAACGTATTTTAGTCAACATTATCTATTTTATTGAATTCCGAAAATGTTTCAAGTTCTATCTATTTTATTAGGTTACACAAAGTTTGCGAGCCTTCGTATCTTATTAGAATATTTTTAAAGTAGTGTTTTTTATTCTATGATCTAGGGATCTAGGGAAAATAGTTTAAACTTTATCTATTTGTCACTGAAAATATTCTAAGTATGTACTATTTAGCCCGTTCTGGGATTGGTAATCCAAAGTTCATTAAAAGAATTTTAAACGAGTTTAATCGTTCGCGATTCTGAAGTATCACTGACCAAGTAGGTACCTGTTAACAGTTATCACACAGTATTCGTTTGAAATCCCTCTCTGAAGCAGCCTGGAATAATTTGTTGCGAAGCAAAAGCCCGCCGACACCTCGACGACCAGCCATAAAAGTCACTCCACCGTGTTTAATCTCGAGTGATGTCGAACTAACTCGCCCCGATCGTTCGACTTTTCCCTCGGCCTTCCACTTGTTCGAATTCCCGTCAAATTAACTTTTTTATAACGCGCACGAACGAAGCGCCTGACAATCCGATTACAAATGGAGGGCTCTCGGTATTTCGATATTTAATTCAATTTCAGAAGCACATTACGAGGTCCCCCATTGATCCTAACGATTCCTATTAACATTTGCACCCAATCTCTCCGTTTTTACGGCTTTGTTATGGCCCTCAAATCAAAACCTTCCCAAGATCCCTGATGAAATGGAAAAGCACACGGAAACACGCGTCCCTGTAGGTCCTTCGAAATCGGTTATTATTCCACACAGAGCGGTTTAAAAACTCTTGCCTGAAAGATGCCCGACGATCGTTAAATTTTTACCCCACTTTTATGTTTCCCATAAATTCCGAGCATCAAATATCCGTGTTGGACATTTAAAGCTTCTAATAATTCTAGCAATGCCCAGACCCGAGTCGTCATAGATCGGAAGAAACTTTATGGCGTTACTGGTCGAGGTATTCGCGATTGCATTACAAACTTTCTAATATTTTGAATTCAATGAACTCGAAAATGAAATCACGAAGGAAAATTAATGTTTGCTTGTTCCGTTTGAAATAGTGATTAATGTTAGGATAATTTCTCATTCTTTTGTGTACAATCAGGAGTGGAATTATAATCTTACAATTGCATTATTTAGAATCGCACGTGAAATTAGGGCAATTCGTATTCCACGCGTTTCTTACCGTAACAAAGATATTACGATTCGTGATCGTTCCGCGTGCAATCGTAAGTAAATATAATAACACCTTCGAGGTTCTTCCGAATGGAAATTACAGTAATTCAGCGATTGCTTCGTTGCCAATCGCCCACGAAATTAGCGGAATGCCGCGCATTGGATACCTCAACTAAAATACACCGCGATTCGTGGCTGCTCCACTTACATTCCCCGAGAGAAAATCAATAGAATTTACAACGTCCTGTCTCCGACTGCGAATAAGAGATCACGGTAATTTCGCGATCGTTTTACCTCTCAGTCGTATGCAGGTCAGTTCGCGTTCCGAAGTAAAATTGGCCATTATACCAGCGCTCGAGGGCAGGTGTAACAGAAAGTCGTAGAAATCCTCCCTTATCGCGTGCATCTTCAACATCCACCGCGATTATAACCTCGTAACCGGTTTCCGATCTCAACACTTTTACGCCCTGTTCACCAGCCAGGAAACTCTGAAAAAAGTAACACAATTTCTTAGAAGAAAAAAAAAGACACTAAAAATAAAAGGAAAAATTCACGCTTAAAAAAGCACGCTTTATTTCAGCGCAATTCGGCGTTCCGTGTGCCGATACAGGTTTCGCGTGGTGATTTTTCGTTATGGTTAAGACGATCTCTCGTTTGGAGGAGGCAGCGATGCGAGAACGTAGTAATGATCCTTTGCAAGGGAGGCCATCGTGGCCGCCGCCGACTCCTCTAATGACTCGGGACTGATAGATAGCCCCGTGACGATCGACAACTTCGGCTCGGTACCGTGGACCTTGAATAATAAGTTACATAAATTACACGCTTACCATGGCACCGACGAACGACGCCAGAGAGCAAAGATAATGGCGAAGCCCTCCCTCCAGTGTTTTACTCTGACCAACGAAAAACTGAAACTTTAATACGATATAATCCGATTTTTATTTTTACCTCGTTCGACACTTTACTTCACTGAATATGTTTGAAATAATATTCATTGGTGTCTAAGGAGTTTTGTAATTGTGGCGTATATCGATCAATGCATCTAATTCAAAGGACGGTGGATTTAAAATTTATTAACTAGTAAAGAATTTCGTTCCTTTAGTGTTTTTCCTGGTATATCCCCGTGGACGATAGGTCGTGATTGATGATCTTGTTATAGAACAGGAGTTTCATTTCGTGTGAGTGATGGGCGTTATTCGCAGTGATCGGTCTTTTAAACGAGCTACGTGATTTGATTGTTCGCATAGTCGTTTTGGAGGCTCGCACTGTGCTCCGTGCAAAACTCTTTGAACCTCCTTGTTACGCTTAAATAATAGAGTGTAAATGGTAACAAACTGTGGTCCCCTTTTTTTTTTTTTATCGATTTTACCCTGATTGCGATCTTTATTCTAAATCCATCGCCCCTATAATTGCAATGTACACCTCGCTACACCAGCAACTACGTATACACCGCGTCCAACCACACATTTCAACAACGACAACCAACGTTTACACGCGAGCCAGGTGAACCGAAGGCGCAACACGGAAATCCCCATCGTCCCTCCACTTGGACTCCGTTCCACCGTTTCGCGTAAACGGATACCTTTCGCGGCTGATGCATGGCGACCAGGGGAAACGTCAGAAGTTAACAATGCCAGCTTTTGCTGGTGATTTAGAAGCCCCTGGCCGGTGCTTCGTGGGCGTGCGCGCATTTGTCCTTACTCGCGCGCACGTCTCGCCGCGTTCCTTACTTAGGTGGAGGATACAAAGCGGTGGTACAGATGGGGAACAAGGCTACGACGGCGAGTTTCGCCTTGGCGGATTCCACGAGGAGTCTGGCTCTTCCCTTTCAGAACGCACGTTGCGTGGAATGATAATGCGCGGGGTTCGTTACGCTTTGAGTTTCGTCGCTGCTGTGCCAAGGAGGGCTGACGATGCCATATTGTTTTCGCTGGGGAAACTGTCGCAGTGGCCGTATTCTCTGGGGAGAAATCGCCGGATTTGATTTTATATTGATGGGTACGAGGGAGAGGGGAAAATACATACTGAATCGTTCAAGGGAATTGTAAGAGGTTTATTTGAAGCTTCTTGGAAAGTGTAGGTATGAATTCCGTATTGGTGACTTGGTGTAGGGGATGAAAGCATATAGTGAGATTATGAAGGAAGCAGTGAAAATCATATTTCATTTGTGAATTGAGATTTGAGGAACTGAGCATACAGTTTGCAAAGCTCTTGCACACTATAATATCTTAAGGATCTGAGCGCATCAAGGTGAATACAGTGGCGGAGGAAAGAAAGTTTACAACCTTTAAAATCGCATAACTTTTTTAGAATTGCTCCACACGACTTGAGTATTTTTCGAGATGCTAGAAGGATTAGTTTGCGAAGTAAAGTGTTTCATCGTTTTGAAAAAAAAATGCAATTGGCTGGAATAGCAAAAAAAAATAGTAAAGGTCGGTTTTCAACTTTTTTTGTGAGCCTGTAATGAAAAATAAAAAATCCCATTTGTAGATTCAAGTAAGTAGTACCTATACATGCCTAAAATTTCATCAAAATGGTTAACGTTGCTCTGAGCTGTAAACGTATAAAGATCGCAGAATAATATAAAAATAATAGCAAAAAATATTAAGGTCGAAAATCGCTGATTTCAGGAATTTCTCGATTTTCGACCTTAATATTTTTTTTGCTATTCCAACCAGTTGCATTTGTTTTCAAAACAACGAAACACGTCACATATCAAACTAATCCTTCTAACTTCTAAAAAAAACTTATGTCGTTTGGATCCATTCTAAAAAAGTTCTGCGATTTTAAAGATTGATAAACTTTCTTTCGTCCGCCACTGTAGGTGTTCTGGACATATGTGGTTCTGGAATGAATGTGGGAAACACATTGAGCAGCTTGTACCCCCGAAGGGATCGCTTTACACACCACTCGAGTGTGCTTCAAGTACCTCGCTATGCTGCACTCATCCATTACAGGACTTTACATCTCAGTTGTAATTACTTCAGGTGTTCCTTGAATGCTGAGTAGATGTACTTATTTAAAATGGCTTTTGTTTCGTTGCTCTAGAAAAATCGCCAAATACAACATAATTTAATATAGTCAGTAGAACTCAGGTTTAAGTGGAATTGCAACTGAGCTAGATTAAAATTTGACGTGGAATAAAAATATAGAAGCTTGATGCATTAAAATGGAGAACTTTGGGGAAGTTTGACTCGCGGGTGGTGGAAGGGCTAACACGATGTAAACTCCTGCGAGGCCTATCCTTCTACAGAGTCGCAAAAAGTGCTGGAGCGTTGCGAAGACCTCGCGTGTAAAACACCGTGCTCCCCTTCCGCGATTTTGCTTGGCAAAAAAGATGGCGATTGGTGCACTTTGCGCGCTTAGAAACCGGAATCGGTTTCCGTAATTTCCAGCGTGCCAGAACGGACAGCGATGATCAATCTTACGGTGATTCGACGCAGCTGGCTCGTAAAGAAGCCAAGAAGTTGGATGTCCTTCTGTAGAAAATGGAAGTAAAGGGAATCGATTTCATTGGCCGATTACGATCGTCGCCAACGAAAGAAAGCACTTTGTCGGGGAGTTCAACTAACCCTAAAAGAAACTAACAGCATCAATTTGCGCGTGTAAAAACAATTTAAAAGAATAGAAAACCCAATTGGCATATCGTCAATAATATCCCACAATTTGTAATAAAAGAAACCGATCCATTCAAAATTTCAAAAATTCTAATCCCCGCCGTTTTACGCGGTCACAGTATTCTCGTTCGTTGCTCGCATTTGTCCAGAATAAAGCGATGCCAGGCCTCCTGTAATAAAGCACAGCGTTGTTCTCGAACCGCTGGAGGAGAACCAAACGACGAATAAACATCCATGCAGAAACGATCTGGATTCCTGGCTGTAAAACCGCGAACGGGTTGCGGTTTCGAGAACAGTGTGTGTTTTAAATCACGACACCGATCAGATATCGCACCTACTGCATTCAGCGACCTCGTGGTCTCCGTTCACCTTTTTTCCCTCGTTTCTTAAATCTTCTTTTTTTAAGAACCAAGTGGAATTTTCACGCCGCGGTTCACAGGGACCACTAACGCGGTCGATACCGCGAAAAACATGTCCGTGGAGGTTTTTTATTTAGAGCACCATTACTTGTCCGTGAACTATATGGGTTGAGTGTATTTTCTTTACGAACTACTTTTCTCTCCTCGATTTAATTTTTAAATTACGATCAATGGTCAAATTCCTTTAATTTGTGAATATAATTGTAAGTTTCGAATACTGGATAGTATTATTTAAATAGTGATTATTGGGTGACAATTGCCTCGTTTTATATTGCTAAGCGTAGACAACGGAATTGCCCGTAAATGGTGCAGACGTCGAAGCAGTAGTGTGCAGAAATTCACGAAACGAGAAGCAAAGTGTTCGTGGCGTGAGTCAGAATAATGGCTCGGCTATATTATGCACATGCAACAATGCCCCGAGCAAGGATCATCTTTACAAAGCCACCGATCGGCTTTCTGAGTGGTACGTGTCAGGGACGCATCAAGAAATCCGCCCTTTGCTTTTGTCAGATCCTGTTCCAGCGTACACTCGAACGGAAATAATGTTGCAGAATATCGTGGAGCATTGGTGTACCCGAACGAATACTGTATATTTAACTCTTTAATGGTACCCCGTATGAAACAAAAGATAAAAGGTTCCACAATTGGTCGGTTCTTGACAGAGTTATTTCAGAACCCTTTTGGAACTCAAAAAAAAAAATAGGAATCATGTGTATGCTTAAGCCGCTTTTATTGGACACAATGTTTATTAAGTAAAGTCTTTACGATAGAAGAGTTTTATTTAAAAAAATTATGAAGACAGGTTTTGGAGCTGAAGCTATAATGTATGGAAAAATAATTTTTTATAGTCAACTGTTAATTAAGTTATTTTCAAATTTAATTTCAAATAATGGGTGCTACTTTGAGATTTATTTATTTTAGAGATTTAGTCGTAGAGATTTATGTATTTTATTCTTCTTCTGAAAGAGAACTGGGTAGAAGCTGATGTTGCTGATAATATCAAGTTCGATTGCCAAGGGTTCAATTTTAAAAAAAAAATCGCATTGAAAGTTGCATCGACGCATCCGTTCATAAATCAGCACACTTTTAGCATACCCAGCCTGATTACAGCATGCAGGATTTCCAGGTGACTGTTTATAGATGTCAGATGGCTATCAGGCAGCCACCGTTATCCAGGTATTCTTACGATCAATTAAGCGCAGGATCTATGGCTTCGTTTGTCCAGACAAATCTTTTGTTAGGAATCTCTATCCCTTTTCCTCATTCCGTGTTAATTGGAATTAATTAGGAAGACTTTTTCATCTTTCAGCCCAGATGCCGGAGAATCTAAATGGGCAATAGGGTTAAAATTATTGAGCATTTGAGACCGAAGTTAATGGTTGTACCGATAATTATGTAGCATAACTACAGACTGCTTTCCTACATTTACATGAAAGAAAGTATATCTACTTCTTTAAATTTTATAAAATTCTACCAAAGTGTATTTATTTCTATCACTCCTCAAAGAATGGACCCAGAAAACACCAATTTCCTTCCGTCACAATAACATTCCTCTTTGAACCACCGAAAAATTTCAACACTTATTAAAACGGTTAGTGAAAGATGGTAGCATTCTTACCCATCACATTAACATTTCAAGACTCTAAGCGAGGCAATGGTGGTCAGACATCTTGAGCCTTAAGGCCACGTAGGGAATGGCCAAAGACAAATCTGACAGCTTATACTTTTAAATAACCCGCTTCACAGACAGTTGATATAAGCTTCAAATACTTCCCCACATTTTTAAACTTGGAGAAGGGATTTTAGGTGGATGATACAAAGGATGTATATACGCAGTGAACTATCACGTTGTCCAGTAAAAAAGCATTTCGGAACCTTTCCTATTGGCTTCAGATATTTATGACGAAGAGCGCATCTTATCAGCATCCTCCAGAATTAAGACCTCCACTCGATCTTCATTGAAGACTGACGGTCGCCCAGAACGAGGCTCGTCAGAGATATCAAAATCGAAAACCGTTTTCGAGATGTTCCCTCTGCAACGGAGTCCCCTCCATAAATGACACATATATTTCGAGCAGCTTGGGACGTGGTACACGTCGATTAAACTCGGATAACAGAAGCTGCCCGAAATGTTCGTATTTATCACCTTGGCACCCACAGTTTTAAATTCACATTAAAGAAATGAAAAAGCAGATAAGGAAATCTTGAACGTATTAAAACACAGAAAATTACAGGCTTCAAAGCCGTACGAACAGGAACCCAACATTCGAATAATCTTAATGGAATAATAAACTAAATAAACGGACAGCGGAGCGAAGTTAAATAAAGTCGTTTAAAAAACGCGGGACTTATTGGACACCCTAGTACTCGAAGCTTATATTTCATATCGATCCCTTCCCCAGCTTCGACACTCCCTCCAACCCCCGTCCAGCCAGTCGATCTCGCAAGCTCGTGGGTGCCCGAGCAGATAGGCCGCCGAGGCCCAAAGTTAAGCCACCAGTGGAAGAAAAATGCCCGAAGAAAACGGATCGCATTATCGTGTTACCGATCGCGCGTTAAAACCCGGCGAGGTAAACAGTGAAGGGGAACCGGTTCCCCGAAAGCGTCCGCGCGGCCGCTGGGCCCGTTCCCCGGGCCCGTGTAGGCGAGAGCGGTGCGCGCGGCCGTAGATGCTGCGTGGCCCGCCGAAATTAGAGGAATGTCAGCTCGGCGGAGGCGATCGGTTTCGCGCCTTGTCCGCCCCTGGCCTCTGCATTGTGGTTTATTCCGACGGGCAGCGGAGCAACCGGCGCGGCGGCGGCGAACCGCGGGCCCCTGGTACTTACAGAAAGTGTAGAGAGCAGCGCGCGCGGGCAACAAAGGAAAAAAGCCACACGCTGCAAGGAAGAGAAGAAGAAGACCGTGTGGCAGACCAGCCGGCATTCGAGCGGCAACCAGCCAGACCTGACCGTACCTGGCGAACAAGACGATGCTGCTGGTCAATGAACCGTGGCACCACGCGACTATACACGCGCGCATCGCGGCCCCCCCCCCCCCCCCTCCACCCCTTCTACTGTGCGTACACGCGTCGTCCTCCTCCTGTATCCTCTCGTTATTACGCGCGATACGACCCACTGATGGGTCGATCGAATCGATGCGGCCGGAATAAAGGCGCGATGCCCCGTCGCAAGAACCGCCGCGGAATGGTGGTCGAGGAAATAGAACGGGGTTGCGGGGTGTTGGGGATGGCGCGTGTTCGCGAGGGTGTGTTGCAGGGGAGGGATAGAGTGGTAGTTTGGTTAATGGAATGTTTGCTTGAGTGAGGTATATTTTTTAGTAGCTTAACTGTTTGGCTGGTGGATAGATTGTCAGGCGATCACTATGGCGGATGGCGGGCCAACTTTGACCTACTTAGTAAGGTTTTACATTAAATTTGGATCTTGTGGTGTACTTAATATTCGTAGCGGGTAGTAGGGGATGGTTGTGTTTTTGGTTTCGTTCAGTTTCATATTGGGGGAACGCGATTCTTATTGCCAAAGGCAATGGGGGGCGGTTACTTACTCGCAGGGAATAGAATCTTGGGATCCTGCGATTCCGGCTGTTTTTTGGATTCAAAAATCGCGGGATTTGATGTAACTAATCCCGAGAATTTCGGGATTTTATAAAAATGAGAATTACTTTATGAACCCGTGAAAAATATAAAATTAAATAGAATAAATAAACATAGTCATTTCATTATAATGAGTATAATAATAATGATTTATTTAAATAATAATATTAAGTCGCTTATAACTAACTAAACTATATTTATTTTTACAATGATATTTTCACTTTCCGCTATTTAGAAATCGCGCGAGTTGCAAATGGCAACTTGTCTGAAACTCTGAACACGTAAAGTCGAAAGATTCTAGATATTTACATATGTACTTCAGGTGCTTTACTATTTCTTCGTCCGCATTTCCAAAAATCTTCATACTGCTTTACTGATAGGTATTATTTACTTATTGAGACTTTGTTATTCTTCATTGTTCTACCGTTTTTATTGTTAAAAATGATTTTAGCTTATGCGTCAGACTAATGATAGAAAGTAAGTTTCTTTACTTTAAATAAAGATTTAGAATTTCAACACATAATAAATCATTTTAATTACTGAAATTTTCTATTATCCAATTCCGGTAATTAGTCCCGGAATCCCAAGATAGATTTGAAAGAATCCCGGGATTTTATTCCCTACTTACTCGTGACCTTCTAAAATTAATTCCTTAAAGAATGAACCCTTAGTGAATCCACGGCTGGATCCACCCATTTCAGTCGCCGGAACGTCCCCGATTCAAGGTGACGCGGTGTCCCTATTCGATCAGCTCCCTGAATTAATTTGGAATAATTGAAATAATGAAAAGCAGAGATCATCGAAAGTGTCCCTACCTTCTTCCCACATCCTAGCATCCGCGTTTGATCCAGAATCGTCGTAACTCCTCCACCACCGCACCGAGCGACTACAAATAGCGTTGGCTTGCGCGGACGATTGTTGAAGCGAAGGGTAAAAATCGGATGATGCATCGCCGTTGGCCAGGAACTTCCGAAGCTCGTGTCGGTGGCTCGTGCAGCTCGCATGCAACGTCCTCCCCGGCCGTAGCAAAGAATAAACCGTTCTTTCTCTCGCTTGAGCGATAGCATCGTCGTGACCCTCGGAGCGGTCGCCTCCAAACCCTGACGCGCGATGCTTGACCCATCGCGGTCGCCGTTGTCTACGGGCGTATATCGACGTGCCTTCGCCGCGGAGGCGCGTCGTGATCGCGCCGCTCAGGGTCAACGAAGGCTAGAACAGTGAAAGCAAGAGGAGCGCGGCTCGGATGAATAGGCCCGGAGCACGAGGGGGTTCAACAGCCTGAATAAATATATAATAAATCACGCGTAATGTATTATGCTAAACGCTGCGACGTCATTGCCGCCCGACGTGCACCATTTCCGCCGTACGGGAATAACAGAAAAGGGGAAAATTAATATCCCTGATTGAATACGTCATTGATGGGGTACGCAGTACGAGGAAGTGGGTATCGCGGAAGTGAGCAACGCCGGAGAGAGGAATAGAAACGCGTAATGTATGCAATAGGCGAATAGTGATGAATGTGACGTTTACTGTTAGTATTGTCATCATTTACGGCTTTTCGTTTAGTGCCCGCGGTCGGAGCTGTTGGAGAGCTGCCGACCGTTCTGGCTGGTTTTGTTTCTTGCACGTTTGCAATCTTTTGGTCCTCGACGGAAGTCTAATAAAACACTTGCCTCTCAGTTTTTAATCCTCCGCAGTATTACCATCGCCATTAACTGCAACCCCGTCTTGTGCGATCCTCGGCTGGTCATATAATTCTCAATCAGCGTCTGTGACGCAGATAATAAAGCGTAGGACCACCCTGCTGTAATATTCTCCGTTACAGTATCGTTGCCAGTATTCCCCACTAAATTCCAATTTACCCATAGACTCGGGTGAACGCGCGATTTTATGAATCCCTTGCGTGCGATCGTCGACGGTGAATACCGAGGGATTAAAATTTTTAAGCCACTCAGAGGCGAATGAAGATGAGAAGGGGTCGCTTCGTCGACTGGCCGTCGCGAGATTTATCCCTGACGAGAGGAATCCTCTTTCTATTAGACGGCCCCTGAAAAACGCTCGCCGGTAATACGCGCGATCCCTGGGATCATCGACGTCACTGCACGAAACCGATACGTGGGCTGGGTGTATTCGCCGCGGGACACCAGCGGCAAATTGCCCGCGCAAAGGGAGAAAATAGAGGCCTGGAATACCGTGGAAGCTGGTATGCGAGTCATTCCGCGTCAAATGCCACGAGATTTGACGCGATAGTCACTACATCTCTCGTACTCTCCTCTTCGTTTCTTTTCCAAGGACGCTGCATTAACCCCTCGGCAACGAGGTCGCCAGTCATCCTCTCGTTCACACGGAAGAAGGCTCACGTATTCCGGGGAACCCATATTGTGTCTGTAATTAAGACGTCACCGAGAATCCACGCATATTGGTTAGGAACACTGCAATGCAAATACATCGAAAAACTGTTTAACTTTTTATGAATTTGTGTAGTGATAAGTAAAGTGTTTGGGAAACCATGAAGGTGAACTATTTAACGTTTCAGAGGTAACATTCAATATAGGGAATATTCATTGTACAGATATTAGTATCTTTTCAAATTGTGTCAAGATTAAAATAGATCAGGTTCTTGTACAGTAGATAAGTGGTGGCGAAACTTTTTATCTGCGCGTGTCGAAAATTTATAAATGATATTTATCGAATTGGTGACTTGCTTCTTTAAGGAGTGTCCCTACCTTGACGGACGAAATATGATGCCAACTTTGGGAATTTTTTAAAACAAAATCATTAAATATATTTACTTCCAGCTTTGTGGATTCATTTGTTAATCTTTAGAGAATATGAGAAAAAAATTGTATGCAAAAATAGTGGTTATATCTGGAGTTATAGTGCTTCAAATAGAGCGCCTTACAAAAATCATATGCGCGTTGTTTGCATAATATTAGCCGTTGTAATTGTCTGAAATAGAAAATTTAAAGATTTGTGTAATTTATATGTGTGGCTATCGCCCGAACTAGATTAAATGAGATATACTGAAAATTAAAAAAAAAAGCAGTGTCTAAAACAGACATCGATTTCTGCAAAATAATTCGTTGGTTTTTTAAGTCGCAAAAGTCTAATTGTGCACAAACCGATTTAGTTTCAACATCGGCGAGAATGGGACATCTACTGAAGATATGTGCCAATGTGATTGGTTTTTGAGATATCATGCTACCAAATTCGAAAAACATCGTTTTGAGAAAAACGCGTTTAAACTTCAGGTACCGTTTTTTTTAAATGTTTAAATATGTAAAAATATAGGCATAAAGTTTTCAATTAATATAATTTGAGGGCTTCTCTTAAAAAAATCCCAAATCTCACGGTCAAAGTAACGAGACCCCTTAATAGAGGAAACAATTAATAGAAAATTAGTCATTGCAGAATTTTACTTAGACAAGTTAAAAAATTAACATAGAAATTCATAAGAATGAACTCGTAACACGACAGAGGTACACATTGTCGTAGGTACAGTAAAAGCTGGTCAAAAATATTTTAGTGTATCTAATCACATAATAATTATTTTAGATTAACGTACAAATATTAATGACATCACCTGTAAATCATTGACGTGCCAGCAAAATTTCCCTGCGTGCCATAGGTTCGCTATGCCTGCAGTAAATCATTGTTGAACAGTGGAATATCAAACGTATTTGCCAGTGGTTACCACCTTACGTTCCCGTATCGCTGTAGGAATGATATTTGCGACTCGGTAAACATGTCAATCGCGGAGGTAAAGCGTGCACGGGCACGTGAACGACCCCGAAGTGGAGAGTCCAGGTAATGGAGATGTGAACGTAGCCGGAGGTACAGCCAGCGAAGCTTATCGTGGGCGGTTCCCTTCAGGGTGGGTAACGTCGCGCACTACATCACAAAACGTCTATTCAATTTAGATCAGCCCCGCTTGTATTCGCGTGTACACGCTCGCCACTTGTCCGGATAACCGTCGCCGATATGCCATTTTGCGGATTCGCGTCTCGAAACGACGCGATCCCCGTTTCCCTGCGCACTTCCGTCAGCTATTACGTTTCGCTGCGTCGCATTTTTAAACACTGCGCAAACAAGCAAGGTGTATATGTAATCGAAGCTTCTCAACGTAACGTAGGATTTCCCCATTCCCTTAAAATCTGCGCCTCAAAGCACTAAATGAAGAATAATTGGGCATTGAGAACAAAAGCAGACTAACCCACATTTTTTGCGAAATTGAATTAATAGCAATAATGTATTTCAATAGATTCTACTAATCATATAAAGTAGGAAAAATTAATTTTGTTTCAACGTGGGTTAGTCCGTTTATGCTCTCAATGCCTCCATTTAAATGCCCCTTGACAGAAGCAACTAGTTTGCCGTTCCTGTAAAGACTCCTAAACAGCAATTATGTATATTGTACCAAGATCTTGAAGCTATTTAAACTGTACGCACCAACTAGAACACTAATAAGGGAAGATCCCGAACACGAAAATTCAAAAAATTCTGAAACTTTGTGAATATGTAGAAGATTTCCACCTGATTACAATGAAATTTTTGTTTGCTGCCCAAATTTACTCGAGGGGGTGAAATTTACCCCTGAATATTCGGCTATTTTCCGGTTTCGTGTTATAACTCGCGAAGTCTAAGAGATAGAAAAAAAGTTTCAAGACAAAAGTTACTTCTTTTAATTAGATCTATCATTTGGTAAAACAATTATGTTACAGTTCACGAGTTATAAGACAAAATCAGAAAATAACCGGATTTTCAGGGGTCAATTACACCCCCTTAGAGTGAATTTGGGCAGCAAACAAAAATTGCGTTGTAATCAGGAGGAAATTCCCTACATATTCACAAAGTTTCAGAATTTTTTAAATTTCCGAGTTCAGAATGTTCCCTTGTAAGAAGGGAAGTCTTCCATCTAAATTCTTACAATACGGTAAATTCAGTGAGAAGTTGAATTTGTTACAAGCATCAAACTCTAAATAGCTAACTTGATAGGCGAGCTTATAGGTACCCATCGCATGAGCTCTAAATTTTAATTCTATATTATGTATTTTTTAACAGTACACTTTAAACCGTTCATTATTCACATCTTCGCCAAAGGTTACTGCCCGATATTAATATTATTAAACCAACCCCAAATTGGATGATTCCAAAATCACAATCTTCACCTGTCTACATCATCTATCACCACCCAACACCTGTATCAATGAAATCCAAAACTGACGATCCATCCCCCCAGAAATCTGCCCCATATAATTACTAACCCTTCTCAACCCCCACCTGTCGCTTCGTCGATTACGTTTCCCCTGCGAAAAAAGCGAATCAATTAATCAACGTACATACCCAACGAGAACAGGGGGAAATCAGCGATCAACGATTCGTCGTCGTTTTGCCCGATTTCATTGGTACTCGATTCGCCTGGAAAGTTGCGCGCGCGCGCGCGCGCGTTCATCCCTGCCCCTTTCGCCCTCCGCCGTCGCGTTCCCGGTAATCCCGACGGTGATCGACAGGCGGCGGAGCAGGCCGGGGCATTTGATCGATCGATATCGAAACGAGCCGCGTTCGACGAGGCTGTTCCATCAATCGAGCTGCGTGTTTTCAGCATGGAAACTCGGCGCTGCACGAAGCGTCCTGGCGCGGCTACAGCCGAACCGTGGCCGCCCTGGCGAAGGCGCTCGGGACCCAGCGCGCGCCCCTGCACGCGAGGAATCTCGCTGGATTCGCGCCGCTTCACCTCGCCTGCCAAAACGGGCACAACCAAAGCTGCCGCGAGCTACTCCTGGCGGGGTGCAATCCCGACCTTCAAAACAACGTGAGTAATAGGCCTGGCCTGCGTCCACACGCGCTCCTCCCTTCGCAACTGGACACATTTATCGCGCTTAAACCCGGCGATTAAAATATACGATCCGCGGCTCGGTCTGGTTTTTGCGCAGCTTCCGTTGCGCGGTGCAGAGGCTCCGTGTTAAATCCGCGATTTAAATGCCCGTGGGAGAGGGAGGCGTAGTTTGCTTTACGTTTTGATTAGTAGAATCTTACGTGATATATTTTATTTTTTAGTACGGCGACACACCCCTGCACACTTCCGCGCGATACGGCCACGCTGGCGTCACGCGGATCCTGATCTCTGCGCTCTGCCGCGTCTCTGACCAAAATAAAGTAAGTGAGAATCATGTAGGTATTCATTTCTTCGTTATTTCAAATTTCTCGGTAGATTTCGGAGGGAAGCAATCTAAGATGTTCCCTCCACTTTTTCACGACTCTTCGAATTCCCACTTCAGTGACTATATGTACCTATATCGCGGGCGTAGAAGAAAAATTTACGAAGTCCATTTTACTGCAATTCATATTTTAGCAACACTAAGCTCACAACTGTTGCCTACTTTAGGTTTTCTCAATTTTTTTTTAAACTCATTTTTACGGATTTGGAGGATTTTCCTTGTACGACCACGATACACAAGTCGATATACTGTCTCCCAATTTTCCCAATTACACCCTTCAATATTCACATATCCCGTATGCAAACATTCCATATGCACAGGGCCTGATCTAGGGGGCGCAAGCAGGACAACTGGCCAGAGCGGAGAATTTGGGAGTGTCAAAATTGGTTAATTGGTAATTTCTGAATATTAAATTTTGTGTAAATAAGCAGGCTTTTGTTATTCAACAAATACCTACAAAAATTTCCAATCACTATCAAAAATAATATTTTTAATAATGTTTTATAATTAAATATAAAGTGCGGCAAAAGTAATTTATACTCCGAACGGCGGAGGAGCTAGATCCTAGATCCGGGCCTATGCACTCTTACAAACCGTCACACACTGTCAAAACATCCGCTCACCTTCCTCCTCCCAAAGCTTCACACATTCGTCCAGCCCCGCATGATACTCCTCCCTCATCCCTCCTGATACTCGTCCCGAGGTAAAGCCGTGCTTATCAGCCGTGATGCCCAACCGTAGAACGGCGACACGGCGCTGCACATCGCGGCGGCGATGGGCCGTCGAAAGCTGACGAGGATCCTGCTGGAGGCAGGCTGCGACCGTAGCCTGCGTAACAAGCAGGGGGAGACCGCGAAGGACATAGCGCGACGCAAGAACCTCGCCGAGATACTGGAGATAATCGGTAAGGCGCGGGGCAAGAGCAGGACGCGCAGCAAGAGCCGGGAGGAGGACGTGGCGGTCGTGGTGGACAAGGTGGACAAGGTTGACAAGGTGGACGGGAAGAGCGTCGGCAAGAGCGAGAAGAAGCGGGAGAAGGCGGGCAGCGGGACCAGCGGCAGCAGGGACAGTTGCACGAAGAAGGAGAAGAAGAAGCTGAAACCGTCCGGTGGCAAGCAGAACCGGGTCCACTTCGAGAAGGCGGTGATGGGGAGGCAGTGGTCCCCGTACGGCTGCCACTACTACCCCGACCCGGAAGCGTTCCCCCAGCCGCGTTTGGACTCCCTGCCCCCGGACCCGTTGGCCCGCGGCGAGCAGTATTACCTGGACCTGGCCGGAAACATCAGGAAGGGCCCAGTAGGGGTGGGTTACACGTGCTACTGCGCCCCGTTCTTCCGGCACATGGAGGCTAAGCTGGAGAGGGACAAGGCGGAGCTGAAGGCGCACATAGACCAGGCCCACGAGAGGCTCGACCTGAAGGTGGCTAATCTAGAGAGGAGGACCAGGGGACAGATCTCGGAGCTGACCAGATGCGTGGCCGCGGAGAGGTCCAGGTGCGACGAGAGGCACGTGCACCTTCAGCAACGCCTCGCGCGCGGCGGTAGAGGCAGGCACAGCGAGAGACCAGCCAAAGCAGCGTTCAGCGGGGAACACTCGTGCCCGCCAGCCCGCGCCAGGTCACTGGAGGACCTCCTCGACGACAGACCACACGAGAGGAGCTTCGAGATACCAGGCGAGACCACCATCCACCGCGGCAGCTTGGACGACCTCGATATACCAGCCATACCCAGGCTCAGCAAGTCCATGAGGGACCTACCCTCCGGCTCCGGCGTCTCCAGGTCAACCCTGAGGGTGCTCGACGTCCCTGCCAGGCTGAACGAGACTTTCGACGGGGTGATCAAGCAGGACCGCAGCTCGCCCCTCGGCGCCGCCTCCTCGCCGTCCATCGGCTCCAGGCAACAGGTCCATCAGCAACGCGTGAGTGTGTAATCGCTGGTAATTTCGCTGGTCACCGAGTGCCCACGGAGGTGTTGATTAAGCCGCGGGTTTAATCGCGCCCATCGCGCGCGAGGCAATTCAAACCGACGCGGCTTGTCGACTTTGAATAGGGTCCCGAGTCTATTAACGGGACGGAACTGGAGGCGAAACGGGTTCTTTTCGAGCATTTCTATTTGCCCTTTGTACCACTCGCAGCGGAACAGTTCTTCTCGCTAATAAACGTGGGAGTCTTTCATATCGTAGTTTAGAATCTTGAGTAAACGTGGAGATAGAATTAACTTTTTTAATTTTTTTGGGTGTTGGAATTATGAGTGCCATAGGTAGAGCTTCTTAATTTACCTTTGTAGACGTTTATAAATATTGTACCGACGGGGGTGTTAGGGAAGGAGAAATTCCTCTAATAAATCTGTTTGGAATTATGAAACATTGCGGTGCTGAATTCCTCAGGATCTTTCGTCTCGGGACCACGGCATGGGCTCCTGCCAGGAAGAGAGCAGCGCGACGCGGAAGAGCGAGGACACCTCCAGCGAGTGGAGGTCCTCCGGCCGACGGAGCGTTCATGAGATGATCAAGCGGTTTCAGCAAGTACCTGGCATGCACAACGGGTGGCGAGGCGCACGCTCAGGCAGCAGCGAACCGACCAGCCCCGAGCACAGCCAGTGCTCCCAAAATCAGAGGGTTCAACCCCAGGGTGGCGTGGGAAATGGCTGGCATGGAGAAGGTGAATTTAAATCTTAAACAATTTGACAAACTCTTGTGAAGCTTCGGCGCTTCTCTGTTGTTCAATGCTCCCTCTAAAGCCGGGAATCCACCAAGAAGCTAAGCTATGCTATGTGATGCTATGCTATGCCACTACGTTTTAAAAAAAATTAGCTTCAACGCATTCTTATGGAACCGTTTCCACCAAAGCTAAGCTAAAACATAGCATAGTATATAGGGAATATTCAATCCCGGGATCCCGCGATCCCGGCTGTTTTTTGGACTCCAAAAATCCCGGGATTTGATATAACGATTCCCGAGAATTTCGGGACTTTTTAAATATGTGAATTACTTTAAGAACGCCTCAAAAATATAAAAATGAACAGAATAAATAAACATAGTCATTACATACTAATAAGGACAATGATAATAATGATTTATTTAAATAATAATATTAAGTCACGTGTAACTAACTAAACTATATTTATTTTAACAATGATATTCTCACTTTCCGTTATTTCGAAATCGCGCGAATTGCAAATCGAAACTTGTCTGATCACGTAAAGTCGAAACATCGTAGATATGTACTTTACATGCTTTGCTCTTTCTTCGTTCGCATTTTCAAAAATCTTCATAATGGTTTACTGATATTATCTACTTATTGAGACTTTATTATTATTCATTATTCTACTGTTTTTATTGTTAAAAATGATTTTAGCTTATGTTTCCGATTAATGATAGATAGTTAGTTTGTTTAATTTAAATAAAGATTTAGAATTTTAGCACATAATAAATCATTTTATTTACTAAATTTTTCTATTACCCAATCCCGAGATAGACTTTAAGAAATTGAATTCCCCAATAGTGTAGCATAGCTTAGCTTACCTTCCCGATGGATTCCCGGCTGAACTCTGGGATCAAATAGCTTTTGGATAACAAGAATGAAATTATTCTTACATTTGCGTGAATTAAATTTATTCTACTCGAATATGATGCAGTGACACGCGTGAGTTCTCTTTGAAATTATCGCCAGAAACGTTGAACACAGGTAACGATAGCGAGAGCAGCGAGGGGGAGGACGACGAGCAACCGGAAGCACTTAGCGGAGGGATCGCTGTGAAAGGAGTGATATCGGAGCACGTGCATTACAACAGTATCGCCAGAATGCCATTTAGGTCCCGTAATGCGGTTTATAGCCCGACACCGCCTTTGCACGATGCACACAATGATTCAGGGTATAGCACTCGCATGTATGGTTCAAGCAAGGGTGCTTCACCTTCGTTATCAGGTAAAAATAGTGTCCTGTTACTTGTGTCCATAACACTATTCCAATAGAACTCAAGCCACCTTTTCATACAAATTTATCTGTTTGTCGTAATATCCTTATCTGTATTTGTACACCCTTGTATGTACCTATACATATTTTTATAAACCTCTGTGCCTCTCGACATCACTATACTAATATTATCTCCGAATCGGAGTTTCGTTTTCATTATAAATCAAGTATTTCTTTAAAAAAAAAAAAAAAAAAAACAGTAGATAGTAAGTTCGTACGTTTCAGGCCAATTGGAATGCGACGTGATTCTCCCAACCACCCCAAACGCATTTCCCAGCGGTGAGCAGCTGGCTGCGCTGTTAGAGCAACCAAGGAACCACGATCTCACGGTCTACGAATGCGGTGCCGACAACGTTGTCATTAACATCGGAACCGCGAGCCTCGTTTAAAACGTGGAGCGCATCATTTAAATGACACGACATTTCACGTACTTCCAAAGACATCCATTCTCCACGACTTAGCGATACCCAGGTACTCAGGTGTTTACAAAATAACGAAACTGTTGTGTATAAACATTTATTCGATATTAAGCGACTTTGTACAGAATGTACCTTGCTTCAGAGACCGAGGCGCTATCGTTTTGTAAATAATCTATAATTATACTTTAGGATATAAACTTGTGGAATTGTAAACTCTCGCGGAAAGTTCATCCAAATTTCTATCCTGGCTACGTATTTATTTGAAGAGGCGCCGAAGTGGATGTTAGAAATGTAATTTTAAGAAGACAAGTATTAGGAACAGTGGCACACTCGGGATTTAATCGTAGGGGAGATGAGTTGAACGGGTGAAAATATTTCTAATGCAAGTTCAGTAAAATTCTTGAGGTAATTGTAAAAATTTATTTAAAGAATAAAAGTCAGCTTTCTTTTTTTTTTACAAAGCACCTTCTTTGGGGGTGTCAGGCCCCCTGGAACCCCCATCTGGGTGCGCCACTGATTACGAGATGTATTTTGTAAAAATTGAGTAGATGATAGAGAAGACTGTTGTCCACTTAAAGGCCGTCGCGCATTTTGGCGAAGCGCAGCGCGGCAAAACAAACGAATTTAATCGAAGAAATTAATAATAACTAATTAATTATCGCTGAGAATTGTTTATAAACTTTTCTCTTTGTATCGCCGCGCTTCGCCAAAATGCGCGACGAGCTTAATACTTTTTTTATCATCTCGTGTATGTATATCGTTCTTTTGAAAGAAGAGATCCTTATCGTCGTCTTTATTGTCGGAGGCGTTGTGTATGTACACGTAAATAGGTTGCCATGTACTACAGAATTAGGTTAAATTATATTTATTATATACGTGTATCATAGTATGTACATGCTTTTCTTTATTCACAATATCGTCACGTTAATGGTAAATATCTCGGTTTAGCCTCGTACGATTAATTACAGTTTAATTCTCTCGTTGCAAAACTGAAATGTACTCTGCAACGATAGACGTGATTAAATAACAAACGATACTTTCGCAAACTACCGTGCCGTTTTATTTATAATACAGACGCCGATGCGTACTCTGCTATCGATGAATGATACAAAGGTATGCCTGTTAAAGAGTTCGAATTTGCGTTATGGATTTCCACAACGACGTAATCACCATTATTTACGGGCCTCTTAATGTCAGAGTCTTTTTCAGTTAGCGCTTCTATATTCGGAATTAAAACCCTCGTGTTACCATCATTTCTTCCCTGAAGGTACTCGGTCGAACGTTTGCTGACCTAAGGTTCAAATAAAAATTAATTAAAACCATTTCAAATACCATAGAACCTACCACAAGGACGGATTTGTACATATATAGGCTAAGTAGGCTGCAGCGTAGGGCGAAAAATTTTGGGGAGCGGTAAATTTTGGGGAGCGACAAATTTTCGGAAGCGGCAAATTTTGGAGCGGCGAATTTCGAGCGAAAGAAATTGAAAAAGTTTAAACACAGAAGCTTGAGACAACTTTAAAAACAATTCCCTTTCTTGTCATCTACCAAATTAGCAATAACTCATACGTGAGTTGTTATATCGAATAAATTTTAAAATTATCTCAACTCTTTTAAATTAAAATATTTGATGATATTTCACGGAAAGGGCGGTGCACGCTTGTTAGCCTAGAGGCACGAAATCTCCAAATCCGCCTCTGTCCTACTTTCATTATTAAACCACAATTGTATTATTCCGAATGATAAAATTATTTTACCCCGTCGATAAGTACAAGCTGCAGCTGTCCAATCTGTAATTTATTCGTTTTCTCTACTTCACTCCTATACAACGAAATCATCCTACCGAGACGATCCTTCTTCACGCTCTGCTCCACGTCGTCCTTTAACCGGCGATGTGCAGTAGTTTTCTGAAAGTAAGGACCGGTTTTATAGCAGTGAATACCTTTACTCCCTGTAGTATAAATGTAATTCACAAAGTATTATCCAATACGAACTAGAACAGATGTATACAATTATGAGTTACCTCCCGCATGCTGTACGAGAATAAGAAAGCTTTATTGTATTTCACGAGTTTCATCAATGACAACGTATCTTCAAACTCTTCCTCCGTTTCCCCACAGAATCCAGCAATAAAATCGCTGGAAAGATATATATTTGGAAGAATATCGCGTACATGGTGTACCAGCTCCAAGTATGCTTCTCTCGTGTATCCCCTTCTCATTCTCTCCAAGACCGTAGAATTTCCACTTTGCGCGGGC
This sequence comes from Andrena marginata, assembly GCA_963932335.1. Lineage (NCBI taxonomy): Eukaryota > Metazoa > Arthropoda > Insecta > Hymenoptera > Andrenidae > Andrena > Andrena marginata. The sequence goes on along the minus strand of OZ010659.1, from coordinate 48,469,872 downwards.
AGGTGAATTTCGTTGCAAATATTCGGCCTCTCGGCTATCAGTTGCAGAACTTCGTCGGGGAAGTCCTTGGGATGGGGCGATGTGAATCTAAAAAATGATTCTCAATGGACGCTGCATTTTGCAGCGGTGAAAGGCTGTAGACATAAATATACACAATCTGTACCTTATCCTCATTTCTGGATTAATAAGCGAGACCTCGTCTAACAGGTCGGAAAATCTGCGTCCCCCTTTCTTCTTTTTGTACACCGTTTTGAAACCTTTAGCGAGATGTGTCTCTGCATTAGGAGCTGTATAAAACTCTGATCGTGAGGTGTCTCTGTAACTGTTCACATTCTGTCCGAGAAGCACTACCTCCTTTACACCTTCATCGGATAACGACTGAATTTCGTTGACTATACTGTCGATCGGTCGTGATCGCTCTCTTCCTCGCGTGAACGGCACGATGCAGTATGTACACATGTTATCGCAACCTCGCATTATTGTACTGAAAACACCAGTACAGAATATTATATTCACAGTGTGGATTATGTGTTGCAAGATAATACTGTGGAACACGATCATTTCGTGCGGCTATAAAAGGGGATAAGTAATTACACAAAAGCCCTTGTGGAGTCTGGATCCAATCGTACCGGCGTAATATCTGCGTACGTTTCGTCGAAAGACAGGAGGACATTAACAGCAGTTTCGTGATCCGGTACAGAGAGGAGCCTTGGTAAGTCCTTGTAACTATCTGGTCCAGCTATTACGTCAACGAGGCGACCTCTGTCTAATATTTTCTCTTTTAATCGTTCCGCCATGCATCCTGTGTTATAAACGAATTCGTTGTAATGACAACCTATTGCGTTATTTACAAACTGAGAGAAATTCAGTTATACCTAATAAGCCTATTTTCATAGATTTCTTCCTCTTTCTGATACCATTCAACATCTGTAGTTTGTTCCATATCTTCTGTTCAGCGCTATCTCTGATGGAACATGTGACAAGTAGAACTATATTTGCTTCTTCTACATTTTCTACTTTCTTGTATCCGTTCGACTTTAAAATTGACCAGATCACCTCCGTGTCGTTGACATTCATTTGACAGCCATAAATTTCGAAATAAACTGAAATCGAAACAAGAGTATATTATTTTAATTTTATTAGTAGTTTGTGATTAATTTCTTGATTTATATTCTCTGTAACTATTTACCTTTTTGATCACTGCCATCGATACTTTTAATATAAGGGATATTTGGTACGATGATAGGATCGATAACATCTATACTTTCATGAGTCATGAAATTTTTTAACGAGGGACCATTCTTCGACAGCTCTCTAAATTGCGTTAGGTCGGTAGCTTTTTTATTGACCTCTTTAGACGCTTCTAATTGAGCAGCAGTCAAATGTAACATTTGACATCGTTGGAAATTGTAAAGAAATGCATTCTTGTATTGAATGGAACGCTTTTTAATAAACCATTCTCCTAACAATTTATTACACGCTTTCGAGGATTTAATTTGTTTGAACGAATTCAACACAAATATGATGCTGCTCATGGTTAATGATATTATCGTATTACTCTACAATGTCTTGCAAAATAATGGTGAATTATAAATAAACACTGTCGAACTACAGATTAGTGGGAACAACATTTATTCATATTATTTTCGTTAGACGACAATGGGAACAAAGAATGTCAATGTAATGAATACATTTGTTGTTTGCTTTTTCAATTTAGTTCATGATATCTCGATGTTCTCCAAGGAGAGGTGCTCTTTTAATTCAATTTTTACAGTATATGGATAGTTTGCATTTAATCTTTGAAGAAATGCACTTCTATACGTAATTGCAATGTTATGTATATACTTGTGTTGTTCATAGACGAAGGAACGCTTCCCATCACTTCCCATCTACCGGCGATACCTATGAACTACGCTGGACGATTGAAGTATATTAATACCTTGCGAGCTGAACAAAAACAATTGTGCCAGTTGTTTCAATTCTAACCGCTAGTAGGATTCCAATCGAATTCTACTCTGAATTGGTAACGTTGCGTGCCACACGGAAATGGTAAGTATGAAAAAAATTTAGGTTTAATGTAAGGCAGTGGTTCCCAACCTTTGAGTCGCGAAGTGTTTTTTGAAGATCGCCACGGTCATTTTTACTTAATGATTTTTAACACTTTATTCTAATATGGTTACATTATCATAGTCTGTTAATAATGTACTCTGATTTTTCATAAATGAGAGAAAGAAAATGTTTACTTTACCCTAATTGAAGGGGGGGAGTCGCGGGTTATTTGAAAATATTCAATTTATAATAATAACAGGGGATCGCGACACGAAAAAGCTTGGGAAACACTGATGTCTATTATATTTTCTATATCTCGTCTGTGGTTCTTAGTTTGAACCTGTTCTACTGCCCAATATGTCGTACTGTAATTAGAGCGATTATTAATTGTGTATTATTTCTGCTTTGCAGTTAAGGAATTGGTACGTAAAAGGCGCTAAATGCGATCACCGGCTGCACTATAGATGCATTCGCCGATGTGGAAATTGCACAATTATGAATTACATTTGTAAGATTTGATTATAATGCATTTCAATAAAAGGCTGCTAATAATAAGTGATAAAAGAGTATTATTATTTAATGAGCCTTTCTTTCACAACTTACTCCTTCCTCCTATTCCAAATTACATATAAAAGACATACTAATCTCACAGAAATCAAAATTTCGACCTCGCAACTTCTCTTGCAGGTGCAGCAGCGAAAATCTGCCTCTCTTGCAGGTGCGGCACTTTAGAAAACCCTTTGTTCCGAAATTCATTGTACGATTCTTGCACCTGCAAGAGAGGCAGGTTTTCGTGCTGCACCTGCAAAATCGAAAAAGTCCTCACACCGCATGACCCACAAAACTGGGAATTCTAACTGGTCGACAAGCCAAAATAGACATCCCTTTTCCCACAGAAATCAAAATTTCTATAGGAATATGTAAATGGTATTTCTGAATAATAATACAGATTTTCCAAGTTCTTTCCACTTTATTTGCATCAAAGTGTTACAATAGAGTTTAAAATATATAATTTCACTTTGTTGGTTATATAAAATCACTATTTTCTTGTGTTCTTTATTAAGGTTTCCATCATTTGGCCCACATAAAGTTCCTGTCCCTGGAGAAATATTCCCAGTTTCACCTCTAACAAGAAGAAAAATATCTTTAGTAATCTGTCTTGTCTATTATAAAAAATACGACAAATGTTAAAACATAATTTCATGTAAAACCTATAAGCAATTTTATCTCCCCCATTTAAGTTTTATTTCATATGGAATACATTTAAACGCTGTACGCAATTCTACTAGCGCTAGCGTATCAGTAAAGTACACAGTAGACGTATAAAAATAACAACAGGTAAAAAGAATTAGGTTATGTCATTTAAATCTCATTTGTTTGAAGGCAAAATGAACTTATCGATAGATACTACTACATTCCAACAGTGACCAGATACACATTAGAATCAATTTGTAGTATTGTAATCAGTTACATGTATGTATTCCACGCTTCTATTCCAATCTCATTCCCGTATTACTTCAATCGAATTAATTAATTTTTCAAACCGACTTTTCAGCTTGTTTACCTTTTCGAACTTTTTCTAAAAACAGAAAACCTACTCGGTATCGCCGCTACATTTCATACATGGATTAAAGTTCAGTAACTACTTGTTTACATACCTTCTTCTTCGCACCTTTTAATGTAAACACTTTTAAACAGGTAATAAAAAGAGAAATTTGATAAACGAAATAACGAAACTTTTTTTACATATATTTTATTAATATGTAATAGTATAAGAATTTAATAGTGCGTTAGTTAATGATGAGCAGCTGCTTTCCTCATCTGGACAAGGATGTTTCCAAGTTCCTCACGTTTCCTTTTAGCTCTAATGTGTGTTCCCAACTATAAAATTGTTAAATGTGTTATTTATGCAGTACATAAGAATTCGTAATATTATTTATGGAGTAAATATGAAATTTGCAAAAATTAAATTCGTTTTGAATACACTTACCCTCCGCTTTAAGAATTTCAGTGCACGTTTATCCTTGGAAACTTTTAACAACTCCATAGCACGCTTCTCATATGGTGCATGTCCAGTTACCTCACGGATTATATCTCTGACAAACTTGTCGTGTTTTGATTGCGTCTGTAATTACAAAATTAAAAGGGTTTAATATCATCTATTACTAGCCATCAGCTACTAATTGGATAAAGTAATTCACGATTACTCAAACAGAAATACAAGCAAACCAAATACGTATTTCACAATGTTTACATTCATACTTTAATTTGTCACCAGCAATTTCATCAAAAGTTTTTCAGTAAAACAAAGTATTTGGAAGTTCTTAGACGATAGAATACAAGGAAGACATAATAGCGTATTTGCTCGTAGCTTTCATCTAATCAAATACAACAAAACTTGTCTAACTCGTGTTTTCAATCGAAGCAGTACACAGTTCGACCTTGCTTATTAACATGAAATACCTACCCCCTTCATTCTGGCTGGCAAAACACACACCGTCTCCCTCTTCTCATTCTTATTTTTGGTCGCACGGATCTTGGTCGTTTTGTGGCCCTTATTGAGACCAACCGCTAATTCGTATCTCGGAGCCATCCTGCAAGAATAACACCGTGAGTTTTGCAGGTTAGGTCACAACCCGAGAATGTTAAATCGCACGTCGCGCGATAATATTGCGTATCTTATGTTCCAATAATTTGTGATAGTACATTGAAGTAGAGAAACACTAACGTTTCAACAGGATCATAAGAATATTTTAAGATTCAGATTGACACAAACCTTCTCGGCTTGATCACACACGCAGGAAAGAAATATGGTCCTGCTTTCAATGCAAATCATTCGTTCCCGCTTCGTGCGCGTGCGCGATGGTGCGAACGTATCCGATTTACAAAGAAAGCGATGCAAAATTCTCTCCAATCAATTCGATTGACACTGCGTAAATATTAAGAAACGATCAAAATAGTTTATTGCAATCGCATAATGAATTAATTATCAATTCTATTGAAGATATTCTAATACGATTATAGAACGAAGAGAATTTCAACTGTTCCCAATATATTTAAACTAAGGATTGCTAAAATAATTAAGTAATAAAGAAGTGCTTTTAATACAAAATACGCTGATCTCTTTATCATTTTAACATTTATCATTTTGACTGGAGTCATCGTCAAGAATTTCAAAGTCGATTTTCTCGAAAATGAAGCACAATAACAAAAAATGTTATTCCTTTTCCTCAACTTATTTACTTGTTATATATCGAAAAAAAAGAGTAACTTTTGTTCATATTGCGCTATATTTTCGAGAAAATCGACTTTGAAATTCTTAACGTCGCGTCCAGTCGCGCATAGGGAATCCTACCCTAATGAAACTCACGAGCGATTTGGGCGCAAGTAGAATTCGCCCTAAAATATTTCGGTCAGAAAGCGTTTTGCGACAAAATACAAATCCCTATGTTTCATCCGGTGGTCATACTGCTCGCAGCGGTCAAACCTGTCCCAACTTCACGATTATGATTCGTAATTGCTGCGGTGTCAGTTTTTTGAAGTCAATTTTTTAACTTATATTACAAAACGGCATGTTCGTGATATATACGATCCTACCGCTTTCTTCAGAGGTATTCATTCCGTAACGTTTATTCCTACTGACAAGGAACAATGTCCAAAGTGAAAAACATTCCGAATAACTTAACCAAATGGGATCTGTCAGAGGACCCGCTGGCACCGTTGACCGATCGTCAAAAGGACTGTTTATTAAGCTTGGAGGAGGAATTATTTCCCGACAACACTATCAAGGCCGAACAGATAGGTGGTACCGAGTGCGCCGACGAAGCAGATAAAAGATCAGTACAAATAGAACGGTGTCAAGATCTGTTAGAACATTACAGTTCGTTGGAACAGAAGTGTATAGCCAGGAAAGATGTGAAGTACATGTCCTACCTTAACGAACTCCAGGCAAGGCGCGACGAGTGCCACGAACTTTGCCTACAAATAGAGGAGGCGCTGGAGAACTTTACGATGTTGTTCAAACAGTATTCGGAGGTGTCGGATAAAACCACCTCTCTGTACAATGCCAGCGAACAGCTGGACTCCGATCAGAGGAAGTTGAATACCACTATAGAGAACATCACGGAATACGTGAAATATTTCAAAGATATCGATATGATGATGGAAAAACTTGAAGCGCCAACGTTGTCCGTAAACAGCGAGATGTTCTTTAATATATTGAATAAAATCGACACGAACATAGATTTCGTGCAGGGTAATTCTTCGTTCAAAGAAAGTAACACTTACTTAATTAAGTATAAACATTGCCAGTCCAAAGCGCTGTCGATGATACAGAATTATATCTTTAATTTATTTAGTAAAACTACGGAGAGTATTTTAAATTTGAGGGATAACGACGATTCCCAGGATAACGGGGATGCGGCCCTGGCGCTTTTCTATGGGAGGTTTCAAACCATATTGTCTAAAGTTAAACCAGTCGTAGAACAGATCGAGGCGAAGTCGTACAAGCGGCAGGAATACGACAGTTTATTGTCGGAATGCCAGCAATATTATTGGAGTCAAAGAGGATTGGTGCTAGGGACTAGCGTGCAGAAGTCTCTAATGTTTGTGAAAGAGAAATACAATGGCGATCATTGTAGTTTGGTACGAAATTCATGCGCGTTACTGTTACACGCGTCGATGGATGAATACAAATTGTTCTATGAATTCTTTTCCAAGCCATCTAGTGGATTAACAGCATACCTCGAGAGTCTGTGTACTTCTCTGTACGATATGCTTAGACCGTTCATCATACACATTAATCATTTAGAGACGCTAGCTGAGATTTGTTGTATCTTGAGGATCGAGATGCTGGACGAATACGTTCAAAACAATTTCGAGCCCTTAGAGGGATTCGGAAACGTTTGCCTGCAACTGTTGCACGACGTGCAAGAGAGGCTTGTCTTCCGTGCGCACCTTTATTTGCAATCGGACGTCCTGAATTACAATCCGTCTCCGGGTGACTTGGCGTATCCGGATAAATTGAAGATGATGGAAGATATAGCGGAGTCGATTAGAGAGGAGTATCGGCAGACAAATATGAAGAAGATATCAGTGTCGTCTAACGAGGATAATATGATGGAACCTGTATCTAGAAACCATATCGTAATAGATTCTATTTATCAAAAGACACACATGGGTAACTCACCCGCGGATCTTCATGGAATGTGGTACCCGACAGTCCGAAGGACATTAGTTTGCTTATCAAGACTGTATCGATGCGTGGACAGATCTGTCTTTCAATCCCTAAGTCAAGAAGCAATATCTCTCTGCGTCCAAAGCATAGAGAACGCGAAGCAGGAGATCGAGAAGAGGGCGACGCCTTTGGACGCGGAACTCTTCCAGATAAAACATTTGCTGATACTGCGGGAACAAATCGCGCCGTTTCAAGTGGACTTCACTATAAAAGAGTACAGCCTAGACTTCTCCAAAGTGAAAACTGCGGCGTTTGGTCTGCTGGAGAAAAGCGCGAGATTTTTTACTCTGTCTAATAACGCGTTGCTGGAATTTTTATTAGAAGGTGCGCCGCAGATGAAAGAGCAGCTGATAGACTCGAGGAAATATGTGGATAATAAGTTAAAGTACACTTGCCAACGACTTATACAGCACGCCACGTTTATGCTGATACATCCAGCTTTGAAATTATTGGAGAAAGAGAAATCGTACGCGAATGCTAGCAATTCAGATAAACCTCAGGAGCACGCTCTAGGGAGCCCGCAGGACGTTGCTGCAGCGATTAGCGAAGTACTGCGGATAATTAAATTCAAATGCCCTGAAATTCAGCAGCTGATGCAGCTGTATCTGTCCAACAAAGAGACAGAATTCATTCTATTCAGACCGGTGAAGAACAACGTGTGCGCCGCGTTTACGCAATTGTATCAGGTGTTGAGTAAATATTACAATACGGAGGAACTTCTGCTAATCGCTTGCCCACTGCCGGAGCAAATCTCCGTGATGTTAAGCTCGTCCAGCCTTGTTCATGGAAAGAGCACGCAGACTGCTGCAAAGAAAGCATAGCCAAAACGGACTAACGAACTTCTGTAATTATATACTGTACATTAATACTATTTTCGAATTGTAATCAATTATGAATTTTCTTCAAAGGAAATGCTTGCTTTTAAAATAAATAATAATATATAGAGGTCCCACATTTTTAAATGTATCATATAGGATGTATATAAACGATGGAAATATAATTTATATATAAAGAGTAGTTGAAATGTTTAAGTGAAATTGCATAAACAATTGTAGCGTGTACAATCTCGAATTTAGGGAATAGTTCGTAATATTTTAATTCTTTGTAACGTACTTTAAGAATGTGCAATTTTTATATCGAAGATGTACATATTTGAAGTATAAAATCACGTCAGATAAAACCGAATTTGTACGCCTCTTGAATTGAGGTTTATAATCTCGAATAAATGTCGACTGGAATTGTGTGTAATAATCAAAACGATACCATACTTCGAAGATATACCGTAATGTCATTATATGATTACTTTTAATCAATTCTTAATTCACACAGAACTGATATTATCGCGGACATATGTGTATACGCCTTCCACTTGTTTCAATACCAATAATCAGTTCTTATCGTGTATCAGTTGGATCCAAAAATGAAAAGGCTTGATTAATTAAAATTAACTTACAAATCCGTTATGTTCGCAATTTTATTTTATGCAATGAATCGCCACTCAGGTAATCGTGAAGAAATATCGATATTATAAAACCATCGGAAACGTATAAAACTACTATTACACGGTATATTATACAGCACGGACCACCGGAGTTAATACATTAGAAAGAGGCTGATATTCTTCCCGCGAGTCACTCTGGTAAGCTTCCAGAGGGAAACGCCGGTTGAACTCGTCGGTAACGTTGGCAACTGGTGGATTCAAGTATTCCTTTACACTGACGTATTTCGGCCCGCCGAAAGTATCCAAAACCACGATCGTCATTATCTTCAGTTTGGCAAAGTAGAAGTGATGATCTGCAATAACGCAAGCGATTATTTAGATAAATAGACGCGACAGTATTATTTACTAATTAAAATTAATTAATAGGCGGATTCTTACTTGGTGGCATATTAACTAATTTCGGATGACGATTGAAGAAAATCTTTTCCGCTGTTTTAACCTCCACACTGTCGTTCCTCAACTGTTTACGAGAAAGAAGTACGTAATTAGTAAATTTGTCGATCGTGTTAATAGAGGCGAATTGATACATAAAGGGGTCATTTTGGTAATCGCGCTGCAAAATTCGGTAACATTCAGAGTTTTTTTTCCTCAGTGAATACAACGAATAACAATGTCAAACTTTTTTTCATTTATTAAGCTACTTATAACGTGTACGGAACCATGTTTTAAATACACTTTTAATTGAGTTTTTCATTGCTATCTGGAGTTAAAAATCGCGCCTTTGAAAAGACGGCGGGAGTGATTTTAGCTCACACTCATCTGAAACAAAAAAAAAACGAAACTGATTCTTAATCCCTATGAGTACCGCTATCGCAGGTGCCAGAATTAACCACGCGAGTCAAAATTTAACAAAATTGCGCGCATTCAAAACTTCAAGTCTCAAAATTTTCCATGTTTAGTCGAAGTTTGAATCTGCGCAATTTTGTTAAATTTTTACTTACGTGGCTAATTCTGGCACCTGCGATAGCGGTACTCACAATGATTAAGAATCAGTTTGGTTTTTTTGTTTCAGATGAGTCTGTGAGCTGAAATCACTCCCGCCGTCTTTTCAAAGGCGCGATTTTTAATTCCAGATAACAATCAAAAAACACAATTAAAATTGTATTTAAAAAAATTGTTCCGTATACATTATAAGTAGCTTAATAAATGAAAAAAGTTTGACATTGCTATTCGTTGTATTCACTGAGGGAAAAAAACCTGAGTGTTGCCGAATTTTACGGCGTGATTAAAAATTCGCTAAAATTACCAGAATGACTCTTTAAGGACTTTTATATACTGACCGCTTTGATTCTCCCAGTTAAGAGTACCCTCGCGCAGCGGGGATCCATGGGGTCCCATTGTTTCGATTTACAATAGTCTCCTTGGGCCAGCGTCAGCAACACTGACACCCGATTATCTTTCTATGATTAAAACGTTATCAAATAAACAGGTTAATATTAAATATTAGGTGAAATCAATTAATAAACAATCCACGACGATAAAGGCGGTAGGTAAATTTTTCCGCTATTTATATCACAGTATTGATTGGATCTGTCACGTTACTCGCTGTCTTATCGGAGAAAGGTAACAGCGATCAATAGAGTTCGATCGATATGGAGCTTGTTTGGTAATATCGGGGGTACATGTATACAGTAATTCGTCGTTAGTGTCCCGTTTTTACCATGCGTTATAATCACGCTCACTATCCCCACCATTTCTTGGAATCCTTCAGTCGAGAGTGAGAGACTCCGACACGTGCGAGAGAGAACAAAAGAGTCGACACGAAGTTGTCATCGGCACAAAATAGTGTCCGCATCGCGTTATTGTTACGCCGCCAGCCCCGATCGTCGTGATTCTAACGAGGCATTACTGTAGTGGTACTTACAGCGAGATCTTGAGCCGTGAAGTCCAGAGGTGTGAGATAAAGATATGGAATACCGGATCCATTCCCCAAAAGTCCATCGGTGAAGGAAACTAAAGTCACCGCTGGAAACGACTCGATATCCTTTCGCGTGCTTATCGTCGCCACTGGTACCCAATCTATGCAGGGAGCGATCGGTAATAGAATTAGTACGCGATTAGATGTTTCCGCGCGAGGCAAACAATAATTAAGAACCATTTAGATTTAGACGATTCACAGTTTTTTCCTTTTAACAATATTGAACGTTACGATGTAATTTAAAAATTTGAAACCAGTAGAGAGAACTCCCAATTTCTTTTTTTTTTAACAACATTGAACGTTAAAATGAAATATGAAAATTTGAAATCAGTAGCTCGGTGAACAGATAGTTCACAAAAGTAGCGTATGTTTCGTAAACAAGTACGGATTAAAACGTGTAACAAATTAATCGCGGTACGTATTTGCAAGAGAGATAACCCGAACACAATCGTAATGGACACATTAATTTACAATTCTGTGTTTAAATTGATAGAAGAGTGAAATCTCTGTTTATTGTCAACAATAATCTCACGCGAGGACTTGTACCTCGTATGGTGAAAGAATTCAAATACGTTTGTTTGATAATATTGTGAAAGAAAGGAATAAATACAGCACATTTAAAGTGTACCGTAATTTAATTACTATGTTCTAGCAATGCTATCACGATCGATTAGTCGATTCGATTAATTGATTCAACTGTGTTTATAAACCGCTACTTATTTCTGCCGAACTTGAACTTTGAACGAACAATTAACAAGCTCGGTTTAATCTACAACACCATTGTCCGATTGAGCTGATTTTTTTCGTTGTGTCGCCAAAGATAATGAAACCGCATACGTGCTTGATAAACTTGAAGCCTCGTTACGCGATAAGTAAATCTAACGATACTTGGCGTTTTATATCGAAAATTTGGAATAGCGCCAAAATTGTGCTCACGAACCTAATATTAATTTCAGACAAACGATCTGCGCGAAGCGTAAGTACACTGATGCGTGCGCACGCACCAGCGGACGCGTTATTCTCGTCTACGCTCATTTACTCTTTGTACAAATACACTCTGAATTCCCATCATTTAAAATAGTATTTTATACCTCCCTTGACATCAATATTCCCCCTTTAAACATTTTACCTGTCACACTTTCGAACTATCGAAAACGCTGCAACTATACCATAAGTGCAATTATCCATACCAGCCTGATTCACGATGTATCTTGCCATTAGAGCAGCCTCGTTGATTGGCGGTGGATTAGAGATAGGTACCTCCTCCTGGTTCCTTTCGTAAATTCTATCCACATCGTGACTTTTGTGATGCTCCTTCTCGTATTTAGTGTCCTGCGAATAATTCTCGCGCAGCTCCCTGAACTTCTTCCACTTCAGAAACTCCTCGAACTGTTGCCATTCATCGCGTTGCGCCGCCGAAGCCCCCGTATACTTTTTCGCCTCGACCGTCAAGACCAAGAGAGCGGCGAATATCGCGAAACGCCAAATCATGGTTGCTGTCCGCGGCTGATTCCCTCGGAGGGTAAAACGTTCCCACTCGGCACACTGTACGCTCCTGTCGAATCGCGTTGCACTTGCGGTATTCGGTTTGAATTTCGTTCACCCGTCTCTTATATACTGGCGGATCTGTAAGAAGTATAAGCGAATGACGAATGAACGAGCACCAATGACTGTTGAGTTTGTCGACTCGAGCGAACTCGAGGCCAAGATATCGAACAACGAAATCGATCAAGGAGCTGCCCTACGCGAAGAGTGATTGCACTCTTATCGGTAAGCACCTTAACCTAACACGGGCGAAACGTCGAGCATCGCGTTCGGATTGAGCGGTGGTTAATTTAACACTTTTACCTGAAGCAGTGGTGAAAAGCAAATGACAGTGACGTTACAGAGTTTCACAGAATCGTGGGAAAACTGGGGGAAACTTCAGTCTTTTAACGTTACAATGATGCTTCAATATTCCCTTGATGACTCATAACTGAAGTCTTTCGAAACAAATTTACGGTTTTTCATCGGAGGTAATTTTATAATTGTTTCCTAATTTATATTTCGAGCTTGTAACTAAATCGAGTATGTAATCATCGAAATATTGAAGTGTAATTATGCAGAGGTTATTGTTACCCTCACATGGTAATGCCACTTTTCAAATTAGCTTGATTTTGGGTTGAACTATGAAATTATTAAACTATAGCGAGGAGCAATTAAAGATGCTTAATTGTAACAAAAATATTTCTATTGTAATGTAATGCTGAGATCTGGTGAGATTGCCTTTAACAGTGATTGTAATTACAAAACAAATGGTTGTCTTTTACCACTAATACCTATATTCTATGTATATTCTAGAAACAAGAAAATAAATAACAAATTCATGACTTTTACGAAGACTTAGGTGTATTGTTTTTATTTCTTAATTACAATATGGATTTTTAAACAAAGAGTAGTGGAATATGAATATCTATCGATACTTCTATGTAATTTGAATTTATGGCTTGCTCGAACAATGGAACGGAACAAGCAAATTTATTATCAGTCTTATAATCTTTACACCTGAATTTATCTCTTTATATATTTTTGAAGAACAATTTTGTAAGGCAAATTTCTGTCTGTACTGCGTTTGTCTATTTTAAGTACTTTTCTTATGCAGTGCATTCTTTACACACAATTTCTTTCTCGCGAACGTATTTACACGCGGAACATTGCTATTTGGCAAAGGCTGATTTCCATCCAATTTTAAATACTTCCGTTTCTATTAACAGAAACGTTTGACTTCGTTCCAAGCGATTGGATTAATTGAAATTGCTGAAATAAACACAAAACACGGCCAATTAAATTGAATTTGTTAATTGTATACTACGGCTCTGTATGCTCTCAATTTATCCGACAATGTAAAGTATGAAATGTATGTGGAAGATAAACGAATTTTCCTAAGAGTTTGCGATTAAATTTCTTCAACGATTATCGATGTTCGCCCAAGCTTTACAAGGCATCAATCGCATCGAAGCAATTCTATGAGCGCTGAGTAGTCGTAGCTTTTCAAAAGAAGTATCGCGCGACTACAACGAAAAGTAAATGTCGCACGGGATGTAATTTGCAACTTCAAGGGTGACTGTAAGAATTACAAGGTTTTCTTTTATCAAGATGGAGACGTTATGCATATATTTTAGTGATTAAGTCACTGCCTTACAATGTTCCTTCAACGAAAATAAACTTCGTAGAAATTTCAGAGAAATTATGAATAGAAATATTCAACAGGTGGATCTTACAGCACATAAATTGTATTTACACTGTGTACTCGTCAAAAACAATTCATCAATTTACAACAAAACATAATAATCTCTCTGAAAGAATTCGCTACCTCTAGCAATATATATATCGTTCCTAAATTTCTCTTTACAAAACTGTGCACGCATTAGTCGAATACCTGCGAGCCGTAATTTACCAGCGAATAAATGCACCGAACAGAAGAAGAGCCGAAATTGTTTCACGCTTGTTCGTGGATGCAATTATTGGACATTGTTTAACTCGGTAAGGCAGTGATTCATTGTTACCGGGGCAAAGATGCTTGATATGTATTAACACTGACCACAAACGATCCCCGCCTACCATGAACAGAGAATTTATCAACGCTGAGTGAAGCAACGATCAGTAAAGAGAGAAATGATAAGCGGACGAATAAGGTTAACGATTCCAAACAACGCACATTAATAGAGATAGCGATTCCCTTCGATAAATGTTATACACTCTCTCTCTCTCGTACAGAAACAACGTTTCCCTCCTCGTGTTAAGCAAGGTAAATCTTTTTTTTGTTATCTCTAATTCGATCCTCTTAAATTAACGCTAAAAAACGTTGTAACGATTGCACTGTCGACTTCACTAAAGTCATATCGTATTTTTACGCAACAAAATGTTACAGTATAAAAAATTACGACAAGTACGGGCTTCTCGAGTTAATTATCGCTAAACGGCCACGCTCGTCCCCAGCATTGAACGCTGATAAGTGTCTCTTTCCTCGTTCATTTCCGTCGTTCCGGCCGCGTAACACGCGACGCACAGCTATGCTAAATAGTCATTCTCGGTTCTCTCACCCATCGTGGTCGTCGTCTCTTGAGCGTAGCACACTGAACGTACCCTCACGTTACATCCTTTTTCTTCTTCTCGAACACGCACGGCGGCCATCGTGAACACGACCATCTTCTCGTCACGCTCACGCGAATATCTCCGAAATCGTCAACATACATAATAATTTATTTTGTTATATTACAATATAAGTCGTTCTACATAGTCAAGATAGAGAGCAGCGATTTCTTATTTTTTTTTTTTTTTACACTTCGATTGGCACAAAAGATGCGCGCGTATAGGCGTCGCGAGTGAAACTGAGGGGGTCGGGGGCTCATGACGCCGAGCGGACCCCCGTGCGGCCGTTCACCCCCTTCTATTTCCTCCGGGTTTCCAACCCCTTCAGTTAAGCTCGCGGTGCTACTAGATCGCTGGTTTCGATGAAAGAGAAAAATGGAAGGGGCGGGAAAGGGGAAGGGTTTGGGAGCAGAGTTGCGCATTATTCGAATAATGTTTGAAGTAACCGTTGATGGGCAACTAATATAAGTTAAACAACAATGACATTAAGTTGTAAAAGTCCTCCAAATCAAGAGGGTCTCTTCACAGGACATAAACAATTGAAAATTAGAAACCTGTTTCCCGATTTTGCCTCATAATTTTCAAACGAGCGTACTATTTTACAACTTAACATTATTCTACCTAAGTAGACATGGCGTTACAAACTGCGCAACGTTTACCGACTGCTTCTGGTGTTTCCTCAACATTACTAAATTCTGTTCTGTGCAGAATTAAAAGTTACCGTTGACAATCCATCTCAATAGTTATTCACCGCTAACGGGTACTACGCCGTGGGATTCCCTAGTTAAAGAATCTTCAGTCACGAACCATATTCCGTTCCTGACGCGGTAAAAATTCATTCGAAGAAACCCCTCCTCGAATACTCACTTCAACAAGCACTCGAATAACGCCAAACCCTATGAGGGAAGCGAGGGAGGAATGAAATGAAACAGAAGGAAAACGGACTGAAAACGAACGAGAGCAGAGAGGAAAGAGGGGCCGAGGGGTACAGAGTGACGTCGAGGGGGGAAGGGGGGGGGGCGAATAATACGTTTATCACTGATATGCATGATTGGGGGGAGGGGGGGCTTTGGGCTCGATTTCAGTTACTTAAGTACACGTGTCTCGCGCACGGGACCACGCCACTAGGACGTCGAACTGTACCAGCCGTTCGTCGCCGACTTGTTAGTCGGATGGTAGATGTGGAAGCCCGCGCCAGCCGCTGGATGATGGTAAAACTGCGTCTGCTCGCTCAGTCCTGCCGAGGCGTACGCCGCGGCGGCGTCCAACGCGCTCGGATGGACGGCGGCCGAGTACACCTGCGGCTTCAAAGGCAACGGTTGGGCCGGCTCGTACTGGTGCCGTAGCACGGGGTCTGTGTAAGCCGAGGAGCTCTCGTAGTTACTGATCACGTTCACCGGGTGTAGCTGCTGTTGCTGTTGCTGTTGCTGCTGTTGCTGCTGCTGCTTGTCCCTCGGCGAGACGGAGGACGGCGGCGTCATCGCCGAGTGGTAGTCAACGCTGTAGCCGCTGGCGGTCGAGTAGGAGGACACCAGGCTGGTGAAGGCGTCGGCGCAGCTGGTACCCGCGCCGGCTTTCTGATTATGCGCGGCAAGGACGAACTGGTGTTCACCGTAGGTACTTGACCCCTCTGACCCAGGCGGGGTAGGCAGGGGACCGCTCGGCGCTGTGTCCCCGGCGTAGTAGGTCCCACCCGACGACGGGGTTCTCGTGCTACCGGTGGACGTGATTCCGTGCACGTTCGCGCGTATCACGCTCTCCCTGTTAGCGTATAGCTGTCTGAGGAGAGCAGAGGCTGGCAGCGGGGCGGTGGTCGACTGCTGGGGGCTCAGGTGTCCCAGGTGGTGATGAGCACCGATCCACTGTATCGTGCTCCTCTGCTGCTGCTGCTTCAGCAGCGTGTCCGTGCTGAAGTCCGTGGGCTGGTGCAGCGTCGGCGAGTGTGCTTTGTTCAGGCTAGCCACGGGCAGGTGTTTGGACATCGCTTGCTCCAAGTCTTTCACGGAGGTGCCTGTACTGTCGGCGGTCGTCGTTCGATCTTCCACGCGTCTGCATTTCGGGCTGGCCGAGCAGAGCACCTGGTCGCCCCCTGAGATAGAGTGGTTCGACGGGGCCGGGCTCAGGGCGTGATTCCTCTCGTTACTCGCCACCTTCGTCGGCGCGTCCTCCTCGTCCTCCTCCTCCTCGTTCGAGCTGCTGTCCTCCTCGTGGATCTTCCGCTTGCGACCGCGTAACTTCACCTCCAGCGTGCTGATGCCACCGACCGTCGTCTGGGGCTCTTGCTGCAACTGGGCTATGTTGTCGTGGTGCCTGCTGCCGCGCTTCTCGCTCTCAGAGCCCCGGGTGTCCTCGCGATCTTCCGGTGGAGACCTGTGCGGGTGCTCCTGATGTTGATTAGGCGGCCCGCCGCGGCTTCTACCCTCTGGAATGCGGTGTTAAGTAGTTTCAACACGGCACAAAACGTTTTGCATTCGTGGATAAAAGTGGGTAGGCTGTAGTTGTATATTTTGTGGTTTTAATAAATAAAGATCGAAATACGATACCTCCTCTATCCGCATCCGGTGATCCATTTTCTGGGTCGTTTCCGGCGGCGTCCTCGCGCTTCACGCCCATCACACCGTCCTCCAATTGACAGCAGTCCATGATTAAGTTCTCATATTCTCGACCACTGAATAAGTGTAAATGACGAATTATTATCTTGCAGGAATATTATATGGTAGGATCAGTGATCGTTTTGCGTTGGATTTTGTGAAAGTGGAATCAGTCTTAAAATGATTAAGCGTTCTATTAAATGTATTTGTGATTTTAAAAAAGATTGAGAAAATGGAATATCCTAATATTTCTTCTATGGTAATGTTAAGCGTAACTTCGAGAAAGATCGTTGGAAACAGTGACTGCTTGCAATTTACCTTATGACATAATTGACACAGATGATATTTTGCTCCTCGGCGTTTTTCGAATTGCACACGACAGTGGCGCACGTCTGCAACCACGTGTACCCTCCGCTTTTGTTCATCAGCCTATAATAATGTGTCAACACTTGTCCCTTGTGAATCACTGAAACAAATCAATTCGTATCGATGAAGGCCACTCGATTGGCTAGACAACGACCAATTTTTTGCAAGTCGTCTTTAAAATATCGACTTATTCGCCTGAACGGAATATTCGTGTTGCGTTCTTTTATTGCTTGCTTTTCATTTGTATCTAGTAAAAAAAGACATCAAAATACTCACAGTCAATGTGAGACTTCCGAAGACGATTCGCATCTTCCCCATGGCACAATGTATAAAGATTTTTCCCCGTTAATTCGTCGGCCGTATAGTCTAATAATTCGGATACCCTGTAAACGAATATGGAGAAATAATTATGTGATTCTGAAGAATCTTAATAGATGAAGAATGAATTATAAATAAATAATAAAAGAATGAATTTTAATAAATAGATAATGGAGAAAAGTACTATAAAACGTGTTCTTAAGGTGGTCAATAATTCCATAGGCAACTTTAAGCTTCAATCATCTCCAAAACAATTGAGAAATACTTTTAAAATTCTAGAGTACTCCAATAGAATTTCACGTTAAATTAATATTTTTCAAATACGCGTTAAATTATTAAATTTCTTGTAAACACAATAGTTTCTTTCTTCTTTAGACATATTTCCCTTACAAATTATAATTTTTTAACCCCCTGTTTCACAGTTATCTTATCGATTAACTTCAACATTTCTGTGGGTTCTCAAATTTCAGCAAAATAATGTTTTCAACTGACGTATCCTTTTTGCAATCTGGATTCGTGTGCCGACGCCACACAATTTTTTAATCCTATGACAGCCAGTTTAAATTCATTAATCTTGAATGGTATAAGAGAAAATTCGTTGACCGCTCCAACGAAAAGAAAAATGCCGAGTACGAGTTATTAGCAGAGAAATAGTGCTTACTTTGGTTCACAGTGTGCTATCCGAAAGTCGAAGCTGATTCGGGTGACGAACATGTCGGTTTCGAGGCGAATTTCGTGCACACTCGGCGGAGGAAGTGCGATCGCTAAGCCGACCATGCCCATTAAAGGTGGTGCGTTCTTTCTTGAATGGCTAAACGTATACTGCGGTCTCAATCGGCATAGTAACAGTACGACCTGAATTTATAATAGTTAATTAACACACACGCTTTCGTTAATTAAATGTTGATTCACGAAATGTCGGGCATGGAAAATTTGCCCGCCTTCGGGCCAAGATAAATGTATCAGAAACTACTTTTAGCAATCATCTTGCCAAATATACATATATTATACAATAAGATCAGATTATATACAAGTGGCAAAGTATAACGCTTGACAAGAATATATTAGTTGATAGTTTTTATATATTTTTATGGCCAACTAGAATGAGGATATTTTAGAAGAAATTTGGAAAATTCTTTAATGTTCGAAGGTGCACGACACTCACCCTATATCCAGAAGACTTAAAATGGCATCCCCGTTTCGTTAGCGTGGATTTCATCCGCACGCAGAACGCTCGGTCGTATCCTTTATAAAGACTGGTTGCTGATAACGACATTACCGCAGACACTGTAGTTAAATTAATAAACATTCGATTAATTAATCATTTACGCGTCCTGTGTAAACGGTTAAGAATTTAACTTGAGAAGGTACGATGTGCCCCTCTTCCTAAATCGCCTTTCAAGCAACTAAATAATAAAAAAAAATTAAGTTCAATCATTTTATTTGAAATGCACTAAAAACTAAAAAAATAATTTTTTTCTTGTACTAAAATTTCGATGGTGATATGTCACTTTAAGTAAAATCGGGGGACATCAACTATAGTGTATCAATTTTCTGTCACAATACAATCTGTATATCGCAATGAAAATATATTGTTTCATTAATGCGAATGAAAACTATCTCACAACAAATTCATTTCGACGTTTGCTTCTGCATTAAAGTGATTCATATCCTGCTATGAAATATCCTGCCCCACGATTTTACTTAAATTATCACATCACCATCGAAATTGTAGTACAAGAAAAGAATTAGTTTTAGTGCATTTTGAGTAAAATCGTTTAACTTAAAAATTTGTTTTCCTCTGCAAGAAGTTGCAACAGTCATTCGTAGCTACTTGAAATTTATAAATTGGCAATCTCGTCGCGGACGACCTTATCGTGACGTAGACAGTGAAGAAGCTATACAATGACGATCACAAGAAAGTATAAAAGTTGATTGAGGGTGCCCCTATTTTTATCATAGATCCAAGAAGCTCCACAGAGTAACTCAGTGATACTAATACGATAATAAGCAGTGTGCAATTAATGCTTACTGCTCCACAGATGCAAAATATTGCAGAACTTTCATTTGACCATCACTGCATGCCCGAGTAAAAGGCAATCAATGCAGAAATTTACCGTCAGGATTCGCTGTGGACGTGGAGCCATGTTCCTCGGACGCTGCGCTGCTCGGCGACGCTAGTCCGGAACTCGACGAGTGCGGACCGGAAGAAGCGGGCGAGGACAACACGAGGCCTAACTGTTCAGCGACTTCCGAGTGGTCCTGCTGATGAACGT
Organism: Andrena marginata; assembly: GCA_963932335.1. Taxonomy (NCBI): domain Eukaryota; kingdom Metazoa; phylum Arthropoda; class Insecta; order Hymenoptera; family Andrenidae; genus Andrena; species Andrena marginata. The sequence goes on along the minus strand of OZ010659.1, from coordinate 48,449,486 downwards.
AATCGAAAACGCTTGATCCCGTCATCTCTACCTGAAATTCAAACGCACAGGCTCTACTTTTCGCGTTATTGGCTACCGCGATCGATTCATTTCCTTGAAAGAAACTTCTGTAAGTTGTTAAACGAAAGTGCCAGGCACCGCTGAAAAGATTCCACGACCAAGCTCGAGGAGGAACGCCCCGAATCGCCGTTTCCGTGACGAGTTGCTTCGTGGTGACTTAATCAGAGGAAAACTTGTCTCTGGGAAAGGGTTTCCTCGGGGGTGACTTAATTAGGGGGAAAATTGCACGGGTCTGAATATGATAGTATGCTTGAAATACTGGCTTGACGTGACTGCAGTGCTTTCTTTTATTTTTTGCAGACAAGTGGAGTCTTTTGTGTTGGATTTCTTGAAGGACGTTATTGTTTTTTAAACAGTCATTGGTCGTAGAGATGTTTGGAGTTATTGATGGAACTGGGTAAGTGGTATTTTTTTATTAATAAAGACGATTAATAATAATAATATTTTGTGGAGATAGTTAATTTGACTTTGTAGGAATACTGCGATAGGAACTTCAGCGATTAAATTTATTCTAGCGTAGTTTTATTCCGTGACGCGTTTCCCGTAATACTGTTAATAGTATCAGTATTGTTACTCTTGCTTCCTGAAGTTTCTTTCTTAAGAAATTGAATAAAGTATATTAACTCAAGGGGTTGATCCATAAAGGATGTCTATATGGTTGCCTAAACTTCCCCCAGCGGCCTCGAATTCAAAGTTCTTCGTTGGGTCTACCCCTCACGCATGAATTTCAACTACTTTTTCACGTAGACCATATCGATAGCACGATGAAAGAACCTTTAGCTAAAAATTCAGTGTGTTTTTAAACGATTTAAATTACGAAAAGTAGTTTCGTTCCGTCTATAGTCAGACACGCATTGACGCTTTTCTATTACATTAACTCCAGCCTGATTTTTGTCTACTTAAATGGTTCTCTGCATTTCGAACTACCCTACTAGCACGTAAATTATTATGTATCGTTATGTTCTACTTAATGAATTAATATTCCTAGGAAATCCAGTATCATTCGTTTCGAGACAGCCTGCAAAAAAGCTTTCCAACCCCGATAAGATTTAATCCATCCTACAGCTAATCTTCAACTCCTCGATATTAAATCCTGCCAGTATCATCTCCACCCTCGTCGCTATTTTCAACTTACTATTTCATCTCCAACTTAACCCCTGTACAACTCCCCGAGCTCGTACAGTGTCGCGTACATGCACCGAGTCAGTTCTCTAATCTCAGAGACCCTCGAAACGTCTCAAAGGCGAACTATGTAAATCCCTCCAAGTAGATTACCACCGCGGAGGGAGGGGAGGTGGGAGGTGGTGCGGAGGGGAACAGTTTCCTCCGTCCAGCGAGACTCTTAATTCCGACGGAAGTCAATTTCACCCGGCGCTGAAACTTTAATTTCAATCGAACTTGCCCGCGGAATAATACAACCCTGCCAGGCCCCCGGACCCCCACGGGCTGGTATCAGCGTTAACGCTACAGGCCTATTAAAAACCGAGCCTATTAAAGTTCGCTAAAGGCGAATGGAAGCGGCCCGTGGCGCTCCGGCGGGGATGGCGGTGGACAACAGCCGGAAGAGGGCTACCCTGAAACAGCCTCTCCTTCCGTCCATGCAAAATCGACGCCGTCCCGATTTCCATAGCGGGATGTTTCCCGCCCGCTGCGCATTCCTGCCCCCGGTTCCCCGGGGCACGGAGAGATCCCGGTGGCACGCAGGGGCTGGCTGCCTCCGCCGGCGGCGGCCATGTTTGTGGCAACGTCGCCGCCGGTTTCCCGAATCCCCGAAACACCCTATTGATTGCTCTCCACGAGTCTCGCAGAACCGAGCTGGTACACCGGTCACCTCCCGTACACCTCCTGTTCCTCCCGCTATCGCGTCTCTCGCCCTCCCCCTGGCCCCTCTGTTCCCCGCTACTGCCCCCTTCTTCCAACCACCTCCACCTCCTCCGCCTCCTCTTCCTCCTCTCTCGCTCTCTCTCTCTCTCTCTCTCTCTCTCTCTTTTCTCCATCTACCTTCACGGGCAGCATTAGGAATGGCGAACACGCCGCCGTGCAGAGGCTACGTGAGCCGCATGCGACCACCCCCGCCCCCAACCACCCATCCTTCCCTCGTCTATGTCATGCTTGGTGCCAGCCAGTATGGCCGCCAACTCATACAACCTTCTCCTCTTTTCCTCCCTTGACCTCTCTCTCTCTCTCTCTCTCTCTCTCTCTCTCTCTCTCTCTCTCTCTCTCTCTCTCTCTCTCTCTCTCTTCCTCACTCCCTCTCTGTCTCTCTCTCGTTCTCTCCCGTCCTTATCCGCCTCTATACCCAGCCACGTTTCTTCTCCCTTCCCTTTTCCGCGCTTCTTTCCCACCGGCGACCACCTTCGCCTACCCTTCTTCTTCTTCTTCTTCTTCGTCGCCGACTCGTCGTCTACTCTTCATTGAACTTCTCCTTTTTCCACGGCCCTGTTCCCTCCGCCGCTATCTTTGCCCTTCCGGCTCTCGCATACGTGCCAGCCTCTCACGTGCACGCCTGTGTCTTATATGTCTTCCGCTTCATTTCACCCACCCCCGCGTCACCTATCTCTGCTCTCCTCCGTCCACCCCCCCCCCATTTCCCTCCGCCACGTCCTACCCCCTCGCATACCCGCCCCCGGGCCGACCTTCCATCAACATCCCTCGCGGAACGAGTCACGCTCGCAACGACGAGCCCGGCTAACCCGGAGAATCCGCCGCACACTCACCTGTGAGAGTCCAAGGTAAATCGAGACGGTCTCGGATATGTACAGGAACCGTCCATCAGCGGCGACCGCCATCGCGAAGCCGTCCAGAGACTGAAACGGAAAATATGGCAGCGATCGGTCTTCGGGCTGTTCCTCTTTCCAGCCGGGGCACCGGCCACCCCTTGTCGCCCGTCAGGAAAGTGGACGCGCAGTTACGTTACGCGCGGCAACGGCACCGGATATTTGTAGGACGAGTCGGGTGCTGGGTGAATGTATTTTTAGTGGAATTTGGCAACTAGCAGGGGTAGGGACGTCGGCGACGTCGCTTCGAAGTTACCCTTCAGCGATGCGAATCTACGGTGGCCGTTCTCCAGGCTGAATAGTTGGGCTGAGACGAAATTTCTTTCGCAAGGATTGAGAATCTACTGCGCGAACCTTGGTAATCAGTGGAGTAGTTCGGGGTTGCTGAGGGTGACTCTAAATTTTAAAGAAACGGCCGAACAGTTCCCTGCGGCGTTGCTTTTGATTTGTCGAAGCTGATGGATGTGCGCACGGTAGGTAGATAATTGTAAGCAGTTCTTGTAGAAAGAATCTTGTCTCAGATCAACTGTGGAGGCTGAAGAATAGCCATTTGGGTTCACTGTTATTTGCGCGGAGGTAAGTTTGAAGCGACGTCGTTTGCTCGTTTGTGAAACATATCAGTCTATACTTGGTGCCAATTTGTAGAAAATGTAGTTAATAAATATTACTTGGTTTGTTTTACGAAGTGGTTGAATTATTATTCTGCATATCTGAGGCTACGATCATTTCCAAATTTTGCTTAAGTTTTTGAAATGCTGTGTACTATAGTTTCAATCATTGCTGGATTTTCTTTTCTGTCATTAGTTGTACTATGAGCCTCAGGGTCTTAAATTCTTATCCAATTTTAGGGGTAGTTAGTGTTTTTTAAATAATATATCATTTTTAGGTATTAATCTACGTAGCTAATTAATTCTTGTGAATTTTGGATGCTATTTTAAACTTTTCTTAAAGGGATTCTAGTTTAAGTATTTTTTAGTAGGCTGTGCGCGATGTAGTCTCGAATGCTTTTGATTGTATACGTACTTGAAGTATGTGGGTGCCTTGATGAACTTCGAAGTGGTCCACCGCAGGGGATGATGTTGACCTCACTCGATTTGCACCTGGAATCAGATATTTCGCCACTGTTATTGAACGTTTCAATGAATGAATATTTTATGCTTCAAATCAAAGCTTAGAGAAACCTTCTATGTAGTTATCAATGAAATGAGTTTACTTCAACATCTACTTCTAACAGATTTCTTCACAGAAATAGTCAGATCGAAAAGATATTAAATACCCATCACCCTCTGTCACGTTATTGTTAAAACAAGGAGATCACACTCGTAGATAATAGCGCACAGATGCTGCGCACACGTGTGACGTTTTGTATTCACCACCTACCACCAACTAGGATGTTATCATCTTCTGAGACTTAGAACGATAAATATTAATTCTCTGAGAGACTGTCATGCAAACAAATATGACGAACGATGCGTAACAACGAAAGAGCGAAACTCAATGATTCGAGAACCTGAACGTAAACAGCCTACACATAATTTAGAACAAAGGATTCATAAAACAATGAACACCTTTCTAGTCAACCATCCATATAACTTCTTCGATTATCTGCACCTCTTCTCCATAGCTCCTCCAATTCTATACAGTTCAATAAAAAGGAAGAGCTTCGGTCAGACACACTACTCAAACCCAGCATCATCAACCCTGTCTAAATTAAAATAGAAGAAGATACAGCACACCACCAGTCTCTAAAACCACCGCCCCCGTCAATCCAAAAGCTCCCAACGAAAAACCAACCCCGTCGATTTCCAAACTCCGTCGATTTCCAGCCTCCAACAGTTGCAAGCGTCCCCCTCGCAGACGAGTCGAGGCTTACAAGTCAGCAAAGAGTTAATAAAGACGCGTTGGGCAGAACTGATTGACGGCCAATGATCGGGGGGCCACCTTCGGTTTATTCTGACCAACGTGAGTCACTCCGTTCAACCCCCCTCTGGCGCGCAGATAGCCGCTCCAGCAGTGACCCCTTCGCGTCTTCTTTCTCCCCTCGTTTAACAAACAAGACGGCCTCCTTCTTACCGTAATAATAAGCCCAGGCCCAGCCACCCCGGGCTCCCGTAATGAAAGACTTAGAAGACTCGATCAAACTCGACGGCGGACCGCTTAATCTGGTAAGCCCCGCGGAGAAACCAGCCCAAGTGGCGGGCCTAACTCGACGGATTGATGACCCTACCCACCTTTCGCTGTTCGGTCAACAAGTTAATTCTGATATTTCGGCCAGCCGGACCCGGATCCCCACGCCGAATAATCCAGACGGACTTTCGCCTGTCCAGCGGCGGCTCCCTCCGCAGACGGCGACACGTTCGCTTCGTTTCGTTTCGTTTATCGCGTACGATCCATGAATACCGATTAAACTTTTACCCATCGACGTCTTTCCCTGCGCCATCCGTTTCCTCGAAACGTGGGACAAGTAGTTTCATCCGTAGATCTTTCGGATATCAGTTGGGGTTGGCTGATGGGGGGGGGGGGGCTATAAGGGATGTTGCAAGGGAGGGTTTTGTTTTTTTTTTAAACATTTTTAGGTCTGCGTTATGTTTAATAAGTAGTGTACCTGAGATTCTGATCGGGAATCAGAGACGTGTCTGTTGATGAAGAGGTCCCATCGATTTTCGATAAGTTGCGAATGGGGTGCGTTGGTTAATCGAACTTCTGCTAGTGGATTTTCGTATATGTACTTTGATTTTCGTTTGACGGAGAAATAGGATTGTTTATTGTGAGACGTTTGGGGTTGTCTTTTTACTGTGTAGAAATTAATCGTTGGTAGGAAGGTGTTAGCTTTTACGACTTGCCGTGGCAATATTTTGATAAATGTCCGAGGGGATGTTTTGCTCCGCGGTCCAGCGCCGTGGCCCGCAGTTATTTCCTCGGGGAAGATGGAAAAATATCTGCGCTGCTGCTGCGGTGATCAATTTAGCAACGATCCAACGTCCTAATGCGGTATTTTCGTAGGAGATAAGTGTCGAAGAGAGAACAATGCGTCGATTTTCCTTTGCTTTTATACGAAATTCGTTCTTTTGAAGCCTGCGAGAGATCCACTGAGTTTGGGGTAAAGATCGAGGAAAATGTGTTTGCTAGGTACGAAAGGGAAATTTGTATCATAACACGTAAGTGAAATGCAATAGAATTCTAATATCAAACGTGAACGAGTTCTGTTACATTTTGAAAGTTTATGTTGCGTACTTATAATTTTAGAAGAATTTCTTTTTTCCAAAACAGTGGGCAATGTCACTTTTCTTTTCAATGCAAAAGCTAGTAGAATTATAATAACAAAATATAATAACGAACTTCCAAAAACTCGTGTTTTCTTTAACCCTTTAAGGCCCAGACACTTTTCTCGGCGGAAAGAAAGAATTTCTTGCGATTTTTTAACTGAAAAATAGCTCCAATACATGCACTTCATCGTTGTTTTCCCAAAAAGCCAGTCGAAATATGATTTTCTCGATTTAAACTCGGCGTGTGTGGATTAAAAAAGCGATTTCTTTTCATAAATCAAACTTCACAAGCGTTATTCTTTTAGCATAACAATTAATTTACACGCACCTACCGAATAAAATGTAAAAAAAAATAATTTTACTCTCAAGTGTTTAAAAAGAAACAAGAGCAACGTTTCAGATTGTCGAAAAATGTCCAACATGCATTCGCCAGAAACGTTTCCATGGTTACTAAACATTATTTACAGAGGTAAACGAACCAGTCGCTTGCATCTCAGAGTCATTTAGAGAACTGAACCGTTCTGGGGCCCAAAATTATCGACTCTCGATTTTTTTATCCGTCTGAAAATGATGTGACTTATACGTCACACTGGGCGTTAAATGATTAACATTGAAAATATGTTCTACACTATCTAAATTAAAAAATCAGCTTCAACAACCTGAAGTCGAATTAAACTTTATCCTGAATTGAGTTCCTTCCGCATTCCCGATTCACGAGTAGAAAATACAAAACAGAGAAGTTAGTCGAGGAGCTTCGCTAAGGAATACAAAAAGTCAATTTAAAATTACGTGAGCCATTCTGTGCAATCGAGTGCCCCAAGGACGCACTGTTTGGGTGGCGTTACTCCACTTCATGTTGCTTTGCCAATTTCCATGCAGTCTCAGTGGAAACGGGCCGCTCCAAGTGAGTTCGTAAGTGAAATTACCATCCAGAGCTTTTCCCTTACTTCCTTATAATCGTTTGTATTACGTGCATGAAACGTTGCAGAATTCAGCATTCTTTTAATATCACGGTGCACGATCGCTTCGTTTCAGACTCCCTTTTTATTTTAAAAAGAAAAACTTAAAAGTAAAACGCCCTTCGAAAGTAAAACAGGGGAGGTTCTAAAAATGAAATCATTCGTGTGGACCCACTAAATCTAACAAACCCCAATCACTTCTCACTTCATCATCCCCTTCACTACCCCTTACTAAACAGTTCACTATTTTGCTGTCTTCACTGTTCCCTCCCCACTCATTTTATTCTACACTTCTAAACTTCACATCCCAACTTCTCCCCGAACCAACACCAACTGCCCCTGAAATTATTGCTACAATCACCTTCAAACACAACCCTGAAATTCACATTTGTCCACCTTCTGGCATCCCCCTTCTTAATACCCTGTCCACAACGGTTGGATGAAAATCCAACGAAAAACCGTGGAAAAGAGGAAAATATAAGAACGTCAGCTGCCATCAGGGCCGAAGGGCCGGGCTCGCCACGAAAGAAAGTAAATCAACCGACGTGTCTGGAAATCTTTAACGCATTTTACTTCGTTAAGTCGAGAGGTCTCGCTCCGCTTGTGGTACTGACATGCGGCGAGGGGCTGAACCGTGCCGCGCGCTGGATTTAGTTTGACGAGGAGCTGCGGCGGCGATGTGCGGACGGTGCCTAACTCAATTTCGTTAGTTTAGTTACATCGGCGGTTGGTAACGCGAGGCCCACGCAGCCAGGGGTTGCTGTGATTAGATTTCCATGTAGGTAGCGGTGCAGCCACCTAAGCCTTTATGCGCGCCCTCTTTGTATGTGCGCGCCGAGCCACCCCATCATCCCCTCTTGCCCCCTCCCCGCCCTTTTGCACCCTGCCCTCCACTCCCACGACAAATATTAACTCAACCAACCGCCCACCCTCCCCCAATCCCGAAAGTAGTGTCGATGAATAAGTGAATTCTCTCAACCGCCGCCTTATTCTCGCTCGAGAGGAGCCTCCTCGTGGCGCCTGCTCCCGAGCGACAGTCCGTCCGCGAGCGAGAGAAGTCGAAGGAAAGGGGGAATGGAAATTAGTCGATTCGAGTCTCTGCGATTTAAAAAAAATGGAGAAAAGGGCCGAGCATGCTCCAACTTTCTATCAGCTCCTATCAGATCGGAAGGAAACTTATCGAGGATAGTCTCGTAAGTTTAAGAGAAACAACTTCTCCATCCCTCCGCAAGTTTTTCAATTTTCAGGTTTATGAAAGTCTCGTGGCATCGAATTAAGAAGGGGAAGGGAGGAAGAACGGGGGGAGAATCGAATGAAACTTTTGTTCCAATCTGACGTTCGTTTCTAAGGAATAATTCCTCACATTCAACCTACGTGCAATCATATCTCCTCTATTGCTACTAAATTCCTAAAACGTTAGAAGCTTAAGAACTTCTAAACTTGGAAGACTAACAGTAAGTAACTACTCTCTGGCATTGCCAATTGATGAATTGAAGAGTATCGTAAGCAATCCTCCGATTCTCGGTCGTGTCTCATCGCCGAAACTTCTGATAGCAACGTGGATGGTTCGTTATTGGCGCACGATTCTGGAGTTGCTCCGCGAGGATAAACGGAGCTCTCAGCGTTTCAATGTCCCCCGATCGGGCGAGAAGATGGTCCCGTTCGGTCGAGGAGCACCGTCCCCCCATTTTCGTTAAATGAACCACGAAAATGAAGAAAGCCAATGGCGATGCTATCGTCTCGATCATAGCCGACAATTCTCTATTACTATGTATCCGAGAATCTCGTGCTGGCTGCGTGGTCACTCTCCAGTTATAAAGGGTATCAGCAAGCTCGATCTATTGCCAGCTTGCTTACGCGAATTCTTGAGAACGTTAGTGGCCGACCTTTGTCCAGTTAATTCGATACCAGTGTACCGTGAATTTCCATCGAAATTCGGGGCCCACCCCTCTCCCGGGTTTCACTCCTTTATCTCTCTGGATTGACGATAGGGCTGATTAAAGTGTGTGCTTCCACTGTTTCGCGATTCATTTGCGACGGTGCTGAGATTGCTTTCTTTCTTGAATGGAATTAGAGTATTTTTCGGTGGGCAATTCGATGGTCTTATTGTTTGAAAAGCTGGTGGAGGTGTTGCATGGATTGCGAGTTGGAAACATTGGCTAATTAAAGTAAATTAATAAAAGTAAGACTACTGTAAATAGAAGGAGGCTTAGGTTTGCAAGTATCAAGTAGTAATTTTCGAATTTTTTATGTAATATGATCTTCACCGAGATTTCCAGTAAGCTTCGTTAATTTAATAAAGAATACTTTTAATATTTATAGTGTATGGAACTTGGGACTGTTTCAGTGATAAATTCATTTTGCAACAAGTAGTAATCTTTGAATTTTGTATGTAATATGATCTCCATCGAGATTTCCGGAAGGCTTCATTAATTTAATAAAGAATATTTTTAGTATTTATAGTATATGGAAGTTGCGATTGTTTCAGTGACAAGTTCATTTTGCAACAAGCTCGACTTTCTCCGGGTGCTTTCACCCCGAAGACACGTTCCACCGCGCGACTACACGGTCGTCGATCTTCAACAGAGAATCAGCTCCCCTCGTCGGGGTTAAATACTGATCCATCAGCAGATATCACCAGCAGATACACTTTCTAATAAGCCGGGGGTCCAATCATCTGTGCTGTTTCCACGTTGGTGCAACGAGAGAGGGGTTCGCGGATGGAAGAATGCGACGGGGGTTGGGAAAATATTTTTCCACAGGGAGGTTTCTCTCCTCCTTCGTTCAGCTGTCAGTAATATTTAATTGAAGGGCCATAAATTGTTTACTTATCGTCACATCTCCAGCTAAAGGAGTTTCGAGGACTATCTTTTACAAGATAACAAACTAAAAACATGTACTAAAATTGTACAAGGAAATCGATCTCAAGAATTAATAGTTTCAAGCGAGCCTCCAGAACCTCGCATCTATTTTTCTCCAAGAAGCCACGGGGTTTGCTTCTTCCTTTCACAATGCCCTGAAGCCTCCAACCAAAAGGCCAAGAAGGCTCCAACCAAAATGTGCTACGAAAACACGATAAATCTCTGCATTAAAAACCCGCATTTCAAGAAGATCGGTTTCAGACTGATCACATCTCCAGAGGGAAAGATGCCCTGCCTATTTTCCCTAAAAGAATCACGAGTCTATCTCTTCTTTACCCATTTTTCTTCCATAATATAAAGAATAATTCGAGCGATATCCACTGTGCAATTTGAACGTGGTAACGACGACGATCCCCTTACCTTTGACAGATTTATTCGGCGGAGGACCATCCCGATTCCATGGCGGGTCCCCGTGGCCGGAGAATTCCCGAAGTTTGAGGTACGAGATGGTTAGCCTTATTATGGAGGCTTTGTCCAATTGGGAGGTAATAGCCGCTGGTAATGGCAGCATTTTCGCCAGCTCGTAGAACTCGAAGTTCTCCTTCCCTCTCCGAGACCTGGCGGCGTCTCTGCTCTTCTCCTTGCGCAGCTCGAGGATACTGTAACACAAAGACGGAAACGGGGGCGAAGGTTAGACGAGCAGGAATCGCCTGGAACGGACGAATCTAATTTATTGGTCGCGGCTTCGATCACGTCGGACACTTTCTCTCGTCAAGCTCGAATGGAACGGGGGCGAGCTTTAATTTCGGGGGAGACTTAACGCGGACTTTGGTACATCGCGAGTGGAGGATGAAAGTGAAGTCACGAACGAAATTCCGACTCGTTTCCACATAGCTTTGTTTAACACCCTTTAACGTGAAATATGCGTTCCTTGAAGAATGTGTTATAACTGTATTCATTGTAATTGCAGACACAATAAATTGTTACGGTGTAAAATAATGTTTAGGAGGGGGGAGGTCTATTTAGGACGCTAGGAATAAGGTGTTCTTGGGAATTTTTTTCTAAGAAACTGTTGAGGGGATCTTTTCCAAACTTTCTGGGTATTTTAGTTTATATTCAAACAATAAAAATTCATTTTTACGTTACAAAGTGTTCGGTAGAAATGGAGATATATGAACAAGTTCGTTAGGACTCGCGCACCGGAGTTGTAAATTGGCGATTTTAATGGTGGCCCAATTTCTTCCCTAAAATAAAAAAATCAACGATTTTCTTATTTCTAGTATAATTAGATGGTCGATGAACCTAAGACATTGATAAATAAATTGCATTGAACAACTCTTTTTCCATAAATAGTACGAAATATCTTGGGGCAGAATCGTAACTTTTTCATTCAAGTACCACCAATTTGCCAACTATTAACTTTTTTTTCATATGTTAAGCTCGTCGACAATGTAATTATACTAGAAATAAGAAAATTCTTGGTTTTTTTATTTCAGGGAAGAAATGCGGCCAATTACAATCGCCAATTTACAACTCCTTCATACATCTTCATTTCTACCGAACACTTTGTAACGTAAAAATTAATTTTTATTGTTTGAATGTGAACTAAAATACCCAGAAAGTTTGGGAAAGATCCCCTCAACAGTTTCTTAGAAAAAAATTCCCAAGAACACCTTATTCCTAGCGTCCTAAATAGGGCTCCCCCCTAAAGCTACCTTTTATGTTAAAGATATTATCCCCAGTAAATATAAAGTATTTTCAATCTCCCATGGTAATTACATAAAAATTAATTAACAATCCTATCGAGTAGAGTAACGTAGAGAATATGAATATTCTTAAAACTTTCAAGTTCTATTGGAAAAGTAAAATTATTGCGCTCACTTAGGTGCAAAGTGTACGTCGCCATAAATCTCAGGTGTAAGTAAGCTGCACTTTCTTTTCCAGTCACTATTCACTTTTTCTTTATTAAAGAAATGGTCTCATTTCCGGCTTACAATTAATATAGGCCGTCAGTGACACCCCCCCCCCCCCCCAAGCACGAGATTCCCGACAATTCGACGTTCCATCGAGGTCGCCGGTTTTACACGTTTACCACAAATTGAAACGTGTTACCGTCGACGCGCCCGGAATCGGAATCCCGCGCCGTCTTCGCCGGTTCCCGACCGAAATTCAATTATATTTGTTGGTTCCTTAATATATTCGTTTCGCGTAATCCTTCTGCAAGGACTTCTTGGTACTTGATATGCCAGCAACGAATTAACTGCTCTGCCGGAATCGTGTTACAGCTATTGACCTAGAGTACGTAGCACCCCAGGGTGACTGTTCCTCCTCGTTCCTTGTACTTGCTTCATGTAGGTTAATCGATCACGAGTCTATAGATTTCCTGGCTCGGGGACTGGACAATTCTTTGTCCTGTCACTTGGATAAGTCTGATCTTGTGACTCGAGAAAATAGGAGGCAGGTACTGTTTGATGATTCAGTGGGGAAGCTTGCTGAAGCAGCACTATTTGGTTTGATAAAGATGTATGTCTATATTATGTTCATTCATCGAGCGTGGATTATGGATGATCAAAATTACTTGGTGACTTTATGGAAGAAAATTGGAAATTGTATTCCAAGTCGCGACGTTTCAGTGACGAATAGACTAAACCTTCCTATTCGATATAGATCCAGTTTTTAATCTTCTACTATCTTTTCCATCGAATCTATTGCATCTTTTCGGAGAAAAGGTCGAGGTTTTTCTTCTTAATCCTTTAAGGAGACATTCTCATCAAATCGCTCGAAAAAGAGGTGATTTTTAGGATTCTTTTAAAAAAAGTATACAATTTGGAGTAAAACAATGATATGGCTTTTATTTATTCGTTATTGAACGATATGAAGATTTTATTTTCATTTTCCTATGGTGGTTCGATTTCTACGTGCCGCTCAGTGCACTGCTACTACAAAAAGAGGCGTCGACGGTAGCCAGTACAACTCGCCGTAGGATTGTCTCAAATAAAAAACCAAAGATATTTTTGCATTTTATATCAATCAGTATCGTATCAGCCTTTAGGAAGACACAGAAAGCGAACTGACGATGTTTGGTGCACGTTTGAACACAAATATTCTAAAAAGCGAGTAACTTTACGCCCAAAAATGTTAACAGCGAGAAATTAGGAGTTCCAAAATTTATGATCGAAGGCTGATACGATATTGAATTCAATTGCAAAGAAAATGCCACCAAGATTTTTGGAATCGGTTCATACTTTCTTTTGCTATGGTGGCTACCGTTCGGAAAATTCATGTTTCAAATGCGTTTAAAGTTTTTTATTTATAAAAATCTATACTGTTACAAAGGTCGTCTTATAACTTTTACTGAGTATTCTCCAGAGACTGCACTACAGATCTATGCGAAACAGAAATAGATGTTCTGAAAACTTTAATGAGAATGTCCCCTTAAGGATGACAAATCTTGTGAACTAGGAATCATCTCTATTGCCACCTGCAAATTACTAACTACATATTTACAATCCTTTACTCTGCATTTACATGAACACCACACGCCCCTAAATTCTTCAACCCCTTTCCCAAAGCCACCCTCCAGGTTATTCCCAAAAAACAACAATTCCCCCTTCTCAAATTCGCCGCATTTAGCCCGGAAATGTGGTGCAGTTGCAGAAGACGAAAATCGATGACTGTAGTGGGAACTATCGAGCGATTTGGCGCGGAAATTCTCGTACGAGCGAGAGGCGTGGCGACGGCTCGGAGCGTAGAGCAAACGCGCGGCAAAAGCGGCCACCGCTTTAAAGCAGCATACATTATTCAAACGCTATCATGCCTATGTTTGCTGACATGCCGAGCGAATGTATCTGGGTGAATGTCGACGTAACATTAACCACGCCCCCGTGGACGGCCCCCCGATTCCGGTTTTGCATTTAAACATTAAACGCCGGCCAATGGGAGCGTAATCCGCATTATTCGAAACCCGTTCTCCCTCTACTTTCTGTCACGGTCATTAACCTTTTGTTAAACAGGGAACAGCCCCCTCCCACCCCCTGACGCCTCGTGCTTCCTCTATCGAAATTTCGATCGTTGCACCCCCGCCCCCTCCGCGAGCTCTGTAGCGAGAAAGGGGGGTGTAAACAAGCAACCGCATTTCCTTTTTGAAGATTATGATATTTTTCTGGGGGTAACTTGAATTTATTATTTACTATTAATTCTGGGAGGACCTGAATTGTGTTGACTGTTGACTGTCTCCATTTGTTGGTAGATCGTTTATCACTCGTTCGAAATGTTTTTTGATGGTGAACTGTTTTGTTGGTTAAATGGTTGATAGTATTTGAGGGGTTAGTAAAGTGGTAGGTAGTAAATTATTGCAGTGAAATTCGGTTATATTGCTTTGGAGAATAAGGTAAATGTCCCCATTAGCGACCGTTTAAGAGTGCGACTGGTTCAAAATAGTAATTTTTTTAATAATATAGGACAATGTTTGAATAAAGTATGGATCATTATATTTTTTTAAGTCTCTAGTTTCTTCATCAAATTGATTTTAGAGTGATATTTGACTATTTATACAATAATTATGGTGAAAGTTATATTGGACCTGATGTCCCCTTTATTGACCAACTTACAATTTATCGATTCTCTGCTACAATAATGAAAGAAAATGAATATTTTCTCATTATTTTATAATTCTGTATATATTTCCAGTTAATTTGAGTAACTTACTGCATGGATCCATGTATTTTTACTGTAAAATTTGCGAGTTTAATGATATCTGTAGTATAACCTCACGTTATTAGAGTCTGTAAAATTTACATGTGAATTTACTTAAAAATGAATGTACGGCTACATAAATAACGTATGCAACTATAAACGAAATACCTCTAATAATAATTTCTGAACTTTCTGGTTGATATTTTGCTTTCTGTGTTGCAATAAACAATATAAATGAATAATTGGTCACTAATGGGGACGCGGTCAGTAATGGGGACATTTACCTTATTTTTTAGAGGAGTCTTCAATTCTGTTTTAAGCGGCAATGTGTAAGTTACCGTTCGAATAGAGTGAGCTTAGTATTCAGTAAGTGACTCGGTATGAAAGCAAGTGGAGTATTTAATGTAAGTGAAATATGCTTAGCTAGTGACTAAATCAATCAATGTAACCTAAATCGAACATTGGACGACGCATAGCCGACACCTTGACACGCATAAAACTGAATATTTTCACGTCCCTGTTGTCATTGAGTATTGTGTAATTCTTCGTTTCTAGACGACTTAATCCACGGCGTTACTCAATAAGTGATACATTAAAATTGACCGGAGTAAACCAGAGATATGTCAATAAAATTTTACTCGGAGAAAACTGACGCGGTGCAGCTCTCAATCTCTCAACTGCTATCCCCATCGCATCTCGCGAGACCATATTCTTAAACTAAAGCCCACTCAATTAACCACCCTTGCTCTAAATACACTTTTCTAATCCTTCTTTGGAAGGAATGAAAGACGGTAACACTCAACATGAACTCTACAACGATACTGTGACACTTTTAGAGCGTATCTGACACTCTTCAAATTGAAATTTGAATATTTCAAAATTCACTTGACGTTTCCGAAATCTCTTCTGTATTTCTCTTTAAGTATCTGGAGAGAAAAGATTTACAGCATATGGCTTTGATTTACAGTAAGAAAATCGAAGTTGGGGTGCAATTCCTTCTTGATATTCAAGTGCCTAGTGACGCGTTTGAAGAAAGCATTAAAATTTTCTCTTACTGCCCCACAGTCCCGTTTTACGGTTGAGTTGCGCCTCTAAGTAACAGAACTAAGAAACTTCTGTCGATTTTAATCAACATACCCACCGAATTTTCACACCAAAAACGCCACCACCCATTTCTCAAAAGCTATTCAGCCATCGCAACACAATCTTTGCCCTCAAAGTATCCCCACAGACCTAACGTCCCTTTTCCTTCTTCCCTACCAATGAGACAATGTTTCCGTCTTCGTGTACCCGTGGAAAATTCGCCAGCAGGCTCGTCACCGCGGTATCCGACGACCGGCAGAAGGGAGGCGTCCGTGATTGTCCCCGTGGGACGCGGAGGAGCCTGCAACCGAGAAGGCTTGTTTCGGGGATGGTGTGGGTGAACGAAGAGGCTGGAAAGTCGCGGGACCCCTGTTGTAAAACGCGAAAACAAGACGGTGACCTGTTTCGCGCAAGCTTTCACCCCTCTTTGCCCCGCTTTTTACGACTTTTCACTGCCGCGACAGAGACGGCCGTAATGGGCCAACGTCGTTTCGGATGGCGTATCCGCGATCAACGTGGAAGGAACGGCGCACGGGAGGGGGCCGGTCGTTTTACAGTCGTTAAGCGCAATAGCGGCCTAATAAAAATCCCATCTTGTTCTCAACCCTTCCTCGCGACTAAATGGCGCATTTAATTGCGACCGAGTCCGTTTTTTCGCGGCGTCGCCGTCTTCGTTAATCCACTCGGGAGTCTTTGGTTTCGGTTTCGGTAGTTAACTACGGCGGGGAGCTTCTTTGGTAATTTCGAATGGCTGTTTGATGCCGCGGAGAAGCTTTCTTGGGAGATCAGCCCTTTGCACTGCGAGCACTTTGCTCCACTCGTTGATCGTCTAACCATGCCACGAAAAACCCATGCCATCCCATGAATCTTTGTTGTGCTTGGAAGTCAAACGTGAATTACAAAAGCTTGAACATATTAATTAAGGGGCGATTCTCGTGTAACAGCTCTAAAAAGTAACTGACGTTTAAGATTTTTTTTTAAAAAAAACTATTGCTAGTATTGGGTTAAACTCTTTTGGGATATAAAGAGGCATCTTTAAACTTACAGAATTCTTTTTTATGTTGATCCTTCTTTTTATTTATTAATTATTGTGGATTCTTGGTAACCTCTACCTAGTCACTTAATTAAGAAAAATAACCCGAGGCTTCATCCACTCCACACCGCCAATTCTACGAGTACAGAAATAATTTCATCAACCCCCCTTTTATTTCCCATCCCCTTCTTTCAATTCCTACAAATGTCACCACAGCTCGGTACACCTACGCGCAAGTACCTTCTGCAGAATCCACAGTAGGCGACCTTCGCGATAGAAGCTCGAAACTTAATGGGCCATCCCTCTGCCACTCGTCAATGAGAAACGTCACGCAGTCGTGTGACCGTCGGATAAACTCGTCAGGCGGGCAATAAAACAAACGCAGGAACCTTTTATTGCTCGTATCGGTTCAAGGGTTCCGTTGGAATTTCGGATAGGACGGTCTCGCGCAGACTTTTTACGATGGCGAATGCAGAAACGAGCGTGGCCGCGGTACGTGCATCGCATACGTGGGCCCTGTATGCAACGATGCTTACCAAAATGCGGGCACTTTGTCGTGAGTTACGTCAAACGGTGGCCCCTCGACGGATTGAACCCGCCGTTGTTGGACTCGGCGGGTATCGCGAGGCAAGCTGGACGCCAACTATCGTCGAGTCTCGGAGTTTATTGAGAAATTTTGTCGGGGATCGATGTAACTTGGGATCGTGGATTTCCATCGCAGATCGACGCAGTGGTAACTTACATGGTTCGCGTGGTATACTTTTCAGGAGGATTGACGTTAAGGAGAAGCACAGACACGAGTTATTCGGAGGCAGAGAGACAGCTGTCCTTCTGGGACATTTTTATGAGGAAACTTCCAGATTCATAAGAAATTGGGGATTTTTTTTAAGAATTGAATGATCTTTTAGGTTCAAACTTTGTCTGAAAATTTGTGAGGTACAGCTGTTGTTGAATTTGATGGAATTTAGAGAAATATTTAATCGAAACGCGAATGAATTTAATTAAGGTAGCGGTTAATCAAGCCTGGAGAAACGCAGAGTTGGGCATTATTCGGCTAAATTTTCATTCGAATAATCTTCGAATAAAAAATTCGAATAAAGTGACATTATTCGACAATAACGAATAATTCTTTATTTGACTGAAAATTTATTCGAATAATTTCTTATTCGAATAATAACTTAGTCGACTCTACGGACGAATAAAATGATCACGTGATTTCGGCGATGTATCATCACACCACTGACTGACAACCGTGAGACCTAATGTTTTAGGTTAAGTAACTCTTGTCATAGCTCGCACTTTGCAGGAAGATGTAAGACCGCGGTACTACATAGAGTGGCGTTTTGATTTATTTTAAATAAAATTCGCTCACGGCAATCCATTTAAACTAATGAAAAAATCAATCTCTTCAAATTATAAGCGTTCATTGAACGTTTCTAAATGCATACAAATAGTCATGCGAATATTCACATATGCATATATTCAAAGTTAGTTATAGAGTAACTTATGCTATGTTTAACTTGGAATATATGCATATGTGAATATTCGCATGACTATTTGTATGCATTTAAAAACGTTCAATGAACGCTTATGTTGGACACAGTACAGACTTCCATCGATAGATGCGGGGTATCACATTTATTCGTCGTTCATTGAAGTCGAATAACGAATAAATTCCTATTCGAACGAATCTGGCTAGAATAACGGTACAGATTTATTCGCGAATAACGAATAATTTTTCGTCGAATAAAATCGTCATTTGTTATTCGCGGATAAATCTTGGATATTTATACGAATCCGTATCCGAATGAAAATTTAGCCGAATAATGCCCAACTCTGGAGAAACGCTGATACATAAATGTCAATTACCTACAAGCCTGCACATGTAACGCATGGGAATCGTACAGTAATTGCATAGTGGTTGGATGTTTAATTGTGCGTAGAGGAGAAATTCCCCACATCTTTGGTAATCAATTGGAAAGTAGAAATGAGGAAGGCTGCCAGTTCCATGCGGGTTATTTTTCCCTTCCTTTTCCTCGTGGAATCGATAATGAGTACGACGAAAGAGAACAGAATTAGCTTGGAAGTAAGCTGAACAGCTGGAAATCCCTCACGTTTCCTCGTGGATATTCTAAAACTGCGCTTTAGTTTACACACCCACGACGAACACGATAAAATGCTAAATTCTTCGTATAAATCTATGGTAAAGGAATACTTGCGACGTGGAACTCTGACGTCACCTACCAGACCAGCGTGAATCATCCTGGATAATTAAGCGCGTGTTTTATTTGAAGTTTACTTTAACATAGAGTGCTTGTAGTACCCTACAAGGCTGGTCTGCCGCCTGCATTCGAATTGCAAAAAATCCTCAACCTTACTCGCAACACGTTGTGTGCTAATGTAATGAAACCGGCGATACCTTTTAAAAGACAGAAGCGCGCATTCCTGTGAAATTACTATTGGAATGAAGAGTGATTAGTGTACCGACTATTGACACTGTGTGACTAGGTAAAATTGGAGCCAAGTAGGATCGAACTTAAAAAATTAGGCCCTTCTTCCTCCCCTGTAAAATAAGTCTCAAACTTGCTTGAATCCTTCAACCCCCCTCAAAGAACCTGAAATATTTGAATTATCGGAATATTACAAATTGCAGTCTACAATGTTTTATCACTACAAAGATTTATCAATCATGGGTAATAAACTTTCACGAACAACACCTTCGAACCAACTTCAAACACTCGAATCCCTAGAATACTATAAGTTCCTCCCAAAGACATCAGCATACAAGCACTACTCAATCAACCCTTCCCTATATTCATCTGCAACCACCCAGAAGCCACCCACCAATCTCAAGCACCCGCCTGACCCAAGTGGAATGCTCCAAACACTGGCCCGAAAGCAACGAAGTTTCCAGCTCGATTCAACCTAGTTGCTCTGGTCACGGGGCTGGAACCGAAGTGTGAGCAGAGTGTGTTCCGTCGCTGATTGCGCAAAGATAAAGGAAACAGGGTGCCCTGGTAACGCGATGCCAACGAAAGACACGCGGGCACGAGGGTCTATGATCGTTTCAAGTCCGTAGTTCCCCAGAGGAGAGGCCAGCTGGACCAAAGAGCAGAGGAACGCGTGGAGGTTGAGCGGCGTCTGTAGACGTGCGAAAATAAAATTACGCCCAACTTTCGGTCAAATTTGTTGAAATTGGGCGGCAAGGAAGGCAAGTGGAGCAGGGCAAGGGCCCTCGCGGATTCCCACGGGACACGGGATAGAAGAGGTCCCCCGTGCAACTGTCGGTGTCGGGCTATATCCGTAGCCATATCGTTGAAGGGTGGCAACACGCCTTGGACACATAAGGATCCTCGTGTTCGGCCGTGCTAAGTACCAGCCATCAATAATTCAGCAGCGGACCCTGACGAGGTTACCGGCGATCCTTTCGATCGGAGCCAGGGCGCCGCTGGATTTTTCATCCGCCAATTTCCAGCGGACAGGGAATTATTAATGACCCCTGGCGCGGGGAGGAAAGGGGTGGACGGAGGAGTCTTTGGCGGCTTCTTCGTGGTAGGTGGGAATCTTAAGCAGCGAGTCGACTTTATCTCGGGGATGGCATTTGTCGGAGTCTCAGGGAAGAAGTGGGTGACTGTTGTTGGGAATTTTGTGGGGAAGATGTCAGGTGCTTTGAGAATTGGTAGATTAGCTTGACTTAGCTTGGTTGCTCGGAGCTTCGACATGCGCGGAGACCGGTGGTAAAGTAGTAACGTGCAGATTTCACCGTTCAAGCAGAAAAGTGGAATATTAATGCGACATTGAAGACTGGAAACAGAGTTGAATGAACGATTCTGGTCAGACACCTGCGAATTAAGTCGAATCATTTTTCAGGACAGCAGACTTAAGTACGTAAAAGTAGGTTTTGAAGAACTGCCATGAAGAGATGAAATGTTAAGGCAGAAGAAGCAGGACAAATAGAGTTCGCAGAGTTCCCAATCACGACACGAGAGCTCTGTTCAATTAATATAAACGTAGAATCCTAATCCGGCTTCTGAAAAGACTCTTCTGTAACTGTTTCCTTTTGCAGAAAGTACGTTTTACTCTATAGCTTGCCACATAGCGACATCACGTCAGAGAAAGTAAGATCGACGTAGAGAAGTAAATTCCAAGACTTCGAGCATTTAAATATATCGATTAATGTTTCTTAAGAAACCCAACAAACGAGCCCAAAAATCACGACATCCTACCAACGTTATGATGCACAATTCAGCAAGCACCCCGCACAAAGTTCCAAAAAGCCTCTGCGCATTAACAATCCCTACAAACCTCCACATCCGCCCGAACCCTCCACCACGATCTTCAGCAAGCGTTCACCCTTATCGAAGAATCAAAACCAAACCGCCCCCGTGGATGAGCGTTGAAAGCACTCGATACTCGGCGAAGCGTGTTGGAAGTTCGATGCCCCCTTAGAAGCAGCTCTCGCCGATGGTCCTCCTGGACAGTCAGCCGGCCTGGAGCGTCTCGATACATAGTAATCGGGAAAAAGGGGGCCCAATTAGCAGGCACCGGGGGAATTATGATGGCCAGTCGGTAGGCCGAGCGTGTACGCGTCGGCTAATTCAATTAAACAATTCATTTGCTGGTCCGAAGCACCACCTGAGGGCACGTCCCATTCCGTCCGCGCGTCTCCCCGCTCGTCGGTGTGCACAGCTCGGCCCAGTGTGCGCCGATATGGAGGCGAGAACGTGAGTTGGAGAAGGACCAAGCCTCGGAGAGCTCCCTATTCCCTGGAGGGCCGTAGCCTCGCGCTACAATACAATGCTCCTAATGTTACGGCTCCAGTTTCGACATAATTTTCTTTCGCGGCCCTTTCGGCTATCGGATGCCTAAGCTTTTGTAGCACTTCTCGACAAAGAGAATGTCATTTCCGGTGGCCGTTCGATAACGAGACCCTGGGAGGAGCGATCGCGATGGGGGCTAGCCAGCTTCGGCCAAATGGGAAAGCGTTGGTGGATCTACGCTCGGCCATTTGGGTCAGCCGAGTGTTATCAATTGGCTGCTTTTATAGATTCCTCTAGGCTCGACGGGGTTCGGAGTGAACGCGAGGCGGAGAATTCTGTCTTGAGCGGCGCAAGGTTTTGGAGAATTGCGCCTTTGCTAAGGTTTTCCCCAGCGATTGCTTTTGCTGGGAATGTTTTGTATAGAAACCTGTCAAGCGAATTCTGAGCTTCGTTTGTTTAACCTGTTAACCGATACATTTCCTATACATAGCGCTTCTCAGCTGGGCAATGAGAAATGGCAGGGGAAACGAGTTAACTCGTCCTGCACAGGGAAGAAGGATTTTCAAATCACGTGTTACTAACTCGTCCTTTGCTAGTTAACAGGTTAAAGAGTGAAGGTTCGATAAATCCCAATCGACGTTCTCCAGAAAATAAGGAAGGTAATTTTTAGCTAGCGTGAACGCGTAGATTCGTTTGATCAAAGTTGGGTGGTCTATTAGCTTGACTTTTGGAAAAAATTTGTTATTTCGGTGGCCATTTTGGATGGTAATAAAAGATGGTGGGTAACTCGGCAATTCCTCGTTGGTAAATTTCGGTAATTCCAGCAAGAAGCAGCGTTGAAACAGCTTCTATCTGTTCAGGATTGAAACGTAAAACAGCGGATGGTTATAGAACAAAGTCGTGGCACTGAAACGGAAGGACAAGCGTGACATTTGTATGCTTAGCAGCATTCGTGATGCTACGATAAAAGAAGTAAAAACTAAGACAGGTGCTGGGAAAGGAAAGCCGCAACTTTTGTATTGGCTACGATGAGACAATAAATGAAGTCGATTTTCGGAATCTGTACACAATCACGTCTAAAAGAACATACCACAAAATATTTCTGCATGTATCGAATCCTAATAACAATAAAACTCCTACAAGAAATTGAACTTATCGAGGAGCTTTTTATTCTCTACCTCCTTGCTACAAAATCATTTGACATTCGAGGATGATTTTAAAAGCTCCTAAACTCCCAAATCTACACAGACTGCCCCAAATATTAAGTCCTCAGCTTTCTCTCATTCCTTCACTTTAAGGGGGCCGTCTTATGTGACGACTGGCTTTTCTTTCGCTTTTTGGGGAACTTTTTTTACCGAATCATGAAAGCACAATATCTTGGAATTTGTACTACATATTTATTAACATTTGAAGAGTTATTCAGAATGTTTTAAAGTTAACATACGGAGTGGAATTGACTTTACAGCTCTCGAAAGAGACATGATGCGGAAAAAATGTTGATCGACGGCTGACATGATTCCGGCTGTCCTGCTAATCTGAAATCAAAAAGTCAAACGGCACATTAATTTGTAGACTTGTGGCTACAGCCGGTACCAGAATGAAGTCAAAATATTGGATATTTAATGTTTGGCACAGTTTTGTAAATAAAGCTACGATTTTCGTCAATGACAATTTTCGTTCAAAACTGTGCCAAACATTAAATTTCCAATATTTTGACTTCATTCTGGTACCGGCTGTAGCCACAAGTCTACAAATTAATGTGCCGTTTGACTTTTTGATTTCAGATTAGCAGGACAACCGGAATCATGTCAGCCGTCGACCAACATTTTTTCCGCACCATGTCTCTTTCGAAAGCTGTAAAGTCAATTCCACTCCATATTTTAACTTCAAAATATTCTGAATAACTGTTCAAATGTTAATAAATATGTAGCACAAGTTCCAAGATATTCTGTTTTCATGGTTCGTCAAAAAAGCATTCCCCAAAAAGCGAAAGAAAAACCGACCGTCACATAAGACGACCCCCTTAAATATCTACTAAATTTCCAAATAATTTCCAATCACTACACTTTAAAAAATATCCCAATAACACAACGCAACCCAAAGAATGGACAATTCCAAAGCTCAACAATCCCCACTTTCTACCCACGAGGGTCAGAAACGCAGTTGCTCTATCCAGAATTCTAACGCATTCACGCATGCGCAGGAGAACGGCACAAAGGAGGCCCGCTTTCGGAAAAATATTTTGTACACGACCAGCGGCGGTGTCTCTCAATGAAACCCTTCCCTCTCCCGACGAAGAAGAAAGCGAGCACAACTCCGCGGGGACGAAGGAGCGTGGGGCTAGGGGAAAGAGACAATACGATAACCACTAAATTATCCCAGCACATCCGGCGATGTAAATCACGAGGAGTCGCGCGCATGTGTACCCGGTGCCGTGTACCGAGCAGCAGGAGGAAGAAGGAGGAGGGCGAAGGAAAAAAGGAGAAAAATTCGAGGGAAAGAAGACGGGGCGAGGGCGGAAAAAGAAGCGCGCGGAGGAGGATGGTACGGATGGAAGAAGACAGAGGAGCCGGATAGAGAGACAGAGGGAAGTTGGTTCTTGATGACGCGCAGATAAGGGAGGTCTTAAAGTCTACGTGATGTGCTTGCCGATGTGTCCGAGCGGAGGTCGAGCCTGAGAACTTTCGGTAAACGTACTCGTAGACCCGAACGAAACGTACCTTTCCTCCGCCAGGAGGACCCCTCCCTCCCCTCTCTCGTTTTATATTTTCGATGGCAAAACGGAGCCACGGGACCAGCTCGATATTTAATCGCTGGGTACTGACTGCTAGAAACTTTTAGGATACCTGGGAACCTGTCGTTGATGGCGCGCGTGGTTCACCCCCCCGAAAGGGGTGCCTCGTAGTGTTTGATTCGGTCGGAGGAAATCTGCGACTCTGTGGTCACTGATACGATGCGAAGTTTTTAAGGAGGATCTTGGGTTTCTTGGCTGTTCGCAGAAACAACGGAGTTGTTTGGACGAAAGGATATTCGATGGATTAGTCATGTTCTTGTCCACCTGCGCAAGGTGCGTCGCGACGCTCGACGCGGCTGAGGATGTTGGGGACTTCTGACTGCTCGTAGACTGTTACTGGGTTCGAATCTTATGGTAGGTCGTTGCAAAGTAAAAGGAAAAGTGTCAATATTTTGACGACTGTTCCTCTGTGAGAATATTTACTTTCGATGTTAATCTTTTTTCATTTTTTTTCTACTATTCTTTATTTTTGGAAACCATCAAAATGGTACATTTTAAATGGGAGATAAATCTTTGAGTGGTGCAGTCTTGTCGGTGGTTGATGTGAAATTAAGTTTATTTTTTAAGCTAACGGAGAGTGGTAGATTGATATCGTGAAATCACGCATACGTGACAACGGCGGGCAAGATGCTGAAACGTATTATGGAATTTAAAATGGGAGAACGAATTTAGGTTGAACCGTTTAAATATTTTCGTGTTGGGAGAATAATCGAAGTCTAGAATCCTGTACGAAGTTACTGATAAATTCTGTAAATATTCAGGAAGGAGAATAATCTAGTGGATTTCTATTCACTGTTAGAATTGCTTTTCATTTAACGAAGATTGTTAAAACATAGCCTCTGAAATTGTGAGATGAAATGTTTGAAAAAATTCATTTCAATATGAATCCCTTGCCACCATTCAAATAAAATGAAGACACGACACTTTGGTGTGTTGTTCACTTTTTACTCCCTCTACCGTCGAATACAGAGTTAAGTTTGGAAGATGGGAGGAACTTTGAATATTTCAGCAAAGTGTAGTAACAGATGAGACTTTGAAGAATTTCAAAGTCCTCTCTGTTCTATATCATCTTACTGAAATATTCCAACTTCCAATACCTTAGTGAGCTATTCGAAGTTCTCTCTGCTTTATCATTTACATATGAAAATAAGTGTACCTTTGACAATTTTGCTGAAATAGAAGACCACATAAAACTTGGAATATTTCATTACAAGAATAGGTGGAACTAAAAATATTTCAGCAAGCGATTGGAATCACTAGAATCCAGAAAACATTCAAAGTTCCGTCATTTTGAAATACTGCAAGTTCCAAAATGTCACTGAGGTACTTCAAGTTCCATTTGGTCTCAGAAGGCAGCTTTTTTAATATCTGAATCCTTATTCCGCTACAAATTCACACTAAAAAACAATAACCACAAGAATCGCAGATGCATCGCCACGAAACTCGAACCAGTCAACTAACTTTCTATTATACACGTTCTTTAGATAATTTTTTTTATCGTTAACCCTGACACGTTCAAGTGAAAGAACCGAATCTATCTTAATGCATTCGAGAAAAAAATCCTGTTTCGCTTCCTGCCGCGAATAATCATCGACAGTTGGACGCGCGAGGAAAGCCAGGGTCTAGTCTCCTAGGGGTCTCACGTTCACAACTTGCATCCGGACATTCTCATGTCCCTACTTCCGGGAACGTGAGGCCCGTAACGGCAACACCCTCGCCAAACCCAGACAGAACTCGCGGTCACTGCTCTTTGTCCCACTACGCTTTTATTAGATAACGATAAGCGTATCAGCTGGTTGTCGCAACCTTCAATTTATACTGAAAACGATTTTTATCTACGTAAATCATCGATTGCTTACGCTAGACCGTATAACAGCTCTGCGAAACCAATACAACAGGCTACTTCTTTCCATTGAATCATTGAGTCCAACATCTTTTGGCTAATTAAAATAATTAAGTGTTCCACATGAAATATGGAAATAATTAAATCCTTAACGTTGCTTACATCATATTGTGTATAACGATGCATCGTGAATGGCGACCAAGGAGTCGAATTTGGTGTCAAATAGCCTGACAAAATTAGAAAGTGATCAGTATTTCAAATACGTGGATGAAGAAGTTGGAAATTCTAATGTCCCATAAACGGTAAACGCGCGAGTGGAATGTGACAGCAAGTGGTCAGACGAGGCGTTCACTCTCGATACCAGTGATCATCTAAACGATTCCTCGGACACGCAAGTGCGAGTTCTTGCGCCCGATGCTCAGAAACAATACTAGTGGCACGATCCGTACGTTACACAATTCTACTCATTTCCCATTCATTCCAATAATCAAACTTCTACTCTACAAAATCCACGTTCAGACGCTTGAGACACTAACTAACAACTTTACTTCTCAAACCAATTCACCTACGCTTCTACTGCACAATAAAAAAGAATCAAAATCAAGACGCCTGACGCAACCACTCAAAACTTCAACCTCCTCGAGCACAAAACCCCCTCCATCGTCGTACAGCACTTTCAGCATTCATAACACTGAGAAATCAAGTACCTACTCTTTCCACAAATGTTCCAACCAACCTCCCCAGCGACAGAATCGACTTCCCTCCCTTTGAACCGTCCCAATCACCCCCGACGGTTCCGTTCACCTCGCTCGATCGGATCCACCGATATTAAGCCACCGCTTTCATCCCGCGAGGAGAAGCTGGTCCTAGGCCTGGCCTGTGTAACTATGCGCGGGATAATGGGGTTGGTGGTCGATCCCGCTCGGTTCTAGGAGACGCTGGACCGCCGGGGCCAGCGAACCAGCGCGGAGGAATAATGGAAAGAGAGGGCGGGGTTGAAAATACGAAGGCAGTGTTGACGGGTCCCCGGGATGCCCCGTCAGCATCAGCGTTCCTCTCTAATCGTATCGGTTTTACTGCTGCGGCGTGACGTACTCATCTGCACCATCGGTCCACCACCCTTCAACCCTCCGCCGCCACCCATCACAATTCCCATTATCCACTAGCTGTGACAGAGCTCTCCAGGGACCCGCTACCGCCGGCGCTATCTCGCCCGGGGTCCGGGCGAATTCCTCTCGCGCCGTACCTGCACGGACCCTGACCACTTTGACGGGGACACGTCAAAATAGAGCGCCGGCTACGTGTCGACGGATGATATCGGTTTTACGAACGGGCTCCGACGAAAGTAGGCTTGCCGGGTCTGCTGATCGAGCAATGCCTCGATACGCGTGGGGTTCTTTTTCTGTTGGAATGTCGCGAGCAGTGTGGTATTCTTGGGTCAGTGCGGTGTGCCGAGAGCTGAACTCGACGGGATAAGATTTGCGAGACGTAATAAGCTGGGAGATTCTAGTGGGACTTGAGGTTAGGTATTAAAGTAGCTTTAGTCATCGGGAGAGAAGAATAAATATTAACTTGACGAAGAAAAGCTATAGGTAATGGAGATTCTTCAGATAATTGTATTAATAAACGTTGCGAAAGTTGAATGGTGTTTTTGAAGCTTCTGTCTGAATTAAATTCTAGATTAAGATGTGTTAAAAATTCGCTAGTTCGAAGATTAATGGAAGTAAAAGAATTTTTCTTCCACGACACTTCCCCAAAATTGTTAAGCTCCTCGCGGAGGAAACAGTCGTTCGCGCGATTTTTATCCCCGCCGCTCCTTGAATTATTGACTCGATAATGGCCGCGCGGAAAGAACACAAGGGGGACGATATTACCCTATAAAATCATATCTCGGCCAGTAAAAACAGAAACGTCACGCGTCTGATACTTCCCAGCCACTTTACAGGCTCGTAAAGCTTCATTACAATCGTCGATAGGCTTGGAACGGAGCCGCGACCTCCCTCGCGGCTCCAACGAGGCGGTCGCTTTATTTTAATTAATTATCGCGGCTTCAAATTCGATCGGACCGCTCGGCGGCCTGTAATTTCGTGCGTTCGAACACCGTGTTCCGTAATCTCCAAAATATCTGGCACGGGGGGCCACGTTATTTTCGATGCGTAA
The DNA here is from genome assembly GCA_963932335.1 of Andrena marginata. NCBI lineage: Eukaryota > Metazoa > Arthropoda > Insecta > Hymenoptera > Andrenidae > Andrena > Andrena marginata. The sequence goes on along the minus strand of OZ010659.1, from coordinate 48,421,195 downwards.
CGATATTATTATGCTTTTACAAGGAGGTCGTACCGCCAATTAGTCGGAGGGCCCAAAAAAATGCACTCATCCGGTGGTAATAACCACCCAATTATGTAACTACGTTATCAGTGGCGTGTATCACTGTAATGTATCGTTGAAATTATGGTAAAGTCCTTAACGCGCCTGCTTTCTTTCTGCCTTTCGTTCGTCCGCTTGGATGATTTAATAACGAGCGAAATTTGGCAGAGGTGAATTGAATTTTTAGAAAATGGAAACTTGGGGCACTGAATATTATGGTTAGGCTTTACTCTTATCTTACTTTTTCTATACGTATTATATTCGTCATTTAATGAGTAATAAAGTCGTAACAATAATAATTATAATAGTAATAATAATAACAACAACAATAATAATAATAATAATAATAATAATGATGATGATATCGATACTGGTACTTGATTTCCTGTATTAGAATAATAAAATGTAGCATTTCAGAATTTAATTTCTAAACTGAGTTATGAGGTTTGGAAGATTAATTTTGGAAAATTTAGATTCTAATTCTTGCGTAGCAATATGAATTTACTTAAAGTTGATACTTTGATGAAATGGAAATTACAAGGACCTCGATATTTCGAGCAAGGTATAGAAAGATAGAATTTTCCGAGTTTCCCAAAGAAATTAAAGCTCCACTTCCTCCGGGTAGAACACTAATGAAACTTTCTAGATACATTAATACCAATGTAATCCTACTGCTATCCAGAGTTCGCAAATTGCAGCCTGTCTTGCGCATAATTACATGCACCTCGCCGCCACTGCGTTTCTGTGCACGTTGCACTCGACTCATTAAAGAAACGTATTACTCTGGAGTGATATGTTACTAAACGGAGGTTGAAAATGCAAATTGCAAGATCTGCAGGGAGATTCTATCCGCGAGATACAATGAAATGTTCGCGCAGAGGCAACGATTGCATCCGAGCTGAGTAATTTGTCTCCGGCGCGATAAATAAGAATAAACTGTGCAGCCACGTTACGCAATTCCATTTAATCGAAGTCAAAACTGGACACACAAGTATTCCTTTATGATGTTTCTTCCGTGCAACCGGTATCGCGGATCCACAGTTCACGTACGGGCAATAAAAGACCAACAATATGTATGCAAATTCCAGAATGAGGCAACCAAACCGACGTACATTTAATTCCCAGTTGCAAAATTTAGTTTACTTCTCTTTCGTGACTGTGCCGTATCTCATCACGATCGTTCGCCACTTTTTATGACTGTTCAATGAAATCTGGAAGCGTCTGCTTCTTCTTTCGTTATTTTCTTTCTTATAGAAATTACAGTCGCGGACAAAAAGGGCACCATTTTCAAAAGTATCCACTCTACTTCTATTACTTTTTAACATCGATACAACACTGTAGCATGTGTCCAATACACATATTCTGATAGAGAATTAAAAGCTGTATGAAACCCAGTCAAAGTTCAATTTATTTAACTAACAAACAAAAATCCTATGTAGCATTAAACAAGAAACACACTTTTAAAGCCGACAAAAGTTACCACTTTTGGAAAGTAATAAAAAAAAAATTGCGGGCTTTTGATTTTAGGACGGCCTAAACAGTTACCAAAAATCGTAACTCCTTTGTCGGCCTCAAAAATGTGTTGCCCATTCAATGTCATATAAGACATATGTTTCTTAGTTAAATAATTTCAAATTTAACTGGGTTTTATACACCTTTAAGTTCTCCATCAGAGAATGTATATTAAACACATATCGCAGTTCCAAATTGAAGCTAGAAAATGACAAAAGTAAAACAGATCGACAAAGGGGTCACTTTTTTTGTCCGTTACTGTACGATGGGTGGCCAAATTATTATACTTATTATATTAAAGGTTTGAGATTTTGTAAGTTTAAGCGATGGAATGGCTGTATCTCTGCGAAAAATGTTTGCAAAAAATGTTTAAAAGTCGTATTTTAACGCTTGAAGTTTCTAGTTTTCGAATCAAGGGTTCAAATTTTTATTTCATTCATTATGATACTGTTTTATCAAGATAAAGCGTAGGAAACGAAGTTTCAGAAATTTTTGCCTAGTTTGAACGTATGCAGGGGCCAAAAAAATTTTCCCGGTGAATCCAATGAAGGGCTTTTATACAGCAAACATTTCTTTTTAATTTCGTTTTTTCTGGTTTTGTTGTATGATTTTTATAGCCCGAGTTATTAGCAATCAAACCAAAAAAGGTACTTCTTATTTTGAACACCTATAACTTACGAACTCATGATCGTAGACAAATTTTCATGAGTGTTTTGGAAAGCTAAGAAAGTTTCCTTTCAGATCTTTCAGTTGCCAATTTCAGATTTTTTTTTAATCGTATTAAATCCACTTTAAAATGATCCCAAAAATGGAAGAAAATGGTTTGAGTATAATAATTTGGCCATTCTGTATATTTTTAATTTCAATGAAACTTAAGTAATAAAAAAATCTAAAATATTACACCCATGTTGAGTCGTTTGGAGGACACTAAATATCTGACGAGGTATTTAACAAATAAAAATAAAATTTTCTGTATTTGTGAATTAAAGCCACCTTTGATATATAAAGTCACTTTTCAACAAGGACCATCTAAGATTTAGATATACTCATCGACTTCTTCATTTTATCCCCGATTTCATCCTAAAAACGTTCACCCTAACCCTAGCCACCCCTTCTTGCGAAGAATCTCCATTCAAAAGCACTCAATTCGTCATCAGGCTGAGAAACATGCTGTTCATTCTGGAATGCTTCGTAAACCATAGAGTGCCTCCAGAAATGACCAAACATGGGTGTAATATTTTCCGATTCTCCGACTACCAGCGGAGTTTTATTGAAATCAAAGAGTCACCCTTCAAATGATTCCCGAGAATAAAGGATAGGTTAAGCGACCAGCGTAGAAATCTAAGAGGCTTCCTCTAAACTTTCCACACGCGGCAAGGGGTCGATAAAAATGCTGATTGATGACCTGATAAAAATTCGACATCCTGCGTTACGAAGAATGACTTACAGTTATAACATCAACTTCGCGCCGCACTATTTACAGCGTCGCCCCGTGACGTCATTCTCGCTCTACGAACGTCACATATTAATGGCACACACATTTTGAATTATAACGCCGCGGGGGCTGAGTGCATCGACGGGAAAAGCGATCGTCGATGAAAGGAGTCGCTCGTGTCGCGTTCGACGCGTATGAAAGTCCGATTACGAGCACGGGCTTGAAGATATTAAGAGTCTTCCCGTTTTCCAGGAGCTGTCGAGGCTGCTCTTACTCTGCTAGGATAGAGGCCGCGTTACTCGGGAGCGTTCGAGTGTCTATAATTGAAAGATCGAGGAAATCGACGCGATCTACCTCGAGAGAGCAGTTAGCTACGCGTCCCTAGCCTTGTCGCTGCTTGTACATAAATATGGCGTCGACTGGTTCACCAATCGACGAGTCATTCCACTGAAAATTTCGAGCTTGCTGTGGCAATATTTAAGGGATGAAAGTAGGTAAGAGAATATTTGGAATTCGGTCCTTTAATTAAGCTACTTTGTAATGATTTGTTGCTTCGCACAGATTATTAAGATGAACGTAATAAATAATACCCCTTTGCATCGTTGATGAACACGGTTGGCCCATATATTTAAATATTCTTTCCTCGAAACGACGATTCGTAAATACGCAAGAACGCCATGACGTATGATTCTCGTATGATATTTATATCTCTCGACGAAATATTGTAGACCGGGGAACAGTAATTCTGTCTTCGCTGGGACTTTCACGAAATTATTTATTTAAGACGCAGTTAGAAAGCTTTGGAAACTATGCCCTCTACGGCGTATTTACTCCACTTGGCGAGCTATATAAAGATTTGTAAAATATTCTCTGTTGAAATCGAAAAGGAAAATCAAGGCACGGGTGGCAAATTATATTCAACGACCCGTAAAGGTTTCACCTCCAGGATCTACCTCTACAAATACCGAAATGCGTTTCACCCCTCTGATAATGCTGTCATCACTTACGAAGCAACAAATCAAAGACAACGTCCCCCTTTGCAGAGGCTCGACGAGCGACTCATACTTGTACAACAACGCGACACCCTTTTGTTCCCTCTCAAAGGCATACAGCACCCCCTAACACCATAAGGCAGCACCTCATGAAGGATTAACCACCCTGACCTCCCAAATTTTCTGTATGAGGTCCCGTCGCATCGAGTGGGCTAGTTATCGTGGGTGGAGGAAATGTAGTGAGGCAGTTAACAGGTACAAAACTCTCGGAGGTATAAATAGCTGAATGTATTTTCTGACTTAATGTTACGCTCTGGCAAGGTTATCTGGTCGGTTAAGGGTAGCTTCCCGACTGTGAGTGACACGTCAAACTACATATCAACTCTATTTTCTTTTCACTATTCATATTTATTATCTTTAAACTTTAAACTAAACTTGACCCAAAGAGACCAAAGCGCTAAGGGTTTGTACCCTTCAATAATACTCACCGACCAATTAATTTTGCGACAGGTATACTGCCTGAGAATTGTGCATTAAATGGGTTGTTGGCTCCAGACCCTCAACCTTTCAGTAAAGTACCTTTTTCACCTCTCAATCACATTTCTTCCACCCAGCATGGATGGTAACGCGTGAACGAGTCAGACCGTACATAACTAACCAAGCCGTGTGCGTAAAGGTAATAAGAAAAAATATAAGTATAAGAGAAACAACATGCCCTGGCTCGAGGAGAGGACCCTGACTCTGTTTGTACGGGACACAGAGGTCCGCCGGTACGAACCAGGAGTGCGTGAACGCGGGGTTGATGTTGAGCGCCCCAGCGGCCCCCTGATGGGGTCCGCCGACGTCGACGCCGACACCGACACCGACCCCGACCGGGCTTTGCCGCTGAAAGCCCCCATAATCCATGGCCACCTGATACGGCAACATTCTCCTTATTTCTCCCTATAAATTCTCTCAGTGTCCTTATAAACTTCACCCTCTTTCCCTCCTCTTGTCCCTTTTCTCCACCGCTTTTTCGTCCAATCACTGCCACTGTTGTCCGTGCACCACCGAGTTCACCTTTCCCGCACCACACGAGCGCTCGACAGTCATATCATACCGCGGCACGTCACCGTCCATCGCGCGGCCCGAGCTCGCCTCGCGTCACCGTAGTGGCGTCGCGACATCGCACGGGGGGGTTGCCGCGGCCAGCAGTAGCGCCGAGAGGGAAAAACACGACGAACCGGGTACGGGCAAGGTGGGTGTACGTAGGCCCCCGTGCACGTACGGGCGGTGTATCGACGGCCGAGTAGGGCTCACGCGCGCGCACGTGCGTGTCAACAACTATCCAGGGGCTCGGACTCCGCGGCCGTGGACCAGCTGTTACGGCCCGGCTCCCTTCGATCGTTCGAATCACGCGGAGACGCGGGGGTCGCTGAGGCGGCCAACCAGCCAGACAGCTAAACGGCCGGTTCGTGACCGACCGACAGACTAGAACGGACTGTACCGGGTCTGTAACGTGAGCCGCGCGGCGACCCGTGTCGGGGGGAGAGAGACAGCCGCCCCTGGTGGGATAGCGGTGCGACAGAGAGAGAGAGGGAGCGGGAGCGTGCGCCTAGTCGCGCTCCGGCAGGCCCCTCCCACGACACGGCGCCCGGGCCAATGAGCTTAGGCGGGAGCGCGCGACACCGCCACGCCCACCGACGACACCGCGACACCGACGCCCGCGCGCACTCTCCCGGCGGTGCTTGCGTCACGGTGCACCCTCTACCCAGCCGGGTGGACGCGGCAGGGTCTCGGTTAGGTCTGGCCGAGCTACGCACACCGTCGCGCTCGCGGCGACCCGGCAGGCCCCGCCTACGACGCTACCTAATGACACTTGGCGGACGGTTAAGAGGTCGGGTCCCACGTACACCCACGAGCGGAGAGGATACCTTGCCGCGAGCCAAGGGCGACGTTCCCCGGAAGTGGCCCGCGAGCGAGCCACGTGCGCGACCGTCGATTCTTCACCCTCGCCGCGCGGACGGGCCGATTCTCTCTGACTCTCGTCGAACCTGTCTCCTGAGTGACGAGGGTGGATCTTGGGGGGTTTTCTTTTTGCTCTTCGCTTTCGGTGGGAGTTGATCGTTCCTTCGGTGTCGATGGGCGTGGGGCGCTATGATTGTCAAGCGAGGGCTTTATGGAGATCCGGTGCACGCGGCGGTTTTTCGACGGAGGAACGTTCGACTGAGAACTGAAACTGTGCCTAATGCAGTTAACTTCGGTGATCTGGCGGGAGCCGGTGCTCGCTGAGGGTACTATAATTCAACCGTGGACTATTGTGGGTTTTCGGGTTCTGGGATTGGATGGGGGTGCCCATTGAAATTAGCCAAACGAAAAAAAATATTTAGAAATATAAATAGTATAGGTTTAAGAATGAAGAAATAAATGCACATCCTTGCCAGTTTACTTGACAGCGATGGCTACTTTAATTATAACCACAGGGAAGCTTTCCCTGCGTTATCGTTCGCCTGAAGAGGCAGAAAATTTAAATATCACCGACGTAAAATCATGCGAAGATAAGCAGAGAGCAGTAAGTAGCTACGCATTATTTTCCTACGAAAAATTAAAATTAAACGTGTCAAGCTCTGAATCACCCTTTCGCTATAGTCGCCTCAGAACACGTACCATTCCTCCCCGGCCGCATACGCTCGTAGCTTCGATACGACTCGCGATAGAATCCCGAATAGAGATTCACGCGAGTCGCACGGTAGGCGAATAGAAAACAGGAAGCTCGGCCAACGCTAGAAATAACGCCCGTTGTTATTTCCGTTCGGCCGCGAGGCCCTCGTGAAACACCAAGCGACGATCGGCCCTCATGGATATTCATAAGCCGCGACTTTTTCTGTTACTCAATCGGCCGATCGATCGTCGATTTATCTCACGCAGCGTCTTTATGCAATTACGCCGGGGAATGCGCGGCACGTAACAAAATAGCCGAGAAATCGACGCGAAACGCGACGCAGGCGACGACCGTAGCCGCCACCGACACCAGTGAAAAATAACGCGTGGCCACGTTATTTCGTGCTCGCCTAGCAAAGTGGGAGAGCGGGTATACGCGCGTGTAATCCGACTGCAACACCCACGCCCTTGCCAGACGCCATGATTCTTTTTGATTGGGTGCGCGATACGTGCGAACGCCCGACACTAGTACGATCGTAATTAGCGGTGGTGTCGTGCTTGATATGCAGGGCGCGGCCAAATCGGTCGTATAAACTGGGAAGAGGTTATTGCTTTTGCGAAAATCAATGGAAAATACAGAATAATCTCCACCTGTACAAACCTTCGTTTGGGGGAAGTCGCTGTTGATCCAATGCGTCTGTAATTTCCGATAAACCCTAAGTCAGTGGCGGATTTAAGGGGGTATTACCATCTAGACACTCGTTTTTGAAGGTGATATTTAGAAATTAGTTCTGAAAAACCTATCGCACCTACAAGGCAGGGGTTTTGCGCACATATTTAGTAGTGTTTGAACTATCAACACAAATTTTTAATTACATCAATTCAAAACCCTGTTAGAAAATAAAAAAAATTGAATTTTTGGGTATAATACACCGTTAAGGGAAACGGCCCCGGTGGCGAACGTTCTGAGGGGCCCATTTATTTTCGAGAAAATGAAGAGGTGGTTTACTAAAAACGAGCTAAGTGTAGTAGCACAGAAAAATAGTGTTTGGATAAAATTATAATTTTTTTTTTGAAAATGGAGCCCTTGAAATGGGGCAGGGGCCCAGGGGGCAATTGCCCATTGGCCTCCTGTTAAATCCGCAACTGCTCTAAGTTATCGCTTTGTAAACAGCATGCGGGAGTTTCTAGATCACCTCTGACACCATACTCGGTGCAACTTACCCAGGTGCAGCGGTGCATTCTGCATAAATAATACCCTCGAGGAAGCATAAATCTTCATTTAGCTTCTCTTCCTCCCACACTTACCTAAACACAATCAATATTTTAACGAAAGTCACTGCTCATTTGCAGGTCACACATGATTGTTGAAAGAACTATAATGAGATACCTGATTAAGGGGAGAGGCCGACCTAGTACAGTCAAAACAACATGCTTCTTTGGGAATTTTTTCTAGAAAAGCCGATATACTTTTATTACTAAACATTAGTCTATTGGAAAGAGTGCATATTGCGGATATTTCATTATTTTTTGTGGTAAAAAGTATTGAAATGTTTGTGGTGACAACCGTAGCTCGGTGCAGGATCCGATTTTGGAAAAATTATTTTGAGACAAAATGGCGATATTTGTTAAAAAATCGTTCCTTTTTTCGAGTATTAAAAAAATCTAGGCAAACAAAAGCTCCCGACAGCGCTGAGATTTATAACCCTACAATAAGCGTGTAAAGCCTCGAGTAAATCGGTTAATTAATTTTTTAGATGTGCGTCACCGACTTTGAAAACATGATTTTGAGGAAAACGGGTTTAAAGTTTTGGGTCTGAGTGCTACACCGAGGAACACCAACCTACTTACACGCGTATAACTTTGTCAATTTTGGTCAGATTAACCGGACAATTTCAAGGAATATTTTCAAGATGTACTTCAATAAAATATAAAAATCGAAAAAAACGATTTTTCGAAAATTTCTAGGTAGGCCTCTCCCTTAAAGGGTCATTCCGGTTAGCGCGCCGGAAAACTCAGCGATTTTCCGGAATTTATTGCGACGAAAATAATTATAGTAATGGAATAAAACTTTTTTTGATTTATTAAACTACATTTCTGCCGTAAATAAAAAATATAAAAGTAATCAAATTATTGCTTTTCAAATGCTTTTGAAAGCGGTTTGATGACATGTTTTAACATTCAGGTCTCGCTCGTGGAGGCGATTTCAGCTGTTAACCCTATCTGAACTCAAAAATTCAAACAGATTCTTAATCAGCATGTCATTCGCTATCGCTCGGACTATAATTAGTGATTCCTCTTCAAAATTAGTAAAATGGCGAGCAAAAATGCCAAAAATATATTTTAGCAGCTTTTTTCTTTTGCTATTTTCGCTTTCAAAAAGTAGATTAGGCTCAATGAAAAGGCTTGGTTGTAGTCCCTGCCAGAGTCACAGCTGTGCAGAATAAGCAGTAAAATTTATAAAGCAATCGGTTCGATAGATTTCTAGATTTTATTTTCAAGATGTGGAGAAATAACGTTTCGACAAAAACGCGTTCAAAGTTTTCATCTGCGCTCCCCCAAAAAGGCCTCAGCGGAAGCTAAAATAATCGGAATTTTTCCACGAAAATTTAACAATAGGAGAGACCGCGGCTAGTTGATACAGACGAATTATCTCGGAACCGCACATATGTAGCTCCATTTGAACGAGATATGTGAAGATTGTTGTTCAATTCTTTCCTACGATCCAGCGTACGTGTGCGTGCGTTGACGTTAACAATCGTTTTCTAACTGTTTCCGTTTACATAAAGAAAAAGTAAACAGTTTTGATACATCCAAATCGATCCTCCAAATAACATTTTTTCATTCATTTCGTAAGTATTTTCTCAAAGTATATTTCAGCATATTTGTTATTAAGTAAGGTAAATGTCCCCATTACTGACCGCGTTCCCATTAGTGACCAATTATTCATTTGTATTGTTTATTGCAACACAGAAAGCAAAATATCAACCAGAAAGTTCAGAAATTATTATTAGAGGTATTTCGTTTATAGCTGCATACGTTATTTATGTAGCCGTACATTCATTTTTAAGTAAATTCACATGTAAATTTTACAGACTCTAATAACGTGAGGTTATACTACAGATATCATTAAACTGGCAAATTTTACAGTAAAAATACATGAATCCATGCAGTAAGTTACTCAAAGTAACTGGAAATATATACAGAATTATAAAATAATGAGAAAATATTCATTTTCTTTCATTATTGTAGCAGAGAATCGATAAATTGTAAGTTGGTCAATAAAGGGGACATCAGGTCCAATATAACTTTCACCATAATTATTGTATAAATAGTCAAATATCACTCTAAAATCAATTTGATTAAGAAACTAGAGACTTCAAAAAATATAATGATCCATACTTTATTCAAACATTGTCCTATATTATTAAAAAAATTACTATTTCGAACCAGTCGCACTCTTAAACGGTTGCTAATGGGGACATTTGCCTTAATTAATTCCAACAAAAATTAAAAAAATTGAAAACTGAGAAACGTATCAACTAGCCCCGGTCTCCCCTAAATTCTTGAGGATATGTATTTTCAAAAAACATTTAAAAAAATTAATTTTTTCAACCCGTCTGACCGAAGTGACCCCTTAAATTCTACCTAAATCAAAACCCCTAAAATTACAAACCTAAAAGAAACTACCTACCTATACATCTTCCACCCACCACATACCTCAGGCTCCCACATCCCAACACCTAGCTTCGCCACCATCTTCATCCCCCTACCGCGAAAGCCACCCCCCGTCCGCCCACAATCCCGACACCCACGACAACTTAGGGTTTCCGTGGATCCCGCGCACCCCGGTCAGGGTTAACCGGCCGGGGCGTGAATTCATCGAACCAGCAAGCCGGACAGAAGCGTCGCCGAGGAGACGACGGGCTACCGTGCGCACGGGAAAGAACCGTGGCGGAGAGCGACGCGCGGCCATCGTCTCTGGGTGCAACGGGCGAGCAGCCGAGCGTCACTTAGCATGCATCCCCCGATACGAAGGATTCCTTATTGTATCGTTGCACGTGAGCGTAATGCACAAATATGAACTCGCGGTGCTGCGGGCCCGTTCTCTCCCCAGCCGAGTCCTCTCCTCTCCTCTCCTCGGTGATAACTCCTAACGTCCTCATAATCATACATATGGATGCCCCGTTGGCCGCTCGCCGGCCGACCGGCGCGCTGCGTTTACGCGGGCGAATAAACACCACGGGGAGCCGGGTATTGTTCGTGGCCGGGCGCGATCGGTAACGAGGCGGAACGGGACGATTCCTAAGCACCGCGCGACACCGTGCCTCGTTAATTGGTATGCAAGCGTCATCGATAAACAGGGGCTGTTTCGTCCGAGTCCAGGAAGAACGGGTTCCAGGGAAACCGCGGCTTTCTAAATTCTCGATTGCCTACGTGGCCGCCGGGGTCAATTAATCGCGCGCCACGGCTGCGCCTCGGTGCCGTTCTGCTCGTGGCTCTGGCACCGAGTCGCTTCTAATTGGAGAACGTGAACCAAGGTTCTTAGGAACACGGGGTTCGTTGGGCGACTGCCGCGGTGACGAATCTCCGTACGTGGATAATTGGCAGCGCGGATAACTGTTTAAAGTCTTTGCACCTTTGTGCTTAAATGCGTGCGTCGATGCTTAACCTGTGGACGGCGGATGGATTGGTCCCACACCTTGCCTTCTCGTTAAAATAACTTTATAGGGTAAACCGCGCTAATAGTGGCACTGCACTAATCATTGGCATTCCTGATTAAGAAGTCAAATATTCAGAAGTACCTACGAGCGTAGAAAGTATTTTTTTACCATTTCTACGTTTCCTGTCACTACAACGCTGCAAATTCGGGTAGGTGAACTATACATTTCACATTGGCAACACCACGAAAAAGTCTTAAAAGTAGCTATGGGCAAAGGGGTGAGTTTTAAGCGTTTTTTTTTTTTAAATTTTGATAAGGAGCAAGTATATTTTGTCGCTTTATAATTAAGTAATGGATTGAGATACAGATTTACTAAGTGCTGTAGGTATTTAATAGCGAATGAAATAGTTTGTTTAAACATCGTTTGTAACTATTTTCTTCTATATAGGTAGCCTCCAATTTTAGGGTGCAAATGATTATACTTTCATGCCTATTTTTGTTTTTCATTGAATATTTGTAAAATAAAAGACACAATAGGCACCCAAGATGCTTCATTTTAATGGGAAATCCATAATCATCGATAGTATCTAAAAAATAAAAGACCATATAAAAACTTCACAAAAAATTATAGACATTCAAATTGGGACTGCCGCTTAGGGTGCCAATCATTGTACAATTTAGCCTACGTCCATTTCATTATGCTCTGTAAGAAAGGAAGGATTCCAGGCTTTGAAGTTACCCTGCCACCTTGCACGAGCCTTCGATTTTTGTAATTAGATTCGTGAATGAGTCTGAGAATTCTACACGCAATCCTGGATCTTCCACCATCCCAGTAAACGTAAATCGGAAACTGGACCATCGCGTCCAAACTGCACCCAGAAACCGTATCCCCGCGCCACCGTTAAAAAAAACCAGCACCAGCCAAAGCAATTCCTAACCATTCAGCCAACCACCCCCGGTGAAGCGTCCAGCCTCGCCCCGTGAACCGGTCGCTTCTTGAATCGGATATCACTTTTATGTGTGTAGCGATCACTATCTAACCCTTTCGAGGGCCATGTATCAGCGCGGACATAAACGTCGGCCGGTGGCGGCGGTGGGGGCTAAAGAAGGGCCCATAAAATCCGCCCCCGCGGACGCGATAAGAGTTATCTCTGCCCTCTAATTGAAAGTTAATTGGTCCACCCGGTTTAGCCCGGGCACGGCGAAGGACGAGACCGTTCGCCTCCGCGGCGCGTTAACCCCCTGCCTAGGGGCGGTAATTTAGCCACGGTGTAGCTACAATAATGAGACCCTATCTTATGGCAACTCCGGCGGCGGGGCCCCTCGCCCACCGTACACACGTATTACCTACCCGTGTTACGTGCCGCGCCAAGTCCTCCCACGTGCTCGTAATAAACCGAGGGGGGAGGGGAGAGGGGTGCCTCTTCCTCTTCGCGTGTAATGGAGAATTTCCGACAAACACGTACCGGGCTGCGGTGTACCGGGCGTCATCAGAGAGATTGCGATCGGGCCATCGGTACACACCGCTGTTCGACTTGCTCCGTGCACGTGGTCCCACCCCTGATGCTTCTCTCGCAGTCTGATAGGTAAAGTTCGACGGTGGTTGGCTAAGACAGGGACGGGGGGGGACGGGGTGGCTCGAACAGTCTCTTTATGGATTTTTAATCGGAGAGGATCTGGTCTGTGAGTTTGGTTGGCTGGATTGGAGGCGATGCGATCAAGGGGTGGGTGGGTAGTTCCAGTCGCTTTTGGTGGCTGGGGTGGTAGGCGAAGAGGAAGTACTCGAGTGGACAAAGGAAAGTTTAAGCTGCGAACGTGGGAAGAATTGTATCTTGAAATTTATGCCTCATAGATTGGGGATTCTCAGAATAGATCAGTGGTAGTAATACAAATAAACATTTGAAGCCTAGTAGTACGTAGACTAGTAGTTACGTAGACATAAAGATATGAATTTTGAAATTTTTTGGGGCACCTCTGTAGAATTGATGCTGCAAGAGTGGAGGAGTAATGATTGCGACTAGGTTTATGTTAATTTTGCTTGATAGTGGATTTGAGAGTGATGGGGAGGAATGACAAGGGTTGATCGTTTGCTTAAAAGTGGGAGAATCTTTTTTCTGTTCAGATCTGAGGGTAAACGAAGTAGCTTGGTTTCTTTTAATTGTTCTTTGGTTTGAGGGTGAAAGATGAAAGTGTTTGACAGCTGCGAAGATAATAGATATTAGGACTTCGATGATTCGTTAGTGTGGCGCTTTAAAATGGCTTCTTGGAGGGAAACTGTTGGAAAGTTAGAATTATCATAGTGACAGTGTTAAGGAACCTTTCTTTTTTGTGAAAAAGTTTTATCGGTGGATCTTAGATCACAGGTATAAGGCGAGCTAATTGATTGGTTTTTCTGCCAGTCGAAGTTCCTCGAACTAGTTTGCCATCGGTGTTTTGGGGAGCTCCTGTATCGGAAAGGCGTCCAGATTTATGGCGCACTTCCATGAAGAGTGGAGTAAAAGTTCCGTGGTGGAGTATGATATAGTTTCTTGCTGGGGGAAAGATCGGACAACGCGATAATAATTGCTACGAAATGTCAAGTGTATCAACAAGAATCTCGCTTGTACCTGAGACAAACAGATAAAGAGATCTTCTCGAAGCTTGACGTGAAAACTTTTTGTCGAGAGAGACGCACTTGTTTGAAAAAATTCCCCCCTGAAATTCAAATTTCAGTTTACCACGCCTAATAAATATTTGAAGGCCTAACGGTTAAGATAGCGTGGAAAAATATTTCGAAATATCGTTCATCTTTCTGCCCCATAACAATTATTCTAAAAATAACAAAACAACCCGTGTAATTATTTTTCTATTCTCACGAAAGATTCAGCCTTACCCACACAATTTAGACTTTTCAATCTGTTTCTTTTATTACTGCAAAAAGGGATTTCATATTTTCAACCAGATCTCCCATGTAGAACATGCAAATTCACGATGACAATGTGATATTATCAGACAGTAGATTAGGAAACGTATCTGTATACATTTTGCAAAGCAAAGGGGTGGCGAGGGTATTCAAACAAAGTTACATGGAAAAACAAACAAGAATCAGGGACACGCGATCCCGTGAAAACAACCGGCTCGTTGCGTCTTACTCTCCTAACGAATTAATCCGATTAAACGGATTGATTATACGAGGGTTGCGCGGCGTGTTGAGTTGATCGGGGATTGCCCGCAAAATTACAGTTAGGGGTACATGGCTGAACGTGTTCCGCCGCTCAAACACGTCACTTCTCTCAATCATCCCAAAGAAATTAAACCGTTTCAATATCCTCCAATTTCCTTCGAAGAATCTCAGCAAGCCGAAACGTCAAAAATTCCAAATCCACCTGGAAACCTCTTCAACACCTCCGCTCTCCGCGCAATCACCCGAAACAAATTTAAAAATTCCAACACCCTCAAACTCTCTTCAATATCCCCAGAAACATCCTCCAAAAGCCAACAAATTCCAACGCCCCTTCTCAACCTTCAAAAAAATCTTCTTCCCCCTTCGAACTCTTCGACCTCGCGCTCTCTCACCCCCAACGACCCCCTGAGCGCGCAAAATCACAAATTCGCCTATGAATCGTAGACCTATGCCACTGCCATTTTTCTGCGCGCTCTCGCCTCGGGGGCCACGAGGAATGCAAACGCGCGGAGGGGGTTTATCGCGCGGGGGTGCGTCGGCGCCTGTAATTTTTCGAATTGCAACGCGGTCGTTCAGTCACCCCGACCTTCTGCCCCGCGGACGGAAACGTCGCTCCCCCCCCTCCCTCGCCTCACCTTGCTCTCATCTAGCTCGCCCTGCCCCCCTCTGGACGAACCACCCTCCGTTCTCGCCGGCACAAGGGGTGGCAGCCGGCTACTAACGAGAAACGAAGTTATTTGAGGGTTCTGCAGAAAGGAGTCGAACAATCATAATAATCAAGTGCGATTCGCGTTTATTGTCAGCGATTATTGCCCGGCACCCTCTTGGAAATTAAGCGCCCGTGCACCGTCGCTCTTCTTTCGCCCGTCGGGGGTTTCAACCTTCAGGAGGGGGGACGACGGAGAGGCGCGCGGATAAATAATAACAACTGCGGGAAGAAATGGAGTTAAAGGGATACGAGATGACGGAAGAGTTGGAAGATGGATCCGAAGCTGGGGTAGGGGTGGTGCTCGGGAGGGTGGAGTAGATGATGACGAATTTGCGGTTGCTTTAATCCAGAGGAATCTGCGGCGAGGTGAAATTATTGGTTGGTTGATAGTCCTGAGGATCTTTGCGATACTGTAGGAAGAGAAAGGGTGCAATGCATCAAGACGTGGAACAGAGAAGGGCGAAGACTACTAAAATTCATGAAACTTGTAAGACGGTAGATCGAACGACCACCCCGAAATTGTGCCCCGCACATGGATGATTACCAACGTGCTAGCTCGCAAAATTCAATCACCAGACTCCATCCTTTCCATTCGTCGGGAAACAAACCACCCTTCCCCAAAAGGAGTAGCCATTGTCTGATTCAAGAAACACCCCCCTCGCGTATTTCATGACGAATCATTGCTGATGCGCAAAGAAATGTTGTCATAAGGTGTCACAAGGCTGTCAATATCACGCTGCACGATGACGTATCGGCAGATGACTTCGCCGGGAAGATAAAAGATCCATCAGCGCGGAGCATTTGTATCCATTTTCTCGCCACTTGGCAGGCGCGACGTTTCGCGATGCCTCTCTTTTTTCAATTACGCCTGTCGCCGGAGCAGATTAGCGAGATGAATTCTCGGCTCCCTTCCGCAGCCACGATATACATACCGTGGGTAATTTCTTTTTTTCTTTTCTCCGTCCGCGCCAGAGGAAAAAAGCCCCGCTTTTCGAGGCGGAGGAGTGTCTCGTGGTCGCGTCTCACGATCTTCCAAACGAGCCACCCCTCTGCGTTACTTAATTATCCTTCGCCGGCTACGCCCGACCCCGCAAGGAGCCGATCGGTCTAACTTCGTTTTCGCAGGACGACGACCCCTGCACCCGAAATTCTCCATCGCCCGCTATTTGTCTAGGACCGAGGATTTTGTTAACGTCGCCGCTCCAGGAAGAAACTGACGCGCGTATTTAATTTCCTCCTAACGTTTCTCCCTCATTTTTTTCTTCTCTTTGTTGCGACGCGACCTGAGTTAGAAGAGCTGACATCTGTTACTCAGTTTCATGAATTTCCAAAGATATATGAATGATTTCTGAGTCGCTCCTCAGTTGAGACACGCGGCTGCCTTTTACGTTGTTGCTTTGAGAAATAATGTCACAGGAATTTAACTTATTGCTTTTGTAGAAGACTCAGTTGCTGTTACTTTAATGAAATTTCTAGGTTCTAATTCACATTTTTAAGTTATCCTTAAATTAGGTTTTCGTCATTTTTGTTACACTGTAACTCGTGTTACTGGTTTCATCAAGTATTGTATATCTTTCGCTGTTATTTAAAGTTTTCCACCTCGAGGGACAGGTTAGTGAAACGTTTTGAATTGTATCGCAGGGTGGAAAAAGTTGCGCAGAAAAAAGAGTCACAGGTCGGCGAAGAAAGAGAAAGTTCGACGGGCACCGTTATTTAACGAAGTAGGTGCAGCCGAAATACCGTAGCGCGGCGAGTGTACGAATGCGGTACAATGGGGGCCATTTTAGGTGGAAATCTGGCCGATCGGCCAAGACCCGCAGTTGATTAGACTCTATTTACTGGAGGCGAGTTTAGCGGCTCAACCCCTCTTCCCTTTTACTCTATTTCGTCCCCTTTGTGGCAAATCAACCGGCATACAGAGGCGCGCCGTTCCACCGCCGGATTCTTCTGTAGCGCGACGCTAATTCGGGGTAAGACGCGACTACGTTTCACCAAGCGTAACGCTTTCAAAACGAAAATAAAGAGGAACAACAAGAATGACGACGAAGAAAGCAAAATGGAAAAGCGAATAAAACGCGGTCGGTAATTTAAACGACCGAGTTTAATATTTATTCTACAGATTCTGCATTCTGCAAAATTTCAAAAGCTCTGATATTCCACACTTTTTCTAGCTCGTATATGTTTGAAAGATTGAGGGTCTTTTTGGACGAGGGTTCGGTTGAAAAGGGAATTGAATCGATTCTCAAAATGGAGTCAATTCGAGGGAAGAAATTCCTGATTAAGTTGTGGACTATCGTACAGTAAAGCAGGCGTAAGAGGAAGTACAGTTAATTTCTTAACTGCTAAATGCAATTATAATTAGCTCATGGATCTGTTTTTATACAAAGCCTGTTTTAGCTTTCTGGAATCCTTCAAACACGGGTTTCTCAAAGTAAAATAGACTTTCCTATATTGGTGGCACTGCTAGGATTCGTTTCGTGTTGCGTTTTTAACGCGACTATTGCTATATGCTCGTGAAAAGGCAGGCTATGTAGTGACTTGCCTCTCCCTTGCCGGAGAGGCAGGCATCGGCGTTCCTTCCGGTGGGATAAAGGAAAAGTAGCCGTTTCTGAATGCGCGAATGTGTGCCCTACGTGGCAGAAAGTCCGCGTGCAGGCCCGCAGTGGTAGGAAATAGGGATTGGAGAACGAAATAATAGGGTTCGACCCTATCCGCGGAGCAATCAAATCCCCCTTCAAGAACACACTGGCATTCACTGAACTTTAAAATCAAATAATGCCTATTAAAATAACAATACGCATCCTCGTCTACCAGGTTAAACATTCTCTCGCCTACGTTAACCCGGTTTCGGCGACGAGGCGCATTACCATACGGGATCGGGTTACCGAAAATCGAGTTACGTGCCGACGCGACTTTCATGCCACTATCCAAAGCAGCGCCTGAAACCTGCAGTCCGAACCCTTTAAAGTCGCGAAACCGAGGCGCCCGACAATAGAATTCGCCCCTAAGAACGACGCCCGTCGATTTTCACTTTCCGACCAGTCGCGCAAAACTTTCCCGGCATTTATTTGCTCAGAGTTGTCGCGCGATGTTGCTGCGAATTTCTCTAGTAACGAGTAAGATAAGCATTCGTCTCTTCTGAGTGAAGTTTTCGAGTGAACTTTACTATAGGTATTGTGTAAAAAGAGGTGACGGAGATTTCGAGGGTTTCTGAAGGATTTTTAACGTTGTTGCAATTTTGGAGGAAGGTTGATAGTATTCCAAAGCATTATTGGAAATTTAGAAATTGGGGAGGGAGTGTTGGAATTTAAAGAAGGTGTATCTAGTGGAATTTTGAGTTACTGACTTTTGAATTTCTAGCTAATTATTTGAGACTTTTTTTTAGTAATTTCCTTGTTCTATCCAACGTAAAAGGATAACGTTGAAGTTCCTCGAGCCACTTTTCTCCTGGAATTTACGACTCCGAGAGCTGACTTGAATTCATTCAATTCCCCCTGCGTCCAATATGACGAATCTGACGAAAATGGCGGGCCGAGTGAGCGACGAAAATTGCGGATTCGCGTGCAGGCTACCAACAACTCGCCTCGCATGTACGGATTGACATACGGCGGTATGGCAGTTTTCCGCTTTATTTAGGCGTTTGCAATATTTATAAGAGAACGAGCCGCGCAGAATGTTCCCTTGAGACACGGGGGGAGACCCGGTTTATCTGTGCCGTTCGCTCGGGGAGGATTCTCGATGGCTATTAGGACCAACAGCTGATCGTACCCGATCGATGCTCATTACCATATACATTCTTCACCGTGACATTAACCACTGCCGTGACTTTTGCGGATTCTGGTCGTGTTCGGCAGACCTTTCGAGCTGGGACATGATTTGCGACCAATTCCACGCGAAAATTCAATTTGTTTCAACGAGAAAAACAAGTTTCTTCTTAACGTCGATCAAAGTACATTTCCTGAATTAAAAAGTAGCTTGAAAGTAGAAGGTTCCTTTGGTCCTGCAGAAGAACTTCGCAATCTATTGCACCTAACAAAATTAACCTCCATACAAATGCATATAGGGTAAATCCGGGAGACGCGGTCGGGCCGGAGATTTGGTCGAGTTGTTATATATTCAGACTCTATACGTAAAAACGCGTTAAAGTGTAGACCAATTACTTCTCTAGAAGCCAAACAGTTGAATGAATAGCGTCATTTCGCTTCCTTCTGTGTTTTTTTCTGAATTTATAGGCTATAAAAGGTAAATTGAGGTCAAATTTGACCTCTTTTGTCAGACAGCGGTGTACAGAATCGTATTTAAAATATATTTCTAAGTTTATTTTCGCTTAATGTTTGGGATAATAAGATAGTAGAGATATTGAGAGACAATGCAGCCAAAGTATTTGGCCATATTAACTCGTCCTCTCAAAGCTAACGAGAAGACTATCTCTCGCTGCAGAAAGGAGAGATGGTCGAGTTATGATTTTTTTTGTTATTTTGTATTATTATTTTAATATTATTTTTGTTTATTTAGTTTATTTATTCACTTTTGTATTGCTTTGCCTTGCTAATCGCCAGTAGGTAGTTCACTTTTTCTTTGATGTCTTCTTTACTTGTTCAGCGTAAACAAATTAAATATCAATGAATCTGTAGTTGTATTCACTCATAAATAATGTTGCTTTCTTCTTTGTTATTTTTCCGTGAATAATCATGTGAATCGACTCTGCCAAGGACGAAAACCATTTCTCCCGGCACCTCGGGAGGGCTAGACATTTGTCATGAGTTCAGTTTTCAACCCGATTTACAGTAAATACTGTCTTAAAGCGAATATCGACAAGTTTTTCCGAATCAGCATAAAATTCTGAACATATAGATTTGTTCTGATAAATTAGGTGTTATCTATATTAGTTTTAATAGCCATTTTATATTAGCTCTACCGCGGCTCCTGGATTGACAAACCGATAAAATGCCATTACTTGCTTTATCTTAACGGACCAACCAAAATAAAAAACCTATGTATATCCACGATGATATGCCTTGAATAGTTGCAAAATGCCTCTTTAGAAGCACACTTGTGCTCGAGAAGTGGTGCCTCGAGGTGGCCAGCCACTTTCCGACGTATTTCAAATCCACGAAATCGGCCGGGTGCCGATCAGATGTGGGTCGTCCAAGCCTATCACGGTCCCATGATTTCCGTTATACAATTCCCATCGTCCGAAAAGGAAGGCTGAGACAGCTAAAGGTAGAATGGAAAGGTGAGTTTCGTGGCGGCTATCAACTACCGTGGCGCCGTGGATCTAACGACCGGTGCTGACAACCGGATGCGAGAAGAGAGACCGATACCCGGCTGGCTCGTGAGCTCCCTCCCCGTGCCCCTATTAACATGCAACCCGCGAGCGTACATATTTTGGGGAGTCCTCGCGAAGAATACCAATATTCCGCTTTGACATTCCAATAAAACGCGGCCGTTTTGTTTATGAGCTTGTACGGCGACAAGTCGGTGTGTGCGACGTGCGCTACGTTTATTTGTACATTGCGCGCGCGCGCGCGCGACCACCACGGATACGCGTGTACGGAAGCCTCTCCCCACCCTTTGTCTCCCTCCACCCCCGATTCTATCCCTTCCCTCTTGCTTGCTCGTCTCGTATATTCCATACGCACGTCTGTTCTTCTGCAAGATTTTAATTTTCTTCTTTTTGAACATTTCGTTTATTAGTGGTGACTGTTTGCTTCATTTCTCGCGTAGCGTTTCTGGTCCCTGGTTCTGCTGTAATTCCTTTCAGTTTTGTATTCATCAGCCACAGCAGTGTTTCCCAAATTTTTTTGGAGTTGCGATCACCTTTTATAATATTCAAATTACCTGCGACCTTTCGTATAAAGTAAGGTAATTTTAATAAGGTAAAGAAAACACGTTAAAAATTGGTATTTCAGAATATACTTCTAACTTAATAATATTAAAAAAAAATCCAAAACCGTGGGGACCTTCTAGAAAACACTTCGCGAATCACAAGCTGAGAATCACTGAGCTACAGTTTTTCATCTTCAGTTGCCAAATTGGGGTTTAATAGAATTTTATTTGATATTTTCCTGTGTCCAGGCGCTTCGGTTTTTGCAGTTTTCTTTTTAGAGATGCAAATTGATCTTCGGTATTGGGTTTTTTTACTTTCACGGCAGATTATCGTGTCTCTCATCTCAAATCCCTTCTGTTTCATTCGACCTCCGACTCTCTGATTCGCAGCGAATAATGCCACGCTTGACGGTACGATCAAACTGAAGCGTGGATAAACGAATGACAGTCCGCGCTGCGTCTGACCAAACGAAGACAAATGATCGATGCACGGGATAAAAAAAGGTCGTATGATCCATCGGGGGAATTGGAACAAATCGTGGGGCGAATATCTGATTATCAAGGAAACGCATTTCATTTGCCCTCGGTACATCGTTACCTATATTAATTATTACATACGTCATTGTCGAATTATTATTTTTCCTCTCTCAAATACGTATCTACAAAACTGACGTCCAACTTCTATACGCCCGCAACTAAAGATCTAATTATCATCTACTTTAACCTTGAAAAATCCATTGGAAAGTCTTGGAAAATGTTATCTTTGCAAGAGGTATCTGAATTAAGGACTTTGCGGCAACAATGGTGCAGCTCCATCTCTACCAACTTCAAGTAATTTAGAAAAAACTGTTTATAAAATTATTGCTTTGACTTAGAATTAAAAAGAAAAAAGAGAGCTGCACTTCTCAAGCTGCAAAAATAACATTTTCCAAGTTCCTCAAGTTTCCCCCGCAAATATCCGAAAGGTATTCTTAAATACCCCGAAGAATAAGAAACACACGTCGAAACGAACCAGGCCACCAGAAATGAATATCGCAGCTATCGAAATTCATTTTCCACACCCCCTCGCCCTAACGGTTCCTCCAGTGATACTTTCAGCGTTCTTAAATTACGACGTTTTATCGTTCGTGTACAGTCGAGTTATCAGCCACGGTGTCGCCCGGGGACCGGTGCATATTTCTTTCGCTGAAAATAACGGAATGCCAGAGAAAACGCTGCGAGATCGTAGATAATTGTTAAATTATTATTTTCGCGGTGCCACGGGGGTGGAGTTGCTCGTAACTAATCTACTGTCGGAAGGAACAGCCCCGGAGACGTTGCCGGAGGGGGCGCGGGGAACGAATTCGTGCGATCTTTCGATCTACAAGAGGGTATTTACTCGGCCCTGTGTCTCGATCGTGCAACACGATACAAGTGTCTTTGCCACGAACGATAGAATCTTTCTAATTTACTCGAGGATGGGTTCTATCAGCGAGGACGCCATATAGGGGATGCTGGCGATTGGTATGTAAATTCTGGCGCGATTTTCGGTGTTTCGGAGGGCCTCTGAAAGGAAGAAGTGGATATAAAGGGGATAGTTGTGAGAGGGAATCATATTCGATAGATTTTAAGTGGATTTGTAGAGTTTTCGTAAATTATTCCATTAATAGTGCTTTTGTTTTCGAAGCCAAAATCGAGTAGAAATATTAGTCTACAGTCTAGGGAGAGATATGTAACAGAGGAATATTCCAAATCGATCATCTCGACTATGGAGGCTCGTGCAAACAGCTTCCATTACGCATCTTCGAGTTTAAGAAGGTTCCAATTATTCATTCACGCCTTCTGGAAGCAGAATGTCGCAAACGTGTGTAAGAAGGACAAGGCAAGCAAAGGGTACGAGGCTGGAGAAAAAGCGCATTCAATCGAAGTTGCCGATGCTCCACGCCCGTCGCAGTGCAAACACAATTTGCGAGACGCGAAAGAAACAGGCCAGCGAAGCGTCAGTTTCTTGGGAAGCTGCAATTACAGTCCTCCCCCGACCGCCGTTTCAATTAACCACGGGCAAAGACTACCTCCGAAAAACATTGAGAACTGCCACCGCGAGAAGAAGCGCATTCCCGAGGCCGCGAGCGTTATTTACCATTGCGCCGCGCAAAACCGCGTAAACAAGAACGATTCCTGCGGGCTGGAGACAATTTTTCATCGGGGGAGGGGCATTGTCATTTGCATACCGGATATCGTTGCGGGGGAAATTGCCTCGGGCTGATAGGAAGATGATTTGATGATCCTCTTCGACTTAAACCACGTTATGGACCGTCTTCTTCGTGGGCCACCGTATTCTGAAGCCACCTTCTTCCGAGGTTCCCTTCTTCTGGGGGCCTTTCTTCTGGGTGTCCCCTTCTTTTGGGGGTCACCTTCTTCTGAGACAACCTTCCTTTGAGATCACCTGCTTCTGGGGGTCACCTTATTCTGAGGCTAGTTTCTTATGACGTCACCTTCTTCTGGAGCCTTTTTAGAGGGATCACCTTTTTTTTTAGGGCCACCTTCTTTTACAGCCACCTTCTTCTTCTAAGGCCACCTTCCTCTGAGGTCACCTTCTTCTGGGGTCCCCTTCTTCTAGGGCCACCTTCATCTGGAGCCACCTTCTTTTTAGGTCCCCTTCTTTAGGAGTCACCTTCCTTTGAGCTCACCTTCTCTGGGGTCATCTTCTTCTTGAACAACTTTCTTCTGAGACAACCTTCCTTTGAGATCAACTGCTTCTGGGGGTCACCTTATTCTGAGGCTAGTTTCTTATGACGTCACCTTCTTCTGGAGCCTTTTTTGGGGGATCACCTTTTTTTAGGGCCACCTTCTTTTAGAGCCACCTTCTTCTTCTAAGGCCACCTTCCTCTGAGGTCACCTTCTTCTGGGGGTCCCCTTCTTCTAGGGCCACCTTCATCTGGGGCCAGCTTCTTAGGTCCCCTTCTTTAAGAGTTACCTTCCTTTGAGCTCACCTTCTCTGGGGTCATCTTCTTCTTGAACAACTTTCTTCTGGGGTCACCTTCCATTTGAACCACCTTCCTTCTTCTCGAACCCGCTTCTTCTTGGATCACCTTCTTCTTGAACTACTTTCATCGTGGGCAATCTTCTCGGCGATCGGACTCCTTCGCGACCGATCTGCTGCGTGGACGATCTCCCCCGCGGGATTATCGTGGACAAAGAATGAATACGAGCGGTAAATAGAGGCGCGGTCGGCAATAAAATCTTAATATATAGATGCGAGCCGTGGCGCAAAAGCACCACCGTGCGGTTTGCGGCTGGACGGTCCGATGAGCGACGTAACGAGGGAGCGGCGCAATTTTAAGCCACATACCAACGAGAATAACGCGCGAGTTGACCGCGAGACCCGGGCCCCCTCGATGCGAGGCCATGTAGACTCTAGTGTGCTTTGTAATTCTCCATTTCCTGCCGGTCAGGATATCCCTCCTTCCATTATCACGAGCCACGGTGCGGTCGCCTTGTCACCTTTTTCAATTGCTTTTTCGCCAGGACGAATACCTTGGTCCTCCCTCGGTCGTTCCTCGTTACAGCAATGCCACGATCCCACGCGAATCTTACGGCTGACCAGCGATGGGATTCCGGCACGACACGTACTCGCGAGCATCGATCGCTTCGTCCATGGTCAGGATCTTATAGTCACCTTAACGTTCTTCCTTTTCTCTTCACTTAAATCAATCGTTGGCACGTATTGTCAATGTTATTGCCCGTGTCCTACCACGGAGTGTAATCAAAGCTTCATCGAAACTCAACGACGTTAAATAGACTTCACCTCCAAACTCCATCACCAAGCACAGAATAATGATGTATTTGTATCTATTACAATTCTCTCCACCAGAAAACATTTCTTCCCATTCCACATGGGTAGGGTAAATCGACCAGTGAATGAACAGCTAAGCGTTTTTTCAGTTTCAAATAACGATAAAAATTAAATAATGTCCTAATTTATTAATGAAATCAGAATTTGTAACAGAATAGGCTTTAAAAATGTCTAAAAAAATTGTTTGTGATTTTTTACTTGACCGGCGTCTGAAATAAATCATAATAATGTAATCAATGTCCAATATACTAGTGAATGAACAAAATACCCAATAAATGAATACATTGTACCCAGTGAATGAACACAAAGAATAATACTTCATTTTCCGACCAGAAAACGCTACAGAAGAAGAAAGGAAGTTTAGGTGAGGGACCTAACACAAGAATATAAAAATATAATCTATATATTACAATAATAGGAAACTGACAAATTTATTTATGTCAGAACACAATTTACACAATGTAATGGTTAACTGTCATCGTACGTGTTTTGTTACTAGGTTTCTCGCCGTGAATGGCAGCACCCGAAACCACAAAACAAAAAATTAATAAGCGACCGAGACGTTCATAGATTCAAAAAATAGTAGTATCGCCGTTATCTCAAGAAATTTTTCTTCATTGTAAATATAAGATCATTGTTTTCAATGAAATAGTATTCTTGTTATACACGAAAAAAGTCAGTTTGTTCATTCACTGGTCGATTCACCCTACCACCTCATTGCCAATCGATTAAAGGGGTGTAGGACTATTTAACGATCGAAATCGATGGTTTCTTTTCGGTTTGATTGCTTAGATACCAAACAATCACCATACTGGCACTTATCACAGTTTTTATGTACGCTTTTACAAGTAATGTAAAATAAAAAAATTGTCAGAATGTTGAAAAGTATTCGAGTTATTTGACGCTAAAGATGGTCCCGCGTAGCCCGCAGCTGTAATTGATGTACATAATCCCAGGTGAACTAATCATTTAAAAGCAGAATGCTTTGAGATGATTAATTTCTACACTAACAAATATCGTGTAGAACTGTACTGGCGAATTTAAACAAAACTGTAAAAGTAACGCACGGATCAAGTTTTTTCCACATTTCTATGGAAAAGAATCGTCTTTAATCCGTTATAAAATGTGTTTACAAACATCCAATGTTGACGCGGAAATTCCACACGAAGCTCCATTTAAAATTTTAAATGAAACTATTCATTCGTTCAAGAGTTATGAGGTACACCGCGTTTGAGAATGTAGTTTCGAGATAAACGGCTTGAACTCGACTTGGCCGTTACTCGACGGTGCACTCAATTACGTTCAGCGCTATAATTTCCGTAATTATTCGAATTTCCTCACGACACATTCTTATAAATGTTGACAAAGCACGATACTTTCAATACAAAAATCGATCTTTCGAGATTTCAATAGTCCTATACCCCCTTGAACTCAAACCTAAACAAGTATTCCGTCACCGAAAAAGTCCCTATAAGTTCCAAACGAATATCTCTAATCCCAACGCCACACTAACCCTACCTCCGGGAAAAGTAAGTCATCGCACCACGGCATTAAGTCACTCTCCTCTCCCAGAAAAGTTATTTCAAAATCAGGTGGCTCGGACACCCTCGACACCTTGCCACGAGCCAATTCCACGGGTCCAGAGGCAAGGGACGTGCCTGTCCCCCAAAGTCGAAGGCGATCGAACACTGGCGAACAACCCAGGGCTAGCATTGTGGACGGTCGTAGGGGTAACAGGTTGAAGTGGCAGCAGCCACGGGTACCGTTACGCGTACCGTGACACTGCCGCCCCGAAAGGGTGGCAGGGCGAATCTCCGTCCCGATCTTCAGCCAGCGCTAACAGAGACGTTAGAAGGCGCAGGGATGCAGGAGGGTATAATATATTGCCGGACGCAGGCCTAACCGTTAGCTCGGGACCTGTGCCGGGTGACGAGGAAAAAAGATCCAGATCGAGGCGTAGATTTCGCTGGAACATCATGCCCCGCAAGCGAAGCGACACTCGATTCCGAAGATACTCCCGTTCACAATGGGGATAACGTACAGTGTCTGGTGTCACTGGCCATCCCTGGAGCGACTTGTTCGATGAGAGATACGGGGCACGGGGGCTAGAGTCGCCGTTGAATCGCCTATCCACGGGGATGGTCCCTAAACCTGGCAGAGGCGTAAGACGTCACCGCTGGGACATGATGTTTCTAACGGTACTCGGTCTGGTTCCGTTGTGTTTTGTACACTGGTCTGTTTTTATTTCCCTTCTAGGAAGCCGGTGGAAACGGTAGCGGTGCATCCTGTGAGGGGGTGTCTCCAAGATTGTGGGGAAGAAAGTGTTGGTTTAAGTCGTTATGTTGATCCTGAGAATTGATGGGGAGATCTGTGTTCTTACGATTACGTGGACGGTGTATTATTGGTAAGGGAAATATTCCACTAGTACGTAGGATTATTGTTTAAAGCTTCCAAGAATTATTACTGTATAGAAACTATTATTAAAACCTCCCTAAAATAAAATTAGTAACCAACACTTGGAATCTCCAAAATTCCCAAAATCTACATTATTGTTTAAACCTCCCAAGAGTTATTACCACATAGAAACTATTATTAAAACCTCCCTAAAATCAAATTAGTAACCAACACTTGGAATCTCCAAAATTCCCAAAATCTACGTTATTGTTTAAACCTCCAAAGAATTATTACTACATAGAAAGTATTATTAAAACCTCCCTAATATAAAATTAGTAACTATCGCTTGGAATCTTCTAAATCCCCAAATCTACATACACTTCCCAGGGCTTCAAATTAACTATAAATTAATTACCTTTAACATCAATCTCATCCAACACGATACCAACCCTTTGATTTCTCTTTTACCCACAAACGAGCTACCCGAGCGAATAGAATCTCCACTGCCCTGCGCCTAAACCAAAGAACTTCTCATCCCCTCGTATCCTGGCTGCAGGCTGACGTCGGGAGTTCCGCGCAAAGTCGTCTCTGGGAAACCAGCAGCAGCGGCGTTTAAATTTCCAACGACACCCCGAGTGACGTACGTGTATCTCGCGCGGGCAATATGTACGCGAAGGAGCAGTATATTTATCATGTAAGCAAGCAATTTAGGAGCGATCATTTTTCACGGGGTGAGTCGGCTTTGGATCCCGTGGGTCGACGCCGCCGTCACACGGGGGGTGGAGAAGGGGGCGGTGTTATTGGCCGGCGGCCGAAGACCAAACGGACACATCACCCTCCGAAGACCTTCGACCTTGACTGATGGTTCCTGCTTTCTGCTCCGCTACCGCGACACTGGCTCTCTCTATATGCTGATGAACCGTCGATACGATCGTCGCCTTTCCGCCCCGGCACCCTTAGGTAAACTGCGATTAAACGGCGAAGCCTGGTCGGCGAACCGAGCGATATGGACCTTCTGGTCAGCGCGTTGCTAATCGAGCAAATTAGCAGTGTTCGTGTACGTTGGGGTGGCACGGTTTTGCTTTGGAAAGAGACTTCGCTTTTATAGCTTACACTGTTCGAGTGCGTGACTATTTATTTCTGTTTTATTAAAATATATTGAGCAGGGGTGTCTAACGAGGGATGTTTGGCAACTCGTAAATTTAAATTTCGAGACTTTGCGGAGATATTGTTCAGGTGGTGCTATCTACCGAAGTAAAAAGGATTGAAGAAGCATTATGAAGACAGAACGAGTTGAAGAATATCGAGGGTAATAGTGGAGATGTCGAGGAGGATCGGTAGACAAATTCGACGCACGCAATTTCGCGAGCAGAACAATTTTGATTGTATTGTGCTTCAGATTGCGCGGGTCTGATTCTGTTTCCAAGCGAACTTGCCTTGCTCAGAATTCTGCGTCTCGCCTCCCATTTCGTAATTCAAGCTTGTTACTCTCGACGGGGAGTTTTCGATGAAACTCCCGGTGAAAGATACGATGGTTCCTGTTCATTGTCCTCTAGAAATTCTAACAGAAGCAGGAAAGCTAGCTAAAGCGACTACGAAAAATATCAATTTAGATATCTCTACAACTAATCTTTAATTCTATTCCTAGCACTCTAACACATATCAAAGCGTCATAATTCTGCGATTAATTAATTTTTCCCTATACTACTAAACATGTTTACTGAATCCATCTTGAGGCTTAAAACGCAAACTATAAACTTAACAAAATTTGGTAGCTGTTAACATCAACTCGTTTCTACTGTGCATGTATTAATGAATTTTATTTTATATACTGCTTGTATTTGGTGTCGTCTTTAAATTACGCAAAGCTATTTGGGGAGGGAGGTAGTCGCGAGTTTCTTACGTTTTCAGAAATGTTTTTCATTTTTAAAAAATATTACGTTTTGTCTTACGTAGTATTCTTTTAATAAAAAAACGTTGTTTCATCGCACACGTGAAACCGAGCTAAATCGGTTATATAAACCTTTAACAGAATTATAAAATAACTAAAAGAAAATGCGTTGTAAAAATATGGGACGGTAATTTTACGTAATTTAAAGACGACCTCTTATGATAAAGATTTTAAGTAACTAAATGACACTTCCCGTTAACTAACTAACTGAACAAATAATTCAGAATTAGAATCGAGAAGGTTGCTCCGGATCGCCTAAGAACACAACCCTTGATGGCAATTAGCGGAGCTTCTTGAAACGAAGCGCCCCCGGCGACTGCAAGGGAAAAATAAGAGTATCGAGAAACGGAGCGCGGAAAAGTAACGGCCTGTTAAAGATAAGGAAATGAGGTGTCGCAGGCAGCGATCCTCGAGAAGGCCGGAAGGGTCCTTCCGCGTCCTAGCGGAGCACCCCTTGGGGGATTTTTGTCGCTCGCTGTTCCCATCCGAGCGTTCCAGTTGCGTTCCGAATACCTTTACACTCGGACGCCCTGCCCTGGCCAGCCCTTTTCCACGGCAGAATGGACCCCAGCCTCTTCTTCCCTTTTTCGAATAACTACGGGGCAGCGGCCCGTCCAATCCGTAATTCTATTCGATCGATCCGCTCGCCGATGGAAAACGGGCGTCCGTCGTCGCGATCGATGGAGAACCGGCGAGTGTCACTCACTTCGCGCGTACAATTTCCTTTCATTCTTCCTGCCACTGAACTTTTCGGGATATCGGGCTGAAAAATAAGAGAAGCTAGATTTTTGGAGACACTTATCTCGCGGACGGAATATACGAGCCCCGAATAATTCAGAAGTGAATAGTGCAACGGTGTGCAAAGAATTCTAAGTACCTCGAACCGTTGTTACAAAAATTCCCGCGAGTGTTTCCCAGCTGGAAGTAGAATCTGCGGCTCTGTTGATCACCGGGCAGGTCCGCGTCTTAAATTTCGTTGCCAAGAAAGGAAGGGTTGGACGGCGAGCAACTTCCCCGACTTATTCGCCGCCAAGTCGAATGAGGGACGACCGCGATAAACCAGATAAACGCTATTATGTACAATAAAATTCACCCCCTTGGATGAGATACGTAAGTTCTCTCTTTCGGTTCGAAGTAAAATTCGACGTGCAAGTGACTAAAGGCTGGCGGAAATATTCTGCCATAGGGACGTGGAATATATCCAGAATTTACTTATCTACACGGCCCCCCCCTGGCTCTTGTCTTGTTGCTGCACTTATAAGTCAGTTGCAAATTCGATGTTAGCCAGAGTATTCTTATCTTAATGTAGCAAATAACTGGAGGGACCCGACGGAGAGAGGGAGGTAGATAACAGTACCTACCGATCTAATCTCACGGTTGATTTAACTCGCTTCATAATTCTTCAAGCTAATCTCAATCCACGTATAAGCATTAGTTCTCTCCCTTATATGCTCCACGAACATCTACATATACATTTAATTAAGTGAGCCCCGGGAAAACGACGTTTCAGATTCTCTGGCTCCGTTTGCTTTTTCAATTATGTTTGTAGGGACCGCGTCGGGTTCGATGCATCGAAGGAATTTGGTTAAGAATTTTCAGGATTATTAAACGTTTTTAAATATTTACCTATGCTCGACTTTGTCGAAAGTTATTTCTCTTAAGGGTTTACCAGCCAATTTGCTTTAGAAGACTTTCGTGTAGCACGATTGGGTTTTATGAATATTTTATCTTACTGTATTTTGTGAGATTAATTAAGCACTGTAAATTTTGTTGATTTATTTATTTTAGAAGAATCTATATGCTAAAGTACCCTTTATTGATGACTAATAAAGTTTTCTCTCAAATAACCATTCTCTTCCACATCTAAACCGTTGCAAAAATCATTTTACAAACAAACCCGAGAATCTATCTGCCTAAAAAAATTACAACTCAAAACACTTCCACCCCTAAATGCAGAATTTAAAATGAGAGAGAAATCGTTGCACGTGTAATCGAAGTTGAATCCAAGTTCAACAGCCGCTTGCTCGTTTCAACACCTTCCCCTGGCGCGGTGGGTGCCGGCCCTAGGTATAAATAACTGAAAATTAGTAGTACGTAAATGTACGACACGTACGACGGCTTCGATTGACCGGAAAGGGGGAGCGATAGCAGACGGACGGGCAAAGAAGAAGAAGACGAAGAAGAAGGGATCCACGAAGAGGAACGAAGCTGCCAAGAAAGGGGAGAGAGACGGCGAATCGATCGTAACGATCGCGCGCGCGCGCACCCACACGCGCGTACAGATACACACACGGACCAGTCGGAATGGGTGAATGAGACTTGCCCAATAAAGTGTGCAGACTGTTCCAAGGAGTAACGAGGAGAATGCATACCAGGATTGTGCAACGTGTTACGCAGTCCGCGATTTGTCTTGGTTATTAATGACAGGGTGGGGGCGAGCCGTATGCATTATTTAGTATACGATCACCCCTTTATTTGGCAACGAAGTTCCAGTGGATTTCGCGGGCGATCACGACCGTCGATCGTGGACGAATAAGTCGCCGATAGACTCCGGGCACCGTGGTTCCTGAGCAACGTCACCTTTCGACTGGCAATTTCGAAAGCTGGCAAGCAGAAGGGAGAGGGGTTTAGAAATTCGGGTGCGTTTGCGCGTGTGTTCGTCGACTCTGCACGTCGATTTCACTGCGTTTTACTTTGAATCTAGGGAGACTGGATGCTGATGATATAAGTGGTTTGGAAAATACTAGGTAATATTTCATTGACGAGTTCCAGATGGAAACAAAGACACTTGGCTAAGCTACAACTATAAGAACCCTATTCTTACTTTGGCAGAAAATCGTCAGGAGTCGTTAAAAAGTAAAGTCTTCAAGTGTTCACTGACAAACTCACCCCTGATGAATGATAATGAAAATATGAAAATTATATACATTTATTTAAAATTTTGAATTGAAAATTAAATATATTAATTTATATGTATAAAAATAATGTGGCGGTTTCGAAATTTAAATGCCGTATTTTTGACAAATGATTTTTATTTAGTCGTAAAAAACAGGTTATCAAACATTCAATGTTGACGTGGAAACCATGAAACCCTTGGCTAATTTCAATACATGAAAAGTCTTTCTCTTTTATAATATAGTAATCTTCCCCTGTCAAATATCTAACCACCAGATCCATCAGGATATTTCAAAACCAACATTTGCAGGTTACTCGAAGAAAAACCGTCCCCCCCAACGCAAACCCCCAAAGTTGTTCGCTTTTCCGTGCCCATTGGACTCGCGGGAAATCGTAACAAGACCACGCGGTGATTTCGTTTCCACTTGCTCCGGGAGCCCCTTAAAATTCATCGGGTCGTTACACTTTCTGTTCTTCGAAACTTCCTATCCCACTTCATCCGTTGTCTACCATAAATCCACTTTCGATTATGTCATCTAATGGGAGTATTATGCAACGTGATTGCTGGCTTTAAAGCCTCGCCCTCGCGACGCTCTGGGGTCGACGTCGAGTCTTGTAAGAATCATGTATCCCATTATGGGGTAATTAGGCGAGCGCGGGGGGCTAGGAAGGTGGCGATACATCGAAGAGAAAAATTTCTTATTAGC
This sequence comes from Andrena marginata, assembly GCA_963932335.1. Taxonomy (NCBI): domain Eukaryota; kingdom Metazoa; phylum Arthropoda; class Insecta; order Hymenoptera; family Andrenidae; genus Andrena; species Andrena marginata. The sequence continues at coordinate 48,388,410 of OZ010659.1, read as the reverse complement.
TGCAATATTTGGAGGTGAAGTGGAACAACACAAAATTTTCAATTTAAAATTACAAATTTTCACTTTTCAGTTACAGTCTATTTAGATTCTTGGCTCTTCGATAAGTGTTAATAAGAAAAATTATATTTCTCCACGAGGCATTTCGATCTTCGATCTTCGGAAAATTCTAGAATTATCTTCCCATCATTTTGCACCGTGTAATATGTTTCTCACCCTATGGTAGACTATTCCACCCCCTTTCGAAATCCCTCGAATCTCGACTTCTGCGCCGATTATCCGCGGATCCGAGCCGAACAAAGACGATCCCGATACGCGACTTGTTCCTGGTGACGCAACGACACGGGCGAACACCGCGGGCCGCCGATTTCCGGGGCGAAACGGGGTCGCGGCAACCCTTAAACGACTGACAAGTCCTCCCTGGGGGCGTCCCCCCTCGCCCCGTGTCTCTTTAAAATCGTGAGATTTTCAAAACAGATGCACCCCGGCCGCCGTGAAATAGCTTTTTAAACTGCTCGACCAATGTAACGCGGCGAGGGGTGGCCACCCCAGCTACCCCCAACATTCTGATCCTGGCAGTAACAGTCTTAAACGGTCGTTTCATATTTTCCAGTCGATATCTTTCCGCGGGGAACGTCGCTGTGCTTCTTTCCTCTTCTTCCCTCGTTTGTCTGTATATCGGCGAGTATTTACGAACAGATTCGGAGAACGATGCATGCACCTGTACTTCAAACGCGCCTCTTCTGTCGTATTTCATCGCGATCGAGGGTGGTTTGTTGGGCAGCAGTGGGGGTGGAGATAGGTGAGCCTGACAGGAGAAATGGGAAGTGTAAAGTTTGTTATTTAAGGATTTAGTTTCAGTTTTGAATACACTTGGGTGTTTCAACCCTTTGTGGATGAATTTTAAGTCTCATAAATGGAAGGTATAAGGATTTGTACGAATTTTGAGTTGCAGTTAATTACGTTCAGAAATTTTATAAATTACATCGCGGAAAATTTACATTCACATGCCTCGATTGCACACGTTTTAGAAAGTGTGTGATATTTTTTTAGGACGAATCTTGCACGCTGATGTGGTGGGAAAGTTCACAGGTATGTTGATGGAGTTTCTCGTATCATCAAAGAATATCAAGTTGCTAATAAAAGCTAGGTAATAGAGATTTACAGCGACATACAATTCCACGGGTGCCCCCAAGAATCATCCAAGCAATCATTTATTACATTGTTCTGCTAATTCTGGAATCATATGCCGGGCCCGGCCGAGCAAATATAGCTGATATTGCGCGCCTGTCAGATCCTAACAGGATTTACGAAGATCTTAATGAATCGTGGGGAGCAAGGTAAGAAGTACCCATAAATACGTCGCCACCCCTGTGTATCGCGCGCCCCCGTTAATATCAGAAACGTGTGCCATCGAATTAATGCGCGGAACATTAACAGATCCAGTAACCACTTGTTCCCGACTCCCGTCCGTGGATCCTGCTGTTAAACTAATCATCGGGAACTTTCTTTAAGCACTCTGCACCGCGGGACAATAAATTTTTTCACTTCAACCCAATCTCCCCCTACCTATAGCGCCAAACAACCACCCTCTATGTCTCGACACATTCCCCACTAAAATAGATTTTAAAAACCCCTAAAAACCACGTTGCATTTCAAATAATCCTATTCAGTGCAGAGACATTTTTTACTTTGGCACCCGAAGAGTGACACGAATGGATCAACCGTTACTCCGGATAATTTTTAAGCTATACAATTTTAATAATTCAGAAAGTTCGACGTGGTCTCTCTCCTCGACGTAAAATGTAAAATTATCCGTGTCACGTATGTATGACGTTGGTCCGTCGCTAGAAATCGGGACGTTAGAAATTTATGACGTGGGGAAGGTGTTGATTGGAATTGACTCGTTGCCACCTGTATCCTGCTTCTTTTTTTTTACAGAGACACTAATCGCGCGAGGCTTCACGGTTCTGGGGAGCAGATCGCCGGGCAGGGCATCAATTCGGCTAACTCGGTTGTAAACGTGGCACGTCGACAAATTGCAAAACGGGCACGATCGCGGAGAGCCCAGCATCGTGCCCAGACAGCGTGACACTTTGATAGCGATTCATCATGGTTTGCTACTTTTTCCTGCGCATTCCGCAGGCGACTTCGTCACTCGACAGACCTGGACATCGAATCGTCGATTTATCGCTTCGGTTGCCTGCTTCGCCGAGCACCGTTTATGGTTTGGGAATCGATCGATCTTTCTTTATTTTTCCACTCTCCATTTTTTCAGAAAATTAAATGGCTGCGAGGTAACGTGACTACTGCGCTGGATTTGATGTAGTTGTGGGGCGGCGATTGTTCGTCGGCCAATGATTGGATAAAGATATCCATATTAAGATATTAAGAAATGCGAAAAGCAGAAAGTTTATACGCCTAAAAACTTTCGAATGGTAAACTGTGGGATCACGAATGTACCTCAGCTCTTTATGCCTGGCGCATCCAGATGAATGTGACTATTTTCACAAAAAGAATAAAATTTTTTTTTTTCATAAAAACAGAATCTAAATTCTGGGCGAAGGCGGATAGTAAAGCTAGTAATATTCATAATCAGTGGATGGGTATTAAAGGAAGGGAGATGTAATTAGAGTTCAATTTTAGGGGAGCTAAAGAAGAGAGTTAAAGTGAAATTAACTTTGATTAAAATTTCATTTGGGTTTATTTGTGGTAAGCGAATTTTGTTCATTTATCGATTTATTTGTGATAATGTTTTGTATTTTATTTAAAGGTTCATGTTCACGCGCTCGAGTGTATTTAATTATGATTTACGTGTAAGTAGTTAATTCGTAGAAGCATGAAATCATGTAATAAAATTGTATTTTCATTTTGATTGGCGTTGTAATTATTCTTGCACTGTGAGGAATAAAAGAAAAATAATTATTTATTGTAATCTGCTAGTTGAATACAATAATTTTTATTTGATATTATTGGTAATTATTTAAATTAAATGAATGCTAATTATTTAAATTAATTTTATTTTTTAAGGTGGAATAGAATTATTTAGATTTATTTTGCTAAAGATTCGGCAAGTGTAGTTTGGTGAATTGTTTAATTTTTTGTATACGTCGCTTGATACAGAAGGTGCATTTGTCAAGGAACCTACAGTACCGACAGAGTGGAAGCTAATACAATTCATTACTACCGTTCCTCTCCGTGCGATGGCAGACAGATCTACAATGCAGTTGCACCGCACTGCGTTCAAATGCAGAAATGCACCTTAACTTTTAGCGTTAACAAATGCAATGTAAATGTTAATAATGCAAAGTACTTTAACTAATAGCTCTAATAACAGTTCACATATTCCAGACTGTCGATAGCTCTAACATCTTTCGGAATAAATTATAAACTCAAATGAATACACCATGCAGAGAAGCATGAAAAAATTTTAAAAATAAATAAAACAACCTAATCATTTTTTCTACATATCAGAGATAACTATTTCACTCTCAGAAAAATAACAGAATTTATAGAATCACATATTTGGCTCACTACCAATGCTCTTAACTCATACCCTCAAGGAACTATGAACCCCACAAGATTGACATCCGAATCCAAAAAATATAAAACTATTTGATTAGATCACCACAGAGAATCAAATACGAAATGCAATAATTCACACAAAAATCCCTCCCACCACAAACTAAAAACGCTAACTCACAAGATAATGCTACACACCCCCAGGTCCTCTCAAGTTTCCCTTCAATCGCGACACAGAAACATAGTCATTCTCTTAAAAGAGGGACGTAAGTATCTACACCTTTCATCAAGATCAGTTACGCTCCGCATCTTCCACACCTTCACAATAACCTCTCCCCTGCTAGAGATCTAATTTTTGTCCGTTTACAAGAGAATGAAAGTAGTTTTCCAGCTAGCAAGAAGGATTCCTCCGCGGCCTCAGGAAGTTTCATAAAGCTGAATCTCGGAAGTGTCGCGCAATTACACCCCGCAGCCACCCCCTGGCCGGTGGTTGTCGCGACGGGATATTCCGGGAGGATGAAAGGAGGGAACATGTAATCACGCTAATTGAGTGCAGATAGGCCTCGTTGACGACTCCTTCATTACGCGCGAGAGGGGTCCTAACCGCACAATTACCCGCTAACTTCGCCACTGTCGTTTCTCACCGGCGTGAGCCTTTCGATGCCGGCGATAACATTAAAATGTCGCGGAACCGTTCCAGGGTGTCGCTGTTCCTTACCAGCCTCAACCTGGGGGGCACTGCGAGTCCATTTGCGTTACGGGCTCGAGGTCCAATATGGTAACGACGAGTTGTTGGTCAGAGGACACCCGGGGTGGTAATAACAGGTGTGCATCTCAAGTCTGCGGGATTCTAGTAGATTCTAGAGTGTGCGATGTGAGAGGTGGATGTGGAGTTTGAGGAGTTGAATATTCCATCTTTAATAACTTCAAGGTGGAGAAGGAAAGAAAAGGGATTGATTCGCGATTATTCTGACCGGTGGTGGGATGAGCATGAAGGGTGGGTCTAGATGAACTTTGGGGATTCCAGCACTCTCTGACACGTGAGAAATGATTAATTCAAGATACGTGATGGAACATTAGATTTTGTGAAGTATCTATTTCCTCAAAATCTAAGATCGCCTTGGACATATTATTATTATTATTAAACGTCTTTATTGCACAACATAAGCAGAGGACAACAAAGAGAAGGTAAACGACGTCAAAAGCAAAGGCGAAATGCAATCCGGGATTGTATTTCAACTTAACCTAACCTACATATCGCAGCTTCCTTCAACAACTTAAAGAATAAATGGATGAAGGTGCTAGTTGAAATTAAAGGTCTGTCTACTTAAGGGGTCATGCCTAGTTGGCAGGCGTGATATTTGGGAAATTTTTGTGGAAAATCTAATGTATATTTTTTACAACTATTCACTTATTTTAAAAGTACATATATTCAGCAACTCTCAGTAATTTTGTTATAGAAAAATATTAAAAAATGAACGAATAACAGCCACTCTCCCGGAAGATATTTTTTTTGCGGTGAGCACGATTCATCAGAGCGGAATTATCTGAAATCGAAAAGTGAAGAAGATTCTGTTAGTATATGAGTTTCTCTAGTTCGTAGACGAAGGATTTTTCAAAAAAATGATTTCAATAAAAATGGCGGCCGTTTAATGCAAAATCATGATTTCTCGATGTCTGAATTGTTCGTTTTTCGTGAATTAAAAATGGAGTTTTCATCAAAAACAAAAATCCTTCGTTCACGAACTAGATAAACTCATATGCTAATAGAATCTTCTTCACTTTTCGATTTCAGATGACCCGGCTCTGAGAAATCCTGCTCGCTGCAAGAGAAATATCTTCCGGGAGAGTGGCTGTTATTCGTTCATTTCTTAATATTTTTCTATAACAAAATTACTGAGAGCTGCTGAATATATGTACTTTTAAAATAAGCGAATAGTTGTAAAAAATATACATTAGATATTCCACAAAAAATTCCCGAAAATCACGCCCGCCAACTGGGCATGACCCCTTAAGCCGTACAGAACTCTAAAGTCTGAAGAAGAAACAGATTTAAAGTACTTCTAACTACTCTTCAATGTCTCCATACTTCTGCTCAAACAACAGACTCCTCTCGTTCTCGCATCCCCGAGACCACTGACGATTCGAATTCTCGATTCTCATAGAAAAACGTCTGCCTAATCTCTCCAGTAGTCCGACACAAAGGTGAGCACGCCGGCTCGAGAGAGTGACAAATCCCTGCGATTCATCAGCGACCACCGAAAAACGACGAGAAAAGTCCGAGAAGCCTGCGGGACGGAGCGGCCCTAAAGGGGCCGTGACGAAAGTCGAAGCGCGCCGAAAGCCGTCCGGCTTTTCTTATTAACTTGAAATTTTTTCGCAAAGTGCCGCGAGAACGGTGCCCTTCGACGGAATACCAATGAGCTCGGGAAGCAGTATCCGTAATGCTCGGCCCACGGAGACGGCGAGCGAGAAAGCTACGAATCGAGTAACTCAGGGGGTGACCAACGAAGGGTGGGAGGGAGGTTAGGCGTCGGTTAAGAGTTGACGGGGGCTGGGCGTCACGGGGGTTGGCGAAGGAACGGGATATGACGGGGAGGCAGGAGGCCAGCGACAAACCGTGCTCTTCCATCGGTGATCGATCACCCACGGGGTCTCCGTCATTCCTGTCAATTAAGCTTTCAGTGGTGTCAGCCTGTCCTCTTTGTCGTTGGACAAGCTGAAATCTAATTCGCCGTTAGCTTCCGACTCTGGGACCACTTGCGCCGACGGCACTGTGGGGAGGTGAAGCAGGAGACACTTGTAGGTGGAATTATTTAGAGGGTGTCTAATCTTTTTGGGCTATATCTGTCGATGTTCGAGGTTCTGCTGGATGCGTGGAACGCGGGACAAGGACGTCACTTTGTAGCGGAGGATTCTTGTGGAAGATGTTATCCAAGCTTGTTGAATCTTACTATTAAAATGAATATTACAATCTGCCCTAATAAAACAGAAACTGCAGACATTCTTCGTTATCGTATATTCAAGTTTGAATATTAAAACAATGTGGTGTAAATTATTTAACGAGAAACATACTTCCGAGTGCAAAATTTGTACCGAACCAGGGTTCCGCTAAATTTTACTGAGAACTTTAATCGGAAAACGTTGCCCTACAGTATTCGAAAGACATACGGAAGCCTGAAGTATAGAAGCTCCACATCACCCAAGGAAGAATCGCTACCTCACACCCCCAATAACTCGTTCGCGCCCTCAAAGAACCCCCATTCCTCGAGAGCAACACGGAGCAGATCCCCTGAAAGTAAGACGTACGAGCTGACTCCAGGCTCTCCACCCAGAACTTCCCTTCCTGCTTCCCCGGAAATTGTAACGTTGTCGCAAGTGTTCTCCGGGCGGAGTACATATTTCTCGGTGGCCACGGCACGTTTCGCCTGCCTAGGTCCAGATTCGCGCAGGAAAACAAGAGTCCGGAAAAGATGGGCTAGCCGGGAACGATGGGAGGGGGTTGCGCGGGCGAAGAGGAAGCAGCTGGTGCTGTCCTGTCGGGGGCATTAATCATCGAAGTATCTAAATGACGGGATTCCGATGTATTACCATATAAATGACATCATATTTCTGGTCAGGTTTCCCCAGTTTGTCGGGTCGCCCCCGCGTGATGTATGGACGACGGCATATTGGCGGGGCCACCCACCCACCACGTCACCCCTATCGGCTCGGACTCTCGCGCTATCGTCTTTCCTATCAACCGTTGCTCGGCGTTACCCCGTCTAAACCCGCCGCGTCTTGGGCCGATATTGGAGCGTCCTTGCGCCACGAGCACACCAGCCCCCGGTTATTATGTACCGGGACGTTTATTGACTGGAACATGACGGAGAAACTGGATGCCGAGCGATGCGACTTGGGTGCTCTTAGATTCATATGTAGGGAAATGGGGATATTGTTAGAGGGTCTGGAAAGGGTTGCTGAAGACTCGGAGCAAGCTCAACGACGGAGTCTTTAGTGTCCTCTTTTATGGGGGAGGAAATGTAATTAGAGTTCTGGAAAGGGTTGCTGAAGACTTTTAACGATTTTCCGAGGAGGCAATGCAGCTACTGTAGAGTTTGAGAGAATTCTTTTCTTCCTCTAATGTAGGTCCCCCGATCTGCCTTTCAGTTTCACTTACAGTTCCGATATTCAAGTGGAGAGGCATCGCTTGCTCAGAGCTGCCCAGGAATTCAAAGACGCGGTGTGGAATATGTAGGGACATACAAATGGGTTAACGCGAAGCAAAGGTCGCTCAGCCCTGCGCGTCCATCCGCGCCGAGACACCCACTGCGGCCCCATTGGGACCGTGGAGGAAGGTCGGGGTACGAGGAGCGCGCGTCTGTCTCATCTTTTTGCGCGGGGGACGAAATCGAAATTGGTTTTGGAGTTGATAGTGCGCGCAATTATGTATCAACCCGTACGCATGCACCGCAAACTGGCCCGACCAAGCGGCCCGTCGGGTACATTTCAATTATTAGAGGGAATTACTCGGAGCGTCCATCATCTTCTATACTTATTTTCTGCTACGGCACAACCACCACGCACACAGGCAACGGGCTTAAACCCGCCTGGGCCTCTTTCTCCCACCCCTCCTCCCTCTCCCTCCCCCTCTCTCTCTCTCTCTCTCTCTCTCTCTCTCTTTCTCCCTATGCCCATGCCCGGTTCGTCCATGGAGATGATCCTATGAGGTTATATGCGAGGTAGGCATCATCAGAGTGCATCATCAGAGCGGTGAGAAAATAGCCTTCAATTGTGATTACAGGGGCGGCTCGGGTTCGCCTTCGCCGCCGCGTCGCTCTCTCGCTCACTGAATCCGTCTAACTTGTATGTCCATTCCGTTCCTTTGCCGGCTGCGATCCAACGGCCCCGTGTGGGAAGATATCGCGATTTAAGTAATACGAGGGATACGTCTTGTCACTGATAGCGCGCGAGCGCGGCCACGCGGGCACGACGTGTTCCCCTCGCGGAACCCTCCAGGCAATTCACCCCCCCGGCGGTTCATTGGCTTTGAAAATTCCTGCGCCACTCTCTGGCACGCAGGATTTTAGAGACAGGGCTTTCTACGTTGGTCACTTTGTCGGGTTTTCTGAGTCTGAGAATAGGTGGAAAGCTAGATGCCCCGGACTCCTGGGAGAGTGCGCGGTGATTGGGAGGTGGATTTACAGCGATGCTTGGAAGAATGTTTGAAATGTGCATGGTAGGGTATTCGTTTTATTGGGACGAATTGCGCTCGACTGATATGGAAGTATCAATTTTAGAGGGAGCTTTGATCATCGCTGTAGGTCCATGTTAAGCGAATATAATGTCGGTTTAGTAGTTTGAACGTGTCAGAGCTGTTGAGATTGTAGTTGTCACGACTTACCGAGGATGTCAGGCAATGGGGACCGAGAGGAAGGGACTTACCTGGAAAACATAAAGCGTGTAAGAATGTGAATATCTAGAATAATATTGAATTATTAGTAAAAGAGCGGATAAGTGACTACTATGACTACTTTCGCTGTGTTTTAAGTTCCAATAAATATTACTAGAAATGTTAAACGAAGAAATATCTGACTAGGGAACACCCCGAACCCGGAAATTCAAAAAATTCTGTAACTTCGTGAATATGTAGGGAATTTCCTTCTGATTACAACGCAATTTTTGTTTCTGACTCAAATTTATTCTAAGGGGGTGTAATTGACCACTGAAAATCCGGTTATTTTCCAATATTGTGCTATAACGCGTGAACTGTAAAATAATTTGTTTTACCAAATGGTAGACCCAATTAAAAAAAGTAACTTTTGTCTCGAGACTTTTGTTCTATCTCTTACAGTTCGCGAGTTATAACAGAAAATCGGAAAATAGCCGAGTTTTCAGGGGTTAATTTCACCTCCTTCGAGTGAATTTGGGCAGCAAAAGAATTACGTTGTAATCACGAGGTAATCCCCCACCTATCCACAAAGTTTCGGAATTTTTTGAATTTTCGAGTTCGGAATCTTCCCTTGTGAGATGTGAAATGCAATTAACATCAAGATCAGCAACTTTTCACCCACCCCGATTCCAAATCCCTCTCATTCCGAGACTCTACATGGGAGTTGAATCAGGGCCGGTGGAGAATCACAGCGCGCTCTAAACTCCCCAGCGAGAGGAGTCCGCTCGCGGAGAACCACGAGGAATTCTATTACCCGGCGACGCCACCCCGGAAGTAATCCCTGTCCGAGTATCGCGGTGCTCGAGTTACACCGTACGGTCGAAGTAACGAGATGACGAGGGGAGGAAAGGTAAGTGAAACCGTGTGCGCCTGTCTGGCTCCTCTGGGACGAAGGTGCAGAACAATAAGGCAAGAAAGTTATAAGTATGACTAAGCAAGAAGGTAGGAAAGATGCGACACGGGACGATTCCCATTGGAGTGATTCCGCGATGAGGGGCCCCATTTCCAGGGATGCCTGGACACGCTTTCCTGTCCCTAGGCGTGCCGCATTACTAGATTAGATGGGAGAGCGACCCTTAGAAAGTGCACCGCTCCCTTGATCCCAATGATACCTTCGGAATTACGCGTCATATACCGAGCAACGCTTTTCCTGTTAAAATTACCTACTACGAACGCCTCGACGGGCTTCAGACGCGAGGATTTAACCTGCTAACTACGTACGCACGCTACCAGCTTCGCCGGTGTCGATGGTGTTAAGCACTTTCTAACAGGGTGATCGTGTAGGTACTTTCTGGTCTAAGGTGTTCCGACATTCCAGACTCGTTGCTGGTGGATAATTTTCGGGTGCTTTCAAGAAACCGTCTTTCTTTGAAAATTGTCCATCGAGCTTCACGGGGGTTGCGATTCTCTGAATATTTTAAGTGTAGTGGTAAGGAGAGGTTTTTAGGTGTCCGCCTCCGATTGCTTTGGTTCTTGGGTATGTTTTCGAGGGCCGAAAAATAAGAAATAAGTAGGTGTCTAATTATTTCGGCCCGTTTGCATGTTTAAGGGGTAAAACCACCCTTCAAAGTTCATAAAAAGAGGTATTTCTTATTTGCCGACCCTCTAAAACATATCCAAAAACCAAAGCAATCGGAAGCAGACACATAAAGACTTCTTCTAAGACTTTTACTGAACATAATTTGGAGAAAAATTAATTACATTTATTGCGATTCCAGGCGTATCTAGTCAGAATTTACAGTTTGATTTAGAGTGCCCCGTAACGATAGTAATATTGCTAAATTTTAAAAAGTAAAGAGTTTAAGAGTATCTTACGTTCTCCCATTTATTTTTCAACAGCATCTAATTAAAATATGCATTACGTAAGATTTACGAATATCGACCTCATTTTTGAAATATGTGTACACCCAAGTTTCTAGGATTCAAAGGGGTGCCAGTTTGAATAATATACTTTGTACCCGCGTCCCGAAAGCACCACGGAGGGCCAAGAAACGAAACTATGCACGAGGGAGGCTGCTTCGTTAAATGCTAAGTTTTCACTAATGTTTCTTGTTCCGAGGGAACTTTAATGTGCTGTTTAAGCCGAGCTCGGGACTTTAATGCTTAACGCTCGGATTTAGGTAACGAGCGGCACGGACGCTTCACCGCAACTTCGTGATATAAGAATAGCTTGTAATGCGGCAATTTAGTTTACAAGCCGGATATTTCGTTAATCGCTCGTGACTAATCGTCCACTTTCTTTCGGAGTTCTGCGCTCCCCGTGCTTCAGCATTTTCGTCAGCGTCTCCAATTGCAACATTAAAACTACGAAAGAGCAAATTGGAGCAGAAGCGAAGCGAGAACCGTACAATTTTTAGGCGAAATAAGGGTTCGATGGGATTCTAAGTTTATATAGTACACAAGGTAAAGGTGATCAGAAAGATCCTTCTGTGTATCCAACTAATTAATCAAATTTAACTCCAAATTCCTTTCCACCTAGAATTATTAAAATTACTTCCTAAAAAGATCCTTCTGAAACTACTTAATCGAATTCAACTCTTCCTTTCTCTGAATTCCTCCCCGGAAATACTCAACAGAATCTACGAAGCAATGTCAAATACTCGCACGTGAAAGCTCGAAGGAAAGCCAGAAATTCGTCTACGACCTCCGACCCGAGGCGAAAGGTGCAACGAGAGAAGTTTCGACGTTAATACGATCGCTCGTGCAGGTCCATTCCGTGCATAAATTACCGCGCGTCATATTACCAACCGCGGCTGTTTACCCGCTGGAATTCCAGAGACAAAAGAAAGCCGGAGCAACGGAAGAGGAGCATCTTGCCGCCTAATTGCGAACTTCATCAACGGCGGCGCACAGTGGGCGCTCTTAATTAAGAATTTAATTGCGGCTGATTTACATCCGCCTCTCGAAAGGAACATCTATTTTCGGGCCCGCGACTATTCTCCAGCGCGCGCCACGGGCTGCGCTAATTGGCTTTCGAATTTTTCGCGAAAGCGCCGAGCAACGCGCATACTTCACCTGTCGGACGCTGATAGCCCCTCCCCCTGCCATCCCCCGACGTTAATAGTTTCTTTCTTGGTAAGGAGCGAAAGGAGCGGATAAATTCGCATAAGAGGCAGTGCATCATCGTAAGTCAAGAGGGAGTTGATCAACGGTTTGCATCTCCGGGGTACGCGCACCGGCGCGTCCCTCGTTTCGACCGGTGAAGAGGAATAGACAGAAATCCGCTGGTTAAATTAATTACAGAGGCAAGATCGCGAGCAAACCGCGGCCATAAACAAGTGAGACGATCCGGCTGATCATTACCTCGATAGTCTCGATAATAACATGCGATGCAACGCGCCCGCTGCACGTGCAACACCGACGCTTTTAATAAACGCAACTCCACGGCCCGACGGGGTGCCCTCGCAGGGCCCTGAATCCTCCTTGGGAACCGTCCGTTCTGTTTCACTTTCGGAAGGTGTAAACGGCGGAGGCCTGGGAGTATTGAGGGGATCTTGACCCGAGGGACACTGCTGTAGGTCACAATTGATATTTGCTTTTAGATACATATTCAGTTTGCGGGAATGAAGAGCTGGCTTGGGTCTGGGCACATGTGTCAGTCGCGTGCCGGTTCAGTGTCAAGCTGGGAATCCACCGAGAAGCTAAGCTACGCTATGCGATGCTACGTTTGAAACAAATTAGCTTCGATACAGTCTTATGGAATCGTTTCCACAAAAAGCTAAGCTAAAACATAGCATAGCATAACATAGATTAGCTTAGCTTCCAGGTGGATTAGCTTTCGATATTTTAGCTACTAATACTGAAACAAAGAGAACTGTCGCTGAACTGATATGTGTGCCCAGATCTTTAATTGCTTGACGGTGGATAGTTTCAGTGTGACGGATGCGGGGCCTATTTTGTCCCATAATTTTATCGATGTAGAGTTTAGAATACTTCGTATGGTTTTGCAGTAGATTTGGATCTGGCGATGATTTAAAATCATCATCTTCTTCAAGAAGTAATACTGGTGATAAGCGATGCAAGTAGAAATGCAGGGTAAGGGGAAAAATGAGGAGTGTCCATTTTTCGTGATTTATAGCATATTTTGTTGGTGGCAAATGGGACTACAGAACTGTCGAATCACAAAGGGTTATAAAGTTCAAATACCCTCGTAAGATAACGCAAAATATTTGTTATAGGTACTGGTTAAAAAGGGAAATGTTCAATCTGCACTGGAACAAATTACGAAATGTCCCCACACTTCGCCTAAGCATAAGCTTCATTTCAAGCTTCTGTTGTCAAGGTAAAATAAGAAATTATTTAAGAAGAAAATAACCACTCTTCTTTACTATCGCACTAAAGTGTTAAAACTTAATTTTCTCTTTTGTGACATTCCCTGTTTACCCCCCTAACCCTTCAAATATATTTTGATATTTAGAATGTGTCGATATAGACGACCCTTATGTCGACGACGTGGGGGTTAAAAAAGAGGTAGCAGCGAAACTGAAGAAAAGGCTGGAAGCAATGGTAAAATTTGATAAATGCCCATTCCTGATACATCGAACACTTCAATGTAAAATGCAAATAGCGAAATCGGCTGGCGAGACTGACGCTGCCCCGTATAATAAGGATAATTAACGGAGCTTCGTAATCGTGTAAGCGGTATGTGGAGGGCGGGGCTGGTTGCGCGTGATTTAGGGCTTAATATTGCACAGCGAACGGATGACCACAGATGAGTTTTACGAGTTGGCACAGCCGTCGATACGGAGCTTCGCACTGACGCTTACACTCTTCCTACGATGCCCCCAATCCTATTCCAGTAAAAATACTTCTAAACACTTTGTATTCCCTTCGAGTACTATTTAGGCACATTAAACATTCCTAATAATAATACTACACCACAGCGAATACACACCCACTAATACGCACGTTTAACGAAAACGCATCTCTGTCGCGGAGCGTTGCCGAGGAGCAAGAGCGCAAAACGAAGAAGAGGTCCGCGACGAGCAGCGTGGCACAGCTAGCACGGGAGATTACGGGAGGGAAAAAGAGAAATATGGGAAGTTCCACCTCCGATCCGGCGGCGGAGTTAGGAAGAACCGGACGGAGCGCGGCGGAGATGATATAAAAAGATGAAGATGAGGGACGAGATTGGTGAAAGATCATCGGGAATCGGAGCTGCAGCGGAGATGCCGAAGGGGAGGGGGGGGGAGACCCTGTTATGGCAGCGGCTCTTCTTGCCCGCTTTACAGGTACACGCGCGTAGCAGTAGGACATGCTTTGTAAAAGGGGCGTCACAGCATCAACCAGTCTAACTCTGCCTACCACACCGGTGAAGAATGAACTGGACGGGACGTGAGACGACTTCCGGAGTAATTCGGATGGCCACGGTGACGTCACCGATACACGCCAATCGAGCACTGCCGCTAATGAGCCCTGCGTTCATCGGACTCCGCGGTAAAAGCTTTCGCGGATCATTAATTCTCCACAGTTTCGAAATTTGTAACCGTTCGCTCTGGAATTTATAAACTCGTGAATCGATTAGAGATACGTTCCTCGACAGTGTGCGTTAGATATTGAACTTTGGAATAGGAGGAAGCGTGGTACAGAGATTTTGAAGTTTGTTTAATTGTATTCATTTAGTTCTACGAATTATGAGTTATCTCGATTTCAGAGGTTTCGCGATATCGGCATGTAAAAGTAGTTTAAAGTTGGACGCGCTCGAGTGGCATGCTTGGAGTGCAATGGGTGAAGGTGTTCAGTGGGGCGAAACTACTTAAGCTTCTCGTTTTGGATGAACCCAGTATCTTCATAGAGATTTAGTAACTACGTATGTATGTAGGGTAAGTCAGGGTGAGATGGTCATACGGAAGAGATGGGCAGTGACAGTATTTTTTAGAAGGAAACAAAGTGTCGTAGAAAAGTAACAGTCTTAGTTCAAAGTGTTGGAATAGAACGTTTTTAAAGGTTTGTAAATCCATTGTGAAATTTAAGCTTCAAAATGTTTGATCAATATTTTGGTCATCTTGTTTGTGTCATTTATGATGAATATTTTTAATTCTCAAGATGTATTTTCGATAGTGCATTGTTCACAGTGTTTTTAACCTTAAAGTATTCGGAGTTGCGTTTGTTAGTCTAAGCGAAAGGGGAATGGCTATCTTACCAGGGCTTTAAGGGAAAGATGGTGAATTGTTGTCCAGGAGAGCTGGCCATAGCTGTATTTGATGTAATTTCAGATATTTTGGTGAAATTCGGAGAAAATTATTTCGAAACCAAAAAAAAAACAAGATTAGCTAAGATGTAAGTCATGTGGTTATTGGGCCCATGAAAATTGCACAGAGTTTGACACTGCGTGTCGTACATGCGGTTTAGAAGACCCACAGCATGAGCCCAAAGAATTTTTGAGCGGGCAAAAACGAAGGTGGACGAAAACTAGAAAGAATCTGAGATAACCAGTTAAGGACCACGACTTGTTAGCCTGAAAGGCATATATGGCCAACTTTCCCGGACATTAAGGGACATATGGGCAATGACACTTTTTTTTCATTTGTAAAATTTGTATATTAAATAATAATTTTTCGTATATTGATATTAACGGACATGTAGACAAAGGATTGAAGTTTTGTTCTACATCATTTTAGTTGCTTTATTTCAAATAGATTGGCTGTAGCAGACTCTAAACGAAACTATGACCATCTCACCCTGACTTACCCTATAGTATTATGTCATCTCTAATATTTGCTGTCGTCGCAGAAGAGTTAATTATTTCGTTTTATCATTTTTCAAAGCACATTTCAAAATGAGCAATGGATGTGTGTTGCCCAGAAATTATTTACACGGTTCAAAGTGCTAGCCTTCAGTGAATCCCACGGTAGTGCAAATGTTGAAAGCGAATTTGTCAATTGTAATGGACTAACGCCGTTTGTGCTGCAGCGCAGGGCGGGAAGTAGAAGTGCAGGGGCCCCGGCTTTTGTGACGAGACGCGGCCCCAGTGACCCGGCAACATGCGGTGCAGAGGTAACCCGAGACTTTAACGCACGGCAGATGATATCGTCGCTGACATCTACGTTAGCCCAGCGAAGAAATACCGGTCTCTGCGAGGGCTTCGCCTGCACCGGCTGTTATCGCGGCTTCACATTTGTCAAGTATTCTTAGGAAAGGAGGCTTCTTCTCTTGGCGATTCACGCCGATCCGGAACCTCTTTAAACAATTGCTCCTAGTGGTCGTATTTATAGTTGTCGATTAACTGGCGTTCGAGGGGTGGGACCCCCCTCATAGTGCCCTTCATAGTGGCACCAGTAGGAGTTGAAGAAGCTTGTAATCGAGATTTTTTACTATAAAATTAATCTACTTGTGTTATTTTTAAAGATTATAAGAGAATTATAGGGTAAACAGGTGAGTGATGAGTTTAGTAATGGCTAGAGTGGGGGAAGCTGGTTCAGAGTTTTACTTTTCATTTCTATGATCTATGCGTACATAACTATAGTTTATTAATCCGAGGATCTTTACTAACCACATTTATTCTTATAATACTAATGATCATACGTCAAATTTATGATAGTTAATAACAGTTCTTGTCAATTGCAGGTCGTTTCAATTGGTCAAATACTCCAATACAAATTTTAATTGGAGTCAAGGTTATGTTAAGCAGAAGAAGTGTAAGTCACCAAGGGCCACGCGTCGATGGAAAGGAAAGGGAGGATCATCCCCCGTTAAGACATATTGAGAATTTCCGTGGCGGCACGCAAATCAGAAGAAGACGGGCGGACGCGTAATATAATGCGTGATGCATGGCCACTGCGAGTCGGAAAACACGATGTTCGTAATAAAAGAATAAACTCGTTGGTATATGGGATCGTAAAGTCCGGGGCGGTTTACGCGCACGGGGTTGCGCGGTGTAGGGCGACAGGGGGGTGAAAGCGTTGAATATACAATAACGTCATACTTTCGCCATGGATCCGTTTTCTCGCCTTCCTTTACCTCAACTCACCTTTTCTCGAATGAAAAAAAGTTTTGCATTAGAATTTTTAATAATATTTTTAAATTCCTTAGGAGGCCCTATATATTTAACTAGGATCGAGAAGAACGAAAGTGATATAAAAGTGAAAATTCTAAAAGTGAAGAATGGAAGTTTCAGATAAAGTTTAAACAATTGATGAGCTATATTCAGTAATTTAGAAGTAATCTGAAATTGTTTCAAAGTTTAATTAGTTTTGATTGTGCTCTAAATTTAAATTTCACAAATTGTACAAATAGAAAAATTACAGTACTATTCTCCAATGACCAAGCAATTCTATTTTATCTTCTAATTATGCAAAACTTTCGACGTGTATCACTTTTAATGCACATGTTTTTTCGTTTCAAAACTTCGTTAATGGATCATCACGAAATTTAAAATTGAAAGTCCGCAGAGAGTTGAGAACCTGCTTCGTGTGACTAAGAGCTGAAGACATCTCGAAAGGTAATTTATTGAAGACCTGATATTAGCCATCACGGTTGGTTAAATTTTTCATTGCACTTCTCCCAGACGAGGCTGCATTTCACTTTACGTCGAGTCTCGAGGCAGCAATGTCGCCTGAAGGCAAACATAGGTTGAAATGCTCCCTCAGGGACAAATGAAGTGGGCAAAATATGCGCGTGACAAAGGAAAGGACAGAAGAAAATAGAGAGCATGTTCTTATTGTCGTCGTTTCGACTGTCTTTCCGCTTCGACGATACTCTATTGAAAATTTTTGGGCAATCAAGAAAGTTAACTTGACCTATGAACTATTATTAAATAATTTAACATTTTATGCACTAAATTCTGAAACAGAATCATTACATTTCACAGTGAAATTAATACTAAATTTGTAACAAATCTTCCCTTATTGCAACAAAAATTGAATTCACTGGAAAGATGCACCAATTTACGAATTTGTGGACACAAATTTTATAGAATGCTATTTCTATGACTTCGATCTTAAGCAAATATTCTTCCCCCTTAATATCTCTGAATGAAATAAAAAAGAAAGAATCTCTTCTCAAGTCCATTAATTTTTGTGTCAACTTTACACAATTATTAAACTCATATTAAAACAAAAACTGAAATCCATTAAGTGATTAATATATTTTCACGTGGAAAGGAATGAACATATGACGTAATTCGCTTATTCTTTTAAATTATAGAGTCAAGTCTAAAACGACATCTTCACCTTCTAGTATTTCAAGCCTCAACGTCAGATGTAACAACTATGTCCTTACTTTACATTCCACTGAAATAAACCGGGAATCCGTGTTCTACCTACAGTTACCGAAGTACATAAGATTCTCAGGTACTCTCACGCCGAAGGGACACGTAATACCTTCACCGATTTTCGCGACATGTGTGCGAAGCGCGTTCGAGCATTACAAATATTGAACTTGTCGACCCAACGTTCAACGAACGACTCCTGGACTAAAACCAGGAACAACTATGTGGCGATCGTTATGTCAGGATGGGAATGAGCAGATTTTATTGTGTAATTATCCTGCTTACTTACATTTAGGTGAAATGTCTTTAAAGGTAACATCTAGAATTTTTTTCTTCGATAAATCTTATTCTTACAGCGTGGAATAATTTGAGAGGTATTTTGGATTAAAGCTTTGAGATGTGGGAATATCTTGGATGAGAAAAAGACGGACGTAATAATTCCTTGAAATATGAGAAAAAAAGTCTAGTGCAGTTAGAAAAATAGAGAAAAATTCACGTGTCTGTGTAAAATGCGACAAAGATCAGAGCAAGGGGGTGATTTCTTAAGATTTAACGCCATTCCAGAAGGAACGGCCATGCGTCTTCTATGAAATACGATTTCTGAATTTCGC
This sequence comes from Andrena marginata, assembly GCA_963932335.1. NCBI lineage: Eukaryota > Metazoa > Arthropoda > Insecta > Hymenoptera > Andrenidae > Andrena > Andrena marginata. The sequence continues at coordinate 48,369,641 of OZ010659.1, read as the reverse complement.
TCGATGGTTTCCAAGAAGCGGTAGCCACAAAGACAACGGGGCTCACCACTTTCTTACCCGAGCAAAGTTCCACGAGCCACTGATGGACACTTCTGCCGCGTTCTAAGAAACGCTATCGGCCCGGTAAGCGTGCTGTCCTCGGCCAGGGACAAGAACAGACACGAACTCGTCCACGTGAACGCAGAGATGGGATCGAACCGGACCGTCATTCACAAAATTTTAATTAATTACTAGGAATGTACGCCTGTGAATGGTTAGTTGGAGAGTGGAATTACTGACCGATTAGTACGAGGTTAAGTCGTGGAGATTGACTGATGCGAGACTTCTAATTGTTGTAATGAGAATTAGTTTTGAGAACAGGTACACAAGAAGTGTCAGTAGGGAACGGAATGTTTTACAAGATCATAACGTGTATAGGTAATAGAAGATAACAGAAATTTGGGATGGCGGAACTCTGAGATGGAAGAACTTTGGGATGGCAGAAGGTTGAGAGAGTAGAACTTTGGGACAAGGGAATTTTCGAAGAACAGAACTTTGGGAAAGCAGAACTTTGGGAAAACAGAACTTTGGGAAATGAGAATTTTGGAAGGACAGAACTTTGGGAAAACAGAACTTTGGGAAATGAGAATTTTGGAAGGACAGAACTTTGGGAAAGCAGAACTTTGGGAAAACAGAACTTTGGGAAATGAGAATTTTGGAAGGACAGAACTTTGGGAAAACAGAACTTTGGGAAATGAGAATTTTGGAAGGACAGAACTTTGGGAAAGCAGAACTTTGGGAAAACAGAACTTTGGGAAATGAGAATTTTGGAAGGACAGAACTTTGGGAAATGAGAATTTTGGAAGGACAGAACTTTGGGAAAGCAGAACTTTGGGAAAACAGAACTTGCGGAAATGAGAATTTTGGAAGGACAGAACTTTGGGGGAACTGAACTTTGGAAGAACAGAACTCTGGGAGAGCAGAACTTTGGGAAAGCAGAACTTTGGGGAACTGAACTTTGGGAGAGCAGAACTTTCAGATATGAGAATTTTGGAAGGACAGAACTTTGGGGGAACTGAACTTTGGAAGAACAGAACTCTGGGAAAGCAGAACTTTGGGAAAGCGGAAGTTTGTGAAACTGAACCTTGGAGCAGTAGAACAACCGGAGCTATTAAATAGCGAAATCATCCACTAACAAACCTATCATTCGAAAACCAAGTAAAGGGACCGCTACATATTACCCCACCCGCCCGGCCAATTTGTTGCGGACACGGATCCGAAGTGCCACAAGATTCACCTGCAAGAAACGACCCATAGAGCATGTTAAATGGCTTCGAGAGTCTTTTGACGGTGCAAACCTATCGACTTAGAGAGCCAGAGCACGTGACCTCTGAACACCGCTAAATCAACACCACCGATCTGACTCTCTCGTAGAGCGAAGCCAGGCAATTATTTGCACCGAGATTTATGAGTTTGTACGGACGGGACAGCATTGGCTTCTTCGTACACTGTGCTCGGCCAGAGCAGGCATCTCGCACGCCTTTCTTTATCCCTTTGACTTCATTTATCTCGGACGCACTTGTTCATCCCTGGCCCGAGAGAATCACTTTTCGCATCGTAATTACACGTGCCCGGGCAATCTCTCAATAATTCAATCGCGGATGATTGCGATGCGCGCTCGCGGTCAAGCTCGAATTTTTCATTTCGGCTCGCCTCGTGCCGCGATATCGTAGCTGGTAATTGCCAGGCAACGATTTTTAAGCCGTTTCCGCGAAACGCGATAGTTTGATGGATATACACCGGGGCCAAAGTGTCGAGGGAACGGGGTAATCGCTCGAAATCGTTCGAGGAAGTGCTGCAATCGATATATGACAATCTTTCCCTTTCTAATCACTCTTTACGAGCATCTTCTTAGTCCCTTCCTATCCCTTGAATTATACAGTAATTATATGATTCTATTAAGAGTAATGGATGGTTTGGAAACGTTAAAATCAGTGATTGCAGTGATTAATTGAAGTTTAATCATAAACAAATAAAGTATTAATAACTTATATTTCCAAACATCCAGTACTTCGATATATTTACACTGTTACGCTCAGAAGAGTTCACGCAATAAAAATAATTGTGTGAATCCAGAATAAATGTTTGACACAATTTTAATGAAGGTCGCGAGTTTCGACTAAGTTCAATATAACCAAGGCCAAAACTTTCGCGCGTGAAGATCAGAACAGTAGACGCGAGAAGAACGAATATAAGCTCGAGTTACGAGCAAGGAAGTTTTTTTATCGCGTTTTTACGTCGCATATGCCTAGTTCTGGGGCGGTGAAACGATACTTGCGGGGGATAGAATCAACCCCCTTTAGCCCCTCGACTCACTTGCAGTGTAAACAAATTAAGGAATCGTCCACCGTCTCGGTTTACGAGCCCCTTCGACCACAATACATCCACTGAATCTTTTATAACACGGCCAGGAACAAGAATGTGGAAGCTTCGTTTTATTACGAGACGTTCAGCGAGAGTGGATTTTAAAATAAAAACAAAACGTAACAGTTGAAGTGTGCGCAAGGAGAAACAGGTTCACACTTGTTACTGAACTATATAATATCGGCAGGAAGTAATTGTTTCTAAATATTTTGGAGAGCAATTTTGGAATCTCTTCGAGCAAGTTTTCTCAGATTTTAAATACTTTTAAACCTCCCTTTCGAAATGTATATATTTCGAAATTCCCCTGTCCCCTATCTTGTCTAAAACCTCAAGTTCTTTGAGTTTGGTATCAGCTAGACTTAGACTTATTTATTCAAATATTCTCAATCAACTCTTCCAAAATAAAGTCACCCTTCTTGCAAAAGTTTCTCAACTACATTTATTTCTGTCAAATTTCTTTTCTCTATGTTTTATCTACTTCGAAACCTCCCTATTCACTCAGATCTAAACGCTAGTGATCCTAGAACTGACCTCGAAACACCAAAACTCAATCAAATCAACAGCCACTAATTTTAACCAATATCCGCAACTCCATCCAACAGCCAAGCTCAGAAACAGTCCCTCCCCAACTCCATTCACCGCCATACCCCTCGAGCCCCGCAGAACGAGCACCCAGCAACTCAACCACTTTCCAAAAGACGTTCCCCGAGACCTCGACCCCTCCGCCCGCTACCAGAGAAGTGTCTTTTAAATGGAGCGAGGGTGTTCCGTGTTTGAGTAATTACGATGCGATTGTGGTCGTCCCGGTGTGTCATTTCGCTGCCGGGGAGCAAGATTCCATGGGAAGCGGGGTTGGCAGGCGGGGGAGGAGGACGGCTGATTCGTCGGTGGGCGGAAGGTACGAGACCTTCGGGGGCCAGAGTTTTAGGGGCGAACCGTCGGTCTCTTATTGCTCCCCGAGTGGCCGCAAAACGAAGTTTGATCAAATTCTACTGCGCCGGCATAAAACTGACCGGTTGGCCGGCCGTCCAGGGTTATGGAGCCGATAAATGATTCATCCGTGCGTTAGATACGACGCGATACCAGCCACCGATGTGTTTCCAGAGTGGCCTTCGATCGCATCTATGGGTCCTAAGTACTCTGGCCCCGTGTTCCCTGCCCGCCTGTGTCCGCCTCCAGCTGCCGATCATCATCGCGCCAGACCTTTTACGACCGACTGCATTGACTCGCGCCAAGTCCTCCACGGCCTCCTTTTCTCCTCGCGCTTTCCCTAAGCCGCTAAATCCGTTCAATGGAGGCTCGTGCGGAGCGCTATCGCGAGGCTAGCCGAACGCTCCACGCGGAGGATCTTTAACGACAGCTTCTGACTATCTGAGGGATGCTGGAGGTATTCAATGAGAGATGGTCAGCTTGGCTTCCTGAGAGATGGGAACCGTTGGTGACAGTAGAGTGACGTAGTGTCGAGTGTATCTGGGGGATGGAAGAATGTATCGTTGGGGATCCGATAGTGGTGGTTGGGATGAGATGTTGGATTCGGTGTACGCTGTTGTTAGCATTACGTTACTTTATGGTGTTGTGGAAATTCATGAGGTGGTTGATTATGATTTCAACTTCGAAATATTCTAATCTAATTCGTTAAAGCGAAGATCTAGCTAATTAATAAAATTAAATAAAACAGGAACAGTATGAATTTGTATTATCCAGGGAGGTATACTACTTCGCACAAGGTGTATAGCTATTCAAGAGACAGAGACCTTTAGGTATTGTTAACGAGCACATAACATGTAGATAATAAAATAATAGAAATAAAGATGAAACTTAATACAACTCACCAATGGCAAACAGAAAAATCACGGTTGTGTCCTGCATTTCGTGGGCTGGCACACACACTGACGTTACTTTATTTATGAAAGAAATCCCACGCAAAAATCTCTAATGACTCTCGATAAATAAGTATAATAGTTTAAATGAAAGCAGCAAGGCTAATTAAAACCTGTCAGGACCGAGGAGCGTACATATCTATGCGCAACGCCAATAGAGCACCACTCGCGATGTTATTCGTACGACAGACGGATGACGACTGACTAACTCCGAGGTCATGGATAATAGCACGATGGCAATAACAAGGCTCGAAATCGTACCTGAGCCCCCTCTTAACGCGCGAGCCCTGTTTTCGTGCCAATCTCTTCCACGTTCACTGTCTATCAAGAAAGCACGAAAAATCAAGGATCCTAAAAACCCAGAGCCAAATACGAAGTTCCTTTAACGCCTGTCTCGTCACAATAACAAAAACGAGGAGAAATATTCAAGAATTTAATTATTTCCCGCTCAAACTTAACTCAAAATTCTCCAGCACCAACTTCAACAAGCCCCATTCGACTCCCTAAAATTCCTCAGCAACAACCACCCTGAATGCCCGCTAACAATGCAGGAGCACTGCACAGAGCCCATCTTCCTCGACCTTCTGCCACAGGATCACCGTGCTCTCTCTCCCTCTGAAGACATCAATCCAAGGAGTCCGGTACATTTCACTGGAAAGGAGGTCCGCGCACCACCATAACCTATTCTATGAGAGGGCACGGGGACCCCATTACAGCTCGACGAAGATATCCAGCGGGCCGGTTCACGTGAGATATTTCTTTCAATATAACGGAACATCCATCAGACTTTGGAGAGGAGAGCGGGCCGTAGCTCTCGCGTACAATCTTGCAGAAACAATTCCGCAAGATGTCTGGGATGCGACCACCTCTGGCCACCGGGATCCCCGGATTACAGAACTGACCATCTCCTTTGCATAATGACAGTACGCTTCTCCCCTTGAGCGCGGCGAGGCTAAAGTCGCCTACGCTCGACCCCGTACAATGAAAACCACCCCCGAAACAGCCGAGGACGGGGGCCAACCCTAACCCGCGTGGACGATGCTTACACGCTGCAATAACAATAATATCTATATATGATAGCGGCCGGCGTCACCCTGGAGCCTTCCAGGCTGCACGTGGATTTCATACATAGGAATGGGCCGCTTCGCCCTGGCGGATCAGCATTCAATTGTATCGAACTTTCGTCCGGATGAATCCGACTCCAATTTGGCGAACAGCTGGAAACTCGGCGGGAGCGTGCCGCGAAAGCCGGTCCAAGATGTTTGGGAGTTGATGGCGAGACTTTGTTGGGTTTTTCAACGACGATGCTGGAATTTAGATAGGCCTTCTTGGAAAACCTTGATGCGGGTAGATTTGGGGTGGTGGGTGCTGATAATGGGACTCTGGGTTTTTGATTTGGATCGAGAAGTAAGGGGTGACATGGAAAAGAATTATAGATATACAGTGAGTAAAAAAGTATTGCCACACTTTTTAAAATCGCATAACTTTTTTAGAATTGGTCCAAACGACATGAGTTTTTTTTAGAAGGTAGAAGGATTATTTTGCTAAGTGACGTGTTTCGTAGTTTTGAAAAAAATGCAATTTGTCGGAATAGCAAAAAAAAAAATAGAAAGGGCAGTTTTTTCAACTTTTTTTTCTGAGCCTGTAATAAAAATTCAAAAAACCCGTGTGTAAATTTAAGTAAGCTGTATACATGCTGAAAATTTCATCAAAATCGGTTGACAGTGCTCTGAGTTACAAACGTTTAAAGATCGCAGAATAAGGTTGAAAATCGCTTGATTTCGGGAATTTCGCGATTTTCGACCTTATTCTGCGATCTTTAAACGTTTGTAACTCAGAGCACCGTTGACCGATTTCGATGAAATTTTCAGCATGTATACAGCTTACTTAAATTTACAAACGGGTTTTTTGAATTTTTATTACAGGCTCAGAAAAAAAAGTTGAAAAAACTGCCCTTTCTATTTTTTTTTTGCTATTCCGACAAATTGCATTTTTTTCAAAACTACGAAACACGTCACTTAGCAAAATAATCCTTCTACCTTCTAAAAAAAACTCATGTCGTTTGGACCAATTCTAAAAAAGTTATGCGATTTTAAAAAGTGTGCCAATACTTTTTTTACTCACTGTATAGGGTAATTTGCGAATTTTTGTGTCTAGGTATTAGTATTGGGTGGGTGGCAGCTAAAGACCTCTAATGAACTCTTTTGCTTCCCATCGCCTCATCTGATGGCTACTTAAGTACAAGTGGTACCTTAGTATCACTTGATATACCTATGAATTACAAGCTTTTATTTAGCTTCACTTCTGAGTTTGTTCGTTAGTCTGTGAGGATGAAATCTTGTAAGCTAATTTTGACCCACTTCCACGTGTCCCATTGACTTGAAATTTTGCACATGTACGTAGTTCTGATGACAATACAAAAGCTCGTTTAAAAAATTGTTTTTTGTTTTTAGTTTGGTTTGTTTATAATTGGAGGAGATGCTGAGTTTTGGTTACAGTTCATTGAAAGTGGAGAAGCAGTTTTATTCTTATTCAAGTTGACTGTATTTCTCGCGAGTGTATAAGTGGAGCCAAAGTTAAATAAGAACCCCAGTTTATAAATTGTCTTCCAATCGACTACTTTATACTTCTAAATTTTTTAATTCTTCCTTCGATCATTTCTAATATTCCCATAGAGAATCTATTTCCACTGCAATGCATAAAGTTTATCATCGATGGTACCACTATCAATCCCAACACAACAACCCAGCTGAACAGTAAAAATTGAGAAGAGGAAAGCCTTCGTTTTCGGTGAACGATGATCGCGCTAGTGCCGACTTCCAAGATCGATCCTTCGAACGTAAGATGCAAATGAGAAATTAAGTCCGGTTGGTTGACGTCTTCGGGAATTAAAGAGGCGAGCCGCGGCGTTTCGCGTGCCGCTTTTCTTTTCGCTAATTTAAATGTCAAAGCAAATTGTTTGATTATTTGCTATGCAAATGAAATTGTTTAAGACGAAGCCGGGCTGAACGGGCGGCGAACGGGCACCTGGGCGAGCGAACCAGGGGGATTATTCCGACGGCGTTAATTGGATCAAGAAGTCGGATTGAGGAGCGATCCTCTCCTTCGGCGTACAGCGGGGACTCAACCCTAGTTTAATTATGCTTGCCGAGTCTGGAGCGTGTCGCAATAATAGCGATACAATCCGCGGTACGAGCTCCAATTATCGTCTAGCCTCTCCTCGACATGTAGAAAACTCAAAATTAAAAATATCGGTTCTTAGCTATTTCTAATCAAATTTTCATTCAAAGAATTTAATTTCTGAAGGTATCCGCAGTTTATATTTGGCAAGTAATTTCAGAAGCCCAATAAAGTCAATGCAAAATCGATTTACCTTCTTTTGCGCTAAACATAAAGTTGATTAGTTTTCATATGAAGTTCTAACCACAGAATAAAATTGGAGACAGGTATATACCTACAGTATCAAAGCTGTAATGCGGATATTAAAAATAAGCAATTTCCCTTCTTCGGAGAGCATGTAAACATTCTACACAGCTCCCTTTCATTTTCAATATCAAAGAACTTAAAATGCCCTCATTAGCAACCATGATTCGACGTTTCCTTTGCTTTAAATTTATATTCTCGCTCCGCACGCAACTTACTTGCAATAATCTTATATATTACCGCACATAACCGTGTTCAAGAGCCCCGAATGAATTTCTCCGAAAGAAAAGGAACAGCTCTGCTTGGGGTATCAACGAAATTGGCATTTCCAACATTGTACTCGGCTCATTGCGCCACGATTTGCATAATTATCGTGCGTGGCCTAAAACGGTCGGCTGAAAATCTGCCGTTCTTACTCGTCTTAATGGTCATCTATCTTTTCCCTCGGCAAGGCATGGCCGTGCCGGAAAAATTGCACACCGCCGGCGAGTATTATAATGAATTTCACGGATAAGGATCGCGCGTAAACCCAGCAACGACAGTTTTAGGAGGACGTGATCGCCGTATGAATATTCATTTCAAGGAGAGCAACCTTGCCTCCCTACTCTGTCCCTTATAATTAGTAATAAAAAAGGGCGTAAAAAAACAACCATCGATTATATATCAATACATTTTTACTCTGCGTAGTACCGTCTGAATATGACATAAATATCCGTACAGTTATTATCGATCATTAATAATCACGCGAAAATGAGCGCTGCTCTCTTTATTCGTTTCTTTTCAAATTGTGACACTGCAACTTTTGAGTAAAAAATAGCTTCCGAATGATTACTTATGGCATTTTGTAAATGGATTTTGGTGCACTGAAGCTTCTAATTATGAAACTTTAGATGACGAGGAATTTTACAGACTTCGTTGTTGGTTACACTTTGGTACTTACAAGTAATTAACTTCTAGTGATTAATTACGTCCTTTTGATCGTGTCACGTTGTGTCTGAGGTCCGTGAATGATACTAGCAGCCCGACAAGTGTAAACTTTAAGTTATTAATAGAACTTGTGGCCCCTTCATTAGAATGAGGAACATGGTATGAATATTTAAGAAACGTGCTCTTAGTTTACATATCTTTGGTGGATAATTAGTCACTATCATTCGCGTGGTGTTTTTATTCACGGTCACGTAGAATTAAAACAGATTGACAAATGTGTGGGGAGTTACCTATTCTTAGTATCAATTTTGTATTGCTGAATATTATTCAGGGGTATTCGGTTTTGTAAAATTTGCAAAATATAACATTCCCACGACCTATTAGTTACGAACAAGCTTCCTAGGGGATTCGTGGCTCGCCTCTGAAGAAACGTAACCGCAGATGAAGGTGGGCAAAGAGGACTTATCATTGGAAATTCGAGGAGAAGTCGTCAGAAGGGCGAGTCACCCTTTCGACCGCCTCTCCTCGAGCTACTGCTATTCCTCTCACTCGAGAGCACTCCGTGCAATCTGCCGCCTCGCATTTGCATACATAAGCTATTAAGCAGCTCTTTTCATTTCCTCTCGTTTATGACAGTTTAGTTAGAATAATGTTTTACAAGATTGCCGCGCGAACAGCGCCCCGCATAATGGCATTTCCCCATCTGATTAATGCTCTCCTACGTTATCGTCCATCGTCTTCAAGGACGATTTAAACGACCCCTGGAAATCAAACGAATGGAACACGAGGTATTTAATCCGATGTTTTTTGAAAAATGATTTCATTCAATTGTATTGGAGGTTGAGTATTACAGTACGGTGGAACTTTTAAACAGTTTCTGGTTTCTCTGTTTAGTTTCCTCTTCGGGGGGTAATATGAATGCATTGAAGTCTGGGATAGCAAAATTTTGGAATAACAAAACTCTGGGCTGATAGAACTTTGGGATAGCAGAACTCTGGGATAATAGAACTGTCTCATAATAGAACTCTAGCATAACAGAACTCTGAGATAACAGAAATCTGAGATAATAGCACTTTGGGATAATAGAACTTTGGGATAATAGAACTCTGGAATAACGGAACTTTGGGATAATAGAATTCTGGGATTACTGAACTTTGGGATAACAGAAATCTGCGATAACAGAACTTTGGAATAATAGAACTTTGCGATAGTAGAACTCTGGAATAATAGAACTTTGGGATGACAGAACTTTGGGGTTATAGAAATTTGGGATAACAGAACTCGCAGATAACAGAAATCTGAGATAATAGCACTTTGGGATAATAGAACTTTGGGATAATAGAACTCTGGAATAACAGAACTTTGGGTTAACAGAATTCTGGGATTACTGAACTTTGGGATAACAGAACTCTGCGATAATAGAACTTTGGGAAAACAGAACTTCGGGATAACAGAACTTTGGAATAATAGAACTTTGCGATAGTAGAACTCTGGAATAATAGAACTTTTGGATGACAGAACTTTGGGGCTATAGAAATTTGGGATAACAGAACTCGCAGATAACAGAACTTTGGGATAACAGAACATTGGAATAGCAGAACCCTGGGGTAACGGAACTTTGGGATAACAGAACTCTGAGATAACAGAATTCTGAAATAAGAGAACTTTGGGATAGCAGAATTCTGAGCTAAACAGAAACACCGTAGACCTCGCAATTTCTAAAAGTTATTTTTACTTAAGATCTCTTGGCACTTAAATACTCGAGAATTTTACATAAAAGATTTGCCCAAGCGTCCACTTCAACTCTGACAAGATATGCTTCAATGTAAACTTAACAGAAATTCCTATTCAGTCTCGTCGAAAATCGAGTATAAACGAGATACCTATAAAGTGAAAGTCTCCGTTAATTTTTAACATTTACACATACTTAAAATTTTTAATAATTTCTATATTACAACATGTCCCGCGAGAAGTTCTCTGGTATCCGAGATGTTGACTGGATACTTTTATTATTCTTTCTCACGGACGACACGTTTTGAAACAGTACTCGTTATTATTTACGATACAGCCTCTATTTAAAATGATACCGCGTGGCTTAAGTCGCGAAATTTATAACCGCGATCGCGCCATATGCGTTCCTTTGTGAACGCAGAAATGTTTCGAGATATCCATAACGAATACAGGGCACTTGTAATTCATGAGTTCCCGTGACATTATGTGCTAAATATCTCACGTTACTCTTTTGCCTGTAACGCGAACGTTACGCCGTTTCTGGTGTAATATCGCAGTTGCGTAATATACAGCGAAATGTTTATCGTAATCGTTTATTTAGGTCACTCCACCACACCACGAATAACCTCCATTCAAGTAGAAAAATTCTATTTAATAAGCCACTGTTATTAAAATAACCTCCAAGAAAAAGCTGCAAGAAACGGAGGCTTCGAACGATAGAGCCGACACCGCAGGAAGATAACCAGTATGCAGATTCACCATAGAACCGATACAATATTTACAGGACTTTCAACGTTTCAGCAACGCACAGGCATACTGTATTATGTATGCTTCATTGCTTATGAATAACAGCCTCTATCTGAAACGCATACGTATCTCTGCCCAAAGTAGAATTTATATGGCAGACCGCTTCTCCTTCCTCGCTACCAACGAATGCTATTTGTGATCCTTGCTAAAATACCACAGTGCTGGAAATATCTACTTTCACGAAATTACGAATAACGAAAACCTTCAATTCTGTACTAATCTTACTAATAACCCTTTTTGAAGCATCTACTACAACAACCTACCCTAAAATACAAATAATTTTCTCTTTTAAAAAGAAGCTTTACATGGAAGAGTTTTATCCATTCAGATTTTATCCATTTTAATGGAAAGAGATTCTCTATGGGAATATTAAAAATGATCGAAGGAAGAATTAAAAACATTAGAAGTATAAAGTATTCGATTGGAAGACACTTTATAGACTGGGCTGTTCCTATTTAACTTCGGCTCCACTTACACAACCTTAAGAAATCCACTGAACTTGAATAAGAATAAAATTGCTTCTCCACTTCAATAGAACTGTAACCAAAACTCAGCATCTCCTCCAATTATAAATAAACCAAATTAAAAAAAAATTTAAAACAAGTCGATCGGACATGTGGAAGTGGGCCAAAATTAGCTTACAAGACTTCGTCCTCAAAAACTAACTAACAAATTCACAAGCGAAGCTAAATAAAAGCTTATAAAAACCAGTCGTCAACCTATACCTATACCTTTCACACCTCAATGCCAATATCCTCAAACATCCTCGAACCTCCCCAAAACTGAAACACAACAATTTTATCGCACCCACCACTGCCTCTCAAGGTTTCCAATTCAATGTCAGTTCCATGAAGGGACGCGACTCATGGCCAATGAACAGTTTGGGTGCCGTGTCCGCAGGATTTCATTAGGGGCCGCGTCGGTATCGGCAGGCATCGCGAAAGAACTCGGCCGCGATTAATAAACGCTCCCGATCGGCGTCGTATATCAGGATGGGTAATTAAGCGCGTAACTATAGAATCTCGAGGCGTGGCAGCGTCGCTGCACCGTGGGCAACCTGTTGTACAGCGACGAGGGAGGGCGGGTATTATTAGTCGCGAGACGCTATAAATATAAGCCGTTACGAATTAAACGGAGCCCCACCCGTACCTTTATTACAACATTTTTAATTACTGCGAAATGGCCGGAAATTTTTTCTCGCCTCTCCCTGCCCCCTCCGTGGAACCCGACCGGCCGCCAAGCCGCTTCCTTTTACGAGCTGCGAGGAAACACACGGCCGCTAATTAAACGGGAACGCTTCAAATGCCGAAGCGCGTTAGATCGGCCCCCCACCCCTGACACCCCCTTCGCGCTTTTAAATGCCCGCCACGCTCCGCGTAACTTGTCTCCTTCGACTGCTGGGGGGGGTGTGCGCGCGGGTCGGGAGGGAAACAGTGGATGAGGATGCTACTCGATCGTCGGAGACGGGTGTTGGCTTGGGGAGTCGACGGGACGATGGGCTCCCAGCAACGTTTAATCGCTTCCGCGATAGCGGGGATGATGAAGTGAAAAGAACGCATCGCGAGGAGGGGGAAGCTTTTCTTTGCTCGTTTACGAGCTCTCTTTCTCTGTAACTGGGTCAGCTTTCTTTCAGGAGAGCGTTCTAATTCTGAAACAACTGGGAAGTCTTCAAATTGGTAAAATTGGGGAAACTTGGTAATGATTTTATAATTTGACGGAGGTGTAAATTGTCTTCTGTGGTTTACTTTTAAAATTCAGTTCGATACTTATTTTAAAAGTAAGAAATTTTCTACGGTATACAGATGTGCCTATACATATGTTTGACATTCCCGTGGCATGTTAAGACAGAAGATGAATTTTTCTACGTCCCATTTCACGGGTGGAGAAGGAATAAAGTCTCCCGTAGGTGCACGATAGAGCAGAATAACGAGATTTCCTCGGGCGAGCGGCCCTCAAGCAGGTAACACGGATTCCACGTCAAAGAGGAGAGCGCTGGCGTCGTTTGCATATCCCTTTGAAAGCATACACGCCACGGAGGAACAGTGTAATCTGTTTCAGTCGCTCAAGTTTATTCTGCATTGTGTTAATGCACATACAATGGCGAGCCGTGTAGGAGCAGACGCGCCAGCTATTCAAAAGTAAGTGTGCAATTGAAGAAAAATGCGCGGCCCTCCGCTCTCGTCGGGCCGGTCAAAAGCTGGGGAAAGCATTTCCATACATTTACAATTCTATTATGCATCTCTTTATGACGCCGACATTGTAACGAGCGCGGGCCAAACGCGGAGGCTTATTAGCGGTTATCGGTCAACGTTCGACGTCGCATTAATTACACTCCCCTTTTAAGTACACTTCTTTCACGAACTGATGGACGTAACGTAGTAAACGACTCGATTCTGCAGCATAGAAGACGAGCGTTTCGGGATCAACGTTTTCTGTTTGGCTTAAAATTCAAGATCACCCCGACCTTTCGAAGGCAAGAGGAATTCATGGAATTTCCATATTCTTCCAGTGTCGATTCACTTTCTTCTTACGTTAACCAATAGGACATATTGAAAGCAACGCGATATTCAACAGTAACTAATAAACATTTTTATATATTCTACTTGCCCGATTAAACGAAATACGTTTCTCCGCAGCTACCCCCGAAATATCCCACCCCAAGATCGAAAACTCGAAGAAACCGAGCTCGACCCATCCTCCGCAGTCCTCACCATCTGCATTTTAATCAAAACCAAGCGAAACTCCGCTCAGAACTCTACGATGTACGCGCATCGACCGCCGCCGTCTGCGGATTGTCATGCAAACGAAGAACGGAAAAATGAAACGGAAGAAAAAGGATAGGGAAAGTAAGTATATAGAATTTCTAGATGAGAGAATCCTCTGGAAAAAGAGGCTCGGCGATTCCTAAGCAGAAACTGTAGCATCGGTCTACAGGTCTTCAATGCTTAATCGTCTGTCAAATTCACGGTAGGCAGGCTCGCTATCAATTTCGCCCAGGGAGCAGGGAGGACACGACGAATCGGAGCAGTATGCGCGCGTGTTTCTATCGATGGGCAGGGAATATGCGAAAAGCCACGTCCCCAGCGATGCAGAGAAGCGTTGCTTTTAATAACCATTAATTTCAATGGGCAGCTATTACCTACGTAAAGGGCGGCGAAGCGCAAGGGAGCACAGTCTCCTGGACACTCGTACTTTCGAGCGAATGCGAGGCAGAAGGAGAGTCCTAGCGGGATGGAAGACGATCGACGGATGTGTTAATTCACCCAACAGGTTCCCCCCGTGTGTAAACTAATTTGTTTAGGAGAATTCACTGCTAAGGGCAGACAGTGTAGGCCGGCGATCGGCGATTTCTTCAGGTGGATGTTATCTCGAATCGATGTCGTGTAGCAATTGATACGGGTATGAATGATTATGTTGGGAAAGGACCTTCCCGTTGTGACGGAACGCGTGGAATATTAATTATGAATAAATAGATGAAACCTTATCAAACATTCGTGGCAATTATTAATTCACCCTTTTGTGTAAAATCTTTTGTAGTGAATAGTGGAAACGTGAAGAAAGACCATTCTGCCATACCATTGTACATGGAATAAAAAAATATACAACCAAATTTTTTATGTTAAACAATTTTACAAAAAATGCACTAAAAATTAAAAAATAATTATTTTCATCTACTAAAATTTTGATGGTGTTTTCTCACTTTACATAAAATCGTGGCCTGGGATATTCCTAACAGAATATGAATCAATTTAATACAGCGCCAGGATTTTATTTAAAGCGAAGATACAGCATCGAAATTGTAGTAGGTACAAGAAAATAATTATTCATCAAGTTTTAGTGCATTTTTTGTAATATCGTATAAAATCATTTTTTTTTAATATTTTTTACTCTGTAGTTTTCAGTGTTTGTGGATTTTGTATACATTTCTTTTTATATCTTGTTATTTTTTACTTTATTTTTTAAAAAAAAATTATTGTCATCCAACCTGCGCACGCATGGAAAGTTTGAAAGCTATTGGATTGGTGGAAGTGGGTGAAAATTGAGTTGCCAGATTTGAACCATACACCAATCATACATAGAGAGGATCGAAGCTAAGTAAAATAATTTAAAAAGAAGTCGATGCGGAAATTCCAAGGAACGAACATATGCAAAGAAAGAAGAAATTTAGATTCAAATAAATTGATTTGAAAATTTGGAAAAAGAATTTTATAAAATCTTCCTTAACTTAAACTTGAACATTGAAGCATCTCGATAACGCGAACCGTTGCAGAATCGCAGATCTACAACTATTGTACGATACGGTTGGGCCCACCAAGTTGCAAGCTTGAAATGAAAAATGTCCTTCAAATTTTCTATCGAGATTACAGAAGTTGACTCGTTAAGCGCCACCACCGTGCAATTCCACTTGGAAGAGAAGCTTCAATATCGTTGTTATTACAAACGCCGTCCGTGGATCGTCCAGGGGACTCTTCTCAATTAAAGCTGCCTAATGTATGCATCGAGTTCGTGTCCTGTGGCGGAAGCCGCGAGAGGGGCTCTAAGGAGGTGGCCGAGACGGTTTGATTTAAGATGAGATGTCAAGTGTAGCAAGTCCTCGAAGGGCGAGGCAAAATCCTCGGTGTCAATTCTCAGAGCAATCTGCTGATGCAGATTAGGAGGCTTGGTCTATCCTTTTCCTCTTCCTGCCGGGCGGCGGGGCATCCTCCCCGACCTCCGCTGCGTCGAGATTAATTGGGGCGAATTGTCCTGACGGAATTAATGCCGCGAGTTCGATTCGCGGTCCACGCTTTGCAAACTAATGGCCTGTCCCCTCCTTTCATCCTCTTGCTCTCTATTTATCGTTGCATGTTCGTTTGGTGGTGGACGTGGGAGAGATGGTTTAATTGTGTAAAAGTTGGAAGTGGTTTAAGGAGCGAATTGAGGGGGCAATTAATTTGCAAATTAAATTACTGAAGGGTCACTTTATTTCCACGACGATACTGTATTATCATTAAATGTATTATTAGAAATTCTTCTTATATTTGGATTTAATCAATTGCCTTTTCTCGTCTTCCTTTATTTTCCTCTTTAACGAAATGAATTTAGCCAAGCTTTTCGAGTAACTCAACCTCTCGGCACACTTCTGCGCGACAGTAAATGACGGACGTGGCATGTGGCACTGGTGGTTACCTCGTTACAGTGAACCGTTCCAAGTAACGTGAACATAAACGCCGCGTAACAGGTATATACGCAAAATTCCGCTATAAACGCCATGGCAATGTGTATGTATGAAAATGAGGTACAAATTCAAAGCTCCATATCTGTCGTCTTCACTGCAACGTATAACCCACCCTTGAAACCGAATTGGCGGTATCCTTCTACCCTCTAATAGCGTGATTCTTGTCACCCTTTCCTCTCTACCCTTCCGATCGTCACCAATCCAAATAAACTTTCAGTTCAATGTTCCCCAGCTTCGAAGCTTCTCCAACTATTCTTATTGAAATCAAATCCTCCTAGAGAAAGCA
Organism: Andrena marginata; assembly: GCA_963932335.1. Taxonomy (NCBI): domain Eukaryota; kingdom Metazoa; phylum Arthropoda; class Insecta; order Hymenoptera; family Andrenidae; genus Andrena; species Andrena marginata. Next base: position 48,352,966 of record OZ010659.1, on the reverse strand, counting down.
TCGACGACGATTCTCCGAAGACTTAGAAGACAACGATGAATTCAAGGGGATTGGATCCAAATATTAAATCGAGCTACGAATTAAACTACCCTCTTAGCGCAATAAAGACGTTAATAATAATAATAATAATAATAATAAAGAACGTGATAGAAATTTAGATTCCAACTATTAGGTTGGAATTAATTTGTATTAATTCTGCAGCATCACTGCAGGGATCAAGTACTTACATATTCCGGACATAATAAAAGAAATGAAGGATGGTAAGTAGGAAACACCACATTCGTTTCCACGGGAATCGTAGCCGAAGGGATTCGCCACGAAGGATGATCCGCGGGAAATTTGCGCGACGATCGAGGGAGAGGGGCGCCGTTCTCGTCGAATAATCCGCAGATGCCGAGTTCGTGGGCCGTCGAAGCCGCGTCGAATCGCGTAATTTAAAGACTAACGACAGTTGAGGATGCACGAGTATGCAGCCACGGACACGTAAAGGCCCCGAACGCCCGTAACGACCAGCTATTTGGCATGGGACGCGTGCTCGCGGAGGGATGCCTCCTCTAGCTTGCACCGCTCCAGGAAAATGATGCGATTGCGGGCGGGAAGGGGGAGAGGGGGTTGCTCGAGGGGTCCCCCAACTGTTATGGTCAGGATTACCCCCGGCCGGGGGGGGGGGAGACTTGGGGTTCACTCCCCCTTGACCGACACACTTAGAACAACAATAACTCAGTAATCCGCGCGGACCCGCGTCCGTGTGGCGATGAAAAATGTAAAAATCCGGGAAACCACTGCCCCGTGACAGTTCAATACATTTTAAATGCGTTCCGGCGCATTTGTGGGATACGATAAGCAGCCGCGATACCCGAGCCGCACGAACACCCCCAATATGCCCGTTATTTATTGTCAGATTTATGGAATAAATGAGGAGCACGCTGGCTGCCTACCGTGGCAGCGGCCTGGCCCCGCACACGTCGCCCCCGTTTTATTATTAACGCCCGCAGATGCGGACGAGTGCCACTATTGGTTAATAAATACGAGCGCGTGTTAATATTTTAAATATGGATTTCCCGTGCACGCGGATTATCTTTAGCCGAGGAAGAGTGATGGTAAATCGTGTGTACCGTTTGTCGGTGTATTCGAGGAACGGTTTCTCGTTATATTCGAGGATATAAGGCAACTATTACTCTACTTTGTTTAACCCTTAACTGTTATACTGCATTTTTTCCAAACGTAACTGGTATACTGGGGTCGTGGCAGACCCCAAATAAAAAGAGACACAGAAATTTGTAAAGTCGACGCTAGATCAACCTCTATGAATATTTTGTTCTTAGGTAACGTATAAAATAATAGAAACGCAGAAAGTTCGACTATTATTATAAAATTAATTAGAAATTCAGTTTAGAAGGTTGGAGAACCAAAATTTTCCAGCTAACTTTGCGTGCTTGGGGTCGTGATCGACCCCAGGATACCAGTTAAGGATTAAGGATAGGTATAGGCAACGCCCTTCTGACTTTGAAGATGTAAAGGAGTAAGGATGTTCTAATTCTCCCTAGACACAAAGAAAAATTTCACGAATTATACAGTGACGTATCTTTTAACCAGAATGCAGTTGTGTTTCTTCTGAATCCCTGCAGATTCCCTCAATGAGTGGCGGGATTCGATCATAACGGCGGAATGCGAGTTTCTTTCTCTAGCAATCACGCCGTTCCACGCGCAATTTGGAACATGGAAATCTAGTTAGAGGGATTCCTTCTGAAAAAGGCCGCTCGAGCAGGGTGCGGAGTTTACGTTGCCAGCGTTGAGTGGATCCTAATAAAAGGCCGTAGTCGGCTTATCGAATCTCGGGTTTGCGGTGGCGGAGAGTGTTCATAGCCTGTAGCCATTTTCACCCCTCTGTCAACCTTCAACCTCCGCTCCATTATCATAGCCTTCCGCCGGAGTATTATTTACCAGTGCCTGCAGCTTCTTGAGAAACACTCGGTACACCGCGACGTACGCAGCCCCAACGATGCAAATTCTTAAACTCGTTGACGTTCAAATGAAATTTCAGAAACGAGCGACAGGGGATGTTTAATCTAAAGGGGAAGCGCAAGTATCTTCAAAGTGTACAGAAAGCGGTTGAATGTCTGATACATTAAGCAATTGAAAATTCTATAAAATCAAAAATATCTGCGACGAAGCATGTGAGATTGCAACGAGCCACTGAATTCCTTTAAATACCACCCCCGTAAAAGAGCAGAGATTCCCTCGCCAGTTCCCGGGCGTAATGAAGAAGAAAAGTACGCAGGTGTAATAACAGGAAAAGAATGGACCGTAAGAAGTCCCCGATGATGATAGATCGAAAGGATGAACGAACGAGGGAAAATATAGAGAGAGAAGAAAAGGGGAGTAGACGGGGGAGGGGGGTTGGTGGAATGCCTTTATACGCCGCGTCTCTATGAGATTCTTTCACGACACGCCGATTTAAAATGCCTTTTAAGAGAGGCCCGCTCGGCTGGTAGGGATTGGTGGAATTGTGCCGAGCTGAATCGAACGTTGAACTCTATAAACCCTCTGATGCCCCGTGTAAGTTGCATTCCTACTTTCCACCTTAATAAGAAAGTCGACGCCCGCTGTCTGTACTTATGCAACGAGCACGTGGTCGATTCGACGCTAAACGAGCAATATTCGCTTCGTTCGGAATCTTTAACAAAGAATCTCCTCGCCTTTCTCTCTTCCTCTAATTTCAATTCTACGCGAAGTCTGTTGTGGACGATGCAGGGTGATCTGAAGGAAATTATAGAATGAGAGCGAGAACCTCTGCTTTCTTTTGATGAATTTATTTCGGAGGAATTCTCTACCCTTCTTTATATTCTAAACAGGCTTCTATGTGGAATTAGTAATTGTCAAGACAGTGGAGATAATAATTTGAATTTAAAATTTTCTTTCTGCCTTCTTATCACGATAGAGATGAATTTCTGGTGGATTAATATTTATTTATTTATTTTCTTATAATATAATAATATTGAGATTGAGATTGATTAATAATTATTTCTCGTAGTATTGAGGATGGTTATAAAAAAAATGTAAATTGCGAAGAGCCAGAGGTGGTTTCGCGAGGAGAAAGGGAAGGGGGAAGATTTAGGAGAAAAAATGAAGCATCGCGCGACCCAAGGAAGACGAACGAGGGGTCCAAGCGGTCCTTCGGGAAACAAAAGCGCTCGTTTCGACGCATTATAATACAACGACAGTAAACATATCCCACAACTTAAAATCGCAGTCGACGGCTCCTCGCCCGGCTGCTTTGCAATCCCGCTCTGCACTTAGGATTTTTACATAATCGCGCTTCTCAAGGCCGGATAATGTTTATACGATAATTGACCCCGACACGCCGTTGCAACGCGTGCACTATAATGCACGCGCATTATGGAAATGTACAAACGCGGTGCACTGGCCGAATTTTTTTTTCTGTTTTTCTGTTTTCAACACTTTTGGGGTTCCCTTTCGAACGCGAATTGTATTCTAATTCGAACCTGAAGAAAGGGATTTTGACCGAAGGTGCAATTTTATATCGTCAATAATATTACTTTGATTTTCAAGAAAAATTATCGTCGCATACCACCTCGGAATTGGAAGTTCTCATACTTAAGTTTGAAGAACAGATTACGATATTCAATCAGAAAAAAATAGACAATTGCTTCAAATTCTTCACAAATGCAATTTCTTCAACACCATTACAATTTCATATTCAATTTTGAAGGTCAGAATACGATAAAAATAGTGACAATTGCGTCAAATTCTTTACAAATTCAACTCCTTCAACCCCATTACAATTTCATATTCAATTTTGAAGATCAGAATACGATAAAAATAGTGACAATTGCGTCAAATTCTTTACAAATTCAACTCCTTCAACCCCATTACAATTTCATATTTAATTTTCAAGAACAGATTATGATAAAAATACTGACAATTGCGTCAAATTCTTTACAAAATCAACTCCTTCAACCCCATTACAATTTCATATTTAATTTTCAAGAACAGATTACGACAAAAATTCTGACAATTGCGTCAAATTCTTTACAGAATCAACTCCTTCAACCCCATTACAATTTCATATTTAATTTTCAAAAACAGATTACGATAAAAATAGTGAAAATTGCGTCAAATTCTTTACAAAATCAACTCCTTCAACCCAATTACAATTTCATATTTAATTTTCAAAAACAGATTACGATTAAAATAGTGAAATTTGCGTCAAATTCTTTACAAATTCAACTCCATTACAACTTCATCTTCGATTTACAAGAATAGATCACAATATTCAATTATAAAATAATGACCATCGCGTCAAATTCTTCATAAATTGAACTCCCCCAACCCCATTACAACTTCAAAGCCAATTTCATCAATATCATATTTCACTCGTATCCTAAATAACCCATGCAACACAGAACACACTAACAAATAAAAACAACTTTCACCATTTAACTTACTTCCTTCAAGCTTCACTATCACCGTGCATCGAATTCCATTAACGATTCTAACGTATCAAGATCGAATCGATCGACCTGCCCTTCGAGTTATGCCTCCGGTTCGAAAAGCACCTCCGCAAGGGCCACATCAACGGCGGTGGTTGCGTAAGCCCACGTAAAGGATGGCGGCTTGCAAGGGACTCCTTTTGAACCGACCATTATGGAGATTCATAGGAAGTATTATACGCGCGATATTATGCGTGTGCAGACGGAATTACCTGTTGCAGTCGTCGTCGTCTTGCACGCGGATATAAACGCGAGGCGAGAAGTTTCGGTAATAGGGATTATTATCCTGTGCGCGATTACGGTTTCGACGCGAACCGCGTCCACCAGTTTAGTCCCATTTACATTGTTAATAGAATCATTATTAGGTTATCGTGCCGGTTTATACGGTTAATCGGCGGCCAGTTTCAGCTCGGCGGAGGAAAAATGCGCCTGAGCCACCTTCCTTCCATTCCAGCCTGAAATATTCGAACGTTATTACCTCTCCTGATATAGCCTGCGAAATCATAGAGCAGCGAGGGCTTCGCTAAAAAAAGTTAATTGTCGAGTAGCGCAATAATTACTTTCGGGCCTCCCCTCCTGTCTATCTAAGGGGTTCTACGCGAATTCGTTGGTTACGAGAGTTCCTTTCGTCTTCTCCAAGGGTTTCGAGCGGTAAGATGCGAGGGAACGATCGTGTTCGTCGGGGAAATGTGCTATTCTTTGTGAAAGTGAAGATAAATTTGAATAGTTTTGAAGCTGGAGTAGGAAAGTTTATTATTAATTAGTATTAAGTAGGAACTGAAGATCTGTATCTATATTAAAAATTATAAACTCTAGTTTCATACCCCTGGTACTCTAAATTGAAGCTTCATCTAGCTTCTATTCTCGGAGATTAGACTTCTAGGTTTGGTGCACCGGCCACTCGACTTTTTTACAAACGGTCTCCTCGAGAAGGTAAGGTTTATTAAATTCGTCATCCCGTGGAGCGTCGCGTACACGCGTGCCTCCAGGGCAATTTAACTCCAGACAAAGAAGAAAAAGTGTCGGCTCGACACCCTAAAAACTCCCAACCCCATTTACTCCTCATTTTCGAGCTATCCGAGTTCACGCGAGCGCTTAAAAAGCTCGTCGATTCGCGCAGCTGCGGCGCGTTTAAAAATTTCGTCGAACCTATTAAATCGGACCAGGCCCACCTTCAATTTCATCGCGTCAATCGATCGCGTCAAGTGTCTCGTAACAGGATATCGGTGATCTTAATAGGAACCAAAGATGAGTCCACCACGAGATACTTGGTGCACGAAAATGAATAAAAAGGGAAACTCTGGATGGAAAGGTACTCCAAACAAGTCTCTCGAATTTGTAATAGGCAGGGTGGACTGTCAAGAAAAAGATCTCTAAAAAGTGGAAATTAAATACAAAAAAACAGATCTCCAAAAAGAGGACCAGTTCATATCGATTCAACCTATGGGAATTAAATACAAAGACCAAATTTGTTACGAAACAAATTCGTCCTCTGGCCATTTTGAGTTTGCCTGCATTTCAACCAGTGGCTGAGATAAATCACTGCACAAAGATATCGCAAAGAATTTAGCTGCAGTAATTTGTCTCACACAACACGTCCCAGCATTTGCCAGTAAAACTGAATTCAGCTAGCTTCCTCGTTTAAAGATTCCCCAACCGCGCGTTTACAAAAATCACTCCACTACGCTCGATTCAAATTTCAACAAGGAATCACCAGTCCCTTTCCACGCGTGACGAATCACAAAACACCCCGTACAGTGCATCTGTACCTTTGATCCTCCGCGTCAAAGTGCACGCGTCGATCCATCGATAAACCAAGCGGTTGACTAAAAGAAGAATCGAAACCAGGGAAAGGAACGAAAAAGTCGAAAGAAACAAACGGGCACAGTGGCCGAGTGGATGCATGCAGTCTAACTAAATCTATCATACCTTTCGAAAGCGTAGTGTCTCTCGTCGAATCTGTAACACATAAACAAGCTTCGTCACTACACGGCATTAAAACACACGGCGCACGCGGTGCAGGGGTCATTGGATCAGAAAACAAAACCAGCGTGCCGGACTCGTTTTGTAAACTAGTTTCGACCAGCCCCCTCCCATATAGAAAAACTGAGACGGCGGAGGGGGAAAGGGGTAGAACGAACGGCTGTAAAGAAAGAAACAAAGAACGGGGGAGGGTGGAGGACGAAAGTGAAGGGTAGCTGGACGAAGATTCGAGGGAGCAAGGGGGCAGACACGGAAGGGCGGAGGGGAAGGAACCGCGAAGATTATTCGAGCCGGTAGACGGGTAGTTTGGGCGCACATAAGTAGTTATACCTATAAGTAGACATAATCATCACCAGCGTAGGTAGGCAGACAGGTAAGGTTAATTTCCAAACCCCGTATTATAGTCCCCGAATCAACTTTTCCATAGTATAATAAGCAATTTTATGACCTGCACGCGTAATTATATTGAGATTAGATAAGAACGGGTCCGTTTAGTTCGCAGCCTCCAGATCGACGGGCATTGTCCAAGTGGAGAAATTTGGGCCAGACAAGGGTGCGCATGCGCCAGCTGGACGGTTCTGCTTCGTCTTGTTGGACACTTTCCTCTTTATTGGGGATTTTTAGTCGTTTACTGGGCCGCAACTTTGATACTCCTTTCTCTATTAAGCTTGAAGTAAGTAATTGCAGGTGGACGATGGGAGCACTTAACTCAAGTTTGCATAAGAGGCTTCCAAGCTTCTTTTCCTCTTTTTTTCGGAATACAGTGTGTATGCTTTATTTGCGCCCTGGTAATTGCAGGGATGTAACGTGGTACTTTGCATTTACTAGGACACCCATCTCGAAGGAAAGATGTGTTACACTCAATTCAAATTATTTGGTCAATGCGGCGCCAGTATCTTTAACAATTTAAAATTTAATAAACTTCACCGCACCAAAGATATAGAAAGGATTATTTAGGCTACTGACTTCAATCTAGGTGTTTACTATTTTCCTATATAAATTCGAATCGCAAATCGAAGAAATCCATGGGCATTCCCGTGATCCATGGCCACGGAGCAGAGCGCGACAGCCCCCCCCCCCCCCGGCTCAGGCGCGCAACTTTTTGCCCCTCGAAACTCAAGTTCACGACAAACAAGCACCGCGACACGGTGCATTTACAATGCTATTTTTCTCCTAAATGGAACTTCTTCTGATATCGCGATCGAGAAGTCAGCTTTGCGGCCGTTTTTCCGATCCCATCGAGCGGAGCGGGCCCCGCGGGCCGGAATGTCGGCCGAAACCGATAAAAACCGAATCAAATATCTACCGTTCGGCCGGGGGGGCCACTCGGCTAATGAAAATACCCATTGTTACTCCGTGGGTTTTGCGACGAGAAATTTTGCCCGGCCCCGTGTGGCATTTCACCGCCCCGTACGTATTAGGCTGAACACGTAATTACTGCGTTTCTTTCCGCGAGTTTCACCCTTCGCTGCCTGGCCTTTCGCTGAGCCGCGTGCACTTTCCCTATTTCGGCTGCTGGCCAACCTGAATTCAACTGGCAAAAAAATTCCCTCTCGTCCAACCGCGGGATTTTTTGAACCTCGATATGGACGGTGGATAACTGAGAATGCTCTTGATTAATAATTCTTGGAATATTCTGTGCGATGTAACTTCGTTGTTCTGTTTCATATCTGTTTGAGTGAAAATAAATTCTTGAGGAGTTCTAGCTACAGCGTTGGAGCGGAGCTTTTTGCTGGACAGCGAAAAATTTTTACTGCTCCACTGCCCCAATTCTCAATTTTTCATGAGTGAAATAATATTGTATCGTCGGACCGCGTAGCTCGGTGTTAAAAGGAGGCATAGTAACTTTCTCTACCCGAACATTAAGAATTCTTTATGAATTTATTTCTGTATGAAAATGAAAAACTAGAATGGCGGGGTTTGTTGCAAATGAAAGATCTTTGTTTGAAAGTATTAAAAGAGTTTGCATTTAAAAAAAGAAGCAGCTGGAGCAAGTATTTTGATGTCGGAGCGGAGTAAATAAAAAATTGGTCTGCTCCAATCCCCTGGTTTTAGCTTAACTTCTACTTCAGTATTTTGAACTTTTGTGGACGGTTATGAATGAAAATTATTTTGGGTTAGGTAAATGTAAATGGAGCAGTAGTATCGGAAATGAGAACTGAATTGGTATTTACGAATAGTAATTACGAGTATTTTGCTCTAGTGTGTAGGAGGATTTCTTTTCTCAATTATCATTTAAGGTGCAGAGGATGAATCGATTTCAAGAGATATCACAGAAGAATTCTCTCCTCCACGGCTAAGGAACGGCGCTATCTCGATAGCCGGTCAATTTACACGGCATTAGGGTCTGCGTAAATAGAGGCACGAGTGATTTAATTTCCCGTAATGGCAATTGACTGCGACTGCCGAGGCCCTCGCCGTTCCCGGCGGAGAACGTAGTTCTTTTCTGTGTCGCGAAAGAGGACCGACGACGAACCTTTCCAGGAAAACGGTAAGAATTTCCCCCAGACACTGCCCCTTATATCTTTGAAGCACGAACATCGTTTTCCAAACCGTGCGCCATTATCCGAAGTGGATATTATATAAAAATAACAAGACACCTCGTTCCCCTAAACTAATCTCAAAGCCGTGACGAACATGTGGCAGATTGACGTCTATGCTGATCCCTCGCAAAGTTCATTCACGAAAACAACGACACACGAATACAAATAACCAAATGACCGAAACACATTGTGGAAATCCTCATATCTCTATAGCCACTAATCAAGTTTACCAGGAAATTCGAAAATGAAAAAAAATATATAGATTTGATATAAAACTGTATTTCAAGTGATATTAATAACGTGACCATTTTTTATTTCGGCAATAAAATGCTTCTAGGAGTGAAAAGACATCTTCAAAAAAATTGTGAGTTTTCTTTTTATCGTGAATATCTGCGAAACCGTAAAAAATGAGAAAAGTGCAATTTAAAATTGTATGGCTTCTGATATCCTACAAAATGACGATAAAGAATTTTCGAAAAAAAAACGCTGGTGGTCTAATGTGACTTAACTCCGCATTAGAAATAGCTAGAATCCGCAGTATATTCAAAGCGCGTTCCCCGAGATATAAAGCACCCACTGGATCCAATAATTCACTCGATAATTCCACACAAACTCCAGCAAACATCATTACTACGCTGAACCAGTAATACAACCACCCACTATAAACGAAAAATCAAGCTGCACAGCCACGCCGAACGTGTCAACTCGGTGTGGAACGCGCTATCCCAGCAGCCGCGAGAGCTATTGACCCCCAAAGAAGCCACGACGGCGTTCATTGAGGCTGAGGGGGTCGATACCGCGACGGAAGAACGTGAAAACAATTTGAATCGCGGCCGATGCATTCATTTGGGATCGGTTTTGGAACGGTTTCTCCCTGATCCGCATTTAAGTTAGCCTCACGTTCGGCCGCAGCACGTGATCCAGCTGCTCGAGAGGAATCCCACGTATCCGTGACGTCACCCTATCTCCGTCCGCGAGAGGAGCGGAGCCCCGCGCGCCGATACCAGAGGCGCGCGAGACTTCTGTCTAGTCCGCTGACTTATTAGGAATTCCGACCGAACCACGTGCAGAAATTCGGCTGCGCCACGTGCACTCGGCTGGCCGGACGCACGTTCTTATAATTCGGGAGACGTCCGCGGACTGCTTAAATCCAACCCACCCTCTACGACACTTTCCACTGGGATTCGTTGACTCGAGGATAGTCACTTGCACTCGTTGATGGGGAAGACTGGGTGAACGGAAGGGGGTGGGCTTTGATACGTAAGAGTGGTGATATTTGCGTGGAAGCTTCGGTATGCAAATTTTTGATATTTTTAGGGGAAGATAGGGAAGACAAGTGGTGTATTTTAGTGTCATGAACTTTGCTAGGGATGGTTAGAGCTAAGGGATTACCAACATTTTAAGAACAGTGAAAGTCTGTTCGTGTGTGTGAGTGAATTCAATCCCGGTCATTATTTACTATCCCGGGATTGCGGGATTTCTTAAAGTCTATCTCGGGATCCCGGGACTAATCTCGGGATTGGGTAATAGAAAAATTCAGTAATTAAAATGATTTATTATGTGCTAAAATTCTAAAGTTTTATTTAAAGTAAACACACTAACTTTCTATTATTAGTCTGAAACATAAGCTAAAATCATCTTTAACAATAAAAACAGTAGAACAATGATTAATAATAAAGTCTCAATAAGTAGATAATATCAGTAAACCATTATGAAGATTTTTGGAAATGCGAAGGAAGGAAGAGCAAAGCACCTAAACTACATATCTACGATGTTTCGACTTTACGTGATCAGACAAGTTTCGATTTGCAATTCGCGCGATTTCGAAATAACGGAAAGTGAGAGTACCATTGTTAAAATAAATATAGTTTAGTTAGTTACACGTGACTTAATATTATTATTTAAATAAATCATTATTATTATTGTTCTTATTATTATAAAATGACTATGTTTATTTATTCTGTTAATTTTTCTATTTTTTAGGCGTTTATAAAGTATTTCACATTTTTAAAAAATCCCGAAATTCTCGGGATTAGTTATACCAAATCCCGGGATTGAATTCCCTAGATGCGTGGCGATGACTGCTTGGAAAATATGGGATGCAGGCACTGTAGCGTGAACCTGATGACGAGGAACTCTGACCTGCGAGGTGCAGTTCCGAGAAAGTATCTTGTAAGAAATTATATTTAGTTTAATTTATAAGGTACACCGTGGTTCAGTTAGTTAGTGGATAAATATATGTTCAAGCTCTCCGAAACTTTTCCTGAGATCTATTTAAAGTTTTTTTTATTAATTTAAAGCTCCCGCAATTTGCCATATTGAAAGTTAGCAAGGGGGCTGGAAACATATTTCTAGCAGTGACGTGCTCCGAATTGACCTGCGAGCAAGAGACACGTTTCAGTTTGTAAATTCTAGGTATTTCTGCGGGGTGCTGGCAAGCGGGCTAGAACCATATTTCCAGTTCTGCACGGCAGTAGAGTTATTGCTTGTAAGAGGAGAATAATTGTAAAAATAAAACGGAATCTGTGATTGTTGCACGTGAGAAATCATTGGCTAATTCTGTCTCGAAAGGTGCCCCCTCTCCGTGGCCATGCTATTCTCGAGGCAGCGGTACGTTTTTGCCGTAAACGATCAGCAGCCCGCGTCATTGCTATTAATCACCACATTATCATTTAATTGATACTCTCGCGGCAGCGTATAATACCGCAAAAATATGCGGGGCCCCGCGAGCGGACGCGTATTCTTCCGAGCGGGCGTCGAGCTTTTTAGCTCTTAAATCATGTCGGATAATAAGTCTCCGGCGAGTGTCCTAACCGTGCACCCGTGATAATTCACGATGATAGATACTGTAGCCGAATATTCGCATAATCCTTTCTTTATATTGGTCGATCAAGGGAAAAAGATTTGTGGAGACGCATCGGGGCACCCCGTCGCTGCGCGCAACACTCGCTGGTAGCTTCCTAAATCTTGCGCCGTTTTGGTCCACATTTGCCAACGAACACGAGCGCGAGATTTCTTTTTCCAACGAAATGTAGGTAGGTAGGTGCAAGATTAAAATATCTACCTTCGTTTTTGACACGTTGCTTGATCTTTGATTAAGAAATTAAATTGGATATATCGACCGACAATTAATACTGCACTATATGTAGGGTAAGTCCGGGAGAGTTCTACCACCGGGAGAGTCCGGCCAGTGTTGATATTTTAAGACTGACGCAAGATAGGGCACTGTGTGTCATTCACACAAAAGAAATGAAGGCGCTTGTTGTTTATCTCACATCGACCATTGTCATAAATCCATATTTGAATTGTAAGATACAGTTCAGATTTTATGCGAGGCTGAAACTTTTAGACCAAATTACAGTGCTGGTGCTATTTGAAAAACAGGTAAGTTTATTTACACTCTTCCGATATTGAGGATATAATATGCATATAACTACAGTGTAACACCAACAATACGTATGTATTCGTTTTTAATTTTTTTTTGATAAGGGTGTCGATCGCTCCCTTGATTACCCGTAGTGGGTGGACGATCTAACCCCGACACGCGGGCGAGACCGACCAGTTGCATTGCCAATGTTTTTCGTTGAAAATGAAAATAAATAATTGAAATTATCGCACACTATAATTTACATATACTCTAAATTGCTTGGGCTTTGCTTTAATATGCATAAAACGACAAAAATGTGAAAAACAACGATGCTACAATTTGTCGAACTCTCTCGGACTTACAATAGTATTTAGCTCCATGTTTCCTTCACTTTTCTTTAATTTCGCGAGATATAAAAAATGTAGCTAAATTCGTCACTGCATATCAGAGTTGGACATTATTCGAATAAATTCTTATTCGAGAATAACGAATAAATTTTTTAGTCCAATAAGAATGTATTCGAACAATACCCAACTCTGCTACGTACACACAGAAATATATATTTCAAACTTTCTCATGACCGCCACCCTGCATCCCCAATTCTACCACCATCGATACGTCTACTTCTTATCAGCTACAGTCAAATCCTATCAAACGTTACACACAGAATCTCCCACACCATCATACCCCAGACTCTACTACTCCAGCAGTCACGAAGAGGAAGAGGTTAGAAGTGACCGTGGGTTATCAAAACACAGAGATACACAGCTCCCAATCAAGCCGACGACCCATCGTTGCCCGCTAGTGGAGACAAAAACCTCTTAAACAGCCCGCCACCGCCAACAAGCTCAACAAAAACGGAGAAGAACCAGGGACGAAAACAGAGGGAAGAATAACGCGAGGAGGACCCGGTCCACGGCCACGCGAGGCTACACTCGAGGTAGAAGAATGCTCGGTATAGATCAGCCGGTTGGAGCGTAACGCGGGATTGGTTACGGTAGGCGAGAGCGTAGAGACTCGCATTGTCGAGGTTTCATAAGGCTGCAGGAAATCGCGCGACAATAGAGGAGGCCGCTCTCCGCCGGCGCGGGGCGGGCGCGGAGGTGTCACGGGCACAAGAAAACTCCTGGCCGGCAGCCGACGACCCCGGGAGCCTCTCGCGGCGGGAGAAAAATCCTCAGCGTCATTGTTTCGCTCGTTTCCACGGGGCCCCCCTTTCAGCGTTATTTATCGGCCGGCTGAATATTCAGCCAGCGATACAAAACCGTCGGTGGGCACAATCAGAGGGGCCAATAGGTGCGCGCCAGTTGTCGGCGGCCGTTCAACAGAGAAGTGCCACTTCACTGAAAACGCGCCAGCTACCACACGCTCCTCCGGGGCGCCGAGCTTGGATATTGTTGGACGTCGTCGGACGCTGGACGACGTCGACGCGAGTACAATGCCGCAAGAACGGCGGAATGCATTAATATTAATAGTGGCAGCGAACGTAGTCGGCCCCCGTAACGGTCGCGAGTCAGGTGAGTTCTTGGCGGACACGGCAGAGCCGTACACCGCCATCGAAATCTCTCTTGCGCGGGCTCTGCCGGGTGAACAGCCTAACCTCCTTTCCCGATGTTTTGTTAGGGAAAATTAATTGGCAGGTATTCGAGAGAAGATAAGGGTGTTGGTATTCCAGGTGGTGTTCTAGTTTGTTCAGAGAAGTGGTGTGATAACTTGAAGCGTGAATATGAAGAGGGAAGTTTGATGTTTCCTTTTTTTTTGTTGCAGTGTTTGGAGAGGTTTGAGTGAGATTTTTGAGGATCAGTGATGATGTGCTTTATTATAGTTTGATCTAATGGCTCGTGTTTCCATTACATGCGTATGGAATTAGAGATCGTAGGTACGAGGCAAGGATAGATTCTGGCGTTTGGGCTCGAAAGGGTGTGTGGAAGCATGGGGGTATGCAAATTTTGTGAGTTAAACGCGTGTGGGGTAGATTAGGCTTACTGTGATATTTGTAGGGGTTATCGTGCAATTTAAATTAATGAGGCCTCATTATGGCTGAATTGTGTTTCGTTGGATGCGAGGACCTTATTTTCGTGATTTTACATAATTGTATTAGAAAAATGGACGATAATACACGTGTAACGATTATAATAAATTTGGCAGGAGATAACCTGCCCTGAATGATTAAAAAGCAAATATATCCTGCCTTGAGACCACTTTCTTTAGAAAGAGAATTGAGTATCGAGCAATCCCCGTTCAGACCTCTCTTATTTATAAATATTTTCTGACCCAAGATAATTTTACTTGGTTCTTATAACGAATAATACTTTGATACCTTGTCACAAGCCAAATTGATATTTCCAGGGTGAATTTCGCGAGAATAGAGCAAAAAGGACGAGCTTTATGGAAGATATTGTGCAACAATCACCACTGTCGGGGGAGAATTATGCGCTGACGGTTTTGTTTAATTAATCCCAGCCGTGACTCATGCGCCTATGGCACACGGTGCGCAACAAAGCATCTTCCACACTGTATCTCACTCCCCATCTCGCCACGTTCTTCAGGACTGAACCTACAAGACTATCAAAACCTTTGCTCGCGTTATGAAGATGCCGCCTTGTAGATATATATAAAATTTCTGCGGAAAGTCCTAACCCAAGTCTCTGAACTTGGCGATAATTCATCAGCCTTTTATTGTTGTATGGCCGTAGGACAGACAGAAGGACAACGCGCGGTTCCTCTTATCTCCAAGGAGGCCCCGTCAAAATCTCCAAGGTCTGTCTCCCAGTTAAGAACGTATTACTGGAGCTTGCTGTCACTTTTTGCAAACTTACGAGCACTTCTGGTAGCAACGATACCAATCTCGAACATGGACCATTCTCGGCACACTCTTATTCTTACCATCCGAAGACTATACCCAAATTGTCTTATCAAGCACTAGTTACTTAACCCCTTAGGACTCTTCTAAAGATACCAAACGATTACACTGAGCTTAGATGAAAGAAAAAGATGGACACCCTAATTAATAATCCATGAATTCTTCAAAATTACTTTAATACTATTCACGAGTAAAAAGGGTTCCCCACCTGTTTCTTCTTTTATGAAATTCAACTAGGTAACTATGTCTGCTCCCACATGGGCTGATGTTGCTATAAGGCAAGAGGTTAAATGCAACTGCAGTCCCAATCAGTGTGTCGAATCGAGCATTCATCATCGTCAGGATCCACTTCGACAACTCTATTAGGACAGTGCAAAGTATTCGTTCGCCCACTATTAGGCGATGTTAGGTGTACAGAACTGAAGAGTGTTTGTAAAAAACACTGTAAGTGCCAAGAATCAAATTCTACACTATAGCGTTACCATTCACACGTAGAACATTTTTGTTAATTTTTTTTTAATTTTGGCACTTACAGTGTTTTCTTCAAGGACTCGTCAAATATCTTCTACTACGCCTACTTGCACTTTTAGCCGAAAGGTGGCAAAAGGTCGTGAATAGCCAAGGAAAATACTTTGACTGGGGAGACGTGTGATATATTTTTACTTTTAATAAAGCGAACGAACTTTTGCACCGACCTAGTACCAGGTCGCGATTAAAATATCCTGGGGAACCAATTGCACGTTCGCACGTACTAATGGCGGTGGTATCAAGTACGGTTGAAGAGTGAAACTGTGAAGGCTCGTGTAACGCGGCGTAACGACGAGCAACCGTGAAGGTGCGATAATAAAGGAAAGCTACCTCTACGTGGGCGTCAACGGGTGGCGACCTCGGAGGCGTAACCAATGCTCCAGGCGACAACCTTATCGAATGGCAAGTATGCCTCTGCTTGGGCTGCCAACCTAACAAGCAGTCGGCTGGATTCATCGCGTGCGTGGAAATATGACAATTTCGGTGAGTGGTGTACGTACGATGCGCGAAGATGAGTTACAGGATGAAGGATCCTCGTGGCCGGTGTTCTGGTAATAATCTACGTATGTACTTGGAGATTCTTGAAACCTCTCCAGGTTTTAAGAGATAAGGGAACCTAATTTAGTGGTCGAAGAACCTGCTATTTCCTTATCCAAGGAGATTTCTATCGTTTAGGGTTTTCTGGGAGATTCATAAATTTTTAAAATATGTTTCTTATTATCCTAGCTCGTACATGAACTCATGACCTGATCATCTGATGAAACTTTATAGAGCCAACACCAGGAATGGAAACAATATTTGAAACACCTTCGAGAGCTACAGTAGGAGCTGCGAATTAGAATTATTATAATTTAAAACCCACTCAGGCCACCTAAGAGATTCCTATCTCCCAATCACTGGGCCTCTCTCGAACATCCAACAAAAGCAACCCAGGAGATACAGAGCAATCGTACCCCCGTCTCTGAACACACCCCTAAACGTCCTTAATCGCCGAGGAAACGAGCAGAGTCGTTCCAGAGCGGAGCAAACCGCAGGTCCGAGGAAAGAGTGCACCGGCAATAAGTGCGTAGAGCCGAAGGAGAAATAAAGCAGCTCGTGGAACAGCTTAGGAAAGCCGATCTGAAGTTGGATCAGGCCACGTCGAAGGCTTGGAGGCTCGCTGGTCGGTTGACCTCGCCGGGTAATAAGAATAAATGTGATTCTATTACGGGTTCAATTGTTACGGCGGCAGATAGGCCGTCCTCTCGATGCTGAACGAGGGGTAGATGATCGCGGCCGATAAGATCCGCCCTGGACGATGTTACCTGCGCCCGTTGGCCCTTCACCGGTCATAGCCGAGCGATTTCGATATTCCCGGGGTATCCTCGCGACTGTTTGCGAGATTATTCCCGGTCATTGTCGGACTATCGCGCTCGATCGCCGGGTTAATCAAATTTGCATCGTTTACGAGCGCGACGATCGTCTGACTGACATTGTACTTAACCTGCTCGGCGTCTAGTTACACGGGGGTGAAGAAAATTCATCAGCTTGCAAAGAGGCGGGGCAAGGTGACGAAATTTCGATTTTTCTCCGTTCGGTCCAGAGGGGGAGAATGGGGAAATCAAAGTGGATTGTTGGGTGTTAGCAAGGGAGTGTTTAGTGTTTTTGATATATATCTTCAGTGGGGTTCTTTGGTAGCTGGAGTATTCTAGTATTTAAGCTGCGTTCGTTGGGCTTGCGGAGTAAGTGTAAGTTCTATGTTGTTGGAGATCAAATGAAGGCAATGTTAATATGACGTTGCGCTTAAAGAACTTTGCTGGATGAGAATGTCTCTTAATGGTTCACTTTATCTTATCGTTCTCTTCCTAATTTCGATTTTTACTGTTAGTATTATACTCGAGGTTGCCAAGTAGAAGAGGAATATATCTTTCAGACGCCTTAAATGTGTTTAAAAACAGGAACCATGTTATCCAGCAGTGCTTCGACTAGGATATTTATATTTTTACTGTATAAGAAAAAACATTTCACTAAAACTAAAGAGAATGCAGTGCTCTGGCTGACAGAAATCAATGGACTGTTTACACATGACACCCGAAACTAATCTACTTTATTAAAATTCACCACGGACATTGCAATTTAATTGATACGTCAAATGCGAATACCGACAAGATACCAGATTGTTCAAAAGCATTAGACACGTTTCACTCGAAGCACCGCCGGAACAAAGAGCCCGCCGATGTTCTTAAACTTTACCAGAAGCTACTCAACATCGTAAGCGTACTCACCGTGCGTTGACGGAGGTAGGATTTCCAACGTCGTCCATGGACGGTTTCCTAGAATGAAACCACGAATGAAATTCGTTATTGCTCGTCTGCAGCTGCATAATGGCGGGATATTTATACGTGCTGTACAGATTTGGCGTTTGCCACATTCTGCTGTAAATTGGCGGGTCCATCCCACTTATTTATCAATCTTAACAACCGGCATCTTCGCGCTGGTCGCTGAAACGAGCCGACCCTTAAAGCGCACCCCAATCATAACGTTACAGTTCCACGATTTTCTAGCCACCACTGTACAGTCTATTCGATCAAACGTTGCTACTCGAAAGAGTCATTGAATCACACTCGCAATAGATTAATGGTGAGAAAATTTTTCACCATCCACCGTCACCAAAACCACCCAGAATTCAAAGTCGTCGCGACTCTCGAATATTCGTGTCCCTCCGTGAATTCGTGCTCGCGAGGATCGTACACGTGGTCGAGGAACGATTCGATTCGACGAGCGGAGTAGCACAACCCCCGGCGAAGGACGAGGGACAGAAAGGGAGGACGAAGAGGACGCGGGCGCGCGGTACTCGCGAGCCAGCTCGCGACTTTTGACAGGCGCAACAACGCACGCGGTCTGAGGGCGTGTGCATAAGTGTCATCGAGTGGAGGCGCGTGTCGGCCTCATGCTCGGCCTTGCCTCAGCCACCCCCGTCCGATGTCACCCCCACCAGGGCGGTGGTGCTCGCTGCGCGTGCCCCTCGCGCCCAGTCCCGCGCGGCACGCTTCCAACCCTACGCGGAGCGGGGCTGTTTCATCCCCTTGGCCGGGCAACGGCCGAGCCGAGGCTCTGGGGAGGCCACGCGTTTCGTTCTTAATTGCGAGTAACGGAACTGTGATAGTTACGAGGTTAAGAAGGGTGTTTTGGTAGTTGAAGATCGGGGAAACTGGTGCGTTTCGGTTTTATTTGTTGATGAGGGATGCTTTGGTAGTTAAAAATCCTGGAAACTGGTGAATTTGGATTTTTGGGAAGGGGAATGTTTTGGTACACGAAGGTAGAGAAAACTCGTGGATTTGAATTTTCGAGAAGAGGTATGTTTTGGTAGATGAAGGTAGAGGAGATTGGTGGTTTTAGATTTTACTTCTGAAAGATTCAGCCATAATGATTTGGAGAAGAGGGATGTTTTGGTAGATGAAGGTAGAGAAAACTGGTGGATTTGAATTTTCGAGGAGTGGTGTGTTTTGGTAGATGAAGATAGAGGAGATTGGTGGGTTTGGCTTTTACTTCTGAAAGATTCAGCCATAATGATTTGGAGAAGAGGGATGTTTTGGTAGCTGAAGGTAGAGGAGATTGGTGGATTTGGATTATAGATCTGAAAGATGCAGCTATAATGATTTGGAGAAGAGGGATGTTTTGGTAGATGAAGGTAGAGAAAACTGGTGGATTTGAATTTTCGAGGAGTGGTGTGTTTTGGTAGATGAAGATAGAGGAGATTGGTGGGTTTGGCTTTTACTTCTGAAAGATGCAGCTATAATGATTTGGAGAAGAGGAATGTTTTGGTAGTTAAATATCAGGGATACTGATGAATTGGGGTTTTTGAGAACAGGAATATTTTGATAAAGAAGTTAGAGAAAATTGGTGGCTTTGGGTTTTATTTATGCACGGTGTAGCTGTGGTGATTTGGAGAAAGGAGATGCTTTGGTAGATGAAAATGAAGAAAATCGGGGGACTATAGTTAAATCGAATTGATTGTATAATGTAGCATTAGTGGTTTTATGGAATAACGAAAAATTGGAGTGTCTCAACGATCAAGGAGCGAAGAATGTAAGTTTAAACGACGATTGCCAAGTTCCCACCCCTAGGTTCCGCGATCATGTTTTTTTTATCACGACACGCAAAAAGTCGGTGCTCCATCTTCATTTGCCTGGAGATCAGAAGGGCTCCGCGATACCAATAAAACGACCTATCTCGATGGTGGATTGTGTATCTGTGTCTATGCCGCAACGCGACCCCTCTTTCGACCCCGAAAACCTCCACTCTACGTCGAAGGGAAGATCATCGATTAAAACCCGATTGGATTATATTCCTAGGGTGTACAGATGTCGGCAAATTTATACAAGCTAGTATTAGCCACGTACTTCGTATCACTAGCTTCGCAAGACAAAAGAAGATCAAACTAAGAAAGAATCCAAAATATAGCGAGTAATATTTAGACTAGGTAACATATTATCAGAAAACAGATAACTGTGCAATTGTTCCAGAATTATTTCCTTATTCTGTAATTAAGAAAACTGGTAACTGACTGATTAACGATTCCGTTTTCGACCGTGCAAAGTCCGAGAGAACATTGAGAACTTTCCCTGTCTTAATAATGAGCCGAGGATAGTCAGCGTCCCATTAGCAAAGCCAGCGATACTTTTCCTGCGAAAGAAAAAGTGAATCGTAGCCTGGTTACGCTAGATTTTATAGCGCCTTAACCGGTAACTAGTCCGGTTAGCAGGCATCCACAGCGTAGCTGAGGTCTAACCACTCCGACTTCCTTTTACGAAGACGTTTCCTACGGTGTACTATTACAACACGATGATGCTCATTGCCACCGTCGTATTTACGGCATAAGTGCTAACGAGCTGGCTCATTTATCCATTTTGCATCCTTCTCGTCTCTAAGAGCCGCCTGTTGCATAGATATCACTGCCATCCTCCAAGAGTCTTAGAATTTCATCGGCAGCAAAATCCCTCAAAACAAAATCTCCGCATATTCAGCATATTTCTCCGCGCAAACTCTTTGATCTTCCTGCTTACGCTATAAACTGCCAACTACCCTACGTAACAACCCTCGGAAACACTTCCGCTAGCGCAACAGGAAAGCTTCGTGGACTTAGAAGCTCGCAGAGACCTCCGCCACCCCGGACGACGACGAATCTACATCTAGCCCGCAAACTCGCCGTGCTAAAATCGGTCCCAAGAACCGAGTACCCGCGAAGAGCCGCGAACGGCCACGAGGAGGTCGACTCCAGTTGGATAAAAACTGCGCTCGCGGATTTCGCGAGGAGACGGCATTGATCGAGCAGAGGTGGAGAGGGTGCGCAAGAAAGGACTAAGCCGAGGGGTTCGAACGGAGGGGCAGGAGCCGCGTATACCGATACCAAATTAAATGATAGGACGCGGCGCGCTGCCGCTACCGCAGACCTGTCCTCATTCCAGCGCCATTTTCGGAAAACAGCATTTCATCGCCGGCTCTGGCCAACGAAACCGGGGCAAAACAATGACGGGGCAGGGAAGAAAAGCTCGCGCAGGGACGTACATAATCGCGGACAATGCGGCCCGTATACGGGGCTGGCCGTTGCAAAAAGTTATTTGTCAATTAATACACGCGTGCGCGCTCGCCATGAATACGCATGGACACGCGCAAGTGTACAGCGGTAGAGGGCGGGTTAAACGCGGCCGTATTACGGCTGATGATGGGGCAAAGTCAATCAGAGGGTGGCGAGGGGATTTTTACGGGGGGCGCGGGCGGCGAAAAACCAGGCGAATCCGAGCGGATCGGGTGAATTGTTTCTAGAAGCACCGACAGGCTAACTACAATGGAATGCTTTGAGAGGATCTGATGGCCGTTCCGCAGATCGTACGGGATGCGATCTTCAAGATGCCTCGTCAGGCTGTGCGATACCTCGCTATCGATTCGCCACGCATTTTTAGCAGCTCGCGCGGCACAAAGCGCTCGGAATTGGCTTCGACCGAGATACGCGTGTCCCACGGGGGACGATGTGGTTTTCGTCCTTCTTCGCGCGCTGCTTTCAAGCACTTTGGATTTGCACTGTGGGCGGAAGGTGGGTAGGTGTGATGAGTGGGAGAAGTGAGGTGAAGCACTTTGGGGATGTTTAAATGGGGGTGATGATGCCTTCGCATGCTGCATTCTAAGTGCAGTACTGGGAATATTCATTGCAACACTCTAAATTCACGTAGTATGCACAATTTTCATAGGAATATGATTGATAAATTGTTTGATGTGCAACTTATTTTGGCTAAGATAAGCGAGCTACAGATTTCTGCTTTAATATTTTCCTAGTACTCATAATTAATAAGAGAGGTTAAGTGATGACGTGTAATAAATATTTCCAGTACTGTGGATGGTGCCTTTCTTTTAGATGGCTCGGTGGTTGAGGAGAGAATTGTTTAGAAAGAAACTTTTTTGCTATAAACGATTGTGGAATCAGTAGGGGAGACCGGGGCTGGTAGGCCAGTTTTTCAGTTTTTGATTTTTAATCAATTATGTGGGCGAATTATCATTAAACCGGTTAGTATATTTGATAGGGCATACATTTGGCTATCTGATTAAATTATTAATGTTGACTCGATGTAACAAAAATTGAGGTAGGGGAGACCGGGGCAAAGTGGACCGGAAGAAGTTTGAAGTCGAATAAAATGTTTTCCTTTCAATAAAAATGTGTGGAAATAGATTTATAATATAATTTCAATATTACTATTCATACATGACGAATAGCAATACTTAAAATAAACTTAAAGTATATTAAAATTCAACTTGAAAGAAATGATGCAAGAGGTATCACTTTGCCCCATGTATGGGGTAAAGTGAACTCCTATCCGGGGTAAAGTGAACTCAGAGCCGCCATTAGAGTTTGCGGAGCCCGGGACAAAAGTCGATATTATTGAAAACATTTAATTGAAAACAGATAACCTTTAAGATAACAGATTTAGTCTTTATTTCATGCGTCACTTTGGCTTGCCGAAAATTTATTCTAGAGAAATTGATACCTTGACAATTATACTATACTTAATTTATTAAATTTTTACAAAGTGAAGTCCCTAAGCGCGGGGGCCGGGGCCGCGGTTGCCCGGTGCTATGGGCGGCTCCGACATGAAGTTGTGTGTGAACTGCCAACAAAATAAGAAATTTAATTAAGAATGTAGCGAATTATTAACCCCTTGCGCTGAAATGATGTGTGTAGAATTTTTTAAAATACTCAAACTATTTTTTGTATAATATATATTTTATTATCACAAATGTCGCCTTAACATAATTAGGTACGCTCTAAGTAATTATCCATATAACATTTGGTAAATTAACCTATTTATACTTCACAGATTTTAATACAAATTAATAATATCTAATATTTAAGATGAATTGTACTTCGATGTCATGACAGTAAACCTAGCTTAATTAATGACATACTGAAAAAGAAATGAATTTATATTACCTGATATATTAAAAACAATTATTTACGAAGACACGGTGTATCGCCACGCCGCTTTTTTTTCTAGCCAACTGACAGATTAGGATACCTACTGCGCACGTCACTTGCGCATCGGATTTTAGCAGCCATTGAAGCTCAGTTTACCCCGGTCACTTTACCCCAAATGTGTACTCAGTGGAAAATTAATTATTTAATAATGTTAGGATTAATGTTTTCTCAAACGCGTGTACATGTATATTAATAAGCTTGTTATAAACACGCAGAAAAAAATTGGAGTTAAAATAACACATTTAAGACTCATTTATCCAAAAAGCTAAATTGAAAAGAAAACCAATTGGAAGGCTCTAAAACTTCATTTTTAATTTTTTAAATGAATTTCCATTTTTCGATACCTGAATGTGCATAATTATCATTATTACATCACCAAAATTTGTAAATATATTCTATTGTTAAAGAATAAATTAAGGGAGCTCATTTTACCCCGGGGTTCACTTTGCCCCGGTCTCCCCTACAACAGTATGGGGTAGGTTGACTATATTCGTTCAATCAGTTAAGAAAATGTTATTAGTAACTTATCTCAGTGGTAATAAAATAACACAATGTCGCAAGAGTTGTTTCATTATAAAATTATTTCATTATTAATTTCTTTCTTTCATATTTTAATAATAAGCTGAAATTTTTTCAACTTAAACATTAATTACAATGTATTTATAAGATAGTGAAATTTAAACAAAAAATAAAAATCGCTTTATGAATAACAAAATAGTCCCGACCGATCATTTTGACTTCGATAATCCATATAACCTTCAATTATTTATGTATAAACAAAAATACTATGTCAGTAGATCGTCTAATAAACAAACTTTGAAATAGTCCCTTAACATTTATTTTATTGTAACTATATAGAGCGTGAAAAAATAAAATCTTTAAGAAAAATATTCACTTTCGTAGTCAATTTTTCGACAAATGCTGATAAATGTTAAAAAACGTGGGGTCAGACATAAATGCATAGCATAGAAGAAGTGACTTCTTTCTACAGTGAATCTTTCCGCAGTAGAGCATACGTCGGTGCAAAGTTATTAACAATTAGTGAACCTACCCCTTGAGACAACCAGCCTCGGTCTCCCTTACAGATACCTAGGCCAATTTTGTATACTAAAGATACAGTCGAAAGGAAATGTACCTAGCTCGGTCAGGTAGGGGTGTGTGTGACAGAAATCAGTAGGGTCAGGTTACCCTTTTTCATTGCAAGCCATCCTGAGGCTTGTCCTGTGCGTGATCCTAGTCCGAAGAGGTATCAATCACAGTTTCTTTTCTACTGGATACACGAAGGTGGTGGAAGCTGCATCACCGAATCCCCATCTCATGCTTACTAACCGTCTTCCTCATTTACACCTAATTCGTTCTAACCAAGTGAATGCTCAGGAGTTTGCTCGATGGAACTTTGACGCGAATTCTAGATATTAAGATTCTCGTAACAGGAAATCGAGGGAACTTTAATTCCATCTACCTTTTAGCTTCGAATTCTACACTGTAAAAATCTTTCACTCCATCTAGCGATCAGTGGTCCCCGAATCCAGTGCAGTAGCCTCCCACAAAATTCCCCTCGTAAAGAGGAATTCAAGATACCACTTCCATCGCAAATTAACGGCACGAAATTTCATTAAATCGCCGCTCCACACTTCTGAACGCCTTAACGCACCCGTTTATCGGCCGGCGGCCTTGTCCCTTACGCTCCGCGAACGATATCCCCGGAGCGTAGCGCATTTTCCATTAAAGGAGGAGCGGTGCAAGAAGAGCAACGAGTCGCGCGCGCGATTATATTAATTAGTGAATACCGTGAACGCGGGCCGAAAAAGAAAATCGCCCCGCTCGCTGCGGGCAAATATATCGGCGGCGCGGCGAAAAAAGCCGGAATGCAAAAGTCAGTAGCAAAGGGGGAAGCGGTTTGGCACATTTTTTGAATCGCAGGAATGCCGATACAAGCTATTAGAGAGGTAGAGCCGAGGGCTTCTTACGTGGAATCGTTAACCTCCACGGTATAGCCAGCCGATAAAAGACCGTCGCGCGGACGAGCCCTGAATTAATGAACGAACGGATGTTAAAACTATCGCGCCAGGCTAAATGTCTCGAAGAAACGGAAAGTGAAACGGGGGTAATGGCTCCGTCAACGATATTTTCACGGCTACCCAGACGCGACTCATTTTACGCGCAGTCATAGTCACGCGCTTCTGCTCTTCGTACAGAACTGCAAACTTTCAAATGACGAATTAACATAACTCGAGCTGTAGGGGAGACCGCGGCAGATTGTAACAAAAACGTTTTTTCTCGAAAGTATTCTCCTCAGTCAGGAAATAATTTGCGTGACTTACTACTTACATATGTGGTGAACACATTCGGTGTAAGTAACGTGACAAAATCTTGGACACTTAGACATCTAGCTTCATCTTAAACAATTCTGAACCATTGTTACAATCTGTCCCAGTCCGGGGTAAATTGTAACACATCCGTTTTACTTGTTTAAATACAAATATGGACACAAATAAACATTTCTAAAAAATATGAATGAAAACATAGATCACTATTAAACATTTCATATACATGAGTTAAGCAATCATTGCTTATTCATCTGACCCTATCAAAATCTTTTTCTGTGCTCTCTTTAGTTTCGCCTTCGTACTTTTTCTGTATTTTTTGGATTCTCAATTGTTCTGTTGTTCGCCTAGAGCAACGTTTGCGTCACTAAAACCGACGGTGCATAATATCGCCAAGCAGCTCTACCCTCCTTAATTAAAATGTTCTATCTAGCATTTTTTCATTTTTTCAGATATGTTGAAATATTTGAAGTTCCACACGTCTTTTACCTTTTAAGTAAAGTTAGAAAACTTTACGTGCTTCGTAAAGATTTATAAACAGTTTAATGTATTTAACCTAACTTCTTTTAAAATGGTTAAAACATCTTATCTAAAACAATTAATTAATTGGCACGTTAATAAAACATTCCCTGCCGGTACACCTATTACAAAAAATTATATTAGGCTATTACAAAATAATGACAACATGTTTTAATTTGAATGAAGGGAAATAAGTATGGTAGAAAGTAAATGATAAAACCTCAGTTTTCTCGGTTGTTTCAAAATGCTAGATAGGACATTTTAACTAAAGAGGGCAGAGCTCTTTCGTGCTGTGGGTTACCAGATTTGTCGTTCAAAAGACTTTACTTATGTTACAATTTACCCCGTGTTATAACCTGCCCCGATCTCCCCTCCTCTTTCTTTCTAGTAGAAGAACGGAAAATTTCTTAGGCACTGTAAAATTGCATATTGCAGAAATAATCCCCCAAATTCGAGTTTCCATTCTGGCTAATTGAATTCTGTGTGACACTTTGGGAAGGCAGAAAATATGTCACGAATGGCACTGGGTCCATCGATATTCCACGGACTCCTTAGAGTATACCATACTCGACACCTGTGGGATACACTGAAGAGTGATGAATCGAGGCAGATGCCTCCGCGAGGAGTAAGCCTTGAAGACGGGATATCGTCGAACGATTTCATCGGTTCCTCGCCACAAGGGTCAAGTGTACGAGGGAAGCTGATGGAAAGAGAGAGAAGTCGCGCCAGAGAAACGGAGGGAGGAAGAGAGAGAGAGAGAGAAAGAGAGAGAGAGAGGAAGGGAGCGTGCAAAAGAACGAAAGAAAGAGAAGTTTGTACGCGCGCGTGTGCCTTGTGGTCACCCGTGGGGCTTCCATTCAACCGGTGGCTCGACTCGCCCACTCATTCCTTCATTCATACACGCTGCACGCGATTTGAATCGATAAGCAAACCACGGAAGCGAATCTCTCCTATTGGCCTGCTCTCGCGCGTTAACCGCGTCCGTCCTCGATATCCTCTCGTTTCTTACGCCGCCTGTTTCCCTCCTACGACGTGCGCAACGTTTCTTGCGAGGGGGAACATCGAGCAAGAGGGGACAGAGATTTGGAAGATTTTTGAGTTGAGATTGTGTGATTTACTTTGAGGAACGAGACGATGGAACTTATAACTAATGCTTGTGTACTTTACCATCCCCGATTGTCGTCATTTGCATTACTATTACTATTCAGTTTCCCTTCGAAAATCTTTGTGTTACTTCCTTAAACTTCGCTTTCGCAATTCAGATAGAGGAACGGTGCAGTAAGCTACTTAACAAGTCGGATCAATTAGAATGATAGGATGACAGGTGATCCTGTACTCCTAGATCTTAGAATTAAGGGGGCACCAACAACCCTCGTCCCTCAACTCTATCCCGACGCAATACTAAATTCATAATCCTGTGGGAGATAATCATCAGCGATCAGCCTCAGATTTCTACAGAAGAAAATATTCGATTCTCTCACCAAACTCGAGTAAAATACTCTATGTCGTGGGTATACTCGTAAAACAAATTAAGAAAACGCATGCTTCTACTTTATGCTGAAAGAATATATATAAATAATCTATTTAGATACTGATAATACTATTTATACTAAACTCAGTCATTTATTCTAAATCTATGCCACGTAAAATACATTAAATTACAACATTAAAATTCAGTAGTTTCTGAAAAACCATATGCATTCTTTTAACGCATTAATTATAAGTCAATATATATAAATGTATTTCAGCATACCTGCGATACCGATATTAACACATTATTGCCCAAAGATTTCGAATTTCCCAACGCGACGAAAAAGATCGGCAAACCCAGCACGCAAAGTGCATTATCAAACCCCCACGCACATCTGGAACACCATGATTTCCTGCCCCCCGCTGCGTTCATAAATATCCCGAACACATTCCCTCCTGTGACCGACCGGTAATAACAGGCTCCCGATCGCGACGCGATCGATTCTTTGCCGGAAGCCGGATCGTACGGATCGCCCGGCGAACAGGAGTACGCGCACAAAGTCCGGGTTAGCCGTCTCTTAAACAACCCCGTATTTTTTTGCCGGATCGTTCGATTTAACTGGATGTCGTTACTACGCTCGGCATTGTTGTCCGCCGATTCGTTCATCGATTCATCCTTCCTTCCCTGCCCCGACCGTAGCCCCGCACCCCTCCCCCCGCGAACCCCGGGGTCCGCGTGCCCCTCCTCTCCGTCTTTCGTCGCTCTTCCTTCGTCGATCTCCCGATCCAGCCGACGACGGTCCCCCGTCCTCGTCCAGCTTGGCCTGCCGATCCGATCCTCGATCCCCGATCCTATATTTATTGGATCGAGGAGACCAGAGCCGCCGCATTCCTCGCGCATGCGCCGCCCGTAATGAGCGGTCTCCAGTCCTGTCTGTCTTTCCATCCCGTCCATCCATGCGTCTGTCCAGCCGCGACCGGTCGTAGCCCCCCTTCGCTCACCCTTTCACCCTACCACCTTCGCCTCCACCTCCACCTTCGCCCTCCCCCACCCCTCTCGACCGCCGGGGCCCGCTCCCCACCGCGCCGCGTAGGTCCCCGGCCGGGTCTCCGTCTCTTCTGGGCCCTCTTCTTCTGCTCCCGTGCCGTGGCTTCTGATCGCGTCCTCGCGCGGCTCCCCCGGCGATCGTAGCTTTGCTGAAAAGCGGCGATCGTTGGCCTTGCAGCGGCCAGGACGCGAGGGGATTTTGACGCGACGCTTGGATCACGCTTTTCGGGGAACACTGGCGGCGTCGCGCCGCTGGAGTGATGTTTTGTCGACGGGGGGGGCAAAACTCGGGCTTGTGGGACTTTTAGCTCGGGGGACCGCGGAACACCGGTCGACAGGCAATGCAGATTCAATTCTGATGGGATTGACTTTGACCTTTCCGCCGGGCAGATAGTGGATTTTGATTATAGTATATTTATCTGCTGTTAGATGTTGAATATTGGCCAATCCGAGGTATTTTCTATGTTCATTTGTAGTTTATCGCCTCATTAATAAATTTCATTGAGGCAACGAAGGAGTCCCCGAAACTAACCATCGACTCGCCCCGGCACGCGGGACAGATTTTTTAAATGCTTGCACAGATTTGTCGATAGAATCACTTAATGTGATCAAGAATGTGAGGATCGAAGGAAACGTATGAATTGGACGCGACACCTTACCGAGCACGTTCCACGGAAAGCCGAAGTCATCGTAATTGAACGAATTCGCTCGGCGGTACCATTAATTAAAATCATTAGTCGATAAACCGATACAAGATGGGGTGAAAAAAAGAGGAGAGGCACGTTTTTTTCATTCATTACCGATAATTTCCCCGAACAACGCCATTAGGGCCAGCAGAGAGGAGAGCGCGCTCGCGCGTTGGCAAGTTAAAGGATCGCGATGCACTTGAAAGAGGGGGGACCCGGTTTAAAATTGTAGGGAGCAGGACGCGGCCGATGTATTCGCGATATAAACGCTGATCAATCAGCTCGGATCGAACATTTAATCGATAGTTCAATAATTATTAACCTGCCCCGAGCCGAGGCCTCCGCAGATTGCCCGTTTTACGAATTCCCCTCCAAATGCTTTTATTTCGCGACTTATAAATCACCTGTCCTCTAACGATCTCTTTGAAGGGAACAGCTCATTAACGACACGTATGAATTATTTCGACCTTTTAACAACGTCCCCCGCCATCGTTTAACCCCCTCCTCGCAAATTACAAGCAGTATAAGGAATTCTAATCTCATTGGGAAGTTTCGGAATTATTAAACGAGTTGTTTCGGAATTATTAAACGACGCTTATTCGCGCGATGCTGTCTATGGAAACGGAAGAACACGTTAAACCAATATCGCGAAAAATTTGCGTGTTAAAGTCTGTGTTCTTAGAAAATTAGTTTGTCATTGAAACGGGGATAGTTTAATTGAAATATCCCGCCATCTGTTAGGGTCCTTGGAAAAGAATATAAGGCGTTAGGTTGGGAAGATTGAGAAAGTACTTTCGCACATAGAAGAAAAGAAGCATTTAATTATTCCGTTAATGCGTATGAATATTTGACGTACGAGTGGACGTGTATCGAATCTCGAGATCCAGTCGAGGCACCGCGAATAAAGACATTAGCAAAGGATGATTTAATCCGATGCACGATCGGAGATGGCGATTTGCTTCAATGAGCGAATTGCAAAAAGGCGATACGATGAATTACGAACAGCCGAATAAAATATGCACTGTTCTTTCCACGATGGAATCTCGCGGGCCAGTCACACTGTATTCTTTGCACGAGATCCCACCAGCGTTTTAAGGCGTGCAAAAAGATCGGATGACGCGACAGGCGTATGGTGATTGTATCGCGCCCCACTTATTAATTATCCGCGATGGCGTTGGGCCATTTGCAATTAGCGTGACGCGATCAGTTTTGGTTAATCGCGCCGACCGGAGCCATTAATTACCTCCCATGCCTCCTTGAATTCTTTCGCGGTCGCCTTTCTTTAAACGCTACTCGAACCTCGAATTCGGACACTTCAAATTGCGTAAGTGGCTCTAGCTAAATATTTACTTTCGTACAAATGCAAATTTTCAATGTTTATTCGATGCAAATAGTTACAGACGCAAAGTAGTTTCTTGATACATACACCTCGGTGCTCTTATAAACACTAATATCAGTAAAGAACACAGATAATTTCACTTACAATGCATCTGCATTTTACTAGTGCATCGGTGCATCTTTCAAAACAGAATTTAGAACTCCCTAGGCAATGCAACATTTCCCTCCAATAATTTCCTCCACCCTTCCACGAAGGGCACCAAAATCCAACATACACCTCGTAAATATAAAGAATAAAGTCCTTTACCGACCCACTCGCTGATCAGAACCCAATCCCTGATCAGTTTAGTATATAAATACCAAATAATAAGCTTATTACGATACAAATTTATTCTAACAAATCCCTCGCCGTTGCTTTCGCTCCCCGTCATTACCCAGCGCCCTAATCAAAGTGCGGACGACGCGATCGAATAATACCTGGCACCAGCCAACGTAATGGAAAGAAGCCGGTATCCAGCGGCGAATAGTCCGAGCGGAGGGAAAGTATTCCGCGGGAATGGCAAAAAAACCGGGCATCGACATGTCGATCGAAAGAAGTGTCGCTAATTTGATGTAGCCGGTGTATACGCGGGGATCGTATAGCGGAGTCGGTTCGATCGGGCCGCGAGTTGATTTATACCGGTGGGCAAGAACCTCGTGGCAAAGCTCGTTGCCTTGCTCGTTGCTCCAGCGACCGCGCTCGCTCTGTACTTCACTTTGAACAATGGAATTGCGTCGCGAACGTCAATCTCTCTGTATTATTCACCTCGCTCCCGTCCTCCTTTATATCCCTAGCCGCCCCTCCCCCTCCGTCCCCCCCCCCCCACCCACCCCGCTTCGTGTTCTCCTCCGTTTTCTTGCTCCCTTTTTGCGCCACGCTGTCTCCCTCCCTCCGCCTTCGTTCTCTCCTCCCGCAAACGAGGAATAAATCGAAACCTCGGAGCGATCGTTTAAAACGGTGCTACCAGCAGGCCTCCTTTCGTTCGACAGCTCACGCCGCCTCTATGCGTTGCGTCTAAAGTATTGCGCGTGACGATCAGCCTAATTTCACGGGTATCAGTTCAAGGCTGGAGAAGGAATTCGTCGATCGACGCGTGATCGATGATATTTCACTGATCCTGATCGAAAGCTACCTTTTTGTTTTCGTACGGCTCGATTGCGGGCCCGTGTGAATCGAACGGGATGAATCGAGAATGATCGAGCCGTGGGTACTTGAAGAACGCGGGTGAGAGATTTGTTTGACGAATTGCTTCGGGGGGGTGTTGCGAGATTGAGACTCGATGATTGGGAAGGTACTTGCGGAACGTACTTTCTAACTTCGTTTCAGATGTAATTTATAATTGGAGAGGAATTACAGCGATCAATATTGAGTTCTATTAATTTAGGTACCGTAAACTGGGGTGACATTGCCCACTTTTTTACTCTGACTGAAAAATTACCATATGATTGAATTCGCTATTTTTTTTGCGGTTGCCCTTTGAGAAATTATTGCTACCGATTACAAAGCACCATATGTTATAATTGCTTCGCAATAAAATAAAATAAAGTCTTTCCGAAAAGTGGGCAATGTCACCCCGGGCGGGCAAAGTCACCCCAGTTTACGGTATCTATCGTTTCTTGCAATGTTCAGTATGTTGGAGTTATCAAGGAATTCTATGTTTCTTATTCTACGACGGATTGTTTCGTGATAGCGTTTGAAGAAATAATTAAATATTTATAGTTTCGAGGGTGTGGCAAACGAAAATGATAATATTTCTATGAAATAAGGTAATATGACTGTGTCAGTATTCTCACCTGTCTGTCCAACAGAGAGCATCATCTCGATACCTGTAACAATCAGAGAAACTTGCATAAATTTTCACTTTAAATTTTGTTTCCCTATTATCGTGTAAAAATAAGTGTTAATTGTAACCTGATTAGGGTGCGCTCGACACGAATAATTTTAAACCGTACTGTTCGTACATACTTCCTTTCTGTATTTCATATTATCAGTAGAGTTACCAAGTCTTGGCGCATAAGTAGCCAGTGTTAATTTGTTATAGCATATCGTCTCGGCGATCTCCCTCTTACGGCGAACCCCAGGCCCAAAGGACGTATCGCAGCTTACAGGAAAAAGCTTTTATATGAAAGCCCAGCCGTGAATAAGATCGCCGTCGTAAATTGTGCGCGAGGCTAATCTCACGCTTGAACGCGGCCATAGACTTCAGGTTCGTTTGACTTCGTGCAAAACCCTTTGAACAGTCCTCCGTCGGGCGAATTTGCAACCTTTTCACTTGGCGAGTTCTTGCGTGGCCGCCGATTTAATCCTATGCACGATTCAAACCCCTTATTGGTAACAAAGAAGACGCTGATATGAAAAAGATCGATCGAGAAAAGTGAGGCAGAAGACGCCAGGAAGGAAAGGGAAAAATGGAAAAGGTCACAATTCCCGTTTTACCTAGCATAATCAATGGGCTTTCGATACTTCTTGCTCAGAAACAGCTCTTGGGTACTTGGAAAGGTGTGTTCAACAATGATCGAAGACCAATTAACTTATTTTGCAAATAATTCTGCACCACTGTAAATATTAAATTCCACAGAGGCTTTTTCAAATCAGGCCTGTCTTATCCAATAGGCACAGTAAGCACTGTACCTAGGACCTACGAAACCTCAGAGACCTACGAAGTTCTAAAAATGAAATTTTAAATAGGAATGTACCCTAATACAACAAAAACAAAATTGAAAATATAATTTAATTTAGAAAATACTTAATATAAATATATTAACAATTGAATGACGTGAACGTTAAATTGAAAGAGCTTACGTAGGCCTAGGGCCTACGACAATCCTAAAACGTCCCTGTTTCAAATAATGGGTCGTGTAATCTTCCCTAATTAATGCTGCATTCAATGTTAACTTCCAATTGCAGCCATCCAAATCGCCAACCACTTCAAACACTTTACCACACCCATATTCCCCGCAACACTCAACTTCGCATACTTCACCTACCACCTCCTTACCGCCTAACTCACCCATGATACACACACTCCCACACCCCCACGAAAACCCCAGACACCCACCAAAAAGGGTAGAATCCTCCTTCACCAAAAAATCTTCCAACCAAACCCTGAAAACCTTCCAGCTACCAAAAAACATTCTCAAGAACACACCCACCCCCGACTGCGAAGCTCGAGCTGGAAAGGCGTCGAACAAGAAGAAGGGGGGGGGTGGGGTGGACGGCGCCCAGGGAGGGAGTGAGAATGAGTGGTGTCGCGGATGAATCAGAAGGTGCAAAGAAAGTGGGGCCTGTCAGCGCGACATGATTTAAAGCCAAATATTACGACAGAAGGCGCATTTCTCGGCCGTCCCAGCCTGCTGAACCCCTCTGCCGCGTCGGCCAGTGGGGGTGGCGGCGACACAGGGGATGAGCCCGTAAGTCGTGCAGATATGTTGGCCACGGTTTATTACCGGGATGCCGGAATGGCCCAGCCTGGAGGAACATTGATTTAATGCGGGAGTAATTGGGCGACCGGACGTCTCTATGAGCACGCCACCTTCCACCGCTAATGCGTTCCCCGCCCTTCTAACCTTTCGGTTAACCACCATGCAACCGAGCCACGGCTTCCTCCGCAGCCCCCGCGCTACGTGAGAAAGGCTAACGCTTTATTGCCGGTTTTATTGCTCGGCGAGTTTTAGCCGCAGTTCGGATCGGCTTATGGCGCTTATTAAACTTTGATGTCACCGAACCGCCCCGAGCTACCCCGCCGGTTGGTATCTCCGTGGCGTGCATGCTCGACCGATACAAATTGCTGGAGACGAAAGAGGAAATTGACGGTAAGTTCTCCAAGGCGACTTGGTCGAAGGTGTTTGAGGCTGTGGGAGTTGGGATTCTAGTGGTGTCGGTGGTGGAAAGGGCTTGGGACTTTGAATTCGGATGTGTTGTTTCGAAGTAGTGTTTTCGGGACAGATGGTTTTGGGTATAATTGTATTAATATCGATGATACGAGGAAGTCAGCGTGGGATACGGTAATTTGTAATTCTAACGAATTCTTCAGTTTCTACGCTATCGCACAGGTGTACGAAAGTTTTCGATACTTGTTATTCATCCAAGATCCGTTAAGCGAGCAAACGGTATTATTTTCGAACGGAATTCACACTGATGATCCGCATCGCGTGCAGAAAATTGACGGTTACGCGTAGATTTGCGTGCGATATCGATGATGAAGTCTTCCAGCTACTCAAATTTTATTAGCCACGAACTCCGTAATCGCCGTGAAAGGCATGCAAATGATTTCGCCCGAAATATGCGGTTGTGCCTTATTTTTCCATTCCGCGCAACATGAATTAACCACTTGGGGTAATGGCCGAAGATTACCAAGTATTTAGTCCTCCAAGGAATGCCACGATCACGACAGATATAACTCGTAGAACCCTTCTTCCGAAGAACAACATATCGAAACTATTTAAACTTTAAAATTCAATGAAAAATCGAAATTAGCGGGGAAACTGGTCAAACCCAAAACACCAAGTATCCATGTATCATCAATTTTCTATGAACCCTCCCAAAAATCAACCCTACACAAAAGTAGAACACATCGACATTCACCACTTCGTTTCAACTTTCCCTCTAACATCTCAGATCCCATAAATTCCACTCCTTAATTCAATCCCTCAACCCCATTTGAACTCCCGCCATCCCCAGAAGTTAAACCGACGAAACCGAACCAAAACACCCGGCGGAACCCGTTGGAAATTACCACTCCGGGGCAGAAGAAGAGGAGCACGATCCTCGCCGCGTGTCGATAAGGCGAAACGGATCGAAAGACGGGCCTCGTGGCGGGGGCGTACCGCAAACGCGCCCAGCGAGCAGTCATAATAGGTGGACGGGGGTTGGCCAGGTTTGCATCCACACATGGCGCGATCACGCGTCGAGAGAGCGGCGTAAACTTTAACTTTTGGGACACGCCGGCTGCGCGGAATGTCTGTCCCGAGGACGGGCTGCTTTCTGATCGGCCAGGCCAACGGAGGAGCGCTCGGCCCCGGGGGGGGGGGGGGGGGGGAGGCCGCGGGGTTGTCGACGGTCGAAACGCAGGAACGGTAGTTTCGCCGGGGCGGAACGCACGAACCAGGGGGAGAACGGATAGGCGCGACGTAATAACTAAGCGACGTGTCGGCATAACAAGTGGCATTTTCGCTCGCGACACGAACCGCGAAAGGAAAGTGTCTACGTGGGTGGAGCCCCGGCAGCCGTTTCTTTCGATTTCGCGCGGACCTTTGAGGCTTAACGAGACGCGGGGACGTGTTTCTAAGGGGATTCGATGTTCGGGAGGTTTGAGGTCGCGAGTTTAGATGTCGAAGAAGAAGCGAAGCTTGAAGGGGCGGGAGAGGAAGCTCCTATCATTAGCCCTTGCATTGGATGCAGGGATGGACGATGGATGCGGGTCCATTTTGCTCGAGATAAGCTGTCAAGTTACCGTAAACTGGGGGAACATTGGCATGTTTTTGGAACATTTTGCTATATAATATAAAAATTAACATTTTTACATTTGCTTTAAGTAGCCTATCATAACCTTGCAGCTTTTGTGAATGCACTGCAAGTTTCAAAATGCATAAAATTTTTGTCCTTAACCTTTTTTATTACATGCTAAATATGTGCCAATGATAGCCCGTAACCGGGTAACATTGGCAAATCATGTATAAATAGCACTAAAAAGTTAAAGTTTTACCACATCTGAACTTACATTAACACTTAAATTTGTTTCTTTTTATGTTCAATGCATTCTATTTTATATTTTTTTAATTAACATTTTAAAATTTGGTTTAGGTATCCTATTACAACATTGCATCGTTCGTGATTGTACTACATGTGTGAAAATGCATAAATTTTTGTTCCTTTCCCTTTTTAATAGATGTTAAGTAGATGCCAATGTTACCCCGTACTGCCAATGTTCCCCCAGTTTACGGTATGTTCTCACCTTCTTATCTATTAAGTAATACTAATAACAAAGAGAACACTTGTAGTCTGATATTTAAAATGGATTCATTTTTATTTCTTATATTTGTATCTATCCACCACGCAAGAGTTAAAAAAAACTCCACCATTTCTCGATAATCCCAGGCCTCAATTCCAAAGAGTGACCCAAGAAATCGCGTCTTTTTGGTCCCACGATTTTTGAACTAAATTCGATGCGAAACGATACCTAATGATGGGACATTAATCGCACGAAATTTTCAAGTTGAGGTGACAATTATTTCCAGTCCAGAAATTATACCAGAAATTATGTCCGGGATTTCCTTGAAAAGTCGAAGAGTTATTCTGGATGCTCCCTATTTTCGCGGGAGTCGAGAACACAGCGAGGCACGGCACTATGTAACTCTCCGGATAACCGACGCATACAAAAGGAATCACTCGAAAATCAATACACGAGGCGTACCCGATGATTGTCGCGCGACGAAGATTTTGAAAATCTAAGTTCGAACTCGTTATTAGCGGTCAGCAAAACTCACGATCGCCGATTCAATATGGTGTACGATATATTAAAAAAAACCACCCACTACGCAGACATTTATATTTCTAGACTTTGATTTTTATTTGTGAATTTTGAAACTCTAAGTTCAAATTCGTTGTTAGCAGTCAGCAAAACCCCTGGAAATAATTGTTTAAATTATCGAACTGACATAAAAGTCCGTACATCGAAGCGCATGGGCTTCGTTAACGAATTCTGACCTCTTTGACCTCCCATATCTAAGAAACTAATTGTCACCTCAACTTGAAAATTTCTTGCGTTTGATATCTCATCATAAGGTACCGTTTAGCATAAAATTAAGTTCCAAAATCGTGGGAGTAAAAATGTGGCCCTTTTTGCCTCTTTTTAATCCACTCTTTCCACCGCACCTTACTACCACCCAGTCTAAACACCTCTTTTCCCAACCCCTTCCCGATCCCACGCACTCTTTAACCCAAGAATCTCCAACCAGCCCTCCCCCGATAGAAACCTCCCGCGGTAAACGCTGGCCAAAGTGTCCGCGGGTTCCTCGTTAGTTTTTCTCGCGGTCGCGCGCGATATCGTGGCAGCGTTAATTGTACGTCCGAAAGGTAACCCCCCCCCCCCGCGCCCCCCGCGTGCCCCTAAGAAATGCATTCCGGTTTCCGTTCGAAGAGATCGACGGCACCGGCCACTGGATGGTATTGGTGGTGTTTTTCTGGCCGAGAAGCTCGTGTCTCTTCCCCCGACATCCGCGCGAATGTAAGGTGCGCAGGGTGTGGTGTCCGAGAGCAACGGCTGGCCCGCTCTGCCATGCCACCGGGCCCCCGTTCGGTATATGCGGCCCGAAGAATGCTCGCCGTGTTGGTTCGATTAATCAGTGGTTTTTCGTGGCCACCGTTCTGGGCCAATAGAGGCAGAAAAACTTAACGTATGTGATAATGCGCCAGCTATGCTCCCTCCGCCTGGGACGGGAGCGCGCGCGGGGGCCCACGGGCCCTTTCCCCTTGGACCGTGGAACGCGGACCCGTGGATCGTGCCGAATATACCTACACCGAAACGGCCGCGGCCCGACAGCCGGAGGATCACTGACCGACAGGATGCTGCTGCTGTCGTGCAAGGGACTCAAACTTTTTTCACGGCGACAGCCCCGAGGACACGTAACCAGAGGTCCGGCTCAAATATAACCGAACACGGGCCCCGATATTTCAGCTGTGATCTTTAACGAGCAAACCGCCCCGCGAGCGCGGCCTCGCGGGGCCCTTTTGCTCGCGACGGTTAGGAATCGACGGTTATATCGCGATCAGATAAATTTATGTGAACTCGATGCTTCTTGCTTTGCATATTTCTTCTTTCTGTTGGAAAAGTT
Organism: Andrena marginata; assembly: GCA_963932335.1. Taxonomy (NCBI): domain Eukaryota; kingdom Metazoa; phylum Arthropoda; class Insecta; order Hymenoptera; family Andrenidae; genus Andrena; species Andrena marginata. Next base: position 48,314,401 of record OZ010659.1, on the reverse strand, counting down.
ATTGGGTCTTGGTTCCGTTTACTTTTATATTTCTCGTGGGTTTGAGATTGTTCTTTGAGCTGGGGAAGGGTTAGTGGAGAAGTTTAGAGGGAGTTATAGATTTTCTTTTAGTGTATTTGGGTATTTGTCGTATGATTACTGTGAGTGTTAGTAGAAATGTTTCTTCGTTGGAATTTAAAAATACCGAGCGACGCGAAAGTACCATTTCTCCTTTTTAGAAGACTCCTAGGGTTTCGCGGCGCGATCACTTCGATAGCACACGTCCATCAGAGATCGGTTACACGCGCCTTCTACGTGTCGACGTAACAATCAAATATAAAAAAGATTTTTCAGCACTTAATCCAGGCTGAGCAAAGCCGACCGATTCCACGGCAAGTTTCCCTGGCGTGTACGCGTATTCGCCTCCTGTTTTTAGCGATATCGATGGGGAAAAACCCTCGTCCGAGCGATTAGTCTTTTTACGTTCAAAGCTGGTTAAGATTACGCTTCGCTAGACGCGGATAAAAAGAGCCCGGTCTCGCTCGAGCGTGATCGAGTTTCGATGGAAAGAAAACGTTCGTCTGACGCGCGTTTATGACATTCCCCCGATTTTTGCGAAACACGATATCGGGGACGATCGAAATCGGCTCGCGCGGCGGAAAAATGAATGGGGATTGGAATCGACTTGTCGAAAGGGAATAGCCACTTGCGCGCTCCGCTCGATAACGCGGCGCTTTCCCCTCTTATTGCGTCACGCGACACCTTCACGCTTTAATCGAACACGCTTTTTTACTTTCCACCGTTCCGGGTAAAATTATGTGTCTTTCTCGTCGCTCGTGACGCGCCGGCCTCGCAGTGCCACGGAGCCTCGGGAGATCGGACTTTTGTCGAGACAATTGAGCGCGATTAAGGGAACGGGAGCCAGCTTTGTTGCGGCAATTACTACGCTAATAGAGAGTTGCTAATGTTGGATCGCCGGCGACGTCGTCGTGCTCTGCCAGGTGTATTTCAGGATGAACGATACGCAGCCCGAGTCAGTTTATTTTCAAAACCGAGAGTTACGCGAGAGGTTGCGATAGGGTAGAGTCGAGATCGATGGAATTTGGAGCGGGTGGGTTGAAACGGATCGTCGTTCAAAGGTCTTCGAATCAAAGCCGAGAATCCACTTGAAAACTAAGCTAAGCTATATTATGCTGTGCTATGTTTTAGCAAAGCTTTTAGTGGAAACGGTTCCATAAGAATGTATCGAAGCTAATTTTTTTAAAACACAGCATCGCATAGCATAGCATCGCATAGCCTAGCTTAGCTCCTAGGTGGATTTCCGCTTAACCCTCGCCTGGTGGATATTGTATCTAAATGGACCCATTCTAAATATCAAACTACATGTGTCACCGGAAACTGGGGGAACATTGGCAGGTTTTTGAAATATTTTGTTATATAATCTAAAAATTAACATGTTTACATTTGCTTTAAGTATCCTATCATAACATTTCATATTTTGTGATTGTACCTACTACAAGTGTCAAAGTTCATAAAATTTTGGTCCTTTTCCTTCTTTAATACATGTTAAAAACCTGCCAATGTTACCCCAGGACGGGGGTAACATTAGCACATCATATAGATAGCATTAACAGGCTAAGTTTTACTAATCTGAAGTCAGTAAGATAAGTTATTAATAATACAATATAAGGTAGATGTCCTTATTACTGCCACTTTATTTATTTTGCTTAATAAAAACGTAACGTATAAAAAGTAGTGTACAACAATAATATTATTATTAAATTGGGACTGTTCTTATTATTATTAATATTATTGTTGTATAACGTAACAAAGTTTCCTATTCGACAGTCGATTAGTGGACAATATCTAACAGCAAACGTTGAAACAATTAAATACCTAAAATCTCGATCTCGAATACGAATTTATATGTCGTGTGTATATGTAGCTGCCAATGTAACCCCGGTGTATGCCAATGTTACTTCGTGCTGCTAATGTTCCCCTAGTTTACGGTACTTAACCCTAGTAGCACAAAATATTGGTTAAATATTTTTTCCAAATATTAAAAAAATATTTTTTCAGCCACACTTTTTAATACGAAAAAAATGTTGATTGCAAATATTATATACACATACTGAAAATGTGAAATAAAGGTTTAGAAAATATGAAACATTCGGAAAAAATGTTTTCTTTCTACCATTCAATAAATATTTACTTTATATTTGAAAAAGAATGTTTTTTCCATAATATAAAATGAATATTTCCCGAACATTCGGAAAAAATGTTTCGTTTCAAACAGTAAATAGATATTTACTTTATATTTGAAAAAAGAATATTTTTTTCATAATACAAAATGAATATTTCCAGCATATTTGGAAAATATATTTGCTTCTTAATCTAGAATAAATATTGTATGTATGTTTAAATATCAAAAAAAGATTGAACCTCTTTTTAATATTGGATGTATGTAAATTCAATATTTTGTGCTACTAGGGTTGTTATCACATATATAGTATTACTTCTTGTAAAACATGAGAGTCTTAGTTACCAAGAGGTGTATATATGTAAAGAAAACTACGGTGCAAAATGGCCCCCGTGTTTAAATATCGTCAAACTCTTCGTGGTTTAAAAGTTAATAGATTCTGGAAGCTGCTGTAGCATTTCCACCTTAAGCGACGTACAATTAGTGGCAAGTGTGAAGAACAGTATTAAATTGCTAACGAATCCAAAGTCACAGAATAAACCCCTTTCCTGGTACCTTTCCCGAGCTGGTACAAAAACGCCGCTACTTATTTCTAAGCTATTCCTTCACCTTCGTCTCCACTACGAGAGACCTACCATCCCTCTGGTCGCCCTCAGCCGGCAAATACCTGCACCGACCCCTTAACCCAGAGTTATCCCCAGTGTAGCCCCCGGTTCACTGAAAAACGGGGCCAGTGCTGGCCGAGGCGATTAAGAACGGGCAGAAACGGATCGCGGGACGCGCAGCCGCGTCGAGAGAGGCGCATAAATATCCGGTGGGGTGCCGGTGGGGCATGTGGGCATCGGGCCGGCAAGAAGAGGACACTGGCTACGGTGGCATCTCGTTCGGGAGCGGCGCGGAAAGATATCGCGAGGTGTCGCGGACTTTTAAATAAAAGCTGGATACTCGCGGACGGCAAAAAGGCCGTTTGGAAAAACACGAGATTTCAATTAAAGAGACAAGCTTAGTAATGAGGCAGCGTGGATTTATTGGCTCGAAGGCCGTGGCGCCTAAACGTCTGCGTGTGCCAACACACGGCTCCCTTGGCTGCTCGCGGTCCGTCAGCAGCACGCGCGTGTTAATGTATGCGTGCGTGCACGTGCCCTCCGGCCATTCGGCCCTTGCCCCAGCCCTTTTACACCGGGGGCCCCCGATACCACGCCAACTGTTCACTCCGCCGGGGCCCAGCCTGCCTACCGTGGGCCCGGGCTGACGCGTTACTCGACCTCCACCTCCTCCGCCCTTCCCTTCCCACCGGCATATTCCCCTGGAATTGCCTCATTTGCATCCGATCGAGATTCATTACCGTATTGCCCGGGTAATAGGACAGTCTGGTTTCGCTGGAATTGCTCCTCCCGCAGATTTCCTCGCCCCTTATCTATCCTGCCCCCGATATTTCGAGTACGGACGGCCTTTCAAGGCTTAATGCCTTTCGTCCCGATGAATCGGCTCCACTCCCGCGCGATCGGGAATGCTCGCGCGTGGATATTTCTCGACAGTTACGATTTCAGCGTTGTTTCGGGGGATGGGATAGGTGGCGGAGAAGGGGCGGATGTGGGCTTTCTTGGTGGTGGAAAATTGTAATTATTTGTTGGATGTGGGATTTGTTGGATTTTTTAGTGGATGTGGGCTTTCTTGGTGGTGGAAAATTGTAATTATTTGTGTAGTTGTACTGGGAATTGAGGACTGCTTGAAGGGCAATGGTACTGGAAGGGGAGGAATAATAGTTCTCAAGTATCGAAGGATGGAAAAGGTTATAGTTTATAGTGCGTGAATAGTGGAAGATAGAATGTTGGAGTTGTAGGCTTGGAGAGTGATTAGATGCTGGGGTTTTTGAGTTACGGAACGCCCAAGTGTTATCAAGCTTGAGTTTTCAGAAATTTTCTGGCTTGGAATGTTAGATTTCTATAGCCGTGCAATATTTATTAGTGATGCGTTATAGGAGAGTTATTTGGAGAATTTTAGTAACAGTTGTAAGCTAAGCAAATGAGCAAACTTCCATTACAGGGAATATGTAAATTATTTCTTAACTTTGGTTAATTCCGTCTTAATTAAAAGGATTCGTAATAGAAGGAGCGCACCGAATTTTGCATAATGTTGAGATTCAGCGAATCGAAAGGAGATCGTGCGAAGGAACATTTAAAAGCGATGAGATTGGAAGATGCGGTGTTCGAAATATCTTGTAACAGCGACAATCGATGCCGTTAACTTATCGGCGAGGACAGTGGCCGCAACACTTTGCATAATTGCCGAAGCCTAATTAACTTCTTTCAACTCGAGGCGGAGCCTCGCTGCAGAGATAACATTATTTTCGCGGCAATAAATGACACTCGTGAGTGACCGTCCTGATAACAGTCTGCTTCCTTTTTATATCTCTATCTCTGAGAGGAATTCTCGCAGAGTTAATTAAGATCGACAATTTTTGCGCGAATTGCGGACCTTCCACGGCAATTTCATTCTTCGCTCGCAGCTTCTGCAAAATTGATGCGTTGCAAGAATAAATGCATGCCAAATATAGATACCGTAGTATTTATTCGATAATTCAGGCAATAACTTGCACTCCAGCTACTTATCGTGACTTTCCACAGAGGCTGCCTATCAAGTTTTTACTTCCCATAATTCCACGGAAATTATTCCTCCAGTTTAATATTCAGATCTTATTATTATTTACGCACCGCACAAAATTTCTCTCGGAATTCACTTTGTGTATAAACTGGGGTTACGTTAAGTGCCGCCCATATTCGTCTAAAGGAAACACTTTAGTTGATGAATGTGTTTAACAAGCATACATAGTACAATCATTATCTCAGAGTGTGGAATAAAACGATTTTACTATCACGCAGAGGATGCAAAGTCTGTTACATCCTGCTACATCCACCGAGGATATATCCTGTGAGTGATTTTCAATCAATGGCCCAACTACGTAAATTTAATACTATGAAATTGTTTATACGATATTCAATATTTTAAAAACTAATTACAGCCGATATACTTTATATTCGTTACTTTCCCGGCAATATCAAACGAGCTACTAGAACCTCAATTATTATTCATAGCTACTATTAAACACAACTATCCAGCAAAGCCTGTAATCACGAGTTTATGCTCTGTTCTTAACTAAAATTCAAAGGTGTATAAAATAACTTTCCGCTTTGATATCGCAAATATTGCCCCTTCGATACACATCCTCACTGACAGTACTCCAAAAGACTATTCTCTATCGCCTTATGCAACGACAGCAATATGTAATTCCCCGATCAATTGTGGCAGTGAGAGCAACAACGGACTAACCTACATTCTTTTCAAATTGTGTTAGTAGCAATAACATATTCCAATAGGCTCTACTAATCATATAAAATAGGGAAATTTTTTTAACGTGGGTTGTCAGTGCCTCAATTATAGCCACGCCTATAAAGAGCACCTCATAAAAATCCTCATTCTACAAAACACATTTCCAACAAACTTTCAAAGTTTTATTACCCACCCTTAGAACCATAGTTAGGGTTGCCACAATTGCCAAACATTGATACGGGACGTTTAATTGTGAAATAAATAAAACATGAAAAAAGTGGGTAGGTAATGGTTTATTCTTAGGATTGCCATAATTGTCAAGCATTGTTACGGGACGTTTAATTGCTAAATAAATAAAACAGGAAGAAAGTGGGTAGGTAATGGTTTACTTTACTCTGTAAAATATTTCACGGGAACAGTGAAATACGGGATTCATGGCAACCCTACCGATAGTCCTACCACATAGTTACTTCTTATCCCATATCTCACGACGATCACCAAAGAAAAAGAAGAAAGAGCAGAAAGCACTTTCCGATTCCAAAAGCCTGGCGAACGCCACTGTGGACGCGCCTCCGCCGCGGCCGATCGGCAAGAAATCGCGGCGCATAATCGCGCGAATTATCCGTCGTCCTCGTCCGCGGACGGTTTATTCAGTCACAGTCAAAGTAGCGCTGTTTCCATTTGAACCGGCAGTTATTCGTTCACGGTGCATCGATTAACAAGCTTCTTATCTCGTTTAAGGATTTTTACGGCGAACGTTATAGCCCGGGCACCGGTGTCCACGGGTAAGAAAACACGGTCGGCACCGCGACTTAAAGACATGATCCACCGAGTAATCGTCCCTCTTCGAGGGCCGAGCGGCCACGATAAAAACGCCAACGATACGAATCGCGCGCGTACCCGAACGCCGATCAGCCCCGGGCTACGAATCACCCGTGGCCCCCCCCCCCCCCTCCACCCCTCGCCATTATATCATATAATTTTTATCGGATCTCGAGTACGATCTCGCGTACACCCGGGGAAATTATGCATAAGACTTATCATCATTTGCCTCGAAAGTTTATCGCGCTGGCCCGCACGGCCGACGCTTAGTGCCGCGTCAGTGGCCGGGCGTTCGACGAAATTGCTAATTCCTCGTCTTCCCTATTACGCCTGGACGCGTTATAATAATCCCACCTCACTCGAGGAGAGTCCCTCCTGGTCATCCTCCCGTGCACGCTTCACGGGTTTGGTGAAACGTCTTAACACTCTCCCTGTCGCGTTATGTTTAACAGGAAGGTCTGACCGGGTGCAGGGCGTCCAGGAATTGGGTTGGGCGGTGTCTTGTGACAGACGGTTGCAGAATAAAGGGAGAAGTGGAATGGGTGGTGTGGAAGCTGAATTGGAATAGAGTCCCTTAACGTTAACCTGGTAATTCCCTTGTAGCACAAGATATCGGTTAAATATTTTTTCCAAATATTAAAAAAATATTTTTTTAGCCACACTTTTCAATATGAAAAAAATTGTTGATTCCAAATGTTATATATACATACTGAAAATGTGAAATAAAGGTTTAGAAAATATGAAACATTCGGGGGAAAATATTCTCTTTCTACCATTCAATAAATATTTACTTTATATTTGAGAAAAGAATATTTTTTTCATAATATAAAATGAATATTTCCAGCATATTTGGAAAATATATTTGCTTCTTAATCTAGAATAAATATTGTTTGTATGTTTAAATATCAAAAAGAGATTGAACCTCTTTTTAATATTGGATGTATGTGCATTCAACATTTTGTGCTACTAGGGTATTGTATCATTACTCGATCAGAAATGTCTACAGTTTACTAAAAATTATATGTTTAATAATTATTAGTAGGTAGGGTGACCTGTCCAGTGAGTGAACACTTAAGCTGCATGTCTCTTAGAATTAGTATTCAAAGGTCATTAATTAATCCCCTGAATGTTATTGCTATAAGCGAGCTGTTTTATTAATAAAGTCAGGCATCCCGGAACACAATTCTAGCAATGTTTGATGGTTACAACATCCATTCAAAGTCTGACAGAGGATTAAATAAAAAATGGGCCAATGGCCAGTGAGTGAACATAAATTTTTAGCGAATGAACAGGGGTACCCCAGTGAGATAACGGGATAACAACAGTGGTTAGGTTTCCAATGTATTTAAAAGATTTTTTGTGTAGGGTAGGTCGTGGAGAGATGGCTCACTCTTTTTTAAAACCGTAAATTATGTAATTTACACCGTAAATTTAGTGGTTGTTTAAAGGACAAAAATAAACGTGGTCGAGTCATCTCACCCGCGAGGCCATCTCACCCGGAATTACCCTAAATAATTTTTTCATTCTCCAATTGCAATAATATTATTGATTTGATACTTTACTAGTCTTATAAGATCATAATTATGCGTAGTTGAAATTTGGTTTCTGGGGTGGGTTAACTTAACCTCCACACTGGCGGCAAAATTGTCGAAAGAAAAAAAGACCGGGTAAGCTGTTCGTTCATTGGTAAAGAAAGACATGTCCAGTGAATGAAACTCAACAAATTCTTAAAAATCCGTTATTTCATACAGTATTTTTCGTTGAAGGAACATATAACAATGTAATTATAACATTAAATGCACCTGGAAATACAAATTGTAGATGTCACGTAACAAGCCTTGCTTTGAACTTTTGGGACGCCACGAGGACAACTGCTGAATAAACGGAATTAATACCGTATCGGTTTTAATTAAACAGAAAAACGCTTTTGCGAAATATCTGTGGATCTCCAGTCTTGTCATTGTCAGTGTCAGTTTCAAAGTGAAGTGGGCGGCATAGGCGTTAATTTTTCGTATTATATCAGCAACGTTCACTCACTGGGGGGCAGAGATGGGCAAAATATTATTTGAAATAAAAATTTGTGTACGCAACTTTTATTTCAAATAATTTTTTGCCCATCTCTGCTGGGGGGTGTTGACTCACTGGGCAGATCACCCTATTACAGGCGAATTAACTTATTGAGAATTAACTAACATTTGCACGGTAAACGCGACGCACAACTCGAGATATTATTCACTTCTTTTGTATGCGTGGAGCTCCGAAATTTTCGTGACAAACCGACTCATTTTATCGCACGCAGAGGAGCTTTTAAACGACGAGTTAACTCATCTTCCTAGTAAAGTCCTTCCTTCGTAATTTCCTTCTATCCTAACTCAAAAAGCAGGTACAAATATTTGACAGAGGAAGAGTTTCCGGTTAATGCCTGTGATTCATTTTCCATCCATAAGATTGTTCTCCTCGAAGACGCAGAAAGCAAAGATGGGGGCCGTTATTTAAGTCCGAGCCCACTGCAAGTAACGCGGCGTGGAAATCGTTTTAACGCCTCACGAGGTGCGTACATCGTCGTTTGGTCGAACGATGCCATCCAGTGTAAGCAAGCACATGTCCCCGTGTCGCGTGTTTGCAAAGGACCGGGCTGTTTTCGCGTAAGATTTCAATGTAGCGTGCGTGGAGGTATGTCGTGATACTTTTCAGCCGCGTAATCCCCCGTTTCGGATGTTAAAGCGGCGTTCCCGCGTGTGTTATTAGGGGCGATTATCATTGAGCCTGGCGGTGCGCGAACAGCCGCGTTTCGGTATCGTTAGCCAGGATATACGAGGCCGCGCGGTTGTTATTAATAACTATTCGAGGACTACGCGGCCGGACGGTTTTCCACAATCTTGGTCGTAAAATTATGCTCTCTCGGAGGCGGAACGGTCCGCGGCCACGAAACGCCCGTCGAAACAACGTCGTTAGGCCGATCCCAACGGCAGCTGGGCTTGTAAATTTCTCGGCTGCTTAGGAGGGTGTCATCACCAAACTCTCGACGCTTTGTTAAAGAGTTTTCGCGAATTTTCAACTGCTATATTCTCAGGAACTAAGGTCATTCTTCCTTCGGAGGATTAACATTCAGCCTCTCCTATTTCCTACTAGAACTAGAATTTTAAGAATTCCATCAGCCACCTTCAAAATCACCGCGACCCAAAAATTCAAGCCCCTCTCCCCCCTCTTTGCCGCAGAGCGGCGCGGCGTCCCCGCGGTACAGGTCCTTCTTATTCCGCACGAATCCCCGATTACGATAAAAACCGGCGCATTATTCCCCGATACGTCGCGCGCGCCTTGCAATTCAACAAATTTCCGAAAGCATTAAGGGACCCCCGCGGAACGAGGGGGGCCCGCAAAAAACCGACGACAATTACACCGGGGCGAACGCATGTACGCGGCAAAGAACGCGGCAGCAGAAGGAAAGCCGCGGTTTTTCTCGGACACCCACCGTATTCGGCCGTGTTACGGCCGTGTAAGAAAGGCGAAACCGCGAGCATCGCCTCCTACGAGAGAGCTGGAGACGTGGGCCCCTTTGCCACTGTACCCGGGCCACCTTCGACTGGACGTGCGCGGCTACCGGACCCGCGGTAACTTCGCGAAGCCACCGAAACGAACCGAACCGGTCAGCCCCGGCAGACTCAATGAATAATACAGGCGCAGCACAATTAGCTTTGCCCGTTTCCAATTTAATCGGCGAATTATCAACCCTTCAGGGAACGTGGACCCGTCCCCGCAAGAAAGGGCACCCATTCGACGGTATTCACCACACCACGCCGCCGCGCCGCGCCACACCACGCAGCCGGAAGCCACGCGGCCCAGCAGGTAGCGAGACGCGCAAAGAACCACCGCGGACGCGTCATCGCGTTCTTGTTTTCTGTAACCCGGTGCCGTTCGTCAACCCGATTTCAATCGATAGGATAAATGAATTTTATTGAGGATATCGAGGGGGGAGGGACACTTTGCGGTGGCCACTTGAAGGAAGACCGCGGCGAAGGGACTTGTGATGCCGATGGTGGCGGAGGACGTCCGGGGTGGATGGGATATTCATGACGACGGTGATGAATGACGATTTTCAGTTCTCTGCTGATACGTGGGACCGTTCGAGATGAGTGGCTGCCTGCCCAGGCGGGTAGAGATCGGAAATGTGAGGTGGGCCCGAATGAAGTGGCTGTTGAGTGTGCAGCGTGATTCGAGGAACAGAGACTGGGAATGAGAGAATTGGAGGTGGGAACGATCGAGCGTGATAATTTAATTGTTGGAGTAAAAAGAAGCTGTGGTGAGATTAAGCTGGGCGACTTGCTGAAGCTACTATGTTGGGAGAACGAACTGAAGCTGAGGAATCGATGACAAGTCGCGGTATTCGAGCTGAATCGTCTAGCTTGACATATTCGAAGAGTTTCAATCTATAAATCTCTTAACGCTGAATTTGAAATCACTTTTGGTGCCTATATCGTGGCCAAATTACAAGCTTCTACTAGGAAGGAATGGTTTAAAGTTCAAGGCCAGGAAGAGCTGAGCGATGTTAAGAAAATGTGACGCATTCCACGTGGGAAATTAACATAGTCAAGAAGAGAGCGTCTGAAGAGAACCGCAGGCGGCCTCATCAGAAGTCAATGCGACCGTGAAGAAAATTTCGATGCAGTACCTTGATCTCCATAGCTGCGCAAACGGTTCTTACGGTGCATGAACTCTCGCGGCGATTAGTATTCATCGGGCAAGATATTTACCATACTCCCGTCGTTAATCGACGTAAGTACAATAGCTACACTGATTACTTAATGGCTTCATACAAACGGACACCACTGACCTACTAGCTCGCAGTACCTGCCGCGTTCAACGAGGCACGCGTGTTTTACTTTTCGACTCTAAAATATACACAGTGCACTCCCAATACCCGCGCGAGTATAACGCCGAAGAACGTTGGTCTAAATAAGGAAATGCCATTTTTTAACAGAGAACTGCCAAGTGGATATGCTGTGAACCCTTGTTCAACTCGGTCACAGTCATCCTTCCAATTGGCGCTGCTTGTTTGAAATTGTTCGTGATTAGGTCGCGTTCACACCAAAACACTTACGTGGTGTTCAAAACGCGCCTCGTACCAAAAAACGTAGCACAGAGAACTCCCTCGAAAAAATACTCCATTCTATTCTTGGATTATTACAATCTATACTCTGCATCTAAAAAAAGAACGCTCTCAGAAACATTCATACGAACACTTCAACATTACGTTAATTCAGCATTTTTAGTTTCCATTTTATTTCCACACTGAACTGAGAAATACCTTCTTCCTTTGAACAAAAGTTTCACTTTCAATAAATAGCGTGAACCACCGATGGCCCACGTTCTTAAAAAAATAGCTGCTCAAATTCTCTGCATTTATAATAGCCTTTCAAATGAAAAAAAAAAAGAAAGCTTCTCACATCGAGAAAGAACAGAAATTTCGTCTGACAAATGCCTGCACGTAGTTCCCGATTTTCCAGAGCCAGGATAGGTGACGAAATGTGGCGGGCGAAACGTTGAACGCGTTCTTGGGACGGTTTAATCGGAAGTTCGGTTTAATCGAAGGTTCGTGGTCCGGGCGAAAGCCGCGTTTACACGGACGGGCACGTACGAGCCACCACGACGTTAATCGCGTCGGTATGTGGCGACGATGAACAGTGCCGCCCACATGGTCACTTGACCTCCCTACGCCCCCGTATCTCGCAGTTAACCTTATCAACTCGATTCAACTCGACCTAACCGGTGTCGGGCCGATGCGGCTCGAGAACGCGCCGCTTACCTACATTCACGTTTCTCTAGTTCACCGTAATATCTGCAGTCCGCACGGTTCGCGTGGCTCGCGGCCTGAATAAATATCGAACGCCTATCGATCGAACCTGGAATCGTGAAGACTACCTGGGATGCTCGATTAAGCGATCGGTAGAATGCTGCGAATTACTGTATTCGACGGTCGATCTTTGTTTATACTGAGTAGTCTGACCTATCCGCGGTCAGCGTTCTCTTAAAAGGACATAAACAAACATCGAACCATTGTAAGCAGTCTATGCGATTCTAGTAATTTAAGAGAATTTTTTTAGATGAATATCAATTCTTTTCGTTACGTTTTTTAACCCTCGGTTGTCACGCTGGGTCAAATTGACCCTGCGTTTTCTTAAGCAAAAAACCTTTTTGTCGAAACTCTTATCGCTTCAAATTTTTTTTATGCGTGATGACACTTTAATTGTCAACTTTCAACGATGGGTATATATTCTACAATGTTCAAACGTTATCTCAGAATTTTTTTAGACTTAATTTAACGAATAGTTTTTAAATAACAACTGATGGCAAATTGACAGGGTCAAATTGACCCAGTGTGACAACGACGTTCGAAAAAGTAGGTGTGACAACCGAGGGTTAATAAAGGAAGTTAGCGATATTGGAATATACTTAGTATCTTTGTGAATAGAAAAGTAAAGTTACTATGTTTTTGTTATTTCTAATATTAGAAATTTATATAATTTATGTTTATTTGCATATTATTCTAATTAGTCAATGGAAGTTATCGTAGTCCAAGGGTACTTCAAATTTCAAGTATATATCAACGAAGAAATTCGCGCATTCCCCCCTCTCAACGCTCCACCAGTGTAATTTTAGTGAAATATCGCGGCGACTCCTGCAGAGAGCCCGACGGATTTCTATATGCTCCGAGCAAGGTGAACGGGGGTCGATCGTCTCATTATTATCTCGTTCTGCGCGAGTAATTCATTTTTACGCGCGCCCAAGTTCCGTTCTGTGATTCACGAGCACCTCACGCGGTGCGCTCGAATATATTTGAATTCGGCAGTTCGTGCAACTCTTCGCATTACGCCGCCTCCGAGTCGGAGGAATAAAATATTTCACATTCCTACTCCTCCCTTTTTCGAACCGCGCTTCTCCTATATTCACACTTCTTATTGTCTGCTCGAGTGTCGTCAACGACTACGAAACTAATATCTCTTATAGGTTAGAAACCCCTCGCTCGATCAACAGTGTAATCGTACACCAGCTCGTAAGTGTTACTACCAATTTGTCTTAATCAAGTGATCACGATCAATTATCCATTGATCCAGCCGTGTTTATCTAAATTATTCATCTCGATTACGTTATTACGGAACGACTCGTATCACTGTCTCCCGCGATCGCGTCAGTCGACATTCCTAACCTTTATGAATATTATCACTCGCAGCGATCGGTCGGTAATTACCGGCGCAGTGAACGAAATGAACGCGTCGAAAAGGAGCAAGGAAAGTCTCGCTGATTCTCGGTTGACACGAGACACAAGTCTGACTAATAATACCGGATAATGAATGCAACGTGAGATTCGTGTCTTAATATGCCTCGCAAAAGAAGCAAGTGCTCGATCTTACCAGAAAATTGAATCCTGCGTTGCTCGGCTGACGCCAATTAGTCACTCGCTCCCTTGTATCCAGATCTGACGGGGAGCAACCACTTCGAACGCGGAATAAAGAACCACTGATGCTTAATGAGGGAAGGACACGCACCGCAGAAAAATTCCCGAGATGGTTAATGACCAACCGCGCTGTTCGACGACCAGGTTAGTACTGAACCCAAATGCACGCGTTACCGAAAGTCAAATTGTTTAATCGTGCAAACTTGAGTATACCTTCTTCACCATAAGCTTTATAATCAAAAGAATGACCAATTCTCGAGCGAGTGTACACAAATTGTCTGATAATATCGCATGAACTGTTAAAAGTGTACGAAGTAAAAGTAAACCTCAATTTTAGGTTAAAAATCTAACCTTAACAACCGGTTAAGTTTAAAAATTACACACGCTACTATGGAACCCTGCTGTGCCGGGAGATTCGATTTGACATCGAAGAGAAGCTAAACGGCGAAGAAAATTGAATAGGCGAAATAAAATAAACCTATATAAAAATAATTAACTACAAAGCTACCATTCTTCAAATTCCGCCCTAATTCCAAAACGCTCGCTAAGGAGCTCCGCCGAAAGCGCGCCGATTTCCAGAAAATCAGAGGTAAAGGCCGCGGAAGCATTTACATTACGAAACAAGCCCGAAGGAAATGGAATCGAGAAAGAAGAGAGGGTGTTGATCTCGGCGGCTGATCGGAAGAAGGGCCACAGGGCAGAGCTTAGAGGGCACCGAGGGGGCGTGTATCAATCTAATAGTAATGAGCAGTGATGCCGGGCGGAAGGACTTTGAAATATACATTATGCGGGGATTATGTTTATGCATGCGGGAAAAGGCGGCGAGAGCATTTTTCTTTTGATATGCCTTTCGCGCCTCCCGCGAGGAGAGGGCGCCTCTCCTGCGCCGCGGGATCAGATTTGAATAAAAGTATCCGTCGAGTCACTCCGTCCACGGGGGGGGGGGGAGGGGGTGGGGGGCGCAGCAATTCGCCCAGCTGCTTTTTACAACTGCGGTGCTCTCATTAAATATGTATAGATTCGCGCCCCGAGCATGTTCCCCCAATTCCGTTGCCGGTCTCTCATGCCTCGTCGATAATAGAACCGCGCGAACGATTACGAAAAACATATGTTTTAAAGATTGCACGCCGCGGGACAAATATATCGCGCCTCCTATCGTTTTTTCGTGATTCGCGCGATCCTGCGCGCACGAGGCGCGGTAAATCACCGGTAAAGAAAAATGTGCAAGGGTTGGGGGGAGTCATTTTTTTATTTTACCCCCTTCGTACGGATACTCGAACGTCTTACTTTACCTTTTTACTTATTTCAGTTGCTTTTATGATTTCACCGGGTGGGTTAAAGATTGCGGTAGCTTTTTAGAGGAGACTGTACCGTATGATCCGATTTCTGAATGTACGGCCGACATTTTCAAGTCGATTAACTTGGGCTCACTACCGTCAGTCAATCATTAGGTAATGAGGCCGCGGCTCGGTCGCGAGTGGACGTCGATTGTCCGTTTAAACGTATCGGGCGCTCGCGTAGAACAGTCGGGCGATCTTATCGCCACGGTTTCATGTAATGCTAATGGCCGCGCGGCACAGCCTAATATGTACTTAAACGTAAAGGTTAATATGATAGCGAGCAAACGCGCGGACGTTAAGGAGCGAGGCAAGGCGCACGGGACAAATTATGAAGGGAAGCTACCCGGGGAAACGAGATCTCGTTTGCTGGCCGAAGCTAACCGCTCGAAATGCATCGCGCAACAAATTGAGATTCCCCGGTTTTTGCCAAGATACCGATCCTCTTATATGTACCTACGTACGCTGGCTCGGGAAGCTAAGCATCGCCTTTTGTTACGATCGTCGTTGCGCCCAGGATCCTTAGTCCTCTAACGTTTACAATCCCGAGTAATTCGGGAGATGATAGTTGGAGATAATGGTTTCTTTAAGGAGGAGGAGTCTACTTCCAAGCGCACCCTCGGACAAATACGAGATCTCCCGGCACCTTCGTTCGAAATTCTACATCCCCCCCCCCCCGGCGCAGAATTTAAAGTCCTCGATTTAACAGTCCGAACGCCTTCGATTCTTTATTAAGACGCAATAAGTCGGCGGCGGTTTCATTTCTTCGAGGAACAAATGGCCCGCAAGTTATCACCCCGAGGAGCGCGCGACCCTTCCATTTAAAAAATGTAAATTTGTTAATGCAAGTAGTGGGGGCGTGAAAATTTGCTGGGCCCCTCCCTCCACCCTGCGCCCCGTCGCCCGGCTCGCAGGCACCCTATTACCTGAGACTATTATCCAATACAAAAAATCAAATAAAGTATGCTAAGTTACGCTTCGAAGACTTTAGGGAGTCCGAACTGTCGAGGGGTTGTAGAAACATTTTTTTCTACTCTCTCTCTCTCTCTCTCTCTCTCTCTCTCTCTTTTTCTCCCTGGTCCCCCTCAGCGGCGGGGCGCGCTGGCAACACCCACTCGCACACTTTCCTCCGCTGCTTCCTATTAACTTTCAACAGGGTGTAAGAATTAGACGAGTCTTAAAGCCTCTCCAACGCGATTTATAAGGTCGACGAACGCGAAATTGCCCCGGCGAAATCTGACAAAATTTTGCCCCGTGCTGGCCGCATGGGAGGCGAGACTGCGAGCCTCCACGATGACGAGATAATTGTCCAGTGAGATTCTCGTTTTTGTCTTGCGCGGAAAGAGGCGCGATGAAATTGAGCGAAAGGCTGTGAAATTAGTTTGGGTTTAGAAACAGTACCTACCATGTTGCTGGGCCTTTTACGTCCTCTTCTAAAGGCAGATCTTGGAAGAGGTAGACAGATGTGAATGAATGTTGTTACTCTTAAGCCTTTGCCAGCGGGCAGTCGAATGTTTAACACGCTCGTGCACAGTGATGCTCGGAGCTATTCTCACGTCACGTAAATGGATATAACTTTCTAGTAACAACCAGCTACGCACTTCGATATTGGCGTACGATTTTCTATCGACTGTTGCATAAGATGTAATAAGGTTGACGTAATGGGACCGAGAAAAAGGTATCGGCCCGAGCAAGCCAAGAAGCACAACGCGAAAGTTTGACAAAAACTCACATTTCACGCTTCGATAACTTCCATTGCTCATAGTTGGCACATATCAGTCGATGTCATTTTATGGAGAAAAACGGATCTGCACTTGGCTAGTGTTCGCGTAAATCCTGGCTCGACATGTACCTTGCAAACCTAAGCCCTGGGAAGTGCCTAGGTATCTAATAAATATCAGAGGCAATCCATTGGTAATCTACAACTCAAAAAGTTGACAGTTAAATGTGACGATACAAAAATCAGGATTTACAATTTCAGTGTGAAACTACATCAAGAAAATTCCCCGTTCCAAGTAGGGTAAACCGACCAGTGAATGACCGAATTGTTGAACTTATGGACCTTTCAGATTAATACTTGAATATATTTATGTATAACAATAAAACAACTCTTGAAATTGCATTTATATTTACTTTTCTTGAAATTTCTATAAAAATAATTACTTATTCTTAACGTAATTTTTAAATAAACGGTTATAAAATGGAAAACATGTAGAATACTTTTAATAAGAA
The DNA here is from genome assembly GCA_963932335.1 of Andrena marginata. Classification (NCBI taxonomy): domain Eukaryota; kingdom Metazoa; phylum Arthropoda; class Insecta; order Hymenoptera; family Andrenidae; genus Andrena; species Andrena marginata. The sequence goes on along the minus strand of OZ010659.1, from coordinate 48,297,048 downwards.
TTTTACTTATTAATGTTTGCTTAATACGCGTAACTAAAAATATGGGATATTAAAAGTGCAACCACACTCCATTTATAAACATATAATATTTTTAAATTTATAACTGACATTTCTTTGCCCAATGATCATTCACTGGTACGCGGTCAATTACTGGTTCCTTTACCCTACATTAAATAAATCGAGTGTCACATCGTATTCATTGAAAAGTACCTAAAGTATTGTAATACTGAAGATTAATCAGCTTTGAATTGCTCTAACGATACAGAGAAATAAAGCACACCCCATCCCGAATAGACGATGCACAGTCACGCGTACTGCTTCCCATCGTACATCGACAAATATGGCACTTTGTTCCTGAAAGTTAGTGGCTGGAACGTTTGCGAAACACGCACGGGTAGCTGCATTCCCGTACCGGACCTTGACTTCGCCGCTATAGTTGTCGATTTATGAGAAATATCGGGTACGGGCAATGATTGCCACTCAAGAGCAGAGGAATTTCTCGAGAATTTAGTGGCGATTAAAAAAAGTCTATTCAGTTACATGTCTGCTTTCTTGCGCGCGTTACGTATAACCAGCCGTGGAATACCGGTAGCCTCGCTGAGACCAAGACTGAAGTTAATCCAGTTTCTCGAGACCTTTGACAAGGATTTCAGGGATGCAGCCCTCGCTTGAATCCAGCACAGTCTCATTTATTTAACGCCGGAGAAATGTGCGATCGGTTCTGCAACGAGCGCTGCGATCTACTTGGATGATCCTGAAAGTTTCAGTGTTCGAAGGTCATACTGGCAGAAGAACACTGTATCGCAGTGTCTAATTCAATCTGAGGACAGTAGTTGGGTTCGTTAGTATAGTCTTACGGTACGTAGGTCGTTTCTACAGTCTTACTACGTACAGGGCGTTCCATAGAATTTTGAGAGGCATTAAAGTAACTCGCATAAATATTCGTTTCATCTGGCTTTGTTTCTAAGTCGCAGAGGTTGTTGTGCTTCAAGAATTCCCGTTAGAAGCTGAGGTAGCGTGGCCGATCCCTCGACTAAAAACTAATAAGTAACCGGTGACTGATTGAGCTTGTATCGTAGACTTGAGCATTTTCTTTGAGGACAGACTTCTTTAAGGCTGCTGCGCGCTAATTGCTACGGCGCGGTAATTGAGAATCTATTTGATGGATCTAACGAGTTACCTACGTCTCTCCAGTTTGTGGATGCGACCTACGGGATACTGTTTTGAAGCGAGCGAATCGTAGTGGCCAGACAAATGTGTGCGTCGGTAATTTGTGAAGTCGACGGTCTTTTCCCGTGATTCTGAGCATGCTTAAGCCTCGATAAACGATCTCGTTAGTAAAGTACTCGTCGAGAATGAGCCACGAGGGCTTGGTATGAAATGTTTGAAGAAATTTAATATAAATGAACGCGGGATTCTTTTCTTAAAATTCGTGGGAAGGTAGGAGGTTTGTTAAGTAAAATTATTTTAGAGATTTTGCAACGTGTAGAAGAGGACTATTCATTTAGAACTGATGGTCAGGTGAAGAGAATAATGAGTTTAATGAAACCACAAAGTACTCTTTTTTTAGAAACGTGCGTATACCTTTAATGTTATGACATTTATGTGTTTATAAAAAACAGTGGGATGTGTTCTTTAGTGATTTATGTTCCTTAATGACCCGGACAAGTTGTTGATTACTTACGTCTCATGTTCAAGGCAAGTACCACTTGCGTGATATTTCTGGCGACACATTTTTAAGATACAGTGACGTATATTTAAATGAGAAGCTCCTATTTAAAATCGGAATAGGGTAAAAATGTGAAATAATGGTAATTTAAATGTCCAAGGGTGTATCTAGCGATTAGAATTTAACGATCGATAGTATTACGCGAGACCATTCTCGAAGCTGTTAATACAGAATTTTTCATCAGGATTCCTAAAACACCTGTCTGAACGGTGAACTGTAAACCGCGCACGGCCTTGATAATGAAGGGCGCAACGAAATAAAACGTATCAAAGTAGCGTGCAAGGCGTAGAGCTCCCTTTTTCTCAATGGGCGTTTTTCAAACTAATTAAAGCGGATATTAAATCACTTCTGCGGCACACACCCTCCGGTTTCACTGACGTACGACCCATTAATTAACGTTTCCGATGCTGCAGAATATTACTTCGCCTCCGTTACCGCGGGAAAGATCCTCGAGATATTTCTCTGATTGGATGCTGGCTACGAAAATCGAGAAAACGCTGTTATGAAAGTTCGTTGCGCGCTTAGGAACTTTTAGCGTCATTTGAAAGAGAAAACATCAAAACTTCTTGACTCGCGTCTGCTTAACAGCCATCAAAACCACTAAGAACATTCCGAACAACAAAATACTCTTCACAATCCCATGTAAATTCATTTTTGACAATTAATCAACAGATGATCTCTATAATACAAGCAGAAACCGACACCCAAAATAATCAATTATAAAGCACATCACCCCTAAGTAACTTTACCTCAATGTTAAATCTAAATACTCTATCATATTACATATAGAAAATAAAATTCCAAATATTAAACCAAATAAATATATCTTTGAAATTGAAATTATATCAAACTTAGTTAATATACAAAAATATTTATCCTAAATTAACAATATAAATAAAATTCCTACAAAAATTGCAACAAATATTAAAATTATTATTCTTAACCTAATTAATCTACTTTCCTTTAGATTTGAATAAGGTATAAAATTATAACAACCAAGAAATAATCAAATAATTACTCGAACAGAATATCTGTCAGTAAAAAGAATAGATAAAATAAAAAATTTTCGTTAAAATGAAATTCCTCTTGGACACGCGATTCCCAAAATTCTGAACTCCAGAATTTAGAAACTTATGCCCCAGCAATTTCGCAGTCCTCCTCCAAATCTACCGCAGAACAATTACCAATAATCCCGAAGAAGTTACCACGTGTCACCCAGCACGAGCATCGCGAACCGGTTGAGACACCTCCAAAGTACACCAGCGTTCGTCCACGCGGTGTCCAAGGGCCGAGAACCGGGAGGGAGGGGTTGGTTTTTCAAAGGGGGCCAAATTCGGGAAAGAGGAAGGCGAGTGTAGAGTGGGCAGAGTTCCGACAAAGGCCGTGGATCCTTTGGGAGCGGCTCTGGCACGAGTGGGTCAGTGACGTCGGGCACGGGACAGCGTGCATATATCGAGGGGGTCGGTCGAATGACGTTCGCTCGGGGGCCAGCCTGGGCGAGCGTGCAGGCGAGTCGGTGGAAGCGGGCGGGCGAGAGACGCGCGCGGCAGGGCCGCGGGCGAGTTGTATAATATGAACGCGGCGGGGCCGCGGCGGTGCAGTTTCGGCAGGCTATAATCAATTCTGATTGCAGTCCGGCATCGCAGCGCGATCCACCGGCCGATAGCTGAGAAAAAAGTTCGCGCTTCCAACTACCGGGCTGCACGGGTACCCATGAAGGGAACACTGTGCGCGGGGGACGAGGGGAGGGGGATGGGTAAGGGCGAAGGGCTCGAGCGAGAGAAGAGAGAGCCCGTGGTGCTGAGCCAGAGAGAGAGAGAGAGAGAGAGAGAGAGAGAGAGGGCAATGGGGGAGAATAGAGTAAAGAAAAGGGGTGGAGAAGCTGAGCGAAGCCGGAGGATGGAGGCTAGTGTAAAGTGTAAAGGGAGGATGTTTGGAAGGTAGAACTGGTGTGTGGAAAGTAGAGGAAGTATAAATGAAGTGAGGATGGTGATGAGGAGGAGGAAGGTTTGAGAAGCTGAGGTTGAGAATGTAAACTGTAAGGGATAAATGGGAATAATTACGCCAGCTGAAGGAACGAAGGGGTAGAAGCAGAATGCTACAGCACCCGATTTACCAATGGAGTTGCACCTGCAGTCTATCAGAAGCAACTACACGTTCCCTTGCCCTAATAATCCACTGATTCCAATAACAGCAGACGCAGCAATCATTTCATGCGAGACCGTCCGGGCGCGTTCATTCATCGCCCGATGGGAGCAAGTACCAGGGGAGTGATGCCTCGGATAAGAAACGGGGACAACCGTAACAAATAATACCAACAGAGAAGAAAACTTATCGCTAGCTTGAGTGCCCGCGGACGCAAGGGCCACCGTTCGCTCCCCGTAACCGGAAATCGCAAAGGTGGCTCGCGAACGTGGACGTAACGAGGCAAAAAACCAGCCAATAAAATCCATTAACCATCAACCATCCGCCCCGTGCGCTCGTCGAGCACTAACAACTCCACCGATGAAACCGAGTAACCCAGCCGCGTCCCCGGGAAAGCCGAGTCTCCTCCAGAAACGCGGCAAGGAGCCGATGAAAGTCGCCAAGCGACGGGAGGTCCGCGCAGAAAATGCGCTCGAAGGGGAAAATGAATTGGCGCGGGGGTGACCCACCTAACGTTCCTCCGCGGATCGCCAAGAGCTCTCCTACACCGTCCAAACCGCGTGTACGTCGGGGTATAGAAGAAGAGGATGGAGCACGAAGGGGGTGGAGAGAAAGGGAGAGAGGTTGGGGCGGCATGCGGCCGAGAAAAACGCAACCGAGTTATTTTATTTATCGGTTGGTCGGCAGCCAGCCTGGCTACGCCTGGCAAGAGAGGCCTCGCGACTATCTCTCGGCCTCGTCTCGCGGCGGAGGGAAAGAGAGGAGAGGAGAGTAGGCCCAGGCCAGACAAGACCCGAGGAGGACTCCGGGTTCTTCGGTTCTCCTGCCGTCGAATGGTTCGGGGAACGGCGGAAGAATGCATCCATCGGTTGCATCGGTGCAACAGCAACAACGGGCGAGCAGCGCGTTTCTTACGGGGGCCCGTTTTTTCCTGGGCCCCTCCGTCCCCCTCCCCTCCCCCTCTCCGCGCCATCGCCGCTTCCCTCCGCGGAGGCTTTTGTCTTTTTCTCTTTCTCTCGTCGGTCGCGCGAGCGTCCGGCCCCATTAGCAGTTGGACGAGCCATCATTCAATAACGCTCCTCAATGCCTGTGCGACCGTGTCCTCTTCTGCGTCCGTGTGCACTGTGCGACGCGTGTCGTCGTGCCGCTGACAATCGTGCACCAGCCTCAAACTGGCGGGCTCGCGATCGAATTCGGCCCCCGCCCTCGATCCAGCGATATCGGTGCATTGACTCGATGCGTCAGGGACGAGAGGTTCACTGACAGGGAGATCGCGAGCCGCTCTACGCGAATTTTCAAGCATTCGCGGCTCGAAGGTTTTCTGGCGCGGGGGCGTCATGGGAAACGTTCACTGAGATTTTCGAAGATTTAGTATTTCATGATTGTGGCAGTGGAATGACTGTGTTGGAGGTTGAATAAGGGAACTGGGAAATGATTGTGTTAAAGGACTTTCAAGCTGACAATGAGCTGAAGCGATGACGACGTTGGAAGATTGCTTTCGGAAAAGAATCTAGGTACATAGCCTCCAGGATTGAATTGCAAAGATCGGTATCTAGGCTTCAATTAAGTCTGGCTTCTGAAGCTTTGATCCCCGAATAGGAGAGGCGGAGATGCGACGAACTTGGAGCTTGAAATGAAACGGAATATGAATATGTATTGTATGTAGCTCACGGGCCGCCTATCAGTCGGACCGTTGAATGACTCGGGTCTAATAGAAGGCTGGTCATCGAACGATAATAACACAACGTTTGCATGATATGCCAAAAGACTTCGCTAATGATTGCAAGATGAGATGGTCACCTCAACAGGCCTGCATTAATTAACGGCATCTCGCTTTCCCCTGCCACGAAACGTTACGGTTTGATGATGCACGCTTCCCAGAGATATTATTAGATTGGCTCTGGCCTGTCCGTCCATCTCCAGACAAACTGTCAGCGGATAGTATACACCGATGATCTGCACTTTAGCTCGACACTCGAACACTGCACGACTGACAACGCGGCCGTGTGTTTAACGTCACGATAATGCGCGCTGGATCATGATTTATCTTACGTGTCTTAATTCGAAGCTGACGAAAAGTTGACGAGGCACCTCTTAGATCTTATGGTCGTTTAGAACAGTTTTCGTGCCGTAAAAAATTCAATAAGTGTAGGCGTGTTATTCGATACTGTCGCGTTAATTTATTCAAGTGCACAGTGACGTTGTTAGTACAAGATTACTTGAGAAGCATCCGTTGTGTAAGCAATAATTCGTAATAAGTGTAAGTAGACGAGGAATGAAAGGAATATGTATCAGGGTGCATTTGATTTTGTAAATATAATTTAGTAAAGAGGATCCTCTATTATCCGTCCACTCGCGTGATTTATAATGCTGATTAAGTCTCGCGTATTTATCACTTCGCCACTGTTGGCACGCGTGTAACCGGTTGCCACGTGTGTAGATTTTCAACGAATTTCGCGAGAGCAACTGCAGCTCGACTTCATTGAATCATAACGCGACGATTGAAAGCGACAGCAAACAATGCTACCTCTGCCCCCTCCACCCTTAAGGAGCGATTATGACTGCGCTTGCCACTTCTTGCAACGGGGAATTAAACGGCAGTCCGAGCACCGCTCAGTTGCCTACGCTTTTGTCTCGTTCCCTCTCACGGTGTACCGAAAATGGGCACCACTGCTATAACAATTTAAAGGAAAGTAGTAGGTTGACAATGATGAAAACTGGAATGCTGATTAGAGCACTGTCGAGGGGTGAAAGTTGTGATTCCATTTCTGTCGTATGTACTACGCTTGCGATTCAAGCCTCGAAATCTTGGATGCAAGTGGTGGGATCGATGTGAAATAGGAAGTCTTTAAATTCTCTAAATTATTAGTCTGGATTTCCAACTCTCGAAATTAGTTATATAGGTTTCAAAAATTCTCAAAATTCGTTATATAGGTTTCAAAAATTCTCAAAATTTGATTACGTAGACTTCGAAGTCTCGAAATTCATCGTGTAGATTTCAAACTCTCGAAATTGATAACCTAGATTTCAAATTCTCGAAATTGATTAGGTATGTAGATTTCGAACTCTGAAAATTGATTACACAGATTTCAAATTCTCGAAATTGAATACAAAGATTTGAAATTCTCAAAATTTGAGTACGTAAACTTCGAAGTCTCGAAATTCATCGTGTAGATTTCAAACTCTCGAAATTGATAACCTAGATTTCAAATTCTCGAAATTGATTAGGTATGTAGATTTCGAACTCTGAAAATTGATTACACAGATTTCAAATTCTCGAAATTGAATACATAGATTTGAAATTCTCAAAATTTGAGTACGTAAACTTCGAAGTCTCGAAATTCATCGTGTAGATTTAGAACTCTCGAAATTGATAACCTAGATTTCAAATTCTCGAAATTGATTAGGTATGTAGATTTCGAACTCTGAAAATTGATTACACAGATTTCAAATTCTCGAAATTGAATACATAGATTTGAAATTCTCAAAATTTGAGTACGTAAACTTCGAAGTCTCGAAATTCATCGTGTAGATTTAGAACTTTCGAAATTGATAACCCAGATTTCAAATTCTCGAAATTGATTAAGTACGTAAATTTCGAACTCCGAAAATTGATTACACAGATTTCAAACTCTCGAAATTGAATACATAGATTTCAAATTCTCAAAATTGAATACATAGATTTAAAATTCTTCAAAGTGATTACGTAATTTCGAAAATTTGAAATTATCGTGATTACATAGATTTTAGTTGTTCAATATCCCAGTGAAGATTCATCCTTCATCGAATAAAGAAAGGGTTTATTTCAACGCTCGGTTACATTGATCAAACGCCCGTATAAATCTGATATCGTGGTTAATTTGTTGCGGAAAAGCGTTTCTCTTTCCCTCCAGCCAGCGAATCAGGTAGAAACAGAATGATACGACTCGTAATTTCGTCGTCGTTTCCCCGTTGCTCAATCGTATTTATTTAAAATGTGCGGCTTATTACGCCGTGGCGTATTTCGACACCCGGCCACGCTTCTGTGTAACATCATTATCGATAAGATCAAAGAAACCCGGCCTACTCGAGTTTTCAGTGGAAAGTGGCCTGTCGAGCCTGTTCCCCGTGTTACACGTTTCTACGACAATGAAACGCTCGATTTATGTAACTGTAAAAGCATGCTCGAGCTTTAGAGACACATAAAAAAGTGGAAAAGTACTTATCGCGAGGATAATTTAGCGACACTAGTAAATGCTTACTAAAAAATATTAGCAATATTATTAAAGAAAATTACGAGAGTGGCGGTTTAATTATACAGTCACTTCAAAGAATCTACGTTGTTTAATTGTACAATCCTACGACGACCTCTTAGACACGTCACCTTAAAGGGCTCACTTTCTGCATTGGGATATTACAATTAACTCTAATGAACCTCATCGTGCGTTGACCTACTTACATCTCACCAGCAGCACGAGTGAGACGATGATTAACGATCTCGATAAGCTACAGTAACATCCTTCTCGATGCATAGTTGCAAAATGTAAAAGGATCTCATAGCTAAACAAGGTATCTGCATCGAATTAGGGGAACCCTGTTTCACATTTGAATAATACGAATTCAAGGTGGAGGCAATTAATTTATAACGATGAAACCTCTACAAATTATACAAAAAGCTGAACGTAATTTTATATTTTCTTTCGTTTCTCAATATGTTTCGTTGCTTGATAGAATCTGGAAAAGAAGCACAGTGGAATACTGCCCTCCTTAGTTAAACTGTCCTATCTAGCATTTTTTTTCATTTCTTGTGATATGTTGAGATATTTGAAGTTCCGCACGTCTTTTACCTTTCAAGTAAAGTTAGAAAACTCTACATGCTTCGTAAAGATTTATAAACAGTTTAATGTATTTAACCTAACTTCTTTCCAAAGGGTTAAAATATCCTATCTAAAACAATTAATTAATTGGTACGTTAATAATACAATAACTACCGGTACACCAATTACAAAAATTTATATCAGGCTGTTACGAAATAATAACATGTTTTAATTTCAATGAAGGAAAATAAGGTCGGTACAAAATAAATGATAAAACTTCAGTTTTCTCGGTTGTTTCAAAATGCTAGATAGGCCACTTTAACTAAAGAGAGCAGAATAAGAACTGGATCAGGTTGTCTGAAGTACTGTCTGTTACAAAACGTACTCACTCTACTGTCTAGCTTCGATTGGAACGCGATGGTAACGGAATAACGTCTGCTCAGAATACATACATACTTTCAAAGCACTTTGGTATTTGGGAACAGAGAAAATCGTTTAACAGGCTTATCTGATGTATAAGAGAAGTATTGGCAGGATGCGACACGCGAAGGAAGAAGAGGCACGATAATTTCGATCAGCACGAGCAACGATTATCACAACTGTTTAGTCTAATGCAAATACCGGACGACTGCATCCGTCAATAAGAGATAGAGGTTCGAGGCCACCTCGAGTACCACGAGTGCTCTGAGTGTATCGACAGAAGTACTTAAGGTACGACACGGCAACAAGTGGTGCTCGACGCTCCGCTAGGTCAATATCGTCTGCGTACCTACTCTCGTTCTCATAGATCAAGGATGGGCCTCTTTTCGCGAGGCAACTCCTGTGACATTATGCTTGGAGCACCCACTTCAATCTGGCCGTCAAACATTGCCGCGGAAAGGGTATACTAAAAGCAAATGCTGCTTCAGCTCTCCAGAGACACTTTAACCTGAACGTAGCAAAGCAGGTAGGCTGTACAAGTTGCAGAAGTTGAGTGGTTCACTTCGCAATAGCGAAATATTTGGAGGATTCGTTAGCAATAGTAATGACAATATTAATATTCAAAGCGTATTCGAATAGAAAAGCGAGTAATTCAAAATTAAAGAAAATTGAGTAGCAAGTTCGTATAGAACATGTAATCACGTAAAACATCACACAGGTCACTTCATCTTCGGAGCAGCTTTATTTTGCAAACGCTATAATGCAATAGCAAACTAGAATTGTATATATTACTATAAAATAATAATTCTAGATTCAACAATCTTAAAGTGCCTGCGCTCTCAAGGTTAACATAATGTTATTAGTTGACCTGAGAAAGTCAACGATTGACAATAATCGGCAAAGATGAGAATTGCACAATTGCACGTCCATCGCAAAGCTATCGGTACTCAAAAGATACTCGTTCCTATGCCACTTCAGTCAAAGTAATGAAAGTGACGTGTTTTGAGTGACCGATACAGCTAGAATGTTCTCAAGTGATTAAAGCACGCGATTATTCCGCCGATGAAAAGAAGAAACATAGGCAGCCGACGGCGGGGGAGAGAAAGAGGGGCAGGGAGGGCAGAGAACAGCGGTACACTCGTTATTTCGAGCGTCGAGGGCTCCTGGATAATTGATAGCGGAATGCTAATAACCTGGACGAGCCGCGGATTATAATAAGTTTCTTGCGCGCTGCTTCTTGCGCCCCGACGCTGTTCTCGCTGGCGCTGTCACAAGCGATCCCTCCGTCAGCTTATCACGCCGATGCTAATTAATCGACGGGAATCTGGGTGAATAAGGACAAATGGCGGGGTTGTTTTTCTCGATGCCTATAGCTCCCCGATTCGAGGCCATTACACGGCCTTTGTCAGAGCGTTTAACCGCGATCAAATTCCATTGGATACCCATTGATGGGATCTTCCTCGAGAAGAATATAATTCACGCTGGACGGTTTAATTGTGAATTTGCGAAAACAGGCTTAATCTCACTTTTTGCCAGGGAATTGGAGAATTACACGGCTTCTAAGCAGGCTCGTGTGCTTTTTATCGTTTGCTGTTCGAGGGATCGAAAGACGAAGAGCAACGCTGGTGAGAAGAGATTGACTTCGGGCGAGGAGCTTGGAAGAAAGTTTGTCACAGTGAAAACTGGGTTCCAGAGAAGATTAAGTTCCGATGAAAATATTCGATCAAATAGCTGTGTTATAGGAAACTATCAGTCCCGGCATGCTCATCGTAGCTCCATCCTTATTTCTCTCCCTTAATAAAAGTCCTCGCATTCGATATCACGGACAACCGAAACGTGTTAACTTCCACCCACCCATAAACATCCACTCCCCTATCGACACCCCTAATCAAAGTACTACAGATCGAACTAGCCAACACACAAACCCACCACCAATATTCATAGACCCTACCAGCGTGAAAATGTTCCTTCGATCGGTAAACACGAAGAAAAAGTGGCATGATAGTACACGCGATGGGCAAATAATACAAGCGAGCGATTAATTCGGCGTTATTGAAAACAGCGCGAGGCCCATTCGAGGTACACGCTTACCATTCGCCGGCAGAATGGATTTACGACACGACACCGTGCACACGGACAGAGACCGGCGGATCGGTAAAAATCTTAATACAATTTCCTAGGAGATTAAGCCCATGAAGTGTATAATTACACGAACTGTGCTCGTACACTTCCTTTTCAGCCAGGGGATTACATATCGCCCCGTGTACCGCATTATGGAGTGTGAATAATTATAGTACACGGTGGAACCAATGAACGCGTGTGCGCGGGACGATTAACAAAGAGGCAGCAAGAGGTTCGCTGCTTTCCGAAAGGCAGCCAGCGCGAGGGGGACCGGCCGAGCAAAAACCTCGTATCGAAGCAGCCATCTCGATTAGATCCCGCGATCCGGGCGCTATCGATCGTCGTGTCAATTACATGGAATCGTGTATCGAGACCCCGTGTAAATTACGGAATAGACATCTCGCCGGTATAATAACATTGTGCCGGACAAGCCGCGGCCCGGAAAAATGTAATTGCCGCTAGGTGAACTGGCCAGAGTTCGACACCCCCCCCTGGGCAACCTAGGAGACTGATAATAACTGGGAGACGGTTAGTAAATTATTTTATCACGGGCAACAAGGTGTTAGTACTTTTAGGAAGCTCTCTGATGGATGAAAATTGTGCCTGCTGTGGCATTACAGCCTTCAATTAATTGTACGCTGTACCAGAGTGCAGGCTTTCTAATCTGAATCTTTTCTGGAAAGAATATTGGAGAAGTCGATGAGCAGAGGTGTATTGAGATTGGATTGTGAGAGTACCTGCGAAGAGGGAGGATTTATAACTAAAATAGAAGCTTCTAGATGGAATTCTTGGGAGAGTATGAAAGCCTTTATCTTTCGAAAACGCTTGAGAGGACTGAAATGGAAAAATAACGCATAGATCTTGATAAAAGTAGATAGAAACGGGTACTAAAATAATCCTCCATATTCTCACTTCAATAAATACTGAAACTTCTCGAATCGTTGAGTACTTTCCTTTCGCTACACACCCGATTCAACGAAATCTTGACATTTTAAAGGAACTTCGTAAATCACACGAAGACACACTCTCGATGTCTTTTTCTCCCACGACTCGCTCAAGAAATTACGCTCGCTTTCCAGTGCCCATGCACGCTACGAGATGATTTTAATCCAGCAACGTCGCTGTTAATTGAATCCTCAGTTTGATACCGCGCGAGTTATGATAAATGTTTGATCTGTATAGGATCGCCCGGCGCGAGATAAACTTGTCCGGTGGATATTTATTAAGGCACGCTCGCGACCGAGTTACGTACACGAGAGAAGAAATCGGCGTTATAAATATTGTACGAGGTGCGCGTGTTCGGACGCCGAACAGGTTCCACGTAAAACCGCTGTCAGCGTTGCGTTATCAGTGAACCAGTTACTGCGCAGTGGCTCCTGCCTATCCCTAAAATTTCGACACTTTAGTTCTACAGCGCCGTAAACGTGACAAAGTTTTCTATGCCCGTGTCCACGAAACAAGTTGAAAAATGGTACGAAAGTTCTGTGACTTTTGCTTCTGGAACGCGCCAGTCGAGTGCTCGCAGCTGCACTTCGAATATTTGGGATAGTCACGAAGAAACGAACCACTTAGAAATCTATTTCTCTCAACAAAGAATTATCGAACTTGCTACAGTATTTACAGACTAAAATGGCACACCGTACATTTGTCGCTGGCGGTTTATAAATCAAAGCAGCACACTCTATAATCCAATCGCCTGTCAACAATTAAGCTCTGTCACACGGTAGCCGGGCCCTCACGCTTTGAGTGATTTAATCATCCAGTGGTGACCATCGGGCCTGGCCATCCAGAAGACGGACGGCCTATGAATTATTACGCGAGAGAGGAAGAGGGTGGTCGACGGTCCTCATCGAAACGCGATGCACCCGCGTCATTTTTCCTAGGAGACCTCTCGTTTATGCACGGCGAATTCTTGCCGCGTGCCAAATTACATTAAGGCCGGTACGTGTCGTGCATGCCCGCGATGCCCATGCGATACGTTTAGCGGGGCCGATTTCGCGAAATAAAACCCTTAGACGACGCCAGCCACGGTCACTCGTATGTTTGCCGCAATTTACGCACGGGCGGGGCACATATTATTTGGCGTAATGGGCCTGAAAGCGTATGAAAAGTAACATTGCGCGGTCTACGTCTCGCTCGGTCATCGCTGAACGGAGGGAAACGCACGCTCGGCCATCAAACTACATAACCAGCTATTGCTCATTTAATTATTGTATCCCGAGCTCATAAATAATTCATTTATGTACGTTTGCCGATCTTCTGGAATTATTTATTGCGCGTACGTGAGGGGGGTAAGGAAAGCGTGTCTCTAATTATTCGCTTAAAAGACTGATATTTCTGTGCAATTTATGGGTACAGTCTGCCTCGATGCTTCAGGGCGGCGTAGTTGACTGGAGGCTTCGGATCGACAGGTAGGACACGTGTTCCCATGGATATTTCTGCGCTGCGATAAAATTATCTACGATACTTTATGGTTCTATCGGCGGCGGGAGAAATATTTGAGAGCCTGTTAAGCTTCAGGAATTGGAGGATATTGTGCTCGGTGTTTAAGAGTTGGGAAGATTGTGGGGCATTTAAATAAGACTGTAAGCTGCGCTTGTATTTACTGCGAGGGTAAAATGATTATGGCGTATAGTGCCGGGGAAGCGTCAATGAACCCGATTGTTCTTCTAATAGAAGCCATGGGAGAGGATGGTATTTAAGCAAGGTGTTTGCTCGAAATGGGTAAACATGGGAGTATTCGTTTAGCAGGGAAATATTTACAGGGTAAATCTCCAAACCCAACACTGCCTACCTGTGCACTTATCCACGGATCTAATCTGATATGGAAACAACGGAACTAGATTGTAAAAGGGTAAACGGTGCTGTTTGCCAGTCTTGAATAAATATTTCTTTCGTTTTAAAGCGCCTGGTGCTCTGCGCAAAGCGATCTCACTTCTTGGACCACAACCGTCATGATGCACAAGACAGACTGCACAGTCATCTACTTCCTACTACTAATAGCCATAACGAGACTCAGAGATGGACAGGGAACTTCTAGAACTGATGACACTCCTGAGCAAAAACAATTGCACCCTTCCGACCCGAGGGACACACTACTTTTGCGCTTGAAGAAAGGTCACTACCATATTCAATGAAGCCTACAACCTCACTCCAATCATCAACGAACCTAAAGAACAGATACCACGGTCACATCTATCAAGCTCCACACTTTATCACCCAGCACCAACTCAAGGAGTACAAGTAATCTTTGGAATGGCCACAATATCTGATCTGGAACTGTCGTAGGATGGATCCAGAACAGTTGCGCCGGCTATGAATTGACGCGAATGGAAACGAAGCACCTAGGGGACAGTAACCAGGCGACTAACCTGTAGTAAGGGAATCCCTGATGCACGTGAAGGTCCATGGGCATGGCGGGGTGCGTGGGCCCGTGATGTGCCGGCGCTGGGGCGTACTCACCCCCCGCGGACAGGGGTGGCTGCATCATGCCCGCATGGTGGCCGGCGAGCATCGCCCCCCAGTGGAAACCCGGTGCACCAGGCATCGCCGACGGATGGTCCAGTTCTAGGCCGCGGTGGCTCGCGGCGGGTAACGCGCCACTTCCGGCCGATCCACCGGCGATACCAGCCGCTCCAGCAGCACCGCTTCCGGCGACACCGCCGCCGCGGTGCATCAGCCAGCCCTCCACCACGAACGTCGATGTTGCCCTCTACGTCGAAACACCGTGCCCTCGATCACTGGCCGATCAGCCCCAGCACCCACGCGCGAAAACGACGATCCACGACACTTCCGTCTGTATCGCGGGAGGGAGGCGCGCTCGCCCCCTGATCCCTTTCCTTCTTCCGCTCCCCACGGCCCGGCGAACACTGGGGGGAACCGACCCACCGCGCACCACAGAAAATCCTCCACCTCCGCCCCCCTTTCCTCCTCGTGGCACCGCCACCACCACCAACAACAACAACAAGAACAACAACGTGAACAGCAACAGAACAACAACCCGGCAATAACTTTTAGGATCACTTGGCACACCGCGGACACATGATCGGTCCAGGGTGGACGCGAGCCGGCGGCCTCTCCGGGAGCCTGCCACCGGCCCCGGAACACGGCTCACCGGACACCCTCGCGTGGAAGCGGCCCGGATCCGGCCAGACGGTATCGCGATGGCCCAGCTGCTGCTGGTCGGCGTCGTCGTCGCCGGCGCGGTCCTCGCCGGATGCTGACGGTTACGACGCGGGGGAGACAGGTGTTCCCGTGGGTTCGTCTCGCGAGCCGCTGCAGCTGGACGGACCCGGAGAGTGGCGCAGCCTTTAGCTCGGCCATGAATGACGCGCCGTGCTTCCAGCTACTTCGCGGAGGCGGGGCCTACTCGCGCCCACGTGACACCTACCGCCTCCACCCTCTCCCTCTTCACCCTCTGCCCCCCCCCCCCGCCGGCGGAGCCGGTCGTCCTTCCTACCTAGCCGCGACCCGCGAGTTTCTCTATCCCTCCTCTCTGCCTCTCCACGCCAGCTGCCACCACCACGCGACACCCACCACCAGCGTCGACGACGCCACCACCGCGACGTCGATACCGAGCTTGCACCCGAACCTCTGGTCCCTCGGCGTCGCGACGCCGCTCCGCGGATATGCCGATTCTTCTCTCTTGGATCGAGCTCCGTTTGCGTGAACAAGATTTTTTCATCGGGGAAGCTTTTTGAGGATGCTGGGGCTAAGCGGAGGTCTGGGGTGGAACTTTTGGAGTCTGAGGCTTATCTTTGCCAGGACTGGGGTTGCTTTTCAAAGGAGGTGGTTTTGGGAGGTGATCGGGGCGGGGGATGTGCAAGTCTAGGTGGTGGTACCTGTGGAGATCATAATTTATATATGCGTGGTGGATTCCTTTTATTTCGAGGATAAAGTTTGCATTGAAATGATAGTAGACGAGGATATCAGTAAATTGAGGATTCAGGTATTCAGTTTACTAAGTATCGTTAAATAGAAACTGACATAGGATAATTCCATCTTAGTGTGAGCAAAATTTAAATCAATTAATTATATTCAGGATCTCCTACCTGAGGTAACAGGGCTATTTTGCTTTTGTGAGATAATTTTGATATTACGACTATATTCCTCAATTTTCAGGGTGGCCGAATAATTTTCTCGGGTTCGGCGAATTTTCAGTCGACATGGGGTGTTCCATCGTCCATGGTCAAATTGGCGAGCCGGAGGAACCGCCTCCGATTACGAGGCGCGGAATGAGCGTGCACGTCGACACCCCCGCGAATCGACCGAACCGTAGACGCAAGCTCGTTCTGACGTAACACTTGTTGAGTCGATTCACCCCCGCGGCCGACCTCGTCCCTCGATGGGCATTTCGCAAACGACCGGGGGATGTGCGAAAGAATTTCTGTTATCAGCCTGGACCAAGTTCATACGCGGGATAACTTTCAGCCCGTGAACGATTTTTATCTCTCCTTAGCCTGTTTCGTTGCCTTCGAGATCCGCCCGAAGATATTAGACGGTAAATGGAATTATAATTGGATCAACGAATTCTTCCGTTCGGTATAAATTGTCGGAGGAAAATACAGGGTCGTCTTTTTCTTTATGTGAAAGGATTCGGTTGACCATGACGTCTTATTATCTTTTCTGAAGTTCGTTAGCGTTGATTGAAAACAATCGATAAACAATGACGGATGCTTGTGCCGGTGGCGTAATTCGAAAAATTAAAAAAATTGAATTTATGATTTATTTTGTAATGTGAGGTGTTGTAACACAAAGTAAGTGAGGAACTTGACTTTTTTAGATGTTTCACTTACCCCACTTTTATAATCACAGGCACGTTTATATCATTAATTACAACAGTGGTTTTTCCTTCAAAAATATAAGACAGACTGAAATTGTGAAGAAAACAAAATTTTGAAGGGAGAAACAATAATATTAATAACTAAATTATTAACTATTAATAACTAAATAGAGGTTATTGTTGATTAAAAAGAGATAATTGATACTGCTTTCACTGTAAAAACATAGCAAATATGTAATTTTGCAGAAAGAGAAGTTGATTCATTAGTAAGTAATGACAATGGAATGCTTAATATCATTAATACTATTAAGTATTATTGGGAAAGAGTTTCTCCTAGTCGGTTGTCTTTAACATTCCTGTAACATCCAGGACCCCTGTTACAGTGATGTAAGTATTGCAGGCAGCAGTTGGAACTTCTGGGGAACAATATATAAAATATGTGAGGCGAGGCACGTCCTCATAATTCCATCCTACTACCCCAAAGTGTCAGGAATATATCGTCTATTCGACAGTTTCGACAATTCGTTCGATCCTTCAGCGGCGAGGGTGGAATCCAGTAACTACTTATAAACCGAGAATTGTATTAAATCGTTGCCACGTTTCTCCACTAATAAACATTCATTACTTGCTGAAATAAAATCAAAGAATAACCGAATACATCTACACTGAACTCATAAACGAGTAGGTACCTAACATATCGCTAACTCGACATAATTCAGGGAACAAAGTTTGAGGAACACATGCTCACAAAAATCATCCCTTACTTTGCGATTTATATTTTCTGTTCCTAATAACCAGACTTCATTGAATCTAATTGTAATTGAAACCCGAGTAGAATGAAC
This sequence comes from Andrena marginata, assembly GCA_963932335.1. Taxonomy (NCBI): domain Eukaryota; kingdom Metazoa; phylum Arthropoda; class Insecta; order Hymenoptera; family Andrenidae; genus Andrena; species Andrena marginata. The sequence goes on along the minus strand of OZ010659.1, from coordinate 48,279,213 downwards.
TTGAAAATGAAGATATGTCGAACGAGGATTCGCGTCGAGCACAGGCATACATACTCACCCTCTGTTTACCTCGTTACTTTCCCTTGCGCGCTGTACCCGCGATGGGGATTCACGGGAGAGACGAATTATTACTTCTAATCAGAGATTCAGGTACGCGAATGGAAAATAAAAACCGGGTCCAGGCGGAAACTTAAATCACCCTGGGCCTCTGCACCAGGCCCCACCCCCTCTGGTTGTAACCGGGCTGCTACAATAAAAAATTTAATCAAAATGCCCTCTTGGTAATTTACAGCTCGCTCAGCCTCAACCCTTTCTGGTGGCGAGGGCGTCGAGGGGGTGGAAGGCTAAGGGCGGAAGCAAGGCGATCCTGCTTACTTAAACGAAGGGTGTACGGGACGATAGAGAGAAAAAGAACCCCGTAGGAGTCATAGAGGAGCGCGACACAGGCCATTTGCTCACTCGGGGGTGGGTCGTCCCCCGTAAAAAATAATGCTTCTTGTCTTCGCTCATTTGCCACTGTTAACCCTGTCTCGCTCCATCCCCCCGTCCCTCGTAAATTACAAATTAGAACCGTCGTCTCGAGTGTTCAACTGCTCCAGAAGGGGTGCGGGTGCGAGCAGCTTTGGTATTAGGGAAAATGAGGTGGAATCTTTTGCGAATGCAATGGAAGCTTCATTATTCCAGCCTCGATTATCCGAAGTACTCCGCTATTCGAGCACAGGACCAGCTTATAATGTGTGGAGTCCATTTCAGGGGTGGGTTCAGCAATTAAGTGGCCCATAGGGAGACGAGCGTGCTTTTTGCTCGAGAACATTCGATTACCATTAACACCAAGAAGCTCTATTACAAAGTACACCGTAACTTACGACTTTACCCACTTTATGCCAAAAGTCTGCAGATAAGATCCAACCCAGAATTGCCACGGCTGACTCTCTATACATACTCCACATTAAAAAAACATGACAGAAGACTACCAACCCTCAAAATGACAAAAAATTAGTTAAACGCAGTAGGATCCCATAATTTTGTGATCTCTATATTGCAAAAAAATTACCAACCCATAGAACAACTCTTACATTATACAATTATTAAAATTACAAATCCATAATTCCATTTTAGCCTTAAAAAACAAAAGCTACAGAAAATTTAAAATAATATTGATTATACTACTCGCTATTGAATAACCCATTAAAAAACACTGTAAAACAATAACAAGAAATAAAATATATACCCAATGTAAATACAGCTACTTTCCTTTAACACTAAAAATCTTCAAACTAAATTTACTCAGTTTCAGATGATCGAGGGTTGGTAGCTTTCCACGTAACTAGGTCCGCTTGAAGCTTTCCACAAGCTAACCGTTCTGCAAAGTGCCCATCGGCTCGCTGGAATTCAACGGTTAATTCAGCGAACTCGGTGATTACGTTTAGCGGTTTCCACGCTTGCTAGACGAATTAAGAGGCAAAGAAATCAGCTGTATCATTCGAGGCGATTACGGCATGGCGGCTCGATCTTACAGCGAAAGAATCGTTCTGTAATGGGAACTGTATTAGAGAATCCCAGGTGGAGGCGGTTATACAGCGTAGGCGAATACGTAACGTACGTAATCCCGTTTCGAAATTGCAAACGGCTGCTATCGTCGCCATGATTAAAGGGCATATCTATGCACGTCCGATTAAAGACCACGGTCGCAGCAATAATTTATTTACGGCGCCCACCGACTTACGATATCCTGGAACCATTAAGTAGATTCCTGGAGAAAAGTTGGCCCCGCGTGGCCGCGCTCGCCCGGCCTGCCCGGGTACAGGTGTGAGTCGTAATAACATGGCGGGCGCGCCCTTTCACCTCTAATATCCCTACCCTCGCGCTGACTTCACTAAGGCCGCCACAATCGGGCCGCGGGTACACCGCAATCATCCTTACCTCTGTATCAATCGCGCCAGCGAATCATTATTGCCGGATACACTTAGCATTGCGCTTTCTCCCCGCGCAACTTTTGGCAAGCTACGAGTGCACTGCGGCGATCAGTGGTCGGGGGAATGTTTGAAAAATGGGCTTTGTGCGGGGTTTCGAAGAGAAGGCTCAGGATTTGCAGGGCAGATGGGAGTAAGAAATGAGATTGCTAGAGATTGCCGGGAAGGACTGGTGAATTGAATAGAAATAATATTGCGAATTTGGGGAAATGAGAATAGTGATCACTGGTTTATTGGTATATAGGTATTATAAGTTGAAATTTGTTGTAAAGAGCTTCTTATGTTGGGGAGAGAAGTATTTTGATGCTGGGGCAAGTAGAGAAAGCCTATCATGCACAGACCATAATCTCTTAGAGGAATTCTGAACCGTGACACTTGGATGGAAATTGAAACCGAAGAAAGGAAATTTAATTTATAAAACGAAGAACGGAAAACAAGGGTTAATTTTGACATTTTACTCAGTTTAATAAATACCAGGCATCTTTTATGCTCTGGAAGCTTTACACAAAGACCCTGCAGAGTTTGGGATCTCCAATTTCATACCACGCTACTTAGTGCAGTATTATTTTCACCAAAGTGAAAATAGGATTTCAATGACTTGCGCCTCGGAAATCACAGAAACAAGCTTAGTATTTAAAATGTAGTATTTCTACTGTGTAATTAAAAATGGATATTTAACAGGATTAGGGATTTAATAAGCCCTGAAAGCATCGTCGAAAGAAAGCAGCCAGTGTGTCGTCCAAAACTGTAATTTATTTCTCCATAGTGCCAAAATACACTAGAATACTCCGTAATCGTAGAAAATATTATCGGTATTGGTTCGGATATAAGTATACAATAACGTTAGACGCAAAGATGACACGTGAATGACATGACTGGATGACATGAAATTTTTATACGAATGGAGAGCGTACGCCTGAAATGGGGCGCATCGTGGATGGCAGATAAATCGCGCAAGGCTGAGCAAACAAAATAAACGATACCGTAGATCAAAAAGAAAAAGATGCAACCGTATGGGAACACGTTCCTCTAAAACAATTTTCCCCGGTAAATCAATTCTGTTCGTGTCGAGATACCTTCAAAGAATAAACAAGTGGCCCTTGGCAAGTAACCAGCCATTCCCAGCATTTCGAAAATCGACAAAAAACATTATAAAACAGAGAGAAAGGATAATAGTAACATTTAACGAACGTGTTTCCTTACAGCAACGAATAATGAATGAATTCGACGCTTGAAATGACGCTAACTTTACAGATTAACCGACAGAACGCAAACCTACGAATTGAAACCTGGCATTTTCAATGCCAATCATCGTGACGCGATAAGCTTACGCCCGTCATTACGGCGCCCAACTGTAAGATAGAACGTAAACCATACATGGTACTTAACCCTTTAACAGTTTATCCCGGCCGAGGCACGGGCAGAAGAAAAATGAAAAAAAAAAAAAACTTTTCATCATAAACGAAAATATTTGAGAACATAAAAAAATATACGCTTTTCAAATCGGATATTTGAAATTTTATTAGACCGTCAAAGGGTTAAATTCGATCACACGTTCGAGGAATTCGAACGAAATCTTATCGACGCAACGAAGTTCAACCCTCCGCGAACTCACTTGCTCTCTCGGATATAACGCTAACAGTGGAAACTTGTTCCGCTGTTGGCACCGTTCAAACAACACGCGCGATACTTTTGCTTCGACGTAAAGCATACTGGCTCGTAATACTACAAGGGCCGTGGTTCACGGAGGGTTAATCTCGCTTGAACTTTCAAGCAGACGCAATACAAGCAGGCGCACTCTCGAGATTATGCATCCCGACAGCTTTGTCGCAAAATGGCCCGCAGTTTCTTCGATAAAAAAATCCGTGTAGACACGATTACTTAGGTTTGATGAAGAATTTTCCAAGAAACTGTGGGCCGCTGTAAAAGTATCGATTATCGTAATAAAAATTCGCAGCAGAGTCGCCGCGAGCGTAAGTGTATCGTTTTCTTTTTTTTTCTTTTTGGATTTTCTCCCCCCGCCGACGTGCAGCAATACGCACGTGCATCGCCTTATATGATAATTTTCGTTTAAAAATAAAAACCACATGCAACGTATATAATCTAAGGGTGGCTGCTAAACAGCAACGCGAGAAAAGGGAAAGGAGTGAATACATTTCGCGACAAATCAAGCTCGTAGAAGCGTGAGACGATCATGTTACACGATTACAGGGCTAATGCAACGATAATAATGCGGGTGGAACAGAAAGGATCCTTCTTATAGAATAATATATATATATATGTATGTATAAGTAATTATTTTGATTTCTCAGGTACTTTATACACATTATCATAGGTAAATAAGGCAGGTGAGGCCCGTGTTCGTCGAGTCCAGTTTTTCATTCAAGGTTCCAGCCACGTGCCCGTTCGAGGACGAGGCTAGGCGCGTCCAGTGTAAAAAGAAAACCTAAATTCGATGAACAAGGGACTTGGGAACCGTGGAATCTGTCGCGCAATGCGCCACTTAAACGATCGAGTTCCTTGAAATATTTCGTTTAAGTATTACACTGCCCGATAAACCCTGCAAGGTACATGATAATGTTTAGCATTATACTGAGAAAGTCAGAGCAATTTTTCTCAACGGATCATCCTAATTATATTCTTCTACTTTGTGTCTGATACTTAATCTAAACTGTCTTAAATTAAAACGTGGTTGTTGCTACTATTTGAAATGCATTTTCCTTAGTCGAGGGAAGTTTAACTCCCCAAATTTATTTCTCATATCTCCGTGGTTTTGATACTACAATAATTTCCTAAAAAAAATTGCTCTACTTTCCCCGATTAAGTTCTGTCGTCAAGCAAAAGCGACCCCCGAAAGGAGTCGTCATCCTGCAGATCTCAATGAAGTTCGCTCGATCCCATTTACTGGGACTAGGTATCTGTGCAATAAAAAAAAGAATCTTAGGCCTGCAGAGAATACAGGCAACTCTTTAAGTTTCATATCCTGTAGGCTGCCTGCGTGTATGTTGGTTTTGTGTGTTCCGTGTACGTGTAATGCATCGTCACCATTCCTCGTCGCGATCAAGAACACGTAAGTACAGCGTTTAAGGTGCGCACGTAGACGTTTCACACCTTCCCTATCGAACGTCCCGTTCGCATACGGATTATGCAGTACACTCTCTTAAAAACAATAATAATTCAATCGTGGAAGAAATATACTGGTTCCGCACACGCTACGATCACCTTCGCATCACCATTTTTTTCCTTTTTCTTTCTTTTCTCTCGTATCTTACAAAGATATCGTTCGCTGTAATTACACGTTTACGAGAACAGTTCTCTGAATCAAGTCCGTTTGCTCGATCGCAAAGCTCCGTAGAGCCGCGGTTTCGTGGCCCGCGTCGCGCAACGAACAGCGTCGGGGACGCTTGATTCTCACACAGTGGCGCGCGAAATCTCCGGAAATATAAAACACACTTGGTCCGCGAGACGCGTGGCGAATCCGACGGACCGGTCTAAGGTTACTCTCCCCCGACCTTTGATTTAAAATCTGCGAAAGCTTCTCGACAGATGTTGCTATTATTATTATACGCTAAACACAAGAGAGCACACTCGTGAACCTGTATGTTGCTTACACAGTAAGCATATATCTAGTGCAGGATTTCAAGCCCTTAAACTCTGGCCACTGCGAGCGTCTCGTTAAGCCGCGCCCCCACGCGCCTAATGCGCGGTGCAGAACGGAATCGCGAGAGGCTTCGTGAAGCTTATAGGCCTTTTCAGAACCCCTCACCTTCTTTTTTATTAACATGGGCACGAGTGTTACGTCGATGTTTCGTTAGGCTTGTAGATTTTCCGCGATTGGCGGAATATCAAGCGTAGAGAAATATAAAAATGTGTAAAGGGTTTTATGATTGGATACACAAAAGATCGCGCTGGGAATACTTGAAAAGTAATACGAGTTGACTTGCCACGTGAAAATACATCTGTGAATGTAATATTACGTGGTATGTAAAATTTTTTGTGAAAGAATGTTGCACGCGTAGGAACGCGGCTTAAGACTTCTCGATGCCTTTGAATGATTTCAGTTCCAGTGTTCTGAACAGCGTGTTGCACACGTGAAAGCGCGGCTTAACTCGAATCGTTGTTTTTTTTACAAAAGCTCCAGTTTTGTCGCTCTGTTTCTCAATAAAGCATGCACACTTCTGTCGCATTATTTATTGGAAAATGGAGCGATGGAGCTAAATTTTCTCACCTCAAAGCAACCACAAGATAACCGTGTAATATTCTAGGATTAAAAATTGAAAGAATACATTCTCTATCACCTATGAATATCCCCTTCCCTTGCAAAATATCTCACAAAATAGACTTCTTTAATTTCCATTTTCTCCGCGAAAACCGGTACCGTTTTTTCTTCTTATTTAGAAAAAATACTAGTCGACCTTATCGCGCGGTTAGTTCGCTACTTTCTCACCTATTTACACCCACTCATTTTTATTTTCTTTTTCTCATAAAAACGTTAGCTATTGAACGTACGAAATATCGGGCTTTCTGCTTATCGAACTGAATGAATAAAAAAACTCTTAGTCATAGTACAAAAAAACATATAGCTGTGCTGTAAAATGTGACGGATTTTATGTTCGGCTTAAATTGATCACGTCATTGCAACATTAGTCAGAAACTACTAATACAAAAAAAAAAGTAAACTTGTGTCGTATAAACTCGTGTACGTGTTCTTTCCTTAAATTTCTGTTGCGTAGACAGTGAAATAAAATACTCGTCCTCAGTACTGTCAAAAGAAACAAATATTTACCGTACAAAAATAAAGTTTAAAATTTTCCCACACTATGTTTCCTATCACCGATGAAGTTTCACTGCCCTGATTTTCCACCATTCCTTTAAATCGACCAAATTGAAAGATTTCACGAAGACGTGCAATTGAACGCCTGCACGACCTTGCTACTTCCGTCGAAGATTAATCGCTTGGAAAACCACGATCCAGGAGACGATCGTACGGATGAAACTCTTTCAAGCTGCTTAACTAGAATCAATGAGACTATGTATAAAAAAAATCGTGTCCCTTCAAGCGATCCTAAAAGTGTGATAGTTCTATCGTTCGAGTGGCAAGAACGAGGAACACTATTCCACTGAAAGAAGCGAGAACAATCGTCTCTTAAGTCTCTTTCTTATCATCTAACTTCAAACACTTGTCGGAAATCATCCCTAACACGAAGATCACTCGGTTCAATCGTGTAATGTACATTTTTACATGTCCTTATTATCATTTCACTTAGAAAAAAAAACTCCCTTTACTTGCCTCTGCACGCAAACCGAGTAGATTTGCTCGCGGCGCGACGCGTGTCCTCGCGACTCAAGGCATCACGCTCTTCGTGATATATTCTCCCCGAACTTGGCAGTATTCATTTTATCCACGTCGACGAATGTAAAATGGATAAATCGAATATTCGTTAATATTCATCAAGCTCGCCTATCATAAGAAATAAATAATTATTATGCGAAACACTCTGGCCACTAATCGTGGGTGTATCGATGAAATGTATCAATGAAGCGGTGAAATTCTAGAGGAACTTCAGAAGGATGCGTTTTGTGATTCGTCGACATGAGATATTCGACGAAGAAGCAAGCTCTTTATGTAGGATACGTGTTTCATGTTTTGAACACGGTTTCCTAGAATTTTAATGAAATTATCAAGGACTGTTTAATCGGTATCTGGATTAGTTTCATTAAAGAATCAGGAACTTGTGTCTGCAAGAAGTAATCGGGAGATCTGCTCGGTCATCCCTGAAGCAAAACCGAAAAGAAAGCCCTCGACTCTCTAGCTGTTGCATTTATAAGCATTCAGTCAATCGGCAGAGCACGCGCGAAGAACGCCTAGAGGCGTTCCCCGGCTATGGTTAACAGACGCGATCAAAGGATTCCCGCACGCGGAGTGTGCTGGATATTCGAATGGAGAGATTTCATTGGCATGAAAGAAATTCGAAGATTTTCACGCGAAACAACTCCATTCTGTGCAATTTCGATTACCAATATCGAATTGTAACTGAACGCTGACGTTCGTTTGCTGATTGTAGAAGACAGAAAAGAAGAGAAATGATATGAGACTATCGTCAGTCGAAGTAGATACCATTGTAAATACTCCTTCCTTTTTTACACCTACTTGGTCTATCGAATTTTAAGTAGACACAATTTTCTTTCATCGAAATCATACGAAATGAAGTTCGATCGTCCTCAAAGTAGCACTCAAACGCATTCAATGCTAACCTGCGTTCGCAGATTGCAATCATCATACAAAATAAAGTCACTGAAAACAACAAAATGATGGTATTACTGTCGCTTAACATCGCTTGCGCATGGATCATCAAGCGGAAACGTCTGCAGGGCATGGTTTCCTGCACGCACCTAGGCGCGCCTAACGAATCTCTATCCGGTCCGTGTTTCTTATTAAGAGAAAACACGAGAATTGCCTTTCGACTGACGTTAAAATACGACCAATAATACGTACATGTGTATATATATATATATAACTTGCAACATATATATAAATAAATATTTATACTATATAACAAAAAGTGCCACTGTTTCGCAGGCCAACTTTGAAACCTCCCTAACGGCGTTATATTATTCGGTTTGCTGCAGGGTTCTCTGGAAGAGATAAAGTTTCCTCTTTATAAATACTCGTTAACCTTATCTTTCGGTAGTCTCGTGCCGTTCCAGCTTCGTAATGAACGGAGCTTTTAAATGACGGGGAGGTTTCGACCTTTTTAGTTCGTTCGAAGATTGAATTATTATCATCTGCGTGGCTTCGTATTCGTTCGCTCGATCGCGATTGTGGGCATAGTCGGTACCGAAATACGAACTACACTTACCATTCGTTGCTCTTCGCGATTCATAAATACGGTTTCGTAACGATTCCTTAAAAAAATCATCTTCAAATCTTCGTCGATCGTTCATCTTTTGACGTAGCGCTCATCCACTGTTCTGCGCCTTCTACGTCGAGCCTCAGTCACTCGTCCGGCTATTTCTCACTTCTGTTGCTTGTTTCGAACAGTTCCTTGCTGTTCGCGATTTCCAGCGAGCGCACATTTTGCTAGCAGAAACGCGATTCGGCACGATTGTCGCGGGAGAGAAAAGATCAGTCTAACGTTTCGACAGAGATGAGACAGGAACTCTGTGTTTGAGCTTGTTCGTTGTGTAATTGACGAAATATGAACTTTCGAAAACTCTAATGGCAGTGTAAAAATAGAAGCGTGTCGGAAAGGCGACGAGATCGAGCATCGATGGTGCCAAGGATGCTTTAAGGTTGACTGTTTACTGACGCGACTCGTTGGGAGTTGGTTTTCAGTTGTCGTCGTGTCTCGTTTGAAGCGGCGAGGTGTGCAACGTGGCTGTAGAAGAAAAGAAGTAAAAGGTGGAAGTAGAAAAATACGATTCTTGAGCTTCGAAATGAGAAGAAAATTTTCAGATGAATGCCACTAAAGTGGATGTTCTTCAAACAAGTTCAAACGCGTTGAAACTTCCAAATGCTTTTGATCATTGCTCTACAATTGAATAAAATCTCCACCTCAAGAGAGATAAATATACTATTAACACCTCACAAGGCCCCAACTGACTATTCAATAAAATTTCTCTGCTGGCAGACAGCAGAATGTTAAGGAAGTATTAATAACACTGAAAATAACAGCCGTGCACAAAACACACGCAAAATTAAGTATCTTCAAATACAGCGTATCCGATCCAACTCAAACAGCCAATCCTTGCTGCCACTGCCGTGGACCCCGCGCCACGAGTCCGCGAGGAGTTGCCCCAGAAGCAGGGAACAAAAGAATCAAACCGGAATCCAAACGGCAACATCGCGAGTCAACTCAACAAAATCCCCTTTCCTACATCCTCCACTAAATAACTCGCGCTTTCTCGATCGACCACGAACCACGTTGGCAGTGTTGCAGAGCTTTACTCTGCAATTTCCCAGAAGATCGTGCACTCTCCTGGTGCCCGACGACAAGTTCACCTACATTGGCGTCAAAGGCGTGCCTCCAGGAGCACGATCGACGCCAGCTGCTGCTCTCCCGCTCGAGGCGCGCTCGGTGACTGAGGAGCAGAGATCGGTTCGCCCGAACGATCACGCCTCCCAAGTTTCGGCGAGCACGATGCAACGCCGACGGTTTTTACCCAATTGTACCGCGTGCCGTTCTTCTCTCAGACGGGCGGAGGCCCCCTGACGTAACGCAGCTGAGGGGTCAGGGAGAGATTGAGGGTGTTGGCCGCCTCGCAGCAATGCGGCTCTAGCAGGCAAGCGGCGCAGAACAGAGCGACCAGGGCCAGCTGAAATGGTAACGCCGCCCTCAGGATGCGCCAGACCCAACTGTGAGGTAGACCTGGCTCGCTATCGGGGTCCCCGCCGTCGGTCGCGCCACTCTTGGCCGCTGCAACGGCAGCGATCCGCCCCGAGCTCCCCTTTGCCATCTCCGAGCTGGCCTTTTTGCGCTTGCTGGAAGACAGAGCGGAGAAACATCGTATTTACTAGGGCTGGCACCCTTTGCGCTGCACAGACTCGTGGACTTTTGGAATCAGTGGGATCCGAATCTTCTGGAGATGGAACAGGAGGATGCAAAGACTTTATCTCTTGATTTCTGGAGTTCGTCGTTTTTGGATATCAGCGTGCGGGAGTGTGGTTAAATTTGGAAGATGATTATGCGGACGGTAGGGCGAGTGTGAGAGAAGGGGGTGAGAGGATTTGTTAGAAGAAAATTAATGTGAGAACAGATTAGGTAGAAACTTCTGCTACAGTGCTCTGAAACTCGCGTGTCTCAGTGATGAAGGAAATTAATTTATAGCGCCCCGTGGGTGAAGGTTAGACAGGAAAGGGGAAAAAGGTATGTTCTAAGGGAAATCTAGTCAGACATGCAGCTTCTTATTGTGGAACTTTTGATTTCAGCTGCTCCTTGTCACATTATATCAAATTGTAGTTAAAGTTGACATTTAAGCTGAAGTCTACTTTTAGAGAATGTAATTACAGAATGTTATAATTCAGTTAAAAGATGCTTTGTGCGGTGGAAATCGTGCGCAATGTTTATATTTAGTCGAACGCGAGAATGTTATCGATTTTTGCTTCAAATGAAAAACAATAAAACTAGAAAGCATTCCTAGTAATAAAACGGGGAAAAGGGAAGAAAAGACACGGGAGCGTCGATCGTGGAAAAGGGGGCGACGAGTTTTTACAGCTTTCTTTTATGATGCAATATGGCAGGCATTCTATGCTACCGCGAAAAACTAAACCTATTACCGTTGCCACCGCGAGCAGTGATTAAATGCGACTATAAAAAAGGAACCTTCAAACAAAGTTAAATAAGGTGGCCCGGGCGATAATAGGAATTCGGAGTAATTGCGATTGAAAGAGCGGGTCAGGAAACGAATCCCGCCAAGGGGGATGAAAGTAGAATAACGAACACGCGTTTTAAGATCACCGTTTCTGATCTCAATTCTCTGCTGCCGTAAATATGAACGTTGAAAGGGTGGAAATAAATCTTAGGCTCGCTCCAAATCTGTGTATACCTTTGTAAGTTTTAAATAACCAGTGAAGAATAATTATTTGATACCTCTTTCCACTCGTTACAGCAGAAAACTTGGATACAATGAAACAGCACCGCAAACTATTATTTATAAATAATCAGGGATTAAGGGTTAATTGATGTAAGAGTTTAGGATTCGAGTGTTAGAACTTTATCTCTATACCCCCAAGACTCGGTCGAAGTTAATATATGCCAAAGAGGAAATAAAAGTAACGAATGGTCACAAAAGGGTAAATTTCGAATATGCACGGTGTAGCTGCAGTAGAGTGTCGAGTTTTTTAACGTGGCGTTAACGGGGCAGACATGGAAGCGTCAGGGAGTGTTCATTCACAGCTAACTTCTTATATTCAAATGAGTGGACGCGTTATGGGAGTAGAACTATGAACGAACGAGCTCTTGTCCCCGCGTCTAAATAGACGCCTTCATTCTTTGCTTCTCATTTCGACGTTATGCAAATGGGGGAATGCGACTCGAGAAGGTCGTTCTTTATTCCCTCTTAAAGCCGTGGCGTCTCCAGACGCCTGAATAAATTAAAAACCACGCCGCCCCGTGCGTTTACCTTAAAAATATTTCTGGGTACGTTAACGTTTGCAAGGATTATCAGCATTGTAAGGTATGAGCGAAGCATGAATTGGAATATTGAGTGAGCGTGATGGAACGAAAGATTGGAAAAAGTAAGGCGAGAATTTTCAGCTTGGAATCATGCGATGGCATTCAATTGCAATTAATTTCTTGTATTATTGTTAATCTACGTTTATATATGTGCTGTATCGTGGTTACTCCCTCCTGCTAGCTCCACCACTTTCAAATATTAAAATTCTTATCGCAAATGACTTCAGAAAGAAAGGAACAGTTGAAAAGGACACTGAACCACCGATAAACAAACTACAAAATTGAACTATCCTTGTGTCTAAGAAAGAATCGACTTGAGCAAAATTCTTTTGCTACATTTCCTTCACTGATATCGAGAACATTCTACACTTCAAATCCACAAAATTCAAGCTCGAAGCACAAGAGAATACGTGAATCCTTAAACCAAAAATTTAATAAGACCCTCTCTCACTACTTTAGTCTATCCCCAACCAATGAACACCATACGAATGCACTTATGGAGTCTTTTCACTGTGACGCCTTGATAAAGTATCGCTGTTTGGAACTATTTTTGTCACAAAAAGAATGTGTTTATTAAATTAAAGTTTTTTCTATTTATTAATGTGTTTTGAGAATACAAAATAAATTTCTAATTTTTTTAATGCTTGCTTTCGCCAAAATAGGTGGATGTAATAAGCGCTGTAATATAAAAGGCGCCTTGACTACGTCCTCGATTTTGGAGGAACCATGTATCTGAAACTAAGAAACCAAAAAGATTTGTAATCAATATGACTGTCGCTATGGCCCGAACTAGAATCACACATTTTCGTTGTCTACTGCTCCTTTTTGCGCTGCAGAATGATTACAAAATTTACCTAATTTCGATAGTTCAATTTTGGACGTCCGCAAGTTTGTTAATTCTTCATCAATCTAATTAATCTTAGTCCCTGCCAAAGCGGCAGGCATACTGATTACAAATCATTTTGATCTTTTGGTTCCAGATGCACGGCTCCTCCAAAATCGACCACGTAGTCAAGGCGCCTTTTATATTACAGCGCTTATTACATCCACCTATTTTGGCGAAAGCAAGCATTGAAAAAATATGAAAAGAATAATTTTATATTCTCAAAGCACGTATTAATAAATAGAAGAAACTTCAATTTAGTAAACACATTCTCTTTGTGACCAAAAGAAGTTTAAAACAGCTGTACTTTATCAGAGCGTCACAGTGGAAAGACCCCTCAAATAAAAAAAAAAAAAAATACTGAACATAAAATCCTAGCACCTAGAGTACTAGAAATATTTATTGCATCACCGGACACTGTGTGCCTAGTCAACAATCGCGCAAAAGTACTTTCCGAGTACTAATACTAAGTCAAGTAGAATAGAATAGAATACGCTAAATATTCGAGTGAGGCAATAAATATTTCCAGTATTGCAATTCCTACCATCTTCAAATTTCTCACACCCACGTTCCCATTGTAGGCGAACGCCAAGTGTCTTTCCCTCTCAGAGACACGCTCGGTCCATCGCCCAAGTCGATTCTTTCCCCAGTCGGGCAGCGAATAAAAGTGAAAAACGGTACTCACTCGACAAAATGATGGACCTGGCTGCTGGTCCGTTTCGCAGCACGCGCCTCTACGCTGGCAGCGGTGCGTACGATCAGCTCCCGGCACTGCTTTTGGAGATCCCGTAGCTCCGTCTCGGCGTCCTCGACTCTCTTCCAGAGCTCGGTGAGCGCCTCGCTGCCCGGTGCCAGTTGGCTCTCCAGGCTGCGGGTGAGCCGTCGAAGGGCAGCCAGCCGTCGCTCGCGCTCGCTAAGCTCCTGCTCGCTGCCGCTGTCGGAGATCCCGCTGTCAGAGAGCGAGCCACCTTCCTGCGTCAGACTGATCGGCGACGCGTCCCCGAATTTCGACGGCACCCCACTGCTCACCTCCTCTGTGGTCGCGTCTTTCAGCACTGTCCCGTTCTGCAACAAGAACGCGACCAGTCGCCTTTGAGTTTGGCTGCTCCAACGGCGGGGCCTTTTTTCTCGGCTCCGATCATCACGGCAGAGGTTGGTCAAAGGGATTGAGTAGCGGTCGGATATATTCGCGTTTATGCTTGCGCAGGAGTTCTTGTACTGGCGGGGGATAATATATGTGGAAATTAAGGGATGTGCGAAGTGTTGCTCCGAGGACCTCAGAACTTAATTCTTGTATAGGTGGATTGAGTTTTCTTTAAGCGACGATGCGTACAATTTTGGACATCTGGGGTTGCACTGTACGGTGTGGTTAGTGGAATTACTGTAGTTTCGTCCGTGATTTTGTGGTAACGCGAAAATGGAGAGTAAAAACTTTAGATTCGTGTTAATAAGGAGCACTAAATAATAAATCTGTAAGGTTATGTTTAGCATTACAATCCTCCACTGCTAGTGATAAGGTTTATGTTTGTAATTATTCATGTTGGAGCGAATTGTTAGACGCTCGCGAAATAGGTATTATTTAACTATGCCCGACCACATATAGGACACTTCTACTTGCATCGTTCCATTCTTTCCACTTCAAATTAAAACTGTCTACAATGTTCGACAGAATATATCAAGTAGTAACAACATTGTTGCACAACAGCAGATAATATAATTCCAATTTCCACAGGGGTAAGCAAATTTTAAAAGCGTAGAGTGAATGTGAATACGATCAAAATACATTATTCTTTGATAAAAATCCTATTCCAATAACTGATGGAATACTAGATTGAAATTTAAAAATCTTTTTAAACAAAACATTCGCCCGCCAACGCTCGAAACTTCCCAGCGATCGGTTGCACAGAAAATCACGAAAGGATGTGCTTAACCAGTGCCGCTGATTAGATCACGGGATGCTGATAGGTATAAATATACCCTCGAGAGAATACGATACCGAATATTGCATAATCCAGTGTTGGTTACTGCCGCCGGGCAACCGGAAGGAGTATAAGACGATTATATGGAGGAAGAAAGGGGGAGGATGGGGTGCACGAAAGAAAGGAAGCAGACGGTATGCTGCAGGGGCGTACGATGTCAAACAGAACGTCTCCCCGGTAGATTCTGGTCTACCAATCGAAATCAAATATTCAACATTTCGTGCTGCCGTTTTACACGAGAGTCTTAGAAATTTTTTAGAATACAGAAGGAAAATATCGCTCCACTCGTGATCCTAATACACAACACAAGGGGATTGATCACGAAAATTTATTGGGGGTTGAAATGTATCGTTGCCTTTCTATAGAGAAATAATAAATCACGGGTAGGATTTAGGCCAAGATCGTTCTTCCCACAATTGCCTTTGACCCTACAACTGAACGGGTGACGGGTGGTCGGTGTTCAGAGAAGAGAAAAACACAAATCATACGCTTTGTTTTATCTAAAAGAGTGCAACTCCATTTATAGTTTCTGAGCTATGACATGAAATATACGTAAAAAAAAAATTCTACATCTTTTGGTGCACGTTTGATACAAATGCGATAACCAATAAGCGATTTATCGCAAACCTCGAACCTCCACCCAGTGCTGTTTTGTGCAATATTTTTGTTTCGAGCAGCACCAGATTTGAAAAATTCGCCAGAAATAGAAATAGAAACTAACGAACCCAAGATATTATTCCAAGATGTGAGTCACTGTATCAGAAACAAACTCGTTCACCGACCAGCTACCTCAAATTACAAAACCCTGGAACCACAAAATCCCAACGTCCCTTGCCTCGCCCGTCATTCAATTCTCTCCCGAGGAAAAAACCATCGTCTACGACAATCTTCCCCAAAACAATCCCCCCCGATCCTTGTCATGACCTGTGCCAGGCGTCACGTAACCCGTTTCTGGGCTCGATATGAACTAGCTCGCCGCCGGCGCGAGCAGGGAAACCCGAATGGGGGCAAGGAGGGACAGGAAGCCGCGACACGAAACGCTGATACCAGACAGAGCAGTGGTAATAGTAAAAAGCAGGAGAGAGAGAGGGGAAAAAAAAGGGAAAAGTGGCGTGGAGCAGGGTGCGGAGGATTGCGAGAGGAGGACGAAGGCATCGAAGGTGTGGGCGAGGGTTTGAAGGCGAACTAGAAGAGGGGTGGAAGAAAGAGAGGGTTGGTTTAGGCTGTTGCAGCGCCGCAGAGACGGGGAGGGGAGAGGAGGCTCCGGTAATGAAAAGCGCGATCCGCATACCAAGTAGCAACCTACAGCCTAACCTATATATAAAGTCGGTATACTCTTGTATAACGGATAGTAGGTACGAAGTGAGAGCCCAGTCAGAATCCACACCGCCCGAAGGACCAATCACGTAGAAGAAAACTGCGAGAATTCCTTATTTCCGGCCGAGGATTGCAGCTCGCAGCGAGGCTTTCGCTCCCCGGCCAGGCCGAGGAGCAACCCTTGCGATACATCGCTTGTCATCTCGACCCACAGAGGCTGGCGCACCGATGAACTGCCCCCGCTAAGAGTTTCAAGTCCAAGATTCGCGATCCCGAACGGGCCAGCCGAAGGAAAATAAATGCACAGCTTGAGTCGAAGCAGTGTATCCGCTTACGTATTATCCTCCACCCGACGGTATAATTAGACCCCGTCTAATTCGATCGCCGCGTATAATTAGGACTTGGCGACGGGAACGAAACTAATGTAACGGACTAAAGGGCAGGCAGATGGAGGAGGGAAGACGCGTGGTAAAATTGCTGCCGGGTGTTGGGCGAGGAACGCCGAGGTGAACTTCTGAGGGAGGGAAACTAAGACCGGTAGTTTCTGGTTCTGTTGTGAGCCGGGAGTCAGTTCCGTCTAACCATTCTCTGGAAACGCTCTATACGTTTTAAGACGCCGAATTTTCACAGTCTAAGTAAATAACTAATGAACAGAAATGATGATAATACAATATGTAGAACTAGTAAATGAGAGTGGAAATTCTTCTTCGGAGCTTCTAGCGAGTGTAGAACTCCTGAAAACAGTTGGTTCGGATCAAGTGTCGCAGTGCCAAAAGAGTTAAACACCTTTACTTGTCACTCAACCGAGGTACGAACAAAGTAAGAACGATATCTAAATATCACAACGCACTGTCCATCTTTTGCGCGACAACTGCCATGGCACTATCACACCGGTAGTCCTAATCAACGTCAGCTCGGTCCGTTAGCGTCTGGTCCACGTAGAGA
The DNA here is from genome assembly GCA_963932335.1 of Andrena marginata. Lineage (NCBI taxonomy): Eukaryota > Metazoa > Arthropoda > Insecta > Hymenoptera > Andrenidae > Andrena > Andrena marginata. The sequence goes on along the minus strand of OZ010659.1, from coordinate 48,261,941 downwards.
GTTCGGCTAGTCGACAACAGTGTACCCACGGGCTACAACCGGTCAGTCGGGCGATCCAGCTCGGATATTAAATTTGTATTTTTACGCTGATTCCACGGGCCATTCCCGTACGTGAGGCGAAAGGGAATCGTTCGGGCGATTAACGATCCTAGCTCCCTAGGGTGGTCCCGAAGGTAGCCGACACCCCCGAACGGCGACTCGGACCAGGCCGTATGCGACCCTAAAACCTCACCTTCCCTCTGCTCCGCCGTCTGCCCCACACGCGCTTATATTTTATTTAATGCCTATCAAAATTTATGGATTTCCTCGCGGCGAACGGTGCCAGGATCGCGGGTCCGCCTCGAATCGAACATTTACTCGAGCCACCACGGATCGGTCCCCACGATCGCGCTTACAGAGGAACAATGCGGATGCGGTTCGATTAAAAATGTAGCCTACGCGTTGTTGCCACGAAACGGGAACAGTTCGGCGAGAAGTTAAAGTGGATTGCGATGGATCCTGTTGGTCCGGAGCCCGATGTCTAGAATCGTATAAGGAGTTTAAGGAAATAAAAGGAAGATTGACGCTGAGGCTGAGCAATAAGTTGAGGCCAGCAAAGAATAATACCAAGTTACAACTAATTGACCAGCTTCGCCTCTCGCAGGGAAGCAAACAACGGCGGAATCGGCAGAACTATTACCGTTCCACATCTCGTGCCACCCCCGCGCTGGTTTTATCGCTCCAATCGGAATTCCTCCTCCCATTATCCGCTCCTCCCGTTCCCACCTTCGAAGGGCAGAGCCGGATAGAGGAAGCGAGGGGAGAGAACGGGAACGGTCGTAATGTCGAGCACTTTGTCGCGCGACCGGCAGCGTTTCTTCGTTCGTTGCTTGGTTAAAGGGCCGGCGTATCGGGACGAGAAGAAAGAAGGATGTAACGTCGAGTGCATGAAATTATCCCCCCGAGTGTTGTAGATCGGCGGGGCCGAGAGGCTACGCGGATTATTCCGTCTTGACGGGAGTTTGAATACGTTTCAAGCGGAGTCGCGAGTCCGGGAAGGGGTAGGGGAGCGGGCGCCACCCCTAGGCACCGTTCTTACCTTTGTTAGGGTAAAAATATCGTGTCGCGAGCCATACGTCTTCCAGACAGGCGAAATAAGCGCCGGGAACAATTGGAACCAGCGACCTGGCGACTGTTTGCTCCACGCCTTCTCGCGAGATCCCCGTTTCTTCTCTGGCTATATCGCGAATCATTTCCGCGTTACTGCGCTCGCTGAAGAATTCGTAACGAGTGGGCGGGGGGCCTTATTCTTAGTTCCTTTGCACAGCTTTTAAATGGAGAAAGGATCAACGCGAGATTATGGAAGAATTCGAATCCGAATTTGCTCATTCTCGAGCACAGTATATTTCTGCGTCTTGGAAGTTAACTCCTCACCGAACAAGATCACAAAGGGCCTAGCAGAGTAAGCATAGGGAAACGGCCCCAGCACCAATTTTATCATTTATGCTTGTTAAAATAATGCTCTTTGCATGAAGAACTACTGTGAGTAATTTCAGACTTGCAACCCCTCCCGTAAGGGTGATATAGGGACAACAACCCCATACTTTATGATTTTATTTCTCGAAAACTACTTAAGATATTTGAATGTGACAAATATTAGGTACTTACTAACTCTACTAAATCTATTTTTTTTTTTCAAAATTTTGGAGTGATAATTAAGGGTAGAAATAAAGGAATCAATTATTTGAGGGTAGTCTTTGTAAACAATCCCTTAAGTGACACCAACGAAAAAATATGGATAATAGCTAAGTAGTGAGGCGTTACTCATGATTTTTTTCGTTGATGTCACTCAAGGGGTTGTTTACAAAAACTACCCTCAAATAATTGATTCCTTTATTTCTACCCTAAATTATTACTCCAAAATTTTGAAAAAAATGGATTTAGTAGAGTTAGTAAGTACCTAATATTCGCAACTTGTCGCATTCAAATATCTTACGGTCTGAAATTACTCATAGTAGTTTTTCATGCAAAGGGCATTATTTTAACAAGCATAAATGATAAAATTGGTGCTGGGGCCGTTTCTCTATGCCTACTCTGCTAGGGCCTTTGTCTGTCTACCGAGTGTTATAGGAAGGAAAATTAGTCGAGAGACAGTACACGGAGGAAAGAAGGTAACACTGAGAGTGAACCGGGAACGAGGCAATACAGAAGGAAATCGACTTCCTCGGTCGAACGTAATAGGTGTAGCAGCGGCGTGCGACCAGTTATTCTAATCGCGTGGCAGTGAAGGAAAAAAAATGAGCAACCTCGACGTGGAGATATCGCGGGCGATGCGTTCTCGCTCCTGACAATCGGAGCACGGGAGCAGGGCAATCGGAAGTGGTGATAACGAACCTGCCACCTTCTTCACCTCGAGCTACTTTTCTCCTTAAGTCCATAAAGTGGGCGAACCGAAGGAGGCCGACCTTGCCATAGAGATTTACTTTATATGCAAATGCAAGACGGATATGGTGGAAATAGGGGGGGGGGGCGGGGGGATGCGATGGCGTTTAACCGAGACACGATATCGACAAGTGTCATCTGTCAAACGTACCCCTCTCATCTCACCCCTTCTTTCCCTTCCCGCTACTTCCGGATAGCCTGCCCCACTAGCAGATCGCTGGTGCATAAAATAAACTTCTTGGGGCTCAGAAGTGTGAAGGTTTCTTTCGAATTACCGATACGAGGAGCGATTTTTTTATTGTAAAAGTTTTGCTAACACTATCAGTGGTTAATCTGATTGTTGTACTGTGAAACAATTGAGGTGTCAATGTTCACGAAAGGAATGTAATTCGTGAGAGAATTGTATCGCGAAGGTAACGAAGAGAAGTGTTTTTAAAGTTAGTACACGTTTCCAGGAGTATTCTATATTTTCGAAAAATTTGAATCCGTTATGCCAGGCACAGTGCTCTTCCAATTCCACTGGGAAGGATCCTTTACCGTCAGATGCCACTTCGGGACAAAAACAGGGCCGGGCAAGAAGTTCTCCGCGCGGAACAGAGAAGACGAACCAATAAACATGATTCGCCTTATAATCTCGTCTTCCTTAGAACAACCGTACATCCCCCAGAGCCCCTCTCTGCTCGCCCAATCTAAGCGGGGAAATGGTTTTATGCACACAAGCGATGCCCCTGGGAACCGTTATCCCATCCAAGGACGTTGAATAATTGCTGGCAGCTATCTAACCGATTGAAAATCAAGGATACCGTGGGAATATGTTGACTGAACGGTTTTGGCAACGATTTCGTCGTTCGAAATTTGCTCACATTTAACGATTGACAGCAGATGAGCTTGTGAATTTAAATAGTAGGTAAACCAGGAAAACTGTCGATGGAGGGAACCAAATACCGTTTTGCATTGTGTAACAATTTTTGGAGTTCCGTTAAAAAATTCTCAGAACTTAAAAGCATTCGTAGCATTATTACCCAAGTTTATTCTAAAAACTTCAAAACAGCTGTAATGTTACTGAATAGTCTCTAAACACGAAGCTACACTTCACGAGCATAGAACATTGTACGGTACTATTTTCATTGCAATAGAAAAAAAATGAACTTCTTAAAGGATTCAATCATTGATGAGTAAACGCACTCACAATTACCAAAACAATTATCCCACACCCCTGCCTGCTCCCTTCAGCCGCCAGAATACCACCAATACGCCATAAAACGCAGAAACGTAATCCCTCGGCCGGATCCAACATCCAAATGGTTCTCGCGCGTGAAGGTCCGAGGCAATCTCCGAGGAAGAAGCACGATCAAGAGCGAGAGCCCCTTAGACGCGGTAATAGGTATCATAGCAGCGAAATAAAGGAGGAAAGGCGTGATCAAAGTATGAGGGATGCAAAGGACCGAGCCGCGGAGTGGAGGATAGCTATTATCCGAGTGGAAACGTGGATCACGATGCAAAACGCTTCGTCTGTGAGCAGTTAGCGGCCCTTGTCCGCATCCGAGTCCTCCCCTTTAGCCATTCCTCTAATCGTCACGCCAAATAGACGGACGACGTACACGTACGTCGCGATGGAATTGGTCAACACTGATTGTGAGATTCGAAGGCAGATAGTGCGCTCCGGAGCCTGCTATTGCAACGTGGAAAACAATTTTATATCTCGGATAACTCTCGTCGTTGCGCTTGTGCGAAGCCAAGTGAAATTAGCGATAGAGCCGAGTGTTTGCTATAACTATTTATACTAACTATTGTATCGTGTGATTTAAGTAAGAGGCGGAGATAGAGCTGATAACATATTATGTTCAATTGCTGGAGGTTCGCGGGTTGCGATGAAAATACAGGGAGGTGAATGTTAGAATTTCAGTGGTACTTCACGCGGAGCTTACAACTGACTAACTCGAATGAGATACGACAAATACATCGAGGAATTATAGCAAGATTAACAGCAAAGATCGGTACGCCGAAGCATTAACGTTGTAACAGTCTCACCAGCATGGAGGGCCAGATGTTCATGAAATAAAACGTTACGACGCATTCCCTGCTCTAGCGGAATCACTTTCGACGCTTTTCATGCGGCACTGAAAAATTTTATCGCCCAACCATTTTCCACGATTACTGATCTGCACTCGTTCCCGAGACGCTTACAACGTGTCATTGAACGAATCGAACGGTGGTGTAAAGATGGACGTTTCGCGGGAATACGAAATCATTTGCTGGGGCTGAGAAACTGTGGGAAATGGCTGTGTAGATTCTGGGGCGATTTAACGCGAAGTCAGAAGTCTGTTTCAAAATAATTCAGACCTAATCATTTTGATAATACCAACCCTCCGAAAATCCTTAAATCCCTTAACACGCCAGTCTACGTCTTGACAAAAATGACTGCATGTTTCACAATAAATTTATTAATATCTTCTCTCCACTTTATTAACAACACACCGAATGTCTATTTTATAAGTGATTTTGTGTAATTTTGAAAGTAGCGAATTTGAAGAGGAAATCGATGATGATAATGAGCGAAAGTAATTTGAGAATGTGAAGCCTGAAATGTTTCTTACCTGAACATTGATGTCCTGCTTTTCGGACAGTAGCCTGGCGACGTGACGAACAGACGAAGCCACTTCTGACGTGGCACCTGCCTGTAGGGCCACATCCAGAACTGCAAGGGTATCCTTATCCCTTCGTAGTGCGCACTGTAGCTCCGCCAAACGAATACTAAACTGTTGGACAGCTTGTAGGGCGCACAGTTGTTGATTGCCCCTGAAAAGATACACAAACGCGGTTTAGAGTATACCAAATGAAATTTATGCAACTTGCGAGAAACTTCGTGAGAATGCAAATCAATTGTCCTTGTCATTCTGATTTGGCTTTACATCACAAGTGGTGCGAATAAATAGCAGGGGAAACGACGTAGCAGGGAAAGGGCCAACAGACAAGCAATTCTAATTGAACTAATTCGTGCATTCTTCTGCGCCACTGTATCCTTATCAATTTATAGTCTGAGAAAATATCGATCGCACTACTTGCCACAGCATTTCTCTTCAGAATTCTCGAAACTTATAACACCAATTAAAGTTCCCGTCTCCTAGACTTCTAGTACATAATTTTGTGGACAAAGATAATAGAATAGACATTTACGAGACAGCAAAAAAACATTGTAATGCGAACTCTAATATTTCGTTTGATTGAACGATAGATTCCCTGTATATTCAGCAATCGATCACGTCGATAAACATCCGCTGTTCCCGATTCGGTGGAATCGGCGCGAAAGCGGTCAACAAAATCGAATGGGGCAAAATCGCGCGGCGGGTCAACATAATAAAAAGTGGAACGAAGGCAAAGCCTCTCGGCAAACAGTAAGGCGGCAAATTATTAGCGGATCTCCCCGATGGCACACTATCGGGCAAATAAAAACACTTTACCCCGGTTCAATCTGAACACCCTCGGGCTTGCACGCGAACAGATCGAGGGAAAGTGGTTTCGCGAACACTCCACATTGGCGTGCGACGTCGAAAGATTACCTTAATTTAGCGCAGAAAAGAGAATAAATAAATCACAGTTGACGTAACGCCGAATAATCAAATACGAATTGATGACGGATCATAAGAAACTGCAGTGAATTGCAGTAGTCAATATAGAATTTTCCGGTGGAACAAATTGAATTGAAACAGAGCCGAGATGTTCCTCGAAGTAATGACGTGTCGAGTGTCATCGGGCGATTTGTACGTTGTACGGAAGAGTCGCGCGCGCTCGTGCAAAGAATAGGAATTTCTGGGGAGCAGGGTCGACCTTTGCAAAACCCCAGTGGGTCAGTGGTAAACCCCTTTGCATGGGTCAGACCCCCCATCAGACAGGGGAATCAAGCGCTCATACGGCAATTAAAACGCGATTCCGGACTGTTACGCTTGCGACGTGCTGTTTGCTCGGAGCACGTATCAATTTCAAGGTCCGTGATTGCTTATCCGCCCGAGATACTTTCGCGGGGGGTTTGAAGATGCGTATCTAGCTCACGAAAGAATTTAGCCACCAAGGAAAATTAATGAAAAATATACCACCAGATATTAACGAACTCTGTTATCATCTTGAAACTTGCTATCATCTCCAATAGTCGTTTGAATTACTGCTGTTCTTTACTTGAATCGTACGAAGATGCGTGTCCGCGAAGGAAGAAATAGTCGAGGAAACAGGGTTAACGAAATATCTGTGTAATACTCGATTCTCAGAATTCCGGTCACTTACGCCGTTACTGACGACAAACTTTCACATCGCAATGTACCCTGAACGAACAACGTCCAAATAGGCGTTCCTTTGGTGTGCCGGACACTTTAGAAATATCGAAGATTAAACTGGCGATCCCAGCTAAAACTAGTAATCCCGTGACACGGGTCAAAATCCCAAAGATCAGAGCCCCCGCTGCCGGTACCTATGCTGTGTCCACGGGTCCTGGTGTGTTTGCTCTGGAGGCTTCATTGCCTCTCATAATATTTGCCTAACGTCACGCGCCGGCCAGCGAACGGTCAGTCAATGATCCTAAACCAGCTATCCCACCGCCCCACGAAATGGTGGGGAAAGGAACACACGGAAGACGTCGAAGAATTGCTAAAGTCGTTAGCCTCTAATCGTACCTAAAAGTTCCTACTCCGATAGATACAGCTATTCATTGGCAACCGAGTGCAATCTTCTAGACGAGACTCTGCTTATTTTTGGATATCAGTCAAAGGATGCTCATCTTCGCACCACTCGTTCAAGTTTTTCTTTCTTTTTTTTCAATAGTATTTAAGATTAAACGATTCGCATTAGCTTGAATAATTGCACCTTGAGTAGTACTCACTTTTGGAAGGTCTCGTCCCAGACACGGTACAAGTCCGCCACGCCGTCTTTCAAAGCCGTGTAGATGAACGACGCGGAGCTACCGAGATCGGTGATCAGTCTGTGCGTAGAGACGTTCAGCGCAAGCATCGCTGCCTTGCGATCCCTCAACGCAGCCAGCTCGGCCTGGAACATTAAATATACATTTTTAGTGGTCGCCTTCTTCGGCTAACTCAAACGAATTGCCCCGCTCTTGCGGAGGGCCCGCGTTTGGGGTGCGAGTGATGTATAAACTGGTCGCAGAGGTAGACCAAAGGAAGTGCACTGTATATCTCTTGCAGTGGGAATAAAGGAACTCGATCTCCTAGGAGAATAATGGCCTTGAGATATTACGAAAGTCACGGAAGCTTATTTTGCGAACAGTAAAAGATTTTTCCACTTTTCGTTTGATACTTATACTCGTTTAATATTTTCCGAAGGACTTCGACAGCTAGAAGTTGACTTGATGCGAAAATACATTTTAAATATTGAACCACGTGTATTGCTTCTTCAGGAAGATATGGTTTTTAGATTATAATAAAATCAGATTCTAATATAAAAACTTATTCTAAAGCGTACATGCTGTAATTGTTGGTTTTGTTTAACTAATGAAAGTTTATTTACGCAAATATTATCTTTCATATTACTGTTCTGGAATGCATGAAAGGACAGGGCTGTAATGTTTATCTCAGGATGTTTATAGCGATAGCATGACCGACCGATAGAGTCCGCGTGCTTGACGGACCTCTCCTCAAGAATTCATTCTGCCGAATCGTTTCGTTCAATAAAGACTTTCCTTCCGAGTGTCCTAAATAAAATCAAGTTATATAAAACTATCAATGTGTCTTGAATCCACGGCCTAATTTCCAACAGTAATAATGGGGTAAGATTCGCTCTCCATACGAGACGAGGTCAACGTATCCACAGTCCAAAGGATAAAGGACCATCCTCCAAAACCTCGCGCCACTAGAAATGTTAATTTATCAACCCACTCTGTGACAGCGTGAATAAAAAAGCATTGAACTCTCCAGCCTCCGCGTTGGTAGCCAACCAAACAACAACCCTACGCCTTCGGTATATGACCTACCGCGGCGTCCAGGTTGCTCCGGGCCAGACGGAAAGGCGTAAGAAGCGAAAATAAGCGCGCGTTTATCAGGGAAAGCATAACTGAACTATAAGGGTTGTAAGAGCGCGCGGTAGACGATGGAGTAACCACGTCACGTTGTCACGTCCCCGTCGTCCTGCTACAGGAGAGGCGACCGACGAGGGCCGCATAAATAAACCCGGGTTTACGACGGCGACGCGGGGCGTAAGAGAACGAAAACGAGAGCCCCCCCTGCGTTGTTCCTCTTTCTCTTGCACCGCGTCTTCCGTGGCCCCTGCGCATCATTTCTCTCGCTCGTCGCGTGACGAGGAGAGTTCGAGAGAGCTCGTAAAGCTCGTCCTTGCGGTCATCGCGAGAACGTCTCCGACGTCTTACGCCCTCCGCCACGACTCCCCTTCCGTGCTCCCGGAGTAATTCCTCCCCCGCGCCGCAGTGGAAACTACGGAATTTACTACTGTTTCCTTCTTGCATTTATATTGTACACCTATCTCTGTCGAATGGTTGATCGTTGAAGGCGAATTTCGAGCGAAGGTGGCCCCCTGGCTTCTTTCTAAATTGAATGTTCCGAGCTTGCGGTTGGGAAAAGAATGTTGGCCGAGCTTTTAGGATACCGCGTGGAATATTCTTTTAAATCTTGAGAATGTGTAGGTAGAATTGTTTTGCTCGACGCAAGAAGGGGAGTGTTCTTTGATGCGTTGAAGTAGTTACGGCGGATATAGGTCAGACGTAATGAGCCCTGACTGCGGCTGACTAGTTACGGGTCGCACTACTTAGACGCAGTGGCGCGCGAAGGTTTCCCGTGGAATTGTGGTATTTAGAGGTGAATGGGAAGTGTCAGTAGCAGTTGCTCTCATAGAACGCGAGGAAGATACTAGCACCTTCTGAACACTCTGTTTTATATCAATGATATCTCCACAGATTGAATTTATATCAAATTCGTTTGGACGAATTCTATACCTTGAGGACACTTTTTTTACAGAACAAAGGAAGCTACGATTTTTTATCTGAAATAATTGAAAATTAAGTTCCCTAAGTTTACAAAACCTACAAATCTACTACTTCTACAACCAGAAACTCACGCCTGACAAAGAAGCTACTCGTTCCAGCCAGCAATGCCGTGCGCAAAAGACAGAGAAACTGTCCCAACCCCCACTGTCAACCCCTGTATCATCGACTCGCGTGACACGCCAAGTCCGAAGGCAGCCACGAATCGATAGTCTTCGTGGGAGCCAATAATTTATGGAAATCCTAGCACGACTAAACGACGGATACAGGCGTGATTCCGGGCACGGTATCAAAGAGGTCAGACGCGTGAAAAGCGGCCATCCGAGCCGGTGTGTGCGTGAAATTCGAAAGACTGAGAGAGACGGAAGGAGCGGGCAAGGGGAGAAAGAACTACGTTGGTTTGCGCCGCTGTCCGACAGCGGCCGCAACGAAAAGTGGTCGGCATTGATATTCCAGGCACACTGCAAAGGCAGAAGCAGCCGCTCCGTGCCCGTTCCCCTCTTCCGTAACCACCCACCACATCGCCTCCTTCCCTTTGGGGGCCCCTGGTCCAGGCTACGCTCTGGAGCAACCCTACATCACCCTCTCTCTTTCCAGCCCATCCCTTTCACGGGCTTTCCCTCCTCTTCCTATCCCCCGCCCGCAGAGGCACGCACATTCCGATCTAATTCAATTTCCAATCAACAGCCAATCAATTGATTCGAATTCGGTGTACAGAGCGGTCGGCGGGCGTTCGGCCGCTGCATGCCTATGAGGGCACGAGCCGCTGCTGCCTATTCTCCTCTTAGACGGGACAATTGGTACCACCGATAACTGCGATACAGGGTTAATGATCAATATTTAATTAATCGACAGAGCTCTAACTCTGTGTCTATGCATTCGAATCGTTTTATACGGAATATAAACGCGCCAGCCCTATGAAACAACGAAAAAGCCACGCTCCGTGTCTCATCCACTCGCACGTACAAGGGCGCGAGCTACTCGAAAAACACGAAGGTCCGAGCGCAGGCAGCAGCCCTTTCCGAAGTAGGGAATTAGGTTTTTGCGCGTCCGCGAATCTGGCCGTGCAACGCGGATCCGCCGCTAGTATTTTAATTGGCGGGCTTTTTAAAGGTCGCCGCGGGGAGGCAAGAAAAACAGCGTAATGCCCGAACGATCGCGCCGAATAAAGGCAGGCGCTGCCACTCGAAATAGCTGGCTGGCCGCGGTGCTGTACGTATCGAAGAGTTGGCTAACGAGCTTCCGAGCCCGAAAGCCTTTCGCGATTAACCTCGCCCCGTGTTACAGCCCCGTGATCTGCTTCCTGACCGACGTCGTCGAATCTGTGTACGTGGCTCGTTTGCCAGGCCTTAAGCTGCCTGCAAGTTCGTTACCCGTGGACGCGCGCGGAATCCGTGCACGGGGGCTCGATAATCGTGTCGCGCCGAGATGCCACCGATAAGGGACTTTTCACCGACTGGGCGGAGCTTTTATCGATACTTTCGTCGGTTCGACGGTCTATCCGGCGCGACGCTTCTTTTTTGGGGGACCTGGGGCAGTTGGTCGGGGTATCGAGCTTGCACTGGGGGGCGGGGGTTGATATGGGGTGGCTCGCGCCTTTCCGGAATTTAGAACAGTGGGAAATAAATATCATGAAAGTGGAATATTGATAAGAAACAGTGCGGTTGAATTGTTGAATGAGGTTTTAGGAAATGTCTATGGGTAGTTGAAAGATGCAAGTGTGTAAGCTTGTATGACTACTTGAGGAGAAGGAATGCATAACGAGAGGAATTCTTTGCTTAATCTTGACATAAAGTTCTCACGAAGAAAAATAGTTATCTATATTTGAAGGGTAAGGGGAAAAGGAGGAACGTCTTTTGCATGAATTTTTCGTGATTTTGCAATTTGTAGTATGCTTTGTTGGTGGCAAATGGGATTACAGAACTATCGAATCACGAAGGGTTATAAAGTTCAAACACCCCTGAAAGTTAACGTTGAATATTTAGTACAGGTATTAGTTAAAAGCAGGAAATTTTCACTCCACACTGGGCCAAAATACGGAGTGTTCTCACTGTTTTCCTGAGCATAACCTTCAAGCTTCTATTAACATTTATTCTTGGTGTCATTTACGCTACAGCATCGCGAACAGAGCCGATCGCGCGGATTTATATAATTATGACAATCATAGGCAGATGGTGCCACAGGGGTGTTTCAACATGAAATAGAAGTGTTCTAAACCGAAACCTGTGGCTTGGCAGTGTCCTCGCCATGTTCACGAAATACTGTAGAATGCTAACAATGAAAAAAAGTAAACCCTGGTAAGCTCTAGTACAATCGAATCTCGATCGGCCACAATCGTTTGAACTAAGTGTACCTTACGCAAGCCTCAAGTACTCCACAACGACTCCACACCGCCAAAGTGACTTTCCACGCTCTGCGTTACACATTTAAGACCATACACAAGCAAGGCACGGAAAAGTCTGATCAGCTCCTCTACTAGAACCCAGAAACCTACCCAACGAATCCAAGAACAACGGAAACATAACACAGCAGCAGCGACCCCTCTGAAATAACAAGCTCGTCCACTTTACGTGCACGCAGAAGTGCACGCCAATGACAGTTCGCAGGTCCCCGGAGGACGGTAGTTTTCTCACGGATCGGCGGGCAGACAGGCATGTCCAGAGGCGAGGCACGCACCGGTAAGCGCGAACGATCGCTAATGAGCGGAATATCGAAACGCGCGAGACGCCGCGTTTCGTCTGGAATTACGCAATAACGTAATCAGCGGGGGCCGTGGACGCGCCTAATCGAGTCGCGGCATGCGCCAGCCGTCGCACCGCGGCCGTCCGCAATAGCGTGTACCGGGCTCGATTGAAGCCTGTTTACGAATGCATAATACACACGCGGGACATTCCATTCTGATTCGCGCGCGCGCGCGCGCGCCGCTCGCTCATTCCGTCGCGCTTTTCGCCGTATGTCGCGCATTTCAAATGCACGCCGGCCCCCGGCGCCCTGCAACCCCGCCGGGCGCGATCGTCCCGCCAGCCGAGCCGATTCGTATTGACGGTGTTCAACGCTGAATCGGTACGTTTCACTGCCACCGTTCGTTTACACGCGATTGAAATTGTGGATGAGCACGGGAAACGTATTGACGATGTGTATGGGGCGCTTGGAATTGTGAGCTTCGAGAGATCGAAGACTGGGGATCACGGTTGTCTATGTATTTGACAATGTTAAATTGTTAATCGACGTAAGTTTGTACTATACCTACAGACGGAGTATGAATATACCGTCTGACTACCCCTAAATTAAATTTCAATTCCCTGAACTCCCGCTCTGATCCCACATAAAACACCTGTGATCCACCTAAAAAAAGGAATACTTTATACCCCCTTCTAGGCGCGCTCGATTCATAAAACGCGTACTTTAGAACCCCCCCCCCCCCCCCCCACCCCCATGCATTCGACGCGGCAACAGAAACCTAATCCCCGACACGCGTGATTTCGCCCTCCGCCCGGATCGTCCGAGCGAAAGATCAACCCTTGCTCCCTGAAAGCTTCCAGCGTACCTCCGACCTTGGTGCACTACCCTCGCGCGAGTACGTGCGGCGTATCGCGCGGGAGGGGTGGGCGCGTGCGGCCGCGAGGACGGAACTCGAGCACTGACTCGAGGAACTTTTTCGACCTCTCGGCCGAGCCGATAGCAGTGACCGGTGGGCGGCAGGCGAAGGCATGTAAAACAAGAAGACGAGCCTCGTACGGGATGGGTTTCGGTGGCTAGACCGCCTCGCGGGGCTCCTGCATAATGCAGCACAGCGACGAGTTCACCCGGCAAATGTTGGACGCTAATACATCTTGATGATAGATAGGGAGCATGTGTTTGGTCTTCGCAATGAGGCCGAGAGGGATGCCAGGGATATCTGGTAGGGAGGAAGAGGGTCAGAGGAGCGAGAAGGAGGGCGCGATGGTACGTGATCGAGCGAGAGGGAAAGAGACGAATGGGGGGGGGGGGAAAGACGGCACGGGATGTGGAAGAGTGAAGGGGGCAAGGGGGGAGAGGCTGTAGGTGAAAATGAGAGGGAGAGAGCCTCCGCGGTGGAGGGGAATCGAAGAGAATGATCGGGGGAGAAGGAGAGAAGCAAGGGTGGCGCGGTGGAGGAACGGAGAAGGCCGGAGGAAGAGGGAGGGAAACAGGAAGGAGGAGGAGACGGGGGTGTTCCAGAGGTTTTCCAGAGAGAGGGGTCGAGGGGGCCCCTGCAGGCTGGGGGATGACTCTCGGGGGGTGGAACTCAGAGGGTTGGCTAGGCTCGCCCGCGAGTTGCGATGCGGAGCACGTCGCCGTCAGACGAGCGTACGTGCGACACGACTACGCTTTTACGCCACTCTCTGCCTCTATCCTTGCCTCCTGACTCGTCCCTCCCTCGCTTTATACTCCTCGTCCTCAGCTCCAAGCTTCGTCTTTCCCTGCGCCAGCCTTGCTCTTTTTCTTACTCCTATTTCGCCTACTTTCATCTCGCCTTCCACCCTTACTACATCCTCCAACTGTACTCTGACTTTCACCGACTCGCTCGCCTTCCTGGACACTCGGTGCGTGGCTCTGGGTGGTTTTCACCCTTGTGTGGCGGATACAAGTCGCTTAAGGACGTGGGGTCCGTTTTGACCCGTTTTGAGAATTTATTTAGGATTTTGTAATAAATTGCCGTCGGAGTATGATATAAAATCTCTAGGTTTTTAGACCCTGCATCTGTCAGGTGAGAGCTATTGATGGCGGACCTTGGTGGATGTTCGGAGGTTCGGTGAGAAACGAATGTGTTGCACTGGGATGGAACTAACGGGAGCTGATTATTATGTTGAGGATTTAGAAACTGGGCTTGGAGTTTTGAGGGTGTTTTGTGATTCTAAAGTAGCGATGATTATTGTTCAGGTTTTGGGGTGCTTTCCGCGTAGCACAGATGCTTGTGAAGACTTCCTACTTGTCAAGAAGAGTTTCTGGAATCTATAGGTAACTAGCTTTAGTACTCGGCTTCGCCCGAAATTTAGATTCTGATTTTATAAACAAACCAAATTATTTTCTTGTTTTTTTTTCGTGAATATGGTCACATTCATCTGGATTAGTTAGGCATAATGAGCTGAGGTAAATTTGGTGATCCCAGAGTTTATCGTTGGAAAGTTTTTAGGCGACAAACACACAAACATATAGAAACTTACTGCTTTATATATTAAGATGAAGATTGTTTAAAATTGTTACTAGAATAAGATTGGATATTGTACAGGAGCATTTATTGTTGCACGTTTCACAGGATGATTAAATTGCTTTCATTTTTCATTCGATATTCTGTCACCAAAACGCAAACTTGATGCTCGCACAAATTATCAATTATATTAAATACTTTCTGCTACTGATCAAGCTATCTTGCAACCTTAAACACTGATTAGAAAAACCAACTCTTTTTGAATGTTTTACAATTCCCGGTGCAAGGATAACGCATCGCCATCTACACTGAAGAGAATGTAGAGGAAGGTTCGCGACCGCAGTCGGTAAAGCGTTTCGCTGCCAGTGTTCATATCGACGAAAGAGAACTGGCTGTGCGGATTATCGACCAAGGAAGTGTGTTATCGACTGTTACTACGCTAGGGGAAAATCTAGGGGAATGTATGTCCGAAAAGAGCCGCGCAATTCAAGGGTGCTATTAAAGGTATTTTGAAAAACACGAACGAAGAATGTTACGTATAATCAAACTACTATGGAAAAGTGTTAAAAAAAAATGTTAATTTACCCTCTATCGTTATAAAAACGCAGTGCTCTCCATAACCTTATACTAAACTCCAGCACAAAATACTATTTGTTTTCTAAGAGAAATGATTTTTAAAAAATTACGCAGTGTTCACTGTAAAATGAAAGAATTCGAGTGAAACTTGCACATCGTGACTAAGAAGATACAACAAACTGTGGAAAAGATATTCCCACAAATTTTTCATTTACGCGCGTGAGAAAGAAATTCGCGCAACGAAATGTTACGTATAATTATGTTAAAAGACACTTGTGCCAGAAGCTTGTAAAACTAACGATACATATTGCTAATAGTAAATGATTAGAACACTTAGCCTACTTTAAATGCAACCATAGAACTATGGAATTCTTACCGTAATTCGGTTGATCCGCTCGTCCAACACGTGGGGCTGCTCCAAAACGATATCGTACGTAAACAGTCTGTCGTGTGCTGCTTTGAATTCTGTACGTAGGGCCGTTAACTCGCGATGAAGCGCATTAGCCATTTGCGTTTCGTCCACTCTAGTCGTCAGGGACTCCCACTTCTCTAACACACCTGCAACACAAAAATTCATACCGTTAATTGTATCAATAAACCGAAACACAAGATACTTAAAAACTACGAATTCTAATTCAATCCACCAGCACTGTAAACAAAAGACTCAGACGTTCGTTATTAAAAAAAGAGAAAAGTTTCTAAGCACTTGAATTAAGAAAAAGTGTAATTTTACGCATAAGCTTGCAAATATGAAACAGCAAATGGGGTTAAAGGATCGAAGGGCAGAAAAGTTTCAATTAGAGGCATCCAGTAATCATCTGGTTACACGTTTGTAGTTTGTCGAGCAACAAAGTCACTTTGCAGGCGGAAGCGTTCCATGCAATTACACGGAGCCGTTTCCTTTTCACCAGTATATCCTGATATTACTCTATTATTTACGTCACTCGTGATGCCAGGTTTCCCCAGACGACCCATCATTATGTCAGCGAGAATAAGTGGTCAGACATTTAAGGTCAAGCAGCTTATATCTGCACGCATATGTACCCTGCATGGCTTCAATGACCCGCTTCTTCTTTGATACTTTCTTCGGACTTTCTTCTTTGAAACTATGTTGCCCTTAAAAACGTACGTTGCGCGTGTTCGCGTGGTATAATTTCAGAAGATAATTGAGGGCCTCGCAGCAAAAGGGTTGCAGCTCTATTTCTGTCAGTTTTTTGAGTTATGACGTGTAATACATGTAAAAATAAAATTCTACATCGATTGGTGCACGTTTGGTGGAGATCCGATAACAAATGAGCGACTTGTTGCAAACTTTGAATACCCACTATTGTTTTGCGCAATATGAATGCTCCTGATTTGAAAAACTTACCAAAAATAGAAATAGAAACTTATCAACTCAATAACTACTTATTGTGTGAAAATATATATTTCTCAATGAGCGTTCTCTTTTTAATTAAGTCAAAGCAGTAATTCTATAAACTGTTCTTTCTGATTTACTCGAAGTTGGTAAATATGGAGTTGCATTCCGATTCCTGCAAGGTCCTCAAACTGACACTAACCAGGTACTTCAAATTTAAAATGATCCCTTCCCACGAAAAATAAATAAAACTTCCAATTGAAAGTGAAATTTAAATAGTACACATGTATCAAGTCTACAAATTCAAGTTTAAAGTCTTCTGTAATTTAAATGTGGGTAGCAATTATTAACATGACAAGTAATTATCCCAGAACAAGATGTAGGTACTTTCTTCCGTCGATATGCACTACTTGTAAGCTTGCTCGCTGATACAAGCCAATTTGTCCGGATTAATCAATAACATTAAGAAGAACCGAGTTCCCCATATATTCTATGAAGTAATTAGTGATACGGTATCGGGCAAATTAATCGCAGAATGCGAATGATAGATGTAGAAGTATTTCAACGTGTGATGAATGTTGTCCAAGCAAGAAAACCGAAGAAAAGATGATTAGTAGGCGCGCGTGTTTTCGTAGATAATCGTTTACCAGGAATCCTGCGTTCATTTTCTCCAATAAGAAGGATGGAAATTCGCCAGACCGGATGTAAAAATGTTCTGGCATTTATGCTTTCCCCGAGATACCAGTAATTACTATTTTTCTACTATTTACCAACATCCGGAGTGTTCTCGCGTCGAGAACGAGCGTTCTGAGCGATTATAAATTAAACGGTAGTTAATATCGGTAATCACTGCGTACATAGACTTTCTTCCTTCGTACAATAATTGTCTAAGAGCTCATAGCGCTAGAAGATTAGATTTTCTTCCATTTTTCTTCAGCGAGTTGCAATAAAACGAAAGTCAGATCGAAAAGGTTGATACGTTTGGAATATTTCGAGAAACTCGGTTACCCGGTTAAAACGGAATAAATGAATATATTACGCAGAAATTCGTCTGTTTAAACTAGACAGGTTTCCGTGGATGAAATTTATGCTGCGATTCTAGATCTGCTTCACGCTATCCTTGATTTATAGCTTCCCTCAACGATCCACGATTTTTAAAGTCTTTTTAAGAGGAAGATACATCATGGAACTGTATATTAGAAAATGAAAGATTAGAGAAATAATTGGTATTAGAGTTGATGAATATACAATCTACTTTCAGGAGAAAGTGAGCAGTATTGTAATTAGCACGTTAAGATCTGTGCAGAAGCGCAGTGCAAAAAGTAAAAAGGATTCTAACTACAACACGTGTAACTTCGTAGTGACCCATGTAGAAGTCGAGGGATATCGAATTGATGTACACAGATGGCTAATCGATAAATCACACCGAAATCCCACTTTCGTTCGATTAAACGCGGGCACGTGAAAAATCCGCGAAGTGTCTTTCGGGGAGGATAAATTATTCGGTGAAAGCCGATCGAATTCCCCTTTCTGTGCTACATGGTAACCGTGACCAAGGCATTCTCGAGTAATTACCAGCCCGTAAATAGAAAGAAGAAATGAAAGAAAGTGAATAGATGCGGAGAAAGGGCTGCAGGATTTAGGAAGCCGACAAATTAGAAGCCTTCTGCGAGTGTAATTAGTACCTAATGAACGATCGCTTAATCGATCCTTTTCACATTCCGCTCACGCTGTTTCACTCGTTTGTACCATAATCTAAGGAAAGCAGGATGTTCAACGTTTTTATTTGCCTTTTTCTGAACATTAAAATACTAGCTTCTCTACTCGGCTTCGCTCGAAATTTGGATTCTGGTTTTATAAATAAAAAAAAATTATTTTTCGTATGAAAATAGTGACATTCATCTGGATTTGCTAGGCATAATAAACTGCGACACATTTCATGATCCCATAGTTTACCGTTCGAATTTTTTTAGGTGACAGATAAACACACAAACACTTTATGCTTTATATATTAAGATTTTATGTGTTGCACGTAGCACGTGGGTCATTAGTGACCCATGATTACGAAGTTGGGTATTATACGAATAGAAATTTATTCGAATGAAACACTATTCATTATTCTTGAATAACTTCGTTTTATTAGCAAATCTTATTCGAGATCATTCGAATAAAAATTTATTCAAAGAAAGCCCAACTCTGCTATGAGAAATTTTACACATGTTCCTCTATATTTGAATATTGCAGTGAAATTTTTGTATTATCTTCTAAGGACCCACCTAGAAATTGAAATTCACTCGTAGCACGGAGCGTGTTAATGTCACTAATGATTAAGAAGCAAAAGAGAGCACGCACACACAATACTGTAATGACGAAGATAGACTGACGAACACAGAAGGCCTTCGAGTTATTCTTGTTACTACCGTCATGGATGTTAACGAATGAATTAGATGCAACTCTCTTGGATCTTTGCCGATGAATGGTTTATATTCTTCCCTGACGAATAACTCTGTTATTTGCACCGTTAACACTAGTTAACGAGCGCGCTTAAAACCGAATCCAGTCTTATAATTCTAAGAGCATGGAGTATAAGTGTGAATTGAAATTCTAAACTAACGGGCAAAACGTAGAATCTTTTTCACAGTTTCCGCGGAGAGAAAAAAGAAAACGCGACTTTCACCTGGGCATGGGTGGTTTACAAAAACCTGAGCTGCGCAGCGGACTATGGTCGCCGAGTGAAATCTCGAATTCCACAGGTTCGTAAAAAGGTGTCAGTGCTCCGCCGAACTGGAGAAATAAAGAAAACTCGAGGTTTCCGATTCGCATAAATTTTGCTCGATCTTGATCGAGGATAGAACTGTATTAACAAATGCTTTTATAAACCTGTTTCAATCTCCAGGCATCTTTAATATCTGGAGATACGCTTTATAATTGAGGAAGTAAAATGGTAAACGATATACAAGTCCCAAAGAAACGAAAAATTATTCTTTTTGTAGAAAAGGATGTAAATTTCATGTTGGATACTGTGGAAAATACACTGTAATTGCTAGAATAATTTATTTCAGTTTCTAAACCTGTCGCAAGATAGATCCGAGATCATAACTAACAACGTCGATGTGGTTAAAAACAAATATATACTAAAAACCGCTTGTTCTAAAAAAATTTACCCTGAATAATTTTATGCTTTTTAGTTTTCGAGAGTTTTAATCTCTTCTTTATCTATAACAGTTTGTTTTTAAAATAAAAACTTTTACTATAAACTATTTTATGCTATTTACTGAAAATATTGTATTGTTATTAGAGCTACGTATGTCTGAAAGGTTTCAAGTCGATAGGATATGTGGAAGTGGGTCAAAATTATCTTACAAAATTTCACCCCAACTAACTAATTAACGAACTCACAAGTGACGCTAAATAAAAGCTTCTGAAACGTTTACTTTTGGCACTTACATCATTTACCATCTCAGCTCCTCAATTTACCCGCATATGTTGAGTCTCCTCCATTCCCCATTCTCCGTTACATTTTCATTACTGTTATCAGTCGTATTACCAACCGCAACCTGCCTCCGGCTCAATAAAATCGATATTATCCTTATTGCTAGGTTCTCCTTCCTTTATAGTACCCTCGATGCAAGAGTCACGCGATGTCCTCAAAAAAAGAGTCAGTTTTCTAAAGCACACGCGATCCTCGATACCGCTGTGCACCTTGCAACGGATTATTACAGCCACATTAACGAATGTATCAAAGGACAGGAACACGGCTAGAGGCGAGCACAAAAGGAACGCCGCGGGTTTCAGGGGAATAAAAAGGTCGACTGATGGAAAGCAATGAATTTCACACTGACCTACAGGAAGCCATGTAGAATGTGTGGAATAATTGCGAGAGCGGAGCGGCAATATGTATCGTGTGTATTACATGTAATATACGATCTGCGTTATCACGCTCGAACGAGTGCGTTCAGTAGAGCAGAAATTGCTTGCTCTTCCTGCAGTAGCCATCCTTTTTCGTGGCCTCGGGATATCGTTAGGTAAAGTTGCATGGAAACTCGGGATGAAGGTATAGTAAAGAGTAGCTTGGGCTGCTCGATATGAAATACAACGGCTAATTGCTCTTTACAGTGTAATTTTGTTAGGCGAGGATATGGCAGTGATCGAACGACGAAAAATGGCCTTGTTGTAAACGGCAAGCTGTAAATTGGAAGATCTTTCGGATAAATTGTAGTTCGCGACTAATGTCGTTGCGTAACGATTATTATCCGAAGCTTCTTATTTAGAGCGAACTTATGTTACAGTAATGTCGGCAGGCATTCTGATTAGTGCCATTATTTATAAAGAAAGTTTGGTATTTTGTATACCACCCTCGTGATTATTGTCCAAACGTGGAGGAGTGTAAAATAGATAGGCATTAGATGTACACAGGCAAACAGTTCAAAAAATTGTATTCATTGTCCTTGAAGCAACCCCATTGTACAGATTAATTGAGCCGTTGTTTTTGAAAGTGGTATAAGTCGGTTATTCATACATTGAGATATTTAAGGGATTGCGTTTGAATCAACTTAAAAATATTCGCATTCGTTAATCAATTTGGGTAATGTTTCTAAAACTATAAAGTTGTTAAATTTTATTATGGAATTCAGTAATCAATAAAAATGTTTAAAAATAAAAAATAAACGATTTTTTAGCTACAAATGGACTTATATCACTTTCAACAATGACATATTATGAAAAATATAACCAATAGCAATTTGAAATTTATATTTTAATTCAAGTTGGCTTTTGTGAAATGTATTTTTTAATGTAAAAAATGATAATTAAAACGAAGACATACGTGTCTTCATGAATTACAAGTAAACGAATAGTCGAGTTTATTAAGAAATAATTTCAGTTATATTATAATGAATTTATAATTAAACTAGTATGAAAAGTACATTACTTTGCTAAGGTAACTAATAATAAGAAACTTATTCATATTTCAATCTTATTTCTCCTTTACACTTAGCATAATGAAGTATTTTTTCCAACGAAATGGACTTATACTACTTTCAAAAAAAAACTCCTGCGATAACATTTTACAGTTCACCTATTTTTGGTTAATTTACAAGGATATTGTACACAATTGCCTGTGTGATTATAAATATAAAAAGAGGATATCTATACCTGACTACAATTACCATTAACTCATCTTTTTTTTTTCAAATAATGCACTTTCAAAAACAGCGGCTCGATTCCTACTCGAAGCTCTATTTAAACAACTTGCATTTAATATTCAACTCTGATTCATAGCAATAATGGCGAGTCATCCTAATCCAATCCATTCTAACAAATGAAAAATTTCAAAGCAAAGGTTAAGGACAATACAGAAAAGATACCATCGCACGCAACACTATTTCGAGCGAGCTTGCAATAAAATGATCCAAAACGCAGGATACATTCAGAGCACTCCTTTGAAATCGAAAAGATACGAATTACCAACGGAGTAACCAAAGCTTCACTGTTTCCCGGCGCTAAATGCATCCCTCAACCAGGGCCCCATTATTCTGTTTTACAAACTGCGCAGATGCTGGCCTGGCAGCGATGCGAGCCACGATACAGGGTGCCCCATTAACAGAAACGGTAACTTAATTTATTACCGTCCTCTCATCGACAGAATCACGGCCGTTCGCGCCAATATATTATTACTACTTTCTCCGCGAGCGTATCCAGCCATTTATCACGTTAGAAAATGAATAACGAGATGGGGAGATATAGCGTCTCGCGCCGATGACCACGGCGCGTCTTAATGATTAATTAACGGCCCTCCCCAGGCCAGCGAAAAGATCTCGAAATTCCATGTACGTACACGCGAGCGGCGCAGTGGTACGTCTCAATCCTTCAAGCGACACAGCGTGTCTGGATGTAATCGTTTATTCATAAGGCTGTCTTTCACCAGCGTCATATCTATCCTGGACGCTTTCGTTCCGATCCGCCACTTGTTTACAGGGCAATTTACATAATTCCAGCCAGCGTGCACGCGTTAATTGGATAACAGTTCTGCGATCCTCGTTCGTTTCGGTTGCGATCGCCTGCCACCGGCAACAGGCTCCTTTAAATTCGCGCGCGTTTTACGGGTAATAAGGCGATTAGGGGCGCGAGTTTCGCGTGTCGGTGCACTCCCACACGTCGCGTTACGAAACGGACGCTGAAACGGGTCAACGTTAACGCGAGAATGAGTGCAAGCTCGTTAAATCGAATGTGTACGGATGTTTCTGTGCGAGGGGAACAGTCGAGGGAGGATTGGGTGACTGTTCTCGGGATTTCTATTCCGTTCTTAATCCTTGACCGAGTACCTTGTGCCTTTGTAGTCCCTCTTACTCGCCTGTGGGGCCTCTATGTATCCAGATGAGATTTCACTCGGTAGGTGATTCATTAAGGTAACGCTGGATTTTTATTGATCCTCAAAGATCGTCCATCGATAATTCAGCAGAAATGGAATTTCTGATACGAATTTACAGAGTATTTAGAATTTAGTAGTCACGTTGTTTCTATTAATAAAAGCTTGGCGCGCCAATGACTTTGAACTAGAAAGAGATCGCCCGACCCAGTTTACTTTTACTAATATTCTGGTCGTTGATATTCATTGCAAGTAGGATTGGAATGCGTTTTTATTAATATTGAATAAGGCTTGGTTGAATTGTGAAGTTGTCGGGGAAATCTCAGCTGTTATATTTTAAGATTGGATATCTTGCGAACTTTTTAAGATAAATATAGAATATTCTTTTTTATTATTCTAGGAATAATATCCCGCTTGTCCAATTCTGTGAATGTGGTTTGCAAAGTGTGGTGTAATTTATCAGCCAACGCTGAGAATGCAAACGCGGATCGATAGATGTTATTCATAGCGATCGCGTCGTGCAATTTTCATTTTGCTTAGCTTCAGATCCACGTGCACTTGCTCCTGTCGGTCTCCACTCCATCAAGTGGTTCGATTTATTTAATTGCGCGGCTGGAGAAAGAAATAACAAACTTTTTCCCTGAGCAACTCGCATTTGGAGCGGCCGAGTTATTGGTAAAACGAAATATCGATTTGGTAGGTAACGGGACGCTGACAGAGAAGAATATCGGGTAACCTTCCGGTATGATGTCAGCCTTTGAATATATATTACTGCTCCGAAACGCGAAATAGCGTGCTGTGCAAACGTCTGCGTCGCGTTTAAATAAACAGTGTAAATTTAGGTTAACGGGTGGATAGAATTTTGCACGATATCCATCAAAATCGAAGACCAAGTCTACGAACAATTAAAATGAAAATTCGATAACATTTAATACTGTAAAAAACATCAAGCCCTATTCTTAGAATTCGCAATATTCGACCACGCAAGTATACGCAAAAGAAAAAGTAATTAGGTCCGAATTCGTGCATATAACAACTAAAACTTAAGCCAAACAAAAATTCAGAAGCTTCTCCATTTTCCTGCTCCTCATCAAAAGTATTCGTCAGCGCATTTTTCGAACCGTGAGTAACAACTGATGATGTCTCCCAAGCATGCGCAGTTGACTCAAAGATTTTAATTAAATCAACAGTTACGCAATCAGTTTGATACAATTACTTCTTCGCTATTCTCTGTATTTCGTTCAGCAGAATCAACGAAATTTCAATGTGACTTGTCCAAGGCCAGCCACTGTGACGTTGGAAAGGATCTACGGCTGGATTTACAGATACGGAAGCGTACGTACTGGCATCATCGTCTGGCAGATCCTTCGCGATAATCTCCTGGTACGTGAAACAGGTATCCGGTGCGTCTTTCCTGACAGTGCTCTCCGGTTTTGCGAACATCATCGCGGATCGCGATCGACTCTCTTAAGTCGGTTAACCGTTCTCGAAATTCCTGCACCAGTTACGAGCTGCTCCAAAACACCGTGACTGACTTCCATACGCACTAACGGATCCGTCACAGAAAGAACATCGACGAGTTTCACTTTACTAATCTCTCGTATCAAACCCAGCAAATCGCCCGAGTTTGCCAATGTAGAGCTGAAGCAGTCTTTGTCAGCTCGATCGTTCAAACGTCGATCGAAACTGTTATAAGAAACTGGAAGATCGGAGCTAAATTAATGATTAACTATCGTTTAAGCAACGACAGCCTATGCACAATTTGATTACTGACTCCTTCAAGTTGAATTCAAATAAGAGACACAGCCGATCTTTCAGGGTAACTTGATTCGCGATTTGATCGTTGGAACCGCTCGACTTGGCGCGGCCAGGTGTCTGATACGTCAATTGACGCGTGGTACGATGGATCAGCTGTTGCGACACGAACGAGAGGCAAGCGACACTGCCCGATGTGTTCCACGCGTGAGGGAAACCAGCTACTGAGCGCTCGCCGGACGGACGATTCTCCCGCAATTTCAACGACGGAGACGAGAACGACCGAGTACCGGTTCGTGCGGCTCCGTCGGTGGGTGCCTCTTATAAGGCGAGATTCGAAGGTGCACCGATGCACTAGCTCGCGCAGCACGTCCACCTACGCGCGTGCGCCCACGCGCCACGCCAGCGAGCGGAGTCCCGATTACAGATCCCGATCGATGTATAAAATGAGCAAATACGATCACCATCGCTCGCGATCTTGGTTTCCTATTTCTGACCTCGGGTGGGAAGGAAATAAATTTTCACGGCTCTGCGGAATACTCTTCGCTGTCGATGGTTTATTGGGTGATCGTGGCGTAAAACGCTACTGGAAAGTTATTAGAGGATAACGTCTTGTTATATTTATTTCCATTTTAGAGGAGTGGTTATTGGATACGAAGATGCTGATAACTTGAAGATTACTAAATTGGTTTACCTTGTTCTGAAGGCTTTCTTCACGGTTACCACTTTTTGGGTACAACGATTTTAGAATTTTTAGTGTTTTTAGTATTGTTGCAGTGTTTTTTTTTTGGTGCGATTGCTTGAGAAATGCATATTACGTGGAGAGTTGTGGATAACTGTAAAACTGAAATTAGTTTCAGATTACGTGGCGTGCGAAATGTTAATTGAATAATAAATGACTAGACACATATTGTAATTAAGTGGATGGTTTCTTTGTGTCAATTAAATCACGTTAAATGCTAAACTAAGTAGTTATACTTGAAATGTGTATCATCGTGTGATGTACGTCAGAGTTAATTGGAACCTCTACGAATAATTATTGCTCGTGCTTAAGTACTGCGTAACGACTGCTTGCTACAGCAATTAAGCAAATAGAATTTACGGGCATAGTGAACAGATCTTGAAAACATTTCATGCTGCAGGCAGAAAAAAAGGGTGCAAAAAACAAATATAATTCCGTTATAAGTATTATATAATTAAGCGTAATTAAATGAACTGAATGTATTTAAGATAAATGAATCTAATTCCGTGGTAATTCTATTTTAGTACATAATAATTCATGATAATAAGAGATTATTATACGGAATTTGATAAACTTATTACGCATGCCGTTCTTAATCAACTACTGCTCTGCAAATAAATTTTCATATGTAAAAATAATTCTGCGATACGAAAATTCTAATTGTAAGATAAATATCGAGATCGTCGATTAATACACTAAAATTCTACTGATATAACGACACGGTCCTGCAATCGAAATCTCCCCTAAAGGTAACACAAAAGAAACAATAGAATAATTAGTAAGAAGCCACAAGAAAGCAGTGTTTATTACATAATAATTACAAATCGACGTATACAAAAGTCAACTAAAAATGAAGATACTCTAAAGGTCCGTTACAATCGCAACTCTTTATCGTCGCGAGAAAATCAATGTAACGAGGAAAAGTATCCACTAAAAATACTGTATAATCCAGCCACGTTAGAAAATCAAATATTGATTTCGTACAAGACGAATTCGCGTACAATTCGCGTTTCCTTTTGCAATATCTACTTTTCCATTGAATAAAAGTAATACAAAGGCAGTACATGAATTTTAAATCAATCTACGCGAAGCTTCTGACGAAAATAATACTTATTATTGGTCAACATTTAATGAAACTCTCTCTCTCTTTCCCTCTCTGAACAAACGATTTAACACATCACATTACATAAAATTGCAATGAGATGCTTGCTGCTCGCCAAGAGCATAACGTTCGACCAAAGTGTAAACATGAATGTGCAAAATAAATCAGTAACTGAGCATGCAACTAATCGAGCTATGGTTCAGGCAAAATGTACACATGCACTTATATGTATACATATACGCTATATGAAGTCTTGTTTCATACACGTTGCTTTCGTGCGCAAAGCATATGCAAGTTAACTTCTAAATTTAACGATTAAATTACCTTTCTAATGGAAGATAGTCAGTTTCTAAATAATGTATGCATTAAAATTTCGAGATTTTATACGTGCACGACGTAGCATGAGAATTGAAAAATATTAAGCGGAAAACTCAGCGATGCGAGAAACTTGGATCACTTAACATGCTTCACAATTTAAATTCCACAGAATTTTATACAAAATTGATCGTCGAACGAGGGTTAAATGGCTAACATCGTTTTAAATGCATACACCTTTCAAGAATACGTCTTATAGAGTAGGTCGAAAGTAAAGTTGCATATTCGTTATGCTAATTGATGCATATCAGTCTTTATAAATAACTTAAAACAGTATTTACACATGAATTACTGAAACGTCGTTTAAATTTACCTTGCTTAGGGATTTACACACGTAAATGAACAAGGTTTTTGTTAGTTACCACTCTTACGGATTTTACGAAACGTAAAACCGACTAATTCTAAGTTGATAAGTGTCCGCGATACAATTTTAAAGGCTACGAAACGTTTAATCGTACTTTGATACCAAAGTGTACGAAAAACTGTTCTGAATATGTTTAATAATCATTTAAGGTTTGCAGGACGTTTGCATTAGTACGAGATAAAATTCTCGCGATAAAGCTGTTTATTATTTAGCTAGAGTCATTGAAAACTTCTTAGCTCGAGGATCTTCTGAAGAAAATTGGAGAGAGAAATAGAAAAAGTGATTGATTTTGAAGGGAGCACGCTTTTCTGCTGTTTCTCTCCCTTCATAGGATATTCGATGTAGAGTCGAGGAGCTCGGATTTGGGGTTTTAAGAGAGAAGCAAGAAAACAAGGCCGCTTAGAGCGGTAACTAACACAGCGGCCATGTAAGACAACGATACAGAGGTTGATCGTCGTTGAATGTGATTATTGTACTCACCACGAACTTGTTTCACATATTTTTCGCTTCGGAACGAATTGCTCACGGACTCCAATAGCACGTGAAGACACCTTAGATTTTCTCTGCACGCGCACTCGACTTCGGCCTATAACAGAAACAAGTAAATCAGTAATCGAGAAATGAAATTTCTTTACTGCTTTCGTTGCTGCAAACAATTGTAGTATCATATTTCTATGTACTTTAATATAGCGATACATTTGCTGGTTCCGTAATAAATTCACTGATGTAAATGACCCTCCAATTGTTTCACCTCTCTTTTGAATGTTTATCTTCTATCATGCATAAAAGCGAATAGTTTTATTTACCTGGCACTACCTGATTTTCATTACTTCCACTATTTGGAAGTAATGTAACTACTAAAGCAGAATATATATCACGCTACGTACCTTCCCAATGGACAAGACCAAAATGAGCACATGTAACGAGCCAATGGTTTGTTGACAAACATTACCCAAGCAGGATAAGGACAGTGCTAGCGGGAGGCATATGAGGACAGGTATAAGTGTGATTGTACAGCAACACCTAATTCTTTTGTTCGTGACTTAGCATTCATATATTTACTGCAACGATACAGTGATTACTAAAGTACTTATGCATCATCGATCAACTCTGAGAAATTCCCTCGCTCCTTACGTCGTAAAATGTAGAATATAAATCATATTAAATTGTGTTTTTTTTTTGTACATTCACCCTTTAAATTTTCATTCTCCACTTTTCCTACAATTGTATTAGTCATAAGTACTAAATGATTCTGTTTGCGGTCGCCAAACACAGACGATGTTAGGTGAACGCACACAGCCACACAGACGGAAAAAACAAACTTTCATATTAAAACGCTTGCAATATAAAACTGTTTATTCACAACTTTACAATATTCCTAGCTACTAAAATCTTTCTCTATTTAAAAAATGATCCGTCGCAGTCTGTCGCATACGCTGCACTCAAACATTCACTCTCATAAAACTCGCATAAACTACGTATGTATATTACAAACGAAAGCAAGGCTCAACATTCGTGTCGTCACATAAAAAGCAAAGGGAAGCAGCGTGTAAAATAGAATTCTCTGTACTATTCCAATACACAGTGTCGCCATTAAAAGCAATATACATATACCATTTTAACCATGATACGAGCTCATTCGATCAACGTTGCAACCGTAAGATGCACTACTAAAATTATCTTACAGCTGGCGTTCAAAGCAGAGAAGCAGAAAAAGCAAGCTATTCAGACTTCTTGAGATTGCGCCACACAAAGGACGTCATACTAAAGAGAAAGCATTTACTGCGCTCGCAGATACGCGCAATGTTAGTAACGGTCTTACGGTAACAGCGAGCGGCAAAATTGTTAACGTTCTTTAACCACGCTTGAAGCACTTTCAACGCTTTTCGCGCGAAGTAGAACAGAAACAGTAATATACGTACGCAGTCCTCCGCTATCATCCCGTTGTTCTGCCTGAGAAACAGATTTTCGGCGAGCGCCAACTGCGACTGAGACTTCTCCACCACGTTTTGGATATCCTCTACGTCGCTGTCGCTGTCTTCCGTCGTAT
Source organism: Andrena marginata (assembly GCA_963932335.1). NCBI lineage: Eukaryota > Metazoa > Arthropoda > Insecta > Hymenoptera > Andrenidae > Andrena > Andrena marginata. The sequence continues at coordinate 48,232,665 of OZ010659.1, read as the reverse complement.
CAATGATTTCCTGCAATGCACACAATCGGAATACATGCTTTTAGTGTTCGTTATATAATTTAGCATTTTATTTGCTAGCTATTAAAGAGCGTTACTTTTAATCAATGGCTTCGAACGTGACACAGGAAAAGTGGATTAGCGAGCTTAGTGTACTGATCCGATATGCGAAAATAATTCTTGGAGAACCTTATCGATATTGGGCTGGCTATGGATTAATTAGTGGACGTAAAGTGTAAATTTGTGATTCCTTAGGAGGAATAGGCTTTTTTTTATTTAAGCGTAGAAAAATTTCCACACCACTCGCGTACCACTGCCGAGGAGATATTGAAGTGAAACGGCGCGCCGCGCTTTTATGTGTCCGCGCCAGTGGCGCTGAGGCCGCGCCAAATTGAAACAGTGAATTTAGAAACCTAAGTAGTTATCGCGGCTATCTTACTGTCTACTGAAATCGAGATAAGGAATTGATCTCTTTGTATACAAAGATGTTTGTAATATATTTCGTGATGCGTGGTTTGGCACACTTTACAGAGTAGCTCTTTTCGTCGCGTATTTTATCGTATCTCGTAAGAATAAAATGTACCGCTAAATTGGTCTGAAATTAGAAATAGATACTTGTAATGATATTAATTATCGATATTTTACAGAACTACTGCTAAACCTTTAATGAAGTTAAAAGTGCCATTCGATAGAAGTCTGATCGTTAATTATTGGCAGAGGAATTAATTATAATGTACGCATACGGAATATCGCAAATTTTTATGTTAAACAGTACCGAATGCAAGTGAAATTCAGAAGGGTTTGTGATTTATATTTGTCGTTGAATCGTACTCTATATATTCCACTGCAAAAGAGCCAGAGTAGCGACTCTGTCCGTAATTACATCGTTTACCCTCGTTAAGATATCACCATTGCCAGAGACGCATTCATCTCAGACAACTCTTGATAGGCTTGATAGGAGTCGGAGTGATTCGACGAAGAGATGTAAGACGTGAAAGAAACTTTCTTTTCAGAATAAAAATATACTCGATTGTTCCTCGTTACTTAAAGTATTTCATTGCTAAAGTTACCAGCAAATGATCACTATACATCGGTACATAAATGAGGAAAAGAAAATTGAGAAAAAAATTAATGAAGTGAACTTTTAATGAGCAGAAATATTTTAAAAGTGACATAAGTGAGCAAATCTGGTAGTAAAAGGTAATGATTCGGTGTAAGGTTCCAAGGTAGAAATGAATTTATTGCAGATATTAATAGACCTCCGTGTTTGAGCACTTCAAATCAAAGTTTTATTTGCTGCAGAGGAATTACATTCTTCCAACAGCAATGTACAAGTGATGATTCTCCGATACCTTAATTTCTGTGAACTGGAATACTGTAACTCCTACGCTACGCAAAATACTACCACTAACGAAACTAAAGTACGACTTCGGTATACTTTATACAGAAACGCCTCGATACATTACGATTAGAAAAGAACACCTAAGAATCGAGGGAACCGCAACGCATCCAATCGATTCCAATTAATCTCACGTGTGTAAAATCATTTCTTACGCATCGTGAAATCGAAAATACTTCTATGAACACTTTTTGTGGCTAACAGGAACTATTACTACCTTTCTGGCATGTCAAATACATTTAGGATAATACTTTCGAGGAACTGTGGAAACGATACCGATGCCCGTCGAGTCGTTACAATGACACAGAATTAACGTGCAGTGCGATTTGTATAAATGACTCGTAATATGTACAAGATAATAGAAGGAATCGAGTGCAAAGAGTATAACCGCGGTTTCACAGGAAGAATATAGACACTTGGTCAAGAAAGAAGAATAGAATGGAACGTACATGATGCATACGACTTCTAGGCAGCGGGGAACTAGCTGGAACCGCGCTCATACTGGAGGCACAGTCGGACTGACTGTCGAGGAAGTTCCGGTAATCATCTCCGAAGTCCAGCAATCTTCGAGCCGTTTCAACATCCGCCGCTTCGCTGTACGGCTCGCTCATATATTTTTCCTAAGAAAAAAACAGACCGGTGAATGGCAATAAATAAACAAATAACAGATATTCTATTAAGAGACGATACAAAATGACTAACATTACTCCAGTAGAGTTCGCTCCTTAATAAGACCCAACAATATCATTATTACTTGTATAAGATTTCAAAATTTTATTCTATAAATATCTCATTAATTTCTCTGCAACTAACAAAATAAACAGCTTCATTGACCAGTTACTCTCATCTCGTTAAACCGTTGAGATCCAATATAAGGAGAAGTGGCACCCAAACGATAAAAAGCTAAGTAATTCTCACAAACATCTCACATTCGCGTCGAATATGAAAGACTGGAACATCATCTCACCTGGTAATTATCCCAGGCCTGCTCTGAGAACGAGTTGTTCCCGAGGCTGTTCATCTCGACGTCGCTGTCCACGTTCAGCTGTTGGCTGCAGAGCTCCTTGGTGCTCAGGACGGTGTCCAGCAGGCCGTCTTCGTACGGGAACCGAGCGCGCGTGCAATTACGTTGCTCCTCGCACTCGGTCTCGGACGTGGAAGCCACCGAGGTACAGCAGGACAGCCTGAACGGTGGCGTCGGGTCGCTGACTATCGTCCTCTCCGCGGACAGTTGCTGATGAGCCGTGCAACCGGAGAACGAGCCGGACTTGACCAGCGTCGTCAAACGGCCGTGGCAATCCCTGGAGATGGTGCGAATCGTTCGACCACCGCTCACCTTGCGCGCGGAGGACCGTTGCTGATTCGACGAGCTGCCGTCGCTTCCGGCCGACTGATTCGCGGCGTTCGCGCCCTCCGAGCTGGACTCGCTTTTGCGGCCCTGAATTTCGAGGGAAAGGGAAAGGAAGAAACGTGAAATTATCCGAATAACCTCGGCTCTTCTTGCCGGTTTCGAGCCAGCGCGCGCCGACTCCCCCGTTTTTTGCGGGCCTCAGCTTACCAAGTTCTTTTTGCGAAGCCTGCTCTTCTTCCTGCGCAACGAGCTGTTCCGAACCACCCGACCGTCCTGGCAGATGATCGACTCCTCCAGCAACGTGGACGTCGAGTTGTTGAACGATTTCCGCGATCCCCTGTAATTTGCAATCAGATAAACGTCGAATGCTGAGTGCCCCTTCCAGTTTAATCCTTCGGAGCGAAAGTATGGTAGGAATCGCGATAGAGTTCGGCTAAGATCGCGGGTACAAGCTTCATTTCAAGAAATTATAAGGACGTTACTGTGCGGAGAGCTCGCTTCGGCGATTTCAGCAATTACGCGTCAGTGGTGATCTCAAATTTTCAAGCGGAACAGAGGATTTTAATCTCGACCGTAAAAAGAGTTAGGAGCACTTGTAAGACTTTGGGTTCCTGGTATTCGCGTAGTTAAGACCTATCATACTTTCGAGCAATCTTGGTAATATGTACGCGCATGTATCTATTTAGAGTGCTTCGGAGGTTGGATCACCACAGAAGTAACTACTAACAGTGAAATAAAAGGACAGAAGAGAAAGGAAAAGGTTCAGTGAATGTTAGAACTCACGTGGCGTCTAGGGACACAGACTTGGTCGGCGGTGTGGCGATTAGCTGATGGAGCGCGGTCTCCGAGATTGAGAACTGCGAAATGGGGTCGTTCGTTTGATTCAAGCCGGAGCTGTTTCCGATCTGAGAGATGCACGAGACGCTCCACGGCCTGGGCCCGTTCGCTTTCTGCTTCGAGCGCATCACGACTTTCGGCGTGCTAGAGTCCAGCATCGGATGCGCTTCGTTGATCGGCGTCTTCTCCGCGTCGTCGAAGATTTCTTGCGACACCGACTGGGACGTGCAACCGAGGGCACCTTCGAACCGGCGATAAGTCGCCACGCTGCTCTGCAGATCCTCAGACGAAACCGACTGTCTCTCCCCGTCGGATTCCTCCGTCGTGTACTCGCCGCTGGCATCGCAGCTATCCAACGGCTGCAATTCGCGTTCATTACAATTGTTACGAAACGTTGTAATCCCTCCCCTCTCTCCCAGTTGGCCCCTGTTAGCAATTGTCGCGCCTAATCGCGCAGAATTAAATGACCAAACGGCTAAATGCCCGACCAACTGGAACTGAACGTCTGACATAACGTGGCCCACTGCGTTATTTTGTGAACCCGACTAAAAGGAATATAATTTCCCCGGACCTGTTCCCCTCTTCGATTTCAACCACCGACTAGCATCGGACGAGCTATCCTCCCGCGCGAAAAACTTCCTTACCACCGTAAAAGGAGCCCCTCGGACAATACACCGAGCAACAATAGCAATAATTACAACCTACCTGCGACGTGGATCGGCCGTCATGGCCGCGGACGGAGTTGAGCTTCAACCACTCCTTGATCCTCGCGTACTTAGCGCGATGATTGTTCGTTATACCCTTCTTATCGTCGAGGATGAGCGGGGGGAAGGTCTTGGACGCACCGGAGCGCCTCTCCTCCCCGACTAATTTCTCAACCTCCTTAATGAGCCTCTGGATGCTCTTCTTGTCGTTTCTCGTTTCGTCGTCGCTGTCCTTCTCCATCTGGGAGGACTCGTCGGTTTCGTTTGAAGTCTCGTCCACGCACTCCATGCCGACGTCTTTCGCGCGTCTCATCTTCCTCTCCTCCGCGGTGGTTTTCACGGTTGCCTCCGCGCTCTGCGGCGTCTCGTCGAAGTCCAGGCGCACCCGGACGTTCGTTTTCCGCTGCTCCGAGGCGTCGTTCGACCGCGGCGACGAGGTGTACGTCCACTCCTCCTCGGAGGAGTCCTCCGCGACGAATGCCGCCTCCTCGTTCTGCTCGGAGTCGGTGTCCAGGTGGCGGAAGTAGAAGGTCGCGCAGTTCTTCGATTTCCTGTCGGATCTAACGTGGGGAACACGGGCTTAGCGATGCGCTAGATTCTTTTCTGTCCACGTGGCGTCCGTGTGGTACGCGACGTGACAGAGACCAGCGAACTTTATCGTTCGTAGATGTATGTACAGTGAGTAAAAAAGTATTGGCACACTTTTTAAAATCGCATAACTTTTTTAGAATTGGTCCAAACGACACGAGTTTTTTTTAGAAGGTAGAAGGATTACTTTGCTAAGTGACTTGTTTCGTAGTTTTGAAAAAAATTCAAATTGGCGGAATAGCAAAAAAACATAGAAAGGGCAGTTTTTTCAACTTTTTTTTCTGAGCCTGTAATGAAAATTCAAAAAACCCGTTTGTAAATTTAAGTAAGCTGTATACATGCAGAAAATTTCATCAAAAACGGTTAACGGTGCTCTGAGCTACAAACGTTTAAAGATCGCAGAATAAGGTCGAAAATCGCGAAATTCCCGAAATCAAGCGATTTTCGACCTTATTCTGCGATCTTTAAACGTTTGTAACTCAGAGCACCGTTAACCGATTTTGATGAAATTTTCAGCATGTATACAGCTTACTTAAATTTACAAACGGGTTTTTTGAATTTTCATTACAGGCTCAGAAAAAAAAGTTGAAAAAACTGCCCATTCTATGTTTTTTTGCTATTCCGACAAATTGCATTTTTTTCAAAACTACGAAACACGTCACTTAGCAAAGTAATCCTTCTACCTTCTAAAAAAAAACTCGTGTCGTTTGGACCAGTTCTAAAATAGTTATGCGATTTTAAAAAGTGTGCCAATAATTTTTGTACTTCGAGTGACTTTCGTTGAAAAAGATGCCGGAACCCGGGCTCTGCCTTCTACTTGGAAATGTAAATCTTATATCATGATATTATCGAACACAGCTTCTCGGACTAGTTAGTCCTTTTCTAAACAGTGAATCATAGGACGTGATATCTCCTGTGCCAAAACTGACATGTAAGATCACGTTTCCGGTCTCTCGCGCGTAACAACGTCCAGATAAAACGACGATGCCAAGGAATGCTCGCGGTGAGTCAGGAAATCGCTTCTCGGTTAACTGAGATACCTTCTACAAGCCGCCGTATGTACACAAGTCTCGAAAATGGTATGGCTTCGGTGCTCCCGCGATTCCCGCGGGAACGAAAGTGGCGGGGCTTTTGCGGAATTTATATTCGTGCGCGTCAACAGGTGACACGCACGCCCGCGAGATAAAAGGCCTGATAAGGGGGGACTTACGTGTTAAACGAGGCGGCCTCCTCAGTCGTTCTACGACGTTTCACTGGCTCGTTAGCAGCGAGATCGCCGTTCGATTGCCCGACGTTTCCGGGCTGGCCGTCGATTTGATCGCAAGTTTCCTCGATGGCCGTCGGATTTGTCATCGGCACGGTGTCGGGTGTTGGTGGCATGTCGTCCTCTTCGTCCTCGCTTACCGCGCCTTCCTCGATATCACCCTCTTCGCCCTGATCGCCCAACGCGGACGCGATTCGATTAACAGTCTCGTGGAGATTTTCCGCTCCCTCGGACTTTGCATCCATCACACAGAGCTGGCATAGTTCATCCTGCGCAGGGAAATTACGAAATGCATGCTTGCTCCACCTCCGTCGCTTTATCCCAACCAAACAGTGAATTACACCGGAATTCTATCGTAATCGTTAATGAAGGGTGATGAATTCGATTGACAGACTGTCGAGTTTATCTACCACTATTTTTAGCGAGTCGCTACCGATACGAGAGTCCGCGCGTTTAGATCCGACTGTTGCGACTGCCTACCGCGTAGAGCTCTGGCCAGATTATCGCGATAATTTTCCACGATAAGGAGTTAATTATCGATCAAGCTGCTAACTAAAACGTTAACGCGTACGCCGGCTCGATTCCATTGAGGTATCGACCGGTGGACGGAAGAATATTCCTCCTCGAGGAGCTTGGCCTCCGCGGAGAAGACACAGGCAAATGCCAACGAATGATGAGAAATTATTCTATCTTCGTCAATTTCAAATACTTTTATTACTCCTTCCGATATGCGATCGCGCGATAAGAACAGGCCAATCTCGTCGTCTATCTCCCCGCGAGACATCTACATAATAAATTGGAAAGTGTTCAGACCGAAGATCAGCCGTGACAAGTCAAGGTAAATTTCAAATGTACGGTATTAAATCATTGACAGGAAGCCGTATCGATGTTCCCCGAGCAAAAAGCCTGTTCTCCAAGGTAGAGTACAGCGTCTCCGCGGCTTACACATATACGTGCGTGTCCGATTCGTTTTATGCAGGCACGGTACAACAGTGCTACGTGCTCGTTTCGCCGCGGATTTCTTTCCACTTAACACTGTTCGAAGTGGCAGCATGCGAGCGCCGTTCGACCAGATTATTTGTCGCTCGAGAGAACGGAGAGCCCCGGCGTATGTACATATTGTACGGCGGATCGCCCCGTGACGCAATCACGGCCATTGATTAAGTCGAAATTTCACATTCCTTCGCGGAGCACCGCCGTTTCTCAGCGAACACTTTCATTTAGTGCAATCGCTGCGCCGGCTACGACAAAAACATTCTAATCACTGAAAAGTGAGAGACGCCCCGCCTACTTTTACAACTTTGTACCGAGGTTTTCACTTTTATGAATTCCACCGGCCAATTTCGAGCAGAGGAGAATGTTCCTTTTTCCTGGAATCTCGTTTCGGTAAGATTTGGTATTATAGGGTTTGTAGTTCGAGTGAACAGCGAAATAAGGTAATCGAGATATTTCTAAATATTTCTAACACGAAACTTACGATTCAGCTTTGATTGGTGCACCAAGGCAGAGGGGAATTGCATTTTACGATGATGGAAAAAAATAAAGCCATTTGCGGAATGGCAACTGCCTGTTTTACGAGGAGCACGAAGAAAGGGAGGCGATGGTAATGCAGGAAAATAATGAAACGTAATAACTTGTCGGGCGTTACAACGTAAGAAACTGGTTTCCGCCGGGAAATAAAACATTGGAGGGAAAAAATATCGCTTCTTCCTTCGCGGCGGGGGAGAGGGGGAGGGTTGATGCAACGCGCAAGCACGTTCCTCAACGTCACGTACGTGTAATTACGCGTCAATTTCAATTTTTATTTTATTTCGCCTCGTGAATATTTCAGAAGGTAAAAGGCCCCGCGCGCACTTTCTCCCGGTGAGTTCTCATTCCGCTAGAGGAGAGCAGTGCGCTTAAACGGCAAGAAAGATTTCCGAACTTCCTCGGGAGGGGAAAAAAGCAGCAAGAAAAAGAGAAGCTGTAACGTTCCTTCGCGAGGCCTTCGTCTGCCCACACACCATTCTCTGAACGTCCACTTTTCGATAATAACGAAGCGACTTTGTGTCGTGAAATTCTTTTGAGGAACCAAGTGTCACTGTACTCTTCGAATAATGAAAAAGAGGGTCCTACTTGCCAGGAATATCTAAAGATTTGAATCGTAACAATAAATTCCAGCAGTGGCGCACATAGAGTGGAACGCTTCCAAAAGGAAAAGGAAATTAATGTAACCACAACTGAAGTAACTCAAGAGCTTTTTAAAAGGAGAAAAAGTGGATTTTATTCTCACCTAAAGAATTTTATTGAATTTGCGTTAAAAGTATTTGTATCCTTTCAACTCGGCTCTCCCCAAAATTAAATACTGAGTGATCCACTGGATTCGCGTGAAATTAGAAATTCAGAATAATTAAATTTTATAAACAACCATGTCTTCAATCAAAAACCCAACTGTTTCTTGATTGAAACTCCAAGCTCCTCGCAGATTTCAGCTACTCCGACAATTACAATATATCCGACTTCCACTGAAAACTTTACTGAACCGATTACACCAACCGACAACAAGGAAATAACGAAACCAACGACTAGAGAAATTCCATTGCCTAGCGCGAGTTCCGGCCGACCCAGCGTAATAATATTATCGTTGCTCGTAAACGGCGCGCAGATCATTCATCCCAGCAACGTGTGGCGAATAAACTTATACGATGCACGTTTGATGCGCGCCGGGTCGCGCGATAGACGCTCCAAGGAATTCCTCCGCGTCTACTATTCCAGATTTCGTCGATTTCCCGGACGGCGGGGCGAGAACGATGGCGCAACAACAAAAGTACGGAAACGTTCGCTGGGAGTCACTAAAGTACTTCGGAACACCAGTTTCACAAGAACGCGCGGCGTGCTGGAGGCGCACAGGTCGCCGGTGGAACGCGATCACTTTTGTTCTTGGAAGAAGACAATGGGCGCTAATAAGGATCAGGCTCATTTCCATATCCAGGTATCCGTTGCTGGGCCCGTTACACGGTTTCGGGGATATTGTGCTTTCGAGGGAGAATGAATTTCAACGTCTGAAACCGTGGGCCACGGTGAAGCCAGAAATTGGGGATTCGGACTCTCGATAACGCGAAAAAGGAGATTTTACTGGGAAACGGTGAAAATCCGATTGCTCGCCAATTATAAATTTGAGGCACAAGCACAGTTACTCTAATTTAGATTCCGAAACCGTTAAGAAAGAATTCGAGTAGAGAATGGTAATGGAAGTTGCTGGGTTTCTCTTTTGAAATTAATCCAGATGCTCGGAGCCGCGGAGGAAAATTTTAATCCAGTAATGGTTACTAAGTTGCTTTAACGATCTTTTTAAAAACGAACTTTAAACGTCACAGGATAGCTGGCTTTCTGGAGGCTTCGTTAATGTGAACAGAATAATGTGTTTCCTAGGCTTCGAAGAGGAATGAATAGAGTAAAATGATAAAGCACTCTGAATTTCGACCGATCGGGGCACACGTGGACGCAGCACGTACGCGAAGTATGCAAGGCGGTTGCCTGACGCTGCACAGGAGACAATAGCTGTTAGCTAATAAGGATCAACTTTGCTTGCACAGTCAGACGTCCATCCTCGTCTTCGACCGCCTCGCAAGGTCCCCCGAAACCGATCTACCAGCAAGCTTACACTCGGAACACGAAATTTCTACGCTCGCACACTCAGCTCAACCGGAATTATCCGCCATCTGAATCTCCAAGCAGCCGCGTGAAATCACCGTGGCATTAAACTGCCTCAAAACATATGTTTTCCACCGCATACTTCGGCTTCTTTTAAAGTCTTATCTCACTTGCGGTCGCAGCGAAACTCCGCGCACGAGTCTGGATTTTTGTTGCGAATCGATTTCACGGAGAACTATTCCGAGTATTCATCAACGGCGAAGGAACGCGGTACATTTCACTCGGTGCCATATCTACTTCTACCAGTATCCAAAGCATCGTCGAGGCACCAGCGCAATTACACGAGCCTCGATTCCAACACGATCACTTCGGCCGAACCCTGAACTCCATCAAAACGACAACGAAGTCCTCCGTTAATCGAAATCTTCACCAGAATCCACCGACCGGCGACGGTAATACGTATAATCGTCGTCTACGCAGTCACTGATCAACAACGCGCGGGCTTCTCTTCTCGCATCGCGTGCCTCGGCACAAGAACACCATTGTTCCTCGGCCATCGCCATACCGGTTTCACGGGCCGCGTCGAATCCGGGATTATTAGCTGGCGGGGGAAGGAAATGATACGCACCTCGAAGTAGGATCCGTCGCCGATCGATCGGTTCTCGGACGACGCGTCTGTGTCGGACAGATCGGCTCTGGCTGGATCCTCGTAGTATCGCGATCTCGTGGCTCTGTGGCGTCTCGAGCGGTCCGAGAGCGTCGAACGAGCCGACTGACCCGGGGATTCCCTTCCAGAACCCCGCGAGTGTCTGCGGCTGAGTCGGGGCTGCTTCGTGACTGGCTCCTCGTCGCTGTCGCTACTGCACCGGTAAGGCACTACGCTCTGAAACACCGAATCGCCCTATCACTTTATCTGATAATCCTCTCCACCGCGCCAAGCCAGTCAGTAGCGTAGACCGGCCGACGATATCGGGACTAGGTAAATCGGTTGCTCTATGCGTGCTTAGGGCGCTGTATTTGCGCGACGGCTGTAGAGAGCAATAGTCGGGGAGTTTGCCTTGAAAGAGGGGATTTTGTGCTGGGCGTGGAATTAGGGATGACTCGAACGGGGGTTCAGAGTTTGTTTTGTGATAGCTTGGCTTCCCTTCAGGTTGATACGAGCAGTTTGAGTGGCGAAAGGTTTTTAGAAATGCCCCTCTGCGAGTCGGTTAGACTGTTTTTTAGCGATGGCTACTGCTGAGAAAGTTTTGCTTAAATGGTCCTGAATAAATATTAGGGACACTTGAAGAATAATTTTATGGATTAAATCTGTGCGCAGGATGGAAGTTCCAAATTGAACTAGGATTTTGTGACAGCTGTATTTTGTCTAGCGAGGGAAAGTTTTATTTTTGGTGTGCGGTAGGGGTAAGCTTGAATTCTTAAGAGTGCGGGTTTCATTTGCGATTGAATACTATTTCCTCTGTGATAGACATAAGAAATAACTATTATTATGTGGAAGATCAGTACGTATCGAGCTGTTTCTACAGTGAAAAAGAGATGAAACCTTGCAGTCCAATAAACTCACTTCGGTAGTAATAACTTTTTGCCGCCGAGTTGCTCGATAGCTTCGTGAACCGAAGCTACGCTGGCAAGAAACTCGGCCTCGACAAAAATTAGAGCGGCGTGTATCCACGGACCGCGAAACGATTTTTACGCGCCTTTATTCTTATTCTCGGTTCAACTAATTTTACTTTGGCACCGATCCAGCCAACGTTTTTCCCGCGAATTCGTACAAAACGCCGCTTCCTACTTCTATGTTCTCCGAAAATTCGAGGCCAGCACGTGCGCGGGCAGAGAATTTCCGTTGGCTACACGCCTCGAAATGTTAAACAACCATATTAGAAAACAAACTTCCAAATCTTTACACTTCCCATCGGATATCCATTGAATTTAAACGCATCGCTAAAATATCATCGATTAAGCTTTCTTCGATACCAAACCGATCTTCCTACCACAGACGAGTAATCTCCGTGTCTTAAATTTTGCAACTTTCTTCGATACTAAAGCAATCATCCTTCCACGCACGAGCAATCGTTGTACCTTTCATTCGCAACTTTCTTCGATAACAAACCGATCTTCCTCCCACACGAGTGATCCTCCCAACTCTCTGGATAGCAATTAAATCGGAGTAAAAGCGAATATCGCGAAGCACGCCGGGCGGATCTCCTTACGCGGGAGATACGAAGATCGAAGGGAATCGGTGTGCTCGTTTAATTGAAGCCCGGATCGTCGAACCCACGGGCTGGGGGACAACTGCTCCGGTTGCCGAAGACAGAGCGGCCCCAAAGCTACGCCACTGGAGGCAAGCGTGGGCAAACGACACAACGTGACTAACGAAAGATGCTCGATGGACGCGGCTGATATGCCCCGGTGTATAAGAGTACTCGAGTATATCGGGCGACGAATAAATGCAAGATTAATGGCCGATTTCACCCGAGCCGCGACTAAATTTAGAAACCACGATTTATACGATTAACCGTATACTTTGAATGGTGAAATTGTCGAAGCATCGATCTAGCCCCCGCGCGTTAATTAGACTCGCGTTCGTTTCTTCCGTTCGGGATTTCCGCGGTATTAAAATGATGGAAATAATTGGGGGATAACGCGAGCACGAGACGAAGCTTGCGTTAGAAGGTAACGCGGTGGTAAGTTATTGCCGCAAAGGAGCGAGTACTCGATAAGAGTCTTCGTCGCGCAAATGATCCCGTTTTACGGGTTGATCTTCTTAAGGGGTTAACTTAATTGACGGTCAAAGCCGAGTGAAAGGCGTGGCTGTGAGTCGTGGTCGATAACAATCGCTGCGTTTGCTTAAATCAGTTTAAACAGGTTGGTATCGTTTACGATCATAATCTGTAAATAACGTGCAAACGGTCGACGACGTAAAGAACACTTTGGTACACAATGAACGATTTCGTTGGGATACTGATTGCAATTGTTTATTTACTGTCGTAACGGGGCGTTATGCACTTCTGTCGGAGTTTTAAAGAGGACTAAAAGGAAGCAGAATCAATTACTGCAATTAGTTATCGTCGGGTAGCTGTTAAACTAGTTTCGAAGTAAACGCAACATTGAAATCGAGCGTCACTTGATACTGGTGCTCGGAGACATTTTTAATGATAATATCTTGATAGGACCTGGTTCTGGTTAATGGATAATCTTCAAGCCGGGTGGGTAAACTTGTTATAAATTTAGTACCTATCGAGAATATGCGTTTGGATTGTCAAGTATCGTTTCGATTTTCTCTGCTTTTGTGTAGTAAGAAACTATTGAGATTGGAAATTAGTATTAACTGATACGAACACACGACCACGGGTTACCAAAGAGAACTACAAAGTTTGTTGCTCAACTGAACTTGTTAAATATATCTCGGCTCTAATCGAAACTTCCTTCCTTCATTTAACTCCGTGACACGGCGCGATTCTAAATCTTACTCGATGCGTAATGCAATTTGCGATACTTGGAGAGCAGGCGCAAACCTTAATGAATCCCGCGCAGAAACGAATGAAAATACACGCAGCGCCTTCGGTTAGAAAATAATAATTGGGAGAGCATGTAGTTGCCTGTCTACTCTCACAAATTCCATCGAGATTATTTACTTTTATTTCTACGTTCCCGCCGAATCACACCGGGGAGAAAAGAATCGATCTAACCCTGTCTCTGTTCGATTCTGTAATTCCTTTAGGTCATCCTGCGGAAAAGGACAATCAACCGTCGAGGAAACGGACTCGCACGCGGCAAATGTTACCGTGTTCCCGCCTGGAGTCGTTGGAAGCTTTCGTCCTCGATTCCTTGAATTGAGCAATAACCTTAATGCGAAATATTGAGTATGAAAGGAAAGCGTGAACGTGCGCGAAGCCCATTGCAGATTGTGCGACTTCTCGCGCGAAGAAAACAAACGCATGCTTCGCGAACAATAAACCATCTCGCAACCATCGGTCAATGGTGTTCGCGTTGAGAAATTTGAAGTATCGTAAATCAATCGGACAGATTAATCCCTTTGATGCTGGGAGTTCGGTGTTTAGCTTATACTGTGTGCAGATTAATGAAATAGAAGATATTAAATTAACCCTTTGCACTCTGAATATTCCTACCACACGCACTAAAATTCGAACATCGTAAAATTGGGAGAATTCGTGATTCGTAGAATCGAATAAATTAAGTCTGCCCATCACTGTACTATATTCTATCCTATTTCGAGCTCCTTTACCTAATAAGTAAACAATTCAGCGAAAGATTTATAGTACCTCGACGGGCGAATATTTACAAGCGCGAACTGTTTAAAAATCAACAGAATTCACAACCGTTAGGCAACACTAACTACCACATTTGCTAGCAATTCGAAAACACTCAGAATTTAAGTGAAAACTCACTGTCTCTACCAAAACTTTCTACTCTCCTCATTCGTGTTCTATTTACCAAAAAAAAAACAAAAAAAAAGCAGGCCCTATTCGAGAACTCTTTCTATTGAATCTTGCACAGAAAACAGCCAGGAACGTATTCGAACGCACTTATGCAATCATCGCCCTCGAGTTTCTCGGACTGATTTCCAGGCCGACGGGCTGGCAACTTTGAATAAAGTTCAGCACGATCAGCGGGCCAGAACGGTGTCGATACGAAGGTGTTGCTCGAAAAGGAAAAGTAAATCACTCACGTGCATGCGGCCGAGGCAATTACAACGGCCCCAGGAACCGAGCACCAGTTTCCCGTAAATCGTTTGAACCATCGTCTAAGGCCACTGTCCACTACCTCACTGCCGTGTGCTCCGAGCTCGACTGACACCGATACCGAACCTCGACCGAGGATTCGGGCGCCTCGGCAAACCTGTCGACGTGGGGTGGGCCAGCGCGAACCCGATGGTGGGCTACCTGTTCGCAATCTACCGCACAAATGGCCTCGTGTCCTTTGGCAGGTACCGGGTGAGAGATAATGAAGGTAAGGGAGCCACTAAGGGGAAATTGAACGAGGTTCGCTGCCTTCTTCAGAAAATTCGCGCGATTTCCTGGTTAATTATGAAATGGTAAATATGCACGAAAATTGAAAATTATCAGTAGGTATTTTTTTCCTCAACCACAGCGGCGTTGGTAAATATATAATTACGATCTTAGCTCTGTCCTGAGACACGAATAAATTATTCTAGCGTTTACAGTGTTATCGTATTGGTCAGGGAATTCACATCATCCCTTTTCTACTAATAGGGTTATGATTTTACCAGGTACCACAAGGTTGAAACTGATAGGATGATGAAATTTTTAGAATAGAACAGAGGAAGGAGAATGAATGTTTAAGGCCTTACATACGGCTAGCAGCGCCAAAAATGCCCTAAACGAAAATTTTTTTTTAGTAGGGATAACAATAGAAATTAATAAAATTGAATAGTACACATTGTTTATTGGTATTTAAACTTTATAAAAAAATTTTGTTCACTTTATTTTTACAAAAGTTACTATATAAAAAATCACGTGATCCACAACACTAAGAAAAAAAAGTTGCTCCACGGTCGGCATGGTATCTCCAGTGAATATTGATCGATTTGCAAAATTCAAAAAAATTCTTGTAAAATAAAGTTGTAGTTATAGTCTGTCTGTAAAATAATTAAAGTGTACAATTTATGACGTAAAACGCATACTTTTTTTTAAACTGCCATAAATTGCTGAATTTTTCGAAATTCAAAATTCCGGCTCGACAGACTATAACTACAACTTTATTTTACAGGAATTTTTTTGAATTTTGCAAATCGATCAACATTCACTGGAGATATCATGCCGACCGTGGAGCAACTTTTTTTTCTTAGTGTTGTGGATCACGTGAGTTTTTATACAGTAACTTTTGTGAAAATAAAGTGAACAAAATTTTTGTATAAAGTTTAAATACCAATAAACAATGTGTACTATTCAATTTTATTAATTTCTATTGTTATCCCTACTAAAAAAAAAATTTCTTTTAGCGCATTTTTGGCGCTGCTAGCCGTATGTAAGGCCTTAACAGACTCACGTCACAGTTATTAATAATATCACAGGCAGGTATTGTGTTTGCTGTTGAAATTTTAAGGAATAGACGTGACGCGGGGCTTATTAAAAAAAAAAGCGTACTGGAAACAATCACGGCACGTCTATTATAATCTCCAAGTCACGAATGTTTTCTAAAGTCTGGCTTGGTCCGTTCAGCGCGTCGTTGCATGAATAAACTTCGACTGCTGGTGGTGGTTTGATCATGAACTACACCTTGTTCATCGCTATTTAGAACCTCCACTTTCGCCTTTCCTCGCGAGCGTTTCCTCGCGAAAGAAGCGTGTCACTATCCTCGGTGTCAGAAGATCAACGAAGACAGATAAACGCGGACTCGTTTGGGCACTTCGCGCGATAGCAAAAAAGACCACCTCCTCGGGCGTTACTCCTTTTTACACCTCTGGAGCAGTTTCCGCAAAGTGATCGCAAAGCTAAAGAATTTTCCACCATTTAGAATCAAATGAGATAGAAAAGTACAGTTAGTAAAAAAAGAATTTCTACACTTTTTAAAATCGCATACCTTTCGTAGAATTGGTCCAAACGACGTGAGTTTTTATGAGAAGCTAGAGGGATTAGTTTGGTAAATGATGCAATTCGTCGTCTTGAAAAAATGTACTTGGTCGGAATAGCAAAAAGAAAATAATAAAGGTCGTTCTTTAAACTTTTTTTTTGTGAGCCTGTAATGAAAATTCAAAATCGCTGATTTCCGGAGTTTCCTCGATTTTCGACCATATTCTAGGATCTTTAAGCGTTCATAGCTCAGAGCAATGTTAACCAATTTTGATGAAATTTTACGTACGTATTTTCATTACAGGCTCCCAAAAAAAGTTTAAAAAACGACCTTTATTATTTTTTTTTTGCTATTCCGACCAAGTACATATTCTTCAAAACGACGAATCACATCATTTAGAAAACTAATCCCTCTAGCTTCTCAAAAAAAACTCACGTCGTTTGGACCGATTCTACGAAAGTTATGCGATTTTAAAAAGTGTACAAATACTTTTTTTACTAACTGTATCTCACTATCTATTAAAAATCTACGTTCGTTCCAGTTCTATCCGACTCCCGAAATAAATTACCACTTCCACTTAAACCACAAGCAGGGAAAACTTTTACCCGATTAGTTGCGGATTAAACTTTTCGCTAACATACTTTTGGCCCCTCGATTCGCATCTGCCGATCGTTTACGACTGTCATAAACGCGAGGAAGTACAGGAAAGCATGCGAGGGTAAAATCGAAGCGGCGCTGCTCGATTTAAAGGAAGCCAAACGATATTCCACGATTCGCGTGTGGTTCAGGGACTTGATCGAAAAATAACTGTCTACCGTTACAGATCTCAGGATTCACAGTGCACACGGTCGTTACGAACAGTAATCATACCTGAGCCATCCCGTACCTGGAAGGTTGAAAGGTTCGCCGTGATATGTGGCAGGTAGCCGATTGTAATAAAACAAGGTCGACTTTCAGTCTTAACCGATCAATGGCTAACTATTTAGAAACCTGGCGTGCTTAAGCATAATGGCACTGCTTTCTTCAAAGCGCCTTCATTTCCCTGCGGCCGCACGAACCGGGGATAATGAAGGGAGAAGGCCGTAAACGTGTCCCTTTCGGGCATTGTGGCATTTCAAACGCAGATTTACCAGTTTCAAAAGGCAATCGAATCCCGTTGTAAAACTTTGCGCGCGTGTAGGAACAATAACAGCTATCAAATATTTTATAAAACTCTGTGCAATTATTGGCACCTATAACGTTTCTACGATGTACCTTTTTAAATTAGTGGCCCATCACTGACCCGAGTTAATCCAAAGAGAAATAAAATTCGAGTTAATATCCCCATAGCCGATGCTATCTACGCAGCCTCTTCATTCGCTCTGAAATGTGACACACTTTCCTCAAGAAAGATTTTCTAAGCAAGGAAGATCGTATCGGCGCAGCTACAAGCCTCCAGACATCTCTATAGGCACAGATATTTAAACAAGTAAATAATCTATCGAGGATTACAGTGCAGAAGTCGTAACGCAGAAACCACAGTGGTAGCGCGATCGTTAGACTTGCAAATAAGTAACCGCGCGAGAGCTAAGCGCTGCAATTTAATATCACCGTGTTCCCCTTGGACAGGGAGGTTAAGCATGTAGACTCGTACCACTAGATACGTGCAATTACGCGACCCTACGCGTGGAGTTTCCATTTACCCCGGAAAAACCGCCACGCGAGACTTGAAGATCCGAACGGCAGACAACCTGCGTACACTAAACTTTACGACATCCACCGTAAGCCAATGTTCCTTTAAGCTACCCGTGTCATAATCCACCAAACAGCATTTCTCCCCCGAGTATTTATTATATTTCTAGGCCGCCCGTTACGGAGCGTGCAAGATGGGACAGTAATGCCCGCTATAATAGCTCGTAAAACTTCGAAATCGTATATCTCGGTCCTCCCAACCGATAATTAAAGTCCACGCGATAATGCAGGTACCCATAAATCGCTAATTAATTAGGACGTATTATTATAATTTTCGAGCGGCTATAATATTAAGTCGTGCATGCTTTCTACGAAATTATCGTTAAAAAAAATTGTGTTCGGCGAAGGTGGAATGGTAAACACGCCCGTTTGCGCGCTCTCCTTCGCGATATGGGACAAATGGTAACGCCGACGGACCCCCTCGGATGCATATTCATGGCAGTAAGTGAATTACTCGGCCAGCTGGCCCCGCAAATCATTCGCGAACACGAAATCCGGCGCACTCCGAAACGGTGGAAGGCGAAGTTATCGGCCGGCAGCCCCGTTCCCAGGGAGTATCGCAGTAATGGTCACGCGACAACTAGTAGAGCCGTGCGCGTATCATATAAATTGTAAAACGAAACAGTGAAAACGAAGTGGAGTGTACCGGTGTTACGAGATATGGTCTGTTTGCTGTAAACACGTGGCGGGACTTTCACGCGGATCACAAAGTTACACTTTCGCGAATTATTAATCTCCAGGCTGGGGCTGGCGAGAAGCAAAAGCATCGCGTGGAATTAGTTCCACGGGCGTGGATGACGCTTTTTAGATGTTAACGGGTATCTTCTACCTGTTCGCCTTATCTCCCGGTGGAAATAATGATATACGGCCGCCACGCGCGCCAAATGCGACTGGCAAGAACGGCTCTCTCGTTCATCGCCGGACGCGTACTTTCGATGATATTTTAGCAGCTTTACGAGGGTCCGTGAAAAAGTGGCGAGACGCGAGGAAGAAGCGAGAATGTTTTGGTCGTTTCGCGGGGAACGTGATATTGAAAGTGTGAAGATTGCTTTGCATATCGTGAAGCATCTTGCGCTACGTTTACACGTGTTCAACGTGTAACTTTGAATATAATTAAAAGTCACTCTTGAAAAATAATTCTTTCATTTTAATTGATAACAGTTACATCGCGAAAGACGAGAGTTCTATTGCAGAATTGTGGAGTTGTTGCATATTCCCAAATTTAATCCAGATTTATTTCAAGTTTTTAAATCTACGCTAACTATGTTGGTTAGGCAGATCTTTGGTCAGCTTAACTTTTATTTCTTTTTGTATAAATACTCCATAAGTCTAAAGGAACATGACTTGCAGTGAAACTCGCGCAGAAATATTGCACTTTCATGTGTAAGCAACACGAGTCGCTGGGCACCCTGCATACGGAATGAAGTAATTCTCTACGCGATGGCCCCGTGAAACAGAAAAATAATTACGCACGCTAGTCCCTCGATTTCGAATCGATTAACAGATCGGTCGATAACTTCATTAGCTCCCGATCCAACACCGCCAATATATCGCACGCGTCGATTACCTGACGATTAAAACCCGAATCAATTAGTCAAATGGCTGGTCGCACTGAAAGCAAGTTCTGATCGCATATAAATTACATATAATTACCATGGTATCTCGTGCGTCTATCCTGCAACGTGCAAACATCTCGCGAACAGTCACAGTCGTACCTACATTTCCTACGAAGAGGACCGAAGATTTTACCTAACACGATGTTGAACCGCGGTAAGAATTAAAATAAAAGTTGTCTTCTTACAGAATTCATAAGAAAGTAGTCTCTCAAACCAGCCGAAGATTTTCAATACAAAACACTCGGGACATCCAAGAAGAGGCTCCCCACAAATAATATTCACCCTTCCACCAGTATCCACCCCATAAAAGAAACAATCAGCCCTTGAAAAACTTCAGGCCTACAACCTTCGAGTCACGATCGATTCTTTAAGTATTAGGACACCCGTTTCATTTGCATAAAATGTGATATTTGATACAGACTGAACATACTTGTCACGGCGTTTAATTTAAAATACCAAATAAAGAAAAATTCCTTAGACTTCTTCGATAAAGCAACGTTTATCAAAATTATTCTACACAGAGTAGGTGCCCTAATATTTATGAACGACGGTGTATGTACTTTTCCTGAGGGACCTGGCGCGAGGCGAAAGCTCCGCCTCGCCATTTCCGGGCAAAGAAAGTGGCGTTCTGGTTTTTGAAAGTTTTACTGCCCGCCCGGCTGTGAATACGGTCGCCCGACCTGCGGAGGAAGCTGTGAAAAGTCCAAATTCAGGACGCGGAGATCACGCTACGCCCGCCGTGTGTCGTGAAAGTTTTAGGCGACTACGTTGCATCTAGCACGGGCCGCCAGGTGAAACCGCGGGACTTTGTGCGCGGGCCTGATTATTACTCACGTTAATCGAAGTTTATGCGCGGGATCGTTTTACCGTGCAAACACGGCCAGCCGATACGAATGGCTATTGCCCGGCCCGGCTGCGTACGGTTCGGCCCAGAACCGATCGAGGGAAAAGGGGGAAAAAGGAAGGCAACGTTGGACACCGCTGGCCGGGAACGTGTGCGCGGTGCCCGTTGCCGGATGCAATTCGTCCCGATAATTAACGATTTCCCTCGGCGGGGCTGACACTTTTTCCTCGATTATAAATTTAGTACATCTCGCCGCCGGGAACGATGTAGTTCACCAGGGACGAGAAAAACAGGAACAACGCTCCGGTGCTTGTTGTCCGCGGGATACATGGCCTCGCTGACGGCGAGTGCTGATTCGGAACCGATACGCAGTCCGTTTGATCGCTCGTCCGTTCCACATTCAGATCTTTCGCCGTTTTCGAGAGTTTTCGTCGGAGACAATGGCCGGCGATTGATTTGAATTGGAATTTTGGATAGAAAGTGGCAACGCAAAGAAGTGACACGCGTGAAAAGGCTCTCAGGCTTCTCTCAATGGGTCGTTTTGCTGAAACTTGGATAGACTGTAGTCATTCGTGATGTATAAATGTATCTCGAAGGACTTTTTCAAATTTTAATAATTGCGGGTCTTACGTACAGCTCCTTGAAATATAGCGTTGACGCTTTTATTTCTTCAATAAATCATAACTGTTGAAGTAAGAACCTGATAAAAATGAGCTTTTGGGTGCTTACAGCGGAGACATAAAGATGCCTAATAAAAATTATTTCACTTTGAAAAATAAAAAATATATAAAAAAAAGATGTTTAACGATTTTAGTAAAAATGCACGAGAAACTAAAAAATAAGTATTTCGTTGTAGTACAATTTCGATGGTGATATACTACGAACGCTTGTAAAGTTTCAGTTTTACTATTAGCGTATACGTGACGAATCATTTCTCGATAAATTGTGTATTTTTGGTAATCGCGATGCGACTGGCGTCCCGAACGCAGCGGCATTTTGTCGTTTTCGTAAAGGACACGAGTGGCTGATTTCAAGTCGTTTGGATTTGTGGTTACGGGCTATATTTATGGATGACTGGGTAATTTTTTCACCCCCTCGGGTTAATTTTGCTTTAAAATATTGTATCGTCGTCCAAACTAGGCGCGTCTGCAAAGTTTCACGACAATTGGATAGTTGGAAGCGAGTTAAATTTGAGTTGCCAAATTCGACTCATACATACATTAAACAAACAAACAAACAAACAGAGGATCGCAGCTGAATAAAATCGTTTAAAGAGACTAATTTCTTACTATGTTTCAGGAAGATCCGAAATGTTACTAGAAAAAGTGCCCTATTTCGCGTGCAATGACCCCAATGAGAGATTTCATTATGAAAGATTGAATCTTGATTTGTTAACTCATGAATCACTGCTGAAGATGAGTTATTAGAGATTCTGCTAAATAACATATTTTATTCAACGCCCGAGGACATCCGATGCCAACTGCAATGAGATACTGGCGTTCGTCATCACG
This sequence comes from Andrena marginata, assembly GCA_963932335.1. Lineage (NCBI taxonomy): Eukaryota > Metazoa > Arthropoda > Insecta > Hymenoptera > Andrenidae > Andrena > Andrena marginata. Next base: position 48,210,635 of record OZ010659.1, on the reverse strand, counting down.
AAAACGTTGGCGAGAAAGTAAACAGTAATGAATCTCTGCAATATGCGATTCTATGGATATGCGGCTGAATGCATGTCACGCGATCGACGAGATTTACCACGCGTTTCCCGGTGTCTAATCGGTGAAATTCGCTGTCGATGATCATCCACGTGTCACACAGAATGGGTTTCGATGAAGGAACGCCTGCACGATGGAAAGCAAGCCGCGCGGATCGCCGAGCGCGGCCAGATGCGTGCGATGACTCAAAGGCGGACGAACCGGGGAAATAAAATGCCGACGATTCGCGTGGCTTGTCGTTGATTTAATTAATTTTTACCAGCCGAGTTCGCGCCGAATGGACTTTCGCGAGGAATCACGGCGGGACGAACGGGCATGAAAAGGTACGCGCCCGAGATCTCTCCGAGTTAATGGCCCCCACAGAGCGCCGAACGTCATGAAATCTTTTCGACGGCCGTGTCTTTGATCGTTCAGAAGTTCGGGCGCATGTGTTAATCAGAAAGAAATTCGTAATTTCGTCGCCATCACCGGGTGAAATCACTACGAGGATGACACGAGCTTTATTATGAAACGCCTGCCTTTCCTTTCGGCCACTGCTTTCCCTTTATACCCGCGATCATTTTGTATTCAATGGGGGACAACAGTGTTTAAGGGTACTCGATTACTTTCTTCCAAAAAAGGAGAAGTGCGAAGCGTGTGAGAAAAGGAGCACGAGAAGAAGCCACAAATTGCAGTCCTTTGGTTTATTAATGGAAGAACCTGGCAGAAAAGTGGAACGATTGCGACAAAACGTTTAATTGTGACCACGAGAATGGCAAAACACAGGTAACAGGGGACCGAAGTAACGTTTGTTTGCTTTTAATCGTCAGGATTACACGTACACCCTTTAGCTAAGGAGTCATTGCGAGCGAAGAGCCAGTAAAGCCTTGCAACTCGCTCAAGATGGAAATAAATGGATATTATTGTAATTAATGCAAAGTCACTTCAATGTTTCTCAGAGTTTCTACTACAGAGCTTGCTCTCCCAGAAAATTGTATCGCATGATCCTTCCCCCCGAATCCTCTCCGCGATAACCAGCGCAATTGCAAATGAAGGGAAATCCATTGGGTTTGAATAATATTTAACTCCTCTCATTCATATTTAAAAGACAAATTGTTCATCGTTATAGGCTTGTTAAATAGACATAACGATAAGTTTCAAAGGAAAGTGCAATCTCCGGTATCTAATCTGATCAAACATTTGGAATTTCTTTCTATTAGAACAAACGATAGAGAAGATCTCGAATAGATATTTGCAAAGCATTTCGACACACTTCAGCGGGTACATTTCTTAAATATCTTCATTCTCCTAATTACCATAACATTATTCTGAAAAACGTCGAAAATATACATCATCGTCTGAAATCCGTACATCATAATAAAAAGGTATTGCAACTCCACCTTTTGCTCATTATCATCTGCCATATTCTCTGACTTCTACTGTCTACGTGAAAAACTTTAAACGCACAGCATGAATAGCACGAATCTCATAACGGCCAGAGAAATAGACACTATAAAAAAAAACCCAAGCGCAAAATATGAATGAAAATTGCAAAAAAAGATGCTAATACCAGGACTCACCTTGTTGCTTATGCGAGATACGAGTGTCTCGATGTGACATTGCCATTCCAAAGCACGTAGGAACAGCAGGTGCCATCGACGTTCCAGGGATCTCGCTATTCGTAGGGCTTGTGGCGGTTCCCGTTGTTCCTGTTGCTCTTCTTCGTCCTGTTCCTGCTGCCGTTCTTGTTGTTGCAAGTGAACTTTATCACCTAGCTTGACGACCGAGCTTACGATACGACCGTGCGCCTCTATGTCTCGTTGGAGTACCTGAAATCATAATGCATTTTATGGTTAGTGGGTGCCTGGCCGCGAAACCGCAAAATTGTAAACGATTCAATGCTTAAATGAGAGGTTTTAATAAAATGGAACAGTTATCCTGCTTTCAAACATAATTAAAGGGCCTAGCAGAGTAAGCACAGGGAAACGGCCCCAGCACCAATTTGATCATTTATGCTTGTTAAAATAATGCTCTTTGCACGAAAAACTACTATGAGTAATTTCAGACCTGCAACCCCTCCCGTAAGGGTGATATAGGGACAACAACCCTAAACTTTATGATTTTTTCTCTCGAAAACCACTTAAGATATTTGAATGCGACAAGTTGCGAATATTAGGCACTTACTAACTCTAATAAACCCTTTTTTCTCAAAATTTTGAAGTGATAATTTAGGGTAGAAATAAAGGAATCAATTATTTCAGGGTAGTTTTTGTAAACAACCCCTTGAGTGACACCAATGAAAAAAATATGGATAATAGCTAAGTAGTGAGGCATTACTCATGATTTTTTCCGTTGGTGTCACTCAAGGGGTTGTTTACAAAAACTACCCTGAAATAATTGATTCCTTTATTTCTACCCTAAATTATCACTCCAAAATTTTGAAGACAAAAAATAGATTTAGTAGAGTTAGTAAGTAGCTAATATTCGCAACTTGTCGCATTCAAATATCTTAAGTAGTTTTCGAGAAAAAAATCATAAGGTTTGGGGTTGTTGTCCCTATATCACCCTTACGGGAGGGGTTGCAAGTCTGAAATTACTCATAGTAGTTTTTCATGCAAAGAGCATTATTTTAACAAGCATAAATGATAAAATTGGTGCTGGGGCCGTTTCCCTATGCTTACTCTGCTAGGCCCTTTAACACACTTCGATATTTATCGGTGGTGAAACTTTTATTCGAAGGAAAAAGGTTTTCCAAATCAAAATGGAATAGAAAAAGGCTGAAACTATGGAGAATATTATACAACTACTATTCTTCTATAATTCAGTATTTGAATTTAGTTTTCCCATCATTTTTTATAGTTCCACCGCGCCACGAAACGTGTTCAGCAGTTGCAATTAGCATTGTATTCTCTAATTTAATGAAAGAGCATGAACATCTTCGATGAAGATAAACGAGTAATAATAGTGAGGGTTTTAGTGAAAGCTCAGTACAAAAGACCGAGGTCATCCGACATCGCGTCACTTTTAGAGATGACTTTTGACCAAAAAACGGACGTCGAACAAAAGCATTCGTCACCTTCGTGACGCAACCTGTCAGACTTCGCTATTAAAAATCGTTTGCTTGGAAATGTGAACACCTTAACGAGAAACAGCCTGCAGTCAATTCCCATGTAGACAAATTCGGAACCGAAACTCCCATCAAATATCAATGGTAATCCCGAAATTAAAATCCAATCGATTCATCTGTGTTTTAAGTTACTTATACCGCGCGACTACATAAATCACGATACCTCGAACACCTAATTATTGTCGTATTATCAATTCGAAAGCGTGCAGAAACGGCCCACCAAGCAGACGATTATTAAGCACCCGAATATTCGAAAGTACGCGGAAGCCTGAATGTAGTTCGATTTATGGGGTTTAAATTACTTTTTGACTAAGTACCGTTATCGCGGGTGATCTTCGAAAGCCTTTCGCGCCGGGGCAGCATGAGATTAAAGTGTGCCTTTAAGAGGAAGCGGCGCAGAGAAACAGTATGTATTAAAGGGTACATTAAACTTCGTTGCCATAAATGGCGCCTGGGAAATTGATGAGCCTGCAGACCTGTTCAAGCCGAGCGAGAAGAAAAAAAAGTAACGAACTTGATGGATCAAGTATCGCAATCCATCGATAAAAAGAACGATCCCCTCCATAAATATTCCATTCATTCGTGTCATACGTTCTTCGCCGACATAAAGAGACGTGGTAACGAACCGTCTCGATAGTCAAACGTATAAAGCCGCCGAGAGTGAAGTGTTCGTAACTCAGAGGACGTGTTTCTGTGTGGTCCAAGTTTCTCCTTGTACCAGAGAGACTTTTAAATAACTCGTGATATAACTGACGAGTACCGCTGGTCCGATACGACGCGCGAATACATTGATCACAGTTGTTAAAATACGATACGAACGCGCCGAAAGTCGTGGGACCGGGCGCCGAGGAGCACACTCTGTTGCTTAGTTTTCACTGCAGCCGCCTGACTTCCTCCTTTCGATCAGCGCCAGAGTGAAATTCATCAATTCGACGCGGGTAATGAGCGACAAAAGAAAAACGAATCGGCGAGGAACGAGGAGGAAAGCGACGGCGTTCACAGAACACCGCCTAACGCGATTCCCGGTAAAAAGGAAGCACAAAGTGGGATTATGATTTTCCTGCCCGCGGCGGGATTGAAGCGAGCGATAAGAACAGCAGATACTGCGAGATATGAACGTTTCTTGTTTGCTTCCACTCTACTTTCCTATCCCCTTTCGCGATCATCGTTTCGCACGTAATCAGCCGAAGGTTTTGTTCAAATTAACCACGCATGTTTCATACGAACGATGGGTCGTTAAATTAGAATCCTCGAATTTTTATAGATGTTGTAGATTGGTATTTCACGGAACTTGCCACTGAGGATCATTAGCGGTAGGAAATGCTGTCAATAAATAACACTTCATCCATCTCGCAAATTGGATACTATCACTATTCAGTGTGAAGTAGAGGGTAGAACGTACAACTTCATTCTTAGATGTCACCAGGGTTATGGTCAGAGTTGGGCATTAATCGAATAAATTTTTAGTCGATGATTATTCGAATGATTAAAAATTTATTCGTATAAATTTGTATTCGAATCAATTCTTATTTGAAATTTTTATTAGAAGATTATTTGAATAATTAAAAATTTATTCGTACAAGTTTGTAGTTGAATAAATTCTTATTCGAAGATTATTCGAATAATTAAAATTGTATTATATTCGAATAATTAAAATTGTATTATATTCGAATAATTAAAATTGTATTATATTCGAATAATTAAAATTGTATTATATTCGAATAATTAAAATTGTATTATATTCGAATAATTAAAATTGTATTATATTCGAATAATTAAAATTGTATTATATTCGAATAATTAAAATTGTATTATATTCGAATAATTAAAATTGTATTATATTCGAATAATTAAAAATTTATTTGAATAATCTTTGAATAAGAATTTCGAATAAGAATTTATTCCAATACACATTTATTCAAATAGAAATTTATTCGCATAATGTCCAACTCTGGTTATGGTCTTCTTCACTGATCTGATCTATTTACCATTTTCACTGAAACTGAGAATCGGCAGTCTAGAATTAGGCTCACTGTGAAATGAAACGGGACAGTGAGAAATCAGGCCCGATTCCAATGGATCTCAGGGTAAGAGCGAGTGGGATAGATCAGAACGAGGGCATGGGAAATTGTTTTCCAATAGGTGAGACGAGCTCGATGCCTGAAGGATGCAGAGAAAGTTACGAGTGTAGGAAAATTTTAGCTGGAAGGGATCAGCGTATTCCGTGAAACACACGTCCGTACTACAAGCTTCGCGATGATCACGGTTGTCGATCCAGCGGCGATTAGAAATTCATTTCGAACCCGCGAGAGGCCCGACGCATGCCTCGGAAAAGCGTGTAATTTCGATCGATCGGATCGATGGGATCGAGAAAGGAACAACGCGAAATTCGCTATTGGGTTGCAATCAGCCACTACGATGATTTACGCGGCGAGTTTTCCTTTTTTCCCCCCCTCCACCGGTGGATCACATCGCTCGATCCATCGTGATTTCTTCCCGGGCTGGAAATAAATCACGGTGGTTCAGGGGGATCGGTGAACGCGGTCGCCGCGTTGTACGCTTCGGTGCAAAGGTTAAGCACACGCGTACAAAAGAAACGTTAAAAGGCTTTATTGCTTCCGCGAAGCAAGTCAAGCATTTCGACACCGCGCTCATTACGCCTCGACGTGGCTGGAGAGTATCGTACTCTCCTGGAAAAGTCCTCGGCAGATCCGAGAGGATCGCGTATGTTTCAGCAATTGCTGATTAATAATTTTCTGTAATAGAGTTCTAACCAGCGAAGGATGATGCGAGTATGTTTCTGCGAGTACAGATTAGTACTGCCTTCAACTGCATCGCACAGTCCGTGGAAAATGGTACGTGGAAGATGGAAGGAATAAGGAAATAAAAGACAGCTTCGACGTAAAGATAAGCCTAGAGAATTGCAATTTGCATATACGTAAATAGAAAGCTGCGTGTCGACTGGCTGGAAAGATCCAGAACAGATTTAGTTCAAGTTAAGAGTTATCACCAACACTGGACGGCATTTACATGAGGACACCGCTGTTGGATTATTATCAACTTTAACGAAACTAGGACGAAAGTGAGCAATGAATATTGACAGGCATATTTAACGTCAAAGTTTTATCAATCAAAGACGTTGCTTGATTAAAATGATAGGGTGAGCAGCGTATTAAATTTGTAATCTGTGGCTTGTGACTCGAGCAATATGCTAAGTGATTCGAACTTTTTTTTATGTACGTTCAGAGTGACTCGAAGCTTCTTGATATCCATCGCTACACGTTAGATTCTTTTTGCCTAGTAAATCACCTTGCAAATTGTGCTGTTTATAATATAAACAAACTTCGTTGACTTTCTCACTGACAAGGATACTTTCTCAACCCGAAGATTCTGATTTTAATGAAACTTCGTGTGAATATAAACCAATGTAGAGCATAGTGGAGTATTCAAGAAGCAATTGTTTTTCTGCGGAAATTCGCTGCAAACAGTCCTTAAAATTATGTTTTTTTTAATGTAAGGTTTTAACAGTGCGAAATAGCACAAAACTTTGAATATAAGAATTGTTAAGTTATTTGTGCTCTATCACACTACCAACAGAATATAATTTTTAATACAAATTTATATTTAAAAAAACAAGATACTTTTAACTTAATAGATACTTTTACTTTAACAGAAACTTATATCTGTTCCATGAGAACACTTTTTAAGTTCCTGAAAACTAGCATTTGTTTCAATAAAAATTCCACAGGAACAGATATTTTCTTAAGGGGTCATGTTCAGCCAGGAGGCCGAAAAAGGGTGGTCTTTGGTAATTTTGTTACTCAAAAACTATAACACATTTCTCAAAAATTTTTTTTACTTTTAAGGATTGCATCTAGTACCGTGCATCGTAATTTTTTTATTTAAAAATATTTATCAATAACTAAGTTATTGTCCATCACTCGAAGGTTCTCTCAAATAAAAGGCTTCTACGGTGACCAAAATATTTAAAAAAAACCATTCAACCGATTTACTTCAAATTTTACAAGCTTACTATAGGAACAATAAACTAGTCTTTGAACGAAGGATTTTTTTATCCGATGCTTAGTTTTCTTTAAATTGACGAAAATCAAGCACGATTTATGATAAAAATTGAAACTTTCACTTTAAACATCAGCCATTTTTTCCCAAATCAATGTTTCGAAAAATCCTTCGTTCAAATACTAGATAATATAATATAATAAGTAAATTCTTTTCAATTTTTTATTTTTGATGATCGACATTCGAGCAGCAGTGGTCACCGCAGAAGCCTTTTTTTTAGAGAATCTTCGAGTGATGGACAATAACTTAGTTATTGATAAATATTTTTGAATAAAAAAATTACGATGCACGGTACTAGATGCAATCCTTAAAAGGAAAAAAGATTTTTCGAGAAATGTGTTATAGCTTTCGAGTAAAAAATTTCCAAAGACCACCCTTTTTCGGCCTCCTGACTGAGCATGACCCCTTAATCGAAACAAATAAGTTCTAACAAAATTTTTTAAAAACGAGGATTCGAGAACTGATTTCACCCCATCAAAGCAAATTTCCACAGAAAAGAAATTGTTTCTTGAATACTCCAATGATCTCTACATTCAAGAAATTTTATTAAAATTAGAATTGTCGAATTGAGAGAGCCTTGTAAGACTCCAAACTAATATATCCTGCAGAATGCCCCAAATTTTACCACTTTTTCACGAAAATCCAGCGGAACCAACCATGTTAACTCATGAAACTACGCTGAATGAATTGGTTCGTTGCCTGACGAAGCCGAGTAGCTGAAATCTCCAAGGAACAAAGGTGTTTGTGCGTTGCCTCCCTAGCTCGCGTTAGCCCACTTTCCCCGATAGATTGCGTACGATTACGCGCGATTGTTCTACTTATCCCTTAGCACCGACAGCAATTGCTACTCGCGGTTTGCATCGACCACTTCGTTTCCCCCAGCAGACTTCACGTTCCGCCAAGAAACAATGGCTGAAGCCAGCTCGAAAAAAGTGAATTCGCAGCTTATCTGATATTGAAGATCGGCATTAAGATAAATGTAATTGGTGTTCCACGGTCGAGGTATTGGGGTCCGCTGCGCGGAGCAGGATGTCTGATAAAAATTCGATAGGATACAGGGAAGGTGAACCCACTGCTCGCGAAATGGAACATTTCAAAATGAGCTCGAGCAAAAGATGTTTCCCCTCCTTCCCCCGTTAATCGACTTCGATCGTTGATCTCGGCTAATGGTTGCATTCAATTTTCTTGTGAACCCCAGTTAAGGTTAATGTTCCACAAGCTTTTTGCTTAGATGGAGTCCGTGTAATTGGCGGCAAGGGGTCACGCGAACGAGGATTTCGAGCAGCTTTCCTTTCGTCGAGGTAAGAACAGTAGAATTTTGAGGATTCGGTGGGATACAAAAGAGGCGGCTTCTTAGAATCACTTATCGCGCGTGTGAAATGTAAAATCTGATACTGAATCAGCAGCGACCGAAGGAATTCCAGTTTCCGAAGCCACGAGCGCGATTCTGGCAAATAAAGATTATATGAATAATTTACAATCATTCGTCAGATAACTTATTTTATATAGGCGATAAGGCAATGTGGACGATAAAAATTCTGATAAATTGTCACTCGTACGTGACATTTCGAACGATTCTGAAGAGACAGGTTCTAATTGCGTGTCTAATGACCTGTAAATACAGACAGAAGTTCTATAGCTTCTGGCTATTGGCTACTATCTTAGGAATTCGCATCCGCGTTTCTATGCAAACTGTAAAGTCTCTGTTTTCCTAGACTCGCGTCCTTCGGTCAGCTGAAGACCTCCATTGTAACAAGTCAACAATATTCTCCTAGGTGTCCTAAAAGAACTGAACGTTCAGGTACTTTGAAACAAATCAGACTTGCCATCAATGTCCCTCGTATAGAAATTATTACAATCGTCAGATTCGAAGGGTAAACGATTCTGTAGAAAAGCAGGAAACCTTAGAACAAACAGTACCGAAGGACGGCCACGATAAGACGAAGCTGGGTAGCACGCTCATCTTTCAGCCTACGCTACAAAGCTCCCCATTATGCGCCATTCGTGTGCACTTGAATCACACTCGTTGCACTCCCGTAAATATACTTTCTTCCGCATACAAGTCTCGCCCATCCCCGTGTGTATTTTCCAGCACAACTGGCCACACATTTAAATTTCAAATACTAAAGCATTATCCACTCGACCGTTCAATAGCAAATTTATTTATTTATTTACTTATTTATATACGGGATAGAATCCCACGAGTTACTAAATGGACACTACGCAACAATGTTTCCCAACCTTTTTTGAGTCGCCATCTCCTCTTCTAATATTCAAATAACCTGCACCCTTGCCCTCAAAATAAGGTCAGGTAAATTTAATAAGGTAAAGAATACACATTAAAAATAGGTATTTGAGAATATAATTCTAACTTCATATTTAAAAAAAAAATCATGGCGACCCACAGGGTGAAAGTCACTGCTATACAAAGTAATAGGATTATAGTTAAGTCAGTGGCAAAGTAGATAGATCGTTGAAAATTAGAGAATAAGAAGATTAAATCTACCTAATCGACTTTAAAAAATACCAATGCATAGAAAATCCTTGAAAAATCGGAGAAACTACTACCAAAGTCTACTCGGACCGTTTCATAATCGAGCAGAGATATGTTACAGAAGCAATCGACACCACGTGCACATATAACCGAGCACTAGCATCAAAAACGAGGAACAGAAGGCGACCTGAGCGCAAGCAGAACGAAGGATGAAAAACTTATCTTTATCGGCGTGTGAAATCGATGTTTCACGGGCATGGAATGCAGGCTGGATCGGGCGAGTTATGCAAAGTGCAAAGAAAACTCGCCGAGAACTCTAGCGGCACGTATCGACCGTCATAAATTGATCGCTTCTCTTTCGCGCGCGTAAAATTTCATTATGATCCGGCCGATATCTTAATGGAGATCTTCGGGAATAATTACGGGAGGAAAGTGGCAAGAATTTCCTTGTAGTCGCATGCGCCAACAAAAAGCCGAAAGTGGCTGGCGCGAGAAGTTTACGGCCGTTTATCGGCCGTGCCGAATGAAAGTGGAAAAATCAATCGGTAGCGCCGACTGCGCAGCGTCTCGCCGGGGAAGGAAACAGTGTTGGGTTTCCAATCTAGTAAATTATCGGGACAGCGTATCGGAAAAATTTTCGAGACGACGCTCGATCGCTCCATCTCGCGTTACGCTGCTTTTATAGTAGAAAGTGCCACGACACGTACCCGATACATCATAGAACAATGCGGCATGTTGTTCCTCGTTCCGACTTTACATCAACCAGTACCACGAGCACTTATTTCCTGTCGTTATCGCGATCCCGCTCCGTCCTGAACAGTTTTTCGCGCACCGCCAGGACATCTCGCGTTAACTTATCAGATCCTTGGCTGGTTATGGAGCGGGAACGGCTCTTGATTGTAATGTACTATCAACGCGGCAGAATTTATGATTCTGCCAGTAGAAACATTTGCTAAAGCGACGGCCTGTAGAAGTGTTGCTTTCTTCGAGATCGTATCTCTGTGGGGCCACTTTTGTGGAATTCGTTCGTGAAAGTTGGCAGATATGGAGAGAAAATGGGGGGATGTTGAAGGCGCAAGCGGTATTTTTAATTTTGAGAGATTCCGGGGTGGTAGGGGATGGAAATGTGTTAATAATTAGAATGTGGAAATGGAGAGATGGTTAAATTTTCATTAGGGGCCGTCGTTAAATTACGTAAGGGTCATTTTGGCGAATTCTTACCACCGCTCTGCCCCAGTATAAGAATTCGTAAGATTTGATATTCCAACCCCCTGCTTACGTAATATTCGTTACATTTAATTTCAAAATGCTTTTAAAGATTTATATAATTCATTTAACTCGGTTTCGGGAAATTTAAACTAAAACTACTTTTCTGGAATATTAATGATAGAATTTGTATTTGTTGAAAATTAGGTTGAAAAGAATTACGTAAGAATTCCTTACCTGACTCCTCCCCTCGTAAGGAAACGTAAGAAATTCGCGACCGCCCCCCGACCCCGAAGGCCTTAAGTAATTTAAGGACCTCCCCTTACAGTAATGAAGCATTTATATTTGAGGCATTGAAAGCAAACAAGAGACTGTACATGTCTCTTTGGAAGTCGTTTGAATATTAAAACTAATTTTCACGAGGGTTGGTCAAAGGTTTTTAAAATTTTCCCCGAACCAGCACGGAACGAATACACTTTCCTAGAAAATCTGACAAAAAAAGCAGACAGACATTAACCCCGTTAGCTTTTATAGATCCCGGGGTCTCGTTAAAGACCAGAGCAATCATCCTCGAATTTCCCAACTGGCGAACAATCGTTAACTTAAAACGCGTGAACGTTCAACCGCGTGGCAAACGATAAGCACTCGCAACTGCAAGACACCCGCAAAAGTGTGCTCAGATCTGGGACTAGAATAACTGGCGGCTAGAGGCTAGAGTAACAGTTTTCGTGGAATCCATAAAGAACTAAGTACACCGCGCAAATGAACCTCTCTGCAGCGTACTGAGAACCGACGATGGGAAAGGCAAAGTAGGAAACAAATTGCGTGCACGATGCGTTTCGTAATTATGCATCTGGTGACGTGTCAAGGATATTTTCCAGCGGTATTGTATAATCGATTGGCGAAGTCATTACAGGATGGAGACTACAATAAAACACTATCAACTATACGATCAAACCTGATTAAAGCGAACACGTTATCTCCATCCACGTTCAAAGAAACCTACCTCAACACGTTCCCTGCCACGGTGGAAATTCAAATTTTTGGTGAAACTGTACTGCCCTCTTTAGTTAAAATGTCCTATCTAGCATTTTGAAACAACCGAGAAAACTGAGGTTTTATCATTTACTTTCTACCATACTTATTTCCCATCATTCAAATTAAAACATGTTGTCATTATTTTGTAATAGCCTAATATAATTATTTCTAATAGGTGTACCGGCAGGGAATGTTTTATTAACGTGCCAATTAATTAATTGTTTTAGATAAGATATTTTAACCATTTTAAAAGAAGTTAGGTTAAATACATTAAACTGTTTATAAATCTTTACGAAGCACGTAGAGTTTTCTAACTTTACTTAAAAGGTAAAAGGCGCGTGGAACTTCAAATATTTCAACATATCTCAAAAAATGAAAAAATGCTAGATAGGACAGTTTAATTAAGGAGGGCAGTGTACTATAAAAACTAAATCGCAATATTCAATTATAGAAAAATATTTTAGTAATTTTTTTACTCAATTTTGATCTAATTGAGATGCAACTTTTTCCTTGTAATAAAATTAAACATTCCCAAAATTGGGTGTAAACGTTGTTTCTTATCTCCTTACACACCCACGTCGAAATTCAGGTGAGATCGTATTCGGTGGCAATCTACTACCAGCAGCAGCAGGCGAGGCAAGTCGAAGTTATGATAACGTTCAGATTTTCCACCAATGAAATTCGTTCGCGCTGAGCACACAACTGCAGCCACGATCTCGTCCTTGTGTTCGACAGCTCTCGAGTAGGCCACGATGACCGTAACGCTCGAATCGCATTATCGGCCATCGGGATCGTTTACGTCGCGCGATTCGAGTAAAAGTGATTGATACACCTGACGGATGGCTGAAACGGGGTTCGGGGCTCGTTTAATTTACATGACGTCTCGCGGGCCTCGACTTATGATACGCGACAGTGTATCGAGTGTCGCGTTATGCAAAGCACGCTATTTAGCGTCAGCTCCTATCTAGGAGAAACTTGAGTGACTGTTCCTCTCTGCTTAATGGTTCCTCGAGCGTTGCAATGTTGCAGTGTCGTTAAGGGTGCAATGCTTGCGCTGTCGACTACCATTTGTCAGTGTGAACGCAAAGTGAGAAGTACACAGAAGTGACTGGCACTGGACTCGATAAAAAGCTTTGGCATGATTTATCTAACATCTAAACCAGCGTTTCCCAACTGGTGTTCCGCGGCACCCTGGGGTCCCGCGATACGAACTTTACGGCACCGTGACAACTTATTTTATAATGAAATTTAAATACTGAGAAAGTGTGTAAATTAATCAACGAGAGTGCGGCGTAGTCAGCGCGCTTTATACAAAAAAAGAATTTAAGGTTGGGGATTGTACCAAATTATAGTGAATTAATTTTAATTGGGAAACAACGCCGATTTAAACGAAGCGACTTGTCGAATTACCTACTCGTACATTTTCAGTATCCATTAAAATATAGAACTGCAGTAACGAAGGACTGATTCGAGTCTAAAATTCCCTGTAGGTATTTCGAAACTTCCGCGCCGGCGGCCACAAAATTCAATCGGCTGATGAAACCTCGAACAATGCGTTTCCGTCCGATGACGTTATGTTTGCGATGTGGAACCCGTCTGGCCGCGGCATAACGAAATTTCCACGATAAGCCTCGCCAGTTGATTACGCAATTTGCAAAAAAGGGCAAGTGGAATCGCAAAGAGTGCTTTCATGCCAGCCAGCGGAACTGCTAACAGTCACGATACACGCCCGCTATCCACTCGCCAGATTAAATCCGACCGTGTGCAATTTTTCATCCGGCCAACCGATAAGACCGATACCGTCGTACGATACTTAATCGGAGGCTTTCGCGGCCGCGCGCGCGCGAACCCGCTGGGGGAAGAATCGACGATTGACAAGCTATGGGACACGTACACGGTGATAAAACGGAACGCGGTTAAATAGGACGCGTAAAACTGAGAGCTAACATGGCACACTGAAACTAGGCAGCGGGTACGCTGGTCGTTGGCGGGAAAGTTGGCGACCGAGGAATTCTTGAAATTACTGAAAACAGTAGGGTTGTTCTATTCATAACTTACTCGGAGAGAACCCACGTGAGTTTCTAATTCTTACACCCGGAAGTTCAAGCCCACTAATACGGGCCGAACCGAAACCAAAACTAGACTCCAAGAACATTTATGTTGATCAAACAGTCGCTTGGTTTTCATTTCATTTCCTCGGAGATGGTTTCATGGGTCAAGTTAGGGTTTACTAATTAGAGGGGAAACATGTATTCGGCGTGTTGTTGGGAGCGTTCCAAGATGATTGTGTACATATTTTATGGCCTGAAAACTTCAGGGCCCCGAGGCCTACAGGACCTCCGCCGCTCAGAGTGATATCTGCCGATATCTTATCACCTAAAAGGACCACAGATTCCAACGCTTGGAGGCTTACGCGACTCCCTTCATTCCTCCCTCACAAACCAGAATTGGATAAAATGTAATCGACTTACAAATTACAAATTACGATTAAAATGTAATCGTTAATTTAGATAGTTGACAAAATTGTGGTCAACTACCTAAATTAGCGATTACAGAAAATAAAGTGTAAACAGTTACACAATTACATTTTAATCGTAATTTGTGATTAGATTACATTTTTGCCCAACTCTGCCACAAACGCGCCACCATATCCTTAATTTTAGTATTAAACCCGTTGCACCCAATCCCAAGCAAGCAAGTAAAACCTCACCGTAACACCACCTCTGTCGGTCAACAAACTGCTCAGTGTCCTAATTCCAATTGAGGCATTTGATGGAAAAAGAGCACATTCGCCAAAATGCCATTTCAAGAAAATCGATTTCGAATTTTTCATTACAGTATAACTTAATAAAAAGTAATGCAATTAAATCCAATTTTTTTAAGGATGTAGTTATCGTGTCCTTCAAACGTTCTGAAAACAGAAGTCATGACGTGAAAATGATACGTGCCTCTATTTATAAGTTTCAAGCAAGTGGGTTATGTGCCCTTTTTCCATAAATGTGGTGAAATCGTAACAAAACTGCTTGTTTGTTTAGTTATTTAAATATAATTTTGTTTACTTAATTCGTTACACATTTTTTATAAATTGCTTAAGTAAAAAATACAAAATGAAGCACAAAAATAATAAAAAAAAAAAGTGTAATGTTTTAAGTAAGTATTAGTTTCTTCGATTTTTGCAGCAAAAGCTGTCTTCCAAATCAATTTTTTCTTTCCTTGCGGATTCGATACTCGCCTCACTTTCCATATTTCCTCGCTTACACAAAATCCACTATGAAACAAATGTACTTATTGCACGACAGTACGGCAGGACGACCGCTCGCGACTATGTAACAGCGCGTAGATCACGCTACGTAGTAAAACAGCATCTAGCTAATCTGAACGCGAGAGAAGTAGTATCCTCGATATATTATATGTATAACGCGCACATAGGCCTGTGTGCCCTTTTCAAATGCCTCGATTGTAAAACGCGGATCCCAAAATAATAAACTCTCGTCGCGAGTTCCACTCCATAGTCTGTGGATCGAAACCTCACTGCAGTTACCCTTCCCTTGATCCAACAGAAGCGTCCCACCGAAATCTCGGCAACGGGCACGGCCGCCGGCCGTCCGTCCACGGGAAAGCTTTGGCGCGGATAGATGTTACGGTGTCGCGGAACGAGCATGTGCACGAGCCGAGGACACCGGGGCGTTGTTATCCGTGAGGCTAGCCAAAGTAGTACATAATTCACGGTTGAATCCACTCCGAGATTACGGTTACGCTGAAACCGCTGGCGGATCGTTCGCTACCACGGTAGCGCGGGCAGCCTCCAGATATCGACCGACAGTTATTGACTTTCATGCCAGATTCCGCGTATCCCCGGCGAAAACAAAACGCACAGCGGGTCGGGACGTTGCGGAGGACCATGGGCAATTTCGCGTGACGCACGGTAGTCCTCGATATGAATGGAATTATTGCCCGGGCGCTGGAGCAGCCAGATCTCGTCCACTCCTTTCCAGCGAGATTAAGGCTACCAGGCGAAGTGAAAACGATGGACTGATGGGATCGAAATATTTGTCGCGCTCCGCTGTTGCGCAACTGATCGTAACGTATGATGATTGTTGATTTAATATGGCACTAGCAGAGGCGGTTTGGATTGTGAATGGTGGAGGACTTCGCCTGGATTGAGAGAAGCGACGGGACTAGGGAATTCAATCCCGGGATGCGGGATCCCGGCTGTTTTTTGGACTCCAAAATTCCCGGGTTTTGATATAACTAATCCCGAGAATTTCGGGATTTTTAAAAATGTGAATTACTTTATGAACGCCTAAAAACTATAAAAATAAACAGAATAAATAAACATAGTCATTTTATAATAATAAGAAAAATAATAAGAATTTTTTATTTAAATAATAATATTAAGTCACGTGTAACTAACTAAACTATATTTATTTTAACAATGGTACTCTCACTTTCCGTTATTTCGAAATCGCGCGAATTGCAAATCGAAACTTGTCTGATCACGTAAAGTCGAAACATCGTAGATATGTACTTTAGGTGCTTTGCTCTTCCTTCGTTCGCATTTCCAAAAATCTTCATAATGGTTTACTGATATTATCTACTTATTGAGACTTTATTATTATTAATTGTTCTACTGTTTTTATTGTTAAAAATGATTTTAGCTTATGTTTCAGACTAAAGATAGAAAGTTAGTGTGTTTACTTTAAATAAAAATTTAGAATTTTAGCATATAATAAATCATTTTAATTACTGAATTTTTCTATTACCCAATCCCGAGATTAGTCCCGGGATCCTGAGATAGACTTTAAGAAATCACGGGATAGTAAATAATGACCGGGATTGAATTCCCTAGATGGGACGTACTGTGTAGGGTGACTGTACCTAATATCGCTCGTGTTCCTAATATCGCCACTCGCTATATCTCGCAAAGTAAGCTCTAAACTTTTTCGGTTATGCTCTGAATTAGTACCTAAACATATGTAGGAAGACATACTGTAATTGCAGCATCGTGCGATCAACAATTACAGAAAGGAAAGGATTTTAGAGAATCTTAATAACGTAAACATTTGATGATTGTTGATTTAAAACAGCACTGGCAGAGGTGGTTCGGATTGTGAATGGTGGAGGAGGATTTCGACTGAATTGAGAGAAGCGATGGGACGTACTGTGTAGGTATCTGAAGTTTCTGACGAAAGTAAATGCGATACTGATGAATAGTTCGTACGGAGAAGAGGATTCTTTGGTATTAGAGTCTAATATATTTTAGTCAATATTGAATAATAAAGTGGAGATAAAGTGTCTAGGATTAATCAGATAGGAAGTTTTCAAAGAACCATATAGATCAGCGATTTCCAATTAAAATTTTCCACGGAACCCTTTCATACGCTCTAAAATTTAGTAGAACCCCCAATCTCAACAATTATTCCTTTATTTATTTATTTATTATACAGTGCGCCGACGTCGTCTCGTTCACTAATTTACGCTTCTCTTTAACATCCAAATTTTGTTATAAGTAAGCTAACCGTTCGCGGGACCTTAAACTTCGTATCGCGGAGCCCCAATTGGGAAGCACTGGTACATAAAATAGAGTGGCTGGAAGGAGAAATGTCCACTAGGTACATTGTCGAAGGAACGCTCGCAGCAGACGTATCATCGAGCAAATCATCTGTTCCCCGTAAACTGCCAAGCAATATTGTACAAGGCACAAAAGTGAATGCCACCCCAGCAAAACAGATGGGAGTAGCGTAAAAAGGTTTCGAAGAACTGGCGAAAGTTCGCGGATTCGACTAGCACCGCTCGAAGAAATATTGCAATGGCCAGTTCCTCTTAGGTGTATCGGATAGCTATCGCCATTCGCGGCAGTAAGAATGGAGAGACGGCTGATCTTTGACGGTATTATTCGCGAATGCGAAGTGGACGGGGCTGGTGGAACGTGGGCGTGCAACACCACGTTCACGCACGGCCAGGCTATAATCCTTGCCGGAGCTATTTGAATAGGGAGTCGTGGCGATTACCTTGGAAACGTGCTTCAACGTGTTATCAACCAACCGGCCTGCTCCTTAAAATCTAAGCAACACTGTGTTCGCGGGCCCATTAGCCCCCGCATAAGTAAGAATTATGGATAGAATTACGTTTCGTCGACATGCACCCCGATGGAATACGAACGAGATCTCGAACCGCTACTTTGCCTGTTTATGCGTGATTGTTTTGCTGCACTTGCTCGCGTGCGTCGTGTATGGGTACGCTGGCTGGTCATTTGCTAGTTTAACCCTTAATTGGGCCTGTCGTGTGCGATCTTTTATACGTCTCGAGAATGCGTAGAAGCTGGTAACTACTGGATTCAGATTCAATTGTTCGTAAGGGTACGTTTCTGACGGAGCTGGGAGAAATCGGACGCTTTTATCGTTGGTCGTCTCTTAGAAAACGTAGATCTGCTGGTTGCTCCAACGTAAACACTTCCATTAGGAAATAGTACGATGTATTTCGACGCTTCGATCTTATCGTCGCTCTGATCGTTTATCGCAGCTCCAACATAAAAGTACCCTTAGCGCTCTATGAACGGAGTTGGGGACATTTTATTGGCGTCTATGAATCGAATTTTGGTGCCAGAAATTTGCAAAGTTTCTGAAATTTAGTTAAGTAGAATTGGGGTTTAAAGAAATAGAAGCGGGGCAGTTTCATAGAGTAATAATCTTTCGAGAAAAGAAACTGTTTAAAGAATGTATTTCCAGGAAATACGAGTTGCGAAACATGATGGAGGAATTGCAGGAAATTCGAACAGGTATATGCAAGTCAATTGCAATTTAATGCCTCGAAGGGGATAGAAAAGATAGAAAATAACGCTGTAAACTATAATACACAAGTTCTCGGAACTGCGTTTCCAGCGTGAGCGTAGTACAACGCTCGCAGACACTGCTAATGAAGTTACTAACCCCTGTGCTAATATTAAAGAAGCGCTTCCGCCGTTTGGAAACGGTTCTCCGTTAAACGCCCGTCCAGTGTAATTACACCATTTTCGTATTTTCTTGCTGGTATCTTTAAATCTTTATTAAACCACGCTTAGATAACACTGCAATTAATTCGCGATCGTTTCCAGCGTTGCAAGACATCGTTTTAAATCCTCGTACAATATTTTGTACTAAATTGCGGTTAAGATTTCCTAAACGAGGAAATTGAATATATTTAAAATTGTCCTACGAGAACGAATGCAAATTTTGGGAGTTTAAGTTCTGAATAAAAATTGAAATATGCTACATAAAGTGGTGTACGGAAGTACAAGTAGGAACAGTATTAAAACTGCAAGTTGCGTTGCTACAAAGTCAGATAGCAGGGTTACTGTAGCGCACATAGTACTTTGTATTTCACCCCAGTGTACAGTCAACATTCATTAATAATAGTTTTTACCTTAGGGCTGAGGGCATGGACCGCTAGTGGGCAAACCGTGGAATATTACATACTGGGTTCATTGATTTATCGATCCGTTCCAAGGGTGAAATACAGGAAGTTTAGTAGCGCTAAGGAAATGAGTAGCTCGTCAGGGGGTCGATAAGAACAAGAAGTACTTTGTGGCAAAAATAAAATGGAAATGCCTGCACTATTATTAGATCTACTTTTTTTCTTAAATATACTCTATATTCTTTTTACTTATCCCGAATACTATAGTTAAAAAGAATTATCTTCGATCACAGGTTTTGGAGAAGACAAAACTGGAATTCCAAAGCCATTCATCAATTCTTAATACATTTATAACTACAGCTTATAAATGTAATTGAAAAAGGACACGATCCCATTTAAAGAGAAAAACATAAAAACTCACTTCTACCTCAGAGGCCACTACCAAATAAACCACGTCCACCGATATCCTTCCTCCTCGAAGCCCCTCGATATCCCCCACAAGCATCTGTTAATACAACAAACAATCTGGACACCATCCACCTGGATCGATCAAAACGCACCGACCCGTACAACCCACCCACCAAACGGACCATTTCATTTCTACCAATCGGCTGACCGATTTCCCATCCCGAACGGCAGGTCTCTCACGGAACCAACGAAACGGGGATGCCGATCGAACCTTCTCCAAACGTCGGCCCACTAAACTCAGCACAGATCCCCTTTCCATTTCCTCGAAACCCGTGGCAAACGGAAGAGCCCCGCCGTGGGGCAATTCCGTCAAAATAGGCCGTAACGATTTTGATTAAGTTTCACCCATTTGTGCAATTGCAGTATCCGGCCGGCGGAGCGTGACTATGATTTATCCGAGAACTCGTTCGCTTTCTAAGTTTATCGATAGGGCCGAGGAGGTGTAGTCGTGACTGGGCAACGAATCTCGGCCCGATAGATCCGCAGAAAATCTTGGCGGATCTGAAACGGTAGGCTGATAATCGTAGGCGTGGCTCGGTTGCCTCGCAGCGCTTCCGAGCACCGAAAGTCGCGGCGTTGAAATTGTTTCGGGGAACGGATTATCGGGAATCGATGTTCACGAGTTCGAACAATTTTCTTTGATTTCAACTGTCCGAATTATTTTTTTATTTATTTATTAAACCTTTGACAGCGCATATTTTTTTTTTTTATTGATTTGGAGCTTGTTCTGATTTAGAATTCTTACTTTCGTCAATAAATAATACTGATAAGAAGTAGATTAATATTTCTAGTTTTGTATTTCTGTATTTCTATATTTCTCTATTTCTCTATTTCCCTATTTCCCTATTTCTCTATTTCTCTATTTCTATATTTCTATATTTCTATATTTCTATATTTCTATATTACTATATTTCTCCATTTCTATATTTCTATATTTCTATATTTCTATATTTCTATATTTCTCTATTTCTCTATTTCTATATTTCTATATTTCTATATTTCTATATTTCTATATTTCTATATTTCTATATTTCTATATTTTCATATTTCTATACTTCTATATTTCTATATTTCTATATTTCTATATTTCTATATTTCTATATTTCTATATTTCTATATTTCTATATTTCTATATTTCTATATTTCTATATTAATTTTATTCGCAAGGGAACAATTTATATCATCCGCGACGGTATAGGATGATAGCTAAAGTGTAACTACCAACATGATCTCAACGATTCATCGCGAGAGATTTCATTCTTTTCCTTCCCTCCTGCCACTCTGTGGCTTCGTCTGGCACCGACTTCCGAGCTACCAAAGAATTGATCGCGACGCTGGTAAAGTCCGTTCGGTTTAACCCTTTCAGTTCGACATGTCGTGGGCGTACAAGGAAAATCCACTAAGTCCATGTCTGCAAAAATTCATATTTTACCACCGCTAATTGTAAGCTCACAACTATTGCCTGCTTTAAGGCTTCGACGATTTTTCTTCTACGCCCACGATATATTCTTGTAAATTATCGTAGATACAATATAAGTGGCTGTGGAGTCGTCTACCTTGCCCGCGTGATCTTGAATTTCGAGTATCACTTGCCAGCCAGTTTTACGAGTCTCCTTCTTTATTTGTCACTACTAGCTTAAGAAAAACTTGTAGACTAAAATATTCTGCTCGAGTCAGTTGCGCGTAAGGTTCGATTGGATACTTTTTGGTTGCATGCAAAGGAGTAAACCGTCGCGTTAATTTAAATCTCAAACTACTCGCTACCAACAGATGTGGAAAGACATTTCACTACAATAAATAACCATACCTTTCCCTCGAGCCAGCAAAATTAGATATAATTTCGTATCCCCCGTTTCCTCCAACGAGAGACTTCCCATCCCCCGCTCCGCTTCGCAACAGATCACAGTTTTCACACGCCTCCGTAATTAAATTTGCTACGCCGAATTGCCAGTTCCCGCGAAATTGGCCTGGCCGCTTTATAATCAGATCGATGCGCTAAGCACGAGGTAACTGTACACAATTCGCAGTTTCCCTCCTGCACCTCGATACCGCCGCATGTAATTCACCCCCGCCTTATCTCTCTCCTCGTGGAAAACGTAACGCGTGCCGTTCGCCAGCGTTTCTAAAGAATTTCACCTCGAATTCTGCCGTTAAGCCGGGCGTCGATCCTATCCATCGTTCAGCCTCCACCGATCATAAAGCGCGGAGAAGTAGCTGGGATCGTTTATCGTAAAATATAGCAAGAAGACCGGCTAGTTTCGCCTGTTTATCGCTCCACGGGGTTCCGTCGCAGTAAATCCCACGGCGATAAACGATATCTGTGCGTCTGAATCGACCGCGATACCCGACGATTTATGCATCGCGATTAATAGCAAGTTAATTCCGCGAGAGATACCGAGAAGCACACGGATTTTCGCGATCCCCGGGCACTCTGTGTTGCGTGAATCGATGGTACTCGGATCCTCATCCTCCTTCTTTCATTGTGATTCCATTTAACTGGAGTCCGCGCAAATATATGTGAAGTGCATGGAAGCCTAGTTCCATTCACGGATTACGAAGTACTGCAGACTATTGCAGATCTGATCGTTTCGTTGAATTTGTGAGAATTGACCAAGGCGTGGGAGCTGTAACTGTTCCGTAAGAGCAGTTTGTTTTGTTTTCTCTTTTTCTTTTTTTGTTTGCCACGAATTTAATGCCGCCCAGAGATGCTATCGGCCAATATTTCACCGTTCTACTTTCGACAGTATCTGCAACACAATACGTTCTAATTCCTGGCCACGAGGCTCGTTTATGGGCTGTAAAACTAGCCACGTTCTTCCAGGGGACCTATTAACGGCACAGTTTTTGCCACGCAGCCAGACAAAGTCACGAAACTCTCGTAGCGGTTTTACTCCGTATTTGGAGGGGTAGACAGAGACTCCTCTT
Organism: Andrena marginata; assembly: GCA_963932335.1. Classification (NCBI taxonomy): domain Eukaryota; kingdom Metazoa; phylum Arthropoda; class Insecta; order Hymenoptera; family Andrenidae; genus Andrena; species Andrena marginata. Next base: position 48,187,869 of record OZ010659.1, on the reverse strand, counting down.
AAGTATGTCTATTGGTGAGGAGGTAATTATTGGCTGAAATATTTTGTGCCTACTTTTTGCCAAACTACATGGTTCATAAAGTATTAGGGATACCATGGCATGGTAGGCGATGGTTACTAATATCGTACGACTTACGATTATACTTCCTATTCGGCAGTAATTTGTGGGCAAATTAATATTGGGCATCGCAGGCTGATGCTTAAGGGGGTCGTCTTATGTGACGGCTGGCTTTTCTTTCGCTTTTTGGGGAACTTTGTTTGACGAATCATGAAAACACAATATCTTGGAATTTTTACTACATATTTATTAACATTTGAAGAGTTATTCAGAATGTTTTGAAGTTAAAATACGGAGTGGAATTGACTTTACAGCTCTCGAAAGAGACATGGTGCGGAAAAAATGTTGGTCGACGGCTGACATGATTCCGGCTGACCTGCTAATCTGAAATCAAAAAGTCAAACGGCACATTAATTTGTAGACTTGTGGCTACAGCCGGTACCAGAATTAAGTAAAAATATTGGAAATTTAATGTTTGGCACAGTTTTGAAAATAAAGCTACGATTTTCGTCAATGACAATTTTCGTTCAAAACTGTGCCAAACATTAAATTTCCAATATTTTGACTTCATTCTGGTACCGGCTATAGCCACAAGTCTACAAATTGATGTGCCGTTTGACTTTTTGATTTCAGATTAGCAGAACAGCCGGAATCATGTCAACCGTCGACCAACATTTTTTCCGCACCATGTCTCTTTCGAGAGCTGTAAAGTCAATTCCACTCCGTATTTTAACTTCAAAACATTCTGAATAACTGTTCAAATGTTAATAAATATGTAGTACAAATTCCAAGATATTCTGTTCTCATGGTTCGTCAAAAAAGCATTCCCCAAAAAGCGAAAGAAAAACCGACCGTCACATAAGACGACCCCCTTAAGGGGACCTTCCGGTGTAGAACCCCCAAAAATAGGTGATATTTAGGAATTAATTAAAGGAAAACTACTATGCATAATTTAATGGGACTTTTTGCATTTTATTAAGGATGTGTTAAATTATAGAAATATATTTTTTGTTTCATAAGTAATCATTGCAGACGGCACTGGGGAGTCGTTAAAGTCAAGGCGTCAAAAAATTGATCCAAATCGGTGGGACCTGTATCTCCAACAGTTATCATCCGATTCGACTGAAACCTGTTTTATTTTGAAGATTATTCTTCTGGCTAGAGGGGAACTAGAAAAAATACAAAAATTACATTTTTTTTAGAAACTAACGACACTTCAAGTTCGAAATCACTTTTCCCTGTATTTTTCATCCTTCAACGCCTTTGAAAATTATAAATTTACAATTTTTTGTCAGTTTTTCTAGTTCCACCTCCCCCCCCCCTAGCCAGAAGTATATTCTTCAAAATAAAAAAAAAGGTTCAGTTGAATCGGATAATAACTTTTGGAGATACAGGTCCCGCCGCACAGTGGAACGAGAATGCCCTATTTATTTGGACATCGGTAAAAATTTGAAGTGTCAAAATTCTGTTCTATAGCTTCATTAAATCTTTATTAAGTATTCGTAGCATTAGAAAACACAAAGAAATAAACTTTATATTCACATTAGGTTTGATTTAAATGTATATGAATCTGACCTATATGAAAATTTCAGTCTTTTTGTCTTTCAGTTGCACCACTTTAAACTATTATTGCCTAAATCCTATTACATTATAAGTTCTCAATAATTTACATATTACTGAGTATCTTATTATTAATGATTTTATACAAAAAACATTCTGAATTAACTTGTATTTCATCAATAAACAACTGTATTAAATAAAAATGTGTTGCACTCGATGCCATAATAATTCAACTAGCGATTTAAAGTTTTGCTCAAAGTCGCCCAAGGTCTAAAATAACTTAATTTAATCCTTTAACGGTAAGGTTTTAAACTGTAGAAAAATTACCTGCTACTAGCTGCGATTAATAAAATAAATCTAATGTAAAGATTTGAATTTATACGTATTTAACCTCGGCTAGCAGACATGCTCGATCGTCGCGACACGCGTATATCGACGAACGCATGAATCACGTGCCTGTTTCCAAGACGCCGCGACTGTTATAAATTAGTACATTAATTGTAAAAATGGAAATTATTGATAGTAATTACGATCTGTATTTATATATACTTCAATTAAACTGTAACTTTAACGATTATAAAGCAATTACAAGAAAAGAAAACATTATACATAGATTCTCTGTCATTCTTCAAGCCATATCGTCTGGACAAAAAATTAATACAGAAAAATTTGGTCACTATGCTAAAGAAACGGCTGAATTATTTGTAGCACTTTACCCTTGGTACTATATGCCAGTAACAGTACACAAGATTTTAATTCACGGGGAAAAAATTATTCAAAATGCAATAGTTCCCATTGGTCAGCTATCAGAGGAAGCTCAAGAATCCCGTAACAAAGAGTTTAGAAAGTTCCGGGAATGTAACTCAAGAAAGTGGAATAGAAAATTCACAAATGAAGATATCTTGCACAATCTGCTTATAACGTCTGATCCATTAATATCATCTCTCCGACCTCCATTAGTTAAAACTATAAAACAAGCATTACTTCCGGAAGCAATAGAACTTTTAGCCGAAACAGATATTGATGTAAGTGTAGAAGAAGAGGAATCTCTAATGGACATTAACACATAATTAATTTTTAAATGTATATTTTTCTGTTCATATTTTTAATAAAATTGTTATATTTAATAATGAATCGTCGCTATAAGTTATACCTAATAATTTTGGTACAAGGTAAGATCCCGACCCCGAAAATTCAACAAATTCTGAAACTTTGTAAATATACGGGATTTCCTCCTGATTATAACGCAATTTTTGTTTGCTGCCCAAATTTATTCAATGGGGGTTGAAATTAACCACCGAAAATTTGGCTATTTTTCGATTTTGTGTTATTCTACTTAACATGAATTGAAAGTGTGCAAATTTTTACAATGAAAATCCAAACCGTTTGGAAGTAATTGCCATGTCCAGTTATTGTCCTTACGTCGTTCCACTGTGCGCCGTTTTGAGAACACTGTCTCGAGAAAAACGCGTTTAAAGTTTTACGTGAGCGCCGAGTGGCCGGTTGTTGCCCATGCATTTGCCGCTACTCAAATGCCTATAACTTCGAGAATTTTACGAATTTCAACAAATCCTTTTAAACACGTATTCTTAAAAGATTGAACATTCGAAAAATGAAATAAAAAAAATCTACTTTTAGACCGGAAGGTTCCCTTAAGACACCTACTATTAATTGTTTAACCTTTTGCCAAGAATAAATGAATTCATTATAAATCTTTTGGTAGCCCAGCATAGACTCTACTGCTTTACTAAATTGTACCTATCGGTTTCCAAAATCGTACTCCTTTAAGGGTAATGAATTTGCAAATGGAAATAATAATACAAATATGGGTGAGGAAACGAATCTTTTAAAATTATTAACAAAACGAAAATTAATGCAAATGATCTTCAAAAAGGTAAATCAAATAATTACAAATACATAGGTACCTAATATTATAAAATATAGAAATATTAATAGAAACACAGGTTCGCGTAATCAGTGATCGATGTAAATGATTTATAGCGATGCTCAAGAAATCACCAAGAAATGGAAAATGATTATCAGCCGTTACATCAGGACGCGCAGAATTCAGTTGCAATTAGAATTACATAATTTCCTATATGCCCGTCGAGCGGCGCGAGGTTAAAGCCTCGAAGGCAATAATTTAAGGGAAGGAGCGAGAAACCGCGTCGCGAGCGACGTAACCGCTCATAAATGCGCGAATGATGCCGTTGCATGACTCATTCACTCGTTCGCTCAGCGATTCCCTCGTATTGACACCGACACGAGCGGAGACCGAAAGTCCTAAAATCACTTTCCACCGCTTTTATGGATTTCTGCCCCGATCCAGGTATGCGGATAAGAGAGATTTCTCGAGGATTTAATCGTGATAACAAACGAGTTCCCGATAGTCGCGCGCTGCTCGTAAATCAACGATCTCTCCACCGTATCTTTGATCGTTACTGGTCGTTTTCGCATACATCCATCTGGCTAGATTCTTGAAGCTGGAGGGGGCAAATGAGCAATGAAAGTTGGTACCGGAGTGAAACAGAAGTAGCGTTACACTTTTCGAAGCCGGATAATTCTGCGATGTAACGCGAGAAACTAGGTGCCATTATAGGATCGGTTTTGCACGAGCCTCTGATTGTTTTAAAGTTGCGAAGAGAAGTCCGTGTAATCGAGGGTGGGGCTGCAAGTCGAGTGCTTCAAAGCGCTCGAGTGTCGGTTTCCTTCCTGTGCCAGCATCAGCGAGTCTTGAGCAATTGGAAGATTTGCTTTTGGGGAAGAGGTAATCGCAGAAAGCTTTGGGTCGATTTGAATGTTGTCGAGGGAGAAGTAGGGAGTTTTATAATCCCTCGTGAAGCATGAATAAAGTTCAATGAATTATCAAGTGGAACCTGGAAACACAACTCACACTGATCTTTCAAAAAGTACATTGTATATTTAACTACTTAGAACAGTGGACTGTATGGGATTTCACGTACCCCGCCCACGGATTTCGAAATCTACAGTCGCGCGTCAAGTCGATCCAACAAATTACTCATCAATCCTGCATTAGCATAAGAATGGTAACGCATTCGGTTACGTAAAACGTGTACTCCACTTTTCTCGTCAACTTGACCCAATCCTGTCAAGCCACTGTGCAATCAATAATTCAGCCTCCAATCAAGGCTCGCAAATAAAAAATCATGCACGCAGGGTTCCCTGTTTCTTTGCATTCCTTTAACTCGTCGCTGTTTCAGTTTAGACTTTTAGGCTTTCCAGTATTGATTTCCCTACGAGGGCAACATTCACTCGGCTATAACGGGGATGGGAAAATTCTTGCTACCGAGAAGCCATAACTCCATGGCGTTTTACAGACACGCCAACGCGTCCCCTAAGGTTTCGCGTACAAGCAGAATGTTCACGGCTGCGCATGCCTACATAGCTCACACCCATTGGGCGCGAAATGATTTCTTAGCCAGGGCATGTGACCCGTACGCGGAATCCCAGGCTCGCGAATTCGCACGCCTGTAACTGCGACTCGAAAAAAGGGGACACCTGGATTCGAGGCTTCCTTGAATTTCATAAGCTGAAACGTTAACCCCTTGGAGAGGAGCTCGATGCGCGGGTACTCGAATTTCCTCGCGTGGATATTTGCTGGTAGAAATAACTGTTTTGCGGTGTACTAAATTATTAAACTACAGCTAAACTGTGGGGCATTTTTACGATTACTTAATAATAAGAATTATTCAAAGTATACGTGAATATCTGAGCCAAGTGAACAGAGTTGTATTCTCCTATCTACATAATATGTAGAAATAGTAAATACGATATCTGAATGAGAAATCAAAGCTTCAGAGATTTCGAGAGCATTTCAAGAAATTTGTACTACCGAGAAACTTTAATCTGACAGAATTCGACGATGAAACACCAACGGTGTGACATTTACGTCCTCCGAAGAAGGTGGCAGGTAAATTGACCCATCAGCGAATAAATTGTGAAGCCTCTGGCTACTGCCGACTATCAACTCGCAGACGCTTAGACGCATATTGCGGAATAATGAAGTAATCGCGGAAGCCCTAAAGCCCAGAGGAGGCTTGTCGCCGCGTGGAAGGTTTAACATCAAGCGACTCCTTCGATGGCTTCCCTTCACTTTAAAAGGATGAACTATGTGACATTGGACGGCTGTTTTTGCGAACTTATCACAGCCGAGTCGCGACGCAGCTTTCCACCCGTGGGAAACAGTGGAGACGTACAACCGCGAGCATCCTGGATTGCATGCACTTTATCCCTGCATCGAATTAAATCCCGCTGCGACCAGACGGGATCCTCCGCCGTCTCGGCCAGCAAAAACTGGCAGGACGCGCGCAGAAACGTAATATCGGTATCGTAGTTTCCCTCGTGCTCTCGAAACAGCGTCACGGCCATTTCTTTATCTTACATCCCATTCTTTTTTTTAGACTATTTCCGGACCGAATAATTCAAGCCTGTTTTCGCGGACCACTTCTTCATTTAAAATTACATCTGATTTTCGAGCGAAGAATAATCAAACTGGTTTCTCGTTTTCACTCATAGAACGTGACAACTTCTACAGTTAAACCCGATACCTCTTGTATACTGCACTTCCGCTGAAAAGTATTCGATCACTTGCAACAGGTACATTCGATGAAGGAGAAAATAGAATAAAAGGTAACTGAGTTCGTTATTGCTTGTCCTTGTCAAATTACTAATTCTTTTTTCTTAGTATACGTGTAATTATATCTTAGAGAAAATACTATAGGCGGCAATAATAATTGGATTGCGGTTCGAAAAGCACTTTTAAGATAAGAAAATAGAATAAAACGCTTGGCATGCGCTAAGGAATATCCAAGTGGGACCACAGGCACGTGGAAAAACGTTCTAGTTTCTCTTTTATCAATCGCACGTATAACAAGTGACCGAACACTTTTCAGCGCTGGTCTATGTGTGTTTGAATTACCGATCAAAGTATCCTATATCAAACAGCGTTCACACACGTAAGAGTTCCCCGACTTTTTCCTTTTCCATCCGAATGCCATCGGACTGAAAAGTTCGTTAGCCTTCTCTGGAACTATTTAGCCAGAGGCGGAGTTGGGTATAGGCCGAGTAGCCTAGGACGGCAAATTTTGAGGCGACAAATTTTGGAAAGCAGTACCTAAACTTTGGGAAGCGACAAATATTGGGGGAGCAGCAAATTTTGGGGAACAGTCAATTTTAGGAAGCGACATATTTTGGGAAGCGACAAATTTTGAGTGAAAGAAATTGGAAAAAGTTTAAACACAAAGGCTTAAGACAGCTTTAAAAACAATTCACTTTCTTCACATATATATTGAATAATATTGAATTAATTTTGAAATCGTCCCGACTCTTATAAATGAAAATATTTTACGATACTTCGCGGCAAGGGCGACAGACGTTCGTTAGCTTAGGGGCGCCGAATCTCCAAATCCGCCCCTGCATCTACCCCTCGTAATCTCGACGACTGAACACCTCGAAACCCAACGGAAATATGGGGAATTGATCATAAAGCATTACAAAGTTCGTTGGAATTCTGTCAGCGCCACGACTCGCGGACGGCACAGCATGCAGCGCGCGGAAAAGTTCCGCCCCGCAGACCTTGCACTCCGCGGCATGCCGGCGTGAACGCACGCGCTGCGGTATTCGTAATAAATAGTACCGACAGAGGGGGAGGCGGGAAAAAAATGTTCGCAGGCAAAAATTTTCTATTCCCTTTCACTGGAGCCGCGGGCTGCAACGGAATATGACGCAACGGCCACAATGTATCGACGGTTTTCCATTATGCATCCTCTCGCGGCCGTGCGCCGCGTGTATAATGCACATTTCAGGAAAGACCGCGGCCTTCTACAGCCCCGTGACTCCGCGTCCAGTAAATATCCCCTGGAAATCGATGCAATCCCGCGATAAGTGCAACTCAATTTTCACAAGGTTCGCCTACCCGCTCTCCGTGTACAGAAGAATACGAACACGATTGGCCTTTATAAAACGCGCCCATTTCTCCACAGAAGCGCACGGAAGAAAGAAGTGACGTTGAAGGATCTAAAAGGAAAAGAAGCGGATCCCGCGTTCGTGTCTAGCACCGGGCAAAAAGTGAAGGTAGAATTTTATTACAAAGTAATTGCGCTCTTGGCGAAATTGCCGCTTTTACGCGACTCCCTTGGATACAAATGTCTAGAAAGGGGAGCTTGGAAATGGGGAAATAGAAAACGGATTAACGTCCGCGAACGGGAGCAACTATTTCTCGGAGTTTATTATCCGTGCGTTAAGGTAAATCGACGACACAGTGCAAAACGAGGGAAACAATGAATTAAAGCCAGATTTTTATTAATTCCATCCTACGTAATCAGAGTATTGCTTTCAACAAGTGTTGGAGAGTGGAATACCACGCGTCTGAACCTCGATGTTAACTGCACCACGCGGATCTCAAAGTGGTTCGCTAACGCCAGCATGAAATTACAGCGATCGTTGCAATTACCAGCGATTTCATCTGTAATTCCGATGCTTCCAATCCTCGACTTGGTATTTGCATTGACCGGCCTGCGAAACGTAACGTTATTATATTCAATGGTAACTGGAAACGCCACTTCCATCGCCAGCTTTTCCACTGGCTACCTACGCGAAACAATCGTCCACGATGGTTTAACGTTAAAGACAGTAGGCCAAGTTTAATCTATGCCCGCGCGTTTCATCGCGGAAGAGAGCAGCATTACGCGCATAAATACACGTAAGTGGCTGAAATTATTGGCTGCTGCCGCGTCTTCGTATTATTAGAAGCTGCATCAAATGATATACTTCATCGACTTCGATCGAGCTCGCTTCTTTTGCAGGCGGTAAATCATCCGTCGGTTCCGTTACAAAATTCACCGCGTCCATATTGCCCCTGAATCGAGCCACCGGTCGACCGCTCCGCGGGCAAATTTCCGCGGCGAAGGTTCGCTGGATTCGTTGCTCCCAGAAACGCGTTTTTCATACCTCGTCGCTTGCTCCACTGACCACAGGCTTGCTTCGAAAATCTACCACGGCCACGAAGAGTCACGCGTTGTTCCGTTGGAATCGTGCAAGTTGCCAGGCTCGAAATTATGTAACTTATTTGCGTGGAATTAAGTCACCGGCGTGGACGGAAACGACTAATTTACTTGCTGGCAGTTGATGGGGTTCGGCGACGACTGACGCTGTCGAACTTGTAATTTGACGAAACCGACGTTACTGAAACTTTGGGTGATTATGTGTTGCAGGCGACAAGGTTTTATTTTGGTCATTTTAATAAATGTGTACACAGTTTTATCTGTGCGGAAGATTTTACACGCTTTAGCATTTTCTTTCAATCTTAATCTCTTATGAAACGCTGATACAGTAGTAATGATATTCTTGATATAAAAAGCATGAAGCTTCTATATGCTTGTGTGTTTGTGTGCTGCCTAAAAACATTCAAAGGACAGACGCTGGGATCACAACCAGGGTTGCCACCTTATAAATCCCGCAGTGCCACACATTCCAACCCGGAGATTCGAATATAAAATGGGAGATGGAAAAAACAAAAAGAAAATTTTGTTCTTGACTATCCGGAAAACAAATGTGCAATTCTTTTAAGCTGAAACAACTGAGAATTTGAAAGTATCTGTTTTTCTAATTAATATTTAATATTGTATATAGGGTATAGCCGGGTGACGCGGTTGACCTAATATAAAACGGCTATTAAAACTAATATAGACATTACTTATTTTATCAGAACAAACCTATATGTTCAGAATTTTATGCTGATTCAGAAAAAATGGTCGATATTTGCTTTAAGACAATATTTACTGTAAATCGGGCTGAAAACTGAAGTCATGAAATCTGACCACCTCTCCCGAGGTGCCGGGAGAAACGGTTTTCGTCGTTGGCAGAGACCACCGACAGAATTATTCATGGAAAATTAATCAAGGATAAAGCTAAATTATTTATGAGTGAATACAACTGCAGATTCATTGATATTTAATTTATTTACGCTAAACAAGTAAAGGACACATCAAAGAAAAAGTGAACTACCTACTGGCGATTAGCGAGGCAAATGAATACAAAAGTGAATAAATAAACTAAATAGACGAAAATAATAATAAAATAATAATACAAAATAAAAAATAAACAAAACTAATAAAAAAATCATAACTCGACCATCCCTCCTTTCTGCAGCAAGAGATGGTCTTCTCGTTAGGTTTGAGAGGAAGAGTTGATATGGCCAAATACTTTGGCTGCATTGTCCCTCAATGTCTCTACTATCTTATTATCCAAAATATTAAACGAAAATAAACTTAGAAGTATATTTTAAATACGATTCTGTTAAATGTAACCCCAATTTACATTTTAAAGCGTATAAATCCAGAAAAAACACAGAAGGAAGCGAAATTACGCTATTCATTCAACTGTTTGGCTTCTAAAGAAGGAATTGGTCTGCGCTTTAACGCATTTTTACGTACAGAGTCTGAAATATAGCGACTCGACCAACTCTCCGACCCGACCGCGTCTCCCGGATTCACCCTATAAAATTGATACCATCGTATACTACCACAATTTCTTATTATCTTATCTTTTTCTGCAACCCGGAGATTTTTCCTCTAAAACCGGAACCCGGAGATTTGCTTCAAAACCCGAAGTCTCCGGGCGAAAACCGGAGAGGTGACAACCCTGATCACAACATGTGCCTCAGCTCATTATACCTAACTAATCCAGATGAATGTGACTATTTTCAGAAGAAACAAAGACCAAAAAAAAATTGATAAAATCAGAATCTAAATTTCGGGCGAAGCCGAGTAGTAAAGCTAGTTGTACTCAGTACTATAATCTAGCACAAAACTAAACCACAGGTGTGACCACAACTTTTTCAAACACAAAACTGGGTAAATCAGGTGCCAGTTTATTACGCCAGCCGATCATTAGTGGCAGAACTAACACATCCAAGACGCCCAGCATCTGTAACTCAACGGACAAGTAACACAGCTACTCCATCAACCACTTGCTCGACATTAGCCGTTGAAATGGCGTAAAATCGAGCAGTTCTGCCGCTCGTAGAGGTGGAGAACTATCGATAGTGTTGAAAATTTAATAAAATGCATATGAAATATATATAAAATAAAATGAAATACAAAAATCAAATATAATATTTTAAAGCATATAGTTAGTAAAAAAAGTATTTGTACACTTTTTAAAATCGCATAACTTTCGTAGAATTGGTCCAAACGACGTGAGTTTTTTTGAAAAGCTAGAGGGATTAGTTTGCTAAATTATGTGTTTCGTCGTTTTGAAGAAAAATGCAATTGGTCGGAATAGCGAAAAAAAATAGTAAAGGTCGTTTTTAAACCTTTTTTCTGTGAGCCTGTAATGAAAATTCAAAAAACCCGTTTGTAGATTTAAGTAAGTTATATACGTGGCTAAAATTTCATCAAAATCGGTGAACGTTGCTCTGAGCTATAAACGCTTAAAGATCGTAGAATAAGGTCGAAAATCGCGGAAATTCCCGAAATCAGCGATTTTCGATCTTTAAGCGTTCATAGCTCAGAGCAACGTTAACCGATTTTGATGAAATTTTAGGCACGTATATAACTTACTTAAATCTACAAACGGGTGTTTTGAATTTTCATTACAGGCTCACAAAAAAAAGTTTAAAAAACTACCTTTACTATTTTTTTATTTTCTTTTTTTGCTATTCCGGCCAAGTACATTTTTTCAAAACGACGAATCACATCATTTAGCAAACAAATCCCTCTAGCTTCTCAAAAAAAACTCACGTCGTTTGGACCAATTCTACGAAAGTTATGCGATTTTAAAAAGTGTACAAATACTTTTTTGACTAACTGTATATATTTCATTAAATTTTCATCACATTCGATAATATCGATAGTTTTCCACCTTTAGCCGCTCGACGCACAACCCTTTCTGGTCCCGCGACTTCAGTAGCCTTATAACGAGCAGTCGCGCGTCTACCATTGGTAAACATTATCAGAGAATCTGGCGGGGGGGGGGGGAGGGGGATCTAGTACTGAAACGGGGGCGCGATCCCGCGCGGAAGGCGTAGCTCTTGCTTTCCGTAGGCGAATCTTAATAACCGATGATTACCGGCGAAGGGAGGATGGCTAACATCCACGGCGAGGGATTGGAAATGAAACCGCGCTTAATGCGTGGATTAACGGTACCGGAGGCAGGTGTTCAGAAAGTTCCTCGACTCGCGAACGGGGAAAAAGGGAACTTGGACGCCCACCTGTAATCAGACACCATTAGCTCCCCAAGCCCGTTCTGTTCGCTTTCTGCGCCCGCTGCCATTTATCGTACGCTACTTTTCCCTTCCAGGGCTCTCTTGAAACTAACGAACGCTGCGAACGAAGAATACTCCTCGGAGGGAAAGCCTCTTCCCGTATCCGCGCAGCGAGGCAGAGCCGATTTCCAATGTTGCGTGACAGAAGAAAGAGGCGCAAAACGACTTCGCAGCCGATGGAGAAGTTTTCCTTTCCCAACGGGGCGCTCCCGCACGCCAGTTCAACCGGGGCCGTATTAATTGGATTATTAGTCGACGTCGGGGCAAGCCGGCCCGATAATTGATCGATCACCGATCGACGCGGGCTCGACGGGCATGCGATGGGAATAAGGTAGTTCGCCCCGGCTCCTCTGGGTGCTCGATGGCCACGTCTCGCTTCAATCGCCGCCTTGCGCGTATGATGTCATTGCGAGGGACACGCATTTCTAATTCGAGAAACTCGCGGACGACCGACGGGGGCCTTCTTACCACCGTCTGCATTCGTTCCGGCACGCGTGACTGAGTTTGTCATTTCGTTCCTGAAAGCAGGCGTACGCGCGCGTCCAGGGTCGTGTCCAACTGCCACTGGTCGAGGCGGGTGGACTCGCTGAGGCGACTGGTTCACGTGTCACGACTCGCTTGTGCTGTAGAAACGATCGCGGTGGTATTAAAAAAAATCGGGGGGGGGGGGGGGGCCGCTGCGCGGGGAATCGGTCGATTTTTCTTATACAGAAGGAAAATGTTCGAGGCTCCTGATGGCGATTTTCATTCTAGCTTTCTCCTCGGGCGGCTCTATTTATGGAGCGATTGGCACTGCTTCGGTATGCAAATTATCTGGAGCAGTATTTTCTAGCATTTTTATTATAAACGAAGGTATGATTCGATCTCTATGTTATTTAGAAATGCTGCTCGCAAGCTTGTACCTACTATAAATAAATATTCTGTCGATTACGCTGAAACGGTTTAGAAACTTCGTATTCAAATAAGCCGGCTGGAGGGACTGCTTACGAGATCAATGCCGCATTGTAAAAGTCGTTTTATAGAAAGTCCCTTCTTGTTTGTGCTTTTTAATAACGCGGTAATTAGCAGCCCCGGCTACGGAAGCACTTTCAACTGGAAGCGACCAAAAAATTCTAAGAAAAGCGACGGCCGCGTTGGCTGGCTTGGCAAACAGGAAAAAGCAAATCGCACGGCCCGAAGGAAGGGAAAACAAGCTAAACTAAACTAATCGGGCAAAAGGCAGGAAGCTTTACCATTTCAATCGTTTTGTCTCGCGTTTAGTTTCAGAGACGAGAGCTCGATCAATTGCAGCAACGTACCATCGCGGATAAATATTGAGTCAGAGGCAAACACTGCGATCGAATCGCAGTGACAGAGCCTTGAAATCGGTAGGAGGAAGCAGATGGTATGCCTCGGAAGTTGGGTTGTTTGAAGAATACGAATGACGAGCGAAGAAATTGCAGTGCAGATGGTTTTTGTTTGAAGATTAGCGATATTATTTTCAGAGGTCTTAGTCTAGTAAACGTTGAAACTGCTCTTCCCTGCTATCGATACCTGTCACGCGTTATCAGCGTATATGAGTTTCTTTTATCATAACCGATACCGTTATCTCCGAGCACGTAAAAATCGATCACACGTTTCAATTACACTTTTCTCGGTCCCTTTTTCCTTACACCGTTGCTGCGATTACTGGATAATGATTGAAGTAACTACGGAAACAGTTTCTTTGATGATTTCGTAATATGTATTATGTACGGCAATTGGAGTTGAATAAACATAGACCGATCAGTGAAAAAGAACGAATTACGTTATAATCCACGTAACGAATGAAATCTGATGAATTCTCTATTCGAGGTATTGTATTTTAAAAACAATGAAGAACTTAGCTACCTGCGGCACGCTAAAATCAATGAAGTAAAGCGTTATCAATTAGCTTATCAGATCTTATTACTATGTTTACCAACTTTCTACGTACCGATCCGGCGATTAAATTCCTGAAAACGATAGCCCAGACACCTAGAACCAGCTCAATTACAATCATCCGAAAACGATGCCGGAGAAGTCGAAGATTTAAACAAAACTGATGCCCCTTTCTCTTAGAGGTAACACAAAATCTTCTTACTACGAATCACGCTCATCTCCTATTCCCCACGATATTGTGACGCAACGGTGCGCGTATTTAGGAGCAGTGCTGCTCCCATGAAAAAGGGAACAGAAGACTCGTTCTAGGGTGACGTTGTTTTGCGCCAGGCGAGTCGTCCGCAAGCAGACTCGCGTATAGGCGCGCGCCTCGCTCCGAAACGGGGGCAAAAAGCAGGGCAGACGCAGCGACGATCAAGGTTTCCCGCCATTTTAACCAACATGTGAGAGACACAGCGGTTCCGCCACACGGAAGAGCGAGCCGCGTGAGGGATACACGCGTGGCCGGCCAACAGACGTTCAACTCACCAGCCTTAGGAAAGTATTTTTGGAATCGCACGGCCGCTCGTCACTCCACGGAACACCATCCCCTCGCCCCGCGCCAGAATTATTGACCCCTTTCCACCGTAACAAAACGATCTCCCACTACGAGCCGCCCGAGAACCTCGATTCCCATTCGAGCCTCCGTGAAACAGCTCTCCTTCGTTCATTTTTCTTCCCCAGCAATTTATCAGATATCAAGAGAGAGAGAAAAAAAAAGTAGAGGGAAGTCTCGACAGGACGTTATGGCTTTATCAGATCACTCGCTTGTATATACCTGCTGAACCTCACCCATTGCACTTGCGCTACCAGTTTTTCCTTTTTACTTATTTAGTATTTACGTGTGCAACCGTTGTGCTCTTTTAGCTTGGTATACGCTGTGCAGGATACGAAGGAAATTTTGTAGCACGGTCTCACGAGGCTAGGCGAGTTTCTTTTGCTGGGAATATTGAGGATTCGAGAATAAATTGATCTCGGATGGAGTACGTCTGGTCGAGCGTGTTTACAATTCAGTGGAAATGGTAAATGATAGGAGTATCAGAGGCGAAAATTTTCAGTATTTTCAGTATAACCTACCTTTTGGGTTAAGGGATTAGGACACAGGAACGGGCCAAGGAAGCAGACGATTTTTAGGCGACGATAATGAGAAAAGTAAGCAATCGATTAATATATGGTTTTGTGTTTTAGTTCACTGTATTATGAACTATAAGAGAAGCATATAATATTTACAAAATAGCATTCGTACGCCGTGCAATGTCTCCATTTAAAATATCCTTTTTTTTTCGGATGGCCAACTTGTGAGGCCGGATTCCGGGAAATCGAACGAACTATAACAAAAACCCGAAAAATGTCATAAACTATGATATATTTCCTAGGCATCGACGATCCAACATTTCAATTTTTTGCGATAAGTGACAAAATGGCCGGTGCTTGAAAAATAATGATCAAATTTCGACGAAAGTGCGTGCGATCTTTCTGTTTATATTTTGTACGATAATTGAAAATTTTTGAAATGTTGGATCGTCAAGGCCTAGGAAATATATTGTAGTTGATGAGATTCTGCGGTTTTTTGATACAGTTCATCCGATTTCCCGGAATCCATCCCACCGGTTAGCCATCCGGGAAAGAAAGACATTTTAAATGGAGACATTGCACGGCGTACAAATGCTATTTTGTAAATATTATACGCTCTTCTTATAGTTCATAATATAGTGAACTGAAACACAAAACCATATATTAATTGATTGTTTACTTTTCTTATTATCGTCGTCTAAAAATCGTCTGCTTTCTTGACCCGTTACTGTGTCCTAACCCCTTAAGGGGGTATAGGACTATTGAACGACTAAAATCGACGGTTTCTTGTCGGTTGGACTGTTTAGATACCAAACAATCACCATACCGGCACTTTTCACAGTTTTGTTTATGTACGCTTTTACAAGTAATGTAAAATAAAAAAATTGTGAGAATGTTGCAAATTATTCAAGTTATTTGACGCTAAAGATGGCCCCGCGTAACGCGCAGCTGTAATCGGTGTACATAGTCCCAGGTGAACCAATCGTCTAAAAGCAAAATGCTTTGGGGTGAGTAATTTCTCCAGTAATAGTTATCGCGTGAAATTTTGCTGGGCGAATTTAAACAAAAATTGTAAAAGTTACACACGAATCAATTTTCTTCCCCACATTTTTATGGGAAAAGAACGTCTTTAATTGGTTATAAAATGTTTTACAAACATCCAATGTTGATGCGCAAATTCCACACGATAGAGAAAGGAATTCTACAGCTTCAGTTAAAATTTTAAGTGAAAATATTCATTGGTTCAAGAGTTGTGATATACACCGTTTCTGAAAATGGTGTTTCGAGAAAACCGGCTTCAAAGTTAAGTGCACTCGGTTACGTTCAGCGCTGTAATTTCCGTAATTATTCGAATTTCCACATGAAACTTTTTTGTAAATGTTCACAAAGGATCAGACTTTCAGAATTAATAACAATAACAAACTCGATTTTTCGATATTCCAATAGTCCTATACCCCCTTAAGTTGTAGAGCAGCAGTTAATGCTGAAACTCGCCTACTCGCCATTGTAATTTTAATTGTAATGGTGCAATAAAGACATTTAATAATAATATTCTCTTCGATCTAGCATTCACAGCGTTTACCACTGTATTCAGCGGGGAATTTGCATTCTTTCCCTAAAAGCATTATTTTCCATTTCTGCGGCACTTACGTCTTTTACCATTTTAACTCCCAAATTGAGAATGTTACAATGATCGGAGGGAATTCGAGAGGGCAATTGATGATCGAGTACTCTGAAGAATTCATATTCTGCTACCAATGGGAGGCTCTGTTCTCGTGGCATGATGGCATTCCAGACTTCTTCCTGGTCTTCCAAAGAAATAAATTGCATCGGGAATATCGAGGTCAAGGTGGATTTTACGGTGATTGCGGTAGACATGCCCGTTTTAAAACAGAAATCAGAGTATGTACTGATAAAATGCTTGCACATACTTTCTCCGCGCCCCAAATTGCTGCGCATCGTTGAGATACCAGAGTAGAACGTAAACAGACGTGGGCAAATAAAAGAGTTCGTGCTGTAAGAGTAGTGGATGAGGCTCGGCGAGTGGGCCGTTTTTGAGTCCAACTGTACGAAAAGTGTAGAGTGGGACCAGTGGAATTGAAGGGGTGGAAAAAAATATTGTCACCACAGAGGCCGACAGCCATTCGAAAATAGCAGGTGTCGTTAATTCTGGATCGCCGCGTAATATTCGGGGCAGCGAACTGTTAAGTCACGTAACTTAATATGCGCGCGCGGTCGAAGTATCGTACACCTCGGGGATTCTCGAGTTGGCTCCACTTTTTGGCACCTGCCGATGACAAGAATTTGATTCACCGAAATGCAACGGTTACGTAACGCCGATTTCGTGGAAAACCCAATTTCTCGGAAACTTCTGTCTGACAAGCAATCTGTCAGCATTGAAAAGCCAGAAAAGTTAGAGCAGTTTAATCGCTTCTTTCTGAATTCTACATATTTGAAAAAATTACGAAGAAATACTAGGGTAGGGCGAGGCTAAAAGTCCGGCCGGTAAAAAGTCCCGAATTCAAAATCTCTACTCCTAAACAATGTATTGAGTTTCGAAGCATACTAAGTAAAGAGCGAGAAGAACTGGACAACTTTGTGCGAATTATACGACGCCTTCGTTATTTTATGTATCGAACACTAAAAGAAATACGTCGTCTTTGTTGTTTTATACAAAGTAAACCACAGTTTAAAAGCGTATCAGCCAAGTACGTTAAGATTGTATGTTCCTTTAGTAATGTGTGCATGATATTGTTTATTGCTGAATGATAATATTTTCTAACGTATATATCGCAGAAACTATATACAGGTACCATTGGGGCAAAAAGTCCCTCAGACTGAAAATATATATTTTATTATTTGTTTTCGTAATAAGATGGCCAAACTCTAAAGAAAATGATGCCAAAGTCTTTAAATAGTGTTTTTGTTTTAGTTGAGCAATTATTTTTTTAAATTTTTAGTTCAAAGTGAGCCTCTGACTTATATTTTTATTTTCTGGTAAAGAGTCATGCTTTCCTTTCAATATTGTATACCAAAAAGAATTGGTTTAATAAATATTTGTTGATTTGAATAGAGTTTCGTACTTATTTAGTTTAATATTACACGAAAAGACATTAGTAACTTTCTACCCTATACAATTTTGCATTGACAAATATTTTGTGGTATAACTCAACAAAAAAAAAACAGTAACAACAAACGAACTTCGTGAACGTAAAGCATAATAGTTATAGTTTATACAAAATAACACCAGATATCTCTAGATTGTTAGTACTAAATTTTACACAGGTTTATAGGAAAAACGGGACTTTTACCCTACTCAGAGTTCCTTAAATATACTTTTTTCCTTTATCCAATGCCGAAATTTTAATTACTTGGACCTTCTGCTAATAGCGATCACTGGCCTCGCAACGCGCACATGTACTATTTGTTCTCTTATATCAAAGGGAATGTTTGGTCTACAAAGGCTGACGATATCATAAAAAAAAATCTGCCTTATCTGGGCCCATCATAATTCTCTGAGTTTACTTAAACATTCCCTAAAAATCTCATACAAAAATGTACCGCAAGATACGCCACCCCTTTCAAGTTTCTAGTAATAAATCCTTATCAGAATCCTACCGCAATTCTATCACACCCAGGCATTTCCCAAAGGGGGGAAAAAAGTGGTAGCAAAAATTTCGCATAGAGGGAACATGCGTGTATGGAACAAATCGGTGGAGGAATGAAGCGAGCAAACGAGGGAACAGCTCGAGCGATAACAGCATTCTTCCGTAATCCTAAACGCGACCGGCTTAATTACGTGGCTCTCGACGGAACGTCACGCTACCATTATCGTCTGCCCGCCACCGGCCCCGATCCCATAAAAATTCACTAAGATCTACTTTCTCTTTATATGGACAATTCCACGTGAACTCGTTCGACCTCAAACGACCGACTTCAACGACCGCGAATGTCGTTCGTCCGATCGGCGTCTCCACGTGGTTACACAAGGTGTCAGTGGAACCAGCGTGCCACGCAGCCTCCCCTGTATCCCGATCATTCGACTGTCCGCCATTAAGCCTGCGACACGGATGTGTCAGTCTTTCGACGATGAACGGAGCAAGAAAACGAGGAGAACGAGTCGCGCGGGAAAAACTGAGGAGAGAGAATTTTCTACTTTTGAGGCACATGTGGAGGAAACATTGTTTCCCGTAAGGGGACGTCCGAAGAGGGTGATATTTGAAAAAAAATCGCCTATTTTTAAAAGCTGATATTTGTTAAGTTTAAAAAAGTGAATACTTTTAAATTTTTAATTTAATTGACACTACAAAAAAGTAGCTTGCGTGCAAAAAAGCAACGCGGCTGCCTACCCATCATCCGATTCGTCGATGTCATCGCCAGGGTTATTTTTGCATTACTATATTTTTCTTTACCGTCGTCCCAAAGTTGCCCCCTCCTCTGAAAAAAATCTACGGGCGCCCTTGCCTGGAAATACTTGTGCCTTAATAAGATTTAATTACTATCGCTTTGAATATCAAACGTCCTACTGTGTATTTTAGTTTCTACCACTGGATTCAGACAAAGTAACGAAGTGCAATCGCACGAAACGAATACAATGTGGTCTACGTTATTAAACTACACACGATGCACACCCTTCGCAATACTACATTCAATACCGGACGACGCTCCTACTATCTCCGCTGAGTGGGTACGTCTCGACCCAAGGGCCCAGGTGTCCGAGAGGCTTTTCATACCAGACAGTTGATGATTGGCGACCGATGTCTGGGACGTAGCCGCTCAGCGGAGACTATGAGAAAGGCTAGGAGATAAATAATGGAGGAAGGTATCCCGAATGCCCTACAAGAAGCCTAATCCATTCCCATTACTAGCTTACCGCATCCTGCGAGCTGTTTTACATACACCCAAGGTGAAAGAAGGAAAGATCGATCATGCCACACGAACGCCCTACGTCTGGCTGCATAATCGCGGATTACTCAGGCTCGTCCCATACCAGCAGGCCAAAGAACCATCGACGCGGCGGACTATAAAGGCGCGGAGGAAATTGCCCGCTGCTATTTGCCTCTAGAAATCGATACATCCGCGATGTAACGAGCACGAACCGATCCTGGACGACGATCCCGCGATACACGTACCGCGGGCTCGAGCCTGCGCTTCGAATGGAAGGATTGTAGTGAGCTAGCAAAAGCAGCGAGCGCTATGAAACGCTCGAACATCGCGAAGGAAGAGAAAAGCATTTTGGACACTTTGTTGTCAAAGTAAAGCTTCAGGGATGCTCCGACAATACTTTCTATGCTTTTAAGTCAACGTGACGCGAAGACACGACAACGCCAGGCACTCCGGGTCAAACAGCCTCATCTATATCCATTTCGCGATACGTATTTCGCGGTACTACCGGCGGTATCGCTTTGCACGTCACTTCGGTGTGTTTCGAGCACTTCGTTACACTTTCACCCACACGACTAGCAGTGGTAACGTTGCGAGCGCCCGCTACTCCAGCAGGATTCCTGGAAAACGCATGAACCGGCGCGTAACGCGCGGCCCGATAACGACGGAGCGGAAATCGTTCGTTTCCACGAGGCTGGAAACAGGAAGCGGCCGACAAGGGGCCGAGGGACGCGCAAGGCTTTACGACTTCTAACCTGAAACCGCGTTCGGTCGAGCGGATTTTTATCCGAAGAGCCTCGGCCAGCGTCCCCAGACTACCTATCTCTCTCTCCTTCCCCCGAAAAGCACGCGAGAAACGTGGTTGGTCCCGTTTAGACGCAACGTGTCAAGCGTCTAGGGAGCCTATCCTCCGCTGACCATTTCGCCTCTTTGTACGCGAATATAAGATTGGGGCACGGAGGTCGAGGCCAGGCAGGACGAAATGGCGACGCCGCCTCGAGGACACGTCAGGACGATCCTCCGCGTGCGTCCTCCGAAGAGCAACGAGGACCGGCGACGAATGGCCGCGATGGTGGGCAAGGATACGTTACCGAAATGTATGTCCACTCCAGCGTCGCTGTTGAAGACGGGGCACGGAGCACGTGAGCTTGGTAATCAATCACCAGAACAGGTCCAACTGGTCGTGCTTGGATGATCCATGTAGGAGAACGATTGGCAAACGTCTAGCGGACGGGACGAGGGCAGGAACCGGTAGAACAGATCGCACCAACAACCGGCATCGCGGGCTCCCGCACCAATAGCCCACGGGGATCTAACACTGCAACTCGCGAGTTCGCCGGCACCACATTTTCCTCAGGCGGCCGCGTGCTGCTGCTGCTTGCCTGGTTGCTCGCGTGTCGCTCGAGCCGAGTGTCCTCTCCGGCCGTGGCACGTTGCTGGCGTCGAGAAGCGGTCGCGGACGGGGCCGATATATATTCCTCTGTGATTTTCTCGTTGTCGGAGGGGCATTCGCGGCCGGGGGAACCGCGGTCGAACGGATGGAGCAGGCGACTAGAGATAGGCGGACAGGCTCAGGTAGGCAGAGGCTGTTGCACAGGATAAAGGAGACGGCGAAGAGAGACAGAGAGTGGTGGAGCGATCCAGGGTGGCGGGGAGAGAGAGGGGGGGAGGCGGCGATGAAAAGGGAAGGGAGAGAATAAAGAAACGGCCGGAACGGTTGGACCGGCCGGCCGGAGGATGGCACGAGCGATGCCAGAAGGGAAGAAAAGACCGAGAAGAAGAGAAGTCGCCCGGCTGACCCAGAGCTCTAGACCTGGCGCGCTGCTGGCGGGCCGGGGAGGTGTTCGGGTCGGGACGAGGCTGAACCTCGCGAGGAGGAGGGGGAGGGACCCTCTCTTGTTTTCAAGAGGTCGAACGGAGGGAACGGGTAGAACGAAGGCGAAGATGAAAAAGAAAGAAGGAGGCGAGGCTGAAGAGTGGAGGACGGGAATCTTGGAACAAGGTGCGCGCCACTGCGTCCGTCCACCGACGGCGACCGTGGAACGGCGAACTCTGGTCGGGCCGTGCAGCCGGCAGCCAGCTGGTGCGCACCAACACGCTGCGAAGCCTGTCGTTCGCGGCCGAGCGCTCGCCTTCGGCAAACGTCGGGCTTCAAACAAAACTACAAACTTTGTTCGCCGGCCCCTTTGCCCGGCAGCCCCCTCGACGGCCGTCCAAGCGTTCCTCCTGTTGCTGCTCGGCCCCGCGTTACACACCGCGCAACATCGGAGCCAGGCTGCGGGCCGGCTTGCTACACCACTGCTCGCGAGGAGGGAGTCGCGAACGGATGGGGGCCTTTTTCAACTAGGATCGACTCGGATCGTAGGGGTCGATGATTACAAACAAGGTGTACAGTATCCAACGTCTCTGGTTGGTCATTTCTGTAAAAAAAGCTGCTTTGTCTGCGACCCCTTAACTCGTCGCGGCTGCCCCAAACCCTTTGGATGGGACAAAGCGCAGGTCGCGGAGGGTAGTATGAACGAACCGGGTGATTGTTTAAGTAGACGATGTATTGTTACGAGCGGGGGAAGATACTGGGAGCGTTTTATTCTGGGGGCATTAAGAGAGGGAATTTTGATAAATGGAGTTTGTGGATTTTTATATGCGATATTATGTTTAGAACTTAGTAACTTTCGTCGAAAATATTTTTTGGTTCGAAGAATGGTTAATTAGAGGAACGGAGAATACAGTCTATGAATTTTGAAGGGGTGTTTCACCCCCGCCGCCGAACAATTTACTAGCAATTAGAATTTAGGAAGAAAGAAAATATCTGTGCAATACTTTGTAATTTCATACACTCGACATTCGGCTCCCTGGATGCTCCCTCGTAACTAAAATGGAGGACGGACACGCACAGCCCTGAAGTACCGGGAACACGCTGCATTCGCTGGCTTTTCTGCTGCCGTTGCTCGTGCTCCAGCCTTCGCAGGATGCTTAAACTTTTCTTTCGCTTTCTCTCACACTTTTCGCCCATTGCTGCAGTTTAACTCCTGCCACGTTTGAAGCTGATTTTCAATTCAGTTCTCCCAGTGGCTTCTAGACCCATCTAGGCGGCGTCTAGGCCGGGGAACATTTTATAAACTCGCTGCTCCTCCACTGGAAATACGTTCGCACCGCGGTGGCGAGCGGTTACGTAAGCTTTCTTGGAAGCTTCCTCTCGTATTCGACGCGTAGGAGGGCAGGCGTAACGCTTAGCTTTGAAATTTTAGATAGACTGGTAACGAACAATTCGTATACGGAAGTGGAGGCGATGAAATGGTAAACGCGCGATATTCTTGAGGAAATTGCGATTGCTTGTCAGCGTGGGAGTGTAGAGGGCTTTTCAAGAGTGGGTACCACTGAATTGTTTAGGGAGAATGTGGTGGATGATGCTCGAGTGCGTATGAATGAACTGACGAAGGGAATACGCGAGGACCTATTCACTGATTTGGTACTCTTTGCCTATAGGTACCGCACAGCATGTATGATAATATATTAAGCTCGTAGGGCACGTCACTCAAAATTTCGGGAAAGGAAGATTTACTATCAATGGATGGGAATTTTGGACTTGGAAGGCCCCTTGTTCGACCAGCAAAGTAGAATGATCCTTAATAGATCCTTAAGCTACAGTGAGTAACAAAAGTATTCGGACACTTTTTAAAATCGCATAACTGTTTTAAAATTAATCCAAACGACTGGTGTTTGTTGAGAAGCTAGAAGGATTAGTTTGTTAAGTGACGTGTTTCGTCGTTTTGAAAAAAATGCTCTGGGTCGGAATAACATAAAAAATAGTAAAGGTCGATTTTTAAAGTTTTTTCTCGAAATTCCCGAAATAAGCGATTTTTTACCTTATTCTACGATCTTTAAGCGTTCATATCTTAGAGCAACGTTAACTGATTTCCATGAAATTTAGGCATGTGTACAACTCACATCATTCTACAATCGCGTTTTTTGAATTTCCATTACAGGCTCACAAAAAAAGTTTAAAAAACTAAGTTCCCTATTTTTTTGCTATTTCAACCAAGTGCATTTTTTTCCAAAACGATGAAACACGTTAATTAGCAAACTAATCCTTCTAGCTGCTCAAAAAATTCAATTCGTTTGGATTAATTTTAAAAAAGTTATGCGATTTTAAGAATTATCCGAATATTTTCGTCACTCACTGTATGTAGTACAGAGAATAGTATTAGCGAGTAGAATAACAGAAAACAGTATTTATTTCAAACCATTGATCTAGTGATTACCTAGTAAAAATGTCCTACGCTAGAACGTCTTTCACGGAGCCGTGATTGTACCGATGTTAATGACAAGTTAAACACAGATATCACGCGTGCTATAATTGCAAAATACGTTGCAACCTAAAAGCCTTGAACAGAGCCAGCGCTTTGCTCTTTTTTCTCGTTCAAAGGCGTGATATGGATGTTATATCACGGATCCCGGTGTAACGGAGGTAGACGGTCTCTGTAGCTGCGCGTAATTACACCTAAAGTATTCATCTTTACCCAGGACAACGTTGTTTAATAGAAATCGTAGTGCTTGTTATTATTTACAGTCGACATGGTTTTATGTGACGTGAGGTATTATTGATACTGCGTGATATCTAGCATGGAGGACGTGTAACGAGGCTCTTAATGGATATCGAACGAGAGATAAAATGTCAACGCATTGCCAAGTGTCTAAACTTGGTTTACCTTTCATTTTAACGAGAATTTAAGATTAAAAGGTGCCTGTGGAACAACTGAAAATCAACAGTGAATTTTTCAAGCTACAAATAAAACTACCCTAAAATCTCTTACTCGAACTAAACACCTGTCGCCATCCCAGCTTGCCCATTAATATTCATTTGCCATGTCATGCCAACTCAACAATTTTTATATAAAGGGCTCGTAATTGCGCGTCAATTGAAGGGTCAACAGTACAGTACAGAAGGAGAAAAATTGTTATATGAACGTAGGATGTACCTATGTACTTTCTGTGTTATCACAGGATGAATAAGAGACTCTGTTATCAATAACATAAAATAGGGGAGACCGGGGCAAAGTGAGACGAAAAAAGTTTGAAGTCGAGTAAAATTTTTCCCTTTCAATAAAAATGTGTGGAAATAGATTTATAATATAATTTGAACGTTACTATTGGTAAATCAAGAATAGCAATACTTAAAATAAACTTCAAGTATATTAAAATTCAATTTGAAAAGAAAATGCCATAACTGGCCACTTTACCCCATATATGGGGTAAAGTGAGCTACTATCCGGGGTAAAGTGAGGTGCAACAAAATAAGAACTTTAATTAAGGATATATAGGTAAATATTAACCCCTTGCTCTGGAATTACTTGTGTAGCACGGTAGCTTCTGGCTTTTTTGCACCGTGGTTGTCAAAAACTGTGGCAGATTTTTCATTTCTTTGAGGTTAGATTCTGTCCCATCAGGCCGCGTGGTTTTCTAGTCAGCTGACAGGTTAGGATATTGCGCACGTCACTTGCGCATTGGTTCTTAGTAGCCATTTGCAGTTCAGTTTACCCCGGTCACTTTACCCCGAATGTACACTCAATGGAAAATTAATTATTTAATAATGTTAGTATTAATGTTTTCTCCAACGCGTATAAATGTGTGTTTATAAGCTTGTTATAAACACGCAGAAAAAATTTGGAGTTCAAATAACACATTTAAGACTCATTTATCCAAAAAGCTAAATTGAAAAGAAAAACAATTGGAAGTCTCTAAAACTTCATTTTGAATTTTTCAAATGAATTTCCATTTTTCGATATCTGAATGTGCATAATTATCATTGTGGTATTACATACATTTATTACGTCATCAAAATTTGTAAATATATGCTATTGTTAAAGAATAAATTACGAAAGCTCATTTTACCCCGGTCTCCCCTATTATACATTCTGCAATCCAACAGTATATGAAGTAATCAAATGAAGAAGTAACTGAGTACCTTTATTTACAAAACATTCCAATTTACCTTCGATTCATTATAACGAATATATTAAAGTGAAATCTAAAAAAGACCCCTGAATAACACTAAACTCTAACCCACTTTTTATTCCAACACCCAGTACTCGCTTCTCTCTAATAAATATTAATCCCCTCCAATTAATATGAACGTTCCTTGATCCACCTACGAACCAATGCGCACTGGGAAGCAATACTAATCAAGGAACAATGCGTTACAGTTACCATTCTTGCACAACGCGGCAAGATAGTTACAGTTCTACTCTTAATACTAATTGTCGCACTAATTACTGCCATCGGGCCCCGCGAAACTCAGTCCTATTCCAATTCCCATCGCGCTCGACGCTCGCGGAACATTTCTTTCGCCGTCGAGACAAATTTGTCGGCTCGCTTCATCCTACAATGGCGCATTAATCACGAGAGAATAATCTATCTGTCAGCCGCAGCGAAGAAGTGAATGCGCCAAAGACACTTCTGCGCACCGCCAAAAGCGAGCGCAATGCGCGGAACGGTGCAACGCTCGAATCATAACAGCCGAATGACAAATTGAATTCACCGTGCCACGTTCGATTCGAGTACTTTCGGCCCTCGAATCACTGACGAATAAACTTCCGATTTCGCGAAATTATCTCCTGCTCCGATTATTTGAGACGTCGAGATGATCGATACTTGTTACTTTTTTAAAAAAAATTATTCGCTACTGACATAGCTTAGGAGCTGTAGCACATATAAAATATTTTGACATCACATTCTTTTTAAAGCTATGTATAAACTTTCATTAAATTTCTATTTTTGTTTTCAGATGTTATACTTTACATTGCAATTCATTGTTAAGTGTATTTGAACATTAGTTACGTAAGTGCTTCTATACAAAGTCATCGACAGCTAGACACGACCATTCGTGTTGGATACTAATTAAGGAAGTACACGCTGCGATGAATATAGCACGTCGCGACGATAAAAGCGTAGCGGCGCGTAAATATCCCGCCTAATTACTCGAAAAAAGCCCATTGTTATGGGATTTTATTGGCTACACCGCGCACTCCGCGTGATTCTGTGTGGAACAGTGATACGCGCTGTTCTCTTGGTTGGGTAACTTGGTTACAGTTACTCTAATGAGTTGTGCGAGTGTATGCGATTTATGTGTTTCCTTTTTGGAGCGTAGAGAGGATTGTAGGTACTCAACATTTAGTACTAGTTTATAGATATCTAAGGTATTCTTGAAGATTTTTAATAAATCGGTATCTGGAATTGTAGGTGGAGGTCGACTTTGTACGAAAAAATGTATTAACCTTTAGAGGGCAACTATAGTGGCCACGTAAAAATTTGGATACTTTGCCGAACAAGTTGGTGGTATATATGCAAAAATTTTAAGTAAATAAAATTTACAATTTTGATGAGAAAGTCCCGGCCCTCTAAAGGTTAATGTTTGGAAAAGTACTTAACATTGAATATGCCATTGAATGAAATTTTGAACAATTCAAAATTTCAATGACATAGACCCCTTCCAGTACTCCTTGACTTCGGTAAGGACGATGGTACATAGGCTTGTAAGAAACTTGCATGGAGGTATTTAGTTTTTAGAATTTAGTACTTTGTTTATCTTTTAAGTTTAGTTTAGTTGGCTTTTTAGCGGCTTATCCTTGGCTAATTTATTGTACAGATTCTGTAATTAATTCTTTGGCTTTGTTTTTTTTTGTAAACCATCTGTATTTCCCGTATAATTATTTAAATAAATAAATAAATAAATATGTATATGTTATCGTGCACTTTCATTAACATTTTATTTTACGAAGTGGTCGCTACACGAATTTTTCCTACTGCTTAGAAATTTCTTACGCCTCGAAATAACAGATGAACTTTATGCAAGACCAAGATACTACCCTTTAATTATAGAATAAAATCACTTGCAATAGAGAAAGGGCTAAGCTCTTCGTGGAAGACGTTGCTCGCTTCCTCGCAAACTTGTTTCGTGCGAAAGTTCGACACAATGCAATCGTCTGTCGCAAGTCGGAAATAAAATCCCGTAATGCAGCCAGACGTAGTATCGATGCGAGTGACTGGTGTAAAAGTACCCCAAGGAACGAACGTGGGAAGTGGTACCCGGAAATGATTAAGGAACAATAATGTGACGTTGCCAGTGTGACGAAACGAGCTGTAATTCCGACAATGAAGCTTTGCAAATTGCCAGCGATATTCTCAATATTGTCACACGCGACACTGACCGCAAGAGAAACAATTAATCCACGAATAAATCATTGATTTACATAACACCCATATATTACTAAACCTTTCCTGGAATGTCAATCCCACAACTTCCAACCACAAACGTGAGAATAAAATAAAGGGAAACAATAAAATGACAGTCACTGCGGAAAATTGCCATAACTCTTTGACTACTTATCATGGAAGGCAGAATTTCTGGTCAAATGATAGACCAAGAAACACGCTATCTTAAGGCATAATTTTCGTTTTTATATCTGTAAGAGGTAATTGGTAGCTAGGCCAAATGTAAAAAGTGTTACGTTTGTCCCCGTTCTCCGCTACCAAATTCCAAATAATACAGTAGCGGACAAAAAAGTTACCACTTTTTCGAACCACCCTACTTCTATTACTTTTCAATATCAACTCAAAACTGCAGTTATATGCTTAATATACATATTCTGAAAGAGAATTAAAAGCTGTATAAAATCCAGTTACAGTTGAATTTATTTACCTAACAAACAAAAATCCTACATAACATTAAACAAGACAACACACTTTTAAAGCCAACAAAAAGTTACCACTTTTGGACGTTAATAAAAATATCTAATATTTGATGGGGCACCTTTTGCTTTTAGGGCAACCTAAAAATTTACTAAATGTGGTAACTTCATTGTCGGTCCCAAAAATGTGTTACCTCATTTAATATCATATAACACTTTTGTCTGTCAATTAAATAAATTCAACTTTATCTGGGTTTTATACAGCTTGAAATTCTCCATCAGAATATGCATGTTAAACGTACCACAGTCCCAAACGGTATGCTAAAAGAAATAACAAAAATAGAACAAATGGAAAAAGTGGTAACTTTTTTGTCCGCTAGTGTATATTGAATAACAGTCGCCAATCTAATTTAACTATACCAAAAGTCATTATCCTTACAACCACACTCCCCCAAATACAAAATTACAAGCTACTTCTCTGAAGCCAATCAACTCCATCCCAACGTTCGAATTAGATCGATTTAACACGAAATCTCATAGCCGCGATTCATTGGAACAGTTAAACCGGCCAAGTTTCCATTCGGAGCGCGGCCGCTATTTCCAGTCGCGAAGGGAAGCAACACGTACGCAGGATCAACAATCTTTCGTGGTGCCCTGGTACGAGCGGCATGTAACATCGTTAAACAAACTCGATCCCCCCCCCCCCCTCCAACCGCGCGGAACATAGAACAATGCTTGATCCGTGCCGCGTCGGATGGATGTGCATCCGTTGCATCCAAGAAACTTCCGACGTAATCTAGAGCCGCGAATTAACGAGGCCGAAGACCAAATCAATTTCAATCAATCTGCCGAGCCGAGTGTAAAATTGCGAGCGCGGGGCTCTCGCGGTGCCACGGCGCGGCGATTCTGACGTGCCTCCGCCAGAAGCAAAAAGGCAAATGATATGAAAACAGGTTGTGCATTCAATACGCAGAACGAGGCTTGTTGTACACAGTGTAGTAAGATCGCAGCCGCGCGTCTTGTCGTTAACCTGGCCGGTTCCAATAAATCAGCTAGCAATAGGAAGCCAACGACGTTCAACAGTCAAATAGTTAACGTGTTAACATAATCGTACAATCGAGAGAGCATAATAAGCGACGAGAGACTGGCCAGCCAGCCATCTACATATCGCTGGGCAGAACGAAACCGACACGCCGGAATGCGCAATTAATTATCGAGGCCTGGTCAAATTACATCGTCCGCGATTCAGAGATAACACGGAGGGGTGGTAATTCCCTGTCGATGATAATTCCGTTCTCTCTCCAACAGATCGGCCACTAGAAACTGCACTGTAATGGGAATCGTTTTCTTCGCGTCGTGGAGCTTTCAAGCCGATTACGAGATCGTTTCTTGGGTAATTAGAATCTAATAGGGGGTGACGGAGAGATTTCTGTTTTTGGAGGGGTCTGTAGCAATGGGAGTGGGTTATCTTTTAAAGAGAATACAGCACCCGATCTAGCTCAAAAATGATTTTTGCCGCCCTTTATATTCAATTACGAATAATTTTTGACAGCGAGTGAAATTTTTTGTAGATATTTGTTGACTAAGAAAAGGCTTTGTTTTATAAAAAAAAAAGGAATATTCATAAAGAGCAGTAAGGACACAAAATAAAATATATGGGTTGTTACGAGCCGAGGCTGAGGGCAATGAGAATGGCGGCTGCGAGGCCGAGGATTGAATTTGGTTGTTTGAGTTTGTTAGTAGCGGACGAACCGGGGTCTGGTATCCCCGGGAGCCGCTATAAGGAGGTTGGGTGTCGTGGACGAACCGGGGTCTGGAATCCCCGGGAGCCACTAGGAGGTTGGTTGTCGTGGACGAACCGAGGTCTGGTATCCCCGGGAGCCACTAGGAGGTTGGTTGTCGTGGACGAACCGAGGTCTGGAATCCCCGGGAGCCACTAGGAGGTTGGTTGTCGTGGACGAACCGGGGTCTGGTATCCCCGGGAGCAACTAGGAAGGTGGAAATCGTGGACGAACCGGGGTCTGGTATCCCCGGGAGCCACTAGGAGGTTGGTTGTCGTGGACGAACCGAGGTCTGGTATCCCCGGGAGCCACTAGGAGGTTGGTTGTCGTGGACGAACCGAGGTCTGGTATCCCCGGGAGCCACTAGGAGGTTGGTTGTCGTGGACGAACCGGGGTCTGGTATCCCCGGGAGCCGCTAGGAAGGTGGAAATCGTGGACGAACCGGGGTCTGGTATCCCCGGGAGCCACTAGGAGGTTGGTTGTCGTGGACGAACCGGGGTCTGGTATCCCCGGGAGCCGCTAGGAAGGTGGAAATCGTGGACGAACCGGGGTCCGGTATCCCCGGGAGCCACTAGGAGGTTGGTTGTCGTGGACGAACCGGGGTCTGGTATCCCCGGGAGCCGCTAGGAAGATGGAAATCGTGGACGAACCGGGGTCCGGTATCCCCGGGAGCCACTAGGAGGTTGGTTGTCGTGGACGAACCGGGGTCTGGTATCCCCGGGAGCCACTAGGAATGTTAGTTTAGCCTCGTAACTTTATAATGTGCGATTATCTCGAAGAGGAAATTCAGATAATGCTTGATTCAAAATAAAAGAACTCTGATTTAGAAATAACAAATTCTATTCTATAAATTCAGTCTTTTACAATTGTTACAGTTTATGTTTATCGCGGTACTTAAGTCCACCTCTCGGTTTTGTCGCACTGAGAAATGCGGGGGTCTCAAAGATTTTAGTATAGTAACAATAACAACACCTATCAGCAACTCCACGTACTGTTTGGCTTAAGTTGAATTAATACTTGGAGAAGAACGTTACTCGATCTCGCTAGCCTCTTTCGTCTAAACGTGCTAGACTTCAAGTGAGCCCCCGAGTGTGGATTCGTGGCCCTTTTTATACAGTGAATTTTGGTATGAAAGTGGTGGGGGCATGAGTGCCTTCATTGAATATAATGTTTTCGGGGAAAACTCCGTTGCATCACATTGCTGCAGGAAACGGTGACCCTGGCGGGTCCCGTGCATTCCGGACACCCTAAAGGGTTAGAAGGTCAAAGATAAGTCGGCGTACGTAACAAGGAATAGGTAATTTATAAGTTTGATTTTAAATTCAAACATGTATCACCTACATTTTTACCGATTTTCTAAATTGTTTTATTATTTTATTGGTGTGTAGTGAGTTTAATTTTTTCTTTCTACCAATTTTGCCGCCCCCAAATTCTGGGTAGTTGCCCTACTTCCGCCCCCATAAAGCGGGTCCTGAGAGAATATACATTTTGATTCGTTATAATCGAATCCTAGGATTAACGATTAGAATCTGATGGAAGTAATTGAGAAAAAATATAATTGCATTTCCTCCTATTATTATGCGAGAGGAACCAGCTTCTCCTTTTCGATGAATTCGACTCAAACTCGACCATCCTTCTACCTACTATTCCCCACTTTCTGCCATTAAATTTTTAATTCGTTCATTCCCTCCTACGTATTTTAATGGCACGAAAGTGTCAATAGCCAGACTCATCTATAGACCGCGACTACGTTAACTCGCGAAACAGCTGACTGGGGTAAAGTGTAAGTAATTACAGAGCCGGAGCTGAACAGGCAAATAGACTTTCCTACTTACATCGTTCCGAGCCGCCCGAGGCGTTTCTTATCTCCCAGAGCATCCTACGTAAATCACGCGAGAAGTTCGCGGACACGCGTTTAGATACAGTTAATTGAGCGGGGATCGTAAAAAGCTGCAAATACATCTTCATCCATCCCCGCCCAAATGGCCTGAAATAATACACCTGGCAGGTAGCGTTTCTTTATCCGAGGGCGAACGCGTTGCCCACTCGGCTGTGGGCAGCGCGCTGATTGGCTTGCTCCGGGACGCAGTGACAAGGAAGTAAGATGCTGCACTCTAAACCCGTTCGCGTAATACCAGTGCGCCGAGTCGAAAAATGGATCCGCTGTACCTGTTATCTTCGGTCGCAGAGAGAACGTGAGAGAGTTAATACCGATAACGCCCGGTCTGCGTGCCCGCCCCGCCTGTGCCCTTTCGCAGCGCCCGATACCACAATATATAACGGTCAATGACAAGTTGTCAGGCGGCTTATCAACGGCGGGCGACGATAGCCCCGCGATACCGCGGTCCAATCTCGATGGGTCACCCATTACACCTGAGACATCGAGGGGGTCGATGCGTTTTCTATGTACGTTTTGTTTGACTTCGTTGCGCTAGAGTTCGTTGAACTCCTCCTCTCCTTGTTGCGGGCGGAGCGCGTATTATCTAACGTTTCTTCAGCGAGATTTTATTTTTGTAACGCGAGGTAAAGATGCTTGGGAAAATCATACGCCCAGCTGATTAATCGCTGTGTCGAGCAGTTTTGCGAACTACCTCTCAAAGTTCGAATTACGTAGAATTTAATTTGAGGAATTTTCATTAAGTCCCTTCATAGTTTTACAAAATTTGAAATTACTCGAGGAAAGCCTAAGTACCTCCTCGTGGTTGCAATCTTGCGGACTTTAGTATCGCACCGTTAGAATTTCTTGGACGCTTTAATTGATTCTCTTATATCACGTGATCAAGCATTCGCGGCATCCTCGGTACACATAATCGCTATGCCGATCTTTTAATAGCAATCGAACGCGTGGAACATATTTCTGTCGTCCTTCGAAGAAAGGAAGAAAAAACTGGTAGCCAACGTTCCCGTACGCGAATGTTAATTCGAAGTTTGCCGGACTGTACCGTTTGTCGGCTGTTTTTTCGACGGTAAAAAGTGCTCTAATTATGTCAGACAGTTATAATCACGGGGAGGTGAGAAGCAGGGTGTATCCGGCCTTGAACGTGTTAAGAAATAATTACTGATATTACAGCAACGTTGCTGTAACATCGCCTTTTTCAATCCGTTCATTCGATCTCCTCTATTTGCAGCGGGGGCAATGCTAAGGCACACGTAAATAATAAACTGTGAATTATTCAACGAGCATTATGCAAGAATACCGGGGCTTAAGCTGACTCAAATCAGTCTTCGATTTAAGCTTCTTTCTCGCTTCGAAACCACAAAATCTCCGCGTTAATTTGTGTCAGAAGGAGCGCGAGAGAAGTACAATTTACACGGGAACGAACGGTAAATTTGAAATTACGGCAGTGGAGAGATGAAACTGCGAGATCACAGAGGAGACCTACAGAGAGGAAAGCTCATTTATGTAACGCTACTCCTTCGCGTAAAGCTACGTGATCCAGGCTCGATTATAATAATCCTGGGTCCTGTGCCTCGTTTCCTGCCGCGGCAGCTGAAAATACGTACCTTTCTCTTCCGCGTCTCTGCCCGGAGAAAAATCGCTTTACAAAGCCAGGTGTCACGGTTACGCGGGCACCCCCCACCATGGCAAATAAAGATCGCCGACAATTTCCCGAATTTTATCAAAGCAACGCGCCGACGCGAGGTGGCGCACGCGAGCAGACGCTGTTATCCAACGGCTTTCCCGTCTAAAACTTTCATGCCTGGTCACCGTGGTCACCGAGCTGTTTAACTACGAAACACCGAGGGGGACGTAACGAAACGCGGAAGAGACATTTCAGTGCCTGTTCCCCGAACCCCCGTGGGGTCACCTTTTGCAAAAGGAACGCGTTGTCGAGAGTCCTGCCAGACCCTGCCGCCGGATCGTCGCGCGAAGGAGATAAGGAGTAAACCGAGACCCGCCGAAAACACGGGGAGCCTATTAACGCCAGATTTTCCCGCCAAAACACAGGGGACCTACGAAGCTCGGCAAAAGTGGCACGAACAGCCGACGCCGCGCACTCGAGGGATATAAAAACTCACCAAAGTGACCTCCCTGGTTTAGAGCCGATTTTTCCAGGGAAAATTATAGTACAACCGCCCTATCATTGATAAGATAGGGAAAGCAACCTAAGTGCAATTTAATATTTACAAAAAATTAATAAGTTCCTATATTTTGTTTAAGTACGAGCGCTCGTGTGAGACTGATACTTAGTTTATATTGTTATTGAAACGAGGTACCAACTCGGCTGTGTTTATACCTAGTAAGCATTTACGAAACTGTTATATATTCTTTATGGCAAAATAAACACATATTAAAAAAAAAAGGGAAATAAAAACCTCGAGGACAGTGTTGCCAACCCTACGGATTTTCCCGTAGATCTACGGATTTTTTACTTTATCTACGGATCTACGGATTGTAAACTGAAATCTACGGATTTTTTTACTTGTTTAATTTGACTCGTTTATTTTGCGATCCAAACCGCCGATTTACTGCGGGACGTTAAATTCCACTTCACTACAAGAGCTTTTCATCGCGCTTTAATAGCTGGAATCTAAGCTATTTATGGAATCTAAACTTTTTGAATTCCTTTTCGTGAATCTACGTCGGTACGAAAGCCTTCGACGAAAACGACTTTCGGGGAAACATGATTTTTGGGAAAAGCTCTTGCACCGAAGTGGAATTAGTAAAAGTCGATTTCACAACTTTTGCACGTGAACTATTTTCGTAACTTGTGTATTTTTGTTGCGGCAATAATTTTTTTCAGGATTTTAGGGGAGGGTCGAAATATAAGATTTCTAGGGAGGATTTGGGGAAGGGCGGTTTCCACGAGCAAGGGAATTAGCTTCTTTCATACATGTAATAATTAACGCTAATAAAGAAAATCCGTAGATCGACGGATTTTTCAAAGGTAGATCTACGGAAAGCTGAACACTTCTCTACGGATTTTCAAAAATCTGAGTTTGCTACACTGCTCGAGGATCCGCCGACGCAACAGACTCCAAGAGAAGAGAAGAAGAGGACCGACTGCGAGAATAGCGAAGCTTATGATTTGTAATAAATCACGTTGCTCGAGGAACAAGAGTGTTTTTCTTTGCCGCGTAAAAACGTCCCACAGCCAAGTGACTATCGATCCGAAAAGCTGTCTGCGCGCCCAATCAGGATGATCGATCGGGGAACGATAGCCACGACGAACCGGGTGATCGATCGAACCTGGAGAAGGCTTGCATGTAAACGGCGCATAATAATCGTCCGCGTGGCGACTTCTCAGCAACCTTGTTGTCTAGTCACTTTCACGTGAGCCACGGATGAGACCTAACCAGAGGCTCTCGGATCCTAACTCCCCCGTCGCTCCGCTCTGCCCGACTGGTGGGCACGTTCTCAAAAATGCCTGGCTGCGTGCACGTGTGGCGCGTGTTCGTGTGGTGGGTAGCCGCGCGGGTGGCGACGTCGGGCGTCCTTTCGGCTGGTGCTTTGTTTCGTTTCGGTCGAGGTCGACCGGGGAGGCAATTTTACTTGGTTCTCGAATGAGGTGGAGCAGTATTGGGTTACCGCAAAAGTCCTGTCCTGCGCGGTGAACGCGAGACTGGTATTGGATTTTTTCGATAGACGGAGTCGATTTGAAACATGGAAGTTTTGGGAAATATTTTAGTATTTATAAGTGTCAAAGTTGACGGATTTGTTTTAGTATAACTTTATTTCTCTTTTGGTAGTTTGATAGGGTATACAACACTGAACAATTCTTATATTTCAATTTCTGTTTTATCTCGCACCGTTACAAAGTTAAATTAAAAAAAAAAGCCTGTGTTCACCCCTTCAAGTGATTTTCAGCAGAATTAAATTTTCGGCTTGGGAACGCGTGCCCGTGAGGTACAATTAGTTTAATTAGGAATGCATTACGAGTATTTGATAATAAATCAAACAAATCGATAATGCTGTTTCGGAAGCAATTTAAGTTACTTAGAGCCTGATCAATATCGTTAAATTCCAGGCTTTCAT
Organism: Andrena marginata; assembly: GCA_963932335.1. Lineage (NCBI taxonomy): Eukaryota > Metazoa > Arthropoda > Insecta > Hymenoptera > Andrenidae > Andrena > Andrena marginata. The sequence goes on along the minus strand of OZ010659.1, from coordinate 48,151,626 downwards.
TCACGGTAACGTTTCCTACGTAAGAATAGAATTTGCAATTCATATCGAGGAAGCTCTTCCTCCTGAACGGGGAACTAATTAACCACCTGATGATTATCCGTCTCAGCATTTATTTTCCTATCGTTTCTTAATCCACGATTAACTGTAACTCGACTAGCACAGCAAACATATTCCATCGATCAACGCAGCCCGTCCATCGCAGTCGATTTGCTCAACTCAGAAAAGCCTTTCGCTTTTTTCGTCCCGTTTATCCGCCGATACCTACTCGTTCCTGTTCGCGTTCGCCAGATTAAAAGTGCAATGTAGCGAGTAGATTTAGTGAAAGGTAGGCGTATGGATACGAAAGCATTCCAATAAACACGTGTCTGTTAAAATCGTAACGAGTTAAACACGCCCCGGCTAGAAACAGGCGTAGAAAACAATGCGCGGCCTGATCCGCGTGCTTCCTTTAACGCGAAACCAATTTCAGCCGCGCAATTAACGCTCTGTCGTTGATTAATTAGCGGCCACGGGGGAAGCGAGATCGCGATCTTCAAGCTATTCTCACGCAACGCGCAGCAGTCTCGTTTGAGGGATGTAAAATTAGAGAATAAATCGTTGAAGAGTCAAGCGATGATTCATGATTTCCGCGAGGAGCGACCGAATGTATTCTTTCCATTCGGGCGGTCTAACGAGGCTCGATTATCGGTAACGGTGCTCGAAGACTTCGATTGCTCCCCTGGGCCTGGGACGAATTCAATTCCCGGATACAAACGGAAAGCACAATATCCCGTAGAAAGTCTGGCCCCTTCTCTCTCTCTCTCTCTCTCTCTCTCTCTCTCTCTCTCTCTCTCTCTCTCTCTCTCTCTCTCTCTCCACATCCCACATTTCAGTTTTCTTTGCCAAAGAAGCTTCTATTCTTTCCCCAGAGACGTAACTCTCTATGACCTACTGTTGTAACATTCAAATAACATTTCACATTTGTCCGAGCACACGCTATAACTTTGAACTTTTCTATTTTTCCAAGCTGCGCACAATTGTGGCGATGCTTGCGCAAGAACTGTACCGTTTATTCCATTCAGTATTTTCCCTGCTCGCCTACGTTGGATACAACTACTGTGATTAGGGCTGCCAACCGTACTATAATATATAGTATTGTGTTATAGTTTTGTCTAGTGTAGGTACTATATACTGTTAGAAAAATATATAGTAGGTGAAAATACTATAATTCCGGTGTGTCGATAAAATCCTGCAAAATTAGCTATTTTTTATTCTATCGCAACGACAAAATTTTAATTTGCGAATTTAAGGGAGACGATTTTTTCTGTAATGAATTTGAAGTGGCGGGAAGAGAGAAACGGAGCCAGTCTAGCTGTCATAAAAAATGAGCTCCTCATTTATGGTAATTTGGACTGCTAGTATAAGCAAACCTTCGACATATTTGTTAAAGGGAATAAATTAATTAATAATGCAAAGTGCACAAAAAATATACATTTAAAAAATAAGATCTGGTTATTTCAATGTAGATTTTTTTAACCACTTTCCTGTGGAATATATTTTTCACCACATTTGGCCGTAAAGTATACTATATTTTTCCGGGAAAAAGTTGGCAACCCTAAGTGTAACGCACGGTAGAGCTCCTTGGAAGCCACGGAAGTGGTGAGATTACTGCTATCAAAAGGTCCCAAGTGTCAAAATCAAAATTCAATTCGAGGCAAGTGAATTTGAAAATATCTCCATTACTCTTTTACTCACTTTTGTTTAAACCAGTCCTTTCTATTTCTGTTCCATCCTTACCAGAGATATTACACCCATATTTCCCATATTTCATATTAACCTTCACATATTTCAAAGTCGAGTTATAACACCCAAAGACTGACCTATCTTAATACATAAAGCAGAAAGTGTTTGTGTGTTTGCCTGTCGCCTAAAAACTTTCGAATGATAAACTCTGGGGTTACAAAATCAGCCCCAGCTCATTATGCCCAGCTAATCCAGACGAGTGTGACTATTTTCACAGAGACAGAAAAATAAATAAATAAAAAATTCTTTTGATAAAATCACTGTCTAAATTTCAGGCGAAGCCGAGTCGTCATTCTATAAACGCAATCCAAACCCAAAAAAAGTTCACCGAACACGAATTCATCTAATTATCATATTAAGAAGAAAACAGAATTCTTTAACGTCGCTGAAAATATTCCAGTGTCGCTGTACAGTTGAGCCAAGATATTCGCCGGGCGCCGAGGCCCGAAGGAAAGGCCTGCATCCCAGAGAGAGAGAGCGGAGGCTGCATTATAATAATGTAACTCGTACAGGAAACGAGCACTGTCTCCGAACGGCAGCCAGTACACTGTTCGCAGCACAGTTTATTATAGCTCAAATTGTTTCAATTGGTCTTACATGCGGGACCGGCTCTTCAACAAATTCCTCTCCACCAGCCATTGTTCCCTTCATGAGTCACACTTATCTTTCAACTGCCTCCGTTCGATGTACCTGACTCGACTTTCACCACGCCCGTTAAGACAACAGAACCGCGTATTTTCATAACGCTGATAAATCCACGCGTCGTCTATTAACTCCCGATCTTGGACCCCTTGTCGGTGCGTGGCCGGTGGCATTGCTCAGATCGACATTCGATTCGCAGGCAACCGAGCCGTCGCGCCGAACATTCCACGAGTCATGACAGAGAACTTGGAACACCTCCGTGATCCACTCGTGAAAACACAGACACACCGGGGTGATTTCTAATCGCGGCGGGCTGCTTAGGTTCGATCGCAGCTTCCCGTGGAACGATAAGTGGGAAATCGATGACGCCAGTGTAATTTTACGGTACGTTTCCGTGTCGCAAGCGCTGCGCGTCAGATTCGATTGAGCAACCGGGGTAGCCATCAGGCGAGTCTAACTTGCGGGGGATTTGTGAGCTTGTAAGAGGTGTGCCCTTGGTCCGCGTAATTAATCCGCCAAAAATAGTTGATTTTCGAGCGATTTGGCTAGTCCCCTTAAGGGGGTAAATAAAACAGGCCTTTTTTTAAAAACGCACATTGCAAAGTGATAAATAACAGTGGAGAGAAGATTTTTTTTCTAGTTTTAATCGTTATTGTACGAGCTTTAACACAAAAAAAGAAAAACCTAAATGTCTCTACGTACATAAAAGTTGTGAGTAAAAAGGTAAAGGCGTGTACAAGGTGCACCGTTTGATGGTGAACACGAAATCTCGAAAACCGCTCCAACGATTTGGATGAATGAGATCAATGAGAGATGTAGAAAATCATTCCCTACGATGTGTGGGGAGCAGAGTTTCGAAAAAAATGATACAATTTTTATGTTGAAAAATACGATTTTATCGATTTCTTGTATGAAAAATAATTTTTATCCTTTTTTTTTTAAGAATTTATCCCGAAAATCTGCTCTCGACACATCGCAGGGAATGGTTTTCTGCATATCTCACTAAATTTTCGAGATTTTATAGTCACCATTAAATTAAACGGTGCAACGCGTACACACCTTTACGTTTTTACTCGCAAATTTTGCACATAGAAATATTTAGACTTATTTTTTAGTGTTAACCCTCATCCGTCCCTCGTGTAAATTTGACACAGTATTCCCGTAATAAATTTTTCTATTCTATTACTTGTGATTCTCGTAAACAAGCAGTACGCCCTGCACATCGTTTCATTTTATGCGAAAGTTGTGAAAAATCTAAGATTTAATTGTTGACTCATCAATTTGAATAAAAAAAATATCGAGAAATAACTGTTTACCTTGTCGTTTCATCGATCTTATACCACTGTGTTAATTTGACAGTGAGGGACAAATTCAGATCGTGAAATGAAGAACGGATGAGGGTTAAAACTCGTAGGATAACGATTAAAACTAAAAACAAAAACTTCTATCTACTGTTATTTATGACTTTACAATTTTCATTTGAAAAAAGGCCTGTTTTAGGGCTATCGAGGGTAACCAACCCCCTTAACAAGCGACCACGGAACAGTGACCAGTGAATGAACAAATTGACTTTTTTCGTGTATAACAAGAATACTATTTCATTGAAGACAATGATCTTATATTTAGAATGAAGAAAAATTTCTTGAGATAACGACGATACTAATATTTTTTGAATCTACGAACGTCTCGGACGCTTATTAATTTTTTTGTTTCGTGGTTTCGGGTGCTGCCATTCACGGCGAGAAACCTAGTAACAAAACACGTACGATGACAGTTAACCATTATATCGTGTAAATCGTGTTCCGACATAAATAAATTTGTCGGGTTCCTATTATTATAATATATAGATTATATTTTTATATTCTTGTGTTAGGTCCCTCACCTAAACTTCCTTTCTTCTTCTGTAGCGTTTTCTGGTCGGAAAATGAAGTATTATTCTTTGTGTTCATTCACTGGGTAGAAGGTATTCATTTATTGGGTATTTTGTTCATTCACTAGTATATTGGGCATTGATTACATTATTATGATTTATTTCAGACGCCGGTCAAGTAAAAAATCACAAACAATTTTTTTAGACATTTTTAAAGCCTATTCTGTTACAAATTCTTATTTCTTTAATAAATTAGGACATTATTTCATTTTTATCGTTATTTGAAACTGAAAAAACGCTTAGCTGTTCATTCACTGGTCAATTCACCCTACTAGAAATATGTACTCGCCGCCAGCTCCAGAATGAAGCACGAAACTGTAGGGAGCTGAGGTTTGAGAAGCCTCTACAAGACTCCACTGTTCTCCGACAGAACGAGACGTTTTACAAACCACTTCTGCCCATATTTCACACCCCAGCACGTCCAACAATAAATTCCATTCACGACCAACGGGCATTGCCTAACAACCGTATCGCCTATGCAACGGGCTTTACGTAAACATTAACCTGTACACCAGCGCGGCGTGCGCGCATCAGCTGCCGATTATGGCAATGACCATACGCGGGCCGGCGTGTAATTTAGACGGGGGTAGGTGGAGGTGCATCCCCCCGTCGCGCTCGAGCTTCTAATAACTCCGGCCGCGTGGGCGTAGTTTGCATCGATACAACGTAACGTAAAAGTCCGGCGAGCCGGGCGAGCATTATACTTCATTAGATACCAGTTTCGTCACGCTTTCACTGGAACCTTGTCTAACAATGAAATGCTGAATTCAAAATGCATTTCCCCGTGGTGGTGGCGGGCGACACGAATGCAGGGGGAAAGTTGGAGTCGTGACTCGTGGCTTTCCACGATCTACATTGTCATTCACCGGCGAGGCCGGAGATACAGCGCTACGTAGTAACTAAGGTGCTCTCCTCGACGGCGACCCGGTTGATTAGCAACGTGGATGTAACGATTCTGTCGTGACAGCCTCCCGGACACATCGATTCGAATCGCGGGGATCTACGCTTGTCTACCCTCGCCGCGGTGCTGCGAAGGAAGTTGGATGATCTCCGGCGGTATCCTAGCGAAACGATCAACTCGGAAGCGTCCAGGGTATCTGACCTGTATTCGGTGGAACTAACGACGCTGATTGGCCCCTAATGAGGATCTCCACTCACGTGAAATTCTTTAATAATGGCCCTAATCTCGATCTTATTGGGTCTAGTTTCGAAACCCAGGTTTCGTTTAAAAATCACTGGTGGAGTCCTGCGTTAGATGGAAGCGGGTAAGTACTTCGCGTATGGAACACGTTCATATCGCGGCGCGTTACGAAAAGTAGCGCCTTTCATTTTTTCTACATGCAGCTGTCCGTAAGAAAAAAATGAAACGTGTTGCTCTTCGCAACGCGCGTCGATATATACACACGGCTCAAAACGATTGTGGCCGATCGAGATTCGGTTGCATTCGAGATTACCAGGGTTGGCTTTTTCTCGTCGCTAACTTTAGAGCATATAAACATTCAGGAAGCATGCAATAGGCGAAAATGTTGACTGAGATAGGAGGAGAAAGATATACAGTTAGTAAAAAAGTATTTGTACACTTTTTAAAATCGCATAACTTTCGTAGAATTGGTCCAAACGACGTGAGTTTTTTTGAGAAGCTAGAGGGATTAGTTTGCTAAATGATGGGATTCGTCGTTTTGAAGAAAAATGCAATTGGTCGGAATAGCGAAAAAAATGGTAAAGGTCGGTTTTAAAACTTTTTCTTGTGAGCCTGTAATGAAAATTCAAAACACCCGTTTGTAGATTTAAGTAAGTTATATACGTGCCTAAAGTTTCATCAAAATCGGTTAACGTTGCTCTGAGCTATGAACGCTTAAAGATCGTAGAATAAGGTCGAAAATCGCGGAAATTCCCGAAATCAGAAAGATGAGAAAAAGCAACCTTGGTAAGCTGGAATGCAATCGACCGTGAAGTATATTCGTAATTCCTAGGGTGAATTGACCAGTGAATGAACACCTAAGCGTTTTTTCAGTTTCAAATAACGATAAAAATTAAATAATGTCCTAATTTATTAATGAAATAAGAATTTGTAACAGAATAGGCTTTAAAAATGACTAAAAAAATTGTTTGTGATTTTTTACTTGACCGGCGTCTGAAATAAATCATAATAATGTAATCAATGCCCAATATACTAGTGAATGAACAAAATACCCAATAAATGAATACATTGTAATAATACTTCATTTTCTGACCAGAAAACGCTACAGAAGAAGAAAGGAAGTTTAGGTGAGGGACCTAACACAAGAATATAAAAATATAATCTATATATTATAATAATAGGAACCCGACAAATTTATTTATGTCAGAACACAATTTAGACGATATAATGGTTAACTGTCATCGTACGTGTTTTGTTACTAGGTTCCTCGCCGTGAATGGCAGCACCCGAAACCACAAAACAAAAAAATTAATAAGCGTCCGAGACGTTCGTAGATTCAAAAAATATTAGTATCGCCGTTATCTCAAGAAATTTTTCTTCATTCTAAATATAAGATCATTGTTTTCAATGAAATAGTATTCTTGTTATACACGAAAAAAGTCAATTTGTTCATTCACTGGTCGATTCACCCTATGTCGAAGTCTACACGCCCAAAAGCTAACAGCATATTCAAGAATTCCCCAAAAAATTGCGCCTGCTTGATTAGCACAGCGAACCCATCGATTTCCTAGTGCAGCATCCAGGACAGTGGACTCAACCCGCTCGAGTCCGTTCCTTCCTGTGCCCCAGGGCTGCGGAGCGTGTTTAAAATCGGAAAGGTCGATTGGTCTTCGAACTTTACGCCGTTGCAACACAATAGATTATCGTGCAACGAACAATGCTCGCAGCACGCGACCACTCTCCCAGCATCGGACGAGGATAGGAACTCCGAACCGAGTAGCTCTCGACTACCGTCGCTGTCGATGCTTGACGATTATTTTAACGCGATATTGTATAACCTGCCCATTATTCCTGGTAGTTTACAGCCAATGATCAACGACGTCGCGGCGAATTCAATTAAACCCTGACCTACAGCCTCCTTCGTTCCAATGGATGACAGATTCCGCGTAAAAATGAGTAAAGCCTCCGATTTCCAGAAGCGAATCAACGGCGCAGTATGCAGCGAAGAGCAACAATTAACTTTTGATTGATCTGACTAGAGACGAGCTACATAGCTGCGAGCCAATTGAATGGTGGAAGCTGGAAGGATACCTCTGGGAACGGCTCACCGAAGGCTCATCAAATACCTCTGCGCTCAATCAGTTTGCTCGTTTCGCTTTCAATTTCACCCTCGTTACGCGCTGCTGTGAGAAAGTTCCACCCACCGACATCTCCAGACACGTCTAACAATAAGAGGTCAACGGTTTTTGGAACACCGAGATGCAGCTTTACAAGATTCACTGCTGAGGATGTCTTGTATCTTCTTTTTACTTGCATCCTAGGGAAATGTTCGTTGTAAATAGGGAATTATTATAATATATTGCGATACATAAGAGTTGGTGATATATTATGTAAAATGATTGAAGCGAACTCTATCACTGGGAGAAGCACATTTATCTTTCTGGGTGATCAGCATCTGCCCCCAAGGTACTGATTGCATCCCATGCTACGGATGCCTGAAATGCCGTTATTTTTTAGGAATATCTTGGGAAAAGGTCAATGAATCGGAGGACCTACATTTGCGAGCAAACGGGGGTCAACGCTTCTCGAGTTCGGTTATTGCAACGAACTTTTAATTTAATAACTTTCTATCTAACGTGGCTCACGCGTCCTGGACACTTATTGAAACATGTAACATGAAAAGTAAAATTGATAACAGTGTCCTGTTTGCTCTGAATAATAAGAGATGATAAAACAATCTGATCGATATTTCTTAAACCACGCTGTCTATCATTCGCTGCTTCAATCTCCCCGAGTCTCAAGCTTATAACCGACAGAAATAACGCTCTAAGAGCTAAGAAACTAGAAATTCAGCAGAAGTGTAAAAACTTAATATACCCTGTTACAGATTTCGTTGCGACTTAATTCGCGCCGCGGCGCGCGAAATTTATAGCAAGAAGTTAATCTCGTTTGGAAAGTGGTGGGATACTCGGGATATTAAGCGATCAGGGTTTTTCTGGAGGCGCGGCAGATCGTTACGGGACACAAGAGATATCGGTCTAACGTTGGTCACAGCCGCGAATTTCACCCGTGTAAAATATAGCCGGACGAGAGATTTGCATAATAATGTGTATGAAAAGGCAGGGTGATCAATTAGACCACGTGACGCGGCGCGTCAATTAATTACGGAACCGCGCTCAATGCGAAACGTCCCGCGGTGAAATTGCGTGCGTGCTACGAAAATCGTTCGCGGTCGCAGCTACGATTCTAAACGTGCCCGTACGCGGGCGTAAATCAAGAAACCGACATTCCATGCTCGTACCAGGGAAACCACGCGAGACCAGAAAAATTTCTGCCGCTGCCTAGCGCCCGGCGAAAATGTAACGCGATGGATATCTGGCTGCAGAAAAACAGGGGCTTGAATAATCTCGACACCGCGAGAGCAGAATCTTTTCATTCGAATGCTTCTAACGATATCTAAGACGACACTTTGATGGATGAAGCTCAGCCAAGAAATTCAAGGAAGCACGAAAATAATATAGTGCTCGACACGATTTTTCGTCGAGTATACGACTATGTATACATTAATTGAAACATAGATGCTAAAGAAAAGGCATATACAACCTTCCTAAAAATCATGTAAGAAGTTAATAAGACAGAGAAAACAATTAGCGAGGTTTAACTTATCGCAACACATTTTTTTGACGATAAAGTTTGTCGCTTTGAATAGTCAGTTATTTACTGATTCTTAAATTTGAAACAATACGCCATCTCGTTCTAACTAATAATCGATAATTTAGTACAATATTGTTTATGTATCAGACGATACACTATTTACTTTATAGAAATTTCGTTCAACTTTTCACGTGACCGATCGACAAAAAATAGTGTCCAGCACTATATACGCTTTCGTTAATTGAACGTTACTTTCATTCCTCAAGCCCTCCGTCATTCAAGCCGAGCGCTTTGAATCGTCGATAACTTCGGACAGTATTTATCGCCAAACCGTTCTGGTACGATTACGACCCACGAATATCAATTTCACGATCCGTTTGACCGCGTAACAGCGAAACAGACAGACCACATAAGCAGTTGCTCTTTTAGATTTTCCCTGAGCCGTGGCGTAAAGATTCGGACCAAGATCCAACGAATTGTTTCGTCGTTAGGATCTGTGAGCAGTCGACATAAGGTAGATGTCCCCATTACGGACCGCGTCCCCATTAGTGACCAAATTATTCATTTATATTGTTTATTGCAACAGAGAAAGCAAACTATCAACCAGAAAGTTCAGTAATTATAATTAGGGGTGTTTCATTTATAGTTTCATACGTTATTTATGTAGCCGTACATTGATCTTTAAGTAAACTCACATGTAAATTAGGACTTGGTCATTGACATGAAAGTTGACAGATTCTAATAACGTGAGGTTGTACTAAAGATATCATTAAACTCGCAAATTTTACAATAAGAGTACATGGATCCATGCAGTAACTTACTCAAATTAACTAGAAATATATACAGATTTATAAAATAAAAAGAAAATATTCATTCTCTTTCATTATTGTAGCAGAGAAACGATAGATGGTACAAGTTGGTCAATAAAGGGGACATCGGGTCCAATATAATTTTCACCATAATTTATGTGTAAATAGTCAAATATCACTCTAAAACTAATTTGATTAAGAAACTAGAGACTTCAAAAAATGCAATGACCCATACTTTACTCAAACATTGTCGTATATTAGTGAAAAAATTACTGTTTCGAACCAATAACACTCTTAAACGGTCGCTAATGGGGACATTTAGCTATAGAAAGAAATTTTGCCACAGCTTTTACACCCTTATCTGACCTTAACCCCTGGACAGGGGATGACTAGGCAGCCCATTGGATCCAGTGTCCATTTTGATCTATAATTTTATCGACATACACATTTTATTGATATTCAGAGCCCCAAGTAGAGAAGGAACGAACCATGGCAAAATCCATAAAAAAGCCATGGCAAAAGCCAGAAATCCTTCTCACCCTCTCTACTTCGTTAATTTCTCTTTTGTATCAATGCCTAGCCACGTTTTCGGCGGAAGGAAACTCTTTGGAAGGGCAGGGCAGTTAGCGACGAGACACAAGCCAGGAGGCTTCCGCCTGTTTTATAACGCCAAGTATTCAGCGAAAATATATTGAATCGTTCGACAGATTAACAAGACATAATGCCCCATATAATAATTACAACTGTACAATTTTTTATACCAAGGACTTAGTCCCGTGTAAATAAGCAATAATAATTAGATTAAGTTCGTATACTAATAACTACGTACACACAGTGTCGAGATAATTTCTCTGTATCAACCTGCCACGGTCTACGTAGACTAACGCTTAGCATGGGTCAACGCTGACCCGACATCCGTCTAGTTAGAGCCATCTATAGAGCGTCGAGATGAAACAGCAGACTCGTTTGGCAGTGGGACTTTCTGAGTCGATGTGTAAGCGAAGTGTAAAAAGAACCGCGAGGGGTTAATTAAACGCGTGCGTGCGTGCGTGACGTACGCGTTAAAACAGGTTAAATCGGTGAGCGGGCACGTTTCGGTGATAGTGACCCAGTAGCTAGGAGCGACGCAGCAACGATTCTGTTGCTCTCAAGGTAGCGGTACCCAACGGCGGATCCTTCACCCTGCGGACACTTCGCCGCTTCCCGGTAAACAATTAGACGTGGCTTGCTCCAGATTTAACAACTACCGTTGCCCGTAACGCGTCTGTGATCGTCTCTTGTAGCCAGCAGAAATTCGAGTACTACGTTCTTCTAGGCTGGCGCGTACGAAACCCCATTTTTCTGCGGTCTGAAATTCCTTGGCCGTGTGACATTTAGGTACCACGCAGCTTTCATGCTCGATAAACATTCGATATTGAATATCTTGCGTAGCGAAACTGTCCACCTGGGTACTTCCTCTCGATGGTAATTTCTCTTTAATTTGCACATGGGTCTATGACAAAGGTTTTCTACCTTTTTTTATTAGAGGTTCTGATTAGAATTTCGGTATTCTCGTGATATCGGTTAACTGTTCTGGTTAGAGAAAATCTTGCAAGTTTAGGGATTCAAAAACATATTGATGTGTAGTTAATAGTACCTAATGATAGATCCTAAAAATCTAACAACTTTCCTACTCGAATTTAGGGCTACTGAAATAGGGTCAGTGGATATTTCTCAACGAAACGATTGAATAGTTGTAAGTAACGTGAAAGCATCGATAGAAAAAGTAATAGAACTTTCGTTTTTAGATTGACTGTATTTAGAATGAAAGTAATTGAAGATCTTTGACTGTTCCCTAAAACCTCGACAGAAGTACAGCCGAATGTCGCAATAAATTTTTCTGTTCAAAGTTTCGTATCAGTTTCAGAGTAAAGGAAATAACTCGAAGACATGTATCACACGATTGTATATCGACGGAATGAGTATCGCATGGAAATTCAATCCTTCGGATTGCAGCCCGACTCCACTGGTGCATCAACGCTACCTAACATTCTAGTTGCATAGCGAAGTAAATAATCCTATCGACTTGCAGCGTGTCAATAACTTGCTACCTTCTATGATTTTTGTTATATGCGTCCCTTCAGCTGAACCAACTCAAGCAGAATGGTACCGGGATTAATTATCAACGATGCTTGCGCGCCCCTTCTTATATTGACGCATTACGAAACGTAATTAAGTCGTCGTGACTAGCGTCGAGAGGAATGCCCCTTGATTCGAGCAAAATGATCACTTTGCTTCTTAAGGATTAGTGTCATGTAACTTCTGTGTAACATTGCAGTATTTTTTACTTTAACTTCAATTCAGTTAATAAGTTTCATTATGATATTAACAATCACACTGTATCGTCGCGGTGTATTTAACGCTAGGTTTACGGACATTTCCTATGTACAGTGACTTTTGAAAATATTCGGACAGTTTTTAAAATCCCATAACTTTTTTAAAATTAATCCAAATGACTTGAGTGTTTTTGAGAAGCTAGAAGGATTAGTTTGTTAAGCGACAGGTTTCGTCGTTTTAAAAAAAATTACAATTAATCGGAATAGCGAAGCAAATAGTGAAGGTCGTTTTTGAAACTTTTTTTATGATCTTGCAATGAAAATCCAAAAACCTCCGTTTGTAGATTTAGGTAAGTGGTGTACATGCTGAAAATTTCATCAAAATCGGGTAACGCTGCTCTGAGCTACAAGCGTTTAAAGATCGCTGATTTTGGGAGTTTCCCCGATTTTCGACCTTATTCTGCGATCTTTAAACGTTTGTAGCTCAGAGCATCGTTAATTGATTTTGATGAAATTTTAAGCATGCGTACAACTTACTTCACTCTACAATAAAAAAAAGTTTAAAACACGGCCTTCACTATTTTCTTCGCTATTCCGATCAATTGCAACTTTTTCTAAAACGAGGAAACCTGTCGCTTAGCAAACCAATGCTTCTAGCTTCTCAAAAAAAAAAACTCAAGTCGGTTGGATTAATTTGAAAAAAATGATGCGATTTTAAAAATTGTCCGAATATTTTCAAGAGTCACTGTACCCAGTAAAGAATTAAGAAATCGTCTAAATAAATTGCTAATAAGTAAAAAATCTTTCCCCAGAAATTATCCCAGGAGTCTTATAACAAGTAATTTACAAATTTGTTATAATTACCGCGATGGTTTTTTCTTCTTCGCTATTATTTTTCGAACTTTGAAATCCGTCAAATTGGCGGGTGCCGTAAATCTAGTGTTAATATCACTTTAAAACAATGGTAAATATACTGTTATATATAATTATATACAACGGAAAAGTCTTTCACGGTGTTGCTTTTAAAAAAATGTTGAACGCGCGTCAGGTAATCGTTCACCAACCTCGAGTAATTAAACGCAAGCGACGAACTTGACTGACAAGAGAACCTATAAATAACGAAGCATTTTCACGATGCTTGATTTATACACGGGCAAATTAATAAAACTGACGAACATACCTGTTTCACGCGATCCCTCAAAAACAAATACCCCCCCGCGCAAAACGATTTACGGTGTAGATAGAACGATTTATGATGCGCAGTTCCATTGGCTATAGTAATAACGACACTTTCACGTCGTTCGAATGCAAACGATCGTATAATCGAGAGTTTAATAAAACGAAGACTATTCCCGTTGCACGTTGCATAAACCTTTCAACGACGCGTGCAAATAATAATGTAACATTGGCTCTTCGATACGATAGGCACAGTAATTTATATGGCGCGCGAGGAAAGGTTAAAAGATCGCTATCGAGAAATTTCATTCTACGCAAGTAGGTAATCGCCGATCCATTCTATCGACGAAAAAGAAAGTAAAAGTTTGTAAATAAGCAGCTCATGGAGATTCAATAATTCAAACATTAATTTCAGTTTTACTAACAGAAGCAAACGAAATACTCTACAAACACCTCTAGATCATTAAAAAAAAAAGAAAAAAAAACGGAAGGAAAACTTTTGTTTTATAGTTAATACCTTAATTATAAAGGAAGTGAAATGGAAGCAGTATTGCAATTACGACCCAAGCCAGCTTGCTTGTGAGATAATCTAAGAACGTTCACTGATGTGTGCAGATATGGGAATAATATAAATAATCGTGCAAATGGCTCGCGATACAGGAAACGAATAATAACCCGGATATTTTGAAGGATATTCGAGTTGCTGCCATTAGAATGTAATTTGAAAATTGAAAACTCGAAATACGATCAACACCAGCATGATTTACGCTTATTAATGTTCGTTCCCTATGTTGTACACTGTCTCATCATCTACAACATTTGCGCCGCCCGATTGATCGTTAATGTCAACCCTGCATTAGTTCCCAATGAAACGTCCATTATGTACAAATATCAATGAGTGGCCTGCAACATATGTTCCACCAGGGGCATTCTTCTTCGTTGTCAAAGAAGGGTCAGATGCTGCGTATGTTCATTGAGCGGCACAAGTATCGCCATCAATCTTCATTAGCGCATTGGAGATTCTATAGATCGAAGAACGGTAATACGAGCGATGTGCAACGATACAGGACGCAATATAAATTACGGGTTCCCGTGCATATATCATTATTCTGCCCTTGCTGTTGCTTTCTTTCCGACGTTGTTACTATCAGCAATTCCGTTCTGCTTGTGAGGTCTTATTACCGACTTTCCTTTTATTTTCTATTGAATCCGAGGAACTGTGCTCACGAGAAATTAATCACCTTCACTTCGGATTTAATACCAGGGTACCGCACAGTTTTGATAGATGTAATGATAGATGTAGTGATAAGTGTATGAATGAATGACGAGCGGGGAAACTGGCGGGCCTGGCTTCGATCCTCGGATAACATTAGAACTATCTACTATTTACTATAGAGTCACTGAATAATACATTGCAGGACATTTAGCAAGCAGTAAAGTGAAAGATGATGGAAACCGTCGGGATGGTGAGCTTTCGATAAGTTAATTATTAGGCTGTCGAATAAATTACTTCTGAAATTTATCCAGAAAGCTTGAATTATCGAACAGAATTGGGCCTAGTTACGGAGAAATTTACCAACCCTCGGAAGGACAAAAAATTAGTTGAACGCAGTGCGGATTCCATAATTCTGGGATTTTAATTTGCAAAAAATTTCCAAGGCATGGAACAACTTTTACATTATACAATTATTAAACTACCACGCCATAGTTCGTTCCGTTTTAGTCTTCGAAAACGAAAGCTGTAGAAAATTTAAAATAATGTTAATTATACTACTCCCTACTGAATAACCCATTAAAAAACACTGTAAAACAATAACAAGAAATAAAATGTACCCAATAAAAATTAAGGTAGTTTCCTTTAACAATTAATATCTTTAAAAAAAACTAAATTTACTCAAACTGAATTTACTACTCGGTAGCTTCCTGCATAACTAGGGAAATCGAAATTGTGGAATTTGATCGTGAATGTTGAAAAATTCCAAAAATTAAGTGAGATGGACGTTACCTCGTTACTCCATCCGTCATACTAGATTTATCACTGGGTTACTGTTAAATTTAATTCAATATTTACGTCACCTTCACCTTCTGGCAAAGAAACTCGTCTGATGATTTAAAAGTTAGACTGGATCTGTGTATGGAGCCCTTTAACAGCTTTCACTGAACCACCGCGGGAAGAGCATTGCGCAACCAACAACTCCACATCGTCGAGGCACGTTGTAACCTTCGCTGTATTTTTTTTATACACACGAGAATTGGGATCAATTTATAGAATGACCATAAAGCCCACGACACTCGAAACGGCGAACGTGGCCGAGTTTTAGAATACCCGGCCGATCCCACGGAATTTGCTTAAAACAAACACGCGTGCCACATGGTCTTGTTAGAGATCAACGAACTAGACATAAACAAATTTATTCGCGCCAGCTTAGAGAGCTAAATTTACATTTATTCGGTCAGAGCTTCCGCTCGTTCTTATCGATCGTCGATTTAACACTGGAACGATGTTGAAATTCGAAAACAGTCGAATATGAAAGTAGCGTTAATTAAAAGATTTAGATCGCCGACACTCCGATTTGTAGGAACTGATTTACTCCGAAACTATTTTTAACGCGTTTGCTCGCGTTAAAAGGTGGTCAGCGAGCAACGGTACCAACAAAAAGAAGTTACTATCGAGTCTAACAATGACTTTAAGAGAGTACGTTCAGTAAACAAAATGAAGAAATAATATTTACGTATGATAATGTATTCTTACGTGATTAGGTAAATTCTATTCGTCAATTACTCAATCGGGTGCATATTATTTGCAATTAGAAGTTTAATGAATAATTTTATCCGATGGATGGCGCCAGCTATATGAACAGACATTACGAATAACGAGATTACATGCAGTGTAAGAATTTTAATAGACTCCTGTACGTAACAACTACGCTGGACAGTTTTGAAAAACAGTTCGACACATGAATACATTATGGAATCGTCGTTCTATAAAATTATAAATTACCTAACATGAAATGTCGTGTTATTAATATATTACTCTACTAAATCAGTCACTAATTACGTGGCTCTTGGTGCCTCCTCTAAGGACTTACGTCTTAATTTATTTCGCTACGCACTGTAACGTTGTCCATTCGGGGTTGTAGTAAAAAATCTTACAATGTTTCATACAAATACAAGTAAAAATTATTCCCAAATTTTGGAGCACCAAGAATAACTAGCATTCAATCCGTAAAACGAATAGTATAGGAAGAAGTGAAAAGCAAATGTACTTAAGAGGAGGTTCCGGTCTAAAAGTCGATTTTTTTATTTCATTTTTCGAATGTTCAACCTTTTAGGAATACGTGTTTAAAAGATTTTGTTGAAATTCCCCACTCGCCACTCGGCGCTCACGTAAAACTTTAATCGCGTTTTTCTCGAGACAGTGTTCTCAAACCGGTGGGACCTGTATCTCCAAAAGTTATAATCCGTTTCGACAGAAACTTTTTTATTCTGAAGACTATACTTCTGGCTAGGAGTGAAACCAGGCAAAATTAGAAAAAATTGAAAATTAATAAGTTTCAAAAGCGTTGAAAGGACGAAAAATATAGGGAAAAAGTGATTTCAAACTTCAAGTGTCGCTATTTTCTACAAAAAATGCCATTTTTGTAATTTTTCTGCCCCCTCCCTCCTAGCCAGAAGTATATTCTGCAAAATAAAAAAAGTTTCAGTCAAATCGAATAATAACTTTTGGAGATACAGGTCCCACCGCTTTGGATGAATTTTCTGACACCTTTAATTTAACGACTCCCCAGTGCCGTCTGCAATGATTAATTATAAAGCAAAAAATATATTTCCATAATTTAAGCCATCCTTAATACAATGCAAAAAGTCCCATTAAATTATATATAGTAGTTTTCCATTAATTAATTCCTATAGATCACCTATTTTTGCGGGCTCTAGACCGGAACCTCCCCTTAAGATGATCTCCAACGTTATAGCACACAATACTATAGTCATGCATATGATTGCAAAGCCCTGTACGTATCATATTTTGTGCTGAGATGCGATTGAGGAGGGAGAAAAGGAGAGAAAGAAGAAGACAGAGGATTGGGTAGAAAGATACAGAACCAACACGAACGAGTCGGGTTCTCGACGCCCACCTGATCGCACAACAAGGAGTAGAAAGACAATCGTGCTGAAACTGAACGCGTGCTGTATCGTCTGGTCTCGACGAAAGTGTAACTCACTCTGCTATCTTCTACTAGCGTTGCACCATTGCAAAAAGGGAACCGCGACGAGAATCACCAGGTACTAATGCACGATCATTTAAAAGTTACACCCACTTTAGAGGCGAGTATCGTTCAGTTTCTTGAATTGCTTTGATAGATCTGTACCAGTTGCGTATATTCCAAGCATGCTAAACGTAATTATTTACTATTGCCGGCGTTCATCCTGTACGTCTGTTAAAGTGTCAGCTGTCGGCCGTTTCCGTTAACAATAAAGAGACATATCCGGCTTTGTAAACGGAAAGCATATATTTATAGTATCGATTCGTATTCGAATTTTTTCTTTCAGGGTTTACTTGTGCTCCTTACTTTCCTCTTATCGTAGATTTTATCCTTTACGTAATTTCATTTGTGACTGAATATAGCAATTAACACCTACGTAATTGTTTATTTTCAATTCGGTAAGCGTTTACTAAATATATTTAATGAGAAAATCTGAACTTGATTTTGAAAGCATTTTTGTTTTAAAAAAAAAATTTTATTTAAATGGCTATTATAAATATATTGCTTAGTATCAAGTAAGCTTTTCAGTTGCTATAGAAAATTATTTTCTGTGCCACTCACCATGTGCTCCACTGCTTTCTCCTCCAATTCTGCTAACGTCCAGTCTATCTGGAAACTTAAGGGCTGAAGATGAGACTCCATTTCACGTAGCCACTTCCGCAAACACTTCACTTCATGCTCGAAATCTGTAACGGAAATTTTTCATTTATTTTACAAAACATTCGAGTTTAAAATCGCTGCTCGAAGATCACAGTGTTTTATTATCATTAGAGGCAATTACCTGCTGTTATATCCTGTTGATTGGATACAGGCCGCTCGACAGGTGCCATAATTTGTTCTACTAAATCCCATTTTGCATTCAAATGGTCAACACGCCACGCCACTTCATCTTTCAAAGCGGGGGCACGTGACACTAATTTTCCAGCTTGTTCATTAAATAACTTTCTTCTATACGCCCTACGTCGCAGCTCCTCCATGTGAGCCTGGGACACACGCATATCACGATTATTGCTTAGCTAACGCAATTACTATCAATATTAATTATTTCTTATTTCATATTGACGATAATATAATTAAGCTTCCGTCTGGTATAAAAAGAAAATGTATTTAACGTATCCAAATTATGCGTACCGCACGCAGACTTTTGTCTAGCAGATTCTCTTCTTTGGAGTAAACCAATTCCTGAAGAACCCTGAGCCATGAATATAGCTCTGAAAATTGACTACTAACTTCCTTTAAACTCCACGATTGTGTAGATACATCAGTCTCATCCCACATTAATTCTCCATTAGCTTCCTATTAACGTTCCAGTAAAAGTGTACGTATAACATATATTTCATACTTGATTACATCGCACGCACAAAGAAACACATACCTTACAACTGTCTATTAAATTAGTGTCCATAATATAATCGTAATTAGATCGTATCGCTGCCCAGAAGTCATCTTTGCAGTCTTCACGATTCGCCCACAACCGCTGATTGTGAAATTGCTTTGGATCTTTCCTATATTATTCAGAAAAGTTCCATAGTTTATTTTCCACTTTGGCAATGTATTTCACAAGACTAGTCCAAACTGTGTTAAATTATCCACTTAACAAAAATACTATTCGTGGTACATTTATCACAGCGTACTAATAAGAACTGGTACAGTTTGAACCACATGAAGTAGATGCGAAGCATAGAACGAACCGTTTTTTTGTGAGACTGTTGTATGGCCTTTCTATCGCTATCCCCGCCTGGCCATGCTTTTCCAAGCCTTGGCCGAGCGGCTGTAGCGAAGATAAGGAGAAGCTCATCTTCATGGCTTTGCAGTGGTCTGTAATACAAAGTTCAAATTTAAAAAAGCTGCAGAAACTCGCTACATATAAATAACACAAACGCTTCTAGTATCAAAATTATATAGCTATAGTCTTAAATTCATACGAAACGATTCACAGAAAACATACACGTCTATATAGGTACGAACATATACACAGAAGCATCAAATGAAAGGAATATACTTCGAACGCTAATTAATAATTAACAATTGCAAATTCCACATCTGATTTATTACACAGACACCATTGTAGAACATTCTGATGCTAGAGAAAATTGAATGAACATATCGATTTATTGGTTCCAACGTGTATTAGAAAACGAAAGTAGCTGTACTCAGTTATATTTAAAATTACACAGGAACAACAAAAGAGATAAGGAGATAACCTCAAAACCATTGCTTCGAAAGCTACTTCGCTCTGCTTCGGCACTAAACAATGCGTAGTTTTTTTTACACAATTCACCTACCAAGTAGAACGTATTACATCCCATCCGCGGAGAATTACCGAACAAGTATTCAACAGGGCCAGGTCGCGTAATTTTTCCGAATTCCCAGGTCGAAAAAAATGCAATCAGCTAGATTGCATTAGACGCGACACGGACATATGAAGCTTTTCCAGCCTCTGTTATCTCGAACACATTGATCGAACACACGTGTAGATAAAACATTTGGAGCGTGAACGTGTACGAGCTGTACACACACGTATTCCGTGCAGACAAAGTGGCAAAATGTGTAAGGTTTTATCGGGGATACAAGAGTCTCCTATAGAATCCGGCTTAAGTTACGAGATAAGCGTAGAGGTGCGTGGAGGAGAGTTTTGTGAACTTGTTCCGGAGTGATTCGCGTTCGCCCCCACCGGAATACTCACTCATTCTTATCGTAAGTAATCATGAAATAAAGTTAGCATTCTTCGGAACGGTCGCACTTCGAATACATTATTCAGCGCACGGGGGGAAAAACGTGATTGAGGAAACCGGAGAACGTTGTAACGAGAACTCGAGTTGGAGGGGCTGCACTCCACTGCAATACACCTTCGAGGCGCCAGCTCCTTGCCTTGCAAGTAGATATGCAAACAATATATCGATACACCGCGGATATCGATACACCTGTCCCTCGAGCCACTTGCCCGACCGTGTAGTACTTCGAATATATTTCATCTAATGCACATTATGCATCGACGCACAGGCCTCGATGCATCGCTGCAGCATCGTATCCGATGCTCAAGCAATGGTTTTTACATTGTTTCCCCGGGGGAAACGTTACTGAAAACTTCATTATCGCATTCACTCACTCATGTTACTCGTCGCAATCCCGGGCATACGGACCCACTCTTAATTGCTCGCCTGTAACATTCGCACGATTCTTAATGCAACGAGTCCGCCAATTTTTTCCTAACAAAATACCGCCTTACACACCACTCCGTGCACACCGATACGCACCGACGTGCACTGTCACACTGCGCATGCGCGCGCAAGGCAAGTGTAAGGAGCCACGACTCATGGCGGATTCTCAGTAAGGTATCTATTCTTCTTATTGGGCGCAAAGCAGAGCGAACCGGCGTGTAATAAACCGAGGTGGAACGGAATTAGAAGAGATATTCCTGCTGCCGCAATAAGAGAACAGAAATGGCCGCGACAAATTATCAGATAAAGCGTCTGGCGCGTTGCGGGCGTGCCATACGCGTTACGCGAATTTTTTTAAATGTATTTCGATCGGGAGGCTGTTGGACTGCTCGAGGTGACACGCTCAAATTACTCGGACAGAACGGGACCGGTATAAGAAACATGAAGAAAAATTCAAGAATGTAATGTCAACACTCGTCACTTTACGGTCCTATAAAATAGAATAAGAGAGTGGTGGCAAAATGTGCCTCATGAAAGTGACGCATCTTGGTTTAGCCATGACTTCTTTTTAAGGGTTTTTATTCCTTTCGTAACATTTATGATATATTAAGTTTTGAAAGAAACTCTGTAAATTGTATGCAATAAATAGAAGTGTTAAAGCAACTTTATGACGACTTGTTTGTCGACTAAAGAGTATTGATAACGCCTATGAAACCACAAATTTCCGCGTTCTTAAGTTTCCACGTGTCTCTCTTTCTCTTCTGACATTTAATAGTTATGCAATTTTTAAGGACGTATCTATGAATCAGTACCAGAATGTGTCATTACCATATACGATCGCAACTTCTTCAATGTCCTTGGATAGTTGGTTTACATTACCAATTGAAAACAATTAAATAAAGGAACTATCAAATCGAAATAGTAAATTAAATGCATTATTTTTTACGCCGAGTATTAATAACAATGCAATCCTTATCTGTCTTTAACCATGACCTCATTAAAAACTCATTTTTAAATTTTCTATCAATTTCATTTACACTTCTATTCACTTTCATCCATAATGATAAAGAAATTCCATCAGTTTATAATCTAAATTCAAGCTTGTTTTAAAATATTCAGAATTAATTATTGAAAACAATCATGGAATCACGTAATCCTTTCAACGCCAAGGTGCACGCTTCAAGCGAATAAATTTGTTACAACTTCTATCTACAGAATATTTATAAACGGTTCACCGCGCAGGCCTCATTAACCGACGCAAAAGGATTAAATATTCCGCGCAAGAGTAAGAAGGTCATTTAGGGAAACGTACAAAGGACAGGTGGTAAGGTACCATAAAAGAGTATCATTTGCAAATCCGCTCGTTTATTTCATGATGTCCGTCATGGAAAAACCGTGATGAGGGTCAGTCTAGTATTCTTCGGCTCCCTCTCCTTCGCCTTCCGCGGAATCCATTCCAACCTCTTCGTAGTCCTTCTCCAGTGCGGCAAGATCCTCGCGTGCCTCGGAGAACTCACCTTCCTCCATACCCTCGCCTACGTACCAGTGGACGAATGCTCTCTTCGCGTACATCAAGTCGAACTTGTGATCGAGGCGAGCCCAAGCCTCTGCGATAGCGGTGGTATTGGACAACATGCAGACAGCTCGCTGCACTTTGGCAAGATCGCCGCCTGGCACCACAGTCGGTGGTTGGTAGTTAATGCCAACCTTGAATCCGGTAGGGCACCAGTCGACGAACTGGATGGTTCGCTTCGTCTTTATAGTGGCGATAGCCGCGTTAACGTCCTTGGGCACAACGTCTCCTCTGTACAACATGCAACAAGCCATGTACTTCCCGTGACGCGGATCGCATTTCACCATTTGATTGGCTGGCTCGAAGCAGGCATTCGTTATTTCCGCGACAGATAGCTGCTCGTGGTAGGCCTTCTCCGCGGAGATCACCGGCGCGTAGGTTACCAAGGGGAAATGGATTCTCGGGTAAGGTACCAAGTTAGTCTGGAATTCCGTCAAGTCGACGTTAAGGGCGCCGTCGAAGCGAAGCGAGGCGGTGATCGACGAGACGATTTGACCGATCAGCCGGTTCAGATTCGTGTACGTTGGCCTCTCGATGTCCAAGTTACGGCGGCAGATGTCGTAGATAGCCTCGTTGTCTACCATGAACGCGCAATCGGAATGTTCTAGAGTGGTATGTGTGGTGAGAATGGAGTTGTAGGGTTCGACCACAGCGGTGGAGACTTGAGGCGCAGGGTAAATAGCGAACTCCAGCTTAGACTTCTTTCCATAATCCACGGAGAGGCGCTCCATCAACAACGATGTGAAGCCAGAGCCGGTGCCACCTCCGAAGGAGTGGAAGATCAGGAAACCTTGGAGGCCTGTGCATTGATCGGCAAGCTTGCGGATGCGGTCCAGAACAAGATCGACAATCTCTTTGCCGATCGTGTAGTGACCTCGGGCGTAGTTGTTCGCAGCATCTTCTTTGCCTGTGATCAACTGTTCTGGGTGGAACAGCTGACGATAAGTGCCGGTGCGAACCTCGTCTGAAGGTGAGAACAGTTGGGAAATGAATAATTTCATAAAACAGGCATACAGATGTAAAATATTAAATTAATTTAGACACGAATTACATACCGACTACTGTAGGCTCTAAGTCGATGAAAACAGCTCTGGGAACGTGTTTTCCGGCACCCGTTTCACTGAAGAAAGTGTTGAAACTGTCGTCGCCTCCCCCAATTGTTTTGTCTGATGGCATCTGACCATCAGGCTGAATGCCATGTTCCAGGCAATACAACTCCCAACAGGCATTGCCGATCTGGACTCCAGCCTGGCCGACGTGGATTGAGATACATTCACGCTGGAAAAAAAGGACATCATCAATTTTACCGCCTACAGATTTTAACAAAAATATTACCTATATATCACGAAAAACAATAAATCATAGCTATTTAGACAGAAAACAGACCAGTTGCTATAGATATTTAACAGAAAACACACCAAAAATCAGATTATTCGAAGTATCGATCGCGTGAGCAAAAATGACGCGCACTTTCCCCTGCCCCACGCCAGACGCCAAACAACGAAATATCACGTTCCCACATTCTGGGATATTAACCTATTTTCTACAACTAATTCCTTTTCCAAAGAAACGCAATGATATCTGGCCCGAAATATAAACGATTCAGCTACGTTTTAACGATATTGAGGTGCCAATTGCGTGTTATCGCGAAAAGGGCGGAGCCGGCCGGTGCAGGCGTCGCCTTCTCGAGCCGACGCGCTAAGTTCTATCAACTTTTCGGGTTCGTCCCGAAGGCGATATTCTCAGGATTTATTCCCTTACCATTTTGAAGTCTGAAGAAGTGTTTCACGCTCTCGTGGAAAATCGGCAGTCGATAGGTAGAGCAAGTAATGGAGCTACTGCTATCAAACACGCACAACGCTCGATCGAACACCAAACGATTAATGCGCGAGGGACGCCAGCGACTTGGTTTTATACCCCAGACTATCGACTCTTTCAGCGCACGCTCATTGGCCGCTAGTGAGCTCATCCCAGTCCCGGATTGGTCGGCGGCCAGCCGCAGCACGCCACAACGCCTTCACGCATGTTGCCTACTCGCAAAATATAGTACCTTGTTTCTGTCATGCGACATTTATTTTATTGATTTTACAAATTTCGTCCGACTGCAGCATGGAAATTGGCATGTAACGACCTGTTCGTTGACTCGGTAACGATTGTTTCGTTATGAAACGCCTCTGCTGAAACAGCGCGATGCGGTTGTAATTTATTCAGGGTGTGAATCGAACGTACGTGTGCAATGCAGCAGGACGTACGCCAACGTTTGTTCAAACTACAACCGTTTTACGTACATTGTAGCAGATATTCGCAGGTATTTTGGAAGTTATGGTAAATAGATTATGCTAGGGATCGTGTAATGATGCCGAAGGATGCGTGTTCTAGCTACAGATATACGTAAGTATACGAGTAATGCGAGTACGACCCAATTAACAAATTAATTATCGAGACTGGGTGGGTCGCAGAAACGTGATCCATAATTAGTAAGATTCTAGCAGTAATTACTATCCTCGTATAGAGATATAATTTTCTACGGAGGCTTTTCAGATAACTAGATTTTAATTTGGTTACGTCCCTAAATAGAGGTTATTGAAATGTATGTTGGAAAAATTTTTGTTCGTGGATGCATCGTTCCCGTATAGTGAGTCGTGAAATTCTTGTCATCAGAGTTTCACGTCGCAGATGAGAGAAAGTTGCGCGGTATGAAGTAGTACATACTTGAATCTTTCTCGTGATGTAGGTCTTGCAGAATTACCATCCTTTTCACGAACGGTATTTTGCCAATTCTTTTTATTAATGAAGAAACTTCTGTTTTTGACATAACTATGTTTCCCAATTTCTCTTAAGAAAGAGAGAGCGCTCGTAGAGGACTCTGTAAACTCTTTGAGCAGGCATAGAATTTTGTTCTTCATGGCACAGCAATGCAAAAGAACAGGACTTATTCTTAGTTGCAAAACTACTCGCGATTGCTTATGGGCGTTGAACTTGCCCATTGGCTAAGAATAGACGTTGCACAGCTGCGCGCCTATTTGCAAAGTACGTCTATATAATAATCGTGGAAACCTATCCACCACTAAACAGTACTTTCAAACGTCTTTTTATTAAAAACGTCCTACTAATTCCATACGAAATTATTCCATTATTCTGTGAAATCTGGCAAAATGGATCATCAATGGACAAATCAATTCTCAAATTCAACACTAACTACCGAGATAAAATTTTTACCTTTTCTCGTAAATGTTATAAAAAAAATCGTAGAGTGTATAACAATCATCAAGCTAGCAATAATCTTTCACGATGTCCTCCCATCTTTTATTTAATTTATTGTTCGTGAAAATTAGTCGATTCCTTCAGGGTTTATAACAGGAAGCAGGAAAAGACTTATAAAACGATCAAATACATCTTTCGATCGGCAGATATACGTACCTTTTTCGCTTCCTTGGCTTATTCAAAGGCTTTTCGTGATGGTGAGGTGCCAAGGAAGGATGAGAGTTGCCATAAGAGAACGCATGCGCCACTCGGCCGCTCACTTTTTCTAAAATTGGTCACAGACGGTCGGACCTCGAGTAAGGAAAGCGGTAAACCGTGGTGATCGTTCCTCGGGAAGATCTGCGGGGTGGGGTACCTACAGACCGTTGCGGCTGAAAATAACTCATCTGTGCAGCGGTGTGCACGCATATAATTGCGTGCACCTCAGAGAGAGCTACAGGATTCTTTTGTACAGTATTATCCTTTCGAATAGAAGGACTAATATTCAATACCCACGTTTTAAGCAGGACTTCCACAATCCTGAAACCTACTGCAGACGTTCTTACAAGTTCACTGCAACTTCTTGGGCAGTAAAAAAGTTTTGTACATCTTGACCTAGTTAATCAATTGTTTCAGAACTGACAAAAGTGACCCAAGAACAGGGGCGTCCGCAGACCTTTTTCCAGGGGGGGGGGGGGGCAACTTTGGGATGATGGTAAAGAAAAATATATCTCTCTTGCTTTGTTTAACCCATTTTATAGTGTGAATTTAATTAAAAATTTAAAAATATTCCCTTCTTTAGTATAAACTTAATAAATATCAGTTTTGAAAAATAAGCGATTTTTCCCAAATGTCAAGGGGTACCTCCCCCCCCCCCTCCGGATGCCCATGCCCAAGAAATCACCTCTCTTTGATCCCACGATTTTGGAACTGAATTTTAGCCAAACGATACCTTTTGATGAGACATCCATCACACGAAATTTTCAAGTTGAGGTGACAATTAGTTTCTGAGGTATGGAAGTTCAAAGAAGTGAAAATTCGTTTCTTGATTTTTCCCTTTTTGTGAATTTTGATAATCTAAGTTTAAATTCGTCGTTAACAGTCAGCAAAATTTCTGGGAATAAATGTTTATATTATCGGACTGACATAAAAGTCCGTATATCGAAGCGTATCTGCTGACGCGTTAACGAATTTTCACTTTTCTTACCTCTCGTATCTCAGAAACTAATTGTCACCTGAACTTGAAAATTTCGTGCGATTGATGTCTCGTTATAATGTATCGTTTGGCATAAAATTCAGTTCCAAAATTGTGGGATCAACAAGGGGCAAGAAAGGCCTAATTTTTGGATCACTCTTTTGATAAAATTTTTACACAGTTCTACAGAATTGCAAACAGTTGAATATTCTACAATTACTGCAGAAATGTCAAGCGTGACTATGAAAGTTGATCGCCGATATTAATGCGAGCAATACCCATACAACCGTAAATACTCGCGATGATGTAACACGTCGACCACGCGCCTCATTGTCCTTGCATTTGTAACGATCTCCTTTACCGAATATAGTTACCTGAAGTCGCGAGTCTCCTTGTACTGAAGTTAACATATTCGCGTAGGTCGGAAACGACGGAAAATTTAATTCCCAGCAACCTAATTCGCCCAGACCTTAATTTACCGCAGAGTCATTAGACATCAATAATTTAGAAGAAGTTAATCCTTAACCTGTAACGTTTAATGATCTGCCATCTCAGTTTTATATAACTATGCATCACCTACTGGAACAAATCATGCTTGTTCCGATTGCGCGTGGGTTGCTTGTTGTTTTCCATATTTTATTATCTCTGCGTCATCCGAATCTAAGCCTTCTTACGCGCACCAAGAAAGAGTATCCACAACAAAAGCTAATATTATTTGATCAGGGAGAATACTCGGGTAAAGGGACACTTTTTTTTACAGAAGAAACGCGTCCGTCACTTGTATATGTACGTATACTTGCTTAGTAATGTAATAGAGTGCCTATAACGTGTATTTCTGAGAACAAATAAATCACATATAATTTACAAAAAGGAACTTGACGCGGCGCTTAATATTGCTCTTATCATCCGTTCAATAGATAAGATATTATTATTATACGTGTATCTCAGGTGTATGAATTTTTAAAAGACTAACTTTATGCGCGTACTCGCACACACGCAGACACACACACGCAACACGCTCACGCAGACACCTCTGGTGTACAGACGCATACTTACAAACAAATCGAAATCCTTTTTGCAGCTCCTTACAGAAGTATGTCCCTTTGGTTGATATAGTCTGTGTTCGCATTGCGGTGCAATTTAAAAAGAGAATAAAGCGAAAGTAGAGGTACAGCGCTTTCGAGAACAAGTTTCCGTGTATCGTTGTGAGAAACTTACACGAGGCAGTGCGTTACGTAGAAAGAATATAAAGAATTTGGAAATCTCGAAACCGGGCGTTACGCTTCGAATTACATACATTTTCCAACGATACCTTTGCTTGTAAGTATGGATTCTCTTATGCGATACAAGGTTGCACGCAAGCGCGTGATTTTACGAATACAATATACAAAGAACAACGTTTCCTTTCTTTGTTGAAGACACGAACTTGGAAGGATACGCTCTTGAAATCAGGCGTGGCTTGATTCACTCTTCCAAATTAATTCACTATCGCGATATGGTTCAGGAAATATATCTCCTTGCTATGTTAGCCGCTTGTTACAAAATCTCCAATACTTAAATCGTATTTTCAACAAGTGGACAAGCTATGACGAAATCGTCGCGACTTTTTGTCGTTTACTTATAATATATCAATGTTTCCTTTTTATTGTATTTTATTAATCATTACCTTCTAATCGGTTAACTTAGCGATACAATCTGTTAATCCTCCTGACTCGAACAATTGTATTCTACAACGGGTTCCTGCTTTATATAGGATGGTCCATTCTAATCGATTTACGCAAGTAGGGTCGAAACTACAACAGTGTCTATTATATTAAGGAAAATATTCAGCGTTCAATGTAATATTTTCATAGATAGGGGTGTTGCGGACGTAGGAAGATCAGTGGCGGATTTAAGAAAAAAGGCCCAGGTGGCAAACGTTCCGAGGGGCCCATTTCTTCGGGAAAATGAAGAGGGAGTTTACTAAAAACGGGCCAAGTCTAGTAGTACGAAAAAATGGTAGCGTTTGGATACCTGTACCTAATCATAATTTCTTTTGGAGATTGGGCCCCGGGGCCATTCTGGGCCGGGGCCCAGGCGGCAACTGCTCATCCGCCGCCCTGTTAAACTCGCCACTGAAGAAGATCATAGTCCATCTTTTCGAATACGATCCTCTAAGTACTCCTTTTACGGCTTCTGGACACCGCTAATAATTTCGACGGTATTTGCGTGGATCGATTAAGATGGGGTATCCTGTATATTGTCATTGTGTACTATTCTGCCGAGAAATACAGTCGAAGGTACATACAGGGTCGAGAACTGTCGTGGAGTCCACTCGATACCGAAACATTTGATCGCTCGTCGATCCTATTACTACATATAAAACGGCACGACGTCTACATCTAAAATTTTATCTATGTACAATAAACGTCCCGACGAGAGCCTCGATTACCCACGCGCGCCGGGGATAGTTCGATCGGTACGTAGCTGGTCCGAGGTTCGCCTTAAAATTTCTATCGCCGACACTTAGGATCGATCAGCTCTATCTCTAAATTTATACCTAGATTACCCAAGTATTTGCACAAGTTGCCGTTCGGAAGTATTCCATCGATAATCGCCTGGGCATCGTCAGATTTCAAAACATCGTTCCTCTCCTCGTTTCAACGTTAGAGAAGCACTGATCGTAGAAGAAAGAGCCGTGGGTCCGAAAGTCTGCGCAGTCGAGAGGAAAGTGACCTTTTAGAACGTACGATTCGCGGGGCAGTGTTTGAGAGAAGAACGTCGATTTGAATTCCCTCCGCCGTCGATGTTTCATGCCTTCTTATTCGTAGCGATCGCTTCTAGGCGCTAAGACCGCGATGGGTCGCGGGGAATAGCTTCGGCAGCCTCTTTCTTCCGCCCCTTTCTCCGGAAAAACAGAGCGCGCTGCTCCGCCGGGGTTGAAACTTATATGAGTTTTAACGGTACAATGCGTTCTACCTAAACATACAATGGCACGATTGGCCCGTTGGTAGGCCGTACTTCGGGGTCGTACATGCTAATCCGAATGGAAAGCTGTCAGCTGACGCTTCACTGACGGGGAATAAATTATCCCTGCCGCGGGAAACGCGCGATCAACTCGGGGAAACTGTACCGGCTTCCCGCCAGTTAATCCGCCCGGTTATTGTTCAGCTTGGCTTTAGGCGACTCGCGTCGTATGGGTGTACTCGCGAAGGAATAAGATTCACGGCCTCGACGATCGAGCAGGATCCACGTGTGTCAGGGCCACGATCCCCTCGAACGTTCAACGTTCGTCTGGATTATTCGTTCTCACTTTGATCGTTACTTTGCAATAGCGAACCGATGTAGAATCCGTAGCCCAGTCGATTGGCGAGGCCGGCCACGGATCAGAGATTCTCTTCGTCCACGTCCTCGTCCTCTGAACTGCCGTAGTTCTCGCCGCTGTCCTGTCGGTCGACGGCCACGAAAAGCGCCATGAAACCCTTGTTCGATATCGTGTCGTCGGTTCGGAATCGCACTAGGAGCGCCTCGTTCATCGAGATGAAGTCGGTCGTGTTCTAGAGGATAATTCAATGCTGTGTTAAATTGGAGTAAGTGAATAGTGGTGGTGGGATAGGGTGTACGAAAAGGGTTCTAATCGCGTTCTTCGTTGAAAATAATTTATGTAACTTTTGTTGTTGGATTTGTAGTAGAAATACCGATGTAGGACTTTCCTGATTTTTTAAAATCATTTTTTTAAATCGCATAACTTTTTCAAAATTGGTCCAAACGACTTGAATTATTTTTTGTAGAAGCTAGCGGAATTAGTTCTCTAGGTGACGTGTTTCGTCGTTCTGAAAAAAATGCACTTGGTCTGAATAGGGGAAAAAAAATAGTAAAGATCGTTTTTTTAAACTTTTTTTATGAGCCTATAATGAAAATTTAAAAACTCCGTTTGTAGATTGAAGTAAGTTGTAGACATGCTGAAAGTTTCATCTAAATCGGTTAACGTTGCTCATAAGGGCTTAAAAATCGCAGAATAAGGTCGAAAATCGCTGATTTCCGTGAATTTCGCGATTTTCGGCCTTATGTGTACCTCAAAGCAACGTTAACCGATTTAAATGAAATTTTTATGCATCCATACAACTTACTTAAATCTACAACCGGGTTTTTTTTTTTAAATTTTTATTACAAGCTCACAAAAAAAGGTTAAAAACGACCTTTACTATTTTTTTTTTGCTATTCAGACCAAGTGCATTTTTTTCAAAACAACGAAATATGTCACCTAGGAAACTAATTCCGTTAGCTGCTAAAAAAAACTCAAGTCGTTTGGACCAATTTTAAAAAAGGTATGCGATTTTAAAGAGTGTCAACTTATTTTCCGATGCGACTGTATACCGAGCCCATACTCGCCGATTTTAATGAGACTCTGCAGACTTGCAGAATAGTGAAAAAAATTTGACACGTATTTTTTGTGATCGGCAATTGTCCATAAGGAAGGGGTGAAAAGATCCCCCAAAGATGGATATTTTTTTAACTTTCTAAAAACTGAGCAGAGGTCTGAATTCTTCTTCAAAAACTCACACTTTAAAAAAACAAATTTTGACTAATAATTCTCGAGCTATTCCAGAAAATATGTTTTCAACCCCTAACTTTAGGGGCTCTTTTCACCCCTTCAACACGAACGATTGAAAGCTGCAAGCTGTTATAATACAAATAGCTATTTACATTCTGTATTCCGCATGCCATCGATAATCAATTGAAAGATACAAAAGTGGATAATAAAAATTGCAAGTGCACTTACGCTATTTCCACAATATCGTCCGTACGGTGGTCCCGATGTGTCCAAGCCGGAGTAGACTTCGACAAAGTCATAGTTGCATTCGCTCTCCGACTCGAGTTGGAACATGAGGAAAGTCAGATGCACATTTTTACCGGGCGGTGCCTCGATCGACCAATCGCAGTCCGTCCTGTGGTCGTAATTGTGATAGCCGTACTTCGCGTGCGAGTACAAATGCTTCACTTCGTCCGTTGCAATCAGGTGGCCACCACAAGCTGCGGGACATAATTGTCTGAGCGAAGTCGCGCTGACCGCTGCACGTTATCTAACCGAATCTGGCATTTCATATTTCCCAGTGATTGACTCCGTGAAATTAACACCTTCAGAATTTATTGCGAATTAAGGGTGGCTCATGGGGTGGTGTACACGCGACTCCGATGGCCAAACGAGATTTTACTAATCATTGTACGAGGCACGAAGAAGTTCGTGCCTCGGAGGCGAGATCAAAGTGGAAGTATACGAACCTACATTGCAACTAAGATTTATTAAAACCACAATAAGTAATTTCTGTAATAACATGGAGAATATAATAAACAAAGAACAAGGGGCGTGTAGTGTATTATTTAAATTCCCTTTGTAACTTGCACTTCCCGAGATTAAATCAGCTGAATATTTCATCTCGAATAATTATTAAGTATAGGCTGAACCATTTGTGCAGTTGTATATTTTGAAGTGAACAATTTTCTTTCTATTTATGTTTGAAACTTCGATCTTCTTACCTGTACTGTGAGTTGCAAGGAAGCCTTTCCTCTGGACGGAAGCGTCGCTTTTAAACACCATATACATTTGATTTCCAGTCGCGAGGATGGGATGAGGTTCTTTAGTGCCACAGAATTTACCAAGGATATGGCTGTCCGGGGAATCGCCGTCGTAAATGGCGATATGATCGTAAGCGCATTCTTGATGGGATTCCATCTCGAAGACTTTGAACACCTGGGAAATGTCCAAGTTATTTACGATTCGAATAAATTTATTCGCGTGTATACTATCCTCGGAGCTATATAATTGACTTAGGCACGTAACTTTAAAATTAGCGACTGAAAGATTAGAGTACTACGTTCAGAGATCTTCTTTAATAATTATTAAGGATTACTAACCAATTTCATACGATATAATCTTCTTATAATCTATATAATCTTCTTTAATATTTATTAAGGATTGCTAACCAATTTGATACGATGTCCAGGCTTGGTGACAAAGTGCCAAACGCAATCCTTGAGGCCGGGGTAATAATCGGGGTAGTTCGGTGACGTGATGGTGCCCATAGGCGCGGCGATTTCGTACTTGCAGCCACCCTCTTTGCAATCGTGTCCATTTTCATGGAGCGTGAAACCGTTGTGACATGAACATTGATAAGAGCCTATTGTGTTCCTGCATTCGTGCTGGCAGCCACCGTTATTGTTCGCGCATTCGTCCATGTCCGTAAAGAAAACCGCTGCGAAGCCTGTTTTCTGAATACTGCAACACGGGAGGAAGGAAACGCGAATATAAACTACCAGTATAAAATAAACGAGTTAACAGTCCTCCTGCAGGTGACATCCTTTGAAGAATATTATAAGCTCGAACATCTGGGAGCTACTCAACGATTCGAATGAGATATTTCAGTGTAGTTGATATGATTACCTGTTATCAGACGTGAATGTGACTTTCATGAAGTTCCCCTCGGACGTAATTAGCGGCGGCAGTCTCGAGCCACAGAAAATCCCGTGCTTCCTCAAAATGTCGTCTCCAAGCTTGCTGCTCACTTCGACAGAATCGTACTCACACTCCTGCTGCCGGGCATTGTTGCCTTCCAGATCGAAGTGCGTGAAATTTAACGTGATACGGTATTGCGGAGGGGCTATGATTTCCCAGACGCAATCTTTGTTTCCGGGGTAGGTCACCGGAAACGAGGGGCTCGTGATGGTTCCGTTGCTGTCCTCGAACACTCCGCCGCAGGCGTCTGATATAAATTCACGTGTATTTTAATTGGCAGAGGTCGATTAAGAGTGGAAAAAATACACAACGTTTAGAGTTTAAATAAAACAATATTTTTTGGCCCACGAGACTCACGTGTCACGTGCGCGCCCTAGCAACCTCATATTTTTAGATTTTTTTTTAATGCTATCACAGAAAATGATCAAGATGATTACGGGATTAGTTACTTAAGGGTACATTTTGTTTGGGAGGGTGGTAATCATCTTCGAACGAGACGCTTCATATAATAAGTGGTTTCTTGATGATTTACCTTCGCAATGCTTCCCATCGGAATGTAATTCGTAGCCCGGTTTACAGGAGCACTCAAATCCACCTAAAGTGTTGATGCAATCGTGCTCGCAGCCGTGTTCGGTTAGAACACACTCGTCGAATTCTGAAATATTTAGTAAAAGAATTTTAATTTTTGTTTCCGCTCTAAGTAATTGATAAACGGTTTACTAGTAGGTATGTAGAGGGAGTTCCCTCGACGCTGGAAGGCTCCTAATACTGGACATTAGCTATATCTGTGATAATGATTATCCGCGTGAACCGTAGAGGGGAGAGGAAACACAACAATTAGGTTTCGACAGGTTCCAGTCACGCGTGCACAGCTAAGGAGATTGATTCAATATTATTTATCTTCTCTTACTTGAGAAAAACCTTAAGCGTTCTTCATTAGGGGAACTCCCCCAGTGGCACACCCAGAGGGGGGCCTTGGCACCCCCCAAAGAAAAAGGCAGATTAAATTAACCACGACTGAAGTAATTGAAGAGTTATATAAAAAGAAAAGAAAACTCGATTTTATTCTTTAAATAAATTCTCATAACCACCTGATGAATTTCATTGAATTTGCATTCAAATATTTTTATTCGTTCAACACAACTCCCCCCCCCCCCCCCCAAGATTATTTCATTAGTAAATAAGTAATTAACCAACCACACATCTTATCGAAATTGATTTCATTTAATCTTCACCAAATATCCAAAAGCCTCATCTACGTTCTCAGACTCTTCGTACGCATCGTACCTAATTCCTTTCAGACAGGAGAATATCTCTAACTCCCTGTTAAAATACAGATCAACGAACACGCGCCAAGGATACCTACACATATCCACCACCCTCGATTAATTAACGTGATCGAAGGTGCAACTGTGAAACCCTACCTTTCATGAACGTAGCTGAGAATCCAGCCTTCTGCACCGATCCGTCGCTAACGAACTTCACCAG
Organism: Andrena marginata; assembly: GCA_963932335.1. Classification (NCBI taxonomy): domain Eukaryota; kingdom Metazoa; phylum Arthropoda; class Insecta; order Hymenoptera; family Andrenidae; genus Andrena; species Andrena marginata. The sequence continues at coordinate 48,116,759 of OZ010659.1, read as the reverse complement.
AAGTTTGTTCCCGGTGGACTTAATGTCCGGTGGTATTTTGTAGCCGCAATAAACTCCGATCAACGGCGAGTCCGCGTTATGGCCGTCCCGCACCTCCACGTAGTCGTACACACAATTGTCGTGGTTCTCGATCTCGAACGATTGAAACTTTAGAGCGACCTGGTAGTTTTGCGGCACCGAGAGCTTCCAGATGCACTCCTTGCTGGACTGGTACTCTTCCGGGTAATTCGGCGACTCTAAATGGCCGGTACCATCCAGCTCGACGTCGCCGCCGCAAACGGCCTCGTAGGTCGACGTGAAACCGCGATGCCCGCTCTGACGACTGGACGTCACGTACGTTACCAGCATCCGACTTCCGGTGGAGACGACCGGCTCGTGGATCTTCCCGCTGCCGCAGAATCGACCTGCATCGCGATTTACCTGACCGTTATTAATTCTGTGGGCCAGGCCCAGTTAGGTCCTCTAGGAAATGGATAGAAGGACCGGGATGTTGGGTATCTGGCGAGGGAATGCGAGGCATTTATAAAATAGCTGTGATTCCTTAGTGATTAAAATCTGTAAGCATTACGGGACTACTGGATGTACTCGTGAGTGTAGTTTATATTTCATTAGAGGCAGAGGTGGTATTATGGTCCCCTGCTGGTAATTCGGTCCCCTCGTGATTTTCATGTTAAAAACAAAAATATCTAGCGCATAATAGCTAAACGAAAGTCTTTCGTCGTCCCCAGGAAGAAGTATTTCTTGTAGATTAAGAAAGTTAAAGTGTTGTGTGTTGGGATATATTTGATAAAAGGTGCTTAGAATCGATATTTATAAGTAAGGTCGCTTAATCTTTTATATTTTTAAATATAATCTTAAAGTTTTCAAAACTATGCGTGTTGATATATTGGCCCTCCGTGATGGAGGGTAATATGGTCCCCGGGTAATAAGCTCCAAAATTCATACGCTGATATTTCAGACATCGAAATTCCTCATGAAACTTCTGATAACACCGATGCAAAATGCATGTTTGGTGGAGGACGTTACGCCATGGACCAACGCGGCGAAATATGGATTAAATGCATCATATGCGAATTATGGGCACATAGCAAGTGCACATTCTGCGAAAAAGTGGAATATGTGTGCGCCTTTTGGGTATAAATAATAAAATATTCTTTATTGGCAAAGAAGTATTTTTTATGATTTTTGTTAATGACTCATATTACCCTCACTTTTGTAAGCGCGCCGAAAATGACATTTTTCATAATATACGTTAAATTCAATTAAATTATTTTTCTTTTGCTTTCGACTTTTATCACACGTAACCTTATTAGTTTACCTACATTTGAAGCAAAAGTTTGAAGCAATTTAAATTATGAATCAGAGTTTAGGAAGATATATAAAACTGGGGGGCCATATTACCGCGCCTTCCTCTATGTATATTATGATGCGTTTAGTCGCGACAGAATAGCAGTCCGATTAAGACAATTAATAGGTATGGCTTTGACTTGCGATTTCAAATACGTCCCCCCCAATTACTTACCTATGCAAGAGTCTACTTAGGCAAGATCTTGCTCGGTACTCTTTCTCCCGCGCAAAGAATATTCGCGATATACCTCAGTGATACAGTGAGACCAGGGGTAAGTGTAAATTTCACCCCGGGTGTTTACGGTTTCGTTATCTCGCGTCGGGCGGCTTACCTAGAACGTTACTCTTGTGCCAGTACCCGTCTCTAATCTCCAAGTAGTCGCTGCGGCAAAAATTGCTCTTGAACAAGTCCAAGGACGTGATGTTCAGGACAATGCGTTCACCGTGGGTCGCTGTGATCCTCCATTCGCACCGTTCACCGTCCGGCGGTGGGGAGCTGTTCGGATGCGTGGGGGAGCCAAAGCTCCCGCTGTTTTCTTGAAAGGTTCTGCCACATTCTGTGGAAATAGAGCAGGTGCGTCGTCTCGGGGAATTATTTTTAAACTCGAAACGTAAAATAGTTGCTCTTTGATCTTCTTGGCGTTCAGTTACTCTGGCCCATTGGGAAGTGGAACGTTATACGTTTAAACGTAGGGATTAATAACAATGAGAACTTACTGTGACATTTGTAAAGAAGATTCGTTTGGGCGATGTCGCCCTCGCTTAGTCGAAGCCTCTGCCCGATCTCAGGCCGTTTCTTCCCGTGGTTCTCCATCGGAAGAATTGTGTCCAGGTACGTGCCCCTCGAGAACGTGTTCTTCGCGTAGTGCATTATGGAATCGTAGTCGTAGGGTAAACCGAGCGAATTCACTTCCTCCTCCGTCAGTTTGTTGAAATTGTATTCCTGGCCTACAGCAGTTAAGGGGTCATACACGTTTCTCAGCGCTAAATCGTGGTCAATGTTTTCGATTGATTCAGGGATAAACTATTAATCCGATTGGTTTAATTCTTTTTGTGTTTTATAGGTATATGTTTATATATCTATGGCTATATGCCGCGGGTATGAGAATTGGAAAATTTTTAAGAATGTGGGTTTTTCTCGAAACATCATTTTCCAAGACGGTGGGCACGATAACTGCCTCACCGTTTATCCGATTAACTTCATTATTTACGCACATAGTCTACACAAGATTCGTTATCGAGTGACGTCGAGCTTTTTCAATTAAATTGAACCATTTTTTAATAACAAGCAAAAACGTACGACTTTTATAGCGAAAATCACGATCATTCTATTCAAAGTGTTACCATTTCCGCAATTTTCTTTTTTTTTCGAAAAATGGCCACGTCACCCGATAACTATGATCCCAAAGATTGTTAAAAAATCGGCGATTTTCGTTTCGGACCACTCGTTCGGGCTGAATCATGCCCACTGTTTTGGGCAACGCCAGAAAACATGTTCTATTCCACTGCCCGCGGACGCCACATAATTAAAAATTTTCCAATTCTCATACCTGTTTTATAATCTATAGACGTATACCTACAAAACACAAAAAGAATTACACCAATCGGAGTAATAGTTTATCCCTGAATTACTCCCAAACATTGACCACGTTTTAGCGCCGAGAAACGTGTATGGCCCCTTAAGTTTCGCGCGCATAACGAAGCTACGTATAAAGGAGCAGAGTTTCGCACATATATTTATCTACCTAACACAATAACATTTTAAAGGACGCGAGCAAAGTCGATTAATATTTAACGCACTCTGTTAACGACGCCCTGTCCATTAACCCTTAGGCTGCCGCTATAGCCACTATATTGGCACGGTTCTACCCCCTCGACTCTATGGGACCTATTGACTACTCATACATAAAAATTTTTGGAAAAAAAGGACCCCTATTTTTACGAAGAAATAGCGGCAGCCTAAAGGTTAACACAGGGATTTACATAAACCACGATAAGAAACTATTATCGTGGATCTACAAATGGGAGCACCCGATATATTAATATTTAAACGTCAATATTCGTATATCGACCGGCAAACCATTTAACTAACGGTTTCCATAATCTGAAACAAACATACACGCCATCAAACAGAAATTCTATCGTCGCCGCGAGCGAACTAAATTAATAACCACTTCGCGTGGACAAACATTTGCCGTTAAACCAGCGAGATCTCACGTCCAATAACTCCCGCCGGCCACGGAGTAAACGTGCGAATGCTGGAACTAAAGAAACAAAGCCGATCGATTGCGCCGGCCATCCAACTTCTGGTCGCCGAAGCGCTCGACAGTGTCAACCGTTTCCGGTATACAACGGGGCCGTACGTCAGAGGAGCGTAGCTCTCGATCGTCGTTCCGAGGGCTGTTCTCTGCCTCGATGGCAGTTTCGCCAAGTGTTACTCGATAGTCGGCGAACTGGCGTGCCGGTTCGATAGCTGTTCGATCATCGAAATGGCCAAACGTCGGCCTTAAACGTAACCACGCCGGAAGCCCGCCTCTATTTCCGGGTGTTCGTGACATTTTATCGGAGGATGTTAGGCCCAAGATGTAATTCCAGAGCGCAAACAGATGGTGCCGCGGACGGGCTGTCTCGCTAATTAAACAGCTCGTTACCGTTCTCGTTATTAGTATCCATTAATCGAACCGCGATCACCCGGGGACTGGCGCGCCCAGCGTGTAAATATTAGAACAGCGGCCTGGTCAGATGTCGTCGCTAATGATTGGCGTGATTTCACCGGGGCTCCTTCCCCAAATTGGCCCATTTATCTCGAACCGGAAGCCTATACGGCGCGAAGGCAAACGCGGGAACCATTCCGGGCAGGGTCGAATTACGATGCAGGCTTACGCAGTTTGCGTCGAGTAGGAACTTCCTCAAGTTCAATGGACAGGTATGGCGGGCGTCGTGGTTGAAGAGTTCAAGGGATATTGGGGTGGATATAATTTAGCGAGGTCGTAAGAGCGGCGGGGGATGAAAATGGGTGGCACGCTGCAGCCCACTTTCACGGTTAAATATTTAGTAGCATTGTCTGACTTTTTCTGGAGGAGCTAATGGTTGGAAACCTTGTCCTTTGCCTATTTTATTTGATGTCTTTTAGTGCACTTACCGGACATGATATTATCTCGAATAATCTGCACGTGACGGTCACGATCGGGTCTAGTGTGCTCGTGCCAAAAGCCGACGACGTGCCCCAGTTCGTGAACAACTATTCCAAACTTGTCGCAATTCTTCCCGATGCTTATTGCTTGCGGGCCGTTTCCCCTTTTCCCGACGAATGAGCAGCACCTGGGAAATTATTTACACAGCGGGGTTTAAGAAACATTTAGTATTGAATTGTACAGTATTATCTTTCTAAACTAGTATCAATCACAGTATATTCTACTGGCAATAGTAGCGAATCTGCACGATTATAATAACACCATTATGGTACCGTAAACTGGGGTGACTTTGCCCGCCCGGGGTGACATTGCCCACTTTTCGGATAGACTTTATTTTATTTTATTGTGAACTAATTAGATTAGAACATATGGTGCTTTGTAATCGATAGCAATAATTTCTCCAAGGTCAAACGAAAAAAAATAGCGAATTCAATCATATGGTAATTTTTCAGTCAGAGTAAAAAAGTGGGCAATGTCACCCCGGCGGGTAAAGTCACCCCAGTTTACGGTACCTGACAAAATTACATTTGGAATAAGAGTAACACGAGCCCAAAAGAGTGAAGTCACAAATACAGAAAATTGAAGGAATATTAACATGTTTTCGAAAGATTTCGTTATATACCTAATACATATAATAACTGGTAGTGTTACATTTGCTTTAAGTTTCTTATTATAATATTGCATCTTTTGTAATCGTACTACAAGTGTTAAAATGCATAAAATTTTTATCCTATTCTTTCTTTAAGGGGTTATACCTAGTCAGACGGTCGAAAGCACATATTTTTACAGAACTTTTTGCATTAAAAGAGCAACATTTAAAGAACATTTGGTAATTTTCTTGTAGAAAAATATTTACGTTTATGATACAGTTACACTCGATATCCAAGAAGCTTTTTTAAAAGTTGTTTTTGCGATGAGCACTGCCATTCGGTCTCAAATTATCTAAAATTAAAAAGCAAAAAAGATTTCGTTAGTATATTAGCGTATTCTCTGATTGACGGAGGGAATTTTCGAAATATTAATTTAAAACAAAATGGCGGCCATTCAAGGTTGAAGTCCTGATTTTTGATTGCGATAAATCACGCGAAAAACTCAGGACTTCTAGTTTAAATAGCCGACATTTTGTTTTAAATTAATATTTCGGAAATTCCCTCCGTCGATCAGAGGATACATTAATAAACGAAATCCTTTTCTGTTTTTTGATTTTAGATAATTTTATTCCGAACGGCAGTACTCACCGCAAAAAACAACTTTTTAAAAATGCTACTTGGATGTTGCTTGTAACTTTATTATAAACGTAAATATTTTTCTACAAAGAAATTACTAAATGTTCTTCAAATGTTGCTCTTTTAAGTGCAAAAAGTTCTGTAAAAATATGTGCTTCCGGTTTTTCAAAAAAATTCACAAATACTCGCCACGTTTCAGCCGCCTGACTAAGTAACTAAGTAACTAACAAGGAGAGTATTTTAGGTGTCCGCATCCGATCATTTTGATTTTTGGATATGTTATAGAGGACCGAAAAATAAGAAATACGTGTTTTTTTATTTTTCCCCGTTTTCATATTTGGGGGGGGGGGGGGGGGGTGAAAACTGCGTTCAAAGTTAGGGTTGAAAAATCATTTTTGTGGAATATCTCGAGAACTATTAGAGATAGGGGAATAGTGTCAATGGACGAATTTTGTGTCTTTGAATGCGAAATATGACTGACTCACCAGATTTTAAAAAAGTCCATTTATTTAAAATAAATTTATTTAATTTATTTAAAATAAATTTATTTAAACGAAATATGACTGACTCACCAGATTTTAAAAAAGTCCATTTATTTAAAATAAATTTATTTAATTTATTTAAAATAAATTTATTTAAACAAATGGACTTTTTGAAAATCTGGTGAGTCAGTCATATTTCGCATTCAAAGACACAAAATTCGTCCATTGACACTATTCCCCTATCTCTAATAGTTCTCGAGATATTCCACAAAAATGATTTTTCAACCCTAACTTTGAACGCAGTTTTCACCCCCCAAATATGAAAACGGGGAAAAATAAAAAAACACGTATTTCTTATTTTTCGGTCCTCTATAACATATCCAAAAATCAAAATGATCGGAGGCGGACACCTAAAATACTCTCCTTGTAAGTAACTGCCAATGTTACCCCAGTTTACAATACATCCTGCTTTAACCTAAAGATTTTGCGCGTCAAGTAAATTTCCCCCAGCACCTGAAATTGAATAACCAAGATCCTCGCCACCCTTATTTCAACTTAATTGTGTCATACCAAACGAGTATCGACAGACAGAAGTTTCGTTCTATCGATCAATCATCGTCGTTCCCCCATATCCCAACCGTGAGTCCCCCCCCCCAACACCCGAAACCAAATTTCCATCCACGCGTTGGCGAACTCACCCGCAGGGCCTCTCCGTGAACAGTATATAATTAGGATGCTCCACCGGGACCCTCTCGACGAATTTCACGCAAGTGAAGTTCTCCCAGTGTCTCATGGCCTGCTTGAACAGCGCCTTGTGGGCCCCAGAAAAATTCCCATCAATCTCGTACGGTATCACGCCGTGATCCCACACGCGCTCCTTGCGGGCTGTCGCCGCTCTTCGCGTCCTGCTCGAGAACCCGTGCCTCGTGGTGCCGCGCTTGTTCGCCAGGTACTTGGGCTTGTGCTCCATGTCGTAGAACTCGATGGATCGAAGCTGTCGGTCGTGCAACGAAACCACTTCATCCGAGGTGTCGTCAGAGTCGCGTCTGATTACTGGAACCTTGCGACGACGGTGCCTTCTTCTTGTCGTTCTGTGGAAGCAAGAAGCAGAACCTTCGATTCCTTCATTTTACAGCACCGCGACTGAGACAGAGATGGGCAAAATATATAATTAAATAAATTTCGACTAACGAATGAAACTTAGAAAAAATTATTCCCCATGCGTCGACTAAAGTTAATCCAAGTTAACTTTGATTAACTTCAATTTTACCGTTAATAAAAAAATGATCCTTATTCATCGAATAATCTAAAGTTAGAGTAACTTTTATTCGAGTCGTTATTTAAGTAATTCTTTATTTAGTTAATGCCCAACTCTGGAGATTGAACACGAATAAAGAAGAATAATAAATTAGCGATAATTCTTGCTTGTCAATTGCATCACCGTCGAGTTACCCTTTAAATTCGTCCTCCCACGTTCCCATCGAACCAACATCCATACGATGCCACTAAAAATCTCCCAAGCCAATTTCCCCATTGCTTCGCTTTACGACCCATAAAGTTATTTAACGTTTTTCAAGGTGCGCAGCGAAAAAGAAAGCCGGTGTACCGTTTGAAAAAAGAAAAAAGAAGCGAATAGGAGAAATCTCCCGCGTAAGCTACGAAACACCGGAAAATTTACTCGCCAACGACGTTTGAACCGTTCAACGACCGCGACTTGTAAGACCGGAAAATTTACGGCGCGAAGCAACCATCAAATGTTTAATGTTGCCTGGAGTACAGCGGCTCGTTAAAGGCATCGCGACTTCCCGTTATTAATATGCTATTAGCCTAATATTGGAATATTGCTATCGAATTTCGGGGTTTACCCTGGTCCCATAGGCCCATTATTGCCCTGTAAATAGTAATTTCGCCGTGGCCGCGGTCGTATCGCATAATAAAACGATCGGGCCGCACCGAGAGATAATCAACATTGGTCACCGCTGTTGACTAAGTAAATAGCAGAGTGAGAGAGAGATAATGCCAATGCAAAGTTGGCACAGCCATACATACACGCTCGGAACTTGGATTCCAACGAAATAGTTTGTAGAGGACACGCGGAGTGCACGGGCATCGGGGGCGAAGTCAATGCAGGCCGCGCGGCATCGTTTAACACGCGGGAGGGAATACGACCTGGGGAATCGGGGAGGGGAGGATGCGCTCGCGAAAACAGGTGTCGGCGGTTATAAAAGTGGGCGCGACGCGGCGGCAATAAAGCGCGGTGTTACGCGCGAATTGAATGCAACCGTGGTTTTTTACGATATCGGCTGAAATTGCTCCGTTCGGGAACAAACGTGCCGTTTAGATCACGCGGGCTCGTAGACACCGCGCACCAACCCCCTCGGGGTGAAGCAATCGCGGGCAACGTTCGCCTAGTGTCAACCGTCAACATTGATGGAACGTTGCGTATTCGTAGAACACGCGACGCGTTCCGTCGGGGAAAGGCTCGAGCTTTCTGGGGGTGGTTGCCGGAAGAAGGGTTGAAAAGAGTGTCAGGGGATGCGGTGCAAGGCTTCATTTACGCCCTGGTTGTGGTCACTGATCATTCTTTAGGGGAGACCGGGGCTAGTTGACTAACGAGGTTAGTTGACTAATTCCCATTAATTGTTGTATTATGGAATATATTACGCTGCGATTCGCGATACCGAAGCGTATGAGTGACCAGCTTGCCATTTAATGTGTCGCCGTGACAAAAACTTGCGTGTTTTATCGGTGAGAATGAAAAATCTGGAAAGGTCGACGGGGAGTAAATATTTTTGTTCCGACTAAGGTAAATGTCCCCATTACTGACCGCGTCCCCATTAGTGACCAATTATTCATTTATATTGTTTATTGCAACACAGAAAGCAAAATATCAACCAGAAAGTTCAGAAATTATTATTAGAGGTATTTCGTTTATAGTTTCATACGTTATTTATGTAGCCGTACATTCATTTTTAAGTAAATTCACATGTAAATTTTACACACTCTAATAACGTGAGGTTATACTACAGATATCATTAAACTGGCAAATTTTACAGTAAAAATACATGAATCCATGCAGTAAGTTACTCAAATTAACTGGAAATATATACAGAATTATAAAATAATGAGAAAATATTCATTTTCTTTCATTATTGTAGCAGAGAATCGATAAATTGTAAGTTGGTCAATAAAGGGGACATCAGGTCCAATATAACTTTCACCATAATTATTGTATAAATAGTCAAATATCACTCTAAAATCAATTTGATTAAGAAACTAGAGACTTCAAAAAATATAATGATCCATACTTTATTCAAACATTGTCCTATATTATTAAAAAAATTACTATTTCGAACCAGTCGCACTCTTAAACGGTCGCTAATGGGGACATTTACCTTATTTATGAATTTTTGTCCACCGAGTAAGGTAGATGTCCCCATTACGGACCGCGTCCCCATTAGTGACCAAATTATTCATTTATATTGTTTATTGCAACAGAGAAAGCAAAATATCAACCAGAAAGTTCAGTAATTATAATTAGGGGTGTTTCATTTATAGTTACATACGTTATTTATGTAGCCGTACATTGATCTTTAAGTAAACTCACATGTAAATTAGGACTTGGTCATTGACATGAAAGTTGACAGATTCTAATAACGTGAGGTTATACTACAGATATCATTAAACTCGCAAATTTTACAATAAAAATACATGGATCCATGCAGTAACTTACTCAAATTAACTAGAAATATATACAGAATTATACAATAAAAAGAAAATATTCATTTTCTTTCATTAGTGTAGCAGAGAATCGATAGATGGTACAAGTTGGTCAATAAAGGGGACATCAGGTCCAATATAATTTTCACCATAATTTTTGTATAAATAGTTAAATATCACTCTAAAATTAATTTGATTAAGAAACTAGAGACTTCAAAAAATACAATGATCCATACTTTACTCAAACATTGTCGTATATTAGTGAAAAAATTACTATTTCGAACCGATAACACTCTTAAACGGTCGCTAATGGGGACATTTACCTTACTGCTTGATGTTTTTTTCATGAATATTTTGTGCAAACGGGATACATTAACTATAATTTACGGTAGTTTATTTTATCCGGTGCGTGGAGGTTTTGTACGTTCGGCCCTTAACATGTTAACAATGTCGGATGGGGTTGCTTTACTAAGCATAGGAATACCACTAAAAATTGCATTTTTTATCCTCAAGATGTAGGCGAGGCAAAGAGTTCAGCTGCTCAAGTCCACTTCTTCCACCACAAATCCTTCCAAACTCACCCCTACCAGTTTTACACCCTATCCTCCCTTCGAACTCTCAGGCCTTCCAAAGACACCATAACAAACAAGTACAAACTAATTACAGTATCTAACACCATGATAATTAACCCTTCGTGGTCACGCGAGGTGTATTGTACCCCAAGAGCAATTTTTTATTTGAAATGTCGCACCTTTACATCTTCCAAAGGGGATTTATCGCAAAAAAGAATAAAAAAAAATTTCAAAAATCATTATTTTCCCACAACGATGGAAAATCGCTCATTTCAAACTACAAATTTTATCATATCAAAATTTACATTTCTAGAAAAAGACTATTAGACCATGACTGTATAAGTATTACGAATGTACAATTATCACTGAAAAGTTAAAAGATTCAAAAATACGAGAATGGTAACTCAAAAAATGACGCTGGGGTACAGTAAACCCCGTGTGAACAATTTGTGATTATAAAAAGGTGTGACCACGAAGGGTTAATAAAAAAAAAATAACACTGTGAAGGAGGGAAAAAAATTAAAAAAATTGATTGGTCATAGTATCCATATGTACGCGTTTCGTATACTGTATTGATGGAATAGGCAGCGTATCTTATCCGTCTCACTACTCTAAACTAAATATAATAAAAACTACAATCTAGAGTCAATTAAAACGATGTTGAAAATTAACTCTGTATTCCTAATGAAGTTTGCAAACTTTTGGTATGCGGCAAGTCAACGAAATACCAATGGTCCACTTATAAAAATTAGAAATGTTCAAAATTAGTCAACTAGCCCGGGTCTCTCCTACTTCATTTATACAGCAAAGTAACTTTCCTCGTTTCACTTCGTTCTATTAGTTCTTAGCAGAACGGAATAATAGAAGAATAAAGATTCTCCACTCCTCGGACCAGCGTCTTATTTCGCGAATGATCGGGGGAGGACCAAATGGATCCATGCGCAATATCTTCGCTCATAAGTAACGGAACACGCCTGGGGCATATTAAATTCCAAGCGCAGCCCAATTAATTGCAGCGATATTTTTTCCGGCCGCCGGGTAAAAGCGCCCCGCGATACTAGCGTGCGTTAACACCGAGGCAGAAACGTAAAGCAGAAGTGGCCGTATCTGACGTTTAAACATCGTTACGCACGCCTCTACGGCACTGCCTCCTACGCACAATCGCTAAAAAATGTCCATTCCCCCGGCCGCGGTGGCGTTCATACTCGCGGCGCAACGTCGAAAACGCAATAATGTCGCCGGGCAAATACCTGTGGGCTCTATAATACATCCCCGCTGGTGCATGCATACTCATCCCGGGGAACGGCGCGAAGTCGCGGAAAAAACCGCGAGGCAGGCCTCTGAGACACTTTGCTGGGCGGCTAGGCGAAACGGGGGTGGGAGATGGACGTTCTCACGGAAAAACTAGCCCGGTAAACACCGGGGGAGGGCACGATTTATCGCTAGCCTGCCCGTTTAAATCCGCCTGAGCAAGTGATATCGAGTCCGTGACAAGAAACGAACGGGCACGAGGGAGCGGGGGCTGTTTGGGTGACGCGGGGGGATGGGACGGGGGACGGTGCGGCGCGGCAGGAACGAGGGGAGTGACACTTTGAAAAATAATTCTGCCCCCTTTCTCGCGTAAACATCGGCGTAAGCCGCGGAACGAGCTCACGCGTGTGCCGGCTTCTGCCCCTCGTTTATTAGTACTAATTACCGCGGGGGCGTAATTCTCCGACGGATCCTCTATCTACCCACCCCCTGCGGGACCGCGAGGGTGAACACCACCCTTCTAGCGGCGACTCTCGACCGGCAGCAGTCGAGCTATGCGCTTACTGAATCGGCGCGGCATTACAATTAATTAACGGCGGGGGGAGGGGGGCCCTCTCTCTCTCTCTCTCTCTCTCTCTGGCGAGCTCCATTAAGGGTCGCGCTGCCAGCGAAAAGAGAGGCGAGGCTTGCACACGTGCAAATCGTAGAAATTCACGGAGCACGCCGTAGAAAAACCAGCAGCGAGCCTTTCTTTAACGACGTTCAATCCCCCCTCCTCGCCGCTGGTCTCCAGTGGTTTCCTGGTTTTACGATCGTGCCCGGTGCTAGACCGCCACCGGGTCAGCTTTACGCTTTACGATTGACCCCCTTGCCTCGTCTTGTGAAATAAATATCTGTTACTCCGGCCCCGGGCGGGGGTGGTGCCGGTTTGAAGGGAAATGAGCGAGAGGGGGTTGTTGGGATTCTGCTCCGTTTTAATCGTTGCGTGGAGGAACCGCGGTCTGTCTCGTTTCTGGGTTATACTACTTATCAGTCGCGCGGCAGCAAGCTGAAAGGTTATTATTTTGTTCGTGCCGAGGCGATTTGCGATTGAAATGTTTTTAGTGTGAGGAATTAAAGGCGGTGGTTGAGAATGCTTTCGAGATATTTATACTTCTGGTACAATCAAGGAGCGATAAAGTTTGTGAGCTCAGTATTCCGCGTGTTTTTTTTTTCTCTCTCCAATTGTAATGGAGATTTCAATCTCATTGTCTCTTAATTAACGCCTGTCCTCTATTCCGGCCCGCTTAAACCTGTTTACTTTTAATTCTTCGCTTCTCTTGCCTTCCTTTCTAGGTACATTCGTAACTTCGAGGAAAGTAGCTGAGCGGATCCAGAAGTACATCTCCTTTGACTTTGGGGTTAATCGTTACGGCACCGAAGGAAACGTCCGGGCAGCAGCGATACGTCTTGCTTAAAACTACGTCCAGGAGTAAGTGCCGGGGCCAACGGAACGCGGTCCATTGTTTTGATTGTGGCGATCTTGTAGGTGGCGGCCGCAAAATGCAGTCCGGGGCATAAAATGTAACGATAATCGTGCAGTTCCCTCTAATCCCGGGACCCATTAAATCCCTATGTCGAAACTTTCGACCCTAGCTGGTTTGAAGGTTTAACTGGGCCCAGCAGGTAGCGAAGTCATTGGTGGCTGATACTTTTCGTAGTAAAAGGAAAGTGGCAGTAAAACGAAATCATTCCTAGCTTTCACCGAAAACCATTCCGTCCATTCTGGTTTAGCCACGAAAATCCTTGAGTTTTAGAAACGCTTGATAGGCTTCAGGTACTATTACTTTCACATTTCTCTAACATTTCGGAAATATCTGTATTTAAAGTATTTTACGGGAAATTTTAAAATATCGTAGCTGTTGCAAATGTTTGTAGTAGTCTGCCGCAAACATTCAAAATGCAGTACGTGCCAGTAAAATATTTTCCATTGGAATTATTCTTCTATTCAGTCGTTTAATGAATTTAATATTCATTGCGGATGCGTTGGAATAGGGTGATTATTGTCGGCGCATATATCTGACACGCGCCCGACGGGCAAGGACTGCAATGAATAGATTTTCGAGTAATGCCGCATTTTCATTGATGACAAATGCTGCTCACTCGAAATCGCTTTATTGGGCCGCGTACACGGGAATTTCGTCACGGAACCTGATCGGGCGTGAAATGAATTCTATATTTGCCGTCCAATTAGAACCGCAATAACGGGTTTCATATTTTGCAATGAATTTGCGAAAGCACCGTTCTCTGTTCATTCGACACTGCACCGAAGCAGTATTTTTTCCTTCGGCATATCACCATTTCGCGGGAAACATTTTCCAATTTCATTTCACGCGCGGCATACCATGAATTATTGGACAATTCCTTCATTATGATACCATAAACTAAATATCCTTGTACAGAATTAAAATACACCAACTCTTTGATGCTGAACGACGAATTCGTTGGTAAATATAATCTTCGAAACTTTCAGTTAGATCATTTTATAGATTTTCTTTCTCACAAAAATACATTAACCATAATTCAAAACAATTTTCGATAGATTCCATTTTATATCGACTACCATAAAACTGTATATAAAGAGCGAACAGTGAATAAATAATTTGTAAAAAAATTAAAACCGAGTTCAAAAAAATAAAAATACACTGAAAAGTGAAAAATAACTTTTTTCCTTGTTTAATCTATGGCTCTCCATTTTTTTATGTCGTCGCCTCATCATTTGCACTGTGCAAATCTTACACCGACTTGAAAAACTTGGAAGTCGTAAATTAAATAAGGAAAAAACTTATTTTTCACTTTTCAGTGCATTCTATTTTTTTAAACACGGTTTTAATTTTTTTTAAATTTTAATATTTTTAAGTTATACAACTACATTTATTTTAAAAAATATGGGCAGGCCAACAAAGGGAGCTGCTCGTAAAAGAAAGAACCGTTTGCTAGAAACGGAAGATTCCAATAATAATGAAACAAATTTCTTATTTTTGGTGTAACGTGAAAACCACTTAACCGATTTCGATAATTCTTTCTCCACGGCCTGCGTTGATTGAAGCTAAACTAAATACAATAAGTTTCACGAAAATCGGTCCAGCACTTACGGAGAAATTCGCGGACAAGCATACATGCATACAGACACATCGAACTGATAAGCTCTTCTGTTTTGAAGTCGGTTAAAAAGTAAAGAGAAATGTCTCATTCTGCAACCCGTACCAATACTCACGCCTGTATCGCGCAGCGCAGCGAATGAAAAACACGCGAATCCCATCGGATCCGATCGGGCGAGCAGTAAATTCGCCGCAAAGTCATGGGTCTCGACACGCGGCTGCACCCTTTACAAAATGTCATCGTTCTCTCTTTGGGGCGTCATTCACAAAGCCATTCGGCCTCCATCGGCGGTCAGCATCGGCCGCGAGTCGACGTGGATTTCAATCAAACGATCGCGAGACGCATAGATCATTCTATTAGCTTTGACGTGCGCTAGTTACCACCCCTTCGAACGTCGATCCATCTCCACCGCCGCCACGAGACGTCCCCCATAACCGGCGAGCAATAAACCACAATATAATATATCAGTGTCCCCGCCATACCGAAATAATCCACCGATTCCCCTGGATTCTACGATTCACGATTTTTCATCAATCACAGTGATAATAAAAGCGGATCAGATAGAAGGGCGGTGTTTTTTTTCCCCCACCCCGTCGCGGGAATATTTCAATCGGCCTGTTTGTTCGACGCATTAAACTGTCGCCTGCCCGCCCCACCCCCCCCTCCCCCGGTATAACTTATACCGGTGGCGTAAACTGTGTATCGAATAAATATCGGGGCGTTTAACGCTGCTTGCAAAATACGATCAATTAATTCAATCGATAAATTGATTATCGGAACGAAGTTTTTATGGCTGATTCTGCACACAGTGCATTGGTCCATCTTTGTTCTCGCGTGGCATTTACAATTTCCATTCCCATTGAAAGTAGAGACAACGTTTGGCCATTTTTCCACTGGCTACCTAACAAACGGCGTGTGAATAACGGGTAATCTATGTAGTCGGATGACCACAGAGAAATAAATACTTATCACCTCGTATTGGCTCCGCTGATAGTACGTGGTTTATATTTTCTGAGAAATAAATTTACCACGCTTAGGTAGTTTAATAATATTGTGGAAGATTCTATTATCCCAACGTAATTGTTATCCTGAAATATTTTCAATTTACTAAATGAACCCCGGATATCCGCGTTTAATCAACTGCTATTCTGGAACGAGGGACGTCAAAAGTTCCGAGAAGAATTGGGCCATCCGTGTTTTACGGGAGAATTGAGCGCGCGTTATGGCGGCTTCCGGTGACGGCGGTGCCAGCTCCGTTTTAATCGAATCCATTGGGAAGCGCGCCTTAAATTCCATCCTCTTTCAACCGTCCATCCGAGTGTCCAGGTGACGGACAACAACCGCGATAACCCCCGGTGTCCCTGATAACCAGCAGCGAAAGAAGAGTGGTCCGCGAGGGAAATGGGGGAAGATACGAGGCGGAAGAACGGAACTCACGGAGGACAGTGGGGAATGATGAGTTACGGGGGGTCGATCCTCTACCCTCCGATAGAACGACGTACCCGCTGAATACGAAATTCCCACCGGCTGATCTCGATAAATCACTCTCCTTCCATCTTTCCACCTTCGAGCGATCCTTTCCCGCCTTTTCTTCCGCCACTCTGTTCATCTTTTTGCCTCTTCATTCCCGGGGAAGTTAAAACGAGAAACGGCGGAAAAGGGCGGTCGGGGCAAAACCGGGAAAGGGGGGAGATCGATAGGGTGAAGTCACCCCCGGATCCTTCGAATGAAAAACGTTTAAGCCGCGATTAGATTGCACCTACCCCTTGGCTGAAATTAATGCGCCTTGCCCGTGCAGCTTTTTACTCGCTGCTTACGGCCGACTTAAATTTACAAAGCGAGAGATTTTCGTATGGCGGTAAAAATATGAACCCCTTACTGTCTTCGTGTTTCTTCTCTTGCCGCACGGAATTCTTATATTTCATTTTTATAAGAATTTCCGCGAGGTAATTAGGAAGTAAGGAAATAATCGAGCATTCATTCATCTGAACGTAATTTACAAAACATTGGCTTCCATATCTTTTCTCTACCAACTTCTTTTCTTCGTAGAATAATGCCGAGTTACCTTTATTCGTGTAATTTATGTTATTGAGAATAAATATGATTTCTGCGGTACTTTTCGCCGTTAAACGAAACGAATGGAAGAGAATAAAAGAGTGAAATTTGATGTCACAGAAGTCTCGGGCATAGTTTACAGCTTCCGAGACGGTCCTCTTAAGGTGACCTCATTCGAGGAGAGCCGCGTAGGTACGTGGGTAGAAATCGCTGCAGATTCAAGGTTTAACCACGTCAAAGGTATCGGATCCGACGGGATCCTCTGCAGAATTCTCTGGAGCCTCATTGGGGAATCACAGTACGATCGTGTTTCACAGAGTCGGATACAGGCCATAAACAAACGCCTGTCGTAAGCTTGTGTCAACGAGCAAGTGAACGCTTGCTGAAGGGCTGTCCGGAACCCTTTGATTTCCGAGCCCAGTCTCAACGAAATTCGCAGTAAAATGAACAAACGAATTGCTGGAGCGACGATACCTGCGAGACTAAATCGTCAAGTGACGAACGCTCAAACTAACCTCAGTACACTATACCAAATTTTTATATAGAATTGTTGATTAAAAAGTTGCAGTGTAAAATTCATTTACGTTAGTATGAAAAGTGTTAGTTTCATTTGAGCACCGATGAAAAAAGGCTTTCCTCGAATACAGTTTCCCGATAGTATATATTACTACACGTCCGCCCCCTCTTGTGTGTTTCATCCCCACAGATGTTTTTACCAGCGAGGCATATAATCTACACACAGGCACATGTACGACTGGACGGAGATACTAGTGCCGATGTTGACAAGTTATTGGCAGTCCAAGGGCTGAAAATGCCCGAGCGGCACTATCGGTCCACATTTTCCAGCTTTACGATGACGGCCATTGTTATTGGCATAACAGCGCTCACAGAGGAAAATTGTTGATGATGGCGAGAGTGTGAGCTGAAGTCTATCCAGCCCGGTTAGAGGTATATTTAATCACTACTATATTGGGAAGAATTATTTTTTATTTTCAGATGAATCTCGGAGCTCCTCCTTTCAAGTAATTTAATAACTCTGTGGTAAGGAACGAAAGTAAGGTTTCTGGAATTTCATTTTCCAATTAGATAATTGTAGGCGATTTAATTACCGCGAAATGCAATCGTCAAATGGAAAAATAATAAGTTTCATTTTAAGTTCTTAAGGGGTCAGTCCACTGTGACGGTTTGACAAATGAAGCTATTTTTAAGGATTTTTTTTCTTCGTAGATACAACATATAACGCAATAAATCTTTTTGGTATTTATTAAGCTACTCTTATGTTATACACAAGAAATTTAAAAGAATTTTTTTTAAATTGTTTTAAAACTTTAAACGCGATTATCTGAAAACAACAATTTTTCAAATTATGCAGCTGATTGCAAAAAACTATTTGACAAATCAGTCTGAAATGTTTACACGTTGTTCAGCGCATCAGTGGCTGTGGCCGGGACTTCGGAAACCTTTTTCGATCAACCATTTCATACTTTTTACAAGGCAAAATGATTGAACAATTCGCCGTATTTCGACAGTTAAACTTCAAACCTCCGCGATTTTGTTAATTTTTTATCAGTAAAAATAATCCTAGTTTCGGCGATAACCGCACTCATAATGAATACAACACACTTTGAATTTTTTGTTTCAAATTCGTCGTTCTCCCGGAATCTATTTTAAAAATTTAAAATAGATTTTTTTATGCTGTCAATAAGTGTATTAATAAGTAGACAAAACATTATTTACGTTGGAAATTCCGTTTACTAAAAAATAAATCCTAAAAAATGGCAATTTTTCACGACTTCACAGTGGACTGACCCCTTAATATATCATTCTTAAGCTACCAATATAATACTGTGTGTGAGAATACATCAGCTTTATAAATGGATGAAATCAATATCTCCCAAGTGTAATTATTAAATTATCAGCTATATTAGAAAGCATCCCTTTTATAGATCTGTCTATGTTATCCGTTTAAAAATAAAAAGGCAGTAAAACGCGAGGTACCGTGTAGAGATAAAGGTGTCCTATTTTCATTCAAGTGCTTCGCATTGAGATGGCGCAGTCACGTGAAACCCGATCGAGCAGTATCGCATTAATTTATAACTCCCCGATTTTTCGTATCTTCATCCGTGCTGCTGTCGAATAAAAATATCCCGCGGAAAGCCTAAGCATCATAAATTTCAACTAGAATCTAAACCCTTCCCAATAAATCTGACAACTTTCATTTGATAAATGCGCCTCGCTGCCACAGAATTGTTCGAATCGCACCGCAAGCAACCGAAGCGCCAGGATTTTCTTATTTTCATCTCTAAGCAATTCTAGCACTGCATTTTCTAACGTTTCTTCTATTCAAATTTGAGTGAATGCTTTCTTTTAAATAATTTCTACGTTCCTGAAATATTCAGCCTTCCCCCGAACCTTGATCGTTAGATATTAAAAATCGATGCGCATCTTTACGGTACGCTGCCAATACGGCAACCAATTAGATCGCGTATTTGCAGTAGAAAAAGTGTTACTTAAATACCTCCTGCGATGATGGCGACGATGACGGCGTTTCGATACGTTTCGCGTGCTGCTGTCAGGCTGAACGGTGAACACCTCCTCGATGTTCTCGATGTTACCCTCTTTCATTTGATCTGCGTTCTCAGTGGTCGTCGGTGACGCGTCAGTCTCGTGGGATGCCCTTAAAAAAGTGTGCCTCGATTTCGTTGCGTTCGCGTTTTGCGCTGTCCGCGAGGGTTGACGATTTTGCTTTCGAGGCGAATGCCTCTTTTTTGATGGTTGCGTCGTCGACTCCAACCTGAAAGTAATATCCAACACGCGCGTGAAATTTTCCAAAGTTTAAAAACACAGGAAAACCAAGGTTTTCCTAAAGAACGTGGAAAGTGTTTTCACACCGAACGTTTCCATTGATATAAAGTCCATCATAAAAGGTGCATAACCGCAGCTCTCGAAAGATATTCTTTTGCAAGAAGAAAACAATTCAAATGTCAATAGCATAGCTCCTCGGCGAAACGAAAACAGTAAGCTTCCTTTATCGACGGCTATTAATTAATTTCATAGATACGAGTGCCACCTTAACTCTGTTAATTAGTACTCCACGCACACACAGCCACGTATCGCGTCGATTAGTAGCCCCGCAGATAAATTTATCATTACTCCTCACATTCACCGAAAGCGTTGATCTTTTTCAACAATACGTTCCGCGGATGAATTCTACACCGCGAGTGAAATTAACTCATCCCTCCGCGAGCAATAGCTACTTAAAGCAACCGTAGGTGTATTCACGTGAAAACGAACGGTAGCTTTAAAATCAGACGGGGAGGAATACGCGAACGCTGATGACCTAGAAGCAAGGGCACGCTTCAGAGGACATCGGCAAATCTTTTGGCGTCCGCGAAACGAGAACTAGCACTATTTTTATCATTTTAATTGCTTTCCCGGGGTGCTCCTTTCAGTGAATTTGCCGGTCGAGTGGAGCCGCGCGGGGCATCTCCTCGAGGAGGTGAAATCCCTGTCCAACTGGCTGGAAACGTGCGCGGCCATTCTCGCATAAAACTTCTCCTCTACCTGAACTCGACGCCGTCGTCCCTCACCCCGGGGCCAGCGTCGTCGTTCCTCGCGTTAAAACTGAATCCACCCTCGACTTCGCCGTCCATGCTGTATTGATTCCGGTCCACCATAATTGGTTCCGATTTCTCTTGAGAAGCGAGGATCTCCTCGTTCTCCTGCCGATGCTCGTTAGCGTCATGCTCGTTTTTAAATTGCAGGATCTCTGAAACGACACCTGTCGCTTAACGCACCGGCCTCCGGCACCCCTCTGCTGCATTGTGCAGCCTCGGCGAGGAAAAGCGTTTTACCTGTGAGGCCCTCTTCCTCCACCTGGAGGCCCTCTTTCAGGACCTCCTCCCGATACCTCTCCAGCTCCTCGAGGTAACTCTTGTTCAGCTTCTGCTGCCGCCATTCGGTCTCGTACTTGATGTTCGGCAGCGCAATGTCGCCGAGGAAGCCACCTGAAACCGAAGAATATACGAACGCCGTGAGAGTGAAGTGCTCTTTGTGATTTCGATTTGTTTCTGGAGTTCGTATGTTTAGGGAGGATTGATATTGGATGTAGAATGGTTGTTATAAGGGATGTTTAGAGACTTTCTTTTGCACGCGAAAGCACTGGCTTTATTACTCGGCTTCGCGTAAAATTTAGATACTGATTTTATAAGAAAAATTTTTTTTTTAGTTTTTTGTGAAGATAGATTCATCTGGATTAGGCAGACGTAACGAGCTGAGGTACATTTCGTGATCCAAGAGTTTACGGGGCAAAAGTTTTTAGACGACAACGCACACAAATGTATAAACTTTCTACTTTATATAAGGGAGAGTAGGGTAAACACGAACGCGGCTTTACGCCATTTTAATAAATAAAAACGATGTTTACTCTCCACTAGCTAATAGTTTAGATCGTATCCAACGCCGGGCAGAAAGTAATAAATACAGAACGCTCGAGTTATTCAAGATAAACACAATTTATTATTTTCATCATGTTTCGAGTAATAATTTGTCCATTTTCAATTGCATGTGATTACTGTTGAATTAATCATACAATTTGGTTTTTTTAAAGTTGAAATAAAGCACTTTTTTACCAACATTTTGTGAAATAAATAAATGAAATGAAATAAATTCTTTTTTATTTTTTGATGTCGTGGTGTATTGACGAACAAATTGGATGGGATAATCTCGAACGTTCGAGATTAGCAACATTAACCGATTTCGATGAAATCTTCAGCAAGTATAAAACTTACTTAAATCTACAAAAGGGATTCTTGAATTTTCATTACAGGCTCAGAAAAAATGTTTAAAAAACCACCTTTGCTACTTTTTTCGATACGCCGACGAATTGTATTTTTATCTAACGCACAAAAAGAGGAATTTGAAAAATACATTAGGTAAGTATAGGTTGTAGCAACACTTTTTATGGGTTCACCTTTCCGTGCGACTTCTGCGACATTTAGCACTCTGTTCGTGATTACCCCACGGCAGTCGAGTAATCACGAACACCAAGGGTTTTGCTTTTTCACTATAAAGTTGATTTTTATTATAATTTTTCAAAAATTCATCACAGTACTTATAATAAACAAATTCATTTCTCGCCTAGTTTTCGTTTTGTTTGCTTCTTTGCTTAGGTGCTCGCAATTACCCCGCTCTCCCTTATGAAATATTATTCAATTACTCAAGAGTTTTAGTCCGCTAGAGACAACTTAATAATACTTCTCAATAATACATTCACCCTAACTCCCATGAACGAGAGATTAATTTATCAAGAGCATAATTTCCGTCCACAGCAGAATTCGGCATATAATTCGCGGTTGAGGATTCAGAAGCCGGGGGAAGGTAGCGTCCAAGCTTCCAAGAGCCACGTACTCGAGTCATTCGTATTTAACCACAAAGGCTGATCATTCTCCTACGATAGCCACGCAATCCTCCGATTCACATTCCCCCGTTACACGTGATTTCGGACTTTCGTCGTTCGACGTCCAGATGTCTTCTCGCCGATAGCAAATTACCGGATAACGCTGTTTCCCAGACATTGGCCGGGGCGGTGCAGCGCGTTAAGGCGGATCCACACATATCAGCTCCGTGACGGTTCACCGCCGTCAGATGCGAGCGATAACGAAAATATCGTTTCCCAGTTTCGGAGCGTAGCAGCTAGCGCTCGCCCGCCCCAGCTGCTGACACCGACACAAAGAGACCACCGCCACTTCACTGCAGCCGAACCAGTCGCGGAACTGATACGTGTGAATCCGCCTTTACGCAGCCCCCCCGTTATCGTGCCCCATAAATCACCGGGATGCGTTATCGGTGAAAAGAGAGTTTGTTCGATTGTGCAGTTGTTGCGGCCGATGTAAACAGGCTCGCTGCCTATCGGCTATCGGGTCGGCCGAGGAGAAGCAAGAGACAGAGAGGCAGCGACGGAGTAGGCCGAACAAGACCATAGGGAACAGAGAAGCAAAGGGAGAGTGACCGGACTTTCTCAAAAGTCAGATAATCGGATTAAAGGGCACCGCCGATGGGGTCCCTTTGACCCGTTTCCACGGCGCGCAAAGGGGTAAGATCTCGTTACGGGGAGGGCAAAGACTGCTCGTTAGAGGGGCACCGCGATGAGGATCGAGGAACACCGGCAGCGAGGAGGAAAAACGATTATCCGATTCGAGTTGCCAGCACCCGCCCGGTTTCTTACTCGGCGACTGGGTTAGGTGCTCGGTTAACTGGCAAACAGACGACTCGATGTCTGAAGCGACGTCGCGGAACCCCGTCGACGTTCCTCTTCCCCGATCCTGATTCATCCGGATGGATCCATCTTCCCGGAGCACCGTTTCCTATTTAGATCAATTCGAGGCTCCGGGACGGGAAGGGAATCAGCGCGAATCCAGAATCTGCTGCAAGGTCTCGATCTTGCTGTCGATTTCCCCTTGGCTCGAATGGGTAAACGAGGAGCTTCGCCGATGCGATTCTGAATGCGAAGGTGCCGTCGGTTTAATGGGGGAGGCGAACGGAGGGAAGATCTGACGCGGGCTCGTCGGGAAGTGTGAAGTAATTGGAACTGAGAGAAATAATAATTCTGTCGAGCTCGAATGCGAAAGAAGAGGAGTAAATTGAGATCTGTAAAGCGCGGAGGTAGAAAGTGTCCACTAGCATTAATACACGTGTAATTCCCCTCGATATGATCCAGAAAACTCGCACGAGACCGACAAATGGGAGTTTTAACGAGACGGAAGCCGACTTCTAATTGAAACTACTCGGTGCGCGTGCTTCCACTGTCGCGCGTTGATTGCAGCATTCCCAGCGCGTCATTCGGTTTTTACTTGGCCTTTGACACCCAGCGGAAGAACGTTTCACTCTGTATCGTTGACGAAATACCCTCGCGGCCACGCTTATCGGTGTTTTCATAGCGGAAGACCATTGTAGAAGTTCAAAGTTACTTGGCGACCAATCGTCGCTCGCTACGCGTCCTTCCGCTGAAAGAATTTTATTCGCATCGGCTATTTATTTCCCACAATGTTACGGCTCCCGTAAACGTCTCTTCTATTTTCACCCAATGAAGCCCACTTTCTTTGCAAATGAACCGTTCCGCGGGAAACAGTGTGTCGGTTTTTATTGCCGGGCAGAGGTTTCGGCCGGTGCCGGATTTTTCTGCCTGTAATTCCGTAAAGTGGCTCGACCACTTTGAAATACCGGCGTTACGAGTTCGAGAGCGGCTCGGCGGAAAGTTCGCGGCCGTTTCGCGGGGCCCCGCTTGCATATTCAGGAATTTTTCGCGCGGAATTATTCGCCGGTACCTTCGGCGCGTCCCCAGCCTCTGGCATAGAACGGGCTGCTATTAGCAGAACTTTGCGTCGCGAGTGTTCGATGACACTCGACAGCGATTTGTGTCAACGACCGCCCGTTGTTGCTCCGTTTCGAGGGCCGTCGTTCCCGTTCACAAATTCGGCGAGCCTGGTGTAACGATCGCGACGGGCAACCTTTAGAACAATGGTATTTAGTACGGACGTGGTCTTCCAGGCTACCCTTTACGACGTGTTTATCCGTCTGATCGTTTTCAGTCTGGCAGGTTCAGCGAAGCTTAGGTAGTTGTAAAATGTAAAACTTAGCGTGGTGGGATTGTTTAACCCCGGGGTTCATTGCACCCCAGCGTCATTTTTGTGTTACCATTTTAATTTTATTTAATTTCATTCATTTAAGCACATCAACGGGATTGATAGTTGGTATTTTATTATTTAATTATACATTCGGAATACTCATTCTGTCTTAATAGACCTTTTCTAGAAATGTAAATTTTGATATGATGAATTTTATAGTTAAAAAAAAATAGTGCTGGAAAAAGGGAATTTTTTGCTAAGATTCTCCAAGTTTTTAAATTTTAATATTAAGATCTAAAAATTTACAGAAACATTGGCAAAGGAAGAAAAATTACCTGAGGTGTGGTACACCCCGATCACCACGAACGATTAAAATATAAGATAAAAAATGAAATTGAATTAAGATCGACCGCGCCTTTCGTGTCTCCAATTTCGTGTTGTTTCCCTAGACTCTAATTCGGTTTTGCTTCGGGCAAATTATTCCAAAAGTCACTGCTCGCGTAGTACGTTACATTCTTCTTTTTATAAACTGCAAATGGTAAATCGAAATGGATTTCGAATACAGCTGAAAACTTTTAAATTCCATGCACCTTATATTTAAGATATGGTTTTTCGTTTTGATAGTCTCGAGTAGAAAAGAGTTAAAAGGTGCAGGTCTTGTAAGCGGCACTGATCGCGAGCAACGGTTATGATACGGTTACCAAAACACGTCTTATGTGTACGCGCCGTAATATATTCAGCCTACACTGTGTACCGCAAACAAGTGCATACTTGTTTGATCAGCTGTAGTTCTGTACGACATAAAGCGACACAGAATCGCCTACAGCAAGGATATCGAAGCTCTGTTTTCAGGATAAAGATCAACTCTCACGGTTGCTGATACACTGTTGAAGATAAACTATTATAACAAATGAGAAATTATTACTCTGTGATAATCTCTATGTTGTAGTAGGTATTCAGGTGTGAAATCATTCTGATCGACGTGTCATTTAATTTAGGCACTTCTCGTAGTATCTCCTTATCTAGGCAGATAGCGATAGTCTACCGGTCACCTTTTAATCGGACTTTTATTTTCGGGAATATATGAGGAGCCTCCTATCCGATTGTAGTAGAAGTAATTTTTTTAAGTCAGAAACAGTCGGATCAGGCCACGCTGTAATGTAAGTAGCATAATTGTAAGTTTGCGTGATAGTGACAATTGTGCATTCTTTCGGCTGTAACATCATCTCTGTTAAATGCCAATGGATTTAGTGAAAACAAGGTGGAGCAGACCAACTTTCACGGTTTCGAACAAAACTTCCGAACTTTCCAACTTCCGAACAAAAGCATACAAGTTACGGAATTTTTGGGGGGAAAAGTATAAGTGAGAATCATACACAACATTTTTCTACTAAAAGATACATCTTTTAACTATATTATTCTAAATTTTCATGAGATATTATTATAAACTAAAGGAGATATCAGCGTGGATGTGAGTCGTGTTTTTTTAAGTATTAGCTGGTGGACATTTCCTAGGCCAAATGATGCATCTGAAAGTAAAGATTCAAATAGATTTTAAAAACGAATAACTTAAGGAAGTAACTGACGTTCTCCTAATTTTAATATTGTATTTTGGAAGAAAATGGCGATCGTTTGAAGTTGAAGTATAGAATTTCGTGGGAAAAAATTTTCTTCTTTTCAAGAAGGCTTTGCAAGTATCTCCATTATCGCAAAATTAAAAGCAAAATTTAAAAATATAAGAACGTCGGGTACTTCTGAAAGTTATTTTTTAAATCTATTTAAATTTTTGGAATGTCCATCAGCTAATGCTTAAAAAAACACCACTCGTATCCAACCCGATATCTCCTTTAGTTAATAATAACATCTCACGAAAATTAAAATAATATAGTTAAAAGATGTATCTTTTAGTAGAAAAACATTGCATATGATTTTCATAAATACATATACTTTTTCCAAAAAAAATCCTGAACTTGTATGCTTTTTCCGAAAGTCTAGGTGGATGTAACCCCTTTAAGAAACATTTCAAAGATTTCGTGACAGCACATTCGTCTCTGAATTTACTTGCAACGAATAATGTTATATCTATTCGCCATGATTAGTTTCGTATCAACATCGGCAATGATATCGCTTATCACGAATAATACATTCGATAAAGTCAGGGTCATCTTCATACTCGGTAAATTGGCAGCTTTGGAAATTGATTCGATCCGTCCTAATTCTTCGCGGAACACAAAGAAATTCGCTCCTCCTTGGCTAAGTTCCAGAAAAGTAACGAAACAAAAATAAAACAATAAAGGAGGTGATTCGTTTGTAACTTATCGACGTCCCGTTTTCAGCGAACCCAGAGCCATGAAACGGCTACTTCGTACCGTGGCAGTATTAATTTCCTTACTGTCACCGGCATTCGTAAATACCGTTGCCATCGGGCCTAATGGGGACGAAGACTATCTGGATGCCTGCGGCAATTACAGCCTGACTTTGCAGTTGCCTGACACCACACTGATCGGGAAGTATTTAATTTCCTCCCCCATCATAAGATGCTTAACCCTCGAGCGTGGCGCGATTCGGCGCGTGGAAAATGGAGCTTTCGATCACCTGCCAAATCTGTTGCACCTGAATCTCCAAGGAAACAGTATTTCTACGAGCAATTTGTTTTCTTTCGGTAATCTTTCAAGTGTGAGGAATTTGGTTCTCAGCAATCAAAACGGAGGGTACTACGCAGAGTATGCAGTAGTCCAAGGCGTATATCCGAAACTACAATATTTGGATTTAAAGAACAACGGCATCTCCGGGTTACAATATACATTTAGCAATCCTTTGCCAGAACTAACGTACCTCGATCTCTCAAGAAATAAAATACGAACCTTCAATGCTATACGAACTTTGGCCCCGAAGCTAATGCATCTGTATATTAACGATAATCAACTTTTGCAATTCTCGTTAAAAGGAATTCCCGATTTAACGTCGTTGGCGTTAGAGAACAATCAGTTCGAAATCATAGGCAGTAATGGCTTGGAGCTGGATGGTTTGGCTAATTTGAAAAACCTTTCGGTAGCGAACAATCGGATCAGTGTTATACGCGCAGGAGCATTCAGGGACATCGGCGGTCTTCGACACTTGAACATTTCCAAGAATTTATTGTCGACCATCCAGTCCGAAGTGTTTAGGAATCTTCACTCTCTAGAGGTTCTTTTATTGGACTACAATACTTTCGAAGATGTGCCTATATCGGTACCCCTGAATATAATGACACTGTCGATGAACTGCAATCGCATTAAATATGTAACGATCAACTCTCTGTACAACTTGTCACGCTTGAGAACGCTGTCTCTCGCGGGGAATATGATTACGAACGTTCACGTGGATGCGTTTCAAAATCAAAAAATGCTAGGGGAACTGTATCTGTACAACAATGAATTAAGTTTCTTGCCAGAACGTTGGTGTCGGGCCATGACGAAGCTTCGCTACCTGGACTTGTCAGGGAACAAATTTAGATTCTTAGAATCAGCGTTGTCGAAAGTTGAGTGGTCCGCTGTTCCGTCTTTACAGCAACTTTATTTCGAGCGTAATCCTCTTAAGTCTGTCAACGCAAGTACGTTCGCAATGGTTTCGAAGTATGTAACTGTCTATCTGGACACTCGATCGGATCGCACTACCGTGACGTGCGGGGGTAGGTCGTCATACCAAATAACTGCGAATCGGGAGCTTACTACTCTTAATGATACAACTGTATAAATAAGTGTTTCTTGTTCGCGCTTGTACGTTGCGAAAATAAATGTACCGTAAACTGGGGTGACTTTGCCCGCCGGGGTGACATTGCCCATTTTTTTACTCTGACTGAAAAATTACCATATGATTGAATTCGCTTATTTTTTTCTTCGTTTCACCTTGGAGAAATTATTGCTATCGATTACAAAACACGATATGTTCTAATTACTTCATAATAAAATAAAATAAAGTCTTTCCGAAAAGTGGGCAACGTCACCCCGGGCGGGCAAATTCACCCCAGTTTACGGTATGCTAAGATTTAATGAAAGACTTCGTTGCATGTCACTCGCAGTCTTCATTTTCTTCCCTCCACAATTTTTCTCCTTGTCGAATTGATCTCAGTGTTAAACAAGATTGTTACGCAATTATCGCGCTCTGCAAATTTTTTCATTGAAACGAATGCTCGCGTCAGTGCAGCTCACCTATTCGAACCGTGACAAGTTTTGCAACCCGATCAACGCGTAACGGAATCTCTGGAAATTTAAAAATACCGCTCGCAGGAGCATATTGGGGGAGTGACAAGTTCGAAAAGTCACCTCTGCACAGTTGCTTGGCGACCTGCAGCAATGGCTTTCGATCAGATGCCAAATTGCTGGTACCGGAATCTCCAAAGGAACAGTATTTCTGCGGAGAATTCGTTTTCTTTCGGTAATGTTTCAAGTGTGAGGGAGTTGATACTCAGCAATCAAAATTGAGTGTACTACAGAAACGAGGCAGTGGCCCGAGCACAAAAGAAGCAGCATGCGAGTGATAAATTGCAATATAAATAAATACATATAATCCAGAATGTGTATTAAATAAATATTGGCAGAGGTTCACACAAATATTGATCAAATAGATGTAGATATTCCACTTTGGATGGATATTGTAATACATCGTTGAACGTTTGCTGCGTGTAAACATTAATTGCTTTTCTACACAGCGAAACATCGATTGTAAATTAGGATTTTATACAGATCACTACTTGTCACGGTTTTATAAAAAAAAAGGGATAAAGGGATTTTGTAAATATCTGAAGCTGGCACAAAGCGTGTTGCATAACATAAGGTTTATGCAGCTCAGTAAATACATTGATCCTACCTAATATCTAGGTCAATTCGAAATCCCGTACATCGTGCAATTGAACGTAAGCCAACGTTGGGACGACGCAGGAAAAAAAATAATTCTACCGCAGGCTAAAGAAATACAATGGAAGTCGAGTGCACCTGGAACACGGATGGAAAACGCATATACATATTTGTATATTGATCTCGTGTAGATACGTGGCGTAAGTTTACTTGCAAATAGCCTTTGCTAGCGTATATTCATACGAATATTAAAACATATTCCTGAAAATCTGCAGGAACTTTACAATTTATTAAAACTGATTGCGACTCCGGAAAATCATTCTTGTAATAACTGAGAATTTTATTAAACAATTGTGACTTCTAATTAGAGTATGTACACAGATTCCAGGGCTGGAGAAAATTTGAAATAGTTTGAGACAAAATACTAAAGACTGAAATATTTCCATAAGCAAATACTATTTCATTGAATGCGTAAGTTTACTTGCAAATAGCCTTTGCTAGCGTATATTCATACGAATATTAAAACATATTCCTGAAAATCTGCAGGAACTTTACAATTTATTAAAACTGATTGCGACTCCGGGAAATCATTCTTGTAATAACTGAGAATTTTATTAAACAATTGTGACTTCTAATTAGAGTATTTACACAGATTCCAGGGCTGGAGAATATTTGAAATAGTTTGAGACAAAATACTAAAGATTGATATATTTCCATAAGCATATACTATTTCATTGAATGCTTAAATCATGAGCTAATAGTATTTATTATTTACCCTGGGATTCGAATATAGAAAGTCGGGGATCGTAAATAGGAGATGCAAATTTCAAAACGAAACAGGTCATGTTGCTCTCTATCTTCTTAAGATTACGTATATTCAGGTAAATATTTTTTGCAAGTATTTCTGATCTCAGGCATGTGTATTTACACACATTTTTGCGTTGTCAGTCAGCCAGTCATTATTTGAAATACTATTATTTGAAATAAAAGTTAGACATTATTTGAAATATTATTATTTGAAATACTGTTTTCTTATATTTCAATGAAATACAAATTTCACAACAGTATTTGTATGAGTCAGTATTAAAATATATATTTGAAACACTATTTCTTTATGTAACTACTATTTCAAAGAAAAGTTTATTCGCCAAATCCTGAAGCACTCGAAGAAATAGAAATATTCAGTTCTATTTATTTACTTATTTCAAAAGTCTATTTTCCCCAGCTCCGACAGATTCTCAATCATCAACGTACCTACCAAACTTCAGAAGGTATCATCCCATTCGTGACACAGTAACACTCGACAAAATTTCACCGAATTCACCCCTGATTTCACCCTATCCACCGTTGTGAAATACGGCGGCACCCTTTGTCACAGTGCCACTATCATCACTACAACGATCCACCCGGCACGTTTCGCTGGGGCATGCTAAAAAGCAACGCAAAGAAGAAAAGCTGAGTGAAACGAGAGATCCCGGTTGTGGCCAGGCCATATCTTATCGATAGCCCGCGATCGATTTCCTTTAATTAATCCAGTCTAGGGGCGCGCAACGGATCGTCCCCGACATTGGGGTGTAACGTTGGCGCGTGTCCCATTAACGGCGCCGAATAATTTGTCGATGTGGAAATTACCGACCACGATCCTGCAGACCAGCCCGACGTCTATATCTCACCGTTCTGTTAACGAGGTCGCAATCGTTGGATCCGCCACGATGAATTCGCTAGCAGTCGTAAATACCGGCTACAATGCCTGAGCGACCGCCGACTCGTGGACGCGCGGCTCGATTTATTTGTTTCAATTAATTCCTCGATCTTACACGCCACGATCAATTTTCAGTATTCACGATCAATGGTAATGCAACTTCGTACTATCTGTGTCTTGATAGGGCATCTGACGGAGTTGCTTCGCATTTTTCTCGGAGATTTCAATGCTGGAGTTTCTGTAGCCTAGAAATTAAAAATCTAGAGCTAGTGGAATTAGGATTCAATCGTGTATTGCAGGCTTCACGAATTTCGTTTTGACTGCAAACCTGGGGTTTTTGGAAATTCGACAGCAGGATGTTGAAGTTTCTTATTCCGAATCTGAGATATGAAATTTTAAAGAAAACTCAGTGGTGTCTTGGATCATTTAGATCTAAATTCACTTAGTAATTAGAGACTCTTGCTTACAGTTTCGATCACAGTCACCGGTTCACCGACTCGTACGTCGCACGTTCCCAGCAATAAACGTGATGTTTGTTTAAATTTAAAAAAAAATTTAGTATAAAATCATACGCAGTTTCTTTTGTTTCTTTTTATCTAACTTTCCGTGAGAATAGTTATACGCATTGGCCTAAACGTTGGAATTTGATAAAAATTCTCAAAATTGCAAAATAGCTTTCATTTAATTATTTAATAGACCGAACCAGTGCGCCGGAATCATCTCTTCTAATTATCCTATTTTCCGTTAGAAATACAACCAAACGTGCCATACCACTTCTTTGAAGATATACAGTGGCGGGCAAAAGTGTTCGGCCACCCTTTAAAACAGAATAATTTGTTCAAAAATCGACCAAACGACTTGAGTTTTCGTTCGAAAACTGTGATTTTTACCAACTTCAACTATTGATAGTTCATAGCTTCGTTAACCGATTTTGATGAAATTTTTCAGCACGTACACAGCTTACTTAAATCTACAAAAGACATTTTTTAAATTTTCATTAGGAGCACATACAAAAAAGTTGAAAAACACGAAATTTACTATTTCTTCCGCTATTCCGACCAATTGCAATTTTTTTCAAAACGACGAATCACGTCACTTAGCAAACTAATCCTTCTAGCTTCTCAAAAAGACTCAAGTCGTTTGGACCAATTTTAAATAAGTTATTCTGTTTTAAATGGTGGCCGAATACTTTTGCAAGCCACTGTGAAAGCTTCTGGTAGTTATTTGTTTCTTTATAAACGGGAAAGTTCCATTAATGTACAAGCTATATAAGTAATAGTGGCAAAATAAATTCGCAACCGTAGCTACCTACACACATATACGATTTACAGGATCAGAATCGGCACAGCGAAATATATAGCGATACGGGAGAAGAGTTCGAACGAGTCTATACGATCTCGTTGGTGCATACAAATGTATCCACTGTAAAAGTTGAGGGCAATCAATAGCACCATTAATCAACTTGAAAATAAATAGCAAATCAGCTGCAGTCCAGCGAGATTCAAGAGATTTCATATCGAGTTTACCGATCATTATAATACCGCACGAATCAATCGAGGACCAACGATAAGGTCGCGAAAAATTGCCCGAATTTTTCCACGAAACGACGTCAAACGCACGCGTGGTGGCGCATTCAGATGTCCAAGCCGGTTAATTAATTAGGCGCGTACACTCACACTGCCGCCATATACGGCCGAAATCGGCAGATTTACGGCGATACACTCGTAAATACGTCCTCCTGCCAACGAGTATTAGGAACGTGCGTATTACTCAACGGACCGTGCACGCATTTCCTTCTCCCCCAGCGTGTCTGCGAATCATTAATTTATGGTGTTTCGCGATCATTCGGTAAATCTGCAAGCGCTGCGTCCATATCCAACGCGTCCTCCGCAGCCTCCATTCACGCGGCAACGATATTTTAATTACCACCCTCTGCCAGCGAGAGAAAACAACCCACGTCATATCGCGCCGTATTTGTCCCCTGGTTTTTCCACCTGCAAACTTTTCCTGGGGGTTTAATATTCGACAGGAATTTCTTCTTAGCTTTTCTACGGGAAGTTTCTATTAGATTCGGTGAGTAAAAGTTCGCGGTGTTTATCTTCTTGCGCTCATAGAATATTCCTTAATAGGGTCGCTAGATTTAGCGAGAAAATATTCTCGGAAAATTGATGGAAAATTCTGTTCGTGTCTTGTACGTTTGTTCGGTGATGTGAATAATTGAGAAGTTTGCCCAGGGAACCTGTACAGGCTGACTGTAAATTATTACCGGGGGTGTTGTTTAATCGGTTAACCGTGAATTAGGAATTGCCGACCCTTGTCTCGGTGTACATATTCTAAACACGATACGATTGGAGTGGATTTCGAGTGCGCTTTGAATTTTGGGAATAGCGAGAATCCGAAACTTCACTGCTTTGAAACTCCGATGCTTGGAGGTATCGACATAGTTTTGAAGTATTGGAACACCGAGGTGTATGCCGAAGTTCTGCACTCCTGAGGGTTGTAGAATACTCGAGGTGTCATCCAATCGACCCCTATTCGTCGTACAAGAATACTGAAGTATTTCGAGGAACACCATCGGCACGGGTGAAGCGGACTTCGCTTGCCGATTTCGTGTCGATGCCCCGTTAGATTGATTACTAAAGAAAACAACGGGGAGAGTAAATCCAGTTTCCCTTTGCGTCACGGGCAGGTACGATATACAGAAGTTCCCCTATGAATTTTGCGTGATAGAGTGCGCGCGGGCGACGGCAGTCATTTACAAACCGCATAATGCCAAACCCCTGTTCGCTCCGAATCGGTGATTTCGTGCCATTCAGGCCGTAGATTCGCTGGAATATTCGATGCCCGGCTAAAATCCCATCGATCCTAGACCCCGCTTTAATGAACTGAAGCGATTAACTCTACTTACCACAGGCAATTCTCAGTCAACACGATCGTAATTTTCAAGCACTTCCCTTCGACTAATCCCCGTTAATTTGTACGGGATTGTGCTCGTGCCGTGTATCATTTAGAACAAATTAATCGACTAATAATATCGTCGCGATATTATATTGAGAATAGAGAAAGAAATACAACCCCTAATTTTACTCGATTTACTCGCAGGGTAAATTCTCTTCCACGCTGCCTGCAATTAAGCTTGAAATATAGGTAAACTCGAGATCAGAGTGTGTCGCTATTGAAACTTCTTCACTGACAGCGCCCGAGCACTACCCGTGCCGGGTCAACAGATTTTCGAACCCTCCCACACCATTCCCTACCAATTAACTGACACCTCGTTCAGACTTTTCTCGCGAGTCAGCTACTTTGCCTCTTCCCCTATCCTCTTTAAGAGCGTCGCCTGTAACAAATATTCGACAGGAATTTATCTAGCGAAACTGGAAAACAAGGCAGAGTGAGGTTAATGTACCAGTACCCGGACGCTTAAGAGGCTTAAGGAATAGCGGCAAGGTTGTCTCCTAATTTCATTTGTAAAATCATCATGAAACAAAAACAGGTTGTTGAAATGTTGAAGAAAATACAATATTATACTATCGGAAACTGAGAAAAAAGTTTGCGTATTATAATAGACGTATTTATTAATGAAAATACGAAAACATCCAGATGTCCCAGTAAGCGGACAACCTAAAACTGCATGTCCCGATACCTGAATTATCTGACATTCAAGAAATTCTTGTATCGGTAGATAAACTTAGACTTGTTTAAAAAAGATATTAATTTTCTTGCAAGTTAATTTTAAATCTATTTACTATTATAATATATAAATAAGAAATGCAGTCAATATTTTCTTAGTAAATGAGTGGCGTGTCTTAACAGGAGCCAAAAAAATTTCTCGATAATCTGCAATGCGTACGAAGTGTGTTGGAAAATAATTATTTCTATCTAACGATTTATAATTTTCTATAATAAAGATTTCAATTAATATTGCTAAATACTTATGGTACTGTTTTGTGTTTTTAATTACATTAAAAATCAAGCTTAAAAATAAATCAAATTCGCAATACTGTTCAGGTGCTGGGACATGGCCGGGCACTGGTGCATTTACCTTATTTCTCTATTAACGTAATTGAATTTGAATGAATACACGCTTGCAAAATGATCCATAAAAGATGAACGACTGGTTGCACAGAAGAGGCAGAAGCTTTTAAGGGATGGGCAGGTCAGCAAGGAAAATTAGAAAACAGGGAAAGCTATTTTGCAGGCAAAGGCCAGCCGCCATGGATGATTCTTTCAAAGCTGTTATCAGAGGCAGCTGCAATTCACTTGATAATACCGAAGGATTATCTTCAGCTCCCATTTCCGCGATGAAAGCTCCTGGGACAACAAGATTGTGCCGGTTATCTGGGAAGAGATTCTCATCCTATCGTTAACTTCTGATGGTTCTCCAAACAGAGACATAATTCCACTAATACGTTCCCTCTGCGAGCGTGCCGCGACTCCGTGACGCGAAAATCAGCCCGGCAGTAGGCGTCCAGTAGAGAAAGAAATATTTCAGAGAAGTTTGGCACCCGTTTCTCGACGTTCCGATCCTTCCGTAGAAGCAACCATCGGGAAATAAAGTTAGCACCCCTCCTAATTGCTCTCAATCACTAAATTTCTTCCGAACGAGAATATAATCCCGCTTGAACTCATAATTGACCCAGAAATTGGAGAAAGTTCTACCTAATTGTTAAATTTACTTCCACGTCCCTCGCAGAGTGAAATGCTTTTCCGCGTACGGGCGAAAGAAAAAAAAAAACAAGCTACCCCGCTGTTTTCATTGGTCTACCCGCCGTAGTTCCAAGGTGCACTCTGCGCTGAAAGCGTAATCCCTCCCAATTACGCCGTGATTAATGCCGAGACGTGTAAGGAGGTTAAATAACATTGAAACTGCGATCGGTGCAACCACAGGATCGTGGCTGACAGCCAAACGGAAGGTCGGAAGTGGTCCAATCTCCGAATCGATCTCGGGAGCCTCCTATTCCATTTCCAGGACATTTGCAAGAGCATCGACGTTATGAGAACGAGAGGGACAGGCGGAACACTTTGCAGAGAGGCGGCAGACAAGAGCTACTTCCGGTTAGCCGGATAGAACGTCCGGGGGCTTTTCTATTCAAGCGCTTTCGATAGTTCGTCGGGCAATCGTATCCTCGATTCAATCTCCGTTAAATTTTCTCCCACGGATCTGCCTTTCTAATCTGCTGTCCCTTTTTCTCCTACTCCCCGGCCAGCCGCGGGACTCCTTTATGAACACCCGTAGCTCTTGTATTTCAATAGTCAAGCTGTATTACCAGAGTTGTAAGCAGAAGTTCTTCGAGTGTGATCGTACGACCTGCAGTGCCCGTTACGGTTCTATTGGTATCGAGGCACCGGAGCAGAATAGTTTATAGTGGACTAGCAAAATGCGCGTGCCTCGCTACGATAGAGGTAATTAAAAGGGGATTACTTTTGTGTCTGGTTCTTAAGTAATTCTCTTGTGTAATTTTGGTAAAGTACCTAATCTTTGTTTAACGAACATTTATATATGTATATGTTAGTTTTGTAGTCATTTATGTGGATAATCTGTGTAAGTAATAACCAAGTTGATATTTAATCGGGCCTAAGAGATATTAAGGAGTCCGAGAAAATCAATTTCACCCCTTTTCATCCCTCGGGAATGGGATTTAAAAAAAATCCCTTGTCATCGCACAATATACTCGCCGAATTTCATGTTTCTAGGTTCAGCGGTTTGGGCTGGATGATGAATCAGTGAGCGACACACCGATTTTATATATGCATAGGGTAAGTCGGGGAGAGTTCGACCACCGGGAGAGTCCGGCCAGTGTGGATATTTTAAGACTGACGCGAGATAGGGCACTGTGTGTCATTGGCACAAAAGAAATGAAGGCGCTTATTGTTTATCTCACATCGACCATTGTCACTAATCCATATTTGAATTATAAGATACGGTTAAGACTTTGTGCGAGGCTGAAAGTTTTTAGACCACGATTACAGTGGTGGTGATATTTGAGAAACAGTAAAAACAATACGTATGTATTCGTTTTTAATTTTTTTTTGATAAGGTGGTCGATCGCTCCCGACATTTTCGTTGAAAATGAAAATAAATATTAGAAATTATCGCACAGTATAATTTATATATACTCTAAATTGCTTGGGCTTTGCTTTAATGTGCATAAAACGACAAAAATGTGAAAAACAACGATTTCTTTTCCAAAAAGTGGTCGAACTCTCCCGGACTTACGATATATATAGATTTATAGGCTACCAGGCGGATTAAAGTAAGATTTACAGTCGCGCAAAGAACTGCAATACGTTCGGCGGTTAACGTAGTAGATACTATTTCCAGGGATTACTGTATAATTAAAAGGCGAAAGGGTGAAACGAAATAACAAGCATCCCCACACGCCTGGCGCAAATTTTCAGGACGAGGCACGCCAAAACACGCTCCCGTGGCAAACTACGCTACTTCCGAGTGGAACATTTACTTTTGTCCGCGCGCTTCCCTTTGTCTCATCCCCAGCAAGCGTAGTGCAACAAGATGAATGTTTGGTGGATAAATCACAGGATGAGTTACGGCACTATGAGCACACAACTTCTAGCCTGACTAAAGCAAACTTAAACTACGCACACTGTACTACTGTAGTACTACTTCGTGCATAAAATATTACGGTGACGTCTAATTAAGTTTGCCTGAGTAGACCGCGTCGCCACGGAAAGTGTGTGGCTACGATCTTCGAGCTATCAGTGTCCCACATGGCTACCACGCGAGTCGCTAATCAACAGCCACCCAAATGTCTCGTTGAAAAGAACCCCAGCGCCCAACAGATATATTCGTCGATCGAGTCTCTTCTAAATACACGCTGCTTCAAACCCAATCCGAAGCTGAGCAAACACCAGTATCTCTACGGACCAGTGTACGGCTGAGCTGCAAGCCCGTGTTTTTACGGCGACAGTCGCGAATGGGGCCGTTCTTTCCGGGACACAAAGCCAGAAAAAGCTCGGCGCAGTTGGAACTTTTCGTAGCCTGTATCCGACGATAATGCGACGTGCCCCGCGTGTAATACAGACACAGAAGCCCGAAGGTGTGCGTGTGTCGTATTGATTCGAATGGAGAAGCCTCTCGCATCGCGAGCGAGCCTCTATCGCGTCGGATTAAACGCTCGCCTACGCTACCGACGTCAACTTTCCGTCCCTTTTTTTTTCCCCACTCTTGGCCAGTTCCGCTACTCCGCCGTGAAATCCGACGCCGAACTCGTCGATACAGTGGCCCGCGCGTTTCCCTCTTTCTTCTCCGCTCTTCCATTCCGCCACGGACTGGCGGACCCGCGATCCCGAGCGCCACTCTCACGCCGGTTTTCATATTCAAACGGCAAAAGCGCCGTGAAACTGCGTCGAAATATGCGCGCCCTTTCGTGCGCGCGACTTTCGGCGAAACGTGCCCCGGTGAAACTCTCCGAGCTCCCTTTTGAAGTCCACTGTGCGGTTTCGGGGGTCCCTCCGCGTGGGATGCTTGAAATTCTGTTTGAGATCGGCTGCTGGTTTAAAGTTTTAAACCCAGCAAACGGTCGGGTTAATTGTAACGTGCACTATATAAATCATTGCATTTCACTCGCGGTCCTTTGGGATAAAGGATGTTTGGTTTATAATGTCCTTTTGAAGCTTCATATTTAAATGGTGCATTTTTCGTTTATTGACTTTTGTTACAGGAACGATGCTGTTGGGTGAATTATTATTATTATTAATCGTCTTTATTACTCGAAGAATAAAGGGAACCTGAATATTTACAGATGGCATAGACAATAAGAGTAAAGGCGAGGCCTAACGAAACTAAAATAGAGGCAACAAGACACATAACAGCCGATAAGAATAAACTAAATTAAAATTGGCTTAACACTTAAAGCTAAACATGAGAATAACACAAAGAATAAAGTAAAGTAAGGGAATTAAAAGTGTTGGAGAATATGCTGCCGCGTTGCATGTTCGAAGGACTGATGAGAGTAGTCTGGCTGTCGGATAGTAGCAAGAAGAGAGTTATAATAATATGTCGCGATATAAGAGAAAGAAGATTCAAATTTAGAGGTAGGGGAGAGCGGGGACAAAATTAACGGCGTCACGAGAGTAACACGCCTTCTCCCACCTTCCACAAAAGTTTCCAAAACGTTTGCTTTACATGGTTACGCGTGTTTAGTGTTTCTTTTCTTTCGCGGAGTGACGCTGAGCAATACAACGATTCGTATACCGTGGGCAAGCTAATTTCGTTATTTCGATCACTCAGATAAGCGTCTCCTCTGTTGGTTTTTTGTTAATATTCATAGTTAAACTATAGACATTGATCCAATTATTTGTTAGAGCTTTCTTAGATAATGTCTTTATAAGTTCCTGTATTTGATCTCAATAAGTCTTGTATAGTTTGTACGTTATAACAGTTCTATGATTAAAAACATGACTGGGGACAAAAGTAACACGTCACTACGGGGAGTAGTTGAATCCAATATTAACAATAGTTTTTAAAAAAAAATCGTAAATATTAGTTACTTTTGGGGCCGTTACACGAGATTCCATATTAAATCAAATACACGGTATCAAAGAAATGTTCGAAGCCGGTTATACTATTTTATCGTTACCTACTTAAAATATGTTTATTTAAATGTTAGTTTCCATCGTTTCTGATAATAAAAAATCCTATTTTGCTTTGGAAGAAGTGTTTTTACTTAATTCTCCTCAAAATAATTAGTATTACTTTCGTCCCCATGGTATGTTACTTTCGTCCTACCCCTGCAGAACAAAAGTAACAATGACAGTCGCTGCGGAAAATTGCCATAAATCTTTGACTACTCACCATGTAAGGCTGAATTTGTGGTCAAATGATAGACCAAGAAACACACTATCTTGAGGCATAATTTTCGTTTTTATATCCGTAAGAGGTAATTGGTAGCTAGGCCAAATGTAAAAAGCGTTACGTTTGTCTTTGAATAGAGAGAAGTGTATATGAATTTCGATGGGTCGTTCTGTAGGCGGTGCCTATGAAGCGAGTTTGACGTTCGATGGGTTGAATGTTCTAATGGATCGAGGAGAACAGAGAGCCGAGATACAAAAGTCATCTACGATAGCCTCGAGGCGAAGGTGAAAGAAAATACTGCACTGTCAAAGATCATCGGACGTCCCCTTTACTCTTCCTTATTCGCGAGCCGACTCTTATCCCAGGTGAGAAGTCGACCTAATCCCGGGGGATAAGTTTTCATCACGTTCGGCTAGCTTCTGCGTAGAAGCGCGCTTCCTGACTCTGATTCTATTCAACGGCCGTCTTCTGCGTCCGCCTGAAATGACCATCGGGCACTTTCCGCTCGAATGGAAAACAGAGCCGAGGGAGAACGACCGTGAAGGCTTGCCTTCAGTGGACGATTCACTCGAAGCGAGCAATTTTTGATGCGCAACTATGTGTTAAATAGATTACGTTTAAGCTTCAGGGCAACGTATCGTCATCGCAATAAACATCGTCATTAGAGTAATGAATTGTAAATATGCGTGTACTGAATGTCCAAACACTAATTAATTACCACGAAGCTACTTAGGAAATAATTGATGACAGAAATTCGATTGGGAAATCAATGGTTACTTAATCGCTAAGCAGATTTGCCAATTACATTCCTCGCAGGCGTGAGAAGCGGTTTCGTAATTAACTGAAACATTAAACTGCCTTCCCGGGAGTTCAGCGTTCAGGCCGTTGCGAAATCTTCATCCGTCATCAGAGCCCCTTCGACGTCATATCCTATCGACCTGTTCCTCGCGATCTATCAAAGTCTATCTTCATCCGCGAGTGCCGCGTAAATAACTATAACAGCAAAGGGGAGGGTATCGTCGAACGGAATACGATTAAAAGTTGATTCAATCGCGGGCACGCGGAACGAAGGAGACGCGGCGATGCGCGTCGAAGAAGCCGATGCATTATTCAACGTCAGGCTCATATTCCACGAGAAACACGAAAACAGATTCACGCCTAGATGGAGGAATTCCTGGCCCCTTTACAGACGCCGCCGAAACTTCTTCGACAGCTCGCGAACGCTCGCCCCGCGAATAAATAGCGCGGAGGCGTCGCGCTGGGCCGGCATTTACTCGCGAGCGAAGCCAAAGGGAATCCATACGGGTTGTCACAGCCGTGTCAGAGGTTGAAAGGCTATCTCTCGCAGCGCTCATCGGAAAATAGAGGAAAAGCCGTGCGGCGAGCGGCGCCGATCGACGATCATCGATCCACCGGCACTTGCTCGCGGTGATATCCGGTACAGTGGCACGCCGGATGCGCCGCACCAAAGAAGAAAGAGATTGCTTTCTTGTCTGTTCCACGCGACAGCACGCAGGGACCTGAGGTCCGACGAAATAGAGGTACTTTTTCAGGAATGCTTCCGTGTGTGGCTCGATCGCTTGGCCATTTTTAGTGGACACTGGGGGGCGGGAAATATCACCGAGAGGTAGGTTTCAGGTGTGCGTTAAAAAGAGAGAGAGAGAGAGCTGTGACGATTTTCAAATGCTATAGAATTTCAGCAGAATGGGGTGAAAGTATAAATGTACAGTTTGGAAATTCTCCTCTCATTTCTGAGTTTTACCTGCTAAGGTAGAAAAAAAAATGGAAGGGGTTGTTTGTACACTTTCTGTATATTTTAGAGTTGTAGCTAGCCTCGGGCGTGGCGGGATTTTAAATTTAGAAAATCACCGATGTTTAATATAAATGTTGACTCGAGTACTGTGTTTGGTCCGATTCGGGAATCTGGAATGAAATCTGAGAGCAAACTTAAAAGCCGCGCGGTTTTATTAGATTTCCTCGACGGTTGTATTGCACGGGCGAATGGAATACAGACGTTTCATATAATATGTACGCTCGCAGCGAAGTGGCGGCTACCCCTATTTTTCACCGAAGAAAACGAGTGTTCGCCATATTGTAGTTTAGGTAATAGCATAGTATAGTGGTCCATCCATCTTCAGTGGAATTTATTGCCCAAGATTTTTCTCTGCATTGGGCACGAAGAATACCGGAAGGGTTCCCAGTGATCATCGGTTTAACAGCTATAGTGGTGCATACCTCTGACACGAGGTGAAAAAGGATTTCCACCCGGCGTGTTTGTCTACGACAAGTTCCCATTCATGCGGTTAATAATAGCCACGCACCATTAATTCGTGGACTTGTAATTCTAAGCTGACAGATCAACAAAGCTCCCACGATCTCGCAGATGAACAAGAAACGCTGACATTAAGACAGAAGACTACTCGACATATAATTCCCAAGGTGTCCAAAATGGTCCATATAAGAAAAAGGGAAACGGAATTCCCTTCAGAATTAAAAGCACAATTAATACCGCCACGATGTTCTCTTAATCTTCCCCACGCAGCATCCCCCTTAAGGGGTTAGCTACCGTCAGGAGGTAGAAAAATAATCGATTCTTTGGGAATTTATTTCAGAAACTACATGCATATTTTTATGCAATGGCTTTTGTATTCAGATGAGTGACACTTTAACAGGTTATTATATTATGTTCTGGTATAAAAATATTTACTTATTGCACAATTACAACTGATTTCCCGGCAGCTGTTTTTAGAAACCCGTTTCGCAGTGACCGACATTATTCGGAACTGGGTTATCTGAAGTAAAAAACGAAGAAAAATTTAGTTAGCACAATAGTTTATCTAGTCTTAAATCGTTCCGTTTTATAAAATATTAATCTGGAACAAAATGGCAGATGTTTTAAGTGAAACGATCGATTTTCGTAGAAAAAACACTTATTTTTCATCCATAAAATAAAAACCGTACTTTTGAAAAACAAATGCTTCGATTAAAGACTAGATTTGAATGTCTAGAAGAAACTTACGAAGTTTCAGAAAGATTGGTGAAGCGTTTTCGGAGACATCGTGGTCACCGCAAAACGTATTTCTAAAGACAGCTTCCGGGGAATCAGTTGTAGTTTCGTAATAAATAAATATTTCTACACCAAAACATAATATAATAACCTGTTAAAGTGTCCCCTATCAGAATACAAAAACCATTGCATAAAAATATGCATCTGGTTTCTGAAATAAATTCCCAAAGAATCGATTCATTTTCTACCACCTGACGGTAGCCAACCCCTTAAACTAAACTACCCCCTCTCTAAACACCCATTATCCAAAATCACCTTAAATCACCAGCCACGCCAAGTGCGGCACAGTGCAAAATGAAATCCCTGCAGCCTCCGGTGTGGGTTCGCGGTTTTACGTCATCCATATCGTAAACTCGGATTTCGCCAGCGTATTATGCACCGTTAACAAGCGGCCGCGGCGGTGGCCGTTTGTTCAAATTTCAAGGCGGAAGCAGCGCGCCGGAACAGCGAAATAATTTTCGTTACGTTGTCCAGCGCGAATCGCCGCGGATTCAAGAACATCCGGGCGTTCCTCATAAACGTGACCCGTCCGCTTTGTTCGCTGGAAAAGAGCGAAGGAGCGAGGGTCACGAGGAACAGAGTCAACCTCGTTTCATTTAGTCTCGTCCTCGGCCCGTTTCCTTTGCGTACGGTTTTGTTCTATCCGACTTTTCTGCCATCCACCGTCCGCCATCCCCCTGCTGTCCCACCCTCTCTCTCCCTCTGCGTCGTCCGCGGCCCGTTTCCGGCTTGGACCGTCGCTGCAGACTATCTGGGTCAGAGACACTGCTTTCCTTTCCCTCGCGCCAACACTGCCAACCCCGATCGGCCACCAAGCAGGTCCAAATTTGACTTGGAATTCCGAAGGAATGCTTCGGGGACACGCCATGCATCGACGAGGGAATTGGTGCCTTTACACGGACGTTCTTTTGGGACACTTTTGCGCGCCACACGCCAGCGCGGCACGCATTTGGCGTGGCGTGCCGGAACGTCGCAGGCCAGAAGATCGTACCCGTCACTACTTAGAGACAGCGAGTTCGGGCTCCCATTTCTACGTCGACTCCACGTGCTTTTTCCAGGAACCACCGCTGTCTTGTATTGTGTACTACCTGTTCCATGTATATTATCGATCTGCGAAACAATCGGCAAGACACGATCGCGATACACGTAGGTTCGCGAAAAGTATACGAATTCCTCGATATACCTGGCTTATAGAGGATATCATTAATGCTTTTACTGTAGGGCACATTGAAACATCTGTTTTTACGAAGCTACATTTGGTTTACCTGAAGGTGCTATAAATTATGAAAATGGTTTATTACTCAGTTATAACGACTGTATTGCGATCTGCATTCTTCTTGCAGACGAAAAGTTTCCACCTAATCGGAAGTTCTTGCTAGCATCTTGTGTGCAGTTAGAAGTGTGGCGCGCCGGAATTCCACGTTCTTGCGTGCGAGTAGAACCGTTGTCAGGCGTGGCGCGTCCAAAAAAGTGTGGCGCGCTAACCTCGACTTCAGAAAAGTTTACATAAGAGACAGAAAAGGTAGTTAGAAAAGGAAAGCGGCACTTGAAACCAAGGGTTTGGCGTGGCGCGTGGAATTTCCGACAGTGCGGAAAATTCTGAGGCGCGCGGCGCGCCTGGCAGCCAAGACTCTTCGAGCCGCTACAGGCGGTAGGAAGTGAAAGAGAATTTTTTCAAACCAAAGAATTAAATA
Organism: Andrena marginata; assembly: GCA_963932335.1. Lineage (NCBI taxonomy): Eukaryota > Metazoa > Arthropoda > Insecta > Hymenoptera > Andrenidae > Andrena > Andrena marginata. Next base: position 48,072,033 of record OZ010659.1, on the reverse strand, counting down.
TATTTACTTCCAGCTTTGTGGCTTCATTTGTCAATCTTTAGGGAATATGAAAAAAAATTGTATGCAAAAATAGTGGTTATATCCGGAGTTATAGTACTTCAAATAGAGCGCCTTACAAAACTCATATGCGCACTGTTAGCATAAAATCAGTTGTTGTAGTTGTCTCAAATAGATTAATATACGATTAATAGATTAAACTTTATTAACCAAAATCATGATGTTATTTATTTTCATCTGCAACCTAGTAAATTATGTCTGTACCTACCTATCGCAAAGTATTTGCGTAAAATCTAAACATTCGGATAGTTAGTTAAAAAATTAAATATGGATATCTTAATACACGTGAGACCGTATATTTCGATACATGTATACGCGTGAATTTCAGTACACGGGTACACGGATACTACGATCCGTGAATTTCGATGCACCTGTACACGCGTATCGATATGGAAGTGATACCGATGCATTTCTTATGTTTTTCAAATGAAAATTATACCAAATTTCGTGTAAATCGAACTATTTTTAACGAAATTTTGGAAATCAATTTATTATGAAGATTCCTTAATTACGATCCGATTTGTGTCGTTTTTGGACCATTTTCATCGGGAAAGCATAAGGAAACGATTCACACCACTTTCGCCAAGATCCGATGAAAAATGTAGAATTTTTGATTCGTCACTTTTTAGGGGGCAACATTGTACGGCCCCCCTGGGCTCGAGGGTCGAAGTCCTTGAAACCCATCGAGGCACGGCTTATCGGTAGGGTTGCCTCTTGAGTCGAGGTTTGCGTGGGACGAAAATTCAAGCGCGCCACACTTTTTTGGACGCGCCACGCCTGACAACGGTTCTACTCGCACGCAAGAACGTGGAAATCCGGCGTGCCACACTTCTAACTACGCACAAGATGCTAGCAAGAACTTCCGATGAGGTGGAAACTTTTCGTCTGCAAGAAGAATGCAGATCGCAATACAGTCGTTATAACTGAGTAATAAACCATTTTCATAATTTATAGCACCTTCAGGTAAACCAAATGTAGCTTCGTAAAAACAGATGTTTCAATGTGCCCTACAGTAAAAGCATTTATGATATCCTCTATAAGCCAGGTATATCGAGGAATTCGTATACTTTTCGCGAACCTACGTGTATCGCGATCGTGTCTTGCCGATTGTTTCGCAGATCGATAATATACATGGAACAGGTAGTACACAATACAAGACAGCGGTGGTTCCTGGAAAAAGCACGTGGAGTCGACGTAGAAATGGGAGCCCGAACTCGCTGTCTCTAAGTAGTGACGGGTACGATCTTCTGGCCTGCGACGTTCCGGCACGCCACGCCAAATGCGTGCCGCGCTGGCGTGTGGCGCGCAAAAGTGTCCCAAAAGAACGTCCGTGTAAAGGCACCAAATGGCTGACATCGTGCCCGTCGTTCAGACGTTTCTCGCTGCCCGTTTCGCCACGGAGCCCTTCGCGTTGACAGATCTCATCCGTGGGGTTGAACGGTGGATTTGTTACGTGGAAGGTTTACGCTTTCTGTGATGTTTTCTAGGACTTCGATTAAGGGTCAAGTTTGACGGCTGAGAAAGACTTAATTTCTTGGGAATTGAAAACTATTTTCTCTTCGCGATGCTCCTATTCCGCTATAAATAGATATTTTCACTTACAATTTTTTTTGTTGTAGTAGTTAAGAGGTGATTGATTAAAGCTACAAACGTGCAAAGTGATACGCGTATTACCTACTTGTTTATTTTTTTAGTTCCAGAAGAATTAAGTTTCTCCAGCCGTCATAGTAAGTAGAAAGATCTTTTAAATTGGAGACGATTTGGCGACTTGGCAATGGCGATTTTTTCATTCGCGTGTACTTTGATGTCACAAGTTAATTTAGTGATGGTATAAGGGTGATTGTAGCGTAATCGAAGGAGACGAAGAAGGGAACTCGGTACGGGGGAAGGTAATAGTGGGAGAGTAGAATAAATGAGCCGTTTTTTACGTTTAGATTCAGACTGGGAGCTGTACCTAAGTGATTTTAAAGTAGGAGGGGAAGAGGGAGAATGTTAATCTCCCCAATGGAGGAAATGTCAATCCGTAAAGAGCGTTCTCAGTCTTCAAGATAAAATTTCTTATCAGGAGGGAAACAGGGGCTGTGTTGGACGAAGTAATCAAGACTTAAAATCTCCTCGTTTTCTTTCAATCTCGCTTGCAATAAGTGACTTGGGAGCAGGTTGGGGCAGATTTCAACACAAATGTTTTTAAATATTATCGAATTCCTTGCGTCCAGCTCCTTGAGAAGTAATATTCTTAAAATCGAAGCGGAACGAAATAATTGACAGAAAAATTCGGTAATAAAGAATCCATCGAAACACAGAATTCAGCTCTCAAAATTATAATTTAATTCGAAGCCATTAGGACACGTGCGAGGCTCTTCCATCCGCGAGAAGGCCTTCCTAATTTCATATGGAGAGCGAAAAGAAAAAAAAATCGAAGCTACACTTTCGCGCGACGTTAACGAAGTGAGAGTGAATTATGTTTCTTTGATCTCGTCTCAAAGTAAACGTAACGAGGGGGGGTTAACTTTCCCCTTTATCAAACGAGAGTCAGAGATACCACAAAATTCTTGCCAACGTTTTCCACCGCATCCTGAACTGTGCGATGAAATCAACGTTCGCTCTCATTTAATCACAAAATCCACGAACGCAAAGCCGCACGTTCCAATTAATACCGAATCCCTGAGTAACTCGAGCAGCGCCAAGTTTTCAGCGATTCCTTCGAGCAACAACTGAGAATCTCTCCCCGTAAAGCGCCGGTAATTTCCGCGCCCGAAAGTAGAGGCTCGTCACGCGCAATGGGGTTGTTTATATTCGATAACGTCGAACTTCCCCCGGTACCATCGGCGGAGAGCCTACTTAAGGGAAGTTTCCGCAGCAAACGGCGTTCCGTGTCACCGGGGGAGTTTTCTTTCGTACGCGGCCTTTTTGTCGCGCGATTTTAAACAGCCGCGGGATAGACGGTCACGTAGGTACACCCAGGAGAGGCCGCGGCTTGGAAAAATGAGGATAAAGGCGTCATCACGCGACCGGAAAAGGACCGAACGATTGTGGAGCGCTGTTAAGTAGAATGGAATAATTAAAGCGGTATTCGCAGTCCGATTACTCCAGCAGCGCCGGAAACGGCAGCGTAAAAACGGCTGCCGGCAAGGGGAAAAGAGAAAAATCACGGGGGGGGGGAGAGAGAGAGAGAGAGGGAAAGAGAAATGACTGGACGACTGCCAAGTGCAGCGGGGGGAAAATGCCATCCGCAGAAGATCGCCCATGAGGGTCCGAGCAGCCCTTAATTTCTGTTTACTTCATAATGCCTTGCACAGAAGAAGAGGGTGCCGCTTCCCCCCCCCCCCCCCCCCGGGCACGTCATTCTGGGTTACCGGATTCCCAGTCGAGCCTATGTTCACGCTACCGTGTCCTGAATTAAATTACGCTGCGAGTTAAGTGTTATAAAATAATCATAATTTACAGATGGCAAGGTATGGAACTACTTGAAGATATTTTCTTCTGCATTCTTGGTTTTTAATAATGACGCGTGACTGTTTAGTAAATTGTAATTGTCGATGTAACAGTGACGGTGGAATTCTGTGTTATGGAATATGTTTGAGAATTTTGAATTTTTTTTTTAGACAAAGATGGAAACTCCACTTGTGCTGTCTTGTGTTTAAGGTACTCTCTTCTCGTTGTCCGTCGTATCTTTACAACATTCTACTCACAAACCTTTCTTATCGCTCGTTTGTTTTTCATTCAACCCGATCTCAATCACTTCTCTCTATTCCTGCACATCGTACCACTAAATTTGAATCTTCTTTTTCTTATATCGCGGCACATTATTATAACTCCCTTCGAACATGCAGCGCGGCAGCATATTCTCCAACACTTTTAATTTCCTTACTTTACCTTATTCTTTGTGTTATTCTCATGTTTAGCTTTAAGTCTTAAGCTAATTTTCAGTTTAGTTTATTCTTATCGTTCGTCATGTTTCTTGTTGTCTCTATTTTAGTTTAGCTTATAGTACGCGGTTAGGCCTCGCCTTTACTCGTATTGTATATGCCATCTGTAAATATTCAGGTTCCTTTTTTTCTTTGAGTAATAAATACGATCGATAATAATAATAATAATAATAATATCAACGTTGTCATCCTTCAATTTTTCTTTCTTAACGAAATTAGTAGCAGACGAATCGATAGACCCCTCACTTTTCACCAGCCGCACTTTTCGAACCACTTCCATCGCTTTGAACTTGCTTCGGTTAATGGCGCGAAATGGATCTAATTTCGATACTTAGCTGGCTCGTTCTAAAACCTTTTAAAATATTACCGATCGATTTTCCGTCGGTCGGATACACCGACGAAAAGAGCTGATTCGAATCGACGCGGGAGATAATAATAAATTCGTTACACAACGCGCGGATGTCGTTAATTATGTAACCACGATATCGAAGAAACATTTATCTGCGACGGATATTAAGGCATTAATAATTCCCGTTGATTTAGTAAGGTTTTGTCGTCCGAGTTTCTGAATGCTCTACAAAACGCGCTCATTATATTAGTATGCATCGAATTTCTAATTGCAATTACAGGAAATCCTTTGACCGAATAATAGGATATTGTTAATTACGCTTCGGTGGCGAGATAGTTAGGGAAATCGATCCGGTTTGTCTCAGGCAGGTGAGAATAACATAATTTATATGTATTTTCTCCTCGAGGGAGGCCTTCATTAAAGTTCATTAATTTCTTCGTCACCTAATTATATCCTTAAGGGCCTGAAGTGTGTTGACCTTAGCGTACCCTGCCGTTGCAACCCTCGACGTCTCTGTTGCCATTGTCAACGGCAGCGTACACATGTATCTCGCTAACGTAACAAGCCGAGTGAAGAGTTAAGGAATAAGAACGAGCCTGTAGAGAGAGAAAAAAATAATAATGGTGACGAGTGGTGGGTCGGAAGTAGAACGAGGTAAAAGTGAAAATCGGGGTAAGGGGTGTGCGTTGCACCTCTTTAAAGTTAAAACGATGGAAAGTAATTCGAGATTTCAGCTGGCGAGGGCGAAATCTCTTGTTTCCCGGACAGTTTCCACTAATTAGTGTAACGTTTATGTATTTATGCATTCTTCATGCATATGCAAGGGTTATAACGGCGGCGAATTCAACCGTAACGCGTATAAATTTATTTGAAAAATATCATATTTATATAAACATATGCATGTGTAGACCGATCTGTGGAGAATTTCAATTACACAGAAACATTCACAAAACTTATCCACGAATAAGATGTTTATCAGCTTGTAAGATATCGAGGACTTTGCAGCAAGAGGAATGCAGCTTCATTTTTTCTAACTTCGATTAAATTAGAAAAAACTGTTTATAAAATTACTGCTTTCGCTTAACATTAAAAACAGAACACTAATCGAAAAATATATATTTTTACACAATAAGTAGTAGTTATTAAGTTGATAAGTTTTTATTTCCAATTTTGGCGAAGAAATGTTCTATAATAAAAATATTAATATTCATATTAATGTATTTAAAATTAATATATTTAAAATCAATTTTACTATTCATTTTAATATTCATTTTAATACTTTCTTTTATTTGCAAAAATCGCTCGTTTGTTATCGCATTTGCATGAAACGTGCACCAAACGACGTAAAGAATTTTTTTACGTATATTTCACGTCATAACTCAAAAACTGTGAAAAAAATGGAGCTGCACCCCTTTTGCTGCAAGATCCTCGATTCTCGTTTAAAACGACGAAGTTGTGGGATACTGTTGGATGAGTAAGAATATCGTTCGAGGAATTATCTGATTCCCTTTGATTCGAGCAAATACCGTAGATTTCACCGTCAAAGAAGCGGAAACAACGAGGGTCCTTAGAGTTCCCGTGTACTTAGCTAAATCGCGATGATAACAGCGCGTACCAAGGCGAGTCAACTATTCTCGTAAAGGGTCGTGTTTATCGTTTGTAAAACGCCTTGCGTTCCAGCGAGAAATACGTCAGACTGCTATAACCCCTGAACAATAATTTTCTGCACTTTCCACCACAGTGAATGCAAAAGCATTTTCTCCATTATTCCACTCAACATCCTGAACTAGATGCAACAAACGGAAGTTTGTCATTGTGCTGAGGACCATGCCGCGATTGCTGGCATACATTGCCAATTAACCCAGTTCATTATAACGAAATGACAATTTAATTAACTTTAGTTTAATTAAGCGTAATTTCAAGATGAAGTTATTTAGTAAAAACATTTGTAAAAATTTACGTAGGAACTACTGGAAACTACATGATTACCTATGCACATGCACGTTATTAATAATTTCACGAACAACCTACAAACAAAATACACACAAAGTTTCCTCTTTAGGATCTATTTCCAAAATACGCGGAATATTACTGAAAACATAGGAGTCCACCGACAAAGGTACACCGCTTCAAGCCAGCTAAAAGACAACATCCCCTACATTACAGGGGCAGTTTGTGAAACAGAACTTCATTTTAACTACGTTACTCGGCCTGCATGTAATTAACAAAATTAATAAGCAAATAGTGGTTTCACGCGGTGGCAAACATTTTACGGTGTGGTTGAAGCACGACAAGCTAATTACTTCTGCGGGAGGAGAAGCGGGGGAGAGAGGAGAGCAAGGAATTCGTGAGTGCAGGAACTCTGTAAATGAATGCGAATTGCGCTTGATGATTCCTGATACGCGAAAAATGAGGGACAATCCCATCGAAAGGCTCGCGTGGATCTGTGTCGATTGAAAAAGTGGCGGTGCCCGTCCCTGGAAATCGCGAGAGAAACATTGAGGAACTGGTAGACGACATGACAGCGTTAATCGAATTACTTGATTACACTCCCGCGGGCGCGGCTTCGTTTATGCCAATTAGCGCGCTCGTTAGCGGTAAACGCCGCATCGTGTCACGAGAGAATCGTCCCCGTTGTTATTTCTCTCTATATCTCGTTAACCCGTTTCGTTCGCGTACCGCACGCCGGAAAACGTTTGATCTGCCTTTTCCGATCGATGCGCCCGCCCGCATGCATGCACTCGTTTAACAAAGTTCATTAAGAGATACATCGGGAAATAAACAACGGGGGGGGGGGGGGGGAAAGAAAGGAGAAGAGAAAGGGGCGCCCCTGCCCGACGAATTTCAATTAATTACTTGGGTAGGTAGTGTTTAAATACTTCCTACCTCTGTGCTCCGATACACGAGCGTTTAATTTCACTCTTTCTCTCTCTCTTCGTCTGTGATTTTTTGTGGAATAAGTCTGTGAACCAGTTATTCGCATTCTGGCCTCGAGGTAAAATGGCCCGAATAAAATTAAAAGTACAGAATCTAGGAGAAGATGGAAGATTTCTAGCTCTATCCAGCAGGCTTTTTCACGCTTTCTACTATTGCTACCGTAATTGTATGAATAATTATGATGAGTCGTTTAGCAAGGAAATTACTATTGTTCGAGGTGCGTCTTGATGATCCCGGCTTCTGTGCACCAGGGAAGAGAGAATATTCTGATTTCCATTCTGGGAAGATGTGACGGATGCACTAGTTAAGTTTAGCGGCGGTTCTAGTATAATGAATTCAATGTGTTCAGTAGTATTCTTAACGACAGTGTTAAAGCACCACTAAATTAGTCACAGAAAAGCATGATTGTCTACAGATCTACTGAAGTTCAAACAACATACATAGGTCACACGTCCAATTGCACGAATAAATTTCTATTTGAATAAATTTTTAAGTATTAGCATTTTTTATATTTGTAAAGTAAGGAATAATTTTTTATTCCAGATAATCACTTGAATAAAAATTTATACGTTATTCTCGAATAACTTCATTTTATTCGTTATTCTTATTCGAGATCATTTGAATACAAATTTATTCGTGAATCTTATTCGAGATCATTTGAATAAAAATTTATTCACTATTCTCACATAACTTCGTTTTATTATCAATTTTGATTCGAAGATTATTCAAATAAAAACTTATTCGAATAATACCCAATTCTGCATACCAGAAAATGTCCTATGTACGCTGCCGTACACAAATATTAAGAACGACTGTTTACATTCCACTGTTTTTATTTTAAAATACCAAATAAAGTAAAATTTGTTAATGTTTCTTCAATAAATTTGCAATTTCTTTCACGATTACTCCGCACAGAGTAGGTGTCCTAATACTTATTATCGCCAGTGTACGTGGAAGGTGGTAAGGGGTCCGAAGGCTGTTACGAAGCCCGAGAAAGAAAGTAACATTAGAGGACACGGCGAAGAAACTGCAATCGTAACGCGACCGATGCGAATCGAGAACGATGGCGGGCTACCAACACCAGTCGCTCTTCTCTCGCGGAACGAAAGGCGCGTTCCCACGTGACACGCGGGATTCCTCGCCAGGACACTGGAAGAATTCGTTGCCGGGGCAGAAGGGTGTTCCCAGCCCGTAACCGCGTGATTGCGCGGAGGTATCGTAACGATACGTGATACGTAACTACTGCTGGGTGTGTTATTACATCTGCATTATATCGATGCGCACCATTCAGTCCACAGGGAGTTCTCCACCTGATGGGATTAAGGTCACGCTGGCGCGTGGCTCTGTGGAGATACCCAGCCGCACATACGCGACCTAAGTATTCCACAAGTCCGCAACCGAAACCTTCTACCCCTCCGTTGGAAAATTCGATGTGGAACGAAGGATGCTATAAAATTTATCACGAATTATTTGTGCGGATAGAACGACGCCCAATGTACCTATCGCGCAGATTCTTACCTGTAAACACGATGTGTGGCAGATGCAGGGGGATACAGGGTTATTAGTTCTATAGACAACCTCCTCTGTGGGGATTGCTTTAACCCTCGGTTGTCACACCTACTTTTTCGAACGTCGCTGTCACACTGGGTCAATTTGACCCTGTCAATTTTCCATCAGTTGTTATTTAAAAACTATTTGTTAAATTAAGTCTAAAAAATTCTGAGATAATGTTTGAACATCGTAGAATATATACCCATCGTTGAAAGTTGACAATTAAAGTGTCATCATGCATAAAAAAAAAATTGAAGCGATAAGAGTTTCGACAAAAAGGTTTTTTGCTTAAGAAAACGCAGGGTCAATTTGACCCAGTGTGACAACCGAGGGTTAAGGGAGTGATTCTCGTGTAACAGCTGCCAAAAGTAATTGATATTTAAGATTTTTTTTTAAAAAAACTGTTGGTGATATTGGATCATATTCTGTTGGGATATAAGGAGGCATCTTTAAACTTGCAGAAAATATTCTTTTTATGTCGATCCTTCTTAATATTTACCCTAGTAGCACAAAATATTGGTTAAATATTCTTTCCAAATATTAAAAAAATATTTTTTTAGCCACACTTTTTAATATGAAAAAAATGTTGATTCCAAATATTATATACACATACTGAAAACGTGAAATAAAGGTTTAGAAAATAAAATATTCGGAAAAAATGTTTTCTTTCTACTATTCAATAAATATTTACTTTATATTTGAAAAAAGAATGTTTTTTTCATAATATAAAATGAATATTTCCAGCATATTAGGAAAATATATTTGCTTCTTAATCTAGAATAAATATTGTATGTATGTTTAAATATAAAAAAGAGATTGAACCTCCTTTTAATGTTGGATGTATGTGCATTCAATATTTTGTGCTACTAGGGTAGTAATTATTGTGGAATCTTGTCCACCTCTTCGACGATGTAACTCCTGTTGGCGAGATGTGTAGCACCTATCACAGTCATCTGATTGCAAAAGAAAGAGGAGTTTCATAAAGTTAGATAGTTTAAGGTGGGATTGGTCGACTTTAAAGAAAAAAATTGAAAAGTTAAAAGAGTTATAGCGTTTGGAAGAAAAAGTAGGTTTTTTCCTTAGACAAATTTTTTATATTATTCTTTATATCGACGAAAAAAGTATTATAAATAAAAACTAAAATTAAAATTTTAGGTTCAATTCCAGCGTAAATTCTTTAACTTCAAGAAAATTCTCGTCTCTGCTACACCTGACGCCAACATCGTCGGAGAGATTCCACAATAATTAATAAATAATAAGAAGGATCGACATAAAAAAGTTCTGCATGTTTAAAGATACCCTCTTATATCTGAAAAGAATATTAACAATAACTTTTTAAAAAAAAATCATAAATTGTGGGGGCTGTTACACGAGAATCCCCCTTTAAGGCAACGCGAAATCTCGATTGTGGCTGAAAATGGGGATGGTGATTGATTTTAAACCATTTATTGACGTAGGCTACTGCGTTCGCCTATGTTTGATGTGGCCAATGTATTGTTCGGAGCGGTGGTCCATCTTCGAGGTAATCGAAGTATTAAGGTCTCTGGATAAAATATATTGTTACTCTGTGCTAAGTAAAGGCAATTACGGGTCGAAAACTACAATAGGATTAGTGTAGTAGTATTTACAGTTAACCATTAACCGGTGACGTGGAGTCTGAAAAACTTCTACAAAAGTATTTTTTCTATATTTTCCTTCTTTTCGTTCGACCTTGTTTTACAATATATCGTGCCATTAAAGGCAACTTTCAGTAGATTAGAAGAAAACATGCAAAATCATATTTTCAAATATGTAATAAACTCCAGTTTATGTTAGAAGTAAATTTAGGCTTGTTAATGTGAAATTATTAAAGAGGAGTCTATGAGATTCCACCTAAAGTCACCGTTTATGTCAGAAAATAGGACGTCACCAGTTAAGGGTTAAAGGGGTAGCTATCTGGACCCCGACTATTAATAAATTAGTTAAAAATAGTAAATCCTACTTTTTGTGATCTATTTTCAGTATTTTACTTCTAAAACTGGTTATAATACCAGAAACAGTAACAGTAGAGTATACAGGCTCGCATTAATAATAAATAGAAAGATGGAAGAAGCTTCAGACACATTTTTCCAAGCCCCTTTCAAATCCCCCGAGATCGTACACTGTCAAACTGCGGATAAGCTATGTAAATACGAAAGAACAAGCATTATCTTGAGTTTCCGTGGTACTTGCATTGACGTTGCACCGCCATTGTCGGAAACTTTGGGACATTTCTCGCGAGGATGACGAGCATCGTTGTCTTCCCATCCTGCGCTCGTTGCCCGCGCTATTTCGACAAGTCCGTAATGCATATCGGAATGCACCTTCATTTATTTCATCGCTACCATTCCCTGCATGGTTAGCTCGCGATATCGAAACAATTATTGGAGAACCGTTGCAGGTCATTCAAGTTATTCGACAGTTTATGGACAAACGAAGGGCGCATCGCTCGGAACAATTAGATAATCATCTAATACCTATCATTTATTAGCAGAAATCTATCAAATCAGGGTCCGAGCTAGCTCTTCCGCTGCAATGGGCAAAAATGATTTATATTTAATCATGAATAATTATTTTAAAATCTAATTTTTGACAAGAAGTGAATTTTTTTGTAGGAAGTAGTTGAATAACAAAAACCTTCTATTTTATGAAAAATTTAATATTACACTGAATATGTAGGTGTAGGTAATATATAAGTTTGATTCTCAATTCAAACATGTATCACCTACTTTTTCACTTGTTTTTTAAAGACTTTATTGTTTTTTATTGGTTTTAATTTTCTCTTTCTATCAATTTTGTCGCCCCCCATTTAGCGCCCTCGTAGATCGAGCCCTGCGATTGATAGTACAAACAGAGAAACAAAATAAAATGCACTGTTCAATAGCGGCTTTTTACTAATAATTAATGTGCTCCCCAAACTGGGAAACCATTTGCAATGAAATGGGACGGTCAAGTAACTACTACATTAACGAGAAACTAGTACACACAGGCTTGAGAACAGTAAAATAATAATAACAACTCAGCTGTAAAAAGAAATATAAATACTTGACTTTACGTTAAATGCAAGTGACGGCGCACTATAAATTGCCAATAAGAAAAATATTCGATAACACACTCCGTGTTCGTTGAACAATTCATCAAGCAGCTAGTTAACGGTGAACCGGACGCGGTGTAAAAACGAAAATGTGATTTCCCAGTTATTTCGCTTCGCGTGCGTCGCAGCGGCGCGAATTATGCACTGGTCAGTCAATTTACGGGGAAACAATACGGCGGAGGCGCAAGGGTGGAACGGCGGTACGAGGAGGCTTGAAAAAACCTGACCGCATGTTTCGCGGAGATAAAAGTTTAACGAAAAACAAAGTGAGGCGATTGAATGGGCGACGGGAGTGGAGGGAAAGGAGAGAGAAAAAAAATACGTCCATCCGTTTCAGAGGAGTTCGCGGAACAGCCGAGCCGCCAGAGGAGACGCCGAGACCACTGGGACGCATTAAAATTCATCCCGTAATGACCGTCATAACCGAGCCGAGTTAAAAGAATCCACCCTACAGAGCGAGAATTCTTTCGCTGGCGAAGAAACGGGACGCGCGAAAGAATAATTGCAGAAGAATTCCTGTGTCGAGCGCTGCGATAAGTGCACGGTAACCTCTGGTGCGCATTTAAATCATACGGTAAATCCGGTAGACGCGGTCGACCTAATATAAAATGGCTATTAAAACTAATATAGAAATTACTTGTTTTACCAGAACAAACCTGTATGTTCAGAACTTTATGCTGATTCAGAAAAACTGGTCGATATTCGCTTTAAGAGAATATTTACCGTAAATCGGGTTGAAAACTGAAATCGTGACATCTGACCACCTCTACCGAGGTGCCGGGAGAAATGGTTTTCGTCGTTAGCAGACACCACTCACATAATTATTCATGGAAAATTAACAAGGGATAAAGCAAACTTATTTATGAGTGAATACGACTAAAGATTCATTGATATTTAATTTGTTTACGCTAAACAAGTAAAGAACACATAAAAGGAAAAGTGAATTATCTACTGGCGATTAGCACGGCAAATGAATACAAAAGTGAATAAATAAATTAAATAAACAAAAATAATAGTAAAATAATAATAAAAAATAAAAAAATGTAACCTCAATTTATATTTCAAAGCCTATAAATCCAGAAGAACACAGAAGGAAGCGAAATGACGCTATTCATTAAACTCTTTAGCTTCTAGAGAAGGAAATGGTCTGCGCCTTAACGCATTTTTAGGTACAGAGTCTGAAATATAGCAACTCGACCAACTCTCCGGGCCGACCGCGTCTCCCGGATCTACCCTATCGGAGGTAACTATTTTCCAGGCCTAAAAGAAATGGGTAAATTTAAAATTTCTTTTCCCTGGTAATTTTTCAGTGAACTACCAGGATCTTTTTAGGAAACGTTAGGCCACACTTTAACCTTATTTACACACATTATTTAATACTTAAAGTTTTAAAATGAGGGAGTTATAAAACATTAGCCAGCACCAGAACTAACTGAAATATGAAAGATAAAAAATTCTTATTCCCTATTACTCTCGCCGGAAAAGAGAGACGAGCCAAGGCGAGGCAAAGCGAGGGTCTACCTCTAATCCTCCCCGAGTACCAGGGAGCCTAGTTGACCCTGCAGCCAGATCTATCGGCCAGCAAGAAGCAGCCATGGATCGGGGTTAGGAAGGGCAAGATCTCGTGGGGGGGCGGGCGAAACGTTGCGGGGAAACGCGAATGAAAAATCGAAGAAGGAGTGGACGGCCTGGCTGAGGCCTAGCGCAAATTGGGACAAGAAAAGCGGGTTCCTCGAGCGTGCATCAATCGCGTGCACCGCGTTGCATTATGGCGCATGCGAGCTCGTGCGGCGCTGGAGCGGTCGGTCGGTCAGTCTTTTCATCGAGCCGGGTCTAAAGCACGCAGAACTGTAGCCTCGTGCTTTTTGCTCGTTAGCGGGGACGATCTTCGAGGCGGCGTGCTCGATCTTACGCGGACACGAGGATTTTCCAGATAGATCTCGGCTTTCTTTCCGCCCTCCCGCCGATCGCCGATAAGGGAGAGTTAACCGAAGTCGGTCGTTACCGAAACTTTTCACCGCGAACGGTCCTTCCCCCGCCGCCGCCTGCCCGGCTCGGGGCCGCCGGGTCCCCTTCGATGCAAACGTACTCGTTACACGAATGTCGATGCGAGATTGCGCCAGCATCGATTTTTACAGCAACCCGCTCCAGGCTTCTCGTTACACCCAGCAAAAGGTGGAATCGAAAGCTGTAGGTACTTCGAGGGTTTCGCCTGTTTTAGAGGATTTTACGGTACGCCGGTCTATCAGCTGTTCATTGTGGATTACACGCGATTGCAGCGGTGCTCCGCGCTACGTATGTATGCGCATACGTACGCGCACGCACGTTTTTCTTTCTGCGTGAAAATTGATCTATTAGCGACGGTATGGTGTAGTGAAATAGGGGCTCTCGATGCGGGGGATGGAGTTTAAAGGTGTAAAGTTGAGTGGCTGAGGCTGGCCCGCTGGGAAAAGTTATTCTTTGGGAGCTACTGTACGATAAACGATATCATTTTTATGTATTTTCGTTCGATTAAAGATCCAGGCGAAGTAATTTGCTACGTATTGATTAAATAGGTTTCGGCCCGCTAGGAAAAATTATTCTTTAAGAGTTACTGTAAGATTAAAGATAGGTACCCTTTTTATGTGTTTTGTTTATATTAAAGATTGAAGCAAAGCTCATTTGGCACATACTGATTAAATAGGTTTGTTTCTGCGGAAAGAGTTTCTCTACCTAGGGTAAAGGATCCAATTACTGTCACCTTAAGCTATTTTACTTAAAATAACGAATAAATAAACTATACTGTATAATCTATAATATAGATTATAGGTTGAATTACATAATTCTTTTTGTGTATGACTTTACAACGCTTATTTATTCGTTATTTTAAGTGAAATAGCTTAAGGTGAAAGTAATTGATTAGGTGTCAGTAATTGGGTCCTTTATCCTAGTACGTTTGTTTCCTTGATTGGTTCTGTTGAAGACCATTCATTTTGGCTCGATAGGTTTCCACGAAGAAGATACTCTACTTAGGTGGGTCACTACAGAGACAATGAAATGGGTTTCCCTGCTATTTGCACAAGTTTCTTTCCACTGAACGAGTTCAGGAAGAATCAGTTGATATGATTAAATAAGACACTTAATCTGCACGCACTCTGGTTGTATATTTTGTAACAGGCATGCTTCGCGAGCAGCGAATCGTGATTTTAATTGTAAAACGACGAGATGAAAAAGTGCTGAAAAATGCCTGTGTAACTAATTACATCGTGTTAGTCAGTAACTGGTAATTACACTCCACTTAACGTAACAATGACATAATCATGATTGCCACAATAATCCCTAAGAGTCATTCAAATTTCCTTAGTATACTGCTCGCCACTATTTTTTGCCTGGTTTAATTAATTGACAAATAAATATCCAAAAAAGGTATACACAATTTTCTTAAAGATCATGTAAGAATTAAATAAGATAGAGAAAACAATTTGTATACAAGAAATTTTGCATACAACTTTAGAAAACCTATAAGAAGGGCTAATCTATTGAGACACATTTTTGTTTACAATAAAAATCGTTCACTAATTCTTAAATTTATAATAATACGCCTAGCTCCTTCTAACTAATAATTGATCATTTAAAACTCTATTTACTTTACATTAATTATTTCGCTTGACTTTATCCGTGACCGATCGGCAAAAGACAGTGTCCAGAAGTACCTAAATATGCGCTTCAAGCTTGCCTAATTTCTATTCGTGCAGTAGAAAACTTTGTACAAGTTTCTCCCGATGAGTGGAACTAATTGCTCCCAATAATTTCCCTATGGCTTTACTACGCCGATTACCATAGTCACGCAAGTACTATATTATTTCGTTTCACAGTTTTTAAATAGACCGAGAAGGAATAATAGTGTCGGCGCTAGTAACAGCCACCGACACTCCCCAAGAATTCTCCTTCCCGCGTAGGAATTATTTTTTCAGAATCAATTACAGGAGAACGGGGACGGAAAATCGTGGAGAATGGCGCGGAATCGTGTTCAACGGCCAGCTAGAGATGAAGAGGTTGGGAGGGGGGTGGAGGGTGGGAAAAAAGACCTTCAGGAAGATCGATATGGGAAATAAAATCTTTCATTTCTCGTCGGAGTGGTAATTTCATGGAAGTTCCAGCAAATCGAGATAGGGAGAAGTCGTGCCCGATAATTGCGTTCATAATGGCCCGGCAGAGTTTGACGAGATGAAAAAATTCACCGCGCCGCCGGGAAATTTCTACGGTGGAGAAAAGTCATCCCCGCGAGGGCGGCCTCGTGAAATTTTAGATTCCATTAATGAAAGCTCGGCGCTCGCTGGTAAGCGGCGATTGTTTCCATGGAACGGTTATTACATCCCCTATACAGTACAAGGAACGCGCGGAGTAAATCGTGTTTATAATCATTAACTATTTCACTCGCTAATGAAACAGTAATGTTCCGCGAATCAGGAAACCTTAATTAGGGTAAATCCGGGAGACGCGGTCGGGTCGG
The DNA here is from genome assembly GCA_963932335.1 of Andrena marginata. Lineage (NCBI taxonomy): Eukaryota > Metazoa > Arthropoda > Insecta > Hymenoptera > Andrenidae > Andrena > Andrena marginata. The sequence goes on along the minus strand of OZ010659.1, from coordinate 48,055,606 downwards.
AGAGTTGATCGAGTCGCTATATTTCGGACTCGGTACGTAAAAATACGTTAAAGCGCAGACCAATTCCTTCTCTAGAAGCCAAACAGTTGAATGAATAGCGTAATTTCGCTTCCTTCTGCGTTCTTCTGGATTTGTAGGCTTTAAAATGTAAATTGGGGTACATTTAACCTCTTTTGTCAAACAGCGGTTATACAGAATCGTATTTAAAATATAATTCTATGTTCATTTTCGTTTAATATTTTGATTAATAAGATAGTAGATACATCTAAGGACAATGCAGCCAAAGTATTTGGCCATATTAACTCTTCCTCTCAAAGCTAACGAGAAGACCGTCTCTCGCTGCAGAAAGGAGGGATGGTCTAGTCATGATTTTTTTATTAGTTTTGTTTATTTTTTATTTTGTATTATCATTTTATTATTATTTTCGTCTATTTAGTTTATTTATTCACTTTTGTATTCATTTGCCTCGCTAATCGCCAGTAGGTACTTCACTTTTTCTTTGATGTGTCCTTTACTTGTTTAGCGCAAACAAATTAAATATCAATGAATCTGTAGTTGTATTCACTCATAAATAATTTTGCTTTATCCTTGATTAATTTTCCATGAATAATTATGTGAGTGGTCTCTGCCAACGAGGAAAACCGTTTCTCCCGGCACCTCGGGAGAGGTGGTCAGATGTCATGACTTCAGTTTTCAACCCGATTTACAGTAAATATTGTCTTGAAGCGAATATCGACCAGTTTTTCTGAATCAGCATAGAATTCTGAACATATAGGTTTGTTCTGATAAAATAAGCAATGTCTATATTAGTTTTAATAGCCATTTTATATTAGGTCGACCGCGTCACCCGGGTTTACCCTATCACGATCTGCGATGCAATGTCCTTTTGTTCTCGTATCAATCTAAAGAAGGACAGGAGAATCGTCTCCCATCGAGAAGATATAAGTACCCACCTACAGTGAGTAAAAAAAGTATTGGCACACTTTTTAAAATCGCATAACTTTTTTAGAATTGGTCCAAACGACATGAGTTTTTTTTAGAAGGTAGAAGGATTACTTTGCTAAGTGACGTGTTTCGTAGTTTTGAAAAAAATGCAGTTTGTCGGAATAGCAAAAAAACATAGAAAGGGCAGTTTTTTCAACTTTTTTTTCTGAGCCTGTAATGAAAATTCAAAAAACCCGTTTGTAAATTTAAGTAAGCTGTATACATGCTGAAAATTTCATCAAAATCGGTTAACGGTGCTCTGAGTTACAAACGTTTAAAGATCGCAGAGTAAGGTCGAAAATCACTTGATTTCGGGAATTTCGCGATTTTCGACCTTATTCTGCGATCTTTAAACGTTTGTAACTCAGAGCACCGTTAACCGAATTTGATGAAATTTTCAGCATGTATACAGCTTACTTAAATTTACAAACGGGTTTTTTGAATTTTCATTACAGGCTCAGAAAAAAGAGTTGAAAAAACTGCTCTTTCTATGTTTTTTTGCTATTCCGACAAATTGCATTTTTTTTCAAAACTACGAAACACGTCACTTAGCAAAGTAATCCTTCTACCTTCTAAAAAAAACTCATGTCGTTTGGACCAATTCTAAAAAAGTTATACGATTTTAAAAAGTGTGCCAATACTTTTTTTACTCACTGTATGTATTATTTTCGGTATAAGAAAAGTGGCACGTAAAGGACACAGTCACCTGGTGAACAAGGAGCTGGAAGACCTCCCGGACCATCGTAACGCACGGCGCTTGTTACATCCCCTTTCAAGGAGTCCGCGGAATCAAATCGAGTGGCTGTTACAGAGCGGCGCTGAAGAAAGCGAGCGTAAGATAGACGTAACGAGTTGTTCGCGACAAGACCCGTCGCCGGTAGGTAGTCAAGGCATTATCCCCGACGGCTTTTGATCTTAATCTAAATTGCTGAAACTTCCCGTGAAAGAGGATAATTCAAAGCCACCTCTCTTCCGCGGCCCGCGTTCCGTCGAGCAAATTTGCAAATGACGGAGTGGAAAGATCGTCTGTTCCTCCCCCCTCCGGCCAGCCGCAATTAGCCATGCCGAAGGGCATGATCGATGCCGATTCGCCTAGCACTTTATCAACCGCCGATTTCCGTTTTCTTTGTCCCCGAGCACCGACGACTTCACTGATCGATTATAACGTCCACCTTGAGCTTCGCCGAGGAATCCTGCTGCGAGTCTATTTCATAGTGGGACGGAAACCGCGCGAAGTGGAAAACAGATGTTTACCCCCGAGACACTTATCGATTCCACCCCCGCGGGAAACTTCGCCCCACTTCCCTGAAATTGGCGTATCTTTCCAAACATAACCGAGCTACCGAAGTTTTTGAGGCGCACGTTCCCCCGCGGCGACTGCGACCGATGTTTATCAGTGTCCACTTTTCTTCGAGTGCGCTGATTTATACGGGATATTCGAGAAGTCGAAGCCCGTCTCGGTGAAATACAGCAGACGTCGATTCACCGCTCAAAAGACTAACGTTACTTTCATGTTGACTGTAAAACGCGGGGAATAGGTCAATCCCCTATAAATCTCTGCTACCGATAACTCTCTTATCCCTATCTGAAAAAGTGTTGCAAGTGGATGCAAATTCCTCAGCGCGAAAAGGAAGCACGGAAGTCGGGCGAGCTGCTTTATTGACATTATCGCCAAAACGAATCCCCAGTGAAAATTGAGAGTAGGTACCTCGTATTTTGTCCTTAATTCGGAGAGCTGAAACATCGCGTAGAATACTCCACCGGTAACAGTGTTTTCGAGCCGAGCCCCCGGAAGAACTGGACCGGCCGATGGAACAAAAGCGCGCTGGCCCTGTTCGCGAATAAATCGGCCTGGTATCCGAGGTTATTCTCGCGGCCAATCTCGTAGCACGCGTACCGCGAAAATACATATGGTGTCGACGGAGCCGATAACCGAACGCTTGACAAACGCGTCTGACAGTAAGATAATGCCGGGGAGCAGCAACAGCATCTTCCACTCCCGTTCTCTCCGCAAATAGAGATTAGATATCCGCTTGAACGGCGCGCGGTGCTCGACGGATGGGATCCGCTCTAACGTCCTCGAGCGTTTCGACGCGTTCGTTCCCAGCAACGCCTACGATGCCTACACCCTACGCAGAGGATCGTCACGTCGTTTTTCATTCTCCTCTCATCGCCAGTCGCTCCAGTTTCAGCTCTCCCCGACGGCTCTCTCGAGGCACGCCCGAGATAATCACTCCAAGAGGATGAAAGGATCTTTCCCGCCCCGCTCTTCGGTAATGCCGGACCCTTAGCGTCGGATACGCCTCACGGGGGGAAGGTCACGACCTGGACGGAGGCTCTTCTATTTGGGGAAGAGGGATCTGGTTTCAGATGTGCTACCCAATAGCTATCAGAGTTACTGTCAATGTATCGGGCGCTAGATTGGTTGGCCAGTTTCGTAGAAAAGATGATTTGGAATAATTCATTTGGTAGCCGTCTGACAGGTGTTGGTGGGATTTAATTTGATTTCTGGTGCGCGATAGGTGGAGTTACAGGGGCCGTAACTTGGAAAGGGTAGAATTTGAATTGGGAGATCAGTGGAAAAGGGGCACATGTTTATACAGATTTTTTGTTATTTGCAGTGTCAAGTACTGCCCTCTTTAGTTAAAATGTCCTATCTAGCATTTTGAAACAACCGAGAAAACTGAGATTTTATCATTTACTTTCTACCATACTTATTTTCCTTCATTCAAATTAAAACATGTTGTCATTATTTTGTAATAGCCTAATATAATTTTTTGTATCAGGTGTACCGGCAGGGAATGTTTTATTAACGTGCCAATTAATTAATTGTTTTAGATAAAATGTTTTAACCATTTTAAGAGAAGTTAGGTTAAATACATTAAACTGTTTATAAATCTTTACGAAGCACGTAGAGTTTTCTAACTTCACTTAAAAGGTAAAAGACGCGTGGAACTTCAAATATTTCAGCATATCTCAAAAAATGAAAAAATGCTAGATAGAACAGTTTAGAGGGTAGAGTAGCTCCTGCAGTCTAGCATCCAATTCAACAATTTCTAGCACTGTGGCATGTACCCTTTTCTGAACAGAAGCATGTTAAACATTTTCAATCATCGAGGTGTGATGAAAGTGAAGAAAGACAAGAGCTTCAACATATCGATGAATGGGTAGATCGAATAAAATTTTTTTATACAGTTGAGATGTGTACAACATAATACACTGTTATTGTACTAATTCAAGGTGAGATGCAATAGAAGGTGTGAAAGCACATGACTTTAGGGGCCAAGAATTTATATTACTTGCCACTTATCGTCTGACTCAATTATCAGTTATAATAATTACAAATTTAGTATCTACCCCTCAGAAAGTTATTTTTCCTACAACTTGTGTCTCCTATAAATTTATAATATTGTGGCATGTGCCTGTTTTCCACTGAGCCCCTCACTTTCGTAAGGGCTACAGTAGAACCTCTGTTATTATAATTAATAAAGAGAGGCATGACTGTTGGTATAGCAGACGAGTACTTATCGACTGTTATACTTTAACTTGGATTACATCAAAGAATCGCTTAGTGAACTCCTCTTGTTAAGAGAATAAACGGCGCAAGTTCCGGGGATGGAGGAAAATTATCCGAGCACTAGACACCAAAATCTTATAATGATTGTTAGTGGCTGTCTCTGGGTCCCAGAGTTTGCCTCTTATTATTAGATCGATCAACTTCGATCGTCCCTCTGTAGCTCCAGCTTTGTCTCGTTAACTATCGAAAGCGTAACCCCCGATTCGCGCGACGAGATGCTAGCTTATTTCGGCCTCGCATCGGCTTTCGATTCGAAATGGAATCGATGCACGCTAATAAACGGCCACTTGCCTTTGAGCTGCTTGACCAACTCGACCGAGCGGAGCGGGCTTTGGGCGATTCGTGGACAAAGGAAAGAGAGCTTTCGTGTTTGTAGAGACTCTTAGTTTGATTGACCGTCCACGGTTCCCCTGAATGGTATCTTTGACATCTGAGCCTGATAATGACGATGACCCCGGCACGTCGATCTTTAAAATTAAGGAACCGAAGTATAATATTTGCCGAGGGTAAGGGAAAAACTTCTGTCGGTGACTGTTGTCGCTCGAGTGACTAATTCTGACGTTAAATATCGTGTGACCACTGGAGAGTTAAATAATTCAGAATTTCAATGGTCCCCCAATCAATGCTTAACCCCTTGCATACTAAATTAAGTTGTCTGTTTCTGTGCTATCTGCACTGCCCGAACTACTATGTACTCGCATATTCATATGAATCATCATCAGTGTTTTCTAAGGCTAACATATCGCCCATATCGCTGTTACAGAAGTAATTATCTATTTCTTTGGATATAGAAGCGAGCTTGAGCCATTGTTAGCACGAAATGGGCTAATACAATTTAAGATTCCACGAATAAGGCTGAATACTATTTAAACTGATAAACAATTCGAGGAGAATTTTAAAGAAGCCTGTACTAGAAAAATCGCCATCCACTTTGGTTTCATGTAGACTCAATACACTTCTTTGGTAAGATAATTAAAAAAACTTGATAGTTGAAGGAACGTGTTAATAACGTATACTTAACGTCGATCGAGCTTTGTTGTAACGAACGATATCTCCTATTGGCATGCAAATTTTCGTATCAACCGGGACGATACTCCTTTGTATAATAAATAATCGCTTCTTGGCAGTCGTTCGCCTTTCGCAACGACCGTTACGAAACTCGTGGAAAAACAGGAAAATTTCTTCGCTATCTACTGTTCCACCGATAACGCGCGCATATTTATCGTTTCCATAGCGAAACGCAGATCCACACTTTACATAATTGCACATACAAAGTACGAGTGTTTTGACCCCCCCCCCCCCCCCCTACCAATTACTTCACAAATTTATCAGCAACTCGCCGAACAATTATTCGACGAATACCAATGGGACAGAAGAGGATCTTCCGTTTAACAGATTAATCGCTGCCTTACACTCTTTATAGGTGCGAAACCACGGTGAGATTTTAGACCGGACAAAAATCTCAGCAACAACTAAATTTTAAAGATGCAAAACCACGACGAGATTTTATATGAGAATTTTCTACCGCCAGACAAAAATCTGAGCGACAAGAAAACGGAAATAATGAAAATAAGAGAATAATAATAATGGAGATTAAAGTCCCATGTGAGCCACGATATTTTTGTGTCATCGTGGATTTCCATCTTAAAGAATAGAAATACCACGAATTAAAATATCACGAAACTTGTCTCGTGAGAGTATAATTTCACGAAACTAATGAGAAAATAATGGAGATACAATAAAATAATGAAATAACAGTCTCGTTAGATTAAAGTGTCATGCGAGGCACGATATTTTCGTCTCGTCGTGGATTTGCGTCTTATAAATTCCACCAAGCCATGCAAAACGACTCTAACATCAAATAAATCTGTCCTAATGGATTTTTCGCCACAAACTTTTATTTAACACCATTCCTAACAGAACACGCGAGAAGTGAAGTTCCTATTTCGAAGCAACGTTTCACCGCCTCGATCCGCAGTGATTTACTAAACAAGAATACTTTTAATATCTCCGCTTACCAGCCTTACAGACGTCCGCGTCTAGATCGTCGCTGATGGCGTGCGGGAACTTAGCGTTGAGCAGCTCCTCGACGGTGAACTTGCGTCTGTGCCTCGCGGACACGCTCTCCCTGAAATCGGCATCGACCGCCCGGCAATCGGCGTATCGGCTCGCCAAGCAGAGGACCGTGATGACCGATAGTAGTCTCATCTCGAATATCGCCGATCGTAGAAACGACAAACGAGTTGGTTTCCCTATACCAGCGGGCCCATCGGCGACCGATCCGTACTACCGTCTGCACCGATACATTTGCCACTAATCCTCGTTCACCCTCCTCGGTCACCTTCGAGGTACGGTACGTTCCACTAGCGAACACGCGAACCCACCACAACCGCCACGCGGCAGCGACTTTCTCGGCGAGAGGAGAAGCCACCGATCACATCTCCGGACCAGGGTGCCGAGACCCTTGGATTACAGGCGCGGGCGACCCCTCAGCCGGGCCGATCGGACCGGCGGTGTCCTTGGTCGGAGGAAGAAGAAAAAAGAACAACAAAGCAATTGATCGCGACCAGACGGATAGGGGCTGGATGATAAAAAGTGGCTCGCGTCGATTCCTCGCGCCTTTACCCCCGTTCACGGTCAGCGGTCTGCGAGACGAGGGTGCGGGCCAGGGAGGGGGTGCGCGAGAGATGATCTACGATCGAAGGTAGCCGCGAGGCTGACCGCGTGCCATCCGTCCGATCGCTTCGGGAACGTAATCGCTACTGAGCTTCGGATTCGCGGGCGATCCGCGCGACTTCACCGGCTGCGTACGTCACCGGTCACGATAAGAGGAAGAGAATCGCGAGGAAGGCAGCGGGAGCGCGGTCAAAGTTCGTGTAACAGATTAGAGGACGGATTGCCGGCGGCGGTCGTCCTTGCGTGGAGAACGTGGAGAACAGACTGATCGTCCCTCGCGGCCGACACGACGCGTCGTTCGAAAGCGCGCGCTCGTACTGGCATTAAGTCGAGAGAGGGATAGAGGAGGAGGGGGATATGTATGTATATCTAGAGGGGATGCCGGGGGGGGAACAAGCGGTCTCCTCCCTCGCAAACCTGCACGGCACGAGGGTGGCCGAGACACTGACCGAGCTTCCGTCGCTCGGGCACGAGCGAACCCTAAAGAATCCTAGCCACCCGAAAAACACTTACGCCGCTCGAGCCTCGGGCGAGCTGGCCGTTGCCGATCACACTGGTCGTCGCGGGTTTCTGTTACAGAACGGGAACTCGGCGCTTTCGAATGTCCCGGGGGAATTAAATGAATCGCGGCCGGCGGAATTGTAAATAAAGGATGGTCAGGCTTGTGGAAACATCGAAGAACTCGTAGGGGGATAGAAGCTGTGTTCCGGCTAATTAATATAACTGATACTTGAAGCACTTGTAAAACAGGTGTACCGTTACACGTGTGTTTAATGCTGTATGCCCTCTGAAAGATTATTAATTTGTACTTGAATATCTGCAACAACCTTTGCAGGATGTGCCATGAAATGGTTGAAGGAAACAGGTACCTACGTAGGGGAGACCGGGGCTAGTTGATACAGGGACTGTTTGATACAGGCGAATTATCTCGACACCGTATATATATGTAGCTAAAGTTGAACGAGATACGTGAAGTTTATTTTTCAATTCTTTACTGCGATCCAGCGTACATGCGTGAACCTTCTTGACGTTAACAATCGTTTTTTAACTATTTTCGTTTATCTAGAGAAGAAGTAAATAGTTTTAATACTATATATTTTATAGTATTTTCTCGAGTTGTCGCTTAATATCTGTTAAAAAGGAGAGGCCAAAGTATATTTTGGCATATTTGTTATTAAGTAATTAATTCAAATAAAAATGAAAAAAATTGAGAGCAGAATAACGTATTAACTAGCCCCGCAGTGGGGTAAATCGATACACTTTGCTTTCGTCGAAATAACATTTTTTCATTCATTTTGTATGTATTTTCTCAAGTTGTCGCTTACTATCTATTAAAGAGGAAGGAGCAAAGTAGATTTTGGCATATTTTTTCTTAAGTAATTAATTCAAATAGAAATGAAAAAAATTGAAAACAGAATAACGTATCAACTAGCCCCGGGCTCCCATACTACTAAATATCCTCGATACAGACACGTGACAAATTTGAAATTGAATTGTGCAACGTCGAAGCAATTTCCCAGATTCCAGGTTCTCTCACCTAAATAAAGCGCTGAGAGTAAAAACGGACGAAACCACGTTGAAAACAATTAATTCTTCCTATTTTATTCTACGATCAGTAGAACCAATTGGAATACACTATTGCTACTAGGGTAAATCTACCATTTGTGGCCACTTTAAGGTATTGTACCAGTTTTGGCCGCTTCTAAAAAAATATAATATTTTTCCGTTTAAGTAATAAATGTAGCCACATATTTCTGTCGGTATACTAAACAAAATATTTATGACGTGAAATTCTCCACATAATAATGATCTGCAAGCAATTTAAAAATAAGATAATCACGTAAATGGCCAAAAACTGTGCAATGGCCCGTTTTTGTTCTCAGTGCCAGAAATATAAGTACAGAATTGGGTGTTGTAATTTTCAATCGCGACCCTGGTAATTAATTAATCCTCCACTATCCTCAACGATCTTGAATGATGTTTCTTCGGTAACCCGCAGGCCAGACTACTTAAAAAGCGTGTGCAGAAGGTCAATGACGTCGCTTACCAGTGGATATTGATAAATATTCCAAAAGTGGCGGGGACCGTCGCCCACGGAAACACGTGTTTCATATCCCACGCAACGACCTGTATCGGTCAAGTATCGGATTACTGTCATGGGATCACCCTTTAGGAACCCTGCCCGTCTATCCGAGGGTAAGTGCATGTCGACGCTGCACAGAAACCCTCCACGAGAGAATAATCTCTGAAGGTAGGTACGAGGGAAAAACCGAATTCTCTGTCAACGTCACGCACGAACGAGCAGTACGCGTTACACGATAGGCCACCGCCAAATGGAAAGCAAATGAGCGGCCCAGCAGAAGCTGAAAGGAATCCAGCCCATCTGATTTCGCGCGCTAAAATCGAGCTACGAGGCACAGTGTCTGCGAGGAGAGCAGAGAATATCAAAGGGACTTTCTACCTTAACGGTATCGAAATTGACGAAATTTAATTTAAACCGAGCACCCAGATTTCAAAATCAGCAAACGTTTAGAGGTTTAGGGGATGAAGAGGCTATATAGCATCGCGGATGAAATCTTGTGACGGTGCGTCAAAGTGAAAATAGTTTATAAAATTCTTTTCGCTAGCTCGGTAGAATTAATCCAGAATTAGGATTAATGGGGCATTCTGGTTAGACGATTTGAGAAAATCGATTATTTTTTTTATAACATTTTTCGAAAGTAGATATCTTCAAGAATGTACTATTAAATTTTCATTGAAAAATTCTAATTATTTTCGCTTCTACGTAGGTATTTTGTAGGGAGCGCAGAGCCTCGACCACCATACATAAAAACTTTGAACGCGTTTTTCTAGGAACGGCATTTTTTCACATGGTGCAGGTAAAATCTCAAAATCTATCGAACCGATTGCTTTATAAATTGAACTGATTATTCTGCACACCTATACCTCTGGTCGGTACTACAACCAAGTATTTCTGTTGAGTCTAACCTACTTTTAAAATCGAAAATAGCACAGTAAACACAGCCAAAATACATTGATTCTTGTATTTTGCCCACCATTTTGTTAATTTTAAGGATAAATTATTTATTCTAGTACGGGCCATAGCGACTGTCATACTGATCAAGAATCTGTTTGTATTTTTGGTTTTAAATAAGTTCAACTGCTGAAATCACCTGCACGAGCGAGGCATGAATTTTTAAACACGTCATCAAAATCGCCATCAAAACCATTTTAGAAGCAATAATTTTATAACTTTTATATTTTTTATTTACCGTAGAAATGTAGTTTAATCGATAGAAAGAAGTTTTATTCCATTACTATAATTCCTGTCTTCGCAATAAATTCCTGAAAATCGCTGAATTTGTCGGCGCGCTAACCAGAATGACCCCTTAATCACTACGGTAGATGAATAAATAATATGCAATACACAAGTCGCCGTATATAATCCTCCAGAAACTAGAATAATCTCCCTTTAAAAGATTCACCAAGTTTCGTAGAAGATCACCGTCGCCACTCTCGGATAGAATCATAAGAAATAATCAAAATTTAAAGCAGACGGATCGGAAACGCCAAAACTTTCAAGTTTTTATATATCGAATTTAATCGGGCTTGAAGCGACACGCGGAAGCTCGAAATATTGCCTGAGAGTTATAGTAGATTATAAGGGTTTAAATAAATGGAGCCCCGGCCCGCGGGATCCAGCGAGTATCCGTTACATAATGAGCCGCTGTACGGGCGCAAACTTTACTACAATTAGCGTGAAATATTTTAAACGCCCGTGCGTATTTCCGCGATACCGTTGGACCCTCCTCGCCCGTGGCTGGGCGAGCTCGGAAACGCCGGTACAATTAACGCGGAGGGTTTTAAATTTATTTGCACGACGCTGCAGCGGGGAAGCAGCGGCCGGGGATCTCCTTGGCAAATCGTTGCCGAGGAAACTTTTCTGAAAATCCATGCCGCGGAACGAGACCGCGGTAGCCGGCAAAAGTTTTCTGCCCGCGCGATCTCTTCTTCCGCCTTCGGCCCCTAATTTCCCTGCACTAGCGGAAAACTCGAAAGTCTTCACCTTCCGTCCCCCCGATCGCGGCTGTCTGCCCCGCCGGGGTGAAATAATTACCGCGGAGAGCCTCCGCGCGATCCAAGTATCCCGCGTCGTTGCGGGGATCATCGACCACGGGCATTAATTAAAATCGCTTCCGCTCTTTTCTCCTGACACCCCGTCAAGTGGAAGTTCCAGCGAGCAGGGCACTTTATTTCGGGCTCCGAAGATGAGCTTGACGAGGTGATTAACAGGTGTTTGAGAATCCCGTTGATTCGATGCGCGAAGTTATCGAAATACTCGCCGTTTCTGAAGAATCGCCAAGGGATCGTTGCGTCGTGATTTTAATTCTTCCGCGGGTGTGCGATGCATTACGCGAGTTTATCGTGGATTGGATAAGAGAAACGAACGAAACGCGAAGGAGAGGCGGGCGACGGGGGATAAAGGGAGGGCGGGGGCGGAAACGGCGAAACCGACGGGGGAACGAAAAAGCAGCGCGTGCGGCTGGTTTAAACGAGCTGCCGACGAGTAATTAATCAGCGTTAACACGCACTCGTCGGTGCGCGGATAATGAAGCCGATTAGATGCGCGTCTGGAGGCTTTCGCCTCTCCCAGACCTGGCCTCTCGTTAGACGATCCCGTTTCGCCGATACCGCGGAAGAAAGAATCCTTCGAGAATCTACGGCTGGGTTAGCCGTCGTTTGCAAAGCCTAACGATACACCTCGTTGAAATAAATTTAATATTCCGACACGTCGTGCTACGTGGTCGGCCGGCTGAAGATTCTGTGCCGGCAGTGTTCTTCAATTCCGTGGAGACGAGAAATATTCTCCGCGCTGGCGGGGGTCGATACGAATTTAAAGGAAGATAAAACACTGTGTTTGCCGTCGTTTTGGCGCTGGGAATTTCCGCGAAATTGATTTGAAGTTATTGCCTCGGGTCGAGGGCGAGGGAGGCGATGGTTTTTGTATCGGCGCACCGATATTCTCGCGGGGTGGTTTTCCAATCGGAAACGAGGTTGAAGAACACTGACGTGCTGGGCAGATTATCTTACCAACGATGTGGGAGTATATCTCTGGTATTACCGGTAGCTTCGCGAAGTTACGAGAGGATATTCAGATCGATCATTCCGGTCGGATATTTTCTGGTAATAGAGCACGGAGGCGCGTAACGATGCAGCCGCGTTAAACAAGTACCGCGAATGACGGGTCTTTCGATACTGGATTGAGAGACGAACTTTTACAGTTTCGATGATTTCAGGAAGAATTAATTGCATTGTAATCTGAGTAGTTATATTGTTCGCCATTGTGGACATCGTTTTCTAAGTGAAAATCCACGCATTGCGTTTGAAATAATGCAAGGGGGCTTGACGAATGAAAATGGAAACAATCAAACTCAACAAATGTATTCTACAAGTAGAAATACAGAAAATCATTCAACAGGCTTATAATTCTACGTCACAGTATTTTTCGAGCTATGTGATAAAATCAGTGGCGGATTTAACGGGCCACCGGTGAGCAGTTGCCAGCTGGGTCCCTACTCGGGAGCCCCATCCCACGGCCCCGTCTTCCAAAAAAAATTATGGTTTTATCTAAACACTATATTTTTTTCTTCTGTACTACTATACTTGTTACAAGGGAACCCGCGCTCAAGACAAGAACAACGGTGTGTTTCATTCGGGGCCTATCGACTCTTTAAACGGGTGAAAGCTAACCTCAAAGTTAAATAGGCGCTTCCACTTTTTCGCGTATTTCTTCCAAACTACAACAAACAGAAAAAAATGTTTCAAACAAGAGTTTAATGGTGCGATGAACACTGCAAACTTGAGTTAAGAAAATGTTGAAAAGAGTTTACGAAAATGGACCTGAACGAAAAGAAACTTTTTTTTTCAAAATTTTGTGAACGCAAGTTTGCAGTGCTCATTGCACCATTAAACTTCTGTTTGAAACATTTTTTTCTATCTGCTGTAGTTTGTGAGTTATACGCGAAAAAGTGGAAGTGCCTATTTCACTTTGAGGTTAGCTTTCCCTCCTTTAAAGGGCGATAGGGCCCGAATGAAACACACCGTTGTTCTTGCCTTGAGACACTGTATAAACCCAAAAGGTTCCGTTCCAATCGGTGAGTAGTGTCGGTTCGCGGTGTTCCCTTGTTAGTTCGTTTTTAGTAAAGTACCTCTTCATTTTCCCGCCAAAATGGGCCCGTCAGAATGTTTGCCACCGGGGCCATTTTTCTTAAATCGGCCACTGGGTAAAATATTTATTTTCAGTTTCACTCAATGGACGTATTAATACAGTTTACTGCTTTCATTCTAAGCACGTTAAACATTCAGTGTTCCTGCTAAATATTAGGATATAAATTCTGCGATGACTGACTTTATGTGTAAAGCATTGAACGCCAAAGTGCTCGTTTTTGCGTATCCCTTCGCGAATAGTGGGGCCCTATGTCTTGCGCCTTGAACAGTTGTGAATTCTAAAAAAGGACATGCCATGCCTTTTTGTGCTGAAATTCCAGACGCACCTCGTCTGATTTCGCAGAAGTGATGTGCACCACAGTGCAAAAAGGGAACGGAATCGAGCGCGATGCAACACACGGCCCTATTCATTAACCTAACTCATCGCTCGTCACAGAGCGATCATCGCGCGTCGAGCGTACGAGAAATACCTTTGTCCAACTTTAATCGTCTGGAAACACCGAATTGGATATAAAGGACGCCTATGTTCGATCTCGTAACCTGTACAATTATAAAAAGATGCGTGGCCACTGATCTGCACCGATTTTTCTGTGACGAATCAATGTTAACTTAGGAAATACATATTAACTTCGATCATTCAACGATTTTTGGGTAGTATAAATGATGACAGCCATTCCACAGGAAGCAGCCGTTAGCTATATTATACTCGTTCAATAACGAAAAATACAAACAGAATTCGAGTACTTGAGGAAGACGTATAAAAACTCATGATTTAGTATGCGCCAGTCTTTATGATGTAATTACTCACTCAGAATGGACTGCTACGAATGTTATACGACATTTCGTTTTGGTCGATATAATGAAGTAGGAAAGAAGCATAGTACAGTGAACTTCACGTAGAACCTTATACTAAACACTGACTACACGTGCATATATAAGGACTACATCATGATTATAATTGAAATATGTCACGATTATTATATTCTTAATGGACACCCGTAGCAAGCAAACTTCTAACAAATAACCACTTTTCGTAGACATTTTATATCTAATTTATACACATATACATATCGGACGAAAGCGTAAACAGAAATTCGAGAAATTACTATCTCTGTGCATGCGAGATGTGTTTATAGGGGAAACAACAATACGAGAGATCCCTTTTATATGCTACGATCTCGTCGTAATGCTATGACCAATATGTGGAGCAAAGAGGTGCGGAGAATAACTACCTAGAACTATTTTATGATTAGTGAGTCAATAATTAGTAAATCTACGTTCCAATATCGTTCTTGGTTTAAACTGCGCTTTGAACTACTCCCAGCGCAATCTAGTGGCGCCACGTGGCAACGACGTCGCGCTGAAAACCCAGATAGCACACATCATAAAGAACGACCATTTCATTTTACATCCGTTTTTGATCTGAACGTCTTTACAATACGATTTAGACGACTTGGCTGTATTTCCGAAACCCCCATGCTCCGAATAGACTGAAATTTTGGAAACAGTTTCATTTTGCATAGAAATAATGTTTGCGAGAAGGATTTTCGGCGATTTTGACCCACCTGTTTATGGCGTCCTAGGATCCAATTACCATTTTAGAGTCACATGCGACGTTACCGGTGAAGTCTCAAAGCAGATTATAACGCCACGCGAGGTAGGAATTAGAATTCAACGCGGGTAAAACTAGGTCATTTAAAGCCCGCGATTTACGAATGATTCTGGTACTTAATGCTGCAATTTAAAAATCATTATATACACGTATTTCGTTCAACCACAGAGAAAGAAGGACCACAAGAAGACAAGAACACACGACTTTTAACCTTGCTGTCCTATTTGGGTTTATTTAACGCAAAACAAATGTATTTAACATGAAAATTTATATACAATGTAGGCGTTTGGCGCTCGGACAGGCGGCCTATGGCAGGACTCTCCAGCGTAACACGAAAAAGGGTCAGCACCGTTCCCAACAGTGCCCCAACACCGTGGGCAACGGTGAAGGGGCCCGTCACGCGCCTGCTTCCCCTTCCAATCGTTAGCTATGACGATGTGTGTCACTAAACACACGTCGTGTGGAGCGTCCAAGCTCGCTGGAGGACGGAGACGCTGGTCTGTTATAGTCGCCTAGTCGACTTTACGCGTACCCAGCGTTGTGGGGAAATGCCGCATGGTCTGTTCAGAGTGGGTGAAGTTACGCAAGCTTTAAACCTTCTTGTCGACAAGATTATCATAAATATAATGGTTAATTACCCACTGTTGATTACAATAGTATTATCATCAATTTTATTTATTATCATTAATTTTTCTAATTGTTATCTATCATTAATCTATTATCATTCATTTAATATAATGTATTTTCATACAATAGAGATAATTAAATTTCAACGGACAGTTTTGTCATTCTCTTTCCCTCATTATTCTTCTTTCCCCTGTTCCACCTTTGTTGATCTTTCAAGATCATACCAGCTTTTGGGAGCATCTTTTATTTCTTTGATATATCTTCATCATAAAATCTGCGCTAGATTCCATCATCGACTAAATGAATAGTGTTCCTAGTTAGGTGGCAACTCTTAATTGGGCGTTTGGACCTCCGGAGAATCCGCTTGAAGGCCACCCGGGTGCGAATCCTGGCACCGCGGCTTTCCTCCTTTTTCAGCTTCTACAATGAACAATATTATTTGTGGAAGACTTTAGCTTTTTATAAAGTAACCGCCGGGCCTTACAGCATATATGTACATATCTACTCTATCCTATACATTGTCGATGTCCTTATCAAGGAAATACTCAGTAGATAAATGGAAGGCAGTCACAGATATTTAAAATAATTATATTTAAAACTGTGTATAAAAGAAACGCGATGTATCGGACAATAAGCAACGATCAAGAAGTCGCCGGATCAAACGAACGAGTATATTCTTACATATCTCGTTCAGTGTAATATGTTAACGAATAAATACACTGCAATAGAAATAGGTAACTAAATTACTTAATGGACCCTTTAAGACGTGAATAGCAAGAAAATGGAATCGACTATCATCTCTATTTTTACGATTGAAATTATCATTCTCTTTGGTGGTGTGCGTACGTATAGTAATGATTATAGAGAAACTATAAAATTTTTAGAACTCTGACGAATCAAATACCATGTACACTTTATATTATATTTTATCTTCTGAAAGCGTGGGCGCTTGACGATTCCAATAATCAAAGACTTTTTTCAAAATTGCGTGTTTCTACCACTATACTCACCTTTTTCGCGATAAAATTCAAGCAACACAGCTCCAATTCCTAGAAACGTATAACATTGTAGATACTTTGACAATTATCAAACATTGGGAAATATCAAATAGAGTGTTACTTACTTTAAGGGAATGTTTAATACTAATATTGTGAATTGAATCCACGCTATCAACTTTGATGCCACTTTTTAACAACGTTATGCAACGATCTTTTAGTACACTGTCAGAATAAGTGACCGCTAAATCTAGAAGTTCTTATTGAAAAAACAAAGGACAGTTTATAAAACATGTTTCATTACATTGTGAAAAAAAGCATTAAATACGTACCATGGACATTCTCTGGGGGTAGATGGACCTGATCTGTGTACAAATATTCCAAAAATGCTCTATACACGTGGTAAGAAAATTCGTTCTGTTCTATGACACTACAAATAATAGTTGATCAGCAAACTCCACATATATATATATATATATTAACTGATTTACCTCTGATTATTCTCAGCACAATGTTCTTGAAGCATATTTCTAAAGTACTGGGAACGTATCTTCAAAATAGCCTTATGTACGTGAATAGACTGGCCTCCCACACGTATAGTCAGATCACTAGTTGCCTTGAACAGACGGACAAAATGAACTACAAAAATAGTTAAACATTTGTATACCATCATACGCGAGAAATACGTACGTCATCATCAAATGCTTGTCTCAGGTGATCCGTTATGCTGATTTCTTCTTCACTGGAGACAATTAACGGCTGATGCATGACGCTACACAATGCGAGATGCGCAAAAGCATCATGCAAACATTCAAACGGAGTGCATGTTGGTACTACAAGGTTCTGTCCTATGCACTGTCCCCACACAAATACCCGATTATGTTCACACATAGCGACACTTATGTTATCGAAAGGGGAAGCCGCCACATCCAATATTCGTCCCATTTCTCCCACGTGTAGCTGAAAGCGCATTCGTTACTTTGAATTTATCAGTATAATCGCCACACGTTATTTTACCTTAACCGGAGTCCAGCAATTTATTGTATGACCAAGGCCCAGTTGTCCGCAAGTGTTGTCACCCCAAACATAGAGGACCCCCTCGTTGCTGAGTGCAAGAGTGTGTGATTCACCGCAGGCTATTTTCTCTGCAAGCATACGATGTTAGTGTTTGGAACAATTTGGAATGCACGTGGCAACACAGAAATTCAGTAATACAATACCTATTACAACGTCGGTAGGTATCTGAACTTTACGTACACCATCCGTTTCATTACAATCTCCTTGCCCCAATTCACCACTGGTGTTACAACCCCAACTGTAAACCTCTCCCTCGGATGTGATTGCCATACTCGATTCAGAACAGCAACGGATATAAACAATTTTTTTGCCAAGGAATATAACACCCACCTTCTCAGATACATTTTCAGTCGAGGACTTGCCACCATCTACTTGCCCATACTCATTCTTACCCCATGCATATACCTAAACATTATCATCCCTCGTTATATAATCTATAATTGTTACTGAGAACTGCACTTCTCTTAATTCTAACTTTTCTCTCTACCTTGCCATCGTTTGTGAGTGCTAGGGAATGATATGGTCCACAGGCTAGATCAATAACAAATGTCTCACTTGGATATCCTTCCATAAGAGCCGGTGTCAAATCTAGGGGAGTTGGTTCATATCCATGTATATTACCGTAACGCCTTCCCCATGAATATACCTTTCGTACAATTCAATTTATTAATTATGATAGCATCGAAAAGTACTTCGAAAATCTAGCAGTAAATACCTCTCCTTTCTCTGTAAGGGCGAAAGTTTCGTCTACTGCATACACAAAGGTTTTCATACCTTTTCCAGACAATGCGTTAACTTCTGTTGGACAAAGACTACTACAAGTATTACCGGTTCCAAGGCAGCCGGGTATATTGCACCCTAATCCATATACTAGTCCATCCTTCGTTACAATTAGAGCTGAGCAGCCGCAATTGCCTGTTTCATAATACAAAACGTTAGAACGAATAATTCTGTTACGAGTGAGGTACAAGTAGAAGCTGCATTTCATCTGGCAACGTAAAAGGAGAACAAGGACATAAGAAGAAGAATTTACAAAGTGGCATTAGTTACCATGTACCAACCAGCAGCCTTAGCCGTGATGAAAACACAGGTTCTCGCTAGATCACAGAAGTTAAACCATCACGGGGCGGGTACTGGGGAAAGATGGGTGACCACCTTTCTCCCGGTGTGCCGCTGCTGCTGGGGGGACCCGAAGAAGAGAGAGGAGAGAAAAAGATATGAGACTCCTATAGTTCGTTGGGCAATATAAGCGAAATGCTTGAAACGCCATCCTGTTTAACAGGAAAAACAATAAACCTAACCTAAACCTTACCATGTACCATAACCATATGGATCTTCGAAATGAAAGTTGGCTCTAGGGATCTGATGATTCTCCATTTCATCAAATGGCGCATAGTCATCTTGAAGTTCTGATTTGATTCTACAACTAGAGTGTTAGAGGCACCAGCGTTGTTATCAGCTTCAATTGTGAAAGACCTTTGCGTGAGTTCATCTAATTCGGAAAAACTCGGTTCCCGTACCACCGCAGTCATGTGGTTTATGGCGAACTGAAAGCAGTACTCCTCCAATTCCTAGAAACGTATAATATAGGCACTACAGTAATACTCAAACTTTAAGGAACTGCACCTGAAATGTTAGTTACCTTAGCGTTATAGAGAATAGCTGCGTTATACAAAGACATCACGTTACTAACGGTAATGTCTTTTTTTATCAATTGTATCCAGCGACTTTGCAGTTCGCTCTCAAAGTAGGCGTTCGTTAAATCTAAGAATTCTTTCCGAAAACACAAATTATGGTTTGCATATGCTACAGAACATCATAAAAAATGCATTTAAATATTTACCTAGTGCATCTTCTACAGGTACATTGATCTCATCTGTGTATAAATATTCCAAAAATGCTCTATATACTTCGAAGGAAAATTCTTTAAGTTCAATGACCCTACAAACAACCGTTGATTAGCAAACTCCATATACGTGTATGTATTTCAGATTAACGGACCCACCTTTGATTATTCTCTGCCCAGTATTCTTGAAACATTACTCTGAAATGCTGACAACGTATCTTCAAAATAGCCTTGTGAACATGAATAAGACTTCGTTCCACTCGTATAGTGAGATCACTTGTAATCTACAATATATAATACATTTAATTCCATAGAATAGCAAAAAAATCATATTTATTGTTACATGCGAAGACTACTTACTGGATCGTCGAATGCTCCTACCAGACAATCGGTTAGATTTGTTGTTCCTTTACCGTGAACTATTAAAGGTTTATGCATGACATTGGACGTTGCGTAGCATGCGAGAGCATCATACAAGCATCTGTGCAAGGTAAGCGTTGGGACTTTAATACTTTGTTGTAGACATTCACCCCAGATATATACACGATTGTTTTCCCCTATAGCTACACTTATGTGATCGTAACTAGAAGCTGCCATATCCAATACTCTCCCCATTAAGAGCATTTCCAACTGGAAACACATCCATCGGTTAATTATCGAGCAATTTATCAGGATGCATGCAGTACAAAAGTTACCTGTATCGGATTGCAGACTTTGGTGTCTATACTACAACCCAGTTGTCCGTAACTGTTTGCTCCCCAAGTATATAGGATTCCCTTGTTGCTTAGTGCTAGAGTATGCTTATTACCACACGCAATTTTCTCTGCGATTACAAGCGAATGTTATCACTACTTTTGTAATACTTTCTTTAACAAAATAGAATATTACCTATGACAATTCCAGTAAGTTCTGTGATTTTACAAGGCTGTGCTTGATCGTCATAATTTCCAATTCCTAATTGGCCATAGTCATTCTTGCCCCAACCATAAACCACTCCATTAGCAGTGACAGCCATGCTGTAGAACTTTCCACAGCTAATAGAAACAATTCTTTTGCCATCAAATCTAGACTGGACTTTCCTGGGTGTCATTATGAATGGACAAGCAATGCATGGGAACCATTCATGCTTTTCTATACCCCATTCATATACCTACGCATGTTATTTCAGATTATTACGGAGAATTTCACCACTTTTAAGTCCAAGTTTTTACCTGTTTACCTCACCATCGCGTGTTAGTGCCAGAGAGTGAAAGTTTCCACAAGCTATATCGACGACAAATGTATGACTTAGATTCTCTTCTACAAGTGTGGGCATTGCACTAGAATTTATATTGTCAAATTTATTTCCTAGTTGAAAATATGCATTGTTTCCCCAGGAATATACCTATTGTATGATTCACTTGATTAATTGTTGTAACATTAAGAGCTCCATTGAACATTGTGGCACTAATTTAATATACGTTGTTGCACGTAATCTTCAAATACCTTTCCATCCTCTGTGAGGGCCAAAACATGGAAGCTGCTGCTATGTGCAAAAGTTTTAATATTCTTTTTGCATAATATATCAAGTTTCGTTGGTGTCAGTAAACCCCCAAATCCAAAATAATCTTCATTGTTACATTCTAGGGCATACACCATTCCATCATGCGTCACTATTAAAGCTTTTCCACCTGTGCAGCCTATATTAATTAAGTAAGGTCCAACATTAGAATGAATTGTTTAAATTTTGAAGTACTCTTCTCCCAAGTATACAAATACAAATATAAAAAAGCGAGAAGTTATAAAAATTAAATTTTACCATGTACAAGAACCATACGGATGTTTGAAATAAATTCTGGCTTTAGCATACTTAAGATTGGCCAGTTCGTTAAACTCATTGAAATCTCCATCTTAAAGCTCCAATTTGTGGTTCTAGAAAGCACTAAAAAACTTGAAGGAACTTCGCTACGATGTTTCCAACCTATATATTTATATCAGTGGGTGGTGGTTGTGAAATACCGAATGCGTGAAAAACGTCACGTTTTATTGCGCCCTCTGCGGTTAGGAGCGGTGGTTTTAGGAACCACATACAATCCAACCATCATAGTCGGTAACAACAGTGAATTCGTACTCGGCTCCTGACCAAGGAAATAAACATATTTAACCCCATATCACTATAATACTTATGTATTCTAAATATGTACATCTTGTTACTTCGTTAGCATCGAAGAATAAAGAGTTGCAGAACTATTCGACATTTATCACTCTAATAATTTATCTTTCAAGAATCATTGAATTAGTAATCGATTAACTTATACCGTTAAAAGTAACAAGTGAACACGGGAACCAGGTCAATTTACACTGTGAACATTATTGTTTCTTTTCCCTTTACTAACTTTACCGACTTCGATGATTGTGTTGTATTAGTTCCGGAGTCACCGTTTTTAAATATAGAGGGCGCGTCAGAGCATTTAATTTCCCACGAAGTCAGTATTTCACTCGTGTGACACCACTGGACACCACAGACGAGGTAAGTAGAGATCCTGTCCGTTGTCTGTGGTTCGGGGATAAGACGCTATACTGTACCAAGTTGCGTGGCACAATTTGCGAGGACACAATAGGAATGAATTTTAACTGTACCACTTTGGCCTGTGTAATGAAAAACTTTCACTCTAAGGAGAAAAGGAAAAAAGACAATTCACTCTAAAATGCCCACTTTCAAATAATGTGTAATCAATCCTGCTGTGCGATGACCTGACTTTCCCACTTTCGTAAGGCTCCAAATCTTCGAAGTTCTTAAACGCCAAGCAACGTCAAGGTCTGCCATTTGTTCAAGGGCGAACGATAAGCTTTCTAAATATTCGGTTAACTTCCATCTATCACGCAAGAATTAAAAAGAAGAAAACGTTTCCTTCTCCTTAGACCAGCCAAACGAGCACAGACATTAATCATAATCATAGCGTTCCACTAAGATAGAAATGAAAGATGATCCCGGAAGCCGTAATTACGCAAGCCTGAGACTTTCGTACGTAGTTTAGGTTCACATCGAAAATGTATCGTGAACAAGATCACCCTGACTTTTTACTAGCAAATAGCAGATTCCGAATATGAAACGGCAAATTCCTGCCAGCAGTGACGCAAATACATTCTAATTTGTTGGAGAAAATTCATGTTGCCTTATAACTTTCTGTGTGTGAACGTAAAGTGTTATGGCTTTTCTGTATTATACAATCCTGACGTCATTCTTTGGATTTTCAATTCCAATAGACACTTTGTCCTCGGTCTGTGACACCTTGAATTTCCGGGATATTCATTTCCTCTTTGAATCGCGCTTTTAATAATACTTTAGCTAATCAACTTTTCCTTATGTCGCGGATGCCTCGTAAACCACTGGTTCTCAACCCCTCCAGGCACATCGGCCCCCGTCCGACATTAAATTCAATTTGCCAACTCTTTAAAAAGTTTGCCAACCCTTAAAACCCGAAACTCCAATAATGCATCCAACTGCATCCAACTGCAGCAACAAAACACAATCATTCTGCAGTCGAATACACAGTGCATTCATAACTTTGCGCTTTTACCAAACAATCCTCCCGAAATAATAATATTTATCATCTCCTACGGATCTCTACAATATTCCAAAACCAAATCCCTTCAGCCCCTAAAACATTCACACCGAAAACGTCCCCAAAAACGTACCAACTACCCCGCGCGTCCTTACAATAACACATACTCCCATTTAGATTCATCCTAAATAAATATCAAACTACACGTGTTACTTATTACTGACAGGTCCCATGCCACGTGGGTCACCTGTGCCCAGGGTATACATAAAATCACCTAGATTACATAAATCAGATAGATTTTTTAAAGTCTATCTCGAGATTCCAGGAATAATGTACTAATTACTAAGATAATAGAAAATTTCAGTAATTAAAATGACTTATTATGTGTTGAAAGTCTAAATCTTTATTTGACTTAATAAACTTACTTTCTATGATTAGTCTCAAACATAAACTAAAATCATTTATAACAATAAAAACAGTAGAACAATGAAGAATAATAGAGTGTCAATAAGTAGATAATACTTATCAGTAAAGCATTATGAAGATTTTTGGAAATGAAGAAATAGCACAGCATCTAAAGTATCATCTCCTAGCCGACTTCTTATTTTATTTCCAATATAACCGGTCGCTGAAAAAGCTCGCTCTGCTTTAACGCTTGTAGAAGGAATTGACAAAAATAATTATTGATATGCTAGTTCTAGATGATGTCCACGGGTTCCACCATCTTCAAAGAGACCCATCCCTTTTTCTATGCTTGGCAATAAATAAATATAGTTTAGTTAGTAATATTCGACTTAATATTATTATTTAAATAAATCATTATTTTTATTATTGTCATTATTATGAAATGACTATGTTTATTTTTATAGTTTTCAGCTGTTTATAAAGTAATTCACATTTTTAAAATATCCCAAGATTCTCGGGATTAGTTACATCAAATCCTGGAATTTTTGGAATCCAAAAAACAGCCGGGACTGTATTTCCTACTGGTGGTCCACGATATTCATCGTAACTGAAGCAAGTCTCCATTCAAAGGACAAGGGTACTTCCGAATTCAGTATCGAAATCAAAATGCAGCAAAGAGAAGTTGAAATTACGAAGAATACAACACAGTACTATTTCTCTATGACCGCCTATCGCGATCTACTTTTCCCATCACCTTTTTTATAAACCGACCAAACATCTGAATTTCCGCCGTGGCTGTTACTTCTTGAAGACTATGAGAATATTCCATGCTAACGTGTTGAGACTGCGAACTCATATTAACGTAACACAAGGGTTCAGACACTCCCGCCATTTTGTAGCAAAGCTAAATAAATAAAAGCTTACACCACGTTTCGTAAACCTGAATAGGACGGCATCGTGAGATTCTTTTTTCCCTGCTCTGCACATCCCAGATCCTGTTCCATCACAACGATATAAGAACCCGCTTCAAAATCTTATCCGAAGGTGCACACGAATGAACCAACAAACCAAACTGTAACCAGCATCCCAACGCGTAGCCAAGCTATTCAAGGACTAAGCCGCGGATCCACCTGAAAACAAAGCTAAATTATGCTGTGCTATTCTATGCTAAGTTTTAAAAATAATTAGGTTCAATAGATCCTCATGGAAGCGTTTCGACCAAAAGCTAAGTTCTGCTATGTTTTTTTTCTGAAGCTATGTTATCTCGACGTAGCTATGTTTGCGGAAAATCGCTTGCGGGGAAATCTCATGCTACGTCGAGCTAACTTAGCTTCCGAAAAAACATAGCACAGCTTAGCTTTTGGCGGAAAGCTAACTTTTTAAAGCTTAGCAAAGCTCAGCTTAGCTTAGCTTTTGGTGGAAAGCTAATTTTTTAAAGCTTAGCGAAGCTCAGCTTAGCTTAGCTTTTGGTGGAAAGCTAACTTTTTAAAGCCTAGCAAAAGTCAGCTTAGCTTAGTTTTTGGTGGAAAGCTAACTTTTTAAAGCTCCGCAAAGCTCAGCTTAGCTTTTGGTGGAAAGCTAACTTTTTAAAGCTCAGCAAAGCTCAGCTT
Source organism: Andrena marginata (assembly GCA_963932335.1). NCBI lineage: Eukaryota > Metazoa > Arthropoda > Insecta > Hymenoptera > Andrenidae > Andrena > Andrena marginata. The sequence continues at coordinate 48,030,424 of OZ010659.1, read as the reverse complement.
AGCTTAGCTTCTGGTGGAAAGCTAACTTTTTAAAGCTCAGCAAAGCTCAGCTTAGCTTAGCTTTCAAGGTGGGAATCCCCAGCTTAACCCACGGGGAGCACGGACTCTGAGCTGAGAACCCAATGACTCAATAACGGGAGCCAATGACGAATACGCGAAGAAGCACGAAGGAGACAAACAACCCATATAATCGAGTTACGAAGTCATTGGCGAAAAAAGAAACAAGGAGAAGTTGGAAGCACTTGGCCGGCTAATGGTACGAATCGAACCAGTCACGCTGATGCCGCGATGCATCGAGCCACGATCCGAGGCACAGGGAACGACCCTGAGAGAGCTACGGCGAAGACAATGACTCCCGACGGGATATCTGGCCGTCTGCGCCGGCTGGCCGCTGGAGAAGTATAAAAATGCTAACCCGCCGACGGGGATAAAGTGTTCGCCGATCGCTCGTGCACGCTCAGTCCGCGTTCGGTACACCTTCGCCTATGGTTACCGCTAAGGGATTACCCGCCTCTCCGATCGTTCCGTCGGCTGCACGATACTACCCGTCGGTGGGGCCGATCCGTAGGCAGCGTCAGAAATTCTGATCGGTCCAGTGTGTCGACCGGATCGAGTTGATCGACTCTGCGCGCAGTTCTTTCTCAACTCCTCTCTGGTGATCATCTCAACACCGCCGTCTCCCCTTCTTCCCCGCCACTCGCGCTTTCATCGAATCAGTGTATCCAGGTGGACTAGGCCTGACGGTTCCAGAGGGACGAGAACTTGCTCCAGCGAAGGGTGGCCTGTCGTTGCTCTTCTCCCACGATCGATCTTCCGTTGCAGGTACGTACGTACTACGTTTTTCTTGGCTAAAAGTGGCGCAGGTTGATCCGTGACTTTCGCTGATGACTCGTGGCGCATCGACGGTCTATTATTTCACGAGCTATCGGCAGCGAGGGCGTTCAAATCGTGTTTAGGTTTCTTCAGAATCATGCGTAGTATTTTATAAATTGCGGACGCGTGTGTTCTTTGTGACAAACTGGACGCACTGCTCGCTGCGATCGTGTGAAGTCACTTCAGCGCGTCCGCGCTGGAGAACGCTAACGACGCGCTAATATCGTTCCTCGTTAAATTGTAATCTAGGTGAGTACTACCGTGATTCGACAATCGGCGCAGAAATCGTACGGTCGTGGGATTTTTATTTTATTTTCCTTTCTGCGGCGATTCGAGAAGCGGCACGGAATAGGGAAACGAAAGGACAGCGCGCACCGTCGCGGGATAGGCACGATCATATTTCAAACGAATGCGAACGCTGGAATGAACGATCGCAGCGCTACTGCTAAGCGCCTGATGCATTGCAAACGATCGAGCGAAAGTTTGATTTGAAAATAATTGGTAAATTAGCGCTGCTTCGAGGGGGTCATGAAATTTTCGTGTAGTTTTCGAGGGAATTGTTTTTTCTTTTCTTTTTTTAAATATTAGTAATACTTTGCGGCGAATTACGCAGGGGCACTTTCATCCAATGTATAATTTGCAGCAGGCGATCGCGGGAAATAAAAGTGTCGAAGGTTTGACTTCGAAATATCTTGTGAGATGCTTGATTAGATGCGAGATCATCGCGTAATGCACATCGAGTCCATAAAGTTTTCGTCGCCTTGGGGGTTTCGAGCCGCTAGGCTAACAAGTGTCCGCCGCCCTTTACATATTTTAATTTAAAAGAGTCAAGACAATGTCCAAATTAATTCAATATGGCGACTCATATATGAGTTATTGCTAATTCGTTGTATGAAAAGAAGTGAATTGTTTTTAAAGTTGTCTCAAGCCTCTGTGTTTAAACTTTTCCCAATTTCTTTCGCTAAAAAATTGTTGCTCCCCAAAATTTGCTGCCATAGGTTACAGCCTATACACAAATCCGTCCCTGACCTTATACCCTTTTCCTACGTATGTATGCAACAAGTGGCGCAGACCATCTTCAACGCGCTTAGAAAAAGCCGGACCCCTTCCAACAGAATAAAACTATTGTTACATCTTTTTGAGATTTTAACCCTTCGTGGTCGTACCCTCTAATAATCACAAATTGGTCACATGACAAATGGGGTTCGTTGCACCCCAGCGTCATCTCTGAGTTACCATTTTCGTATGTTTGAATCCTTTAACTTCTGACAAGGAAAGAATTCTGAAACTTTGTGAATATGTAGAGGCTTTCCTCCTGATTACAACGCAATTTTTGTTGCCGCCCAAATTCACTCGACGAGGGTAAAATTAACCCCTGAAAAATCGGCTATTTTCAGATTTTGTGATATCACTCGCGAACCGTACGAAATAGAAAAATAGTTTCAAGACAAAAGTTACTTCTTTTAATTAGATCTATCATCTGGTAAAAAAATTATTTCACGGTTCATAAATTATAAGACAAAATTGGAAAATAGCCGGATTTTCAGGGGCCAATTCCACCCCCTTAGAGTGAATTTAGGGACTAAACAAAAATTGCGTTGTAATCACGAGGAGATCCCCTAGATAATCACAAAGTTTCAGAATCTTTCGAATTTCCGGGTTCGGTATGTTCCCTTGTGAGTGACAATTTGACATTCGTAATACTCGTACAAACTTGCTCTGATATACTTTTTCTAGAAATATATATTTTAATAGGATGAAACTTGTAGTTGAAATAATAGTTGTGGGCCGAAGCGATTTTCTTTGTCCAAATTCGCTGATTTTTTAAATTTTAATACTACGGTCTGAAAACTTACAGAAACTTTGACAAATACCAAAATCCTTTTGCCCGAGGGTTAAATATAGCAAAAACGTTTCAGGTGATAAAGTTATGTGGAACACCCTGTGTAATCGACGCGTGTACGATAGTTTTTGCTACTCTGTAACGGAAACGTTCATAGCGAAGGCATAAATACTGCATTTGTTCGTAATAATGGTGCGGGAACGTACCGCAGTACTTTTACCCATGTGTTCGAGCCTCTTACACAGGCGATACAAGGTTTTCACCTTGCTTAGGATTCATTGATGCCATCGCATCGTCCACGCTCACAGAAATACTCTTGCCGAACGATCGTATAAAAATGCAGGCGAACTTGTCGCGGCAGCATTAGGGTAAAGAGTACAATGGTTGGCCACTTAAGTAAGAGTGTCACATAAACAATGAATTATAAATGTGAATTTAGTAAATTTGAAATGGAAATCACTATAAATAAGTACAAAAGAACCCTAATAATCTAAAAATAAATGGAGTTTATAAAAAAAAATCAAGAATGTATAAAAATGTACAAAAAATATGTTTCCTACGAAGAAATATAGTTATTGGCATGGTCAAGACAGTAATTATCCAATCGGTTTGACAGTGATTGGCCGCTATTTGATACATAATATAACCTAAAAGAAAATGTTACCTGATTTGGTGATAGAAAAAAACATTAAAATTATTCAATAAAAATGGATATATTTTATTTAGTATGTTTCTGTTTTTAGCATGCGGATAATTACTGTTTCACCATTAACATGGTTAAAAAACAGTCACTGGCCGTCCAGCCAATTACTATCATTCAACATTATTCATAGTACAGTTGTTGGTCCCCTGTATTTTTCATGATATATGTGTAATTTTAACAAATAAATAATTCTTTTATGAAGTTTCAACTTTTATTTATCGATATATACCGAATATGATGTATACATATACATATCATAAATACAGTAAATTATTCGCAAACTTTCAACTGTACTGTTATGGTTGTTTCATTAAATGGCTGTAATTTCCAAGCTTCAAAGCCGAGTCATCCTATTTGCTTTTATACATAATCACAGTATATAATGAGTGGAGAAATATTGATTAAATCCGAAGCAAGAAAGTACAAGGAATGTGAATATGTTCCTTAAAAAAGAGGCATAACATTGGTATTTCTTTATATTAATTTATTTCTCAAAATAAGGCCAAATACTGTCAGGTGGCCAACCACTGTACTCTTTACCCAATTCGGCTTAACAACCGTGCCATCTATTTGCCCTGCAAATGTTTAATGTCCTCTAAAGTGCGGTCCACGACATTTGCAATTCATAGAGGGGCGAAAAAAATCGAGAAAAAGCGAAATTAAACGCTACGAATTCTGTCGGAGGTCTGAAACGTTTTATGACAAGTAGAATAGGCATGTGGCATCGTCTACCTACGTCAATTTGGTGCGCAACAGCGATTGTTTGATAATGTGTACGAAGTTGCCTTTGTTTCTGACCCTTGCTATTGGTTTTTTTATTAAAGATACGACTTTTCTTCATTACGATTCATATTTGAAGTATGTATAACACGTGCGATAGGTAAAGAAGGTTAATGAAAACAGCGCTCTGGTGGTCGTCACGAGTTCATATAGAATGGATGCATTAAAATGGCCAGTACCGACTTAAAAATGCTATTTGATTGTAAATCTATTGCAAGCGAATGTAAATGCTTTCACCGTGACACGGGGCAACATACGTGTAATTTGAACACGGATATAACATAGGAATTTAATGTGACGGAATCGTTAAGTGGAGAGAGTGACATTTAAATTACTTCCGCCGTTTCCTCGTAAAAATTGACACCAAGAATTTGGGAAGAACCATCGCAACGTGCAACAGATCTGTTAGTAGAGCTCCGGAAGCGTTAATAAGGTAAATGTCCCAATGGCGAAACAGTTAAGGAAGCAGTTGAGATGATTGCAATTTCTTTTATATTTAAATAGTATAAAATTGTAACTAAATATAATTATTCAAAAGCGTAAAATTTCTACTTTCACATAACGTAACAAGAATCTACATTTGTTAAAGCAAAAGTTTTAAATTAATTAAAACATGAAACTGTTCATATGGCCCAGTAATTAAATGAAATTCATAGCGTGTCCCAGTCATTAATTAACAGTGTCCCAATGATTGAATATGTATTTAATTTAACTATTTCTATCAGTTAATGAAAATAAATCAATATGGTAATATTTTGGGGTAATAAAAAACATTTTATTTATAATAAATTTGTGTTAAATTTTCGGCATGAAAAAATGATTAAAAGTATATTATAAAATTTTAGGTTATGTTAATATTGTGACGAGGTTAAGATTAATTATCCTAATAATTCTTAAACTGTATTATATTTTTGTTTAGTTATTATTAACGTAAACATATAGGATACAAAAAAGTACTTTGGTACAATAAATGTTAATAATTTTAAAACTTCACTGAATACTGGCGTCCGTATCAGTGTTTACATAACCATTAAACACGCGTTTAATAACTGGTCCGTGTCATGATATCGTGTACTAGTGGATAAACGCAACAATTTCAATATTAAAAACCAAAAATTATTAAAAGATCCAATTAATTTTCAATTCTTCAATGTATAATAAATCCAAAACAACTGTATAATTTCAAAAATTTTAAAATAATAATTAATTACAACCTTAACAAAAATATTCTCTCGCTTGCTTGAGCCCGTTAGGTAAGACGCGAGATTGAGACTGTTGAAGCTTTAATGTACAATAGTATTTTTGTATGATATAACTATTCAGTTATGTAAGCTTATAATTGTATCTATATAAAGCTAATAGATTTTTCAATTATATTTCGAACAGTTTAAACGTTGCAAATTAGTAAAACTGTTACTATTAATAAAATTTCTTCTCAATTTTTAATTATTGGGCCATGTTTAAGGACTGGGACATTTACCTTAACACAGGCATGTTCAAGGTAGCGCGATAAATAATAAACATTCCACGTTCGTGAATATATAATCGAGTTTCCTTGATATGATTTACAACAGCAACTTTATGACAATGCCTTGTTGCCCGTTTAGATGTAACTACCGGGGAAAGTATTCACGAGTAGAGCTGCCAAATACTGGAAATACTCAAGCACTTGAAATTCAAACCGAGCCAAGTACTTGATTATCCAAGTAGTATTTCGAATAAGCTTGAATATTCGAACAAGCCTGAAAAAAATTCGATCTTTTTGAATGATTTGAGTGGCTTGAGTTACTCGAAAATTCTAATACCACTCGAAGATTGGAGAAAATATTAACAACTATTATTTAATGAGGGTGGATGTTTGGTTTAAGGCTTATGTTCACTATATTTATATATTATTCTGAACGACTTAAGTTACGAATACTAACGCTCACTGTTCATAATTGGCACCCATTGATTTTGTTCGAGGAATATAAAATCGTTATTAATCAGTCAACTTATACAGATATATGTACCTATGTACATTAATAATTACATGCATTCAAATACAAAGTTATATGAGTCACAAAAATTTAACTTCCACGGGTAATAAACCCTAGAAGTAGGTACAGATTTTACACTTGTTTATTTTTAAGATATAGCAACACTTCTGTCCTCGAAATCACCTGTTTTTCTATGTATTCATTTTATTCTCACAAGACCCTTGATTGATCAAATAGTTTGGAATGATACGACTAGCTTAAAAGGATTCGGGTAATTATTTCAATTCGAGTAGCTTGAATGTGAGTAGTTAAAACGTTCAATCTGCCCAAATCAGAAGAATCGAATTTTTTCAAACTTGCCTGAATATTTAAGCTACTTACAATTAAACATACATGTGTAGATGCAGATCTCAACACGCATGGTCCCCTTGAGATTTAATTAATAATAGCCTCCAGCCTAAGTAACGACTGCCAAGCCCACTGGAATATTTCTGAATATATGAACCAAGTTGTGAAATACAACAGGAATACGTTGAGAAATACACTTGGTCCCTTTTCAACGTAAGGAATCCTCAGTTCGGCTGATTAATCGCGTCCAATTAAATTAATCAATCCACCACGCCCACCAAATTGGAGCTAATCAATAATGAATAATACCGATCAACAGTGCCATTAACCGCTTCGTTCCCGCGGACGTGTTATGTCGCGACGCCGATACTGTTGATATAAACTCACAGACGAGTTATCACGCGACGTAATGCCGTTCGTGCGATGCCACAGACGTGTAAACGCGCGACGCAATGCCCTTCCTGCGATGTCACAGACGAGTAAACGCGCGTCTTCTGTTTTTGCTCCGCGGTAGCTGTAGTCCGCCGATTACATTGTTAGCTACTGAAACACTACCATAACCCAATGGATAATTTTTATAACAAAGGAAAAAGAAATTATTTTCATCCTCTTCGTTTTCAATCTAGATGTTTCTTAAAAAAATTACCACCAACAAATAAAAAATGTCATCCCATGAAACGTTGTGCATGGTGCAAAACAAAAAAGATCCGCAAAGAAACAAGATATTATTGTAAAAATTGCGATGTACCATTATGTGTAACCCCATGTTTTGAACTATATCACACACAATAATAATAAATACCAGTTGTCCTGAAAACAATATGTTTTTCTTTGTCTATAGTCTATACCGTTTCCGGAATTAACACTCTTTCGAATTAAAGCTTTTAATTTAATAATGAAGCACGCAAGATATGTCGTCTGTGACATCGCGCGTTTACTCGTCTGTGGCATCGCAGGAAGGGCATTGCGTCGCGCGTTTACTCGTCTGTGGCATCGCACGAACGGCATTACGTCGCGTGATAACTCGTCTGTGAGTTTATATCAACAGTATCGGCGTCGCGACATAACACGTCCGTGGGAACGAAGCGGTTAATTATGCAGGCAGTGCAGAACAATGTACGCGCAATGCTGAAGGAATGCGAACTTATAATTCATAAGTGGATTAAAATTTGTGATGCGCAACGTGCACTTTAAAGCGTACATTGTATTTTAATTAAAACTATTCCGTTTGTCTTTGTTGCCGCATCATAAAACCGGCTCGTATAAATGAAGGAAACGATCGAAAACGATTGGTTCTAACAAGTGCTCGTCATTCAAGTCCCTATCGTCGCTCGAGCGAGTGTACTTACCCGCAACATTTGTTTCGCAGTTTTCCCAGAAATGGCCTCTGAAACACCGTCTGTGTCAGAGTGGTTCCACGGCCGGGATGTCTTCGTCACCGGTGGCACGGGATTCATGGGGAAGGTCCTAATTTGCAAGCTGCTGGTCAGCTGCCACAACCTTGGCAATATTTTCATGCTGGTCCGAAAGAAGAAAGAAGTCGATCCGCAGGCCAGGCTGCAGGTCATGGTGCAGGTAAGTCAAAACAAGGGGTCCGCTCCGACTCGCTGGGCGACAAGGACGTCCGTCGACTTTTTGCTATTTTCAGAAACAGTCGAGTTGATAAGGGACGGGTTGCTTGTCTGAATTCAATTTGTAACGCCAATTTAAATACAAATTAAAAATTCAAATATATTCACTGTTTTAGTGCAAGCTAAGTAAAGATTAGTTTTTAAAAATATGCGATTTTTTCTCAAGTCAGGGAGGGGTGGGGGGGCGACCTGCGAACGCCCATGCCGAGGAATACTCTGACTCATCATTCATGGACTTCTAATTAATTCAGCGGCAAAAGACGCCGCGGCGTAGCGAAAGGCACCTTCATAAAAGGTGTTAAAATAGGGCGCAATAACCCTTAAACCGAATGAGAAACACTCGACGAGCGCAGGTCGACAGATTAACATTGATTAACACTGCCAGATTTACAGTGGGGATATAAAGAACATTTAAACCGAGATCGGCGAGAGAAATGAATTTTCATCAGACAGAATATGTTCACAATTTCTATTTATTGATTGGAGGGCTGCCAGAGTAGGCCAGTGGAGCCGAGATATTAGTTAGTCTTTATTAAATGGGAAAATATATTACGCATATGTTCTTTTAAATGCACACGAGCCGCACTCGTCGTTTTGCAGTCGCGTCAAGATAACAATACTGCCGCGAAATATACAAACAGTGGCGGGGCGAAAGAAAGTTTACAACGTTTAAAATCCCATAACTTTTTTAAAATTGGTCCAAACGACTTGGGTTTTTGAGAAGCTAAAAGAATTAGTTTGCTACGTGACGTGTTTCGTCGTTTTGAAAAAAATTGTAATTGGTCGGAATGGCAAAAAAAATAGTAAAGGTCATTTTCTAAACTTCTTTTTGTGAGCCTGTAATGAAAATTCGAAAACCCCGTTTGTAGATTGAAGTAAATTTTGAAAAAATGCAATTGGTCGGAATGGCAAAAAAAAATAGTAAAGATCGTTTTTTAAACTTCTTTTTGTGAGCCTGTAATTAAAATTCAAAAATCCCATTTGTAGATTGAAGTAAGTTATATGCATGCTTAAAATTTGATCAAAATCGGTTAACGTTGCTCTGAGCTATAAACGGTTAAAGATCGCAGGATAAGGTCGAAAATCGCTAATTTCGGGAATTTCGCGATTTTAAGCGTTTATAGCTCCGAGCAACGTTAACTGATTTTGATGAAATTTTAGGCACTTCCACTTTGTCGCGTATAACTCCTAAAGTACAAGAGAAAAAAAATTTCAAACAGAAGTTTAATCGTACAATAAGCGCTGCAAACTTGGGTTAACAAAATTTTGAAAAAAATTTATTTCGTTCAGATATTTTTTTTTAAACTCTTCAAAATTTTGTTAACGCAAGTTTGCAGTGCTCATTGCACCATTGAACTTTTGTTTGAAACATTTTTTTCTGTCTGTTGTAGTTTGGGAGTTATACGCGAAGAAGTGGAAGTACCTATTTGACTTTGAGGTTAATTTTCACCCCCTTAAAGGGCGATAGGGCCAGAATGAAGCACACCATTATTCTTGTCTTGAGTCACTCTATAAACCCACAAAGTTGCATTCCAATCGGTGAGTGCGGGTTCGCGGTGTTCCCTTGTTAGCAAACTAATACTTCTAGCTTCTCAAAACAAGCTCAAGTCATTTGGACCAATTCTAAAAAAGTTATGCAATTTGAACGGTTGTAAACATTCCTTTCGGCTACCACTGCATGTACATTTTATATATCTCTCCACATACACATATGTACTGCTAGAACACAACGTCACATTGACGCAGCTGCAAAATGACGCATACCACTCGTGTGCGCCGGGGCTAACTCATCGAAAATCAGGCGATCTTTGTGAATTTTTTTCAAAGAAATGGCTCAATGAATCTTTTTGAAATTTTTAAGATATTTAATTGAACATCCAAGGAAGTAGAGAAAACATCGTTTTCTGTAAAATAATTCGTTTATCACAATGACAATTTAGAAACGGTGGGGGTATTTCTCCACGTCCTCGGCGTCTAACTAGTGAATCGGCGTGCAGCCTATTGATCGTTGAGCTCACTTGAAACAAAGAATCCAGTATACTCAGTATTCTTTATGAAATTACGCGTCGGATGAACCTAAATATGCAAAAAAAGATGCAGAATCGAGGAAATTGCAGGACTTAAAAGAAAAAGTTGCCATTTTCACGTCAGATTTTCGCCTTTATTACGGTGTAGAAGTAATTAAAATTAAAAATATCGTTAAATACGTCGTTAAAATTAAAAATATCGTTAAAAAAATTCTCAAAAATCGTCTCATGTTTCGTCGAATTACACCAATCTCCTCCCTTAGTCAATTTATTTTCCTTGGCCAACCACGACTTTCTGTCACATTTCTGATAAAGCAGGCGTAACGAAAAAAGCCATTTCCATACATCTACCGTCACCAGACAGTGAGCAACGAACTTTTCTACCGTCTAGCATTAAGTTAGTTATGCAGACACTTAACACCGTGAGTTTTTGCACGGCTTCTTGAGAAGAGACATTGCAGCCCACTGCAGAATCCACTTTTAAATGCTCCTTTTCGGCGCGAACTGGTTTCCGGCGAGAATGATTCAGTAGACCGCGGGGACATTACGGATGCTGTGAAAAAAAAATATCGAGCCGTATCGAGAAGAGTGGTTCGCCGTTGCTAAATAGAGAGCGAAGTGTCGCGTCCCCGTTCGAAAGGAGCCTGGGCGCCTCTTACTTTACGAATTTCTGCGCATGGAACGAGATTACTTGCACGCGGCATTCTTTGTGCAGTTCGCATTGACACGTTTCGAACGTGTTTTCACGTGCTTTTATACGCGCGTAATGGTCTTGGTCTGGGGGATTTAATTGTTCAGCCTTGCGGATCACGTGAACGTCGGGGTACAGGAACGGGAATGACGAATTGCGGCATTGAACGCGCTTAGTTTACCATACCAGGCAAATTGATGAATTAAAACAGCTCTAGGACGTGGCTAGGTTCGCGGATGAGAAATATCATCTTCGTCCTTATTGATTCAGAGATTGTGTGAGATCGAACGGCGAAGTGGCCGGCGCAAGCGTTTCTTTAAAGGAAACTTATGAAACAAGCTGGTAGGATCAAGGTTCGTGTATTTGGGCTCTCAAGGATTTATGACAGCAACTGAGATCTGAACCGCGTAAATCATCGTTCAAAAAAATCCATTAAGAATTCAAATTAAACACGGTCTTCTCGCTCTCTCAGGGACACTATTTCGAGTGGTTCCTAAAACGTCCCTCTCGGCTGTGCTTGACGAAGGTTTTAAAGGTGAATGATGACCCTGATTTCTTTCGACACACCTCCAACGAATTTCTAATTATGGCCAGTGTTATGAGCGGGAATCTAATGGCAATAGGCGGGGCTGTTATTGTAACGACTTACTGTCGTGTGGAAATCCGCTTGTTCAATGATGTGTCGGACGTACAATGTTAGACAGAAGTATATGAAATTTGAAATACTTGAATAGTCTACGTTTCACGCATAGTAAATATGGATGTAAGAAACTCGAACGACAGTTGCAGTCTTATTTTTACTCCTAGAAAGTTATTTTTCACTTTACGAATGCTCTTCCAATCATCATTTGCTAAACTTTTGGCAGTGAAAATACCCTGAATTCACAATCCTCTCAAGTTTTAATTTATTGCTTTAAAGAAGTGCAGTGAAAATAAATGAAACTCGGCGGATATTTTCATCTATCTATATACTACTTGTACAAAAAAATTGAAAACATTGGTACCATTTCTTCAACATTATATCAGCTGTTTTATCTGTCAAGATCTTTTCTTTCCATAGGAGTACGCGTAGAATCAGTGAAAGTTATAATCGTTATAACTCAGTAACCGTTTAATGAATTCGTTTAAAAAAAATGGAGCACGTCAGGAAGATTAGAAAGCACAATCTTACAAATTTTCATCAACTTGGTACCATTTTAATACACGAACGCGACGATTCCAGAATCTACGGGTAAAACCAGCCTCGATGAATTCACTGCGTCTTTCTATTCACGTTGCTTTGAATCGGCCACGCGCGTTGAAGGCTGTCCGCGGTATTTTTTATGAATAATATGAATTCTAAATCCTTCATCGAGGCTGATTTCGAACGTGCGCCGCAACAAGGGTTCACGCACTTTTGCGTAAACGACTGCTAAGGCCTCCTTTATCTTCTTCCATCGAGACACACGAGTTTCGTCACACGCACGATGGACATACGGTACAGGAGATATTTATTGCATCGTTCTCAAATTTACGTCACACGCAATTTTCATAGCGACATGATTGACGAAATGATTCGCATTTTTACAGTAAATAAATTTTCCATCAACACTTTCCTGGTGCTGATAATAAGAGAGGTATAAGTGGCAACGTGTTCGTTCCAGTGGTGCAATGACTATTCCCAGTAAAGCTGGAAAAGTAAATATTTACGATACAGAGTTGTCCGTTGCCAAGTCTGGTTAGCTAATTCCTATGATTTTGTTTTTCAGAACATCCTTGATAAATTAAAAAACATGTTCGTAACAGGTTAAATATAAACATTACTCGGTTGAGCAAAGAGGAGATAAGATTGACACCTTAAGCACTCAGCATATGCCAAACTACTAAACTTGAGAAACTTATAGAAAGTTGATCGATCTAGGCATCGAGCATTTAATTACTGACTTATGTTTGTTAACAAATGATCACACCCGTAGCGAGTTATTCTCTAAAAATGCAAATCCACAACGCGACAAACACATCGAATCTCATTGCTTCATTAATTTTTAATTATTCTGTCACTAGTTTCACGTAATTAGACTCGTGATATACTTTCGAAAATCCATTATTTACGCGCAGTTAATGCCGGAGATTTTTTCTCGCGATAGAGAAAGTCTCGTATAAAATAACATCGTGGAAACAGGTCCTTAATTTGTCTCACGAGCGAGCTATTTCCGCGATTACGATGCACACGCTTAACAATCGCCTCGCACAAGCTGGAACGTCCCCTAGTCGACCGTCACTATTTACCACACAACCGCTATTGGGAATCCAAGTGCAGGCGTGGCTTAGATTTCAGCGCTGTGGTGGTAAGTTGGTAAGCTATTGCAAGTAGGCCCGAATCACACCAAACATTGCGAATAAGTATTTATTAATCGAACGAGTAAAATTTAGTGTTGAAAAAAATTTAAAAACACTCGTTTTTCACAACATGTACATATAAACACTGATAATCGTATGGACTTCGACGGATTTCGGCCTACTCGCAGTAGTTTAATTTTCTGTCACTAGTTGGCGCATCGAAATTCTTGGTTTCCCAATACGCTGGAATGAAGTCGAGAAGGCTCGACAAATTGCATCTCGCGCTCCGTGATTGACTCGAATGCGACGCACAAGTGGGGAAAAGTGACGAAGTTCGTTTCAAAATCAAAGAACTTTTGATAGAAATGAGATAGAGCGATGATTTTTTTTCAAATTAAAGCTGAATGATTGCACAATAAGGGAAAATTTGAGAGATTACGGTACGAACGTTTTTTAACTTTGAAAATCTGTGTTAAACTTGAAATCGATTTTTCCCCAAAATCCTGAGGTAGTAGACAAATTTTGCGAAGGGATTTGAAATCAGCGTGACAAAACCTACAGGAAATGATGTACAACATGTGAAGAAAAAAATCTAACCGTACATGGTATTGGATAAATCACAATTTTGTTGTAATATTTCAAGTTTAACACAGATTTTCAAAGTTAAAAAACGTTCGTGCCATAATTTCTTTAATTTTCTCTTATTCTGCAATCATTCAGCTTTAATTTAAAAAAATAAATCACCGCTCTATCACATTCCTATCAAAAATTCTTCGATTTTGACACAACCTTCGTCACTTTGCCCCACTGTGCGACGTACCTCCGACAGAGAAACTTGCAAATGAAATCTGTATGTTTATCTAATGTAACACTTTAATGTAAGACTTTCCGAATCGTGTTCCACGCAGAGCCAGCATTTCACAGAGCAACCGAAAGGAACTCGAATTTCCTATTTCCATTCAACGCGCATACATACATTTAGCAACACATTACGAATGCGAATTGCTACAAGTTTTAAAATTCAAGAAATCGTCCAGACTTCGTATGCGTCGGGGTTCTTAAGAGAATCGGGGATTTTACTGAGAGAGACGATTGTTTCTAGTTCTTCCTTCGAGGAAGTAGATGCGAGACGTTGATATCCGACGACTCCGCCCACTTTCAAGGTCTCCCCTGAATAATCTCAGGATTAAATCTCGAGGAGGGCCTACAGTGCCGGGAATAACACGAGGAAGTCCTATTCGACTTTGAATCCTCCTCGTCCTGCTCCGGTTCGTATCGAGAAAAAAAACTCTTCAAATCATTTTGCCACTTTCCAATTATATACTTGTCGTGTCAGATTAAATCAGCTGTTCCATTAAGGACAGGAAGATTGCATAGCGAACGTTTCGTTTACAATCAGTCATTCCGCGGAGAATGAGCGCAAGAAGTTTTTGCCGGCGGACTCGGCTCGATTAGGTAAACTGGATCAAAAAGAATTCCGGACTTCGCGTCGTTACAGATTAACGGAAGCGAGGTGTTTAGAAATGCAGGAGGGTATGAATATTGAAAAGATTAGCGGACATGCAATTTATTGCAGCACCCGTTAGGAGAGAGTGAGGTATTCTCGAACGCGATAGTTACGGCGTTTTAATAAATAAAAACTGATGTTTCCTCTCCACTGGCTAATAGTTTAAGTCGTATCAAACGCCGGCCAGAAAGTAATAAATACGGAACGCTCATGCTATTTTCAATTGCATGTAATTAGTGTTGAATTAATGATTCAATTGGGATTTTTTTAAGTTGAAACAAAGCACTTTTTTATCAACATTTCGTGACCAAAGCGTGGCTTGAATCATGATTCTAACTTCTGAAATAAAATCTTTTTTATTTTTTGATGTCGTGGGGTAATGACGAACATATCTTTAAGCGCGTTGTAGCTCAGAGCAACGTCAACCGATTTTCACGAAATTTTCAGCATGTATAAAACCTATTTAAATGTGCAAAAGGGATTTTTGAATTTTCATTACAGGCTCAGAAAAAAGTTTAAAACACGGCCTTTACTATTTTTTTCGATATTCCGACCAATTGCAATATTTTTCTAACGCGCAAGAAGAGGAGTTTGAAAAATACATTGGGTATAGGTTGTAGCTACGTTTTTTTTATGGGTTGACCATTGAAATCGCGCTTTCTGTGCGACTTCTGTGATATTTAGCACACTGTTCGCGATTACCCCACGGCAGTCGGGTAATAACTTATCCCCTAACTTATGAACAGTATGACGCTTTCGAGATTCCCATGCATTGTTCGGCTTCACTACCTTTATACAGGCCAGACCAAAACCAGATGGGACGATCTTCGCGACGATGTTACACTTTCGAATCAATTCACGAGAGCCAAGATCGTTTTATTGACGTGCAATTTCGGCAAGGTCGCTTTCATCTCGTTTTCGTTGAAGTCCCTCCCCACCGATGAGTCACGATCCTTCGATCTTACACGGCCTTAGCAGTGATCGTTCGATTGCATGAATGTTGAGCAACGGAGCCTCGAAATCGTCCACTTATGTTAAATAAAATTAGCAGATCAGGATGCAGAAGCAGGCAGAGAAACGAAAGTGAAAGGGAAGATAAAGCCGAAGGTATGCAGGCCGTTAATGCCATCATGTTCTACTTCGAAGTACATATCACGGGGGAATCGGTAGGAACGAATAGTGTTCGCTCCAAGCAAACAACGACCACGCATACGCGTAAGATCGTTGGGTCGTGTTTCTCCGAAGTGGACAGACTAGTTTTCCATTCAAACTTGATCGCTGTTAGTGGCATGTAGGGTCCGTTGGAACGATAAATAAAACGTCTCTTCCAACAAGTGATGGAAGTGGGTTCAAAGGTGACTTTTAAATCCTCCAAACTGGAATCCGAGAGTTCGCGAGGCTTCGAAACTCTCGGAACCTGAAATGCTGATTCCGTTTCGTAAGTGGAGTATCTTGCTTTGATAACTCGAGTCAACGAAATGTTTGGATAAATCTCTGCTGGCCATTAAACAGAATGCAAACAAAAGGATAAAGTCTCGTTCATATTAGTCATGTTTATTGGCTTCGAGTCGTTTAGATAGTGTCGGCTACCATCAAGTTACTTTCAAGAGCACAGTAGAGCGTGAATTATCCGAACTGCTTGGGGCCGAGGTGGTTCGGAAATTCGAATTGTTCGGATAATCGAACAGTTCGGAGAATGAAGCTTATGCGTGTACTTTACACGGTTTATAACTATAGAAATTACACCTAAAATTACTTATTAAACAAAAGAGTACTACTGCGGTAATTTATATATATATTACGCAAAAGTCAATTAATCAATCGGTACCGGTGCACTGGTTCGAAGAAGTGGTGGGGATAGCAATGACGCAGCACTGGCTCGGATAATTGACGCCCTAATGTACTTGAAGCTTGAAGCTGAAGAGTGAAGCAAGTAGATTAACAAGCGAAGATCCCGAGGCCGAAAATTCAAAAAATTCTGAAACTTTGTGAGCATGCAGGGGATTCCCTCCTGATTACAACACAATTTTTGTTAGCTGCCCAAAATCACTCTAAGGGGGTGTAATTGACCACTGAAAATCCGGTTATTTTCCGATTTTCTGTTATAACTCGTGAACTGTAAAATAATTTGTTCACCAAATCAGAGATCTAATTAAAACAAGTAACTTTTGTCTTGATACTCTTTTTTCTATCTCATACAGTTCGCGAGTTATAACACAAACTCGGAAAATAGCCGAATTTTCGGGCATTAACTTCACCCCCTTCGAGTGAATTTGGGCAGCAAACAAAAATTACGTTGTAATCGGGAGGAAGTCCACTGCATACTCACAAAGTTTCAGAATTTTTTGAATTTTCGGCTTTGTGATCTTCCCTTGTAAGATATCTAAAATGGTGTCAAAGGAGGTGGTATTTGCTGGCTTGTGCACAATAAAAAACGAAATTAGGAACGAATTATTGAAATTTTTTAAGAACAATAAACAGTCGGCTTACCTTCGTGACTCACACTATTCAAGTTGTATTATTTCAAGGCAAGAAAAGTTGGAACATTCTCTACTTCGCTTGAAACTTGAAAGGATATTTCAAGTTAAGTGAATAACAGGCTCACATTATCAAGTTTACTGCTTCAAGTCGCTTGAAGCCAGTAAACTTCATTAATGTGAACGAGGCTTAACAGTATACAAATTCTCGGGACACGCTGCGAATGATTTTATTCTCTTTATTCATTGATGATTCAAAGAACAAAGTGCAGTGTTTCGACGCTTCGAGAAACCCATCCCTAGTTACTAGCAATTTTTCAAAGCAGTCGAACTGGAGCTCTTACTTTTTGACCCGTCGGGTACCCGGTTGAACTGTTCGAGTATTCGAATATTCGAGTAACTTGAAATTCGAACCGAGCCGAGCTGAGTACTCGAAGAAGAAAAAAAGAAAAATCGACTAATCGGTTCTCTTCGAGCCGATCGAAAAAATTCGAGTACTCGATTCTTTGGAGCCGCTC
Source organism: Andrena marginata (assembly GCA_963932335.1). NCBI lineage: Eukaryota > Metazoa > Arthropoda > Insecta > Hymenoptera > Andrenidae > Andrena > Andrena marginata. The sequence goes on along the minus strand of OZ010659.1, from coordinate 48,012,728 downwards.
GGTTTTTACGAGTACTCGGTTCTTCGAGCCGAGTCAGGCTTGGCTCGCTTTTTTCGAGTACTCGAACAGCTCTAGTACCCGGCTACCCAGAAAAACTTCAAGCAATTGAATGTTGTATTGTCAGTGGTATTGTTTGATGTTAGCGAAAAACGATTGAACAATAACACGTTCAATAGCTTGAAGTTATTTCGGGTAGAGACGGGTACCCGACGAGTCAAAAAGTAAGAGCTCTAAGTTGAACTCATTTGGTTTGATAAATGTTACGTGATTTTTTATATGAGAGGAGATATTTCAGACATAATTATGATCGGTGGATCGTTTTCAGCAAGAACCGTTCAAAACGATCAAGAAGAAGTATCCAGATAGGTTGAAGAAGATCATACTGGTACCTGGCGACATCACAGCCAACGATCTCGGCTTATCGGCTGCGGATAAGGAAAGGCTCCTGCAGCATGTCTCCGTCGTTTTTCACATGGCGGCAAACGTGAGATTCAACATGACGCTGAAAGAGGCGGTGATGATAAATACTTTGGGCACGATGAACGCACTGAATCTCTCGAAACAGGTGAGCAATTTTTCGATATTTATTATAGATGTATTATTAAATAGGTATATTAACTTTACTTGTTAATTAAACGATCTTATTCAGATTTAATCCTCCGTTTATTTGTACGTATGGTTCAAATCTGGCAACTCAAATTTAACCAAATTCCAAACTTTCAATCGTCTTGAAATTTTGCAGGCCTGCGTAATTTGGATGGCAATACAATATTTTAAAGAAAGAATAACCCTGCGGGGATGAAAAAATTACCCACTCGTTAATAAATATAACCCATAACCACAAATTCAAACGTCTTGAAATCAACCACTCGCATTCTTTACGGAAACGACAAAAAGCCTCAGTGTTCGGGAAGCTAGTCTCATCGCGATTGCCGAATATACATAATTTATCGAGAAATGATTCGTCGCGTACAGTGAGTAACAAAAATATTCGGACACTTTTTAAAATCGCGTAACTTTTCTAAAATTAATCCAAACGACTTGAGTTTTTTTTTAGAAGCTAGTACTTAAATCTACGAACTAATCCTCCTAGCTTCTCAAAAAAAAAATCAAGTCGTTTGGATTAATTTTAAAAAAGTTATGCGATTTTAAAAAGTGTCCGAATATTTTCGTTACTCACTGTATGTAGGAACGATAAATCTAAAACTTTGCAGCCATTCATAGTATATCAACTTCGAAATTGTAGTACAAGAAAAGAATTATTTTTTGGTGACTTTAGCAATAAAAGATATTTGTAAAAAAGTCTGAACTGTGAAATGTAAACCCAAATACACTAAAAACTAGAAAATAAAAAAATATACGAAAAGAAAATTTTTATGCTCAACGATTTTATTAAAAATACACTAAAAACTAAAAAATAATTCTTTTCTTGTACTACAATTTCGATGGTGTTTTTTCACTTTAAACAAAATCGTGGGGCATGATATTTCATAACCGGATATGAATCATTTTAATACAGAAGCAAACGTCGAAATGAATTCGTTGCCAGAAAGTTTTCATTCGCATTAACGAAACGAAATGGTTTAATTACAGGCTACCGATTGTAATGTGACATAAAATTGATGAACTATCGTTGATGATATTCCAATTGCCAACCGATGCTTCAATTTCTAGTTACACATGGTGCCCTACGATTTTATTTAAAGCAAAAAAAACACAATCGAAATTGTAGTACAAGAAAAGAATTATTTTTTAGTTTTTAGAGCATTTTTAATAAAATCGTTGAACATAAAATTTTTTTTTATATATTTCTTCGCTCTTACTTTCTGAACCATTAATACCTCAAGACTTTATCTCGAAAGTTTAAGACTTTATTTTCGAAAAGCAAAAAATTTAGGAGTTACGTTATTTGCAGATACCGCAAATAAGCGCCTTCATCCACGTATCAACGTCGTATTGCCAATCTACCGAACCCGTGCTAGAAGAAAGAGGGTATCCGTGCGCAATAAAGCCTGAAGTCATCATCAATATAGTGATGAACCTGTCGGACGAAGTGCTGAACACAATGACGCCGAAGATATTAGTAGGTCAACCGAACACCTACGCCGTGAGTAAAGCGTTTGCGGAAGATCTGGTGATGAGAAGCGGTCTACCTGCTGGCGTTGCTAGACCGTCGATAGGTAAACGGAATCTCTGCCACACCGATTGCTATTTAACCCTTAACTGGTATCCTGGGATCGGTCGTGACCCAAAGCACGCAAAGTCCGCTGCAAAGTTTTCGGTTCTCCAAGTTTGTAAACTGAATTTCTAATTAATTTTATGATAATACTTTAACTTTCTACGTTTCTATTATTTTACACATTACCTAAGAACAAAATATTCATAGAGATCGATCTAGTATCGACTTTACAAATTTCTATGCCCCGTTTTATTTAGAGTTTGCCACGACCCCGGTATACCAGTTAAGTTTGAAAAAAAAACATAGCAGTTAAGGGTTAAATAAATCCTGCGCCACTTCCAATTACGGAACTACCAACAGAAGCTACCTAATCGCACAGGGATCGTTTTGTAAAGATAACGTCTGTGATATCGATGCGATCGCTCTTTTAATTGCACCCCTAAGCCGCCGTTCTTTAACAGCAACTTGATCGAGTGACTGACATTTTCAAATCGTAGTACTGGCGTCATGGGAAGAACCGCTGCCTGGTTGGGTGGAGAACATGAACGGGCCAACTGGTTTGATGGTAGGTGCTGGGAAAGGGGTAATCAGGTCCGTGCTCTGTGATTACGATTGCGAAGTGAACGCGATCCCCTGCGACATGGCAATAAACGCGGTGGTCGCTCTGGCGTGGAAGGTCGGATTAGAGAAACCCGAGTCGCCAATATTTATAAACGTAACGAGCGCGAAGGAGAATCCGTTATCTTGGGGCTACGCTATCGACACTGGGAAGAAGCACGCAACGGAGAACCCGTTCACAGGTTAGTGGAAGATAGTCTGCTCGGAATAATTGGAGGACTATGTAGATATTAATTGTGCGGGGACAATTTATAGTTGACCCGATTCTGACGTGCTCTCTCTTCCAGGGTGTTTCTGGTACCCAGGCGGAAGCCCGACTACCTCCAAATTCTACCACTGGTTCCGTGTCACGTTCTTCCATTTCCTACCGGCGTACATCGTAGACACGCTGCTCTCCTTGACGGGGAACAAACCGTTTATGGTGAGGGTGCACCACAAAGTTAACGCTGGCATCGCCATGATAAAATACTACACCACTAGGCAATGGGATTTCAGGTAATAGCCAGGAGAATGTTGCGCGTGGAGGTTTCAATTGTCGCGACCGGTAGAAAGTCAATGTCGATGGACCTCGGGTGTTGCCGAAATAATTATCGAGTTATAGTCGCCGGTGTGGAAACCTTATATATACATAGAAATAAGTTTTGTAACTCCTGTGTCCGGGCACCACTAGAAAAGAGCACCTCGGGCGATCAGACTCGAAGCCACGATCTACGGATCCTCTGGGTACTGGCCAGCCGCCAAAGCAACTCTACTAACGCCGACCCTCCGAGGTCTCTTATTCCGAGCTCCCTCTTACGGGGATTCCTGATCCCACGGGGTACCAAACTCGTAGGAGCCACTGGAGGAGATTTCAAACTGATAAAGTTTGATCTTCAAATTGCTGGACCTACCTTGACAAATCCTAAAGTTGTAGGATTTGGTACCGACGACTTGAAGGAACTAGGGACCGTAAAATGTAGGGAATGCCAAGGTTCCTAGGTCTAAGGATCCCAAGGGTTCTAGGTGATTCAAAATCCAAGAGTTCTACGACTAAGTCCCAAGGATTCTTAAATATCAAAATCTCTTATGAAAGTCCTGAGAACCTTTGGGACCCTCGAGAAGTCTGGACACCTTCTCGACCTCCGAAGCTCCTCCAAGCTCGCTAAGAACCTCCAAGGCTTCGATACCGTGTCCCAACGATCCTAGGATCTCCAAGTCATCGACGTTACTATCGAGTATCGCGAATTTGTAGTTGTAGACCCCCGCGAACATACTGTCAATATTCGATATTAATCCAAGCTTCGTAAAAATTTCTAAGTCTAACTTGTTTTGCCATTGCTTTCAGAACCGATCGCATGAAAGAGCTACAATACCAACTGAACCCACTCGACAAAGAAGAATTCTTCATGGACACAATGGCGATATCCTGGGACGAGTTCCTGCTGAAATACATTCTAGGCACCAGGCAGTACTGCTTGAAAGACGATCCGTCTAGTCTACCTCGCGCACGAAAGGTCATGAGGTACTTGTACTTCGCCGATTGGATCCTGAAAATCGGTTTGACCGTTCTCTTCCTCTGGCTCGTTTATTCCTGGGTAAACCCGATCAGACAAGTCACAGCGACGATCTTCGACGTCAACGAGATTTAGATACGTTTGAAAGCAGCGCTGGTTATTATCGAATGGATGTAACCTATCGAAAATGTTACTTCTACCAGCTGACTTGACCCAGTGTCGGCTTTAGCATATTGGCACCTCGGGCAAGATTATCATGGCAACCCCACCAAGGGCACGAAAATCAATTAGCAGCTTTCTGCTCAACGAATCTCAACGGATATAAATGAATGAACGCGTACAGTGACGCCCCTACAGCAGATTTGGCGTTTCGGGTGATCGTCCTGCTTGTCCTACCCTAAAGCCGTCCCTGACTTGGCGAAGTCGCATCGAAGCATGGGGGACTCGCGGTCCACCCGAAATTGACAAGAAAATTGTTCCTTACGCAACAACATCCCAGATCATTTTAGGTCTGAAATACTCAAATGTGGCGTGCAATAAATAATAGCTAAGAACTGCTCGATAACGCGTGATAATTGAAGGGGTTAGGACACAGTAACGGGCCAAGAAAGCAGACGATTTTTAGACGACGATAATAAGAAAAGTAAACAATCGATTAATATAAGCTTTTGTGTTTTAGCTTACTATATTATGAACTATAAGAAAAGCGTATAATATTTACAAAATAGCATCTGTACGCCGTGTAATGACTCTATTTAAAATATCCTTTTTTCTCGGATGGCCAACTGGTGGGCCGGATTCTGGGAAATCGGATGAACTCTAACAAAAACCCGAAAAATGTCATAAACTATAATATATTTCCTAGGCATTGACGATCCAACATTTGAATTTTTGCGAGAATTGACGAAATGGCCGATGCTTGAAAAATAATGATCAAATTTCGACAAAAGTGTGCGATCTTTCTGTTTATATTTTGTACGATAATTAAAAAATTTGAAATGTTGAATCGTCAATGCCTAGGAAATATATTACAGTTTATGAAATTTTTAGGGTTTTTGATACAATTCATCCGATTTCCCGGAATCCGGCCCACCAGTTGGCCATTCGGAAAAGAAGGACATTTTAAATGGAGATGTTGCACGGCGTAAAAATGCTACTTTGTAAATATTATATGCTTTTCTTATAATGCATAATATAATAATCGATTGTTTATTTTTCTTATTATCGTCGTCTAAAAATCGTCTGCTTTCTTGGCCCGTTACTGTGCCCTAACTCCTTAACCGTCGCTGCTCGCCCGCTGTGCTCTTCCGCAGCTAACTCAGCGATGGTTGTTCCAAACCCATTGCACTGGATCTATTTGTTCAGCATACAGTCCTACGTATTTCAATAATTACGAATACGTCGGCCTGCTTTAGGCGATGTATGTTGCGCGACGAGTAGATTCATGACTTTTACTGGGATACAATAGAAAATGTATAAAATAAGATGTATAATGCGATATGTAAAAAATATCCTGATAAACACTTTTACAACTATCCACCAAGATCTTATTTCTGGCAAATGAAACCTAAACTTCTTGGTAGAATGACTCACGTCTTCCTTCTCTCTTACGTAACGTGCGTAACGGAAAACTTTTCCTTTCCAGCTCTACTTAGATCTTTCTTTTTTCCCAAAATTCTTTCCCCGAGCCCCTCCCCTCGGTGCCGCCAACGAAATCACCAAACTGCTCCGTCGAGGTTCTTGCAACATTCATGCATAATGAGATGTTGGAATACCCGCATTCGTCAGCGCGTGCGACGCGCAAAGAAACTTGAACAATAATCGTGTTAAACGAGCAAACCCCATCGAAAACATGTCATTGCGCACTGACATTTCGAGATTTCGAAACCGCCTCGCTCTCTCGCATAATCGCTTCCGCGAGACTTCATTCCTCTTCGCTGTCGCCGCGCAAACACTTCATGGCGAAGACACGCCGGCTATACTTTGCTAATAAAGACGGGCGCAATAATTGCGCGAAGTCGTGTCGCGCTGCCCGCCGAGCGGCAAGCAGTTATGCTCGATAAGTTCAGAGTTATCCGTCGGTGGACGATCCCGGCCGAGATTCCCCAGGGGAAAACGATTCGGGGATTTCTCAATTCCACGTAGACGAATAAATGAATTATTCCTGCGAAATTGTGTGTTCGGGATTTCGTGTCTAATTGCACAATCGCCCATCATCCGTCATTGCTTTATTTAATCACTTTCCATACGCTAACGAAGCGAATCGTAATCCGCGCGCGATTAAATCTGTTGTATTGTTATGGGTGGCATACAAAGAGAAGAAAATTACTTTTCCAACGTTAAGAATTAAAATAGAATCATAAATTAACGAGAATATGCAGTTTCCCTATCGTAAAAGGGGAGCTTTAAAAAGGAGAGCGAGCAACGTTTCGATATTCGATTCATTGACTTACGATACCTACGTTCAAATGTAAATCTGGAAACGTGCCTACATATCGACGCGCTAGATTGCATAGCAATTTTAGAAAATTATCGAAATGACTCATCTATCGGCTGTTGGATTTATGTGCTCGCAATTTTCGAAGCTTGGAGCTGGGATGCATAAATGTATAGGAAGCGTGTGTAGGCAGCGGTGCAGTGGAATTGTTGAATAACTAATCACCGAATTGGTATGGATTTATAAAAAGTATATCGGCGCGGCGAGAGTTTCGGTGCATCTGGTTACAGTGCCGCGCGAGAGTTCCATGAAACGCCCGGACGCGACGGTGTGTGCTCGCGGCGAGCGCCGAAAAATGAATTAAAAAGAAATCACGTGTCCGTGTGTGTTAACTGCGCAGAGAGCACTGGAGACTTGGAATGTCGAAATCTCGTTGGTCGTTCGTTCTCCTACTCCCTCTTGAGCGCGCTCCTTCGCTCTTTCCCCCGGCACTCTCATTTTCACTCTCACTTTCTCGCTTCAACTCTCACTCTGTGTAAACCTGACTCCCCGCATCGCTTTGGCACGCACACGCATTGGCGCCTACGTGTGTACTTAATTCCTACATTTCATTTAACTTTACTTTTAAAACGAATTGAATACGTTCAAATATGATTTCACAGGGGTCCTCGGAAGAATATCCACGTAATTCCACAGAAGTGTAGCCACGAGGGTCTACAGAAGTACAGTGGTGGAGTTCTTTGTAAATATACTGTTAACCCTTTGGATGCTGGCAACTTAAACGCTCAGCATGCGTCGCGTGCGGGACTCCTTCAACCGTATCTCTTATACATAGTCGCAGAACGCCTAAGGGCGTTCCTCGCGCACACTCCGTACACTGACCAAATTCGTAAATATTAGCGTCCATAGCACCCAAAGAGTTAAGAGCAGCTGTAAGGTGTCCATATCCTTTTCTTATCAGCTCTGTGCTAACTGTACCTCAATTAAGCTTCATTAATCATGGTACTTTCAACTGAGTTTTCTATTTAACTCCTCTACCTTCCTTAAACTTACTTCAAAGCCTTCGAAAATTGAAAGATACTCGCGTGTATAGTACTCAAACTTAATTCAACAATTAACGCACCCTTGAACCGCAAACGTTTTTGCCAAAATATTTGTTCGCGGTGGATAAGTAGCAATTAATTGGAGATTATTCGAAGCAGTGACCAAAATCGAAAAGGACGGTGTCGTTGGTGATTGCAAGCTAAGGACAAGAGTCAACGATCGGCCACAAATGGGCAACGCACTTATTACCGTGACACGAAATCAATCTTACACGTTATCGCCGATAACCAGCACTTTTTTCTGCCAACGTTTCATTTGCGTGTCATTCCCTCCCACCTGTTTTCGCCGTGTGCGCGTCGGATCAAGTGGTCTTAGCGTTTCGTCGACAGGCCAGCTAAGAAAGTAAAATTGCGCCACTCTACGAGCGGGTCAGCTCGCTTGCGTTCCTCAGTCGTCGATTGTTTTCAGGGAAAAATCGAACCGCTTGTGTCGTTTGTCGTGGGTTTTTTTTTCGAATATCCACGAAATTGCACGTCACTCGAAGGTAAATAAGGGGAATTCCACGCGCTCGCGTTGTTTTCGCGGACTTGTTGCGACGCACGGGATGGTTTAAAAAATGAGAAGATCCCGAAACCGGAAATTCAAAAACTTCTGAAACTTTATGAATATGTAGGGAATTTTCTCCTGATTACAACGCATTTTTTTTGCTACCCAAATTCACTCTAAGGGGGTGTAATTGACCCTTGAAAATCCGGTTACTTTCCGATTTTGTGTTATAACTAGGGAAATCAATCCCGGGATACAAGATCCCGCTTGTTTTTTGGACTCAAAAAATTCCGGGATTTGATATACCTAATTCCGTGAATTTTGGGATTTTTTAAAAATGTGAATTACTTTATGAACGCCTAAAAAATATATAAATAAACATAGTCATTTATAATAATACGGACAATAATAATAATGATTTATTTAAATAATAATAATAAGTCACGTGTAACTAACTAAACTATATTTATTTCAACAATGATACTCTCACTTTCCGTTATTTCTAAAGTCGCGCGAATTGCAAATCGAAACTTGTCTGATCACGTAAAGTCGAAACTTTAGGTGCTTCGCTTTGTCTTCGTTTGCATTTCTAAAAATCTTCATAATGGTTTACTGATATTATCTACTTATTGAGACTTTATTATTATTCATTGTTCTACTGTTATTATTGTTAAAAATGATTTTAGCTTATGTTTCAGACTAATGATAGAAAGTTAGCTTGTTTACTTTAAATAAAGATTTAGAATTTTAGCACATAATAAATCATTTTAATTACTGAATTTTTCTATTACCCAATACCGAGATTAGTCCCGGAATCCCTCGATAGACTTTAAGAAATCCCGCAATCCCGGGTTAGTAAATAATGACAGGGATTGAATTCCCTAGTTATAACTCGTGAACTGTAAAATAATTTTTTTTTTACCAAATGATAGGTCTAATTAAAAGAAGTAACTCTTGTCTTGAAACTTTTTTTTATCTCTTACAGTTCACGAGTTATAACACAAAATTGGAAAATAGCTGAATTTTCAGGGGTTAATTTCACCCCCCTCGAGTGAATTTGGACAGCGAACAAAAATTGCGCTGTAATTAGGAGGAAATCCCCTTCATATTCACAAAGCTTCAGAATTTTTTTAATTTTCGGATTCGCAATCTTCCCTTGTCAATTGACTTGAAACGAAAAGAAAGCCAGCTCGGAACGAATGGCTTCTAACTTCGACGAGGTCAATTCGCTGACCCCACCATGATTAAGCAGTGTCCGAGCATTTCGGTTTAACGAGCACTGAAAGCACGAGCAAAATTTTCGCCAACGGGAATGGCATTCGTTAACATCCTTCTATCTTCATATTAGACAATCCTAAATTTACTAAGAGCTAATTGTTGTCTGGACAAACCTTGCGCAAGTGAAAACATCGATTCCTTTGTTTGTTTAAGTTTCATGAAGTCTCTGCGAGACAATCCACTCGAACCAATACTCTGCTTCTCTGAAAACACAATTCGCCAAGAAAGGGGGAGAAAAACTGGTTTCACCTCGGATAGCCGCGCCACATAAATAACGAATGAAAATAAAAAAAGTGGTAAAACGTACGGGTTACGTGTCCGGTCCAGACGATTCTCTTAATCACGTAACACCTATCAAACTCTAAATAACAAACTATATATACGCATTTCGAAAAATAGCCTGGCATAAATTAAAAATAGGTTAGAACGCGTCCACGCCAGACAAGATTTCGTCATCTGAATTTTCAATGGATTTAAAAAGCATACATAATGCAAACTTTCCGCCACTATTGATAAATAATTCGCAGTTGACGCGTGTGAGATTCCTTTTCCTCCTCGATGTTGCCCCCCCCCCCCCCCGTTCGTCGATAATTTCGAGGTGCCCCCACTTAATCAACGATGAATCGGCTTCCTCACCGATTCAGCGAAATGGTACCAAGTTTTACATATTAAATTTCAACGAGAACTCCACGAACAATCGAAGAAATGTCGAATGTCAGCCACGAAACTGTACGCCACCAGGGCTCGATCTAGAGGGGTGCAAGCTGGGCAACTGTCCAGAGCGGGAAATTTGGTAGAAAGAGAAAATTGAAATCAATAAAAAGCAATGAAAGAGTGGAACTTTTTGAAATTTAGTAGTAAACTTATAAATTGTTAACCTTTAGAGGACCGGGCTGGCCACCATAGTGGCTACCTAAGAATTTGGATACTTTGCCGGTCATTTTGGGGGTATATATGCATAAATTTTAAGTAAATAAAATTTACAATTTCAATGAAAAAGTCCTGGCCCTCTAAAGATTAAAAGGCTTTTGTTATTCAACAAACACCTGCAAAAACATCCACTCACTGTCACCAGTTATATATTAAAATAATTGTTTGTAATTAAGGGGGGGTGCTACCTTGGAATCTTTTTCTTTTATATAATAAACTCAATAGACAATCTGATTAATGGCATTCGTTATACATCTTTTGATGATTGAAAAACACTTTTCAACAAACTGGCAATGCGTCCTTTACAATAAAATTGATTTGTCAATCGGCGTTGCGCGGATCTTTGAGAGTATCCATATTTTATGTTAATCTAGAGAAATACATACGAATTTTACGATTGCTTGAAGATATTTTTAGCTACAGACATTTTTGTGCCCCATTTTTTCTTCTAAAAATCACTTTTTTAAAAATTTAAATTGTTTTAACCAGGAGTGTGCGGATCGTCCCGAGGCTCGGGTTCCCGACCCTCGGGACGGGTCGGAAAAGTTTCGGGCGGGATCGGGCGGGGTCCCGATACTTTCGTATTGCTCGAGATCCCGACAGTCTCGGGATCCCGAGACTCGTTTCGGGCTACAAGCATGACCGCCGTGAGCGGGCAATTTGATTTCAGATCGGCTCGGCAAAACTCGGACGCGATCGGGTCGAAATACAGCTATTACGAGGGGACCAAGACGGAAAGAATAAATATATATATATATATTTTCATTGCTATCAAATAGTCTGTGAATACTAAATATGGCCATATGCGTACTTAAATAAATACCATGTTCAGAACTTGGGAAGAAGACTATTTTTATATCGACAATATTTTAAAATCTTAATAAAATATACTTCACACTTAGTAGTTTATGTAAAGGGAATATATAGGGTATTATCTTTTTCGGGATAGGTTCAGATTTAAAATAGTAAACGTACAAACAACTATAAGCATACAGAAAGGAATATTTCCTGGATGTTTCATAGTAACAACAATATACAGGAAGACGAATATTTTATTTTTTTAAATTAACGTGTAAGAAACATAATTTTTCGATATTTTCAGGTAATAATTTAGACCTATTACTAGTAACTATATTTCCAGCAGCCTTATCATTGGTATTGATATAAATGATGTACATAATTATTTCCATCTCGGTCTACTCTTACTAGCTTTAATAGCTTTCGAGCCGATCGCGTCCGAGTTTTGCCGAGCCGACCTGAATTCAAATTGCCCGCTCATGGCGGCTATGCTTGTAGCCCGAATCGAGTCTCGGGATCCCGAGACTGTCGGGATCTCGAGCAATACGAAAGTATCGGGATCCCGCCCGATCTCGCCCGAAAGTTTCCGGCCCGTCCCGAGCCCGAAAAGTCGGGTACCCGCACACCCCTGGTTTTAACCCTCAAAAGACGTATAACAAATGCCATTAAACATATTTTCCATGTGGTCCATTATTCAAAAGAGAAAAATTTCTAAATAAACCTATGACTTTCATACGTCCAAGGTGGCACCTCTCCTTAACCGTTTAGCGCGAAATGTATAATATATGATACAACCTTTTTTTGGCCGTTTCGCCTTTTGCATTCGTATTTCGCTGTTTCCAACAGTTTAAGTAATACATGTTTAGCATAATTTTATTCACTGAAGAAAGTTGGACCTATCTGAACCCTATATTCTCTGGTTTTATGCATTTTGACCTTTGAAAAAATAAATAAAAAAAATAAAATAATTTGTTTTATAAAAATATATAAATTCAGCCCATTTTTAACGATAAAAACAAAACGGGATATTTTTCCTTCAACGGGATCTAGGTGCGGGCGCTAAAGGGTTAAGGGCGGCAAAAATGATTTTCGCCCAGGGCGGCGGAAGAGTTATATCGCCCCCCGCACGCCACCAAGAAACCCCGCATCTCGAAAGGCTGGCACTCATTCGCGCGCCAAAGTCCCGTCACAATTACACATCGTTTACGTCTACCTGATTATTCCTGACCCCGGTTTTCTTTTTCAATAAAATGTGCAAGTCTAGTGGCGTATCAACGATATTGGAAGGGGATTACGTAATCGGAATTAGATTCCAATGATGAACGTGCAGTAGAAATTTTTCCCCATTCCCGGAACACGGAGGTGGCAAAAAAAATTTCGACTTTTACTCGGGGCCTTGTTCCGTTCGCGCACGGTAAGGACAAAACGAAGTGAAAATAAACGCGGGCATTGTGCGTGGCTAAATCTAAATTGGGCAACTCGAGAGCGGGGAAGGAGTTGGGCTCGCTCCTTTCTACGACGTTACGTAATTGATTAAAGGGTCCCGTTGGATCCGGCAAACTTTTAATCGGGGTCCTTTCGTACGATCTACGTGGATCCCCGTGGACCGTGTTTTCTAGTTACACAAGTCCCATTTTGTCACGTACGCTGGTACTCGAACACTACTGGTTGATCGTATCGAAATACATAAGTCGTTCTTCTCGCATTGTTTTGCGGCGAGCTCTTCCGAGCGTAATAATAATACTGACCGAGTCAGATAATGCGCCGTTTCCAGAGGCGACGGTAATTCTCGCGACGGAACGTTCTTCCAGAATACCTAATTTACAGGGTAATCTGGTGGCACAGACAAAATCATTTTTATACTCGAGTTTTACTGGCGGTACCGGCTTTGGGAATATATTGACCACTTGGGAAAAATAAGAACAGAGTGCGCAGGAACGCACGACCCACTCGACATTTCGAGTTACAAACACTTCTGTGTTCACAATCGGTCACTTTGCATCCGCTTAACTTCACATTGAACATATAAAATTCTGCCCGTTGCGGCAGCAATCTGTGGCGTCATTTTCAGAATTATATAAACTTACAGGAGCACTGTTAATTAATTATTGCTAATATAATAAAATCAAATGCTAATGTAATTGCAAATGCATTGACTTTTGGAGAACCATATAATACAAGGAGTGTAGAGAACATATTTTTAGACGCACGCTATCTACAATTCAATTTTAAAAAATTATTAAGCTGCCACCTTTTCGCAACGGTCCTCAATTTTCATTCTTCAAGTCCCAATTCAAGATCCAATTCGGATTGGTATATGATTCAACGTTATCCTTTAGAATTTCCAGGGAATAAGTACCGTATAGAGATAGCAGATGACACAACAGATTTCAGTTTTTACGTGATCAAACGTAAAGTGGACAGAGATCGATTCGGATCTGGGTGGGGGGTGGTAAAAAGCGAGAGGAGGGGATGCATGGGCCAGAAGCGAGCACGGGCCTGGTATCGTGCGACGATGAACGTCTAGGAAAATATTGGGCCAGCGCTATGCTTTCTCAGTCTGCAACGGACTCACCATCGGAGTAAGGACGGCCAACTGTAGCCGCGGTCTCTATTGCTGACAGTCGTGCTTTCGTTTCGTTCGTTCGTTCGTCAACTCTTATCTACTCTACTAGTGGTGATTCGTATTTTCGGATATAGCGTGAGATCGTGGAATTTTCTTCTGCCCTGTAAGTATTTGTTCGGCGAACGTTTCCCTCGAAAACATTTCTTCGAGAACCACATGCATTTAATGTCATTTTGCACACTTCGATGTGTTAGATTTCGTATTAGTGTTTTCTTTAAATAGTCACTCGTGTAATGAATAATCTACGTGGCGAAGAAATGTTCTGGTAGATGCCCTGGCAGTCCAACAGTCCCTTTTACTTTAATTTCAACCAGGTCTATGTTTTTATGAGAAAGTCGCGCGAAGCTGAATGACATGTAGCTATTTAATTCGCAACGATGGGTGTACGAGTCGCAAATATTTAACGGCTGAACTTCGAACCCGTAACACACCGACGTTTAGTTTGCAAATTTAATTTCTACCGAATACAGTATCGACCATTAAGAGCCATACACGGTAAACTTTCTAAGTGAGGCAATACTTGAACGTAATAGTAACCGAGACTTAACGATATGCAATGGAATTGCAATTTCGAGTATCAATGATTATGAAATTACTGGCAGGGAAAGAGCCCCAATCTTGAAATTCAATAAATAACGAAACTTCGGGAATGTGTAGAGGAGATGTAGATATGTATTACGCAATTTTTTTTTATGCTTGAATCCAGTCTAAGGTGGTGAAATTGACCCCCGAAAATCCGGCTATTTTCCGATTTTCTGTTATAACTCGCGAACTGTAAGGGATAGAAAAAAAGTTTTCAGACAAAAGTTACTTCTTTTAATTAGGACTATCATTTGATGACTTTAAAAAAAATTATCTTACAGCTCGAGAATTAGAATAAACAATCGGAAAATAGCTGGATTTTCAGGGATCAATTTCACCCCCTTAGATTAAATTTGGGCAACAAAAAAAGTTATGTAATATATATGTATATATCCTCTACATACCCCAAGTTTCATCATTTTTTAATTTCAGGGTTAGGGATCCTTCCTTGTAAGTATCTAATACTGAAAGTTAACCGCCGAGTAGCAAATACTGAATACTGCGGCCCGAAAGAGCAAAGAGTAATATGTACTTTAGGCACTTGATTTAGAAAGGTCAGAATGGCAAGAACCGAGTGCCTCGGGATACGTATTATAGATATATAAAAGAAGAAGTCCTGGCTGACTAACTGATTGACTGACTGAGTTATCAACGCCCAGCTCAAACCGTTTAATTTAGGAACGTGAAATTTGGAAGGTACATTGTTTTCATGACGCAGGCACCCGCTAAGGAAGGATTTTTGGGAATTCACACCCTAAGGGGGTGAAAAGGGGTAAAATGTATTTTCTCGGACTCCCGATTAGATATCAACTTGGTTCTTACTCACAAAGATGACCCACACAAATGCCTAAAATTCGGTTTCAAGATTTTTCCCTAACCAATTCCTGAGGGGGTGAAAAGGGTTGAAATGTATTTTCACGGATTCCTCAAAATCTCTTAGGCCGATTAGAAATCAACTTGGTTTTTACTTCGAAAGATTACCCACATAAATGTCTAAAAACCAATTTCAGGATTTTGCCCCAATCAACCCCTAAGCGGGTGGTGAAATGGAATGAAATGTATTTTTATGGAATCCTTAACATCTCTTGGGCCCAAAAGGGAAGCGCGAGGGTATTTTACTAGTTGTGAAATGCTTGTTTTAAAGGTAAAGATTTGGTTACATAGTAGAAGTTGCTCGTTACAAAGTCTGTAATTTACATATTCTATTTACCAGTGTTCAGTACTCACCATCCTAGCGATTACGTAACAAATACTTCACCGTACCAATATCGAATTAGAAAATATGAAATTATATGCGCAATGCTACGATGAAAGTAAAGCAGAATCTATTAGAAATTCTAATTTTAAATGGCTAGCGGAGGAAAACAGCTTGCTCTATGGCAAAGACCTTTGAATAATATTTTATAATTCCTATAAAACATATTACAGCACGCTCCAGATATTTTTATAACCATATCGTTTTTCTTGGCAAGCGGTTGATAAGCTCGAAAATCATTGCATCCATTAATTAAAAAAAATGTCCCCATTCGCTTACTAAATGACTTGTTAACTAACCATCTTCAATAGAATTTTAACCCTGCCTGCAAAAAGCTGCATCTCGAAAAGCTACAAGTTTCGTAACTACATACTTAACCTGTACTGCTAATCGAATTATTCTTTAATCCCTGTATCTTTCTTCTGAAATACCATCACACTTATTAAAAGCTACATATACCCCCGACAATCGTGCAAATATCAATTGAAAACTTCTCCACGTAACGTACTTAAGTACACGTACGTGCACGCCTCCAAAAAAATATGCGCGTAGTTTTCCTTCGTCCCGATAAACACGGCGCACGGTAAAACGAGAAACACAACTACGACGATAGAAACGGCAACCGTTACAAACTCCACCCGACAACCTGTTGTGGTACTGAAGCAGTTAACCTTCCATCAAACGTAGTAAATCTTTCTCCTTCTACACGCTACCCGAAAAAAAACCGTTCGTATCATGCATCGCAAGTCACTCGAGCGGAAATATATTTTGTCGCAGAAGAGGTGTGCAATGCAAACTCTTCAGAAATGCATTACATATCACGAAACATAAGTAAAGTTTTTAGTACATGCCGCGCAGTTTTGCATAACCTTCGAATACGAAAACCAAAGTATGTATTTCGTATGAGACACAGTTGCTCGACGGTTAAAACGTGACACACGTAATTTTCAGAAATCTTCGCGAAGCACAATCGCACTTTGCATAGGTACACAGTTCGTTCGCGGTGCCTTAAAAGTATTCGCTGGAATGTGAAAACGTAAAAATGCATACCTCGTCACATTTTTTGCTCCGTGAAGATCGGCGACAATCGAGCATAGATGGTCACGGGTAAAGGTTGGCAGGACAAGCCTATAATAAGGTTATGGCAGTCACCGAATCGACCGAAGGAACATAGAACATAAAGACTCGCCGGTCCTGGCTCGGTAGCTCTATAAACCGACCTTAACCCGGGGAAGAATTGCAAATTACAGAGTCTGCCGCGTACACCCGCGCACCTGCGCATTATCACACTTCCCATTGTAATTACGACACTGATACGTTTGCAGGCGCGTAATCACGTCGACCATTAACCTCGAATCCCTTCGCCGCCAGAATTCAAATTATTTGTTGATAGTTCGTAGGGCTGCCACCACCACCTCGCCCTACGATACCCAAAATTAAGGCCAAATCGCACGGAAACTATTTACGTGATTTTTATAATTTCTAGGAAAACAATGGTACGCAACAACGTGTTTCGAGAAAAACGTACTTACAGTTTTTTTTTCTATTCCTTACTCAATTTTACATTTATAAAGGAATATTGGGGCAACTTACTGTTAATCAGCTATTCCTACTGCATACAGCAATCCTTTTGCCTCTTCAAATGTAGCCTGAATCTCGGATATATATTTCTTTTTTTTCTGGCACCCGTTTATTATACTCTCGGCGACTGCTAAGTATTTGGGTCGCTTACCAGCCTGTAAAATCTGACCCGCTTGGAATTTCGGTCTAAAATCTGACCTGGTCATTCTTTAGATGTTGTTGGATGAAAATGAGCAAAAAGAATTTTGTTGCTTTGAGAATTTTGACCGGAAAGTGTCCTTAAAACGAGTGTTGAGAGTGGTACCGTTTACAAAGCGCGGGAAGTGTTAAAAAATGAAACTATTTCTGCGTAGACCTTGTGAATTCGGGAATCACTAATTGAAAATGTTTGGAATATAAGATATTCCAATATTAATATTTAACATAAAATATGATATTATTAGCCAATATTTATAAGAATATCACATAAATGTTTATAAGTTCTATTAATTGGTAAGTTAAGATTTCTCCGCGCCAGATGGCGTCGAAAATATTGCGCGCCGAATTTGATTTCAACTTTGAATTACCCTCTGAATACGAATAGTTATCATAATAAACAGGGGATTAGGGGTGAACAATTAACTGCAAATTCTGGAAAAAGAAAGTGAGTGAATGACAGTTTTATAGACACGGTGCGTATTAACAGAATTTTCCAGACAAATCTATAATCTTAATACATAAAGCAGGAAGTATTTATGTGTTTGTCTGTCATCCAAAATCTTTCGTGCGGTAACCTCTGCGGTCACGAGATGTGTTCCAACTCATTACGCCTAATTAATACAGATGAATGTGGCTATTTTCACAAAAAAAAATAAATAATTTTTTTTATAAAATCAGAATATAAATTTTGAGCGACGCCGAGTAGTAAAAGCTAGTTATTAGATATAACAAAGAATGAGAAACTCTTCCTGTTTGTCGCTTCTAAAAAGGAGCGACGCATTTGCGTATTAATGTCCCTTGAAAAGAACCAGCGAGCATCAAGGTAAATTGCATCACACGGTGCGACTTATATTATACGCATATTTATACTACACGCTTTAACTGTACATAGCTTCAAAAGATCGATGTCATTCGCATAATGATTTCTTCCTGATGCGTACAAGGCGTTCAGAAACTTCCGACCTACTTGTTAATCATAATGCTATTCCTGTGTGCCATTTATAGGGATCGATTTAAATCATTAAATTAATCGAAAGACAGCCCACTCCTCACAGCTATTGGCTTCTCCTTTCTTTTACTCCTGGATATTAATCACCGCCAGATTCTGTTGTTCCTAAACAATTCTGAGCTGGAATACAATGGGAAGCTAGAAATCACTCTGTCGTAATTTCAGGAGAGTAGAAAAACGAGACCATGACAGAAACAAAAGTGGAAACAATGACGAAAGAGGAGATCCCTGATAGAATAGCGTTGACCTTCAAAGGTCAGAACATACTGGTCACCGGTGGCACTGGCTTCTTGGGAAAAGTCATTATCGAGAAATTTCTTAGGTGCCTGCCAAACACGGAGCAGATTTTTATGCTCATCAGACCGAAGAAGGGAAAGGATCCGAAACATCGTCTGGACGAACTTTTCAGCTCGCCGGTGAGTGTTACCCGCCAGTTTTTGCAAAACCCTTCAACCACACAAAATATCCTATTTCCTCTTCAATCCAATTGTCTCCTGAATTAAATTATTTGTATCGAAAGGGGAATAGAGGAGCGCAATTTAGCGGCGCAAACTTTCCACCTGGGCAATCTGATATTGGTTGTTCGAAGAAAGACAGAATCGAATGCTGCCAACTAGTTTCCTGCATCTATAAAAAGAGCAATCGTTGTACATCGTGAATTTCTCAGATTACTTTGTGTTGACCCGAAACGGTATAGTCGACATAACGTAACACTGAGGAAAAAGGCAATCGGAGTACATACTTGCGTACGCGTAAACGGGTTTGCCGATACGAAACCTTTTCCGTTTAGAGAAATTCCTTTTGACTTAATTCCCAGCGACGACCATTTCGGGTCAGATTGTATTCTGCAGGAGGATATTAGGAATATCTTTCTTGGCTTGTTAAAAGCGGGATCGACAGAGTATGCGGCGAAAGTACATCCTTCAGTTCCGTAATCGCGTTATGGGACAAAAAGCAGGAGAAACGGAGTCAAGGCCTCGAATCTAGAGAGGATAGAGAACATTATCGTTATTATCAAGTCACGTACTCGGTGAAAGTTCTTGTCCTATCCGTGGTAGTGTGTTATGTCATATCTCTCGAGCTACTGGCTGCTGGATCTCATTCTAACGCAATCAACTGCACACATACCATTGTACCAATCGAACAATTTGTTTTTTCACTTATGCGGTAGACTGGCTTATCTCGTGATCAACGGAATATGACAATGAAATATGATACATTTAACCCTTGCTCGTTAGTTGAATTCATATACCAGACAGATTTGTATTCGTACTTGAGACACCCTGACTACTAATTTCCAGAATGAACACAGACATTTATTGTGTGTTGAAACGCGTGTATATGTAAGGTGTAAATCTCTCTCTCTAAGTGAAGACGAATTGCGTCACGCGACGCGAAAGAAAGTCTCAAGAGGTCACTTCGCGTGTGACATCTTCCGAATCATTTGATGAGAGGAACAAACAGACTCGCGAAGGTTTCACAATTTCCGTAAATGTAATCGAACCACGGAAAATATATGAAAAGTTTGTAAAAATTGCCTCGATATCGTAAAACAGAATAATAAAGAAAGTGAATAAATATAAGTATAACAAATTATGGTGTAGCGTTATACGGCTCTCGTTATTGAAAGGTTGTTTACTCTAAACCACCGAGTACACTGAAAAAATGCTTATGTATTATTCAGTAATTACCCTTTAAACAGATTGCGTATATACTTCTTAGAAACACATAATTACTACGACAGCATATTCACGTATACCATTGGCATTTTTTTCCATACTTCTCGGTATCAAAGATATAATAACATCCGTCATTTTCACCGATTTAATGATAACATCTCTCGATATCATATGCCAGTAATAGACGAAAGAAACCTAAGTGGATAATGGAATGAAGAAAATACTTATAATTGATCTGACTCAATGTACTCAAAAGCGTAAGGAAAAATAAGTTATTATCTGTATTAAAGCGCAAACTTCATTTCTGCTATCTCATGTTCGGATACCAATTCACTATCGCTTGAAACAGCATCTGTTAAAAACTGGAGGAATACGAGAACGAAAAGTTTACCGGTTAGCTGAATTCATTGCGCCTCTATTATCTCATACTCATGATGAATGAATATGAAGTGGTTACATAGGAAGACACGTGGAAGCTAATTGCTGTTCCTCATTTCTTTAATGGCCTTTAGATTTTTAAACGAAGAACTAAATATAGTTCTAAGCCGATTGTCAACTGATGTGATGTAGGGATCGTTCTTTTCAGCTCTTCAAGTCTGTTAAAGAGCAAAGGGGATTGGCAGAGCTTCAGAAAGCGGTGACAGTTGTCGGCGGAGATGTATCTCTCCCAGGGCTCGGGCTTTCCTCAGAGGACAGGAAAATGCTCTGCGAAAAAATCGATATTGTCTATCACGGAGCTGCCACAGTACGGTAATGTAGTGGAAGATGAAGTGTTTGAGAATCTTAAATGATATACCATTGACAAATATGTTACCGAGTTTGATCACTGGTCTTGCAGATTCGACGAGATGTTGAAGAAAGCGGTCATACTGAACACGCGCGGTACGAAGCAAATGCTGGAGCTGGCCAAAGAGATGAAACATCTGAAACTGTTCACTCATATCAGCACCGCCTACTGCCACCTCGGAGAAAAAGTACAGTAATAATCTCTGCTGTAATTGCGACCTCGTCGCACAAAGATGGGCAGCGAGTCTTCTTCGATAATAAACGATTAAACTGATGATCCACTTTAGATTCTAGAAGAAAAGCCATATCCTCCGCCAGCGGATCCCCACAAGATAATCAAATGCGTGGAATGGATGGATGACGATGTCGTCGAAGCAATGACGGACAAAATCTTAGGAGATCTTCCCAATACGTACGCGTTCACGAAAGCCTTATCTGAAAGCCTCGTCGAAGAAATGATGCCTCACATTCCAGTAATCATAGTGAGGTACAATGCCCTAAATAATCTCTGTGAAAAGTGAATTCAGACTGTTTAATCACAGAAGGAGCCGTGCTTTGAATTTTAGACCGAGCATAGTGATACCGATTTGGAAGGAGCCATTACCCGGATGGACAGATAACATCAACGGCCCGACAGGACTTTTGATCGGTGCTGGAAAAGGTGTCATCCGAACAATGTACTGTAACGACAGCAGTTACGCTGATTATGTTCCGGTCGACATTGCTGTGAACGCTATTCTTGCCACTACCTGGAACTTCATTTACATGCAAGATCAAGAGAATCGGGTGTACAACCTCACGAGCAGTAGTGAATTTAAGGCGAGTCATTGTTTTTGTTAAAATATTGCACGACTAATGCCAATGCAGGCTTCTAACAGACGAATCGTCGGAAAATCGGAATTTTCAGATATCATGGGCAGAAATTATCGCACGTGGCCGAAAGATAACAGAGAAAGTGCCCTTGAATGGAATTGTTTGGTACCCAGGCGGCAGTATGAAAAAGTCGAGGCTCATGCACAATATATGCGTCTTACTTTTCCATATGATACCCGCCTACCTCATAGATGCGCTTATCTTTCTCGCGGGTTATAAGCCGATGTGAGTAAACTCGAGATTTCGTGATTGCAACCTAACTTGACAACCGCAATCGGTGTGAAAGGATATAAATGTTCTACTATGCGCAGCATGTGCCGTGTGCAACGCCGGATACAGAAAGGTTTCGAAGTGTTCGAGTACTACGCCAACAACCAATGGGACTTCGAAAATGCGAATATGTACAAAGTTAGAGGGAAGTTTAATTCGTTAGAGTTTGAGAGGTATCAGCTGCACGGGGAGGATATGGATATAGACGCGTACTTCGAGTCGTGCATACGAGCAGCAAGAATTTATATTTTAAACGAACAGCCGGAAACCTTGCCCGCTGCACGAAGGCATTTGAAAGTGTAAGATCTGCTTCTAAATTTCTTTTCAAAATATCTTCTAATAGGTACGTCATTTTTGTATATTTCGTTGTTGCAGTATGTATTGGGTCGACGTCGTAACGAAGATACTCTTCTTTGTGTTTCTAATCTACATGCTGGCGTCGTGGAGCGAAAGTTTCAGAGCACTGTTAATAAGGGGCTGGGCATTAGCCACCCGGGCAGTGTCCCGCTAACTATTCATTACTTAGTTCGTAACACTTTCAGTACCTTTACATTGTAACATAATCAAATAAACTGGATTCTATTTTTCATCAATTGCTAGCCCGTTTCAATTAATTGAATCCCGACTAAATGCGTCGTATTACACGAAAATTCTGATTCATTTACGATCGGAACTGAATTCCATTAGATCTTTAGCACACCTATTCCTGTAAAAAGTAGAAGGATTTGTAGGTGAACGAAAAGAATAAAGCTGCGAACAATTTTCGCACTGGAACGTGAATTTTATTCGTATCAAATATTGAAAGAGAATTACTCCCTTAAACGGATTCCTGTACAGGTGGTTCGTAGCCTTCCGGTCTGTCAACCTTCGAGCCACTTTCACCTACTTCCTCGCTTTTGCTACCCGCGCCGTCGCCGTGGAGCTCCAGCAGTTTGCTCAGCTCGAAGCGTGGTTTCTTCAATACTTTAACCTGTAATAAGCCCATTACTTATATTTCAATTTATAAACACTCGGCGCAGATAAAACAGCCAATAACATTCGCATACGAACCTTACGAATATAGACGTCATGGAGCGGGTAAATTCCTTGGGAGGCTTTCTCGATGTCTTTGGCCGTTGCGTCTGGTAGAAGTTTACTGACCACTCCCTTCAAATCACTTTTCGTAACATCATTCGTGATTGTGTCTACCATCTTCTGTCTAATTTTCTTCACCTGAGCACAGAAGTACACGCGTCACGAGAGACGATTCGATATTCGTACATAATAATTATAAAATTGTTGCGACACCATATATCACTAGTCCTTCGTACAGGAGTAATGTGGTAAGCGAGTGCATATTTCTATGCGCAACGTCATGTATAACGAAAGTTTCGGTACAACTTTCGCGAATTACGAGTTGCGCGTACGACGAATAATGGATCGCAGATCGATATGCGCGACTACCAACCTGTGCGTGTTGAGCGTAGCACGTCTTTCTAGTACTCAATTGATCTTTGTTAGTGAAACCAATGCAGAAGACTCTAAGCAGATATCCGTCGGTAGTTTTCACATCGACGTTAGCTTCGATCAACGTCTGCCACTTCTTAACCATGGACCTGAGCTTGTCCGTGGTCAAGTCCATGCCGTGGAAATTGGTCAATACGTTACGATGTTGGACATCCTCCGCGATCAGCCTAAATTTACGGAAGGACCTCTCCGCGTCGCCGTCATTCTGTAAGTCGGCTAAAGAGACTTCGAATACTCTGTACTTCAGACCTTCGGAAGCAATCTCTGTAAAGCGCGACGTACATTTAGTTAACAACGAGACAGAACGAGGGAATTTTGTAGAAGATTAAATTTTGTAGCAGGAATTAATTTTAGTAATACCGTAAATTGCGTAATACTATGGTAAAATTCTGCGATTCTTTGCGCAACGTGAAACGCCATGCAAAGTATCGATAGTACTTTCATGGAGCTGGAGTTGCGAAAGTTTCTTAATAGTTTCAAGGTATCTTACTTGTTCCTTGAGTTCGGTTGACCAACGTTTTGCCCACATGACGGTTTGTGAACATAGACGGAGCCTTAACATCGTACCAATCCTTGCGGGTGAAAGGATCAACACTGTAACAGAAATCAGGTTGGAATTTCGTTACCAACAGTTGCACTTTAAGGTTATGTGCAACACGCTATATAATCGAACATAGAGTAGAAATAAATTACACGTTAAAAATTAAGTACCCGATCACATTGTAAGTACCAAACGACAGATATTTAACTTATATCAAGAATTTGTTTTAAGTAAACCAAACGCGTTCATTACTTTCATTCGTATATAAAGATATTGGCAGATATTATTTTAGAATTATTATTACAGTTAGAGAAAAGAGATACACACCTTTCTTAACTCACTTTTCATTCGAATTAACAAATATTTATATAAGCAAAGTGTTAAACATACGATGCATGCAAACACTCGGATGTCAGGTGTGCGAAATCTATATTAATTCGAAACATCTTTCCGCGTAAGAAATTGGGAATCACATTTTCCGTATAAGGAACGTTTAAAGTGTAATGTAAAAGTATTATTATTTACTCACATCTTCTTCTTGACTCCCTTTTTACCTCCTTTTGAAAGCCCCTTATTTTTACCCACCGCCATGATTGAGGTTACAGACGAAAAGAGGCACCCTCGGTCTAAGCCGGAAACAGGCAGCGCAATCTATTCGATACCGATATATCCGTGAACGTTGATTGGTCGATACAACTCATGCGTCTATATTTTAAATAATGCATTTTTGAAATTAACTACCCTAATACTGTTTATAATACACAAAAATTAGGTTTTAAATGTATATATAATTTCACTCGTTCATTTTATTCGATTGCCTTCCTTTCATTCGTTACTGAAGTAAAGCGCCTTTATAATCATCCATATTAATTTATAATATAACGCCACCAACTATAAAAAAATTATGTTTAAGGTACTTTAAGTTAAAAAAAAAGCTGTTATATTTATCTTAAGAAATTATGTACATATTATGATTTGGAAATTAAGTTGGTTTTATTATGTTCTTAAAAATGTAAGGAAATGAATAGGAAACGCTCACTAACTGAAAGAAAGTTTCCATTTTAGATGTAGAATTTCTTTAGGTTATTTCTGTGTTTGCCTGCCAAGTACTTAACCTGCACATTGCATGTTATTTTGTAATCTTCCTGATTAAAACATTCTTACGTAAAATTGAAAGAAGTATGTACGAAGTTTCCTGCTAACGTTTAAATTACGCTTTGACGTATCGAATGTCGACAGCTGTTGGCCGTTGGCTAATTTCAGTGCATTTCGCAGTTTCGCGTGCAGGACGGTGGGATTTATTTTTTTTCTTTCAACGCAAATGCAGAGCCCACCGTTCGTGTTCCTCTGTGATAAATTGCTCGGTAAATGAAAGGATTCTCAGTGGGATGCGTGCATACACGTCGAACATCGCGAAAATTGACGTCAAGTAGTTGGCCTAAAAAACAACTCTGATAATCATGAATCTGCAAACACTGTTTCAAGACTTCAATCCAAGGTAAAATCTTGCGCACGTATAGTCACGGATTTTTTTCAATCCACGGATTAACATGCGCATAATATAGGAGATCATCGGTGTCTTGCATGTGGAGCAGCGCGTGAAATCGAATAAAGATAACGAAGAACGATATTTTGTACATTCGGGGATATAATTTATTCGTTCGATGTAGTTTCCCTTTCGCAGGTTCGCACGATTTAATTACCATTCGATAATTGAATCAAGCATCTCTCGATAGTTTAATCTTGCTCCGATTTATACTTAAGCGGGTCAGATGCTTATTTTAAACAAACGCTCGATGCTTTATTCAGCACATTCTGTCATTGTTACAAGGTTGCTGACCCTTGTCGTAAATTGCGAAAAGTGTTTGACCATTTCACATATTTATATATTTAAATGGCGTTTCTACAGATTTAGGTAATTTTATTCATAATTTTCCAATCGAAAAAGTCCATTTTTGTGTCACAGCCTCTTTGTTCATTTCCACTGAATGTGTAATATCATTTTTCAAATAGTAATCGATCTAATACTGTAATATACTAATTTCAAATTTGTATCCAAATTGGCATTAGCACGAATGTAAGGCGTAATTTATAGAATTAAGAGATGATAGTAGAATTAGTAGAATTACTTATTAATGTTTTCTGATTTATATTTGTAGCAAATTTTTAGTACACTCCTGCCTGACGATATTCACGCCCTTATTTGCTCTTCGGTTGGACGGCTCTATAGAATGGAGTTATTGGTCAGTGTTCACTCCAATATGGTTTTGGAAGGGCATGGTAATTTTGGGAGCTACCGTCGGAAGCTACGTTTGGTGGAGGCATCCGCACGCAAGGCTGGAAGGAGACGCTTACGTACAGTACAAGGCGATGTTAATTACCTTGGCGTTACACTTGATCCTGCTAATGTTCGAATTGTTAGTATGCGATAAATTAGAATCTGGAAGGCACCTCTGGATACTGGTGTTCATACCGCTTATCTTCATTTCTATAGTGTCGATAGCAGTAAGTAAAGTTCAGCCGTTACGTTGAAACGGTCGAGAAGTAATTGTCAGACATTCGTTTTAAATTGCTTTTAGGTATGCATTTGGGCTGCGAAACACGATCGGTCCTGCGAACTCGAGATGTTCTGCGCAGTTAACGTACTGCAGTTTATTTTCCTGGCGTTAAGGCTAGATGGTTTTATAACGTGGAGCTGGGAAGTAGTATTTGTCCCTCTGTGGGCACTGTTGTGCTTATTTCTAGTTGCCGTTCTGTATACGGTAATATTCGCCGCTCTTTTAATAAGGGCTCCACAGATCAGTGACAGGATAAGACGAAGGTCGATAAATTCAGCATTGGCGTACACGTTTCTCATGGTTCCAATCCTAGTGTTCCAAGTAAGAATTGTGATCTATGTGGGATACGAAGGCAATTATTGGATTTCATTAACTTGGTGCGCTTTAATCGATCGCAGGTGTTGCTGGCGAACAAATTGGACGGGAACATTTCATTAAGTCACACTATAGTAGCAATGCCGCTTTTAATATCTCATGTAACACTTATTGTTATATCTTTTAACGCAAAGGATGGAAATAGATGTAAGAAACGATCGCTTAATTTCACACAGAATCGAATACTGTGTAATGATATTGTGAATTATCGGGAAGGAAATATGAATTGCAGAGTGTTATTAATTCCAGGGTGGTTCGGCATTAGAAAGGACTTTTGCCACTTTCTGTTAGGACTGTGTCCACTGCTTCAAGAGTATGGTAACATTTCCTACCAACCAAGAAGCGATCAGGATCAACCACCTTCTGAACCAATGGTCTCTGAGAAGAACGAAAAGCACGTTAAAAAGATCGATCTGACGAAACCCGTTGTACCTATAATTTCTATCGATATGCCCGATTGATTGTCCTGTTTAGGTATGTATACAGAATTCCGATTAAAGGATATAACATCGAGTTATTAAACACATTTGCTCCTACAGGATCAACTCGGGTGTTCGAAGTGTTTTCATTGATATGACTGGTTAATACCAAGAGCCATATCTTAACGAGTAACAAACAGGTGCGTATGTAATAGTGAAATCTATTATGAAAAGGGGAGAACTATTATTTTCAATACGACACATCGTAATGGAAATCTTGTTATTGTTAAACCTATTGTGAGCCGAGGCAATCATAATAATTATATTATCTATTTTGTTCCTGGGGCTTAAGCTTCTCACAGTTATTGTGAAGTTTTTTGTAGGGAAAGTTGTGAGAACTTTTTTAAAATCGATTAAACATAGGGGTAAGAGAGTAAATTTTTTAGATGCATCTAGATGCAATAGCCCCTCGAGCAAATTTTGCAGTCGCAATGCTCAAAAAAACGTTACGTCTCTTAAAGCTGCATCAATTTTACTTATATCCGAAAAGAAAGAAAATGCAAAAAAAAAATAACACAGTTAAAGTATGCGTAGAGTAAGCAACCGACCCGTCCATTTGTTTGATTACTCCTTTGTAACGATATAAGGTAATGGCCAACCTATTTTGTTATGCCTGTTAATTGTAAAGTTACGTAACAGTAGCATTAATATTACTTTGCCAAAAGTAGCGAGCGTATAGGATGGCGAACATGCCTAAGATGGTGCTAAATATTAACGATACTTTAGACATGTTTTTGTATGCGACTGTGAGCTACGTTTGCAGCTTGATTTCAACCTCCGTACACTGTGATCTGTGCAGAACCGTGCTTGATTTATAGTTACTTGTATTTCAGAGTTCCCCGCAGAGCGATTGTGGATCTAGTTAAAGCTTATTGTCAAGGAGAATCTTTAATGTAAATAATACATTAAGCAGCGCTGTGCAGATCACATTTGAGATATTCATTGTGTACATAGTTGAGCCTCACTTAATGCGTGATTATCTAATCGCTAGTTGACATAAACTTAATTGGCATTAAATTAATTGTTCGGGGAATTCGCAAGTGTGGATGAAAGATAAGAAGCGTATAATGCTCTGAACAGTACAAACAATCACTTTTTATTGGTGCATCTGGTCTGAACGATCACCGTTATCTCGTACATTATTTATAAATGTAAACTCTCGTAGCGAACGAGACTTGACTATACTGTTCGTGTAGCAAACGGCAAGTAGTCACTGCAACTAACGAAGCGAAGGGAGTGCTAACAGACGGGCGATAATAAAAAGTAATGATTACATTTGACTTTTATGTTTGCGGGAACGGTTTGTACGTTTCCGAGCTGTTTTTAAAATGATTTTTCTATTTCCTAGGAAAATGTAAATCTGTGTTCGTGATAATTATATGCCGATAACACGGGTGATTAAAAGGAAAAGTTATGTATTTACATTAGAATAATTTTTCAACGTGTTCCTAAGACTTTTGCAACATTTCTCTATTGATATTAATAGAATGATAGGCGAACGTGTTCAAAGGGCTCTGTTACATTAAATCTTAAATTTAGATTCTCGTATGCATTCGCCGACACGTCAGCTGTTTAAACATGCCAATAAGCGATGAGTGCATTTCACGATTAATGACATAACGCGTATACGATACGTTGTTGTATACTAAATGATTTTACTGTACTTGTAAAAGGCGTGCTATTTCTTTGTAATGGACACGAGAATGTTGCCATGTTCAGAAAGATGTAATGCCATTCGTTCGATGCGTTACGTGTTACAACATTGAAGTTTTTATGATGTATAATACGGAGTTTTGTACGCATTAACATGTGTTTGTTATAAATGTTGCTGAAATACGTAAATTGTTCGAATATTAGGTTTTTAATCGGCCTTAATCAGACGAGAGATCGGATATATCGGCTGGGATACAAGACTGAGCGCTTCGCATCTTTAGAATAGCATCGGCGAGATGTAAAACTGGGGATTAATCGCGTAAATCTAAAGAAAGAAAAAACAGAAGCGATTAAGTAATACGAACCATTAATTGTTAACGTTATATACTAGATAACATATAACTAGGTATACCCAATCATTTATTGTGTTATAATGTAGAAATAATGTACATAGTCTGTTGTATTACAATAACATTATAGACTATATTATTAATTATTGTATATTATACATATCTACCATGAGCGACGGTTGATAATTAAGTAGTGGTATTATTTTATTTTATATACACCACACGCAAAAGGTATCATTATAATCTAATAAAGTTTATATTTTTTGGTATTAACAGACACGAGCAATTTTTACAAATACGGTGGCGTCTTTCGTTTTTTCTTTCTGCAAATCGCGCCCAACATGGCAAATTATTATATCACGGGTTATTCGCAGATACGCAAAAAAAAAAAAATAGGAATCAACGGAACGCAATCACATTATTGTATTTCTTTTTCCATCGTAACGATCGTTAATCCAATCATTAAATACATGGCATAGCGGCAATATAGAAAGTTTTGCCAGAAACAATTGTACCTACGGTAAAAATTTCCGATCTCCCAAAGTATTGGAAATCTATAATGTGTATACGATATCGATGCTACGATCCAAAATCATATAACGCCTTATTATAATCGATTCATGTAAAAATATAAAATACGGGATATCCGTTAAAGTCTAATTACCATTTACGCACACTTTCTCGCACGAGCTCAAGCTATTGTCTGCCACTAATGTATTTGCCTCGCACAGAAGGACTCGGTTACTCTTAAACTCTCAACACAACGGTATATATTCAGGCACCCACGTACGACCAAGGAGCACTGAAATCTTCTTCGACACTTTCAGGACATCGAGCTCCGCATCTTCTATCAGCGACGTTTCCCAAACGTACAATATTCGCAAACGTTTCGCACAGAGCGTGACAACTTCCAGTAATCCCGAGCAGCTGAATGCAACAAGGAAACCAAGTTATCAACGTGCATCGTCGCACCTGCATATTTCATAATTAGACCCACAGAATTTCTACAATTTATTGGCATCAAAGTTTGAATGCGATCCATATTAAGATAGGAAATGTTTCCAAAACTGTTTGCAATTGAAAGCTTAAAGGCTTCTAGATGCTTTTAAGCATGGGCGTCCGCAAGGGGGGGAAAGGCTAGCTTTTGAGGAAAAAAAGTCGTTTATTTTTCAACACTGATTTTAATTAATTTTATACTAAAGAAGGGAATATTTTTAAATTCCGGTTTTAAATTTTTAATTAAATTGGCGCTATAAAATGTGTTAAAAAAAGCAAGAGGGGTATATTTTTCTTTACCATCAAAGTTGTCCCCGCTGGAAAAAAGTCTCCGGACGCCCCTGCTTTAAAGATATTTACATTTTCCCGATAAGACATTTGTAAAGAGAGTACCGTTCAACTTAGTTCCGTAGAAAAGTAAGACTGCCATTGTACATACGTGATCTCACAATCGCCCAAACCAACGGCGCTTAAGCGCGGGCATCCCTGAGCGACAGAGAGCAGTGCACTGTCGAGTGTATCAGGCCCATAAGCAGCGATCACTAGCTCTACCAGCCGCGGACATTGGCAACCGATGCGCAGCACTGTTGCCTCCGATGGTGATTCTCCGAAGTAAAGGTGTGTTATAGGAACGTACGGAGCGAAGAGCGGGCTCTGATCGTCCTCGTTCGTCATGTACGACAATCTGATTCGTTGACGCAGACAAAGCATCGTTACCCTCTCACCTTTGACCAAAATCTTGAATATCGATCAAGCGTAGGTACTCACAATACTAGATTTATGTTCGGTAGATGGCTGGAAAATGTGAACCAAGCTGTATCGCTGACCCGTGGAAGGGGCTTCGTCTCTGGATGAGCTTCCAACCGCAGGGTCTCCAGCTGCACCTGTTTCTCGGAGCTTAAAGCTAGTAGTAATTCATCGCTGAGCAACGAATAGGACAAAGACAACTCCCGCAGGTATCTGCAATAGTTAACCAGTGCCTGGATCCCTGAAATTGCAATTGAACCATGAAGTAAGTATCCACTTTTAGAAGAGGTTGTAATTAGTAAAGAATCTCACCTTCGGGTAGCAACCGAGGGAACCCTTTGACCCGAAGCAGCTGCAAGGTTTTCGAGGAATCGTCATCCTTGCCAGCACGATCCTTCTTCTGTTCGATCGCATCTTCGTTTGAGATCTTCATTATAGTCTTGAACTTATCATTATCGATCTCCTGGAACGTGGCCTTCGCAGTGGTCATTAGTGCCAGCATCTGAAATCACGCGTCGTGTCAGCGAGAAATAACTAGCCGAACGCTTAAGCTACAGTTTCGCGATGCAGCTCCTGTGTACCTGAACTTCATCCATTCAGAATTAAACAAACCATTGCACTACGCACACATGATAGAATTATAAGACCCAAGATCAGCGAACGACAACTCACAGACTATAAAAACAGCTGATTCACAACGCTCTGAAGGAATAGCAACTCTTACGTTTTATCAAGCGCTGCTGTTAAACAGTAAGTTAACAGACAAATCGACTCGAACCAATGGCTGAGGCCCAATAGCACTGATCGCTATCCTAAATATAGATAACAAATACTTCAAAACTTTAGACTCGCAATTAAAATATTATCTTCCTTCGCCACCAAGTTGTACAATATACTTTCCATCGTGATTTCGCTGTTCGGTAATAACACGTGTCAACCCTGTCGCATAGTAACGATCAGCTCTGAGGCAGTCGCGTTAACTGCGTCGAAAGCACGAATCCTCGACGGGTCGTTCAAAGTATCGAGAGTACGCAGGTAGCGTCGGCGGTTACCACGCGACTGCCACCGCAGGAGTAAAAGTATACGGAAGAAACGGGCGCGATGCTGTCGGAGAGAGTACTGAGGCGGTAGATCGCTGCTCTCGGCCTTCGCGAAGGAGGTGCAGAGAAAAAGCGAAAGGACGATTGGAAAGGCGCGTAACAATTGTGCAACTGCCAACATTGATCGGAGTGGTAGCACCGTAGCGGCGGATACCAACGACTAGGGCATGCACGTGCTGGCCGTTGCACCGTGCACCTTTAAAGGGGGGTATGCACCTCGAGGTGTACGTATACGCGAGACTGGTAAAAGGATTCCCGGTTGTAGCTGAAAGCGGTCACGGACCGAGCGAACGTTCCTGAGGCGCAGTAGGCTATGCACGTGCTTACGTTTAACAGTCACGTGGATTCCAGAAGGGGCAAGGAATGCTTTTGCGTTACAGCTTCCTCGCGTTTCTGGAACCGAAAATTTCCCACATGTCGCGACGGTATTAGTTACATTGTGGTGTGTACATTAGGGTTTGAAATGAAATACGGTAGAGCGTCAATTATCCGAACTGCTTGGGACCGAGGTGGTTCGGATAATCGATCGGCTCGGAGAATGAAGCATGCATGTATGTAAGTACTTTACACAGTTTATAACTATAGGGATTACACTTAAAAAGAGTACTACTGCGTTAATTTATATTACGCAAAAGACAATCAATTAAAATTCAATTAATTTGAAAATCGCGCAAGATAAGCTGGCATAGGATAAGTATTTCATGTTAGAAAATGAGGAATTTTGAGCCCACGCTCTTTAAGGATTATCTTTTTATATTTAAGGTTTTAGAACCATCCTGTACGGTATATGTACGTAACTATAGTTACGGTGAATCGTATTCTTTCTTTTATTTCTGCGCGCGCGTGAGCATAATAATATAAATAATGAAATTATATAAAGTATCACGTAGCTAGACGCATCCGTATGTGCAACAATTTATATTTCGCGCGATAAATAAAACGCGTGTAATCTACAAAAGGAGGTCATGGACTTGCGAGGCCCGTTGCCGGTTCCCAGTAGACCATTCACGTGTTTCCCTTTGCGGCTCACGTGTATCACGAAGAGAAAGGAAACCGATATAAATTACTAACCAATTAAGCATCACTTGCCAAACGCTCTGTAACCACAATTTCTATCGAATTTTAAACATCTCCTTTCAGTCCTCCTCTACTTCATTGTAAAAACTTCTGCGACGGAATATATTGGTTTCCAATAAAATTAAGATGGAAAATAGAGTTCCGCGATATATGGCGACGCATCTTCTTCTATCAAAAGTATCTGCTTGAAACGCTAACTACTAAGATTAAACGAATCTCGCAAAGTCACTGCGCAAATTGTCCTAATTCATTGGTCGAGGTATACTATGCACGGGCGATACCACTGTTGTGGAAATAATGAAAATAACCACGCTGGCCACTGCCGTGGGACAGACAGATAATTGCCAATGATAACGATGCGCGATGCGGTCGGTCGTGAATCAAACTGTACTTATTGCATAGGTTTGCGGAAAGTAAGAGCGATGTTGTGGTTCTACTAACTAACAAGGAAAGATCTCGAAACCGAAAATTCAAAAAATTCTAAAACTTTGTGAATATGTAGAGGATTTCCTCCTTGTTCCAACGCAATTTTTGTTTGCTACCAAAATTCACTCGAAGGGGGTGGAATTAACCCCTGAAAATCCGGCTATTTTCCGATTTTGTGTTATAACTCGCGATCTGTAAGAGATAGAAAAAAGTTTCAAGACGAAAGTTACTTCTTTTAATTAATCTATCATATGGTAAAAAATTTATTTTACAGTTCGCGAGATGTAACACAAAATCGAAAAATAACCGGATTTTCAGGGGTCAATTATACCCCCTTAAAGTAAATTTGGGCAGCAAACAAAAATTACGTTGTAATCAGGAGGAAATCCCCTACATATTCACCAAGTTCCAGAATTTTTTGAATATCCGGGTTCAAAACCTTCCCTTGTAATTAAGTAGTATATACATAGGGTTGCCATACGTCCCATATATACGGGACTGTCCCGTATTTCACTGCTCCCGTGAAATATTTTACAAAGTAAACTAAGCTATTACCTACCCAATTTTTTCATGTTTTATTTATTTAGCACTTAAACGTCCCGTATCAATGTTTGGCAATTATGGCAACCCTATATATGCATGAAATATCCCCATTTCGTAACGTTGAAACGGTGCACGAAATGTCGGTGTCCATCTCTCCTCCCATCTCTGTTGGACAGCGGTGCAGGGGGTCGGAAGTGTCGCGCAAACCACATAGCGGGTAGAGATTCTAATAGAATTACCTATTATCCCGGTTGAGACTGAATTTTACGTTCCTTCAAAACGGTGATCGGCGTGTGATCGTGAATCGCGTGGCACGGGTGGACAAGATGATCGAAAGTTGTTTGCGTAGGTGAGTCGTGTTCATTTGAAGCGAAACCCATTTACTTCGGCAGTGGGACCTCGCTTCGTCAGACTCGGATGCCCGTTAACCTGTAACCTGAAACAAACACACTTGTGTCACCATGCTATCGCGAATCGATCAGCAACAAGTATCGCACTAAGCAATGTTCGCTAATGACCAAAGCGTTCGTTCCATCGTTCAATCACTTCTCCATAAGTACATATCAATTATTTATTTAAAGTACAACTTTCCTTATCGCGGAACATCATGCAGAAAAATTCCGCGACGTACTTCGTCGAGTTTTATCATTCTCGCCGTCGTCTTGGTTCGTGAAAAGCCGATACTCTATCACGTGATAAAAGAAAAAAAGAAAATTCACAGGCCCACGCGTTCTACATTTCCACAAGAAAGGCTCGCGGAAATATTTTCGCTGCCGGTTCTTGCAAACCAGTCTCGACCTAATACTGGGCTCGCCGTTCATTCGAGTCGCGTTGACGCTGCTGCACGTTATCCGCCGTTCATACACGTGTTCCCGAGCTCACGTGCACCGCGTCTTTGGCAAGTACCTGCATGCATTCTATAGATATTCCCCGTGCGACTACCTTACATATCTTTGGTGCGATGTGCGTCATTGCCGCTACGCGCCGTTTTCTCCGCTTCCCCGTTCCCGGAAAATATCGAGCCCCTGAATTAAAGCTAGATAGCCGTGCTAACTTAGACCAATTAGTTGAAGAAAAAAGATCCGACTAGAATATTCCTTACAATTCGACTGAAAATTGTAATACGCTTATTGGTTAAATGAAAAATTCACGATTGCCAAACGTTTCATGCCTATTCGTTCCCCATGGCACGAGAGGCTCCCGCGATGTGGCGGAAAAGAATTGGATAGCGTATATACGGTTGGTTGCATTGGCAATATGAATACTATATGTTCTGTCAGTCGCACGAAACGTACTCTCAGAGTGCAGTTACCTGCTTACGACGCACGAATTTGTAAGGAACGTCGTATTTTCCCGAGATTCGCTGAGCTCCCGTTTCACGATGCCCACGTCGCTTTCGAAGTACCTAAATTAAATTAAATCCTCAGCCGAATTGATCGATGACAATTTTGCATTTAGAAGGCGTCGATGATAAAGACTTTAACGACACAATGTTTATGCAAGGATTACCGTTACTGCGAGATTGGGTAACGGAATAAGTTCGACGAGATTCGTGGAAAATACATCGGTGCTGGTGAATCGGAACCGTTCCGGCCATGTAACTCTTATTTACCACTTATGTCGTTCTGCTGATGGTTTTCCGTTCACTGATGTAAAGGAACGAAACGCGCGGTCGTTCCGTGACACGGTTGAGCGATCAGAAGGAAGGGGACGATATACCGACACTATCGCAGATTATTTTAAAAGGGCTGATATCGGGGAGGAGAAAAGGGAGTATGGAGAGGGAGCTTTCGCTCGAACGTTACGTGCTGTCAGCCACTGTCAGCGTGCGCGGAGTAACACAGAGGTATAACTCCGATCGACTGGGAGTGGCTAACGAAGAAGTGCGAAGAAGGCTCAGGACCGTACGTAACATCCGATGCCCGTCCAATTCGATTTCCCGTCATTCAAATTTATCTATGGATCGCGAAATATTCCACATCTCCAATTATAGTAGTCAAGTTGCGTGGATACAAAATTCTACTTCGCCTAAAATACTTTGTTCCCGCAAATGATGCTGGGTGCAAAAAAGAATAAATGCAATAAAGACAACTTGTGACTGACATTATATTCAAATACCCACACCTTCCTGATTTTACCTTAATTACTTTCCCAATACAACTACTTAAATGTATTTCCTTCAAGTAGAACGACGAAAGAAAGTATAAAAGTGGTGGGATTATCGAGTAAATGATTCAAAGCAGCCAATATTTTCGGATTTGACTATAACACACCTGTTACAGACGCGGGAAATTTGAACGCGCTGTGGGTGGAGGAAACATAATGAAATACTCGGAGTATATTTAAGTGATGCGAAAAAGATTACCTTTAAGAATGTACGTTGTCAAATGCATCTTCTTGGTCTTCTGTCATATTAGAGGGTCGCCAGATCTGAAATGCGTTTTCAGTTTAGTCTGGCAGGCCCCTTTCCGATGCCATTGTCCAAAAATGATAGAAAATGCGTTTCTACGCTTAATTTCGATGCCATCTTCGTCCCCTACTGATTCCACAATCTTATTATAATATTCACTCAATGTGTATCGGAGGATCCCATTATTTAAGGGAATTAACAATTAACTGCGAGGGAGTTGTAAGGCTTAACAGGCGCATACAGCCCTCTGTCGGTGAATTCAGAAAGCGTCGTTACAATCAAGTAAAGTTAAAGAGAAGCGTTCAGTTCTCTGATTCACGCGATGCATTCGTGTCATCGTGTCTAACCTTACAAAGACTGTTCGTAGCGTTGGTCATAAAAAGTACACCAACGGTTTGACAGGTGCCACGGGAAGAATAAAATGGCAAAATGTTTGTGCACCGGGTACTTTTTACTACTCGTTATCGTAAACTTAGGTAAGACGGAATAAGAACCAAGGGAGCTAAATAAGATCGCCCTAGAAGGGCAAGCCAAAATATTTGGATATCCAGGTTTCTTTTCATCGGCCACTCTTTATTCTTTCTGACGCTTTCCTTCTCGATGTAAACGTTATTAAATTTAAGAAATTAAATTTTACCTCTCCTTAATGGTCAAATCCTCTGTTTTGCACTTCAACAAAGTAGTTCTGGTAAACCAAAGAAATAAAATTTCAGACGTATTAAAAGGATCAAAATTATCTTTTCAGTGGCTGCAGAGCGGATAAAAGATATGATTTATATGTCCTTCGATGGAGTTGCCGCTTGTTTCCGTAGGCACAATGGGTCGCATCAATTTGGATGTTCTTGTAAGACTCGTAGATCTGTGCTAGTATAAATTTTTATAGCCACTGCGAGTGAATCATTCTTCTCTTATTATTCCAGCTAGTAGGTCAGGAAGCGTTGGTATTATTCACTTAATCGAAGAGACCAGCGATATAGAATGGATCGCGCATAACGCTACCGCTGGACCATACACTGTGGTCCTTCCGTTTCCTATGTTCGCGAGAGAAACGTTGTCTCAGTTGCGAGATACAAACAACGTAAACGGAGTTCTGTTAGTAAAAAATATCACCGAACCACGTCCTACTGTTTATTCCCCAGAGGATACTTGCCCGAACAGATACTCGGGGTATAAAAAGTGCAACGACGAATCCCCGTGGAATCCAGCCGGGTCTTCTTTGCTTATGGAGGACTGGCCCTTTCCAATGTTTTACACAGACGTGAGATACAGTTTCTTACACGATTCGATCGCCTTGGTGGTTCGCTCGAGAGGTTTAAATATCTCGAGTACACCGGTCTCTTTTAATTGCAGAACCAAACGCTGATAGAGGCTATAAAGCTTTGCTTCTGGAAACACAATGCGCACGATCTGGAAACTCAGCCGTTCAGGTCACTGTGCGCCCTGGAGATGAAGTCGTTTATGTTCGCCGCGATCAACTCTAACTCTTGTATTAAGCGCAGCGATCTGATGTGGGACTTCAACCCGACGCTGTTCTGCGACCCTTTGGGGGACAGAAACATACATTGGCCTTTGGCTCCTATAAACAAGGACAAGAATTCCATTATATTGGTTACGGCCAGATTAGACGCTAATTCTTTATTTGATGGAATATCGCCCGGAGCGGGTAACGTAGTGACAGGACTAGTAACGCTACTTGCCACTGCCTATTACCTGAATATATTATCGAAAAATATTACCACTGTGGATGGTAAGCGGGACGGCGTATCCTGTAAAATATTCATTCGTGCTCTCTTTCACTTACGCTTATCTTCCCTTTTCCTTTTCAGAAACAAACGTTGTGTTCTCTTTGTTAAACGGCGAAGCTTTTGACTACATAGGGTCTAGTAGATTAGTTTATAACTTGAAGAAAGGTAATTTCAATGCGTTAGGTGGTGTGAACTTAAAATTAGACGATATTAAAAGCGTGATCGAATTCGGTCAGCTGAACAAAGGAAATATATATCTCCACGCTAATAATGGAGATAACAATAGATTGATAAACCGACTGGAAAGATCATTGAACGCCACGGTTCTACCGGACAGTGTCCCGCCAGTATCGGTGCAAAGTTTCTTAGAGGAAAAGGCGAATCTAACGGCCGTTGTCATAAGTAATCACGGCGAGCAGTTTGAGAATAGATACTACAACGGGATCTTGGACGACGCGGAGAGCCTTGACTTCAACAGGTATCGCTCCAATTCCTCGTTTCGCGTGTAAAACAAACCTTGAACCTTTTACTGTACGAAACGTTCTTTCCAGAAACGATGGGAACGATCATCTTTCAACTGCTTTAGCGAAAATAGCAATTCACGTTGCTGAGGTTCTTTACGAGAACGTCACTGGTAAAGAGCCACCAGTCGCGGACGAGTCCGTTCAATCTGACGTTGAGAAGCATATCTTCGAAATGCTGATCTGCTACTTGCAGAGCGCCAGGTGCAATTTGTTCCACGCTGCTTCGTCCCCAGGCACTAAATTGATCAATCAAGTTCTGCCACTGTACGTTGGCGTACACAGGGTACCTAGCACTGCCACGACCCTAACTGGCCAGCTCCTTGCCTTCTTAACTAGAAACGAGTTCCCCGACATGAATGAAACCACGTGCTACGAGAAGCATCTCATTTGGATGGCCGGCTATAATTTTACGGGCCTGTGTATTAATTCCACGGTGAATTATAGCACGGCCATGAGCCCAGCGTTTATCATTGACGGTACGTTCCCTCTTGTACCTTACATTGAATATGATTATCTAAAGAAAACGAGAACGCACAGTTACTACGTTTGACTCTTTTGCATCACTTTGAACAGGGTACGACATGAAATCCGGGGTCTACTCCACGTGGACGGAATCTATTTGGCAAACGTTAAGCGTAAGAATGTTCCTCAAGCCTTCGGCAGCCACAGAGCGATTTAGCATGATTATCGGTAGCATGGTGGCCGGCGTGTCATTTGTTTTTGTATGGTTTATTAATTCCCGCGCCGACATACTGTTCAGTTCAAGGTAAATCGACAACTTCGCAATGTACAATTTACGCGCCGTTTTTGTTTCCGTGACCTTGGCTTACACGTGATAACGATTGTTCCAGAAGAGCGACAAGCTGCTAGGGACACGCAGCGGACCACATATTGATGAGCAGGTTAGATCACCGAAATGATAAAAATGTTCCAGTAACTAGCCTTTGATTGTATGTGTGGTACGCCCTCGGACAATTTCTTTTATACCTCAATGCTAAAGTAAATGTACTCTGACACCACCGTCGTTTTTTTCCAGCGTTGTTCGCGAAGTCACGATCGAACCGTTTAATCAAATCCACGCACTCGCTGTTAGAGTATGCGCCGACGGAACGATCCCGCGCGTGCGTTCAGTTCGTTCACACGTTCCTTTCTCCAATTTCATTCGTTAATTACACATACCGAAGTAACAGACATTTTTGTGAATGTGCATTATACGTACTCGATGAATAACAGTAGCTGGAACGCTTTTTCAATTCCACGGAGAAACGATACTTACAAGGGTATATTCGCGTTATACAAAAAAAAAGAAAAATTGTCTTCTGGATCCTGGATTCCGCTAAAATCGAAGTTTCGGACGTAACTATGGACGTACGCGGGTTCATTTCTACGCGCAATATAAATCACAGGCGCAACGTTCACGGTGGCACGAATTGATGAGGCATTTCGGGTCGATTATTTAATTCCATGTCATTCATCAGCTCATGAACATTAGTATTATAAACGTTATGCGTGTATTTGATTCGCATTTAAGTGAATCGTTGATAATTTGCAATATGCCTGTTAAAAATCGAATAGGTCATAATTTTAGCAATCAATTTTGTATTTCACTATTTATTTCAATTTACGTTAGTACGATAAATTAATAATCGATGTAAGCGCAGGATATTTAATTCGCTCCGGCGATCCTTGCTCACGATACCCAAAACTAGTTAGTGTTAATTGTATGGAATAGTTAATCAAACGCGATGATAATGTATATATGTTATATGTATATATATATATATATATAACATACAAAGAGATTTTTGTCATTCGTTGCAATAAGAATGTTAGTAACTCATTTGATAAAGACCTTTCTAAAATTAAATTACTTTACGTAATGGTGGATGTAAGGAAAGAAAAGCGAGAAAATTATAAACGATTGTAAAGATTTCGAGTTCCCGTACGGAGGACTGATAAAAATATTTATAGATAATTTCTAGGAGAACGATGTTTGTATCCGCAACAAATCAGAGCGTATTTTATAAAGATAATGTAAAAAAATATATTATGGGAAAGATACTGTTCTTGAATTCTTTGATTCTCCATTATAATCTGCAATCTTTGCAAACGATTATCTGTGATTACTTGCAAGTATGCGGCGAATGATGTAATTGCCCGGTGTCTTGTTAAACATACGAGTTACGTGGAATTACTATCGATAATAAAGTATTTTGTACGGTAAATCCAAATAGTCGAAAGTTTACTATCTTCTTCGGTACATTATAACAAAAGAAGTTAATCCTTTGCACTAGATGCTTCTGTGTAATTGGATGCGTCGCAGCATTCAACGGTTCGATGCATTTAGTCCCCACTGTCTGTCTGCAGTTTAAAATATATATGTGTGCAACGGGTTAAATGGTATCTTAAGATTACACGATATAAAAATCAGAGACACGTACTGCAAGCGTGATGGCGTTTATTATCAATAAACAACTTATTTAACAGGACCTTGATGTACACGAGAGAGAAGTATTCAAAGTTGTTTACTTATGCTTCCTTTTTAGTATGCACGTAATTATGTATGTAATACGTTTATTTTACGACTTAAAATTTCATTTAAGTTAGGAATGGACCTTTGAAAGTCCTTTAGTTTAATCTTAGCGTATATGCACGTGCGCGCGTGCCTTCCAATATCAAATTGTACAAATATCTTTGAATACACCGTATGTAAACATTTATGAAAAAGTATAAAACGAATTGATCTGTCGGCAAGACGAAGCACGTTAGAATACATGAAACGGAATATGCTCGTTAGAAACTTTACCTGGGGCTCGCTAACATTACGGTAAATGTTAATGGAACATTGGGGAAACTTAACGGAACGCAGGGGAACAGGCAAACAGAATACGAGATTAACGAGGGCGGTTCACGCAGCGAGGGCAAAAGTCGAGGAGAAAGAGAAGTTGGAGATTGAGTAAATCACTTTTCGAAATATCAACTAAACATACGCAACGCGACAAAGCTGTGTCGTACTCTCCGAATGTGTGAAAAGGTTTACGCAACTCTAATGTGAACTGTTACAAACGTGTGTCATAGAGTATACTCTCTTAAAGCATAATGTCCTGTCAAAGAAATCAACGATATAACATTAAGAAACAGTGAAATATACTATTAATGTAATTCTCGGTACCATTGATCCGCAAGCGTTTATGGAGGATTAAAAGAGCGGTTCAACAAATCCAAGCATTTGAAAGTT
Organism: Andrena marginata; assembly: GCA_963932335.1. Taxonomy (NCBI): domain Eukaryota; kingdom Metazoa; phylum Arthropoda; class Insecta; order Hymenoptera; family Andrenidae; genus Andrena; species Andrena marginata. The sequence goes on along the minus strand of OZ010659.1, from coordinate 47,970,278 downwards.
GTAAAGATTCGATCACGTACCAAAACTAACTCTTTATCACCGTCGTATTTTTTTTTTTTGGTCCATTCCTATCTTCTTAAATATTTTAGATAGAGCTTGCACACGTCAATCGCTAATGCGTAGAAGCATTAGAGATTTATCTGAAGGTCCGTCCTCGTACATGTAACTCGAATGCACCTGGAAGGACGAAAACGTTCATGCTTCAGCGAGTCCAGACCTTTCTTTCCCCCGACATCGTTACACTTTACAGCAAACAATGGTGGCGCTCTTAAACATGTATAAAGCGTGTTTCAGAGCTATAGGTACTAACCATTTCGTCGAGTTCGACACTTCCGTCGCCAGGGGCCGGTTACCGGTGACCGGGCCCGTTACGACTTTAAATAAAAACGAACTTGTAACATACTATCACTTACATTTACAAGGTTACAGACAAAATTTAAATACGCTAATATAGTGTCCCTAAATATGTTTAAGCAACGAGAATGGCCTACGACGGAGTTGGGACGATGAAATGCATCGCTTCCTGGCAGCGAGCTCGTTAATTAACAGAAACAACCATCTCATACATCCCCATGCAACGAACAAATTGCTAATCACGTTTCTTTTTTTCTATCATCGACCTCGCTTCGTCTCCTCGATTATACCGAATTCTCCGCTAGCATCCAAGTGGAAACGGCCACTGACCGAGCAAAGGCTCGTGCAGTGCAACCGAGAATGTCTCATGTAAGAAGCCTACGGACCCAGCAGCGATCTCTCGATGCAAGCTCAATGCAAACGTATGTTCAACCAGTTCGGCAAATGTCTCTACTTTTGTCCTGTGTGTATGTGTGTGTGTGTGCTTAAGTATTTCGTAGTTCTTCAGTAGACAAGTATGAAGTAGGAGGCTGGGCACCGCCCACCGAGTTTATCACAGTCGTCTGGTGCCGCAGCACATACGTATACGTGGTTCAGCCTTACAACCTACCTCTTAATCCTATCATTACTTTATCATTATACTTAATCACGTGTACAGTATAGTCCCGTACTAGGTGATTCGCGATACGAGCCGACGATTCTTAGGTCTACCTTCTCCTCATTAATGGAAAGTGCGCGTTATTGCTGGTATTTGTGAAACAGCGAGCTAATTCATCAGCGCGAACCGATAGGTCACTTACTTTCGGTGGTCTACTCGCAGCGCGGAAGCGACGAGGGAGTCTGGATGTTTTACTTTATCCTTTTTAATACACGATCGAAGTCTATGCTTCCGGTTTCTTTCGTCGATTCCGCCCGCTTTCCTCCACAGATCGTCCCGACTTATTCTCACTTACGACACTACACCGTATATGGAGCTATACTGTAAAATAGCTGTCTTCAACTGGCGACATCCGTTTTACTCAAGCCTCGATCGACTCGTCCCCTTCCGTGTGGAGCTTCCTCGCGGCTCCACGCAGCCGCGATAATATCGGCCAGCAACTGTTTGCAATCGGTTCGCCTCGAACGCTCAGAGAAAAGCTTTGTGAGCCACTAATGGAAGCACTCTGCGCCAGTCGGCTATGTACATCGATACCGGAAGAATGTAGAACGATACCAGTATGAAATGATTGATCTGATCGACGGCTTTCACTTTCTTCTCTGCGCGAGACGCGTGCTCCTTTTGGCGCATCGAGGACGAGCTTCGGTTCTCCTTCTACCGCTGCGCATTCACTTCGTACGGCGCTCCTCTACTCGGCGAGACGCGTTGGCTGTCCTCGATGCGTTGAAATCAATGGACTAGCGTAGACCTATTTAGCAGTACAGTTGCGAAGTATAAGTTTCTTTGTAATTTCATCGAGACCGTACAGGGAAATCGGAATCTCGTTAGCAGGCATCTCTAGCTACGCTTTCTACTGTATTATAAGCTAACGAAGGATCGGCAGACATATGAAAATAATCGTCCAATGATAAATGAATTCCGGAGCTATTAATGCTTCAGGAAATACAGGGCGACCAGCGTGGTCAGAGAGGAACAAGAAGCTTGATCAGCGAAGCTAATGCATTTACTTTAACCAACGATCCGGGATAACACTTGTCCCTTTAGAGTCAGATTTCCAAGACAGTCAAATGATCTGAGGATAGTTTCAATGGCTCGAAATGCCATGGACGGAACACTTGGAAGTAACCGAAGGACAGCCGGAGGCAAGTGCGCAAGGAAGAACATTGTACAGGGTGGATAAAACTGTAATTCACGGGGCCAGTCTACGAGATTTGATTCCTTGTTGGAAAAACAAAAATAAGTCGAGAACGTGGAACAGAGGTTTCATGAAAACGAAGCCTTGCGCGAAGAAGGACGTAGCGGTTTTGACTTATTTCTTTTTTTTTTATAAGTAGTCAAGTGCTGCTCGCTTGTGCCACACAGCACACGTGCCCCACTCTGTATGTACATAGATAATGAAGAGGCTTCGAAACGATACCGATATCGAATCCCAGAGTATATTCCACGCCGTTCGAAAAAGTACGCGGGTCGCTAAGTATTCAGCACTCGCGAGCTGGAGGACAACTCTAGTAAAACGCAACGATCATATGCAGACAGCGAATGTATGAACACTTAATCCTAAGATGGCATGTGCTTGTCGTCGAGCCTTAGACGCACCTTTCCTCCACCTTCTCTCTATCGCGGCATCTACTTTGTTTCTCTTCTGCTTTCAGTTGCAAGAAAGGTATCGTTAATCTCCATCCTCGGATAATCACTAATATGTCTCCCTTTATTACTAACAGTTCTGTGAATTGTATGTACAGCAGTACCACAACCTCGTTAAACTGCGGTACACGCGTTTAAAGACGACACTTAGAGTTTAAAAATATAATCATCATATATTTAAAGTAGTATTATATTATCATTGTTGTTATTATTAATCGTAATAGTATTATTATTATTAATATTATTATTATTGTTATTATTATCTTGGAGGGATAGCCACTTTGCTATGTCACGACACTGCAGAGCTGAACAAAGACTAAAACGCGGAAGTTACCACGCTCTTTAATGGCACGAAGAATACAAGATCGAGATTGCTATATTATCTATCGACCGATCAATCATCTGTTGTACAAACTTCAGAATTTATCTTGAACCATTTTTCTTTCTTCTTCTTTTGCTATCGACAATTTTTAACGAGATCTCTTTCCCTGCGTTGCGTTGACCGATCGCAAGACATATCTCATCTAACATTAAGTGTAGTAACAATATCCGTCAATATCTTAGTTTACGTAGGAAGGGTTGATTACGTCCTCTCGTTCGTGTCGTTACAAGATTCCTACACTATACACATAGTCTCATTCCGGACGATTTCAAACGGCCCTATAGATGTGTTAAGAATTCTCACAGAAATGTCTATGTCAGCTGTTAGGCGAGCTCGATCGAATGAAAATTCCGATGAAATGTCCACCGTTCTATTAAATTTCAATGCCGCGAGGTCTTCTGTTCGAAAGCCATTCTATTCTATTCACTTTCATCTTCTGTGTATGGAACTCCGAGAATAAACATCTTGTAATTGCAGTGTATATATATCTACCCCCGATAAATGTCAGATCTATCGATACTGCGTCATCTTTGTTCACTGCATTTATACGACTCGGAAAGTATTGTTAAATGCTGGAAAAAACTATGCAAACGACACCGGCTTTGCTTTAGTCTCTTAACTATAACTTGCTAGCGGCACCATCAAATCAGTAGCATGTTCTTTTATAATTACATAGTATCGTAGAAAAATGTACACGTCGTTTCCGTAAAGATTTTGCGCGCGAACAGTTGCGTGCTTTGCTGTCTCAAAAATAATCTGCTTCTGTAAATTGGTTGTCGGTACTGGAACTATGTTGCGACCAATCGAATGACTCGGCATATTATCCTGTCGCTTGATGTAGATTTAAAGAGAGAAAGGACTCGGGCGATCACCCGTTAACGAGAGAAAACGAGACCTTGGAAAATACTACGCGCTACTGTAGCGTCTCTGTTATTTCGAGCAGAAAGGCGAGAAGGGAGAGAACCGCGAGAGACGAGAAACTATACAAATGAGAACTGTGAATTGCGCAAACTGGGCGAAGGGATAACAATTTCGAGGGAAGCTCCAGTTTTGCCAGAGGAATTTCGCTTCGACTTAACGGCTCGCAGCCTCGCCGCGGAGTTCGGATGATTGCTATTGCGGAGAACAGGAAACGCGTACCAACCGAATTACCATCTGTTCGATAGCTGTTCAAACATTCTCGGACCACGATAAGCGGGTAAGAATCGAAGACGCTTAAGAATCTGTAAAGGTGCTCCCGCGGATGGTGAATGGATCCGATAAGAGAGCGTGATAACCTCGACCGATATACCCTTGATTTCTCGCGAGAATAATTACGTATTTGACAGTTAAAGCGAAATCTATTCTCGAATACCTTAATACTGTAATGAGCAACTGGATTTGAAGGTACCGTAAAGAGGTTGACGTTTCGGTGATCGACAGAGGTCAGTGAAGATCATCTTCGTCGCTATCGTTACCGTCTTTCGATCTATCGGCACCCCCCTCACCGTCGCTGGAGCCTGAATCGCTCCCGGAGTCTTCGGATTGCCAGCCGCCGGCTTGTTGCTGCTGCACGTGCTGCTGTTGGACCACGTGCTTCGACACTTTGTGACGTTTCCCTGCCCGCTGCACCGGATCCGCCCCGGCGCCGTCGAGCATCGGCTGGAGGATTCGTCGGCGTGCGTTGATAAACCAATTATTAACTTGCAGCAACGTCAAGTTCGTCTGGCTCGCGATCTGACGTTTCTCGTCCTCCGTAGGATAAGGATGCTGCGGAACATAAGAACCGCCGAACTCGTCGATCAGCAATGCGAAGGAGTCTACGCTTTAAGGGGGGAGCCTGGTGTAGCTAGTCGAAATATTCGATTTTTTTTTTGCATAAATCAATAGTTAAACATCACGGCAATCTGCTCCCAAAGCCGCAAAGCGAAATTCGAAAAATTAAAGCGGATATAGCCGGTTTTGTTACGGAGCGCCAGGTTACTAGAAAACTTGAAATGCGTTTTTCTCGAAACGACAGTTTTACACTTTGCGGGCAATGTAACTCAAAAAATATTCAACCAATCGACTTGGCCTTGTGCACGGATATTTGTGCACATTTTCTTCGCAGAGCTAAGTTATTAGTATAATGATATTGTTGAAATAAATAACTTTTTTATACACATTTAAGGCAAAATTTCGTTGGAAAAAGTGATTTTTTTTCAAGAGGCTGCCATTTGTTCAGTTTTGCATCTTTTAAGTTATTAGTTTCTACGATTTGTGAGTACACTCATAAACTAAACCAAAATTGTTCGGTTTTTGGTTTCAGATGAAACCAAAAGACGCTACGTTGCCCGCAGTGGAACAATCGCGTCGCCAACGGACTGGGCATAAGCCCTTATAACTTTGTTATTTGCCGCTCTTTTTGAATGAAATTTGTTTGTTATCTACCTTAACCTGATAATACAATATCCTGAAAGTTTCAGAAAGATCGATTAAATACTTTCTATAAAATAAATTCCCGAAAAATGCCTCGATTTTCAGCTAGTTACACCGGGCTCCCCCCTTAAGGTGACCGAAGATCATACTTACAACTAAATGTTCAAAGAGCCAGGTTCGCATAATGCTCGTAGCCTGTTTAGGTAGGACACCCCGCTTCTGTCTTCCCTTTTTAATGCTACTATGACTACCTCCGTGACCACTACTGTGATTTGAAGCAGCAGTGCCAGTGCCACATCCCTCGTCTTCATCTTCGCTGGGTGCAGGGGAAGGAGAGCCCGCCACAGTGATATCTAAGCACAACAATTATGTATTTGCTGTGACAAACGAGTGACTACGTATCCGATGTACAAGTTTCACTATTACGATACTCTTAATATTCTTTGTTTATCTTTTGTAAATGTGCAACTTCTTCTAACCAAAATACTTTTCGTCACTAGCGTCTCCGACATCGACATGCTCGCGCTCCTGTAATGCTAGAAGGCCCCAATAGCCAGCCTCTTCTAAATATATTCTGTCGCCAATATTCACATAGTCCGTATCATCTACAAACGGAAGTTGACAACGCCTACGTTTAGATCAACATCCAATCTCTCCCTACTAAATTCAATTGTCCGCTATGCGAAGTATAATGCTACTTGTGGCTAAATTATTTAATACTTCCCGCGCTTAACCCTCGATTGGTGAGTTGGATACAGTGGTTTAATTATTATCCATCCCCTAATTTCGATCTCACCCTGTCAATGGAGGATTAAACGAGACACTGCGTATAACTTAAAAATTGAGACAGAGAAAGCAATAATCCGCTCAAGGTGCGATCGCTTCTATTTGCTAAGAGACTGAAAGAGATATATCCAGTGAGTCGTAACGAATTTAGAGGAACGAGGGCCGCGTACCTTGACCAAGATACATGTCGTTGACTGGTGCACAGGGATGCGCCCCGATCTGGGAAAGGGGCGTGCTCCCATGCACCGTGGAAGGTGACAGAGGATCGTCATGGTCCTGGCTGGAGGATCTGTTCGAGCGTTGAGCAGTGGATGATGATCGCACCGATGGCGGCCTGTCGTTACCGGTCTCTTCTTGCGTGGCCGTCTGACTCGCGCCACCGTTCTCCGACAGGGTGTCGCCTCTGCTCACTCTGAATCCGTTAGCTCCCGACTCAACATCATTGCCTGTAGAAGACAGCACCTGGGAAATATATGTCGCAACTAGCCGTCAGAGAGCAGGGGTGGGGGTTCTATAATATTTCGAGCGACGCGCAATTATCGCTCGTAGTTTTTAAGCTATCGGCTCGAACGATCCTCCCGGCGTACGGGAGATTTTCAATGGAGGTCGCGCGACATGGTTGCTAAGTGAAACATAACACGGACTTCCCCTCGTGCTGTTGGTTTTCGAGACTTTTAGAGCCCTCAACCGATTCTTATTCTACCGATTATAGTTTATTAACGAGAACACCACTCTACTTTGACAAGGAACGAGGGACTGTTCTCGAAAGTTCTACCGATTATTTGTTACGTTAGAGCTAGATTGTTCGCAAGCAACGATGATGTTAACGAGTTAAGAGGACGGTTAAGAGAACGTAGCGGTGTCCTCCAAGTAGACGGAACGTACTCGCGACTGTTGCGCATCGCTAACGTTGGGATATCTACGTAGGTGAAGGGGGAGCAGGCCAGGGAGCTTTAAGAATCGTCAAAGAAACCATATCTAACCTGCAAGGGGCTGCTGCCATTGCTGCCACTCGATGGGCCCATGTCGTGCCCATGGTGACTGTAATCGCTGCGCAGCAGGTTCTCGCTCTGCATCTTGCCCTTCAGGCACGTGATGTACCTGTTGCAGAAGTCCTTGCACAGCTCCTGAACCTTTTCCAGCTCGAGCAGGTGAATCCGCAGCACCTGTATCGCCTTGATCATCTACGGTTGGCAAGGCGCAAAACAACGCCGGCATATCATCGATTTTCTTTTCATGTCGCGCTTCGATACGCCGCTTATCATTGTTTTTGTTTTCGAGATCGAACGAACATCGGTCCCCGTTTCGTGGACGGGCTGGGAGCGAGAGTGAAATCTACGCCTTTCGAGAGATTCACGCAAGTAGGACCTCAAATTTCTAACATCGCCGCTATTTTAAGTTTATATTACTCTCGTTTCTCGAAATATTTCGCATAAAAATGACATTAGAATTCTACGGACAGATATTGTAATCACAAAGAACTATAGGATATTTGAAGATCACGCTTTTATATTGCTTTAACTTAATATTAACGAGTCTTAAGGGGACTAGTTAGGGCCTTAAGCAGTAAAATCGCTCGAGGATGAAGTGTTATTTGCGGATTAATTACAAGGACACGAATACAAATTGCGACTAGTACTTTGGGTAATGTTTATTAATACCACAAACAGGCAAATTTGTTTTTAGCTAATAATCGCCTGATGTGTAGGCGTTTTACTGCGGTTTTGCCCCGATTGTGAAAAAACCGAGGTTCGGATCGACTTGAAGTTTTTACGGCATGTTGAAAATATATTCCTTTCTGTAGTGTACCTCAACAATAACGTGTAAAAGCTCAGATAAACAAAAAAAGAGTCATCCGTATACCCAGAAAATCTACATTTATCGTACAAATTGCCTTCTCTTAGTCGCCATTTTAATAATTTTAGTTCAATTCTTTTTTCGGAGCTCCACTCCGAAATTACAAGTCCTAGGAAAAGGATATTCCAAGGAAACCGTTGTATCTTCATTTTTAAGCTCAATATCAGGGCAAAACCAAAGACGCTTTTTCTTTGGTGTGACGTCATTTGTAAAATAGATACATAAGTAGACCAAAAAAAAATATTTTGTTTACTCTGCGCGATAGTAATAAACATTGTGTAAAATGAAAAGTCTGCGTTTGCTTTCATCTCCTAATTAATTCGCAAGAAATACTTAATTTTCGAGCGATTTTACTGCCCAGTCTCCTTAAAACCGCACGGAGGCCTCGAATCTTTAAAACACCCAGAGCTTGTCTGTTAAGAGAACTCACCAAACCGTCAATTTCTGGGTCATTGATCAGAAACGGCTTTCGGTCTCTTTCTTGGTGTTGGACGAAGGCCTGTATGTCCATGTTGAAGCTTTCGGACGTCGAGTTGTCCGAGCTCTGCGTGGCTTGCTCGCATCTTTCGAATAGTAACGCGAGCAGAGGGAAGAGGGGATGCTTGTAGACTGCCCTCTTGTCTGCCTCGAACTGAGCCTGATCCTGGTGGGTCGTGTAATCGGCAACCCCGCTTGCAGGGTCCTGATCGTAACCAGGGGTCACCATCGCTAGCGCCACGGCGGTGCTACCCTCTTGCATTCTGCGGCAATAAAATCCCACCGGCGTCAGCTCTATTCTTACTCAACTTCTTCGAAACCCCACGGCCCCAACTCTCGCCAGCGATTACAGATTTAATAGTATAAAGCTAGATCTTCCCAGGGAAAGCTTCTTAATCCCATTAGCATAGCAACTAGCCTCGTCAAGAAGACCGAGCAGACACACGAAATTTATCCTCGGTTTATCTTCAGCTCAACGAAGTAGTCCCAATGTTGATCGAACTTCGAACACCTTCCCCCAAAGGAGGATACCTCGTATCGTACATTCTTTCAAAAATTTGTTTACGCCGCGAGTCGATAAATAAAGATTCATTTTACCGCTCGAATATTCTATCATTAAGCAAAACTTTTACCTATCATTCCTGGCTGGCACCTTCCATCGTTGCCCAGGTCCTCCGGGGCCTCGGATGTAATGACCTTCGATCTGCGCTTCTAACGTTATTCACAGGGTCCTACCGAAAGCAAACGGGAGACAAGAATATTAGCAAATTATGCGCGATTATTTATCCAATGATTCACAGGCATGTGGAGCGAATTCGGGTTTAAAGAACGAAAATGTTATGCGTCTGGTGACACATTCTCACGTATTTCGAGCAGAAGCGAGGAACTGAAATGAGAGAAAAAAGAAAGGGACGCCGGGGGTGGGGGGAGAGAGAATCGTCGTGGCACGAGGAACCAAACGATGCGCGGCGCTGCATTTAAATGTCATCGTTAGACGGTCTCAACACCATCAGCACTGTGTTGCTGGCACCAGTTCTGCTTCCCATTCCGAACGTTCCTTTTGAATTTTCCCCAATCCCCATACACGTCCCCTTGGTATGAATAAATAAAGTACTGCGGCACTGCTAGTGACGGCAAGACGGCCACGTTCCCGAAAACCGCAGTAGCTACCGAAAACCGGGGGGGGGAATCCAATTTCAGTCCGTCTGCTTGCTACGTATTATAATTAAGTAATCTACCAGCGACGCAAACGAGCTTTCTGCGTCGAAGCTGCGATACGTTTCATTACATATCCACGCGAATTTGTGTCTGGATATTAATCCGATAACGGGGGGAAACGAAAACAAGTAACAGGGGAGGGCGAGCTTTCTTCTCCTGAAAGCATTAAAAGCGCCGTTCCCGAGACGTTTTATCAAAACTTCTCGTTCTTTCTGCCGCGGTTGAATGGATCGGTAGAGGGAGAGGAAGGACGCAGAAAGAAGAGCAGAAGCGTCGAGTGAACGCCGCGAGGTGGCCGAGAGAGAAGGTGGTGGCGCCCGAACGGGCGGAGAGGCGACGGCGGGCAGAGGGTACCCATTACTTGCAAGCGGCGCGCTTCAACTGTGCCCGCGTCTTTCCGTTAAACCCGATATTTATTGTGGCCGGTCGTCTCTCGCCGCTTTCATTTAAAAATATTATCGCTGACGGTGAACGGTCAGCGTCCCGCTCGTTTCCGCAGCTGCGCCCCCCGCGTCCAACTTCAACGACGTCCGCGTCTTCCTTTTTCGTCCGCCCTTCAATGCTCCCTCGCATCCTTCCTTCCATCCCATTCACACGAATAAGAAAACTTGAAACGCGTCGAATGAATCTTAACGTATCGCCAACCGATCTCAAGGAAGCATCGCTATTATATACTTTGTTCGAAAGCCGTACCTTACTTATACCCTCGTTAAAAATCTTCGCAATATCTCTGTCCTAAAAATTCACGCGCTGATCGGTCAACGCGTTCTGTTTACAAGTTCGAATGCTAACGTTTACTCTTTCCTGTGACTTCACTCCGCTTCGCGTGATTAATGTTGTGTTGCGTTTCAAGTTACACGCGCCAGGTCCGTGAGAAACATAAATACGAATGTATCGTTTTAATTCACGCTGCATGTAACGTACCGACTTCTGTCTTCTTAGTACGCTTTGGCACCGGGGAGGAGCCGTAGATGTATTTAATGAAAATCAGGAAACGTTGCGTCCCGTTCGTTTTCTGGTGCTCTCGGTATTAACAACCTCGCGCGCTTCCAAGCGTGAATATTATCGCTCGCCAAGGTTTAACCGTCGGAGATTTAGCAATCTCTTCCCCCTGTTTACTTCTTCTCGCAGGTATAATCTTAATACGGGCAACGGGCCTTTAGCTTCTTCCTTTACTTGCACACTTCGTTTCCTCGCGAGCTGTAGGTTTCTTTTTTTTTATGGAACTTCGATCGTCTCGAGTTCTCGAACAATGGTTGCCAATCGGCAAAACAGAACGCCGACAATCCCTCGATACATCGTTACAAAAACTGACGACTGTGTTAGGAATCTTCGACGCGGACATAAATAACACCACACAACAGAGTTCATTCGTCGAATATCATTAGCGTATATTCGACGATACGAAAGTTATGCAGAAACTTATTCCTTCGAGGCTTTATCCGTCTGTTCCTTTTCCAGTCCCGCGCGTTATCACTCGTTTACGAGTCTCTTCCCACGGCTACGACGATCTTTATTTAAAGTTTTCTTCTGCACAAGCCACCGGGCGAGGGAAGTTTCGTTTCTTGTTGCTCTCTGCACCCATCTTCCGCATTGCTGATTCGCACGCGAGAGGGGGCGAAGCCTGTCCTCTTCGCTCTAGCGCTTCAAACGACGCATTATATCGCTTTCGAATTCTTCGGGTGCTCGATGGCATTTGGACGCAGCTGTTGCCGGACAGGAGGCGCGCGACGCGTACGCTCTAACGAGCCGACGAGAGAAGCCAACCCAAGAAAAATAGCCAAGCCGCGATCCCGTAACGTCCATCGAAATATCGTAATCGAGGGAATACTCTCGATGTGTTGCCCGGTTTCGCGGCGTCACGCTGCGCACACATTACGACGCGGAATTTTTGTTTTACGACGCCACATACCTCGGGAATGTCTTTTATCTCTATCCAACCGAGCCAATTAACGGGGGCCAAATGATTTTATTCCGTGCAACGAATCGAGGCCCGACAACAACGTCCCCCAATTAAAGAAAGTAACGTTTTAACGTATTATCGCGGGGAAATGGCAACTCGAATACGGCGAGACCGGCACACGCGTGTAACTGCAGGTAGAGGGGGGAATAAGTGCGAATGACAAATAGGGATCCGTTTCGCGCGGGGCACGGAAAATAAGACAAACGGAGAGATTCACAAACGCCGAGCCACGTGTCGCGTACAATCGAAAACGGGACGGTTATTAATTCGAACGAAACCGATTGGCGGAAGCTGTGCAATGGCGTAACGTGCACTTTGCTCGCGCGATTTACTGCATCACGCGTTTAACGTGTCGATTCCTTGTAACGAGCGGATAATTACCGTGCAACCGTACCGAACGTGCAATTAGACGTAATAAAAGGTTTAAAAAACACTAACAACTTAAATGCTAGGAAACCTACCATGCAGATTTTTCTCGAACGCACGTTTACGTTTTTATTAATGCATCGTTATAGGAAACGAGAAGTTAAGCACGCTTTACATTATATTTGTATTTAACTTTTCATCCTGAAGCATCGAATTCACGAATACATGACGTCTCGAATTTTCAACGCAAAAAAGAAATCTTCTGTAATTACTAAAGCACATAACGAGTTAAGTACAGAAATATCCCGATGCATTCTCGTGCCTATAACGTTAAGTAACAGCAGCGAAGCAATGAAGCATGTTTTTACGAGCGCAAGTAAAAGACGAAACAAATCTTTAAACCTTTTAAGTGCCAAGGCGGTAGCGGGCAGTTAAGACCATGGTGACCGTTTTCAGACGTGAGGAAGTACTCAAATCGCAATAAAATACGTATCCAGTGGTCAAATATTTCTACCCCCTATCTACACCTTCGTATTCACTCGTTTCACCACTCTTTACCAATAATTTCACTAAACTGTAACTTAACCTTAAATCCCCTTAAAGGAATACGTTACTCTCGAACAAATAATACCCCTAACAGTTACACGTCGCGGGGCCACCGCGGAGTCCATCTTCATTGTCAATGACAAAAATCACTCCCGCTCCAGCGCGAAATCACGCTCTCTAATGACGCGACATCTCGAAAATTACGACTCGAACTACGTCCGTTTCAAATCGAGACGTAGTAGTAATCACTTTCTAATAACCTCGTGTACCGTGCCACACTCGTTCCACGCTTATATATCGTGCCTGCCCGTTTGTATGTAGACGTCAGAGCCGTGGCCGAAGTGAGTATCGGCGAGGGCGACAATTTCACCGCAAGAAACGCGTTTTAAAACGGCCGCATACCGGCCTGGCACCGAAAGAGTTAATTACGACAAAGATGGTATCCCCCGTGGGCGAGCAGACTTGTTTACTACCTGTCAGTCATCGGCGTTATTAAGCCGGCGTCGTGTCGGGAGCAACAAACCGACGAGGAAAAGTGGACGAAAGCGAGTTAGAGGAGAGGCACACGTTCGGCTGATCGGTAGGCGTTAATGCGGCAGACAGAGGCTGTTTTTCTATCCCCGCTTCATCGCCGGCCTGACACACTAGAAATAGTCGAGCTGTCAGTCAAACGTTCGATAACCAATGGTCGACGATCCCTACTACTACCGCACGCCGGGGGAAGAATCATTTTCATGCGAAGAGGGCGTAGCAAAAACTACAAGAGGCCACCGCTGTCGGCGGCGCCGATGCCCGACTGCTGCGCAACTGTCTACCTATAGGGTGCTCGATAAAATTTCTGCGGGAAATTCGACTTCGTTTTCGCCGCTTCTTTCCGGTCCACGTACCGCGCCAGGCAACGCGGCCAGTATCTGCGGCAGCAATGCTCGAACCGTTGCCTCCGCGGGTCGTCGACGGCGAACGCGACCGAACGCAGCGTTCGGGATTAATTGGAGGATACGATTCGAAGTGTTTCTTACGAGGAATTCTTTGGGAACAGATTTGTAAAACGGGACGACGTTGGATGTCGTACGTGGCGTGCGCATGCGCGCCGCGGAATGCGAGCAACGTAGATAGAGATACAGAGATTCGGTGTTGTACAGGTTTTTCTCTGTTGTTGGATTGGAATATGCGAGCATGGTGAATTCAAGGATTTTGGTATCATTGATGAATTATAAGGATCGAGGGAAAACGATTCGTGGGTTTAAAATGCTGATTCGATTTAATGGAAATTTCAGTCGACGCCAGAAAGTTGCTTGCATTAACCTTGCGGGTTTGACTGAGCGACGGTTTTTTTATATTTATAGGTATCCATCCACTCATCGGGATGGAGAGTGGGAATAATTGTTGCGTGAATTTTTCAAATTTGATAACGTAATTCCTACGAGTTAGTTTGTTGCTTCGCGACTTTATATGTGACATTCATGTGCGTTATAATGTAGCGGCGATATCTCATCGCGGTATCCTTGCCATTCTTTTTTTCCGCAACAAATTCTCTGAACGATTTCAACCGGTTCTCCTGACACGATGTAAACACCGATTCGCTCGTTGCAAGGTGGATACTCTAGCGCTGGGGATCCGATGCTTTCTGAATTTCCATGGCGATATCTGTATTACGTATTATTCTCTGTATATTAAGAAATGTAATGTTACTGGGATCAGGCATGATGGATTTACATGGGCTTGCTGTTCTTTAAACGATTGAAAATGTTAAAGAGAGAAAGCAATCGTGTGTCATTAATTACGGATATGATAATCGAAAGGCATTCAAATATAATTGAAGTATAATACAGAGCAACGAAAGAAATATATGGCGATGTAAATAACAAATCAGTAGCATAGGCGAACTCTGAGTCTTGTTAAAAATACATTAATGAGAAATCGTTTTAACATCGGCGATATCGTTACGGTCTGAATTATCTGTCTGTAGAATCGCGCGTTACGATACGCTATTTTCTTTACAGGCGCGCACTGAAATATTTCACGAATTTTTACATCGAACGAAATAGTGTGCGACGGAATGCAATATAATTATACACGCAAGAGGCGTGAATTAAATATTAAATAACGTACAAGCGTACTTTCGTACGCAACGCATATTTCCCCGCTGACAAGACGAATTCCGTAGCAATTAATTTAATATTTCCCGCTTGTAAATATGAAATCTAATTTCGCGGTAGTTTCGTAACAAATTGGAATGTTAATTTACTTTACCATACTCAGATGCATACGCGTTACGCTATACATCCTATCAGATTCTTCTGCGATAAAAATAAAAGCAATTATTCGTGCCAAAAAGCAGTATCATTCGCACAGCATAAAAGTATCCTGTTCAATTTTAAAAGCAAAAGAAGTCCGACAAGTTTCTGAACTGCGACAGGGTAACAGAGACAACAGGGCGACACCGTTGCACGTTGGTTATGTTGCTCAGAGGACAGTGTCCACGAAAAGAAAACCGAACGAATCGCAATACATTAAATACATTAAGACTGTTAAGAGTCACTTTTACCCTATGAAACCTCTGTTACTCTCCTCAACAACATTCAAACCTAATTCGCCAAATATAAATTTGAATCCAACTCTAACCAACGCAAGCAGCCATACGCGCGTAAAGAGCGAGGAGGAAAGATGATCACCATTATTCAAAAACGACAAGGAAATCGAGGAGGGGGAAAGAGTTCTCCTCGGATGCACGATGAAATAAACAAAACAGTACGTCAAGGAGAGAGGAAAAAAAGCGTGGGAAGGTGGAAGCCGTGGAAGGGTGATCGCATGGCGCGCGTGATGTCATCTAGAAAAACGTCGCTCTCTGGACGGCCCTTGACAATATCGATCGTATCAATCCGCAATTCTGTCAAGGCAGACCGCGAGAAATGGGCGTTCACTGGGGGGCAATGCGCACGAAACAAGTTTTTCGCGTGTATCGGCGCAACCAGGGCCGAGAGATCAGGCGAACCTAACCTCACAAATTCGCAGGTGCACGGGCCCAGCGGGGGTTAGCCGATCGAATCCGATGCACTAAAACAGCTGTCCCCCGATGGCCACTGCCTGGATCCGCCACCAGATTCCCGATCCACTTACCGTGTTACCGCGAAGGGGCCGGTCCAGACCGATCTTGCAAGGAGCAAAACAACACCGTCCGCTGGTTTTATTACACGGGGGCAGATATTTCGGTCGGCGTGTGCCCGACTCGTCCGGGGGCTGACGTAGTTTCTCGTCCACGTGATAGCCGGGGACCAAGCCGATTAACCATCCACCGACACCGGTCTACCGTTCAACGCGACGGTCAACGCGAGCGCGTCTGTTTACCATTGTTCACGTCGCACGATAAATTAAAGTAATCGGACATTTTTCAACACGCTCCACCACGGTCCCGTCTACTCCTTCCCCGCTGACACGTCTTTTGTGACGTCACCGATTCAATACTTTTCGCGAAGGTTTCTCCTCTGTCGGTACAGCCAGCCGCCGGCAGATGGCGGCACCAGCGCGATCGCCTGCCCACTCGAGCGTCGCGCGGGCGGCGCGCGATATTTGAAATCGCCGCGCGAAAAAAAGTCCATCGCTTCGAAACTTGAGCTACCCATGCGATTATTCTGGATGATAAATTTGCCTTCTAAGATACGTTTGAACGAAACGACGAGCGTAGAGATATTTGATTCCTCTTTCGACTTTAGGTAGGCGTAATCGTGTTCCTTGTATTCTTCTCACAGTAACAGTATTCAGCTTTCAGTGTGTCTTTTGATATTTTTAATCCCGTTTGCTCTCAAGGGACAAAGTTGCGCTGTTCGCGGATATCGCGTTTATTATTGGAGAAAAAAAAAGGAATTAGCTACGAGGGTATTACGTGTATAGTTGCTTAGAACCATGAGTAACGGCGACCAACGGTATCTTATCACTGCCTCCTTATCAGGGCTGGTCGGCTTGATACAAGAAACCGATTTCAGTTCGTGACGCGAAGTTCTACGGTCGCTGATCTCCCGTGGAAACATGGACCGCCGACTGTTACTTGTTTGCATCCTCGCTTTCTCGATTGTAAACTGCGAAGACGCCTCTAAAAATGTCGAAGCTTTGAATAAGACTGCCACGGTCGTTGCGAGTGAACAGGCGAATAGCACAGCCGCGGCGAATAAACACACGAACGAAACGCAGGATGCTCCTGCACCGAAGCTACCGAGCTTGTGCACCGTGTGCAACTGTACAGGTACTTCACAAATATCTACACCCGGCTGCGACCACGAATTAACGAAATGGCGAAAGAAATCGACCTGAGAGACTTTTATTTAATTTAAATAATAAGAGGGTATTATTCTTTTTCTACTAGGGAACATTATAAGCTGCGAAGATAAAAACTTGACCCATCATTTCGAGGACTCTCAATGGCCGAACGCGTCGATAAGCGTCGCCTCGTTCAAAGGCAACTTGATAGCCAACGTGAAAGCTTTCCCTAAAATTGCCGTTGAGAAACTGATTCTGCGGGGGAATAATATCACGAAAATCGAGAATGCCGCTTTCAAGCAGTTCATCAACCTCACCGAGCTGGATTTGAGTCATAATCAGCTCACTGCGGAGAACTTGCAACCCCAGGCGTTCGAGGTAACATTGCATAACGATATAACAGAAATACGGTAACAGGAAACCAAAATCGACTGTCGTAGGTTTCATCCATCAGTTCACCTACACGATAATCCGTTTAATCTTTCGTTAGTCACACTCGTTATCTCGAATCTTTAATTCAGGCTGATATTTCCGCTTCGTTGAAATTGACAATCGATGCCGTGTAATGTTGTAAACTCTACGCCGGCCGCTATATTAACTATGGAATTAGAATAATTAGATTGAAAAATTGATTTATTGTATTATTAGTCACTCTTAAACGCTGCAAGCTGTTTCGTAGCTCGCTCCTTTTAGCGGGAAGCGTTTATTATTATTTACACGGTCGTTAAAGGATTATTTATAATTATTATTACATTTAAATATCTCGGCGAATGGAAGATCGTTTAAATTTCAGGGCAGGTTTTCAGTGGAAGCCTACGAGCCACTGAAGAAGCTGGCCATCTTGGACCTGTCTTACAACAGCCTTCATTCGCTGCATCAAGATCTTTTCGAGCACATGTCGGCTCTGAAGGCACTGAACCTATCCAGGAATTTGTTCACGCAAATTGACTTCCGCACGTCTCTAGCGATCAGCTCATTGATAACATTGGAAGAACTGGACCTGAGCTACTGTGGCCTGAAGTCACTGCCGGATACCCAATTTTATAATTCTAGGTAAGTGCTCGAGTTACGAGATCACCGGGGAAATCTAAAGCAGGGATCGAAAAAGTTCTCGGACCCTCGTTTTTGAAAAATTTTGTTAGAACTTATTTGTTTCGATTCGGAAAATATATGTTTCTGTGACAAACAAATGCTACCTTCAGGAACTTCTTTCAAAAGTGTTCTCATGGAACAGATATTTTAGAACCTATATAATAAAAGTTCCATGGAACAAAGTTACATTAGAACATTTATTAAAAAAGTTTTCAAAAGATAAAGAAAAGTACTCAACTATTAGGTACAAGTTTTATTTAACAATATGTTACAATATTCTTCATGTGTTTATTTAATAAAGGGTATGAAAATCATAACATACCTTTTATTAAATAAACATTTGAAGAATATGATATTATATTGTTAAATAAAACTCGTACCTAATAGTTTAGTACTTTTCTTTATCTTATGAAAACTTTTTTAATAAACGTTCTAATATAACTTGTTTTCATGGAACTTTTATTATAACGATTCTAAAACATCTACGTAGGTAAGTATTGCATATAAATAACACATTCAATATATCAATTTAACTGTATGAATTATTTAATATTCTTGTAGTACTATCCATTGAATAGTATTTAGTGTTTGTTACAACGATTGAGAACTTTTTTAATATCGGTGAACAAAATATCTGTTCCTGTTATACAGAAATTTTTATTCTTATATTTTATAAGTTCCATTCCAACTAGAGCTTTTATTTTCAAGAACTTTTATTTTATCGGTTCTTCTGAGAACTTATAATGTGAGAACATTTTTAAAAAAGTTCCGCGGCATTTGTTTTAAATGGAACCTATTGAAAAGTTTCAGAACTTTTTCGATCCCTGATCTAAAGTTTCCTTAAGGGGTTATACCTAGTCAGGCGAATGTTTGTGAATTTTTTTTGATAAAGCGGAAGCATATATTTTTACAGAACTTTTTGCACTTAAAAGAGCAATATTTAAAGAACATTTGGTAATATTTTTGTAGAAAAATATTTACGTTTATAATAAAGTAAGAATCGACATCCAAGAAGCCTTTTTAAAAAATTTGGTTTTGCGGTGGGCACTGCCATTCGGAACCAGAGTGCCTAAAATCTAAAAACAAAATAGATTTCGATAGGATATTAATGTACTCTCTGATTAACGGAGGGAATTTCCTAAATATTAATTTATAACGAAACGGCGGCTATTTAAACCTGAAATCCTGATTTTTTCCTGCAAAAATCACGCGAGAAAATCAGGATTTCAAGTTTAAACAGTCGCCATTTTGTTTCAAATTAATATTTCGGAAATTCCCTGCGTTAATCAGAGGATACATTAATATTCTAACGGCATCTTTCTTGTTTTTAGATTTTAAATAATCTGGTTCCGAATATCAGAGTTCGCTGCAAAACCAAATTGTTAAAAAGACTTCTTGTATTTCGACTCTTACTTTATTATAAACGTAAATATTTTTCTACAAAAAAATTAACAAATGTTCCTTAAACGTTGCTCTTCTAAGTGCAAAAAGTTCTGCAAATATATATGCTTCTACTTTTTCAAAAAAGTTCACAAACATTGGCCTCTTTTCGGCCGCCTGACTAGGCATAACCCCTTAATACCTCGATATCGATATCGCTCAGGCTTCACACGGGAATTCTGGTATTAGAGTTACGGAGGGACGGCTATCTGCAGATATAATAAGGGAAACTGATTCGATAGACCCGAGCGCGCTGATAAGAAGCACAGATATCGCGTTGATCGGAGGCGTGCACGCGGGAGGAAATGTGTTCGGCAAACTTCGAATGGCAATCGAAATTGAGAGCCTTGCAGCGAGAGCGCTGCAGCTCTATCTTCGCCATCTTCGAGTAAATTAGAGAAAACTGTTTATGAAATTATTGCTTCGACTTAGCATTGAGAAGAGAACACTAATTGAGAAATATATAGTTTCACACAATAAGTAGTAGGGTGACTGTACCTAATATCGCCAGTGTTCCTAATATCGCCACCCCCTATATCTCGCAAAGTAAGCACTAAAATTTATCGGTTATGCACTCAATTAGAACCTAACCATATGCAGGAAGACATACTGTAATTGCAGCGTCACGTGATCAACAATTACAGAAAGAGAAGTATTTTAGTGAATCTTAATAGTGTAAAAATTTATTGGACTGTCACAATTTTACATCCCATTCGGAGAAGGTAAGTCTAATAATTCCGTAAATGCAAGAATATCTACTAGAAAAACCTAATTAATGATGTAGTTAAGGGCTGTAATCGATTCAAATAGTTTTTATAATGAAAATAACGTTTTTCTTGTAGTAGTATGTGTGTTCCCAATACCGCCTACCGTTAGAAACATTTATACAGCAAAAATAATAAAAGCCCATGTGAAAATGACTTTATTTGTCGAATATGTACATCGGAACGTAAAAAATAAAATACTTTAAACATCTATATTTTTAAATTCTATATTTTTCTTATAAAAATAAAATCAAAGATGGATAAAAATACACTCGTAGTGCAAGAAATAATAAAAGCTCGTGTGAAAATGACTTAAAAACCTCATATATACATGAATTAATCAATATTTCTTGAGGTGGCGATATTAGGTACACTTTTTTCAGGACCCGATTTTTGCATGTCTCACGTTTTTTGAGTCCTAATTAAAAATTTGTAGGTTTCAACGATTCTAACTTATACTACATGAAAGACGAATAATTTCTCTTTACTTTGAAAGAAACTGCATGCAAAAATATCAATTATTATTCAATTGACAGCGATTTAACTTTTGCCTGGCGATATTAGGTACAGTCACCCTAGTTATTAAGTTGATAAGTTTTTACTTCTATTTTTGGCGAAGAGAGATATTCCACAATAAGAATATTAACATTCCTATATTTATTTATTTTATTTATTAGAAAAAATGGAGCAGCTCCCCTCTTGCCGCAAGGTCCTCGATTATTCTAGATACCGCAATAATCGAGTATATCTCCTTTTTTTTTTAATTTTCCCGTAGCAAATGGGCGATATCTATAATGCGCATTTGATTAAAGTGTTTGTCCGCGGTGCAGGCACCTGAGAAAGTTGGACCTAAGCGGTAACGAGCTGACAGCCCCACCCTCCGCGCTCGGAGAGACGACGCTGGAGAGCCTTTACCTGGACGAAAATCCGATCCAGGTTATCAATCGCGCGCACTCCTTCCCGCTTATGCCG
Organism: Andrena marginata; assembly: GCA_963932335.1. NCBI lineage: Eukaryota > Metazoa > Arthropoda > Insecta > Hymenoptera > Andrenidae > Andrena > Andrena marginata. The sequence continues at coordinate 47,949,108 of OZ010659.1, read as the reverse complement.
AAATTAAAGGAGCTGAGCCTCTGCTGCATGCCGCATCTCACAGTGATCGGACAGGGCGCTTTCGCCGGCCTACAGGCACTGGAACACCTACGCCTGCAGAATTGCCCGAAATTGGAGAACGTCGACGAATACGCTCTTCCGTCTCAGGTATGTTTCCCTATTGAAAATGTTAAGATATCAAATTTCTTTTCAAAGAGAACACAGCTTAATATTATACGCGACAAGGTGTGTATCCTGATTTTTAAACATCACGTTTCTTTATATACAAAAAAAGAATTATAAAAATGACCCTATTCTCCGATCTGTCAGGGGTGCGTAACCCCTTAAGTAAATATATTAGAACATCGTGATTTTTTAATGGGGGGAGGGGGGAATTGGAGGAATAGTGCAGAGATGTGTACACGTCTCTTTGAAACGGCGGAGACATTGTTGTTTCATTCCCGCTCGATTGTGACGCGCGGAGGCCAGCGCGAAAACGATAAATTGCTGGGATTGAATGGAGAGGAGATCGCAAAGGAGTATTGTGTTTGATCGTAGAAGGAGTCTCAGGGGCCCGTATGGCCGCCGCTGAAGAAACTGGATTTATCGGATAACGCGCTGCGATACTTGCCCACGCACTTCGTAGCAAGCTGGGACTCGCTCGAAGAATTGAATCTGATGAACAACAAATGGGGCTGCGATTGCAATAATCAATATCTGGTAAGTTACGGCAATCACGAAATACTATACGAACCGGGGGAGGGTAGGGGCGCGGGTGCGAGGGGGGAAGGGGGTCGGTTGTATTGAACCCGATCGATTCGATTTGCGGGCGACGGCCAATTTGCGAATCCTTCTCTTTCGCCTTTAATTCTCGCCAGCCGCGATATTCTATATCGTTCGTGTATTTCACGTGGCGGGACAGCTTAAATACCCATTGTTGTGTTAAGAAATGGTAAGAGATTGCGGTAAATTATCATCCTCGAGGAAAGTTAAGTCGATCGACAAACTTCTGCATTTAATAGACATGGGCTTTCAACGAAAGTAACTATTCGAGTATTAGATAAGTCACATTTTCTTAAAAAAAACTTGAGGTGACTAGAGTGCCACCCCCTCGAGCGTGCAGATTCAAACATTCCGCTATGGAAACTTTCTATGCGCCCCTATTAAACCCTGTAACCTAACTCTTCAGACTACCCCAAGGTACTGCAAGCCTCCAAAAGAAAGAAAACAATGAATCAGTCACAATTTTCCAAATACCACCTTTTTTACCCCGAAATAACGTAAATTTGCTTTCGTGGAATGTAAAGAAAGACACGCTCGAAGAAACTAACGGAACATTTTAATCGCATTAGGTTTTATTTCTTTTAAACATATTTTTTATTGCTTTTAGCAACAAGAAGCGAGTTTTTATGATTTTTAAATAACTCAATGGCATTATTGCACCCAATATTCATATTAAAATATATCAATAGTTTGTTCTTTATTTAATTAAAGGAGGCCTTGTTTCTCTCATCCCGCCACTTTGCATTCATGGCAGAGAAAACATTCTCAATAAATGCTCAGTAGCTGAGGTGGCAGGAACAGACAAGAGATAAGAAATTACTTTGACATTATCATGGTTTGCTTACCTTTGGGAAGTGCATACAATAATATTGCGTTACGTTTCACGTAATATCTTTTCGTGAAATGAAGTATTTTTACATACATTATTGTTATTCGAAAGTATAGAGTACATTTACGGATAATAACTTAAGATAGGTACTTTATTTTAAAGTACAGGGGCAACCCTATATGGACCAGCGCTGGGACTATTCAAATAATTTAATATTCGAATATTTTATAAGTATTCGAATGCTACGAATAAACTTCGAATATTCGAGTATTCGAATGTTATTATTCGAATATTTAAGTATTCGAATAGTATGGCGTGAATTATAAATCAAGTCCTTCAAGTTCATTTTTTACAAACTTTTATTTAGTTTCAGTTGTGAATTCGTTAGTGTGTCAGAGTGAAATCTTGCAAGTCAATTTTGACCCACTCCAACATATCCGATCGGCTTGAAACTTTGCTCACACACATACTTCCAATGACAATACAATATTTTCACTAAAAATCATGAAATTCTGTATAGTAAATTTTTTTTTCGTATTCGAATACTTAAATGTTCGAATAGCATTTGAGGACTCGGATATTCGAATTATATTCGCCAAATAATTCAGCAACCGAAGTATTCGAATACCGAACAATTCGTGAAACAGTCCCAGCCCTAATATGGACCCCTTAACGCGATCAGAGTCTTTCAGCCAAGATAAACTACTAGCCATGGTGTATCAAAGCATCCACCGTCCGATCGCCAACAAGCGTCACCCATGTAGCATCACCTCTACTAATTTAAATTGCATTTCGTTGTCCCCAGATTGGTACGTTGTTGCCTCAGCAGGGGAAGAAGTTAATGGGAGACGACGTGAACACACTCACCTGCGCGTCGCCGCCGGAGCACTTGGGGAAGAACTTAACGTCGTTGTCGCATAGGAAGCTCCGCTGCCTGGACGTGTACGGGGCGAAGCCAGAGAAGGACGCGACGATCCTGATCGGTGTGCTGATCGGTTTGCTCCTCGCCATTCCTGTCTGCCTGACGATCTTCGTCCTCTGGCGCCGCGGCTTCTTCTTCTGCGGCTCTCAAGGGCCGGCGAGCTTCTCCCGCGCCTTCTACAAGAGAACCTCCAACGACGATGAGATCTGACGCGCTCGTTAACGTTGATTAAATCTAGTCGATAAAGAAAGGAGGAACCAGTTAAACAAGCCGACCGACGCCGTCCCGACGACGGCGCTTCATGAAAATTACGAAATTATAGCTCTCGCGAGATGTTCGTTAGAGCGGGGCCATTATTTCCAGACAGTGTTCGCGGATGTTTCAGGATCGTTAATGTGGGAATGTGGAGTTGGCGATGAATTTAATTACGTAACGATCGCAGTGTTGGAAAGTGCGCTATGAATGCTTAGATCTTAGGTGTTTAGGTATAGTTATTTATGTTAATGGAGAATCATGGAAATATTAATATACGCGACGATAAACCTTTTTCGTATCTGTATGACGTGCTGACAACAGTGTGTGCTTTTATAATAAACTTGTACTTTTGTAAGTTTGCCCATTAAACGAGCACGTAAGCTTCTTTATTCGGGGTGATCTACCCTCCTTCGTTTTTAATCGCGCTCTTCATTCTTGCGTGCGCGCAATTGCGACTTGTACCGTGAGAAAAATAGCGTAGTAAATAATATTTGCTTTGAAACACATCTCTCGCTTTGCGTGTCGTTCTTTAAGGCTTTAGCACTCGACTAGTTTTGGCGTAGTCACTGTTTCATAGCTACCAAGCGGGGGATGATTAAAGACTGATGAAAAGCCATATAGAATTCTAAAGCAGAAGTTCGATAAGAGATTCAATATCAAAGACCATCACGAACTGCTTTGTATCCCAAAAATGACTAGACGATCTTTAAGAGGGTACACCACCTTGTAGGCCTGAAAATATGGGTAAGTTGAAAGTAGTTTTCTCAGGTAATTTTTCAGTGAAATATCGGGATCCTTTTAGGAGATGTTAGGTAGCATTTTAACATTATTCTTACACATTATTTATTACTTATGGAGTTTTAAAATGGGTGCGTTATTGGAACATAAAAATAGATTTTCTTCAATGCAGCTTACGATTTTTAATTAATTTTAAAAGTAAGGATATGACGGCTTCGAAAAGAAATTTACTTCCTTTTACTGAAACACTTCGGCTTTGGAGGTTTATAAAAATCGAGGAAATTATAATATGATAAAAACCGTGCGCTAAATGTTTAAATATCGGCTAACATCTCCTAAAAAGATCTCGATATTCCGCTGCAAAATTACCTGAGGAAACAAATTTTAAATTCACCAATTCTTTTGGGCCCACAAGGTGGTTCACCCTCTTAAGTTACCCAAACTATTCGACTCGCCCTTTCGAACGTCTGCGACAAGGCTTGAAAACTGTTATAATATGGAAACTTTTAATTTTCTATTCTGAATTATATAGTGTGTGCGAATGTAAAGAATATGTAGCTGATTTATTTATTTCAACACTTTATTAGAAATCAAAGACACGTAAAAATTGTAAAAAAAATTGCACATAGACAGTAATCTGCAGCTACAATAATTAATGGTATCAATTAGGGAAAAGTCGATACAAGAATTGATTCTGGCAGGAGGGAAATACGAACCATAACCGAAACACATAACAGTTGGAAATTTCGGTTCTTCGCAACAATTATTTCGAATAAAGATTCTCCATGACCATTTAATCAAAACCATTATATAAGCATCCCCGTCTAAAAATTGATCTTCAGAACCACTTCGAACCCTAGTCCGCGACCTCTCTAAAACCAAAGATCATCCAAATGCGAGGGAGCTTTCGAAAATCTGTCCAACGACCATCGATCGTGGCCAATTTGGGGATGCAGGCCACTCGCGACGCACGCTCTCGATTACCATCCGTAGGATCGTCCACGCTCATTTTTCGTCTAACAAGTCCCGAGAGAGTTTGTTTAGCCGGCCTGTCGGTGGACGCGGTTTCCGGAACGCTGCAGGGATAGTTTCGGTAGCGTTAAGCTTGCGGACGGGTTTTCGGCTTTACCGTCGACATCGGGAGGGCGGAGGGGCTGGCTTGCTGACGTGGATCGTGGACCAGCGAGGGGCAGACGGGACGGATGAATGGACACGCGTCGGTAACACAATTACTGGGACGTTAATTTACTCAATAATCGCGGAAGCATCCCCGTCTAAATGCCGGCACGCGCCTCTTCTCCCTTCTGCCATCAACATGCTGGAGGCTCTCTAATGCAGTGGATGAATACGAGTCCGGCTTCGTGGATGATTGCGTCATTACACGTGCGTATCTCCAAACAGGTCGCGGCGCGGAATGTTTTTCAGCGGGTCGTGTCCGTTTTGATTGAACGGGACAGGGACCTCTCCTAGGGTCCATTTTAATGGATCTTTAGAGAGGGTTGTTATGTAGAAATTCTCGGGTAATATTTTTAGCGGGAGCCGTAGGTGGCGTGGCTTTGAAGTACGGAGGGAAAAAGGAGCGTTTAAGGGTAGGTAGTATTTTATAGCGAACATGCAACACTATTAGCAAACAACGATTGGGAATGGCTTCTGAAGGGATTGGTAGCAATTTAGTGAAATATTTTAGGGTTGTACTTTCCCTAAAGTAGGCGAGCTCCACTCCTCGGAGTTGGCAGAGTAGTTTAACTAGTTCGTGAACAATTTATAAATATCTTTCTATTATCAAAAGCACCGACTTTTAGGAAGTCTCCGGTGGTAGCAATCAGGGTGCACAGGAATCGCGATGTCTCTCGGCGGAAAAATTGTGCTGGCATCCAGGAAAACGGTTTCGTGATGCTGTAATAACTTTGTCGATCGAAAGGCAGCCTATAGGCAGGCGTAGAGGGATAAAGGCACACGGACGTACACCGACACACGGCCATTTTGAACGTGCTGTATACATCGTCCGATAAGTAATCTAATCCGGTGCTCGTGCTCCTCCTGATCCGCATTCTCTACCCTTTCAAGATTCGATACAGATGCATTGACTTGCGAGAAGCTTTCGTGTACTTCGACGCCCGACGGAGGATCAATACTGATATGATAAAAGAAAAAACGAAAAGGGAGGGAAAACCTTTGTTACTTTCGTACGAAACGGGGAACAGAAAAGCAATGATCGAAATATATGAAAATAATTGAAGAGTCCTCGTAGGAAACACTGAAAGTGCCAAAAATCTATAATTTATATAGATTTTACACGATTTATCAATGACAAACGAATTAAAACAAACCTGGTGTATTCCCAGCTTACCGTTGAAACACGAAGTACAAATTCTCTTTAGAGACTTCGCGCACGTGTAGCGCTAACGGAGGTAAAGGGAAAAGCGGTAGCGAACATGGACCCTAAAAACTGATCGTTATTGAGTTAGAGAGTTGATATGCTTTCACGTGGCGAGTTAAGTAGAAGAATCGACGTATGGCGATACCGCGCGATCCCTGTGTAACTATTTTACTCGCGCATTCAGCGCGTTTATTCGTCACTTTACTGGCTATTCCGTCACAAAGAAGATTAAAACAATCATCGTCGCTGGTTCCTACCACCTACCCCTTTAACCCATCATCAGTCACCAGTCAGATCCATGCATCCTCCGCGACCCCCGCGATGGGCGACAAACCTAAACGACCCGAGCCACTGCAAACGACTCGAGCACCCCAGAGAACTTTAAACACAAACTAGACAAAACACGAACTAGAACCACCCGATTCACCTGTCTCACGTGTCCGTCCAAAGAGTCTCCTGGATCGCAACCGAGGCCGAAGGCCAGAGAACCGTAGAAGACAATGCAGGAGCTAGCCTTACCGGGCGAAGAAATACCCGCGAATCGTTACGCCGGCTCCTCCGCCGCGAAGGGGGTGAGAAAGAAATACAATTTAAGCGGTGGAGGGAAAGCCGCCGTCAGAAGTGCACGCCGTGAGCGCCGTTATCGTGCAGTCAATGGTGAATGCGCAACAACACCAGCCAGCCACCGTGGGATATTGTACAAAAGGAGATCCGTCTATCGTTCTCTCGGTCCCTCGGCCGTCGCGTCGGTCCACCCTTTCTCTCCTGCCCTCGGAGGGGTCGCGGCGGCTAGGGGGTGAGACTCGCGAGGCACCCAGTCAGCGTGTCCATGGAAACGACGGGGTTGGTAACGCCCCGCCGGGTCCGCGGGGCCAACCGTTGCGACGGCGAGCGTCGCGACGCCGACCAATGCCGACGTGCGTCGAGCCTTCGACATCCGGCGCCGCGGCTTTACTCTTCTTCGACGGTTAGAAGGGGCGAGGGCGGAGATGATCGCGGGGGGCTGAGGATCGCCTTGAATCGCGCACCGATACTCCCTAAAACCTCGCCGAAACGACGCTGCCCTGGCTCGCCTTCCGGCTGGCGGACGACCTTCCTCGCTCTGCCCGTCTTCCCGACCACCGTTTAATCGAATTAGAATTTTCCAATTGCCGCGAAACGCGACCACCTTTGCCGGGAATCCAGCGAGCCACCAGCGACGGATCGAGCCGGGCCGCCGTTCCGCGGCGCCCCGAGGATTTTCGGTGCACCCCAAGAAGCAGTTCCATGCCGGATGGAGTTAAGGGTCGGTGGTTCCTGCCTCACGGTGGGAGGGTGATCGTTTGGTCAGCTAGTTCTTGCTGGATCGGGGAGAGTTGGTGCGTGATTGGTGAACGAGAAGGATTACGTACGTGGGCTTTCTCTGCGGGATTCTCGGCGTTGTTGACGGTACGTTGCTTCAGTGTGATCGTCTCGTGGACGTAGGGATTGGTTTATCGCTCGTCGATGGTTGCCGCGCTTCGAGTTTTAATAACGAGGAAATCGTGAGTAGGCTGCCTCGTTGGATGTACCTGAGAATTGGGAGACGATTTGGATGGCTTGTTTCGATACCAGCGAGGTATTCAGCGATTGTATAATCCTCTCTAAACGCGAAACTTGTGGCTCGTCGGTAAGCCAAACTGCATCCCCAAGAATCTTCCATGAAGGAGGTTTGAAGAATGGATAGAAGAATCATCGCCGTTTGCTGTTCGAAAGTGCCAATGTTCCAGTGACATTCGAAAATAAATCTCAAGTTCTCTGAGAGGAGAATCGGGGAGCCTAGTGCGTAGTGGCTGTGATGCAACCCTCGGCGGGATTTTAAGAATCTGTGATCGAACAGGGAATTAGAATATCGAGGATGTAACGGGTTCGAAGTTTCGGAAGTGAAGGGGTCCAAGAATACTGTGCGAGGAAAATGCAGTCGACTTGCCAGCAACAGCAGGCCCAGCCAGGTCAGAATGGCACTTCGGCGAACAGGACCTCGTTTCTGATCGAGGACATCCTCAGCCGCGGTACCGTCCCCCCGCACTCTCATCATCAGCTTCATCATTCGCATCTGACGTCCAGTCACGGGGTGCAGCACCAGCAATACCAACAGTTCGCCAGCTTGCTGCCTGGCTATCCATCGGCACCACCCACGGCGGCCTTCTTTTTGGGACCACTTTTTGGTAACACCGCGATGGGGGTCGGCGTGGTGCCAGGGGTCAGTGAACTTGCGGCCTTGAAGCATTGCCGTCGACGGAAAGCTAGAACTGTGAGTGGAATCTTCTTGTCAATTCCCTTCGTGTTTCTCTGCTTCGGTATTCCATTATTATTAAAGGTACATTCCGCGTTCACATTCTTTTAATCGAAGATAGAAAGTTCGATAGTCGATACCTTCGCTTTGAAACAGATTAGACTGGAGCTTAGAGTTTTTATAATTTTAGGGAAAGCGGAACAGCCTTCGGAAATGTATTGACACAGAAAGAGTTACTCATCGCTTATAAGTTAATGATTATCCATAGATCCTCTGTATTTCCTTAACGCAACATTCAATTATTTATCTTCAATTTTAACTAAATCCTCTGGCTAGCAATTTTAGACAATTAATTTGAAATTTTTCCCAAGTAGTAAGAAAGCCGCGAGTTTACATCCTGCTGGTCGAATTGCATTTAGGTGTTCAGCGATCAACAGTTAGCGGGTTTGGAAGCGAGATTCGAGGTGCAGAGGTACCTCAGCACGCCAGAAAGGGTCGAGCTTGCGGCGGCACTTCACCTCTCGGAGACCCAAGTGAAAACGTGGTTCCAGAACCGACGGATGAAGCACAAGAAACAATTGAGGAAATTGAGCACCAGCGCGGGCAGCAACGGCAATCAGAATTCCAATCAGCAATGCACTGGTCAATCAGTTTCCGTCACGTCACCCGCAGGTGAGTGAAACATTTCCCTCCATTCTCTATCTTTCATTCGCCGAGGCATTGGAAACCTTCCTAATCGCAAACAATTATATTTACAAAACTGTTGCGTCGCTTTTCACTGCGCCTAATTTTACCAGAAAGAAAAAAATGGCAGAAGGTCGTAGATAGCCAAGGAAAATAAATGCTTGAATCGAAGAAAGGGTAATATATTTTTCCTTTTAACGAAACGAAGGACGTCGTTTAATTCCAAAGGGAGTGAATAAGAGGGCAATTGGAATTTTGGGCTTCAAGTTTGAAAGAGGAGTAGCTAAATTCGTCGATGAGAGTCGCGCCGCGCGTGATCGCAATTCCAGGGGATGCCGTTGGTTGATAAAGAGGAAGTTAGCCTCCTATTATAAACTCGATGACGCTTAAAATTTTCACGCGTCGCCCCGCTAATGCGAGCGTTTAATTGCAATTGCAGAACCTATGCAATTTCGTATCCGCGTCACAATGCGTAATTACCGCTAAACACGTGTATCGACTTTTCGATAAACAACGGTTGCGCACACCGGCGGCCGTGTCTCGCGTTCAATTAAGCTCGGATTAACAACGACGGATCCGTCCCGCGCCCATCGAATTATTCGTAAAATCAGTTTTCGTAATTCCGCGATAGAAAAATTCCGCGCGCCTCGCGGCAGCGCTGATGAGTCTGTGAGATTTTGAACCAGTTAAAAGTTTCGAGCTTCGAGGGACTGGGGTTATCGGGAGCAATCGAGGAGTTGGAATGGTAAATGATGCGAGTGGCAGAAGTGCAAATTTGCAGGACCCTCTTTCCAACCACAGCGAAGTTGGTACTTAAATGATCTCAGCTCTGTTTTGCAACAGTCCTAGAAGCTGAAATAAATCACCCTTTTCCACTAAAGAAACAATTTTTCGTTTTTCTGGCACTTATTTAATTCTGGGTTGTCACACCTATTGTTTCACACTGTGTCGATTCGATTCAAGCCAATTTTCAATCAACTGTTTTTTAAAAACTAGGTATCGGTTAAATTCAGTTGGAAAAATTCTGAGATAAAGTGTGGACATTGTAGAACATATGTTGATCGTTGGAAATTAACAATTAAAGTATCATCGGGTTTAACAGTAGTGCCATTCTCAAATATATTTCACCTCAATGTCAAATTCTGGGTCATCTTGATCCAGTGTGACAACCGAGGGCTAATGGCGCATTACATTTCATTTTTCTGATCGCTACTTGGTATATAAAAGTGAAACGTTGTCTGTTTGTCCTTCTTTCGCGGCTAAACGACTGAACGGATTTTAATGAATTTTTCAATATGCATTACGTACGTTCTAAATTAGATTATAGGCTATGTTTTTTAGACTTTTTTATTTGGGAAACATCATAAATAATTCTCTGGTGAAGCCTGGTAACGGATCAGGTAATTGCAAATAAATCAAGCTGACCGAATCATCAATACCGTAAACTGGGGCGAATTTGCCCGTCCGGGGTGACATTGCCCACTTTTCGGAAAGACTTTATTTTGTTTTATTGTAAAGTAATTAGAACATATTGTGTTTTGTACTCGATAATTTCTCCAAGGTCTAACGAAAAAAAAATTAGCGAATTCAATCATATGGTAATTTTGCAGTCAGAGTAAAAAAGTGGGCAACGTCACCCCGGCGGGCAAAGTCACCCCAGTTTGCGGTACGCAATACTTAACGACCACTCCAATCGCGGATATCAGTCAACGTCACCAAACTCTAGAGTTACTAACACTAATTAGTAACAAACGTTTCTTATACTCCTCTCGATCGAAACTGCCTAACGTCGTAATCTCCAGAGTTAAATAACGAAGCAATTAGTTCCCAGGCCGTTTCCTACACGGCGAGCTTCGCGTGAAAATTACTTTTAATCCCTGAATGGTGGTGAATTATTTTCAATCCCACCTCGGATAATCGCTGGCCAAGTTAGAGCATGCGCGCAGGCGCGCAGGCGGGCGCGCGCGCGCGAAAGTAATAATCGCGGAAAGTAGATCGCGGCTTGTATGTCGCAATTAAATCGTTATTAGTATAAACTTCGTAATTGCGATTATCAATTAGCCATTCGAGCGCGGCGGCCGTCGGAATTTCCGGTCCACGTCAAATAGTTCCCTGTTATCATGGCTAATGGACCATATAATGCCACCAAAATTCGGCTGACAATAAATTACGCAACTTTAGTTAACTAACCCCAGACCGTAACCGAGGCTACCAGCAACTATAATGATCAACTAGCGTTCCCCGGATAATGATCCTTCCTTCTCCTACGATTCCCCGCAATCTGTAATGCCGTTTAACGACGTTATCGCTTGTTTAATTATCTTAATAAGCGCCGGCAGCCTGGAGAGAAGCGATTAGTAAGAAGGGGGCTACTTAATAGAGAATAGAGGGAACAATGGTTATTACAGGATCGAAACGAAATAGCGGATCCGTCGGGTTGGAAGTGTTAATCGTGGTCGGAATTTTTACCAACCTTGCGCTCCGAGAGACTAATCGGCCGTCGAGGTTCGGCAAGGCCCTCGAATGAAAATTTCGTGCAAAATCGCTTGATTCCATCAGCCACCGACATCGGGTTACGACGGATTTTCGCGATAAATTTTAACGTCGAAACTCGATTATCATCCCCCACGGCACCTGCCCACTGCGATATCGTATCTTTCAGACGGGAGGGTGGGTTTACTTTTTCTTTTAAAAATTACCATTTTTCAGCTACGGTGCCGGCGTGACGCTTTGCTTCGCGTTCAGAGTCGAACGGAATCTATTCTCTTTATGCCGAAACGATGCTAAATGTGTTTTATTACTCGGGTCTGGGCGGAGGCGGTTTTTATATAAGCTAAGTAGGCTGTAGCCTCTTAGGACAACAAATTTTGTGCGAAAGAATTTGGAGAAGGTTTTAACACAGAGGCGGGAGATTTGAGTTTTTCACGTAGAAAATTAGAAATTCCTCATACGTGAGTTGCCATGTTAGATTAATTTTGAAATTGTCTCGACTCTTTTAAATTAAAATATTCGATGATATTTCACAGAAAGGGTGGCTGATGCTTGTTAACCTGGGAGTGTTAAATCTCCAAATCTGCCCCTAGGTCTGGGCAACTTTAAACTCGCTCAAAGAGAATTTTTTTGCAAGAAAGATGGTGTCCGGTTTCCTATGGCTTTAATAATAGCATTCTGTAATTTTTGGTAATGATGTAAAACTCAGGGTATACAGTATTGGTCGAAAGAGAGTTTAAACTGTAAACGGTCAGGAAAATAAGATTGTTTTATCAGAGTTAATTATATCTTAAAGTTTATATCCTATAATGTTATATTATTGGGGGTCACCAAAATAATACACTAAGTAGCAAAAGTTCCCGGACTCTGAGTTCAATAATTTATTGTGGTGGAATTAATATACCTGAGAATGAATCTTTTACAGTAGATGCTGCAAGTTTCCACCGTTTTCTTGAAGCCATAAGTTCACCCCATCCGACTGCAATAAATTATTTATTAAACTCAGAGTTCGGGAATTTTTGATACATGATTTCGATTTTGACACTTGAAACCCAGTGCCCAAATTTTTAATCCAAGTTATTTAGACATATAGAAGCAGGAGTTTTAAACTTCCTTTCGACCACCACTGTAGATGGTGTCCATTTTTTTTTTAAGAGAAAATAGGTTTAAAAGTGCAATGGTACAAAAATATTATTTTTTCCAAATTTATAAAGTAGATATAAATGTGATTTTTATACAGCATAAAGAAACAGTGAAGAACTAGGTAGGGTGAATCGACCAGTGAATGAACAAATTGACTTTCATTAATAAATTAGGACATTATTTAATTTTTATCGTTATTTGAAACTGAAAGAACGCTTAGCTGTTCATTCACTGGTCAATTCACCCTATTTCTTGCATATGAAAACTGAAATTTCACAAAATGTGGACATACAATATTCGTGCACTAAGCTATTCGTATTATAAACCATTTCAAACACCCGATTGTCAGAGTGCAATGGCAGAAAGCGTTCGTTGATAGAATTTCTTGCAAGGGCTGCGATAGTGTCGCGTTCAAGTATGAATAAACAGCGTTGAAGAAGGGGTAACGTCATTACAGAAATAGAGTATGGATAGAGCAGTAATTGGTGATAACTGCGCCGCTTTGTACACTCACAGAGCTGCACTATAAAATGGCGCACGATCGACGCTCGCGTAGTATAGTAAATGGTACGATCTGCGACCAATTGAATATTGCTTCTGGCACGTGTGTACGGTTGAGTCGATTAAAAGCTGCAACGTGACGCTCAGGAACAAAAGTACACTGTGCTTCTCGATCGGATGTCCACTGTCAGCTAAAGTAGCGATGAAAAAGAGCGAAACGAGGCACTGATTGTGCGAGGGTAGGTGCGAATGAAACGTGGGTAGCCGAAAAATTCAGAAGAAACTAAACGTTATTCTATAATAGAACTGTCTGCCTGCTCTTTCACATCTCCTCTACGAAGGCTGTACTGTTTTTAAACCGATATACCTTGCAAAGATTAAAAAGAAATTCAACTTTAATAAGGGACGCTCGGGACGCAACGATATTTACAGTCATCTAGTTTGCAATTTCTTTCCTTACTGTCTTAATCCATGTTTGTAGTCGAGATCCATTCTCAATCGTGTGTACTTTCACTGTGTGTAGGTTACTCATTTTATTTTTTATCAGTTTTAGTTTAGTTCGTAGTTTTATGTAGTTAATGGTTAGGCTTATTAACAGTATTTATTGCTATTACAGCCTCGCCTTTACTCTAGTTATTTAATACTAGCTTAAAGTTCCCGGCGTTGCCCGGGTCATATATATTTCTTCGGTGAAGGGGAGGGAGTTTTTAAAAAGATTTCTTAGCGACCACTTAGGGGCTAATAGGAATCTACCTACTTTTCATAGTGATAGTATCAGGGGTTCCAGAGAAATCGTGACGAATCAGTGAGTGAGTGGTATTCGGAGTTTATATTTACAGATAGATTATTTAAAAAAAATAAAAACGTTAAAATCTCCCTCTTGTCAAGCGAAACAAAGTGATATAACAATTGTGAGTACAATCAATATTTATTAAGAAAACGTATTTCAAAGTATTTACACAATTTGAAATTTATATAATTATTTATTATATTTATTTATTTACTATTTACTATTACTCGCGTAATAAGCATGTAATAATAATATAATCACATATAATTAAAAGCACAAACATGAAACGTCCAGGGTTCGTTCGACCATTTTGAAGCGCGCATTTCGCAGAAGAACCATCGCGGAACATTGTGCCACATTTTTCATAACATATCACTTTACCTTTTATGCTTTCGCGTTTGTCAGGCAATCAACCAAGCCCGTACGTTTGCGCGGCCAACAGAATGCGCATTGATGTCCTCGATGCTGCGTACATTTCTACAATATCAATTAGCTTTACCCTCTGGCCATCGAACCGAACGGATGGAAACAAACGAAGGGGAAAAAACTGTGGCTGATTTGCCGAACAGCAACGGTGCCCCAAAAAACTGTTCAACAAACAGCAAAATTTCCCGGGAATTACCAATCGATTCGACCGAATGGAGTTGGATCGCCGTATTCGTCCCCGCGCGCGGCGATTGTTGCCTTCCTAAATGATCAGCCGAGCCCTAGCCGTGGAGGGCACGGTCTTCGAGTCATCCCCCCGTGTCGCGCATCTACCCGTAACCTTCGCCGTAAGTTCCTCGTCTCTCTGGCCAAGATGGCTCCGCTCGGTAGGAAGGGCTAACGAAGTTAGTAGACATCTCCTTGGCAGCCGGGAAGAAGGGTGGCCGGAGGGGGTTGGAAAGCACGTAGAAGATGAGACCGCCTCGTCGTCTAGAGACTCCGACGGATACCGTCTAAGGAACTCGAGGAGAGTTACGACACCCCTCGACCCTCCCCTCCTCCTTCGTCCTTTCGTTGCTTCCACGAACCAACCAACCCCCCTCCCCTGGCCTTGCTCCGAGCCGCCACCCCCCCCCCCCCCCTCCCTTTCTTACCTCTTGTCTTCTCGATTCGGTCTTCGAGAAAATTAGTCAATTATCGGCTAAGTGCTCGGCCAGACCTACATTCGTGATTGCTCGCCGCACCGAGGCCTGCCGAGGACCCGCGCTTGTATATCGGCATAGATCCGACCCAATTCAATCGGCGGATTTCACGGTCCACTCGGGAACAGATCCTTCGGCTGCGGATTCATTTGCTACTCGAGTTGATCTGTTAATGAGGCGCTCGGGGGTGGGATTGTGGTTCACAATGGCGGGCGAAGGAAAGTTGGGAAGCGATGTGCGGATAGCGGCGGCGGTAAAGTGGAACAGAAAGGAGGGATTGAGTAACGGGGTGTGAGTGAAATGATAGGTAATCGAGAGAGGAAAAATGGGGATGAAGGAGTCTTGTGGCAGGAGTTCGAAGGGCTGGGACTTTACGTCTTAGGAGGAACTTTAAACTGAATTTTATGTAGGTGGCAGGCCAGAGTTGGGCATTAGTCGAATAAAAATTTATTCGACTAAATTTTGATTCGAACGATCTCGAATAAAAATTTCGATTAATGTGTAGCTATTCGAGAATAATGAATAAATTATTATTCGACTAAATTTTTATTCGAGTGATCTCGAACAAAAATTTCGAATAATAATTTATTCGAAAATAAAGATTAAATTCTTAGTTGAATAACTTTTTATTCGACTAAATTCTTAGTCGACTAAATTGTTAGTCGTTATTCGTTATTCGAAGGACCCCCGTGGCGACTAACCGACACGAATAAGCGTGGGTCAGAACCCGAGCCGCTCCGTCTGGGGTCCCGAGGCCCTCGGTCACCGGTCGGGCCGAGGACCATGGGACTCGAGCCGAAGCAGCTTATTCGTGACGCTCAGTCGCCACGGAGGTCCTCCGAATAACGAATAACGAATAACGAATAAAAATTTAGTCGAATAAATTTTTATTCGTTATTCTCGAATAACGACATTTTATTCGAGATCTTTCGAATAAAAATTTAGTCGACTAAAAACTTATTCGTTATTTACGAATAACTTCACTTTATTCAAAATTTGTATTCGAGTTCATCGAATAAAAACTTAGTCGACTAAAAATTTATTCGTTAGTCACGAATAGCTCCATTGTATTCGAAATTTTTATTCCAAGGTTAGTCGAATAACAATTTAGTCGAATAATGCCCAACTCTGGTGGCAGGTATATGGGTTTTAGAAGAGACAATTGTACTGAATAATTGAGCTGAATTTCTAGGATGAGGAGTCATGATTTTCCACTTGCTCTGGAATTTTCAGGTAAGATTCGATTTAAAGTTCCCCGTCCCGCTTGCAGAGCTATTAAAATTCTGTCTACCTAGGTATCTGTAATTTCGACGTGTAACTCGAGGTGTGGATTCTGGTTTACTCTGCGGTAAAATTTCCCTCGTTCCCCGTTGCTTTTGCGCTGCTCGTTACGCGGGACGTTGAAGCTCGAAATTATTGCAACTTCTGGGTATTGATTATGGGCGCTTAATACAGTAGAGATATGGATAAGAATATTTCTCAAGTAGATTAGGCACACAGAGATCGCGTAAGTTTAATAATTGAAAAGCTTAAACGTCCCCAACTGCTAATTAAAAACAAATGTGGAGATATATGTGTAAAGAAATAAGGAAACACAGAAATCAAAAGAATTGTACCTATTAGAATATTTCCAAGTAGATTAGGCACAGAGAGATCACGTAAGTTTAAAAATCGAGAAGCTTAAACGTCCCCAACTAGTAATTAAAAACAAATGTGGAGATATGTGTGTACAGAAATAAGGAAACACAGAAATCAAAAGAAGTGTATAAGAATATTTCCAAGTGGATTACAGATAAGAATAAAATTCGAAGCTTAAACATTTCTAAATAGTAATTAAAAAACAAATATAGGTAGTGATATATGTGTAAAGAAATAAGAAACACAGAAATCAAAAGAATTGTACCTATTAGAATATTTCCAAGTAGATTAGGCACAGAGAGATCACGTAAGTTTAAAAATCGAGAAGCTTAAACGTCCCCAACTAGTAATTAAAAAGCAAATATAGGTGGAGATATGTGTGTAAAGAAATAAGGAAACACAGAAATCAAAAGAATTTAACCTATAAGAATATTTCCAAGTAGATTAGGCACAGAGAGATCACGTAAGTTTAAAAATCGAGAAGCTTAAACGTCCCCAACTAGTAATTAAAAAGCAAATATAGATGAAGATATGTGTGTAAAGAAATAAGGAAACACAGAAATCAAAAGAATTTAACCTATAAGAATATTTCCCAGTAGATTAGAGACAAGAATAAACCTCGAAGCTCGCGGACCTGCCGAAATAATAATTAACGAAGCTGCGACGAAATTGTTCACAGAACGGCCAGTGGACTTCTCGCTGAGCGGCGGCCGGGAGTCACGAGCGAGCAGCGACGCTGCAGTGGACTCCGACGACGACGAAATCGACGTCCTCGGGGACGAGACACCGTCGCCGACGCGAGCGGCCAACATCCACGTCTCCAGACGCGGTGGCTCGCCGACGAGTTTCCACCAGGTGACGCACCCGCATTCGGTCAGCCTGCCTCATCAACCGCAACACGGGCAAACCATCCAACGCCAACATCGCTGAAATGAAGCGCTCAGAGCGTCCCCCTCTTTCGACGATCGCACGGTCAACTTAACCGAAGGATGCATTCGAACGTCCATTCAGGAACGACTAAGTTGAAGGGTCTTCGACTGGACACTTGGAAGAAGCATTTCGCTTATTCCGCTTCAACGACGGGCGATACGCAGGAAGAAGCGTCGGAGAGCCACTTGAATTGCGTCGAAGACTCTAGGGACGAAATTGTTGTGAAAAATTCAGGATTATGAACAATTCTATGTGCAATCGAGGGCCTTTATGTTCGTCGTTTACTAGTGACTTTCGTGCGGGGAGAAAAACGGGAGCGTGTGTTCTTTAAAGGTTTCCGAAGGTTACTAAACAAAGCTGCTCGGGGAAAGAAGGTTGCTCAGGAAGAAATGGTTCCTTGGAGATTGAACATTTGAAGGAACGTCGTCGCCCTCGCTGCAAAGTAATTTCTAGTAATCTTGTGAGAAGCAAAAGTGCAAGGGAAACGCACGCGCCCTTATTTCCTTTCATTGCCAAAGAATCAGTGATCGGCGAAGCGACGGTGAAGACAGTGTCGATCCAGATTTCAGTGTCAGAAGACTCTCGTGGTTGGACCAGTGACGATTCCTATTGAAAATACGAAGGAGAACGGTGTAAAATAAGAGAAACGCCAGAGACTATGCAAGCGGGGGAAAAAGAATGTAGAAAGTGTAAACGTGTAAATGACTCCGGTAATCGATCTCTCGCGACACTTTTTATAGCAAAAGAAAAACGCCGTAATAAAGCTAGTCGGTTACGTGTCACTTTTTATAGCGAAGTAGAAAGTTAGCTTGTGGTTCAAGTTGGGATTAAAATGTCACGATGTAACGCGGTGTGTTCTCTTTTACCTTCCTTCGTGCGTCTCGTCCACTAAAGAGATAATAATAATAATAATTCACACCGGATAATAATTCCCATGCAATTTATCATATAACAATAGCATTTGCTCCTGACAGTACGATATCATACATTTTAGATTCAAATATTTGTATTCCCCCCTTTTTTTTTAAATCAACTGAAGAGTCCTTGTAGAAAACACTGTAAGTGGCAAAGATCAAGTTTTATATTACAGTATTACCGTTGGCACGTTGAAGATTTCTTTTTAATTCTGGCACCTATGGTGTTTTCTTCAAAGACTCCTCAATTCTATCAACTATCACTATATTACAGTGTGAAAATTAATTACGGAAGAAACGTCGGGTAATCGTGGCACATTTTTACGTTATAGATCCCCATTGTCGGCGGAGAAGCATCTCGATTGACATTTTATAGCGTCTCGGTTCAGGAACGACCACCGAGCCTTTCGCGCAACATTACCATCCCGCTAATTGGCAACGTGACATTTTCCTGCCGGTCGTTTGGGGCACTATGGAGGCTCGAATTCGTTCGCGAGTCAGAGAAAGGCAGGCAATTAATCTCGGCTTAATTTCGAAGCGACTGGAAGGAACGACCCTTTTAACTGCTGAGTCGTGAATCACACTGCCGTCGAGTCAAACTTTCTTGCAGCGTCCTCGAAAATTTTCGACACCGATTCAAACGGTGCACACACCTACGTAATCCAACAACTATACCAATATGAACGACATTTACCATACTTTTCTTTTTCGTCTAATCCTCTGGATTAAGCTAATTTTTTAAAACTTAGCATATCTTGCATAGCATAGCGCAGGCCTTCCCAAGTAGGGGAAATGTACTCTTGAAACACATGTTTCGGTTCTCCCTCCAACGCTGCGTCTTCAGCTAAGGTGGGACGATTCCTACTGTCCTCTCTCTCTCTGCTTCCTAGCGACGTTACTGTCTCCTCTGAGAGAGGTACTGTTGGAGGGAGAACCGAAACATGTGTTTCAGGAGTACATTTCCCCTACTTGGGAAGGCCTGGCATAGCGTAACTTAGCTTCCAGCTGGATCCCCGGCTTAAGAAGAAGAGGGGGCAGAGTATGGAGCGTGGTACGGATCTCCCACGGAACTGATACGTGTGTAGAGCCCCTCAGAACGGAGGGGTGGTTTCCACTTGTCCGCATTATTTACTGACACTGAAACAAAGAGCCAATTCACCCTGAACCGCCACGGAACTGATATATCTCTACGCGCCTCTTCTTCTTACCACTGGCACGCCGGAACGGAACTGACACGGAACGGACATGGATATTTGGACCTTAAAGATCCAAACACACGTATCCGTTCCGTGTCAGTTCCGTTCCGGCGTGCCAGTGCTAAGAAAAATAGACCCTCCACGCCCCTCTTCTTCTTACCACTGGCACGCCGGAACGGACATGTGTGTTTTGGCCTTTAGACCTTAATCGTTCCGAAGAAAAATACAAAGTCGGACGGGGTGCCAACCACAGACATTTACTTCATCCGCTTCCCCAATGATAATCTCGCAGCGCCTAATAAAAAACCAACTACGTCGGGGGTTGGCGAGTCAGGCTCGTACGTTCGACGTTTAATCCTTTAAAATCGACGCCGACGAAGGACAAGCGTGTTGCGCGGGCGTCTTTGCTACCTGTTGCCGAAGGTTAGGAGCCGAGGCTAGGTATCATGTCTGGAAAGAAAGGGATATCGCGAGCTGACAGGCAGAGCAGCGTTTTCGCTCGACAGCACGGCCATAGGCGGAGCCTGCGGAGCACGTCGTGCTCCCAGTTGGGGTGAATCCTAATACCCAGATAATGGGAAGTAATTGCGAGGGATCAGAACGAGCGGAGCCACTCTCTCTCCGGGCTCAGGAGCGTGTATAGGAGAGAGGGTGGAGGTGTCGGCGTTCTCATCCCCTTGCGGCGCTCGAGATCCGTGGGGGTGGATGAAAAGGACGGTCCAACGGACGCGCGTACGCAACCACCCACACAGCTGCACGCACACGCTGGCCGGGATGGGGCGAGTGGAGAGGGGGGGGGGGAGGAGGAGGAGGGAGGAGGCAAGGGTGACTGAGAGGGACGGAGGTCTATAATCATATTATCGAGGCGAAATCACGGCGCACAATCTCAAATGCACGCCGTATGATGGTGTTTTGCGACGAAAAACGTGCACGCGCATCCTTCTACGCTCCATGCGCGGCCGCGGTTCTATTGCCATCGAGAACGCTCGGTCGAGGGATGCTTTGGGGAGCATTTACAGAGCCGTCAAGGAAAAATGAAAATAGCTCGCTGCTGTTTGCGGATCGATGACGATTCCTGGGGTAGGGAAATGTCCGATTAACGAGCTCCTAGGCAAATGGCTCACCTCAGTGGCGCACGCAGGATTGGGGGGGAGTCGAGTTGGACGGATAAAAGTAATTTTAATGAAAATTGAAGAAAATTCGTTGGGTGATTAGAAAAATCTGTTTAAAGAATCAAATTCGGATCTCTTTTCTTCTTACAACGCCCCTCCTTTCGGGATGACAGAGCGCCACTGGTTTATCTTTCATGTAGAAACCATAGTGGCAACGGAAACTGTCATTTACTAAATCGATCTGTCGTAGAATATTTTTTTAATTAGGAATTTGAAGCGGGATAAATACAGAAGGGAAAGCACGTTGTGATTTTTATATAACTAATTTCACCGAACGGTTTAAGATATCAACTTCGGATCTACCTGCCCCACAACATTTCCAGGATAAATGGCCCCGTTTAACTAGAACTTTTTTCTACTTTCAAGAAAATAAAAGTTCCTTATTTACAAAAAAGTGTATGGAATAAAAGTTCCGGTTAATGCACTGCATTTTATAACGTGTTTCTCGGAACAAACAGAATAATAGTCATAAACTTACAGTTATTTCATACTTCGTTGAAAATTCTGACAGCTCCATTGGACCTCTGACAGTTGCATCTTTGAGGTTTCAGAACAAGAGATTTAACAGTTCTCTGGAAGATAACGTTTCCAGAGCTCCCGCTCCGAAACCTCAAAGCTGTACACTTTCGGACTCTCGCAGCTTTTGCGACCCCGATATATCCCTTTTATACGCGCGTGAAGGAGCAAACACAGTGTCGGGGAGCGCGCGAAAGGGTGAGGATAGAGAAAAGAGCAAGTATCTCGCGGAATAATCGGATGGCGGGAGGGCCCGTTTATGATGTTTATTAGATTCTGTTAAGACGGCTGTTATTACGGTACGTAAATAAAGGGGGAAAAGGAGCGGCGCCCCGTGCTGCGCAGAGGGGTGGCAGAAATGCGGCGAAAATAATGAAATAAAAGACAATGAAGTGGCGGGTACAATAGCCAATGGGACCTACGACGTACGAGACCCAGCAAGGCGGTGCGGCAAAGAGGTGGCTGGAAAACGGAGGCTGCAGCCGAGGGGGGTAGCCGTGGCGGGCTAAATGCAGTGGGCGTGTTCCCATTACTTTCATTATTTTCTGTCATAGGGGTTCGGCACCGATATGCGCGGCACAGGGTGCTGCGCCAAGGCTGGTAAACGGCCAGAGGGCAGCTCGAAATCCTACGTGCCCGACGCCGTCCTGCGTCCAGGCGACGCGAACAACCATGAGGTCAACCTTAACGTTAATTAGACGGGCTGCCTCGAAATGATTAAAGGATCAGCTAATTAGGCGACTTTAATCGCTCGCCGCGGTATCGGTCGCTTCAACAGGGGGTTTAATTATAACTAGGGAATACAATCCCGCGATCGCGGCTGTTTTTTTTTTATATAGGGGAGAGTAAGGTAAAGCGGCACTGGTGGGTAAAACGGAACATCAGTGTCTCTCTTAGATCAGAGCTGCGAATGAGTTAGTATTGCGTGACATGGGACTAAACGGTCCTCACAGCATTTCGTGACAGACCATAGAGCCGTGCACGCGTCATTTTTCGGTAACAGAGTTGGAGAAATTTCTGGTATCGAAGTTTCGATATTGTGTAAATCTCATTTTTCTTTGTTGTCAAATATTTTTCTTAACAAAGGCTTTGATTTTCTTATAGTCTAAGGTCGGCTTAAGACTCCTCTTGAAGTCCAGTGTCTTTGTTTCCTTCTGATTTTATGTTATCACCCTCTAAAGGTAAGCGTTCCCTTTTACCCTACTCTCCCCTAACTGATGCCGAGAATTTCGGGATTTCTTAAAAATGTGAATTAAGTACTTTATGAACAACTGAGAAATATAGAAATAAACAGAATAAACAAACAGAGTCAATTCATAATAATAATGATTTATTTAAATAATAATATTATAGAGAGGAAATGATAGATCTAATTGAAGGAAGTAACTTTTGTCTTGAAACATTTTTTCTATCTCTTACAGTTCGCGAGTTATAACACAAAATCGCAGAAAATAGTCGAATTTTCAGGGGTTAATTTCACCCTCTTTGAGTGAATTTGGGCAGCAAACGAAAATTGCGTTGTAATCAAGAGGAAATCCTCTACATATTTACAATGTTTTAGAATTTTTTTAATTTCCGGGTTCGGGATCTTCCCTTGTAAGTTGCATATAACTAACTACTTAAAGTATGCTTGCTTTTAAAATGATATTCTCACCTTTCGATATTTTAAAATCGTGCGAGATGCGAAGCGCAACTTGTCTGAACACGTAAAGTCGAAACATTATAGATAAGATAAATGTCCCCATTACTGACCGCGTCCCCATTAGTGACCAATTATTCATTTATATTGTTTATTGCAACACAGAAAGTAAAATATCAACCAGGAAGTTCAGAAATTATTATTAGAGGTATTTCGTTTATAGTTGCATACGTTATTTATGTAGCCGTACATTCATTTTTAAGTAAATTCACATGTAAATTTTACAGATTCTAATAACGTGAGGTTATACTACAGATATCATTAAACTGGCAAATTTTACAGTAAAAATACATGGATCCATGCAGTAAGTTACTCAAATTAACTGGAAATATATACAGAATTATAACATAATGAGAAAATATTCATTTTCTTTCATTATTGTAGCAGAGAATCGATAAATTGTAAGTTGGTGAATAAAGGGGACATCAGGTCCAATATAACTTTCACCATAATTATTGTATAAATAGTCAAATATCACTCTAAAATCAATTTGATTAAGAAACTAGAGACTTCAAAAAATATAATGATCCATAATTTATTCAAACATTGTCCTGTATTATTAAAAAAATTACTATTTCGAACCAGTCGCACTCTTAAACGGTCGCTAATGGGGACATTTACCTTATGTATCTATTTTAGATGCTTGGCTATTTTATCGTTCCGATTTCTAAAAAATTTCATAATTATTTACTGATATTACCTACTTATTCAGAACTTAGTATTCTTCATTGTTCTACTGTTCTTATTGTTGAAAAGGATTTTAGTTTATATTTCAGACTAATGAGAGAAAGTAAGTTTATTTGCTTTATTTAGAATTTTAACACATTATAAATCATTTTAATTATTGGTCTTAATCCCGAGATAGACTTTAAATAATCTCGCAATCCCGGGATAGTAAATAATGACCGGGATTGTATTCCTAAATATAACACTCAGCTGCTCGGTGTGGGAAGTTCTGTTTCTCTTTCCTCGATGGCAATGAATGCACGGTGAGGTCGTTATTTCGATAAAATTGTCTTAGAAAATTGGGTTTCGGTGTAATGTAAGGACTTTGTGGAAGTATGTATTACAACAATGTGATAAGCTTTGTGTTCTCGAGACCGTGGTGGAGATCGAGCAAGAGTAGGCTTGAGGAGTTTACATATCTCCTTTGGCTGTTCATATACTGGTAATACTACTGTGGTACGTCGCGCACGTTCATGATCGATGGAAACGTTAAATTTTTGGTAGAGTTCAGTGATTTTTTTATTTGTTGAAGAACACAGACGTGGGAATTAAGTCACAGGCTCCTGGGGTGGAGAATCAACAATAGTCAACAACTAGCTGACCCATTACCCGGCTTCATCCGGGAATTATTTACGATGTTTCCGAAATAAAAAAGCGAAAAAATCAAATGAATAGCCTATAATGTAATTTACGAAGTACCGTAAACTGGGGTGACTTTACCCGCCGGGGTGACATTGCCCACTTTTTTACTCTGACTGAAAAATTACCATATGATTGAATTCGCTATTTTTTTTTCGTTTGACCTTGGAGAAATTATTTCTATCGAATACAAAGCACCATATGTTCTAATTAGTTCACAATAAAATAAAATAAAGTCTTTCCAAAAAGTGGGCAATGTCACCCCGGGCGGGCAAAGTCACCCCACTTTACGGCATGTAATACATATTCAAAATTCCTTTGAAATTCGTTCAGCCGTTTAAGCGCGAAAGAAGGACAAACAAACAGACAACGTTACACTTTTATATATTAGTAGGGATTTCAATTCACTCGTAAATCACTTAATCGCTGCCTAAATCCTAAATACCATAAAACAATCGACAAAATTATGTTTCGAAGGTAAAAAATTCCTCGCGATGCCCTCAGGCATACGCTATTATGCCAATAATGAAGCTGATATTATAAATTCCTTTACCACTAACCTGGCTGAACGCAGGACCCACGCATGATGCTCGAATACCACTGTATCGCACAAATTTCGAGCGGTGTTACTCGCGCGCACCATCCGAAACTCAACTGACTGAACAGCAGCAGCTGGACGATCGTATTCTTAAACACAGGCCTGTAATTTCGTCGGTTCTCTTCGAAAGCGCGTATACTTGTCTTCTAGGAAACGGCACCCCGCGGCCAGGCGCCCGTGGGCCGCGCGGGCTCTGTAAACAAAATGAAATCGCGAGCCTCGTAACTAAATAAGTAGTCATAAACGCTCCCGCGTATTTCGTGCCCCTGAAACCGGCCTGCAAATTCACGTCGAACGCTCAATTGAACCTATTACCGGTCATAAAGTGCATAACACGAAACAGTATGTCGCTGGTACATCAAAGGGGGCAGTTATAATACGAGAAGGGTGACCCGCGCCTACCTTCTAATCCCAGCAAATCAAATTACTTTCACTAGCGGATAAGATCTATGAATCGCCCCCACAAAGGATCAATGGAACTTTATAATCGAGCATAGCGACGTGATTGCAGATATGAGGGGCTGCGAGAATTCGTTAAATTACGAGACAATGCTTTGTGTCATTAAACGTTTACTTTAGTGTTGCGGGGAAGTAGCCGCGAAGGAACGAATTTTTCTAGAGGTGAAGGGTATATATGCAAATCCCCTTAAGGGAAGATTCCGGTATAAAAATGTCAATAAATCGATTTTTTTTTCATTTCATTTTTAGAATATTCAACGTTTTAGGAATACAAGTTAAATAAAAGGATTTATTTAATAAAAAAAAAATCAGTAGCGGAGAATGCGTGGTGAAACCGGGCTACTCGGCGCTGACGTACCTAAAAATTTAAAAAAATTTAAATCGGTGGGACAAATATCTCGAAAAGTTATTATCCGATTCGATTGAAACTTGTTTTACATTGAAGAATATACTTGTATGCAGTGGAGAAACCTCTAACATTTTAAAATCTTAGGTAATTTGTATCTTTCAAAGCCGTTGAAAAGACGAAAAATATAGGAAAAAGTGACTTCAAATTTCAAGTGTCGTTATTTTGTAAAAAATTTCTCTCTTTCTAATTTTGGAAGGTATCTGCAGTAGGGAATTTTATAACCTTTACTAATCTAGCATTGTTTCTTATTTCAGACCAATGCTTTAGGTTACTTAAAGTCCCACCAGTTTTACATGAATTTTTTTACGCCTCCACTTTAACCAACACCCAGTGCCACTTGCGATGATTAATTACCTATAAAAAATATATTTCTACAGTTTAAGATATTCTTAATAGAATTCAAAAAGTCCCATTAAATTATCTGTGGCAGTTTTCCTTCAATTAATTCCTAAATATCACCTATTTCCATGGTCTCTAGACCGGAACATCCCCTTAAATGAACAAAAACCCTACACACTTCTGAATCATCCTCGAAATTTAATTACGTATGTAATATTATACATTAATAATAACACATACATATCTCACATAAAATTCACGTATGACCCTTCAATAATTTGTACACACCACAAAAATTTCAATTCATAATCACCAAGGGAGGACAATTAAGGGTGCGAAGGTTTGAAAAAAAAAACACTCGACTCTAGCAGGACTGAATATGAGAAAACTGTAAGCCGAGGGGGTTAAAATCATTCGTGGGGGTTAAAAGTTTGTAAGCAGCGGTTTAGAGACAGTGGTAGTTTGCTTTGCTCGTGGAGCAAGGGGCCGGTCGGTTGCCCCGGGTAGATTTATTCGGAGGGTTCGCTGAGACCCGTGGATTGACACGCGGCGACGTCTTGACAGCTTGTTAGGCTAACGGTTGGGCGCTGTTCATCGAACACGATGCGCTTGAGCCTCTTTAGCGCTCTTTAGCCTGACATTTCGCTTCTGATCAAACGTTATACCATTGTCTGCTCCTTGCGCCCGCGTTTTCGCGGGAGGGAGGAACGGTCTGCACCGAGCCCAACGTGCTTTCTTCCTCCTTTCCCTCTACGTTCCCCGAGACCCGTAAAATGGGAGTATAAAAATACTTTAGCGATGGACGAGAACTTTGGGAGCGCGGAGGTTCTGAGGATTCAGGAAGTTGGAAGTTCCAAGGGCGTTTTGGGGGTTCAGATTTATTTTTAAAGATCTCGGAGGCTTGCAGATAGTCTAGGATTACTAAGACTCTACAAATCTCGAAGCTTTCGACATTCTAAACAGGGTAAACCCGGGTGACGCGGTCGACCTAATATGAAATGGCTATTAAAACTAATATAGAAGTTACTTATTTTATCAGAACAAACCTTTATGTTCAGAATTTTATGCTGATTCAGAAAAACTGGTCGATATTTGCTTTAGGATAATATTTACTGTAAATCGGGTTGAAAACTGAAGTCACGACATCTGACCACCTCTCCCGAGCTGCCGGGAGAAACGGTTTTCGTCGTTGTCAGAGACCACCGACAGAATTATTCATGGAAAATTAATCAAGGATAAAGCAAAATTATTTATGAGTGAATACAACTACAGATTCATTGATATTTAATTTGTTTACGTTAAACATGTAAAGGACACATCAAACAAAAAGTGAATTACCAACTGGCGATTAGCAAGGCAAATGAATAGAAAAGTGAATAAATAAACTGAATAGACGAAAATAATATTAAAATAATAATAAAAAATAAACAAAACTAATAAAAAAATCATCACTCGACCATCCCTCCTTTCTGCAGCGAGAGATGGTCTTCTCGTTAGCTTCGAGAGGCAGGGTTAATATGGCCAAATACTTTGGCTGCATTGTCCCTCGATGTCTCTACTATCTTATTATCCAAAATATTAAACGAAAATAAACTTAGAAGCATATTTTAAATGCGATTCTGTACAACCGCTGTTTGACAAAAGAGGTTAAATGTAACCGCACTTTACATTTTAAAGCCTATAAATCGAGAAAAACACAGAAGGGAGCGAAATGACGCTATTCATTCAACTCTTTGGCTTCTAGAGAAGGAATTGGTCTGCACTTTAACGCATTTCTACGTACAGAATCTGAAATATACCGACCCGACCGCGTCTCCCGGATTTACCCTACCTACGACCTTGAGTGACACTGAAACTTCCAAGATCTCCAAATTTACCGAAGCCTCTTGAGTTTCAAGGACTCCTGTGGATCTTACAGAACCTGAACCATCGCTTGTACTATGAGCGACAGAAGAAATATTATTAGAACCACCAAGTCCAAAATACCTGACTATTCAAAACTGGCAAACAGGAAACTCCAAAAAGAAAAGTCACCCCTTCGATGGTAGCCCCGCTCGAAGGGTGCATTAAATCTGAGTCGATCCGAAAACAATGCAACCTGCCATCGATCGTACAGCAAAAGTGAAGGGAGAAGGACGCAGGAGTGGGCGAGTCAGCCTCCCCCTCTCGAAATCTCGAGAACCGGAGGAAGGATCAGGATCGACGAGCAGGAGGATATTTCGTGGCGGTGGAGACATTACTGCCCACGTGCCGTTTAACTTGATCACCCTGGCAATCTGGCCTCATTTCAACCTCCGGTTACTACGACAATTTCTCTAACAAATAACATTGTCGAGGACCCTGCGGGGGCGTTCTGATTCGATTTGCACACGGTGAAAGCGTGCCTGCCAGAGAGTCAGCGCGAAGGCAGAGAGGAGCTTGACGATCGGGGGGAGGGGGGGGGGGGGGGCAGACAGTGAACGACTAACAAAAGGAAGAGAAAAAAAGGAGGATGTGGAGGGTGAAATTGTGTATCGCTGCTAGCGAATTGTTAAAAAAGGATATTGATCCCGGAACGCTCAACGTTGATGGAAATGTGTACGGAAATCTTGAGCGGAAAAGAATATGATTCGTAGAAGAAATATGAGGAAGAATGTCTCTTCTTTGAGAATTTATATTGAAGGGTTGATCTGTAGCTCAGAGTCTACAGAGTTCCTTCCCCTGATCTAGGTTAATAATATATCCAAACTAATCGTCGCAACACCCCTAAACTATACCGAGGAAGCCTGAATAAATAATCTCCGAGCAGAGAAGCAAAAAAGATTAACAGCGAAGGGATGAAAGTAGGGGCGAGGTGTGGCCGTCTAAAAAAGTAAAGGAAAAGAAAAACGAAGAAAATACTTATCCAACAGCCTGTATACCCGACAACGTGCTGGGAAGCACGGCTACGGCCTAATTAGTCCGGTTATTTAGTTAGGGTACGGAGATGCGACAAGTTTACTCGGCTGTTCGGTGCTAGAGGCCCACTAAAGATCCGTATCTCCAGGACGTGTTTAAAAATAATTACCGCGGAAGATCCGGCGATAGTCACGGAGTCGCCCTCACCTTTGTGCTTGCTGCCCTCTGAAGTGGCCCCTCGGCTCGTACGGCATAAAGGCAGAGGGGGGGGGGGGCGGGGGGCCCGGAGCCAACCCCCTTTCTCTCTGCGCCCTCGCGTCTCTTCCGGCACCGCTCGAGTGGTCCTCACCTTTCAACCACTCTATCACCGCGTTTAAAGAAGTAAAGACCAAAGGTCCTTTACCCGTTTTTAAGGGGTTAGACCGGGCCTCGAAAAGGAGTTTACTCGAGAATGACAATGTGACGCGCTGCCGACCCCCTCGGGCCGGCTTAATAAATCGACGATATCCGCGCGAGCAACACCGCCCACCGGATCACGTTCAATAGGCGGCGGATCGAGCGGCAAGGATACGATAAAGAACTAAAGACCGAAAGGTCTTCTGCGGGGTGAAAGTGTCGGGACCGTCTGCTCGAATGCGACACCGCTGGCGACCACCCTTGCCCGATACTGCTCGGGGTTGTTTGGGTCGTAAGATATCTACGCGAGACAGTCTGTATGATTAGTACCGTAAACTGGGGAAACATTGGCATGTTTTTGGAACATTTTGCTATATAATATAAAAATTAACATTTTTACATTTGCTCTAAGTAGCCTATCATAACATTGCATCTTTTGTGAACGCACTACAAGTGGTAAAATGCATAAAATTTTTGTCCTTAACCTTTTTTATTACATGTTAAATATGTGCCAATGATACCCCGGAACCGGGTAATATTGGCAAGTCATATATAAATAGCACTAAAAAGTTAAAGTTTTACCACATCTGAACTTACATTAACACTTAAATTTGTTTCTTTTTATGTTCAATGCATTCTATTTTATATTTTTTGTACGTTTAATGTATTCTTTTAGCTAGAAGCGACCGGGCGTGGGAGACTCAAGGAGCAACAACAATGTGACGGCCAGAAAAGTAGGCCATTTTTAAGAATTATTTTCAGCAATAATTTACAGTTTTCTTCGAAATGTTTTTATTACCTACCTTTAGTACGCTGTCTGAAGAGACTATACAAAAAAATAGATAGCAAAACATCCATAAATTTGAATATAAAAAATTAATCTTCTAGACCCCTCCACGCGAGCTGGTCGAATCTGTAACTATGGAACAGCTGGTCCGAAATCAAATTTCATTTTTTTTTTATAAACTATATGAGTGTAGCTTCCGTTGTGCGTACCGATTTTTTAAACAAATTATTTTTGCGAAAATGGTGCGCTTTAGAAGAAAAGTTTCGAAAATCCCCGAATAAGATGGACAGTTCTTCGAGCGTATTTCAAAAAGTTTGTTTTCAATCAAAAAATCCGTACGCACAACGGAAACTACACTCGTATAGTTTATAAAAAAAAAATGAAATTCGATTTCGGACCAGCTGTTCCATAGTTACAGATTCGACCAGCTCGCGTGGAGGGGTCTAGAAGATTTATTAATATATTCAAATTTATGGATTTTTTCTATTTATTTTGTTTTGTATAACCTCTTAAGACAGTGTACTAAAGGTAGGTAATACAAATTTTCTATGAAAACTGTAAATTAGTCCCGAATAAAATTCTTAAAAATGGCTTACTTTTCCGCCTTAAGGGGGCAGACCACTGTAACGGTCCGAAAATGTAAGGGTGTTTTCGGGAATTTATTTCACCCAAACAACGCAAGTAAGTCAATGCATTGCGTAATATAGTTAATTATGTATATATCGAAGGGTAAGAAAATTTTTTTTCAATCAAATTCATAAATCCGATTCCTGTATACTCTTCGTCAAAATCTGCGCTGCGACAAAATCGTGCTTGTCGCGTTGACAGTGCACAGGCCACATTGTTAATCCGAATTCAAAAAGACAAAAATATTTAGAAACTATAAGCCTACCTCTATTACATGGCGATCATAAAAAGTCAAAATCGCAAAAACTTACAAAATGGGGGACCACTGAAAAAAATTATGTTTTCGGGGTACAAAATTAGGGAAATGTTGATAAAAAAAAATAGAAGCAAGTCGTTAATTGAAAAAAAAAACTGATCGTCATGTAATAGCGACGTGATTTTCGTACAATAAATAACCTTGTTCGTGTCAATTGAATGTACAGTTTTCTCTGTAGACTGTCAACAAGGTTGAAAAATGTAATTCTGAAGAAAACGCGTTCAAAGTTTCGCTCCGTCATATCATATCTCCGTCAATTTTCCGAATTTCTTCATAAAATTTTGAGAGAGCATTCTTAAAACGTACGTCTTTCAGAAAGGTGAAAAAGAAAAAATCGATTTCTGTGATTTTTTACAGTGGCCTACCCCCTTAAGAATAAGCAGTCGGTTTTGTCGAAAATGAAGCAATTATTTTTCAATTAATTACAAAGAAAAAAATTGGAGCTGAGGTTTGTCCTTTGACACAAAGTTTATTAACATCATAAACTTAAAAAAAATATGTTTGTTTAGTGACAAATATGCATTATATATGACGCTACAAATGAATTAAAAAAGTTTCCTTTTTTTTTGCAGTGATAACTCAAAAAGGGAGGTCCCAATCGATTCAAACAAAATCGAGCATGTTCACAAAATGTGTAGTTTCGACCAGATCCTAAACTCGCTGCAAAGCAAAACAGACTGTTTCAAAAATGCCTCTTCAATTACCCATCTGTAGCGTCATTAATAATGCATACGTTTCACTAAACAAACATGCTTTTTTAAGGCTTATGATTTTAATAAGCATTGCGTCAAAGAACAAGAAGTCTCAGCTTCAATTTATTTCTTTGTAATTAAATGAATAAAAAATGCTTCAATTTTTGGCAAGAACGACTTAAAGTATGAGATATGCTTTTGTGGTTTTGATTGGTTTCGGAGCTAAGTGGAGTAATGATGAAACAAAGCAGGTTCTTTGTTTTTAATAATGTTGAATAAGGGACGAAGATTACCTTTGAAACGAAAATGTACTGGCTATCTGTATGGAATACTCGATACTTCTCCCTTTTTCTACGTCCGCGTCAGGTCTTTCTTTACCGTGGAAGATTCACCTACCGAGAACGCAACAAATGATTATGAATAAAATACATTAACTAAACCTCCCGAAATAAATTCGTGCCTGCAGCCCCACCGATATAAATTAAACGAATATTCCGCGACGGCCAGAAAACAAACAGCACAGCTTCCCCCGCGGCTCTCGCAGTCAGGTTGCAGGAAACACACCGCTGTCATAGTTTCTCCAATATTTATAGTATTTATATTTGTTTACATATAATTTTCCATATATTATAATTATAATCGCAGTAGGCAAAAAACAGTAGTATCGTTTAATAACAGAACAGTCGCGTGACGAAAGTACAACTAAAGAAAGAGCAAAGTTGGAGATAGGGGAGGGGGGTGTGGTTACGACGGGGGAGGGTTCGCGGGGGGTTCAGAAATGCGCCCTTGTCGACGAAATCGGTGGGTCTTCGACGCTGAAAAAAAAAGACAAGATTACTATTAGCCGTCGCGACTACGCGGAACGCCGAGCCTTCGCAATTTCTCAATTTACAGGAAGTGCTTCCTCTTTCTCCTCTTCACCTCTAACAACAGCGTGCCCGTCACTCCGCCACTCTCAGAATCCTACGACTATAGTAACATCCTACCTCCTGCATAACCGCGGGAATCTCAAATTATTAAAAATACACATCCTACGGATGTACCGTTATTGCGCATTATATTGTGCAGAAAGTACTCGCGAATAGATGCATCTTCGAAGTATCATTCCCCTCTCCCTTCCATTTATTTTTTGTCGTTTTCTTTAGGCGTTACTTTTTAAATAACCCGCTAGCTAGGCCTTTCCCTATTACACGCGTGGCCGCCCGGGGAAGCGACTATCCAGAGTTGGTTTATCCTTTTCTTTTTTTTTCTAAATAACTTCACCCCTAAACGGGTTTCGCCACTTCTGAATTTTTCCGTTATATATTATATCGCCGCTGGGATACGCTACTTGTGCATGCATATCGTTTAAACGGACCGTACGGCGCTCAAGACCTGTTGACGAAAGTGGCAAAGACGAAAGAAAAGTTGACTCCAAACAGGCGTCAAGCAACGATCATTCCACGACTCCCGTCTCTCGCTAGTCGGAACAGGATCGAGCGGCTGCTAGAGTGCAATCTCTTCTATGGGCAACTCACTTTCACGCTGGTGTCAGCTTAGTCCCATTTTTGGGCGAGAGAAAATGCTGTGCGAGTTTGCACGAGAAGGCAGAAGGCAAAGCTGAGGATACCTATTATTACAGATAGCATGACGGAGGCCCTGAAATTGCGCGACGCAGCCGGTGGATTTCGTCCCGGCTTTGAGTTATCGTTCACCAGGAATAATGTCAGATTTAACGCTGGTGATTAAATGTTTCGCGCGGGGCCATCGAATGGTCGACGCTCGACCGCAAAGCCGCTGGAATTTGTGGAACAGAATTGTAATATCGATACTACTGGAACAACTCGCAGCGTTCGAATGCAAATCGTTACAGTCATTTTGGCATTCGTTATAATAGAAATACATTTTGTCTCGTACATCCTCGCTGGTCCGTGAACGCTTGAACAAAGAGTCGCGCGAAATAAGCGCGCATCGAACAGGAGAAACGCTAGCGAAGTGAGTAGATTCAACGAGGAATTATCAACTGTTTCAATTACATTACGGCTACTGTCGCTAACTCCTATCGTTCTCATTTAACGCGTTGAATTTACCTCTCTGCGACCTACCCGCACACTGTCACAACGTAATTCGTCCTCGCGACGCTCTCCCTCTCACTCGCTTTCGACATTTATCTTTTTTTTTTTAAAAAAAAAGAGACGCACACACAGTATCCTGTTCGCCCCCTTACAAATACTCATTACGTTCTCTCCTTATTAAGTATTAATACTCGGCAAACGTTCCAATAGAAATTGTGACTAACAGCTCTTTAAGTATCTCGAAGACTTTGGGCAGAAGTATCCGTGTGCTTGGTCGTCGCGTTTGCATTTTTCTTTTGCTTCACCTAAAAAAACGTTGTATTGTATACTACGTCGTTATCGTGGCCATAAAAAAATACGCAAAATATTGGATCGCGGAGGATTGGTTATTTACGGTGTGCGCAGAGGTTTCGTCGAGAAAGAAAGGTCCAAGAAAGTAGGGCTGCTCGGTACCCATTGAAATGGAGGAGAAATGTTCGGTTCACGTGGGTCGTCTAATCAACCCTTGTCTATTATATACGTAAAAGGCATTCTTTACGACTTGAATTTAACGAACAATATTTAACAAACGAAGGGAATGTTCTTCTGTCCATTTTCCAAGGCACCGTAGGATCCCTAAATTGTACGACCCTCCTTTCTGGATCCCTCTGCACTCGAACTTGGTGTAATGTAAATAGATGACGAAGCCTCGCGCAACCTCGTTATTGTTCACGCGATAACTCGGGCATTTGGGTTTTCCTTTTTCATCTTTTGAGCATTCTCAGGATTACAAACGGACGAGTCCCCCGAGCTTCGTCCATCGGTTCGTCAGAGGTCGGAAAATGTACAACACGCGCGCTGGCGTTCTACAGGTGTCGTGATTAATATCGTTAATTGGTTCCATATGCGGTTAACACGTGATATATTCAGAACGCTATCACAGAATTCGGTACTCCTGCTTTTCGGGTGTCTTTTCTCTCTCAACTCCCTCCATTTCTTTTCTCGTTTTTCTTTTTTTTTTGTTTGATTATACGCGCGTCCCATCGCTGGAAGTGGAGACCGAGACCGTGATTCGGAAGAAGGCGCAATTCAGCTTCAAACTTTATCCAGGCTCAGTCCTCGGGTCGATCGAATATCGTCGAGCTTGGCGACGAATCTCACTGGTAATAGATTGGTGAATTTTGTATTACAGCGGTCCACGTTCTCGTTTCTCTTTTCCTTGTGAAATATGGAAACTTGAATGAAAATAAGAGGATCAGGATTAATGGAGGATCTGAATATCCAGGCGAAGAGAGATTCTGAACGGAAGAAACAGTAATTGTTCGAAATAAGAAAAGTACCGCGAAACGAAAGTAGAGATTAAGAGTCTGGTTTATCCCGTGGCACGATAACACTCTTCGCGCCGATTCAAGTAAACGTTCCAACGAGTCAAGCTCGTTTTTTCAGTCTGTAAAAAAAAACTGTGAACGCACGGACGTGCGAGTCGTAAAAAGAGATTCTTGGATCGTTATCGTTACTGAAAACTGTCGGTTCTGATAGTAATCTTGATTTCAAGCAAGCTTTCCTTCTCATCGATAATCAACCTAGAATATATAAATTAATATATATTACGTATCAACTAAATAATAATTAGCATATACAAATAATCATGTTACAAATCGCCGCGGACCAGTCTACGGCAAAAGAAAATATCGACACGTTGTATCGAATGCTTGTTTTAATACGGCGAATTGAATTGTGTATATATATTTATATAAAAAAAAGACATTTTGCGATCACCGAGGATCGTGTGCAAGGCACAAACTAAAGGAAAGAGTCTTCAAATGTACCAGAGTTATTTAAAAAAAGAATTAAAAAATATATATAAAAAGAACGAGGAAACTAAATGAACACGAAGAGTAACGAGTATTCTAACGTCTCGGTAATTAATATATCGCGAAACGGTATTTAAAAAAAAAAGTTTCTAACTACGTGTTACCTTCTAGCTGTGACAAGCGCTCGGCGTGATTAAAGAAAACGTACGCGTAAAACATACAAGAATGGGAAGAAAGAAGGAGCAGACCTAACAAGATCCAAAAGTATCGAAACATCCGTCGTGAATTAAAAACAAAAAGCGACGAAAATTCTATGACATACACACTTCGCGTAATCAAGCAAACTTCCCCTCTCTTGCATTACAATAGTTAACGTTCCTTCATCGCGCAAATAAAATCAGAAATGAGAAATAAAAAAAATACTCCGCTCGATGAGCAACAACGAAATTTACAAAAACAAAAGAGAAAAAGAAAGGAAGAGGAAGTGCCTCGATTACG
This sequence comes from Andrena marginata, assembly GCA_963932335.1. Lineage (NCBI taxonomy): Eukaryota > Metazoa > Arthropoda > Insecta > Hymenoptera > Andrenidae > Andrena > Andrena marginata. The sequence continues at coordinate 47,912,958 of OZ010659.1, read as the reverse complement.
CGCCTAAAACTCAACCGTTACGAAGGCATGCGCGGTTTCAATTAAACTTATCATTATCATTATTGAACCCTTTGCACCCGTGGTACGCTGAGAGCCCTGATAAGAACGAATAATTTTCTATAATATATATATATATATATATCTATAATATGTATATATAATTTGTAGTTCACGCGTTACGATAACTTTCCTCCGAGCAAACAGTACGAACACGTTGAAAACGAGAACGTGTTAAAAAGAGTTACATAAACTATATGTATATATAAATGTCGTTCGAAGATCCGGTTCTAAACCGTCACAGAGTATTATAAATTTGTCCGTTTAAAACTTAACTTAATTCACTTTTGTCTAACACCTGGCGTAACATCCTCGCCCGCGCGGAACGGGCTGGCCAGCTCGCGACTAATTAAGGGTTCTTTCCCGCGTGCAAAGGGTTGGCAACGAGTTCAATTCATGGACCCCTCTCGAAACTCTGGTACATGTCGGTCGAATTAAACCATTAAACGGTCGATTAACAGAACAGCGCGACAAACAGAGAACCTTTAATCGGACACATCTTTGGGAACGATATAACAATTAATAATAATAGTAATAGTAATAATAATAATGGAAAATGGATTCTTAAGATTCGTAACAATTAACATAGAAATAATCTAATAGATATAAACTCTCCATTACACGCGTAATATAAATTAAGAATACTCGTATCGACCGCATCGAACTGTTCTGTTAACAACAGCGATAAAACGAACCTTCCATTCTCTTTCGACGTTCTTTCCTTCTTGTCATACTTCGATCGAGCTTGATTGAAACGGTCGATCGCGGGCGTTCCCTTTTCCTCCTTCTTAAATATCATTATACCACTCGCGCTCGATTATCTTTGCATGGATATTACAATTTAACCCTTCGCCCCTCCAGTTCCTTGATACAGGAAAATAAATGTGTAAGTGCGGCAAATCTTTCATTAGTCTTCCCTTTTATAAATGGTAAATGCGGTTGGAATATGGCGGAATCTTCAATTGCGTTCAAGTACGTTAATAAAACTTTTCATTGCGAATAAAAATCAATCCGTTTCGTCATGCTACGCGATCATGCGTTTTTGCAGAGTATCCCGTACTCTGTACACATCTTAAATTTCGAAGCAGCTTGTTTGACCAAAGAAGAATATTAAGATCCCCAACGCGCGTACTAAAACCTGACAGAAAAACGTCTATAGAAATCCAGAGGGACGAAGGGTTAAACGTAAACGATCAGTACGAACCAACTATCCGCCAGATTCGTACGAAACGATACGCCGTGCGACGCGATAGAGGCATTCACGCGGGACAGTCAGTAGACCGACTCATATAAATATCATTTTAATATCAATGAAGGGAGGGTCTAGAGGCTCTCTGTTTTAACCTAGCCAGAAGCGCCTGTTCTCCATCGTCCTCCGTCTTCGACATCATCCCACGGAAGCTCTCCGACCTATACTTGTCCCTCAAGAACGTCCTTCTCTCCTCTTTGTACTTTTCTATCCTTTCTCTGCATTGGGGATCGCCCAGATCCAGGCCGCCAAGGTTCTTCAGGTGGGTCTTATCGGAATTACCAGAGCTGTTCGAGCCGGTGCCAACATTCGGCGTGGAGCTGTGCTGCGTGTCCTCGTTTCCCTGCTTCACCGGCAACGATGCTTCCTCTGTCATTTTATTGAACTTGGCCTCGTCCAGCGAACGACTGAACGAGGTACGCGAGTTCCTAGCGTGGCGGGCCCTCAAACAAGGCGGCAGATGTTGAGAATTCATCGGCGGCTCCTCGGACTTTCCCCTAGCAGTGTCCAGCTCCTGCCTCATCTTACGCTCGCGGACTATTTCACGGCCGATCTCCGAGTCGAAGCTCCTCCTGTCCTTGTTGCTTTCCGTTTCGTACCTCCTCCTAGGTGGAATAGAGAGATCCCCTACAATGCCACCGGACAGTCTCTGCAACGCAAGCTCCTGCAGAATGGCGGCCGTGTCACGGAGCACTATCGAGTCGTCCACCGGCGACGATGCGTTTGAAAACGTGCAGGAGGAGTTGAGGGACGTGGTCTCGGAGGCACCCTCCGGAGGGTGAGCTATTTCGCTGGGCTCGGCTGCGTTCTCCGACGGTATCATCACCTCGGCGTGCTCCTGCGGCTGCGTGCTCTTCACGTTGTTGCACTTGGAGGCCTCCTCGCCGCGCGGCGGGAACTGTTTGCGCTGCTGACTGTTCTGAGTCGACTCCTTTCCCGAGACGTACTCGAAGCTTTGGCACTTTTCCAGCTTCTGGCTCTGGGAGCGTTGCTTCTTATTGTCGTTATTCGTTAAAGATAGATCGAGATCCAGGTTCTTGTTAGACTGGCTGGAGAACGAGCGACGATCGCCGCCCTGGAACTGTGGTTTCGGGTGCAGCTGCAGGGAGCGTCGGATGTCTTGCTGCTGGAAGTCCAGGTTTCTCGAGGTGCGCTTAGAGTTTTCGATAGATTCCTGTTCCCTGTCGAGAGCTTCTTTCTTCGACGGATTCTCGTTCCTATTGTCTAGCTGAGCGTAGCAGGTCACCTCGTGCCCCATTCCGCCGGACTTCTGGTTCAGACGAATGTCCGTTATACTGACCGTGCAGATCTTCTGATTCCCGTTGTCCTGATCGTGCATGGGGGAGCGAACGACGTTCGAAAAGTTGTTCCCCGAATCGACCAGGGTGTAGTTCGTCTGACCATCGAAAGCCCCCGGTGTTCTTTGCGCGGTGCTCTCGTGCTCGTCCAGCTCTCTGTTGTCGGCGACGTCGAAGTTCATCTCTCCAGACTCCTGAGGTAGGACAGGGCTTTCCGTGAGTTCGCTGACACCGATGCAGGATGTATCGGTGTCCACGGTCGAGCCCATTGTCAGGTCCAAGGAAGTCCTGGAGACGTTCTCCGACATCGATCGCAACTGAGGCCCGTCTGTCGCTAGCGCGGGATTCACCGTGCCTTCCAGAGGATCTTTAGGACTGCTCGATTCACTGGTGGGCGTCGTGATCGAACCTGTTCCCTCGATTATCACCCATTCGCCTGAATCGTTGGTGTTGGACGCCATCTGCGGTGTTTCCGTGTTGGTGAACATCTTGTCGGAGCTGTCACAGATCACGAAACCGGAGTCAGGCAGATCCTCGGTTTGCTCGTAGGACATCGGGGAATCGAGATCGGTGGCGCTGGATAACGGCAGTCCGGATAATTCGTTTCTGTGTGCGTTTGAATTCCCAGCCATGGCGTCGTCGTTTTGCGAGCTGATAGACTTGTTTCGGGTGTCGCGCTTCCGCACGTCCAAGGTGTCCCGGCTGCCGCTGTTGGACGACTTGCTCTCGTCGATGGCACAGGAGCTAGATCGATTCCCCACGTCCTTGCGCGGTGACGCTATTTTTCTGGGCTGTGTGTCGTTGGGGTGAGAGGACAGCCTGTCGCAAGGTGTCATCTCCTGGTCGGCCACGTCCGACTCCACCGCGTCTGATCCCTTCGAAGCCTTCTGAACCGTGGAAGACTCTTTGCCGTCGTAGAAATCTACGTGCTTGTCGTACGTCGTTATCCTCTCGCAGGACTTAGCGTTACTCTGCCCCTCTAAGCTTACGGATAACCTATGACTAGGGTCGGATGATTTATCGGAAGACACGCTAGTTCTGTTCAGTTTGCCCGCGTTAATCTGCTCGTCGTCGATCTCTAACGGTAAGGTGAAGCTACGGAAACTTATCCTAGGACTGTTGGCTGGTATGGGTGACGTGGAGTGCGGTGTCCCGTGCAACGTGGCAGGCGTCAGCGGTGTCGAGGCTTCGGACAACAGTGGAAGGTACCCTGGCGTGGGTAAAGGAGACGGAGTGTCCATGCTGTGAACGTCCGCGGACACCATCACCTGCCAATACGCGGTGGATTTGTTAATAAATCCCAACACTCGTCTATATACCTGCGCACAGTCTCCGCTGTGAATTAAACTACCAAACGCCTAGCATACAACAACCGACAGTAAGCGCCTTACCTGATCAGGACTTTGGCTATCGATGAAGCGCAACTCTACGTCGCACTGCAGTCTCTCCTCCAATCGCGACCTCTTCCTCTTCGATCCGCCGGTGGTACCAGCGTTCTGCGCCCCTTCGGTTCTCTGCCTCCGCGGGGAGGCCTCCACAGACGCCACTCCCCCGCTCTCTTCCTCGGAGAACATCCTCATCTCCCGTTCCTCCAGATCGAAGTTCAGCTGTATCTCGGACAGATCCAACGGCGACGTGGCATTGGGACCGTCCGCCAGGTGATCGAAGTAGGAGTCGTGGGATACCGAGCGACTATGGCCGCACGGCCTGGCTGGCGGGGGTCCCAGGAGGGGGCCCACGCTGTCCTCGCCGTCCAAACTGTCGGCGCTTTTCACCGGTCTCAATCGTCGCAAGGAGTTTAAGGAACTTGGCACCGTTTCTGTTTGAGGTGGCGTGCCAACTTGCCTCGCTTTACCCCTGGCACCCAGGCCACCTCTGCCGAACAAAGCCCTCCAGTTCAACGAGGGCGAGCGCTTCGAGCCGTTTCTCTTTCGCGGCAGCTCTATGACCGTGTGGTAATGCAACGGTAACCCAGCTGGACCAGCGCCCACTTCTATGTAGTCGGGCTCCCCCCGCAGGCTCCTGTTCCGTGCCTCCTCCAAGCTGAGCAATCTCGCGGACGTCGTAATGGCCAACGATTTCGGCCTTCCCACGGGTCCGTCGCCGAAGATTAATTCCGCGTAACAGACCAGAAACTCCGTAACGACCGCCTGCACGCCAACGCCCTGCAGTGCCGCAACGCCGCCGACTTCCAGCTCCTTGCACCTCAGCAGGTTCGGTGCCCACACTATGGCGACGTTCCGTGGCGTCATGCCGGTCTCCGCGCCCCGGGCCGCCACTCGAACTAAATGGCGCATCAGATACTCCAGGGTTCTGAAAACACCGCTCAATTTTCATGTCCAGACACGCATTGCCGTAGCTTAAACGCAGAGATTCAATAGGCACATTGCCAGCAGCTTGTCTCGAAGCCAATCGGCTCCTCTGATTTACCTGTAGTGGGGTGGTGGTAATTTTCTAACGGTGTCCCTCATCCGCCTCAACCTCTCCGCGTCCGTGTTTGCCTGGACCGCGCTAACGAAAGTGGAATAAAGCTGGTATGTACATAGTGGATTCGGTAGCTCTCTGAAGTACATCTTCAACAGCGACGCCACCGAATGGATGTCTTGCAGGATACTTTCATCGGAATGCAACGCGGGAACACGGTCCTCGTCGAACGCGTTTCTTAATCTCTGGATGTTGGATGTCACGCCGCTCAGACGGTATATACCATCGACCAGGCCGTGGTTCTCGATGAACTCGGCGCAGCACGTTAGAACGGTGGGCACTGCGGAGCACGGGGAATTGTTAGATGGAGGCTTCTAAAGTTTCTCTATTGGAGTGGGACGATGAACGTACCATCCTGACCGGAGTTCAACAGATGCTCCCCTAAATCACAACCGAACACCCGCTCCTTCAAGATCCCAGACTGCTTCAGCCTCCTCCTGGACGGTCTGTTTAGAATAAACGACCTGAAGAAGGCGATCAACTTTCCGTGCTTCCTCAGCACCGGCTTCACCGGCAGCTTCGATCGGACCGTCGTGGACACGGTCAGGTGCCGCGGAACTTTGTCCCCGATCACAGCCACGCATTCGGCTGGAAAGAATCCCACCGCGAATCCGTGCTTCCCGCGCCACCATGTGCTTTCCCCTGGCGGAGGCATGTCTATTACAGAAATCATGTCCCCAACCTGGAATCCATCAACAGAATCGCGTTAAACCGCCTGCTCGCATGCTACCGATTCTTCTTACTACAGAGAAGGCGACGTTTAATCGTCACAACTCGAGGCTTCCAGGTGTAAGACGTGTACTTTTGGATCTTATGCTTATCACTCTTTCGAAGTAATCGATCACTAATGAAACGTTGAACAGCCTTGCAACTACCGATATGCCGGCACTGCGATATTTATGGATCTTTGGAATACAATTATCCAAAACTACCTACTCCTTACATTCAGCTGCCTCGAGCATGGTGAATTTTAGCAAGCCAGGTTCTCTGGAGAAGCAGAGCTTGGAGCATCTGAAACAGCGCCTCCGTTTCGTACTCGGAAAGTGAGTGATCACCTGAAAGGAGATCTCATCCGGTGCCTGAGCCACGTAAGGCCTGACTGCGTAAGCCGCAGCCACGGCTGGGGTGTTAATAGGGCACGAATCTGACTCTGGCACGAGGATTCTTCGCCCCCTGTTGTCTAGCTGCAGCCAATTTAACACAGGGCCGCAGTTCAGGCCCTCGTGATTCAATTGGGAGAACCTGCTCAGATAGTCCCTCAGTATGTCGCAGGTGTTCTTGACCCGCGTGTCTGGGAGCTTGGCCAGCGAGGAGAACTTCCTGTCGAATATGCAGCGGTGCAATTGCTTGTCGAACATAACAAAATTATCGTAAGATCGTTGTAGGGTCCAGCATGCGTCCCCTGACGTGACGCGGACCGCGTAGCTGTCCGATTCATTGGAGCCTTCGCTAAGTGAAACCTGCAAGCAGCGTACAATGGTTAATTTTACAAGTTCCAATCGATCGGTTCTACGAAATTACTGTAATACAAGGGATACTAAGGGGGGCATTTTTGATAGGCAAATTGACCATTATTTTCCAAGCTCAAAATGGGATAAAGTCTCAAAGTGATAGTTTTTTAAATGCACAGTACAGTTAAGTGGTAAATAAATGTAATCAGATATTTAAATATAGAAAACAGGAAAAAGAATATAAGTGGAGATATTGGGAAACTTAAAAAACAATCTACAAGATTTAATCAATGAATTTATATTCCATTATGTTGTATATTATTTGAGAATTTAATGGGGACTTTTTAACAAGTATTTCTGCAAGTAACTTAGCGTTTAGAGAAGGTAGCGTGGAATAATAAAATGTTTGCGACTGACCTCCAACGAACTGAGTTCAACGTGTTCGTAATGAAAGTGGGCACACTCGTCCAATTTTGGAAACCGTGCTATACTGCCCATGTTGCTGCCAGAACTGACTGGTGTACTGAAATCGTCCGTTCGATTACATCCTAATCCCTGCGTTAAATAAAAATTTAACGATCTCTATAAATTCTCGCAATCACATCGCGTTCAACGCATCGAAGATCAACGCGCACTCTCTATGTGCCAATACATTATTTAGCAGAGCAAAAGATATTCCAGAGACGCTTCTCTGCTGGACTTTAACGCCAGCATTACCGCCGTCTTTATTCTCCTCTATTTACCGCGGGACAGTCAATCCTCAATGCGTTAACACGTTTCAGCGCTCGCAAAGAAAGTAGCCCGGAATGAAATTCCGTTCGCAAAACGTTTCCCGTCCACGTGAAGCGCAGATTTAGTGGCAGGCGAAACGTTTACGCCTACGAAATAAACGCTTCGTAATTTTAACCTACTTTCACACAGCCCCGGGAAACATTTAATGAATTCGAAATGAAAGAGAGGAGTGCATGAAATAATGAAATATTCTACTGCGAGCATGAAGGACCTCCAGCAGGTTTCTAAGTTTCTACCGTGGGACTAAGGAGTTTGCATTGCTTTCCTTTGGCAATATTTTTCCAGTAAACGTGTATCTTTCTTCTTTTTTTTTTTGAAATTCATTATTTTATACTATTGTAAAATTTACAATAGTAAAATTGTAAAATTTGCAATCGTACAAAATTTTAGTCAGCAACATTCTTTCCCCTAATTTTATTAATTTGAATTTGGCCTCCACGATGTGGTTGGAATAATATCTTTAACTACGGTAAATTATAATAAATCCTGCCCGACAGAACGGTGAGCTGGAATATTTGTTTTCCACGCAGCCTGCTCTGAAAGGACCCAGAGGCATCTGTAGAGTTTAATCGAGTTCGCAGCATCGTCGAAAACGAGCCGCTTAATCGCTGTCGCTGAAAGAGAAATGAGAACCGTGAAACCGAGTCGTGTTCGATTTAACTTATTATGTAAGTAAAGAAACGGTTTAAACGAGTTTCACTGCATCGCGCTTTACGCCGGCAGAAAATGGTGGCAGTCTGTGAAGGCAATTGAAGTAAGACTGTTTAAGATGATTCACCGCGCGTGGAGAATTTAACTAACGAGGGGACTGCACGGCATTCGGGTCAAACATTTCATCGAAATTTTACTGGCACTCGGTGCTTCGCAGTCGACAGGGTTTTTCATCAAAACCTATTATCCTAATTATTCGCTAATTACTTTAATAATTATTGTAGTAGAAGGGCCTTATAAACTCACAAAAATTTCTATTTAACACTGGATCACTAATCGATCTTAATAAACATCACCCTATTACCGCCCCCGGATCTTTTTTCACCCACTGGTGTTCTAATTTCTTCGAAAATCCTTCTAACGCACAATCAGGGAAGAACGTTGCAAGCAGTTGCTAGTAACAATATTCAACGAATACATCTTATACCGATCCCCTCGCCGCCATGCCACCCTGAATTCTTCGATCCCCTACTTTGAACCGCCCAGTACATTAAATTCGGGCCAAATCCGTAATCGGAATGTCGTGCACTCGCGGCATAAGTAGCAAGCTTACTCATTGACCTTGTCTGCCAACCAGACCATGCCTATCGTCATCTTCAAGCTGAAAAAGCATGCAGAATCGGCCCCTTCAAATTTCTCTGCGCGAATGCTACGGACAGCACAGAACAAGCCATTCGATTCTTCCTACTTCTGCATGCCTTCAGCGTCGATTTAAAATAAAAAATCCACCCTAAAGTCACATATCTCAGCTGAATTTATAAATAAAAAAAAGAATAGACAACGTTCAGCTCCTTATAAGAATTTTATTCCACAATTTTGCTTTTGTTTTGTTACATAAGAAACAGCCTCCCGCTCTGCTCGCGCCGCCCTTTTGGCCGCCACTCTGTATAAACGTGGAATAAAAGCAGACTCAGCGTATCGTTCGATCAGCCAGATCAACTTCTTAGACTTCACTGAAAGCCCCATATAAAGAGTGAGAGGCTGAACGGCGCAGTTGAGCTAGCAGCGAATCAGATATACGGGTTTCGAAGAAAAAATCGGAAGTCAACCCATCCTTTCAACTGCACGTACAAGGGACTTCCTCTTTAACCGTCCGACAGAAGTGGCAGAGTAGGCATTCAATTATAAAAGCGCTATCAATTATCTCGTTTGTACAACAAGCTTACGTCTGCTTGCTCGTGGACGCCCTGACCTACGAATCTACGAGAGGAGTCGGCGCAAAAGTGGCTGGTACTTTTGCATGCCCCTTTGTTCCCCATTTATCTCCTGCTAGATTTCGGGTTCTACGAGTACGAAGTAGTATAGACAGTTTTTCTTAGTACGGATAGGGTAGACGTACAGTGAGTAAAAAAAGTATTGGCACACTTTTTAAAATCGCATAACTTTTTTAGAATTGGTCCAAACGACATGAGTTTTTTTAGAAGGTAGAAGGATTACTTTGCTAAGTGACGTGTTTCGTAGTTTTGAAAAAAATGCCATTTGTCGGAACAGCAAAAAAACATAGAAAGGGCAGTTTTTTCAACTTTTTTTTCTGAGCCTGTAATGAAAATTCAAAAAAACCCGTTTGTAAATTTAAGTAAGCTGTATACATGCTGAAAATTTCATCAAAATCGGTTAACGGTGCTCTGAGTTACAAACGGTTAAAGATCGCAGAATAAGGTCGAAAATCGCTTGATTTCGGGAATTTCGCGATTTTCGACCTTATTCTGCGATCTTTAAACGTTTGTAACTCAGAGCACCGTTAACCGATTTTGATGAAATTTTCAGCATGTATACAGCTTACTTAAATTTACAAACAGATTTTTTGAATTTTCATTACAGGCTCAGAAAAAAAACTTGAAAAAACTGCCCTTTCTATGTTTTTTTGCTATTCCGACAAATTGCATTTTTTTCAAAACTACGAAACACGTCACTTAGCAAAGTAATCCTTCTACCTTCTAAAAAAAACTCATGTCGTTTGGACCAATTCTAAAAAAGTTATGCGATTTTAAAAAGTGTGCCAATACTTTTTTTACTCACTGTATGTAATATGGAACACATGATTTCTAAAGCTTGCCAAAGGTAGGGGATTTTTTTTCTATTTTAATAAAACTGACACGAGGGGACCTAGCGACTAATGCATAATCATATTTCCATAGCGAAATGTAAAAAAAATCAGGGGTTTTGAAATTATACTAAAAGAACTAACATTAAAATCGACAGCTCGATAAAATGGTATCTAATGTGGAACACCTAGGAAATTTGTAATGAAACCGAAGTAACTTTAGTTTTGTCACTAGAAATAAAGATTTATTGAGTAGATGATACAAATAAACAAATATATATTACCTTTTGGAATTTATTGTTGCTGTCTACGTCTCCTACACGTTGGGCACGCGAATAATACGTTTGAAGGGAACATGTTTCTAGGGAATTACTTAATATACACGATTTTCTGCAGAGTTCGTCATTTCTTTATCGAAACTTTACAATGTTCCATATTATCTATCTGGACTCTATATTTGAATAGTCTACAAGTAGACTCGTGCGTAGTACTGGATATACATATTTATTGCATCGAGATAATGATTCGTCGTCAAGTTCTTTCGGCCCAGACAGTAAGCTACATTTTTCCAATATTATCCTAGTGCTATTAATAAGAGGTTACGTGTTTCTTCGAGCGATGCAATGTCCCAGCAGGTACCCAGAAGCGTTCGCAATCGATCATCCACAGGGCTCGTTCAAAACAGAATAACATATTCCCCAAATGCTGGAAATTCGTTTCGAGCATGCTGGTTTCATATTTCTCGGAATGTGTATTTCCACTGGAGAAAGAATACGTTGGAGGAGCAGTGTGGTGAACGTTTCCTGCATTACATATGCCTGCTCGAAGACGTTGACGGATAGCAGATGGTTGAAACTGGGCGAATTATTGGGTCACTGAATTTTTCGAGCTCGCCGGGCACCTTCTGAATATGTTTCGATAGACTGCATGAAATATTCAAGTTCCTCGACTTGCAGTATCGAGCAATTGAGAGAATCTATTGCTATTGTGTAAGTTACCATTTGTTTCTTTAACGGTAGTCACCAACGATATTTAACATTACAAGGTAATATTATATTACTTTTCCATTGAAAAATAAAATCACAATTTTATTGATTCAGTTAATCCTTTTCACACCAGACACATCTACGGCTAATAACTGGTATTTCAAATATCTTCATCTGCCAGAGGCGATGTAAGTTTGCCCAAGGCTCCAGGCACAGGGTCCATTTTGCCCCGTAATTTTATTAGATTCTCATTGCGATTTAAAATTCTCCTCTTCGAGAAATTGCTTGAATCTCGGTGAAATATTAGTGGCGAGGCAGAAAAATGTCCCGTGTGAAAAGGGCCTTACTTCTCCCTGGAACGAGCATCGGCGGGAACCGCGCGGAGCGCGAGAGTATCGACGAACGAGTGCAACTCGTCTTATTTGGGTCATTGTATTTTTTGGCAAGCAAGCCGAGGCAAACATCGGGCCTTCTATACGTGTATATAAGCTTGCACTGTTCTCTTGCCCGCTGGATCTGGCAATCGCTCGGAAACGATCGTTCCGCGCTGCCTCCTGCTTTACGCTCCTTTAAACCCGCCTCCCGCTGCCAATCCTCCTTCGAATTTGTCCGTAAATTTCTATAATTGAACCTCGCTGCGACAGAGCGAACGCGACCGACGCTGATTCTCCGCCGACGAGGCCTTCCTCGGTATAGAAAACTTTATTTCCGCCGTAAAATTTCAATGCCATTTCCCAGGTGTTTAAAAGGAAAGTTTCGCGAGACCTTCCAACTGGAACGGACGTTTCAACCGATGTCGTATACTCGATCCGAAGCAATCGGCTTCTAACCCTCAGATTTCTGGGAAACTTAAATCCGTCGGCGTTATGCGAAGCGTGTGCGTGGAAGAGGGAAGGGAATCCAAAGAAATGGAAAGCGATCGAAGGAAATCGCAGTTTTTGTCCCTCAAATTTCTAGATAACGTGAATCCATCGGTGTTATGTAAAAAATGTGTGTGGAAAATAGAAAGTAATCAAAGGAAATTGAAAGAAATCGAAGGAAATGGAAAGAAATCGAAAGCAATCGAAGGAAATCGTAGCTTTTCTTCTTCAAATTTCTAGATAACTCGCATTCATCAGTGTTATGTAAAAGATGTGTGTGGAAAATAGAAAGAAATCAAAGGAAATTGAAAGAAATCGAAGGAAATGGAAAGAAATCGAAAGCAATCGTAGGAAATCGTAGCTTTTCTTCTTCAAATTCCTAGATAACTCGAATTCATCAGTGTTATGTAAAAGATGTGTGTGGAAAATACAAAGAAATCAAAGGAAATTGAAAGAAATCGAAGGAAATGGAAAGAAATCGAAAGCAATCGAAGGAAATCGTAGCTTTTCTTCTTCAAATTTCTAGATAACTCGAATTCATCAGTGTTATGTAAAAGATGTGTGTGGAAAATACAAAGAAATCAAAGGAAATTGAAAGAAATCGAAGGAAATGGAAATAAATCGAAAGCAATCGAAGGAAATCGTAGCTTTTCTTCTTCAAATTTCTAGATAACTCGCATTCATCAGTGTTATGTAAAAGATGTGTAGGGAAAATAGAAAGAAATCGAAGGAAACCGAGGGAAATCGTAGTTTTAGTTTCTCAAATTTCTAGATAACTGGAATTCATCAGTATTATGTAAAAGATGTGTGTGGAAAATAGAAAGAAATCGAAGGAAACCGAGGGAAATCGTAGTTTTAGTTTCTCAAATTTCTAGATAACTGGAATTCATCAGTATTATGTAAAAGATGTGTGTGGAAAATAGAAAGAAATCAAAGGAAATGGAAAGACATCGAAAGCAATCGAAGGAAATCGTAGCTTTTCTTCTTCAAATTTCTAGATAACTCGCATTCATCAGTGTTATGTAAAAGATGTGTACGGAAAATAGAAAGAAATCGAAGGAAACCGAGGGAAATCGTAGTTTTAGTTTCTCAAATTTCTAGATAACTGGAATTCATCAGTATTATGTAAAATATGTGTACGGGAAATAGAAAGAAATCGAAGGAAACCGAGGGAAATCGTAGTTTTAGTTTCTCAAATTTCTAGATAACTGGAATTCATCAGTATTATGTAAAAGATGTGTGTGGAAAATAGAAAGAAATCGAAGGAAACCGAGGGAAATCATAGTTTCAGTTTCTCAAATGTCTAGATAACTGGAATTCATCAGTATTATGTAAAATATGTGTACGGAAAATAGAGAGAAATCGAAGGAAACCGAGGGAAATCGTAGTTTTAGTTTCTCAAATTTCTAGATAACTGGAATTCATCGGTATTATGTAAAAAATGTGTGCGGAAAATACAAAGAAATCGAAGGAAACCGAGGGGAATCGTAGTTTCAGTTTCTCAAGTTTCTAGATACCAAGTGTCCATCCTCGTTACACATACAAAGCGCACGAGCGTGGAATGGAAGGGAATCCTCGTTAGGTACGTATCCCCATAGACGAGGAAACGCGAGCGATGTTTAATAGCGCATCGCGATCGATAAACAGCAAGGGATTTGCAACGGGCGAAACTGTTGGGGCAGCTGCAGTTTCTCCCGTTAGTGGGTCGACGAACTTTTTGGCAAACATTAAGCAAACATTACGAATGCTGCGGGTACTTTACTTCCACGATACACCGTTTATTCGTCTCGATAAATCGGCGATGTAAACCAAACGGCGTTCCAGAAAACGAGGGGCACGGTATCCACGGCTACGTATCCCGTGTCTCTCGCTTTATTTTCCTACCTTCCTCGATATCCAATCTCGCCTTATTATTTCGCAGCGGCTCGAATAAAGATCCCAGATGGAAAACTTCACGCGCGTTTGATCTCTTCAACTTAAGATACTATTCATAAAGTCGGAATAAAGAATTCAACACCGTTGCTCCCCTCGAAGCAATAATCTATCTACAGGACAACCGAAGCAACTTTCCTGACGGTTCCTGACTTCATCCTATTGTTAGATTTCGCAGCTTTGTGTGCACGAGGCAAATGAAAAGCATTCCAGGTCAAGTGGACACAAAGAGAACGGTGGGGAGGGGGGAAAATATTTAAAGATCCGCAGGAATGGTCGCAGTGCTTCGATATTGGGGAGTAAAGGGAAGAATAGAATCAGCACAGAAACTATAAACGAAGGGGTTGGGAAATAGTGCGACGGGGAACACTTGTTGGAGAAGGGATAGAATCGATGCACGAGGTCACCAAATTCATCCTGACGCGCGTTAGAAAATTCATCGTCAACGTCAACATTATAGAATCTGGAGGCAATTAGACCGCTAGACGGATTCAGTCGTCGGAAGCTAGAAAGTCTCTGTCGACGAGCTATTGAAAATTTCGCACGCTTCTGGAGGGTGACAAAATTGGAGAGCTAGGAGGAAATCGATTTCAGGCACAATGGGCACCGTTCTCCTCAAATACAAAGCAGGTTCTACCGTTGCGAAATGCAACAGAATGGTACACGCGTGAGAATCGTTAGGAAATTGATGAATCGAATGAAGATAGGCGCGTGAAGTATTCAACGAAGAAGCTACGTCTAATAATAAATTCAAACTACTATAAAGGCTGGCATTGAAATTCTTAGACTTCTCTACTTAATTATTTACCAAGAAACTTAATCAAGATTTACTTAACAGCACCGCTAAAGTTACTATGCCTTTGCAATGCGACTACAGCGGTGAGAATAGCTTAACGAAAAAAAACCTTCCTCCCTCAACCGTCGCTTAAAATGATAATTCATGCGCGGATATGCAAAGAATACTCGGCACTGCGTTCGATTGTCTACGAATCAAGGTAGCCCGGAGGCAAAACCACGGCAAGGCCGCGTCGCGCAGGACGAGTCCATTAAACAGGATCACGCCTGCGTGATCAAAACGCTAAAGCCAACAAAAACAAACGTAACAGTCTAATCGATTTATCCCAAACTCTCGACTAAAAGAATACGAGAAGAGAACTGGAATGCAACGAAGCATCGCAAGACAGCATCGTCAGAGGCAATCGGGGCCCCGTCAAATGAGGTAACATTGGGCCACGAAACTAGATTTTGAAACGAAAATCCTCCAGCGTCTATCGCACAGCAGGTATTATCCTCGACGGCCAGCTTTAATAGCCTGCTTGAAGATGCCCGAGCATAATACCTGTTATACAATGGATGCTGCAGGAATTCTAATTGCGCGAGTCACCCCACTCGGCGGCACTCGTCCGAGAATCGAATGAATAAAGGAGCGAAGAGAGAGGAGA
This sequence comes from Andrena marginata, assembly GCA_963932335.1. NCBI lineage: Eukaryota > Metazoa > Arthropoda > Insecta > Hymenoptera > Andrenidae > Andrena > Andrena marginata. Next base: position 47,897,652 of record OZ010659.1, on the reverse strand, counting down.
TTAATAAACGGCAATGAATTCAGAGACACTACCTGAACGCTTCCCAAGAAAATTTCGATAAAACGATACGAGATCCGCAAACACATCAGACGTCCCTGGCCGATCTAGCTCGTCCAATTATCCATGAGAGCCGATGGCAGCGTGGCGAGCGATTCCTCGGGGCCACGCGCGACGATCCGCTTAAAAGCACAGCGGTGCCTTGTCTCGGATGCTTGGACCGCGAGTGACGGAGTGGAAAGCGTGGGAGGTCGGTGCCGGGCCAGGGTGTAGCAGCGTGTCGCCCGGAACAACTACCTCGAGACGGCTGGAACAGCTGGCACAGCTGGCGAGGACGCGACGCATAGCGTCGCGGGGCCAGGTCGACCGCGGACGGGGATGCTCCGGGAGAGTGGCGGGCACTAGCAGCGGGTAGCGACGGGACGCGGCGACGACGCGGCGACGAGGAAGGCCCGTCTATGACGCCTCTGACCGCGACGGGACGCCGCGATCCCATGGTCCTCGCGGCACGAATCCACAGGCGCTCTCCTCGCCGCCCCTCCCGCGCGGAAACCCCAGGGGTCGGGGGGGGGGAGAACTGGGTCACGGAGTCACCAGCCAGCCTCCTCTCCTAGGATACGCGGCGCGCGCGAGACCCTGCATCCACCCGCGTCATCGCGCAGCGGCCCACCCTACGCTCGCCCCCTGAATAACACCTTCGATGCGCGCAGCCGGCGGCCGAGACGCTTCCGATCGCTCCCGAGCGTCGCATAAAGTGCGGATCACTTCGAAGAGTGCATCTGGGGGTCGAGTATGTTTCACGCCCAACGGTAGGGCTTGGCGAGAGTGGCTTGCAATTTGAGAATTCGCAGGGGCGCGGATCGTAGGGTGGTGATGAATTTCCCCCGTGTATAAATTATCTAGCAGGCTCTTTGTTGCAAGTGGTTGGAAGGAGGGCGATAATGGAATCGACCGAGAATTTCCAAGCTGTTCAACGATTTTTAGCGATACCGTTAACCCCTGAGGACTTCAATTGAGGGCTCCGATGCGATAAGGGGACTAGCGCTCGAAAATCCGAAAAAGTATTGTCCAAACCCTAAGAAATATTGGAAAATTAAATGTTGTTAAACTGTATTTTAAAAAGTATAATGTTATAAAGCTCGTCGCGACACACATTTTTTCTATTTACAGCTTTTTATCGAATCATTAGTATTCGAGATAAAAATTATAAACAACAAAAGTTTCTTCTACCAAAATCATTATTTCTTTAAACATAAATTGAGATAACTTGAGTAGATATTACCGGATCGTTATGAGACTTGAAACATAGAACTCAGAAGACTCTAGCGAAGCCGTAGAATGTATGCACAAGTTATCGCAATTTATGTTTAAAGAAATAATGATTTTGGTGGGAGGAATTTTTTTTTGTTTATAATTTTTATCTCGAATACTAATGATTCGATAAAAAAGCTGTAAATAGAAAAAATGTGTGTCGTGACGAGCTTTATAACATTATAGTTTTTAAAATACAGTTTAACAACATTTAATTTTCCAATATTTCTTAGCGTTTGGACAATACTTTCTCGCATTTTCGAGCGCTGGTCCCCTTATTGCATCCGAGCCCTCAATTCTGTCCTGCGGTGATCCGTCTTTTGTGGATAACGCGGATAAATGAAGTGCACCGCTCTGTTGTAAATAAATCTGAGTAACTAAACGACATTCGCCGCTTTCAAACGGAGGACCGATTACCATAGAATTATACTTCTTTGAAACGTTAACTGTAATAACGAAGTATTACCTTGCACAATGAGCAGGGGCAAAGGGTGGGGACGGAAGAACAAAAGATATAGGCGTACATTGTATCGTTAATGCTGAAAGGCGAGTGTCTTCCGGCTTTTGATGCGCCGGCACAATGACGCCCGATGGAAATAATAGTTTCCAGCAAAAACTAGGCCGTTCAAGTAACACATCCAATCGAGCAATAATAATGGCAACCTTGGGGAAGAAACTAGGGCGGAGCCGACGGCGAACAGGGGATTCGGGATACGAAAATTGGGACTCCGATACGATATCGCGTGGGAGGGGGTGAAACTAGCAGTACGGTCGAGCCTCTTTCCACACCGTTGCCTTTCGCAATGGACGAATCGTTTCCTTCGGAACCGAGCAGAAGAGAATTTCCTCTCTCCTTTTACAGACAAATTTCTGCGCCGGTGTATGGTAAAAAGGTTTCGCGAGCTAGTTGGATGCGGTGGACGGAGGATAGTTAGAGGCAGTAGAAAGAAATATCTCGGGGGTCACTGAATCGTTTTAACCCACTAATCCCCGGGTCCCCTAAATTTCCATACACATGGAGGGGCCATTCTATTATTACGGATCCTGGAAATGCCTTATCACTGAATCAGGCAGGTTTTCTATTGATCGCAGAGTAGTTCCCCAGAAACTTATCAAATTAAGGGGACTAGGCGGCCGAAAAATCAATTTTTCCGAAAATACTAACTTTTCCGAATAAAATGCCGCTCGGTTTGTAGTGAAATTCGTAAAAGTGTCGATTTTGCGGCGAAAAACGTCAAGCGGCAACATATAGCGTCGCTTTTGTCCAGAAACAAAATTGCGAATGAACGGAGGTTCGGATCGACTTGAAAAATTACAGGATGTGTAAAACATACGCCATTCCCCGCGAAACCTTTGATGTGGTCCGTAAAATTTCGAGATTTTCATAAAAAAAAATATTAAAAGGTCACGGATTTTTCTTGAAAAAATCGCCGTTCCTTGGCCACCAATTTTATAATTCTGTTTTAATTTTAGTTTTTATTTGTGCCGCGAATTATTTGTTCCAAGAATCACAGCTGGAAATTGAATTTTAAGATCAATATTACAGCGAAACGATAAAGGAACGTTAAAATGTTTACCAGTCAGCACCGTCATTTTTAAAGCGCATGTATATTTCATACCAACTTTTCTTGAATCTCTATGATAACAATAAGCATTTGATAAAATGATACATCTGGATGTGCTTTAATTTTTTCACAAATACATTGAAAGGAAAGTTTTTTTTTACGCGGAAAACGATTGCCTAGTCCCCTTAAGTAGAAGTTCTCGCGGGAATATTTAAATAACCTTGCAGAAACCCAAATATTCAGGTTCGACCCCTGAATTTGACTTGAATTCTTCAAAATCGTCTTCCCTCGACGTGCATGCGCACTTTTCTCCGCGCCGCTTCCGTTCTCGCGTACAGATCTATGTACGGAAACTATGAGTACAGAATTTTTATCCCCGTTCTCTGTTTTCCAGAGAAACCTGTGACCACGGCCCCGTGCGCTTCGGTACGTAGACTCGTGGGCCAAAAACGGCAGCATCCAATCTGCGAGAGATGCGTGGGAAGGTGCCCTCTAACCGCGCCCATGCTCGTTAGAATGACGGAAAAACTGTACGACGACGCGTCTCGCTTTCCCCCCATTTTTCGTCGCTGCTCTGCACTCGAATCAATAATCCTGAACAAGGACTGGCCTTCCTTTGAACGTAGGAATTCAAAGGCCACCCCTTTTGTCTGCATTCCGATCCGTGGAAAGACTCCCGGCTTCTTTCAGCACTTCCTCTTTATAACGTAGGTACATCCTCGGAATAAATGCATCTTGATTAAAGTGAGCCGGGCTTGTACCTTAAACGATCCCTTCTTTCTCGAGCGAATTCATGCAAGGGCGGGCGAGTATATTTGAGCCCGAAGATACAAGTAAACCGTGCAATCTCGGTTTTTCCTTTCGATAAAAGTACGAAATGTTCCCCAAGGGGTTGGGACACAGTAACGGGCCAAGAAAGCAGACGCTTCTTAGACGACGATAATAAGAAAAGTAAACAATCGATTGATATATGGTATTGCGTTTTAGTTAAAATGTCCATTTAAAATGTCTTTTTCTCCGGATGGCTAACCGGTGGGACGGATTCCGGGAAATCGGATGAATTGTATGAAAAACCCCCAAAATGTCCTAAACTATAATATATTTTCTAGCCATCGACGGTCCAACATTTCAAATTTTTCAATTATTGTAGAAAATATATGAACAGAAAGATCGCACGCACTTTCGTCGAAATTTGATCATTATTTTTCGAACACCGGCCGTTTTGTTAATTTTCGTAAAAATTCAAATGTTGGATCGTCAATGCCTAGGAAATATATTATAGTTTATGAAATTTTTGAGGTTTCTGCTATAGTTCGTCCGATTTCTCGGAATCCGGCCCACCAGTTGGCCATCCGGGGAAAAAAGGATATTTTAAATGGAGACATTGCACGGCGTACGAATGATATTTTGTAAATATTATACGCTTTTCTTATAGTTCATAATATAGCGAACTAAAACACAAAACCTTATATTCATCGATTGTTTACTTTTCTTATTATCGTCGCCTAAAAATCGTCTGCTTTCTTGGCCCGTTACTGTGCCCTGACCCCTTAAGCAAGGTCTGAGACTTCGCGGAGCAATAGAAATACGCTAGAGCTCGTTTCTTTCCAAGTTTTCATTAAAAATGCAATCAGTCTGGAATGGCCCGCGTTATCGTGGTTCGCGACCGGCAACAATCAAGATCCCAGGGAACTGAGGCAACTTTCTTACGCGGCCAATAACTGTGGGTCAAGCTCCATCGCTCTTTGTTCATCGGTCGATGTTCTTGTTTGCTCATACTGATTAGGCCTAGTCTAGGTAAAGTTCAGTCGCGCAGCTTCCCTCGAATTCCGGCCCCGGTGCAAGGGGGAGCTGTAATTTCTGCCGCGTTATTCGCAACGCTGGCTGCACTCCCACCCCTCTGCTCCAAAACGTTCCATCAGCGGCTGTGCATCTCGAATCTTCCTTTTTCCCAGCATTCTGCCAGAACAGTTTTGATTTACAGTGGCCCACCGAAAACCGTTCTGTTCGCTCGCAACCATCTGCTGATCGAGCAAGAAAAAGTTCTATTTCTGGCGCGAACATAAAATTTCGCACGCCATTATTTACGTCTGCCCTTTCTCTCTCCTTGCCGATCGCCACCGCGGATGATTGGAATATCCTGTCAAGCGTGAAAACCTATCCCGCAATATTTTACTGGCCGCTACTAACAGCGGGCAGAATAATCGCGTGCGCGCATTCGGCTCTGACAATGCCGGACTCCGTTGTAAAACCCAGCATCACCGTCGGCTTCTTCCTTCGTTGAAAAGGAGCGTCGATGATCGATCGATCTAGCACCAGATACGGCGCGGGAAAGTATAGTAACAAATACTTTCTCCTCGCTAATCCCTAAAAAGAGGTTGGAACGCTAGGATATCTGGCTCTTTCACGAAGACGTGAAATGATGGTCGATTCCCTCGAAAATTAATCATTCCACATTCTTGGTTAATCTGCGAGGGGTCGAACAAATCATAAATATAAAAAATACAAAAATTATTATTCTAAAAAGAATTTCATGTAATCGTATTACATATCTGACCCCACAAATCAAAATTTTAATTAAAGTATTTGCATAATGAAATATAATTCTATTGAAAAATAAGAAATTTAAAGTAATTTAAAGTGACAATATTACATCTTTGACTCCATAAATCAAAATTTGAATTAAACTATTTACCTACATAATGAAATATAATTCTATTAAAAAATTAGAAATTTAAAGTAATTCAAAAGTAATTTAAAGTAACAATATTACATCTTTAACCCCATAAATCAAAAATTGAATTAAATTATTTACTTACAGAATGAAATATAATTCAATTAAAAAATAACAAATTTAAAAGAATTCAAAAGTTATTTAAAGTGACAATATTACATCTTTGACACCATAAATCAAAATTTGAATTAACTATTTACCTACATAATGAAATATAATTCAATTAAAAAATAACAAATTTAAAGGAATTCAAAAGTAATTTAAAGTAACAATATTACATCTTTAACCCCATAAATCAAAAATTGAATTAAACTATTTACTTACAGAATGAAATATAATTCAATTAAAAAATAACAAATTTAAAAGAATTCAAAAGCTATTTAAAGTGACAATATTACATCTTTAACCCCATAAATCAAAATTTGAATTAAACTATTTACCTACATAATGAAATATAATTCAATTAAAAAATAACAAATTTAAAGGAATTCAAAAGTAATTTAAAGTAACAATATTACATCTTTAACCCCATAAATCAAAAATTGAATTAAACTATTTACTTACAGAATGAAATATAATTCAATTAAAAAATAACAAATTTAAAAGAATTCAAAAGCTATTTAAAGTGACAATATTACATCTTTAACCCCATAAATCAAAATTTGAATTAAACTATTTACCTACATAATGAAATATAATTCAATTAAAAAATAACAAATTTAAAGGAATTCAAAAGTAATTTAAAGTAACAATATTACATCTTTAACCCCATAAATCAAAAATTGAATTAAACTATTTACTTACAGAATGAAATATAATTCAATTAAAAAATAACAAATTTAAAAGAATTCAAAAGTTATTTAAAGTGACAATATTACATCTTTAACCCCATAAATCAAAATTTGAATTAAACTATTTACCTACATAATGAAATATAATTCAATTAAAAAATAACAAATTTAAAGGAATTCAAAAGTAATTTAAAGTAACAATATTACATCTTTAACCCCATAAATCAAAAATTGAATTAAACTATTTACTTACAGAATGAAATATAATTCAATTAAAAAATAACAAATTTAAAAGAATTCAAAAGTTATTTAAAGTGACAATATTACATCTTTGACTCCATAAATCAAAATTTGAATTAAACTATTTACTTACAGAATGAAATATAATTCAATTAAAAAAGAACAAATTTAAAGGAATTCAAAATTTATTTAAAGTGACAATATTACATCTTTAACCCCATAAATCAAAATTTGAATTAAACTATTTACCTACATAATGAAATATAATTCAATTAAAAAATAACAAATTTAAAGGAATTCAAGAGTTATTTAAAGTGACAATATTACATCTTTAACCCCATAAATCAAAACTTTAATTAAACTATGTACCTACATAACGAAATATAATTCAATTAAAAAATAACAAATTTAAAGGAATTCAAGAGTTATTTAAAGTGACAATATTACATCTTTGACACCACAAACCAAAACTTTAATTAAACAATTTACGTACTAAAATATAATTAAATTCAAAAATCGAAAATTTAAAAGAATTCACTGAATTAATAAAATAATTAAATATTACTCCCGGTGGTATTCTTATTAACCCTAAAAAAAATGTTGGGTAAAAAACGTTTTATCAATCAGGATTCCACCATCGTTAACGTGTGAACGGTCTGAACACGATTAAGAAGAATCTAGTCCAGCGAATGTCCAGTTGATTATGCGACAGCCCGTGCGAGGATGCGCGACAACGCCGAGTGTCTTAGGCAAGCCGCGTAATGGATACGCATAATAATTGGGGGGGGGGGGGGGAGAGAGAGGCTTAATTAACATCGTTCGCGTGGAGTTTGGAGGCGACGCGACAAGTTTCGCCAGCGGCTGGCCGTCGTAGTAACAAGTATGATGGAGGCGGCAAGAACCCAGCCGCGACATGTGTATTCGACCCCGTGCAAGCGCACTGCCCGATGGGGGAAAGAAGCAAAAAAAAAAAATAGCACATCTGCGAAAGAAAACACGCGGTCCTCGAGCAGATGAAGCGCGTTCCAGGCCAGCCGCGAGCAGATACACTTTCTGCGCGATTAATTACGTGACAATTATTCCGTACGGCCGTACGTGTCGGCGTGGATTTATCGGCCGCGCGGTTGCAATTAAGATATAATTCGATTCGAGGTCCGCGAAGTTTCATGCAAATCTCAATCCTCGTTCATCCTCCTCGCGTAACATTTAGGCGTGTACGCGGTTCACGCGCAAGTAAGTTCCGATCGATGTTCAGTCGCCGTTGGAAAAGATGCACGAGGTTTCTTCGTGATCCGCGTTATCGCGCGCCCCGCTAATGATTCACATCCATTCCGAACGGGACGTTTTTAAACCGCGGGCATCCGACGGGTTACACTGCGACGGATTCGCGATGCTAGAACAGTCTGGCTTGTAATTAATCGACTGGTCCGGGAGCCTCAATGATTTTAGATAAGTTTCGCTGCCTCGGTGAATAATTATGCAGATATATAGCTAGCGAAAACCGATTTACGGTGGATAAAGTACACTCTGCGACAGCTTAATGGTGACTATGCATGGAGCGACATGTGCGCTCATCGCTTTTCACACCGCTTCTTAACGAACCGAATATTCTTCGCTTTAGCCCACTTTTTTCTGTATATAACGATTTCGCGCTAATCGATTTAGTATTACGAAGCCCCCATCCCATGCAGAACAAAGTCGTTCGATGTGTTTGAAGCGTCGTTTAACTCGAATGAGTGTGCAGGTTTTAGGGGAAACACCACTGTGACGGCCGGAAAAGTAAGCCATTTTTAAGATTTCTTTCAGGAATAATTTACAGTTTTCGTAGAAAATTTTTATTACTTTAGTACGCTGCCTTAAAAGACTGTTCGAAAAAAAATAATAAATAGAAAAACATCCATGAAGCTTAATATATTAATTAATCTTTTAGACCTCCTCGCGCGAGCTGGTCGAATGTGCAAGTAATTAACTATGGAACAGCAGGTCCGAAACCAATTTCATTTTTTTTTTTTTTTTTATAAACTATACGAGTGTAGTTTCCGTTGCACGTCCGGATTCTTTGATTGAAAACAAATTTTTTGAAATACGCTCGAAAAACTGTCCATCTTGTTCGCGGATATTCGAAACTTTTCTCCTAAAGCGCACCATTTTTATAAAAATAATTTGTTTAAAAAAAACCGGTACACACAACGAAAACCACACTCATATAGATTATTAAAAAAAAATGAAATTTGATTTCGGACTTGCTGTTCCATAGTATTAATTAGTCTAGAAGATTAATTAATACATTAAAATTTATGGATGATTTTCTATTTATTTTTTTTGTGTAGTCTTTTAAGATAGCGTGTTAAAGGTAAGTAATAAAAATTTTCTACGAAAACTGTAAATTATTTCTGAAAAAAATTCTTAAAAATGGCTTACTTTTCCCGCCATCACAGCGATGTTCCCCCTTAATAAGCTGAGTGACGTCGATTTTGGCAGTTTCCAAATTTTCTGGAAAGCGTCCAGAGTTAGACGGGAGCTTTAACCGACTTGGGGGGACATTTTTCAAAAGTTTCCGCCTCTCAAAGTGCTGAGCAGAGATTTGTCTCGAAGGAAGATGACCGAAAGGGAGACTCTTCTGTTTATCTTTATTACCTCAGTGGCGCGCCCAAAGGAGGTGCCAAGGGACCCTAGCCTAGCACCCTCCAAAGAAAGAGGAAAAAGGAGATTAATGGTAACCACGACTGAAATAATTTAAAAGCTTCGTAGCAAGAAAGGAAGACTGGCTTTTATTCTTCAAATAATTGTTATAATCACCTAATGAATTTTCTTAAATTTGCATTAAAAATATTTTTAACCGTTCAACTCGGCTCCCACAAGATTAAATCCTGAGTGCCAGACAGAATTACCTTATCGCGCAGAATGAGAGAAAGAGAGAGACACTCTCTCTCGCTCTCTCTCTCTCTCTCTCTCTCTCTCTCTCTCATTCCTCGCGGCAACAGCGGAAGAAGTGGAGGGGCTAGTGATCACCCAGTTTCGAGCCAGAGACCCCGTCCTTCCTTTCCGAGAATCACTTTACACTTTGAAAATGTCCAGAAAGGCGTGATCTCGCAATTACTTCGAAACGCGACTCGAGGGAAACGCGGCGATTTCCGCGGCCGCCGATCGCTCCGAGGCACGCGAGCGAATCTGGGGGGTCGGTGCAACGACGAAGACTCTCTTCGACTTAACGTTATGTGGGCTAAACAACGGGTTAAGACTCCGGCTAGGGGTTGCCCTTTTTTTTCTCTTTTTCGCCTTGCCGGCGTGGCAACTCAATTTGCGCGGCTCTCGAAGGGTTCAAGCTTCGGGGCCAGGGAAATAGAAGGCTTCCGTCGAAGCGGCGGGTGTTCCGGGAGAGGATGACGGTACGCACCCGGGCGGCGTGTGTGTGCGCGACGGGTAGCGGGCGAAGCCTATCGATTTGCTCTCACGCCAGGCGAGATGGACGAACGAGAGACCAGAGCGAAATAGAACCACCAACTTCCGCATTCCACCGCGAGCCGACTTTACGAGCTCCGCCGAAACCACGCGCGCAGTGGACGAGGCTTTATCGTTGCGAAAAGGGGAGGCACGAGCGGAAGGAGAAAGGGGGGGGGGAGAGGAGGCGAAATGGCACATTTTGTGCCCTTTAACCACCGTTTTCGTTTGTCCAGCCGGCGTCACGAGAGCGGATATGTATGTGCTTGGGCTGCTGGGGCGGAGAAGGCGGAGCTCTGCTATTTCAACTTGAACCGCGATGAGAATGGTGGACCGTACGAACGACGACGAAAGGATTAGCGTGGATTTTAATACGTCGATGGAATCTCGATGGAAATGAGTTTCACGCGTGGAGGCGTCGGGGACGTCGAAAAGGGACGCGGATCGTGTACGCGGAACTTATTATAAGCCGTAAAAAGAGAAAGTAAACGGAATCGGAGAAAGCTAAACGAAGAAATAATTTGCCAGAAGATTGAAGCGGGAAAACGGGCAATGATGTATGACGCGGTTTCCGACCTACGCCAAGCGAGGGTCACGTAAGTAATTAACGGGGAGGCGGGTTGATATCCACCGGAGATGTTAAATGAAAACGAAAGGAAGATCAAGGTGAACGAAGACCGCGAATTCGTGAGCGACGGGAATATTTCCATGAATTGCAGTTTGTTAACGTGCGCGTTATGATTACGCGGGAAAGTTCAACGCGAACAATGTTTGTGAAATTAAATTCATCGTAGAATCTACCGTTGAATTCGTGTACACGACGGAATAGAATCTTTCTTCCCTATTTACGGCCGCAAGGGACTAATAAACCAGCTCAGCGTGTTCTCCGCTTAAAATTAGGCACAAGTAACCGGTACAATGCAAGGTGACAGAGAAAAATTGAAATCGTGTAAAAGATGGACGTAGGCGATTCAACGTGCAAATTATTGAACCCTTTACAGTCAAAGTACGCCTCTCAAGTACCTACACAGAAGTTTAACTCAACGTTACATTTCATTCGCGAGTTGTAATGTAAACGGATAAAAGGTAACGCCACGACGATGGGCCAAAAGTGGTAGGATAACTTTGGACTTTATTAAAAATTGTAACAGAAGGTTCTTATGACATGTATAAAAAAGAACAGAATAATATTTTTTTCAAATTTTTTTAACCAAAACGTCACAGTCGATACGTATTTTCCATTTGGAGTCACGAAGCTTTTCCAAAAAGTCACGAAGCTTTGTAATCTACACACTAAATACTGGAGAAGTACCTAAGATTTCGAAAAAATATTGATTTTTTTAAGAAATCGCGAACATTGAAAACAATTCTTTTTTGTTAGCAGCTTTCTTATAGAAATCTTAATTACAAAACGAGTTTTCAATATTTTGCAAAAATCATGGGTACCCATTTCTCTAGTATTTACAACGTAGATTACAAAACTTTGTCTTTTTGTTCTGGGTCCAACGGAATGGGCGTGATTTTTGTATTAAAAAAGATCTGTGAAAAAATTTCTTTATATTAGAAGAACCTTACCTATGTTACATTTTTAATAACGTTCATAATTTCTTTTTAAAATCTCCAAAGTTATGCTACCTAAAATTTCATTAACAAATCCATAAAGGGAAGGTCTCCGTCAATCGCAAAGCTAATTCAACCCTTACAGACGAAGAGTGCGTGGCCAATTTTGACCCACAATATCATTCAAACACATTCTATGATAACCTTTACATTAAATTTGAATCTTATTATAATCTAAACAGCTTATCTTTAAATGCAACGAATAATGATATATAATCAAAATGGTCAAAATGGACCCGCTAGCCGGAAGGCAGAGTGAGAATCACAGATATACAGTGAGTAAAAAAAGCATTGGCTCACTTTTTAAAATCGCATAACTTTTTTAGAATTGGTCCAAACGACATGAGTTTTTTTTAGAAGGTAGAAGGAATACTTTGCTAAGTGACGTGTTTCGTAGTTTTGAAAAAAAATGCAATTTGTCGGAATAGCAAAAAAACATAGAAAGGGCAGTTTTTTCAACTTTTTTTTCTGAGCCTGTAATGAAAATTCAAAAAACCCGTTTGTAAATTTAAGTAAGCTGTATACATCCTGAAAGTTCGTCAAAATCGGTTAACGGTGCTCTGAGTTACAAACGTTTAAAGATCGCAGAATAAGGTCGAAAATCGCGAAATTCCCGAAATCAAGCGATTTTCGACCTTATTCTGCGATCTTTAAACGTTTGTAACTCAGAGCACCGTTAACCGATTTTGATGAAATTTTCAGCATGTATACAGCTTACTTAAATTTACAAACGGGTTTTTTTGAATTTTCATTACAGGCTCAGAAAAAAAAGTTGAAAAAACTGCCCTTTCTATGTTTTTTTGCTATTCCGACAAATTGCATTTTTTTCAAAACTACGAAACACGTCACTTAGCAAAGTAATCCTTCTACCTTCTAAAAAAAACTCATGTCGTTTGGACCAATTCTAAAAAAGTTATGCGATTTTAAAAAGTGTGCCAATACTTTTTTTACTCACTGTACATATTGTGACGAGGCGATTGTTTACTCACTTTTGCAGTCTGCGGCTCGATGTCGGTAAGCCGTTGCGCGCGAGGCCTCTCTTGAGCCGGTCCTGGCATCCTTTGCAACCTCTCCGTGGACGAGGACGAGGATGACGAGGATCCAGGCCTCTGGCCTGGTTTGCCACGCGCCAGGATGACGGCAGGATTTTACTTTCCCCCGGATCGAACCATTATTCCTCTTTGCGCGTCCGCCTGCAGCAAGAAAAACAATTTCCACGGTACTCAGACGTCTTTATTGCCCGGCACTTTTATAACCGGGCGAAATATTAAATCGCGCGTGTGGAGCGCGTAAGCAACGAATAGCAGATGCTCGTAAATCTGCCGCGGACAAGTTACATGGCGGCAAACGCCGATTAAGACAGTGTGGGGGGGGGGGGGGAGGGGGGGAGGAACTTCTTTCGCGAACTTTCATCCGAGCCTCTTGAGAAGATTCGACGGACGTTAGCGAGCCCTCCCTATATTCGACTTTTTCATAGAACCCGATGATTCACTTTCGAGGACCGATCCCAATTTATTCAAACACACCGAGGAAGAGGAGAATAATAGAGGGCCACAGATTTTTCCCTCCTATATCTCGGCCGCGAACCAATTACAGCCTAATCCCCCGATGGATTCTTGATTAGTTAATAGAATCCCGGATACTCGCGTATTTTCAGCGAATCGAACCTTTGAATATTTCACGAATTAATCGGGACGCTTCCATCTCCACTATTTCAGTCGCTAAGAACGCATTCCCTTCCGTTTGTACGCGCCGGTGGATCGTTTGGCAGGAGTTCAGATAACGAATTCAGCGTCGAGTACAATAGGCCGGGTACTCGGATTTCGCCCGGACAAACGAAGCCTTACTGGGATCCCACCGACTTCTTTCGTCATCGTCATCTCTGAGAACAATCTGCCAAGGTGTTTCATTATTCCCCGAGAACAACACCTTCCGCCGAAGTTCAAGTGAATCATTATTAACCGCGCGCGGCGGCTCGTAGGCCGCGGCAAGGCCGGCGGTTTTAAAGCGGCGGAGAATTCACCTGACCGCCTTCTTCTCGGCAAACAGCTCGATCCGTTGGGCCGCGGGTCCCGGCGAAACTTTCATCCAGCCCCGGAGTACCCTCGATACGCGGGGATAACATCGGCCGAGTCACGGGGCATCCATGAAAATTAATTACCGCCGGTATTTTCACTTTTCTTTGTCCGGTCTCGCCGAATCGACTACCTTGACCAACGGTATCGCGGTTTTCTCTTTTGAATCGGGGAACAGGTTCGAGGATTACGTTCTGCGAGTACGGGCCGTATGACTCTGGTCGCCTTAAAATATCCCGCGCCTTGAAATATCCGCGAATACAATTTTCGCAAAATCGCGGCTGGAATTATCGAAAAATTGAGAATCGTTAATAGATGGTAGGGGGAGGGGGAGTCAGTGGAGGTGAATAATCGCTTCATCGCGGATTGGGATCGATGACCTGTGATTATAGTTGTGGTGGTAACGGAGAAGATCGTTCCTCTTAACGGAGAGAAAATTATTATTTCGATTTCAGGGGGACATGCCACGTTGAACGCCGAGGAGATAAAGGCGCGGAAAGAAATGGAGCTCGTATGAAATAGCGTAATAAAATTAGCGTCGGATATTCACACCGATGTGTAATTACGCTATCCACAGGAAGTGTTATACAATTACACTAATCCCTGCAGTTACTAACTTTCGAAAGCAATTAAGATAGCGGCTTGAAAGTAAAACGCGAGCGGTGTAAAAAAAAAAAGAATTCAATCCCCCGTTACTTTTTCCAGCGATTTCTCGTGTCCATTACAACTTCCCGCCCCGTCGAGGTTTCGGGGCAAAGAAATGTCCGCGCGCGCGCGAACGTTTGTTGTGTACAAGCTCGAATGGAAAAATTCCGCGAACGTTCGGGTATTTACTGGACGCGATCAGATCGAGGGGTTACAGTCGACAGACGCTGTCCGGTATTTATGGGGAGCCTCGACGTCGAATCGGGCCACCTCGTTCGACGGTTAATTAACAAACGTTCTTTCACGGAGAAATGTTTTTCATGGTAAAGAGCACATCCGGCTGCGCTGTTCGCCAGCGAAACCGTCAGTCGACTCCTTCTTTTCCTTCCTCTCCCTTTCCCCGCCCTTTTGTCTTTTTCTTCTTTTTTTTTACTCAACTTCAACGGCGAGCGGGTACCCGCGCAGTAGTACGGTCGAGGAGCGACGAAAATAAAAGTGTAACAAAGCCGCAAGTAAAAAGGCTACGCCACATCCGCTGTCATGCGTCTTAAATGTTCACGCGCGGGGCTTAGATCGAGTTAATTAAAACGGCATCGTGGAAAAGAATCGGCCGCGGAAGTGGAGGGCCTCTCTATCGACGGAGAAACGTGTCAGTGACATTCTATTTCGCGATAATGAGCGAGTCTTTTAAAAAAAAAACGTACCGAGAACTGGTCGATAAGGAGAACTGGAAACTCTAGGTTAACGTAGATAAAATTATTAACGCCGCCGCTACTCTACTTCGGTGACCCCCTTAAACCACTCAACTACTTGTACAAATTGAATAAGAAATAGAGATTCGAGCGGTGGCAGATTAAAATTAATGGAACTCGAGACTTTCTTTCCTCCTGCGCCGCCGCGCTTTCTTTGCAGCTTGGGTTTTACGAAGGAGCCGTCCTTTGATAGCGGATTCGATCAATAAATTCGAAACCCTAGAAGTTAATTCGACCCGTGTGTGTTTGGGCTTCGGTGTCGCGTGAGTCAAAACCGAATAATGTTCGGCGAGATGTATCTGCAATTCATTTCGCACGGTGTGAAACTTCCTATCAAGCTGCCGAAGGTATTATTCCAGCCGAATCTATAAAAGAACATCACACGCCGCTCGAATTTCGACCGTATCGCGCAAGCCCAGTCCCCACTGACGCGACGGATAAGACGATACCACGAAAGACCCGGATAACTCGGCGTGCGAACGGAGCGCCGGCGATCCAGTTAAATAATTTCACGAAGTCGTTGACACGCCGCTTGATAAAGCTTAACGAGCCTGATAGAGGCGAGTCAAGGTGGAGTGTGTTCTTTTTTCAATAGGGAGACGATTACGTCGTTCCGATAACTTTACTATGCCAAGGTTACTATCTTACATCGCGTGGCTGCAGCCTGGAATGCGAATGCTGTGTCGGCGTAGAGCCGTTTTCTTTCACGAATTCCCGCCTTTGCGTATTGTTATTCCCGCCGTGATGTTCCAACGCGCGCAACCACGTCCATTGCTTAATTACAACCCGCGCGGATTGTTTTTCTCTATTCCGGTTGTGCAACGTATACAATGAAAACTTAATTAAGCATCGTGCACACGAGAAGCCCTTATCGTATTACGCGCGCTTCAATTCCAGCATTGTAACTGAATTCTCGTGTCTTTCCTAATTCCCCCCCCCCCCCCCCCACACGTATTTCGTTCTGTGCACGCGCGGCAAATCGCTATTATTTACACTCCGCCCAGCCCGCTTTCTCCCCTGTCACGGGTTTTAATCGAAGCGATGCTAAAATTCCGCGCTCTATAACGCACTTGCGACAGAATCGTCGCTCCCTCGAGATCTCGTTATCTAATACAGGAACTGTAAACGCGAAAGCTTTCGTCGTGGTGTAGTAGTCCACCGATCGTTCCGTTCCTGTCCCGTCGATTCCACTTTTAGAAACGTAGCCCGACAGCAGTATCGAGGAAGCTCGATAATAATTATCGCCCACTCTAAATTACTGCGGGTATAACAGGTGCAGTTAGGACGTTAATGGCGCGGGCCGCCGATAAGTCGAGAATTTTTCAATCGAATTCTTGTAGCGGTGCAATTGTTTCGATTAGATAGCAACGCGGGCCCACTCGCGACGGGTAATTTTCACGAGCAGCGGAGTTCGTGAAATTTTGAGGTTATAAGGTCCGCGGAGGGGCGGCTAAAGGCTTCCGACGATTCGTTACACGCGGTGCTGCGGGACACTGGGTTAGGTGCAATGAACTTTGCCGCACAAAATTGCGTCGCGGTAATGGGCCAAATAAACAAGGTACGGGGCGTATTTACATCGGCACGATCGCTGTATAGATAGTGCGGGCTACGAGGGAAATATGTATATCGAGCGGGCAAGGGAGCGAGAGGAAACGAACAGCTGGAATATCGACTCTCACCTGAAGCCACGAACGAGGGAAGTAACGGCGGTTATGTCAGGGGAACGACAATACCGATAATTCTCTCTCCTGGCGCATCGTACTAGACTAGGAAAGCCCTTTTACATCCTCCGCCATTTACTGCACCGTTACACGCACACTCACGTACACACGACGAACTACAGAGAGACAGTGGGAAAGAGAGAGAAAGAGAGAGAGAGAGAGGTTGGGAGCAGAGGGAATATTTATATGGATGCTAAAAGGGATTAAACATACTTACTAACGAGCGAGGCGGTAGGTATGGAAAAGACATGCGAAAAGGAGATCGGTCATTTCGATTCGTTTCGCGCGCCGATCGTAGCCGAGTGCAAATAAGGCCACGTAAGGGGCACCGGAACGGCACTTGCATACTAACAAGCGGGAAGCTGACTCTTCCCTTGCCCTGTGTATATTAATATACGTTAAGCCGCGTGCAGACGCGCCTTTACAATGGTGTATATGTGCGTTACGTACTTGGATATATCACCACTCCCCCGAAGTTGAGGATCCCTGCCCCAGCGGCGACAGAGACAGGGGGTTACGTGTGAGAAAGAGGGAATTAGGCAGAGTAAGAAAGAGAGGTTTCACCACGAAGAAAAACACACGTCTGCCGGAACGCGAGCCATGTTTGACCGTGGCTAATTACACCGCCGTACTAGCGGGGCCGATACGGGAATCTCGTTGACAGCTCGACCGTACCATCGCCTTCGTTCTCGTACGCGCTCCTCACTCGGTTCGCGACGAAGTTAACCTTCATTCACGAGCTACGACGAAACGCTGTTTTCGATGCGCTGTCAGCCCGACCTGCCTAACCTGACCCTCGCGTCTTGACTGGGGGAGCACTGCATACTACGCATCTCGTGCGCAACTACGCTTGCGCAGCATTCTGCCGGTTACGCTAGCCTAGCGCGGGAATATTTGACGTTAGCAAGCCTGAGTTCCTACTTATTCGTCGATACCATTGAAAATCTATTGTAATAATCCTGGAAAGCATTATGTCAGAGTAAACTGTCGGATAAGATAGCAACGTGACTATACGAAGGTGTTTCTTTTCGATTTAAAGACGGATAGCAGGATGGTTATCGGTAAAGAATAAAAACATTTTATCGTATTCTGGTAATGTGCGTGTATTTTATCGACGGTTTAATTATTTTCGGATAATGTATAGTTGTCATGTATCAGTGGCAACAGTTTAACCATAAGAGCAGCCTCCGCCTGGTGCGAATTCTCCACTTTCAGCATTGAAAGGCAGTCCTCCTTGAACTCGACGTTTAAACTGTGTCTAATTATATTTGTCAATGCCGTGGCGAGCACCTGACATGATTTGTAATCATTGTCCAATGGAATATGATTATTGTACAACACTTTTTCGCCGCAGTGGTACGTGAACTTTGTATGGGGATTTAATCGTTGCAGTAGAATTATTTCGTTAATTATCAACTTTGCGAACTCCTCCGTGTCACGCGATACTAATTTGTGCTACAAAGTGGGGGGGGTGGGGAGGGGGAGATATTAGTTTAATTGAATGTTTATATTTTAACGATACAAATGAGGTTATTTATAACCAAGATTAGGTTAGTGTCCTTCGTGCCAAGTTACGCACCTCCAATTGGTACGATAAATAATTCTTTTGATGAGGAAAACTGATAAGGTCCTTATCATTTGTGGTCTTAGTTAATGACAATTGGTTACGCTCGTAACGTAAGCCCATAGTGCTCTGACAATCGCTATGTTCGTTCCTTGAGTGTATTGTGGCGATCAGTGAACTTTTGAAATGCTCACGCGCGGGAACAAGGTCTTTGAAAATATCGTTCGAAAAGCGCAAGATACTGCTCGTGGATTGCCCGTAATTCGTAATTTGCACGGTGCCTTCTTTCGACAACGTAACGTCCACGTGACTGTACCTCGGCTTCCTACGCGAACCTTTCGAGTTCCATTCTTCAAACGCCTGCAATATCTGTTTTTTCACGTAATCAACAGCTACTCAGAAAATATACCCCGTGTCGGATAACAAACCTGTCGTAAATCATCGACAGAACCTCAAACTAACAAAGACAAGGTTAAAAGACTAAAAGGTCTCTTTGAACCTCGTTGAATTTTCAACACCCCCCCGTTATTTGACTAATTATAATTGCCTGAATTTATTCACTGATTACTCTGTGTTATCATACCGAATCTTACTTTCTTAACGGTGCCCGCGAGCAAATTTATCTCGAGTGCAGTTTCATCCATAGCGTCGGAGGAATGGATGTTAAAACTACCAGCACCTGTGGGACCCTGACCTCTAGGTGGCGAGGATGATACTGAAAGGTTCTACCCTACCGATACAACGGACCTTCGCCGGTGTAGAAACCAACAGCGGAGCTCGGAGGTGGTGCGCGGTGTCGGTATACGAAATACGAATTGCCCCGTGTTTCGCCATGGTGCACCTGCCCGAGCGGAAGTAAAAAAATCCATGCATAAGAGGTGACAATAGTTCGCTGGGTTGTGATCGATTAAGGCCGATCGTTTTCGGGCGAGAGTCGGGCGTAAACAGTGCCGCGTGGTGTTCCTTCTCGTTGAATTGTGAAGCACAAGCCTGCCGAATGACAGAACAGGAACCGAAAGGCGAACCTAACCTCAGTGAGGAGCGTGCCACTCCACCGCGACGGATTCGTCACCGGTAAGTTCTCTGCTATGTATAAAGCGGCGATTTTATTCTCATTATCCCCGTCGAGGAACGTTCGATAGGTTATAGAAAGAGATTATTTCGGCTCATGATCCGTGTACATCGGTTGGTAACGCGTGCTCCTTGGATACACCGCACGCTTTTCCGCGAACCAATCGAAACGACCCGTACGTCGCCTGACTCGGCAATCAGCCAATCGGAGCGCTCTGTCAATTTTTTGATTGCCTCGTGCTCTAAGGCCTCGTGTGAAAATCCATAGAGTCCGCGGCCGCTAAATATATGTAAATAATTGATATATAGGGGAAAAAAAAAATCTTCGCTGCTCGCGAGTCGGGATCGTGCGACGTAATAACTTTTCATAGTAGAAGATGAGGCATTACTTTCGACCGGAGATAAAGAATTCTATTTCCTGCTTAAATCTACCGAACCTGCGGAATATCGTGTATGCGCGACGCGTCGTAGTAATTCAGATTCGTTATGGGAGAATTTATTCTTAAATCCATTTCTTCGTCGATGTCTGTTTCCTTAATACTTGTTAACGCATGATTTAATTAACGTTAGTTTTAGCTTCGTAACATTGTTCACGGGTAGTGAATAATATCCTTGCACAATGGTATCCCTTATCCAGGCGCAATGATCATGTTTTTGTAGAAAATTATCTTCCTCCTTCCACTATGTTCTGTGTTATCTGTTCCTCTTTCGTTACTAAGTGTTAGTACACCTATCGTTGATATTGTTTTTCTACGTTACTACATGGTTTCCATTCGGCATTGTCAGTGACGGAATTGAATTGAAAGAGGGGGAAATGTAATCATCTATTCGGATCGGAACTTCGAGCAACGCCCGTACACAAAACATACATATATTATGACGAAGAATCATGTTTGCTTCGCGGGTTACCGCGCCAATATAACATGTGTTGCTTATTTTAATCGCAATATATGCGTCGTCAGTTATGCAATCCGAGAGATATAATGCACTTATCAGCGAGTGATGTACACGAGTTTATCTACGAAATTTAAGATAATTGACACGATTGATTGATATTTCAATCACTTTCTTCTTTTTATCACTGCACGATTATATCCGAACGTAATTTATATTCTCGATTTTGACACCAACGGCGTACGAACGACGTTAGTATTTTATTTTTGTTTTTAACTTTGACATATCTAATTTCCAAAATTCCTTGTAACACATCGAGGTTGATTTAAATAGTTGAACTGTCTATTTCCAAAAGTAAATGAATATTTAAGCTCGAAAGCTACTGAATAAAAGAATTAGTACAAATGTTAACGTCCCTATGACCATTGTTTGCGGAAACTCGCTTAGAAGTCGTGTTCGATACACTTTCCACCGCCGTCGATCACCTTTTAGCACGTGCTGACAATCTTATCGTGCCTAGGCCAGAACGCCCGTACGATAATTATTATCACGAGATATTAATGAATTTCAAGGCGATCTAATATATTTCCTTAGTTATGGAAATGTTACATAATTGACGAGAACTGATTGTCCTTAGCAACGTTCCGTTTAAATAAATATCGTTGCCAGTGTGGATTTTGCATTAATTACAGGAGATAATTAGATTCCCATTTCAAACTAAATACGCGAGAAAATCGAAGCTAACAGAGTGATGAATATGTAGCGACATTTTTTTCAATAAACATGCATCTTTTTGTCGCTACATTTAGGTATATTGCACATGACATTTTTAATAGTTTTCCTTGTTGATTAACAGGGAAGCTTTTTCAAGGAACTCGCTCATGAGACGATCATAAACGTAACGAGTATTCCCTGTTTATGTTTGATTATAATATTTCGCACGGTTTCTCGACATCGTAGACTAAGTAGGGCTGCTTATGCAACTGTATATATCAATTGAGAAGAGATAGCGAACGTGTCTCAAAATCGTATTGTAGGAACTTTATCACGCCTAAATGCACAGAGTTCCATTTTTATTTTGCATATTGAAATTATATGGCTCATGCAATTAGGTACGTTATCGCATTTGTCAGTGGAATTGCGTAGGACATTGAAAAATATCGAAAATAATAATAATAATAAAGCGATTATTGCTACTCGTATTTTACAGTACTTTTTCATATGGAAACATTTCGATGCTTTTAACGAAGGCGCCAATTTATCGGCTTTTCTTTTTAACCGACTTCAAAAAGGAGGAGGTTATAGATTCGACCCATATGTATTTCTTTTTTGATTTTTATGTTTGTACCAGCATAACTCCTCAGCTTATGGGCCGATTTTGATGATCTTTTTTTTTACTCGAAAGAGAGCGATGCCTCGGTATTCCAATCCTAGACTGTAGCAATATTGAAACAATAGTTTGCCAGTTCTGGTTAATAATAAAGACTATTGTCACCTAATTATTATTATTTTATGTACGTACGCGCATATCTCCTAAGCATATTGTGTCAATAAATATAAAACTAAAAAGTTAAAAATAAAAAAATTTAAAAACAATTAAAATCGACTTAAAAAAAATAAAAACGCACTATAAAGTAAAAAATAATTTGTTCCCTTATTTAATTTACGAGTCTCATATTTTTTAAGTCGACGCCTCATAATTTGCACTGTGTATATCTGGCGACGACTTAAAAAATATGAGAGTCGTAGATTAAATAAGGGAAAAATTACTTTTTTCATTTTAGTTCGTTTTTTTTAAGTCGGTCTTAACTTTTTTTTAATATTCTTTTATTGTTTGTGCTTTTGTTTGCCCCTTTTAAAACTAGGTAAGCAAATCTTTGGACTTAGAATATTGAAAACATACAAAAATAAATAGGCCCCAGTTATTGGCCCCGAGAAGCTTGAAGCACCAGAAACTACTAACATCTTGGTACACCTAGTACAAACATCATAGCACCCAACTCTGGTTCCCAGTAAATCCAATTTCAGTTCATACTCGAGACCATTTTTTAATTATAGAAAATCCAGGAATAGTTCGATAATGAAAAAGAAACTTGATATAGAGATGTCCAAAAAATTCTACGACATCTCTCATTTGCAGTGATAATTTTTCCCGCGTCGGGAACAATTCCCTCTAGGACACGTGAAAGGGGCACACCGTGTTCCACTCGTTTCTAAATACATGTAGCACACGCAGAAACGTCTGTAGCCTCGAGCCATCAGATACGCCGCGGTGTTTGTTGATAACCGAGGACCGCGGTCTCCGAACAGCTTCGATTCGTGGCCCAATATCGTACGATCCTTCGTAAAAGTCACGAATCGAGCACGCGGCAGCCGCGACGATCAAGAACGGAATAGTTCGACCTCTTCGTTACGGTGATTATCGCGCGAGCGTTCGGTATCGTTCTGATAAACGGACCATCGTCTCTGATCGGGAGACAACAATAAACTGTTTCGATCGAGACACTCGCAGAGCAGTAAATAAGCATGCAAGCGAACCGTAAACCATAAAATACACCGCAGTATCGTCCGAAACGGGTTTACAAAACATTTAACCTGCCCGGGTTATCGGCGAAATATCGCCAGCGAGAGATCGATCCAGGGATAACAGGATCGCGCGAAACGGGCACGGGATTGTCTACGTACAGTCGCAATTAGAACTCACTTCGAGATATACCTGGGTCACTTACGGTATCACTTAGCCGCGCGAGCAACAAATACACTGCACATAATATGTGTTATGTAAGATCGTACGTAGGATCGTGTCAACTATACAATTTGATACACATGGACGTGACCGTGGCGTGTGAACGACGATACGCGCGTCCTTCCTCCTCGTGATAATAACCACGTTAAACCGTGCCGCGAGAAAGAAAGAAGCGCCTATGACGATTTCGATTAATTCAAGTGACGTAGAAGAACCGCGCGCCGGCTCGAAAACAACGTGCGTGACTTGGGACGGGCGAAACGGGTAGAAAAATTCGATGCTTCCGACTCCCGGCCGGTGGTGAATGGATGTGTACTTGAAAAGTTACCCGTCGCTCGTTAAAAGGCGAATAAACTGCCCGCAGGCGAACGTCGAGTTAGTGGTGAAGGTGAAACGAATGGAATGGAAGAAATAGAAGAGCTTGTTGTCGTTGCTTGAACATTGGCAATCATATATTTTAGTTCAGATAGAGATTCCTTAGTCGATAGAGCTCATTCGATTGAAGCGGGATCACCAGAGAACAATAGAGAAGAGTCGACTTTCCGCGAACAGTATTGATAATAATTTAGAAGACTTTAAGATCAAAGTCAACGATGTCGAGAACAGGGACAGGAAAGTGTGATGGAATTAAAAATCAGTGAGAACACGCTTGGAAATTAACCAACCTCCAATTCTTCGCGAGTAACATTGAAAGAGTAACAGTCAACCTAAAAGCTGCTTCGAAATCTGCTACCAAGAAAAAGAAACGGGTTTGAACAATAGGCGGCCAAGAACCTGCTCCGACACTTCTTAATAACAAAGCTACAAGTTTCCCTCGACGATTTTAGTAGAAAAGCAGCAAAACAATCCCCATACCCGCGCGTTCGCGTCGAGCGCCGTGACGCAAAGTAAACATCGTTAAGTAGACGGTCGAGGTAAGAGAAAAATAAATAATCGTAATTGGAAGGAAATCTTACTTGCGTCAGAGTCGTGGAGACAGAGAGCAGGGCGAGTGAAGAAACAAACAAAAAAAAAGCGACGATTGTTGATCACGCGCGGGAAAAGCTTCGCCTGATCATCGATAACGAAGAAACCGCGACGCGGCAGCGAAGACGATTAAAGCGGGAAGCGAAAGCGAGGACGATAATCGTGTCGGTGGCTGGCGACCCCTGAACCCTGCCGTCCGGTCTTTTCGTGCCATTCGCGTGGACTTGGTTGTGTGTCCGATGCCGATATCCTCTCCTCTACGCGCGAACCCATCGCTCGCGATATCGCGGGGCGCCTAGAACGCCCAGTGCGTCGTCGTATCTCCTTTGGTGTGTACTGCTTGGTCGCCGTGAACCGTGTGTCTAGAGGCGCGACGATGCCGACGGGCCGCCGTTCGATCGCTTGAACATCGCGCGCGTGCTTAGGGACAGCCCAGTCGGGATAAACGGATCCCTGTGCAGCGGGAAGTGTTTTTACCGGGTGGTTGCCTACGAGGAAGGCTAGGAACAGGAAGAAGCAGGGGAACAAAAACGCTCGCGGGACAAGCACCAGGGACAGACGATTTTTCTTTGGTTTGTGGACATTTCAGAGGCAACGGGAGCTAGAGAAACGGGAGGGAAGACCCGGTGTATCTGGAGGAAGGAGGGGACGGTTGTTCGCGCGAGATCGAAGGGAACTGAGCGCGGACTGTGTCTGGTATGCTTCGAGGTCTTCTGGACGCTTTCTTCGGTACATTACTAGTTTCCTAATCGTTGGTTGGGTTGTGGTGCCTCGTGACGAGCATTCGATGCGTTCTCCCTGAAGCGTTTCACCGAGTCAGCTGACGCTACCTAATATCGTACTTCGAGCCTTGATATCGTCCGATCGGGGCTGAAAAGCGTTTCGATGCCCGTTGAAAGCCGCGAGCGGACGTGAAACAGGCCCGGGTGTCGAACAGGCACCGTAATCACCACCGAATCTCATCCTAGCCCGGCCTTTTCGTGAATAAAATACGGGCTTCGAAGTCGGCCAGACGCGTAGTTATCCCCCGCTCGTTGAAAGGGGCCGTCGGTGTACTCGGTGTTCGTCCGCTGGGAGATCGGGGGTGATGCGCTAGCAAAGGAGCTTGCGTAGAAGACACGGAAGCGGGCCGTTGATCATCCGCATTCCTTCGAGGCCTCGATCATCCCCGCCAAAGTGACCGCCGAAGCGCTTCTTCTTCCGCCGTCGATCTTCCCCTTGATCCTCTTCGCCCTCGGCTTCTCGTTAGCCGCGCTAGCGCGCCGACACGCACGCCTTGGACGCATTTTCACGGAGCTGCACCAGGAACGGTGGTGGGCTGTCCTCTCGCGAGCGTTTCGTTTGGCGCGCGATCGCAGAGGGGCAGAGGGTGAGTAAACGAGGCTTCGCGAGATCGCTCGCCTCAACTGGGTACAATATCTCGTCATTTTACAGTTCCGCTCCGTGGGGATCGAGTCGATCGGTCTT
This sequence comes from Andrena marginata, assembly GCA_963932335.1. Classification (NCBI taxonomy): domain Eukaryota; kingdom Metazoa; phylum Arthropoda; class Insecta; order Hymenoptera; family Andrenidae; genus Andrena; species Andrena marginata. The sequence goes on along the minus strand of OZ010659.1, from coordinate 47,872,052 downwards.
TTGTATTCGTTCCGGGCGGTGAATGCCGATCGCGCGGCCCCCCTCCCCCGTCCCCCTCCCCTCAGGGGGGGGGGGGCCGCGCGTGCTCGACCCTCGCGTCTGCCTTTTGTTCGTAATCCTGGAAGCAAGGGAATGCGGGTTGTTAACAGGAGTGACTAATCCTCGTTCATAAGTTGTGTTACTAAACCGTTTGGACTTTTTGAATGGCGCTGCAAGATTGAGACTGCTGCTGCGAGCAAAGTGTGCTAATATTTCGCCTGCGCCGAAGCCGAGCTATGCAGATTAATGTTGCCGTAATAACCGATTGATCAAAGGCGGCCAGAAGGTTGCGTGACGTACTTATTGTCATGGTAATGTTTGTGTCATTGGAATTTATAAAGAGGGGGGCTTGCGATGATTCTGCGGATTCCGGGCCGTTTTCAAGCGGCGTATCGCGGTTAAATACTTGGCGATTGCGCTAGGAATTAGGTGCACTATGAATTACGGGAACTTGCCGCGGACTTTACATCAGATTTGAGAGGGTGAAGTGCAAAGTGGTAAAATAGAGGCTAACCGTTTGCAACGTAATACGAAATTTTACGGGACGTACTTTCGAAAAGTTCGTGTAGCTCGCCAGTAATTATCCTGCAAATTTTATAATCCGTTTTCGTTAACGACGGGCGGTAATACTTCTTACTGCGTCCAGTGCCAGCTCGAGTAGAATAGAACGGGGGCTTATTATACTTCTAAACGTGTCGAGCGATAACGACGTGGAACTTACCGACTACTCCCCGGAGAGTGTTCTTTAAATACCTCGTTTATTCAAACCCAGTACTATCGGGATTCATTAAACGTGTGTACCTGCAACTTGTTACATACGTTAGCTTTTACAACTGTCCTTAACTTGGAACGACCACTGCATAATTGGTAACGCGGAGCATGGACGTGTGTGTCGACAGATGAATGACACTTTGTGTGAATGCCAATAAGGATACCCATTAACGTTGCAATAACACACACCAGCGTACCGATTATTGCTCCTCTACGGCCGGGAGCCATATCACCCCAAAGTCGCTGGTGATCATTCGCTGTTCACGTGTGATCGTTTGCATGCCTTTCCCTCTTCGTTCTCGGCTTATCGGGCTCCAAAGTTCGCCGGCCGGGATCGTTCGTTCCCAAAAACGATAATCCCGGGTCGAATTAAGAAATCGCCCGCAAAGACTCGGCTTCGAGGATCGCTTCGGAACTGCATGCGGCTTGTTCGGCATGGGAGGTGGACGGATCGTTTGGGAGTTTGTCGCCTGTAATCCAACCACTCGGCAACACCGATTTCGGGGCCACTCTCCGAAAGTTTCCTCGCACTCTCTCCAGCAAGTTCTCGGCTTGCCGTCATCGCCGCGGGAGAGATCAATTCTCCCGCGCACATATTCTCTGCCCAGTGACTTACAGCCACGAAGAGCTAGGAGCGTCTTGCAGCACTAACTTCAACGTTAACTCTCGAACGTTCTCGCCGCTAACTTTTCACCCGAGCGGCCTTGAATCGCGCTACGTATACGGTAGAAGACCCCGAGCGATCTAGCTCGCGGACGTAATGGTCCCCGGTCGAAACGCGTAAACGAATGTGCGCGCGCGAGATGGCGAGCCTCTTCGTGGGACGTTTTAGAGTTTCCTCGCGAGCTGGTAAACTTCTTCGCGAGTGGCCCTTGCCTTCGATGCGGGGAGAAGGATATCACGCGTTGCCCCGGCTTCTTGTAAATACTTTGCAAAAATTTCCGCCACGACACGTGCGCACGGGCACAGCAAGGAACTGGTTGATCTTGACGCGTACACGTCGACTGTTTTGAAGGTAACGCCGAGCGCGTAGACAGGCCGCAGCCGGACGATCGAGGATCGGGAGAGGACGGGAACGATTCCGTTGATCCCGGCGCTACCATGTCGACGGATAATCCAGTAAGCTTCGTGGTCGGGGACCCCGACATCGATTCCATCGATGAGCTGGAGGACAGCTTCCCGACCGAGGGAAGCGATAGCGGGTCTATCCAGATGCAGCAGAGCATCATGCCTGGATTGGTTGAACGCCGTAAGCGGCTCAGGTGATGTTTCTTCCCAATTTCTTTTTTTTTTTCTTCTTCTGTCTATTCGGTCGATTCGAGCAGGTAACATCTAAGCTTCCTCGAAGAGGGCCCGCAGCCCGGGCCAATAGGGGAAACACCGTGGAAATACCTGGGAAATATTTTTCTCTCGGAGTGCCTTTGAGTAACTTCACATGCAGGGGGTTTCGTTGACGATTTGGAGGGACGGACCCTTCGGCGGGACTGTTTGCTCTTGTGGGGCTAGAAGGGAAGAGGATATAAGAGTAAAGGAGACTCTGTGTTTGGAGAATCGTTGTGGTATAGTCAATTGGAGTTATTGTGCGTTAAGGGGCAACATACGGGCGAATAAGTAGGATGGATTTGAAGAATTTTTTCCGGCGGAGAAATGCTTTTATCAAAGAAACGGTATATATATTAGGAAGGTCATGCTTTTGTCTATAAAATGGGAAATTTGTATTAAAAAATCGGAGAAGTAGCTGTTTCCGTACAACGATTTTTTTAGAAAAGGGGTAACCATCATATCCTTGGTATTTTGCATCTGAAATAAACAAGGAAAAATTATTTTTAAAGAAGACAAAAGAAGGAGTACTTGTAACTGAATTTGTCGCAAAAGGGCGGGCATTTTGAAAAATGAAGATGGGTATTAGGAGGCTACCATGGGACTTACGTTATGGCGAGCAACGATGGAAATTTGTTATTGTTATAGTTGAAACGAATTCGACTGGCTGCTAGAGGAAGTGCAGTATATTTGGAATACCAATTCGTTTAAGACGAATTAAAAATTAAGGCAAAGGATGGAAAGAAATAAAACTGCATAATATCATAGGGAAACTAATCAATTTTTATATTTCAAACTCTCGTTAATAATAAGTAACAAAAAGTAACTGAATCTTTCGTCTAAATGATAAATGACAGGAAGTAGATATTGATTTCGTTAAGGTGCAGATAATTTGGAATACCAGTATTCCAATTTACTTTCACTTTATAAATTCAAGGAGTCTTTCCACTGTAACGCTCCGTTAAAGTACCACAGTTTGGAACTTTTTTTGTCTCAAAAAGAATACGTTTACTAAATTGAAATTTTTCCTATTTATTAATACGTGCTTTGAGAATACACAATTATTTTTTTCATATTTTTTAATGCTTGGTTGCGCCAAAATAAGTGGGTGTGATATGCGCTGTAAAATAAAACACGCCTCGACTGCGTGGTCGGTTTTAAAGGAACCGTGTGTCTGAAACAAAAAAAAAACAAATAGATTTCTAATCCCTATGACTGTCGCTATGGCAGGGACTAAGATTAATTAGATTGGCGAAGAATTAACAAAATGAAGGACGTCCAAAGTTGAACTATCGAAATTAGCTAATTTTTTTAATCATTCTTGCGACGTAAGAGTTAAGAAAAAAAACAAAAATGTGTGATTCTACTTCGGGCCAACCATAGCGACAGTTATGCTGATTACAAACCTGCTGATTACACAGCTTATATTACTTACATCCTCTTATTTTGGAGTAAGCAAGCATTAAAAAAATATGAAAAAAAATGTGTTGTATTCCCAAAACACATATTAATAAATAGAAAGAACTTAAATTTAGTAAACACATTCTTCTTTTGACAAAAAGAAGTTCTACACTGCAAAGACCCCTTAAAAAACACGTAGATAATAAAATTATTTTCTTTCATGATATAATCAGGCTAAAAAATCACACTACAGGAACAATCTTAGATAAATATAAATGGCCCAACCCAACGCGGCGGTAGCCGTTACGCTTGAAACAAAAGCATCGCTAAGCTTTGGAATATTCCAAATTATCTTTACCTTCTGTATTCCGAATTAGCAACATGGCATTGAAACATATAACATGTCACACTTTGTACTCTCGAAATTATCGCAAGCCTGGCACGGAATCATAGAAGGGACAGACAAATGAGTAGATTAGGTGTTTATCTCCAAATTTTTTACATATTTTAATCATCATTGGAACGCCAGAATAGTTGCTGAAAAAACTTTTGCAGTTTGACGCTTTGTTATTTTGCAGGTTAAGTTAAAAATGTCAAAATGGCGATTCATTCACAAACGTCATTAGTTAACAGGTCATTAGCCCCAATTATCTACGATTATTACAAATTAGATAGCGTTAGTAGTTTATTAGATACTTCGGTATTCCAAATTACCAACAGTATTCAAAATATGCTGCAACATCCTCTATTATTTCTGTACGATGCTATCGCCTGTTCGTGCAGTTGCAACGAAAAGGAGAGTGGTGGGCTAATCGCGGCCTTGAGCAGCCACCTGATTTTGTTGCAACTGTAAATAGCGCACAGCGTTGCAGTTCCTCGCGACAATGATTTTTAAGTGATTAATCAGCTCGTGTTACGCGATGGATCAGAATCGCGATAATTAAAGTCGCTGAATGCGTAGCCTGTTTCTTCTACGAGAACTTAGTTTCAGAAGGTGCCGTTTAGTAACTTTTGACCCGGCGTTGCTAAGGTGGGGTCTCACAGACCCCAAAGATTTTAAATTTATTATAACTTTTTAAGAACGCGTTGCAGTGACTCGTGCCTCAGTGTAGCTTCCCCTTTCCTAACCCGCTACTCGACGCCATAAACAATAATTTTTATTGAAAATTAAAAAAGTTTGATTAGTTCGGTATTTCTTGGTAATAAAAATTTAATTTTGTGGATCTGCATTTTTATTCTGTAAAATGTCACGCCACAACGTAATCTCGTATTAATTACAAGATATGGAATTGTATAATACACTACATTATTTCTTGGGGTCTGTGGGACCCCACCTTACTACTCTTGTTACATTTCCCCACCTTGGCAACGACGGGTTAACCACCACGCCCTCCCCGATTTAGCAGGGCTCGGAAGAAGGAGCAAATTAATTGATTGTCGAAGCTGCCCTAGCGAGAGTGATTCTTTGCGACGCCGGTAATTCCCCCAAGAATTCTCGTTTGCGTTAAAACGAAACCTCGGTCGCCTTACGCCCGGAGCGCCGTTGAATATTCAGACACGAAAAAAGATGATTATAAACAAAACTGGTCGCATGGCTGAACGTGCAAAGTTTCGCGAGGATTATGCGTACCGAAGAAGATTCCTTTTCCTCGACGCAGTCCTCGGCTTCGAGCATTCAAGCCTAACGAGCGCGGTAAACACGGGTACGGTATTCCTTTCGTTTTCCGTGTTAAATAATCCCATAGCTCGAGCGATCGTTTCTATGTAACTTTTAAATGGTGAAGCTAGAAAGGCCTTAAGACTAGTGCCAGGAAGAAAAATAGAGGAGGGACCGAAGTCCACTTGAATCTTCTCGTTCTGCCGTTTTAGTGCGCGTCAGTTGGGTTCCTGGAAAATTTCGAACAGTGACCGTGAGCGATTAATTTCGATGGCATGATCTCCGATAAAATGTGCGCCGCCGTTTAGAAATCTCTTCCTAAGTAGAGCACGGGGACAGTGATCGTTATGTAAGAGCATAAACGAAGCTCGGACTGCTCGGGAGTTTAAGGGCTCCGCTGGCGTCCATCTTCGTCTCACAATCTAATTTATGAATACCTTAACGGGATTGTTCCTTTCCTTTTGTGCGAGGCAAGATTTCGTTCTGATCACTCGCGTATGAATGCGAAGAAACTCTGGATCGAGAATTTTCTGGCAAATTACTGCTTTTACTACCTACTATAGTTGTCTCGATACTATTTTTTTTTTTTTTTCGTGAATAGTGTAAATGGAAGTAGAAACAGACGATTCTTATACAGTGACGTGCACGATATTCATAGCGGAGTAATATATTATACACTTGCTTGCAGATGATGTCGAAAATTTTCTACACACAGTTTTACTTTTTTTAACGACTCACGATAGCGTTATTCGTGAGCTTTTAACTTAAGTCAAAGCACCGGCCAAAGCTGAAGCTACTGTTGGTTGATGGCACTATCAACGTGGAACTGGGCAACGTGTTCCGGCGATGTTCTTTTTTCAACACCTGCGGGAAAATGGGTGCTTTTCTACGGGAGCAAATTTCTAGAGTTTTAACAAGGGAAATCCCGAACCCGGAAATTCAGAAAATGCCAAAATTTACTCGAAGGGGGCGAAATTAATACTTGAAAATTCGGCTATTTTCCGATTTTGTGTTATAACTCGTGAACTGTAAGAGATGGGAAACAAGTTTCAAGATAACAGTTACTTTTTTTTAATTAGATCTATCATGTGGTAAAAAAGTTATTTTACAGTTCAGGAATTATAACACAAATCGGAAAATAACCGGATTTTCAAGAGTCAATTAGACCCCATTAGAGTGAATTTGGGCAGCAAACAAAAATTGCTTTATAATCAGGAGGAAATTCCCTACATGTTCACAAAATTTTGGAATTTTTTGAATTTCCGGGTTCGGGATCTTCCTATCTTTTAAAACATCGCGTGCATCGCAACAAGTCCGCGAAAACAACGCGAGCGCGTGGAATTCATCTTACTTACCTTCGAGTGAGGTGCGATCTCGCGGAAATTCGAAAAAAAACCCACGACAAATGACACAAGCGGTTTTGATTTTTCCCTGAAAACAATCGACGACTGAGGAACGCAGTGAGCTAAGACGTTTAACGTTTACGCTAGTATTCCGTGCGACAAAAGTTATTTTTCATAGCTGATTTCTTATTTTTCAAATATTTAAATAATTTTGTTATGTTACGTATATTATTTTTAGACTATGCGGTATACATAAATGCCCGGACTTTGCAATTTGCTTGGTATATTACGCATCAAACCTAAAATTTGTCCCACGTGCTCGGCGTCCATTGCCGATGAAATTTTTCTATAATTTTTCCTAAAATTAAAGTCCTTAGGATTCTCTTATTTGTTTTACTGTAGAAAAATGTTCGAAATTAAAGAGAAAAAAGGCAAATGGACGCAGGACGATATGAAAATAAATAAATAAAAGTTGTATTCTATTTTTAAATGTTTTTTACTAATATTATTCGTTACTTAGGTCTTAAAATCTACTAAGTAGTTGGCCGGTACCGGACGACAATTTTTCGCTCACTGCGAATTACAACTGTTTTAATTCTGCGAATTATTAATCTTTACGATAAAATTTAAGAACATTGATTTGTTCTCTTTTATTAAGCACCATTTACAGTACAAATAACTTTTTGGAAGCTTCATTTAGAGAAACAATAGCCCAAGTTACATTACGAAATCTTAGAGTGACCGGTACTGCACTCCCAGGTTTCTATATTTTCTAAAACAAGACGTTGACGGATATTCCCAAGCCTGTCGATAAAATCGATTTCGCGATGCGCGATAAACCGTAACGTATCGTAATTAGCGTATAACGAACCGTAGGAAATTCCACCTGCACGATATTTCCGACCGTCTTCTGCGATCTGAAACGTGTAACGAATATCGTATCTCGTGTCTGGTAATTGTATAATTATTATTCAAAACGTCAATCACAATCAGAATACGATGTACCCTTAATCAGATCTCGTAATAGGGTCATTCCACGCGAAATCGGACACTTTTCGGAGTAACATTTCGGATGTTGCTGAAATTTGAATATGTTGTAGTCTTTAGTGATATTTAAATGTACCTCAAAGGATTTTGCAAAAGTTTGCAAAATGTCGATTTTACACCTGTTTGAAGGTAAGTGGTAACATTTTTTCAGTAAATTATAGCTATGGAAGTAGTAAACAGATGGAGATGAGCTTTACGGTGCTTATAGAGAAGACATTGAAGTTTTAAGAAACAATTATTTCAGTTTAAAAAATAATTTTTTTTACCATTTTTGTGCAATTATTTTAAACAAATGCAGTTTTTTTAACATCGGGCGCGATTTTAAAAATCTGAAAAAATAGGAGAATATAGTTCTATCCTTCCTCTTGATGGACTAATTTTCAAAAATATGGACATTTTAAAATTGACCTTGTAAAAATCGCCGAAAGTTGGCATTGCGTCAAATCACACCGGCTCGACTGGCTCAGCCGTGCGGTGCTCGCAGCGGCCAAGTGCTATTCTTATACAGTTTTCTCGAATATGGTAAGTATTTGTAAAAAAACTGAAGAAGGAAAACTTTTACTGTTTTTTATACACAACATAATACGGTAACTCAATTTTTGGTATTCGCAATATTTTCCTTGAAACGAAGGTGACCCTCAGTTTTTTAAATGGAATGCTATATATTTGATTATCCAATATGAATGATTACATGGTTAGGAATGAAATAAATATATCGAAGTATCTATAGTAGATTGAATTTCTTCTTTCAATCCTGACCATGTGTATCCTTGAAAGGTCATAGTATACCATATGGATGAATTTGTCTTGACAGTCGCTTTCATATTGGATAATCAAATATATAGCATTCCATTTAAAAAACTGAGGGTCACCTTCGTTTCAAGGAAAATATTGCGAACACCAAAAATTGAGTTACCGTATTATGTTGTGTATAAAAAACAGTAAAAGTTTTCCTTCTTCAGTTTTTTACAAATACTTACCATATTCGAGAAAATTGTATAAGAATAGCACTTGGCCGCTGCAAGCACCGCACGGCTCAGCGAGTTGAGCCGGTGTGATTTGACGCAGCGCCAAATTTCGGCAATTTTCACAAGGCCAATTTTAAAATGTCCATATTTTTGAAAATTAGTCCATCAAGGGGAAGGATAGAATTATATTCCCCTATTTTTTCAGATTTTTAAAATCGCGCCCGATGTTAAAAAACTGCATTTGTTTAAAATAATTGCACAAAAATGGTTAAAAAAAAATATTTTTTTAACTGAAATAATTGTTTCTTAAAACCTCAATGTCTTCTCTATAAGCACCGGAAAGCTCATCTCCATCCGTTTACTACTTCCATAGCTATAATTTACTGAAAAAATGTTACCACTTACCTTCAAACAGCTGTAAAATCGACATTTTTCAAAATTTTGAAAAATCCTTCGAGGTACATTTAAATATCACTAAAGACTACAACATATTCAAATTTCAGCAACATCCGAAATGTTACTCCGAAAAGTGTCCGATTTCGCGTGGAATGTCCCAATATCAATGAAACACAGTTATATCCACATACTTCGATAAACGAATCAGTGATTCGCATCAACAATTCTAATTTACATTAAGAGCAAACTAAGAAATCAGGAAACATTCAGGCCTCGCGCAACAATCGACCAAATACACTCTGGACACGAACAATTCTTAAAATCTCAGACAAAAACCAAAGTACAGATTCTTCTTTAACCACATTAGCTGCAACAATGCAGCAGTTAATATAATACGATTTTAAAAAGAAATCCTAAGAACCTTTCTACCAACAAACACCCACTCGAATTTACACCTGGCGGGCCCAGTGCGCCAGATTAAAAGTAAGAACGCGCGTGACAAGTTACACGATTATCACCAAAAGATTTTCATACCAAAAGCCCGGAACAGCGCGCGAAAAGGACGCGGCCGAGTTCCGCTGGCCGTTCACTTCTCTGGTCAGAAGCACGTTGCTTCCTCGAGTAACGTGTTACAAGGTAGGGGGAACATTGGATGGAAAGAATCGTCCACCTTGCAGGTTGTCAGTGACCACGGGTCTCTTAAGAACGCTGGACGAGAATTTAAATCGTTACCGCGCTATCCATACCGTTCGTCCTCCCCCCCCCCCCCCGGTGCCCTCCATAATCTGTGTTTCCGTAACGATCTCGTAGATAATCGATAATCGCGATTCTAATCAGTGTTCACCAGGATCGAATCACCGATCTCGCGTTTCGAGCGAAGATGATCCAGTTAAGACGGCGCCGATAGGTAGAAACACAGACGCGTGCCACGCGATTCCTATCCAGTCATCGATCACAGAGTCGGCGATCGCATAAAGCGCGAAGAGTTACACGGCTAAAGTGACTCGCGTAGCTTGGTTGCCTTCAAGCCACACTGTTCTGATGTAATCTCCCCAATGCTAATTGAACGTTCCGAACGTCACAGGTCTTTCTTTTTGTGCCGGTGCCGCGTATAGGGAACGAAGTGGAGGCGAATACATTAGTGGAATCATGCGATACAAGGGTCCACACGTGAATGGCGCGCTTCGAAGTCGAAGCGCGCCCGTCGATGCGCGAAACGAGCGCGTAGCCGCGGTGCAGTGGTGGCATCGTGATTGATGAAAGCGGAAGTACACTGTGCGCGACAAGCTGATTGCCGCGAAATATCCCCGTCTCTTCTCACGAGATCTCCGCCGGGTAGAGGAGCACCTAGCGAACGCACCGGAGAGAGCGCACCTTGATACCCGAATCTCAAGCTCCGCGCAAGAAAACCGCCAGGCGAGGAGCGGGGAAGCGGAAACAGCATCGGCGACCTCGCGGACCAATATTTATCCCGGATGCAAAGTTCCCCGAGGCCTTGAGAGGTTCTAAGCTCGTACCAGCGCCTCCAACAGCCAGCGAGGCGCGCGTAACATTCCGCGAAAACGTTTCGCGTACGTCCGGGCGACGGAATCGATTGGAAACAGGAAGAAATCGGTTTCAAGTGTATCTGGATCGGAGGGAAAGGAGCTGCTAGAAGGAGCACCGAGAAGCTTCCCTCTGGATACCGTGATGCTCGCGCGACTGGCACGTTCGTAGCCTGGTCGAGTGCGAAGCTTTCGTCGAGTGCGATCGTGATTTTCGTGAAAGAGGAGAGTAATAAGAAAGCGACAAACACGTTCTGGATGGACTCTGGATCGTACGTCGCAGTGCAGTCGGAGGAACAATCTGAAAGGTATCCTTGACTCCTCGGTCGCCAAGTGTCACTAGGAAGGGGATCGCGGAATGAGACGCATAAAAAGATTCGTCTTGGCTGAGAGTACAGAGAAGGATCCGATTTGGAAGAGCTCGGACAACCTTCTGGCTGGTGTAGCGAAAATGAACGGGGAGACCTGCCAGGAGGAGACGCCCACGCCAGTGGAGAGCCCGTCTAATGCGCTTCTGCACCCGCCCGCTGGATTAACGTAATGCGTTTTTACTATTCTGTCCGTTAGTCCGCGCGCTTAACCTCGGCCGCCGAGGGCCGCGCGCCCTCTTCGATTTCGTCGACGCCGGATTATTATTTCTCGGGAACCGCTCGAGGAGCCGGGTCCCTGGAATTCTCGAAGCCGTAATCGCTGGAGGTACAGCTGCTAGGCCTCGCGAATGAACTCGCCCGTGCCCTCTAGATCGTTAAAAACCGTCGCAACTGGGTTTTTCAGCTCCTCGGTCCTTGGATTCCAATATCGCTAAGAAGACGATCGCGACGCGACACGACTACGGCGACGTGGAGTATATACCGGCAGGGTAGAGCCATAAATTTTTTAACGGAGAGATTTGAAATTCTTACGAACTCCGGACATGTAAATATGAATTACGCGACTGGCTCTAATTTGTATTCATGCTCGCTGACAAAAAGCCCGCCGGGACACCGAGCGCAGGAATTTCACCGCGGTAATCGAGTCCCCGAATCGAAATTGAGAAATCCTCTGCCCCGAGGTTGTCTCTTGTTGTGGAATGAGAAATAGGGTGAACACGGGGGGGGGGGGGGGGTAACCGGGATGTAACGAGGCCCACGCGGGTCGACGAAGAATTCCAAAACATCGGTAGATCGAATTACAGTTACGCGGCGCTCGATTGGGGCGAGGGAACGAACGCGTAAAAGAAATAAGGTGAACACATCTAGGCGAGAGGAGACGCATGGAAGGTTCAGAAAGCGTCGCGGTGTAGGAATGGGATTGCGTGAGCCGCTTAAATTAACGGTCCGTACACTTTCTCCGCTGTCATTCACGTGTTCCCCGCTAATGGATGACGGGAATTACCTTGAAAAATCTAGGGAAACTGTTCCTCGGTTTCCCCTCGAGAATACGCTTGTTTCTTCTACCAAATCCTCGACACTCGTCCGCGCAGTCGGACTGCTTGGCCAAGATTTTTACAGGAGACCATGTTGTACTTGTATTCTCTAAACACCTCTTCTTAAACCTGATTGTCCCTGATCCTCTTGTGCCGTTGAAAGTATAATATAAAGATCGGTAACAGGTGGAACAGCACCGTAAGTTGAAAAGCGTAATTCAGGCAATTCGCTTGAATCGTTCAAGATTCCCCGGACAGTTACAGCTGCATTGGTTAACGATGCTGTAATGGGCTGGAGTGGCTGTTCGGTAAACGGGGTTCGGGGCAGTGAATGATAATCCGTGCTCGATTTGATTCCGTAGGCCCAGCATGTCGCAGGGCACGGTGATGATCCAAGCGCAGAGTCGGCTACAGGAAAAGGACTTCACCATCGCCACGCCTGAGGAATTCGTTCATCGTTTCGGCGGCACTACAGTTATCAACAAGGTAAGACAAATAGACGGCACTTCTTAGTAGAGGCCGTAGGTATCGTTTTCCGAGATCGCTCAACGAAAACACGTTCAAGCCGCTGCGTATTCCCTGTACCAGTTTTTCTGACGCCCTGTTTTAAAGCCTTCTGTTCATTTTGCACCGCGTGCCTTTTTAGTTGGACATCGGAGCCGCAACTTGTTCGCAGCAGTCGGATAGGCACTTACCGAAGGCCCCGCTGTAATCAATTCGAAATCGTTGACGCCATTCAGAATGAATACATAATCCCTGCATCGATTGTAACGTACGCAGGTCTTGACGTAAAATTACGAATATCCCCTCGCTGCTGAAAGAACGCAAAAAAGAGCTTCGAACAGCTCGAACCTTGTACTTTGCACCGTGCCTGCTACATTCCTGTCGTCCGTTAATTCATTTTCGTCTACCCAAGGCGTTTGCTTCGATCTTCCTCTAAGTTCCTGCTATTTCGTTTTTTTTTTCTTGTATACACTCGGGCGACATTGTAGACGACGGGAATTTAAATCGGCAGATTTGAATATACCTTGGGGCGAGTAAAGGTGCAAGGGACATTATCATGCGAGAGTTGATTAGAATAGAAAAGGTCGCGCCGAGCAGTGGGAATTGTTTAATTGGGAATTAAAGTGTCAGGGGCGTTTGTAGATCACAATCAGCGTTAAATATACTTAATTACTCTCGGTTTGAAGAATTTTTACTCGGACAAGTGCCGTTGACCGCTGTACACTTTGCAGCAAGAGATACGTTTTTACTTTTAATTAATAGAAAGCTAGAACGCCTGTCCCGTGGCAATACTATCGCCGAAGATTTCCATCGCGAGGAAACGATGCGGAATTTTAATTAACTTCGATAAAAATCGAATTCAACTCTTGGGAAATCTAATTCCGCCGAGTTCAATAATTCTAAGCAGAGCTGCCATCACAACTGCCGGTTCAGCGTGGTCGATTGAACTTCCCGTGAATGTGATTAACGGTCATTTACGAGGCAAAGTGTGGCCTTTAACACGAGACACCCCGCGTTGACGAAAACGAGAGCTGTTATCGCGCGGACGTGGAGCTTCGTTCGCTGGAATTGCCAAGGAATTCGATCCACTAAATTTAATGCTGAATTCTTGCGCTGGCGTTGTTGCTGAAACCGATACAGCGAGTATCAAACAAGGTCATTAAACGCCGTTGATGTATCGTTCCGCTCGAGTGTGTTACGAGGCACTCACTGTACCGTTTCGCAACAGACGTTAACCGGCCGAGGCTCCATAACTGACCTTGGCTGACCTTGAATCGTAGATTCGCTATACCGGTTTCGATACCCTCTAGCGCGAGGCGAAATATAAAAAGCTAGACATTTGCGAGAGACTCGTCGCGGCCTTGAAGCGTCCTTGACATTTCTACGTAAAAGAACAGAAGTTCTTGCGATAGAGAATGATGGCGGCTTGGTACCTTTCGTTGTGTTTAAAGTACTGTTTACCAGAAGAAAATACTATTCTTTGGAAGATTCAATTTGAAAACCACCAGGGCCTTATTTTAAGGGGAATATACGTTAACTGAGAATATCGCTTGTATCCCTAAGAAATTTAAAAATAAAGAATATAACTCTTCGTTCGAGCAGTACACCGTGTGCTGCGAACGCCCATGGGCGTTCAGTATACGTGGTAAGTGAACGGGACTACTAGCCTTCCGCACGGGTCATACGGTAGTCCTTCGATCGTACTTAGGAAGATCGGTAGCGGTGATTGGTAATTTATATTTTGCTTTGCAGATCCTCATTGCCAACAACGGTATAGCGGCGGTGAAATGCATGCGCTCGATCCGCCGTTGGTCTTACGAGATGTTCAAGAACGAGCGGGCCGTGCGGTTCGTCGTGATGGTCACCCCGGAGGATCTGAAAGCGAACGCGGAATACATAAAAATGGCAGACCAGTACGTGCCCGTGCCAGGCGGATCGAACAACAACAATTACGCGAACGTGGAGCTGATCGTCGACATCGCCATACGCACCCAGGTCCAAGCTGTGTGGGCCGGATGGGGTCACGCATCTGAGAACCCAAAGCTGCCGGAATTACTCCACAAGAACAACATCTGCTTCATCGGTACGGCAACTAAATAGAGCGGAAAATTTCGCGTATCACATCCGAGGTATCCCTTTATTGTTTCCGAGAAAGGCCCTGGGATCCACCGTGAATTCATCCCTCTCACTAGAAACGACTAATAAATATTCTTTTAGGGCCTTCCGAAAGGGCGATGTGGGCCCTCGGCGACAAAATCGCGTCCAGCATAGTGGCGCAGACCGCGGAGGTGCCGACGCTGCCTTGGTCAGGATCCGAGCTGACCGCGCAGTACAGTGGAAAGAAAATAAAAATATCCTCCGAGCTGTTTAGAAAGGGCTGCGTCTCGACGGTGGAGGAATGCTTGGCAGCGGCCAACAAAATCGGCTTCCCCGTTATGGTGAAGGCCAGCGAGGGTGGCGGCGGCAAAGGTATCAGGAAAGTGGAGAACGCCGAAGAATTGCCCGCGTTGTTCAGGTAAAGACGATATTCTCTCAGCGAAATTAAAATGGCCCCGTTGCGCGGAGTGCAGTTCGCGCGGCAAGTCGATGGTCATTCATACTGAAAGCCCCGAGAACTGTTCCCAGGCAGGTACAAACTGAGATACCCGGATCCCCGATATTCATCATGAAGCTGGCCAAGTGTGCTCGGCACTTGGAGGTCCAATTACTGGCGGATAATTATGGTAACGCGATATCGTTGTTTGGCCGTGATTGCTCCATTCAGAGGAGGCACCAGAAGATCATCGAGGAAGCTCCGGCGGTGATCGCCAAGCCTGAAGTGTTCGAGGAGATGGAGAAGGTAGGGATTGCATTTACCTAGCGTGATTATCTAGCCGGGAAAGCACCCGGGGTTAATATTGAAATTGCAAGTGTTGACTCCTATCTTAAAACAGTCCTGTGTGTGTCCCTCCGCGACAGGCTGCTGTGAGATTGGCCAAAATGGTTGGATACGTAAGCGCAGGTACTGTCGAATACCTTTACGACACCTCCGGGCGATACTACTTCTTGGAATTGAACCCGCGCCTGCAAGTGGAGCATCCGTGCACGGAGATGGTGTCCGACGTTAATTTACCATCGGCCCAGCTACAGATCGCCATGGGCTTGTCGCTCCACCATATCAAAGACATCCGACTTCTGTACGGGGAGAGCCCGTGGGGCGACAGTGTCATCGATTTCGATCAGCCACGGCATAAACCTCAGCCGTGGGGCCACGTCATCGCGGCGAGAATTACTAGTGAAAATCCTGATGAAGGTACGGAGTCGGTTGGCGCCGGCAAATCTTTATTAAGGGGAGGTTCTGGTCTAGAGCCCATAAAAATGGGCAATCTTTAGGAATTAATTAAAGGAAAACTACTGTATACAATTTAATGGGAGTTTTTGTGTTGTATTAAGGACGTCTTAAATTATAGAAATATATTTTTTGTTTTATAATTAATCATTGCAGACGGCACTGGGCAGTCGGTAAAGTCGAGGCGTCAAAAAAGTCGTCCAAATCGGTGGGACCTGTATCTCCAAATGTTATTATTCGATTCGACTGAAAGTTTTTTTTATTAGGAAGAATATACTTCGGGCTAAGTGGAAAACCAGAAAAAAATTAAAAATTACATTTTTTTTTAGAAAATAACGACAAGTTTGAAATTACTTTTTCTCTATCTTTTTCGTCCTTTCAACGCCTTTAAAAATGATAAATTTTCAATTGTTTTGTAATTTTTTCTGGTGTCCCCCCTAGCCAAAAGTATATTCTTCAAAATAAAAAAGTTTCAGTCTAGTTGAATAGCAACTTTTCGAGATACAGTTGCCACCAATTTTGAGAACACTGTTTCGAGAAAAATGCGTTTAACCATGCATTTGCCGCTACTCAAATGCCTATATAACTTCGGGAATTTTACGAATTTCAATAAATTCCTTTAAACATGTATTCCTAAAAGGTTGAACATTGGAAAAAAAATATAAAAAAAATCGATTTTTAGGCCAAAACCTCCCCTTGAGCCGTGGGAGAATTTCTGCAAGCTCCTTTCTGAACGTACCCCTTTGTCTCTCCTCGAGGAATTAGTAATCTTTAGCGAAACGAAGGTATACCCACTAACCATGCTACTTCGCAGGTTTCAAGCCGAGTTCTGGAACCGTGCAAGAATTAAACTTCCGATCGTCGAAGAACGTCTGGGGTTACTTCTCGGTGGGAGCGTCTGGAGGTCTCCACGAGTTCGCGGATTCACAGTTCGGCCATTGCTTTTCGTGGGGCGAGGACCGTCATCAGGCTAGGGAAAATTTAGTCATTGCTTTGAAGGAGTTGTGCATCAGGGGCGACTTCAGGACCACTGTCGAGTATCTGATTACGCTATTGGAAACCGAGGCGTTCCAGCAGAACAATATAGATACAGCCTGGCTCGATCTGTTAATCGCCGAGCGTGTCAGGAGCGATAAACCGGATGTACTGCTGGCCGTAACTTGCGGCGCTCTTCATATCGCCGATAGAATCATCACTGCTGCTTTCAGTGGCTTCCAAACGGCGTTGGAGAAGGGGCAGATACAAGCCAGCAACGACTTAGACAATGTGATCGACGTAAGCGTGCCGCGGTAGCGTCTGTTGGGACGTTTTGTATGAATAACGATTAATCTCAGGTCGTCTGATACCACGATTGTTTTTCAGGTTGAGCTGATCAATGACGAATACAAGTACAAAGTACAAACCGCCAAGTCAGGCCCTAATAGCTATTTTCTCGTCATGAACGGTTCGTACAAGGAGGTAGAAGTGCATCAGTTGTCGGACGGAGGGTTGCTGCTCTCTCTGGACGGCGCCAGTTTCACCACCTACATGAGGGAGGAGGTTGACCGTTACAGAATCGTGATAGGAAACCAAACGTGCATCTTCGAGAAGGACAACGACCCGTCTCTGCTGAGATCGCCGTCGGCTGGAAAGCTGATCAACTTCTTGGTCGAGGACGGCGGTCACGTGAATCCCGGGCAAGCCTACGCAGAGATCGAGGTGATGAAAATGGTGATGACGGTAACGGCCAGCGAAGCCGGCAGCGTCTTCTATATCAAGAGACCGGGCGCCATACTCGAGGCTGGCGCTCTGATAGCTCACTTGGAGCTAGACGATCCGACCTTGGTATCCAAAGCTCAAGAATCCACTGCTCAGTTCGTAGAGACGGTGGCCCCAGCCGTCTCCGAAAAGTTGAATCACCTCCATGCCAAATATCGAACCTCCTTAGAGAACATTCTGGCGGGATACTGCTTGCCGGATGCCTATCACTTGCCTCGAGTAAGAGAGCTCATCGAGAAGTTCATGAATTCCCTTCGTGATCCTAGTCTACCTCTGCTCGAGCTTCAGGAGGTGATCGCGACTATATCTGGGAGGATCCCGATCTCCGTAGAAAAGAAGATAAGGAAACTGATGTCCCTTTACGAAAGGAACATAACGTCCGTTCTGGCGCAATTCCCCAGCCAGCAAATCGCGGCGGTGATCGACGGCCACGCGGCCACGCTTTCGAAGCGCGCCGAACGAGATGTTTTCTTCTTAACCACTCAGGCTATCGTGCAATTGGTGCAGAAGTATAGGAACGGAATACGGGGAAGAATGAAGACCGCCGTGCACGAGCTTCTTCGGCAGTATTACACCGTGGAGAACCAGTTCCAGCAAGGCCATTACGACAAATGCGTGTCGGCTTTGATAGAGCAATACAAAGACGACGTGGCTACGGTAACAGCCATGATCTTCAGCCACAATCAGGTGACGAGGAAGAATGTCTTGGTCACTATGCTCATAGATCATCTGTGGGCAAACGAGCCTGGCCTCACCGACGAATTGTCCAACACGCTTACCGAGCTGACCAGCTTGAACCGTACGGAACACAGTCGCGTTGCGTTACGCGCCAGGCAAGTCTTAATTGCTGCTCACCAACCCGCTTACGAGCTGAGGCACAACCAAATGGAATCCATATTCTTGTCAGCCGTGGATATGTACGGTCACGACTTCCACCCAGAGAACCTGCAGAAGTTGATCCTCTCCGAGACCTCCATCTTCGATATCCTGCACGATTTCTTCTACCACTCGAATCGCGCTGTCTGCAACGCTGCCTTGGAAGTGTACGTTCGACGCGCGTACATCAGTTACGAGTTGACTTGCCTGCAACACTTAGAACTGTCCGGCGAAGTGCCGCTGGTACACTTCCAATTCCTGCTGCCCAACAACCACCCAAATCGACAGAGTCAGTATCCAATTAATCATAGAATGGGGGCTATGGCAGCCTTCCACGACATGGACCAGTTTGTCAAGTATTCAGACGAGGTCCTCGACCTCCTCGAAGATCTCTCCTCGCCCACCTCGATCTCTGCCAAGGTGTTAGAGGCGGTAGACGCGGCTGGCAGCGAATCCAGGCACAGCACGTCTATAAACGTGTCTCTGAGCACAGCGGAAGCTGGCGGCCCGGTGGAGTTGGGCGAGAGATCCACCGAGCCCGTGCAAATTCTCAGCATTGCCATACAGGAGATAGAAAACTACGACGACGCTGTTATGGCGAAGCTTTTTGGGGAATGGTGCTTCACGAATAAGGACGAATTAGTCTCTAGGGGTATCAGGCGAGTGACGTTCGCTGCGTTGAAGAAAAGACTATTCCCGAAATTCTTCAGCTTCCGTCAAAGGGATGGCTTCATAGAAGATAAGATCTATCGGCACCTGGAGCCTGGCTGCGCCTTCCAGCTGGAGCTAAATAGAATGAGAACCTACGATCTAGAAGCGCTGCCTACCTCCAATCAAAAGATGCATCTTTACCTCGGCCAGGCCAAGGTTGCTAAAGGCCAACAAGTCACGGACTATCGTTTCTTCATTCGTTCTATTATAAGGCACTCCGATCTCGTCACAAAAGAGGCCAGCTTCGATTACCTTCATAACGAAGGCGAACGTGTCCTTCTGGAGGCCATGGATGAATTGGAAGTGGCGTTCTCCCATCCACTCGCGAAGCGTACAGAATGCAATCATATATTCCTCAACTTCGTGCCCACGGTTATCATGGAATCGGTGAGGCTGGAGGAAAGTGTGACGAGTATGGTGCTCAGGTATGGACCAAGGTTGTGGAAGTTAAGGGTGCGCCAGGCCGAGATTAAAATGACGATACGCCCAGCCCCAGGGAAGCCGACATCTACCATACGCCTGTGCATCGCCAACGACAGTGGCTACAGTACGGACTTGCAGCTTTACTCAGAGGCAACGGATCTAAAGACGGGTATCATTCGCTTCGAGTCCATTCCTTCCTCGACGGCTGGCGCTTCTTGGAGACCAGGACCTATGCACGGTCTGCCAATCTCTACTCCTTACTTAACCAAAGACTACCTCCAAGCGAAGAGGTTCCAAGCACAAAGCGCCGGCACGACTTACGTGTACGATCTGCCAGATATGTTCAGGCAGCAGACAGAGAAGTTGTGGCTCAAGTACACGGAAGAAAGACCGAATTCCGAATTAGTTGTTCCCAACCCTGTAATGGATTGCGTGGAATTAGTGCTGGAGGGTGAGAACTTAGTGGAACAGAAGCGTCTTCCCGGTGAGAATGACGTCGGCATGGTTGCCTGGAGATTCAGGTTGTACACGCCAGAGTACCCGGAGAGTGGCCGAGATGTGATACTAATCGCCAACGATTTAACATATCTGATCGGCTCCTTCGGCCCGAAGGAAGATCTGGTGTTCTGCAGAGCCTCGGAAAGGGCCAGACAGCTTGGGATCCCGCGGATCTACTTCTCCGCGAACTCCGGGGCTCGTATCGGACTGGCCGAGGAAGTGAAAGCCCTGTTCAAAATCGCCTGGGCGGATGACAACGAGCCGGAGAAAGGCTTCAAGTATATATACCTCACCCCGGATGATTACGCGCGTCTAGCACCGCTTAATTCTGTGAAAACTTCGTTGATCGAAGACCGAGGGGAATCTCGTTACAAGATAACAGACATCATCGGCAAGGACGACGGCCTTGGCGTAGAGAATTTGAAGTACGCTGGAATGATAGCCGGGGAGACGTCCAGAGCTTACGACGAAATAGTGACGATCTCCATCGTGTCCTGCCGCGCTATTGGCATCGGCGCGTATCTGTTGCGTCTTGGGCAGAGGGTCATTCAAATAGAGAACTCGCACATCATTCTGACCGGTTACAAAGCCTTGAACGCCGTGCTAGGTCGCGAAGTGTACGCGAGCAACAACCAACTGGGCGGTATACAGATCATGCACTACAACGGTGTTTCGCATGCGACCGACGCGAGAGACTTGGATGGCGTCGCGACCGCTCTGAGGTGGCTGAGCTACTGCCCTAAGTACAAAGGTGCACCACTTCCAATATTGCCGTCGCCGCTTCCCGATCCAGTCGACAGAGAGATCGCCTATGTCCCTACGAAGGCAGCTTACGATCCAAGGTGGATGCTGGAGGGTAGATACCCGCAGGATGGTACAAACGCTTGGGAAAGTGGATTCTTCGACCGCGGCTCCTGGCAGGTACAGTTATACACCACTGTGTGATTAATAAGCAATACCATTTCAGATATAGTTTCTTCTATTGTTAATTATAACACATTATAGCTATGTTTAAAAGCGTTTTCCTAAGCCGGTTAAAGCATTCCGGTGCTCTGAATATTGTTTGCAGGAGATAATGAGACCGTGGGCCCAAACTGTGGTAACTGGGCGAGCCAGGCTGGGTGGAATACCGTGCGGTATTATTGCAGTAGAGACGAGGACCGTCGAATTACATTTGCCCGCTGATCCTGCTAATTTCGATTCAGAGGCTAAAACGATATCTCAGGCGGGGCAGGTGTGGTTCCCTGATAGCGCGTACAAGACCGCTCAAGCCATTAAAGATTTTGGAAAGGAGGAACTACCGCTCTTCATCTTCGCTAACTGGAGAGGCTTCTCTGGCGGAATGAAAGGTACTCGTTAATTTCTTAATAACATACCTAGGTGGCGATAAAACTGTCTGTTATGCTAATTACGTACCTTTCTACAGACATGTACGAGCAAATCATGAAATTCGGTGCTTACATTGTGGACGGATTAAGAGAATACGCTAGGCCAATATTTGTATATATCCCACCAAACGGGGAGTTGAGAGGCGGTGCCTGGGCGGTTGTCGATCCGACCATAAATCCCCGCTACATGGAAATGTTCGCTGACAATACAAGCAAAGCCGGAGTTCTGGAGCCCGAGGCATTGGTAGAAATAAAGTTCAGGATCAAAGACATCCTTAAAGCTATGTACAGGGTCGATGCGGTCCTACAGATACTTAAGGTAAGCCTCCTCACCTATTCTTCGCTACCGTTTCCGGAGAATACATCCTGTACACGTGTCCAGGCTCTCTAAAACATATCGTTATTTCAGGATTCATTGTCCACCGTAAATTCGCCGGAGGAGCGAGCGGACATCGAGAAACAGATGCGCAAGAGAGAGAAAGAATTGGAACCCATGTATCATCAAGTCGCTGTTCATTTCGCGGATCTCCACGACACGCCGGAGAGAATGTTCGAGAAGAATGCCATCCACGACATTATCCCGTGGAAAAGGGCGCGGAGGTTGCTCTACTGGAGGCTGAAGAGGAGGCTGCTGGAAGATCGGGTAAAGGACGAGATTCTGTCGACCCAGCCGCGCTTCGACGTCCGGCAAGTCGGCGCCATGTTACGGAGATGGTTCATAGAGGACAAGGGTCCCACGGAGTCCTATCTGTGGGATCAGGATGAGCCGGCGACGTGCTGGCTGGAGAGCCAACGGGATAACGAGGACAGTGTCATTTCGCGTAACATCACTTGCGTAAAGCAAGACGCGGTGGTTTCACGGATCAAAGAGGCCCTCGAAGCGTGCCCGGAAGTGAGATTAACGGCGATTCTCGAGATCGCTCACAGATTACAGCCGGCGGAGCGCGCGGAACTTCAGAGAACTTTGTCGCAACTAGAAACGGCCACCACCCAAGAACACCACAATGACTCGAGTGCGTCGTCTTAATGTTTCTAGGAGAGAAAAAAAGAAAGAAAGAATGAAAGGAATCATAAGATTATCTCTACGTACCTGGTGTATGTAACTCCGTTAGGATTAATTGTACAGACACTCGTTACTTCAACTTGTTAATAGTAAATTCTTACGGGAATAGTATAATTTTTGCAGAACTAATGATCGCTTCTATCGATTAGCGTTTACGTTCGAGATAGGAAGCAAAGAAAACGCGTGTCTTATTGTTGGTAAAGTTCAAAAACAACGGTGATGCTATTGAGCGTCGGACAGTATCACTGCCGTTTCCTAAAACCGTGGCCAAGTTATGCCGACTGTTCATAAGTGTAATCACGATTATAGAAATTATATTATATATATATATTTATTTTTAGAAAAAAGAATGAACAAGTATGTCCGTTGAGTTTAATTTTACCGAACGACTATCATTACTAATTAAAACAAAGAGAAAAGAAGAGGAAGCATACATCTTTCCGTTCTGTCGATTGGCGAATCGATGGGTAAGTGGTTTTTAAAGCATCGAGGTGTTACGTTTTCGATCGTGGTGCGAGACATCAAAAGATTTCTTTGGTTCTGTGGAAAATATAAAGTTTATTCAGAATCGATTGGCGGAAGAAGATAGACGAGAAAGAAGTTTTATAAATCTGAATTTCTCTTAACCAAAATAAGGTGTTTAATACAAAATAGTTACGATACGGCCGTGATGTACATATATATTTTATACTACTTTTAATTCATCATTGTGAAGATGAAATTGAGAAATGTATACGATGTTCAATCACGTCTTCGTAAATAGATAGAAACAAGAGATGGAAAGAAAAAATTCTGAGTACCGTTGTCGTTAAAAGACTGGTATCTGACTACGATGTACATCGCTTAGATCGTCGTCTAGGGTCAGCAGCACCATGAACGAGAAAAACATTGCTAAGGCGGACAAAAAGTGCCAGATGTCATGGCTGTCGAAAAAATGTAAGAGCTCGCAGGGTCTATTATAAAGGCGAGACTGGGCTGGAGTAAGCGCCCATGATATGGTTTTGTTTATAAAAAAATATAAAGCAGCGGCCCAGAACGCAAATGATAGTATAATATAAATTAGCGGTTGACGGAGGATCCGTTCTCCATGACAGATCTGAAACCACAACGAAATTAATTAGTCCGTAACAGGCGAAACCTTTATCCGTTTCCAAGCATCGGTACGTACCTTCATAACGATATAAAAAATAGTATACAAAATTAAATTTGACATTAGTATGGCTAATAAAAACGTTGCAAAGTTTTTCTCATGGCGTATATTTCCGAACACCGCGATGGCAACGTTACATAAATTTGCTATCACAAGCATCACGAATCGTTGCAAGTATAACGGTCGGAATAAATATCTAACGCCAGAGCGAGCATCGTATCTGTAGGTCTGAAAAGGAGCATACGAGTACAGGTGGTTGAAAAGTAGCGCTGGAAATATATTCCCAATGAACGAATTGAATGTGGCAAAATTACCTGTATTATTCTTGAGGCAAAACCTCTAAATCTCCATCGACCCATGTAGTAAATTTGTATAGTTAAGTACAGGCAAATCAGTAGATGCATGATTGTAAATATGATCCAGAAATAGTTCGAACCATTCAGAACCCCGACCAGTCCTATGAGGATGATCAAAGCCAAGACACCAAACGTGATCGGTGCTCTCGCATTTATATCGGGATGCCGGGTTTGATAGATTTTGATCATGCAAAGCACTGCTATAATGTACATGAAGCTGGTATCTAAAAGAATGATACAAACAACGCAGTTAATAAGATTAGCAGTTTCCGAAAGTCTCGCTACAGAATAATTATTATCTTACCGAATTGAAAATTGCTTCGATTCGGGCACACGTGATAGCTGCCGGACAATATTCCTTCCATGATAAGCGCAGTGCCCATCGCGTAAAATAATCCATAATGCTGCGGTATACCGTAACATTTACTTTTCTCCCTGTCCAGTTGATTGTGCTCTCGAGAGTACGTCAGGAATATAAACAGAAGGCCCAGCATCACGTACCCGATGTTCGAGAACACATGATTGAAATCGGACAGTAGCCCGAACGGATGGGCGCATAGGAAATTGTAATAGCAAAGGTCTTCGTTTCCAGTTACATGAAGCACGTTTTGATACGTTATTACTAGTTGCACCACGGGCAAAGTATAGAAGATAGCTACGGTCGCTAAATAATACAAATATAATCGAGACTTGTGCCTCAGAATTTTCGGATCTTTGCGAGCCAAGTCGCACACCGAAAGCACACGTTTCGTTCGTACCACTTCTTTGTCCGAGAGAGCATCTTCCATTAAGTCAATATCGTCTTCATCCAGTGAAGAATCCTCTTCTATAGACACTGACCGATGCGGCCCGGTCTAAGACGTAACGTATAATGATTGTTAAAAGACATTTTAAATTTACTTTACTTAATTTCTTTCTCTTTTAGCTCTCACCTCCTCTATCGTTGAAGGACTCGGGAGTGGCTCAAAATTCTCGCAATTTTGATTGTTTAATATTTCCTGATTAATCCTTCTGCCTAATTTAATTTTAGACACTGTTACGCCAACGACGTATACGATACAAAAAGTAAAAATTACAGATATCACAGTTCCTGATGCTACGATGTAATCGTGTTGGTTAATACTGGCGTTTATTGTTAGCGTCACTCTTTTATTTCGTAATAAAATTATACTGGGAGATCCATAACAATCGGTATCGTCACCCTTTACCACGAGTACAATGAAGAAACCACGTGGATACGCTTCTCTCTGAAACGTTAGAATCAGGCTTAGAGATCACTTTTAATTAAATTCTATCGCAAAGAATTGCTTCCGTGAAGCAGCCACAAAAGGGATACTTATTAATAGTCGAGGAATATACTTACTGGCACAGTGATACCACCTTGCCGACTTACAGTTTGCCAGTAACCGGCGAACTTAGTGTTCCTTTCTAAATCGAAAACAGGGCACTAAGAGAGAAGATTATACTTTACAAGCCTGCAACAATGGACGAATGTATTTATGGATTACAGTGGAATAAACTTACCGACGTATTTTGTATCGAAACTGTCATACAAATGTCATCGTCGGATTCGACGTGGACAACTACCGAAGAGCTCTCTATCTGTTCCGGAAAGATATAGCCGTAATAGATAGGCTCGGATGGAGTAATTTTTACCGATTTCTTCTCTCCTAAGCTGAAAGAAAGAGCGATTATTGAATTAAATTTCTATCTTTTCTTCCTAATAAGAAGTTTCACGGCCGATGTCGATGAAAGGCATACCTTAAATAGAAATATGGATCCTCAGTTACGTTAAGTTTAAATAAGATATTTACGTGACTCGCCGTGGACAAACTGACGGTAAGAAATTCTTCTTCGTCCGGTTCGCTCCGATAATATTTTGTTGAACACAGGGTTCGACTAGTTTTATTATAAGATAAATCATTAAAATACATGCTATCTACTACCAGAGGGATCTGCCACGATAGGAGACCACGCTTCTGGCGCACAACCACTAAAAGAGGTACATCGTGGGTGGCATTGCTTTCGACGTCTATCCTCACGCTTTGCTTCCACGTTACCTGAACGAATGAAAGATTTCTCTCGTATATAGAATAACTTCTGCATATAAAACAATTAATACTTACATTGTTAGTGGGATATAAGAAGACATATTCAACGGAGGTGTTCACCGCAAATTCATATTCCTTTTTATACACACCCCCGTTAACGATGGGAAGGAACGACGCGGATTGTAAAGCAATAGCTTCGCGAAGATTAAGTAATAACACGGTAGAAGCTACTAAAAGTTTCTCGATACTTAACATCTTAGAGGTTCATACCTAAAAATGAATTCTGTGACAGTTACTCGCGTGTATTTGTGAAATTTCAAAATCACAGCGTAACGCGTAAAATATGGACCTTTGCAATAGTAAACACGAAATACTTAAAATGTTTTATATTCTTTGGTTCTGTCATTCGTTTCATGCATTTGAGAGAAATGGTAATATTAACGTAATCATGGGGTGCTTTTTAAACTGTAAACACGATTGATCGCCGAACTGATCATCGACCGAGTTTGCTGAACCAATTCATAAAGCAATACGCAATCTATCGTGGGAAAACCCGCCATGCAAACACAGCTGCATAGCTGACAATAGTGACCGATAGTGACCAATAGTTGCCAATAGTGAGAATTGCATATTTGCAGTCAACTATTGGTTACCTTGATCCACACTTGTGATTGATCCAATTTGATCTAATCACTTATCGATAATTCTGACCAATTCTGACTCTCGAAATTAAATTAAATTAATTGCATATCGATCTGTATATCGTAATTTAAATAACTGTAATTATAACATTGAAATGCTAATTATTCTAATTTTATACCGTACTTCGTTGAATTCTTAATAATTATGAATGTAAACATAAAGCTCGTATCGCATTGCTTTATAAAAATCGCATCTTAATAATAAATAAATTAGAATCAAGTATTTAAATTATTATTTTTGATTTTAGCAGGAGTGTAGGGTATTCGTGCATTTATTACTCTGGGTAGTTTTCTAGGAATAATTATCTTAAACGTTTCATTATGATCGTTCGCAAGATTTCGTAAATCTATTTTTAATAATATAGTTTTATAGTAGAAAGCATAAGCTTTGTAAACATTTTACGTATGAATGACGGTAAAAACGTTAATGGGAGACTCTTCGGAATAAATCATGGGGCACTCGTAGTTCATTATTCTGAGTTGACTTCAGTCATTGTTATTAAAGATGGCGGCATCCGTGGTATCAAAGGATGTTAATACATATTTAAGTCAAAATCAAAATGTTGCGGACAAAGAATTGGCCGCGGAATGGGCCCAGCTTGAAGAACTACACAACAAAAGGTACTGGCCGTGAAATATTTTAAATCGTATTCGTATTGCAAGAGAAGTAATTGATCCGACTTTTTTCCTCCGGTGACTTGCAGGCTTTGGCATCAGCTGACACTCAAATTAGAAACGTTTGTGAAGAACCCGGCGCTTCAGAAAGAAGATAATTTGGTACAATTATACGTAAACTTTTTGTCTACCTTCGAAAACAAGTAAGCATACCGCATATCTTTCTTTTCCGAAAATCTTGATCCGTAACCTCACTTTCTTAGCTTCGCTTGGAGGTTATAGTGTTAGGTTGCGCGCAGAGGAAGGAATTAATGATAGATCGAAACATGTATTATATATTTCCTGTGTTTAGGATAAACCCTTTGTCACTGGTGGAAATATTAGCGATCGTGATACAACAATTCCAAAATAAACAGGAGGCGATCACATTTTTGGAGAAAACAGAGACGAAGGTTAAAAGCAGCAATGAAGCTGTCGCTCTATGTAAAGTTCTTATGGGACAGATCTTACTTGATAAGTTGAACGATCAAGAGAAGGCAAAGAAAACTATAGAAGAGGTGGAAGTTATGTTGGATAATGCAGATAGCGTTACCACGGTTCACGGTAGATTTTATTTGCTAGCAAGCCGCCTCTACCGCTTGCAAGGAAAGCACGCCGAATATTATCGTACCGCGTTAAGGTATCGCTTATATCGAGGAATACCGAAGACTACATTTGTTACAGCGCAATTGACTGACGAGCGTTTTATGGAAACTTGAATTTCCATTTCAGATATCTGGGTTGCATCGAGTTAAGTAGCTTAAGTAGACAAGAACAAGAACAGCACGCATTCTTCCTCGGTTTGGCTGCACTTTTGGGCGAGGGGGTTTATAATCTTGGAGAACTCTTAGCTCATCCAGTCTTACAGTCCTTAAAAGGTACACCGAACGCTTGGTTGATCGATTTGCTACAAGCTTTTAACGCCGGTGACATCGCCGCGTTAGAGAAATTGAAACCTCAATGGAGCAAAGTTGCCGATCTGGCTGCGCAGGAATTAAAATTGAGACAGAAAATTTCTCTCTTGTGTCTCATGGAAATGACTTTCAAACGGCAAGCTAATAATAGGTCTGTATTCTCTTCGCTTCGATATCAATCGCTAGAAAATCAAGAATCGAATGATTCTCAAGAATGGCGCAAAGTAAGTTGCGTTAATGCGAGATATTCTTCGTTACAGGCAATTAACTTTCGCGGAAATCTCTCAGGAGACTCGTCTGCCTCTTGGCGAAGTGGAGTTACTAGTGATGAAGGCTCTGGCTCAAGGTTTGGTTCGTGGAGCCATCGATCAAGTAGCAGGAACAGTGAACATGACGTGGGTGCAGCCTCGTGTTCTGGATCGTAGTCAAATAGCTGGAATGGTTCAAAGACTCGACGGATGGTGTAAAGATGTTAGCTCGATGGAGCGTTTATTAGAGTCCCGAGCCTCCGAGATTCTTACCCTTTAATATTAGGTTTGATATCCCCACACTGATTCATTTGTAAGTTTTACTTCTGTATCTCCATTAACACCATTGGCTTACCATTGTTTGAAACATAAAAATATAACGACAACTTCTACCCGTCATGCGACTAACATAGATGTACAATATCTGCGAACGATTAAATAAAATTAGCCCCATTATGATAAGTCAATGGGTTAATATAAAAGAAAGTATAAAATCCACTTTCTTGAATTTAAAATTACGATACCATTTACAGATGAATGTAAAAAGAAATACAAATTCGTTTTCAATTACCATTCTACAGAAACCACTTCATAGAGCTCTGTTTTTGTGTTCACAAACTTTGTACTATGGTCGAAAGATTAATAATAATAATGTACATTAACATTTATCATGTTTCTCTGATTAAATATTTATACTTTAAGTATCAATTATTTAGATATTTATACAGAGATTACTTTAGCATTAAGCCGAATAATAGTAGTCGTGCATAAAGAATTGCGGCTCTCATATTTTTCTTTTGAAATGGAAAGTACAATTACGCAGCCACGAGGTACGGAGGTCACCATATTTTCATGTGTGATTATTTCCCGCCGTGCATCACGCGTATTTAGGTTAACCGTCCAGAAAGAAGAACGTTTCCCTTGAAATACGTCGAGTCTTAATATTTTTCGTCAAATAAAGCGTAAGATGTATTTTTAAGTGTAATGTCATCAAAATACATAATTGACAATGTACAATAAGTGTTTTAAGGGGCAAAAGTATCATTGATGTTTATTTACATAATACATTCGCATAACCTAAAAATGTCGGATGACAAATTCATCTATCGTACACAGAGATTATAATTTTTGAAGCACTGAATTATTGAGTTGCGAGAAAGATATACATCATGGAGGGTGCTCCCATCATAAAGCGACCTAAGGCAACTGATGGCGAAGAAGAATTATTTCGCATGCAAGAGGAGTTTATAAAAAATAATCAGCAACCATCCGCGAAAGTAATTAATCTACGAAATTCGAGCAAATCTTTAAGCAGTAATACTGCGGTCGGGAGACCCGAAAACCAGGAGATTACTAGGAAACTGAGGTCCAGATTTTCTGAGCTGAAAAAGCTTAAATCTCAAGATCGGATTTCTACTTCGCAAACTGGTGGCAATGTTATAAATCCCACGGTTAAAGAGAATGTAACGACTGGTCTGCGAGATTCTGTGCACAATATTCCGATAGCACCGTCTAATTTAATATTAGGGAACATCGTTGAGAAGAAGCACGATCCGCGCAATTACAACTTTGATAAGAAAGAGTCGTTTCGTCATTCGGACAGGGGTTTTCCAGAAGTTTTTGTCTCGAAGCAGATGGTACTTGCATTATTTCGCGTTAATAAGAAACATATATTTGTAATATTTCGATTGTTTAGTTACATCTATAGCTTTCTAAATGTTACATTCATTTCAGAAAAGTGATGATAATCATAGTTTATTTTGGCACCAAGTTTCCCTGGAAGACTATGCAACAAATAAAATGGAGGGCATTCAAGAGTGCGAGTCTTTATCGACGGATGAAGGTAGTGTTATTGTAGAGGGATCGTGGGCAACCGACATACACAAAGAGAATTTAGAACGATTAAATGAAATGAGTCGAGAAGATATACTAACAGAGAAAAGTAAACTTGAAATGACTCTTAAGCCCGAATTAATTCAGTTTCTAAAAGATAGGAGAAATAAAAAACACAATATTCAGAAGGGTCGAGAAGAGAGTAAAGAATCTAGCGTTTGTAAAGATGTAACACCAATGGACGAAGAGAAGTTAGTCGTAGAAGAAATATTCGGCAAGCATAATGACGATGATGTTACGCCAATGCAAATAGAAGAACTTAAAGAGGATATACCGAAGCCTCCTATAGAGTTAATGGTACAAGCTAAAGAGAAAGGCTGGGTGCATATGGATTCGCTTGAGCCAGAGAAGTTGAAATGGATGGGAGATATACCTGCAGAGAGAAAAGAAGAACCTACTCCCGACGAACCGTATAACGCTCGCTTTGACTTTAGTGGTAAAATTTTTACCTAATTTATATGAAAATATAATAAACCAAGTATACGATGTTTAATATTCTCTGATAGGTGTGCTATTGCCATATAAGGACGAGAGTGTACCAGTCGAGAAAGGTCTCCATCACCATGGAGAAGAACCTGAACGCCCTGGATATTCCCTTCAGGAACTATTACAGTTGAGCAGATCGGCGACGCAGCAGCAATGTTGTACAGCGCTTACAACGTTGGCAAATATCATAGAAAATAGTCGGAGAGGCTGGTACGATAAAGTATTGGAACCAGCGCCTTTGACTGTGCTAAGTCAACGAAATCTTCTATTATTACTGAGATTTTCTTTGGACGATACATCGGTAGCTGTAGTCACAGCCACCTTACAAGCACTTAGAGCTTTCTTGTACAGCGAAGCTGATGAAGTTTGTTTGGACAGACTGTACGGTTTCCAGAATTACAAAGAACCTGCCTTAGCAGCGCCAAAGACTGATGTTACTGACACAAGTGATCTGAAAGATCACGAATTGGCACAGTTGGATGCGATAGCTGCGTTACTAAGGACTGACATACTTTTAAGGATTAGGTATCCTTCTTCGTTTAGACAAATGACTATGTTATAAGAAAGTTTGCGAACAAATTAACTGACATTTTTAGGTATATCTTGAGTGAGTTGCAACCACCACCTCTCGGTGTGACCTGTGCGTTAGAAATATTAATTAGGATTGTAAGGCATTCAACCATAACTGCGTTAAACGTTGCGAACACTCCAAACCTACTGCAAACCATAACTGAACATTTTATGCCGTTATCTACAGATCCATTAGGTTCGTAGTTACATATTCCAACATTTCATGTTTAACTGTACTGTGTAAATTGATAATGAAATTTACTTTATTCGTAGCAATGCAAGATATGATAATTAATGTTTACGGAGTTCCTTTAGTCGCCGCAGTTAGATTTTGTCGTATTCTACTGTGCTACGGAGGAAAACCTATCGCCCAGAAATTAATCAGGCTGAAAGTTGTACAACACATTATGTCATACGCCAGTAGCGATGCAGGGTAAATTAATTGTCATCGAGAGTGCTCGACGTAATAAATACAACGAATAATCAATGTCTTCTTTAGGCAAAGAAGCTTTAATCTCAGCATTGAAAGCTTACGTTTATGGAAAACTTTACTTCTTCAAGGAGAGGCAATGGACAGCTTAACTGGAGCGCAATTAATTCTCGTATCTCAGTTACAACTTTTGTTAAGCAATCATGACATCCAGAATGCATCAGAGTTGTCTTGTGAATACGCAGCGTGTTTAATTGCTGTTGCTAGTTGCTTGCCACCTTTGAAAGCAAATATATCGGTCTTACTGTCCAAATGGAGTACACAATTATTGGCTTTAGATAATGTCACGGTATGTTCAGAATTTATTCTATTCCATTGTAATATATACATTACTAACACTGTATAATTATAATAAAAGGAATTGCTATTTTGTAGTGGGGCAATACAAAACTTATTGCAGAGACGCTATTAGCAGTCAGCGATGACACTTCTGCGATTAGGAAGTTGATCATATCTCGGTCCCAAGTGTTTTCTAAACTGTGGTAAGCTGATTTTAACGTATCTTTTATTTCATGTTACATTAATCTTTCGCTTAATTCGATAAGGCCAGTGTTTAAAATTCTTGCAGTTCCACTTCAAATTTATTGAGCGACTGTAGCTCAGCCACTGAACGCGAGCCTTCTTGTCTCCCTGGTCTGGGAGTACTAACTCAGGATGGACAGTTGCAGCCGATAGTGTCCCAACTGTCTTGCACGCCTTTCCTCGCGACTGTTTTAAACGTATTTGTTAATCATTCTTTCGTAGAAGAAATTCAAGACATGTTCAGCCTTCCAGCACTTCGTAAATACTTAAAAAGTGTAGAGACGACGGACTGGGGTTTAGAAAGATCGTGGTACACGAGGCCCGAGTTATCTTTCTTGACAGCTATAGTGAACGCAGCTTCTGTTGTTAAAGATAAACTGGACAATAACACATCGAACATGATTTGGAATATTGCCGTCAAGCTCATATCATCTTTGCCGGCTGATTCTCCATCCGACGTAAAATATATGCTTAGGATTGCTTTATCAGAGGAGAAATTAAGCTTGGGAATAATAGCGAATGAATTGGAGAAGTTGAACTTGAATTCGAAAATCGAGAATATTAAACTGAATTTATCTCGCGACGTGGCTGCTTTGTACGAACAATATGTACCGTTGAATGGCGAGTGGGATCAAGCTTCAATGCCTAAAGATTGGCTCTACTTGCCCGTGGTGCATATTTACACAAAGTGTAGAAATAGTGGCGCGTGTAATGATGACGATAAATCTGCTGTCTTGACTGTCCTGAGTTTAGAGTTGGTATTGCCTGATTTGGTTGAAAAGTTGTCGCAAAGCTTGAGGTTCAGCAGATTGGTGCTGATATACCTATGTGACACGATATATTTAAATAGCGACGTTTCTCCTTTGCTCACCAGAGCCATTTCAACTTTATTAAGGGATCACCACAAGAAGCTGAATTTTACAGCAGATTTGCCGGGGCTTAATTCGTTTACCGACTTATTTACCGCCATGTGCGAACACTTCTGCTCAACTTCTTACAGCGATTATGGCTTTTCTATGACTTTGTTAGTACCGATTGCACAAAGGCAAGATGTTCATTATAGAAAACTGTTGTGGTCCGAACACGCAGGTTCGCTTCGATACATTAGATTACCTAGGGAACAATTGGTGATTCCATTGAAAGAATATCTCTATCCCCTTGAGGAAGATGTATCTTTAATAGAAAGTTACATAACGGCTCTTGTTAGGGGGATTGTCACAGAAACTTGGTGTCCCATTCCTTATATAATCGCTGTGCACCATTCCGCGATGTATTTAAAGCAGTCGAACAAATTAGCTGCGCGAATGAGAACACGGTTGGAGAAATTACCTAATAAAGCTCTGGCTACTCTCTTATTAAATTATGAGCCACCTAGTTTATAAGCTTAAGTTGAGTTTCAGAGTGTTTAATATACTGAAACTGTTGTTCAAAAAGCTCAGGTGTAAAGTATCTCTTTGTTCGAATTGATAGAATTATACACGTCAGTTTTCCTTTTCTAGAAATAAATGTTTTGTAATAGAAATTTATTGTTCATATTTCGTGTAAGTTATAGTCGCAGGAAAGACATTAAAGGGAATGTTTAATGGTTTAAATAATTTATTTCAGTCGGACGTAAAATATACAGATATCAGTATTATTAGAAAAAACAATTAATTACATGCTTAAAGAATAGGAACGATCTGTGTTTACAAATAGACAAAGCATAGAGGCACTGCTTGGTCGTGTATGCTGATTGCCAAAGTTCTCAATGAAACGTATCAAACCGAAATTCTGTGATGCTGTTAACATTTTTTAATTTTGTTATACGCTTGTTAATTCAACTATTAATTTATTTAGAAGGGCTCCCACGAATTAAGCTTTAATTCAGCCATATTTATAACTATATTTATGCAATCTCAAAGATGACCTGTAAAAATAAAGATTTATATGATACTTTCGTAAAGTTGCCTCAAAATTTTGGCGTTCCAAAACGATGGGACAACCTGAATTATAGAAATTCCTCGTAGCAAAAGAGGAGAATGGAGATTTCATTATCATTTTGAAATTCGCGGCCTCGTTTCCAATATATAAAAAATAGAAACTTAGGGAATTAGTGCAACTTCCGGTATGGAAGTCTACAGACATTGAGAAAAGGGAAAGTTGAAAAACAGGCGTGTTCATTGAAAGCTCGAATTTAACTATCTTTGTAGACAAGAATCCAAACACTGTAGCCTTTCTAGATTCTTTATCCTACCCGTTTCTGTTTATATATTCGGATTCAAAACAGACTAATATCCTTTCAAAGTTGAACGCACCTTCTCGAGGTCAGTTTTCTTCCGGTCGCGGGGACGTGAAGAACTCTCGCGGAGTGTTCGTGACTTATCACTTTGCATTGCGCGAAAAGTGAAAGTTTAGTGACGCGATAGTGAAATAAAGTTCGTTTTCGTTAATATTCGGTGCGCAATGGGACAATCAGGAAATCAGTAATCGACCAAATTCAAGGGATGATCCAGTTGTATTCTCGTCTTGGTTTAATTCCGCAAGAATGGATATGTTAATGGCGCGCCAAATTCAAACCGCGCACATGGGAAATTAATTTTGTGTGAAACGAAGCACCGAATTCTAAAACGGTAAAGTGCATCTGAATTTCTCTTTTCCATAGAAGTTCGCATCTTTCGATTTATCGATATTATGAATAATTTCGGGAAAGCCTATGTAGTTGAAACAAGATACGTGCAGCAGTGGCAGAAATTATAAGATTGTTTCTTTAATCGTGACAAGCGTAACTAAGTATATATTCTTTGCACATAATATACAATAAGTAGGTCTAATTTAAAGCTTAAAACATACACTTATTTTACTATATGCATGGTACGTGTCATTTTCGTTAAATAGAATTTGTTCAACGTTTCCTATTAATGCACGGGGAAACGCCGCGGTGGCGTTCTCCTATTATAAGTGTATAAATAAACATCGTACAATTTGTGGAACGCAATGTGTACGAGTATAATAATTGTGGCGGTAATTATGCGATAATATTCATAGTTCAGCGTGCCTTGTATGGCGCGATAGTAACCATCACGTGCTATTTCCATATAAATTTGGTGATCATGCGCATTAAGTTGCATAGAATTATCTTTCATCGCAGCGTGTGATTGGGGAAAGAAAGTAGAAGCTATTGTTTTTATAAAATTAGGAGAGAAATCGACATCTTTTCCTCAAAACGACTTGTATCGATCGATCCAACTCACGTCAAGGGCGTCCGCAGACTTTTTTCGGGGGTGGGGGGCAACTTTGGGATGACGGTAAAGAAAAATATGGTAATGAAAAAACAATGATGACGAATCGGGTCATGAAACACGCGGCATGAGTGGAGTAGCTCGGAGTAGCCCTCTTGCTTTTTTGAACCCATTTCGTAGTGCCAATTTAATTAAAATTTTAAAAGCGAAATTTATAAATATTTCCTTTTTTTAGTAGAAACTTAATTAAGATCAGTTTTTAAAAATTAAACTTAATAAAGATCAGTTTTTAAAAATTATACTCAATAAAGATCAGTTTTCAAAAATTAAACTTAATAAAGATCAGGTTTCAAAAATTAAACTTAATAAAGATCAGTTTTCAAAAATTAAACTTAATAAAGATCAGTTTTTAAAAATAAACGATTTTTTCTGAGAATCCAGAGGGGGAAACTGCCCCTTTTGCCCCCTTCCTACCCCCACCCCCGTCCACACTCTTGGTTTCCCTTTGGTCTTCAAAGTTTTCCGGTATCTTTACATTTATATTCGAACGCCTTTCGGATTTTTCAATAAATTATTATCGATTGTTGATTTTTTACGCATCCAATGAATATTTATACATTATCATAAGTTACACGCAATTCGGATATAAATGTCCAAATTAAACTTAACTAATTGAAATTGATTAATTCGGAGATTATTCATAATTGGCGAATAAAGTTACACCTCGTTGGTCGTCTGTCGCGGAATACTTGACTCCCGATACATTAGATCTTGTAAAAATATTCGAAGAATTTCGAAATGGCCCTGTCCAGCTTCGGGTTTCATTGACATAAGCCAGATCGCGCGCGAAAATTGCGTTTTTTAGCCTTCGAGCGACGAGAAGGGATCGATATACATATTTGCGTCATCCATTCAACTTTAAATCTTCCCTGTATTGATTCCATCGCGAATCGAACTTCCCAAGAATAACACTGTCCTTAACGACGCAACACAATATCACTCGACGGTATCATCTCGCGTTTAGCCGAAGGATATCAGCCTACCCTTATAACAGTAATTCGTCTATGCACCATTATATACGTATACATGTACATTTCTGATATATGTATGTATATACAAATACGTTTCTCGATATAGAAAAATAGGAGGACGAAGTCGTATTTCGATAATATCGACAAAACGGGTCCACCGTTCGATGTTACATTATTTAGTCGTTAAGGGTTCGGAGGTATCGTCGCAGAGTTCTCGCGGGTCCCGCTTGCTACCGTCACTCATTACGCGGCTTCTCGTTATAAAAAGCGATCTACTATATTCCCGTCGATAAGCCCATCATTCCCTCCATCGTATCGGCCACTGGCCATCGCGAGCGTCGTTGAGATACATTCGCGCTACTATTCCTTCGGGAAGAGGTTCTAAACGACTGAATTACGGAGAAAAGTATCGCGCCACGCTTTGTGCCGCGCGATCGTTATTCAAATTGCATCCTAAAGCTCGCCAGACGCGGCTCTCATATGCTATCGGCTGGTGAGAAAGAATTCGATATCGATCGATAACGACGATCAATTTCGCCCATTCGGCGAACTCGAATGATAAGAGGAAATGACGAAGTATCGTGCTCGCAGGATAATAGAGATTGTTTGGCCATTTTTCTTATGTGATGGCCTTCATAACGTTAACACCCACCGACTGCTAGGACTCGATGCCGAGCTTCCTGTATGTCTCTCGATCGACGGTTACCAATCTACCCTCCACGCTCGAGCAGTCGAGTTCGATGCAGTGGAGCCTGGCACCCCATTCGCAGTGACTCTGGTCGTCCTGCCGGTAATATTTGATTTGCAGGCACGTGGTAAGGAAACCGGACCCCATAACTCGCATGGCGATCGGTAGCTCCTCGCGGTGGCCGCGGGCACTCGCTGCTATACCCTTGGTGCTGTGGTACGCGCTGTAGGCGCAGGCCGTTCCGTCTCTGGCGCGCTCGATCGTCTCCACTTGCTTCCCACCGATGCTCAGCGACCTGTAATTCGGGAAATCACGGTTTCGGTGAGTCTCATAAATATGCGCGTAGCGTTTAAGGAACAGTCGACGTGGAATAAAGAGCTTTGAGAATTTTAACGGATGTTACGTTGTGCTTATTGGTATGTAAAAATAAAGTGGCATTTGTTGAAAAGGGTCCTGATATCGATGATGTCAAGGGTCTCCAAGTTTCGGGGGATTTGGGGATCTTTACGGAGGTCCAGCGGGATCTCGAGTGACTCAATGGTTTGGTTAATATGCGGTGGAGGGGATTTAGGAGCTCGCGGTCCTTGGCGTCTCAAGACTTCTACGAATATATTGGACTCTCGAGACCTACTAGGATTTCTAGGTTATTACGACTTAGGCTCCTAGGACCTCAGGATCTTTGGAGTCTCTGAGATCGCCCTGAGTCCTTAGCATCCTTGAGACTACTCCTAGATCCATGAGACCTCTGGGATCCCCTTGGATCCTTAGGATTTCTCCTCTTGGGATCAATCCCCACGGATCTCAATGCCTCTGATACTGATGTGAGTTTTACGAGCCGGTGTTCGTCTATACAAAGAAGTTTAGGATATCCCCGATTGAGTTGTGCCGGTTCTGAGGCGTTGACATTAACTTCCAAGAATCGAAATCCACTGGGGATTTGATCCCACGGGTCAGGAATCGTTTCTATCGTATTGTACGAGACGTGGTTCGTTAGTATCGAGTCCCAC
This sequence comes from Andrena marginata, assembly GCA_963932335.1. Taxonomy (NCBI): domain Eukaryota; kingdom Metazoa; phylum Arthropoda; class Insecta; order Hymenoptera; family Andrenidae; genus Andrena; species Andrena marginata. The sequence continues at coordinate 47,833,633 of OZ010659.1, read as the reverse complement.
TGGCCTGCGGCTATGTACTTCCTATCATCCTCGGGCAATTTCTGTCATATTTCGTGGATCCGCGGTTGCTTCCATTAGATCGTCCCTCCGGAATCCCACCTTGGCATATAAACTTCTGTGAAGCTCGCGGTGAATACTACATTTAGAACAGCGCACAGGGGCAGGCGTATCTTCATTTGCAAACACAATTCCAGAGCATGCATTCAGATATTCAGAAACGCGCCACATGCAAAATCTATGCGCCGGAATTTTATTTCTAGATCCCATTCGCAGAAGTGACTTTCCTTCGACGTGTACGATGATAATTCTTTCTGAAATATTCATGAAATTCTAGGCAGCCTTGCAACGAGCAGCCAACAATTTTATTTCAAGAAACTCACGAAGGAACACTCCTTCTGTAATTGCAGTAGGGGGGGGGCCGGAAAATATCTATCTCGTAAAAATTTGAAATTTAAAAGTCCGTGATGGGTAGAAGAGAATAGATACTTCCAAACACAGGGGCCCTATTTCCCGTCGGAAAATTGAAATTCCGTGGGGAGGTAAATCGAAACGGTTGGTCTTTAGTTGCGATTGTGGCCGGGCATCGGAGCAAGTCCGATTTGATCGTAAATCGATAGCAGGTGGGCTGGTGTCAGTGCCTACGTTACAGAGCTGCCCCTCGAATTCATTTGCATCTTCGGCCAGGGCAGCATTCAAGATTCCGAACCTCGTTTCCGACCGCCATTGTGCCACCCACCTGGCACCTGTCGAGGGCAGCCCGCAGTCATCTACAAAACAGTCGCAACATTTCGGCGCGTTGCGGATCCCAACTTCGTTCCCCTCCGTTCGCAAAAACCACTTATTCTCTTCGTAACGAATTCCATTCTACGCGGACTTTGGATTCGAACTCGGTACAGCGGAACGAAAGTCATCGAAACCCTTCTTCCCCGGGGAAATTAAAGTTAGAAAAACTTTGTTCCGGGGGTGGATTTGTATCTAGGCTAAGTAGGCTGCACCCTGGGGCGGCAAATTTTGGGCGAAGGAAATTGAAAAATGTTTAAACACAGAGGCTCGAGATAACTTTAAAAACAATTTACTTTCTTTCACGTAGCGAATTAGCAATAAAGCGAGTTGTCACGTTGAATTAAGTTTAAAATTGTCTCAACTTTTTCAAGTTAAAATATTTTATTATATTTCACACAAAAGGGTCAGATTTCGAATTAGACGCTAAATCTTCAAATTCGCCACTATCTTGTTACTTTTGAAACGCACTTTGACTGTCGGAAAGAGCGGATACATATTTGTTCCGCGAAACCACGCAATTTTCTCTAAATATACAAGTCCCAGGAAGGGCTGTTAAATATTAAATACGTTTATGCATGGTAACCGGTGTTTTCGTGCCTTGGCCTGGCTTCGAGTCAGTGTATTTTTAGTGTCCCACCGTGCAAAGTAGGTACATAAGTACACGCCAATGAACTCTGCGCGTATCAATGTCGAGCATCACTCACGTGTTAGAAATGAACGGTCATGACGCAAAGGCACGTATAATTATTCCGCAGGGTACAAGTGCCGGCGATTGAGATTTCTCGTCGGCTACCAGTTTCCACGTCAGCGAATTTGCATGATTTTGGTAGATTAGTGAGGAGTTTTGAGAAGTCAGAACTTTCTTTGAAAGATCGAAATAGTGATGTGGTTTTTATAGTGGGCGGAGGAGTAGCCTCCTTCGAAGATAGGTGTTAAAAAAATCTAATGATCTTTTTTAAAGTTTAGACCTAAAACTAGTGGAGACCCCAAAAATTTAAAAATAAAAAAAAATTAAAAACTCGAACTGACGCGTGTTTGAATCAAAAGTTGCAATACCTATTTTCTCCGATTAGAAACAGAAAACTCGATGATTATTAAGCATTTTTGGGAGGACCACTAGATTGAAGGCATACAAAGATAACGCAAGAAATTTTTAGATAAAATTACGTCTAATTTTCTTTTAGTCGCGCACGCCAGTTTGTGAAACGTTTCGAGAGAAACGCATATTTCCTCTCAATACTGAGCGTAGATCGCTTGACCTGCTTTGCTTCTCAACGATATAACTTCGAAATTATTTCGAATTTCTTTATGAGATTTTAACTGAACATTTTCTTAAGACGTTTCACTGTCGATTTGTGTAGCTATATATTTAAAAAATATATTTTTTGAAACCTCAAACCCGCAAATATCACGTAAGGGATGTCGATTACACATGGCTGGCTTTTCATTATTATATCTGGCACCGTGACGAGAATCAGAAGTATTGATTTCAAAGAATTCAATTATTGTCGACCGATTTGCAATCGGTTCAGTTGCCGCTCAATAATGCATAAGACTCATTAACGGGTGCTGCAGCGGCTGCCTCTCCACTTCTGTATGCGAGATACAAATCGAGGCACGAAGAATGGCGATTTAATTGCAGCGAATAACTTGCACACATAAACGACGATTGGATCGGGAATCGTGAAAAGGATTGATTCGGATGCGTCAATAGGTCGTAGTTCCATTCAAACGTGATTCCTCTAAAAATAGCTCTGGATGTCTTTCTGCTTCACTTGCTCATAGATTTTGAATTCGAACCGTTTAACTATTCAAGTTTTATATTTGCAGGTCACGCCTGTTTACCTTCCTTTAGTTTAGTCTATCTCTCCTACAGAATGACATGTTCGCTTTGTTTCTGAAAGATACAGGCTCTTGAAATTCTTTAGAGGACAGGTGTTTGTACGTAGTGGGTGGACAGAGATAAATTTGTCGGTAGTTGGTGCTCCCCTTACCTCGGTCCATACCGATACTTTTACCTTGGCGAACAACGTGAGAATGGACAGGTTTGAAAAATAGGAATTCTGGAAAGCTCAGTGATAAAATAACACCGCTAATCTGACAATTGTCAATTTCATTGATTCGCCTTTAATCGGAGTAGTTAAAAAAAGTTGTAATTACAACGAACGATAGGGAACCTCGAAGTTTCTTAAGTTTGAAATCTTGTCAACTATAATTTTCAATCGAGGAATATTTTCCATAAGAAACGACGCAGTTATACTATTTAAAAAATATTCAATGTTATTATCACGAAATAATCCTGTTTAATATAAATTTAAATATAGCAGGAGCGGATTTGGCTATAGGCTAAGTAGGTTACATTAAAATTGGGGGAGCGACAAATTTTGGGAGCGACAAATATGAGGGAACGAAAATTTGGGAGAGCGATAAATTTTGGGAGCAGCAAATTTTAGGGAGTGACAATTATGGGGGACGGCAAATTTTGGGGAACTACAAAATTTGGGAAGCGACAAATTTTGGGGAGCTTATAGATTTTGGGAAGCGGCAAACTTTCGGGAGCGATAATTATGGGGGGGAGGGGGGAGGGGGGCAAATTTTGGGGATGGACAAATTTTAGGGAGCTAAAAAATTTGGGGAGCGGCAAATTTTAAGGAGTGACAATTTTGGGGGAGCGATAAATTTTGTGGAGCGGCAAACTTTGGGAAGTGGTGAATTTTGAGGGCGACAAATTGTGCGGAGTGGCAAAGTTTGGAGAGCGATAGATTTTAGGGAGCGGCAAACTTTGGGGAGCGGCAAATGGTGCGGAGCGGTAAATTTTGAGCGAAAGGAATTAAAAAAGGTTTAAACACAGAGGCTTGACGACAACTTTAAAAACAATTTACTTTTTTTGTCGTGTAAGGAATTAGCAATGAATTATATACGAGTTGCCATATTGAAATAATTTTGAAATTGTCTCGACTCTTTTAAATGAAAATATTTGATGATATTTCGCGGAAAGGGCGGCAGACGTTTGTTAGCCTAGAGGCGTCAAATCTTCAAATTCGCCGCTGTCTTTAAGAGTAGATACATATATTCGAAGTCTCTTCGGCTTGCGTCACTTTCAACGAAAATATTCTCGTCACGTTTCGTGACGGGCGTTTTAAGCCTACATTTTTTAAAAGCTCGTAAAACTGCCACCCGTTGGCGCGTCGTAAAAATAAAAGGGACTTATAGAGTTCCTATGTCGGGTCAGCTCGGTCATTTTCCAAGATCGATGGAAAGCAAAAAGCTACCGGGCTTTTTTAACCATTCTAAACGACGCAGAGGCGCGTCCCCGTACGTAAACGTTGCTACGACCGGATCGTAAACTCCAAATGTGTGCTCGTGTCATGCAGCAGTCAGCTTTTATGTAGATATTTTCTCAAACACGGTTGCTATTAAATGGGATAGGTTTCCACGGACAAATGCATTCGACGATCAATTTTCAGTTTTAATAACAGCCGTGAAATAGAGGTATAGTGGGGGACAAAAGTATGTGGACACCTTTAAAATTGTATAGCTTGTTCAAAATTGGTCCAAACAACTTGAATTTGTTTGAGAAGCTAGAAGGATTAGTTGGCTAAGTGACGTGTTTCGTCGTTTTGAAAAAAGTTGCAATTTGTCGGAATAGCAAAAAAAAAATAAGAAAGATCATTTTTTCAACTTTTTTGTCTGTGCTCGTAATGAAAATTTAAAAAATGCCTTTTGTAGATCGAAGTAAGTTGTATACACGCCTAAAATTTCATCGAAATCGGTTAACGCTGCCCTGAGCTATAAACGCTAAAAGATCGCAGAATAAGGTCGAAAATTGCGAAATTCATGGAAATCAGCAACTTTCGACCTTATTCTACGACCTTTTAGCGTTTATAGCTCAGGGCAGCGTTAACCGATTTCGATGAAATTTTAGGCGTGTATACAACTTACTTCGATCTACAAAAGGCATTTTTTAAATTTTCATTACGAGCACAGACAAAAACGTTGGAAAAAATGATATTTCTTATTTTTTTTTTCCTATTCCGACAAATTGCAACTTTTTCCAAAATGACGAAACACGTCACTTAGCCAACTAATCCTTCTAGCTTCTCAAAAAACTCAAGTTGTTTGGACCAATTTTGACCAAGTTATACGATTCTAAAAGTGTCCACATACTTTTGTCCCACACTGTAGATCGATATACTTTTTAATCTGAGGATAGAGCAAACTATCAAAGCGTTTAATAATAATAATAATAATAGGAAATGCTTGGGGGTTTGATCTCGCGATGGTGATTGCCATATTTTCAATTTTCTATTCATTTCATTTTTCTTTCCAAAGAATCGAGTAGATGGTTGAAATGGTAAACGATGTAAGTGCCAGTAATGAAAATTTTCAATAGAAACAAAAAACGCATGTTTGTTCATTTTGCCACTTACATCACTTGTTTATCTCAACTTGATCTTCATCGGTATGGACGAGACGGAAATCTATGGATTTAGAGGAAAATAAAAAGATTAAGGCCGCGAAGATTGCCAACAGTTTCATCGTTTTTCACCACAGCGAAATTGGCACTTAATAGTTAAAATAACTCTAATAGTTGAAATAAATTATTCTAGCACGTATGTATAACTTTTGCCACCGCATACCGCATGGAATTCATATCCCTTCCACTAGAAAAATTATTTTTCATTTTTTTTTTTTGCATTTATAATCGTTTACCATTTTAATTTTTCAATTCATACGAAGCACTTTGATACACCCCGAGTGTTACTGCACATGTGTGAAAGAATTTATACGCGGTTAATTTTGCTATTACTATCCTTATTTGTCTAACAAAAAGAAAAGTAAAAGGAATTCGTGACGCTTTGAAAGAGGTCAATAGGAAGGCATTCGAGTAGTTTCAATCTCCGACTGATTGTCGCACCTTGCGCTTGTCCAATTCGGATTTATTGCTACGGGCAATTGCTTTCAACAGGATGTCTTATCGCCGGCGCTTGGACCGTTCTGAAATATACGAGCTTCTTCGCTGATTTGTATAAGTTTCCAGGAAATACTTTCACAAGCCCTTCATCAAAGAATTATGTACGATTTTCATAACGTATCTAATAATGTCTAGAAATTAAGAAATCTATTAAAATACTTCTGCAATATTCGGTCGCGAATCTTTTCAAAACTTGAAAAATTCACGAGTGCGAAAGGGGCGTTAATTTTCATCTGAAATATGCGACTCATCGTGTATTAAGTGCCTTCTCCGCCACACGTTTCCACACGTGGGAATGTGGCTTAAAGGCCAGCGGTGATCGATGCCAATTAACATGAGGAGCCAAAGCAATTCGACAGCTCTGACAATCCTCGCGGTTAAAGCAAACGTTCTGCACAGTCCGCCGCAGGCGTGGATGCAGTTTTTAGGGCTACGAATTTGGTCCTCGACGTCGATCAATCGCAATCGCGAAATCGTTTTATCGAGATAGCTGAGAGGTAGACAGCGGTGGGACAAGCTCGAAAAGAAGTTCACGGAGAATTACGAATAGGTAGTACCTGAAGGCGCACGCCGCCCGATCGATAAGTACACTCTATCATCCGTTCGTGAAAAATGTAACGAACCCTGGGTCATAACTATCGCAACGTCGTCCCCTGCTCTTCATTCTTCATAAAGTCGTTCAGCCGATCACAGAAACAAGATACATTTTATACTGACAACGGAAGATCCCGAAGCCGAAAATTCAAAAAAAGTTCTGAAACTTCGTGAATATAAGGGGATTTCCTCCTGATTACAACGCAATTTTTGTTTGCTGCCTAAATATACACGAAGGGGCTGAAATTAACCACTGAAAATCCGACTATCTCTCGATTTTGTGTTATAATTCGCGAACTGTAAGAAATAGAAAAAAATTTCAAGACGAAAGTTACTTCTTTTAATTAAATCTATCATTTGATAAAAAAAAATATTTTACAGTTCATGAGTTATAACAGAAAATCGGAAAATAACCGGATATTCAGGGGTCAATTACACCCCCTTAGGGTGAATTTGGGCAGCAAACAAAAATTGCGTTGTAATCGGGAGAAAATTTCCTACATGTTCAGAAAGTTTCAGAATTTTTTTGAATTTCCGGGTTCGGGATGTTCTCTGGTGAGATTAATTCATAGTAAAATTCTTTCGACCCTTCCAGACACGAGGGCATAAAAAAATATATGTACGTGGTGCCTAAAGCTGTGTAAAAAAAGAGGACCACCTCTAAATCTACAACATGTAAATATAGGACACAGATAGAAAATTATTTCTACAGGTCACAGCAAGAGAAATTTCTATTTCTTCTAAAATAAATAGGAATATTTGCCAGTTATAAAGCGAAATATATCTAATTAAACAAATACAAAAATGGCCCAATGATCCATCAGACCGTCATCCTTAAAATTGAAAGCAAAAAGTCTTTTTTTGGCTCTATCACTCATCCCTCAATTAACTCCCTTCTAAATGACTTCTCATCTCTCATCTCTCCAACAAAGGTGGAGCACGTTGAGCACTGTTTAATTTACGAGAGAAAAAATTATGTTCCCGCGAGGAGTTGTCCGCTGCCTCGCTCATACAACTATATAGTATTCACAGAAGCTTCCACGTAGACGCAGCACCACGGGAGTTTAAAAATGTAATGAAATTTTTAAATGCCTCTTTAATAATTTAATCTCGACGAAGTGCCCGTCTTCAGGTCTCTCTACGGAGCCGGTGAATTTTTTTTCGACCGACTTTGTGCGCGCCAGCTTTGAAACCAGCGAGCTCGAAAGTGCTTTCCACGTTCGCATAAACGTAATACCGTAAGCAGTCGTGAAATTTCATTAAGACTTCCATTGGATCTGTTTTTAAGCGAAGATACACAGTTCTAATAAGTGGCATTAATTAATATCGATGTAAATTAGACAGCTACTTGTGTCGAGTGTGAGATAAAGTGTTAATTAAAAGATAACGATGCGACAGACCGATAGAAGGCGGCTAGTAAAAATCTGGCGTTTCTGGACGGCTGGGATGACGGTGCATTAGAAAATAAAGGGGCGAAGATATTTCTGGTTGATTTCCAACGTCGAAGCCACTCGACGATCGACGTGTACCGATTCGAAAGCACGCCGAGTGCTCTTGCCGTTCGCTAACTAATTCAGAGTTTCGCGTGCAAGCAAAATTTTCCGTACCGGAATCGAACAGATTCCACTTCCCACTTTAGCCGTGACCGCCGCGACTCTCGACACGAAAAACAATGGCCACGCGTGCCGCTTCGATTCTTTTTCTAAACGAAAGCTGCGCTAATTTCTCCACCTCGTGACGCGTCACTGTAATCGACCTCGGGTCACGTAGACGATTCCGATGGGGAATAGAAAAAGGGTGGAAAGAACGAACTGTATTCAGATGGAACATAGAATTTCTTTTTTCCATCTCTATTTTTATAGTCCCCTCGTGTTTCCTTTTTTTCCTCTTCTCCGTTCGGTTCTTTGTTTTCTTCGACAAATATACAATTTTGCGGAGTGCATCGCCGCCACGCTGAAAGGGAACGTGCATGTAGCGCATACACCGGAACGTGTCTCCTTTTCCGCTCCCCGGGATTAGAAGCTCCGCTGCATTGTGGCTGGGATTTTCCGGGGTTCACGGTGTTCGATTTAAAGCAGAACTGCCCTATCGTTCCGCCGTTTATCTTCGCGCATTCTGCGGCGAAGTGGGCGGCTCGTAGACGCTGATAGAGGCTCGGGGGCCTTTTCGAGATAACGATTTCACGTTTTAATGAAAGTCCCGGCGCGATTTCGCGCCCCGGCTACGGCGGGATTGCGCTCGATCCTCAATGCAAAGCAGAGTTGGGCATTATTCGGCTAAATTTTCATTCGAATAAGTATTCGAATAAATATGTGCGAATAAATTTTTATTCGAATAATCTTCGAATAAAAAATTCGAATAAAATTACATTATTCGACGATAACGAATAATTGTTTATTTGACTGAAAATTTATTCGAATAATTTCTTATTCGAATAATAATTTAGTCGACTCAACGGGCGAATAAAATGATCACGTGATTTCGGCGATGTATCATGACACCACTGACTGACACCCGTGAGACCTAATGTGTTAGGTTAAGTAACTCTTGTCATAGCTCGCACTTTGCAAGAAGATGTAAGACCGCGGTACTACATAGAGTGGCGTTTTGGTTTATTTTAAATAAAATTCGCTCACGGCAATCCATTTAAACTAATGAAAAAATCAATCTCTTCAAATTATAAGCGTTCATTGAACGTTTTTAAATACATACAAATAGTCATGCGAATATTCACATATGCATATATTCAAAGTTAGTTATAGAGTAACTTATGCTATGTTTAATTTTGAATATATGCATATGTGAATATTCGCATGACTATTCGTATGCATTTAAAAACGTTCAATGCACGCTTATGTTGGACACAGTACAGACTTCCATCGGTAGATGTCGGGTATCACATTTATTCGTCGTTCATTCAGGTCGAATAACGAATAAATTCTTATTCGAACGAATCTGGCTAGAATAACGGTACAGATTTATTCGCGAATAACGAATAATTTTTCGTCGAATAAAATCGTCATTTGTTATTCGCGGATAAATCTTGGATATTTATACGAATCCGTATCCGAGTGAAGATTTAGCCGAATAATGCCCAACTCTGATGCAAAGTATCCTCGCCCCCGCCGAAGTGTATTTCGCCGCTTAATTGGCAGCTACTTTCGCGTCAGCCCGAACGCCGAGCCTCTGATTAATTCGTCAAACAGCTTTCAGTTTCAGGCCGAATGGCGATCCATAACTTGCGACCTGGCGCGGAACGGGAAATCTATTATACAGCCACTCCGGATTTCCACGGAATAGTTTGTGTTATTTTATTATTCGTCCCATCGCTTTGCAGGCTTCTCGGCTGTTTCTGCGCGGAGCAATTAAATTTGCAGGCTTGCGCCGTTGTGCCGAGTACCTTTGCAGGGATGATTGTCTGCTTAGGAAAATGGAATGTAGCTCGATAGAAGCGACTGTCTCAAAATATCTATTAGCATAGGTAGTTTCTATCGCAGAGGGAGAAGCAATTTTCAAAATTCCGCTTCGCCCGAATTTCTACCATTCAGAGGCGATACGCGGGAAAGTAGGGTAATATGTTTCGCGAGGCATTGAAATTCTTCTGTGTAAAACCTGGCCCCCCCTTCGCAACGTCTCGCTTAATAGCGCGGAGCCTTTGTAACCGTGACGTTCCCTTATAATTCTCGCGAATAGACGCGGTCATTATCTCACCTTTTGCATTCACCGAACAAACCCTGCTCGTTTGCTTGACACGCGTTCCCCGAACGGTGCCAAATAAGGAGAAACGTTTTAAGGAAATTGAGGGAACTTCTCAAGCGGGCTTGAAATATGCAAAAATTAATTACCCCTTCGAAGAAGTAAATTATGAAAGGCGTGTTCCAGCATTAATATGATTTAATTAACATCAATTATACGATACCTACCCTTATCAGCTAATTATTCTCCAATTCGTTCCCGTAATATCCTCCTAGGAGCACTTTAACTCGCATCTGAAATGCTGTTCTTTGGTATCGCCGATCGCTGCAACGATCTCGCCTATTAATTAAAGTCGCACGCCTCGCGGTGACAGGAGGCTGATGGGAGATGCTCGTTCGTTAATGAGCTTCCAATCTGTTTGATAATTGCCACGCGTTTGAGGGGACGACCCAAGGGATGTTCAGTTCGTAGTAGCGTGGAAAAATAGCCTTTCTCGTCAAGCTATTCGCGAGCTGGCATCTTTTATTTGTCGTCCCCCTTTCGTCTTTCATTCCCCCGCGAAAGGCGAAACAGAGTCGGGCGTCGCAGCGCGCTGCGAGACTGAGAGATCAAAGGGAGACCTTCGAAAAATCCTCGCGAAACAGCCACCGCCACGCGAGTTTCTGTGCGGGCGACTTTTGACGGGAGCCTAGGCGAGGCTTTCTGCAAGTTTGAGGCACGGTAAGAGAGAGCTTTCGGTGTAACCAAGGAAACACAGCGTTAATCGAACTCCTTGCTGGTCGACAGCGACGACAGTCGCTCTTTCCGAGGGGATGCGCTTTTCTAACAAAGACCCGAAAATTGCTGACTCGTGTCTCGATAAATAGACCGTTCTTTTGGGGAAACAGGCGAGCCAGCCTCGGGTCAAGAGAATCGAGGATTTCGCAGATATTCATCTCTGAGAGACTAGTTTTCTCTGAGCTTTTGTTATTGGCGCGGTAATTGCTGGTGGGTGAATGATGATTTTTCTTTACAGCAACAGTACTATTATTTTAATTGTTATTTCTTTTAAGATTCATAGGAATGTGTACCAAATACAAAGCAAAAGATATCCAATTAAAGAAATACAGAAATGGGACAATGGTCTATCAGGTCGTCGCCCTTAAAGTTGAAAGGAAAAAGTCTTTTTTCGATCTATCATCCATACATTCAATTAACTCCCTTCTAAATGCTTTTTCACTTCTCATCTCTCCAACAAAGCTGGAGCTCGTCGAGCAATGTTTAATTTACAAGGAGAAATTATTATTATTATTAATGATTGGGGAAAGTTTGATAATCGCGACGTGTGAACATTGCTTATAGGAACTACTAAATTTCAAATTATTGTTATATATTGATTTCATTGAACTTTGCAAAATATATGCTAGATAACACTTCTTGGAGCTTTGGATACGTGATATCGCTGCTCCTGTTCAGACTGTTGAGTTCTGTCGGTATTTCCTGAGTGCTTGGATGCTTTCATAGCGTTTGTAATATAATTCCAGCACTTGTTGCTATTATCGAATATAACAAAATACAGGTGAACGTTTAATTCTTCTTTATTGCAAAGAGGACCGCCGTAATTGAACACTGTTTTTATCTAGGGCTATCGGTGCGGTGCAGTATAATAATTACAAAGCAGTTAAGTAGGTACCTACTTTAGAAGTTCGAGCGGTTTTTCAACAAATGGCAGCAACTTCTCCTCGTGACCCTGTTTCTCTCTAATCATAGACCATAGAAAGCTAGCGTTTAGAAGGGCGTGTGCGACTTAGCGGCATCGCGAATATTTCTTTAATGCCTCCACCTTATAAATACGTGATCCACTATTCTGTTGGACATCCACGTGGCCAGAGTTGGGCATTATTCGACTAAATTGTTATTCGACTAACCTAGGAATAAAAATTTCGAATACAATGGAGCTATTCGTGACTAACGAATAAATTTTTAGTCGACTAAGTTTTTATTCGATGAACTCGAATACAAATTTTGAATAAAGTGAAGTTATTCGTAAATAACGAATAAGTTTTTAGTCGACTAAATTTTTATTCGAAAGATCTCGAATAAAAATTTCGAATAAAATGTCGTTATTCGAGAATAACGAATACAAATTTATTCGACTAAATTTTTATTCGTTGTTCGTTATTCGTTATTCGGAGGACCTCCGTGGCGACTGAGCGTCACGAATAAGCTGCTTCGGCTCGAGTCCCATGGTCCTCGGCCCGACCGGTGACCGAGGGCCTCGGGACCTCAGACGGAGCGGCTCGGGTTCTGACCCACGCTTATTCGTGTCGGTTAGTCGCCACGGGGGTCCTTCGAATAACGAATAACGACTAACAATTTAGTCGACTAAGAATTTAGTCGAATAAAAACTTATTCAACTAAGAATTTAATCTTTATTTTCGAATAAATTATTATTCGAAATTTTTGTTCGAGATCACTCGAATAAAAATTTAGTCGAATAATAATTTATTCATTATTCTCGAATAGCTACACATTAATCGAAATTTTTATTCGAGATCGTTCGAATAAAAATTTAGTCGAATAAATTTTTATTCGACTAATGCTCAACTCTGCACGTGGCCCACTTTTTTTGTTGAAAAAAAAGCCCACCGGATATCGAGTCCCCTCCATACGTTACGTCCTATCGAATCGGAACGTAATACGTCCCCTCTAACGTGCCATGTGCGAAGAGCATCTGTTATTGTCTAACAAGTGCGTTCCCATTGTTTGCGATTTCTCTACAGAAGCTTCTTTCCAGTGGACGTTGATTATTCCATTGAAAGGAGCCGCTCGTTCGCGAATGTAGAACGGGCTGACTTCAATGGCCCTTTCACAATTTGTTTAACCCCGTGGATCGTTTATTCTTGCCCGACTTTGGCAGCGCCGATTCGGGAATCAAGTGAACGATCAGATTTCAAAACATTCGTTTCAGCGCGAAGACGATCAGATACCCCGAATGTTGAGTCGTACCTCTCCTCCTCCATTGTATTTTCGAAGTTCGAATGGAAACGAGCAATGAAATTTGTAGCGAGATTCTTAGAAAATTCGATGCCAGCGATTTATAGTACAATTATCCGAAATAACGGTCGGAATCGATTATGACGTTTCGTTCTAACGTAAAGGCGGAATATTTCGGAAGCTTCGTTAATTAATGTAACGTACAGGTGCCAGGTGCGACAAGTGTATCGCGTGATTCAGGTTAATCAGCTACGGGCCTATAAGATGCTTAAAATTCTGACCGATCTCGGCGATAAGATAGGATGAAATGTAGATCGAACTGCCTGCCCGCGAATTATTTATACGAAGGAACCTTTTCTCCTCGGTCTAATGATTCTGGTAAATAACAGTTCGTGACTTTGCGACCGAGTGCGTAGAATGCATTCATTCGCTGGGTTTTGAATAAGGGCGATAGGGGTACAGCCGATAGAGGTTTGATAAAACTTTGATATCGATCTTAATTCGAGACGTATTCCGTGGAATAGAGGGCGTTGTGTTCACGGAACAGAAAGGTTGAAAATTTTTTTTAACAATAGTGGCGTGCAACTGGCAATGGAAACCAATTTCGCATTGATCGCCGTGTAATTGGCAAAATAATTTACGGTAGCGAACGTGGGCGTTTAAATCTTCCCTCGACGTTTTTCTGCGTTATTAGTATCTTCGATGTGCCGCGATAATCTGCATTCGCGGTAACATTTTTCCAAACAGCCCTCTATTTACATCAATAATAAAAGTAGCTCATGGCTACAGTCCACTTTGAAGAACGCTTTCAAATTATCTCTCGAAGAAGCATTTCAATGTTTCCTTCATACTAAAACTCAAACACCGATCTTATATTAATAATATTACAAAGGCAACAATTTACTCGTGCCCCGCTAATTTAATTTGACTACACATCCCTCTTTTAACACTTTCCTTCTTAAACTAGTACTAAAATCAAGCTACCAAGCTGTGGCGAATTTAAGGGAAAAGGCCCAAGTGGCAAACGTTCCGAGGGGCCCATTTTTCGGGAAAATGAAGAGATATAGTTTCTTAAAAACGGGCTAACTGTATAGAAAAAAAAGTATATAGTGTTTGAATGAGATCATAATTTGTTTTGAAGATAGGGCCCTACGGGGGCCCTCTGAGAGCAGTCCCATTTTTCAGAAAAATGAAGAGGTAGTTTACTAAAAACGGGTTAAATGCAATAGTACAGAAAAAAAATAGTGTTTGGATAAAATCATAATATTTTTTTAGGATGAGACCCTGGGGGCCTTCTAGGGGCCCAGGCGGCAACAGCTCATCGGCCACCCGTTAAACTCGCCACTGCTAGTAAGCTACTAATTTCGAAACATCGATAACCAATAGGAACCAATCGCAATTGAACCAGTCCTACTGCGTTCTCCAGAGTTCCCTCCATTTACTTCGCCATCGCGCATCGCTGCCAATTATTTAACATTATCCGCGGCAACCCTTGTTCATCCCCCCCCCCTTCTCCTCCTCGCCGGCAGCACTCTGCATATCGCAATTACCGACAACTAATTTTAGCTCCTGTTCGTGTTACGTACGCTGGCTTGATTTTCTGCTGTTGCGACCGCGGCATAATGCTAGTCGATATTTCAGCCGGCCGTGTATGATTACGCTCGTCTCCTGACGTGTCTATTATGCCGTAATGACATCTCCCCACCGTGAAAGTTCGATACACCGTGTCCCTCGGTTATTTATTATCTCGAGCATCGCGCGTGCCCAGTGTCTTCGTTAATCCTTGTTATTCACTCGACGAGATCCTCGTTTGACATCGCGTCAAATCTCGCCCCCGTGGTGCCCAATCGTTCCCCTCGCGAAACTGCATGGAGAACGTGAAATCCAGTTTTCTCGTACCCGAGATGGAATTGATTTCGATTGTGCGTGGTGTGCACGCGAGCGGTTGACTCGATTTCGAAATAGTTACCTCCGGCGTGGATTGCTGGGATGAAAAAGGGGAATTAAATACCGCGTTGCGAGTTCTCTGTTTTATAACCGACTAATTCTTGGAGGCTTTAAAGGGGCCGTTTAATCTCAGAAGGATCCGTCGAACTCTTGCTTGACTCTGGAGGAAGGAGGCACGGCGTGTCGGTGCAGTATGTTTTGCGATACTGTTATCGAATGCAGTTTCAAAGTTTTGACATCCGTCAGAGGCAGGCCTGAAGCGTTTAATGAAAATTCTAATCGATTTGCAAGTTTTACAGTTCAAGGCGACACACGTATCGCTCGCTAGCGGCTACGTGGCAAACACCTGGTCTACTCTCACCTACCCTGACACGCTTCTGGTGTAATCACATCGCCGTTTCGCAACCCCTTTTTTCTTTCCTTCTTCTCGCGGACAGCTTTAAGGGGGAATTCTCGCGTAACGGCCACCAAAAGTAACTTGTATTTACGAATTTCTTTTGGAAAAACTATTTTTAATATCGGAGTAAACTCTTTTTGGATATATGGAGGCATGTTTAAACTTGCAGAAAATATTTCTTCTGCGTCGATGCTTGTTATTTATTAATTATCGTGGAATCTTGTCGAGACGATGTAACTCCGTTGCCGGTACGATTATCACCTTTCACAGTCATCAGATTGCAAAGTAAAGTTTCTTAATGTTTCATAATTACCGCTGGAATTTACCTAAATTTAAAGCAGAAAGATGAAAAATTGAAAAATTCAAAGCGTTTGAAAGAGAAAGCAACGCTTTTCCCTCGATAAATTTACTTTATATCGATGAGAAAAAGTATTATAAATAAAAACTGAAAATTAAATTTTATATTCAATCTCAGCGTAAACTAACTTCAAGAAATTCTCTTCTCTTTGCAATCAGATGAATGTGACAGGTATTAATTAATAACGCCACGTCGTCGAAGAGGTTGACAGGATTCCACAATAATTAATAAATAATAAGAAGCATCTTGATAAAAAATATTTCCTGCGAGTTTAAAGAAGCCTTCTTACATCCCAAAAGAGTTTAATTCAATATTAACAATACTTTTATCAAAAAAAATTCATAAATCCCAGCTACGTTTGGGGATTGTTACGCGAGAATCCCCCCCTTAATTCATCCTGATTCTTTGCTCGTGCCCGTCGAGGCTCCATAAACATTTATTTCCCAAACACCCTCTGGTCACTGGCGTTCTTCCCACTAGTGTTTCGGCAAACATTCCTTACCCCGCAAGCCTGATCTCTGGGAAGCCCAATTCGTTACTCCTTGGCATGCTCTCGAGCCTCCTGGTGCGCACGTTTTTTTAGACTCGCCGCACTTGGAGTTTCCTCTCTTTGCGCTTGAAATAATTCTGGTATAGAGGATGCGATTCTTTCTCCGGTAACAGAGCGCGCCAGTCTCTACTACGTAACTCTTTGTACTCGAACAAATCTGCAGATCGATTAACTGGAGGTGCCTTTAGTTTACTTCGGGTAAACTCTGCTTTTATTAAATGAGCTTTGAGACAGGAACTAGTACAGTAGAGTAATTTCGAAAGCAGCATGCCTGGGGGGCAGTGGGAAGTATACCAGTGTGCCTGGGAGGCAGAGTCGCAGTGCAAAGGGTTAAATCTTCATTAAAGCATCTCCCTTGTGCAAAGAGAGAGAGAGAGAGAGAGAGAGAGAGCGAGAGAGAGAGCGAGAGAGAGAGAGATGGGCGAGTTTATTCTTAAAGGAAAGAAGAATGCGCCTCGTCGTTATTATCCCCCTTTGTGTGTATGTCTCTTCCGAAATATTTCCCGGAGAGTCGCGAAGACACAGCGGTCAAGCAGTTTTCCATTAAAGCATATCGAGACGGGACTTTAACGACCGCGCGTTTATCATTGATCAGTGGTTATTCCCTGTACCATGGCCAACTAAAGGCTATTAGTATTCCTATACAGGGCCAGCTCGTAGCCCTCGATCCTCCGAGGATGTCATTCCTGAACGGAGACTAATCGTCGATTCTCTCCTCGGCCTTTTAAACCGCGAACATCGCCGTGCAAAACGCTCCGATACAATTACTCAGAATCAGAATCGTGCCCAAGGAGGCGATCTCTCCTCTTCTCCCGACCTGGCCGCGTAACAAGTCTCCGAGGATTGCCAGGAAAGGGAATCCATCCCATCAGCAGCTGATTCTCTCCTCTACGCTCTTAGGATCGCTTCTCTCCGTCCATAAAGCACATTACGTTCCATAAGGTCAGAGCGATCGTACTTTATATCTCTTAGTCCTACGTTTAAAGTATGTCGGAGGAGGAACGGGACCAGTGGTGGCATAGTCTTAGTACAGAAAATTTTGAAGAATTGTCAGCTTCTCAAATCGATCTTTCTCTTTAAAAGCTAGTACTTCTAATTTCGTTGTAATGAAATCGTGGATTAAGGGCCATTTTTATGATTTTTTTGGATGTAAAGAAGCGTCATATTTAAAATCAATACACACACACACACCTTCTTGTGTATCAATTAAGCTGTATTCTCTTCGAGAAGAAATTTGATATCTTGTGAAATTTCTTATCACATTTCTTTTCGAACGCTGCGCGGCAAGGCGGTGAACGTCCTAAGTCGAGAGCGGATCAATATTTTTAGTTGAAATTTTAACTGAACCTGCAAAACACTTCTCTCCACAAGGTGGAGCTTGCTTATTCAGATCGCAGAATTCTGAAAATTTTTATGAAATATTATTTACAGAATTATAACAGGAAGAATGTACACAGTTGATATTTGTTGAATAAATTCGCGAATTTTTGTTAAACATTTTTAGTGAAGTTCCACCTTGTAGATTTTGAGTCAGAGAACATTCATCGACAACGGTTATTCTTTCAGACGAGTCACTCGACCGGAATCACGTTCACCAATTTGACGCGCGCGTTGCGCAGCGCCCACTTTGGCTCGTTGTATTTCTTTCAATTTTTAATATTTCTAACGTTTCTTAGTGTTAAAATGCGCGTTATATCCACAATAAACTATTACAAAACGTGCAAGTGGTGACAGTTATCAGTCGTCCTCCAATCTAACCCAAAAGAAACCGTGCATTTTAGCCGTCTAATACCCTTGCACCCCCTTAAGAATATTCGTGCAAAATTTAATACAGATCGGTCCACTCTGGAATATTTTCGTAACTGCAAATGCTGTAGGTAGCTATGAGGAGGCCTTGGCAGAAGGGGCTCCTATAGCACAATTTCTTACCATATCAAATTTCTTTTTGAAGAGAATACACCTTCATTTATCCACAGCAAGGTGTATGTCTTCATTTTTAAATATAACGTTCCATTTTATGAAAAAGAAAATTATAAAAATGACCCTATTTCCCGACCTGCCATAACCCTTTGAGCTAGTATATTGTAAAATATTTCATGCTACCATTTAATTCCATTTTATTCCGGGCTCTCCATACCCAGTACTACCTTTCAATCATAAAACAAATACATATGCAGAAAGATTGTTCATTTATCGAGGGACAATAGCGGCAGAATGCACGGATTTGTATGTTTTTTAAAATAAATATTCTCCGTGTGCGAGTGCCCATCGAACGTGCAGGCGTTTAAATATGTATGCAGGTTTAACACCACTCTCCGCAAGACACACATTATATCATTGCCATCGCTTTCAAGCTGTGATTCGTGTTTGAAAATCGTTTGAAAATCGCCGGTACGTGCGAATGTATCACACTGATTCGCTTCTAGCGTGCTTGTTCTTGAAGAAGTGAGGCTACGCAGAGGGTGATTTCACAAATGACTGCTATATTAAACGTTACGGAGGCTCGACACGTGAAAGGAAGTGTACAGGACACGTTTCTAGTTACCGGTAAATTTTGTCTCGAGGGCTACAGATTTTTTACGGCAGCTTTTCTAAGGGGGCGGAATAATATGGGATTTTTTCATGAAGCGGTTGACTCGTTAGGGAATTCCGCCTCGAATCGCTCGATCTCCCTTGCGCTTATAGCGGTGCCGCAGTGAAATATTTGATTAATAGTGTGTTGCATAAATCTAAAATTAACGCCAGAAAAAATACCGCGGGGAATTTAAATGCAAGGGAGAACAATAGAGATCGCACTGATTTCAGTTACAAGCCTGTGTACGGCTTTCATCAATCTTCCATTCAGAATGCGACGCCGGGGCTCGTACACGTTATTAAAGGGATCTCGTGAAACACCGCATCAATTGTTCGCCGAAAGTTAAGCTAAGAAGTAAGTGAAAAATTAGAGAGAATCATTTTCCCTAACAGAAGATTCCTTTCCTTTCTTGTTAATTGTCACAAAGGTCACGACTAATTACAGAAATTACAAGAAAAACTACCCTCGTGGTGAAGAGGAAGCTAATAAAGAACCGCAAAGAAACGGTAATTACAGCGAGCACGAGAACTCAATCATTTCACTGACGCAAAGTCTGACGCGTTTCGATCCTTAACCACTGCGGGCATCCGCTACCACCGAATTTCCTTCACACAAACGCGCGCCCCTATCGAGATTAACAACCCACGACCAGGGAACGCAGCAAGCATTAACCAACGCGAGCAAGCTTCAATCCTCCAAAAAACAAAAAACACGACCCCCCGGAGGTACCGCGGTATCGCATTCATTGCATCCGCAACGATAAAAGCTCCCCGGCCAAGGGAGAAGTTCGTGCGGCACAGCGACTCGCGGAGAATCAGATTAAGGGAAGAAATGAAAGGGGGACGGCAGAAGTGCGGTTGGAATAACGGGGGCGGTAATCGAGCGCGAGAACTCGGCTGCTAATCTTAAAGTGGAAGAATGAGCTAATGGTGCGCTCGCGAATTCATTGTACCCACTCCAGCAGCTGCGGCGGCTTGAAGCTGATGTCCAGGCGATAGGTAGCCTCGCAGCTGAGCTTCACTGTCTTCAGCTGGCGGAATCTCGCCGAGGTCTCCATCTTGCAGTAAACTGGACCGGCGGCCGGTTCCCTCCTCAGGGACAAGGTCACTCGAAAATGTCCATCAGCACCCATCTAGCCCCATAATCGTACTTTGATAGGCGATATTTAAAAGGTAGAAACTAAAGAGAAGAAAGGAAGAGGAGCCCGGGTCGTTGGCGAGGGCTAGCCGCTCGACGTCTGGCTCCTTGGCGTCCGGATTCGCGAGGCAGAACGACCGTAGGATCCCGCGGAATTCCCGCACAGCCCGGAGGGAACGGACGTTGCAACGTGCGCCGCGGGCGTCGCGACGCTTACTGAACCACCGCGTCGTAGGTGTAACGCGATTCCGGCACGCGACGACGGCGGCTTTGACTTTTCCCTCTGTTGCCACTCGACCCCCTACCAGCAATCCTCTTAGGGGCTACGGGGGAATGGTTTTTAGTCGGCGTGTTCGCAGCGTTGGCATATATTCAGGGGCTGGCTTGTTTGTACAGGTAGTTTCGCCTAGCTTTATCAACCGAGATATTACTGCGGTATTTGAAATTTTATAAAAATCTTTCTCCCACGGCCGGGGTTGGAGATCTGGAGCCACTAGGCCAACGAGCGCATGCCGCTCTTTCTGTAAACATCATCGAGTGTTTTAATTCGAAAGAGGTGGGGCAATTAATTCCAGTTTAAAGACGAATTTGTCGACTTATGATCGTGGGTCCTTCAAGGTCACTAAAGGTCTTTTAAAATTTAGAAAAAAAACAAAGTAGCTTGTCATTATTTCTACTTGACAGAATAAACGTATTGCTACTATTCGGTAGAGTTAGCACGGTGCAGATAGCAGAGTGGAGCGCGTGACGGTATATACATGGATGCCTCTGCGTTTCAACTTGTAGATTGATGTAGATAAATGGTAATAGTAGAAGATTGTTGGTTTGAAAGGGAAAGGTAACCGTGAAGATCGTTAACTTTCAATGGGACATCGATTGTGGTGGCTATGATGGTCGTGGGTCTTGATTAGGAGTCTTGGAGCCGAATCCTGCGATCCCGAAGTCGGTGATAAGGAGGTCCAAGGTCTCGCGATTGACCACACCGATCCTGCAAGTCCAGCATGGTTTGGATTATGTTCGATGGGAGTCTAATCGGAGTTCATAAGCCTGGGGTCGTTAATAGGAAGCTCTCAGGACTTCGTAGGGGACCATTTCAGGTTCCATAATCCCTAGGTAGCTAGTGTCAATGACTTAAAGTCATTGAGTGATTTTACTTAGGGGGATGCCGGGTTATAAAATTAATGTAGGGCGGTCAAAGTCATGTCCCTCGACCCTGAAGTGGCGTGACACGAGTTCTATACTTCTGCAGTCGTCAGCAAAGGTATACCTCGAAGTTCAGTTCAGGTCCCATCACCTGGATCACCAGTGCCAATACCTCAAGCACCTGCAGTGACTCGAGTCTAGCTTTACGATCGCGGGACCGTGAATAATAGTATCTGAGGAATCCAGAGTGAACCAAATCGCACCTCAGGATGCTCCATGTCGGATTCCCCGACCTCATAATCCTCAGCAATTACGACCTCAGATCTTTTTGGTAGCCTGTATTTAAGTTCCACGATGCTATATCAAAAGTGTCGATACCTTAAAGGCTCAGGGGTGATTCCACTCGAGCCCCAGTTTCGTTTTGTATTATTTGATGGAAAAATGTTGGACACCTCTTTCCAGTTTTCATTAAAAAAATCAGGGCACTTGTTCAATTCTTAAGTACGTTTTTCTGCAAAACCATTGGAATCGCGAAAGCACGTATTTAGATCGAGTAGCGTTAGGCATAGGATATAATATACATACGCAGCTGTTGATTTTTCTTGCTAACTAGGTCGATACAATCGTTTTATACTACATATAAAGCTAGGTAGTATGTGGCATTATTAGCCTCCACGTTTAGCAAACATTTATGACATTACTAAGGACAGTCGCTGAAATAAATTTGTGCTTCATGCACCTGCATTCCTGTGGAAACTATGATACACTGGCGCTGAAGGGCTTCTAAACAGTTTTAAAGACTTACTACCGCCTGAACCGAGAGAGGAAGGCTTACCCTCGACAAGATGAAAAAAAAAAACATTGAGCTTTCAATTATTTAAGACGTTTCTTTTCGATTTACGCTTTCCATATTCATTCAACTTTGCGCAGGAAGTTCTGAAAGATACGGATCTGAAGTGTAAGGGTGTTAAAGGCTATGCTCGAAACGGTTGAATTCTTTGTTGCATAAATACGATTTATTTCTTCGTCTTCTCCTTCCTTTCACAATGTCCAGTCCGTATACAAAAACATCTTTGCAAAGTGCATGTAACCACGTTCCAATATGTACACGCAAGTTGAGGTATATCGATAGATTACATTTTTACATTTCAACAACGAATCGAGTGGTGATGCGTAATTGTATATTACAAGTAGTAGCGGTCGCCGTCTAACGCGACACCGCGTACGCTTTAATCGCATTAGTAATATAAAATCACTTTTAACACATACAGAGCCCTTAAAAGCACGGTGAATTGTTCCTTTCTTTGAGTAATCATGTGTTCCTATAAACAGTCTTGATAAAAATAAATGTGATTGTTCAAACATTTAATGATAACTACCTACGATTAGCTATTACGTTCTTTACACTTATAAAATCTGTAAAAGTTTCAAGGGATGAAAATTATAGATGAAACTTATTTCTCCTCGTAATCAGTTTCGCGCCGAAGTGGTATCGATAGTGACAACGGTATCGCCAAAAATAGGTATTTTGCGATTCTCGTCACTATTCAATCAAATCACTGAGCTAGTTTCCAAGATTCACGCGCTTATCCTCCAAACGTATTTCCAATCCAGCGCAACGAGATCTATTAATTGTCATAATGAATGAGCACGTTGCTTTTCTTCACTTCCAACAGTACACTCGGTCAAAGCCTGACCCATCTTTATCGGTTGCCCCAGATTGACGGAAAATTGGAAATTTTCCGGAGCTTCGAATAGCAGCACAATAGTGGACCCCATTCTAAATTCACCGAACAATTCTCCCTTCCCAATATGCGCACAGCCTAAGCTAGCGTCCTTCCAATGCTTCGCCTCCGGCCACATAATAGTATTTGTGTGCAATTCTTTATCACAGTACACTTTTATGGAACCTACGTTCGTAGCTCCAACCGCAGTATATGCCATAAAACCGCCAACCCATTTCCCGATATACAGCACACGTTCATTTATTGAGAATAAATCTGGCAGATATCGTACTATCTTCGGATTAACGCTTAGGAGCTTTCCTGAAAAGAGAGGACCCGAATTTTAATCGAAGCGAGGCATATTCGTGGTAGGAAACGAGACAAACGTCTACCTTGGAAATGTCTGCGAAACTCTATTTGCCAATCGGTCGAACTGTGAAACCTGTGATAGTCTCCTGGAGCGAGATAAACTGTTAATTGATAAAGCTGATTCGTTGGATTCTTCAAGAGCGATTTCACATAAGCGTCGTCATCTTCTTTCGTGAAATTGTTAGAATTATCAGCGGGGAGTACGTGTACGTCGCCCAGGAAATGCCTAAGATTGTAAGTTACACCTTTTACTTGCTCCACGCGGCACGATGTTACTGGCCCGAAATATACTACTCTTCCATCGGCTGGTGAAACCTACGATCGGTTCGAACGTTAATATTCACGTATATGCGCATTATTCGTTTGCTCGGGGTGGGGAAAGTTTATACTCGCAATGTTTGTGTTCGTGTCGATGGGTCTCGCATCGCTTTTCAATGGTCGGACAAAGAAGTCCACGAGACTTGGAAAATCCGACAAGCTCAAATCGATCTCGTCCAGATTGGCATTAAAAGCTTTTGCGTAAAACCCGTACAAAGTTGGCCTCAAAGCGACTGGCAATTCCAAACTGGCTATCCAGCCCCATATTCTACTTATTATCCGAAGTGGCAGATAATAATAACAATTCACCTGCGTGGAAAGTTGTAATACATGCTCGACTTCGTTTATTGGACTCTGCTATTTATATCGCTCGAAGCTATTAAGTTAAGCTACGTACCACCAAAACATTGATTGGCTCGTACACTCTATTGTCCTCTGTTCTATATGGATATTTTCTTAAATGCCTCCATTGCAACACTGCTAGCAACGATACCCCTACTCCAACAGGAACGCTCCATTCCCATTGTTTCGCGAACGAGTACCAAGGATTAATTTTACGTTGCGTCGTATTCGCATTTGTAACGTATTTCCTCGAGAACCTTTGTTTTATCGAAATTCTGAGAATTCCTTTTGTATACATATCTGTACAACATTCGTAAGAGTTTCTTCTAAAATGTGTTAGTTTTTTTAGATACTGGATAGTTTCATTACGTCGACAATAAAGTCACAAACCTCACGTGCTGAATGAATCTAAATATTTTATAGGCAGTCATCTTGAATACAAATTTTATCAAAAAGATATATCGAAAGTCCCTGTTCCCAGTCTGCTTGTGCTTTTAGGTTAACTCGAATTCAACATTCCTCCCTGGAAAATACACAAGTAGCACGGAATAAAAGCTCTGAGAGTACAGTATGTTAAGTATTCTAAATGTAATTATTGTAAGCTACTCAATTTATTAATTATGATGGATTTTACATTGTACCAGTGGCATTACGTTAGTTTAGCTACTTTCTCCGCGTGTACTTACGTGATATACAGTCTCATACATTTACTACAAGTATATTTTAAATTGGTACTAAGAACTACAGAAATGCAAAACAAAGAAAATGGAACAAAATTCGTACGTAAACTTTAACGCTATTTGTACGATAAACTGATGATAAACGCCATCTAGTAGATCAACCAAGTTGAACTGAACAGTAATTTACTTTGCCAAAGTAAACAAAGTATAGTTTCCAGAAAACCATGAGCTGGGTGGTTGGATAGCTATTACTGCCAGTTGATAAGGTAAATAATATATATATTTAATTTTGAAATTCTTTACCTTATCAACTACTAGTACTTAATGGCCGGATGTCTTACCTGGTCTGTGCATTTACATTACGAACTCACTATTTTTCTAATAATTAGGTACGTCGGTGCTTTAGTTTATGTCCGGCAAACTGATATACCTGTTGCGCGGGAGAGAGTATTTGACATTTGGTCTAGTGGCGCCACTGGTAAGTCCAGTTATGGTCCGGTCACTTGCCATGTGGTCCGCAGATACAGCAATTGTCAATATAACCTCATATTTCTCTCCGTAAATAAATACAACGTTTTTGAATTGATTACAGAGTGAAAGCAAGCAATGATGTCAAAGAAGAAGAAAGTTAAAGTGTACAACACTAAGAAAAGGCACGCGCCTGAGGGGAAAATAATTGCGGAACTACAATCCAAGTATGACAGCGTAAGTTCTGATTTTCTTCTATACATCCATAGAAGAATCTATACATAACTTGTCCTCACGAAGAATTACACACTTGCAGATCGATGAAACCAAAACAACAAAATTCACAGACCTTCCACTGTCACGGAGAACGCTAAAAGGCTTAGCGGAGAACAAATACATCGAAATGACAGACATTCAGAGGCAAAGTATCGGACTGGCTTTGCGCGGCAATGACATTTTGGGGGCCGCCAAGACTGGCAGCGGGAAAACTTTAGCATTTCTTATTCCAGTAAAGAACTCGAATGGATTTATTCGACGATACTTCTAGGCTACGATCTCTAACGAATTCTGTGTCTCGTTTAAGGTCATGGAAATTTTGTACTGCAAGCAATGGACAAGATTAGACGGGCTCGGTGCGCTCGTTATTACACCGACCAGGGAACTCGCTTATCAGATATACGAGACGTTGCGTAAAGTAGGCCAACATCACGAGATTTCTGCGGGTCTTATTATCGGGGGAAAAGATTTAAAGTTCGAAAAGAAACGCATGGACCAATGCAACATAGTTATATGTACTCCAGGCCGTTTACTGCAACATATGGACGAGAATCCATTATTCGATTGTGTAAACATGCAAGTGTGTAATTTCAGCGCTGTGTATTAACAATGAAATCGTAATAATTCTATGCTTCTTTAATATTAAAATCGTAGGTATTGGTATTAGACGAAGCTGATCGATGTTTGGATATGGGTTTCGAGCAAACCATGAATTCTATCATAGAAAATCTGCCTCCAAAGAGGCAGACGCTCTTATTTTCCGCGACTCAAACAAAGTACGTATCCCTAGAAAGGGATTTCATTTGTGGAAAGATAGTTCGTTAGTTTCTATACGTCGTATGCTTTTAATTCTATCAGATCTGTAAGAGATTTAGCCAGGCTGAGTTTGAAAGATCCTATGTATGTGTCCGTTCATGAAAACGCGACGCATACCACGCCCGAAGCTCTTCAACAGAGCTACGTTGTTTGCGGTTTGGAAGACAAAATGTCAATGATATGGTCGTTTGTGCGAAATCACTTGAAGCAAAAGATAATTGTATTTTTCTCCAGCTGTAAACAGGTACTATAACTTTCGGTATAATCGATTATAATACACGAACAGAGATAACGAGAATATTCATTGTTTTCAGGTGAAATATGTCTATGAAATATTCTGTCGCTTGAGGCCTGGCATAAGTTTGCTAGCACTCTACGGCACTTTACATCAGCTCAAAAGGATGGAGATTTATGAAACCTTTTGTAAAAAGCAATTTGCAGTTTTATTTGCCACAGACATCGCTGCTCGTGGATTAGGTAAAGAACGATTCTGTTTCTTTTTATAATTTACAGAAAAGTTGAGTTGCTTCCTGTATTGCTTACACCAGAATTGCGTTTCAGATTTTCCTTGTGTGAATTGGGTTGTACAAATGGACTGTCCTGAAGACGTAAATGCGTATATACACCGCGCTGGTAGGACAGCTAGATTTCAGAGAGGTGGTGAATCTTTGTTAGTTTTATTACCCTCCGAAGAAAAGATAGTCGAGAAACTTAAAGAACGAAAGATTCCCATATCCATGATAAAGTAAGTTTCGGATAAATATTATTGTTACTTGATACACATTCTGTAGCGACTGACGGAAGCATGTGTTTATTTAGAATCAATCCCAATAAATTACAATCCCCGCAACGTAAAATGGAAGCTTTACTCGCGAGAGATGTATCGCTAAAGGAAAGTGCTCAAAGAGCATTTGTGGCATACGTAAAATCAGTGTTTTTAATGAAAGATAAAGAAGTCTTTAATGTTCACGCTTTAAATACTGATTCGTACGCAAGGTAAAATCAATAGATACGTTGTAATTATAATTCCATATACAGAAGCGTTACTTTATGTTTTTCTGCAATTGTTGTATTACTAGCTCTTTAGGTTTAGCTATACCTCCAAGAATCCGATTTCTTCAGAGAATGGAGCAGAGGCGACAATCGTCCAATAAGAACACCGTAAACAGGGAACAGATTATTACGAATAATAAATCGAATGTTGATAAAGATAGAGAAGAAAATTCTAGTGCCTCTGATAGCGAGGAATACGCGAAGCACGAAGGGAAATTTGTATCTCAGAAGACGAATAAAAATGAGTTTGCATTCGGTACGAAACGTTGAGATTTATAGAATTATATCTGTTTTACAGGATTATGCTTTAGTTATATTGTCTTCTTACGTAGATGATAGCGACGATGGCGACATATTGACCGTGAAAAGAAAGAACATAGATATCGAGGACATACCTGCCATCAGCAATAACGATGAGAGTGTAGGTTCAAGTAAAAAGAAAGCCGTTACGAAAGCTGCGGTAGCTAAAAAAATTCTGAAGAAAAAGATCGTGGCGAATAAGAGAACTACCTTTGACGACGAAGGAGAGGTTTGATTACATTTCTTTCTATCAAATTTGAACGTAACATTTAACTATGGTAATCACCAAAATGTTCCCTCTAGGAACTCTTAGATCCTGCTAAAGTTAAAATCTCGGAATTGGCTAGAAAACATGAGAATGAAGAGGACTCCGGCATCAATATAGAATTGGCGAAACAGATATTGCGCGAAGAGGATAAGTTCGACAAACGGCGCTTTAGGGAGAAAGTGAAAGAGAAGCATAGGGAAGAGAAACGCAAGTTAAAGGCTAGTAAAAGGAAGACGGACGAAGATAAAGTTAGTGACGACGATAAAGAAGCTAGTGACGAAGAAGGTGTGGAAGATAATGCTGGCGACGATGCCAGCGAAAGTGAGGACAGTGGGCCAGACTTATCCTGGCTACCAGATCCGGATAAAATTTATGGCGAGCAAGGAGAAAACGAGGATGAAGCTTCCGACAACGACGATTCCGAGGATGATGAAGGAGAAAGCGAAATACATAGGTATATAGCAGAATAATTCATATAAAACACCATTATATCTAGAAAAATACACCTGCTTTATTGTTAATATCATTTTGATCTTTGGTAATCTTATCTTTATTGTTTACAGGCCTCCTAAAAGGAAACTTTTAACGCAGGAGGACGTCAAAAGAACAAAGAAAAAACGGAAAACAATAATCGACATAGAAACTACACATTTGCAAGCGGATGAGGAACTTGCTCTACAACTTTTACAAAATTAAATCAAGATACGTGTTCCCACTGTTTGTCAGACGATACTTTAATTCTTCTCTCGTGTGTTCTTATACAGCATTGTCAATATAAGTAATTATGGATTGTTATCTACATCGTCGTTTTTATAAACCAATTATTCCATATAGAAAATGATTAAAAAAATTTACGATTAAAATCAGACCAGACAAATTCATCAGCGCATTCTTTTAAATACAAATTAAATTAATATCATTAATGCAGATTCGATGAATGTTTATAAATATATATATATATTCAATCACGGGAGAATACCGTTTAATGAGATGTAGATAAAAAAAAAATGGTTCGCATCTTAAATATGTCATGAGGATAATTACAATGTTCGAATAGTCGCTTATATATTAATACTAATACTTACAATGTATATTTTACAAAGTTCAGACATTAATAATTCATTAAATGATGCTGTCATTTTACATAAAATATCAATATATTACACTAGTCAAATCTGTCACTTACGAGTTACTTTGCATAGCTTTGTGCAGTTCGCGTAATTTCATAGAACTCCATTAAATTAAATGAATACTATCGCTGCTGCCAATCTCAATGATATTGTAATACTTTCGAACAAACAACGGAATATCCTTGCTACGAAGCAAAATCCAATAATATGTACGCATGCTTCTACGATATATTATTATGCAACAAAATAGGTTTTATCAGTCTTAATTAGATGCTATCTTAATGTGTTTCATAATGGCGTCGACCACTTCCCTGCTTGTCGCTTGTCCGCCAAGATCACGAGTATGGATACCTTGGTTAATGGTTTTATTAATAGCGTTTTGAATTAAAGCGGCATGATTCTTATGCCCGAGATGACGTAACATATCGACAGCAGCGTTTAACATCGCAATGGGATTGGCGATATTTTTTCCAGCGATGCTCGTGCCGGTATTACGAGTGCCTGGTTCGAATATTGTGTAATGATCGCCATAGTTTTTGCCAGCTAGTAATCCGGCACCGCCTAACAGACCGCAGACTACGTTCGACACGATCGCTCCGTACAAATTGGTTGTTAGTATGATGTCAAATTGATGCGGGTTGGAGACCAACTGCATGCAGGTGTTATCAATAATCATATTGTTGTGGATGATATCTGGATAATCTTTGGCGACTCTCTTCGATGTTTCCAGAAACAATCCGTCAGAAAGTTTCATTATATTCGCCTTATGAACCGTCGTAATCTTTTTCCTTCCGTTCCTCTTAGCATATTCGAACGCGTATCTCGCCACGCGTTCGGAGTTGGAGCTCGTAATAACTTTCATGCTTTCCACGACGCCGTCCACGCTCTCGTGCTCTAACATGGCGTATTCCCCTTCCGTATTTTGCCTGACGATCACAATATCGATGTTCTTGTGACGCGAATTTACTCCCGGATACGACACGCAATGTACAACGTTGACATAAAGGTCCAGCTCGTTTCGGAGGGCAACATTTCGAGAGAGCACGGAGGCCTCCGTGCTATGGGTTTCGATGTTTCCTTTCAGCGCCACGCCATTCCTACGAATGGAAGTAATAGCATAATGCAGATCGATGTTGTCGTCCGCGTTGGGATTAATTTCTACGTCTTCGAAATCTACCGGCACACCTGCGTAACTAAAGACCTGTGAATAAGAGCATGAAAAAATTATGTAAGACATTTGTGCAGAATAACTTTATCGCTATTTCCTATTAGCGATTATTTTAAATGCAATGAAATATTAAACGTGACATTTTGGCCAGTAACAATACGGGAAGGTCATTTTGCAAGTCGATAATATAAATATTGTTTATGTACCTCCTTCACATAGGTCATTAATTCTGGGCCAATACCAGCACCAGGTAAAAGAGTAACCGTGTGTCGCCCACCGTAATGTGCCTTTGGTATAGGCATCACTTTCTTGATAGTTGGAGTTTTGTGTTGTATCTCGAACGCAGATAACGAGGAACATCGGTGTATTTGAGACAGAACATTTTTCGTACGTAAATACGTAACGATGGATCGACCAGCCATTTCGAATGTTATTCTACAAATCACAAACGACACATAATTAAATTATAACGTTACATCATTCGATAATCCGCAGAAATTGAACGATATTTTAAATACATACTACTACTTTGCGAATTCTATTTTAACAATACCTTGAAAGTCCTTGCCAACTGCGAGTTTTCAGCGCCGTTCCAACTGTGCTTTCTGTAGAACGGAAAATCAGCGACGAAATTTTAAATAATAGCGCCATCTGTGAAATTAGTGAGATAAAAAAAACTCCGATTCTCACGAACACTTTTTTTTTTATACTTTCAACAAATTAATACTGGCTACGTATCCTTCGTGTATAGTACGATTTTATGTAACATCCTGTATTATACTTTTCAGCAATGCATTGGAAGTTACGTTAACAAATTAATGCCGCTAAATTCGTACAAGTGTCTTTAAAAACCACTTCTTTGTCGAAGGATTTTGTAATACACGATTCTTATTATACATACAATCTCTTGATTGAAGTTTAGAATATTATCGTATCGTATAAACTGTTCGTCAATGTATAAATGAATAATGTTAAGTAAATCATAGTTCCAACAACACTTGTAACGTGTAAATACTTTGAAATAATTGGCCGTGAGATTGAAAAAAAAAAGACGTCAGTGTAACAACGCGTAACAAATAGTCCTTATGGTTTCATGTTAGTTTCACGATTATCACAAGGTCTTTCAAGTACAAAATACGTTTCTTTCGATAGAAACGTCTGCGTAGAATTTGATTTCGTTTTCAAAAAACTCATTTTCAAGAAATAATAGACTCGAGCTGCAGACTTGTCTGTCATATGTTGGCCAGCTTGCTATTTTTCGCGGCAATATGCAGTACGGTATCGAGACCTGGAGACGCCAAAGCGCCAGAAAGCCCGCCGCGTCGTTCCTGTGTGCGTCGCCGTGAAATTGTACAGCTACCTTCTAAGTAAGTACCGCAATTATAAGTCAATCACAGCGAGACATTCGCAAATATGGTGATAACGAAGCTTGGTATAAATT
The DNA here is from genome assembly GCA_963932335.1 of Andrena marginata. Lineage (NCBI taxonomy): Eukaryota > Metazoa > Arthropoda > Insecta > Hymenoptera > Andrenidae > Andrena > Andrena marginata. Next base: position 47,802,149 of record OZ010659.1, on the reverse strand, counting down.
CTTATCGTTTCCTATCGAACCTCCGTGTAAATTCAACGAATAAAGTTTTCGACTGTTTCCCGGCTGGCGTACCGCCATTTTGCACCGTGTTCGTTTCGTTTCTCTTTGCATCTTCGAAACTTCACACGCGTAGCTTCGTTTGGTGTGTAATTATCCTAGATTACGATAACTCTTCGTTAGCGAATCTCTTCTTCTTCAAGTATGCTACTTCAGCCGAACCAGTTCTTTCAATTAGTAGCCGATTCTTTCTATGTCTCAATCAATTTTTTTTGCATTCTCTGTGTACATTTTATCATTACGTTCTTTGTCATAACGTGAGACGTGCTTGCAGTATTATTTAAAGCAAAATGAGCAAAGGCAAGGAACCGTCGCCCGCCGACCCCGAGGGCGAGGAAGAATTCAGTGTCGAGAAAGTGTTGGATAGGAGAGTGAACAAAGGAAAGGTATACACAAATTGTTCTTTATAATTCGAGTAACGATTTTCGTTGACTCTGTATTTAATAATTTATTAATAATCTCTGTATTTAATAATTTATCCTATTTAGGTCGAATATTTCCTGAAGTGGAAAGGATATTCAAACGACGAAAATACCTGGGAACCAGAAGAGAATCTCGATTGTCCAGATTTAATCCAACAGTTCGAAGACCAGCGTAAGAAGAAGGAAGCCGCCGCAACTGGCAAACGACACGAAGATAAAGAACAAAAGAAGCGAAAGAGCTCGAGTACGCCTACCCCTACTCAAGCTAAGAAGAAATTGACCGAAGAAAAGAAGCTCGAAGGTAACTATCGTCGCTTACGCTTAATTCGATCGCCCGTAACGCGCTTCTATTTTATCCAGGCTTCGACAGAAATCTGGAACCAGAACGGATTATCGGCGCGACGGACTCGAGCGGGGAGCTAATGTTCCTGATGAAATGGAAGGGAACGGACGATGCGGACCTAGTCCCCGCTCGAATCGCTAATGAAAAATGTCCACAGATCGTGATAAAGTTCTACGAAGAACGATTGACGTGGCATAGCCCTACCCAGGACGATGAAAGTTCAACGAAAGCTGATCCAGAGTAGCGTCCAGCCTTCCGGTACACATACACTGCACGCTTTAGGATTTGTCGCATATAACAAAATCTAGCGTGTACAAAGTGGAAGATTTATCGATCATCGCGCGATAATGATAAGGTGGTTATAAATGTTTTTTTTTACAACCAATGGCAACCTATAATTTGAAGAAATAGGCGAGTCCGTATTACATACCTATGTCGTTAGTAAGAAAAAAAAGTATCTACACTTATAATGTACTTTCATAATAATGCGCACTTACAACTTCTTTTGCAACTGTTACTTGTTTCTCTTTTATACAAGGATTAATGCGAAATGTTTCTAACAGCTTCAATGTCTGTCGGTAATTTTTGAAAAAGAAGAGAATCCAGAAACGAGTTACAGATATAGTTCTCAACACGTGTTTTCGATATAAGTAAGCAGTATTTATACTTTGAATGTAACGTATTCTTAATATAAACTTTTTATTGATTTTGTTATTCGTGTAGTTCGCAATTGGCAACCTCGGGAAACCTTTTCGACATTCAGTTATTGAATAATATGCTAATTACTCCAGTTGCCAAAGAAATTGCAAAACAGATTACTTTATTTAAATATTACACGACAATGTACAGTACGTACGAAAATAGAAGCGAGAATCATCTACTGATAATCTTCAAATGTGTAAACATCTTTTTAATGATTGTAAAAATGCCTTTACGTAAGATAACATGTGTTGAAGCAAATAAATTTGTTTCTACAATTTTTTAATGAAACTAATTTCATGTAGTTGGTAAATTGAGAATGTTAAAATCAGCTGGCGGAAATTAAGGATCGTTTCTTAGCAACAGGATTTAGTATCGAAACAAGACTTTTTGTTTTACCTCTTTCCGTAATGGTTACACTTGAAGGAAACAGATCTGTTAGTATGTAAGTAATTATAAGTAAATGCGCGGTTTGTTACTTGGCACGAAGTTTCGATTAAAGCAATTGATTCCATTCTTTATAATTTATGAAACGTCTTAATCGTTTATACGTATAGTGTACACAATTGTCTTTAGAAATCTTTTATTCTGCGATTAACGTTTAATCTTTTTTACATTTTTCTTGAAAACTTTGGAACCTTTCCGTTTGTTTCTATTTAACGAGCCCCGGAGCTTATCGTGTCGCTTCACTTCCCAATCTATTTGCTTGGAACTTGCACCATCTACGGTGCTAAACATATCTGTACCACCGTGTTTATTACTCTTTTGTCTACCGTGTTGCTCGAGCATCTCTGCGAATTTTTCTGCCGAGACAAAAATGTTACCGTCAATTCCCTTTGAACTTTTACCGTTTCTACTCTTGTTCTGATCTTTCTTCTTTAGTCCTTTGTTCTTCGTGTTCGGGTCGATGTCATCGAACACGTCTTCGTTATCACTGTTATCATTGAATTCTATTTCGCTCATATCGTCATCAAAATCCAAGTCGACGTCGCTCAAATCTTGCAATTCGTCATCCGTGTCATCATTCTCGTCTAACTCTGCTTCTGAATCGTTCATACCATCAGAATCGTCGCTCCCTTCGCTCTTAACACTACCATCTTCTAGATCTTCGTCTTCTTCCTCGGTGTCTGCAATAAGTGTAACTTGGTATAATGCGTACGGCGATAGTAATTAGTTTGTTTAAAAAGAAAGAAAAGAACCGTACCTTTCTTCTTCGTTTTCCTAGCTCGAATATCAGCCGCGATATCTAAATCCTCAAAGCCTTTACCGTCCGTCAATCTGTCTAACATGTCGTCAAACTCTTCGCTATTAACGCTTTCTACATCGTCGTCCTCCGTCTTGGAGTCGTACTTAAAGTCTTTCCTCTTCTTCAAGTACCGGTATAAGAACAATTCATCGACCGGGATACGTTCTTCTTTCTCGTTAAGATACGAAGCGCTGTCTACTGGAATGCACCTAATACCTTTGGGCGTATATCCTGCACGTTGTGCCAAAGGATCGTTCTTCTTCTGCACATTCTTGTCCTCCAATTTTTTGGGATTTTTAAAAACGTAACGATCCAGGAAACGCATGAGGGATAAATCTTCTAACGGATCCCCGGTATAATCAATTGGTTTCCCTGTGCAAGCAAAACCAGCGGGTTTTACACGCTGTATAATATATTTAAGGGGAGGTTCCGGTCTAAAAATCAATTTTTTTATTTCATTTTTCAAATGTTCAATCTTTAGGAATACATGTTTAAAAGGATTTGTTGAATTTCGTAAAATTCCTGAAGTTATAAGTAGCGGCAAATGCATGGACGATAACCAGGCACTCGGCATTATTATCCGATTCGACTGAAACTTTTTTTATTTTGAAGAATACACTTTTGGCTAGAGGGGAACCGGAAAAAATTGCAAAAAATTGAATTTTTTTTAACTTTTAAAGGCGTTGAAAGGGCGAAAAATATAGGGGGAAAGTGATTTCAAACTTCGTGTCGTTATTTTCTAAAAATGTCATTTTTGTAATTTTTCTGGGTTCCCCCTAGCCAGAAATATATTCTTCAAAATAAAAAAGTGTCAGTCGAATCGGAAAATAACTTTTGGAGTTACAGGTCCCACCGATTTGGATGAATTTTTTAACGCCTGAAATTTAACGACAGTGCCGTCTGCAATGATAAATTATAAAACAAAAAATATATTTTTATAATTTAAGGCAGCCTTAAGAAATGCAAAAAGTCCCATTAAACTATACATGGTAGTTTCCCTTTAATTAATTCCAAAAGATCACATATTTTTATGGAACCTCCCCTTAAGATTCAAATTCAATTTCAGTAATAATATCATAATACCTTCAAGAATGGTATTTGCAAATAATGCAACACTTGGATGATAGTGTTTAGATAACGTTATCAATTCCGTACTTAAACCCTTAGTTACTCCCGCATAGAGGGGATTACGGAAAAACGGATTGTATTCTTTTCGTTCATTTGACGCAAGAATTGTATCCTCTTTAGCTTCAGCCTTAATCTCCTCACTTACACTGGGCTCGGATGTAACATTTGTCAATACAATGGAGTCTTCTAAGGTCGCGTCAAGTTTCTCACCTACGTTGATATTATCCGAGCTCGATGAGCTACCTATAGTTTCAGGATCTTCGTCGTCTCCAATTTTAATGCAAGTCTCAGGATTCAGTAGTACGTTCTTCAACTCTTTGTGAGTACGCAAAATTTTTGATACTACATATAAAGTTGCGCACGCCATATTTGCGGGAAAATACAATGCAATTTCTAAACTTCGCCTAATAAATGCGTATAAACGTGGTATTTTCTTATCCCGTTGAAGAACTCTGAACAATAAATTAAGAAAGAGCGCGCGTTTATTCACGACTCCGATTTGTGGATCCAGTAGCTTTCGATAAAAAGTGGAATAGAATCTGTTCGATTGATTCTCATCTTCTCCCGTGACCTGTACGAACAAGACGAACATGAAATATAAAAAATAGTTTATAACAGTACAATGTTTAGCTACTCACTTGGTATAACAAGTTCAGCGCGTTTAAAGAAACGTTGAAAGATCCAATGTGTACTACTTTGTACACAGAATCTATGTGATCGTTCAGTATATTCGAATTGAGTTTCGCGAATGGATAAGCTCTATTTACGCCAGTTAAAATCGCTGCCATCATTCTGCTGTCGGGTTCTCCCTTTTTCAAACACGCTTTAAAAAATGCAAAGTAAACTTCGATAAGGGTAGAAGCGATATCTTCGTCGTCCTTGCTCAAAAGGAACTGGGTCAATAAACAAATGGCATAGTACTGGGCACGTTGCGCCACATTCTTCCTAAACAATAACTTTTCAATTCCTCGCAGTATCACGAGTTTCATGTTCGGATGCTCGTGCAATACCTTGTTCAAGCAAAATATAACTTTCGACCCCACTTTAGTGCTCGGATCTCCTATTTTATTCACGACCAACTCTAACAGTTTATGCTCCTGCTCGGCATTTCCTATCAACAGATCCGTCATTACCGATATCGCTGCTTCTCGATTCGAATCCACCGTGTCCGACGCGATAGTAGCCAAGGACGTAACGAAACGTTCGTACAGTTCGCGTAACTGGTCTTCGAAATACCAATGCGCCATTAATTTTCTCGTCGAAGCGTCAGTTTTAACCAACGCGTCCGCGGAGGCGTCGTTGCCGATTCGATTTAGATCTTGCTCTTCGAATTTGAGTAATACGAAATTGGGATGAAGCAGATCGATTAGAAAAAGCTCGCTTAAAGACTTTATTATCATATTGCTTTGGTTGTGCTTCGCTATTCGTACTTGATTTATCAGCATCGTAAGCTTGGCTAAATTATATTTAGGACTGTCTTGCGCTAATACAATAGCGGCCGCTACTTTATCCGAGGTAGTGCCCTGTGTCAACGCTGTTTTCAACCATGCTGTCTCGGAATCACGAGATTTCGACTCTTTCAATTCGTAAACTTTAGTTTCGGCATCCAAGTACCGTTTGGCCTCAGCTTTTAAGGCCGATACTTCCGCTTCGGATTTACTATGTTTACACGGCTCTTCTCCTTTAGGATACTCTTCGTACCACTTGGAATTGCCACCATCGGCGGTCTTGCCTTTAGGTCCTTTCCACATCTTTGAAAAAATTTAAACAGCCATATAGGTACTTGTTCTTGGAGCAACGCAAGTGTACTTACCTCGTGTGGTTAACCTTAATAACACGAATATATTTACAATTTTTTAGTTACGATACAGCGCAAAATGACGTCCAAAGAATTGTAAAGGTAACGATATATTTTTTATTAAAAACCATTCGCGGAACTGATATTTTAGATTAAAAATAAAATTTACGTAGAATCTCGGGAGGACGCACTTTTGTTGACTTTAAATTCACGCCCTCTATGGTTTTTCGACCAAAATGATATTACGGCTGAAATAGGATAAAGGCGTAATTTCAAAGCTCGTTTTGAGCAGATTACAGTGTCTCTAGTTTTGAGCGTCAAAACAAATCGCGCGATGTGTCCACGGGACTTTTGAGCGTCAAAACCAATCGCGTGACCGACGCTCAACCCCAACGAACTAGCGTGTCAGAGTCAACGAGCGGAAAAGCGAGTTTAGACGTTCGAAATCGCACCTCAAGGTATATAGAATTGATGTAAAAAAAATGCAAAAATATATGGAAAATTGATTTATTAATATATGTCATTAGGAACTGATGTTACAGTTTTATGTATATATCTGAAAGCTGTACAAACTTTTTGATACATATTTTTAGAAATGCATATACAAAAATAACAATCATTCACGACCATTCGATGAATTTATTTATCAGGCGATTTGCGTACTCTTTCTTTTTTTCGATTTCCCACCGTCGGCCGCGTGTTTAAGCGTTCTTTTCTGCGAAGAATTAAGACTAGTCTGTTCAGTTTGCGAGTCTCCGTTCTGGAGTGGTTCAGTTTCGCTCTGCTGGTCGTTCAGAGCGAAAGAACTGAAATTAAATGCTTCGAAACCTTCCGACATCGCTTTCTCGCGTAAAATTCGTGCCTCCTTTTTCAGTAATTGCTTATCCTTTTGTTTACTCTTACTTTTCTTCTTTTTCTTCAATTCACTTTTCTTCGACGGAGAACTATCTGTATCACTGTGCGTATCTCCATTTTCTCGCGCAACGTCCGATACTTCTATGTTGTTCGTTGCTGTATCTTCCCCGTTTATTTTATTACGCTCGTTTTTAACAGTTTTCGTGGATCTAAGAAGGCGAATAGTTTAATTTCGTAACGCGACAATGTCCGAGTGCTTTTAAAAATTGCTACTTACGTATTGGGAGGAATTCCAATTTGTACCGCTAATCTGTTATACGCTACTTTTGTGTCTTTCGCGAGCGATACGCGAGTTTTATACTCTATCAGTGCGTTCCCAACATCTTTCCAGTTCCATGCCGGTGGCAAGTGATGGATATAAACGCTTCGCAATAACGTCAACAGGAGGGCAACGTATCTTTGCTTGACTTCTTTTCCTATCGGGTTACCGTTGCTCGCAACAGGTTGCTCGTTTTCGTCTTTGCACGGCAATTCTCGAAGAGTGCTCACGGTATTTCTACACAATTTCTTTTCCATCTTCATCCTTACGTCAGAATGCTTTGTATCCAAGTGGACCAACCGGCCGTTGTTGTAAAAGATTGTTAAAAATTCCAGTGCGTAGCCTCGGCGAAAAGACCTTATAGTATTATCGAAAGCAAAGTCTACCTACGATAAACGAATTATTTAAAAATGCATTCCTAATACGAGAATCGAATTGATTACTCTTAGAGAAATTAAAAATGGAGTACCAGCAACGGAGCCAATTGCCAGTTACCCTCCCACTGCAATTGAAACAGGTATTTGAACAGCAAAGGCGACAGTACGCAGTCCCTTCTCTTGAAAAAGGCAGTTAAACTTTCTCCATAAATTTCCACTACGGAATCGGCAGATACGTTAGCTTGTTGAGCGCACCTTACGAGGAACGTGCAACACTCTGCCAGCTTATCGCACATCTCGTGATAAACCGACGTTGTTCGTTCTCCTTTCTCCAGTAAAGCCTTGAACGGTAGAAATTTGCGAGTTACGCGTTACATATAAAACATTGCGAGTATTTCAGAGTTACTTGTACCTTTAATATCACTGTCAACAGACTTTCATCGACGTTCTCCGTATCCTTGAATTTCTTCACCGTCGACAGCTTTTTTAAACAGGATCGAACTCGATCTTGCAGAGGTTTCTGATGAGGATCCTTTATGCAATATTGCAGTAACGTGAAAAGAGGAAGCACCGTATCAAGGGCAACTGCCATCGACGGCCCACATTCCAAGTATGTCTCTAATAAATCTATCACTCGAATTCTAAAGTGCGTCAGAGCTTGCGCCGATTTCTCTTGCCTTTTCGATCGAGTCTGACGATTTTCCCGAAGAATTCTAAACGCAGCTGCCAATGATTCGTCTAAGCGCTTTCCTTCCTGCTCCTCGATGTCATCGACGTTTATGTCGTCGTCGTCAGTTTGAACGGAAGCATCGCCTAAAGCTTGACGCACTGCCATTCGCAATCGATCGGTCACCGTTTCATCTTCGTCTTCGTTCAGCGATTCTTCGTTCGAATCGGAATCATTAACGTCCGAACTTTCCACCTCGTCGTTCACTGTTTCGTTATCTTCGCTGTCGCTTTCGTCGTCATTCTCGCTGTCGGCGTTTGAATCCGTGTCTGGCGAGTCTTCGTCGAGCTCGTCTTTCGTTACGAGCGGCCCTTTGCCGCTTCGTATATCCAACACCTACAAGCAAAGACTCTGGGGTCCCAATGTTTCTTAATTCTACGCAAAATAGGATTATATTTACATACCGCTAAAATCTGGTGTATAGCCGTGGGTGTCACATACGCGCATATATGTGGAAAAACACAACCGACCAACGAGCGCAATAAATGACTATTTTTCGAATAGAAGGACAATAATAAATCCACTACTACTTCCACCCATTCCGGTTCATCTTCGTCGTTCCTCTTCGTTCCTGATTTCTTAGATTTCTTTACTAGCCTTTCGTAACAACTCTGAAGCTCGTTGATTGCCATAACCGCCATCCGTGGGTCCGAGAACAATTGTAAGCCCATATGTAAATTCATCGTATGAAATACCGGCACGGCTTCTCCCTTCTTCGAATCGCTCTCCAACTTTTCGATTAAACGTATCACGCTTTCCCAAGCTGTCTCGGCTTCGTCCGTTAACGAATTTCGTAATTTCAGAGATCCGGTTTTCAGACGAGTATCCAAGTAATGCACTAATTCGCTCAATATATTTCGTAGATCGTTCAGCTTTGGTAACTTGTGATCCAGTGCGTGATAAAACGTTTCCTTAAATTGCGCTACGAGAAAATACAATTTAGAAAATAAGCAGGTGTATATAAAATGTACGCAATTTAAACGAAGGAACGTGATATTTACGAGCTAGATCTACTCCAACGTTCGACGTTTCACACAGCCCATGAGTAAATAAGAATTTCAATTGCTCCAATCTCCATTCGTGATCCGTGAAAGTCGTGGCATGTCCCATTAATCTAGCAAAGTACGGATGTGTGTTTAGTTACGCGTAAGACGAAATTCAAGCCTCTTGGAAGCATCGAGTACCTGGTTAATAAGTGAGCAGCGTAGGTCCTTTCAGCGTTCGTCCAGAACGATTCCCGCTTTGCGTTCGGTTTCTCCTTGGGCATTGTATTTTCGATAATATCTCTGTATATTTTCGACACCTTTTTAATACCTTCCAAACTCAAATTTCCCGTGACAATTTGAATTACCTTTGTACCCGTCTTCTTCTCTATCATTAAATCACCCGGATATAATATCAGTTTCTTCAACACGGCGATCTGTGTTTTCACCTTTGTATCGTTGCTACTCGTAATCGTCACTAGCAGAGTCAAGACTTCTTTGAACGCGAGTAGTACCTCGTCTTTGTCGCGTCTTTTATTACCAGAAAACTTTCTCAACATGTATCGCGTATAGTTAGGAGAGAGTAACGACGGCAGTACAACTTTGTCTACGGCATTCGATAATATGAATTTGAGAATTTTTACAGCCAAGAGTTCATCGTTTTTCGATGGCTTTGCAAATTTCTGATCAATGTGCGCCCAGAACTCGGTGACGAGCTCGGCCGACGTCAAGTTTTCACAGAATAATTTAAACACCGGATGATGACACGATACGACTCTGGGCAAATCCTGAAAATAATGTTACTAGTTTTACATCGTCGCGCCATGTCGGACAAACTTTTACGACTTACCAGTAACACTTTCACTATACCGTTCATAGATTCTTTGGCGATGAGGTCGTCCGTACCGAAGTGCTTTCTCGAAAATTCTTGATTCACGAGGGACGGGCATTTGTCTCTTATCACCAACAAGGCGTAAAGCGTATCCAAGCTTTGCTCCAGCCATGGTTTGCCGAATGTTTTCTCGACGATTGGCCAAACCAATTTCTTGATACTCTTGGCATCGATTTGATTTACAAATTCGACGAGAAATGAAGAAGAAATAAACGACAAATAACTACGCTGTTTACCGGCATGGATAAGATCTCGTATAACTTGCTGTTGTATCTCGACGATACTTTTGGACAGTACTTTGGATCTTATTAACGCTCCGTACAGTAATATACGTCCCATATAGATGTCGGCTTTTTCCTAGAATAATCGATCGATACGTAAAGCGTGACATTACATAGTATTGCGAAATAAAATATCGTTCCCTTACGCTCTTGCTATTACTGTTCACCGGATGTAACTCTTCGTTCATCACAGACAGAAGCATTTCTATCGACATTTCAGGATACGTAACTAAAAAAACTGTCAATGTTGTGTAAAATCCTATCCTAGAAGACGTTTGCGACGAGCCTAAACTTCGAACGAGTCTCCTTATCGCGTATTTGAACTCTTTACTGTCATCCTGTTCCTGAAACATTAACATTTCCGAACGGTTGATTTATAAACGAAACGCTATCGACATACCTCGCGCTTTATAAAAACGTATCGGCTTTGAGGTTATCCGTAACGAAAACACTCACCGAACTCTGCGGAAGCAAACACTTTAGCAGAGCGATTCCGCCGTCTATCCTGTGAGATTCCGTTTCATTTCTAAGTTTCGTAAAGTGATCGAGAATCGTACAATCCATTTTATTCGTTTCCATTGCTTTCAAGTCATTTGAAACAGCCTCTACCATGTGCACGCCTTCGCCCGCCATCTTGCCTCGTTTCGACTACGCTGATCCGACGAGCCACCCCGAATAAAAATGTAGCGCTAAAACAAACGAACGATCTAGCGTATTAATAATATTTAATAATAATTATTCGAACGGAACAAATAACGAACAAAGAATGTGAAATCAGGAGTGGCCGCCTGCATTTTTGTATCTCACGTTTGATTGTCGATCGGTTTTCTTTACGAAACTCTGAACGAATTTGTGCGCAATTTTCGAATTAACGTCGGCGAAACGTTTTTAGTAACGCTGATACGACGTGATCGCAAAACTGGCAGCTTAGTTGCCAAAAGGGCGTCGTCACAACGCGAGCGTTCGAAGATTTACGATTAAAAGACAGCGACAATTGTTATGCCATTCGAGCTGGAAGCCTCGAAGCGTTCGATTAACCAGAATTGCGATCGAAATTCATTGATAGCATCTAGCGTAGAGTCGGCGTAGTTTCGCGCAATTTCGTTATTTAAAATTCTTTGATGGTTAGGAAAGTGCCATCTTGAACATATAGTGGCTCGCTCGACCCGCGCGGTCCCGGTCAGTTTCGTGCATCCAATATGGCTGGTCGAAGTAGTTACGATGATCCAAGGCAAGTATTGGCAGCAATTTCCCCCGTGTAGAACGGTCGCCGAAGTTTTCGAAAATAGTGCAGCGATGGTATTTGATCGGTGCACCGAACCGACAAAAAAAAACCCTTTTTCCTCGACAATCTTACGATTTTAAGGTTAAGTGAGTTTCGATCAGAGTGCAGTGCAGCACCTCGCAGATATGGTGCCTCCGACACGCGGCTTTATTTTGGCCGGTCAAATATCGGGCCACGTTTAATCGTGGCACCGCTCTCCGAAGCGTTACTTTATCGTTCGCGCGATGCGTACCACCTGTCTGCTTGAAAACATTGTTCCACGGGCCGCGCGATTGTAATCGTGTCGGTATTATCTCGCGAGAATTCATGTGTGGAAAATTGTTGTCCAAACTAGAGTGTCAGAATCGTGGATTCCCAGACCTCGTTGCAATTATTTATTTCACGTATTTGCACGGGAAATTGTTCGAGACATTGTTAGCCGCTGTGTTCGTACATCGATGCCGAACCGTTTAACATTCTTGATCCTCTTTCTTTAGATAAGCTTAAATGTTTGAAACCAGGCACGATTAATTACCTGGAGAATTACTTGGACAGAAGAAATTCTTCTAACAAAATTTTGATGTTTGTGCAGAGATTATGGAGGCGGATATCGCAATAGTAGCAAGAAGCCGTTACCAACCGAAGCACCTTACATCGCTTTCGTGGGAAATTTGCCAAACGGAGTTGTTCAAGGAGATGTTGATAAAATCTTTAATAATCTTAATGTTAAAAGAATCAGATTGGTCAAAGATAAAGAAACCGACAGGTTCGTGCAATCGAAACTCGTTTATCGTGGTATACGCGCGTTATCGCTTGTAAAGTTTTCAGCCGAGTTACCGTTTCCTCCTTTCCGTAGGTTTAAGGGTTTCTGCTACGTGGAATTCGAGGATTTGTCGGACTTGATGTCGGCGCTGGAAATGGACGGAACGATACAAGTAGAGAGAAGTCTCATTAAAATAGACGTAGCGGAGGGAAAGAGAAACGACAGAGGAGGTGGTTTCGACAGGAGAGGTCGAGGCGGCGGTGGCGCCGGCGGTGGCAGCGGAGGAGGCTTCAGAGGGAGAGAAGGCGGTAGCCGTGGATACGGCGACGATTTCGGTAGGGAACGCGAATTATAATTGATCGATTTATTTACGAGATACTAGAAATTTTTAATGGTAATGCGCAGGAGGAGGCGGCGGCGGCGGCGGCGGCGGCTTCAGTGATAGAAATCAACAGGGCGGCAAGCAAGGAGGAGGTAGTACATGGGAGGTGAGAGGTGGGAATCGAGGCAGTTATAATCAGCTTAACGAAGAGGCAGGGGGTGGTGGAAGTCGAGAGTGGTCGCGTAACGTACCACCACCGGCGAGACCACCTTACGCCGATCGAAAACCATTTCAGGAGGAAGTGTTCAATAAAGAGACACCTCCAGGTCTGTTTATACGCGTGAATGTTTTATTCAAAACGATTATTTGCAAATTTGTTACGGATAAATTATTTCGTTGTTGTTGTTGTTTGAACAGACACAACTGGAAGGAAACGTTTGGTGCTAGCGCCAAGAACAATTCAAGCTCCTGTAAACGCGATTGCTGAATCAAGTAAAACGAGTTCAATATACGGTGGTGCAAAACCTCGAGAGGAGAACCTTAAAACTGATGAGAAGTGAAAAGCATTATCGTAATATAATAGTTCCGGATCCCCTAAATTCCGGGAGAAGGAACATCACCCCCCCCCATTCCCCCCCCGCAAGGAACAACAATTTTGGAAACCGACGCGAGATTCCTTAATTTCCTCGAATACAGCGGGGTGAATCCGAGTCACAGAGATCGAACGAAATTACAATAATTTTTATTTACCCCTAACGGGGAGTCTTCCCCACGAATACGTAACGACAAAAGGTGATTTAACGAGAGTTATTCAGTTCCACACATTTGGCATTTTTTTAACTAAGAATAAAATTTTCTTGTCTAATGCCCTCTCTATTTAATGCATGCTCCGATAGTGTTGGTATTTATATATATATATATAAATATTATATATAAATATATATGTATATGTAAATCATTGATTGTTGAGAGAGACGACACAGAAAGTACATTTTTAATATTCATGTCAATTTCATGTTGGGTGTTGTAATCAATTTGTAACAATATTGGGGGTATGTGTACAAAACTATTAAAAATATTATACTGTCATCGCGGCGTGTATTTGGACCCGTGCAAGGTGAAAATATTACGATTGTACTCTAGAATGATCCCAGTTTTAAAGAGTACGAAACACTTGTCCCGTTATCATTTCCTTCCTTAATAACTTTTTTTTCTATGTTTCACTTGGATACCAATCATTGTACGTACTTGTTAAAAATGACTCGTGAATGATTGTTTAACATTTACAGTCCCGTTTCATTACGAAAGGATTAAACAATTATTTACGCGCTTGTGACATAGCAATAACAGACAATTACGAGAAATAGAGCGAATTCGAGCAACTGGAGAGAAAAAAAAAATTTATACATCACAGAATATGGTACGAGGATAACGTACCGCCGTTATGCAACAATATCGTGTAACGAATTAATTACCTATGCTAGTAATAAATATCGATCGCTCGAAGGAAGTATCGATGGTTATGAGATGATAAAAGAAAACTCGAGATAACGACAAATATTATGTAAGACTATGCTTGTATATGATATTATTTCCTGAATAAAGTAGCCGTTTGCCTCGTATTCGTGTATAATGATAATCATTAGGAACTTTTTATAAGGGGATATAATAGGTCGAGCCTACGTGTAACTCGAATTGTCAACTACATGTAACACTCTCAAAATATATATATAAATATATATATATAATCTCTATACCGTAAATTACTCTTAAATATATCGAACGTTTTATTCAGAGAATTTTTTCATAAAGTAGTATAATGTTACGTTTCTAGTCGAAATTTTATAGTTTAATAGAACAATATGTATAGATAATAAAATTAGTTGTACGTATTCTGTAAATAGTTATATAAATAGATGTTTCGTAGTAACTTGAAAAACATAAAGGTACGAAAGAAAGGTGAAGATAACTCGCGCGGAATATCAAAAGTACATTTTAGTTGCCACGCCTAAATTTCCCCCAATTGAGGATTGTTCCCCTTCTCCCTGCACAGACGGAGTAACATTTCCTGTACAGTCGGCGCAACATCTTTCTTTCGCCGTGGTAACGAATCAGTGTGGCAGATACGTCCGATTTGCTAATTATGCTCTCGCCTATTACTCTGTACATGCCAGCAACGGGAAAGTGATATTTACTAAAATTGGTGGAAGATTTCGAGCGAAAATAACCTTTTTTCGCCGTACACGTATGCCTGCGGTATGGTTGTGATGTCGCGTTCTGTCACAATACGGCGCCTGTTGGCCTGAAATTCGCTTTCGGCTTGTTCGCGATAATATTCCAGACGTCCCAAAAGCGAAAGCTTTTTTCTTCCCGTTGGACAGTATTATCACGAAAAAATGTCTAGCGAAAGCGTGAAGACGGTAAATATTATTTAGTCGACTCGAGATAATTTCAAATATTTTTATATTACTCGAAAGTGAATATTTTTATGTTATTCGCTAAGAACTGTATCTGTTTGTATTCCTCCAAGATTACTAATTCGCATTTTGTTTGTAATAGTTTGCTAGCCTCGAGACCCCTGGATACGTGGGATTCGCGAATTTACCTAATCAGGTACATAGGAAGTCGGTGAAAAAAGGATTCGAATTTACGCTGATGGTCGTCGGCGAATCGGGTCTTGGAAAATCCACGTTAGTCAACAGCCTGTTTCTCACTGATTTATATCCGGAGCGTGTGATTCCCGACGCTATAGGTACGGTTAATTCTCATTCGAATATTTATACACGACGGGATATCGTTGCTATACGATGATTTGTATATTTACAATACGTTTATGTCCTTTATGTACCGTGTCGTTTCGATAGAAAAAACTAATCAAACCGTCAAGCTCGACGCTTCGACCGTGGAGATCGAGGAAAGAGGCGTCAAACTTAGGCTGACCGTTGTCGACACCCCTGGTTACGGGGACGCGATTGACAACACGGACAGTTTTAGGGCCATTATTCAGTATATAGACGATCAATTTGAAAGATTTTTGCGCGACGAAAGTGGCTTGAATAGGAGGAACATTGTAGACAATAGAATACACTGCTGCTTTTATTTTATCTCTCCGTTTGGTCACGGGTAAGATACATTAACTACAGCTTTATTAACCAACAACGACGGTATCGAATTTAACGTATCGCCTTTACCTTCGCTAGATTAAAACCTTTGGATATAGAATTTATGAAACAGCTTCACAATAAAGTTAACATTGTGCCGGTAATCGCGAAAGCCGATGTACTTACGAAGAAGGAAGTGCTGCGTTTGAAGAAAAGGGTCATGGAGGAAATCGAGGGCAGCGGTATAAAGATCTATCCTCTGCCGGACTGCGACAGCGACGAGGACGAAGATTATAAAGAGCAGGTTAGACAGTTGAAAGAGGCTGTCCCGTTTGCGGTGTGCGGAGCGAACACGTTGCTGGAAGTGAAAGGACGAAAAGTACGCGGACGATTGTATCCGTGGGGTGTGGTAGAAGTCGAAAACCCTGATCATTGCGATTTTATAAAATTGAGGACAATGTTGATGTACGTACTCGCGAAACTTGTACACGAGATCCAAGAAAGTATTCGTTACTAATTGTATCCGTATATTTGTAGTACGCACATGCAGGATTTACAGGAAGTGACGCAGGAGGTACATTACGAAAACTACCGCAGCGAAAGATTAGCGAAAGGAGCTCCGGTGCCGCCTCGCAGACAAACGTGAGTACGAAGTTCTCGTTTCAGAAATGCCAAGGCCGCACTTATCGGCTGCATCGAATCTTTCTGCCAACAGTATCGTGGAATCCGAGAAAGCCAATTCTGTATCGGAAAAGGATCGTATTTTGCAAGAGAAAGAGGCAGAATTACGACGCATACAAGAACTGTTGGCAGTAATGCAGGCGCAAATGCAACAGCAGCAACCTTAATCACGCACGCCTTGTGCACAAATGTGCGAAGAGGGAGCAATTCTTCGCCATTGCAGGTGCCAAAAAAGTATATTAACTGCCGCGCTACTCGGGACAAGATTTTAACAGGAGTTTCATACTTTCCAAGTATTTCTTACGAACGTATTCGCTAACGATACGTTTCTTTTATTCAGTATTTTTTTTAAATACCAAGTCATAAAACCATTCATATTCTAGTGTCTTAAAAGAGTCAAAGGTGACAAATCACAAGTACAGGAAACACACGATATTACTATAGTTTGACAAACAATATTCATCCTATAATCATACGCTATGGAAATGTACGATAAGTGCCTTGCATATTCCTTTTTAATAGAGCAATTTACACGTCGCATTATTCAAACGCAAAGATCCAAAATAATATAATCAATTTTATAGAAGGAAATTTATGTAACATATCGTTGTAAACATTTAATATCTCACCACAGATACAGTACAATTCAGATTTGGTAAATTATCACGCAGTTACGTAATAGTCGCGTAGAAGGTATACAGTACATTTAACAGAATATGCATAATCTTTTAATATATTGTACGCTGAATCTCATATCAGAAACCGTTAAAGAATCTAATAAGGAATGATACAGAGTTACGGATAAATGATTTGAGGATAATCTAAGTAATTGGAAGAAATTATCTATACAATTTGTGTAGATACGTATAGATGGTAATATTTTACTAATATTCGTATTTTACGAAACGGACAGGGAAGTCGCACGGTTTGCAAGTCGCATCTTCTAATGTTCCACGGTATATTTTTTTAAACGAAAAGACATTAAGACTGCTTTAGTACCAAACTGTCGGTAACCGATCGGTATACCCGGAAACTGAAAAATTTATTTTTTACTGCGATAGGACAGTGTCGAATAGAAGCTGCAGTTTTGAACTTGCTTACGTGCTCGCAATATGTAAAGTATTACGATTTATTTTAAAGCAGTATGTATTTTGCTTTTACTTAATATTAATTAATACTAGCGAATTCACCTTACAATATACGCCACGAAAGATTTAGGTAATTCAAATATATTATATAGAAAGAAATGAGAGTTTGTAAGAAGGCATTCAAGTTATACAAGTGAAATGGATATCGTTGTCCCACGACGATCTTTATTTTACTTCTTAATTACTGTACTTATTTGTATGCATTTTTGTACCAAGGAACATCGTACTTCTCGGTGTATTGTATCCATACACGCAGAGTGCGTTTTATACCTTTTTTATACAAATATATCAACTACAATTTGTGAGAGTGTCTAAAATCTATGACTCATATAGTATTCTATAGCTGTTGAAAACGCTGCGAAGCCAGCAGCCCCGAATAAACCTGCCTTCACGCCAGCTGAAATACGAGAATATATTACGCCCAGAAGCAGGTATATATTTAAGTTAATATATGTTAACGTTAATACCTCTCAGTCCTATGATTCCACCTGTGAAGCCACCAGCGTACGCGCTATTCTTCCAATCATTTTTACCTCTATACTAGAATGAAATCGTAGAATAACGTTTGGATATATGTACGATTGCGAATGAAAATACAGTTTCATACTCTATGGGAATATTACCGATTCTATTGTACATTCGATCGCTGTAAATACGCAACCGACTACAGCAAAGTTCTTTCCATAACTCGACGCCGTAGTTCCCATTTCTCTAAGCATTTCACGGACAGTTTGTTGCTTCTCGATACTAGTTAAGCTCGGGTTTACGCTAGCCGTGAACCAGCCTATTACGCCTCCCAGAAGATATCCTAAAAGTATATTTTCCTTTTAATTAAGCCAATGCAAACGATAATTTCCTACGTCGAAACAGATGCGTACCTATGCAACAACTGCAGATACTTTTAAAGACGCAACTTTCCATCACCCTTTCTATACGTTTCTCATCGTTGGTTTTAATTTGTACAGGACCTACGGTCCGTGGAATTATAATGTTGTCTCTAAACCTTTGCTGGGTGCCGACAAGATAAACGGCTAGTTTGTCCCAATCACCGTCATTTATAAAAAACCTTTTTTCACCTTTCTCTTTCGACGGTGGTGGTTTAGGTGGATCGATGTTAAACATTTTTATTTACGTGTATTCGAAATTTTTAGAGGAGACTGCGTTGCATCAATGTGCGTACAAAGTGTCTCAGTGAAGTTCCTCAGACTTGGTAGCAGAGAACAATTGCACATTAATCTCATGCAAATTGATCTGCAAACCAATATTTGAATAAAAAATAAAAGGAGAAATTAAATTAGCGAATGGAAGTTTATTAATCTGTGGTGCCTCGGAATATTCTTCGCTCTAACCTATGGTAGAAGATTTCTATTGAAGCGATGAATTAAAATCTATTAAGAACTAAATTCAGTGCTCCCAGTGTTACGCACCATCTTTACGAAAGTACAAATAACAATGTCCCATTTGGTAAAGAAAATTCAAATACAATTTCTTCTTTCAAATCGAAGTGCACGATTCACAGTATGTCACCCATGCATACACACTAACACACACATATATATGTACTTAGGTGTGCATGACCACGCGAACGTAGCCACGGAAATGTATATAATCGATAGGTAAATCAGAGCGAAATTTGAAAGCAGATGTTTGCTTGTGATCAAAGAGAGTATCGTTAAGGATACGCGATTCGGGTGACATGCGTGGGGAAGATCTTGGGCAGAGCCTCAATTAATAGACCCGAAACTAATCGCGAGTTTCTTCTAAGTCACGTAATCTTTTGAGAAGGCCTTGTCCTTTGTTAGTCTTTAGGAGTGTTTGACTCCAAAAGTGTTGGCGACGCTAAGGAAGTCATAAATTTCCTTCAAGGGTTGTTTTCTCGATCCTCGGAGTAGAACCTACTTTCTTTTCCCATGTGGGCACCCCGCTGTGTAACTGAAAAGCGATAGGTGAAAGCTAATGGCGCAAAAAAAACATTCGTAAAAGTGCTGCGAAGCAGACGCCAGCCGTGTGAAATGAGCCACTGTTCGCCGTGTAATTGAGGTAGTTGGAACGATACTTTTGGGCTGTGCATGCAGTGGGCTTGGGAAAAGGCCCCGTAGCTATCTACTACGCTCCGTTACGCATGCGCGACGATGCGCGATGACGTCAAACCAATGAACGCCATGATGGTAAACAAAACGGCGCCACCGTCAAGTCAAGCCAAGCGACGTGAATGGCTTGGCTAGCTTGGCTTGACTTGACGGTGGCGCCGTTTTGTTTACCATCTTGGCGTTGATTGGTTTGACGTCATCGCGCATCGTCGCGCATGCGTAACGGAGCGTAGTAGATAGCTACGGGGCCTTTTCCCAAGCCCACTATGTGTATGTACCTATTGGGAAACCAGGAATTTCGATACGCCAACTAGTGACAGAAAATTAAACTACTGTGGGTAGGCCGAAGTGCGTCGAAGTGCATACGATTATCAGTATTTATATAGACATGTTGTGAAAAACGAGTGCCTTTAAATTTTGTTGAACACTAAATTTTGACTTCTTCGATTAATAAATACTTATTCGCAATGTTTGGTGGGATCCGGGCCTACTTGCAATAGTTTGCCAACTTACCACCACAGCGCTGAAATCTAAGCCACGCCTCCACTTGGTTTCCCAATACTTAAATATATACGTAAATATACGTCTTTGTATATTCCTCAAGTATGAATATATTATCCATAAGCTGTTAACAGATGTATAGTTTGAGTTTTTTTTTTAATGGCGCCAACGTCTGATGGCTCTGACAGGTTATCATGCACGTGACAGTTACTTTATTGCAATGTTAAACACTATGGTTACTATTTTCATTTATAAAATAATTGACAAAATAGCTACGTGATTCTACGATCGTCCGTGTTATATGATAAATCAAATTATGGAGAAGAAAAATCGAGCCGCAGAGGTTAACGAGGATGGTGAAAAAATTGTTATTTCATTTCAATCACAGAAAGCGTTTACGTTCTAAGGGAAATAACAGGGTATCTATACTTTCAGAAACAGATAACGTTGTCGCCCTTAAAAATACGATCCCGTTGTTGAAGGATTTATTCTACATACATGGAAAGGTAGGCGAAGGAACGTTCAGCTCCGTCTTCCTGGCTACGTTAAAAGCTTCCGACGGATCCAAGAAGTTTGCGTTAAAGCATTTGGTTCCCACTCGTCATCCTGAAAAGATCGAACGCGAATTGCAATGTATGCAAGAGATAGGGTAATACTTCATCCTTTGCGTATGAGTAGGGACGTTTATGAGCTTTTATACTAAATTATGGTAAACAAATTTCTTTACAGTGGACAGGATTACGTGGTCGGATTGGAGTTGTGCTTAAGAAGCTTTGAAACAGTGGTATTTGTAATGCCATACATGAGACACGACAGATTTGCGGTACCTTATTGTTCGGGTTTCAGTTAATTTTATAGAATCTCGCATGGAGTTAATAATTTTCTTTAAATAGGACTATGTACAAGATATGACTGTTCAAGAAACAAAGGATTACATGATAGCATTATTGACTGCGTTGCGAAGAGTTCATCAATTTAACATTATACACAGAGATGTTAAGCCTAGCAATTTCTTATACGATAGATGCAATAAAAGGTGAACGCGTATAAATTAATACGAGATTGTCTTATCAAATATATCGTTTGATTCATTTCTTGCAGATACGTGTTGGTGGACTTTGGTTTAGCGCAGGAATATGTAGCGAACGAAAAGTTTATTAACCCTAAACCGATTACTTCAGAGATGCAGACTCTCAAACGGAAAAGATCAGACGAAGTAAACATTTATAATTCTAAAAGCAGACAGCGCTTTCTTCTCGAGAAGCATCTTACCGTCGTTCTCTTATTTTTCCAGAATAGTTTAAATCAGTCTCTTATTTCAAGAAAGAAAGTTACAGCAGAGAAATGTTACTGTTTCGCCAAAGCAAAAGTCTGTTCGTTGTGCACTTCGAGGCCAGAACAGACGGCTCCAAGAGCCGGCACGCCTGGATTTCGCGCACCCGAGGTCCTGTTGAAACATCCTTCGCAAACACCAGCGATCGATGTTTGGGCGAGTGGAGTAATGATGCTATGCATCCTCAGCGGTACCCAACCATTCTTTCATTCTCCGGACGATTGTACAGCTTTAGCGGAAATAACGACTATATTTGGATCGGCTAAAATGCAGCAGTGCGCGCAGAAATTAGGTATTAAGAATATGTTTCGCTTCGCCTCTATCGGGAAACATTTTATTTTCTCTAATTTGCGGTCGATTTATTTTTCATTTCTCCAACGTTTTCTTTGCCAATTCAGGGAAAAAGATTATCTTTAACGAAGATATACCCGGGGTTGACATTGTGTCTTTGTGTGAAAAGTTGCAAAAGAGAAATAAGGGTTTATTAAATAGTAATGATCATAGCGTATACGAGCAGGTATATTATCATTTATTTACAAACATGGTTGAACACTTTGTAATATCGTTTTAAAAGATCTCTTTCATAGCAGAACTTATAAAGAATATTTGTAAAATATTTTAAGGTATCTTCGGACACTCAGTTTCCAAAAGAAGCCTATCATCTTTTACTAAGGCTACTGGATTTAGACCACAAAACACGTTTCACTGCGGACCAAGCCTTAAACCATCCATTCTTGAAATTATAACGTATCCCTGACTCCTGTAATTGTTATTTTTTACAGACTCTTATGGAGAAAAATATATCTATCGAAAAGTAATTTAATATTACATTTAGTTTTATTACAATGAAAATACCGCATATCTTGTGATTTGTACATACACATATGCACATATGCAAACATATAATACGCGAGTATTTATATAAAATAAATAATTTTATTTTGTTAAATAACAATAATATACGATATGATATTGTTAATAAATGCAACACCTCTATGGTTCGGCTATGCCTAAAGATACTTTGATATCTACCTCTTTGATATCTCTTCCTTGCACTGATTGGTAGAAAAGACAAAGCTAAACACTTTTGTAGGCACTTTATGATATTCTGAGATATAATCAGCCTTACGTATATATTTCATATTTCATGCTTTATAAAATCATAAGTAATTCGAGCGGGAATTATACATTTATTCGACATTCTCCGAGTTATCGGTATTTCGCGATGTTTGCCCTTCGTCGGAACTTCTAATAAGCTTCCATTCCGCCGCGGCTTCTAACGCGCCAGCCGCTAATTCCTTTATCCTTTTATTATCCACCGCATCGCTCTTCGTCAAAGCCATCAGTATCTCCATTACGTCGGTTTCAATTAATCTGGTCGCGACGTCTTTTGTGCTTCGCACCATGTTCGAAACGATCGTAACTCCTCTATGTTGCAAAGCAGGATTTGGATTAGCGAGTAAGAAACGCAACGATTCCAGCCAATCCTTCGAGTCAAATATTTTGATGCATGCTGCTTTGCTGACCGATGTCAACATCGCTAAAGCACCTGCCGCCGCCATGCTGGTATCGATGTCTTCGTCTTCGCAAAGAATTACTAGGTATTTAACTCTGTCGTTCTCAGACTCGTAGTACTTTACGGTGTCCTCGCACATCATCAAGTTATTGATAACTTGAGTGGCCGCGCGTCTGAGCATATCGTGATCTTCGTACATATACGCTTCAACTTTTTGGAAGCCTCCCTCCTTCAGAATTCGTCTCCTAACGCTATCGTTAACACCGGCCAGGTTGCACAATGCCATCAACGCCTCAAAGTTCTCAAACGCGGAGCACTCCGGCCTCAGAAGATTCACGAATGGCCGGACTACTTCCATTATCCTTTCCCCGGGGAACGCGACTTCCGGATTGATCGTAATTCCTAAACGTGCCAGAGCTTGCGACGCTTGCATCTTCCCTTTGTCCGTTCCGTCCAAGGCCAACGGCAAAAGTGCCTTAGCTGCACCTTGCTGAACGATAATCCCTCTCACGTCTTGTTGGCTGCAGATCGCATTGAAAACGCGCGCTATCAGTTCCTTGCTGTTCTGGCTCTCCGTTTTGGAAAGGCTGACCAGCGCGGTGGTAACTCCAGCTTTAGCCAACGCGATTAGTCTCTTGTTCACGAAGTCTGCATCATCGAGCTCGTGCTCCTCGGGTATATGATGCTTGGCAAATTTCGCCAACTCCAACATTTCCGGTATAATTTCCTGTTTGTCGTAGGCGTTACACAGATTCACTAGCGTCGTGACAACGCCATAGACCGCAGATTGGTCTCCGGTTCTAGCGAGTTCTATCATCGCTTGGATCGCCTCGTTGTCTTCGATTAATTTCTCCTTCACTTCGGCGTCAAACGTCAGATAGGATAGTCCTTCCACTGCCCATCTTCTCATGTCCTTTTGCTTTTTAGGGTTGATCAGGAACCTTCTGCACGCTTCGGCTAATTTCGTCGTTGCCCCATCGGCGAACGGCCTTATCGTGGCGTCCGTACCGCCCGAACTGCCCAATTTACATAATCCTACTAAAGCGCGCACTTTAATAGAATCGTCTTTAGATTTGTACAATTTTTTCAATATATTCACGCCTTGATTTATAATCGCTGTAGCTTTATCCTTTTTCGAGGCGGCAGCAACGATACACTCGCAAGCAACTTTCTGTTGCAGCACGTCATCCGTGCTTGCCATAACGAGTATCATTTCCAAAATACCCTGTTTAGCGATTATCGTGTTTCCAACGTCCAACGGACCCAGCAACAGAGTTGTTATTGCAACCACAGCGCGGACCTGTTTGAGAATGTGCAGTAAATAAGTATGACGAAGGTTTGTATTTCTTAAACAAACGTAAACCGAGATACGTCGCTTACCGTAGACTCGGTGTTCGGTGTGAGTAATTTGTCGTTAATGAATTCATCTATAGCGTTTCTGAACTTTTCTTTCGCTGCGTCGTAATACATATTCTCATAAATTCTCGCCAAGCACACGCTGGTCACGGTTCTGGTAGACGCTGTTACGTCCATTGCGGATTCGTATTTGTATTCTTCGAGTTCACTCGCTACTTCCATCAGACGTTGTAAACCACGAAGATCCACCAATCGTTCCGCCCAGTTTAACGTCGTGTAGTGAACATTGCGTATAATCAGTTCTATAATTGCGTCTCTACACAATCCAGAGATCGTTCTACTTGTTACGCTGTACAATAAACAAGACAAGATTGTATCAATCTCCTTGTTGTATTTGTCGCATAATTCTTTATTCGGTTTCGTATCGGGTTTGTTATCCATCCCGCTGTAAGTGTTAAGTATAGTCTGAAACATAATTTTGCATTCAGATATATGTTTCGACACAACCATAATAATCAATACTTGCAAAGTTTACCAACCTGCAGGTAATATTGGCCAGCGTTCACTCTTTCCGAGTTCTTACTGTCGATCATTTCTAGACACCAAGGTACGCCGATATCTTTTAGGATACTTTCTGTCCGACTTATATTATCTGTACATAATTCCGCCATGATTCGAATTCCAACTGTTACGATCTCTTCATTTTTCTCGAGTTTCAGGGCTTTTGTTATTTTGTTGACGACTCCTTCCTTAAACATTAGTTCCGCTCCCGCCCTTTCCCGAGCGAGGACAAGCAAATTGTTCATTGCCGTTAGCCGCTGTTCGTTGTCTCTCGTCATATCAAAAGCGATGTCCATCATTTGCGATACCTTTGGAAGAAGAATGTTATAAGAAGCTTCAATTTATACCGTCATATTTTAGTGTACGAATAACTGATCTACCATATTATGTAACTACGAACCTTCGCACCGACGCGTGAGCTTTCCCTGTGTCTCTCCTGTACGATCTCGTGCAAGCGTGCGACGACGGGTTGAACCGCCTTGTTGCCAGGATCCACAGAGATAATATATCTCGCATCTCGATATGCTTCCTCGAATCGTTCCAACACTTCTAACGCTTGACATCTGCGAAACAGCGCTTTGGGGTCATTTGGACATATCTTAAGAGCTTCGTCGCAATCCTTAATAGCTTTCTTAAATTCTCCTTGTTTCAAATACGTGGCGGCACGATTTTTGTGGTATACAGCTTTGCTGGTATTGTCTTCCGTTGTAAGTTTCAACGCGTTCGTATAGCAACTTAAAGATTCCGACCAATTCCCTTTGTTGAACTCCTCGTTACCCTTCTCCTTCCATTCCTGCGCAGTTAGATTTGTAGATTTCGTCATAATTGGAAGCTGCTCCACTGAAAAAACATTCGAATGAATTTCTTGTCTTCGTTCAACGAGACCAAGTAAATTATTGAGTTATTTGATATCAGGTCAAACCTTAAACGGACGAAATTGAATGTGAAAGTATCAAGAAACGATAGGTAATATCGTTAGAGTACGTACTAGAAGATTAATATTATATATCGTAGAAATTTCTTTGACAGATCACGAATGTGTTTCTCAACTTTAATCACCGGCAACTTTTTTGAATCGGTGCGATGCGGTACTGAGGCTTGCACTGCTCCCTCATCGCGTTAAAAAGGACTTGGAACCGTCCAGATCATACTCGATGGTTTCGAGTTTATTTTAAACCGCGTTCGCCCCACGATCCGAACGAAAGTATTAATGGTCGGATTAAAATAGGTTTTCCTTGCATACATTCGTAATCATCCTGGCTATATCCTAACCTCGTTAACTAGACATTATACTGCTGTATATGAACTTGCCAACGTATATTTATTTAGATACATCGAATCGTTAGCGTTCAGGTGCATCTGTACATTTCATATTGGAATCGCGGCATAGGAAACGCACGCCTTTTGTAAATAAATTCTAAATGGAAGGTTCTATAAATAGCTATATATATATATATTTGTGTGATGGAGAATATTGGCGCGACTTTCAAATCTGCCAAACAACGTACGCAATGAAAGATCTATTAATGTAGAATTATCGTCGCGGCGTTCACTTTTTGTACGAGTAACAAAGAAACGATTATTGAAAAAAGTATTTTATTATTTCACGTCCTTCGTTACATTACATTCTCCACATGGCAGTTACATTGCAGCGGCATACAATAATTTTAGATCCTTGTTTCTAATTCGTTCGTTATGTATGAGTTTATAATTTTCCATTAGATACTTTTCATCCACGAGTTACTATTAATTTAAAAGTCACGAGCGAGACTCGAAATTCAATTTCATTATTATATTGCTAATGACGTTATTTATAATAAAATTACACATGCGGGAGAAAATATACATATACGTAAACAAATTTAATAATTAAACTAACTGGTAATTGCAATTACAATGATTACCTATCTCCTTATTATTAATTGAAAAAAGATTCATGCGGTATATCTCGAAATTGTAATATTTCGCTAATCGATAAAAAGTTAACTAGTTTGATTCGACTAAAATATATTACAGAATTACTCCGACGATCACCATATACACCGATCCATCGTCGCAAAAACTTTTCGCGACAAGAGGTATATAATTTAAAAACAGATTCGAACATAATTTTCTTTAATGTCGAGACAAGAGTTAAATGGAATTTTATACACATTTACGGTTGAAAGGTTGCTAATTTTCAGAGCACGACGCTTCTGAATAATTTAATTCCAATTGGATTTTATAAATGGTAGAATATTTTAATAAGAGACTTAGTCTTCTAATTTACATTAATATTCGTGGCATTTCTAAGAAATGCTTAATGTCGTGTACGTAATATGCTCCAACGTGTCCTATTGTATTTCAGATATTAAACATTGTACTTGTATAGCATACATGTAATTTTATTCATGAATAATAGTGTCTGTAATTATTAGATATTCCGCTGCGACATCGACGCGTGGTATTTGAATTTTGTGAAACCTTTTGATCTAACGAATTTAAACAGAGTTTCGCGATACATATATATACAAATAAATTCGAAAACTCGTGGAATCTTCGTGTGAAATAAAATTACTCGGAATGTAAGTCTCTTATAATTAGTTTTGTCTATGAATGCGAGACGTAAAAAATGATTCCTCTGCCAAAGTCTATCGATTTTCAAATATTATTTTCCTTCGTTTCGTTTTTAATTCATACTTGAAATTAGGTCTCATTAATTGCACAAGTAAATCTTATATTGAAATAGTTCTATTTTTCAATCACAAGAGTTTCTGCGACAAACTCTGGATCAGATGGTGATAAGTAATGATCTAGAGTTTCCAAGTAGAGACTGTTTAGAACATACTACATGAAATCATATTAAGATAAGCTACTTACAGTATTAATAAAAAAAAAACATAGTACGAATGGCGATAACTGAAATGTTGCGAGGTTATGATATATATATAAACAGAAATTTCGTTATTAACAAAATATGATGATAGAAGAGATGAGTTCTTTTTATTTCAGTGGACTATTTTTATTAAATGTTTCAGCTGCCTCTAACTTCCGTCGACGATGCTTCCTCACCTCGCTGCATTTTCAACCATTCGACAAATTCATCGAGCATTACTGGCCCTGCAAGAGTAACAGTTTATATAAGAAGTGTATACGGAAGAACTCTAGGAGAACTGCTAGCAGGCGGTTGTTACATACACGCTCCGTCTAAATCATAATTAGACAAGTCATGATTGATTGTACGAGAAAATTCTAAAATGTTGCACCACTGATCTTTATTAATCACTTTGTACTTTGATTGATCTAGGAACTGAGCGAACTGTGAGAACAGCGGCCAATGTTTCCCCAAAAGTAATTGTAACATAGCTCTCGCAGTTTCCATATCCATACTTCTTTGATCTTTGTCCTACGATACGAAAGTGTCAATAAAACATTCTCGCTTTATAAAAGTTAGGATACTCACTCTAGCAAAATCATACGCGTATCTGTAAATTCCTTTGAACGTATGCGGATCGTTTAACTGATTCCTTAGGTACTCAAGTTTCTGTTGTATTTTACTAATAGAATCACACTGTAATTCCGAAAGGCCTTTTAACCACTCGCTTAGCGTGAAGAAGCCCATTTGACGGGCATTCATTTTGTACGCGAGAACGAGCATCGCCACGTTCTCAGGTTCGACGCCGATGTCCTCGCAGAACTTTTCCATTCCCTCTGGCCCTAGGGTATCCGAATCGTCCGGTGTTGTGTATTCCCTAAACCATGTGATACAACGCTTTTGGGAAAAGGACGAGGTATTCGAAACATCTTCCGTTTTTGTGTAACGCCTCCCACTGAAAAAGAGTAGCAATTACTTTATCCGCAAATACGATGGAACGTTACTAAACGCGTTTTACCCTCGGTGTCGCATTACGGAATACAAAACGTTATTTCGTCGTGTGCTGAAATAAGTAAGTTTAGAATAATTTTCTATCCTCGCGCTATCGTCGACGCATGACAAACGCAAATACATGCTTTCATCGTGCAAGCTTATACGCGCCCGTTGCGAATGTCTTTGTGGAAGACGTTGCGATAAAAGAGACTCCGTCGATAGAATAAATTACTCAAGAAAATAATATAAAAATATGATAAAATACGGCTTACCTAGATGTATGTCTAAGCCGTTTCGACGGATGCCTTGGTATACCCTCTTCATGGGCACTAGGTGACATTTCGATGGATGTATGATGATTATTTGTGCTAGAGGGTGCTCTACGTTTGCTGCGTGGCATCCCTCTTCCAACTAAAACCACAATTTCACATACTCGCTGATAAACGTGTCGCCGTTAAACATATAAATCTGTAACTATCGTTTGAGTATTCCCAAGGTGATACGCGTTGTGCTAAATAATTCATAAATATATCGCTAATCGATGTACATTTCGCTAGCAGAGCTATCGATTACAATTAATCATCGCACTTTGCAAGTACATAAGGACAGTGATTTTGATAAAAGAATCGTTTAATTCGATTGAATCGGGACAAAGAAGCGTGAATTAATAAAACCTTAGCAATGAACATGAAAAAAAAAATTACATAAAGATTGCCCGTATATCGGTGAAGCACACAGAGAGATAAAAGATCGAGCTACTTACCACGCAGCAATTATGTGATTAATTAGAAAAATTAAGGAGATTCGACGGATTCGTAATACAATCGGTTTATACTGGCTAAACTGACATCTCCTTTCCGTGTTAGAAGAACGAGTGTGAGGTTATGTTCGGCAATTAATCGAGGTATCACGTAATTCGCAACTTTCCTTATACTAGTTTCGATCGCCTTGCACATGTGATATCGGAAAGAAATACCTGAGAGCCATTAACAGATCGTGTGAGAATGATTCGTTCCGAATTGCGCTTTTAACGTGGAAATAGACGGAGCGAGTTACTCTATATAAAAGTGCTTATGTATGCAAATTATTTTCAGCTGCGACAAGAGCCGCATTTAAACGCTGGCCATTCGCGGAAAGGTGGATCGATCATTACCGAATAATTCTAATGAAATATATAAATGTATAATGAATCAAAGAGACCCTCCCTACCTTGTTCAACGAACCACTAGAGCAATTGTACCAGAAATGTATTTCTCACAGTCAAAAGTCAACATCAATATAAAACTTGCTTTGCAATTAGCTCTACAAAAATAATATTAAACATAGCGTCAGCGTCGTCAAATATATCGTTAGTCTATTAATTTTGAGGATTTCTACTACCTAAACGCGCTGCACGGTTAAATAAAACTTTTTTTCACAGCTCTGCTTTATTTCATCTTATTGCCATCTCGAGACAGCATGCCTTTTTCGCAGGGATGCCAAATGCAAAATCTATTTCTCACTAGGTTGATACCACGGGGTGAGGGGGCAACGTCGAATGATAAAAGAAAATAGAACATCGTTCTAAACAGCTATTTCCATACCTTTGACGGCTTGAATAGGACGCGGGAAACTTGACATTTAGATTTGTGCGCGAGTGGAAAATTACTGTTTGGTATAGAAAAAAGTACATTATTCGTGAGATTGGCTATTGATTAATAGGAACAAGCTTTATTTTAAATAATCACTTTGCCAATACTGTGATACGGAGCGAGGATACTACCGTTGGGAAAATTAGTTACTTTAGTTGTTGTGAGAAATATATGAGAAGATATATTTTCATTATGCATGAAAAAATATAAAAAACCGAGTTTTTCTCGTTATATCAACTGTCGATATTATAGGATTGAAATAATACCAGGTAACTGTACTCACAGTAGATGATGTGAAGCAGCGCCTCGTGGCAGGCTACCTGTCAAACTTTTCCGAGAGCATGTTTGGCGGGTCATCTACTACCTCGTGGATGGACGCCTGTCGATGTATCGTCGATAATGGTCAAAATCAAGATCAGCCTCAAAATAAAAGTCATTCGACAAAGATATTATCGCGTTGTTGCTGAACCTAATATTTCGTTCCAATTCGATTCGGTAATAGCGTTGGTATCGCATATTAATGAAATATTATATTCCTTTAATAATTTATTTTATCCAGCGATTAAAAAAGACAGAAGAGTACGACAGTGCCTGTGAGGAAGCCAGGCGAAGCTTGCTTAGGAAACTTGGAGTAAAAACGTACTCTTCCTGTAAAATATACCACGCCCACGGTAAAGGTGCTAATCTATCACGAGACAAAAATCTCATCGACGACAAAATGTAAATAATGGAAACGAGAGAATTATAATAGTGGAAATTAATATCTCACGCGAGACGCGATGGATTTCGTGGATTTGCATCTTTATAGAGTCATACCCTCTCACGCCTCGCCAGCTAAAAGCCCTATTTTCAAATCAAGTACCATATGGATAATATCTTTCTACAACATTATTAACGGGATAACGAATGAAAGACGAAGCTCCATTACTTCCAAACCTTTATTCGTACAGAGCTGTTGACGTACAACATTAAAAATAACGCAAGTTCTGTCGCCCTTTCAGAAGAAACTAAACAAAGTTCGTCCCCCGAATATACTCTGACTAATGGACGATTCGAGCGAGAACGATTGGAACGTTCGCGCGCAACCGTTAATAAGCCCATTACAAGAGCCATGTACACTCCGCGTTGTACAACATACACTGCAACTATTGGAAAATATCACGGACCTTCGTTAAAAACATTTGGCAGGTATCGAGTAAAATGGCACCGACTTCGCCGCGAGAAACGTACGAGAATTTTATGCCACGCGTCTCGATGTTCGTTCCGCGATCACCGTACACATCCGATAACTTACTGCGCGAGCAAAGTCGACAAGGAAACTCCTCGACGAAGTTAGTTTCGTAAACGTTACGCGAGGCTTAGAAAACGAGATGATTTTGATTCAGCGAAATGTGACGACGATAAGATACAGAGAGAAAGAGCAAAAGAGCGTAGAGAGAATGGAAAATCGAAGGTGAGCGTTGATGGTACACGGTCCAACAGTTTCGCTGTCGATTACTTGGCAGGTGAGAGACCGTCCGCTGTCGTTGGTCGGCGGGCCACGAGACTTCTTACGCGTGTGATTCTGGATAATAATTTCGGGACAGATACTTCATATATCTATGTTATCCGGGGTGGTAATACAATAACGCGCGGACGAAAGCTATGTCCTAGGTGTCGCATCGGCGGCGTCAGCGACAGTGTTGCCGTGTATCGACAACGGTCGCTCGCGATGGAAGACAGTTCTTTGACGAGGAGAGAAAACGAGAACCGTTCAGCGTCGTTCCGTGGGTCTGGCGAGAGAATTAGCCTGATGTCTTGACGCGAAGAACCAGAGAGGGATAGAGCAAAGTTGAGCGAATATCTCTGCCTAAGGTAACAATCCCGCCATCTGCGAGAGATTAATCGGTGATAGAAAGTAAAAAGGAGAAAGCACGAGTGGTGCATTCGAATCCTTCTCGCTCGAGGCTCGAACGGATCGCGCGAGCGCCACGCTGGCTCGCCGCGATCCCTCGTCCAAGTACCTGTGCGCTTCGCGAAAAAAAAAATATCTGTATATATATGTATATTTAATGTCTCTTAATATATAATAATAATAGTAATAATAATAGTAATAGTAATTTTTCTCTTTGAACATCGCGCTCGTAACGTATTTTATGTACAATGGTTGAATCTCGCGAGCTTCGCCGACCTCTCTAATGGCGTAAGTTTCGCGCGATGGTCGCCAAAAAAGGCTTCCGCTTGTCGCTCGGTTACACCTCCTCCGGAGAGTCACGGAAACGATCTCTCGACGCTCCACGTGCCGCAGCGCAGAAGCCCCCCCCCCCCCCTCTCCCCCGGCTAGAAAGTTACGCCACGTGCGATCGTAATACAGTTTTTGTTTCGTCCCAAAGGTGTAGCACTCGATCCATTTGGCAAAGGGATCTTCGTTCACTGCTCGCCCGCGTCATCCCGGCAGTTCTCTCGTCCTGCGTCGTTGTCTCGTTCGATCACTGGACTCTGAGCATGCTTCCGCTGCCAGATGCCCCGTCCACAACGGCTGGCCTGCCTCTTGGATCCTCGCACCGCGCGACGCCCCCCGACCCCTCTCCAGATCGATGGGGATCCACCTCGGCTAGGCACGGTCCTCGGCGCAACGACGGGGGAAAAAGACTGTCGAATGCAATCTAGCTACGTCTGGAACGTCCTCGTCCTCAAGGGAACAGTCTGAAAGATCTTCCGTGTCGATGGAAGGGAGCAGAGTGGTGGCCTGACTGGTAGTCTACATGCGTCAGGTGGTATCCTGGAAGACTGGGATATCCGGGTTGATATCCTTGGTAAGGTTCGCTGACGCGAGTTGCTGAGGAAATAACGGAGGCGGGGCTGGATGCGGTGGTTATCAGAAGAAAGGATTCCGTTCTTCTTGTTAGCAGAGAGAAGAAGGTAGGTTCAGATAGAGGCAGAACGAGACGAAGCGGTGGAAAGATAGAAGGCACTTTGAAAAGTATGAGAGAGTCAGAGGGAAAGGGGAGAATAGCAATTGTCTGTAAAGATGAGAAAGAGAGGGACAAACGGACAGACACTCGTTGCCAGCAAAACGAAGCTTCTCTACCATCAACCACATTCTCCCTACGCTTGGTGAACAGGCAAGGATTTCTGTCTCAGACTACGCAGTACACTCCTTTTAATCGAAGAAGAAGAAAAAGAAAAGAAACGACACAAGCTTCGTCGTTGCGTTAGAAGAATTCTATGAGTGTTAAAGGGGGGACCTATAGACGGGCGACTAGGCGCCTCTAACGGCGCGCGCGCGCGCGGCAGTTCTCAGCTCCCAGACGGTGGACGAGAAAGAAACGGGAGCACCCTCGGCAGCTCTACAACGCTAAAGATCGATAGTTCTGGAAACCGTGGAGGGTTGGAGGGTGTGGGGTTATCCTTTTCTTTTCAATCCCGACTTTAATCGTTCTTTCTCTCTCTCTCTCTGTTTTGTAACGACAACACGATAGACGAGATATCTACAGAATAAATATAGGTTTCTGTTGCGCGATTGATCGGTAACTAAGACGAAAAGCAACGGCGTGGGCGGTGCAGTGCGTAGCCGGTGGGGGCAGGGGGAGGGGGGAGGGGGCGGACCTATGCATATCACCCCTTTGCATCGACGTCCACTACGATCGTTTTTCTCTTCTCGATTTTCTTATCTTTGCTCGTGGAGCGCGGTTGTTGCTATTACGCGAACCAATTCCCCGCTTGTTCGTGTCTGTTTTTTTCATTTTTTGTTCTGTTTTTTTTTTTTAATGAGCCGAGCTTGTATGTTTAGCTCGCGCTGCCGGCGGCACCGTTCCATTTACCGCAACATAACACAGAGACACAGCCATTAGTCGCGACATCATCGATGAACAACGAGAGAGAGAGACGGCAAGGCGACTAGACGCACGGGGGCTCCGGTTGGATTTAGAGGTTCCTCGTCGTGATGGCACTCGAACTGTTGGAATCGTGGCCGTTCTATCTTGCACTGTCCTCGCCGTGACCTCGACACGGCTCCCAATCAATCGCTCTTGGTCTCGGGAACGAACGCCGCGCCCCCCTCCCTATCCTCCCCCTCCTTCCCTCCACTCTTCCCAAAAAATCCTCCCGGGAACCACCCTCGAAAAGAGGCGCGCGTCGATCGGTGCACGATGAAACAAAAAAACAAAACTGGACGCGCCCTCTTTGCTGTTCAGTTTCTCCATTCGTCTTCGCTGTTTTTTTTCTTCATTTTTCTTATTTTTTGCCTTTTCTAGAGAGAGATTAGTGTACGTATGAATGTGTGCGCGCGCGTGTGTGTGTGTTGTAAGTTTTCTGTCGTCCGATCCCATCGATCAGCTTGCGGGTTGTTGCGGGTGGGTGTTTTAAGTGCCGTCGACGATTTTCTCGTGTCCGGACTGGTGTCGATTCGTCCTACGCGGCTCGAGCTTTATTTCGTCGGCGTCACTGGAGGTGCCACTGAAAGCATATCACGTAGTTTGCATTATTTAGAGGAAGCCAGCCGTGGCCCCACACAGCACTAGGCGAGACGCCTGTTTTGGGGGTGGGGTATCGAGCAGTTGTTAGCGCCTCGCTGAGATCTAGCGATTTCGTAAAAGTAGCTCGAGGTTCTAGAGATGTTAAATTGGTTTATAATTATACACACGAAGAAAGAAAAATTCAAATATGAAGAGTGTAACAAGTTTGTCGGATATGTAGCAAAGGGAAGTACACGTGACCAAATAAGTACAGCATTGTACCAATTTACCAAGAACGCGTTTGGAGATTTGTGCCCTGAATGATCGCACAGCACTTGAGGGGGTCCCGGTTTAGTCGCTAAATCTCGGAGAGGCACTATATCGTACAAGACTGATGGCGAAGAGTCGTTTGGCGTCGCGTTGTTCACTGTCCACTTAACTCAGGACCCGCGCGCGCGAAAACAAGTGAGAAAAGCAAAGAGCGCTACAAGCATTCTCACTACTGCAATCATGTGTCGACCCATCCGCCATCTATGAGCCGTTGCTAAAAGTGAAGGGTCACGTGGATGCCAGTAGAGAATTAAACATTGTAATGTAATTACTACGTTAACATGGAACGAAAGTTACATATACTATTTGTTTTAATCAATATCCGTTTCAGTACCACGGATTTTGCAGTCGGAAAGTACCAAGCAGCGAAATGTGCATATTAATAATAATCAGCCACGGTTTCGTCGTTCATCAAGAATTTTAATATTACTCATCAATTTCTGAGGGATACGTTAAGTTACAACACTTATGGCGCGCAACGATAAAATTCGCGCGCACCGTCAGTGAGGTCTGCCTCGGCGGGACAGTTGCATCTTTTTTACACGGCCCGGGCCCAGCGCGATCGAATTGCGTATGTACAGCTCTGTTAAAATGGTTATCATTTTCTTCCCCGTGTGCTACATCAAATTTAAAGTCCTCCTCCGACGGCCAAAAGCGCGTTATGCCCTCTATTGGCGTCTACATGATCTTAAACTTTCAGCAACAGCTCATAGATAGCAGATGTATCGCCATATGATTGTAGAAGTGACAATGCTTGTTGCCTTTCTCATCCTATTCTCGCTCGCGTTCCGAATTAAGTGGATAACCTTGAACCTATGTTGTTCATTTATAAATTCAATAAGATCTCCGTGAACAACTTTAAAGAAACACAAAAACCGAGGGACCTCGCGATCCATACCCAACGCGTTAATCACAATCTCCACCGGGGAAATCGATATCCCAAGAGTCAATTGCAAATTAACAGACTATGGGAGAGAAAACTAAATCTCACAAGTCAAGAGTCGTACAGTTTCCCTTCGAAGAGCAATGAACGTAATACGTTAAGCGTCTTTCCATGGAGGCATACAGTCTCTGTATTGTATATCGACACTACGAGGGTCGAACATCCGTGTGTCTTTTTAAATTACATCCTTATAATTACCAATTGCGAGTAATAACGTTACCTGAAGGATCCGCGTGACCGCGGTACGTCCGCCTGTTTAATCATTGTCGCGGGTCGTCCGCTCCCTGACTGAACAGTTTCACACACCAGCAGGCAGGAGTTAGCAAACAAAGTGTGTCGGGTTGCGGTGTGTCGGGGGGCAACCTCCTCTGTTAGGGAGTACTGGCTCATTCCAGGCCGACACGACAGCCAATCGAATCGGTTTTGTTTGTCCATTGATGCATGCAAAAATTCAAACAACAACTCCAGGGGGGAGGGGACACTCAATGGCCGTGATTGATGGCGATGATGATCGATCGAATTGTTCTGACAGAGGTTCCTCCACTCCCAGAGCTTCACCGGCGGAAATCGATCGATAAGGATGCTCCCCTCCCATCCAGCGACCGATTGCCAGTTAATCAAATGCAGCTTTCGCGCTATTTTCACAGCTGATGATTGATGAGGCGACAACGGATACATACACGGAGGGTAGTTATCGGTGTGACTGTGAGATACAACACGACAGATTAAAGAGGGGGGGGGGGGGGGAGTGATAGACACACAGAAAGAGTTATATATGTAGGGTGGATGGAGACAAACTGGGCCAAACACTTATTACGTTGACATTGTATTAAGTGTTCGATGGTTGGTACACGCGGCAGATGCCACTAATTTCTCTCAAGCGAGAACGCCGCGCTCGATTTTGCTAATTAGTAGGCCGATCGTTTGCTTCGAACACGCATTAGTAACATTAATGACTCCTTTCTCTCTTCTTCTCTTTTTTTATTATAACAAGTAATGCACTAGAGGGTCGGGACCGTCGCTAGTCTTCGATAATCGTCTCGATACTTTCACTTGGTGTAGTATATCGGTTCGGGGCGCCTTGCAACCGTCGGCACGAACTTAAATAGTTAATAAAGAAGTCGTGGGGAGAAGCAGAAGGATTCTGACAAACATGGGGATCAAACTGATCGCTTTCGAGAGCTACCATTCTTTTCTTTGACCTTTATCCGATATTTGAAAATTCAATTTAGATCGCGAACCTCGCGTTAATTTGAAGCGGGAGACTCGATTCTATCGCGGGGCTTTGGAAACTCCTTTTGAGAATGATCAGTTCGTGGGTCCCCGTTCATCGAGGCTCTTCCGTTCCTTTATACGAGATCTATGCCCTACTTAAGCTCGTGCTCTTAGTTCCGAAACGCCCTCTCTCTCTCTATATATATATATATGTACCGGTCTTGATTCGAATGCACGGTAAGGAGATAAATAAAACGTGATAAATAAACAAAATTTTTGCTAAATGACGGACCAATTGGCCAGTCGCCGTAGGACGTACAATTCGCATTCCTGCGAACACATATAAGGTGTCCTAGAAATAAGTGGTCAAGCTTTGGAAGCTCGTTCTGTTCACTCTGAGGATTAAACAAGATTATACCAGTCAAGCGAGTGGAAATCCCTCTTCTCACAATTATAAACACTTCAAACACTCTGTAAGATTTTCAGAAGTTTTCGCGAAACTGTACAACAGATGTTTATAATTGGAAAGGGGAGTAGTTTCCGAACGTATGGCCGTACGACCCTTCTTTCATCCCTGGAATGCGTAGAATAGATACGTAAAGTCTCGCCACTCATATCTAGGCCACCCTGTATAATTACAATCGTCGAATAGTATTCACGAATGAACTATAGATATCGTGATCCTGCGAACGGTTGCGTGTTTCTCTCTCTCTCTCTCTCTCTCTCTCTCTCTCTCTCTCTACAATCGAATCACCCGGCTAATCATGTATAACCGTGATAATCGTGGTAAACAGGTCTAATTGATTAGGATCACACCGTGATTCGCCACAAGTGCGTCTGGCGAATATGCATCAAAATCGTTCAATGTCATCGCACTCTATTATAAGTTATTAATATTAATTCATTAATTATTAATAATATTAATATTACCATTATTATTATTATCTTATTATCATTAGAAATAGGTACTTCCTGCACGAACGATGCGACCGTGGTTTCATCATCGTAGGTTTACCTTACTAGATTCGGTACAGAGCATTAGGCAAAGGCCTGATCCATGCGTGAAAAACATGATAGTGGTATTCGATAACGCGTGACAACCTGTCCTCTTTAACCCTCTCGGTAGCAAGATCTCAACGCACCCCCTCAGTGCGGAGATCGTTGATCATGCGTCGCGAAGCATGTTCGCCGAACGCCCACGGGCGTTCGCCGCGCGCGTCCCATCGCTCGATGGCGGAGCGTTCATGAGCGTCCGCGGCACCGAAAGGGTTAATTAACGAACCTCCGTTTCGAGATATATCTTCTTCAAAATATAGATTTTGGGATCAAAATATACTTTTCGAAAAGTCCCGAAGTAATTTCTTTCTCGGCCAGGAAACACAATGTCTCTCACGCGGTGAATCTCTCGTCGTGGGATCCATCGATCGAGGGCCTTTACTCAACGCTAACACGGTAGTGGTTGTTTCCCTTCCTCGGTTATTCTTTTTCTTTTCTTTTCGTCGATGGCACTACTCCTCCATCTCCGGCTAACCAGACAAGAAAGCACAATCCACACAATCAATCAATCATCAATCGAATACTTACAAATCTTTACACCTCTGTCGAATGAACGCAAAAAGAAATGTCAATGAATTTCGTCAACGTTTATTGAGCGTTGTCGTGAAGTGGTATCAGACCGTATGTTTTTTTTTTCTTTGCGTGTGTGCACCGGCATCGCGATCTACGGGATGTCTGTGCGCGCAACGATCGGACACGGCGAACATCGAAAAGAAGTGACTAAATTCTCGATCGAGAGATAAAGAACACTATATTATTTATATGTATGTGTATACATACAAACACACACACACATATATATATGTATATTATATATTAGATACAAGTTCGTTCGATCGCTGGCGCTCGCACAGACGGTCGCCGAAGAGAAGTCTGCCGGTACGTGATCGACCGCTACACAAAAGTAAAATTGCATTACTTCGAACAAAAAGGACACGCAAAGTTAGTGGTTCTTTGATACACGTTCCAAGCGGCGTCTGCGGTGTACGCGAGAGGGCGCGCGGATGCATTGGCGGATGAACACGCGCTCGCGCGCACACCTTCACACACACAATTTGCTTTTGTCCTAATTAAGTTTAGTTATGCCCATACCAAAGTATCACGCCCTAGCCGATGATAATAATAATAATAATATATATATAGATAGAGATATATATACATATATATATTATTATGTATATTACACTATGTAATCGTAGTGCGAATGAGCTGACGAGGCTCGGTTAGCGTCGTCGCTTAAACGCAATTAAATTATTATTATTATGCGATTCGCGTCGAACGGTGGTTAAACGTGGCGGACAACCCACTCCTCGAACCACATCCGTCAGTCTTGTTGCGTTTGCACGGGTTGAGAAGTGGTTCGCTTACGCGTTCGTTACAGAAGCTCGACTGCCATGTACACGACTTTTTCTCCCTTTTCATTCTTTTCTCTCCTGTTTTCTTTTTTTTTTTCTCTTTAATATATATTATAAAATATCCCCGAACGAAACGTGACTAAAGGAGACAGTCGGGAGATGCGCGTTAAAAAGGCCCACGTACTCGTGACGACACCGGATGTTCCGTTTACGCATGTGGCGCGTGTAGCTTCCGGCGGTGCCTGAACTCGAGACACGCTCGATCCTCTCTCTGTTGGTCCACCTCTCTCTCTCTCTCTGGTGGTTAACGCGCTCGGCCGACCAGAGCTGGGCAAATCTTTTGCTATCGAATAAGGGAATGTTTTAATAACGTAAGAGATCATTTCTGTTCGCTCGTTAACGAACACGACTCTGTTCCGATTCGGACGAGAATTCGTTCAAATGAAATTTCGTTCCTCGCTCGCCGAGTCCTTCGCTACGTTTTAATTAGAGATTATAACACAATCGAAAAGACGCCGCTGGCGAAACTGAATAGACACCGTTGGCAATTATTTCTTCCTCGCGACTAAAGATTATTCGCGAATGAGCATCCATTCTGCCCGTACAACATA
Source organism: Andrena marginata (assembly GCA_963932335.1). NCBI lineage: Eukaryota > Metazoa > Arthropoda > Insecta > Hymenoptera > Andrenidae > Andrena > Andrena marginata. The sequence continues at coordinate 47,761,962 of OZ010659.1, read as the reverse complement.
ACGAATGTTTGTTCGACTAATGCCCAACTCCGCTCGCGAAGAAGTAAGAAACAAAAGAAGCGAAACATCGAAGAAGCGAACCTCTCGGAGACACGACGCTCGACCCACTACCGTTCACTGTACACGCTTGGTTCACCCTTGCTTCGCTAGTGTGTGGCAATCACTGACGGAAACGGGGATCCCGGGGACAGCCTTTCTTATCGTTCGCATGTCGAGGAATCAACCACTGTCGCTAATAGGAACGAAGATGCGCTTTTCTAAATCGAGCGTTCTCGTTGTTCAGACCACCATCCTCGGGTAGGGAGGGGTTTTAATACGAGAAGATACGGACTGCTGGAGACGGTCGACTTTCAATGTCCATTTTGTTATTCTTATCTTACACGCACGAGCCTTTGCAGTCCGTACCCATAAATTAGTGGTATACAAATCTATTGTGTGGCATCAATCGTTCAACATGTAAAATCACACATAAGGTACACGTAAAGATATTAAGTGGATGCAATGAGAGTGCAAGATGTTAGAATGATCCTGCGGTGCCTTCTCCGATCGATCGTACATGGGGGGGAATAAAGAGAGGGGCTTCTCTTTCGCCTGGCCTCGATTTGAAATTGAGAAACACTCGAATCGAGCTACACATAAGTATCGAACTGTACTTAATCAATTACAGAGAAACACGGCGATCGAGGAACGATCCAATCGTGATCGGCGAAAGCACGACAGGATTCGCTAATCGTTAATAGTGATTGTTCTACGAGGGTGATTTTAGAGAATGTGTGTATCATCGATACGGTTGTGCATGCATATTACTTCTACGGGAAGGAAGACGTAGTTATACGGGCTTTCAAAATGAGATCCATTAAGTCAAGCTTCATGCACAATCTCTGTCTTGAACTTTCAGCAATGGATCAGGCAGTTCCAGTTTTGACGTCTTGATCGAAGCGGACACTCTTGATGCTAAGAATTAATTAACAATACGGTTTTTAATAAGCGAACAACGAAAGCGGTTAAAATGAAGTAGAATAAATTAGAAGAGCGTGAAAGAATCGTTATATGTAAACCAAGGGAAGTGTAATGAGCTGTGGCTGTGCGTGTGAGTTAAAGTTAAGTGTCCGAAATTAGAACTACAGCAAAGTATAATGTAACCAGCTATGCCTTCTCTCTGACGATGTTTTAACTACTTTTTTAGAACATGAGAGACGGGAAAGAGGTGGAAAGTTAATTCAGCTACGGAGAAAGAAATATGAAAGACACCTGTATCGGGGAGGAATATTTAAACGTTTCCTTCTTAAGTGACGCTAAGACATCGTCAGATCTAGTGTACATCTATCGGTAAGTGCAAACGATTTAAATAGTTAACGGGATTCACCAAATACCTAGCCAAGAAACAGCATTTAAAAGTGCGTTGTGCTCAAAGTACATGCAAGTGCTAAAATAGAGGGAGAGAGTTCGGTGTACAACGTATCAGGTTAGAAAAAACATCAATGGGTGTCTTCTTGCAGAGGAAAGTTAACGTTTAAAAGGCACTCGTAGAAAATAATTCGACAATCACAATTTCTTTTTTTTCTCTCTCTTTTGATTACGATGGGTCTCTTTATCACTCGAAGCCACTGAAACCCGTATGATTGTAGATGCGACGTCAGGGTACGGTGTGATGCGGGCATGGTGGGCCTTGGTGGCAGATTCTTTGCTTTCCTTTTTTATATATGGTCGTACTAACACCATGCACAACAGTCAAACTGGTTAAAATCTCACTTAAACGCACTTCGTTAATAACTTATCTCGAGCTTCCCGGGCAACGGGGAAGAACTTCAGTTAAATGCAAATTGCAAGTCCGAGAACTCAGTTGCAAAATGTTTTCCATAGGAAATATGGGGAAATACTAAATATACTTAATAGTCCAAAGAACACAGCCCACATTAGAACGATCCAATGCACTGTGTAAATTGGATTCTCACCATCTGTGACCTTTCTGGCAATGAACTTCAGGGTTTCGTCGAGAAGTACCACTGGAATGGAGAACTTCATAACGGTAAACCACTCCTCAGCCGTTAGGGGTGTAACTTGGAATACAGTCTGGAACAGAGAGACGAGACAGATGTGTGATTAATCTGCCCCGGCGAAATACGATAGCGGCAGGGTATGTAACCGTCGTTCGTTATACCGAAAGGACGTCGACGTAAAGGATGACAAAGTGGAGTGTGAAAGAAAGAGCCATAGAGGCAATGAGCCACATGTTAGACCACGGCGGCATACTGATGAGAGATTGATTCTCAGATAAACTGAAACGGAAGAGAAAATAAAGCGTAAATTAATGCTGGCTCGTGTATCTACTAACTGGTGTCTCGGTTTACACAGTGTTACCTGTTCATAGCGTTCAACATTTCAATGGTTACTAGTACAGACAGAGCCATCGTCATGGGATGAGGGTCCGTGAAGATCTTGCAGTTGACGCCCTTGAATTCTTCGCCACCGCCCAAGCACGCCAAGTGATGAGTCTGCGAGTCGTGAAAGCACGTTTGTGTCGTGAATCATTAAGCGTACTTCGACTTATTATAAAATAACGCCCATTCGCTAAAGCTCGTAACGAAGATGTAGACACAGTACAAGTTACAACAAAGCATCTAGTTTTAACCGATCCTCACCAGTTGCCAGTAGTTCATCTGCGGCCCATGCGGACTGTACATGAACCACCATGCAGCCGAGCCAACAGTCGCAGCACCTACGTATCCGCCAATAGCCATATAGCGGAAGAACAGCCAGCCAGAGATAAGAGATTCGTCAGCTTTGCGGGGAGGCTGCAACACCGCAAAGACGATTATAATTTCTATGTTTCAGCTTGGACGATTTAAGCACAATGCAGCGTTACCTTGCTCATGATGTCCAAGTCAGGAGGATTGAAGCCAAGAGCAGTGGCTGGAAGACCGTCAGTGACCAAGTTGACCCACAGAAGCTGAACGGGGATCAGAGCTTCGGGAAGACCGAGGGCGGCAGTCAAGAATATACTGTAACCAACGAAAGCGATTCGTAAGCTCGTCTTACCGCCTTCGTTTTCTGGATGCAATTCTGTCTACACGAACCTCACGACTTCACCAATGTTGGAAGAGATGAGGTAACGAATGAATTGCTTCATGTTATTGTAGATAGCGCGGCCTTCCTCAACGGCAGCGACAATGGAAGAGAAGTTGTCGTCGGCCAACACCATCTCAGAGGCAGACTTCGCTACAGCGGTTCCAGATCCCATGGCGATACCAATTTCAGCTTTCTTCAAGGCAGGGGCATCGTTTACACCGTCCCCGGTCTGTGGTAAAGCGTGAATAAGCATACAACCGTCGAGAGATTATGTTTAAGCAGAAGTATTAATTAAGAAAACCAAACTGACCATGGCTGAGATCTCGTTCATGCTCTGCAAGAACTCAACGATCTTCGACTTGTGAGCAGGCTCCACGCGAGAGAAGAGTCGAGCCCTGGCGCAGGCCGCCTTTTGCTCCGATGCCGGAAGATCGTCGAATTCACGTCCAGAGTACGATTTGCCAGTTGTGTCCTCATCTTCAGCGAAGACGCCAATTCGTCGGCAGATAGCTTCAGCGGTGGCCTTGTTGTCTCCGGTGATGACGATGACACGGATACCAGCGGCCCGACACCTTGTAATGGAGTCGGCCACTTCCTTGCGAGGGGGGTCAAGCATACCAACGACACCGATGAACGTCAGATCCTTCTCGTAGGTGTAGAACTTGGTGGAGTCGCCGAGATCCATGTCGTCAGGCTTCATCGGATGGTCAGCAGTGGCAAGGGCGAGGCAACGCAACGTGTCGCGGCCAGTACCGTATTGGCGGGTCAGGTCCAGGATGCGGTTCTTCAAGGTAGAAGTGAGAGGGACCTTGGTGGTGCCGACGCGAGCGTGCGTACACCTGTCCAGGACACCCTCCGGGGCTCCCTTAACGAACAGCTTCGGTCCAGTGCCCAGTTTGCTCGGTTTAAGAGGTACACAGTAGGACGACATGGATTTACGATCGCGGGAGAACTCCAGAGTGAACTCCTTCTTCCATTTGGTCTCCATATCTTGCCTAACAACGATAGCGGTGTTGCGCCTGTCTAATCCGCTCTTAGACAAGCCGAAGGGATTGATCTTCTCGGCGAGAACGATAAGGGCCGTCTCCGTGGCTTCGCCGACCTTCTCGAACGCCTGCTTGAATTCATTGAAATCGATGGCCGAGTCGTTGCACATGACGCAGATTGTGCTCATCTCGTGCAGGGTCTCGTAGTCCTGTCCCTTGATCTTTGTTCCCTTGAGGAAGACCTCGCCGATTGGCTCGTAGGTCGATCCGGTGATCTCGAACTCGTGGAAGTTGCTGTCGTTGCCTTCGACCTTGTCGAAGATGAACATACGGCTGACGGACATCTGATTGGTGGTCAGAGTTCCGGTCTTGTCCGAGCAGATGACGGACGTGCAGCCAAGGGTCTCGACGGAGGGCAACGATCGCACGATGGCGTTCTTCTTGGCCATACGGCGGGTGCCCAGGGCCAGGCAGGTGGTGATGACGGCGGGCAGACCCTCGGGGATGGCAGCTACGGCAAGGGCGACGGCGATCTTGAAGTAGTAGATTGCACCCTTGATCCAGGATCCGCCGTGGGCGGGGTCGTTGAAGTGTCCAATGTTGATGGCCCAGACAGCCACGCAGATCACGGAGATGACCTTCGACAATTGCTCGCCGAACTCGTCCAGCTTCTGCTGCAGGGGCGTCTTGATCTCCTCGGTCTCGGACATCTCGGTACGGATCTTACCGATGGCGGTGTTCAGGCCAGTTCCAATCACTACGCCGCGAGCCTTGCCCGCAGCGACGTTGGTACCGGAGAACAGGATGTTCTTCTTGTCCTAGGGGAACAAAGAAATAATTATTAAGGCTTTTCAGCGATATACCGTTTCGCGCAACTATGGGTAACTTCATCAGAGGTCTGAGAATACACTGGGCCACTAGGATTATTAAATAAGATCTTTGAAGCTTTCGTGATCCCGAGGTCTTGCTTTAGGGAGGCTTCCAAGGGGAAGCTATGTGTATTCGAAAGTGTTGCTCCTCAGACAGCTGATGACCGATGCACTACTTTGAATACTAATATCTATCTTCTTTCCATCCAATCAGAGGTTCACCAGCTTGAAAAAAGAATCACTGTGCCAAAATCCGCTTCTACCATACAATCTAAGTATTCGCCAGTAATCCTAACTCATCAAATAGATAATTATCATTCCCATAATTCACATACGGATAGTGCATTCTTCCAACAGATGATCCCCTTAATTACCCGGTCTATGTTTCTCAAATTCTATATTTTATTGAAGCCTAGCTGGCTGCTTAATAGAAATTCAGCGTCGCCCCTGGATACACACGAACCTGATTGACGGCACGCGGGTCAGGGACAGGGTCGGTGTGCTTGATAACCGAGACCGATTCACCGGTCAGGATAGACTGATCGATCCTGAGGGTGGTGGAGAAGATCTTGGTGAGACGGATATCGGCCGGGATCTTGTCACCGACGGACACCTCGACGATGTCCCCGGGCACGATCTCCTTGGCTCGAATTCGCTGAACACCGGCCTTGTCCGTTCGTAGAACCTTGCCCATCTCGGGCTCGTACTCTTTCAGCGCTTCGATCGCCGACTCAGCGTTACGTTCCTGCCAGACACCGACCACGGCGTTGGCAATAAGGATGAGCAAAATGACGAAGGGCTCGACGAAGGCCGTGAACGCATCCTCGTGCTCTTCAAATAAAGCTAATACCTGTGGGACAGTTGCCAATATTAATCCGGGCAATCTTTAAAATACGTATTATTGGAAATGGTGAAAGTTATAATACTCCTAAGGGTCCACGAGCTAAAAATTGGGAACACGAAGATGGGCAGATGGAAGGCAGAAGGTAGGGTGACGAGTAGGCTGTTATAGGAGACAACGAAGATAATTATTCACAATTATGCGGCAGGGCTGAAGATCTGATTGATCTTGAATAGCGGGGGGGTTGAAAATGAAAATGCCGGGGGATAAGTGGCACTGCTACTTGCAATGGAAAGCAAGCGTTCAATTATTCCTTCAATATTTGCAACAATTGTCTACCTATTCCCAGATGCTCGAAACAACAATTGCTTGCATTGAAAGTACGTTATCATCGTTATGCTGCAAAATGTTCCGACCGGCCGCCGCGAATCTTCTACACGCGCGTGAAGTTAATGAGATTTTCATAGCGGCCTGCAGATCGATACGCTATTTTTTCACCTTTGAAACTGCACGTATTTATAATATGTGAGCCTTGAACCCTCGTAAACATAGTATGACTTTGACCAACTAATAATTACTTAGCGGCTATCCTGGGATTAATAATGCCACGCTTCGATTTTATTAATTAGCGTGTTTAACGTCACGCCTAAAAATATCGACGGCCGTCGCCGCGGTTGCGTAGCGACGTTTGTATTTCCAAATGAACGGGAGACGGTTCAACGTTTTCCAAATTAATTCTCCGTACGAGCAATGATACTTTATCGCGCTCGCCCGAGCGACTTTCGTCACTATTGACGTATCCCAAAGATAATGTTGGAGGAAACGATGGAATCTGTTCCTTCGTTTGCGTTAGAGCTCCGCCCGAAGTAATATAATCTCCGAGTGCGTTAAAACGTCAAGCGCTGGTACAATCGTATCGTTAGATCGAATTTCTCTACAACTCCTCGCCTGTTAATGTTTCTAATATTACCGATATAAATAGTTTCAAAATATTTGGTAGATACGTACAAAAGAAATAATAGCGGCTAATAGAAGAATCTTAACTAGAAGGTCGTCGAATTGCTCCAAGACGAGTTGCCATATGGATTTTCCTGAAATCAGATGGGAAACGGATTAAATCTCCCGACTCACTGCACGCCCACGAAATTCCGCGAGAAAAGTAGATATCAATTTTGAAAGAGATTCACTTTATTAGTAACCGGTTTCGAGGGGTTTTACTGTACGCTCGGGATAGAGTTTGCATACAAATGCTACGTCAACACCGTTGACCTGTTTCGCGAACGTAAACGCTTCGGTAAACATTGTTTCTCTCTTTTTTTTTTACAGAACCTGATTTACAAGCGTACATAAACGAGATTCTTAACGGGTAATAAACAAATTGGCATTCCTCCTCGTTTTTTGGTTTAACGATTTTCACCAAATTCAAGGCTGAACTCGAATTCCTCCGAGGAAAACAATCGTCTCGATACTGGTGTCTGGCGTTATCGATCATCGGCAAATCGCCTCAAGTTCATAACAAGACACTCGACCGCGGTATCAGCTAGTGGTATCTATGACAAAGGCTTACCAGCTTTTCTCTTCAATTTTCCAGCGAGAATCGTAGATTTTCATGCTAGATAGTTCAGGGGAATATAGAAGTATACAAATATTAGTTTTTGGTATCGTAGAGCTAATCATAATGCAACTTTGAAGCCTAATTAAGAGTTACTAGGGATAGATTCACATATATTTCGATGGTAAGTGCCGTTTCAACCTTGAATTTAAAAAAAGAAAGATCTTCAATATAACAGGATACTAAAAAAATAAAAGACTGTTTAAAGAATTATTGCTTTGACTTGACATTAAAAAGAGGACGCTAACTGAATAATATATATTTTCACAGAATAAGTAGTAGTTAGTTATTGAGTTGCTACGTCTTTATTTTCGAAAAAAATTTCAAACCTGGAGCTGCCCGATGCAAAAATATTGCACAAAACAGTAATAAGTGCAGGTTCAAAATTTACAATAAATGTAGAATTTGTTACTTACATTACACGTTACAACTCAAAAACTGCAAAAAATCAGCACCCCTCTTGCTGCAAGGTCCTCAATTATTACTCATCGTAAAAAAATTGCAATCTGTTCCTATTTCATCTATACACAAATAAAATTAGCGGACTGAAAAGTAGGGGTAAGTTCTGGGCCCCTAAACAAGTGCCAACTTTCTCTTCGACTTAAGTGTAAAGCGAACCTATGTATAGGTAATATTCTCTTTAAAAATCTTCATAAATATATCTCGAAGATTCCGTTGAAGAATATGGAGCCATATTTTGCTAACAGAGCGGGACTGGACGCAGCCACGTCTGAGGATCCCTATATCAAGGGCACTGCACCATTCGTGGCAATTGCAACCTGTTGACTTTCCAACTTAAGTTTCATTGTCGACCTAAACGATTCGCGGCGCACACGTGCGAAGGGAAGGAAGAAAGAACGGCGGAACCGCGAGCAATCGGGGGCAGCCGATGGTGTCCTTGATGGCAAGTGCCTTTTGCCAGTATGCGATTGACGTCACGTCGTCCCAACGTGCTCTCTACGGTCGACGATTTCATTAATTGTAATCCACGATGGCGACCAGAGACGAGTGAAAATCCGATTGCTGGTCAATTACGGGGGCGCGTCCCGCCACCCGTTCGACAGAATTTTACGAGCAATTTTCCGCGTCCCGGTGCAAGGCTCTTCGCGAAAGAAATCGGTAACGGTTGCTCCGATCAGTAGGATCGTGTCATTAGGAGTTTTATATCTTAATTCGTAGTGATTTATAGCAGCGGCTAATGAATTGTTAAATCTTCATAGATCGTAAATACTTTAACGGCTCGGTTCTTGCCAATCTTCGGATCTAGTTACCCAATGCGGTGCATAAATTTTAATTCCAATGATATCTTTGCCAGTCATTTTCAGATCTTGCAGCAGATCCCGCTGTTCGTTTCTATTCCAATTAGCGCTACCGATTAATTATATAGCCAGTGGTTTCTCAAGTCCGCGTACTCCGGCGTAGCAGCTCTCGATAAATCATCTTTTTTCCCCATAAAAACTATCGATAATCGGCAGAATCGAAACGCAAGAAGGGATATAAAAAGACTTAGGCACATATACTTAACGCTTCGCGGGTAAATCCATTAACGACATTTACCTCGCTGTAATTCAGAGATTCGTCACTTGAAAAGCATGTTTTATCCGAAGATTATATAAAGATGCGAATGGTACATAGCATCGCGTGACCATCGAGGTATTGTGCTGGTAATTGAAATCAGCTGAAATTTATTCAATGCCACGTTGCGAAAGGGGCACCGGGGACCTAATTTCCATTCATTCGGATCGACAGATTTCTATCAACGCTTGAATAAGCGACGGTGCCCGATTTCCTGACGCCAATACGCGCTGTCGGTCCTTCTCGAGTGCTCTTGTCCGAGAATCGGTTTCATCGCCGCATTTGTCCACACAATACTGATATTGTTGGTCGATCGATGACGTTCGAGCGGGTAATGAGCAACTCTGCGCGGACTATAGCCATAGCAGCGGGTTTTACGAGCGTCGGTGTCATTAAATTATAGAAGAAATCTAATTAATGCGACCTTGATTGCCTGCCTCTTCGAGGCGAGGTATCGCGCGGCACGAATTCACAGATAACGGTGGTCCACGGTTGAACGGGGCCGAGGGAACGTGAAAAATTCCTCGAAGCTGCTTTTCCTCCTCACTTACGTAACAGGTAACAATAATGCTAAGGCAGATAAGAATCTACACAGAAAGGAAGTCACTTTATACAGGCCGCTAAATTTAATTACGCGGAGTTCGTTTGATTCGTCTGCACGATTTTCTTTTGATGTGAAAGAATAGCTAAGTTCGAGTTCTAGTTTCGAGTTTTTCAATTCACCCTTGTTAGGGTCGAGTTCAATCGTTAGGTGGGACCGTAGGCTGCGAAGAAGTCAGGTACGACTTGCTTTGAAAGTTAAATCGAGTTAGATAATTTACTGGTCGGGTTCTTTGGCATTACTGCCACTGCATTCGTAACCAGCTGCGAGTTTAAAAGGTTCATTCGAAATTGGGACGATTCTGAAGGGGACTGATTTAGTATGAAGGACACAGGATGGAAGTTGAGTAATTACAAGAATACCGAAACCTTATATAGATCGTTAAGAGGGAGACTACAATTTTTATTTCGATACTTAGGGAAATGAATGTGTTTCGTGACTGAACGTGCGGCCGCGGACAGTTTCGTGACCAGATCGCGTGGCACGTGATGTTTTTAATTGCAGCTGGGTAATTGCAGTAACATAATTCATGGTTCTCCGAGCATCAGCTTGGAGAATCAGGCAAATCTTTTTAATTGAATATCCCTTCTGCTTTTCTAGCACAATTAATACCTTTCAATGACAACGACTGCAATGGCACAACTGGATTTAAACAGCAATTTACTCAATCTCTGCCAACAGATACTACGATAATAATTTTTTTAAAAAAAGAGAAGGTGACGAAGCACATTGTAACAATAAATTTATCAGGAAATTTATCTTTACGAGATATCTACTTTTTCGGAGTTGCGAAGCTAAGAATATTAATTAAAAAGGAGCAGGAGTCTAATACTGGAAATTCTTGGGAGTAAATCACGCTTTAAAGTGCAATATGGAGCTTCCAGTTTCTTCCAGTTCCTCCAAGCTGCTACCCAAGCTATAAATTTTATAGGAGAGGCATCGAGAGGCACGTGTTTCAGATATAAAACACAAAATAAAAAGAGTGGAGCACAGGAAAATGGTTTTCAAACTGGAGTTACTTGCGAAGTCTAAGGACTTAACCATATCAGGATGCAACGCGTGCATCCAAAGAGACTGCAAAGCGAGAGGAACGGGTCGATCCTGCGTGGAAAGTCGATTCAAAAGGCCAGGCGAGACCGCCTTATGCTTCGAGACGCCAATAAGTTTCGAGAAGCTTTGCAATCATTCAGAAATTCTAATAGGATTACAATTCAAACTGCAAGAGTCCGTTGGTGTCTTTGCAAAGGACGTTTGTCACCGACAGCTTGCCACGCATCAAACAACAAACAAGAGACTCAGAACAACAAACAAGAGCCATCAAGCCTTGCACATACTCATCAATTCAGTAGTTGAAATGGTAAACGTTGTACGTGCCAAAGAAATCAAGAAGTATTTTTTTTATCGGAAAAGGATATAAATTCCACGCTGAGTGAACGCTGTAAGTGCTAGAATAATTTATTTCAGTTTCCAGGTCTGTCGCAAGGCGAACCTGACGTCACAAGTACCAACATCTCTGTGACAGAAGAAGAAAATACTGAAAATTTTCACTTCTAGAAATACTCATTGCATCGCTCGAATAAACGCGTTATCAATTACACCTCTCTAATTAACACCGCGGAAATATGATTGCAAAATTGATTGATCGCAGAAATGTGTCGCTCGCTATCTTCACAAAAAAATAAGTGGACACGAGTCTAAATTCGAATTAATTATAATTAAATTTGAGAGCGATGCAGTGAATATTTCCAGTACGCGCAGCATGTACCTACATCATTTACCATTCCACCTCCACAATTCTGTCCAAAGTCATCAAAACTCTAGACAGCCAGGCAGCAGCCCGTCGAAACGCTGGAGCTTCCAATGACAGCCGAGGTTCGAAACAAGAGGGCCACTGAATCGATTGGAAAATTCGCAAGAGAGCCGATCTCGACCGTCCATCGGCGGTTCGAGGGCGCCGATGCAAAACGCTGATGCAATTACTCGGGAATCGAGTGGCACATAACGCGACGATCGTGCAACAGACCTGGCTGACACATTTACAGGCGCTGATCTCTCTCTCTCTCTCTCTCTCTCTCTCTCTCCCGCCCACGCGTACACGTGAAACGGTAATGCAACGGGGCTGGTCCGCTTTGATAGCGACGCCTTCCATCATCGCCGGCATCTGCGAGTGGCCTCTCCTCCCCCGCGACGCCAGTTGCCGACTTAACCGTTCCACGTTCTGGCCTGAGTGCCCGCTACCGACGCGTCCCGTTCAACCTGCAATCGCATTTCCCAAGACACCTTGGCCATGGCTCCTCTTTGACCGAACCGGTGGCCCCTTTGACGTCACTCCAGACACTGGCTCTGCAGGCTGTGCCGTGGACGCCGATCCCGCGTGCCCCGAGATCGCTCGGCGCGTAATCACGGCGATACACATCGTGGAAACTCGCACTGATGCGGTTATCGCTGGTGATCGAGGGAATTGAAGCTTGGAGTGATCGTTTAAAAGCGGTAACGATTTTTTTAAATATTGTGCGGGGGTGTTGCGGTGCAGAAAAGGAGGGTTCGCAACTTATCGGTTTTGTGAAGACTCAGCGCGGTCAGTGTCAGTGGCGTCTTTGTGTCAGTAATTGGCATACGCAAGCTGCTCCATTCCAAAACAGGGAAATCATAGTTTTCACCACCCACGCTGACGGCGCTGAACCGCCACGAATCTCACGCGCGAGTGTCTTAAGTGTGCTTTGCGAGGCTCTTAGTAGGTGCAGTAGCAAAGTCAGAGACAGATTTAGTGGAATGGTGAGGAAGAATCGGTGAAGGCACAGCTTTCCACCCTGTGCACAGTTTTTTTTTTTATTATGGAGCGGTTAAAATTCGCCAAGCCGTGGGAATTCATCTTTAGGTTAATATTCTTTGCAGAGAATTGCAAGAATTGTTCGAGCAGTCCTCGAAAGTTTACTTTGAAAACAACGCGAGGTTGGAAAACTTTCCCCGCAGAAGTCGTCGGTACAGTCCGGCCGGGTTGAAACGGTGTTCTGCTGAATTCAGTGGCACCGAAAGTGTTAGGGATCCTTCGGTGTAACAGGAGAATAATGGATGATGTTTGTCCACCGGAGCAAGATATCTCTTCGTCCGTCCACATAAACATCACCGGCCTAGCTCCCAGAAGACATTTCACGCGTTAAAAGCTGACGCAAAGTGGCAATAACTCTTTCCCTGCATTTTCATCGGAGCGAGAAGAGCATTAGGCGCTTTGACAACGTTTGATACCCCAGCTGAGCAAAACAAACTTTCCCCACCGTATGTCATGTAAATGTTTCCGCGGCGGAATTAATGCTTCAGCCCCCGGCTTTACAATCACTTTAAACGCCACGAAGGCCGGCCTAACGACAACAGCAATACGACTAACTATCGTCGAGGATGATCCCCCCGGCGGACGGGAAGCCGCGGTTGCACCCGTTGTTTCCTCTAAAAATAATTACGCCGCCAAGAAGTCGATCAGGCGTCTTGAAAAGCCGCAGGGGCCACCCCGACTACGTACAAGTGCGTCTATTTTTAAGGGAACGAAGGGTACGATGGATTGTCGACTAAGTATGCAGGTAAACAACGCGCTTCGGGAAGCCTCGGTTCTCCGTGATCCGAAACCTCTCGGAGAACCTATGACTGCCGGCGATCTGGCATTAGGCGTTTACCGCCGTTCACTAACGGTTCACTAACTGTACAAGGTGACCAAAAAACGTGCACATCCAACTTGCTCAAATCGAAATCCGTTTAGAGGATCGAGTATTTCATACCATAAAAAAAACTTCAAAAAAGTAAAAAAATTACGCCAAGTACATGAAGTCAAATAAATCACAAAAAATAGAAGATAATAATAATAAATCACAAACAAATAGAAGAAAGTATACAATCACAAAAAGGAAGAAGATATACAAATCACAAAAAGATGATAATAATAATAATAATAAGAAGAAGAAGAAATCACAACAAAAATAGAAGAAAATATACAAATCAGAAAAAATAGATGTTAATAATAATAATAAATCACAAAAAATAGAAGACGATAATAATAAATCACAACAAAAATAGAAGAAAATATACAATCACAATAAAAATAGAAGAAAATGTACAATATAAAAAAATATGTGAAATCAAAATGAGCTGCAAGTACATAAAGGTGCTTTCTAACTGCGCTTAAGATGACACAACTACATACACACAGCTAAAATGCTGTGTTCGTACATTCTATTACTCATATCGCGGACATTTTAAGTATCCCATTAGAATAAAAGAATCCCATTTAAAAACATTGTCGTAAATTATCCGTTTAGAGGATCGAGTATTTCATATAAATATCCACGAATCTGTGTCTAAGGTACTTTGTTCGCGTGTACCACGCGGGTCATTTTTGACCCACGATCTTCACTGCAAGGGAAATTGAGGAGTTGAAATGGTAGATGATGTAAATAACAGAAGTGACAATTTTCAGTTTAAATTAAAAACAGGCTTTTGTGGATTGTGCCAGTTACTTAATTATTCTATATTAAGAGAAAATATTCTTTACATATACTACATGTATAAACACTTACATCGTTTACCAATTTAACTCCTTAATTATTATCCAATGGATAAGAATATTCTTTTCTTTTTAAGTATTATTGTAAGTATTATTTTAAGTATTATCCTGCAGAGTTGCAGGATGCAACTCCTCTTTCTGCGTCAACTAGAGTGATGGTGCTGAGGCTAATACATCAATTTCACCTAAAATTTCTTCTCATTAACACACCATACACATTTAACTGCATAACTTCTGCACATTCGAATTCACGTCACCATTTCTTGACAGCGCAATTAATTAATACAAGAGTATCTTCGAAGAGGATTTGTTCGACCATTGAACTTCCGAGTCACGTTCAAACAGATTCGCCAGGCCAGAATCAGCCAAGGAGTATCGAGAACGAGTATAAAAATCGGGATGCCAATTTGTTTATCACTTACCATGTCCATCGTCGTAGAAAAAGAACCCACTGGGGGGGGGGGAAAGGACTTACCCTCCTCAGCTGGCAACTCTGAAACAGAAAATGTTCGTCGTTTTAGTAATTATACATCACGATTAAAACTTCGCGATTATTAACCGCGCGAAAGTTGGCTCGCACGTGCAATTCAGACAGCTTCAACTGTCCGTGGTGTCGCCTTTAAGCTGGCCTACTTCGAATTCCTAAAGCATCGCGGTGTACTGACATCGAAAACAACGCTTTCCTCGTCAATAATAAACGCCCCTAACTTGCGCGCTGACGGCTCATCGACGCGAGTACGCCGCATCACGAAGGGGAAAAAGTGGGCTGCTAGGAAAAGGGGGGAAAAAAAACTAATTTTCATGCAGCTTCCCCGTCGTTGTGAATTCGAAAAATATGAGAACGAGAAATTCTCTATTTTTATTTCAAACGATTCGAAACTTGTACTTCTCCTATCAAGTAAGATGCCATTATAGGCGTGTATTTTTAAAATTTGAAATGTACAATAACTGAAAAAAAAAACGAATAAATAATTATAAGCTTGTACAAAGTTTGTGATTTTTTTTGTATTGGAAACCCTTTTTGTTATTAGGAACAAAGACAGATAGCCTAATTAGGAATAATGTGGACAGTTTTTTGAGACTTTGAAGAAATGTAGATTTAAGACGATTTGCGAATAAACGATTCAATTATGAATTTCGAAAGCAGGGATATATTTCAGCGATTTTCGCGTCGAAGAAACGGCTCTTTATGTCGATTGCCCGAGACTGATGCTTCCGATCAGGCACGTGCTGTGTTTGACATACTTTGTGGACATAGAAGGCACTCCGGTGTCCGTTAAGCTTGAAAAATGTAGGGAAAAGCGGCTGGTGAATGCGATTTTACTGAATTAATGCCGAGTAAAATCGCGTCGACAGATGAAATCAATTCACTTTCTAA
Organism: Andrena marginata; assembly: GCA_963932335.1. Taxonomy (NCBI): domain Eukaryota; kingdom Metazoa; phylum Arthropoda; class Insecta; order Hymenoptera; family Andrenidae; genus Andrena; species Andrena marginata. The sequence goes on along the minus strand of OZ010659.1, from coordinate 47,746,479 downwards.
ATAAAGAGAAAAGAAAGGGGGGAAAAAGGAGATAAAGAATCCTTCAAGTTCGATATAACCTTTTCTCAAAGTAAACATGTTTATTCAAAGGGATATTTCCTCTAGAAATAGATCTCGAAAGTGGAAAACGAAATAAAGACGCGAAAGATACGCCGAAACGGGTTCTGAAAGTGAACCGAAAGCAAACCTGATTTCCCAGCTCGATTTACGGTAGACCTAGAAGGGATACGCGGTTTTATCACTTTTGCATTTTATTCGGTTTTTAGGCTTCTCCGGAAATTCGTTATAAAATTGAGGCTAGCAATTTCTATCGAGAGTGCCATGCGGAAAATTTCTGTTTTACAGGGTGTCCGTTGAAATACTGTGCAAACGGTGAACACGTAATTTCCTCGCGGAAAAACAAGTAAAAACTGTGGAATAATCTTGCTTCGTTAATCCCGTAGGCTTCGAGAATCCGTTTAACTGTTTATCGACAATTGTCTATATTTTTTAATAAGTAAAACGGAAGTCAGACGTGACAATGGCATTTGTGTACACGATATAGCGTGCTTATTAAGACGGCACGCATTTCCATCGTTAGTTTCCACTGGTCCTTCGAAGTAGCGGAAGCTAGAGGTGACGATGTTTCGCAGCAATATTTATGGAAATTCTTTTATTGATATTTTAATGAAACTCTACAGATTTCCAGAGTAGCCAAAAATATTCCACACGAATTTTTTTATCGGACACCGTCCTTATCTAGGGGCTGAAAGTCGCCCTCAAAGTTGGGGGATTGAAAACATATCTTGCTCGATATCTCGCACACCCTTCGGTGTAAATAAAAAATTGAAATTGCAAAATTGGTCGTTTTTAATGGAGAATTCAACCACGTGAATAGTTTCAAGGAACACAAATTTGTTTAAAAAATATATTAATATCTGTTTCGAACCCTCAACTTTGAGGGAAATTTTCACACCCTAAATGATGGCTGTTAAAAGAAGAAATAAGTGTGGAATATTTTTGACACTTAAGCGATGTCCCTTGTTAGAATTTCTGACGTGTGGCCGCTAGCTTGGGAATCTGTTACCGGAATATGATTACTGAAGTTTCGATTCGAATACCAAAGCTGCAGACTTCGACTCGTTCCGAAGTTCCCCACGCGCGCTGCATTCATCGAATCCGCCGTATCTCGGAATCCGGGGCTCGCGCGCTAATGGATCCGACGTTTCGATAGAATAAGCTTGCGCAAGCCTGTTCGGGAGCGCAACGCAAACGTTTACGCAAAACGCTTTCGGGCCTCTAAATCATCTCCGCGGCGCTCGCTGGATTAATCGACACTCTGAAGCGCGGGCTCCCCAAAGTGGGTCGAGCAAAGTTCCGTTGCACGAAGATCTCGAGAGCTTCTTGCTTTTGGAAAAATCACAAGCACGCGCGCGCTCGAGTGGAGAGGAAACGCGCGCTATTTGCACGGGCGAGGAGGGAGTGGGCCTACCAGAAATCCACGCGCTTTCGTTTTGTCGAGAAGAGTCGATGCCAAAATGGCGAGACGCGGAACAGATTTATCAATCGTTAGAGTTATTTTAATTCATTAATCGAGGACGCTCTTCATTTATATCTCAAAAGGATCCCGCAATTTCGTGCATTCTAAATGTGTAATTTGCATTTGGCGCAGTGAAATGTACGTATTAATTTCACGCCTCAGATTAGCGTGGATTGGAGTTCGTATTTGTAAATTGGATATTGGATTGCTGGAATGCTTAGCGGCTTTCACCCGCGGATACCGCTTCGCGGTTCAATAACGCGGTCGGCTATGGTTGCCATATGTTAATTACGATGTAGCAGCGACCAGCATAGGGGATAAAAACGAATTAACCTGGAATTAATTCATTCCTATCTCAGGAGGCAGGAGGAGGGGTGCACATACGTGTAAGGGTGCTAGCCTTGAAGTGCACACTGCACCTTGACCTGAATAAAATGTAATTATATCCCACTTTATTATACGTCGGTGTTTACTTAGCATCTAAGTGTCGTCTACAGTTCACTGAGGAACAACCCTAGTAGCACAAAATATTGAATGCACATACATACGATATTAAAAAGAGGTTCAATCTCTTTTTGACATTTAAACATACATACAATATTTATTCTAGATTAAGAAGAAAATATATTTTCCAAATATGCTGGAAATATTCATTTTATATTATGGAAAAAATATTCTTTTTTCAAATATAAAGTAAATATTTATTTACTGTTTGAAACAAAACATTTTTTCCGAATGTTCGGGAAATATTCATTTTATATTATGAAAAAAACATTCCTTTTCAAATATAAAGTAAATATTTATTGAATGGTAGAAAGAAAAACTTTTTCTCCCTAATGTTTCATATTTTCATATTAAAAAGTGTGGCTGAAAAAATATTTTTTTAATATTTGGAAAAAATATTTAACCAGTATTTTGTGCTACTAGGGAAGCTATATGAAAAACGAGGTAATAGATCCCGTGCTTATTGGCGCGTGTTCTAAACATTCGTATCTAATTGCGATATGACGTTTAATATTGGGTGGTTTAGATAGTGGGTTGAAAAACCAAAGGGGGTATTTTAAGCGTTCCATTACATAAAAATATATATGTTTATCTTGAACGTTTTTAACCTAATCTGGCGTTTTGGCAATTAGTAGAATAAAGTGTTCCGATTAGTTCAGGTTTTTGGAATTCTTTAATATGCTGGATGCAACGGATGATTTGCCAAGTGCACGTGGACATACTTGATGGACGTTTTTGAAACCATTTTCTTGGAACGCGAGTGTTTGGTGAAAGAATTTTATGGCACTTTTTTGAGTCATTTTGTTTTTAGATAGAAGGCTGGGGCTTGGACTATTGGTGAACTGTACTGCCCTTATTAGTTAAAATGTCCTATCTAGCATTTTGAAACAACCGAGAAAACTGCGGTTTTATCATTTACTTTGTACCATACTTATTTTCCCTCATTCAAACTAAAACATACTGTCATTATTTTGTAATAGCCTAATATAATTTTTTGTAATAGGTGCACCGGTTGGGAATGTTTTATTAACGTGCCAATTAATCAATTGTTTTAGATAAGATATCTTAACCATTTTAAAAGAAGCTAGGTTAAACGCATTAAACTGTTTATAAATCTTTGCGAAGCACGTGGAGTTTTCTAACTGTACTTTAAAGGTAAAAGACGCGCGGAACGTCAAATATTTCAACATATCTCAAAAAATCAAAAAAATGCTAGATAGGACAGTTTAACTAAGGAGGGCAGTGTATGCGTGTTATTAATTCTGTGCAAAGGTGAACTCTGCGCTAAAGTTGAATTCTACCCGAAGATGAATTCTACGCAAATCGGAATTCTGTGCGAAGGAGAACTCTATACAGAAGCGAACTCTGTGCGAAGATAAACTCTACACAGAATTGAACTCTGCGCGAAGAATATATGGAAAAGTGAACTCTACGCTAAAGTTGAATTCTACGCGAAGGTGAACTTTGCGCGGAAGTGATCTCTATGTAAATGTGAATTCTGCGCGAAGGTGCAACATTATACAGAGGTGATCCCTGCTTGTAGCTGAACTCTATACAATTCTAAACCCGACTAAAGTTGAATTTCACGCGAAGGTGAACACTACGTAAATCGCGACCTCTACCCAAATTTATGAATTTTATCCTAAAATCGAATACCTACCCCGCAAAGAGTGAACACTGCGCGGACAGTGAATTCTGCACAAATAACGAATCCTGCCCAAACATCCCCCGAGCCCCCAGACGAGCCTGGCCACGAATAGGGTGACTGTACCTAATATCGCCAGTGTTCCTAATATCGCCACCCCCTATATCTCGCAAAGTAAGCACTAAAATTTATCGGTTATGCACTCAATTAGAACCTAACCATATGCAGGAAGACATACTGTAATTGCAGCGTCACGTGATCAACAATTACAGAAAGAGAAGTATTTTACCGAATCTTAATAGTGTAAAAATTTATTGGACTGTCACAATTTTACATCCCATTCGGAGAAGGTAAATCTAATAATTCCGTAAATGCAAGAATATCTACTAGAAAAACCTAATTAATGATGTAGTTAAGGACTATAATCGATTCAAATAGTGTTTATAATGAAAATAACGTTTTTCTTGTAGCAGTATGTGTGTTCCCAATACCGCCTACCGTTAGAAACATTTATACAGCAAAAATAATAAAAGCCCATGTGAAAATGACTTTATTTGTCGAATGTGTACATCGGAACGTAAAAAATAAAATACTTTAAACATCTATATTTTTAAATTCTATATTTTTCTTATAAAAATAAAATCAAAGATGGATAAAAATACATTTGTAGTGCAAGAAATAATAAAAGCACGTGTGAAAATGACTTAAAAAACTCATATACACATGAATTAATCAATATTTCTTGAGGTGGCGATATTAGGTACACTTTTTTCAGGACCCGATTTTTGCACGTCTCACGTTTTTTGAGTCCTAATTAAAAATTTCTAGGTTTCAACGATTCTAACTTATATTACATGAAAGATGAATAATTTCTCTTTACTTTGAACAAACTGCATGCAAAAATATAAATTATTATTCAATTGACAGCGATTTAACTTTTGCCTGGCGATATTAGGTACAGTCACCCTACAAGTAGTCTCGCGGGGCCACGAATTTTCCGCGGTTTTTATCGCGCCGATTGGCCCGGACATCCAGCCTGCGAGAGGTCTTTAGAACGGCCATCGATCGCTTCCAACGCACGCCGCGACGTATGCCCGACACGTTCACGGGAACAAGCAGCCACCTCCGGCGTTATACGCTATCGGAGACAGCCGAGGGAAGAGGCACGAGGACGCGGAGAAAAAAATCGAGCTTTCCCGTTGTCGGAGCGTCCCGGTTACGGATTAATCACGCGACGTTGAGTCGAGCTACGATACGACCAGGGCCACAAAGTCGCTGGCGCACACGTATCTGGGCAGAGAATTCACTGTGGAACTCGCTGGCCGCGATACAGGCGGACCAAATAAAAATGGCCCGCGGGTAGAAGCCGGAGGACATCTTCCTGGTGCAAAGAGGCTTCTCCGAAGATTATTTCAGTCATCGAGAACAAAAACGAACTAACCCACATTTTCTGCGAATTTCAGTTAGTAGCAATAATGTATTTCAATAGGCTGAACTACGAATATAAAATAGGAGCGATTAATTTTTTCCAATGCGGGTTAGTCCGCTTTTGTTCTCAATGCCTCATTTGTGAACGAATGAGTCGAAAGGCACCGGTGGAATTATTTAACAGTGGACTCTGTTCCTGAGAAAATCGGTTCTAAATGTTTTATCGTGTTCGAAACTTCGCCTTTCATCAAACATATTTTTGTTCATATCGTGGCTTTTTAATAAAGCCTTAGGAATAGAGGACTGTACAGTAGAATATTTTGAAAATATGGAATTTTGTTAGTGTTACAGGTACATGCAGGTGAACGAGTTCTTTGGAAAGTATCGAACTCGATTTCTTCGATAAAAGAGCCTCTTTTCTTCCATTCGACGTTTCGCTCTACTAAAAAAGGGAAGCGAGCCTAGCTCCGCAATTTTCCTAACACAGAATATCTAATTCCTCCCCGAAAGTTTACTGCTTATTCCAAGATCCCCGTGCCGCGAATGTTTCACTTCCAACTTATCGCGAGAAACGTCTGTAAATTGCCCCGAGTCCACTGACGAGCAGAACTTTCGCTCGAATCCGAGTTAACGAGCTCCCTTCCGCGCAGTTCCAGCTTTTCCCTCGCATCTCGGAAACATCTTCGGAGCGTCGGCTGAACAGAACGAGACGATTCGATATCGCAACTTTGTCCAACCGGCGTAAATATCCTTAACGAGTGCCGCGGTTCGCCGGGGGTCCGCGAAAAGACAGCGGTGCCTAGGCCGGGTATAAATAAAACAGCAACATTTCACGTGCATCTACCCAGTTTCGCGTCTGATTGTGTATTTTTGAAATGTAGGTTACCGAATGCCGACGAATGCAAGTATCTGATAAAAGGTTACGTAAGTTTTGGCAGGTACGCCGGGCATCTATTTGCGCCGTAAAAATACCTTACGCCTGTGTAACACGCGCTGTATAATCAGAATTTATAGCATACTTTCGAATGTACCGGGTGTGCCTGAAATAAATTCGACGGCGGACAAGAGCGACCGGTAATCGAGGGAAACCGAGGGTTTTCAAGTTAAGCGGCCACGCGACCTTTTCTTACCCCCAAGGTAAGTAGAACGGACCTGAAATAATATGGACCAAAGTATCGCCTGATTTCAGGGACACCCTGTACACAGCACGCGCTATAATTGAATATTGCACGCGCCTTCTGTAAGCATCGGTCGTCTCTTAAAATACAATAATCCAATTTATGACAAGTTGGATAAACGCGTAGACTTTTGCCGGTTTTCCAGCGACGTACCGGGTGTCCCAGAATTAACGGATCGGCAGTAAGTAAAAATCGCTATGATTGCCAGTGTTCTGCGATTTTATCGTTGATTTACGACGCGATTTATGAACAGACGGTGCGTGCTATTATTACGATTGTATTTAAATTCTTTTACGCTGCATTCCCGCAGCGAGCGTTCTCATCGGAATTGCGAAACCTTCGGATCTTAGTCAGCCTGTACGGCGCACAGCCACGTGAAATTATTAAATCAGCATATTAAGACGCGCGACGCTCAAGGAAAGGTCGTCGATTCGCGTGCTCCAGCCCCGCTATCCCAGCGATCGAAATGTTAATTGGATCTGCTTAACTTAATTACGCCTGCGGAGCGTGAAGTTGGAGGGACACAGGGTTCGATCTGACGCAGACGGAGACTTTCTTTTTCTGCCGACTCATTCTAAGGCGTTACACGCTCGACTACGTCAATCGTTGTTATAATTAGTTTGCAGAAGCAACGGCGATGCCACGCGAACGAGTGCCTTCTCAACAGATTCACTGGACAAAATCGACGTTTCCGGTGCTTTCCAGAAGATGCCCCCTCGCGGGAACGCGGCAAACCAGAATGCAAATTATATTCCTAAGCGTGAAAACACCTCGACGCCGCTCGAAGCGCTAAGAGGAAACCAAATCTACGAAGCGATTAAAGGAAAGAATGCTGCAATCGAGAAATCTTGTGAGAGATGTGGATCTATGACGATAAAATTAATATATGGAAAGCCATATTCGTTGCTAGACCACGGAATGTTGCCAAACTATCACCCGACACCCAGGTCCCTCAATTTCGTTATGCAAAGGCTTTTCGGTTCCATTTCGAGAGTTTTATAGGCCAGTTAAGTCTACGTAGTCTCGGAAGACTCTGTTTTTGCTAAGTGCGGCGCTAAATGGCTGAAACATCTCCATTAAGTGAGCGTTGCACACTGCGACGTGCGCCACCATCGGACGACCACGTTTCTGAATAGCCGACGCAAGTTCGGATGTACGATATAGAACGAGGCCGTTCGCGTGCATTTTTTTCCGCGCAATTACGACCGCCGCGGCATCGTTGAATAGTGATAATGAAATATTCCCGAGTGCGCCGCCGCGTTTAAATTCAGGAAGCTCCTGGAGCAGAGAAGCTTCAGCTAGTGGCAGCCGATCAATTACTGTCTCCTGCAGGCGGATGTAGACAACGATCCTGCGACGACGGGCGATATTAACCGTCTCGATTCACAATCCTGACCTATCGCTCGATAGCGTTTCCCTGCGGCGACCTATTACACACTGAATCCCAGCAAAAATCGTACGTCTACGTCGCTGATAAGAAAGCGCTTCCGCGGGCGACAGCCTGCTCTGTTTGCGCGACTTGTAATTTTTAATATCTATTATGTAAAACACAGCGTATCGATCAGCTTGGAGCATGAAATGGCTGGCAAACACGGAAGCTGTAATTCATTTTGTGTATCGAGCAGGCGCGCTATGAAATGAGCCATTAGGGATACACGTGATTCGATTTTCCTAAGAGAATTAATTTGTTATCTGTTCGTAAACTGAATGGATTTTTAATGGAATTATTTTGTAATATACAGTTGACATTTCGAAGTTCTGTAGTTGGGCCTTTAAATTTGATTCGCGGTAAATTGAAATTTAATTAAACGGAGTAAGTAGTGTTTCTGATATTTTCTTTTTCTTTGGTATACATACTTAGGAGTGTTCTGGAAAAAGTATTCGTTGAAACGTTTCGAGACTAGCGAACGAGCTTTGAACGATTGAAAAAGAGGGAAATCCTTTCTATTTATACAATATCACGATAGTGACGAAAGATACGACTAATCGGAACACTAAATGCCACAACAAGCAGTAACTTTGAAGAGCGGCCTTAAAACGAATTAACCCCATTTACGGCTGGCAACTCTTAATGCAATTTCACGGTAACGCGCATGATTTACCAAGCGTCGAGCGATTTTTACGCTCCCGTATGTATCAGCGCGACTGAATTGGAGTGTTCGATAAATCAATCGTCACCGCCAGTGGCACAGCTAGCCTCGAATTTTCGCAAAGCGCAGGGTGCAAGGTAGTTCGACTCGCCGTAAAGCCACGTACCCACGTGCGCAACAAGTAGAGTCTATACAGATTTCACTGAGCTTGGCAGCTTGAATCTATTTCGTCAGGAACAGGGACCCGGAACGGAACAAAAACGAAAACGAAACGAACGAAATATTTTTCCGGAACAGAGACAGAAACGAAACGAAATTCTTAACCCTGTTGCAGGAGTGAAAACGTAATAACCGAAATAAAAATTCCGACTAATAACGTTCCGTACACTTCGGGTTAAAAAATTTAAATTGAGCGCGCCCCTTATTTTCATCATGTTTCGTGTCGGTTCAGACGTGGGCACGGCTTGCAACTCCAAATTTTTTTCTCAAGACATAATATATAATATTCTATAATACATAACTATAACGTATAATATTTTATAATATAAGTACCAAAGGCAATAAAATTGTTGAAATAAGTATATACGAGTTTTTATTTTACAAATGAAACAACCGGTCCGGAGCAAAATTTGTTTTTCGTTCTGGTGGAAACGAAATATCTTTCAGCGGGAACGATATTAACCGAAACGAAATTATTATTATCGGAGCTGAAACGAAACGAAAGAACATTTCGTTCCAGGTCCCTGGACAGAAATTCGGTCATCCAAGTTTTGAAGACATTCGTAGATGAAAGGGAACTGGAATAAGCAGACTTTGGCTAGCTTTTTTTCCGAGTACTTGGACAGCTGTAAGCAACGGAGGAAACGTTTCCTCCCCAACTGCTTATTATTAATGAATCGGACAGCGAGCTACTGTGACGTGGTTGCTTACGCCTGAGCTCGTCCACGTCAGGTAGATACATACATATATAGAAGAAGGCAGGCGCAAAACAAAGAGCCAACAGCAGGAATCTAATTAAGATTGCTGACGCGCAAAATGTGCCTGGCGTGAGCGCGAATTTCGCCGCACGATAGAATCGGATACTCCAATTGCTTTTCACTATTCAATCGGCGGCGGTTCGCTTTCACCACCTCCGTTGGTAGTAGCCTTCGTAAATGGCGGGCGTGGCTCCGAATGTTTAACCCGCCGTGGGCACATTAGGCCGTTTATGTCCGGGCAAATTGCCCCTTTTCGCGAACTTCCTTCGAAATTATTTTTCCTAATTAATCCTTTAAATGTTTGACTCGAAAAAGGATTGTATATTATTATTATGATTATTATTATTAAATGTCTTTATTACACCATTACAATTAAGATTGCAATGGCGAGTGGGCGAGGTTCAGCATTAACCCTTAGGCTGCCGCTATAGCCACTATATTGGCACGGTTCTACCCCCTCGACTCTATGGGACCTATTGACTACTCATACATAAAAATTTTTGAAAAAAAAAGGACCCCTATTTTTACGAAAAAATAGCGGCAGCCAAAAGGTTAACTGCTGCTCTATAACCTAACCTAAAAAGCCGTTGGGAGGCAAGAAAAGGAAAGAAAACAAAATAAAATAATATAAAATACAATAAAATAAAATAAAATAAGATAAACGAAACTAAGAATAAGATAAGAATAAGAATAAGCCAATTACATAGGAAACCGCAGGAGGATGAAAGACCGAGCACTAAGTTTGAATGAGGCAAACGACGACATAGAACGTATATTAGAAGGAATGGAGTTATAATAATAGGAAGATATGTAGAGACTCGAATAAGTACCTATCCCATAATTTTTTCAGATTTTTCGGAAGTCAAAAACAGTAAAAAAAAGTAGCCGTTGACATAAACGATCCAGTGTGCCTACGGAAGGCTTCGCCGATATGCAGTTTAAGATCGCCAACTGTCTTACGTTCTGGTTGCCTCACATTTGTCACATAATAGCTCTTAAATTTTGCACGTGGATAAATTCTGGATTTGAGCAAGTAGAGCAAGCAGTAGTGTCAAGAGTCAGGAGACAGTGAACCTGGTGTTGTCGAGTAAGTTCCTTCTAATTTATCATTAGAATTCTGAACAAGCATATTTATTAGAGATGTACCGATTAGGGTTTTCACCGACTAGCCGATTAATCCGCTCCCAAGAAGGCGACTAGTCAGCAACTAGTCGCCGACTACAAAAGTGGCCGGATAGTCGACTTAACCGACTAGTCGGCCACTAGTCGGTACAGCTCTAGTAGAAAAATTATAAAACTTGTTAGAAAAAAGAGAGAAAAATGGTTAAGTATTGACAAAAAGGGGGCCGTTCAATCGGCCTTTTTTGCCGATTAGTCGCCGACTATAAAAGTGGCCGGATAGTGGGCCATTAGTCGGTACATCTCTAATATTTATGATCGCAATAAAAGTTTCTGTTCGTGTGGTACAGTGATTCCCAACTTGTGGATCGCGAAGTGATTTCTTAGACGGTCGCCACGTTTTTTTTTTTAAATAATATTAAGTTAGAATTGTATTCTGAAATACCTACTTTTAATGTGTTTTATTTACCTTATTAAATTTACTTAACCTTATGAAGGGTTCGCAGTTTTTTTTTTGAATATTATAAACGGAGATCGCGACTCAAACTAAATTGAAAAACTCTGGTGTAGCAAATAATAAGGAATAAGAGTGGCATTTCTCCAGCAAAAATGTTTCTCTTCTTTCTAAATTTGAAAGGTGAAGGCGAGTCAGATATGCTAAGCCAATCGCGTCTCGCAGTAACAGATGCCTGGTGTTTAGGTAACGCGCAACAGGCGCTAATGTTATAGTTTATTTGTAGCTATACGAAAGCCGAAACATATGCACTTGTAACCATCTTCCGCAGGCACGATTCACTTCGCGGAAACCTGGTTATCTCTGTCATATACAGGGCGTTCCGTAATGTATTCAACAAACTTTTCCCACGCGTTCAGCAAGTCACTCTGAATAAAAAACGGCACTTCGTTGTATTAGCTAATTATATCACAAATAACACGGTAGATACCGTAAACTGGGGGAACATTGGCATGTTTTTGGAACATTTTGCTATATAATATAAAAATTAACATTTTTACATTTGCTTTAAGTAGCCTATCATAACATTGCATTTTTTTGAATGCACTACAAGTGTCAGAATGCATAAAATTTTTGTCCTCAACCTTTTTTATTACATGTTAAATATCATATATAAAAAATCATATATAAATAGCACTAAAAAGTTAAAGTTTTACCACATCTGAACTTACATTAACACTTAAATTTGTTTCTTTTTATGTTCGATGCATTCTATTTTATATTTTTTAATTTTTTTATTCTTTTATTTGTTTAATTAACATTTTAAAATTTGGTTTAGGTATCCTATTATAACATTGCATCGTTCGTGATTGTACTACACGTGTAAAAATGCATAAATTTTTTTCCTTTCCCTTTTTAATAGATGTTAAGTAGATGCCAATGTTACCCCGTACTGCCAATGTTCCCCCAGTTTACGGTACATTTGCAGAAGAACGTTGATCCAGCCGATTGTCTTGATTTTACAAAAAATTTGAAGATAGTGCTTGAAACTGGCGACCTCCCATTTGTTCACAAAATGTTAACCGGCTCTGCAGTGAATATTGTTATTGTATTCGAGGCATTACAGTTTTAATGTTACAGCCTGCATCGTAAACTCTATGTACTAATTCTTTATCTGTTTCTGCTTTATCGTTGCCGTAAACCTTCCATTTCATGGGTTTTGCGCAAAATCGGAATTAAAAAAAAAAAAACATGTCTGGATTAGCGGTCTGCTGTATGTCCAGTGTGTTGTTAAATTTCCTGATATAACTGGCCAATATACCGGGATGGACCTATAGCGCGTTGTTCAAAATGATTTGCTCAACGCGCGGGGAAAAATTTGTTGAATACTTTGTGGAACACCCTGTATGCGCCTCTCCAAAAGATTCACTTTGAAAGCAGAAGCATTCTGGCATTCGTGGAATAATAAATTACAGAAATGTTCAACTCACAGTTATCGTTCAGGTCATCTCGTTGCTCGAAGATTCAATTAAAGTAGGATGCATTAACCTGGATATCGATTGACTTGATTGCAGCTAAACGAAATTCTCAATTTCGAGTCCCGTTTAATTTTCGTCCTCCCAATTTCGAGCCTGCGGGGTCGTTACTTGCACCATTACTCGGTGGAATAAATTTACCGCGATGGTCGAGTGAAAATGTATATAGCAGCAGAGAGCGCCGAGGAAAATGGAGCGAGAAAATTAAAATGCAACGTGACTTGTTAAATGTTGCAACGAAGATAAGGAGCGGGTTGTATTTCAAAGAACCTCTGTTCGCGTTAACTATTGTACGCACGATATAGTTCACATCTAGCGCCGTAATACCGATGAATATTCGTGATACTTTACCGTAGATACCAACAGTGTTTTACACGCCGTTTCTCGCCTATCATTCCTCTTTTCCACTTAATCCGACCGTCAGCATTTTAATCACTCTTTATTACTGTAAACGCTGCATTATTCTTTAGCCTGAACTGCTCATACAGATTCCATGTAAACACTGTACAATAAAGTGAGCACACGAGGAGGTAAGGCAATAAAACATTAGTCATGGCAAAGAAAGACTGAACCCAAGCTTGTGCTAACATTTCATAAATTTATGTATGTTTCATGAGTTGCCTGAATTTCACAAATGTAGCGTGTTATCGGTATAATAAATTATACATTTGTATTATTGTTTATTTAAACAGGATTAGCCCTTGGTGCACAAATTGTGCAGTTCAAGTAAATATTACGCGAGGCATTGTTTAAATACGAAATCTCGTCGATGTAACATTTATTTATAATAAGAATAATTCGGTAGCGAGTCAGGTTGATAAATATTATAGCCAACTAACAATTTAGAGAAGCGAAGTTTAAATTGAAAGAAACGCGATATTACCAAATCTATCGGCATAGAAAATGAAGCCCTTATCTCAGCAAATTGTTTGCTTCGTTATGGTTAAAAATAGATTTTTAATCGGAACACCACCTTCTCCCCAGCAATATCGTCTTTGACCACGTGTTTCTTCATTAATCCACTTCTATTTGATATTCAATCTCCGATTTCGAACGACCAATATCGATTCCTAAATAAATCCAATCGTCACCGTTAATTTCGCGCATCCCTTCGATTCCTCTCGATCGACTCGTTCGAGGGCGAGTGAAAAGTGTGTCCGAGGCTGTATTCTCCATCGCGGAACCTCGACTATTATGATAGCACGGCGCTGATAACATCTCTACGGCTGAGTCGGCGTTCCCCTCGGCCAAGGGAACGCTTCTAGTCGATGTTTAACTCGCGGTAGATAATTCACAGCCAGTTCCTGATTAAGAGCACAGCTACCACCGATTAGAATCTCCAGATAGACCGCGATACCGGACCAGTGAATTTCCAAATCGCTTTTACGAGGAGTTAACGGAGCACGAAAAGTGTAGGTCGGTGTTGTACAATCAAATAGCCGTAGGAAAAATGCCTGGAACGACCGGGTGTAATATCTCCGCGACTAATAAACTGAAACGAAAGACGAGGATCCGCACACGCTCGTAGTGGCCACCAGTCTTTGATAGAGACAGCCCTGTAACTAATTGCCTTTGGTACTGATACCGTAATTACCACCGTAATTTAGTGTCGTTAACTGCGTTAGACAGAACACAACGGAATTACTGGCAATTCTACGGACGATTACTAATTGCATTCATATTTCGTCGTGACTCCTTTGGAAGTTCCAAATTGATCTTCTGCGGAAGGGGACGTTTGGTGGTGGGAGTTTAACGAAAGAAAAAGAAACAGGTGGGTGTTTAATAGAGATTGACTTGAAAGTTCGGTCTGGGGAATGTGAAACAATTATTAAGGGAACAGAGATCAGGGAATCACTGATGGAGCTCTTTTTTTCTTATATATTATTTACAATATGTTGGGATGGTTTTCGAAAATCAGTGAATAGTCGGGAAATTTGGAAAAGATCGACAGTGAGCGTAAGTATGCTCGGACATGTGTGAAAATTAGTGTTTAAAAAACTTTAGAGAGAAAAAGGCTAAGCAATTTTCAATTTTCAAGTTCTAATTTTGTTGTATATATTTTCATCACGAGAGAACTCGTATTTATAAATAATATCGCCACGGATAATTAGTAACTTTTGTACAATGAACGCTACCGCTTCCTCGTAGCGCAGAAGCGTGAAGCACGATGCAGTGTGACACGATGGCAAGACTTACCTATACGGAGCAGATTAAATTATAAACGTGCCGCGCGTAACGCGGCGAATCTCGTTAAACAGGAACACGACGGTGGACACGCTAATGACTGCTCCTTACGCACGGAAAACGTTGTTTAATTCATATTTACATCAGACTCCTGTGCTGCACGGTTTCAGATTTACGGGTCGCTCTGTCCTACTTGACGCGTGATTTTTATTATACGGCGAATGTGCGTGTGCACGCGAGAACCTACGATAAAATAACGCGACGTAGGTGATTGCGCTAATGCCTTGTTTGTTCGCACAAATAAAAAATAAAGGGGAGTTTCTAATTTGACGATCCTCGACGGAGGAGAAACAGTGAAGTGTTAAGGGGTAAGATCACTGTAGTGGCACAAAAACGTAGTGTACCTTTGACAATTGTTTGTGGGTAAACAAAGAAATAAGTGGAATATCTGTTTAAGGGGCCGTTATTAAATTACGTAAGGGTAATTTGGCGATTTC
The DNA here is from genome assembly GCA_963932335.1 of Andrena marginata. Classification (NCBI taxonomy): domain Eukaryota; kingdom Metazoa; phylum Arthropoda; class Insecta; order Hymenoptera; family Andrenidae; genus Andrena; species Andrena marginata. Next base: position 47,731,349 of record OZ010659.1, on the reverse strand, counting down.
TTATCCCGTCCCTCCCCCAGTATAAGAATTCGTAAGATTTGATATTCCAACGTAATACTCTTCTTACGTAATATTTTTTACATTGAATTTTTTCGGTTATTAAAATTCTTTAAAGGTTTATATAATTCATTTAACTCGGTTTTGGTAAAATTAAACTAAAACTACTTTTCTGAAACATTAATGACAGAATTTGTATTTATTGAAAACGAGGTTAAAAAATATTAAGTAAGACGCTACCCGACCCTCTTCCCCTTGTAAGAAAACGTAAGAAATTCGCCCCCCCCCCCCCCTCCAAGCTTTGCGTTATTTAAAGATGCCCTCTAAACGCGATGCTGGCCAATTTGAAAAACGTGGTTCCGAGAGAAAAGCCTCTAAGGTGCCGTTTTGATAAAAAGATACGAAAAAAAATAGTTTGAAACTACTTAAGATGTATGTAATAAAGGCGTTTAAACAATTATCGACTTATTTGTGCCGTTACAGTGGTGTTACCCCTTAATTGAAGTACGATTCTAACTGGAAATACGTTCCGATCGGTGGGCCATGTGGTTAAAAAGAAGAATCGGTGAGAAAGGGACTGGAACTTCCCTTTTGGTCGTAGGAATCATCCCTACTGTAAATTAGTTCCCACTAATAGATTCTCTGCTCTGTGTCATTTCTTTTCTTTCGGCCATAAATGAGATTTACCCGTCCATTGTAAATAAATAAATAAATAAATAAATAAATATTGTAATGGAGACATACCCTTGTAACCCCCTTTGTTTATCACCCCAATACCACATAGATATAATACGCACGCAAGGGAAACAGCAAGCAGCTCTCGTAAAAGCTGCGAGAGTCGCGAAGTTTACAGCCTTGAGGTTTCGAAACAAGAGATCTGAAAACCTTACATTCCAAACCTCTTGCTCCTAGACCCCAAAGCTGTAAACTTTAGGATTCCGGCAGCTTTACAGCTTCGCTATACCCCTTCTAGGTACTACACCACAACAGTGCTAAAAGTCCGCGAAAAATGGAGGATCGACCACCTATCGACATCTATTCGACACCAGCTTCCGAACTTTCAGCTTCCCAAGCTGCCCCCAATCCAATCCCTTTCAGTTCCGCCCACGAAACCTACACCACAATTTTCAGCGTCGCATCTTCGTTCATAAACCTCCGGCATCCGCCAACCGAGTAACCAACCGCGACCCTCGATGCCACCTCATCAACGGACTGCCTCGAAAAATAAAGAACTTGCCGCAGGGGAACGCGGAAAGAATCTGGCTCCGAGCCTCGGCTCCCATACCGATACAGCAAGATAAGTAATCCTACTCCAGGACCGAAGGCTTCGCAGACATTTCAGCTGTGAGAAATAGCTAACAACCACTCGCTTGCCTCGGGGAACAAAGCAAACAATCCCGGTGTGCCTGACTCCGAAACACACTCCGCACCCCTCTGGGAAGCTGGGTTTTATCGCGCTGCGAAGAAATTTCTCGTTACGGCTTATTTGCGTCGTATTACCGCGGATTTACTGGCGCGGTGTTGGCGGGCTGTCAGCAGAGGGCACGACGGGGGGGGGGGGGAGAGAAAAAAAAAGAACCGTTCGAGGCGCGGCGGAACGGAGGGGCCGCCGTTTACGAGCGTCCACGTGTCGACGTCCGTCGAATATTTCGGGAACGAAGTAAACGAGCCGCAGGAAACGGAGGCCGGCAGCCTCGACAACCAACCCCGAGCGGCTATCGCCGCGCGATGCAACAGTCGAGGACGGTGTACGCGGCCGGAGCTACGCGATACCGCCGATCGTAATCGATAACGGATGGGTCCTATGCGGCTTTCACTTAGTTTATCAGTCGCGCAAAGTCGAATGGGGGGTAAATTAATTACGAGCGGCAAGGCGGATCGAGCAGCCGATTATTAACTCTGTCCGCGTATTAACCTTGGCTACGCTGGCGGTACGATATCGCTTATCGAATTCGCACGGCAATCGACGTACACTCTCGTTTATAAGCATTGGGACACCCGTTGTGTGTGTGCGCGAAATGTGATACTTCGCACGGATTGCATATTTCTCGCTACTTTTATCAGATACCTCATTCTGGCCTAAATGTAGATTTAAGCGTTTGTTACTTAAGTAGTTAATTTATCGAAAATGTATATTTACTAAATATGTTTCGGCGCGAAGGGTTTTCAATGTCAATTCTTGGAATACATTAACACTAGAAAATGTACACCGTAAATGGAAGATTAAGGTGGAAAGGAATTTTGACTTTGTTATATGCATTGATATTTATTTATTTACTTATTTATTTATTTATTTATTTATTCCATATAGTGGAAGATGTCACACTGGATAATATTCATTAAAAAGATTTAGTACCTTTGTAATGATTGTTTAGGATTTTATTTTATACCCGACAGGTGTCCCGTGACTTACGAATGCGGTTGGGGTGTAGGTCGCCATGTCGACAGCTGTAATTGATGACCGGCCACTCTGCCACCGAATCGCTTCGAAATTACAGAGTGTATCTGCTACTCGATAATATCTAATAATTAGGTATCTGATTAAGAATCCGCGGAATCAGTGAATTCGGTATAACTGCAAATGAGAACATCGTGTAAATATAGTTCGAAATTGTGGAATAACAATTTTCGGAGGTGGGCTTTCTTTTCGAGAATATTAATTTTGAAATATATCGAGTGCACTGGACTAACGATAAGAATCGATTTCGAGGAGAAACGTACGAATAAAAGTTTTCTACAATCTCTACAATTATTCCCTTCTGTCCCCCAAATCAATTCTATCCAGAACAAAGGTTCATACTACATTTTCGATTCACTTTTGTCCGAGGATTTCACCCTCTTCCCTTTTTCAGTTACACCACAATTTCAGATACACCTTCCAGAAGGGGCGAGATTAATTTCGCCCCGAAGAATTGAAGATACGGAAGGCTTTCAAGGAGAATTTAATTTCCAATGGAACCGTTGAAATATTTTTAAGCCAGATCACTAGACACTCATCGTCAAGTGTAATTCCACGATCGCGTGGCCCGATCGAACGGAACACAAAGGTGTTTCATAAATTGATATAAATAGACAGTCTGCGAGGGAAATGAGATCAGCGTCGAAAGAAGTCCGAGTACCTAGCCAGGTCTACCGAACCGTGAGTTTAACAGGCCACCGTGCGACTGGCGTTTCGCATCGGGTACCCGACGAATTTTACGATTCGAGGCATTCGCTTCCACGGCTGTCTCTACTTCTTAAATGACACGGCGGGCCGGTCCTTTTGAGCCGGCAGAGGGACAAACGCCCGGTCTGTTCTCCAGCGTCGATTAATGTGGCGAATCGCCGTGCTCCTCGGACGGTGGGCGAATCAGAAAGGGCCGTTGAGCGGCTCGCAAGTGCGCGGAAATAGTGCGCTGGTCCAGCTACGGAGTAGCGGACTTGCGGGCTGACTTGTTGCTCGAGGTATTTTATTTTCGTGAACGAAAGACGATAGCTCGACGGCGCACTCGCCTAATTTGTAGTGCCACGTAATCGCCGTTGCGTTTACCGCGAATGCGGCGCCCACTGTGTGCCGTTAACCCCACAGTGCACACGTAAATTCAAAGTTACATTTATCTCCAAACCAAGGAACGAATGGGCCATTGGAGAATTTTTTTTAAACTCCGCGCAATCTATTGCGCTCAATCTTGATCGCGAAAAATATTCGTAAGAAAATTAAATACCGAACAACATGTTTCTTTAACACTGCGAGTCATCGTTATCTGAATTGTTTTCAATATCACGAGAACAGGCTTACAGAAAGCTACCTAAGATATGGTACAAATTGTTTAAAATGTGCTTTTTTAAATTCATTTAAATGTTCACTGTAGGGTTAAACGCTGCGAGAAACTGTGCTTCCGTGAAGCGTTCGATAGTTGTACCAGCAAAGGTTGAATCGCTTCGTTTGGAGGCTACGAGCAGGGAATGTGTGTTGAGGAAAGTGCAGGCGGCTGGGTGCCAATTAGCGGCTGACGACTAAGTGTAATCGCGAGGACGAAGATTCCAGATTTCTGGAAGGTGAAAAAGCGTGATTGTAGTCGTTAGCGACTGGCAGGGGAATAATTGCTTGGGCAGTGAGCTTTTCGCATTGATGAAATGCAAATCTCTGTCTCTATTAATCCCTACTAATATATGAAAGTGAAACGTTGTCTGTTTCTCCTTCTTTCGTGCCTAAAGGGCTGACCGGATTTCAATGAAATTTTGAATATACATTACATACGTCCTAGATTAGATTATAGATAACAAATAGATTATAAATAATTCCCGGGTGAAACCGGGTAACGGGTAAGCTAGTATGGTATATTATAGGAGTACTAAATTTATTACTCGGCTTCGCTCGAAATTTAAATTCTGATTTTATAAAAAAACATTTTATTTATTTATTTTTTTGTTGTGAAAATAGTCACATTCAACTGGATTTGCTAGGCACAACGAGCTGGGACACATTCAGTGACCCAGAGTTTACCGTTCGAAAGTTTTCAGGCGACAGACAAACACTTTCTGCTTTATATATTAAGATATTGTAGAATAGTAGAAAAATAAGAGTTGTTTTATAGGGAATTATTAAAAATCGCTGCCTTCTTTTTTCTCGTTTAGAGTTTCCTCAAGAACTCCTGTTACTGGGGTTTGTAAATTTTTTTTTATATGGTTTGATTCTGAGATATAAAAATGACTTCTGCGTTAGTTATACCAATTTGTATGGTGCTCTCTTCGATAAAGATTCATTTCCTTCCTTGTTATTCGAATTACCGAGCAGCAGCGCGTAAGATTTCTTTCTGGTAAACACTAATCACCCCCCCATTGAGCAATTACGAATTCAGCGCTAACGCGACAGACGGAGGAACCAAGAAGTTCTGCGACTTGCAGAACGCCAAATCGGGAAATGCGACGCATAATAATCTGCATCCGTGCGCCGATAACGCAACAGTCGCGCAATCGAAGCTTTCCCAACTACCAATGCGCGAGCCAGCAAACAAGTTGCCCAAGTTTACGTTCATCGACACGGCGAAGGCAAACTGCAAACACATCGCTGGAAAATTCTATCCGTCGATACGAATCCGACCGTTGATAATGCGACCGATCGCCGAGGTTCGCGCACAGATCGGTCCACGCGTGTGTACAGGGTGGATCGACATTTACGATGCAGTCGAAAAAAAATTTCCCCACCTCGACGCAAGTCAAAACGACATAATAAATATTTTCACAAAGCTTCGGTTTGGAAAACAAAAACAACTTTCAAAGTTTTGTTAGTTTTGTACTCGTTTAATTCTAAGAAATCTAGGATGAAGGTGAATTATCTGAACACACTATGATATCACAAGGTCGTTTGCTAATAAACATAGGCGTACCATATATTTCAGCTCACTCTGTATAACACAGCAGCGAGTCTTAACCACTAAAGCCACGTTCCTACGTAGTGGCGCACTCGGGATTTAATCTTGAGGGGAGCTGAGTCGAACGGAGAAAAATATTTTTTTTTCAACACTTGCATAAAAATTGGTGTTTTTTACGCCTGCTGAGCGAGAGAAAAATAGAAAATTTCGGACGTAAGGAGGGTGGATGTACCGATAAATGAACACGTACCAGTGAACGGAGATTTTTTATTAAAATAAGTAAAATCAACTCTCACGGAGACACTTAGTACTTTTTTAGCGTGTAAGTTTAGTTTAGTTTAGTTAACCTAGTTATCTATTCAATATTGGCTAATTCATTCATTGTTCAGACTCTGTAATTTGCATCTGTCTCGTTTTGTAAACCATGGGGACTCCCCGTAAGATAAATAAATAAATAAATAAAGTAAGTTATTAAAATAAGCAACCAATTAATTATAGATTTGTCTTAATTTCTTGCTTCATATCCAAACAATTTTTGCAGCACGTGGAATCAATCGCGCTGCAAACCTAATTTAATAATAGTGTTCATTCATTAGCCTTAAGTGTTCATTTATTGGTGCGTTTACCCCATTCGCGTTTTCTACTTCTCTCCCAAGGGAAAGAGACTTTGCGCGCATGCGTATTCGCATTTTTTTACTTTGCTCCCAAGGAAACGAGTTTGCAAGCTGAGTGAACATGGCGTTGCCCAGTGGTGTGAAGAAGCAGTTGCTCGACTAACAGATATCGATCATGTGCGTTTATGTTGACATTAAAACTGTCACAGCAGCTTTCTATTAAATGATAAAATGAGTGATAATGAGAGTGATAGCAATATGGGATACTACACGCCCCCGAAATCGCAAAAGCGATTGAGGAAAATTTGCTGCCGTCGAAAGCGAAAGAAAAGTACGAGACGATGTAAAACAAATTTATGGAGTCGCGAGATAACCAAAAATTCGAGTCATTATCGGAAGCGGTTTTTGAAAAATAAATAAACGTATTTATTAACACTAGGTTTACAGACATTTCCTACATACCTAGTAAAGAATTAAGAAATCGTCTAAATAAATTGCTAATAAGTAAAAAGTCTTTCCCCAGAAATTATCCCCGAAGTGTTAACAAGTAATTTACAAATTTGTTATAATTACCGCGATGGTTTTTCTTCTCCGCTATTATTTTTCGAACCTTGAAATCCGTCAAATTGACGGCTGCCGTAAACCTAGTGTTAATTTCGACAGAATAAAAAATCAAACGAACATGCATATTTTTTGCGAATCGCTCAGCAGGCTTTCAGAAACACACCTTCCATGCAGGTGTTAAAAAAATTATTGTGCGTGACAAGGGAGAAACGCGGTTTTGCCTCGCCTGAAATTTCACGCTCGTCAAAATTGCTTTCGTCTCTCCCTTATCACGCAACGTATTATTAATGCCAACTCAATAAAATTCATTAGGTGATTATAAAAATTTCTTTAAAGAATAAAATCCAAGTTTCTTTGCTTTTTACAAAGCTCTTGAATCACTTCACTCGTGGTTACATTAATCTCTTTCCTCCCCCTCTGGGTGCGCCATTGTCCCCACGTGTCAAACTTGTGACACGAGACTCGAACGCACATGACACCTAATTTCCACTGGTGACCATTTTTTAATCATTCGAGTCTATCCTGCACGATGTAGCGCAAGTAGGAACGCGACTTTAGCAATTACAGCTCTTTGTTGACTCGTTACTTTCGACACACGTGGACTGTCCTTAAAAGGTCGAGGATCTGAGCTCCGTTCAGTTACGGATCCGCGAACAACGATTTGGGTCACTCACGGTGTCTCTCAATTTTAGATCTTCGTAAATCGTGTCGATTGTTTATCGGCGATTCTTAAATCGAGATCGCAAAGAATATTCGGGCATTCGATGTTTGGCCGACTAACCGGGCGTTGTCTGAAAATAAACGCTAGGCCCGCCACGTGCGATTGCCAGGTTGGATTAATTCGGAGCCGCGAAGAGGGCTGATAAAAAAGACACAGCGGTTGGGTGTAACGGTACCGTTTCTCGTGTATCGCAAGCGTGATCCAGCTGATTTGTTCGATGAACGAATATGAATTCATTCACAGATCGTGCACGGCGTTGCGTCGGAGGCATAAAGTCGCACCACTACGTGGCAATTCGGGTCTCGTTTAGACGCGACTCCGCACGAGCAGCGGAAGGAGCAAGGTGTGCCTTAAATTTTGGTACAACTGCATTTTGGATGGTGGAAGAATCGTGAAGACGTAACTGAGACGAGGTGATAGACCAAATTACAGTAATGGTCGAAGGTTAAAGGGAAATTACACTGTGAATGGTAAATAAAAAAAAGAAATGATACAAATGTATCTCATAGATCGTGGAGGTTGCCAGACTAGACTAGTGATATTTACCAGCTTGATATTTAAAGTTTAATATTAAGTTAGTTATGCAGACACGTAAACAAACGAATTTTTAAAGTTTCTTTTGACCACCACTGCAGGTATTAATTACGACTGAAGGACCTAATAGTTTTAGGTGAACGCCTCAGTTCCTTCGTCCCAGATCTTTGTTTTAAACTTCTAATCCTATAATCAGAACTTTCCTGCGTTTATGGCCGTGCCTAATTTACGATGCTACTATTTCCGTACCATCGACTATACACTTGGAGCAAAATTTATAACGGCTAACAACCATTCTCACGGGCTATAATTATATTTCTAAGACAGCGTGAGCGCGAAAAGGGCGGGAATCTGGCTCAGGCGTTGTAATTGGCGTGGCCGCGACGCGAGTGTGGCGGACGGTTAAATTAACAATTTAGAATACTTTAAACCAACATGCGGGCGTGCGTAGCTTCAGGTGAAGGACCGTTCTCGATAAACGATAGGATTCATTTCAGCCTGCGCTGTTAATCGGGGGTCAAAGTACCGGCGTTTATCGAACATCAGGTAATTTCATAAATATAGAAGCTAATTCAAAATCGATCGAACACTAGGAAAGTAGGTCGTGCACGTGGAATATTAACAGGTTTCGTTTATGGCTGGCGAGTATTTTCAATGGCCACATTGTTCTCGGCATTGAAGGCGTGCTGAAACTTAGAAACTCTAACAGATTCGGAAACTTAGAAACGTAAGTAATAAATCTCAAGGTTAACAGAGCCTGTTAAAAAGAGGGTTTAGTAAACTTGTGTCTGGAGGCTAGACATAATTATTTAGTATCCTTGGATCGCGGAATTTTTTAGTCTATCACGTGATTAATCCCGGGATTAGGTAATAGATAATTTCAGTAATTAAAATGATTTATTATGTGCTAAAATCCTAAACCTGTATTTAATGTAAACAAACTTACTTTCTATCATTAGTCTCCAACATAAACTAAAATCATTTTTAACAATAAAAACAGTGGAACAATGAAGAATAATTAAGTCTGAATAAGTAGGTAATATCGGTAAACCATTGTGAAGATTTTGGAAATGCGAACGAAGAAATAGCAAAGCACCTAAAGTACATACCTAAAATGTTTCGACTTTACGTGTTCAGACAAGTTGCGATTTCGAAATAGCGGAAGGTGAGAATATCATTGTAAAAATAAATATAGTTTAATTAGTTATATGCGACTTAATTTAATTATTTAAATAAATCAGTATTATTATTAGTGTCCATGTTATTCTGAAATAACTATGTTTATTTATTCTGTTTACTTTTATATCTGTCAGGGGTTCACAAAGTAATTCACATTTTTAAAAAATCTCCAAATTCCCGGGATTAGTTGTACCAAATCCCGGGATTTTTGAAATCCAAAAATCACCCGGGATTTTATTTGCAAAGCGATAGTATATCGTATATCACATACTTCGAAAGCTTACAAGTTAATTAATCGATAGAATTTTTTTTAGTATCTCTGAAACCACTCTAGCTTCTGACCACACACACGCTTACTCAATCCTTTTCCCCCTTTTCAACAAATTCTACCAGCCATCGAACCTCGAGCCCATACTTTGCGCGCACCCGGTATATTTATTTATTAATATGTTTCTATCGATTTCGCGTCAACGTGCCGCGGTTTTCTGCGCTGCTTCAGGTGAGATGCAACGCGTAGGTACTTTCCGAGTGGTTGTCCATGAATGCCGCGATACTATGATTCAAGGCCGTTATTGACAATCTACGAGCTGCTATTATTTTCAAATGGAACGGAGACACTAATGAGGGAACAAGCACAGGCCACGCAGTTCTTCTGGTTTCGTTCCGTGCCCCGTCGATTCCCACGAATTTTCTTTACTGGCAAAGACTGGCACTGAATTCGCTCCGAAGAAGTCGATCCAACGACGTGTACCATTATTTATTATAGTAGCTTATCACGGCTTTATCAAAGACGAGCTTAAGCCTCCGATGCTATCGTTCAATACCTTCGACAGTCGACGATATTGTTTTCATTGGCACTCGTTTATCGAGCGTAGTCATCGATATTTCGCTGACGTACATATTGTAATAAGGATTGTTTAAAAATCTTTACGGAATGAACACGAACGCGAGCTTTCGATTTTGAAACACGTGGAAATAATAATACGCTCGTGCTGCATTTGGTATCGCGAAAATTATCGATATTGTCAATACTTCTGTTGTTTGCAATTCCGGTTTGTTTCCAGGGTTCAGTTATTCGCACGAAGAATATTCCGAATTCTACTCTAAATGATCAGCGAATAAAGTATTAGTAATAATAGTGTTTTAAAACTGAACATAAGAAGTCGACTGCTTTCTAATATTCCAGGAACTGTTCGAGCCCTTCCTCCACGAGTAAATCTATATTACAGCGCCAGAAGCGCCCACGTGTGTAACTAATCGAATAAGAGATCGTAAAGAATATAAGATGATTCGAAGCGTTTCGCTGATGCGGGCCATTGAGGAAACTATCGAACACGTGTACCAGTCGACTGGCAGCGGAACGAAGGGGCGGTGGGGATAAGCATCGCGCGTCGTGTACAGACCAATGCTAGGCAAGTAGCTCGATAAATTCACGTTTACCGCGCTACTCAACTTTGCCAAGCGAATGGGTTCGCGACACATAGAAACACAACTGCGTGGGCCGTGCCTACGGATGGATATTTCGAAGCTCGTGTGGCTTCTCTGCCTGCTAAGAAGAAGTACAAAAGCATAATTCCTGCGTTAGGACGAATCTCGTAACGTTATATTTGCTGGTCAGATAACGCCGTATCACGTGACGTTTAATTAACCATGTACACAACGGAAACGGGTACTGTTTCCGATAAATATTACGATGGCAAATGGGACTCGATGACTGTAATATATCGCAGTACCTTTCCCTTCCTAATAAAACTTTCTCCCTGTACCGCCGTAGAACGTTTCGGTCGATACGTCGGAACCATTGCACGCACGAGCCAACGATACCGAGTTAAGAGCACTATCGTCTTGTTTACTCACCGTTGAGACCGTATTTCTCCTGGTTCCTCTTCACCTGATCGATGGATAATCCTTTGTCGGAGTCGACATTGAAATAATTTGTCACCTCGTCCACGGTTTTGCAATGGCCGTCCTCCATGGTTGCTTCTGTATTAGTACGTCACTAATCTTATCGATTCAATGGTTGTCCACGTTCATTCACACTGTAATTTCTGCAATTCAAACATGCACCTCCGATTAGAACTTGACGAACCGCCGTCGACATCGAACATTTATAACGCATATTGTCGATCAAATCTCTGTGACAACTGGAATCGAATGTACGTGAAAGAATAAAGAGAAACTGAAATATCTCGGCCCACGATTGGCGAAAGGAGTTAGACGAGCATATGTTACGAGAAAATACAACTGCAAGAATTCTATCAGCCAGCGTGCGAGTTAAGGTGCGATCGACACTGGCGTATTAATACAATAAATCAATGAAAGAAACACAGCGAGTCGAGGAAGCTTTTCGCGCTAGGCTGATCGAGTGTTACGAGTCCGACGCATCTGGAGGTTTATAATCAGAACGGCTTTACTTCAAAGACACTGGAATGCGTTCCAAACGCTTCGCTACATTTCTTCCACTCGCTATGTCCTAATAGGTAAATTAATTTAGCACGCAAGGGGTTAAGGAAAAAAAAAACCAAATTTCTAGTAAATGAAACCGAGAGCCACTTGTAAAGGAAACGAAACTAATTTATCGAGATAAGGAGAGGACAAAGAGGTAAGCTCGAAGGAGAGGCATCGAGAAACGGATGCACCGCGTGCACGCACTTATCGCGATCGCGTCAGGTTAGAAGCTCGTCGAATTGCGAAAGTTCGCGACCCGTCTACAGTCCGTTTCCCCGGAATTTCGGGGAAACTACGAGGCGCGGTAGAGGATTGGAGGAGGCGGCGAGACTCACCAAGGAACGAGCACGGTGCGTCCGTCGGGGCGACGTGTCACAGAGAAATTACGTTACGGCTGCCGAATATTTAGGTTAGCTACAGGTCCCTATATACAAGATGCACTCTGGAGCACAGAAAAGAAACAGCTCCGAGGAGGGGACGGAGTAAAAGCAACTGGGCGCGGACGAATACTCGTCGGGAGTAACAGTCCTACGGTCGTAGCACGGCGTATCACGATGCGCGGGCACAGAAATTCGAGACGCACGTCATTTTCTCGAGCGGAACTATTTCCCCTAAATGCTAAGCGAACCTCCTCTTCCGTGAGACTGACACGAACACCGACTCATCGCGCACGCGCGCCACCTCGCGGAATGCGTCGCTAACAAGTCGAGAGCGCAGTGGGCCACCGCGCAGTCTGCCAGCGCGCCGAGAACTCGCGTGAAAATATGTCCGGGCACGTCGACCGTGTACGGCTTAACGGGCGATCGTCTACACCGAGGTGGCCGGTATTTCCCGTACGCTTTCCCCGAAGCACGCGATCCTCGTGGCCGGCCACGCTCGTCGCGTTCCTCTCGCGCCTATTTCGCCGGACGATCGCCGCCATACGACGCGCCGCGTCGCAGGAAAAACGCGCGCGAGCGGCAGCGTAGCGAGAGCATGTGGAGCGATGCCATTGGCTGGACAGGGTTCGTGAAGTATGACGCGCTCGGCTATTTTCAGTTCTTCTGCTAATCTATTTCCTTGGCGCGTATTTTAAGACGTGTTCAAAGGACATCACTATATTTCGTTGTTATGTAACTACTCGGGGGGCTCTAGAATGCCCGGTTTAGGGGGATTCGTCGGACGATCCCGAATATCGATCGGACGTTTCGATTTTCAACGCGAACGGGCCGGTGCCAAGCGAAGCCGAATAAAATAAATGTTTGTTTAGGCGGCGGTTACGTAACGGCGCCGCCGCCGGGGGCTGCGTGAAATTTTTCAAACTAGATTACGTAACGGCTGGGAAGCTTAACCTGTTAACTGGGCAGGACGAGCTAACCCGTTGGAAAATTGCGCTCTGTTGCGGAACTGGTGAATATAGTATCATAGATGGTATGTATATAGGGGACGGTGATTTAATTTGTGAGTATTTGAATTCGATGAAACGAAAGAGTGAATAGGTTAAGTGCAATCTTATTTAGTTACTTTTTTCTACTTCGTATTAATGTTATTACTACCGAGCACTTGCATGGAATATATTACCAGTCTTTTTATCCTCGTTACTCTTCCATACTATCCAACGTAAGATTAGATTATTTAATGTGCCAATTAAGTGCGCGGCGAGTACGCGAGATTAGGTTTCTATGTTAGTTTAAACTCAGTAAAACGCTTGATTATTTAAACAACGTCGAAATGTTATGAATCTACCGAAAACTAACAGGATTAATCGCTGAAATTATGTAACACGAAGAACCGCGAAAGGAGCGTGGGTTGCAGTGAGTTCGGAACGAACAGATGCCGAGAAAAACTAGGTTACCGATTAAACTATTTGATTAGCCCTCGGGATCTGCGAGAGCCAGCGAAGCCTGTCCCTTTTGCTCAAGGTCCCCGATCCCCCGGCGACACGCAGGCTCGCGGCACGCGATAGAGTCTAAGATATTAATAAGCGCCCGCGAAACTAATAAATCGAACGGTCCCAAACGACGATCGATCGTCGCGCGTTCAAGGTCGCCGCGCGTCGAACCTTCGAGCTCGAATCAAGTTCGAGGGTCGCGTCTAGCAAACGCCGAAGCCAAGGTTAGCGCTAAACTTAAGCGTCAATGGAAGTGTAGCGATTGGGGTTACGGTCATCGGAATCGGTCGCTAGCGACAACTCGTCGTCGCGGGCATTCGACGGTTCCTTTTAACGATCCTCCGTTCGAACTCTACTAAATCGAAGGAAGGGGAATCCCGGCTCAACTGGCACTCGGACGGAGCCAAGTGACGTTCGATAAACCCTCCTCGCCGATCGTCGATTATCTTCCACCCCTAATTCAAAGCACCCCCAAACACGGAATATTGAAAATTCCCGCCAACTAACCGTTTCGGCGCTAGTGAAGGCGGCTGTCCCGTTGCACGAACAACGAAAATGCGCAAACGATCATATCAGGGAGCGAAGCGCGCGCTGAAATGGACAGACGGCTGCGGTTGGTCGCGCAGGACTGACGGGACACTTTGGGGAACCGGTCCGAAACCTGTCCGGACGACCAGCTCGCTCGAACGCCCGGGACGCGACTAGCCGGCCAAATCGCGCGTGCCCCAGCGGACGATTTTAGCACGTCTCTGACGACGACTTCCTAATTATTTTGGCAGAGGTGGCCAGCAGCCACTCTCATTTCTCCCCCTCCCACCCCTTCTACCCCTAGCTCGCCCCTGCCCCGGCTCTACCTCCGCCGCGGCCTCTCCTTACCTCCGTCCCGACCCCTCGTCGCGTTTTTCATTTCTTTTTCCCAACCACGCGCACCTTTCCTCGGCCTTTATCTCCCGCCTCCTCCGCTCCCACTCGCGAGTACCGCGCGAAACCGCCGCCATCTTTTATTCGGTGCGAGATGCATTCTTATTTTCGAATAACGATCACGCCGGTTAAATTGTTTAGAGTACTCGAATGCAGATTTACACGATTTCTTCTAACTCTTGCGCCTTTCCCTCAGTTTTCTCGTCGCGATTAGCAGAGGCGGTCGCCAAGGTGTAGCAGCGAAGATCGACCAGCATGTACGCGGCCAAGGGATGAGTCATTTAAACGAAAAGCGAGCGAAAACGGTAATGCCAAAATATCGTTAGGTAACCGACTGGCGGTGATATAATATTCGAATGGTTGCGGCGCGCCGGAATCGTTTCTATTTGAAGACGGAGATGCAACATGGTGGACGGGGCTATAAAGATAGGAGATGTAGTACGTTTGTTGGCAAACAAGTAGAGGTCGTGTTTGTATGTAACGTGAGCCTCGCATCGACACGTCCGATGAAGCAATGCGCTATGCTAGCCTGGCCCGATACTTGGCCACGCTACTATAACTTCGGGCGAACTAACGACGCTTGACGTCAGGGCATTAATATACATCACTGGATACAAACTCCTGGCACCGTAGCGTTAATTAAAAACCCAAAAAAAAAAAAAAAAAAAGAAATACTTGTCCCCGGGGATACCGCGTACATAAACGCGAGCGCGAGAAGCTAGTAGATTTAGCGATTGTCGTGTCAGCCTCCCCTCGAGGCTACCTTCCATCGATTGCCAAGGGAATTCAATCTCGATGAATCTAATCGAGCCTCGATCCCTCGCGAGCGTTACGACATACTTTTCTCCCCTTAAATCGGGGAGCTCGAAGGGTTGGTTCCCGGTGTTCCGAATCTATCTTCGGGCGAAGAGTCACTGGGCACAATCTCGAGGTGGAATTGGCGACGTTAGTCGCAGATACGTAGGATCTCTCGTAATCCGCACTACAGTCCACGGCTAGTCCCTCATAGATTTTTTCTCGGTAACACAACACTTCTCGGCTCTCCACGTCCGAGTCCTGCCCCCCCCCCCCCTTTCCACGGCCCCTTATCCTCCAGTTAGTTCGCACTGTGCCGCGGCAAAGTCATCACAGAACACTTGACTCAGGTCGGTTGCCAGCGGCGCTCTCGCGGCAAGCAGACTTACCAATCCGTCCTTCGGCCGGGGCCCGTGCTCTCTGCTCTCCGATCCTGGCCCCCTCGTGGTCCTTTCTCCCTGCTCCTTCGCTCCAGCCGGCACCGCTGCTCCCGGGATATATCGCACTTGCTCGATAGGCGGCGCGAATCCGCGCGGCGTTACGATTATGTAAAACTGCCGAGGTTGACGCGTGGGTGTCACGCGCCGTTGCAACTTTCGCTCCCTTGCTTCTTCCCGTTTACTCCTCCGTGAACATCGCTCGGGACGCGTCGATCGAGAAGCCCTTATTTACTCTTTACATGAAGGGCGAGAGGGCGAGGAAAACAACAAACAAACAAACATCCAAAAAGGGCAACGCCTGCGCTGCTGAACGAAACGAAGCGACGAGCGCCGCCGAAATTCCTTTAAATAGTCCGTAGGCGTCGCTACCTGGCGGCCAGACACCGAACGAGGGAAAACTCTGGCCGGAAGCCAGTGGTCCCGGCACAGCCTCCCGGTGACTGTCGTCGCAGTTTTTTCGATTTAACCTTCGGAACCGCCGAGGCGGCCACGCTCGCCACCGGGACGCCGCGCGTCGTACGCCGTCCGCGGCGTTCGTCGGCGAGGATCGCGGATACCGGAGCCCCTCCGGAGCGGTTCTCCAAGCGACTTCCGGTACCCGGCAGCTCCTGCCGCCAAGCCGCTCGCCGAGTGCCACCCTCGCGAAACGAACGGCTCGCAAACGGGTACGAAATGACTTTTAAGTTAGAAACTTTACACTTATTATACCGACGAGGAGTTTTATTTTTCGGGATGTTGCACTCTCTCGGATTTTTTGCGGGATATTTATTTGGGTATCGTAATAGTGGAGGAGCTTAGCTTTGTTGGTGTTTGGTATGAAGACCAGGGGTGGTAAACGGAGCGTGTATTTTTTTTTCAAGCTTCTGAGGTATCTTTATTATTTTGGGTGTTTTATGGATGCTTTAAATGCAGATTGGAATTGAAATGGGGATTCGTTTTCGCGTACTTTTTTGGGACAATGCTCTTATTAGAAGCGTTCAAGGTAGAAATTTTTGTTAAGCTCGAAAATAGGCGGTTGGCGTATGTCCAAATGCGATATCAGCTACAACCTCGAAGACAATCTATCGGCTGCGATCCCGACCGGTGCGAACTTGTCCCGAGAAATTTGTTATCCGGCCCGTTTCGGGACACATCATTTATTTTATCACGCCGAACATGGCTAAGCTACGAATTAAGCTCCATCGTTTTATTCTGTTATTGTCTGGGCTGACGCGCGCGCACGCGGCGGCGAGCCTTGATCGCCTCGTGGAAACTACAAATCCGTTATATAATTATCGTTCCTTTCGCGTCGCTTGGCCCAACTTAAAATAACGCCGCGCTGTCTCCGTGTTTCGCTGAATTCGAAACTTTTCGCGTATCTTATAAGCGCGTCTCTAAGAGGGCTTATATTAAGCACAGCTTTCCCCCCGGAGTAACGTGAAACAGTTACTGTTCCAGCATCTGTTAATATTAATCAATTAAACTGAAAAACCTTTCGCGCAAATAGCGACCTACTCGCGTTATATCCGCGTCGCTTAAAAATAATACATTGGCAACCTTGACTTCCAAGCACAAGCTCCTCCCGCTAATACAACCGAAACCCTTGCCCAGCAATTTCATTCGAAATTCAATCAAAAGCAGAATTCATCAACCGTAGCACGTGACCAGAATCGCCCTGCCACTTCGCTCCAAAGCGCTCTTGATTCAAAGATCAGACGGGTCACGGATACAACTGAAATGAAGAGACACCTACCGCAACGTTCCTCCTAAAATCTCCCAATTCTCTACCCATCATCCCCGCAGAAGTATAAAAGTATAACAGAAGAATATAAAATCGAACGCTTTAAACATTGAGAATTTACATCTGAAAATTATCAAGAAAAAAGAAGCCCACCATGGTTCGTTATCTGAAAGAGGTGTGTCGAAGTCGTGGGCTCGTTGAAGGATTAAACTAAACACGTTTCCAGCGCCGGTACAAACGAGCTGACAGGAACGCGAGAAGCCAACGAACCCGAGCCTCGATCGGATTCACTACACAAGTCGGCGCGGCGATTTGATTCACGACCCGGTTGCACCTTTTCCAGCCAGCGCAGCGCGCCAGGAGGGTCCTTCCGCGCACAGGAGCGGAAAAGAAGCGTCAGCCGCCCACGCGACGGCGCTCGAACGGTTCGCGTACGAGAGGCTGCAACGGCGAAGAAGGAAGAGCCTGCGCCGGCCGGTCAACGTTCTGCTCCGCGCTGCGGTTTCCAAATACATTTAATATACGGCCACGTTCCACCCTCGCGTGTCGCCCGTGAAACGCGGGGGCCCGCGTTAAATCCGTTCCGTCCAGGCCGGCCGAGCCGCGCACTTTCGCGCGGAGTTTATTGCGCGGGGCGGGATAAATCGAAAGTAAATATATTAGCGGGCGATTTAAAATAAACGCGGAGAAACGGGCGACGTCGCGAGGGGACCGCGAGCGTAGGTATTCTCGGAGAACGTTGCGCATCCACGGCTCGTGGCAATTCGAGGCGACGACCCTCTTCAGTCTTCGAATTAAACGATCGCTTGATCGTATTTGTCAGGGGGCTCGATGGAAACGGCCCCTCCGATGCACGAGTCCGTGTTTCGCGAAGGAAACGCGGCTCCAAGGCGACCGGTCGCGGGAACCGGCTGACAGGTTGCCTGCGCGAGGGGTTACAGAGATCGGTACCCCTCTCATTATGGCGGGCGAAAATAGACGTAGTTATTTCGCCGCTAACTCGAAGTCGCGGTTCAAAGCATGCCTGCTATTTTTAGGCAAAACATAAAGCGTTACGTAAAAGTAGTCGGGGGATGTACCGACGTTCCGGGACATCGTTAGAGAAGAACCATTCCTTCTTTCTCCTCGCTGCGGGCTTCCGAGGTGGATGGGTGAATTCACTGGTCCAGAGGCTTTCGTGGATTGAGCGGCTTTCTGAATTGCGCGAGGTGCGTGAAGGGGCATTGTGTGCAGGAGTGGAGGAGGAAATGGGGGTGGGGGCGAGGTAATCGGTTCTGTTCATTTTATTCGTGGATCCAACGAATAGCTGAGTGATATTTTTGGGGATGGAAAGGTTACCAAATTGTGTTTGTTTGAGTGGAAAGAGGGTTTCAACCCTTCGTGGTCACACCTTTGTGAATTCAAAATGAATTTAGAGTTTAATGTTAAAATTTGAGGATTTGGGGAATTTTAACAGAAATAATGGTTTCTTTCCACAACTATTTTTTCAAGTATGAATTTCATCATATCAAAGTTACTCTTCCAGAAAAAGATTATTAGAGAATGATTGTACGAGTATTACGAATGTACAATTATCATTCAAAAGTTAAAGGCTTCAAAAATACGAAAATGGTATCTGAATAAAGAAATTCAAAAGAAATTAAAATCGACTTCAAAAAAATAACAAGTGAACGCACTAAAAAGTAAAAAATAATTTCTTCCCTTACTTAATCTACGACTCTCATATTTTTTAAATCGGCGCCTCACCATTTTCACTGTGTAAATCTGGCGCCGCTGAAAAAATATAAGAGTCGTAGATTAAATACGGGAAAAAATTATTTTGTACTTTTTAGTGCACTTTTA
This sequence comes from Andrena marginata, assembly GCA_963932335.1. Taxonomy (NCBI): domain Eukaryota; kingdom Metazoa; phylum Arthropoda; class Insecta; order Hymenoptera; family Andrenidae; genus Andrena; species Andrena marginata. The sequence continues at coordinate 47,712,350 of OZ010659.1, read as the reverse complement.
TTTTTTTTAAGTCGGTTTTAATTTATTTTTTTTTATTTTTAACTTTTTAGTTTAGATATATATATATATTGACAAAACATGCTGAGAAGATATGCTCCTCCTTTTTGAAGTCGGTTAAAAATGACGTTGTGGCCAATTTGCAATTATATGAATCTTTGATTTTCCAAATACCGTAAACTGGGGTGACTTTGCCCGCCCGGGGTGACATTGCCCACTTTTCGGAAAGACTTTATTTTATTTTATTGTGAAGTAATTAGAACATATGGTGCTTTGCAATCGATAGCAATAATTTCTCCAAGGGCAACCGCAAAAAAAATAGCGAATTCAATCATATGGTAATTTTTCAGTCAGAGTAAAAAAGTGGGCAATGTCACCCCGGCGGGTAAAGTCACCCCAGTTCACGGTAATGGTCCGAAGACGATTGGAAAAGGAGTTCTCCAATCGATCGCGACGTAAAGACAGCTCGGAATTCGTTCACCCGATAAGTATTAAACCGATCATCAAGCTGTTCCTCGGTGAATCAATCTCACGGTTTAACATCCCCCGCGCAGCCACTTTTACGGGCCCGTTTTAATAGCGCGAACGAGCTCCCCACCCAGCGATACTTTATTAAGCGGAACACGTGTCCCGTCGAGCGTTTGATTCGACGTTAACGTGAATCTCATCGGCGGTATCCTGAAAATAGAGCGCGTTAGCTTCAAACAGCCCGCCGGGGCCGAGTGCTATTTATTTACGGACGTTTTTATAAATGAAGTGCTAAACACCGGTGACGAGGCAGCGCGTCAGGTCGAATGATCGATAGAACATAACATGCCGCGGGGCTGATTCTTGTCACCCCAGAAGCAAAAAGCGAAGAGAAAAGAAACGAGGAAGAGAAAGAACGATAAGGACCATATCCATCATTCCGCGCTATCGAAGAATTATTAGCCCTCGCTTCCAAATGGGACAAATTTAAATGGAAAAGCGTACGGCTCGGGGGAGCGTGAAGGTGAGTGATCGTCGGTGCTAGCGAGGCACGGGGAACGGCCAGTGCAGGAGGAAAATACGGTAGAGACGAGGCTCGAGCGGGGGCTTCTCAGCTCGGGCCAACAAATCACGGGCGGCGCGGCGGGAGAGACGGCCATGCGAGATTTAGGGACGGGCACCGGGAGGATCAAAGTTGAGATTTCGGATGACAGATAGGGGTTACGAGGGGCAGAGCGCGCGAGATACGTCTATTCTGGATTCTGGCAACAATAATGCCTCCCAGGGACAGCGAGTGGATCGGTGCGTAACACGCGCGCATAGTACCGCGAGCAACTAATGACGCGCCTCGTACAAAGGCCGCCCGGTTCTAATTTCGTATTATCCTGCCGGTTGCCTAAAAATATATATGCGCGCGGGACGCGGGTACGTTCACTTTTTAACGAGGAAGCGGGAACGGGTCTTCGGTGTGTCGTGCTGTCCGTCAACGGGCGGTTATTCTTCGGGGAACAGGCGTGAACGATCACCGAGGTGGAGGATCTGTGATGGAGGAGACCGAGGTGCCTCCTAGATCTCCAGAATCGCCGGCGACCACACTGGCGGCCAAAAGAAACTTTAACATTCCCCTTTTTTTTCACACGACTGCGTGACAAACTTAATATTATAGTGGGATCCACGCGTTGTGTTGGTATCACTGGTTTATTTTGGCCAGCCTCTTAATAGATATATGTGACAGAAATTTGGAGATATAATTCTTTGTAATAAAATCACTTTATTTCTCTTAGTGTTCGCAGTTTAAACTCTCTCGTGATTATTATTGTAGGAAATTAAATGAATCAGTTGGGTTGTCTGGTATTCAATTTTTGAAAAAGGAAAGCTTGAAACTGTGAGGACTATAAGCAGATGGCTATAGCGTTCCATATAATTCGCTTTTTTTCTTGGGGCACTTGTTTAAACGGTAGAAATATGTGGGAATAAATTGGAGACTCTTCTGATTACTTCCTCCAGTAAATTCTAGCGGGCAATTAGAGGATAATAGGAGAGGAATCTTTTAATTATAATATTTGGTTCCACGAGATTATCTAGTTTTGGAATACTGAGAAAAGGGGTGAATGTCTTTGACTGCACGTTGACAGATACACGAGTTGCAGGTTTCCCTTGCGGTAGGTCTCTCGAAGGGAAGGAATTCTGGGAGCATTTATCTATGTAACGAGTAACAGCTCTGCAACCCTTAACTCTAAGAGACGGGTTTGCTTTGTACAAATATTTATTTTCACTGTGGGATAAGGAGAAAAATGTTGGTCAAATAAAGCTTACGTACGGTTAATAATCAAATTTGAGAATCCTATGTTTTTAGTTACCAGTTAAATTCTACACAACGTGCACAGTTCTCTAAGCACAATTCTTAATTCTCAAAGTTAGAATTTTCTTACAATCTACAGCAATCCGCTTCATCCACTAAACCCAAGGGACCCAATCAGTAAAGGTTTACTAATAAACCCGTTTTGAGTGAACCTGATTACAAGAAATAAGTAAAGCCTTAATGATTGGGTCCCCTGGGTTTAGTGGACAAAGTAAATTGTTGTAAACTGTAAAGTATACGAAAGTAAAAATTTTGAGGATGAAGGATCGTGGTGTTTATTGGTTAAGTGGGAAATTCTATCTTATGGGCTAAAAACATTGCAAAATTTAGGATCTTTTTTCAAGAAACTAGGATTTCGATTCATCTGAAGCTTGGACTATGTTTTTATGCATCCCTGAAGAAGTTGTAGTTTTTTTTAAATTCATTTTTAATAATAAATATAGGAGGTATGCATCACGCCGCGCAAAACTCGTCGTCCGCTGATGTGCATGATATTTATCTTCCAGGTAATCTACAACAGAAAAATGAAACGACGTTTTACTTTCTAAATACGTAGCTTCAATTTGATGAACCAGAATACAGCTAAGTTCTATACTTCTTTTGTTACATAAGAAAATTGGCGCAAAATTGGATAGCAAACATTAAATCTTCAGACCTTTCAGTTTGAAAACTCTCAACACTGTTCAATACATTTTTTTGTTTCTTGCTGGTTCATGAATTTCAAGCTACATATGTATAAAATAAAACGCCGTTTAATTTTTCTGGTTCAGATTAACTGGTAGATAAATATCAAGCACACCAACGGACGGCGAATTTTTGCACGGCGTGATGGTCGATCATGCATAACTACAATATTTATGGTTAAAAATTAATAAAAAAAAACCTGCAGCTTCTTCAAAGATGCGCCAAAACATGGTCCAAATTTCAATTGAATCGAATCGCTGGTTTCTTTAAAAAAAAATCCCAAAATTTTGCTATGTATTAGCCCAAAGAATAGGATTCCCCCCTTAAGGTTTGTTGAGTACAGGTTTGTCATCCCCCTTTAAACGGAGAAACCTGTATGACCCCAATTTCCCATCCAAAGGATCGAGCCTCTACCAACCCTAATTCCTCCATAGCCACGTTCGAATCATACAATTCCCAACCATCCCGCATGCTCCACCCCTTTTCATCCCCAGCATCCCAAGTGTCCATCGGCCATTCCCCGCCGCCCGTGTCGACAAGCGTGCACACGCTTGTGAACACGTTCAAAGACAACAACGGGTCTTTGGCTCAGCGTCTTGCGTCACAACGGCAACATTCTTTCCGGCAGGAAGTCTGGGACACGGAGTCAACGCGTCTGTCAAGCGAGCTGACAGCCGCGGATCAAGAACGATCGGACCGCGGCTCCAACCCTCCCCCCCCCACCCCCTCCTCGTTCCTGTCAGCTTTTCAGGGTTAACGGTAACACTGGCGGTCGCTTATATAAAAATCCAGAATGCGCCAAGCACCATCGGTGTCTAATTATAAAAGCGTCGCGGGAAAAGTCCGGTCCCCTCCTCCCTCCCTCTGTGCACGTTCGTTACCCGCTCCGCGCGTTTCTACGCGCGCTTCGCTCGTGTAACTCGCGGTTGCGGCTTGCTCTTAGGTGCTTACCACCTAAACTAAAAATACTAGTGGGGGTCCGATCAACGGCCAACTGGGCCAGTGAAGTAACCGTAGCTCAACGTCCCAAATATAGTCCGACATCTCTACGTAGCGGCTGCCGATAGTTGGCATCCGGCGACAAAACGTACAAGACCAGCGGAGAGTATAATAGCGGCTGTCACCACGATCCCCTAATGACATGCCTATCGTTGGAACACTCCCGCCGATCCCCCGTTCTGACGTCTAATTCTGGACACGATTTTCGTATTAACAGCAATTCAACGAGGAATCCCGAGCATTCCATTGAGCCTGACGAGTCCTATTTTAAGGACGCTCGGTGCGGTCGCCCGTTATCCAGCTTGGATGGGTTGTATCGTTTCTCGGGGGTAGAGGACCAAGGTCTCCGGTGACAGCTCGCTTTTGGGTTAACGCGTAATTGCACCACTCGGCTACTGTTTCTGTGGATTCCTTTGTGACTGAGCATTATCTAAATAAATAATTATTTAAATAACGTATCGAATGAAAGATCAATCGAGGTATCTTTATTCGAGGAGTGACGAATAAAATTTGTATCTTTCATTCGAACTCAAAATTTTCATTTAAATACATTTTGCCCATCTCTGCTTTATGACCACTTTGTCGCGGAATTATATTCGCGGATTAATTGAAGCCTCTTTGTGGGAAATAAATAAGGAAAGATACTGGGTTGGTAGATATTTTACTCTCTCTCTCTGATTCTCAGCTTGATTTATTCCTGCGAAAATTGTTTAAAATTAAAATTAAAAATCATTCTCTGAGGGATACACTGTGGTTCATAAATATTAGGACACTCACTCTTTTATTGAATTTATCGAACGATTCTACCTAATTTCACTACTTTAGTTGGTATTTTAACTTAAAAACAAATCTCACAGTTTGCGCAGATAAAGCAGGTGTGCTAATACTTGCGAGCTGCAGCGTACGTGCAGCCACCGAAACGCCCAGCATCCTTTAAGTCCGACCCATCGAACGTCTTAAAATAGTTTAAAACCGCCGCGGCCCCTGCATCGGCGCAAAGTTATCGAGTCGAAAAATCAATTTTACCGGCGGTATCTTTTCGACGACGTGTCCGGCTGCCAGAAACTTCATTTCGCGGCACCGCGGTGCCCGCACCAGCCGCTACTTCGCGGGCGAGCCCAGTGCCAAGTGTCGTACGCTAGCGTGCGCTTTGTTTTAATTCCATCCCCGACGACACGTGGAAGGGTTATAAATAAAAGGCGCGCGACTGTTTGCGCGCCGATATTGTCCGGCGACGACGATACCGAGAAAGTGATCGTGAACGTTCGCATCGTACGCCCCGGCGTCGACCGAAGTGTCAGCGGGCGTGACGGGACTCACTTCACCCCGAGGTATCGGTAAATCGTGCAAAGGGTTGCGACGAGGGAGGAAGTTGGGGTCAGCTCTCAAGGAAAATCCAATATAAATAACACACAGCATTTATATAGAATATATATATCCCTTTTTCTGGGTTACGAGCCTTTCGCTTCAATGTGCAACACTTTCAGGGACACTGACTTTCATGGGATATAAAAATGGCGACGACTGACGAACAAGCTGACCGCGAATTCCATTACTCTGTAATAATTAAAAATTTCCCCGCTTCCATAGAAGCTGATTTCTATAATTTCATCTTTACAATCTTCTTCAGAGACATAATTTTCCAACTTTCCACGGATCACGCGGTTTAACAGAGTTCGACAATTTCACGCGAAAGAGCGGGAAGACCGGAACCAGACGTGCCTGGTTTGCAGCCTGTCAACCGCCGCGTGACGTCCCTCGCGGAAGAAGCAACGAGGAAGCAAAACGGAAGATCAGGGGAAGAAGAAACCGCCGAGGAGCCAACGTAACCGCGGTTGGCGAGAAGTCAGCAATTACGCTTATAGAAATGCATAACGCCAGCCGCTTCCGCGAAGCGAAGATCATCCCACTTTAATTCCCCCGCGATCCTGTTAAAGCTTTCCTTCGATGTCTTCCGTTACGAAGCCGCGATGGCAAACAACTGGGTCCCAATATAAAAAGAAAGGAAGAAGAAAAGGGTGCTGGTAGGGTCTGCCGCAGCCTTTCGTTGCGCGTGCTTGCGCTTGGATGAAAGGCGCTGGGGAAGTCTATTTTTACGGTGTCTGTCTGTAATCAAGCACGTGGCAACTGGAGAAGGTCCATCCGCCCTTATCGGACCCATCCTCTACCCATTTTGCCCTATATAATTTACGATACACACATCCCTATGCCTCTTCTGCAGAGAGGCCAGTGCGCCAGGCTTCATAGGTGACGGAGGTGGCCAAGTTAAGCCTGGGCGGGCACTTTGAATAATAACAGGTCTTCACTGCACCACCAATTTATGGCACAATAGTGTACGGTTAATTCAATTATAGGTACGCCTGTTTCCCTTTTGTGGTGCAATGATTCAGCCAGATGCAGTTTTTAAAATCTTATCTTGATTAACTTACACGATTTATCTACAGTAGATAATTTTACAATTTATTTTTAAATAATTTAGAGATAAATTGTTTTATTGGCAGGATATTTAAATTTATTTAACTTTAAAAATTGTATTCAATTATTTTAGTTTAAAAAGATAGTTTATTAAAAATTACTGTAGATAAATCGTGTAAGTTAATCAGGGTAAGTTCTTAAAAACTGTATCAATTATCCGAATCTCGATTAACCGAACCGTCGATTATCCGAACCATTGCTGCATTATCGCCACCACTTCTTCGAACCAATGTAGCGGTACCATTTTTATCGATTCATTTGTGCGTAATATACATTACATTTCAAATTACAGCAGTAGTACTCTTGTACTTAATAAGTAATTGTAGGTGTAATTCCTATAATTATAAACTGGGTAAGTACATGCATGCTTCGTTCTCCGAATTGTTCGAATATCCGAATAATTCGGATTTCCGAACCACCTCGGTCTCGAACATTTCGGATAATTGACACGCTACTGTATGTAGGTCGCGGTAGATTTTTTTAAAATTTATTCGTGTTTCTAATAAGACGATTACTTTCCCATCGGCAAAACGGTTTAATCGAGCGATACTCGAGCGCGTTGCACATATTCGCGCGACAAGAAGATGTTGAATAGAAGGACACTCTCTCACTTACGCATTAAACCACTAAAAGGAAAGAAAGAGACAGTTCAGTAGATACTAAGCGCGCGCGTGTAGAGTCCTGCGGATATTTCGCTTTGCTAGACTTTTTCGTCGAAAGGCAGGCCAGTGTCGATTCGATTATTTTATCGAGTCGAGGAGCAGTTGCGGACATCGAGTAGACATCGATTAAGCTGCCGATGGACAAGGAGTTGATAGGATGCGGCGGGGCTTATGGAGGTGGCGGGCTCGTACGATCGTGCCTCGAGATGTGGAGCAAAATTCGTTGGCAGAGGTTCACGATAGGCCGAAAGCTTGCGGCGTTGTGCGAGCAAACGACAGGTATTGTCCGCGGTCTTAAATTATTCAACGTTCCCTGCCACCGGCGGGAATCTTTGGCAGGTTCCGAGCAACGCGACGTCGAGGAAACGCAGAAAACTCTCATCTATCATGTCGAAACGCGTTACGCGAAAATAGTCGCAAGGATACACCGAGGTCGGGCTTGGCGAGCGTGGATGTGGACGACGTCAAGGGTGCCGCGGGTTTATCGGGAGGCATACACGAGCCGCGGAACCACGCCACCATAATGGACAGTGTATTAGCTCGGCGCAAAGGTTCCTTCGCTTTATTCGGCCCAAGTCTTTATCCAAAGTGAAAATGTGTTACAAGTGCTTTTAATCGAAGTATGCCCTTCCCTTGGCTATCTATCACCCTTTGCCATGTTTCTGGTAAAGGTCGCATCATATAACAGTGAGCGAACGAACTTCTGCACCGCCCTTAAATGTATAACGTGTACCATGAGGGATGATTAAGTCTTATTTTAATTACAGTGAGCAGAAGCTCGCTGGGTGTCTTTTCGCCACCCCTTAGAAAAATTCTATATTCTCGACCTATTTATTCGCGTAGAATCGCCACCCTGTATAATGTACGAAGCGTCGGAAACAGAGACTTCCTTGTCAGAGCTGGCATTCTTTTATGCGCTAATTTTGAATATTTACCGCAAATGTACTTTCAATGAAAATCGGTATTAGCTCGGTGAGTGATGTCGAACTGTTAGTGTAAATCTAGGCTACCTAAGGGGAATGCTGCCCTGCTTAGTGAAACTGTCCTATCTGGCATGTTTTCATTTCCTGAGATATGTTGAGATATTTGAAGTTCTGCACGTCTGTTACCTTTTAAATAAAGTTAGAAAACTCTAAGTGCTTCTCGAAGATTTATAAACAGTTTAATGTATTTAACCTAACTTCTTTCCAAATGATTAAAATATCCTATCTAAAACAATTAATTAATTGGTACGTTAATATTACAATACCTAACGGTAGACCTATTACAAAAAATTATATTAGGCTGTTACGAAATAATGACAACATGTTTTAATTTGAACGAAGGAAAATAAGGACGGTACCTACAATGTAAATGATAAAACTTCAGTTTTCTTGGTTGCTTCAAAATGCTAGATAGGACAGTTTAATTAAAGAGGGCAGAATATGTGTGAGCTGTAAAATGTGGAATCAGGGATTTAGGAATGGTGTGCAAATAGATTGAGCTGCGGCATGTTGAGCGATCAGTCGAGGATAGTACCGTTCATGTGCACATAGGGTAATTAATTACTAGAGACTACGCCCAGTAGGTATCTTCACGAGGAAACTCATAAAAATTTGTTTTTTGACGAAGCGAGCCGATGCCCGTTTGAGCAAGATGAATGTGCTGAGAAGTATTTATAATTCCACGTAACAGTAAAAGTTTGAATTATTTTCGTGCTCTTTCCTGATCGAAGAAGACGCGGCACTCTACAGAACGTTTAAATATCCCGGTCGCACACGCGCAGGTTTATTACGTGACATCCGGGCGACAAAATAATCTCGAAGCGATAAAGCGTGGCTGAACTTGAAACGGTGCGATGCGGGAGAGAAATCGAGCTCCATCGATTCGATCCGTCACTGCTTCGCGATCTATTCTCTAAGAGCAACGTCACTCCGGTGGTCACTGACGTCTCAACATTTCTTTCCCGAGAGAATCGTGACGTCGCGATACATCCTTGAAAGAGGCGCTATTATGGCCGGTCAAGCCTACGCTCTAGGCCAGGGGCTAGGCTAGGCTATTTCCGCTATTCAGCTTATGGACAAAAATAGTCCTAGAGAGCTTTCGACTAAGAAGTCGCTGGGACCTCTTGCGCCCCGCTCCGCTGCAGAGAAAGATCATTTCCATACATCCGCCAGCTTGTGTAGCGGCAGCTCTTTAAATTTACTACGCTCATCCCTCTTCCTTTACGTAACCCCCTGGGGGCCACTTCTGCGCGATAGGTATTCCCACCAAATACTTCCACCTATGATTCTCAAGAAAAGAATCGCGCGGCGATACTAATGCTGCGCCTGGCGTCGGCGTGTTCTCGCGCCGAGGAGTTTGTACTCGGTGCACGATTTCCGAGCGACTCCACGCTCATATTTTCTGCGAGTACCGAAGGTAGCGCACGAGTGTCCCTGAAGGTTAAGCAAAACTCAGAGTTGGGTATTATCCGCATAATTTTTTATTAATTTAATAAGGATTTAAGAACAATTTAATTTAGTAAAGATTTTTTATTAATAAAAATTTAAGAAAAATTTAATTTAATAAAGATTTTTAATTAATACAAATTTATTCGAATTTTATTGTTTAATAAAAATTTATTCGAATTTTATTGTTTAATACAAATTTATTCGAATATTATTGTTTAATACAAATTTATTCGAATTTTATTGTTTAATACAAATTTATTCGAATATTATTGTTTAATACAAATTTATTCTAATTTTATTGTTTAATAGAAATTTATTCGAATTTTATTGTTTAATACAAATTTATTCGAATTTTATTGTTTAATACAAATTTATTCGAATTTTATTGTTTAATACAAATTTATTCGAATTTTATTGTTTAATACAAATTTATTCGAATTTTATTGTTTAATAAAAATTTATTCGAATTTTATTGTTTAATACAAATTTATTCGAATATTATTGTTTAATACAAATTTATTCGAATTTTATTGTTTAATACAAATTTATTAGAATATTATTGTTTAATACAAATTTATTCTAATTTTATTGTTTAATACAAATTTATTCGAATTTTATTGTTTAATAAAAATTTATTCGAATTTTATTGTTTAATACAAATTTATTCGAATTTTATTGTTTAATACAAATTTATTCGAATTTTATTGTTTAATACAAATTTATTCGAATTTTATTGTTTAATACAAATTTATTCGAATTTTATTGTTTAATACAAATTTATTCGAATTTTATTGTTTAATAAAAATTTATTCGAATTTTATTCGTCAATAACAATAATGTTATGGTCCTGGAAAAAAAATTAAAAGTGGAATTGGAAAAGAACCACATAATACCAGAAACACAAGCAGGATTCAGGAGTGGTAGGTGGGCAATAGATAACATTTTTATTCTGATCTATGTAGCCAACAGAGAAATACAGAAGAAAAGGGGAAAGCTGTATACCTACCTTTTTGCAGACCCAAGCGCTGCATTTGACAATGTGTATTAAAGTAAAACTTCAAAACATTATGGAATAAAAAATTTTTAAAAATAATTCAAACCGACTTCTAAAACATAAATATGCTCTGAAAAGTAAAAAATAATTTTTTCCCTTATTTAATCTACGATCATCAATTCTTTTATGTCGGTGCCTCATCACTTGCAGTGTGTAAATTTGGCACAGACTTAAAAATATTGATAGTCGTAGATTAAGTAAAGGAAAAAATCATTTTTACTTTTTAGAGCATTTTTATGTTTTAGAAGTAGGTTTTAATTTTTTTTAAATTTTTATTTTCTATTTTCTAGTTATTTAAGTTACATAACTACATTTATTTAAAAAAAATATGAGTGGGTCTACAAAAAGAGCTGCTCGTAAAAAAGAACCGTTTAATAGAAATAGAAGATTCCAAAAAGAAGCGACCTGAAGAAGTAAGAATAAGGATGTCTGAAATTCGTTATATGGGGTTTACAACTCAACACACGGAAATACTGAATAAGAATAAAATAGTATAAGAATGCTGGTGGGAAATAGGCGCGAAGCAAGAAGAGAAAAGTCGAAATGGGAGAAAATGAGAGACTCATACTATAGGCAAAAAGTGATGGATATCTAAGAAATGGAAATAGAAAGAAGGAGCGGAAGAGAGTTTGCTGAGGAACTATCGCAAAGGGACAGGGCAAAGCAGGTTCAATGGCAATACGACAGAATACTAGGAGGTAGATACAACGTTCAATACACAGAAATTAGAGATAACCAGAGAGCAAATTACATAAACGGAGACTACAGAGGAAGAGACCAAAGCATGATCGTAACGTTCGGATGAGGGAACGAAGAGCGAGGGAGCAAGTATTCGAAGGAAGAAAAAGAGACAATATGCAGAGTATGTGAAGGAGCTAGACTCTAGCCGCTAGAAAGACGCTGGGTTATATGCTATATGACTGTAAGGAGTTGAAAAGAAAAAATTCAATGATAAGAGGGATACTAAAGGGAGAAGAAGAAAAAGCGGAGTGGCTGCGTATGGTTCTGAAAAATGGAGAAGGAAAGAAGCCCAAGATGAAGGAAAAAGTCAAAACGAAAGCACCAATCTTGAGTTAACAGTTCCAGAAACACTTACACACACAGCACATGTAGGACGCAACGCAAAAAATAAACCTATTTACTATTAATTGTATAAATTTTTATTAAATATAGTTTTATTTTATATTTTATTTTATTACATTTTTATTAGATACATCACTTTTCAAATTAAATTTCATTAATTCTATAAATTTTTATTAAATTTCATTAATTCTATAAATTTTTATTAAATTTCATTAATTCTATAAATGTTTATTAAATTTCATTAATTCTATAAATTTTTATTAAATTTCATTAATTCTATAAATGTTTATTAAATTTCATTAATTCTATAAATTTTTATTAAATTTCATTAATTCTATAAATGTTTATTAAATTTCATTAATTCTATAAATTTTTATCAAATTTCATTAATTCTATAAATTTTTATTAAATTTCATTAATTCTATAAATTTTTATTAAATTTCATTAATTCTATAAATTTTTATTAAATTTCATTAATTCTATAAATTTTTATCAAATTTCATTCATTCTATCAATTTTTACTAAATTTCATTAATTCTATAAATTTTTATTAAATTTCATTAATTCTATAATTTTTTATTAAATTTCATTAATTCTATAAATGTTTATTAAATTTCATTAATTCTATAAATTTTTATCAAATTTCATTAATTCTATAAATTTTTACTAAATTTCATTAATCCTATAAATTTGTATTAAATTTTATTAATTTAATAATTTTTTTAATTATTTTATTTTTTCAAATAATCCTCAACTTTGACAGAACTCGAGGCCCGATCAACTCATAGTGGCATTTATCAGAACGCTTCACCGGTCGAAGTGCATATCAACAGTCTCGTGTAAGTTCCTCTGGAAGGATCATGCGTGTCCCTGGCGCGGCACAAGAAAAGTGGAGGGACGGGAAAGGACGCTAGAAAAGAATGATGTCGCAATCACGAGGCTTAATTATGCCCCGTGTCCCTGCGGGGACCCGAGCCGTTTACCATTATTTCAGTAATTGGTACAAGCAATTAATCTCGCTGCACCCACGTAATCGCGTTACTCTCTGTCATTGGGTAGCAAGCGCGCGTTTCTTCTCGCTGAAAACAGCTATTTCCACTGTCGGCGATGCGCGACAGGTGCTAGCCCATGCCAGCGGGCTAGAGGAGCCCGCGCCGTGGGATAACGACAATTCTCGGGCACCGGTTTCGAAATCCAAACGAAAACCCCGAGGTATTTTCAATCGTCTTCTTTGCTTGCCAGTACCTTCGGCTGCCCATCGAGCGATCCCTCGTCCTGGCCGCGCCGATAGGTGAAGGCGACCGAGCAATCGTTCCTCGGCATATTTCTCACGACCTTTTACTGCTCTACTCGGTTAACGAAACAGTCTTTCCTATCAACCGATGCTTGATTGTCAATTCTCAAGGAATTGAGAACGTGCCGCTACTTTTTACGGAGCCCACTTTGGTTCGTTTGATTCTGACAGTCGTCCAGTTCCTTGTTCTAAATGGCGATTGCTTAGAAAACGCAATACTTGAAATCCACTCGCAATCCTGTTAGACGTTATTCAATTTCAACGTCGATGCGCATCGTTAATGCTTCAGACGAGTTATTAGGTGGCACATCGCGACCATTGATCATCGACGACTGTCTGCTGCCATCTTGGGCTTAGGAAACCTTGCATGTGTGCAAGGTGATTTGGAAATAGCTGGGCAATGTTTGAGGGCGCGTTGTGTATTGAAACGGTTCCTTTTTTAATTAGGAATGTCACAGACGGGCTCGTTGATTAAAGGAGTTGTTGGAAATGATTCTTTCCTGTTGAAGTGGTTACACCAACCTGGACCGACATTCTCTGTAAACGCTCCCGGATGCAGAAAATATTTTGGGGCCACAAACAATTTCTTAATGATAAAAAAGTAAAGAAAATGAAAGTTAAAAAATGAAAGAAATAAACAAATCACTAATAATATTAGGTTATTATATTATAGTAGAAATTGTATATTAATTTTTTTGACAGTCTTCCCATACTATGGTGTGTGTACCACTCCACAATTATTTTGGTGTATTCGTAGTATTGCCAGTTCTGTGTTTATTAAATTAATTTGAATCAAATAAAAATTTGTCCTTCTCATTTGTGTTTTTATTTTCTCTTTTCTCCAGGGGCTTGGCTGACAATAATGTGTCGGTGAATTTTCCCAGCTTTAAAATGATCCTCATCCGTCAGTGTATTACCACAAAAATTTCAAATGTCGTACAAATCTTTTCCTGTTAATCTTATCAGACAGTCCACTAAGGAAATCTCTAACGCCACCAAAACACAAATTACGCGAGAAAGATTGCACCCGAATATCTCGTGAATCCGCACGCGCATCTCATAAATTTCACCTCATCCTCGAGAAGTACTCAGTCCTCATTTCAGCTCACACACGCGAACAGTTTGACAACTCACCCGTGTTCTCTGCCGCGTTGTTGTCAATCCACTGTCTACGTAAAATATCAATCAAACCTGCATACTTGACCGTACCACAGTCTTCGCTTCGCCTATATACATTCAACTTAATGTCAAGAGATGAGAAACGACGTTCCCTCCAAAATTAAGAAAGTAAAAACTGTGGCTGGGTCAAAGGAGACCCAAGTACCCCAGCAGGGTTCTCGGGAAGTGACCATTTTCTACGGTCACGTTTGCACGACCTTTCACCGTCCTTCAGGTGAGCGGAGCACGGTGCCGAGATTCGACCACCTATTTCTGCGCCACCCTGTACAGACGCGTGGCGGTAAATCAGAAAATAGTGAATTTGGTTAACCCAGTTCCATAGACCTCGTTCCCAGAGCGCACGACCTTTACATCTGTTGGTCGGTCTCTAGCCGAGATAGAAGAGGGATCCACCTCAAAAGCTCCTCCACCTGCCACCGGACACCAGTGTGACCAGGCTGACCGTCCGGCAGCACGCCCACACGAATTGCTACTGCGTTATTTCGAGTGTTTTAGCCTTGGGTGGCGGCCAGAGAAAACTTTTGAAATATCGGGGAACGCTTGGGCCTCTCTTTCTCGGGCACGCCGGGACGGTATTCGAGATAAGTACAGAGTAGCACAATGTGTCCACGACGTAGATACAACGAGCCCGCGATGAGGGGCAGATTACCGAGACGCGCACAGGGTGTCCAGTACCACAAAGACGGGACCCAGAGATGGGAGCTGCGCGTAGGAATAGGTCGGAACGCTGGGGTAAATATTTTTTTTTCCAGGGAGCCTCGCTTTCGGGGAAAACAACTTTGAGAGATCGCCGTGTGCACGTGTACTTGACCAAGAAACTGTTAAGGAAAGCTGGATATATAAACCACTGGTCGGGGGGTTTATTTTTCTGCAATGTCATTATTTACGTCTCATTTACTATTTCACTGTCTATTATTCCACTATATTTTACAATTATTTGAATTGCGAACACGTGGGTGTGTTTCGCGATTGGTAGCAAGCGGAGGCGAGGCTTTGATCGAGAAGCCAATCAGTTCGTTTCGTCTTAAGGGGCCATGCCTAGCTGCCAGGCGTGATATTCGGGAATTATTTGTGGAAAATCTAATGTATATTTTTTACAACTATTTGCTTATTTTCGAAGTACATATATTCAGCAACTCTCAGTAATTCTGTTATAGAAAAGTATTAAGAAATGAACGAATAACAGCCACTCTCCCGGAAGCTTTTTTTTGCGGTGAGCACGATTTCTCGGAGCAGGATCATCTGAAATCGAAAAGTGAAGAAGATTCTGTTAGTATATAAGATTATCTAGTTCGTGAACGAAGGATTTTCGTTTTTAATGAAAACTCTATTTTTTATTCACGAAAAACGAATAATTCAGACATCGAACAATCATGATTTTGCGTTAAACGGTCGCCATTTTGTCTGAAATCATTTTTTTTAAAAATCCTGGCCCAAAAATGGTAAAAAAAAATTCTTAATATTTTCTATAACAAAATTACTGAGAGTTGCTGAATTTATGTACTTTTAAAATAAGCAAATAGTTGTAAAAAATATACATTAGATTTTCCACAAATAATTCCCAAAAATCACGCCTGCCAACTAGGCATGACCTCTTAATTTCTCTTGCTTTGAATTACGTGTTAAATTTTGAAAAGGTGAGCGAAGGAATGAAGCATATGCACACTGAGCAATTTTCTTATGGATCTTTTCAGTCGAAAATGAAACTTACTGTGATATATATTTATTGCACTGCTACTTTTAGCGCACCCTGTATGCTGTAACACCTATTAGCTAGATGTCCATCATCGTCACCACCTTACTCGCGCATAATTACCGCTGCACGAGTAATTTCTTCCTGTTTCTGTCTCCGGTAATCATTTCTCACAGTCACGTTACTTGAACGCGAGACACGCGCAACCACTCTCCCCTCTGAAGGGGTTAAAACCCCCTCTATATCACAATGAATCTATGACACGGTTCATTTCATCTGTGACACAGATTTTGCAATATTGCGTCTATACTTACTCCTTTATTTTGGTTCCACGAGCGTGGACACGTTGTTACGGGCGTGCCTCTTTTATCGTAAATCAGTAGCCATTGAATTAACGCTGTTGTTCTGAGATCACAAAACGCTCACTTGCCAAGATTACAACGAAGTTGTAGTGCCTTCTGTTGCGCGCCACGCGCAGCTTTTCGCTTGACAACGTAATGGTACATTTCTACTGTCGGGAGCTCTTACGGGATTACGTTCGAGCATTCGTTAAGGTTGAAATTCAATATAACGCAAATTGAATATAACGGTACGGTAGATCGATGCTAGCCGCTAGAAAGTTCTTTAACCTTTTCTGTGTCCCGCTGTTCTACGTGACTTCATGTCCAATATTAGAATTATCTATTCACCGGTGGCATGTTCGCAACTGAATTTCAAGCGCGACATCGCAGACCGAACTACTGACGCATGCCTGACCACGTACTGAGCGGTTCCACTTGCACCTTCTATGGAGGAAGGCAATGAGGGGCCTCGACCTTGGATAGGAAAAGAATTACCATTTTATTTTCGTTAAACTTCAACTGAAATTCAATACTTCTTTTAATTACCAGTGTAAACAGTGCGCATTCTTTAATTAAAAATCTTTGTACACTTTCAATGGTGTATTGCCATGCGATCCGTTGAAAAATGGTAAGAAACTTAGGTGTATATTTGAACAAATATATTTCTACTTAAAAGATCGAGATAGCCAGTACGATCTTTAATGCACCCACACAGGGAAAGTGGATTTTGTCATGCCACCCCCATTCTACGCACAGCTCCTGACAAACAGAACCTTCGTATCTACATCGTCTCAGGGACGTTAACTTTTCGCCCTCAGGATTTCACACAGACTTTCTATACGTCCTTCAGAAACACTGGCACCGTTAATTCCCTCCATTAACAAATAAAATATAATCATTACAACTCAACTATATAAACCGAACGTGGGGCGCGCGTTCGAGGAACGGGGTTAACACTTAATCGCCGGGTGTTCCACTGAAAACAGTTGCTACCTCCTTCAGCGGAAGGATTGCCTTAAACTTATCGACGTGTACGAAAACGTTCAACGATCATAGGACTCCGTAGTTATTCTATCTACCAAACCCCGAAGCGCAGACCGTGGCCCACGACCCGTGAAAAATCACCGAGGCTGAAAATACCATGGATTCCACGAGCCGTCGTTAAAGCGTTAAAACCCGATCCCGCGTCTTGCGATCGTCAGCCAGCGTCCCAACGCGCGGCGCGAGAGCCCGGCAAGAAAGTGCCGGGGCGGGAGATTTTCGCGGATGCCGACGTCACGGTGGGCCATTTGGCACGGCGGTTGCGGTGACGCGGTCGACGAAAGGCGGCGGATAAAAAGAATATGACGGACGGGCGACGCCGTGACGATCGACGTGTCGCGGTGGCAGGGATAATTGGATTTTTCAGGGAGCGCGGCTTTGGCAGCGGGGAACGCTTCCGCGGGCGAAAACTAGCCCCGGCACGTGGGGCCTCTCGGACGAGAAATAATAATAACAGCTCTCGCAAAGATTCCACTCTAGGATTTCGATCTGAAATTTAAATAGATCTCGCCGACCGGCGTTGCGCGCGGAGGGACGTGGCCGCAAGGAGGAGATACTGGCGGGGAATCTGCGCTCATCCGACGGTAGGTTTGCTTTTCTCTGTCCTCCCCTGTTTCTTTACCTTCCTTCTTTACAATCTATATTTCTCCCGCTTTCTCCCGTCTCTCACGCGAGCAGCCACGAAAGTTCTGTTACAGCGATCGCCACCGGAAAGAATGAAACGACCACTGTGTTTCGTCATCATGGCGCCGTCGCGTCACAGCTGAGGCGGCGCGGGCTTCTCGCGCCCCCGCGCTCTAGATCGCACAGGCCGAATGCAAGTACGAGAGATGGTAGCGTCCTAACACTGCTACCTGACTAGGAGAGCTGCACGGATTTCTTAAATATGCGATGTATCATCCAGGCGACCATCCCACCAGAAAGGACGACCCCGCTCCTGTAATCAAAAACGATTAGTCTCGAATCGATCGGAAGCCGTGGCGTAGCTCGCTAATTGCTTGGCTGTGGGATCGTTCGGTGGTTCGAGTTTGCGGCGTGGTGTAGGTATCTGGATGCTGGAAGCTGGATGGAACTCTGGAGAGTGATTGCGAGGATGCTGGATGAGTCACTGACTGCCTCATGACGTTACTTTGCTGCAATTGCAGACTCACTTAAAGTGGAAGCTTCCCGTCTCTTCCACGCGAACCGATTCAGTTATTCCACGTATAAAAGTGTTTCCTACACCTCCAATCTTTACCGAGTATATATTAGAAGATTTAACGCGTTGTATCTAAGAAAATGCTATTACACCTTGCACGGGTGGCGTTCTAGCCACGGAGGAGGTAGCGCAAATCGTTCCAGCTCCTTCACCAAGCCTCCTCCACTGTCAACCATAATACAGGCACGACCGAACCGAATCAACTACCCCGCGCACGAGCGATTAGGTAATAACGAGTTTCGCAAGGGTTTCAGGGAACGTCGAAGAGGAGAGATCGAAATCGGGGCATCCCGAGCGTTTTTGCGTTCGTTATTGGGTAACGCGATGGGTGCCACGTAGCTAGGTGGCTTCGCAACAATTGGCACCGCGATCGCCACTTATGCATCTACGGCAATCTTCGTGCTAATTAGAGATTCTGCGGGCCGAGGCCCGCTGAGAACGTCCATTAATTCGTTTGACGCAACGGTCGGTTCGCCTCGTTCACTAATACCAGGGGAAGAGGATCGAATTGGGCGCGGCGCTTGGATCACGCTTACGTCACGGATGCAGAACGTTACCGAATTTAGTGCATACGTGCGCACGCACCGAAGATGCCACTGAAAACCGACAGCGGAACGTCCCGCGCCGCTAATCGCGAAACGACACCGTCCTCGAGGTCGCGGAACGGCGTTCCACCACGGGAATAATTATTATCGGCCGCACCGACCGCGTAATTTTGGGATCGCGCGATAACGCAGTAAATTAGGCGGCGATAAATGTCGCGGGACGTTAAATCACCCGTAACGACGCTCGTGCACTTGCGCGGGACGCGATTCAATTTTGCACCGAGACTATGCTGGCAGGAAATCCTTGCCCTGCAATTTTCTTATTTCTTATGAGAAGGGAGACAGTCTTGTAAATGATCCAGATTAAATTGTATGGAGATGGACGGATAGGAGTGGCTGACTATTTACCTACTGTAGCTACTTCTTAATCACGGGGTGCGTTAAATTGTGCGTAAGTATATGCTAATCCATAGATATGAAAGGAAGGATAACATTTATCCTCTGTCCGCAGTGGAATCTTACATTGAAACGAATTGAGAAAACAAGCAAACTTCCCATCTGCTCTTAGGTATCTACTTAGTAGGATTCCGCAGTGACTGTTAATCACCGCACGCACTAGCTGGGTGCTTGGATAATTTATTTTTTACTTCTCAATCTGCACGGGTATTCGGGAGATTCTCAAATGCAGGGCCCGATTTAGGAGGGCGCAAACAGGGCAAAATTGGTAATTGGTGAAGATTAATTTTTTTTTTTATAAAATAAAAGGCTGTTGTTATTCCACAAATTCTTACAAAAAATTCATTCACCGTCAAAGATTATGTTTTAAAATAACTATTTATAATTAAATATAATGGGCGGCAAAATTATTTTTGGAACTGCGATCGGGCCCTGCTCAAATGTAATTTACTTCGAAAACGAGGCCCCGTATGAAAGAAGTTATTATACAATTCCCATTGACTTTTCGCTATGAAACCACCCTGCCCGCAATTCCACTATTCTATTACCACTGTACTCTACGCGATCGTCCGAAACTTCCCACACTTCTTTCTCTCCATAAGTAACAAGAGTACGAAAGGTGCAATCGAGTATAATAGCTGCCGCGATGCCGCGATAAATAGAAATAATATCCTCGTGAAATTATATCACTAAACAGGTTGAAACTTTCCCACATTGTATCTAGGAAGCAGAGAAGGAAATGTTCGTGCACATACCACAGAATGATTTTATTAGGAGGAGCGTGCCTGATGGGGCTGTACCGCGCCACTTGTAAATCCGGGTTGTCCTTGAAGTGATTCAATATGTCCAGCGCACTGCAACAGAATTTTTAAAGCGACCATGATTATAACACGTCGGGTAAAAATAATTTCCTATCGATTACGTTGAGCAACGCGCCGGTCTGTGCCGTTGTTTAAACCGCGACGCAAAGTAGAGGATTAATAAAGTGAACAAATGAATCCTCCTGCAATCATCCCCCTCCCTCTCCATATTCTCTTAATATCCTCAAGCCGCAAGATTCCACGAAGCAATGAAGCTCTTCGCCCCTTTTTAAATCATTAAACAGCGATACACTTTTGGGAATACATTTTACAAGCCTCGTACAGCGAGTTCTTCCCTGCAGGGAAGGTTCGCACGCGTTCAATTTGCATAAATCGTGGGCCCGGTATGCGCCAGCTCCGATACAAAAGTTCGTTGGTAGAAACGATACAGAGGGTTTGGAGGAATGCCAGTGGCGAGGAAAATCTGACGCTTATAATATATGAACGTCGGTAGGTAGGCCGAGTGAATTGTGCAGGGGGGAGTGCCGAGAGTAAAAGAGAATGCATCACGCTCGTGAAAACGCATACTTGATAGCGGGACACCGGATAATTCATTTTGATCTAATTCGGGAATGATGAAGTCAGCTGATCCGCGTGACGAGGCTGACCGGTTCCCTTTGTGTTCTTAACGAAAGATATTGTTACGGCCTGGATCGGCGTTCCCGACCACCCAGCCTCCACAGTGGCGCATTGAGCCAGGCGTAAGGTTTTCAGATAGCAAAACGAAAGGGAAGCTTGAATCTCTGAGGAAGTACGGGGCCAGTGGCGCACTGAGGATTTAATCTTGAGCGGAGCCGAGTTGAACCGGTAAAAATATTTTTATTTAATGCGAATTCAATAATATTTATTAGATGATTATGAGAATTTATTTAAAAAATTATATCCAGTTTTCTCTTCGTTTTACAAAGCCACTTCTTTGAGGGGTGTCAGGGCTTCTCTAGTCCCACCGTTGTGTATGACAATTAGTATTAAGTGTTTGCTTTCTCATTTTGTGGAGCAATTTGCGAAGTGCGTGAAATGGTGAAGCACCAATTTCTTGGGGGGTGCTATTAGTGGCAAGTAGTTAAGCAGTTAATGGAGAGATAAACGCCAAGGCGTGATGAAACTTGCGCCGTGGGGTGCGATGATCTCTACCAAAAGGTACTGTTAGATTTTAGTGCATCACTTTCGAAGCCTGAAAGCTTTCATCGCGCAGGTCCCGTGTGTAGTACTTTCACGCATAGAAAATGGTACTGGAACTTCGAAATTTCGACATTATTCAATGGCTACTGGAGTTAAAATGATTAATACGTACTATGAAATCCTTCAGTCTGAATTTTATGAAGTAATTTCGATGATTCTGAACGAAGCGATGCGAAGTACGTTGAAGATTGGTGGTTCGTTAATATCTCGGGAGGAATATTAGTGCTAAGTAGTTAATGGAACAATAAACGGCGGGCGCGATGTTTAAACAGTGGGGGTTGCAACGATATTCCAGACCCAATGGTTCTTATGTAAGTGCTCATTGTTTCGACAGCCCGTCGAATGGAAAGTAAACGGGATTTAATGGATTCGCTTGAATCCCCGATATTTAACTGACGGCCGTTTGTGATTTCAAGCTGTCTGAATTAGGAAAACGCAATCGATTGTTCGATTCGAGTTTCCTTCAGGAAATAAACCGCGCTGCGAGTTTAACTCGAGTTTGACTAAGATTAATTTCTATTCGTAAGCCACACTTTTCTTGTGTCCTTTTAGTCATCCACAGGCTTATTGTTATATAAATCATTTCCTGTTTCATAACGACTTGCTCATTGATAAATTGAGTAGAGTCGAAGGAACCATCAATGAAAAAAGAATACATTCGTGATTCGCATCTTCCGCCATAAAACGAAAGATATATTAATTACACTAATGGTTTGTATGCTCTCAAGCGCAAAACCTGCATATCTGTTAAAAAATGAACAGCTAGAAACTCTGTTCGCTGCGAGAGAATTTTGATAGAGTGAAAGCAGATATTAATCTTGATTTCTTCATCGTTATTTTCAAGAGAAGATAAATGCTTTCTCTCCTAAAGCGTATATCAAACAGCTTTTGTGTGTAACAATAACAATTATACGGGCAAAAGAATCCAGTTTATGCTAAAGGTTTATGTAAGAACCCCAATGGTCTAAATAATCTTCAAAGGATCTAAGGCCATTCACCTTTCCCCGCCGATATATTTATAGCGTTCCCGGTGATGCCCCAGTGACAACATGTACGATTATAATTAATCTGTTTCTCCGTAATGCTATATCGAGCTCGTCAAATTCGAAGGGAAAAAAGAATGCGCACCCTTCGCCACTTTACACGCGCGTACTTCAACGTCGAAATAGACGAGGCTTCTGCCATTAAGCGGAGGAAGTAATGCACCCTGGTGTGTAATCGACTTAGACGATATCTTCCCCGAATATCAGCGCGTGGACCAACCGGAGCGAAATTTGGCAAAACGAAAATGCAGGTTACGTCGTATAAAATCACGTGCACCGATATTACACTTTGTAAGTGCAATGATGAGTATACGCGGTTGCCCTTGGATAAGATCCAAAATAGTTCCGCCACCTTACTCCGAGGCAGCTTCATACTAAAATACCAACTGCGTACTTAATACCTAATTATATTTGCCCGATGCGTGAAGTAAAATATAACGGATAAATAAAACGATTCCTGAGCTACTCGCCGGACGTACCAGTCCGAGGGCTGTCGAAACTTTCAATATGTTACTAGTCGGGTAAGAGACTCGTCGCGGCCAGCCATTTCCCTTTAATCTCACCATTGTTTTGTTAACCTGGATACCGGCGATGTGCGAAACGCGAAATATGAGTTTCTGTGAGCCTGGTTCGCGTCAGTTTGACGGGCTGCAGCGGCGATATTCGTGCCTGACGACAACCGAGTTTAAATATGTCTCACTCTGATCGAGTTAACTGCTTACAAGTAGTTACGCACCGTTCCTCTCTAAACCACCAATCTCCCCAGAAGTTCGCTCTGTAAACACTTGGATTCATTTGTAGTTTAATTTCAATTTTGCAACTTATTTAAAAGGTATTCGATACGAAGCCGATCGAACGAAATGTTTCACTGACCTTTTGTGATTCGCTACGGCTACCAGGACGCGTTTCCGGGCGAAAGGCATCACGTCCACTTGCCCGAAAAACGAAAACTTCTCAACCACCTAAGGATGAGATTTCTCGTTAAGGATTACAATCATAGAAATAGGATGAGGGTGCGATTTTACATCGCAGCGCACCTGTTTCGCATTTAACGACGATGATTTCATCTTGACGTGAAGCCATTGAGGTCGCGTTGACAATGGATCGAGTCCGTCGAGTTTCTGAGGCATTTACGATTTGCTTAAATTACTAGCTGATGCATCGTGTCATCGAGTGTTAGAGACATAGTTTGCTTACCGAATATATCTCGTTGCCTCTTGTTATGTTTATGCAGTTCGCGAAATCTCTTACGCTGCTCATTAATTCAGAAAGTGTCACTGGCCTTTGTTCCAAGCCCCTAAAGTTTACGAATACGTGATCACTCGGGAAATCAATGTAGTAAAATGTTGTTAATAATGTAATACGTTATATACAAATGAAACGTACTCTCCGTACTTCTTTACGCTAAATACGTGCGCGATCTTTATAAATATGTATCCAGCAAAATAGGCATCCCATCCTGCATTGTGATAACTGTTCTCATCTGAAAGCAAAACAGGGGGTTGAAATTGTGAAAATATAACGATGCTTGCGTGAATCATGAGCTGCACGAATTATTACCTGGAGATGCATCTTTTAAACTAACGTTTGGTGACTTGAATACTAGGTATCTTCCTTTATTCTTTGAAAAGTACTCGTATATGGTCTTGAGCGAAGTCACTTTCCAATTTACTTAAAAAAAAATTGTTCAAATATTCATGTTAGCTCGTATGTAATTAGCTTGCTCCTTAGTTCTTTTTAACCATTTCTTTACCTCCTTTGTCGAGTACTTTCTTTAATTCGAAACTCAAGAACTTCGTGTCGTAAATTTGTGGGAACAATGCGTGCATATTGCTTTTGAACTCGCTATATCTACCTGGAATACATAGAAATATCAGTTATCCAATTTCTCGGGAGTATACAAGTGGTTGAATATACATCTTAATTACAATGTATTTGTAGTTACTTGGCAATGGTCTATAAAATTGTTGGTGTATAAACATCAAGTCCAACAGCACGTTGTGTCCTATTATCGGCTTCTTCGAGGATATCAAGAGTTTCATTACTTTAGAAAAACCTACATACGAGTCTAGCAGCTCTTCTTCCAAATTGCCGCTATCTTCCTCTTGTAAAACTTTACGCATGTCCGGCGATGCTTTTATTACGATTACCTGGAAGGGGTAGATAATCTTTCACGCCGCATCCATCGAATCGAAGCATCAACGATAAGCAGTATTTTCTACGTACGGATTTATGCCCAGATACCGTCCAAATGTGCGGAAAAGTGGTCCTTAATTCTTTGTGCATCATATATTGTAAAATAGGGGAGGCAGTTTCCAGCTCGAACGATATCTGGTCTGGAGAGTTCTTCAGCCATTCGTAAACTTTGTTCGTACAGTCCTTCAAATCATCTTCTTCGTCGTACGTTAAATGCTCAAAATTAACCATAAAGTCATCTTCGTCCATGTGCTGCTTCAGCAACCTCTCATCTGCCTCGTCGAGGTACGATATACCTTCATTCGCGAACTAAAATGCGCAGCACACAAGCATTAGCCGTTAATGTTTGCCGCTCCGCGAGCGTGTTTATTTTGTAATCGCGTTAGGTACTTATTCTATAGTCTGATTTTCGAGAGTTGAGACCTGAGGCGGGTTCCTGGACGGAGCGTGCTTAAGGAAGAACCAATGGTACGCTACAGTTTGCAACGCCGCGCGCAATCCGTAGCGTACCATTGGCTCCTCCTTAATCCACGCTCCATTTTGGAACCCGCCTCGGGTCTCAATTCTCGAAAATCACACTATAGTTAACTTAAGCCTTCTACCACATACTTTCGCAAAGTCAAAATTATGAGCACAGAGGAACTCTAGGGCGGCCACTTGCCACGAGAATTGCCTGTTTTTGAACGGCACAGACTTTGGCAGCAGATAGAAATTGAAGCACTCTGCGCTGAAAACATTTTCCGCAGGGACGTGGAAGAAGGCAGCGATGCCGCATTGGATTATCACGAACGGCTGGATGTTCTTCTTCAGTTTCTCGTATCGGACATCGAGGGAATCGAAAAGGCTGAAATTACATCGGAGAAACAATGCCAAGTGTATTTAGTTAGGGTTAATATCAAGTCCCGATAGAGGAACAATTCTAACCTATACTTCAACACTTCGCTCGATTGAATCCCTGTGAATTCGGCGTCAATGGAAATGAAGGATGCTTTCTTTATAGCCTCTTCTATTTTCGGATAGAGAGTTTTGAAGTTTTTGTCCACAACTTCATTCATAATTATTCTTCCGTGTATACTTTGTTCCTAACCTAATTTCAGCGGTACGTGTGAACATAACCTCGCAGGAACCATATTTAGAAGAGCGATGATAGTACCATAGTGTCCTCTACGGTCGAAAATCGAAACATCAACCTATAGAACGCATTGAGCTCATGCGTCGCAAATGATAGATCATGATCACTGAATAGATCAAGATCTTGCTTGTCGGTAATTCCCAAATAATAAATGAATGGAACTTCGAACACTAATCAATCTATTATTCTTTAATTATATTGCTAAAGTTTAATGTAATACACACTACTTACACTGCTAATATTTATTTACAGCTCCTAATACACATAATACCGATCAGCAACTGCAATTAAATACGTTCCAGTTTAATTTCAACTACCACATTAAAGAAACATCAAAATTTCTCATATTTTATTTTAAACCCGCTTTCCGCTTCAATCTTAATTTAAATAAAGTTCTTTCGACTATGGGTCAGGCAACGCCTCCAAAAGTCACCCCCCACCCCGTTGCGCATCGCAGAGGGCTACAAGCACAAACAGTTTGTACTCGAACGGCGGTAAAGGTAAGCAAGTTACCACCACTTCCATCGCCGTTAGCTAATACCGAGAAGAAGTGGAGAGTTTTAGCGTGCAAGCGCAAAACGACACCAACCACACGAGTAAGAGGCGCGCGATCGCTTCCGTCTCGGAAAGATCTTTCTTTCGTTCTGATCAGGAAACAACTCTCTCCCTGGCAATGAACTTGCGGCTATCGCGCTAGTGTACCCGTGGCCACGAAACCGGCCGGTTCGAGCTCCCGATCGTTTAGTTCCCCACATACGACACCGCGCGCACCTCCTCGACGATTTCTCCTCGATCCTCAGCAATGTTCTTCAGATGCGCGATCTTCGTCGGTCTCACCTCGGTCGTCGCGACCATCATCTATCTGACGCCTATTCCAGGTCAGTTCCATTGGCTAACGTCGACATTTTCCGCGGCCCCACGCGCCCCGCTGAACACGTAAACTCCGTACGTCGCGATCGAGGGCAAATCGCAGATTCGAGGGACTTGCAATTAGTCAATTTGCAAGTGGGTTCTCGCGGCGGAAGCGCGGTGCGCGGTTGTTAAATTCGATGGGGAGAGTAATATCTCTGCGGAGAGCGAGGAATAAATGTTAATTGAACGTAGCAGGATGTGTACAACCGTTGATGGGCTCGAGAGACTTTTAAAGCGACGATTGTAGAGGAAGTGCAGGATATTTGGAATAACAGTTCGCTTGGGACGAATAAAAAATTACGATAGAGGATGGGAATAAAGCAAACTGCATAATACCATAGGGAGAGTAATGAACTTTTATATTTCAAACTCTCAGTAAAAATAAAAAGCAAAAAGTAGCTGAAACTTTGGTCTAAATGAAAAATGACAGGGTGTATCGATTTCGTTAGGGTGCAGGGAATTTGGAATACCGGTCTTCTAATTTACCTTCAATTTATAAACTTAAAAAAACATGTAGGGTAAAGACACCAGTAGTCGACCATGTATCAGTAGTCGACCACTTTCAGAAAAACATGCAAAATAAGGTTTTTAGAACTGACGATCTTTCGAACAAAGTGCAGTTCTCTAACTGCACTCTAATTGCACTCTAACTGCACTCTGTTCAAAAGATCTTCACTTCTAAAAACCTTATTTTTCATGTTTTTCTGAAAGTGGTCGACTACTGGTGTCTTTACCCTAGATAATAAAATTATTTTCTTTTATGGCGTAATCAGGCTCCAAGAAATACAATATAGGAATAATCTTAGGTAAGTATAAATGGACAGCGCTGGCCAGAGCCCAGAACCGATGTGGCGTGTGAAACAAAAGCATCGATAAGCTTTGGAATATTCCAAATTACCTTTACCATCGCTATTCCGAATTAGCAACGCGGCATTGAAACCTGAAACTACATATCACACTTTATATTCTCGAAATTATCGCGGAACTTAAACGGAACCATAGAAGGAACATACAAACAACTAAATAAAGTGTTAATTGATATCTCGGTATTCCAAATTATCAACAGTATTCTAAATATGCTGCACTTCCTCTAGATATTTGTTTATTGCTTTCGTATAGGATCGCTCTGTTAGAAATAGGTTTACTAAATAGTTTTCGTTGGATGAAAGGATATTTGTGCGGAGAGATTTTATATGCAACCGTGCGATGATTCTGTATTGGAACTCGACGCGGTGAACGGCCTAGAATGAAGACTGCGCGCACCTCTTGACCACTTCTGCGTGAAGATCCTCATTCGCGAGCAGCGATGTTTCTATAAAAAATGCAAGAACCGTTGCAAATGCGCGATTTAGCTTAGCCCGGATCCTTCTATGTCACGAGCATGCTCTCGCTTTGCATTCCACGTGAACTCATGGCAAGAGGAAAGCCACCGTTTTGGTTCTGACGAGTTCTCAGCGTGGAAACTTCTGTTCCAGTTTCAGGCACGTTTTAACGTGGAAAGTTTGTTTAATAGCGCGTTATGTCTTTCAATTCTCCATAGAAATTTACGCCCGATTGAAATGTTCGGAATCACATTGATCTTGGTTTTATAAATCGAATGACTGCCTTGTTTCACCTCGGAAGGTTTGATGACGAAGGTGAGGTAACGTCACGGACAGATGACAATTTGCAACACGCTTCAAGCTCAAGCACTTAAAGATCGACTATAAATATTTAACTCCGGACGAAAGTTGTGCGTGAAAGCGTTGCGTCGTCTACGCAATACTTTCTTCCACTTTTATCGCGGAGTCGCTGCTACTGCAAGCTTCAATTCCGAGTTTGCAGGCTTATTAATCGATATTTACGAGACCAACTGTCGTCGTCCCGACTATTTTATATTCGCAGAATCTGTGAAATCGCGAATACGTTACGCCTTACTTTCTCCCTCGTGCAACGGTGCTGAAAAATTGTACAAATTAAGCAGATCCGTTACTCGTTTAACTACATTTCAAGATTATCTTCGGGGTAAACATTTGTGCATATTTGTAAACGTCTGCTATGAAATGCCTGCTTAATAGGCGTCTCGAATTACAGCGGACTAGCAAAGCACTTCTCTTTACGAACGGAGTGGTTCAACGGCAGATATTTGTTTTTGGTGAAGGCAATTAGGCAACGAGAAGATAGAAGTTAACTTCCTGCAAATCAGTTTCACTCCGAGAAAAGCAATTCGTGGGGAATTGTGTAATTACGCGAAGAAGAAAGTATCCTTTTCATCGCTGGGTACTTTTTCTTGGGAAAATACTGTTTTGCGAGCGAGCGAGCCTCGCGTTTGATTGACACGGGAACACTCCCAACCCGAAAATGTAGAGTATAGTGGAGTGTACAACGAACGATTTCCTTTTTTGAAACCAGACTTAAGAGACGCACTGTAAATTCGTATGAATATTTGTATTTCTTTTTCTCAGAAACTAAGCAGAGTATTTCTTTCAAATTGCGAGGGTATTTGTTGATACTAATGAACGAAAGAAGACACCATTAGTTAGTAAAAAAAAAGAATTGAAGAGAATTGAAGAATTAAAAAGAAAAGTTTTATTGGGAAATGTTCTACGTGCCAATGGTAATAGTATAGTAAAGAATCTGATTTTTGGCACTCACAGTGTTTTTTACATGGACTCTTCCAATATTTATACGATTATCAGATGTTCCGTATCAAAAGTTGCTGCGCGGCGTGTCACATAGCCGCTGTTCTATTCATCTGAAACACACAAGCCGAAATGATTATTCTTTTTTAGGAAATTGCCTAAGTAATGAAGCTTGATTCGTAGGAAAAACTACAAAATTGACAAAATGCCGGTTTGAGGAAAAATGAGCATACTTTTCATATGAATTTGTGCTTGTCGATTGGACTTCCTCCCTTAAAGTTATCACGTCAGTTATAATCGGGGCTTGAAAACTGTTATAATATCGATTTCGGTTCTCCAAACGGTTGTGAAGAAATTTTATTCTGAATAATTTTTATGAAGACTCGAAATTTGCAACTATTATCTGTTTCGGTTACGGTTCCGATTTCCCTCGTCATATCGGTTCTATAACTGTTATTTTTTCGTAAAATCAATTCGTGTATCGACTTTTCCCTAATTGATATCATAAATTATAATTGTATCCGTATAGAAAAAGGAGAAACATTTATACATATCATTGATTTCTAATAAAGCGTTGAAAGAAATACATCAGCTACATATTTTTTACATTCACACCCACTATATTATTCAGAATTGTAAGTTAAAAGTTTCTTCTGTTTCTATAAGGATTGTAATAGTGCGAGATGGAACAAAACATTAAATATGAGAACCGTCTAGTTCTTTATGCTCTATCGCACTACCAAAACAAAAATATAGTCATATTAAAAGATCGCGATAACTTTAAGGATTGATTTCATCCCTCCAGAATGAATTTCCACAAAAAAGAAAGAAAATTGCTCCTTGCATACTCCAACTCATTCTCCAATGACGCGAAGCTCCATTAAAATTAAAATTTTTGCGGGTTCCTCGCGTTTCCTCGCGAGATATTGTCGCCGATTTAAGTAGCGATGCCTCGAAGCACAGCTTTTGCAAGACACAAATTGCACGACGAATCAGATACCGTTAAACTCGAAGAGAAGTTTGAAAAGCGAAGAATGCGAGCCAGCCCTCGAGATGAAAGTGAAAGCTGCCGCGCATTTACGCGAACACGTCGATAGTAGGTACTGATGTACATACGAATGCCTCGCTGTGTTTCTCTTCGTTTTTTGCTTCGCCGTTACAAAAACCGCCTTCGCTCCGTAGGAATTAATTAAGAACGCGCTAAGCACTCGGGTGAAATTTAATATTGGAAAACAACGCGACGCGTGTCCCCGCGTCTACCGTTCCGCGTCCCATCGATCCAGCTTTCTACCACTCGGATATCAGACACTTCGGGACACGGCGGATATCGCTGATCTATCGCTCACACAATTTCCGTGTTGACTTACGTTATTACGCAAATCTTCCGAAGCCCGGTGCTGCTCAGGATAGCTTTCGATCGATAGCTGAGGCTTTATCAGGTCTTTCAGCAAACCAACTTCGAAGCTCGTCCAAGTCGTTGATTTAACGAACCCGAAGAGTTAGATACACATCTTTCGAGGCACGCCAAGGGTTCATAAAGTGAGCGGCTCGTTAAGTGGTCATAAACGGCGGGCTTCTAATGAACAGTACAGGGCGTTTCAAACGTTGCTGTTTAATTAGAGGGACACAGTAGCACGACTTGGCAAGAAGTAATTTTATCCAAAATGGAGCTGTAAGGAGACGATGACTCAATTAAGTAAACTAAAACGACTTTGACTTCAGGCATAGGCAACGAGCTCTTTGATTTACGATCAGGCTCGGTCACGGTGCACCGATGTCAAAACACTTTCGATTTATCATTCTTCTCCACTTCCCAAGCCCAATTACTCGCAATTAATGCAATTAACCGTTCCACCTACGCAATACAGTGCTCGTTCTCAGCGACGGCTTCACTGCCACCAACCGCCGGATTAATTGTAACGATCGCTCATCCAATCCGGTTTCGATCATCGCACACAACCGTGTCATCTTGTCACCCGTTTCAAATCCGCCTTATCCCTACGAAACCGCAGCGACATTTGAAAGGCCGCGTACACTGCATCCCATCGGTCTCTGATCACCAACAAAAGAGGTACCATTTACTCGGCGACATTCTCCAGAAAAGAGCCGGCGACTTTCAAGCATCGAGACAAAGAAGTAATCGTCAATTATCATTCCGCGAAGCGGCTGGCTAAGCGGCCGCGAGTAGAAAGCGTCGTTCGATCGTGCAAGGGACAGCGGCGTCCGAGAAGAACGGCACTGGTTCTCCAACCGGAGGGGCCGAGTTCTCGGCGGGCCGTAG
This sequence comes from Andrena marginata, assembly GCA_963932335.1. Taxonomy (NCBI): domain Eukaryota; kingdom Metazoa; phylum Arthropoda; class Insecta; order Hymenoptera; family Andrenidae; genus Andrena; species Andrena marginata. The sequence continues at coordinate 47,680,661 of OZ010659.1, read as the reverse complement.
CGAAAGTGAAATCGCCCTGGACCACGGATGATCGGCAAACACTAGGCACGAACTGGAGAAAGAGAAAGGTAGACGGGATCGGGCAGAGGTAGAGGGACAGAAAGTTTCGGGAGATGAAAGTGTGCGTGGCAGTCTCGTGCAGCGAGTAACGAAGCCCGGAGTCAAGACACACAGCCGCGAAGCTCTGTACAGAAGCCCTCCGGGCAACTTTCACTCGCCGTTTTCGCCGCGTTTGACACATATTCCGAGTGCTACCCGGGGTCTCGTCGAACAGGGTGGCGTCGCGACGATTGTCACCGGAACCAGTCGGTCCGCGCCAATTCTTGCCGCTGGATACCAGCTGAGGAGAGCTAGCCCCGGCGGGATGCGACAGAGGGAGAGAGAGTGAGAGAGAGAGAGAGAGAGAGAGGGGTGGGTGGGAGGGTGAGGGAAAGAGAGGGAAAGGTTACCTCCGGTTTTGGCAACGAAATTTGGGCCAAAAGTGCTCGTCAGTCTTTAAAGTGTCTTGGCTACGATCGTCTCGGGCACACACGCGCATCTGGTGCCGGTGCAGTGGAATTAAATTTCTTTTTCTTATCGACGATCATCCTGGCTGGGCCATCTTCGCTCTCACTCGTGAATTCACTGCCTCTCTCTCTCTCTCTCTCCCCCCCCCCTTTCTTTTCGTTGCTTTTAAATTTCACTTGCACGCGTTAATCAGTCGGTGACGGTGTTGGTGGTCGACGACGTGGCATCGATCAGGCTTACGAAACGCGGAAGTCGTTCTCCATGCTTGCTCCAACGACTTTGCTCCCTCAGTTTAAAGCGCCGGCTTTTTTTAATATCGCGGCTATCGGTCCGGGCAACTGCTAACTAGCTTGGTGCATCGGTGCCCGTTTAGCATTAAGCTTTCCACTTTCCATGAATCAACTCTATTAATTCTCCCGGGACGGATATTACGCAATGTTTGATTAAAATGGATCACGAGAACCGAACTTTCCGAGGCGAAATATGGTAACCGGTGTGGTAACGGTGATTGCTGGTCTTACTGTTCAATTAGATTGCGGGCGCCGTTTGTATTGGCTGATGTGAAAGGGCACGAGTGACGCAGTTGGGGAGTTTCGGGTGCAGGATACTCGCGAAGCAGGGGAAGTGTGCCTGAGGGGATGTATGCGTCGGTGATTATGAAAGTGGGCTAAGCCGAAAATCGAAGGAAATGAGTTCGTTGTTTATTTCGTATTGCGTGGATTTAAATAAGCAATAGATTCACTTTTTACAATTTTTTACTCAGACCGATTCCGTAATCATCGGCACAATTTTCGTGTACTAATATGAGTGGCTTGTTTTCCGTAATATTGTGTTAATATAACTAACTACCTATACTTCTTCAACCCTCCCTTGTACTCATCCCATTTACACTCTAAATTAATCACAAGAGACTCGACCACAATATAACATCTTATCTTCAAGTTTCGATAGTAATTCTTAGCTAAAATCCATCGTTCATAAAGACAGATATAACTTCTCTACTCCTCAGAATATTAACCAAAACCCTGCGCCCTGCAAATCGCTTCACTAAATCTCGTTAGAAGTAGAATGAACCCAAAAATCGAAGGAAATGAGTTCGTTGTTTATTTCGTATTGCGTGGATTTAAATAAGCAATAGATTCACTTTTTACAATTTTTTACTCAGACCAATTCCGTAATCATCGGCACAATTTTCGTGTACTAATATGGGTGGCTTGTTTTCCGTAATATTGTGTTAATATAACTAACTACCTATACTTCTTCAACCCTCCCTTGTACTCATCCCATTTACACTCTAAATTAATCACAAGAGACTCGACCACAATATAACACCTTATCTTCAAGTTTTTATAGCAATTCTTAGCTCAAATCCATCGTCCATAAAGACAGATATAACTTCTCTACTCCTCAGAATATTAACCAAAACCCTGCGCCCTGCAAATACCTTCACTAAATCTCGTTAGAAATAGAATGGACTCAAAAATATTATCCACACTATCTATCAGAGATGGGCAAAAAATAGTTCAAAATAAAAATTTGTGTAAACAAATTTTGATTTCAAATAATTTTTTGCCCATCTCTGCTATCTATTCATCGCAGATCCCATCATCACACCGAAATTAATATTCCATCGTGCCGAATTCGAGGAATACCTCTACCCTAGCACACAAGACGAAATAACTTCGATACAACTAGTATTCAAAATAAAGATTGAGCTGTAAAATAATCGCTAATATAGTTCCATTAAAAGGTATTACATTGTATCTTAAAATCAATACTCCGCGAATTAGAAAGGGTCTTGTAAAGGAGACTATTGCCACCAGCATACCGCGCGAAGCCTGCTATTAATTTTTTTTTTATGCAGGCACGTAAAAGCCGGAGTTTTAAACTTTCATCGGAACACCGCTGTATTTCCATTCGTGACCAGATCGCACACACGAAAGTGGCATCATACTACTAGCCGATGGCCGACAGAGGCAATGCTAGGCCGTGTGCGTATCGCGCGGGAAAAGAACTCGCGAAGGAGAAAGGGAAAGGGAGAGGACACCGTTCGTTCGGTTCTGGCAACGAAATTCGGTCGCGTGGTCAGTTCTTCACGGGAAAGTGCAACGGTGCTCACCGAGTTTCGCGTGCACGGGGTTAAGCTGGGAAAATCGCGATGCAGTAGAAGGATGGGGCCCATCCTCATCACCAATTCAGTCACTCGCTGCTCCTCCTGTGCATCAGAACAGGACCAACTCCTTTCGGAGTCTCTTCTCGGCGGCATTCGCAGTGAATCCTCCATGTTACCGCAAACAATGTCTTCTTAAAGCGTTCGTAACTGTAATTAGTCATCAGCGGGACCTCTAGTAGCCATCTGTCCCTACCGAGCTTTCAAATCCTCGTAGCACTTCTGAGTAGAGCGTAAACCATCGAAGTAGCCTCTTCCCAAGCACGATGTTCTGCGTAGCACTTGTTACCAGACCATCAGTGAGCAGCTTCCTCCCAATCTCGATGATCAGAAGCATCCAAAGCTCCCGGCCGGCTCGGTGATTTCATGCCACGGTTTCATCATCCACTCGTTCATTCCCCGGTGACCGTTCATTTCCTCGGCGCGCTGGAACGCCACTGCCTTCGCCTGGACGAAGGTGCACGCGTGTGGACAGTGTAATAATCACCGCAGCACTCGTGGTTAATTAAAGTCGCCATCGGATGCCGTGACACCCGGTGCGGCGAACCGTAATTCACAGACACGAGACAGAATCACGCCACGGGGTTGCACCGCGCCGGGATTACACAAGATTTTACGTAATGATAATGACCCCGTTTAATTGGGGCCAGCAGAGTGATCGAATGGCCTTCGCGTACCTCCCTTGGACGTGTTATTTAACGTAGCCTCGCTCGCTTTCTTTCTGCGTCGCCATTGTTTCCCGAGGAACCGTGTCAGACGGAAAAAGACTCGTTAACTTACATCACCAAGGTCGCGCGGAGGGAAACCAGTTCCCTGCAATCGGGTCCTTTCTCAGCGTGAAGGAAGCTTTTGTCCTGGCCTTAACGACGCATCAAATTGGAATGATTATGCGGAGCACTTGGTCGGGATGAGCACTGTGTTCCCTTTCTGTGGGCATCGGGAAATTTGGATTCTGCGGGTCGTTACCGCGTCAGTGAGCGAGGTGAAAGATTCTCGAATAGGAGGTTAAATCGATAGGACGTTCTTCCGTCAGAGTGGGCGGGTTTTATATTCAAGACATCGCCGGAACTCTGTGGGATAAGTTAAATGGCCCGATTAGTTTACTTGTAAGAGTTGAATTATGTAATATGAATTCTCAAACAAGGATTACCTTATTCTAATTTCTAAATTGTATTAAAAGTAGAGGAGGTATTCTTTATGCAGCAGTGAAAAGGAAGATGGTTATGGTTATTAAGGGGAGGTTTCGGTCTAAAAATCGATTTTTTTTTATTTCGTTCTTCGAATGTTCAATCATTTAGGAATACGCGTTGAAATTCGTAAAATTTTTGAAGTTATAGGCATCTCAGTAGCGGCAAATGCATGGGTAACAACCGGCCACTTGGCACTCACGTAAAACTTTAAACGCGTCTTTCCCGAACCCCGTATCTCCAAAAGTTATTATCCGATTTGACTGAAACATTTTTTATTTTGAAGAATACACATCCAGCTAGGGGGAACCCCTGAAAAAGTACAAAAATTGAAAATTTATCATTTTTAAAGGCGTTGAAAGGACGAAAAATATAGGGAAAAAGTGATTTCAAACTTCAAGTGTCTTTATTTTCTAAAAAAACGTCACTTTTGTAAAATTTTCTGGTTTCCTCCATAGCCAGAAGTATATTCTTCAAAATAAAAAAAGTTTCAGTCGAATCAGATAATAACTTTTGGAGATACAGATCCCACCGATTTGAATGAATTTTTTGACGCCTCGACTTTAACGACTCCCCAGTGCCGTCTACGATGATTGACTATAAAACAAAAAATATATTTCTATAATTTAAGACATCCTTAATACAATGCAAGAAGTCCCATTAAATTACATATAGTAGTTTTCCTTTAATTAATTCCTAAATACCACCTACTTTTATGGCCTTTAGACCGGAACCTCCCCCTAACGAGGGCGTTTACTTTACACTGCTAAAGAATAAGCAACGTGGAAGGATATTAAACGAAGCGTTAGTTTCCCACATCGAATACAAATAATCAGTGTTATTGGCCTCGTCAATAACATTCTAAGCCGTTATTACATTGCCGTAACTATGACATCATCGTTACGTCCGAGCTATCGTTACATCACGGGTGTTGCCTTTTTTTCCTGCCCAGTGAATGGTGCTCCAGGTTCGCTTTAAGTTAGAAACGTTCTAACACCTCGAGCGGTTTCCCACGTAGAGAAAGGCCAGGAAAGATGAATAAAACTATAGACGCCTGGGAGTCTATTCAAAAGAAATCAACGGACAGAAGCCAAGCGGCTTCGACTTTCATCTTCGCTCGAGCGAGACCTTTCGTTTTTTCTCTCCTTCGTTTCGGTACTAACTTTCACCCTACATACTTCGTTATCCCCGTCGTCGATGCTTCCTATCGATTCACCCGTACATCCCCGGGCCGTTGCTTAAAAATCACCAGCGCGGCCCGTAATACATCTTCTCCGGCGCTTCAATCTCGGCTCCCATCGCCATCGAACGCGACCCGACAGCGGCCTTTAATCGGTGTGCTCGTTTCCGAAACAGGGACACAGGAGGATAATTCTCAGAAGTCTGGGCAACGGGAACGTTGCTCCTGAGATTTTCTGGGAACCCAGCGAACGCTCGGGGAGAATGCAGTCACCTGCTGTTATCGTTGCATAACAAACAAGGTTGACGATGCAGTTCCCGGAGGGTGCACATACCGCGATCACGCCGTCCACTTATGGCGCACGGGTTCTGGTGGTCGTCTTTATGGTCGCGGCTGCGGCCACCTTCTTGCACGTTAACAATTACAGGCCCAGTAAGTTCGTGGCGGGACCTTAAGGGCATTTACAACTGGCAAGGATATATTCCCGGTAGTGGGCCGGCATGTCGAGTAGATGGCGGGACTGATCGAATCCTTAGATAATGAGAAAATTATGTATAGGTTATTAGCTTAATGGTTTACGCAAGGCGAGAAAATAGGATAGGATGATTGACTTAATAATTAATACTAATACGAGGGTGGACTTTTACCAGGCCGGGATCATGGTATTGCAACAACAAGGGAAGAGGCTTGAAAGGGGGCTAATGTTCAATAATAATGGAAAAAATCTTAATACACTTTCTGTCAGGCGGTGTGGTTCTCAAAATTTAAAAATTTTACGTTTTTCCTAATATCTAGAATAAAGAGAACGCGTAACCTCTGTATCCTATTTTCTCGCGTTGTATAATTCATTAGCAGCTAATAAATCATCTATATACATATAATTTTCTCATTATCTAAGGTTTCGAACAGTATTAATATTTATTTGATATGTCGATCCTCTACTGAGAATGTTTCCTCGTCAGACACTTTTGTAACTCGTGACTAGTGTTTTGGATGTGTACTTTGAGAAGGCAAGGAGGCTTTAACCCTTTGACTTGCATTAACGAGTCACGTTCGTGTTTTATTTAAGGAAGTTGGAGAACTCTTTAGTAATAATTTCGCGGGTGGTAACTAGCTATTCTATTCGTTCTATAATTATTTTGTATTATTTATTTTTTATTAAACTATGATTCTTGTTATCGTCAGAAGAATTGTAAGGCAAAGGGTTGAAATGATGGACAATGTGTGAATATGCTTGAAATACTAGTTACGAAGTGTAAAAATATCAGGAATATATAAATCGCTGACTGTGGACATTTTTTACCATTTTCAGAGAAAAATGATGACATAGTTTCCGAGTTATGTAAAGTAATTTAGTGTTTGAAAGGGTGCTGCAGGATATATTACAGCTGAAAGAATGGAATAATTTGTGACCTGTTGGCGTGGATATACTATTTGATTTAGAATAGCAATATTAAATTTTTCCTGTCACATTTGTATATTTGATTTTATATTTCTTCATTCTGATTTCTTGAATATCTCGCTAGCTAATATAGATAGCAGTCCAGTGTTTCCCCACAATATTTGGATATTTCACTTCATCTATTTCATCTGTTTTTCCCTCCTTTTTTATTTACAGAGCAAACATTCCTCTCCTGCGAAAGACCATGCCACCATCTAGACTGGCCCATGATTTGTCGAGTGAAGCTCACCCTCGAGGTCTTTCAGTCCCTCAGCAAGTAAGACAACAAACCTCTCTTCAATATTACCTTATTTTTCTCTGTTTCCTCTAATTACACAAACGCCCCTATTTATTCTCCGTAAGTCTCAGAACTTTCGAAATATATTACAGAAAATTAGGTAATAACAAGCAAGTAACGGTAATTTTACACAGCGCTTAAAGTGAATGTCTGAGACAAGCAACTCCACGCTTTGTCCCAGACCTGCGTAACAGAAATGAGGAACAAACACACGCAGTAAACTTTTACAATTATTTAAATCCCCCACCTCCCTTTTCTCATCCTCAAACCGTTGCGTAATACTTTCTATATATCACTGACACTCGGCTTATATGCCTCGCATTATCAAGAAACGTGACTGACATAACTGTGTGTGCGCTTAATCATTTCAATGGGAATCATCAACCGCGAGTTGGCCGTTGCAACAGCCGTTACGCAATTTCTCAGCCAGCTGAAATGCGGAAGGCCGCGCGGATCGGCGGCGCGCGCTTTATCCAATTGCTTACCCAGCCTTTTGATTTATTACTTGATTCTGTTTGCGCAGATCGTGCGGCGACTGTCCACACAACGGGACAGCGTGTTTGTCGAATCACTGCGTGTCAGCGGATGGACAGAGGCGAGGAATCCTTACGGCTAATCGACAGTTGCCTGGCCCCACTATTCAGGTATTACGAGAACTCAAGCCTCCAACGAGAGATTAACCCTCGGACCTTAGGTGGATAATTTTCTAGCGTTGTGTACCGTATAATTTTCTTCACGCACACCTTGGAATTCGATTTTACTATAGATTCTGATCTTGGTATGATTTACAGTTCTTATTTCCTCGAAGAAGTAATCCTGATAATACAGTAGTGGAAATATTTATTGCACCACTCGAATATTTACCGTGTGTCCATTTCCACCTTTTTTAGTATTTGTATTTATAAAGTACTTTTGCGCAATTGTTTACTAAGTAGGCATACCTACTGTGGTCGATATCTTGGATAAAATAATTTGGATACCAAGACGTGGATTTGGGAGTGGTGGAATAAATAGTTGCTATACTGTAAGTAACGTCTCGTTTTTCAGAAACTGAATTTAAAGTTTTTCTTCAATTATAGTAAAAAAAGATTGATGAATTTGATCGAAATTTTTAACTAAATAACGCGTGTTAATATGTTATCTCGACATTTTTAACGTAACAATTATAGCAATTATTTTTTACCATAAAGTAAAAATGAGAATGTTTTTTACTTTTAGTGTGTTTTACTGGTATATTCGCGATATGTGGTTTAATATTTAGGGTAGCTCAAAGTGGACCCTCTTATCGCCACTCAGAGCGTTAAGAAATCTTGATGGGCACTTAAGCTTTGATCGAGTGTTGAAATGAAGTAGGGGTTGTCAGACGTTGCGCAGTTTTTAGTTGACAAATTTCACATTCTTGTGAAGGCACATTTCCGCACTGTTTTATTAACAATAAACAATCATCTTGAAGGTTCAGGGGAAGCTTGGTGATGTATTGGCGTATATTCTATCTTTCAGATGTCCTGAAATTCAGACTAAATTTTATTCTTTTAACATGCGCGCTATGCTCAAGAGTTTGTAAGTCTCTGGATTCTGAGACGCAGAATGGTGGTTCATTATTTAAGTAGATATTATGTATTGACACCACCGCAATAGTAGAATCATTCTTGAGAGTAGGGATCAGAATACCAGAATCTGCAAAATTTTCGCAATAGCGATTCAGTTCCGTGTGCTATCAGTAAATTCAATTCATCGATGAATTAGAGAAGGGCCTGAAATTATGTGAAAGCATAAGTAGAACGGTGCCTCGAGTTATATTATACTTGTGCTCACGGTTTCAATTCGTGGTAATACTCGCTCCTTCGAAATCAGAAAACTGGGTAACCTACCCAATATTTGAAACGTATACGATATAAACGATAACTGCGATTAAAATCGAGGAGGCACGCTCAGTATCGATTGCATTTGAACGGAGAAACGTTCAAGTCTCTACGACATGTTCACTCTCATTAGAAGATCGACTTACAAAGTATGTAGCTTCGTTACCGCCGACGATCTAGAAAGCAGCACTTCATCGCGAAGAACGAGTGGTACATCGAACACGTAACTCGTTAGACCGTAAGTAAGCTACCTTAACGAAAGCATCGTACGTGCTGCTAAAAATAGCTACCATTTCCCAGATGGAAAACTTGATAAGTTGTTACATGTAAAACGAATCTTCGTAAAAACAACTTGATGTACGCGCCTACGACGTACTTCTATTCGTTACATCAAGAAATTGTGTAACATGCGCATTAAATTTCTCTTTTGTAATGAAGGAAACCAAGGTACCATTACTAATTACAGTAAGTTCAAAGCGGCAACGAAAATCGAGGTACGCTCTAATTTCGTTTAAAAAAGAATAATTGCAGTGCACATAGTCGTGCTACAAATTCTGTCCTTAATGATAATGACTTTATATAGTATCTGCGTACTTACATGAATCAAAGTGGAAGAAAAGTCTTTTACATCTCTTATCTGTAAGGTATATTCTACATATATAATTATGTTATAAATATTACATCTACATCTTTTATTTCTGAAGTATATTATATTACAATATAAAATTCCTTGTAACTACTCGAAACGATCAGCTTTTGCTTGAATATACTTTTTTAACCCATTACCTGCCAAGCATTCAAATAAAAACTCTCGAATTTTCATTGCATTTGCCGCAATAAAAAATAAATAAAATTTAATCTTGCGTATCTGCAACGACAGCTGCTAATGTGTTAAACGAGTTGGTCACTCATCTATCGCTGCACGTAGATATAACTTCTCTAATTATTGACGCTGTTACCTCCACCAGATCTACCTTTAAAGTTTGAATATTAACCCTCGGTTGTCACACCTACTTTTTCGAACGTCGTTGTCACACTGGGTCAATTTGACCCTGTCAATTTTCCATCAGTTGTTATTTAAAAACTATTTGTTAAATTAAGTCTAAAAAATTCTGAGATAATGTTTGAACATTGCAGAATATATACCCATCGTTGAAAGTTGACAATTAAAGTATCATCATGCATAAAAAAAAATTTGAAGCAATAAGAGTTTCGACAAAAACGTTTTTTGCTTAAAAAAACGCAGGGTCAATTTGACCCAGTGTGACAACCGAGGGTTAATAGCTTATTTTGCCTACAAAGTAATATGCAACTATCGAATTTCATGAGATCATAATATGATAAAATCATTCTGTTTTGGGGGCAGAATTTATGGCACGACTATGTGTGCGCACATCAAAGTGAAAACCTTTCATCGGCGACTTGCCAGTAGCATTTAGATAACGTAACTTGAAGACACGCCACGGAACGAGTTACCGTAACGTCTAAGATGCGCCGCAGTAATTGCAACGTCCCAAGACAGGCTTTCCTACTTTCCAGGTTTGCGAGAACGACATCTTGGTGGTGGACGTGATTAATCGGCTTCCGGGTAAAGCAGCTGCGATCCATTGGCGTGGTCAGCCTCAGATTGAAACGCCGTACATGGACGGTGCGCCTTTGGTCACTCAGTGCCCCATACCGAGCTACACGACGTTTCAGTACAAATTCCGCGCGTCGGCCGCTGGGACCCATCTTTGGCACGCGCACGCTGGTAATTGAAAACACAGCATTCGCTGTTGAAACACACAAATTCGAGGCTTGAATAGCTGGAGCTATGAACGTTCTAAAAGAAGAACCTCGCGTTCCCATCATTTCCCAGTTAGGAATTATTCCAATAAAAAATTATTCTCGAATAACTTCGTTTTATTCGCAATTCTTATTCGAGATCATTCGAATAAAAATTTATTCGTTATTCTAGAATAACTTCCTTTTATTCGAATAACGTGAAACTCTCCCCAAACTAATATCTAGACGAGGAATTTCGATCTCTGCCACGTTATTGAAATATTAATATTAAAACAATCACTCATAACAACCCCCAATAGAGTCCACTTAAAAACTTTCAAAGCGACTTGTCCGTCAGCAACACAATCCTTTAAGAACGTAGCGTAGACCTTAAAAGGGATAAAAGTCAGTCTACATTCTTTTTAACAACGTCGTGGAAGGTTCAGTCTGGTGAATTTTCAGGGGCTGACGTCGCAAATGGGATCTTTGGTGCGTTGATCGTGAAACAGGCGGACGTAAGAGACCCGCAGCGGGCTCTTTACGACATCGACGACCAGAGCCACGTGGTACTGGTGGCCCCGTGGCAACACACAGAAGAGATCACGTTCACCCAAGGGCGCGCGAAGCCAGCGATTCTTCTGGTCAATGGTAAAGGACGCCAGCCGAATGGTCCTAACGTCCCTCTCGCGACGTTCACTGTTGTCCCAGGACGTCGTCACAGGTTTCGTGTGGCGAACGCTGGCGGTGCTGGATCCTGCCCAATAACCATTTCTATTGATGCTCATCCGCTTCTGCTGATTGCCCTGGATGGGCAGCCGGTGGAACCGCGACAAGTCAAATCAATCACCTTGGCTAAAGGTATGCGAAATGCGCGTCGTGGGAGGAGAGTTTCGGGCTGCATAGTCGACGATTGAGCGGCAGATGTTGAGTTGAGGCACTGGTGGCTTCTTCGAAGGGGCTCTTAAAGATTTCTTAGCTTCCTTTTTAGGTAGGAAGACGGCCTGATTAGCGAGTTTATTATGGGAGTGTATTAATATTCGAATAACTTTTTTATTGGGTCTCAAGATACGAGACCTTTTTTATTTAGCGTGGACAAAGGGGGAAGGGGGTGGTAACTGGGGTAGACTTGTACAAAATTTGTGAATGTTTCTGGAGATTTCATTGATGTGGGTAACTTTTAGTCGCAGGTAATTCTGCATGGCTGACTATAGATAGTCCTCTTTCCCTTGTTCCCTTACACATTGAGGCATTTGATGGAAAAAGGGCACATACGCCGAAATGTCATTTCAAGAAAATGGATTTCGAAGTTTTTATTATAGTATAACTTAATAAAAAGTAATGCAATTCAATCCAATTTTTAGGGATGTAGTTATCGCGTCCTTCAAACGTTCTGAAAACAGAAGTCATTATTTGAAAACGATATGCGTCTGTATTTATAAGTATCAAGCAAGTGCTTTATGTGCCCTTTTTCCGTAAATGTAGTAAATTCGCAACACAATTGCTTCTTTGTTTAGTTATTTAAATATAATTTGGTTTACTTACTTCGTTACGCATTTTCATACATTGGTTAAATGAAAAATACAAAATGAAGCACAAAACTAAACAAAAGATGTAATATTTTAAGTAAGTATTATTTTCTTCGATTTTTTACAGAGATCTGTCTTACAAATCAATTTTTTCTTTCCTATGTTAACTTCTTTCCTTGCGGATTCGATACTTGCCTCACTTTCTATATTTCCTCGCTTACACAAAATCCTCTTTGAAACAAAAGTACTTATCGCACGACGGCACGGTAACGCGATCGTTCAGCGACTATGTAGCTGTGTGTCGGTCACGCTTCGTAATAAAACAGCATCGAGTTAATCCGAACGCGAGAGAAGTAATGTCCTTGATATATTATATATATAATCAATAACTGAGTCGATTTAAACGATTCAAAGAAAAAGGGCACATATGCTTATGTGCCCTTTTTCCATCAAATGCCCCAATTACTTCCCTCTCATATTTTACTCATATTTTGGATATTGCTTGGTTTATAAACGAGTACTTGCACTCTATCAGCAATTCCATTCAAGATTCCCAGCATATACCACCATTTACAGTATCAAAAAGTGCCCCATCTGAAGCCCTTTCCCCACAAGCTATTTCCGCAGCTCCTAACTTCAGTTTCAATCTCAATCACACACTTTCTATCTCTCCAAAACCAACCCCATTTCCACCAAGAGGATGTGTCTAAAACACCAGTCATGAGTCACCGAAGTATCCCCTCTGAGAATCCCACAATCGATCCTACCTACACAGTCCTATCCCGCATTTCCACTTTCCTCCCAACTCTTACATTCTCTTTCCCACAATTCTATTCATCCTGAAACACGACGTCATACCGAACAACTGATTCCAAAGCTACTTCAATACTCCACCACCTGCATCACAGGTGAAAGAGCCGACTTCGTCTTAAAGGCGAACAAACGCGCGGCCTCTTACTGGATGAACGTGCACACGTCCAAGGAATGTGGAACGACGCCTGTAAATGGCGTGGCGGTGTTGAGGTACAAGGGAAGTTCGATGGAGGATCCGTTGGCCACTTCGGAGGCTATTGATCAATCGGAGAACGAGGAGACGATGACGAGTCGTCTAACCATGACCACCAATCCGGCTGAAAAGTGCGAGAACCCCGAACATCTGTGCGTGACGGAAATGAAGGCGTTGAGGAAGATGCCCAGTCATCTAGCGCAACCCAAAGTCGACGTCACCATACGTTTGCCGATTAATTACAAGCTCCAGACGAACGAGATAATAGGTAAGTGATCGATGTGTTGGACGTATGTCAGCGCGGATCCAACGGAGCGGAATACTGCGGAAGATCTAATTATCTAGCGGGCCACTGGATCTCGTGTCTGACTTATCGTGTCCGCGTTCACTTAATCGTCGGTTTCAACGTCTGGCCTTGTCCATCGTGTTTCACTTTCTCTGGCGCGGTCAGTTATGACAGTTGTCGAAGGATTGATTACAGGCGACGGATATTTGATTGGATAAACGTAAGATAGGGGAGGAAAGAAGATCCGCTAGCTTGTAATTCCCGAGGAAACAGAGCACGTTTGCTGGCTAACGTGTAATTTTTATAAGTCGCGGTGAAGGTGACGATTAAATGATACTAGGTTATTGCTTGAGAGGAGTGTTGGGATATGTCGAAATGTGCGGTGAATTAGGGACAGTGATTATTTTGGTTTTTCAGTACACAATTTTTAGTCGATATTGAAATCTTACTTGTGTTTATGATTCGGAGTCAGAGAATTTGAAGCACTTGTTTACAAAATATTCTAACTTTTCTTGGTTACTTTTTTAAATAATATCAGTAGTATTGCATGTACTTAAACTTAAGATTGTCATTCAATTTTCTAAAACTGAAGCTTTGTTATTAAAAATGGCTTCGATTTTCCACGAAATATTCTTTGCGCGTGTTACAGGCAAAGGTGGGGTAGGGCCGAGAGTTCTGAACGTGCACAATGCCACCTTCACGTTCCCATCGTCGCCCCTCTTGTCTCAACGTGCTGACGTCCCTGAAGAAACTCTCTGTGCTTCCTCGTCCTACGACGACGACGACGCCCGTAACGAGAACAACGAAACTCCGTCGCCGTCGTCGCGACGCTGCCGCAGTGACGGATCTGTGGTCGACACGTGTGAATGCGTTCATTTGAAGTACATACCGCTTGGAGCCACTGTGGAGATTATTCTCCTTGATCAAGGTAATGAACGTTAATCTTTAAACGATTTTATTTAACTTAACTCCTCGATCCGTTTGCTTGTTCGTATGTTCGGTTTAAATCTTGCGATTCAATTATAACCCGCTTCCATCAAGCCGATACACTTGAAACTCTGCAGCCGATCGTAGTTATGATGACAATACAAAATTGAAAAAAAAATCATCCCGAGGGTGAAAAAATTCCATCCTCTACAATTTTGATCCATAATCATAAATCCAATCGACTTAAAATCAGCCTCTCTTGTTAATCTCGAACACAATAAAAAGTCGCTGCGTTGCCTCGCGTTTTCCGTAAATACACAATTTATCGAGAAATGATCTGTCACGTACAAACACCTAGTTCAATTTTTCAATGTTCTTTTTGGTTGCAAAGCCAGAGGTCGAATGAAACTGTTAAAATTTTCAATTCATTTTAAAATAACTGTAATCTTTTCTATTCCAAGGAAAGTGTTATAAAATGCAGTTTATTAACTGAGACTTTTATTCCATACATTTTTCTGTAAATAAGAAACTTTTATTTTCCTGTCAGGTCAGTTATATGAAATTTTTCATAATTTCACATTTTTTCTCCTCTACCTTTGTTCAAATATCTAATTGAAACATGAGGGTGTTTGATTGATAAAAGGAGGGGCGAATTTGTGTACAGACTAAGTAGACTAGGGCAGAAAATTTGGGGCGAAAGCAATTAAAAAAGGTTTAAATACAGAGGCTTAAGGGAACTTTAAAAATAATTCACTTTTTTCCATGTAGCGAATTAGCAAAATCTCATATGCCAGTTGTGATATCGAATTAATTTTAAAATTGTCTCAACTCTTTTAAATTAAAATATTTGATGATATTTTTCGAAAAGGGTGGCAGACGCTTTTTAGCATAGGGGTACCAAATCTCCAAATCCGCGCTTGAATAAAAGTTTCACTTCTGATAAATATCGTGGGTCACCGTTGACTCGCGTGCCGCGGAAGCTACATATTTTTCAGAAAAAGATTGAAGTCTGAAAATGTTTACTTATCATCCCTTTTAAGGAATACCTCACTCTACGCACAGTTTTCTATAGAAACTTAGAAATCTACTAAATGAAAAAGAAAACAAACCGCAGTGTCCTCGGCTTAGAATTAAACTTGAAGAATCACGTTGGCAGACCATCTTTCGAGATACCTCATATGTGTAACATTCTAGGGCTTCGTTCATGATGAAACGAAACGGAGAAATTAGATTTCCAATTACTACCACAGTAAACACGCTCGTGCAATTTGAGACAACCTTTCGTGGTCTATCAGTGGCTGCCAAAGGGAGTTCTGGCAAATAGTGATCGATGATGATCATAAATAAAATGCAAATTCTAACAGCAATTGTTAAATGGATTTTCAAGTGAAAGGTCCTTTATTAACGAGAGGAGAATTAAGTCAAATAGCTTGGAAGAAAAGTCTTCGCGGAAATGATTTTAAAAAAAACCTGGGCAGAGGAACCAAGCAAACTCGGTGAAGCTTAGCCTTGAGTTAAGCGCCTTGATGTAGTATATTGCTATTCCTCGTGGAGGCTGGAAATATTGATCGCTACTTCATTCTATTTTCAAGAATTGTTCCTCCACGAATACATAAGGCACACTTTATTTAATAAAGACTTTGCTCCTGTCGTCACACAATATCATCGCAAATTTCTACGTCTCTCGATTTAAATGAAATTTTCGCTATATCATTCTGTAGGGTCCCAAGAAAAAGTATTTGAAGAATAATCACTTTATAACATATAGAAACAACCAATGCCTCAAATTTTGTTTCAAAATAACCTCACTCGAAGCTGTATAAAAATTCCAACAATTGAAGTCCCAGTTAACGAAGCTTCTAAACTTCAAATGAAACCCAACTCTGCAGTAACCTGCGACCAAATTATTTCTTCTCCAAGGTGGCGCTGATGACGTAGTCTACCACTTGCACGGATACAGTTTCTACGTCGTAGGAGCAAGGAAATTTGGACGCAGCGTGTCTTTGCAAGAACTGAAGGCTCTGGACGAGAATGGGAAACTGTTCTCCAGGAATCTAGACTGTACTGTAGCCAAAGACACCGTGGTCGTTCCCAAATTCGGAGCTGTGGCCATTAGATTCAAGGCTGATAATCCAGGTAGGACTATTGAAACTTCAGAAGCATTTCCTCGCAGAGAATCATTAATTACAGCTTTGGATTCAGGGTCGAGTCGATGATATACCCTTCATTATTTCGCTTACTTTAATTAATGCCGAAAAATTCCGCGTAACGAGCACTTGGTTGGTTTATCCAGGTTACTGGATTCTGAGGGACGAGCACGCCGCTGATTGGACTCGAGGTTTGGACGTGATTCTTCAGGTTGGAGAGAGGAACGACGTGGTTCCTCCTCCAGAGGACTTCCCCAAGTGTGGGTCCTTCGTTGGACCCGACTACTTCCTTATATAGCCTGCTAAGTCATTAATATTTCACCTGTATATAGCTGTAAATACGTACATAGAGACTGAAAGTATATACGCATCGAAGACTTTATTTCATTTAGCTTCTTTATTTTAAGAATCAAAGGTTTGTCATATTGAACTGTGACGGAAGTGGGGAAATGTATAGCCCTTGGCGAAGCTCTGTATCTCATTTTTCACGATGAATAAATGGTATCATGCTACTCTATTCTTTCTCGATTCCCCTGGTTCCTAGAAATCCCTTGCATCTGTCCTCCTTTCCTCTAAATTCTGAAGAAAGTGTTCAACGTATCACAGTGTTTCGTCATTAATTCATTTCTCAGTGTAGTAGCATCAGAAGTCCCCCAAGTGGTCCACCGAGATGTAAACAAGCTTTTGCCAAAGAAACTCCCTCAATCATTGCACCTTCGATCGAAGTTCTCCGCGATGCTCTCAGAGTCCCCTCGCAACCTCGACCCAGAGACCAGGAAACAGAGGAACGTCGACGGCGCGGTTCATTTCGGCTCCAACGTCACGTTCTTAATCGTGTTCGGACAATAACCACCGTCGCGGCAAATTCGATGCTGGCGTGACTGAATAGCCAAGGATCAGGCTGCTGTCCAGCCTCCGCAGTGATGTCCTGCCTGGCCGCCCTCTACTCGCAAACGACCACTTTGCTCTCCGCACCCCAGGAGATACTCTTCCTGCAGCACAAGGTCTTCCGGGAGTACGCGAAGATCGCCGTCGGTTCAGACTTCATCCACACCCTGCCGTCCTTCTTGATCCTGGCCGCCGTGGCGATCCTCCTGTGGAGGAACCCACCCTCCTTCAACAACCTCGCCCAGGCCCTAGCCTCCACGACAGTCTACAAGGCGCTCCAGGTACCATTCTCGACAGCCTTTGAAAACCTTTGAAAGCCAGTCCCGAGGTAAACGTCTGCTACGTGCTTTCAAGGTCATGGTCAGCTGGGTGCTGACGATCACGACCCTGTGGCTCTGGCTGATCCTTCAGAGGTTGCTTTATTGCTGCGTCTGGATGTACTGGAGTTACGTGAGTAGAACTTTCGATCGACGCTTCATAACCTGTGAGAGTGAGGCGGGGTTGATCCTCAGCTGGCGGTGCTGGGTCTAGAAAGACCCCTAGTGTCACGTTATCGAGTGCGATGGATAGCAGGGAAAACTTGAGGAATCGAAACATTGCTTCTCTTCTGATCTAAGAAAAAGGACGTCGTGTAATATACATATGGTAGGACAGGCAATATGGGTCCAAACTGACCCGAAGGTGTGGAGGTTGTAGATTCGTGGATACCTGGTTCGGTTTCAACGTTGAATACGCGACGAAATGAGGTTTCAGGGGAAGCTGTGTCGGGGATGTTCGTGAAGTGAGAGCTATGGGACGCAGCCTTGAGGAAGAAGAGCTTTAAGGGGGACTTCTTGGTGGAATAAGTGTGGTCGTCGACTCCTTTAGTCTGACGTGCAGCTTGCGTGCGTCTGTTTGGTCTTAGAGAATCGAGTGTGCTGATGGGATACATAGTGACTAAGTAGTTGTGTTTGAGAAGATTGAGGATGAATGATGTGGCAGAGTTTGGAATATGGGTTTTGTTTTGTACGTCTGGAATTTACTTGAGAGGGACTTTAAATTACATTCTGCAGTTGCATGTGCGCTTGTAATTTTTTTGGCAGATTTTTGGATATATCTTAAGACTTCGTTTTCGGTTTGCAGTTTCTGTGTCACTAAAACCCCAAGTTTGTATGTGGTTCCAAATACGTGCATACATATATTTAAAACTTGGTTATTTCAATATTTCTTGATATCTTTCTGGAATTTCCAAATTCTTCTTGATTCTTAATTTTCTTCCTAAACTTCCTCTTGAGCCTTGAATTTATCCCTGAATTTCTTCATGGATCTTGATGTTATTTCTCAACTTCTCTTTCAATCTTCAAGTGTCTTCTCGTCTCTCTAAATCCTGTTCTGTTTAAACGTTCTGCCGTTACTAAATATTTTGCTTCTTTGCAGGAATCTGAGTATCGAGACGTCTCCTACCAATGGTGGCAACGAGTTTGGTCCTCGTACTACCCCTTGCGGATGCAGCCACCAGTAATGTCAGCAGGCTTTATTAGTTGGATCATCTCTATGTCGATCGCAGGGTTTACTCTAAGTTGCGCACTTTCTCCTAATCAACTGTGGTTCCCTATCATGGAGACTCTGGCTGGACTGAGGGACGCATTAGTGACAGTGAAGTGTTACGCAAACTCGTATCTGAAGAGGTTATTATAACAGAAAATAGGGGAAGGAAAAGTTCTTTTCCTATTCTTACTTTAATTCTGTAAAACTACATCGCACTAGGGTAAAACAATTCAACATTCCACACGAAAGGAAAGAACTTCAACTCCTCTACCAAATAAACAATCCTTTTTCCAATTCAACTACCTCTCCAAATTAAAAGTGAAATGCTCCTTCGTACTGAACGTAGAATATAATTACTGGAAGCTCCACAGAACTCGCAAAGCTATGACCCCAGTACTCAGACTAACTAGATCCACCCCACTTCGTATCGAAAACCGAAAAACCATCCTCTTTCCACGACGACAACCCCCCTCACCCTCACATCCACATATCTGCCCATCCTTTACCCACTAAGCACCTGCCACAACTCAGATCTCTGCGTTCGTAACCCAGAATCCTCATATCCCTGTTGCAACACCACGGGCCCCAAGTGCATGTCCCCGCAACAAAGGCGACCATACCAGCGGACGAAAGCGAGGCAAGCTCGATCTGCGACGAGTGTCGCTCCGAAATCTCCAGCGACGTGCACAATCCACCCCGTAGGGAGGTGCGCCCCATCTCGTACGGCACGAACTGGATGCCGAGGCCCAGCTTCTCCGACTACAAGGAGCCGCAGAGGAAGGTCTCGACGAAGTCCATGCACACGGTCGCCGTCGTCAACAACATGGAGGACCCGGACAAGCTGTCGCCGAGGCACCTACGCCACATACGCGGCTGCCACACGGTGGTACCCAGCAACTCCAGCGACAAATCCAGCGGCTGCTGAGGCATAGGACGCGCGCGGGGGTGACGGCGCAGCGCCGATCGGCCGCCATTCGATCATTAATCGAACGTTGAAACGCGAGCGGACATTCCGATGCGATCTTTCTGGGTCATCCTGACCAGACGGCACGTTATTTCGAAGATTCCGCAGCACAGTACTTAGCGCCAGGTGACTAATAAGCGAGCTGCGCGTGGCGTGCGCGGGGCAATATTTACGACTGTATCGCGTGCCCAGCGAGGAATTACACGCCGACTTTGAATCGTCTCGACGGGGAAAATGTCCTGTGGGCAACGTCTGGCCGCGATTTAAATCCGTGTACGTTTGTGCGATTCTGTACAGAGTGACCTATTTGTGGTTTATAAATAGCGGGGCGATGGGAGGTGGGTTCGCTGTTAGGAAAATTGGACGTGCTTGAAAGGAAATTGAAGAAGCTCGATGGGGATGAAGCTGCGGGGAGATCTGGCCCAGGTGTCGAGAATTTATTAATGGTACTTGTGGGTTTCTGTGCTTGATGTGGGTCGGGGAGAAATTTGATTTGATCCTGGGAAAAGATCGGGAATAGAAGGCTTTAGTGCTGGCTATTTCTTGTAGACTTTTCAGGTTCAGTTTATGTGTTGAGGGGAAGGGTGGATAGATTGTTTTCTAAACGTTCTTAATCCTGCCGTCTTGTATCCTTATCGAGGACAAATCAAAGTGGACGTCACGTAGTTGAATGTCAAATTCAACTGGGTGGATGGATTTGGCGATTTTTATAATTTCTACCGAAAATTTACTGTTTTATACGCCGCGCATATATAGAAAATTATAGAGATCACTGTATTACTGATACTCGTATGATCACGATTAGTTGGGTAAGATTTTTATTAATATAATTTTTGTATAGGGTAAATACAACTAATTTTAACAATCCCTGCATTAGTTGATTTTATTACCCAAACATTTATTTTTGTACTTTAAGGGGGTACAGGACCATTGAAATCTCGAAAAATTAATTTTTTTTATTAGTATTCATTCTGAAAGCGTGATTCTTTGTGAACGTTTACAACAAAGTTTTATGAGAAAAATCGAATAATTACAGAAATATAGCGCAGTACATAACTGGGTGCTCCGCTGAGTAGGGGACTTAACTTTGAAGCCGTTTATCTCGAAACTATATTTTTATAACATTTGATCGAATGAATATTTCCACTTGAAATTTTAACTGGATGTGTAGAATTCCTTTCTCTATAACATGGAATTTCCGCATCAACATTAGATGTTTGTAAACAATTTTATAAACATTAAAGGTGATTTTCTTCTGTACAAGTGTGGGGAAAAATTGATTCGTGTGTAACTTTCACAAATTTTGTTTAAATTCGCCAGTCAAATTCCATGTTGTAGATTTTGGTGTAGAAATTACTTACCCCAAAGTATTTTGCTTTCATATGATTGGTTCACGTGTTACTACGTACACCGACTACATCTGCGCACTACGCAGGACCATCTTCAGCGCTTAATAATGTCAACAAATTTGAACATCCCGACAATTTTTTTTAGGTAATTACTCGGAAACACGTCCACAATAAACTGTCAAAAATTACGGGTATAATGATTACTTGGTATCTAAGCAATCCAATACAAAAGAAACCATCAATTTCAGTCCTGTGCTTCCTTAAGAGGGATGAAAAATCGAGACTTATTTTTAAATTAGAAAGCTACTTCATTTATAATACGCTGATAGGGACATCACAATCGACATTGTACAAGATCAGAAAGTCTGTGGTCCCTACAAAGATTTATGACAAACAACCACTGCCTCAGAACATTCCAAGCAACCCTAATCCTCAACCCTTCTCATTCCACAGTGATCTGCATAATCAACCATCGCTTCACATCTCCTAAAAAGAATTCTATACCACCCCCGTTCAATCCCCTTCCCAATCTCGTCATCCTCCGACACCTCCATCAAATCCTCCCTCCATACAAAACCCCCACCCCCGGAACCGATACTTAACTCTTCCCGATACAATTAACACATTTCGCACCGCGGTGGAAATTCAGATTTTAGATAGTACTATGAAAAGCGTCGATGTGAAGACTAAATTACGATATTCAATCAAAAATCATAATCACAAGTAGTTTCAGCTCTTTCTTATTCTATTTTGATTTAGACACTGAATTGAGAAATTCCTATTTCCTTTCAATAAAAGTTTCACCACGAGTTAGAATCGATGAACGATAGATCAGGACAGCATATTCCATCGTCCTTTCACGCACCCGACCTAATCTCTGGCTTGCTAAACGCCACCGAGCGGAGGCCGTGTCATTTAAGCAACCGCGTCCCCGCCGCCCCGTTTGATTATTCGCCATAGGCGACAGAGGAGTCGCGAGGTTTCCCCGACCATCGAGAACAGTTCGGCTGGACCCCCGTGGAGGGGGTGCCCCTTGCCGCGCATGCGCCCAAAAGGGGTAACACTCCCCATCTTGCATCGGAGCATTATTCTGTAACGACATCCCTTGTGGGGTAGGTCGACACGAGGCACACAACGATTCTCTAGACACAATAATCTCTGGAGCAGTAAGTTCGTTCGGCTGTTCGCTATCTGGTGCTTCCGTAACACGTTTCACCCCGACAACGCCCCATCGAGATCACGGTCCCGCGAAGAAGGAGCTTGGGGACCTTCGAAGGCTTGAGGGACGGGCGTGATTGTTCTCCGTCGCCGCTATCATCCCCCCAGCGTGCAGTCGCGTTAGGAAGACGTGGGTGTCCAGCAGGGTGGCTCGTAATTTCAGGAAGAGTGTAAACATCGAATCTCAGCCAACTGGGATTGATTCCGAGGAGATCGTGCTGCGGGGAAATCAACAGAGGTCTTTAAGCTACTAAGGAATTCCGTTGCTTCGCTTCATCTGGTAAGATACTCTTCTACATCCGTGGCAATCATCTCTCAATTACCATCTTAGGCGCCTCCAAAGCCTTAACATAGGTATTCGAATACACTATCGGTGTACATAAATCGGTAGTGCTCCTCGATAGTGGTTAACGTTTAGTTACACTAGGGAAATTGATGGCAACCGTGTTGGCTTCTTCTCAACACCCCAATCACTGACTTCTCTTTCATCATACTAAGCTGCGCGGAGTCTCCAAAGACTAGGTCCCATTTGGCCCCCAAAATACATCCACTACTTTCTCCCACGGCGTTCAGAAAACATCCCCCAGCTGCCTAAAGCAATGACGAGGATCATTCTTCCCGATGTAATTATGGGAAAGATACTGACTGCGACGTTTCCCCGATCGAAACGCCCGTCCACGTGCACGTCGTAACGTGACAGAAACCTTGTTATTGATTTTGCGTTCAGCATCCGTAGCGCGCGCACGAGTGTGTTTGTACACAAGTAGAGGGCACGTGTGCGCGCGCCCGCGCGAGCATCGCCGTGTGCGTGCACACGCGTACGTATGTGGGCGTTCGCGGTGGGTATCTCGATAATGAAATCCACGTACCTACGCGCACACAGCCGCGTGGATACGCACACGCTTGTGCGAACTACTCGTTGGCACGTGCACCCCTCCAACCCCCCGGGTCGGATCGAGAATAATGAGGGAAGCGGGTTGAGCGCGGGAAGGAACGTTCCTCTGGAAGTAGGGGACTTTTAGTTCAACTGCGTATGTGCCAGGGGATTCGATTAAAAATAGCCCTCGTTGGAATGATCGTGGAAGTGGTCGAAGGGTTCTTGCGACTTGGCTGAAAAGGAATCACTGGGTTCGATCGTGGTTCAAGGGTTGTGTCTTTAGTTGGCGGTTCTCGTTCTTAGTTTTTTTTTGTCGCGACGCGGTACCACGGGTATTGTAGCGAGTACTAATAGGGTTAAGTACAGAGACTGAGTGCCTTCTGGTTTCGGGGGATTAAGGTCTATGCACACACGTTAAGTCGGTGACCGTTCAGTGGCGTCGGTGTCAATGGTCTCTTCGTTTCAGTGTGAGTAACAGGGAAATGATACCTTTTACAATTTTTTACCACTCACATTGATGGAACTAATATGTGTGCGTAGACCTTTATAGTTCGATTTAGGGTGTGTGGATATTTGGAAAGTTACGAAGCTAAATGAATGAAATGGAGAAGAAATTTCTAGCGGGTTTTGTCTATTCCTATTTCACTGGAAGGTGCTCGAGTTTACATGAATGGGGATTTTGGAATTTGGAGTGTTTTTAGAGGGCCTCTTTTTAGGACTATGTTGTGAGAGGGTTTTTCCGTAGATGAGGGGGACTATATAGGTTGTCTTTGGTGGGCTAGCTTTTGATAAATAGTGAGACTGCACGAGTGGTTTAGAAAATGAAAATTTTCTGGTGAAACAAGAAAAACGCCTGCTATAACACATATGGATTTTAAACGTATGAAGATATCGAATTCTTTACTTTTTAAAAGAATTTGCTATTGATTCAGTAGTTCTTTTCTTTGGCCTTCTTTAGACTTCTATAATAAAACTTGAAACTCTACTAAAGATAAACCTAAACACATTATCACATTTGACAAAATTTTCTCGACTTTTCGTGTCTCAGCTTCAATTCAAAATCTGCTAATTTCCAAATTCAAATATGAACCTTCCTAACATTAAATCGCATGGAACCAACGAACTTCAATCTGGTCCGTGATTGTACACATTTCCCAGCAGTATTATCAGCTTTGTTGACTTTAATCGACGAATTCCGATGTTTGAACAGGTGCTTCAAACCGGTGAAAATCTCGCTGGCATTCGATTGTAAAGCAGGATTTAACCGAGAATAAAGGTCACGGTGAAGCGCGTGACAGTGTCGTGGAAGCAGATTGAAAAGTTTATTGGAAAAGTAATTTATAAACGTTGCACGTTGAGTACACGGTCGCGTGCCGCGTGTCATCAGCTTATCGGTAATCAAATTCGTTGGGTGCATACAACAAACGGCCTATGCAGTGCAACCACGGTCAATGGAATATTTTTAATCGATATTCCTATATTAAATACTGACGTTGAGCGTGCATAGTCACTCTTTGCTTTAAAAGTCGTTCGATTTTGACAAAACACTTCCCCAAGCAGTAAACAATTATTCTCAGAAAAAAATAATTCTTTCTCTGATGCGCAAGAAACGCATTGCACTATATACCTGCCGTTGTATAAAAAATTGTGAAGAGTTACTCTACAATTTAGAATTCATTTTAGATCAAACTATAAATTCATTTCTGATTTGTAAAGAAAATGTTTTACTGTATTGGATAATATTACAATATATTTTAGGCGGGAGGTAGTAGATCTATATTTTATGGAAGATCGACCCACTATTTCTTTTAGTCCTTAAGAATTTATGAGCGAGAATAAGAATAGAGAGAATAGGCCCATATAGGCAAGCAATAAAAGATTTAAAATGAAGTAACATACCAGAGCTGTTAATTATTCAAAACGATGTTTTTCGGTTCCAAAAAACTACAGTTGAAGACAAAGTACTGTCTCATACTTCCAGCACGCTAGCGATTTTCAGGCGTTCTACTTCAGCGCTGAAAAAGAAAATATAGGAGAAGTTAGTTGGACTGGATTATAAAATGCCCTGTACTCTTGTATGATTCAGGATTCTTAGGAAACAGCGTAATGAAAGGTGCATCGCGATGTCTCTTTACTTATTCACACAACAGTAATCATCGACTCCGCTTTCAAGAGTCGGAACACGGCCATCCATTATCCTCAATTTCCAAGAACCGGCGCAGCAACTTAACATTTCAGTTTTGTTCACTCGCTGAAGGGTTGAAATCGATTTCGCCGGATTATGCACTGAAACTAGGGAAATGTCGTTGGTGCATTTCACGTTGCTTGAATGTTAATAAGGGAACGAAGGATTAATAGTATAGAATCTATAATTAAAGATTAAAGTGAACGATGTGGATTCATACAAGTAAATTTCTTGGGAAATCGATTTGAGGTTTTGAAACTCTAATAAAGACAAACGATTTGAGGTTTTTGGTAATCGAAAAAATCTAATCTTGGTAGTTTCGTATGAAATGATAAACAGAATTTGGGGTGGTTTATTTAGACGCAGAAATTTCGAAAGAATCAACACCCATGCCACTTTGACACCTCGATTTCGTAATCAACAATTTTCTCTCCCTCGAATGTTATAGCCATTAATCTTCCACAGTCTTTGAACGATTGCAAAGAAGGGGTATCTTCCAAGATTACAGCATCAAGGGATGATTAGTCTACACTAATCCCTCGATATTTCCGTTTTGCATACCTAGACCAATATCTGAGTGTTTAAATTCCCTGAATGCAAGAGTACAACTGTCCTAACACTCTTTGTCACGACATATTCTTAGTGTCTGACTATAATGGTTCTAGAGTCCTGATTCTACTTTCCCCAGGTTATGCCAAGCTTTCAATATACATACTTCACACGATGTACATATGTATACTAAATTCGTCTCACTAGTAAAACCCTTTCTTTGATAAAATGTGTTTATTTAGCCATTTTTGGAGTACATAACATTCTTATAGTACATATAAACAGGTATAAACACAACCAAATAAGACACCTCGTTAAAATTCCAAACTTAGTAATACGTATCACCCAGTAAAACTTTCAACCACAATAGAAGTGCTAATACCTAATTTTTTCAAACAACTCCCAGATACAGTCCACTAAAGAAGCACAGTTACACAATGCATGCAGAGAATTGCATCAGCTCGCCATGCAGCATTGCAGGTCTATAAAAATAAAGTATTCAGATGCGTGGCGGGAATGCTGTAAAACACTATCCTCGAAGGGACACGCTTAAATTTACAGCAGAGTACTGGAACAGCTATATTATACAGCTGTCAGGCCGTCATTACATCCCCATTGCATCGCGTGCCTGCGGCCAACGAGGCTCGTCCTGCTCGTGCAGGACAATTTTACGTAACCGTCGTCGAAACGCAATTATGAATCGATTGCCTCGAATTAGGCCGGCAAATGTTCAATGTCACGGAAGCCTCTGTTCAACTGATTGTGACGTACGGTGGTACTCGTGGTTTCAGGGGATATGGCCGAGAAAATGTACTACTGGGGAGAGGAGAAGGACCAGGTCGACCCGGAGCAAACCTTCATAGAGTTCAAGGCCAAGTCGGTTCCACCTGATAAGAAGAAAGAATCCTCTCGCCCTGCTCCAAAGATGACGGTCTCCTCGCCGCAGGGGAAAGTGACGGAAGTTGGGAACAGGGAGGAGGACACGGAACGCGGTGGCTGGGACAACAAGCTCGACTTTCTGTTCTCTTGCATCAGCGTGTCTGTGGGCCTGGGAAACGTCTGGCGCTTCCCATATTTGTGCTACAAAAATGGCGGCGGTACGTGCCCCGTCAGATTTGAAATACGCGACGGTGGAGAGATTTGGATATGCTTTCTGGTCTAAGTATCTCTCTCCTAGAATTTTTGGAGAGTTTATTTTCTATTTTAAAGTTTCTGCTTGGGACTGCCTTCGCGGGCATGCGCGATGACACAAATACTGATGATTCAGGTGTGCTTTTGTTTCGAGGATTTATTTTCTAGAATTTTTTGAGAATTTCTTTTCCATTTCAAAGCTAATTGCTTTCAAGGCTGCAGTTTGTAGTGGATTTGGTCAGATATTTATTTGGTAGTAGGGAGATTTGTTGAAGGAGAATTTAAAATTGCATTGATATGTAAAATTCGGAGTGAATAGATTTTTTATCCGTAAAGAACAAAATCATCTTTATTTTTCACTTTATTTTATGCCTAAGTAGCGAGCAATTTTTCAATTTCAGCTTCCTCTGAAGGTATCAGAATGTATTTTCCACGAGCTACGTAACTTGAAGACTGAATTAAAATTTCTATTCGTATATCTGCACTCAGTTTATCCTCGCAGTCGTCTCACGAATTCGTATCGTCGCCCAAACTTTCAGTTTCAATAATTGGGGAGGATCATTCAACACGTTCCTCCTAATAAACGCGATTCAAATGTATTTATTCCATGATTATTCATGTTGCGCAGCTTTCGTCGAGGCCAGCCTGCCATTTATAGAGTCGCGTGAAAATGGAGCGACGAACAATTAAATGCATCGGGAATAGCGCGGCGTCAATGTCACCGTTCATAATAACCGAGGGCAATTAATTTTTGACGGTGAATACAGCGACGTACCCCAATAGCCGTGCATTCGGATTGCGTCGTGCTCCATATCGACTAATTGAAACAGCTTGCGCGATGAATATCTGATTGGCGTACGCCAGTTCCTGTATTCGAAAGCTCTTCAACGATCATGACACGAAATGCTGTTTGGTTGCAGGCGCGTTCCTCATCACTTATGGCATCGCTATGGTGTTTTGCGGGATTCCGATTTTCTTCCAAGAAGTGGCTATTGGCCAGTACCTCGGTGCTGGAGGGATGACGCTTGTGGGACAATTGTGTCCTTTGTTGCAAGGTACTGCACGCAGCCATTTTCAATTTTAAACCCTTATGGGATTTCAAGTCTCGTCACGCGAATCTTAAGTCTCACGTGTGTGAAAGCTAGAGTGGAGAACTCAAGGACGATAGTTAATAAACGGTACTTTTGACTAACTTCTACTTTCGAATGTAATATATTTTAAGATGTAGTAAAGGGATTGTGTATATTTAAAGATTAGCTTCTAACACAGAGACGAGTAAACTTAATTTCATAATATTAAGTGGAGTAATTCTGTAATATTCATTGGGTTTTTATGTTTTCTAGGGGTTGGATATGCTACTATGACGATAGTATTCTTCCTAGACATCTACTACTGTATCATCATTGCTTGGACACTGTTCTATCTTATAAGCACCTTTGCCAATCTACCTGGAGTACCTTGGAAGGGTTGTGGTCAGTAATATAATTGGAATTGTTAAGAATTTAGAAGTCTATCAATTTTTGAGTGATATAAATAGAATTATTTTCAAGGTAATTGAAATCCTTAGACTCCAAATCAATGCTTTCGTGATGTTGCAGGCAACTGTTGGAACACTGACGATTGTTACGACGCTTCCCAAGATTTAGCCCATGTTAACGGTTCGAAAAGTATAAATTCTACGAGAAACGCCACTTTCCATCACACCACGCCCGTCGAGGAATATTGGGAGTAAGTAATCGAAATTTTCTACGTGTAAGCCTCTTACAAAGGAACCATATCAGGTGTTACGCACGGATTTTGACGAAACATCGTTAAAATGCAGAATTGAAAAATATTTCGCCATTTTTCAGCCGCCAGCGTAGATAGCTAATAGTTTACGAGATATTTAATAAAAGTCGCGTTTGACCATTGGCGTTAAGTGCTCGAAACTTCAATGGCGTAACAAGTAGCAGAATATTCTTTGATATTCTGAGAAAAATATGTAAAGATGACAGGGCACGAATTCGAACTGCGCGGTTAGCAAGGCAGGTTACTTTATTGCGAAGCCACCGCGCTTGAATTCAGGATGAAAAGTCTCCAACTGTCCACCCAGTCAAATGAAATTACTTCTAATCTCGCGACGATGCCTTGGACATTCTAGACGACGAGTTCTTGGGATCACCTCTGGTATCGACAGCATCGGTGAGATGCAATGGGAGCTGTTGGGTTGCCTGATTGTCGGCTGGCTGCTCGTTTACTTTATCATCCGGCGTGGTCTACATCAGAGCGGTAAGATCATCTGGTTTTCAGCCTTGTTCCCCTACGTGGTGCTTTTCATTCTTTTGGGAAGAGCGGTGACATTGGACGGCGCCCGCGACGGTTTGCTTTACTACGTAACCCCTCGGTGGAAAGAGTTGCTATCGCCGGGCCCATGGATCGACGGCGCCACGCAAATCTTCTTCGCGTACAGTATCGGCACTGGGGCACTGCCTGCTTTGGGGTCGTACAATAAGTTCCATCACAATTGCTACAAGTAAGCAAGCGATCATTTTATTTTTAGACTTTCCTCGTGATGTCGGGGTGCATGATGGTATTCAAATCTTTGTAACAACCTTGGGACATCCATCCAATTGGTTACAAGCTAAATTTCTAAATTTTCTTCTCACGTATAAACGTACTGTATTTGTGCATGTCACTGTGCGTTTAACATCCTAAGCAAATAGAGGTATGATAAAAAGAAATGGCATTGGAATTGGGATTCAAGAGGAAAGAATCTTTATTTAAAATGGGAATTGAATTTTGTCCTGTTTGATTTTCAATAAAGAAACTGAACTGTGAAATGTTGCATGTTTGAATCCTTTGAGAAATTGTGTAAGATTACCTGGCAGAGGAAGTTTTTTCTCTCCTTGTCAAAACTTACAATTAGTATAACTCTCAGAATTTTTCGATTAGTGCAAGTATCTCTGATTCTGGGAATTATTATAATTACTTTCTTACACGGGAGTCAGAGAAGTTTGTCAGTCTTCCTCTTTACTTTTGGAAATGCTCAAATCACCCAAATCTTTTTCTCTTCAAATTCAACAATTAGCACAACTCTCAGAATTTTTCGATTAGTGCAAGTATCTCTGATTAAAGGAATTACTATAATTAGTTTCTTACACGGGAGTCAGAGAAGTTTGACAGTCTTCCTCTTTACTTTTGGAAATGCTCAAATCACTCAAATCTTTTTCTCTTCAAATTCAACAATTAGCACAACTCTCAGAATTTTTAGATTAGTGCAAGTATCTCTGATTAAAGGAATTATTATAATTACTTTCTTACACGGGAGTCAGAGAAGTTTGTCAGTCTTCCTCTTTACTTTTGGAAATGCTCAAATCACTCAAATCTTTTTCTCTTCATATTCAACAATTAGCACAACTCTCAGAATTTTTAGATTAGTGCAAGTATCTCTGATTAAAGGAATTATTATAATTACTTTGTTACACGGGAGTCAGAGAAGTTTGACAGTCTTCCTCTTTACTTTTGGAAATGCTCAAATCAGTCAAATCTTTTTCTCTTCAAATATAATTATTTCATTCTAAATATTTCACCGAGACAATACTCGCCGAAACCTTTGAAAATGTGAGCTTTGCGTTACAGAGACGCGCTAATCACTTGCATAGTGAACACGCTGACATGCCTTCTGGCTGGTTGCGTGACTTTCTCGATCCTGGGCCACATCGCGTTGGAGCAAGGCACACAGGTATCCGAAGTGGTGAAAAGTGGGCCAGGCCTCGTGTTTCTCACGTACCCGGAGGTCGTCTTGAAGCTTCCTGGTGCCTCGATGTGGGCCATCATCTTCTTCGTCATGCTGCTCGTAAGGAACACTTCACTCGAGCGAAGAAGTGCACTTGCACCTTCTTCCTATTATTCATTCGTCTATTAACGCGCATCGATCGGAGACTATATACAGTGGCCCACAGGTTTGTTCACATAAACTAAGAAGAGTAATTGTGAAATACACTGTCTTGTCTACTGTGAACAAATGTGTAGGTGACTGTACGTTGTCAATTTGTTAAATCTCAGGCAAAAGGTATAAAGAACAATATTCCACTTTGTCTATTATAGATACTTGGCATCGACAGCGAATTCTGCATCGTGGAGTCCTTCATCACAGGTGTCGTTGACAACTGGCCTGAACTTCTTCGTCCACACAGGAAGAAGTTCACCATCGCAATTTGCTGTCTAATGTTAGCTCTCGGGCTTCCCATGGTCACCAATGTTAGTATCCAAAATATATGGAATAACAATTCCACTTAAAGTTTCAAATCCACTTTGAATTTCGCTCAACTTCTTTCCGATTGTATCGCGAAAAGAGGACAAGATTAAAGGAGCTTCTGCTGGATAATCTATTAAAAGTATCAATTCTATAATTTGTAGCAGAGAATCTTTAGAGTTTTTAATATATCATACAGAAGCTTCGTAGGTCCTTCTCTTTTGCTACTTTTTTAAAAGAATTTTCAATTCAATAAAGGGAATTGTTGCAGGTAGTTCTTAAAAGCTTGAATTTCTAATAATTTATAATTCAATGAAATTCCACTTAATCTTATTCCGTGTTACTAACAATAAGATTACGATGATTAAAATTTGATGTCCATGTTCCAGGGTGGGATCTACATATTCCAGTTAATGGATTTCTATTCAGCGAGTGGGATGTCGATCCTCTGGGTATGCTTCTTCCAAACGATCGCGATATCGTGGATCTTCGGGGCGAAGAAGTTCTGCGACTGCATCCACCAAATGATGGGCATACGATTGAACAAGTTCTGGTACATCTGCTGGGTGGTGTTCGCGCCAGTGATTATGGTCGTGAGTATATTAAGCTCGTATAAATAATTTAAGAGCATACAACGCTCATTTAAAAACTTCGAAGCTATGTGAGGAATAACGCGATCGATCAGCTCTGACAACATCGTTATTTCATCCTGACTGCCCTAAGGCACGTGTAATTTCACTCATCAGTCTATGTCTCTTGATGGAAATCAGCAATTTCGTTCGGACTCCGATCGAAGCTTTTCGCTGCATCTACTTAGTGTTTTCACTTGCAATATGTAAATAATGTTCGACACAATTTGATTTCGGGAAAAGATTTATTTGACAGCTAAAACTGTTCCATCAAAGTTGGTCAGAAAAATTCTCTATGAATTTCAAATTTAACGCTTTGAGTGGCGCAGGGACTGGAAAATGCCCCTTCTAATCGCTTTCGTTGGGAAAATTTTGTGCAAAGCGAAGTTCCAGTTCGGTTTCTTTTCGAAGTAAACATGGGACAATACTTTCGCTGCTCTTCAGAAAATATCCATTTGAAAATACGCCGACGCCGGTGAAAGCGTTCTCATCTACAATTTTGAGGGATTATGCTAAATTGTTACTTCTTTTCGCAGTTCATCTTCGTATTCCAATGCGTCCAGTATAAGCCTCTGAAGTATGGAAGCGATTACGAATATCCAACGTGGGCAGAAATCGTGGGCGTTTGTCTGAGTTTGTCATCCATGCTCTGGATACCAGCCTATGCTATATACTATGTCATCGTGACTCCAGGATCCATTAAAGAGGTGAAATGCTTGCACAGTACAAATAGACTCGTCGATTTTTACCATAAATACTATGCTTGATAGTGTCACCCATTTGTCACTGAATATGAAAGTGGTGAGAGTTAAGGCTCTCCTTTTGAGTAATGATGACACGGACTAAGTAGGTTTGTGGTAATGATATTAATTTCTTTCCTCTATTTGAGATGCATGTTTTCTTATTTTAATACCAATCACTGTAAAGAATAAGGCACCAGGATCTAATTAGAATCTGGATAACATTGATTTTCTTTATATTCCTCAACAGCAATTAATACATAGGTTTATGAGAACATCAAACTTCATTCAGTGGCTTCATTAAAATAGTTTAAAAATCGAAATTAGACTTAATTTCGAATTCCTGAAATACCAAGTGATAGAAGCTTGAAACTAGTCAAACTTGTAGCATTCTAATTCCTTCAATCGTACATACCCCCCATTGCCTTCGACCTTCGGAAATTTGAAACTTCAAATTGACCTCGAATTTCAACTGCACCAAAATTCTAAATTCAGAAATAGGGAAATAATTAAATTCCCATGCTTTTCGACTCATACCACTCCCATCTTCAGAAACTTGCTACTATTATTTCCACCAACGTCAAGTATTCTTAAGTAGAAAAGTATGGTTGGATTGCTTTCAGAATATCCTGAAGGGATTGAAGCCGAACATAAAGTCCCACTTAAAGCTACCAAAGGGCGAGAAGTCAGCGGTGATACCGATGTCGGAAAGTAGCGCTGGTCTGATCACCAAGAACAACAGTTTTCTCAGTCAAACATGATCGCTGTAAGCGACTTTTTTTTTTTCTTTAACGAGGTTGTAATTACCGTAAACGTAGTATTTTTAACGGGGCTGGAGATACGGGGCCGGTTCGTAGGGAAACGTGATCGTTATATCGACCAAAGACACTGTTGCGAGATACAGACAGTGTTTATTTCTTCCTTTCGTTGACAAGAAACAGTGAGCGAAAAGGGAAGACCACGAACTGCGAGAGGGATGAAAAGATCCTGGCCTCACTGTAACTGGAATAAATGCTTAAGGTAAATTATGCGTCTATCGGGTCGTCAAACAGAGAGTTTTCTTTTAATAATAAAAAATGAAATAAGAGTTTAGTCAAATTTTTTATATCCCTAGATGATTTTCGAGTTGATTTCGTAATTGTGCTAAACACTTCGATATATTTCGTGGGAATTCTGGACTATTGGATACCTGATGGCTTTACAGGAAACAGTTCTTCCACGGTAGATTTAAATTTAGAATATCCCAGTACAACCGACTAGTTTCATTTTCTCTCAAACGTTCCTGAAGAAGTGCCATTCTTTTCGCACAGAAGCACTACGAAGAAATATTTTTCATTTCACAATTGTGTACACCTCTACTTGTACATAAGCGCAATGTGCGTCGAGGTGGAATCGTAGAAACGTAGGCAATTCGACGAGTGAAATATTAATCAAACAAATGATTTAGGGATCAGATGAATGAGGTGTCCACTGGTAACGAAATAG
This sequence comes from Andrena marginata, assembly GCA_963932335.1. Classification (NCBI taxonomy): domain Eukaryota; kingdom Metazoa; phylum Arthropoda; class Insecta; order Hymenoptera; family Andrenidae; genus Andrena; species Andrena marginata. The sequence goes on along the minus strand of OZ010659.1, from coordinate 47,646,584 downwards.
AAATTGCAATAGAAACAGCCACCTCGTTCCTTCTATGGTTAAACGGCAGATCGGTATGGCAAAATTCTTAATTGACGGGTGAAGAGGGAGGGGTGGGGAACGCGAGATTTAGGTACTACGATAGTGAATTATACAGCGCTAGTTTTCAGATAACTATTTACGGAATCGAGTCGAAGAGGTCTATTTTTATATCGCGATGCACGTTTAGTTGATAGTTCTGGCTGGATTCGAGCGAGGAAAATGAGGTTCTTGCGATCAGGAAAAGCACCAAGTGGTGATATGGTTAGGACGCTCTTATATAATTGACGAATTTCAAGCACAGATCCGAGAAAATAGAATTTCTTCCTGAAATTAACACGTTTTGCGTTACTATGCATTTTGCTGAATGAAATTTAGAGTAAATTTGATTTTCTTCGGCCACCGACAAAAATTAATTAATTAATGTAAAGATGTAATACTTGACATATAAGAAAGTAATGTTTGTTGTTTTTATTATTCGAGTTTCATATCTTTTCATTCCTGCTTTTTAACGCAAAGTTTGTGGTAAAAATGATACGATTGAGTTAGCTATTCATTGATTTTGATAATTAATAAGTTTGTTCGATTTATAATCGATGTGTTAAGTCACAGACGAAGCCACGACCGGTTCGAATCTGATAATCAAACCTGGAATCGATGCAAAATATAGGGACAATATTTTCCAGCGAATTTTTGTACGTGATTTGTTTGAGAAAATACTGATCGTTGCCTTTGGCCGCACAAAACTCATTCGGCGCGAACATCGAACCCTTCAACCTCAAATGTGAGACTTTTCTTTAAGGTGGTGAATGTAAGAACCTGTGTTTATACTGCGGTTACGGTGAAACAGAGTTGGGAATTATTCGAATTGTTTCGAATAAATGTATGTCTAAGATAACTATCCGAATTAATTCTATTTAGTCGAATAATAATTATTCGTTATTTGTATCCATTTATTCAAATAAATTCTTCGAATATCTATTAAAAAATTTCTCAAATAATTATTCGAATAAAAATTATTATTTGATTGAAAATCTGTTCGGATGAATTCGTATGCAATTTAAAATTTATTCGAATAAATTCTTATTCGACTAAAAACTTGTGGCGAATAGAAGTTTTCTCGTCATCCGAATAAAATTTTGCCCATCTCTGCTGCGAAGCACAAAAGCGTAGCTTGCGTTGTACGATTTAAGAGAACGATCAGTTTACAAGATCGAGGTACTAATTTCACTTGTTTGATGACCTTCGAGCTCTTTGTTAGACGAATCTTGACCCGTCAGAGGTTTCTGCACTAGCGTCGGAGATCCAACGACGATTTGTAAAGCCCGTTTCGGTGTAAGTTCGAGAGGAATTCAGACGAACTTATAGATTATAGTTTCACGGAGAGGTTATAATGTATCGAGGTGGCCAAAAAGTTTTCTTGAATTTTTTAAGCAAACTCAATAACAGATTTTATATTTCAAATCAAAGTATTTGATAAAAACTAGATCTGGATGCATTCGAATTGTATTTACGCGTATGGAGCTGAAGGAAATCAAGCTTACGCGTTACAATCGAAGTGATGTATTGAAAAGGAAAAGAAGACCTTTTGGCTAACCCAGTAATTCTATCGATACGGTATGTTATTAAGAATTACTCGATATTTAATTACCCAAGGTATCTATGTTAGTGTTTCGTACAAATGTTCGGTGACCAATGAATACTGTTCGACGATGAAATGAATTGTTCGGTTACATAATGTATTTAATGGGAGGGAATAAACGGCGTTGGTACGTGCGAAATTGTTTATGGAGGAGGGAGCGTATCGACTTTCGAAGATACAATGTTTCGAGAGATCGAGCCTCGATTTATTTCGTTCGCGAACGAGAGCAATAAAATTGCAAGTTTAAAACGGGCCTAAGACGTTCGAGCGTTTCACACTGTACAGTAGACCCTTCATTATCCAAATACTGTTCGAATGCTGTATTATTTCAACACTGTATTATTGAAACCTTTTGTTTGTTGGTTAAAACACTCGCGACTGTCACAAGTCACACTGTAAAAGTGGAGATGGCACCTGCCACAAATTTTGTGTAATTAACGTATGATGGCTACCATTAGAAATCACTTTGTTGAGAATTGTTTAAGTATCTGAGATTATATTTGTTAAAAATAACTCTGTGCAATTTTACAAGCGAAATGATCCGTAATATTTATATTATCGAGAAAATAGTTTCCTTAGTCTACTGTATTTCTATTATTTAAGTCTTCTCGCTGGACACTTTGGATAATTCAGGTTCTATCGTAATTTAATTCTGTATAGATTACAGGCGGCCGCTGTATTTACCGAGCTTTAACAGTTGTTGATGTTGCGCGATATTGAGAAGCGTCTGAAAGCTTTATGCGACGTTCGTTTATATTTTATTCTCGCACTGTTACGGCGCAAGCACCTCCAATAGCGAGCTAAGGGCCGACGATGAACACTGTCGACAATACGCGAACAACACTGCATTTGCAACGAACATGAAAATCACTTGATTCCAAAATTTCAGAAATCCAAGAAATTAATCACTACAGGAGCACAATTGCAATTGATCCTCTACAATAACAAATCAATATTATACGGCACACGTAAGATCTCCTATCGCACTATAATTTTTCACACACAATCACTCAAGACACAGAAACTCCAATCGCCAGTCGTCGTAAACCGAAGCATGTAATTCACAAACAACAGCAATTCGAAAAATCCAAAATCCACATTCATCGAACTTCAATCCCCCTCATCTAACATTCTTTGCCAATCGAATCCGTAATCCTACTATACACATAAATACTGCAAAACAGTTCACAGAGGACACAGCTTATTTGCCACGTGTCGACGATTATATTTCCAACCAACGATTTAACACGTCCCGTACTACGTGGCCCATGATATTTGCTCGTGAAAATTTAATTCCAAGAAAGAAAGTATTTCTCGTTTCACTGTCGAAATGGGAATACAATAAAAAATAGAGATTATGAAGAATATAACGTGACTGCTATTTCTCTGCAACTGAACATCGTAGTTCACTTTTCTCATTGCTGTTTAAAGCCCTATCAAAGATCTAAATCGCCACGGTGCGGATCGTGTTAATTAACAGAAATGGTTCAGACAATGCGTGACACGTGCTTTCGTGTATTTATCGACAGGTGACAGCGCGTCAGTTGCGTACCTGCCGTTCACCGCTCGTATATGTGAAACGGTAGAATTGCGCGCGTGTTGGTTGTTCCACGTTCCACTTTGTGTCAGCATGCTCCCGCGTAACCGTGTAATCAGTGTCATATACGATAATCTTTTACGAACAGCGACACATGCGAACGCTTCGGGGCGCAATCGAGCCGCGGTGTTTATATCCACGCGTGAACAGGGCTAATTACTCCCGCGGATTAGTCGGCTAATCGGCTGTGGTATCTGCGTGCGAGCTTTAGCGGCCGAGGGGATTGAATGTGAAGGGAGGCAACGTGAACGGTCCGACTGTTACTATGGGCAAAGTTATTCAACCGTATGTGCTTCAATTGAACGATGAATCCGCGGTTCATCGGTGATAGTAAAGTCTTTTGGGGGATTCAGGAGATTTGTATTTGGAAATTGGAAGCCTCGAAGTCAGTAGTCGCGAGATTTGTGATGGAGGTTTAGTTTATGGATTTATTGATATTGATATTTGTGGTAGGAGGTAGTTAGGTACTTTGGTGAAAATTTTGAGGGTTGTAATTCGAGGGTTTCGACGAATTTGTTTTTTAGGTCAACCGCACTCCTTCACAGTTCGTCCCTTCAATCTCAATGATTCCTAATCGAGGGATAGACTTGTACCGAGAGATTCTCTGTTTAGTTAAGGCGAACGCAGTATTTCAACATTTGCATGTACCAAAGAATGGAATCTATCTCGAAGCAGTATTGTTTTGTAAGCGAATTAAATTATATCAATTATATCCACCCACGTGGCTATGTTTATTCGTCGACTTCCATTACCTACCCACTATTTCCCTTCGATAAAGCTAGAATTTTGGTCAATTTTAAATTCTGGGGACATCAAGCTTGATTATTTATCTTTCATTTTTACTGAAACAATTTTTCATGTCAGTTTTTAGTTTTAAAAGAATCGGTGTCTATTTAATTTTGTCGATAGAGTAATTAACAATTGCTGTTTCTGCAATATTTATTGAAATGAGAAATACTTCAACGCTTGAAAGCAAGTTTATAATTACTTCGCTGCAATTTATATCCAACAGTTTATGGTTATTTATATGCCCCCGTAATTGGCAATCAGTGCCATTTAATTTTCGAATTGATTCTGCTCGAGTATAAATGCAACTTAATTTGTATTCGCGTTGCTACGATTTATCATGCAGCCGGTGCCAGACCAATTTAGAACGTTGCTAAAAGTTATCGTTTTTCGAAGCCACAAATTTATATTAAAAAGCATTAAAAATTGTTCTGCCATCAGCGACAATTTTTCCCAATTCACCGCAGTCACGTTGAGCCGACGGAAGCGCACCATTCGTCGTCAATTTACCTCGCTCGTAAGTTTCGCGAAACTGGTAATCGAGTTTTATGCAGTTTTCATTCGGACAGCGTGGAAATAATGGGATTATTTGTTGCATCGGGGCCAATTTCACCTTGGGATTCTTGTGCGGGGGCTCCGAGCCGAGCAAACTTGTTCGAAGCTGCAACGATTAACTTCCCCTCTGCTGTAGCAGTCGTGGAATCGATGCCGAGAAAAGTAGAAATAATTGGAATTAAATAATACTCTACGTACTATTTGGTGCCAAAGTATCGCTACTTTCTATCGTTACAATATTTTCAGGAAATGTAAACACCTCAATTCGTTTGAAATCACTTCTTTCTCTAACTCCATTACGTCGTTCCAATCATTCTTGTTGAATTGCAATTTATTGTAGCAACAAATGAAACATCTGATTGGAATATACTTTGAAAGTCGTTGCTAAATACCTGAGAGAAATGCAATTCACCCCACACATTCGCTTCTACGGTGGAACAGACTTTTACTAAAAGTTTGCTTTGGCATTTATACCTAAAATCGATTTTTAAAGAAGTTTAGGTAGCCGAACTTTAACTCGCTGGAAAATATTTAGCATATATATAGACTCGCTTCATCAACCGCGACAAACAGGCTGAAGTAAAATGCGTGTCGCTGAGGTGGTACGTCGAAACTTCTTTTATAATGCTCAGGCATTTACATTTTGTAATTTAACTTCTGCTTTGACAGCTGAGCAGTGTATTATTCGCAGAATGTATAGGATAGAATGATAACGCAAATTCTACACTACGGTTGTCGAAATTATTCTCCCCATTTTACAAACTCATTTTCTATGACTCAGTTCATCGATGTAAATAAATTCAAATAATTCAAGCTTAAATAGAATTTTATGTATTAATTTTATTAATTTAAATCGATTTAAAAGAATGGGACTGAAATAGAAACCTCTCCATTAAGTTCAACGTAAATAAATTGTCGATTATATTCGGCAATTAACAGTAACAATAATAATCAACGGTAATTTCCTTAACGAAAGATTTAGTCAGCCGACCTTCACAATTTCACTGTTGGATATCGCAAGAACCTAAGCTCGCCCAAAAGCCAATTACAGCAAAATTTCACACCTGTATAATTGAATATTAGAACGACTCTGGGGACTTGGATGCCAACTCTTACAATTTCGCTGCTGGATGTTAGAAGTGCTCAGAAGTCTGAATTACCAAGCATCAGGCCTTTATAATTGAATGCTACAAGAACCCAAAGGACTTGCCTGCCAATACTCACATTCCCACAATTTAATATTAGATGAATTCCAAGGGCCTGGATGGCAACTTTCACGTAACCACTGAACGTTAGAAAGGAACACAATAGCCAGACATGACGTGTTCTACACTCTTGCAAACTGAATACTAGAATGGAAAAAATAAAGTTGGGTGGCCAACTTCCTAGCATTATCGTCCCTACTGGGCTCCAGGGCCCACGGGGCGGCAATTTTTACAATAACAACATCGCGTGCCACCAGCGTTACAGATCCAGGCAAGGATTAATGTCAACTTTCACGACGCCACGATTTGTCGCGTCGGAGTTTCACACTCCAGAGACCAGCGACGTCAACTTTTCTGATGCATCGTCGATACCGGATACCAGGCGTACGAGGGACAGTAGACGTCCCGTCAACATTCATGTCGTCGCTCCAGGGACTTGGGGTGTCAACTTTCACGATGCAAGCATCGATTCTCCTGCATCGCAGGCCCGAAGGACCTTGTCAACTTTTACGACGCTATCATCAGACAAGGCTGTCCCTTAGGTCCGGGAATGGTTATTTCCGGCTGTTATTTAGATGTTCGTGCCGCTTGGACCTCGCGCGATTAAACTTGACTTTGAACTGAATGAAGATTAATGGAAATGCAAACGAACTCTCTTGGTCGTGGAAGATTCAACTGTCTTCAGTGAAATTGGCGTATTTAGAGTAATACCGGGTGTAATTGGTACAATGCACTAGAAGGTGATTCTAGGTGAAAAAAAAATAGTACCTAGGAAATAAATTAATTCTAAAAACTGTGAACTAGAAATTGGCAGACTGAGACAGTGAATATGGCGTAAATGCAGATAAAATAAATCGTTGTGGTAAAATACATCGGAATTGTGCGATAGTTTATTTTCGAACGAGGCTTTGTTTTCCAGAATATTGAGTTCGGAATCCTCGATCGAGAAGAGGCCGTTTTACAATTTCGATTTAATTTTCCACAGTAATTCCTTTCGTCCGCAGTTGTATCATAGCTATTTGTATTTTCGTTCTATCAATTGTTAATCAGATTTACTTCAAGTTATTCATGAAAACGAAACCTTAAATAAAAAAATGTGCTCCTATATATTCAACTTATAATATATTTCATGTAAAATAAAACACCTCCCCTATTACTCCACCAGTTTCGCGACATCCCGTATATTTATTTATTTAACGGCAAGTGCCCTTTAGTTACAAGGAAGCATGTAGCTAAGTAGGTAAGAGGCAGTCTATAATAATTAACCTTTATAACGGAAGAAAAATATATATAGAGTTGTTTCGCAGCATGAAAACAGGAAAAGTAGAACATAGACTAAGCTATATACATAAAATAAGATATATATATATAATTTAATATATAATTAATATATTATATTATATATGTATTATATATTTAATTAATATATTATATTATATATTTAATTAATATATTATATATATATATATAATTTGGATTAAACAATTTAATCCGCAACACTATAATCACAACAGCTTTACCTCTTACATTCCTCCTAATTACATTCCCCACCATAGACAAACAATTCCCTGCAACACTTCCTTCTCTTTTACCACCTGATAATCTCGATTCCTAGAAAGTTTTGGGACACGTTAAGAGCTTTGCTGCGCTGTTATTATTAAGTAATTAAACTCGATCCGAATTAATCGGTCGCGTAATCTCGCACCAAGTGCACGACACACCATTCCGCCACGATTCGTGTGGGATACACGCCGATACATCGGGCCAGCGAAAGCAGCGGAACTGTCACGAAAGCGAGAGTGCACCCTTCCGAAATTATCCAAGTTCGCCGCGAGGAGAATGATTCATCGAGCGTTGCCTGAATTGAGCCTGGAGAGCAGAACGAATGGCGGGCGAAGTCACGCGAGCCCCTCGTAATCGATGAACCCTATTTGCGCGAAAGAGAGATCCCGGATCACCTGTGGATACGTCGTGCGTTAAAATCAGCTGTAAAGAGATGATACGGGTTCCTCGAGTCCCCAGGATCGGACATGTTACGGAGGAATCATCGAACGAAATCAGTACTTCCGTTCGATGGACGAGAAACTTGGCTCTTATTTTCGTAAACAGAGTAAGTATATGATTTAGGTGAAATGGGAGTAGGAAGCAGTGTGGTAAGAATCGAGAAGGTGGATATAGTTTGAATGGGAAGTGTCAGGTACTACCCGACGCCATCCGTGATAGCTCTTGTGGGTTGTAGTTAGCCGGCTTCGGCTCTGCTATGGCTCTGCTTCGATTCCGGTTCAGAATACTCGCGCGCGAATGTGCGCCTGCGCGTCGATCCCCTCTCATACGGAGCTTGCGCCTGCGCGTCGATCCCCTCTCATACGGAGCTTGCGCCTGCTCGTCGATCCCCCCTCCCCCCTCGCACAGAGCTTGCGCCTGCGCGTCGATTCCGTCTCGCACAGAGCATGCGCCTGCGCGATGATCCCCTCTCGCAACGGAGTTTGCGCTTGCGCGTCGCTCCCCTCTCGTACGGAGCTTGCGCCTGAACGTCGATCCCCCTCCTCCATCGGAAATTGCGCCTGCGCGTCGCTCCCCTTTCGCACAGAGCATGCGCCGTCGCGATCGATGTGCCTCCGGTACGCATGCGCAGCGTGCTTGCTCATAGAGATTTTTCCGCAAGTGCACCGATGCTAGGGTATTTTCGTATCAACTATTAGCACGCCTGGCGTGGCAAGAGCGAATAGCCCGTTGACTGTCTCTCCCCTCTCCCACACATTTATTTTTTTTAACATGGAAAAATATTCACCCCAAAGCCACCATCGCCTAAAGGGGAAATTCCGGGAAATTCTAAAGAAAATACGTCTTCCCTCTCAAAATTCCCTCTCGTCCAGCCTATATGTGATACGCAACGCCATTTTAGGATTTCTCCTCATCAACAAATCGTCGATGCCCCTTCCCCCAACTGGTGAAGTAATCCTTCTCGCTTTAGGTTAATCGGGAGGCAATTTAATATAACACTATTTTTTTAGATTAGGTTCACATAGATATCTATCAATAATATGGGTAGTATAATTGTTAAAACGATCGATTAGTTGGTTGAGTGCTCCTGTTTCTTCGAAGTCGTAAATACTTCCAAATATTTAAGCAACCGAAACCCGACTTCGTAATAGAATAGGTACACGATGCAGGGTTGATAACATATTCTGTGATTCCAAGTAGTGCAAACGTAAAACCGAGCCGACATCAAGGTTGCCAGATTTATAACTCACTCCAGGCTAAGGGTTTGAGTAACTCTCCCGAGTTACTCAAAGGTAAGCCGGACCGCTTGAAATCAGGGAGAGACGACGCAACGGCCTCTCCACCACTAAAAGCGAAGTCTAGTTTAAATTCGGGGTGAAGTGTTCTTATATTTTTTATCAGGTAATAGTCGACCAGGTGGCGAATAGTCAGACGAGCGGTTTTCTTTTCTACGTGGGGAACGTGACCTGATTTATAAGTACATATGTACTCTCCAGTCTCCCCTACAGCTGCAGATCCATTATGCAAAGAGTGTGCATATTTTTTAAGCATAAGTACAAGAGTGCTTGCTGCAAATTGCATGCAATATTATGGGGAAGAATGATTCCTCCAAAGGAATGGGTGTTATTTCTCGGGAACTTGGATCCTACAAAGACGAGAAATTCTCTGCTAACGCGGAGCAGGGTGTACACCGGGGCAGCAAGTTTTCAAGTTAGTTACAGAGTTAGAAATCGGAGGTTAGTTAGAGAAAAAGTTTGTTTAGGAAAGTTAGCGTCAGATGGGTCGATCTAGCCGCCGCGGTAAACCACCACGTCCAAGCCTTCGTATTCAGGGTTCGACATCGGTTAATTGGCATTATTTTAGAGTAATTTTACTTGTCTTTGTCGCGAATGTTAATTGCTCGAGTACATATTATGTTTGCTCTATTTACTCCACTTGTTCCAGCTATCGAAGCAGAAGGAAATTGTTCATTCCTCTCGTTTCATCATCGTCACTGGTAAATTATAACATTTATAACCCTGTTTTAAAATTTTAAAAGTTACAACCTTACTTCAGCTGGTCCCTGTTCATTTAATATATATATTTCCTACACCATAAAGAAATTCAAAGTAGGTACGTGACGCAATGTATTCAGAATCCAATTTGAAATGAAAGAAGAAGAAAAAGATCTAGTCACCTGGGGTCAGGAAATATTTTTAAGTGACGAGTTAACTCGCCTCCCCCAAGTCATCTTCAAGGGTCGATTTAACTCGTCTCCTGCAAGGCGAAGGAACTCTCAAGCAACAGATTAACTCATTCCGCCTGCAGCGAAGATACTTTTAACCGACGGGTTAACTCGCCTTTCCTAGTTAACCCACCAAACTGTCGCGCTTTTAAATCGACGATCTCCAGGCTGAAGTTTCGCCGACTGAAACATTTTCCCCGGCAAAGGAACCGCTCGCGAGCGGCACGGGCAGTACAGGGTCTGGATAAATCACTGTCGGTCGAGTTTTAGATCCCACTACTTTGCAACGTCTCAAAGTTCACCGTGCCGGCTAGCCACCGGCATGAATCTCAAAGATTATGACACGGGCAAGTTGCGCGTTGAAAGGGACTTTAGTTATGCACTTCTTAGATTTGTCCAATATTTCACGTTTCTCTGCGCACCGGGGCGGCATTTGTTCTGAAACGCAGTAAAACAAGGAGCCGCCCCGCGGGTCCCCTCAAATATTCAACAGCCCTTTCTGCACAAGATGGGGGAGGATGATACGTCTTCAAGTGGCTCTATGCAACAATTATTGTTCAGAACGATGGCCTGAGTGTCATTCTTGGCTGTGCGTCGCGCTCTGCTTGTTATGAAATCCGACTCGGACGGCAGGACTGTTTGCGAGGCACTTCTGCCTTTCAATGTGTGCTTATAATTGTTTCTGAAGCCATTGGAAATACGACGAGGCTTGATTCGATAAAGGAAACGCGACGTTTTAAGTGGATCTCCTGTGGGATTCTAACTTGCTGGGATCTCAGTATTGCGATTAAAGAGGCGAATCGAACATTTCAATTGATTATTTATTATTTATTTATTTAGTATACGTTTGCATATAGATTGGGGAGGAATATCCAATTTGGTTTTTATTGAAAGGTAATGCCTCTTTGTATTTAAGATGTTAGGTTACTCGCCATCTTTCTATTTACATTTTTAAACACTTCGCCACGTGACAGCTGATAGTTACGTGACTCCAAGTCATTACTCGTTACCCAGTGTCTAACCCCTGATTCATGCGATCTACGTTGGGTTCTATGTGGTATTCGACACCAGTCATAAATTTCATTTGGACGATAGAACGCGAAACCATTACGCTGACGATAACACAGAGACATTCAAATATGATTTATTAAATATACAGAGCTACAACTGTAACGCAAAATTAAGGCAGCGTGTATCGAGGAAGAGTTTCGTTAAACAATTTTAGAGAGTAGAGACAAAATATTGAAACAAATGCTGAGGGATTCTAACGGTAAGCTTAGTTGGAAAAACCTTGACCAGCAGTTTCGTGACCGATGGATAAAAAGATCAGATGAATGTTGGACTTACACAACTCCCTCGGTCACCAGGCACGAATCTAGCCTATTTCTTTTTTTTTGGTTCAATTTGCATTGCTAACAACGTAAAAGATCTCCAACAATGTGCAGGAATACATGCACATAATGTTGTTAAATATCGAGGAGTGTTAAAACTTAAATGAAAATTAATGAGATGTACCTATGCACTAATACAGTAACATCCTTAAGCGACATGAAGAAGTCATCTTAGAAGCAGGATATTTCTGAACCCATGTTCATCGGAAAGTCAGTTCTCAGTCCTGAGAATTTCATTTCTGAGCTACACTGTACGCAAACTGATCACTAAAGTGTATAAATCAAAGTGCGAATGATATGTAACAGTTGAGCATGTAATAAGTTAAGGAAGATAAGCGGATCTGCCGATTTAGATAGGCTCCATGCCACCTATAGCCCGCCCAATTCTTAGGATCCCTACTTAAGCTTCGACCGTGCTCAATGCAGCTTAACTTCGGTGATCAAGCCTCGTTAGGCGAGCTTTACCATGAGCTTACGAGGCGTCAATTGCTGAGGGGAGACAAACATCAAGATACCTAGATGTGAACAGTACTCAAGAACACTGAAGCGTTCAACTTCTATAAAAATCCAAGCGAATCTCTTCTAATTATAGTCTACGAAGGAAGAACGACGATTTACATCTTCCTGTATTACAATTAGTAAAATAAACACGTAAAACCAAGTTCTTCACTTCCCCTCAATTATCCTCTCTCTGCTTCCATTTTCGAGAATCTAACACCAATGAATTCCTCACCCATACATGACCAACTAGAAGGGATAATTCTCGAAACTTTAGCCGACTCAAGGTGTTAAATAAAGTTTTGTCTCCAGGAGTGATCGAACCTCGCGATCAATTTTGGAGACGAGTAGTCTATTCGACTTGCCTTTGCCCTCTGCCGCGGCAATTAAGAAAGGAATAGTGGGGATAGCGGATGATCGCTCTTGGTCCCTTCATGGACGTCCGGGCCTTCCATGTCTACCCGTAAAAATTGATTTACAATTCAGGAAAAATATACGAAGTACAGATGATACAGTGGGGGACAAAAGTATGTGGGCACTTTTAAAATCGTATAAATTGTTAAAAATTGGTTCAAACAACTTGAGTTTGTTTGAGAAGCTAGAATTAGTTTGCTAAGTGACGTGTTTCGTCGTTTTGAAAAAAGTTGCAATTTGTCGGAATAGCAAAAAAAAAAATAAGAAAGATCATTTTTCAACTTTTTTGTCTGTGCTCGTAATGAAAATTTAAAAACGGCTTTTTGTAGATTGAAGTAAGTTGTATACACGCCTAAAATTTCATCAAAATCGGTTAACGCTGCCCTGAGTTATAAACGCTAAAAGATCGCATAATAAGGTCGAAAATTACGAAATTCGCGGAAATCAGCGATTTTCGACCTTATTCTGCGATCTTTTAGCGTTTATAGCTCAGAGCAACGTTAACCGATTTTGATGAAATTTTAGACATGTATACAACATACCTCAATCTACAAAAGGCATTTTTTAAATTTTCATTACGAGCACAGACAAGAAAGTTGAAAAAATGATATTTCTTATTTTTTTTTTGCTATTCCGACAAATTGCAACTTTTTTCAAAATGACGAAACACGTCACTTAGCAAACTAATCCTTCTAGCTTCTCAAAAAACTCAAGTTGTTTGGGCCAATTTTGACCAAGTTATACGATTTTAAAAGTGTCCACATACTTTTGTCCCCCACTGTATGTAGCTATTCTTTCGTCTTTTATTTCGTTTATTTATATTAAGTAGTTAGCGAGAAAAAATGGTAAAGTTAAGGGCTTTTACCCCCGTATTATCCTTATACGAGAGGGTAGAGATCTCAAAATTAAGAGCAATGTTTAGCAAACAATAACAACAAAATTTATTAAAGGGACCGTTTCGTTAGAGGTTCGTCGTGTCTCTCGAGCATTGAATTTATAACGAGCACAAAACTGTAGTTGAAATACCTTCAGCAGGTAATATGGGGCAAAAGGCTCCAAATTATAACATAGATCTATCTCCATCTCCCAAACTTAAGTGTATTTAAAGCAGAGTTGGGCATTATTCGACTAAATTGATCTTCGACTAACCTTCGAATAAAAATTTTGAATAAAATGAAGTTATTCGTGACTAACGAATAAATTTTTAGTCGAACAAAAATGTAGTCGAATAAAAATTCATTCGACTAATGCCCACCTCTGATTCGAAGTCTTGGTGCTCGTAGAACGAGAATCTTCCAACGATTTTCGAAAAACGGGTCCACTCACGACCCTAGAAGAGGAGTACTTGAAAATGAAAGCCAAAGGCGCGTCTCACGCGAACTCTTTTTCTAATCTCCTCCCGCGAACGTTTTCCTGTTCCCGAGGTTCCTCGAGTTTCATTAAGGACGCTTGTGCGGACATAATTACGCCGTCTGCACGATAAACACGTTCGTCCCGAGTCCGCGCGCCGTTTTATCCCCTTCTTACAATCGCGCTTCCCCGTCGACGGTGTCTCGAGAGTGCTCCCGAGGTGTTCGAATACCCACTTGCGCCGGAAACGGCGCGAGCTTCTTCAGGATTATGAAGGTGTTGCTCTTGCGACGAGTACGGAGGTCTTAATATTCTTTGGACACCGTGCAGTCAAGGATTCTTTCAGTTTCTCTTAACTTCGAGCTTCCCAGCTTCCTTCGAGTCGTGCCATCGATTAGACACTTTCCGATAAGCCAAGTGCTTCCCGATCATCCACCTGTAAGACTTTGGAGCAGAAACGAGCGTACCTTTTGCATATTGAATTGAAATCGAGTAGGAGTGTCACTCGATGAATGAAGCCTCAGTAAACCTCGCTACTCTTCAGCTTCTGCGGCTTTGGCCACTGAGGTACACCAGATCGTCTCGTTCTATTTCAATCCTCTTCCTAGTTCTGACGTTAGAATCCAATTGTATTCAATTTTATTCAGTTCTTATTCTACGCTAATTTTATTTACCTCGAGCACGCCTGTGCTCTTGAAGTTTCGCCTGCAGTGTTCGGAATAAAAATCGCGTTTCGTTTGGAATATTGTTATCAATGCGTGCTACGTAACTACGCGTATAAAAGGGATCGTGTATTAAGCAAGTATTCATAAATGATAATGTAAAACGGCGCCTGGTTCTATTCGACGTCTGAGTTCAGTTTAACGTACAGTCTATAGGCAATGGGCCAATAGAACGGTGAGCAGTGTGCATTCGATTAAAGTGATGACCTCTGGCCGTGCATAGTGCGGACACTTTCACTGGGATTTTGTTGTATATAAAGTATTTCATTGTTCTGGCGTCGCTGGGTAGCCCGTTGCTGGCCAGACATATAGCAGACAGCGTGTACAAGAATGCTGTCCCAAATCTGCTGTCAGAGTGCAATATATGAGAGATATGTGTATCACTATGGGGATGTAAGATGTGTTTGAAGAAGAGTGGAAACAAATTTTTCTGCTTATCTTTCTATATATATTTAGATTCATGTATATGTATTCAAATTGTATATATTTCATCTGTTTGAAATAATTAATCTCTTCAGGGACCATTTTCTTGAAGTCAGAAACAACTGATCTGCTTCTTTGTTTAGTTATATTTAATTCGTTTTAAATACTTGATAACTTTATTTTTTCTGTCAGAAATAGTTGAGTTTAAGAAAGCACTAAACGTACACATATGACCCATTGCCCATGAAAAGATTAAACATTTTCTCTGTATTTTTTAAAGTGGTATAATATAAGTAGGTGTGTTTAATAAAAAATATGGAATTAATCATGTGTCAAAAAATAAGTACCATTTGAAATGAAATGTTTTTCTTTTTCTCAGCTGGAACCTAACTTTTCATTTCTTCTTAATTTAATTCCCTTCTTAAACCTCCACGATAACGCAGCAATTTGTAATATAATAAAATTCTGCTGCCACCGACGAAAATCTCGACATTATGCGCGGCGAGGTTAACCCGTTCATAAATCGGTATTAATATCTCCGTTAAAATATTTAGTGGCTCGTTACCGTGCCATTCTGCGGGCGTTTATCTCCCAGCGACTAACACTTTGACGATCATTCTCGCCACCTTCGTCATAACGCCGCCACCTATCGCGACGTGGAATATTTATCGTCGAACGTTTATTTACTTCGTCGCCGCAGGCTTCTGCATAATTCATTAGACCCGCAATTATTTCTGTTCACCTGGCCCCGGTTACTCCCCACCACCGACGACGGGGGCGTCGTAAGCTTGTTAAAACGGCCACGGAATCTAATCGAATCTTCTCATTAGGATAACCGTGGCGCTGTGATAACTATATCCTTCCGCAAGTCTCACTAAACGGAGAAAAAAAGGTACAGCGTTAATACCCAGAAAATTGTGCTCAACCAGCCGAACTGGAAGGGAAATAATTGAATCTTGGTGGGGACAGGGATGGCAGAGAAGAGATATCCGATTTTTGATCAATCTGGAAGTTAAAAATAGTTCCTCCGGATGCTGTTGCCTGGGAGACTGGGCGCGGTTTGGTAAATTGGACAGAATTTTTCTGGATATAACGATGGAAGAGACACTGTGGAATTTATTTAATTGTAGCCAGTGCGTCAAGTAATTGGACGTGGTTTGCTACAGTGTAGCTTATCTTCGTTCATCTACATTCGTGCTACCTTGGTCCTTTCGTTTGCCCTGATGCATTATTCCGAGGAATGTAATCGCTTAATTTCCTTGTTGATTTAATATGCGCTGTAACGGTGTTATTTGTTTTAATGGAATTGTTAGATAAATGTCTGATGTTTCTGCGTTTGGCTTGCAAATTTCATTGGCTTCCTTTAAGAACCATTCAGAACTCGCTAATCTTTCTACATTCTTTGTATTTCTGTATCTAACCCTGATTGCTAGCTTCTAATTCCTTCCCACACACCCTGAGCTCTATACAATTGCATTTACATCGCGATTCAACTACTTCGTTATACCTTACTTGCCAACCTACATCTCTGCCTCTACAATTTACAGCTAGAAGAAAAGAAACAACTAGTTCACAATTTTCGACATTCAATGCTGTAAAATTTTCCAGACCTTCCACTCTGAAATTCTTAATAATTCACTACTTCCATTGTCGATTATAAAATATTCAAAAATCGGATAGGAAGTGGAGCCTGCGAATCTTAATTCACCCCCATTAATTTCTCAACCGAACATACCGCAATCTTCAGATTTCATTCTATGGGATGTCTGAGGTGGAAAATTTAATTTACACCTGGATCACTAAAACTTGAAGTGTCTCGGCTTTCTGATTCTGATCCACGCAAAGACAGGGTGCGTTTTGTTTCTATCAGTTGCTCCCTTTCCTTTCTACTTCCCACGCAGACATTCTCCAAGAAATTTTCTTTACGAGACGGGTTAAGATCCTCATTCTTCATTCCGTGGCTTTTTTGCTGTTCTCATTACGTGGCCAGATAAAAGCCGACGGTAATTGCGAGAGGCCTTCGAGTGTTTTTCTTTGACCTGGACTTAGCATACCTGAGGGGCTGGTCGGTTGCTTTTCCTTCCAGGTGAACTACGTTCGATGCTTCTTGCGCAGTCTGCTGGTATTAGTGTCGTTGCCCTGTCTTTCGTTTGCTGCCGACTGTTTTATCGATCTACACTTTATCCACTATTAAAAACGTGGTCTCGTAACGTGCCTCTGGTTATTGCACCCCGTTACGTGTCTTATATGAGCAAAGATGATCCAACGAAAATCCGAAAGAAATATTATTCTCTTGATTCTTCATCCATATAGAATTATTATTGATAGGTTGACTGTCACGTTTTCACTCTTAGTCAGATTTATTTGAACGTGTATTGTCAGAAATACAAATCATTCGTACTTTACTGATATTGGTAGAGTAAATCCGGGAGAGTTCGACCACCGGGAGAGTCCGGTCACTGTTGATATTTTAAGACTGACGCAAGATAGGGCACTGTGTGTCATTGACACAAAAGAAATGAAGGCGCTTGTGGTTTATCTCACATTGACCATTGTCACAAATCCATATCTGAATTATAAGGTACAGTTAAGACTTTATGCGAGGCTGAAAGTTTTTAGACCAAGTTATAGTGGGGGCGATATTTGAAAAACAGGTAAGTTTATTTACACTCTACCGATATTGGGGATATAATATGCATATAACTACAGCGTAACACCAACGATACGTATGTATTCGTTTTTAATTTTTTTTTGATAAGGTGGTCGATCGCTCCCTTGATTACCCGTAGTGAGTGGATAGTCTAACCCCGATATGCGGGTGAGACCGACCAGTTGCAGTGCCAATGTTTTTCGTTGAAAATGAAAATAAATATTTGAAATTATCGCACTAATATCAAATAACGTGCATAAAACGACAAAATGTGAAAAACAACGATGCTGCAATTTCTTTTCCAAAAAAGTGGTCGAACTCTCCCGGACTTACAATATTTATTATTCTACGTCATTACAAATAATAGTAATATAATTCAGAATTTTCCAAATCTAAGGGCTTTGTACATTGTAAGAATTAAAAAAAAATATGAGATCCTAGCGGTGGTTACTGACTCCTCTGTTAATCGACAGTCTGTTATAATATGTATAAGCAATTTTCCAAGGGGAATATGAGAAGCAAAAAGTCTTTCTAATTCGTTGCTGGGAAAACTAGAAATATCGTATACGAACGTTCAATAATATCTGACATTTAAAACCTCGCAGATTATCTCCGACTAGCATTTCATATGAGTTCTGCGCGAGTGTGCCAATTAACCGCGAAACGAAACAATTCAGTAAACATTCGACGGCACCACAAATCCATCAAGTCGTTTAACTCATCGGAAAACCCGATAATAATTGACAAGCTGCTTGGCATTAAACAGTCGCAACAAGTTTCCTCGATCGATTAACTTTTCCAACTTTAACCACTTGCGCGCGATTTCAGCGCGTTCTCCCATCCTGAAAAATCCCGGTACTCGACATGGAGAAATACTTGGAAAAATACTTTCGAAAGGGACGCGAACGTTGAAATCGAGAATTTCTATCGGACCTAGCGAGATCTTATCCCGTTGAGCTGAACGAAAAGTACGTTCGCGGGTTCAGCGGAGATGCTCCCGCGCGTTGATACTAATTATCCGTGTGATTAAAATGGGAAGTTAAGTAGGGCTTGGCAGCAAACGCTCCGCCGCGGGCTCGTGTTCGAGTTTTATGGAGCGGGGCTTCAACTTCGCCGCCGAGAAACTTTTCTTTTATTGCATTAGAAGTTGGAGCCGCGGGATATCGCGCGCACCTCAATTATATTGTCCTGTAATGCCCGTTAAAGGGAAGAAATCGTGGACAGTATCCTCGCGACTCGCTATTCCCGCCAGCTCCGCGAAATATTAAATTAGCGCGTACGAAAGGTTTCTCCAATTAAACTCGAGCTATACGCGACCTCTTTGAAGCTGCCCGTATCTTTTTCAAATACTTTTCACTTGACAGTTTCTATTTTTCGTAATAGTGTAATTGACGCAGGATTTTCGAGATTCGAGCTTGTAATAATATAATTCGTCACGGGGAATATTTATTTACTTCGCTTAAATGCTAGGATGTTTGTTATAAATATTCGACATGCCATGTAATACGAGTTTAAGGAAGGAAACGCTGCAACTGCAGGAGAGAAAAACATTTTTCAGCCGTACAAGGAGATTATTAGCGTAAGTTGGAGATTTCTAAAGCTTTCTCAAGCGAAGTCAAAAGAATTTTATAATACAGAGAACTTGGTAGAAACGCGTAAAAGATTTGTAGAATATGTGGGGAAATAAGATATATATTGTTGATTGGTCGTTAACAAAATATTTTTCCTTTGAGATACGGTTCGAAAAGCTCTCTGACTTCTGGGATGGCCTAATACGTTTCATGATTCGTGTAGCTGCGAAATTAACGAGCATGTAAAGGCAAACAGCAGTAAACTTTGATACAGAACCTATGATAATAATAATATATCTCTTTACTGCGCTGGAAAATAAAATACCGTGCAAAAAGCGAAGTACAGCTGTAATTAAGCTAATCCAAATAACCAGATATAACACATGTCTGGTTACTGTATACAGGGTGTTCCAAAAAACGTTGCAACCTTTTAGGACACGTAATTCATACCTGGAGGTTTAAAAAGGAGTCTTAAGGGGTCTCCCTAGTGAGATGGCCTGAAAAGAAGGCGATATTTAGGGATTTTTTTTCAGAAAAAACATTAAATTATATTAATTAAAAACTTTATGTCCATATTTGTACAACACTTTAAACAAAATTCAATTCAAAATACAGCTGTTGCTCCGAGTTACAGGCTAATAACCAGAGCGCTTAAGAAAAAGTCTGCTCTCGGCGAGTACGATTGCGGTTGTTGCTGTTGGCTGATAAACAAAAATCAAGAATATACTTAATCTATATTTGTGCAGTTATCATTGGGCCCACGGCAAACGAAAGATAACGATAAATAACCAAATGGCGCCATTTTAAAAACAAATCCTGATTTCTGCAAAAAATAAACGATATTTTTTTAGTGACAATAGTTTATTTTAGCAAATATTGACTTGGTTATAGGCAGAACAAAAATAATGTATCCCATACGCATATCCTACTAATCTCAAGTGGATTGGTTCTTGAGTTTTTAGAAACCGAGCACGCCAGCTTTGAAAATACAGTTTTGAAAAAAAACGCGTTTAAACTTTTAATTAAATTTTTTTTAAATTTTGTCTAAATATGTAGAAATATAGGCATAAAGTTTTCCATTAATATAATTTGAGGGTTTCTCTTTAAGAAATCCCAAATATCGCGTTCCTTTTCAAGCCGTCACACTAGGAAGACCCCTCAACAAAAATGCAGTCTATGTTTAACGAAAGAAACGCCTAAATATTTTTGCAAAATTATCCCGAACCGATTCGAGATCGTGGATTCTGTTTGCATAATGTTCCATACGAATGATACGTCGAGAAGGAGGACATTTGGACGGGCGTATGAAGCGGTTCCCGAGGAATTTCTTTTAATTACGCCCCCCACGGTATGTAATTACCCGTAGAGCGATACTTTGCATATTCAGATGCGCAGCATTGCAAACGATCGTCATAAATATTTATATTTCCCGACTTCCTGTTGGGTCGGTTGGCGCGTTTGTCTGTAACTCTATCTGTGGCAGGGCGGGGATAATGTATATACGTTTCTTCTGCAACTACGTCGCGGTTACAGCGATTATGTTAAATTCAAATTTCAGCGAACGTGCTGGGGGAACGGGTTACATCGCTACATCTCGTGGAAATTTCGCGGCCAGCGTTGTTTTAGACGAATTTAGCAATGTTTGCTCGCTTGGAGATTCTTTGGCATCGTTTTACTAATAGTCTTGAGAATGCTGATCATTTAACACGAAAATGAATAATTCTTTGAAATTTTAAGTTTCTTGTAGATCGTGTTTAAAAGAAACTGCCTTCAGCACAAATTAACAGCTATGTTAAAACAATCATCTGAAAGATGTCCTGCATCCCCATAAATATTGAAAATAATATTAAGACTTGGAGGGTAGTGTCATCCCTTAGGTTCGATTTAATTAAACTGTGGGGTTTCGTGTTTGTATGTAGTATGTCTGTATGATTGTTTAGCGCGAGAATTTATAATTGACGGGATAAATAAAGTGGGTTATTAATATTTTATATCTACTTATTCTTTTATTGTAAATATCTATTGATCTCCTAAGATTTGGTTTAAAATTTGTAAAGCAGTTACTTTGTTCATAATATAATTTGTCCTCAAACAGTTTGGACGTGTTTTCCTCTTACGCTCTCTAAAAATAGCGATCATTCTAATTGAATATCCTCCACAAAACTGCCATTATTTGAGCTCCCTAATATTAAAACTATATAGTGCTATATCGAGAGGCTCTTATCAAACTATGCCATCGTAAATACATATAATCGATCCGCAGGTTCCTTGCCCAGAACTCCCATAAAATGGCATGACTAATAGCCGGGCTAACGTTCCCTTTGCACCTGTATCTTTTCGTTAGCATCGTGTCGGCCATTCCGAAATTAATTTAATCCCGTTGAAAGGTGGTGCGTTACGAGCGGGCGTAGTAATGTCGAAGGACAACGAACGTAGTAACTGCCGCCGTTTCTGAATCAATATTTGTCTACCGTCGACAAGGGGCGGTTAGGTGACGAGAGAGAGACGAATGAATGGGAAAAACGCGAGCGGTATCGCGCAGGAGGGATGGTATTCAAATTCCTGGAGAGCAGACTCCGTTCGGCGGACCCGAACCAGCTATTTTTCATTCGATGCATAAAAGTTTTGCATAATCTTCGCCGGGAAGTAAGCAGATAAGATACTGCCAGGGATAAGGCGATAAAGATTACGCGTACCTTTTAGGGTGAGATCCTCTTGGGCTGCATTAACGACGTCTACTAAAACTGCCCTCCCGCTCCTACCGAAATAAGTAACCCCGATACGAGACGGAATATAAAACGAGCCCGCGAGATGGCAATAATTCTTAAGTAATTAGCTGCACAGGCTGCTCCACAACTCAACGGACTATCCGAATGGTTCTTGGAACTGATCGGAAGAAACGGAGAATTTACATTGATCGTTCGGTGAGTACTGTTCAGATGGCTTTGGGAATAGCTCCTCTGAGATGCCCCATATTTAATACACTTCTGAAGATAATAGACTTATATTTCGTGTTGCTACCGTATTGGAAATATTTATTGCATCAGTGGAATAAACACGTTATCACTTATGCCTGTTTTACTCTGCCCTCCTTAATTAAACTGCCCTATCTAGCATTTTTTCATTTTTTCAGATATGTTGAAATATTTGAAGTTCCACGCGTCTTTTACATTTTAAGTAAAGTTAGAAAACTCTACGTGCTTCGTAAAGATTTATAAACAGTTTAATCTATTTAACCTAACTTCTTTTAAAATGGTTAAAATATCTTATCTAAAGCAATTAATTAATTGGCACATTAATAAAACATTCCCTACCGGTACACCTATTACAAAAAATTATATTAGGCTATTACGACACAATGACAAAATGTTTTAATTTGAATGAAGGAAAATAAGTATGGTACAAAGTAAATGATAAAACCTCAATTTTCTCGGTTGTTTCAAAATGCTAGATAGGACATTTTAACTAAAGAAGGCAGTACCAGTAATACTAGGAAAATAGTATCGCAGAATTTATTTATTACAGAAATGTGTAGCTCGCTATATCTTGGTCAAAATAAGTTGAATAGGAATCATTTTATCCAGCATACTATTGCTATGAAAATTCTGCATAGGTAACTACATACTACGTAATTTTGGGGGTATTGATTCTGGTTAGACTGAGAAGGGAACTTTGGTAACCCGAAAATTCCGATTTTTTTTAAACTTTGCATTTATATTTTAAATAAAAGCCGTTTCCTACTACAAGTTTGAAAAACTATTTCTTTGCATAGCTTTATATATATATGTAGAATCATTCAATTTTCGTTGTAAGAATTTTTTTATATTTACTATAATTTTCAAGGTTTGCAGGAGAATAGGAAAATACACATTGACATTTAAGGGGTGTTTCCACCCCGAAGAATCAGAAAGTAGCGGAAATAAAAAACTATCCGATACTTCTATCGAAGTCCCCTACAAATCTACAAAGTGTAAAGGAAGTCGGAATTTTCGAGTTGCGAAAGTTCTCTTGTAAAGCATTCTAGTGGTGGTCCTGGGGGTACTGGGGTAGTACTGGGGAGTCCCTTTTACCGAAATTGTAACCTTCTAAATTTCTGTACTGAATTTCAAAGATCCTTACTCATTTATAGTATGTAGATCCTATGAACCTACGTCTGCATCAAATTCTATAGACTTAAATTCATCTTTTTCGTGTCTCCAGATTCTGAATCCACCTATACCGAATGCTTCAGAAACCATCTGTGTTAAGTCCCAGGGATTTGCTATCACCTTCACTCCATCTCGCGAGTCCACCGCCGACGGTATTATGTCCAATAAATCCTTGCACCCAGTCATCGTATCGATAATGGAAAACATTTAAAAGCTTCAGAATCAAGCAACAATCCTCCCATCCCAAAGCTCCAGCAGCGATAATCCGCATTAATCTCAGCGTTGATGCATTGCATCCTAGTTTAAAAGCTGAAAAGGGGCCACGACCTTCCGCGTGGGACACCGTGCACTATACCCTCTCAATTAATAATTTCAGCGTGCTCTGGCTCGAAATAAACGCGAACATCATCCTATTCGACCTCCCACTCGTGTTTTAACTAGGCGAGTAACAAACCCCATTTTAAATATGAGACATCTTTACACTTCAGACGAGAAAACGCAACATGAGTAATAGAATAATCATGGCGTCCCATGGGGTCCGTCGGGGCCTTATTTATATGCCCCGCGTGCACTGTGAATTTCTAAAAAAAAAGGTCCTCGTATGCACAGAAAGTTTCTAGAAATGTTGCATCTAGCGGATAAGGTTGCGCTTATTCTTAATATTATTATAACCCTGCTATGTTGACCATCAAGTGAGCTTACAGTCGCTCAAACCGGAAACAGTCGCGGGTTTTCAACCCCCTTTGGGGGTAACAACTCCACAAGCGAGGATCCTGTTCACAGACAGTGGCGGGTTTCCCCACACCGTTCACGCTCGATAATTCAAATGAAACCGCGCCGAAAGGAAACAATGGACGAACCCTCCCTTTCTTCCTCGATATCGTTAACCGTGCCCTCGTCGACTGGCAGCTGTATTATTTCTCGATCGTAACAGGCCAGCCTTTCTTCCGAAAGCTCGCCGAACGCGACGCTCGCTGCGTCGTTCATAAATCTCTCCAAGCAATGCATACAAATGTAGCCCCCGTTTTTTTCTTCTCTCCTTCATACGAGCATCCACGCTGGAAAGGGTGAATCGTTACAGGGCGAAGAACGAATTCGCACGGGCCCGTGGGTAAAGAGAAGAACGTCTTCTCAGCATCTCGCCTGACACTGGGCGAAGGAGCCCGAAGACAATATAACACACAAAAGTCTCGCTTGGCTAGTCACTTACGCTTCCTCTTCCTCGAGTTTCACCCGAGAATCTTGCCACCTATTTTCGCCCTTTTCAACCCCTGCCCATTTTCTTTTTCCACGGCACTCGCCCCCCTCCGTCGCCCGCGCCCCACCCCCGCCGCCTACGCGGCTTCCTCCGTTCTCCTTCCGTTCCTCTTCGTCACGCCAGCTGGGCTACACACCGTGGAAAAGTATTACGTGCATCCTGTTCGCGATGAAAGGGTCTCGGTTTCCTCTCTCCCCGAGCCGCCACCCTCGGCTGTTTACTGGATACCTCGGCGAGATTTCGTGGCGATCAACGGATCGTTCCTTCCCATCGTGAATCTCCGTTCCGACGATTCCATCGATCTTAGCAGATGTGCTCGTTTTTACCGCCGCCCCGTGGTCCAGTATCTCGGGCCCTTGCTGCGGGAACTGTGTTTATGTATGATTGATTTTTTCGGGAAGCTCAGTTGTCGAGGAAAACGGATGGTGGGGGTGATTTATTGTAGAATTTAATAGAACTGGCAGTGTCTTTTTAGGGGATTGGCGAAAGGGTGATATTCAGGGGTGCGTTGAATTTTACTGAAGAACACACTGCGCGGAGTGATTCGGCCAAGTTTGCTAAGCGAGAAAGCTAGGGACGAAGGAATATTGTAACGTTAATACTCGACATCTGATATTGGGATGCAGTAGACGGTGTTCGAATTCTTTCGATTAGCGTTTAAGAAATGTGACCTGTTGATTGTAGTGTTTAATAGAGCTTATGTAAGGGGGTGGTATTAACACATGGTACTGTGTTAAAACAATCAGCTCTGATTGAGCTGGCTGGAGAAACAAGATTCAGTTTCTGATGAACGAGGTCCAGGGACTTTTCGTGCGCTAACTTCATCAAACTCAAACTTCATCGAATTCAAGGTTTCAGGAACACGTAGTGGATCGCACGACCGGAATTTTCGATGGCAATTCAAAGTGTGACCAGAATTTCGAGTTACAGGGGAGTGGAAAATCTGTGCGTTCAATCGCCAACAGGTTTCACGGGGGTGAATCTATCGTGAAGGTTTAAAGAATCGAAAGATAAAAGAACATGAGTGGAAAAATAAACAAATCTTGTTTTTGATCTTGCATAACCTTCGGACGAATGGATTTCTTACAAAAATTATTAATAAAACTTCGTCTATTGAGCACTGCAGCCTCTGTCTTGTAAAAACGTTATTCTTTTACACCTTTTCAAGTACCATCTTCAATGAGGTGTAAAAACTCAATTTATAAAAATATTGAATGGATCTGGATGTATTGATTTCGACTCTCTAACCGAAGAAATGCTTTATTCTCGAATGATTTTCAAGGACCATACTCGATGAAAGCACGAATAGTGTAGACTAATGTATCCTGAATAAAATGTCGAATTGATGGCGAGCTAGTTGAATTTCCTACGATAAATAACGCTCCGTAATGTGACTTTAGTGTATGTTTAACGACACTCCAAGCTTCCCGTCTCTCCGTATACTGTTACGATAAAGCTGCAGGGTCTCTTATACGGTGGTTGGTGCACTGTCTTCGTAACCGCGGCTACAGGAATAATGCGGCCACGTGGAGCGAAATCTAAACAGAGAGTTCCTCCTTAATGTCTGTATTTTTCCTTTACCGAACGTTCCTTGAATTATGCAGGCTCTTTGGGGGGAATGAAAATTATAAAGTAGACGAGTAATAGGATACAATTTCAAGAAAGATGAACAGCAGGGTCCCAATAAAAAAACAATACTTGTATTCTATTTCAACTTTGCCACTTTTTCACACTAGCAACCTTGACAAAACTATTTCTTTCCAAATGCAACGATCGTTTCGAGAAAAATAACAAAGTTGCCAATTAAAAGAGAAAGGTACGCATAAAAGATTAGAGAAATAATTTTCTTTCGTTGAATATTACATAGAAATTTTTGCTACTCGAAATGTGAGTTGGATTGCTTACATTTTGAAATATCGCACAGATGCTCGAAATAAAATAATCAACAAAAGAAAATATTAGCGTAAAAAAGTTATAATAATCTTCGTACGTTACGGAACCTTCGACAGACGCAATTTATTCCACTAATTGAGACACTCGCCTCTCCGCGTAATTACGTTCTTCACGTTTAAGTAAGGAGGCGCGTTCAATGGCAGCCGAGCCTCGTTTCAGACTGGCGGGAACGTTACGTTGAAGGGTACGCGAGCAAAGAAAAACGAGACGCGAAACAAAGTGTCACTTTTGAGAGCTACTTCCGTGAAAACTCGATCCAACAGCCGCCATGTTCGTTTGACCGCGGCCCTTTGACCTTCTCTCAGCGAGCAGTGAATTATTCGACCTCTAATTGTCGCGGGCCACCAGTTTCCAAGTACTTTGATTGCGAAAATTCACTTCGATCCGCAGAACGAGGGACACTCTGTCGACCTGTCGCAATATCAACAAGGTCCGTTCGAGTCTCTGTGAGCGCGGTTTCAAACGTCGAACAAGAATAATTACATAACACAGTAATTACATACATTGTAACAATAATAGCGATAAATCTTTATTACGGATTTCTCCTGTACATTCCCATGGAGTAATAGAGACGATTAATAATAAACAGGAAAATAAGCGAACAGCGAAACCCTTTAGACGGCTGGTCGAAGCGGAGAAAGTGGAGCGAGTAAACGATAATTCAGACGTGTCGAAATAAAGCTGATATTTGACGCTGCGATACGAGCTACAGATGCATTGCAGAGCGAGACGATCTCTCTGATAGCTTGGAAATTAAAAAATACAAGTGACAGAGGGAAATGTTTGATTTGTAGAAAAAGGTTATCTGTTCTCGCTTTCGCTTTCCTTGTGAACGAAGTTGCATCGGCAAAGGGGAACTGTATTTTATTTAATATTTCTGCGCGTTTTGTGCAAGTCACTCAAGGATTTTGTATATTTTATCTGCCGCCGGCAGTGGACTAATTTGTTGGAAAATTCAGTCATACATAAAATATTTGAATTTCCTTAACGAAAGTGGATTTAAAGTGACAGTGTCGCTTTTGCAAACTTATTCCACTGGTACACATTATTATACTATTAATTGCATTACTGTCTGCTCCGCATTTTCTGTCCATATCCTGGCACTAAATTATTCATAAAATAGTGCAAAAGTGTTCGCTGTACCTGCTAATTTAATTGTTTATACTTATTTTGGAGTAAATAGATGTTTATGTAATAAACCGTTTTAAATCGTGAAATTCCCACTATCGATTTATGATAATGGTATTATTTCCGCTGTTTTCTTTTCTTCTTCTCGGCCGCCACATTAAAGACGGAGAAAGAGTACTCGCGATTTTATTGTACAGGTTCAAAATGGGTTTTAATGAAATAGGTCAACGAGCGCACGGTTTAACATTGCTTCGAAAAATTTCGTAACGGAGACGAGAATCTTGAGGATGAGGAGGGTCGCGGGTTTCCTTCAGCGATTGACGCTAACCAATGAAGGGTTCGCCAACTATTATTGAATCGGTTCCACGCAGAACAACTCGAAAGGTTGCAAAAGATCCATTTGTTGACCGATCAACAATTGTTCGACATTTGCACCAAATTGGAAATTGAAATCAAAAAAGTTCAGAGCCGAAATTATTTTTACGCTAACCAACAAGTGTCGCGGAACGGTAGAAAGAGGCAGGCTCAGTCTAAACAATTCTAGAGACCAGAAACTGCAACGTCAAAAGGGATATTGCTCCAATAAAGCCACTAAGGTCTCCGGTATGTAAATATTCAGCGAGACGATGTACTTTTCCAGCCCAGTGGACGGATTAATTGCGAGTCAAATATAAAGGAAAAACCCAAACGGTAGCTGAACCGAAGCTATTCCCCGCGTGAAGAATTTCAATCCCCTTTCCACGATCCGGGCGCGGAATAGCCTGGATTTATGCTCGAGATTAATCGATACCGATAGTAGCAGGTGGTCGATACAGAATAACGTTCTGCCTGGAATTAGCATACGGTGTGCGTTCGATGCAACTCGAATACCAACTAGATATTCACTCGTACGCGCTATTCGTCGTTCCCTTCAGCTCTGACAGCCGAGCTTAGCGAAACGGACCCGCTCAGCTCCAGGCAGCCTGATCACGGCCAAACTTTTATCGATTTATGTACCGCTGTTTGAAGGCGGATCCACGCGTATTAGTTCCCTGCCGTCTGTGTCTATGGCCTCTTTCTTTCAGTTCACACTGGCTGACAGACATTGTGAACAAAGTGACCATTGGCACTGACACAAAGTGACGATTGACACTGACACAAAGGGATCAGTGACACTGTCAGAAAGTGACGATTGACACTGACACAAAGGGATCAGTGACACTGACACAAGGGGATCAGTGACACCGACACAAGGGGATCAGTGACACCGACACAAAGGGATCAGTGACACCGACACAAAGGGATCAGTGACACCGACACAAAGGGATCAGTGACACCGACACAAAGGGATCAGTGACACCGACACAAAGGGATCAGTCACACCGACACAAAGGGATCAGTGACACCGACACAAAGGGATCAGTGACACTGACACAAAGGGATCAGTGACACCGACACAAAGGGATCAGTGACACCGACACAAAGGGATCAGTGACACCGACACAAAGGGATCAGTCACACCGACACAAAGGGATCAGTGACACTGACACAAAGGGATCAGTGACACCGACACAAAGGGATCAATGACACCGACACAAAGGGATCAGTGACACTGACACAAAGGGATCAGTGTCATCAGCGACACAAAGGGATCAGTGCCATCAGCGACACAAAGGGATCAGTGTCATCAGTGACACAAAGGGATCAATGTCATCAGTGACACAAAGGGATCAGTGTCATCAGTGACACAAAGGGATCAGTGTCATCAGTGACACAAAGTGATCAGTATCATCAGTGACACAAAAGGATCAGTGTCATCAGTGACACTGGCGGCACTGAACCGTCACGAAACAGATACGTGTGCGTAGACCATAACCGTCTTCCAGTCCCTGGTCTTGCCAGCCCCAGCGATCATTTGCAATTCATCTCGCGCGTACCCCGCCTGGATACGTTAATCGGCGAAATTATTTCCGTCGAACCGGAATTTACGCGCCAATGGGGCCGGCGAATAATTCTTAAACGGTGCCTTATGATCTTTAATGATGGGGAAAATTGTAGTTCCTTCGCTGCTACTAAACCGTGAAGCAGGATGCTAAGGGGGGAGGGGATTGAGAAGTCGAGTAGCTGCGGATAATAAACACATGGCATATGTCGCGTTTAACGTTACATTTGCGTCTAATTAGTAGGGGTGCAAAAAGGGTGAGAAAGAGACCATATTGATATTTGCCAGGCACACGCAGCTGTTACTATTAAAACACCTCGTAATTAACACTTTGCCGCACCTTTTCGAGCAAACTTATGCTCACTATCAATCTTTTTCAAATGTTTCAACTATTTATTGGCTGTTAGAAACCACGAAAACAGTATATTGTAAATAAGATATAAATGTCTGAATGGTGTAGTTTTGACGATGATAAATAGGAAATGAAATTGGTTTCTTAGGCTCGCAGAGAGTAGTAGATCGAAATTGTTAAGTCACGCATGCGTGACAACGGCCGTCACAGTGTTAAGCGAGACTGATTTAAAATAAAACGCTCCCCGTGTAGCTGTGCCTTTTTTTCAGTCGTGGGGCTGTATTACTGAAAGCCACGTTAATTGGAAAAGAATAATATTTGGTGGACGTAAATAGCGATACAGGAGCGGTTCTCTTATTTATTCACGATCAAGTAATTACTTGAAATAAAGTGTGTGCATTAATGTGGACGATAAAATCTTCGTGGAGCAAGGTTTTTGCGATGCTTCCATGTTGAGATGGGTTGTACTGTTATTAGTGGCGAATTTCAACAGAATTACTGATAATAAATTTATTTGTGGAAAGAATGTGGAATGAGAGAACAAAGGAAGCGGTGCCACAAAAAAATTCTATGCGTTCTTAGAAGAAATTAGTGTACGATATGAAGAGATTTTGAATGTTTAGCTTCAGATAGAATTTGGGAATAATATGTAAAATATAATAGTTGATTATTTATTGTATTTCTTTGTTTGATGTGTTTAATCTAATACTTCTATAAGATAACTGCGAAATTATTTTCAACTTCGTTTTACTTTAAGTCATTGGGTTAAATCTCCATCACTAAAGATTTATTTTAGTCGCGAAGGGTCGTCTAGGAAGCACGCATGACAAAAACTTTACGGCGGGGAATTCATTCAAAGCTAAGCGGGCATTACAGTGTCGCTTCGATAAAAATAGTCGGCGTCTACAATTGCAAATATAGAAATTTACATTATTCCTGCTCTTCGCAAATCACTGTCGGGGTTAAATCGGTAATTATATTACCAGAGAAGGACCAAGCCTGTCACGCTGAATTTCGAGATACAAATAAACGTAATCTGTGGCATTTAGAACACTGTCGGAAATTAAGATTCTTTAAATTTAAAAAAAAAATAATCTTCTTACATCTGTCGATCTAATGATACTAACGATATCATTCTACGCACTTACTAAGGGACAAATTAAAATATAGACTAAAACACAAGTGTTAAATTCAAATTTATAATAAATATCTCATAAGGGTAACTTTTGGGCCCAAGCAAACTTGGAGCCACCACTGTTAGCGCAGCAAGAGGCAACAACTCTCCTAAAGGGTGCCAACTAGCGCAGGTTCCGTAAAATGTACAGTGGCGCGCAGAGGGTGACATTCATTGGCCCCGATTCACCGTGCCTGGTGAACGGATGAACGGGCACAAAAGTTGGAGAGAGGGCGGGCATCAAGATCAATGCGCTCAAAGAGCTGGTTTCGTGAAAAATTCCCGGGATACATCGCGTTCACGGCGGTGCATCACGTCTCCCGTCTTTATTTTTCAACGGGCGAAAACCCCGATTACTCCGCCCGAACGTGGTGACAGCGCGGCGAAAAAGCATTGGTATTCAAAGCGTGCACGAAAGCCGTGGCTTTCAGCCACGTCGCGCTGCTCTGCTTTACGACGACAAAGTGGCGAATGGTAAACACGTCATGTGGCTATTAAACCAGTCGCGATTACATACGTATACGACACTTGTCGAATCGTATTTTCAAAGTACACAAAAGTAAACATTCGGGCTCTCTCGGACAATACCGTCGACGTAAAAATACGCCAGGACCACAGCATGAGGATTCCTCGGCGCGGGAACACGCCGACGCCAGTCGAAGTGCTGATAAGTACAGACTTGTCTGAAAAGAAGCTTGGGATTGAACCGTCACCATCTTTCGAGACAGGGGCTTCTAAGCTTACTCTTATTGCTTTATCGCGTAAAATGAGAGAGACTGAGAGCTCTTCTCGTACGCAGGCTCTCATAGTAGTCTCACAACAATAGAAGAAGAAGAGGGGATGGAGCTCATCTTAGTTCGAGACAAGAACCTCGTCCCTTGTTCCAAACGATACTGTACTAATAAGTATCGTAGAACATCGACCAATATCACTAGAAATCACTGGATATGGTTACATGTCGATAAGTACCTCTCTGCACAGTAGCAGATACCTAAGTGTGTTAGTAAATATTAATCCATATAGATGAGTAGCTATAAATAAAGCTACAGCTCTTGATATACACTACGGCTCATAAGTGTTTAGGCACTCCTCTTTTCATGTATTATTGATACAGAATTATGTTTACCAAAAAACATTAGAATAAAATGAAATAGTACTTATCTAAAACGCAGTTCAATTATATAAGTGAACTGCGTTTTAGATAAGTATTTCATTTTATTCTAATTATATTAGTGAACCGCGTTTTAGATAAGTATTTCATTTTATTCTAATTATATTAGTGAACCGCGTTTTAGATAAGTATTTCATTTTATTCTAATTATATTAGTGAACCGCGTTTTAGATAAGTATTTCATTTTATTCTAATTATATTAGTGAACCGCGTTTTAGATAAGTTTTTCATTTTATTCTAATTATATAAGTGAACTGCGTTTTAGATAAGTATTTCATTTTATTCTGATTATATAAGTGAACTGCGTTTTAGATAAGTATTTCATTTTATTCTAATTATATTAGTGAACCGCGTTTTAGATAAGTATTTCATTTTATTCTAACTATATTAGTGAACTGCGTTTTAGATAAGTATTTCATTTTATTCTAATTATATTAGTGAACCGCGTTTTAGATAAGTTTTTCATTTTATTCTAATTATATAAGTGAACTGCGTTTTAGATAAGTATTTCATTTTATTCTGATTATATAAGTGAACTGCGTTTTAGATAAGTATTTCATTTTATTCTAATTATATTAGTGAACCGCGTTTTAGATAAGTATTTCATTTTATTCTAACTATATTAGTGAACTGCGTTTTAGATAAGTATTTCATTTTATTCTAATTATATTAGTGAACCGCGTTTTAGATAAGTATTTCATTTTATTCTAATTATATTAGTGAACCGCGTTTTAGATAAGTATTTCATTTTATTCTAATGTTTTTTGGAAAACATAATTCTGTATCAATAATACATGAAAAGGGGAGTGCCTAAACACTTACGAGCGGTAGTGTATATTACTAACTATTCATAGATATGAATAGTACCCCGAACAGCTAATCGACAATCGTTAGCAACATGTTCAATAGAGGTGCAGGCTCTGAGAAGATGTCAGGGGAAAGAGAACACCACGCTGGCAGCAGTTTAACGAACTCCCATTCAGCAGTAACATTATAATTAACAAAAGTGATTTCGGCGCACTGGTTCGGTCAATTAAAGCTTATATAATTAAAATTGCTAAATAGCTTATTTTTGTTTTGTTTAATTGACCGAACCAGTGCGCCGAAATCACTTTTATTAATTATTACGGTCGAAATAAAAATTGTTAATTTATTATAATTAACACAAATAAATGTTAGCGGCGCGAATTATAATTAACGTACCTGGCCTGGCGCATGCATGCAACCACGTGAGGCGCAAAATTAGTCGCGATAAAAATGACTCGACGTTATAATCGAGGTCTCCCCAAGGACCAAGCAACGTTCACGAACCCTTCCCGCGGGATCTCGAAACGAGGCAAGTTTTTGAGAAGCTCCTCCGCCGCCCTCGTCGATCGCTCGCAGTTTCGTGAAACTTCTTTCTTCTAATTGCATCAGAGAATCGATCCATGTTACATGCCCCTGTTCCCTCTTTAAATTATTAAGCATGAGAATTCTCCAACCGCCCCCTCCCAGATGCTTCCTCGCCCAATTAACGTGCCATCCTGGCCGATTAATTTTCGTTCGTTCGATTTAGGTCGAGTATCCGTGGGGGCTCGTACTTTGACCTTCGTCGGGCTTCCGGGTTATAACTTTTGGGGCGCGGGGTTTCGACCTTGTCGAGTTTCAATTATGCAACAAACCCAGTGTGTGTTTAAGAAGACTGTTTGCTCGGGGAGCTTTACGCGAGACACGAGGAAACGTGCCTGGGAAAGTCATACATTTTCCACCGATAAGCGTGGAAAATGACGAGGAAACAGTGAATTACAGTGATTTAACTTGAACCGAATGGGGCGCCGCTTTGCAATTAACAATCCCGGTATAACGTGAACGCGGGCTATGCGTTTGTAAGCGTGTTAATGGTCGACCTAAACCTGTCATCAACCCTTTAAGAAATCAACCCCTTCGAGTCATTAATATTACCATTCAGTGTCTCGGCGCATTCGAACGGTGGAAGTTGGGGTAATCAATTACACCGACTCCCTGATTTATGTTACCGAATAACGAGCAGATATTTCACTTCTAAAATTATTTCTCCTGGTTATTGTTTAATAAGCTAGGTACGTTACTGAACTGATGCTTGACAAGGCCCTGAAATTTAATATTTTCATTTTGCACGAAACAAAATTTACGGGGATAATTCAAGAGCGAAGCAGAGGCTCACAGTAAATATTTGGTTACGTGTTTTCGAGCAGCTCGGGTCTGGAAAATAGAAACTGTAGGATAATTAAAAAATACGTTGCAGAATTCAGGGGTTGGAGAACGAAAGATAGTACACGAAGTATTAACATGTAGTTCCTTGTGTTGCGCCGAGAATATTCCTTATTGCACTTCATTTTGCTCCTACGCCGACCACGATGTACATAGAAGTTCCTCTGGATATTTGCGTGGCGGAGGAACGTCTGCGGCCATTGCATGTTTATCTGAATTTCAACGAAAGCCAATGTACTCTACCAAATGCTGAAGTTGATTAAAAAATCACGAAATGAAATACGACAATTTATTAAACAAAACCATTGATTTGTTATTACGATATTAACGGCTGGAATAGACAAAATTTCGAATCGAGGTAATAAATACAAAAATAGAGACAAGGTAAACTACACCATAATTAAATTTCTAAAGCGATTTCAGTTCAGCACAGATCTATAATAATTTTCTAACAAACAAGCTTCCTTATCCCGACCGATTTCGAGTTATGAAATAAATGGTTTTATTATGAATCGACGGTTCCAATTGAGCAGGCAATGTAGGTTGAAGTTAATTAAATCACCAGAAGTCGAATTTATTCGATTAAATTGGGACGTTTGACTTTTCGAGTGGATTATTTAGAGAGTTCGATCAAATTCTCCCATTGACGTTAGGATTTCGGATACATTACGGGGCCCGTGCAACGGAAATCCAATTCCACCTTTCAACCCATTTCCTACCCTGTCTCTGTCAGTGCTACTTTTCAGGTACTTCATTTTAAAATCAATTTGACGAATCGACGCGCGGACAGTTCTCCGATTTTACAGCCGGCTGAGGATAAGGAAACAGCGGAGGACTGATGGTTAAAAAAAGCATAGACGTAAAATTGCTCCCTGAAATTCTGCGAGAAAGGAGACACGACATTAAAAGAAATCTGGTGTAAGTGTAAATTTAACGCGAACGAGGTACTTTATGCTTAATAAGTCTCCGAGCAATGACGCTTGAATATGCCCCGACGCGCACAGTAAACTGCCTGTTAATTAAAACGAAATGCGAAGTACATTATATCCCGTGCTTTTCTTCCTTCTTTCTTATTTTAAGCTCGTAATATCGTGTTCCCATAATGGACGAGTAGAATAAAGAATAACAAAAAATGCGAGGCAGATAAGTTTTGAAAGTGAATAACAGGCGGGTGTCTAATAATTATTCCTCAAAGTATTCAACAATCTAGGGAAGCAGAGCAGAAAAGAAGGCATCCAATCAAGCTCAGGATTTTTATGTTATTTCATTCCTTTCGATACTCGTTTACGCGCCCTGTGGGTACAGATTCATCGTTAGCGCAATTAAAACCGACTTCACAAAAATAAAAATGCACTAAAAAGTAAAAAATAATTTCTTCCCTTATTTGATCTAAAATTCTTTTTTTTTGTCATCGCCTCATCATTTGCACTATGTAAATCTGCCACCGACTTAAAAAAATTGAGAGTCGTAAATTAAATAAAGGAAAAAATTATACTTCCCTTTTTTTATTTTTTTGAAGTCGGTTTTCATTTTTTTCTTTTTACTTTTTAGTTATTAAAGTTATATAACTACATTGTTTTAACAAAATATGAGTAGGCCCACAAAAAGAGCTGCTCCTTAAAAAAAATGAAGTCGATTAATTATGTAAAAAGGCAAAGTTTGAAATAACCAGTACTGGCAAAGTATTGAGCCAATATTGATGCCGTGTAGGATGGGACAACCGGGGCATCGCCCTCTATCGAATAAAAAACGATCATTAAAATCGGTCTATATACTGAGGAGTTATGCGCGGACAAATATAAAAAAATACGTACAGGTAGAATCTATAACCTCCTCCTTTTTGAAGTCGGTTAATTAAACTAATAGACCGGGCAGTTGTTTGTATAAAATTCAGTGCTGTTTCCGAGTTTTTCATTTCATTGTTTTCATAGTTATTGATAGCAGTCGTACAGATATTCCTATATCACGGATTTTCTATATCTGTGAGGCTATCATGAATATTACTAATTTAATACTGTAGAATCACACTAAAATATTCTTTAAGCTTTAACGAAGTGCCAGTGGTCGTGGACAATTTTTGATGGAGATATTTGCAAGTATGCAAGTCTATTTAATAAATGCAGTCTCATTGAGGTAAACATGTTAAAATGTTTATAGAATTTAACATCTAAAGAGATCTGGACGCCATACACTCTAACGATACTATACACGGTATCCGAAATGAAAAAACTTAATTGCATATTTTCGACTTATTTTTCATGTTCAATCACTTGCTCCGCGGCTGTACCATCAATATTAGGACACCCTGTATAATTGAAAAAAGGAAATCTTGAAATCTACTTTCCAAATTCATGTACCAAATACGAAATCTTCAAACAAGTCTCCATTATTAATAACCCAACCCAACGACCCCAGAACAAAACCACCAAAGACCACCCCCCAATCACCCAATGCAATATTCCCAGTACCTACAACTTTCCATCCAATCCTAAAGCCACAATAATTTCACAGCTGCATTCCCATTTACCCGACCATCCCCCAAAGAAACCTCATTAGTCCCCACACCGCCAAAAATCGTGCGAAAAAATTCAACGTCCCTTAAAGTCTCAAAGAATCAAGTCTTCCTGAAAGCACCGCGTCACGGCCAAAGCTGTTCCCGCGTGAAAAATTCTTATCGCGATAATAGACTTCGATCGCCTGCAAGAGTCTTCGAGTGTCTTCGAAAATGGCCGCCGCGTATCCCGACGATAAACATTTACAATGCCACGGCGAGCGTAATCTGGAAACTGGCGAGCGAGTCGGCCCTCGGCAGGTATGGAATCATCCCCGAATCCCGTTCACCCCCCGCCCTGTCCCGTGTTAGCCCTTCGCATCCCCGTTCCGCGGGGGAAGTCGGCGCGCCTAGGGCCCCGCGGTTCTTTATCGCGGCCACGCGAGAGTAGGAGGGCAAGAAGGAGACGGGGAGGAGGCGCGAAGGACAGGGACGTCAGTATTGACCCAGTTGGTGGCGCTCCGCGTTGCGTTCACCCTCTGGCAACCCCTGCTGCGCTTGTCGCTGGCTGCTCACGCGGTAGACCGACGAGTCTGTCGCGTCCCCGTGCACCACGCCACCACGCATGCACAGCTGCACAAAGTGTCACGTTGCGCAACCACCCCATAGACGGTTAAGCGAGGCACGCGGCGGCCGTGTCACGCGATTGTTGCGCGTACGCTCGTGACTTCCTCAAAGGCTAGCCGCCCTTCCACGCCACTCTCGATCCTGCCGTGCTTTTCCGCGGGATTATACTTTTCAAGGACTCGTTGCGCACGGAGAGGGTG
The DNA here is from genome assembly GCA_963932335.1 of Andrena marginata. Classification (NCBI taxonomy): domain Eukaryota; kingdom Metazoa; phylum Arthropoda; class Insecta; order Hymenoptera; family Andrenidae; genus Andrena; species Andrena marginata. Next base: position 47,608,882 of record OZ010659.1, on the reverse strand, counting down.
CAAACGAGCGAGCGGCCGCCGCGACGCCCGAGAACCGAGCAGCAAGATCGCCACTAGACGCGCTCTTGCGTCTTAATTAACCTGTTCTGCTTTTACAACTCCTCCCCCGTCTCAGCGGTGCTGAGCAAACGCGCGGAGCTTCTGTGCGCCGTCCACGAAACGATTACGACCAATGTCTTCGAGGATCGGGGTCTTGTTCTATTGTAAAGGGGTGGACGTTCGGTTTTTGTACGCGTGGGATGCTGTGAAAGGAGTCTTTCCTTAATTGGTGAAGTAAAAAGGGCGAAGTAAAGTCTCAATGAGGCTTCACTTTCGTGGAAATCGAATGTCTAGGTTAAGGGTAAGGGTGTTTTCGGGAATTTATTTCAACCAAACAACGCACGTAAATCAATTTATTGCTTGGTATAGTTAATAGTGTATATATCGAAGGGTGAGAAAAATTTTTTTTCAATCAAATTCATATATCCGTTTCCTGTATACTCTTCGTCGAAATGTGCGCTGCGACAAAATCGTGCTTGTCGCGTTGACAGTGCCCAGGCCATATGGTTAATCCGAATTCAAAAAGACAAAAATATTTAGAAATTAGAAGCCTACCTCTGTTACGTCACGATCAAAAAAAGTAAAAATCGCAAAAAATTACAAAATGGCGGGCCACTGGATAAAAATCATGTTTTCGGGGTACAAAATTGGGGAAATGTTGATAAAAAAAATAGAAGCAGGTCGTTAATTGAGAAAAACTGATCGTCACGTAATAGCGATGGGTTTTCCGTACAATAAATGCCCTTGCTCGTGTCAATTGGTCGTATAGTTTTCTCTGTAGACTGTCAACGCGGTTGAGAAATGTCGTTCTGAGGAAAACGCGTTCAAAGTTCCGCTCGGCTCAGTCGCGCGCTTGACACCGCTTCACGGAAAATACTGTATCTCCGGTAATTTTGCGAATTCTTTCACAACATTTGGAGAGAGCATTCTTGAAACGTACGTCTTTCAGAAAATGTAAAAAAGAAAAAATCGAGTTTTCCGATTTTTTACAGTGGTCCACTTAAGGGGTCATGTTCAGTCAGGAGGCCGAAAAAAGGGTGGTCTTTGGAAATTTTGTTACTCAAAAACTATAACACATTTCTCAAAAAATCTTGTTTTCCTTTTAAGGATTGCATCTAGTACCGTGCATCGTAATTTTTTTATTTAAAAATATTTATCAATAACTAAGTTATTGTCCATCACTCGAAGGTTCTCTCAAATAAAAGGCTTCCGCGGTGACCAAAATATTTAAAAACCTATTCAACCGATTTACTTCAAATTTTACGAGCTTACTATAGGAACAATAAACTGGTCTTTGAACGAAGGATTTTTTTATCCGATGCTTAGTTTTCTTTTAATTGACGAAAATCAAGCACGATTTATGATAAAAATTAAAACTTTGACTTTAAACATCAGCCATCTTTTCCCAAATCAATGTTTCGAAAAATCCTTCGTTCAAATACTAGATAATATAATATAATAAGTAAATTCTTTTCAATTTTTTATTTTTGATGATCGACTTTCGAGCAGCAGTGGTCACCGCAGAAGCCCTTTTTTTAGAGAACCTTCGAGTGATGGACAATAACTTAGTTATTGATAAATATTTTTGAATAAAATAAATTACGACGCACGGTACTAGATGCAATCCTTAAAAGGAAAACAGATTTTTTGAGAAATGTGTTATAGCTTTCGAGTAAAAAATTTCCAAAGACCACCCTTTTTTCGGCCTCCCCACTGAGCATGACCCCTTAAGTGTACTTGATACTTGTCTGTATCTGACCATTGCTCGATTCTACTGTCTAACTGTGAGAGATGACGGGAGTAAAGGGATGGATATATTCACGGAGTAAAATGTACCTCCCGCGAGGAGTACTAAAAGATTACAGATCAAGCGGAACTCAGCCCGGAACAATGCATCCGCTGGAAATGGAGCCTCCTCCAGGCGTAAAGCCTAGAACGAATACAGCGGAGTCCGCGAAGGTGGGATACAATTAAGGAGGTGCAAGATAACCGTAGGCTCGTTTGGTCCCCCTTTGTTAATTTTAACGAGGAAAGTTCTTTTCATTACAAGCAGCGCGTCGTGCGTTATTACGCGAACCGGGGCCGAGGATGCATCGAGTAATTTATCATCGCGGCGCAGTTTACGTCCGGGGGTACTGGGGAAGCGGCAATAAACGAGGAAGGGCAGTGGTACGCCAGCGGGGCAATGGGAAACGATTAAAAATCGAATGGAAAGTAATTTCGCTGGTGCCTGACGATCATCCCTCATTCTGGGGGGGCAAGGAGTCCTGGCGCGGCTCGGTGCACGCGGCACAATCGAGTTAATTAGGAGCGAAGCACGATCGCGAAGTTTACGAACGCTTTTAACTATCAGGACTGACGAGCGGCTAAGTGCTCGACGAAGGCACGACACGCGCGAATAACTTACGCGGTTAAAGAGTAGCTGTGTGAGTACGCGAGCCTGGCGGAGATCGTCGAGCCAACGGGGCGCGCGTAAAGCGCCCCTTGTTCCGGGAAGTTTGAAAATTTAGGGCACCAGCCGATCCGTGTCTTGTCAAACGAGGAATCTTTGGAAGCTGCAGGATGATTTGCATGGAAAGAGGAGGCTGTAAGAGTAGACATTCGTTTGGAGAAGCTACTTTGGGTGTGCTAGGATTGTCATGCAATGGAGGGTTGTTGAATAGAACGTTGGAAGTGAAATTTTCAATATTTCACGGCTAAAGTGTGTTGATGGGGAAATGTACTTTCACTGGTTATGTATCGTTATTTATGGGAGAATAAAGAACGGAATTCAAGATGATACGGTTTTGGTTATTTCATTTGAAGTCCTAGCCTTGAAATTTACAGAGGCTGCTACCAGTGATCGAAGGCAGCATTGATATTATATTTGTATTAAAAGAGCAGATGAAAGTATAATGTATTTAAACTCGGTAGAATTTCTTATGCTATCGTTTCAAAGTCCTGCTCAATTCCTTTTTGTTTATTGATAGTGACGAGGCAACTTAAGTAACCTTGAAATACAGCTTTCGTCAAACTACAAGTGTGCAGAGGATCTCAGTTGAAGTTTTGGGCAATTTTAGGGTTCTTTAGGGTGGAAACACCTATTAAAGAGAAACGTGTATTTTTCTATTTTCCTGTAAATCTTGAAAACTTATCATCGTGTAACTCATTCGGCACGCTCACCTTCCGGTAAATGAATTTCTCGCGATCAAATAATATTTTCCAAAACTCCCGCGGGCAAATGGATTCAAATATTGATAAGAACGACGAAACTGTTGCCTGCGCGATAAAATCGTCAATATTCAAGCATGATATCACACTGCTATTTAAACAATATTAAAATTCGATAATTTGCAACGCAAGGTGTCGAATATCGCGCGCTACAATATTAATGATACTTCGTGAATTACTTTTTCGGCTTAATATGCGCGAGATGCTACCGTAATTATTGTAAAAGTGTTTGCAGAATTTTGTTTAAGATTGTGAGAGTTTGTAAAAGGCGACGTCCTTATCCGCGAATTAAACGCTCCACGTTTGCTAGTGAAATCAAGAAGTTATCTTAAACCATTGGCAGAATGTTAGTGTGACATTTCCGTCTGACGGGCGACTATATCCCTAACGTGAACACCGATTCGTACGGATAACTGACAACCTTGACGTCGGAGTAGTTTACGGGCTGAAACGAGAACACCTTAAATGACCTATGGATTCATCGTTCCAAGCTGGGAATTTGGATCGCGACAGAAATTGAACAACAGAGGAATATTCTCGAAGAATCGATACAAAATTTCCTATTGATCTCTCTGTTAATCCTAAGCGAAAATACATTCTAATCAGGCTTGGGCGAAAATTGCTTTAACTAAGTTTTTCGATAATAGATGAACTCAACCGTATTCAGTCTCAGAACTATTTTGGTTCCTCGCAGCTGTATAAGAAATTATTTACGTATTTACGAGATCTATTGAGGAGATAATTATTTAAATAGAAACTGAAATATAGAATCCCTCGATAAGTAAAAAATAACGAAATAATTCAGGGGGAATCAGTTGCTCGCCCGAATAAACCAAACTATCAGTATTCGAAAATAGCTTTCCGTCAAATAACATCTTATCCGAATAATCATTACGAAACAATTTAACTCGACTAATCCCCAAGCTTAATTCAAATGTGCTATTTATCAAAATGCAAGTCTGCTTCGAATACTGTCTCTCCCAAACTCTACATTACTACAATAAACATTCCCTCTCCGAAAATATAGGGGTAAAAAATAGGGGAACAGGAATTTTAGATGCTGAGAGATAATTTGCCTATTTGAAAACAGGAGGCTACCGCCATTTCTTCCAGCAGGATTTATGGAACCCTCTAATGAAAGACGAAGGCATACGTCAGCCTCCCAGAAGCGTGGCTATAACTTCGTTTAATTGAATGGTACAGTGAAAGAAGCCCTGTACCATGATATTTCAACGTCTTGAAACTTACCAAATGAAAAGCAGCCGGATAGAAAGCCGAGGGGTGGTCGGTGGCGGCAGGGGTCAGTGCCTGTTACAACAAAAAATACAGTGCCGAGGATCTGTGTGCGTGTGCAGAAGAAAAGTCAGGTTCACCGTGAGCGCGGATAATGCAGAGGAGCAGCGACTAATATATTTCGCGTGCGGAGTATTTTTTTTTAATCTTTTCAGTCTTTTCCCATGTGACGTCACGCGTCGCGGAGATAGCGTACGCCATCGCGCTGTTGAGTTCGAGACAGGCTAGTCAGGGAGAATTATTTTTCCAACGGGATGCAAGTTGCTGGTAGTCGAGAGGCATCCGCACACCCGTTGTGCAACGCGTCGGTTTAGTGGGTTACTTTCGACGCGCGTTCTTCGACCCTGCACGAAAAAGGATTTCGAAACTTCTTGCCTCGACTCCGCGCTCCGCTTCCGCCGTGCAACGTGCAGCGACGGCTAGAGGAAAGTTTAAAGGACGAGGGGTAACAAAACTATTGCGACCTGACGAGGAAACGTGCTGACTTCATGCGCATTGTGATAAGTCAGCGGATTTCTTGGAATAGATCATTCATCTAATGGGGTAAAGGGGTCGTCCTTAAATTACGCAAGGCTTTTTGGGGGTGAGGGGGTCGCAAATTTCTTACATTTTCTTACAGGGGTGGGGGGAGTCACGTAGCGTTTTACGTAATATTTTTTAACCTAATTTTCAATAAATACAAATTCTATCATTAATGTTCCAGGGAAGTAGTTTTAATTTCAATTTACCGAAATCGTGTTAGATGAATCATAGAAACCTTTAAAAGAATTTTAATAACTGCAAAAATTAAATGTAAAAGATATTAGGAGGGGGTTGGAATATCAAATCTTACGAATTCTTATACTGGGGAAGGGAGGGGGTAAGAATTCGCCAAAATTACCCTTGCGTAATTTAAGGACGGCCCCAAATAGAGTTTAATTTTAAAGAAAGTGGTATACAGTGCTGGTCAAAAGAAAGATTGAAACTTACGTCTGACTAAAGTTTCATTTTACCACTACTGCGAGTGTACGCATTACAAAAATATCAGCATTAATGTTTCTTTTGTTTGTTACTGCAGGTAACGATTTCGAAGTTTAGTGGTTTATGAATTAATAGGATGGGACTGTAGAATTTTTAAAAAGGTAGATTAAAAAATTGTCTCCCGATATGACTGGGGTATTGCCTTGGTAGAGTTACATGTACATATATTATTGCACAGGAAAATTGACCAGTGCATTTGCGTATGGGCTCGCAATTCGTATAGGTGTGTGAAATTAGCATTTAAATGAATTTGGGAAAAAATCATTGCGTTTATGGTAATGGTAATTATGTGCAAATTACAATGCTGATGACGTTAACCGAATTTTAAATAGTCACGATTGAATGGAAACGAGCGTTATTGTTGCGATAATATTTGCGATAATATTGCTGGCTCGATAAGCACGGAACGAGATTCGACGCAGATGTCCAGTGTATTATAAATACGTGTAATGGAGACTGGTTTTTTAAATAAACTTTTTCAAAAATGAAACTGAATATCTGAAACCTATAAAGTTCCCACTGTTTTGTAATTTTAAAATACAGTAACCGTCTGATAACATGGTTAATTTACTACTTAGAAAATTTACATTATTGATTTACTTTAGGCATTTTCCATTCAAGTGATACTGCTGCGTGGTACTTCGGAAATTAGCGTTCAATTCCAGGGAATAGGGTCGATGCCCATGGAGTGCAGAAGCACTCTGCTCAGAGAAAGCGCTCAAGTGTCAAACTTAAGAATGACAAGGATAAAAAGGAAACTTTATATTCAAAGTTGAAGAAATTAATGTATTTAGTATGATTTCATAAACACGTATTTACAGAGTCGACTCTCGCAATGAAATGATCTGCAATTTCAGTTGTTAACATAAATAATTAACATTTGTTGTCCAACGAGCGTTTACTTAATTTCAGTGATGATTAATCAAATTTACAAGGATAACGAGTGTCGAATTACTCAGACATGAATATTTCTAATTGCACAATTTCGTTATAAAAGAATAAAAAAAACCAAAAGCTTCGTGAAGTTCCCCTCTTTCTTCAGGTTAAATTTCCCTCCAAGTGAAAAGCTATGCTCACATCATGCAAACAAACTTATTTGAGTAACTTGTTAAATTGTCAAACGTCCATCGCATGACATCCAAGACAATGCTAACCAGAATCCCGCGAATAACCCGTGAATCACAGAAAATTTTAACATCCCTAAACTGTATCGATTCACGTCACGGACCACTCCCGCCCCAAATCAAGTGTCTCCAAGAAACCATCAAACCCTCCTGCTCCACTTTCATCACGAAACAGAGCATTCCTCAGGTGACTCGTTCAGCGGAACGTCCGACGAGCGCACCCAAGGACCGTCTACATCTCGTAATGCAGCTTCCATCCACTCCCTTACAAAATTTACCATCCATTCAGACATTCTCCCGCTACGAACCACTCTTCCAATATTATTCAAATCCCAACAATTCTAAAAATCACAATGGAAGCTAAGCTTTTATCCTCCACCAACTTCTCGCGCATTAATTGAAATCAAAAAGGTCCTTCAGCAACCTCAAGCCCTTCGAAATTCTTCAACATTCAAATAAGTGCCTTTCGAGGTTTCAAACTTCAAAATTTATACACAAAATCTTCATCTTCCTCCGTTTCAACCAATACACCCCGAAAACTCACCACGAGGGTGGGCTCAGGCTAGAGCTAAGCCCCGAGCCGAACAGGACTTCAAACCCCATAATTCCTACTCATGGAGCGCACATTTCTACCGATTTTTAAAACTCTAGAGGGCTCGGCTCTAACCTGCACCCATCCCAATATTCCCAGAGCGATTCGGGCCTGACGTCACATACTCGGGGCGATTGGAGGCGACTTGGATCCCATCGCTGGCTGCAGCCCTCGCCGACGGGAGTCCGAACGACCCCCGGTCGGACCGCTACCGACGCTAGCAGGGCGCATCTACGAGTGCAATTCGAGCGGTGGAGGTTCGTTTCGGCGGAACGAAAGGGGGCACCTGGTTGTTGTAACTGGTTCAGGTGTGGCAGGCTACGCGAAGCAGGCCGAGGGCAAAAGGGCGAGCTCAGGTGCTCGGCTGAGGTGGGCACGAGGGGGTGTTGGTGGATTTCGAGTAGGAGGAGGTAACGGGGCGTCAAGGCGCAGGTGCACCGCCGGAGCTCCTGTCGTTGGAGTCGGCGTGGTCGCGCGCCCCGCCGTCGACCGCCAACGGACGCGCGTCCCCCTACGCCACAGAGCGCGGCAGGAGTCCAAAGGATCACGAGGTCCAAACGTAAAGTCAGTCGCCGGTAGCTCTTTGTCGCTCAACTGACTCTTGACATGAGCCTCGGTTCCCGCGCGTTCGTCAGCTAGGAGGGCAGCTTCCGGAACAAGGTCAGTGACACATCATCGCCGTCATCCCGAACCTAGCCTACCGATCGCTACTAACAACCTCCGCGATCTTCTTCCCCTCGCGTCGCTTCCGATATCCTCCCTTCTCCAGTGTCTTCTTTGCGAAGCTCGCCTCGTGCTACATGAAAGGCCCTCGGCCCCTGAGCCTAATCTCGGCTCCTTGAAGTCCAAGCATCTTGAAGCTGGATAGGGAACAGTGATCGTAACGGAGTGTTCGACGCCCGTGAGCAAGTGAGCACCTTTCGAGATTTCCGCGGGAAATCGGGGGAGTGAACCGTGTGCTGTTCTACGGCTGATGACGGAAGGAGGATCGACTGGATGTGGATGTCGAGGATAATCGCGGGTACCGTGCTGCGCGCGGAGTTCTTGAGAACCATTGAATTAAAGTTGAATTCAGTCCCGATGGTAGAGGGTAGCTATTACGTAGCAGAAAGGGTGCCTATTTGTTCACGGGTATGAGGAATGACGGACACCTGTTAGTATCTTTGGGAAGAATTGAGAATCCGCTGCGTCGAAGCTCTTGGTGACGGGGATCGTGCAATTTGTCGCGCGAGAAGATCGGTATAGATGATAGCTGAGTATGCGGTAAAATGATTGAAAGTTATTCGATCTAAGTTATCTAACATAGGCTAATTGCGTAACTAATTTTTTTCGTTGGTTCGTGAATGTTTCACGAAAAAGTGATCTGTATTTTATGCTACTGCATAGTTCATGTCATTTCTCCCTTGTTATATACCTACGTGCTCTTCTATCTACGTGCCCCATCGACCTACTCAGAAAACTGCACTTGAAAAAGTCCCAAGTATTTTCGAACACGAAGTCGTTCACGCTGGGAGCGAGTTTCGCAAAAATGTCACGGGGGTCGTTTGCGCACGTACTCGAGTCGCACGAGCGAGGATCCCGCGGCTCTTGGAAATCCTACTGTGCAGAAGTTTAAGGAGTTTTTGAGTCGTTTCTCAGGAGAACCCTTCTGAATTTCTAAAACCAGGGGCTATCGATCTTCGTACCGCACACATAACACCTATACCGAAACAAGATAGGTACTTCTCGAGGATCATAGACAGCATTTCACGTCGACCAAACCACTGCAATCTTCCTTATTTCGTTAAACCCTGCTGGAAGGACGAACCAAACAGAATAAACGCGGACAGACAGAGTCCCATTCATCATCGTTGCTAGATCAATGTACCTTCAAAACCTTCGGATAGCCATCGATCATTGTCCGCCCACGCCTCGATGTCCAGTCAACTCCCGCGGCCGCTGATAGCGCAGATCGCGGTAGTACAGATGGAACACGAGAAACGCGTTTGATTCCGCGGCGATTTCGAGTTCACCGATTCGTCAAGTGTCAACGAACGTCTGGTTCGGGCGGCTACGCGCGGTCAAACAGCCCTTTTCGGATGGTCGGGCCAGGGGACTCCGGCAGGATGAGCACGATATCGATCGCAGGCAACGAAATTCAACGGGTTAGCGGCACAAAGAGCCGAAGAAACAATTTCCATCGCGTTGCGCGTAACAAGTGGCTCCGTTGTTTCGGTCGCGGGCCTTACCGTCGTCGTTCCATTGTCCTTCGTTCTGTTAGGTGCCATCCTATCTTTTACATAATGTCCGTGGCAAACAAGCCGCGTAATAATAGGACGATCGTGACCCCCCTGGAATTATCCAGTATTCGTCGCGTTACGCTGGTATCGACGATCGCGAGGAGACATGTTTTTACTCCACGCACAATGGCACGTCCCATTGTGCGCGACGCCATTGTGTCACGCGTCCCTGATCGTACAATCATTTCCAGAAACACGGCTTTCGTGCTCGTATGCCGTTCCGCGGCCGTCTACTGTTCCATTCTGTACCATGTCTCGGTAGCTTTTGACTGGGTGGCGATGAAAAGGGGATGGAGGTGAGGGCGATAGTCGAAGTTGGAGAGGTAGGTTTGAGCCGTGGGAATGGGTACTCGATGACGGAGTTAATAAGTACGTGGTGGAATTTTTGAGGGCAGAGTTTTAATCGGGAATTTCGGGGTGGATGTGTATGTTTGTGAATTGGGGTTGCAAACGAAATTTGGGCGATGAGGGTAAGGGAAAATACGTTTTGGGGCTCTTTTCGAAATTTTATAGGAATCATCTTTTATTTTGAATATTTTTGTAAAGGTTAAGGAGTATCGTAAAGGTATCACAGAATCTGACAGAAATTAAGCTTGAATTTTATATATGTTTGAAGTAATATTCAAGAGTTTTTAACTTTCAGTTTTTTATTCTTTTCGAGGAACATTGCTGAGTATCACAGTACAAGAGAATACATTTTTATAATGCGTGGACTATAGTCGAACACCACAGCGAAAGGGTTCAGATATTCAGGTGTTTCATCAAAAAGCTTTCTTATAGTTTCATGTGTAACATTAATACCCACCCTGCCTGCGTTTGAATAAAGATGAGTTATTTTAAATACACACGGGTATCGCGGAGTAAGGAAATGTGACAAGACCCACTATTCGTTAAACATTGATTCCAAATTTGGAAGATATTAATCTGTCTACAAAATCGCTCACCTACGAATCACGATCATCTTGTGAATCTCCTTTTAACCACAACTATTTCACGTTCCCTTCAAGAGTGTCCTACTTAAAACTTAAATTTCCCTAATTCTATTCTCTGTATCTCCTGCGAAAAATAGCATCCTGTTCATGCACCTACGCTTCCTTCCTCCATTCAACCGCCCGTCACTGCAAACACCAATCAACAATAATATCCACAATAAAGAACACATAGTCCGGCAGGTTCCAGAACTGAGAGATACATCTTGAACGTCGGTGGTGTTTCGACGAATATACCGCGATGAGTTATAGCGCCTCGAGGAATCCAGCGACATCGCCCTTCGGTGGCCACGCTCTCGGCTGTGCCTGATGCACACTTCGCCATGGCCGACATCCCAAATTTCCGCTGATACGCCGCGAAGCGAAGGCAGGGTGTGTCCGTTTCGAGTGTGCGTGTTAGCTGCCGGTTGTTTGTTTAATCCCCCTGGGGGACGCGCAACATGGCCAGTTGCTGCTTTCCCTTCTATCAAAGTCTCTCCCCCTTAGAAGCACGATCTTCCCCTACAGTATAAGCGTACGTGCGCCCACCGATGCCTACACGGTTCCCATTTATTTCTTCGCCGGCGTACGTTTACTCTACGCCGTCGTAATTCGATTCCTTCCCTCCCCGCAACAAGTTCTCCTCCACTCCTCGATCCTCGTCGGAACTTCCCTCCTTCGTTCCCATTCACCCGCTGCCCCTGCTATTAATTCAATGACGGGGGCGAGGAAAGTATTCCCAACTATGCAAATTACCTTACACTTAGTATTCTTGTTATTCCTTCGTTCCACTCGTGTCTCTATTGGTCCCGCTTCGAACGCTTCCTAGCCTTGCCTCGCGTCCACGCGCCAACCCCGTGGTAGCCTCGTCGACAGCGATGCAGGAAGCCTCCAGAAACGTGCCGGCTGAATTATATTTAGGCCCGCTGTGTTCCCTCGTTCGACTCGCGACGCCGTATTACCCCAGTGGCTAATTCTGCCCCGTTCACGTGGCCGCGAACTATCTCTTCCAATTGTCTTGCTCGCATTCGTGCGTCACGTTCTAGCGATTGATCTGCTGATAGGGATAAAAGAGGCACCCCGAAACGCGCAAACCTGTTCGTAATTTATATGAATCCTGCTCTTCCTCTATGATGGATATCTTGCAGTGGAATTTAATTATTCGCTTTACCTTCTTCCTTGGGAGAAGTTCGAGAACTTCTTGAGGCTCTATTCAGTAGGTAACTGAATCGTTGCAACTATTCGCGACTATCATCTACTTCCTTCGAGTAGAAATACTGTTCCGTAAAGCAGCCTGAATATTCAACCTCTCCTATCGACCCAAAATTTTCAACCGCCTGTATATTCTTTTAACGCCCCCCCCCTCTCTGGCCGTAACTAGGCACAGTCACGACGTTTACTGCTATTCACCAGGGGTATTTGCTCCCTTATAGGTACAAACGAACGTAAACGCACCCTTGCTTCTTTGCGTTACGATCGATACCGTTATTATATTCTAGTCACCTTAACGGGCTTCCACACCAGCAGCCTTGCCCTAACGACGCCGCCCTCCCTGAATCTGGCCAGGGAATATAGCCAAATCTCGGTGACTGTTCTTTTAAGCAATCTCTACTTCCGCTCTAGTTTTCTAACGTGTTTCCAAAGTGTGAGCTAACTATGATTTTTATACTTTACCAGTAGGAGGTCAGAATATCGATTAAATATTGGCACTGTTCGAAATCTTAGATAATGAGAAAATTATGTATAAATTATTAGCTGCTAGTGGGTTATACAGCGCGAGAGAATAAGATACAAAGATTACGTGTTATTATTAATAATTAATCGTAAAATTGGTTTTATTTGAAGGGGGGTGGATCGAGAGGAGGGTGATAGAGGCGATCGCCACCTCCAAGAGTAATAAAATAGAAAAATATTATGACATTGTGTATTATGCTGTGTAAATAATTAATTGTGAATTTAATTATTTAGGCTATAGTATCGGATAGAGATATTAAAACATAGATTTCAAGGTAATTTTCTTGTGAAAGAAAACTTTTATATACTTCACCCCCTTAGAGAAAGGCTTCTGAATCCGCCCCTGTATTTGAAGGATAAAAGAATATTAATAGTATTTCAGTAGTTTTTAATATAACCTCCTGAAACCACCCACGTCACGACGCGTTTTTAACCCTTTCACGCCTAACGTCAGATATATTCGACGTCCGTAGCACGATCCTAAATAAGCCAACGTCGGATATATCCGTCGTTCGCAAAACGGTCTAAAATACCTAGCATCGGATATAATCGATGTCCACGAAACGATTCCAAAATATATAGGGTAACTCCGGGAGACGCGGTCGACCTAATATAAAATGGCTATTAAAACTAATATAGAAGTTACTTATTTTATCAGAACAAACCTATATGTTCAGAATTTTATGCTGATTCAGAAAAACTGGTCGATATTTACTTGAAGACGATATATACTGCAAATCGGGTTGAAAACTGAAGTCATGACATCTGACCACGTCTCTCGAGGTGCCGGGAGAAATGGTTTTCGTCGTTGGCAGAGTCCACTCACATAATTATTCATGGAAAATTAACAAAGAATAAAGCAAAATTATTTATGAGTAAATACAACTAGGGATTCATTGATATTTAATTTCTTTACGCTAAACAAGTAAAGAACACATAAGAGAAAAAGTGAAATACCTACTAGCGATTAGCAAGGCAAATGAATACATAAGTGAATAAATAAACTAAATAAACAAAAATAATAATAAAAAATCAAAAAATAAACGAAAATAATAAAAAAAATCATAACTCGACCATCTCTTCTTTCTGCAACGAGAGATAATCTTCTCGTTAACTTTGAGAGGAAGAGTTAATATGGCCAAATACTTTGGCTGCATTGTCCCCCAATATCTCTATTATCTCATTATCCCAAACATTAAACGAAAATAAACTTAGAAGTATATTTTAAATATGATTCTGTACAACCGTTGTTTGACAAAAGAGGTTAAATGTAACCTCAATTTACCTTTTAAAGCCTATAAATCCAGAAAAACACAGAAGGAAGCGAAATGACGCTATTCATTCAACTGTTTGGCTTCTACAGAAGGAATTTGTCTGCACTTTAACGCATTTTTACGCGCATAGTCTGAAATATAGCGACTCGTCGACCAACTCTCCGGCCCCACTGCGTCTCCCGGATTTACCCTATAAAATTTTCTCATTATCTAACAATATTTACTTTAGACACCAACCTCCTACTGGGAATATTTGCTTCTTAGATTGAATTCCAATTACACGAAGATTTAAACGCTCCTTTAATTCCAGCTCCCAGTGGTAATTACACTTGAAACGACCTTAACAACGCGACTTAGACTAAATTGCAAATAGGAACAGATAAAACTGGCCAGAAGCTTAAAGCCCGCTAATATCCCTAGCACCATGCCCCGAGCGCAGACTTTTAATATCCCGAATCGATGGTACAACAGTCTAATATCCCCAGAAGTTTGTTGTTATCAGCGATACCAGCCCCCAGCAATTACAGAGCATCTCAGAATGGCACGAACAAATAGCACCAAAGGGATCCGCCATAAATCTCTTCCTCGATAAATCCCTACAGCAGAAATCCGCAGCAGCCACATCCCCGGCACTTCAAATTCACCCTTCCGCAGCTATCAGACTACCAAAAGATATTCACCCTCTTATCTCCAACTGAATTTCCAGCCGAGAGCCTCCTTAATCTTTCGAAAATCAGCTTCCGTTTCCACAAACAAAGCCCGGTCTGCGGGGCCCCGGCGTCTACGCGAGCTCCGCGGGCTCTACATTTAATTAATCAACAAACTATATTACGCGCCAGAAGCGCTCTAAAGAGACAGTACGGGGAGAAAACTCCAAGTGGTCGCAGAGAGACGTAGAGGAAGATTCTTCCGTTCATTTTCTCCCCCTTTGTACCTCGCCCGAGTCCTCCGTCTCTCCCCTGGTTCGCCGGCCGAGAGACCCCAGCCGAAACGCGGAGAACCCCGCGATAAAAACGTTGCCTGCCTCGTTATGCCGGGCCGCGTGCAGCCACGTCCGTAATCGCGACCCTCAATTTCCGTCCCCGCGAAAATATACCGAGGCCCGCGGAAATCGAGGGATGGGGGCGTGTCGCGGGTTATCAGATAGCGATATAGTGGCCGCAGCTCGGGGCCGCGTCATAACGCCCGTACCTCCGGGCGTATTCGACGCGTTCAGCCCGCGAAATATACCGGTCCGTGCGCGAGCCAAGGCAACGCGGGGAGAGGTACCTATCTCGCCGAGGCTGCTCGGTGTAACGCGCCTCGTGTTTTCCATCTCGTTATTCGTCGGGCGAAAAAACCGGCCACTTTCGACGGGGAGAAACCATCATCGCTATCCAATCGCGTGCTCGGACGACGGAGGGACAGAAATAACCGCAGCGTTAGCGGGAGGGGTGAAAAAACTTGTAACGCGTTTCCGCGGAAAATGGACGACGCGATGGGTTTCGCGGGGAAACTTTGAAAGCCTGTTTGTTGCCGCTCTGGCGAACGGTTCGCGAGGGATTTCAGTGTTTCTTCTTTAGGAGAGAAGAACGTAGGCGATCGATGGAGCGTTGCGATTTTCAGCGGGCTATTATTACGCGCGATTGTGCGGAATGTGTGGGTGATTGTGGGTGAAAGTGGTAATGCACGAGATGTCTGCTGAAGTTGCGATTTAGTGCGGAAACTTGAGCGAGAGTTAATCTGCAATCTCGGTCTCTTCTGTTTCGCGTCAGGCAATCTCAATTACTTTGGGAATTATCGTGATAAGCGACTGAGATTGTAAAATTTGTTCACGGAACACAGGATGTCGTACGTAGGTACTGGAAATGCAACTGGGACTTGGAAGTTACAGTTGGAACGGAAGTAATTGGCACCCGAGGCTAGCGGCAATTGCGTATCCCCACCATGCAGCTTCTATGCTCCCCTCCAGCTGCGCCCTCGCCAGTCAGAGTGGGGATAATGGCCCCGAGTGACCACTTGATTTTTCTTCGACTATAGAAACACAAGATTACAGTGAACTCTAAGGATCGTCTCTTTACCTCGTTTCCTTCTTCGCCTTTCTTCGTTCTGAACTACTTCAAACTTTACTACTCTGAATTTTATTATATGTTCATGCTAGGTCGTTTTTAACCCTGCTGTAGATTATGTGACAAGATTCTTTGGATTTCGGAGGCCTGAATTTTTATTGAAGCAAGTCACGAAAATTCGAAGCAGGATGCATTTTTGTGTTTAAGGGGTCATTCTGGTTAGCGCGCCGATAAATTCAGCGATTTTCAGGAATTTATTGCGAAGACAGGAATTATAGTAATGGAATAAAACTTTTTTTCTATCGATTAAACTACATTTCTACGGTAAATAAAAAATATAAAAGTTACAAAATTATTGCTTCTAAAATGGTTTTGATGGCGATTTTGATGACATGTTTAAAAATTCATGCCTCGCTCGTGCAGGTGATTTCAGCAGTTGAACTTATTTAAAACCAAAAATACAAACAGATTCTTGATCAGTATGACAGTCGCTATGGCCCGTACTAGAATAAATAATTTATCCTGAAAATTAGCAAAATGGTGGGCAAAATACAAGAATCAATGTATTTTGGCTGTGTTTACTGTGCTATTTTCGATTTTAAAAGTAGGTTAGACTCAACAGAAATACTTGGTTGTAGTACCGACCAGAGGTATAGGTGTGCAGAATAATCAGTTCAATTTATAAAGCAATCGGTTCGATAGATTTTGAGATTTTACCTGCACCGTGTGAAAAAATGCCGTTCCTAGAAAAACGCGTTCAAAGTTTTTATGTATGGTGGTCGAGGCTCTGCGCTCCCTACAAAATACCTACGTAGAAGCGAAAATAATTAGAATTTTTCAATGAAAATTTAATAGTACATTCTTGAAGATATCTACTTTCGAAAAATGTTATAAAAAAAAATCGATTTTCTCAAATCGTCTAACCAGAATGACCCCTTAAATAGAGAACGTGTGGAACCCTGCTTGACTAAGTTGAATTGAGCTATTGTAAATTAAGTGTTGTTTGTTAATGTGATACGAACGCACATTTCGTGGGAAATATTAAAAAATCTCAACCGAAAACTCTGAACAAAAGCGGCCTTCGTTTCTCTGCGAGGTGATCCGAAAGGGCAACAGCAGAGCTTGCGCAATTAATTACTGCAAGTAGTTCGTGCCTCGTTGGATACTTCCCTTACGAAAGAAGAAACGTCCCTCTCGAGAATCTTAACTATCGCCTGGGTCTACCTGAATGCAAAGTTCTTCGGGCCGTGGGAAAAACGAACGGCAACTTTTAACGTGTTTTACATAATGCCACCCCTGAGGATCGCCTAGCAATTATTAATTTCGAGACTGAGTCGTCTGGTTCTGATAAAGTGGACGAATCGAGTCCTGAGCTGAATCCGAGAAACCGCCACTGTCCCAAGTCCCCGGAAATTGAATGTTCTCGATGTGATTTCGTCCACCTGCTCTTCATATTCCACCACTTTGTCTCTCGAAACTCATTAACATGTCTCGACGAGGTTCAAAAATACTCGCTACGAGTCCGTTTTACATAAATCGATTTCATATGAACTGTAATTAAAAAAGAAACAGCGGAGTACGTTATTCCTGCCCAGAGTATTTAATTTTCGGTTCATCGAGCCCAACCTTCCCTTCGATCGATTAAACTTCAGTGCTTGCAGATATTCTTGCCATGGAATCGATAAATGAAGCGTGCTGTGTGTCTTCTCACCCAATTAAACGTTTCAAACGAGGCATACGAACTGATTTCCTTAGACAGAGACCATTTCTGTGCGAAACGAATCGAATGTCTCAATCGACCTAAGGAACAAAAGTGTCACGGCACCTTCCTTAATGAAAACTTTAGCCGGCGAGCCTGTCGAAGAAGTATGAAACGAAAATGGAACGTTAAAAGTGACGAACTCTTTCCCAATGAAACAGAACATTTCAAATTTCAGCTGCGCAAGAATTTTTTGACGTTCTCGTGCAGACAGACTCTCCCGCATGACGCGAACCACCCAATTACGCAAAATTAAATGTTTCCAGAATTGTGGGCAACTCGTTATAACATTAGCGTTCCGAGATAATTGCGCGTGCCTCGGCAGGAAAACACGAAACGCGTCTGCTTTAGAAAGTAAAATAAAGGAAGAATTTCATCCCCCTGCAAATTGTTGCTAGTGGATGTAAAGTGGCTGACGTTTTACAATGACGAAGCAAGTATGTACATTCGAATCTTTCACTTATCCTCTGCCCTAAAAAATTCTTCCACCGTTTAATGGGAACTCCTCTTGCAGCCTATTCTTTTGCCGATGGTTCTTAGAAAGTAACGATTTAAAAGTGTCTACCAAAGCTATAGTCGCGACGAAAGGAACCAGTTGCTAAAGGTGGCTATCCAGAAGCTTCCCCCACCATTGTATTATTCAATGCACCCTCCGCCATATCGCTACACTACCCCCACCGCGTTCTCACAATTCAGGCCACGAAGCAAAAAGTCGGGAAAAACTTGCACGATGTTCGTTAACCTGGATACCATCAATTTTCGTCTCTCAAGTTCCCCGACTACGCCCAGTTTCATTCAAGTCCGATTTCTATCGATAAGATCGCTCCGGCCGATGGATCCTCGATATTCGCGCGCGTTTTTTTCGCCGTCAGGCAGGAATCAAGATCGCCCCGAACCCGTGGGGAGCAGAAACGCTCGCTCTGCTCCTTGGGAAGTTTCAGCTCTACCGGTGCTGGTTTCTTTCCCCGTCCGCTGACAAATCCCGAATGTAAATGCCGACGGGCAAACGGGGAGAAAGTGTGATTCGACGGTGAACTTTCCTTACGTTGACATTTCGTTCATTATTGATCCTTTCGCGGAACGATGGATATCGCGCGATTTCTCGGCTGCACGCGTGCACTCATTCAGAGCGCATTCTCGCCGCGAGGAAAACTCTGCCCCGCGAGCGGCAAAGTTTCGTCGATTTCTTCGGGAGAGACTAGGAGGTAGACTGCACTCTTATTAAATGAAACTTTGCCGGGAACAACTGTGTCTCTACTTTCAATAAGTTATGCCGGCTTCGCTGAAGTCTAAAAATGGATGTGTCGGGGAAAGTAGGTTGGATTCGACGGAGGAAATGAATGCTCGAGAGTTGGATCAGATTGAGAGGAGAATCAGAAACTTAGGGGCGGGGGATAATTGATAAAGATATTTCAAGACTATCAAGTATTCAATGAATTACGCGCTATTGATCGACATCATTCATAGACGGGGCTTAAACCAGAGAAATCTTAATTATTATTATTATTAAACATTTTTATTACTCAAAGAAAAAGAAGAAACTTGAATATTTACAACAAGAGTAAAGACAATAAGAGTAAAGGCGAAGCTGCAGTGGTGACACTGTTATGAAGCCTAACCGCGTACTATAAACTAAACTAAAATTAAGACAACAACAAGAAACATAACAAACGTTAAGAATAAACTAAACTAAAAATTAGCTTAAAACTCATTAATTCGCGTTAAAATTTCGGTGGTCATCGATCGCTTCCACGATAAATGGATATCGTAATCTACTTTTCATACCTGCACCAGCCTAAGTTTTCACACAGAACCAGTTGATGCATGATTTTACGAGAGACATTCCAATATGCACCACGTATATGGTTCTGCGCGCAGAATTACACGTTTTTCCGCTCAAATGGTACACAATTTCGCTCTCACGGGTGTACGTACAGCGATTAACCCTTCAGCTGCGAACACTGCGTGCGAAATAACGTAAAAAGGGTTTCACACAGCTTTATGCATAAAAGGATGTACTCGTGATCTCGTGAACTTTTTCATGTGACTCAACGCACTAAGTGCACGAGACATAATGCTGCATCTTCCCTACATTTTCCGTCCCCTTACCGATAATTGCTATTGTAATTCCTCGGAGCTTCTTCTCCGCCGAGTGAATATAGTTGGAATACCAGTCCCCAAGGCTTCATCTTTTACGAATTCCTTATAAGTTTTTGCAACAGCAACTATTACAGGCCTCTCACCACCTATCATTACGTATAGGGTAAATCCGGGAGACCCGGTCGACCTAGTATAAAATGGCTATTAAAACTACTATAGATATTACTTATTTTATCAGAACAAACCTATATGTTCAGAATTTTATGCTGATTCAGAAAAACTGGTCGATATTTGCTTTAAGACAATATTTACTGTAAGTCGGGTTGAAAACTGAAGTCATTTGACCACCTCTACCGAGGTGCCGGGAGAAATGGTTTTCGTCGTTGGCAGATGCTACTCACATAATTATTCATGGAAAATTAACAAAGGATAAAGCAAAATTATTTATCAGTGAATATAACTACAGATTTATTGATATTTAATTTCTTTACGCCAAACAAGTAAAGAACACATACAAGGAAAAGTGAAATACCTATTAGCGATTAGCAAGGCAAATGAATACATAAGTGAATAAATATACTAAATAAACAAAAATAATAATAAAATAATAAGAAATGAAAAATAAACATAAATAATAAAAAAATCATAACTAAGTAAACCATCTCACCTTTCTGCAGCGAGAGATGGTCTTCTTGTTAGATTTGAGAGGAAGAGTTAATATGGCGAAATACTTTGGCTGCATTGTCACTCGATATCTCTACTATCTTATTATTCCAAACATTAAACAAAAATAAACTTAGAAGTATATTTTAAATATGATTCTGTACAACTGTTGTTTGACAAAAGAGATTAAATGTAACCACAATTTACATTTTATAGCCTATAAATCCAGAAAAATTCAGAAGGGAGCAAAATGACGCTATTCGTTCAACTATTTGGCTTCTAGAGAAGTAATTGTTCTGCACTTTTAGGCATTTTTACATATAGACTCTGAAATATACCGACTCGACCAACTCTCGGGCCCGACCGCGTCTCCCGGATTTACTCTACGCGATGCAGTAAACTAATTTATTACCCAAGACGGGAAACACAAACTTCCCGGTTGATGGTCGAACGAAAACACGAAACATTCCAGCCCCGCGTTTCCCCAAAACAAGCCTGTACCGTGTTATTAATCGATATCGCTTGAAGCGACGGGAATCGAGTTACCGAATTATGAAAATTGCCCGCGACCCAACGAACCGTCAGTTTTAAAGCATCAGCCGGAATCCCCCGACGCGCTAAATCGATGCAACACGAAGATCGATATTCAGTTACTCGTTACGAGACGGTAATTACGTTTGACTTCGGTAAACGTTAATTGCGCTCGCGCGTATTCAGCGCGCGTCGAAAGCGCGCTCCGCTCGCGGCGAGCGAGCGTGGAAGTAATTGGGAAACAGGAGGGAACTCCTCGCGCTGCCCTTGGCCGCTTTATTTTTTTTTTTTAAATCGAATAGGAAACACGCGTCGGAAATTCATAGTAAACACAAGCTAGGCAATTCGCGCGCGTTCGATCGCTTCTCTTTTCTCGTCCGCCGCGACCTCGGGTGGCTTTGGATTGGTTAACGATTCAGCGACTCCGTTGTCAGATTAAAGTGGAGAATTTACGGCTCCAATGGTGAATTAATGCAAACCTGACATTTAAACGACACCTTTCTTTTGCTTTCGGCATTTACGCCATAAAAGCTGGCGACCCCTTCAGCTAAAGTTGGACGGGTAAAATCGTAGAATCTGGTAACACGAAGGTACTCGACATTTAAAGGGCCTCATACACGTTGATATCTGCATCGATACAGAGGGTTCTAAAGCCATCGAAGAGAAACTTCGCCAGTGGAATATAGGAATAACCGAGCAATTAAATAGTCGGAGAAATAATTTATAAATAAGTACAGTCATGTAGCCTGATAATCTTAATCAATAATAATTCAAAAGACATTCATCTGACATAATTTTATTCCGTTACGAGTCCTCATTTTATACTTGCAAATCAACGCGTAAAATTCACTGTAACACTAAACGAGGCTGCACAGGAAGCAAGGAAATATCTGGTAGATGCTCAGGGATCCTTAACTTCCTTTGTGACCCGACGCTTCGCCTTCGTACCTATCAGTAAATTATTATAATACCCTCAGCGCTATAAAAAAAGCCTGGCTTTTACAGGTCATCACTGGGAGCCTACAGTAACACCGTAAGACACGAACAACCCCCATTAACCCACACCTCTCTTTACAACTTCCCTATTCCTCGTTAAACTGAAATTATTCCTGAAGCTTTCCTTCTATCCTCGCAATTTCTTCCGTTACTTTCCCTTGCGTGCGTCCCGCGAACCCTCCGCCACCCCCGCTCTCTCGAGTGCTCTCGGCAGGCTTGCCGCTTTTCGGACGAATTAATAATCAACGTTCCGCCCCGACGCTCGATGCATCGATCCGCCGCCAGGATGCGACCGCTCCGCGGGTTCCGGGAAAGTTGCGAGTTTAAAACGGGATATCCGCGCGCATAACGATGTTTGGCGGATCGTCGTGTGCACGGGCGTTCATTGTACAGGTGGTATCATAACACGCGGCACCCACTTCGAGCGGTTCGCTATCGATATCGGCACCGTGCTCGTATAAACAGCATTACGAATTCACGCGCTCTTGAATACTTTTTGCATTGCTGTCAGCGTTTCCTGGCGGCTTCCGCGGCTCGCGAACTCTTTATATCACGAGGCTCGTATTCGGCGGGTGGCGCGCAACGTTGATAATCATTGTTGTGACGCGCCGAGATAACAATGATAGCGACGCGCCTAACGAGGCCAGCACCGAGGAAGCGGCGTCTTCGGGAACGAGCCGCGTAACGCCCACAACGCGGCGGAGTATTCATGAAATTCAGCGATTTCTTCCGTGAATGTATCCTCTCGGGTGCTCGGGGAAGGATAGTCGAGATAAAGGAAACTGTAATAACTCGAGGAATATCCCGGATGGAGGAGATATTGGACTGTAGCGCATGGAACTCCTGTTTCCCTTAGAGGGGGAACGCTAACATTTCATCTTCCTAAGGAAACAGCTTCCCTTGATCAAAATGTGACGACACCTCTCGCGTCTGTTGTTGGAAGGACCCCCATCGATCTACCTTTCGCGCGGCTTATTATCCACCCAATTTCAATCCCCTCGAATTGGAACTTTGCCCAAACACCCGGGCGCCCTCGAGTGCAGTCGCGTTCCCATAATTAAATAATTAAGGCAAGCCTTCCGCGCGAGGTTTGTTGGGAATTAGGATCGTTGCTCGTACGCTTCGAGTGTCCGGGGCTGGATAGTTGGGAACACGGCTCCAGGCAGGATCCGCCGGAGATCAACTTATCTTTTCGCTTCAGGTTCGGGGAGAAACGTACTTTTCTACGTCCTCGTTCTAACTTCCGTGGGATCATTCTTTTGGTCGAGTTCTGCTGGCAAGAAGAGCGATGGACTGATGTAGAACAAGTTTCGAGATAAGGATGAGGGGGCGAAACGAAAATCTGGGGATTATTTGATTTAACGAAGAGTTGGGTAGGCCTGAGGGTTGCAGAAAATTCTGTAATCTCGAGGCTTCCAAATTGGGGGAAACAATTTTCTGTAGCTCTCTCGATTCATAGTGTCTTTTAGAAAACTGTATGGCGAAGGTGATACATTTTCAACCTCGTGTTCAATTAATTTCTTAATTATTTCAGTCCCAACGAAGCGGTATAAGTTGATCTTTAAACCGATTTCAAAGTAAATAGAGTAGTTAAATGATATTCCTCTACAGAAACATTTTTCTAACACTAAGATATTTATTCTGTTTAAAACTGTTTAAACTACAAATTTTCTGCTTCAAGAAGTATTTTAATATTCATTTATCCACCCAAGTTTGAGGAAGTTATTTCTACTGCAAGTTGCTTGCTAGGAAGCACCTTCCAAAATGGCAACTTCGTTAGATAGACACGTGCCAGCTGTTCGTCATCCCTCGACCTTCTAATTCAAAACTCCAGTGTTTCAGAGCCCTTAAGGGAAGACAGTTGAAAAGCTGGGCTGTAACGTCCTGCAGGTTCGACGGTTTAGGTGGATTACTGTCGTAAACTTGGACGTCCTGCTTCGAATGAAATTTTCGGGTCGACCGTTGCACCCGAGTTCGGTTAATTCACGAGCTGCATTCAAATTAACGTTTATTATCGCAGGAATCGTTTTATCGCGCTGTTCCCGGGAGCTTGTCAAAGGTGCGCCAGAAATACAGTATGCTATCAGCTTGTAGTGGCACATAATCAGCAACTTTATCGAATTCCACGATCTTGCTCGCGCGTATTGTTTGTTCCAAAGTCTGCGGTGCAAACTTTAGAAATAACTCCCCGAAGTCGTGAATTTGGCCGTTATGATCTACGATGAAACTGAAATGAAAGGACTAGCCGTTCTGTTGTAGGTATTCCGTGCCTGTGGGAATGTATCTCCTTGTGAAACGTTAAATGAAACGATGTGCTTTATGAGAGTGTAATGAGATCAGATGAATCGTACTGTGTAATACGTAATTTGTATCAGAAAATTTCGGACTAATTGAGCACGCCTAGTTTAATCCACTAAACACATTTCCAGACCGTTGAACAAAATTACAGAACGTTGGATACTGTGAAATTGAGATCGCACTTCTCTGCCAATCAGCTTAACGAAAGCATACGACTTCATTTAAAAAGATAACAATGGCATTGACATGTCCAAATGTTCAATCATGGAGAAAAATTGTTACCATATGTAACTCATTTGAAAACAGAGATGGCGTACAGAAATTGCGTACTCAAATTTTTATTTAAAATAATTTCTTGCCAATCTCGGTTTCAAAACCACTTATGCTCTGTTAATATGATTCCTTCGTACTTTTAATATAAAATCTATCCGTATGGAGGGAAATATTTTAAAATACAAGGAGGGATAGAGAATTCATGAATTATATTATTCTTTGCGCGGTGTGCTTAAAAGTTTCGTTATTTCGCCGTTTAAACTTGCCCGGTGTTTGATCTCCGAAGATTCTGCGAAAGGGAGGCGACCAAAGGATTCGAATAATACGGCCGTCGGTTTATATCCGTTCGTAAATTGAGAAAGCTTATGAAGGCATCCATCTAGGAAATTTGCATCAGCAGATACTTTCGCGGCTCGTAATGCCTGCCAACAGAACCAGTTCGCGTAATTTAGCACGTCGTGCGAAAGGTTATATTGCTTCTACCTTCGAAATATGCACGGGCGGCTCTGCGGTATTTGATGAAAGTCCACGCTCAACTTTCCCGCGAAAATTTCTTCGCTGATGAATTACTACGAGACAAGAAGTATCTCCTGCCAATTGACTTCCTGGGTTCATAGTGGAACGAAGAAAAAGGAGAAGAATACATGAACGTAAGGGTAATCTAAATTTTTTCAGAAAATTATGAGTAACAAATACTTATGTACAGGCTTGGGAAAAGTGTTACCTAAGGAATATAACACAGAAGTGAAAATTCCTTCTCTGGTTAAATCCTGTCATACCAGTAGAAGAATTCTCTACCAATAAAGCCCCTACTTATTAGTTTCCTAAGTACTCGAACGAAAGAATACAACATAAAGATGAAAATTCCTCTATATATGGATTTCTTTAAAACCAGAAGTATCGTTCCCTACTAATTGATTTTCTAGTTTCCCAGTGAAACTGAAAAACACATTATGCAGAAGAGCAAGGAATACTGTTACACGGGATTGGTAAAATTGCCGCGCAGCAAATATGACGCAAAAGTGAAAATTGAAAATAACGCCAGGCAGGGTGCAACGACACAGTGCATACGAACAGTTACATTTTTCGCCCAACATAATAGTTGCTGAATTTTCCCGTCTGTTTTAATACAGCGCCTGTTCACATTACGCTTCACCGACACTCTCGTCGTTAGCCCGCCATCGGCTCATGCATATGCCCCGATACGTACGATGCCCCGCGTACACCATATTTCCAATGCAAACGTGTCTATACAGCTCCACCACCGACGCAGTAGAGAAACAATGTCGGTGAAAATCGAACGACGTCACCCTCTCTCGCCCCGTGTCCTCCCCGCGTGTACAACACCCGACAGGATCCGCTGAACTCGCAAGAATTATGCATAATATTCTAGTTCCCGAGGAGAGGGCACAGCGTCCGTCCACCCTTTCAGGGGAAAATATCGCTACGTAGTACGATACTTTCAGATATTGCAGTAGATTTGATAACAAAATTGAGAAATGGGAAACGAAAGATTGCGCGTATTTCTGCGAAGGAAATGAAATATATTTGACGTCGAGCATAGACAGAAATCGTTGAATTTCAGAGTAATGTCTGCGTGACTTAATTATAAAGGGTGTAGCGATTACAAGGTGTTTTCACGAGTGATGAATTGAACTTCGTTATAGGAAAGTCTGGAGAAAGTTTATTTTGTTTAGTGTATGTACAATGTTCAAAATAATGTGCATTGTAAAGTTATAAGAAGTTATGATTGCTCTGCAGGAGTCTAGTACGTGAGGAGAAGCAAGTATAAGGCAGCAAGTGGAGTAGGTTCGTGCATAGTCAGACGCAATTTCGGAACGAATATGACTGAAGGTACTTTTCTCGGTACATATCTCTTTAGAAGTATAGAATTTTCAGAATGGTTTCAAATAAAACTTGTTCGTATTAACGAGGGCTAAAGGAGCACGTATAAATTTGGTAGCCATTTTTATCACAGTGCTTATCTTTTACAGAATCAAGCCTCCAGCACATTTCTTTGAAAAGGCCCAGCAAAGTAAGCATAGGGAAACGGCTCCAGCACCAATTTTATCATTTATGCTTTTTAAAATAACGCTCTTTGCATGAAAAACTACTATGGGTAATTTCAGATCTGTAACCCCTCCCGTAAGGGTGATATAGGGACAACAACCCTAATATTTATGATTTTTTTCTCGAAAACTACTTGAGATATTTGAATGCGACAAGTTGCAAATATTAGGTACTTACTAACTCTACTAAGTCTATTTTTTTCAAAATTTTGGAGTGATAATTAAGGGTAGAAATACAGGAATCAATTATTTGAGGGTAGTTTTTGTAAACAACCCCTTGAGTGACACCAACGGAAAAAATCGTGAGTAATGCCTCACTACTTAGCTATTATCCCTATTTTTTCGTTGGTGTCACTCAAGGGGTTGTTTACAAAAACTACCCTCAAATAATTGATTCCTCTATTTCTACCCTTAATTATCACTCCAAAATTTTGAAAAAAATAGATTTAGTAGAGTTAGAAAGTACCTAATATTTGCAACTTGTCGCATTCAAATATCTTAAGTAGTTTTCGAGAAAAAAAATCATGAAGTCTGGGGTTGTTGTCCCTATATCACCCTTACGGAAGGGGTTACAGGTCTGAAATTACTCATAGTACTTTTTCATGCAAAAAGCATTATTTTAACAAGCATAAATGATAAAATTGGCGCTGGGGCCGTTTCCCTATGCTCACTCTGCTAGGCCCTTTGCCCTACATGGAAATAAACAGTCGTGCTTCAACCACCCTATACAACAGGTACCGCAATCTCAACGCCCAGATCCATTCAAACAAAAATGCTGGAAAATATTCAGACTCGCCAGAACCACGAGTCTAAATCAACGAAACCTCAAACTGGACCAGAATCCTTTCCCGTCCTTTCCAACGAGTTCGTGCAACGACCCAACAGCAGAAGGTCGATCTAATAAAAATTCCAGCCTCGTTGTCTTCACAAGCGAGGAACGCTCGCGTTTAACGTCACGTTCGAGCGTAACTCCACGTTCAGCCGTCGGTGGGTAATTAAAATTCACCCAATTAAATAATTACGTTGGAGCGACGCGGCGTACGTTCGCCGACCATTTCGATCATACCGATACGTTTCACGTGAGCGTTTAACGAAATCGTCCTCGTCACGAGCTCACCAGCCAGAGCCCGTGACGCACGCGACGCCGCCAGCAACGATGACATTTAGCTTCCGTAGAATTGCTCTGTTGCCCGTTTCCCTAAGCGAATAATTACCAATGCCTCTCGATGAGCACTGCCCGCCGCGTTGGTACGAGAGCCAGAGGCTGGCAATCATTACAGCCACGCAAGAAAATATGTTCGCCGTTGTGCAGCTACGTTGCCGACAAACCGAACCAGAAATTAAGTCGACCACACGCGACTGATAGTAACAGTATCGATCGCGGCGATACAATTTCAATTGTACCCGGTTAATTGGAGTACCATTATTGGTATTATTCGCGCTGTTACATTCTGGGGGGAGGGGGGGAGGGGTGCGGTAAGAGCCAGTTACGATAATTGGGCGGTTTGAATTTTTGCGATGAAAAGCTGGGGGAAGTTATTGTAACGTATGTAAACAGTGGTAGATTTGAACGATCTTTGTTGCTGTCGCGGGGAAAAAATTATGGCGGCTCTTTGTCTTGCGACGAATTAGCGTTTGGTATTTTGGGGATAGAGCTTTTCTCGTTTTTTATTATTCTATGTTTAAGTATCTTTTTGGATTATTAGGGGGATGAAGTACTGGAAATATTTGTTACATCGCTCGAGTATTAAACAAGTTAACACTTATTAGTGCTGGAAGAATATTATTGTCAAAGTTGTTTATTGCAAAAATGTGTAGCTCACTATCGAGGCCAGAGTAAGCTGGATATGAATCGTTCTGCCGATCACATTGCTATGCAAATTTTGCGTGGCACGTATATCTGAGAGTGGGGCAATAAATATGAATTGAGATCGAGTGGTGTTTACTATGCCATTCTTGTTTTGTGCCACCCTGATCGAAGATCATTTAAGTTCAGAATACTAAGTACTTGTGCTTTTTTAGACAAGTGTAATTATTCATGAGCTGCATTATTCGTCGCAGGATGAAAGGCAGTGGTGAAGTTTCGCCCGCGAGTTCAGTGAAAGTTCCACCAGGCTCTCGATAAGTACACATAAAGTGTCTATTCTAACGATATTGACTGTTTTCATTATGCACGATGTAAAACGCGCAGAGTAGAGAAACTTTCGTGGTTGTAAAGCACTTTCCATTAGAGGAACGAAAGGAATTGAAAGCTTCGTTAAGCTCAGACTTGACCTGGATTTGTGCTAGACCTAATCTAGATCTGACCCCGACTTCGTCCGAATCAGAACCGCACTTAGCGTACATGAAATCTACACTTATCCTTATCCAATGGACTGGCACACTGTCTCGCGTAATAATAAGGGAAAGGATATTATTAATGACCGGCAGTGTTCGCTGTGAAGATTTATCCAGCAGTATGATTAATTAGAAGTTCCCTGGACACTCGAAAAGGGAGAAATAGGTAATTAATTAAATCCATTTCTATTCTTGTCGTGAGATCTATGTATCTAAACATGACTCACGTACATGTAAAATGGGACATACAATTAGCTGCCACTAATTACGTTAAAATACAAAGTGAATTATATTCCTTTTACTACTGTTTCAACCTAATCACTGCTATTTATCTACTGATGGATATGTAACACCCTTCATCTCCAGGCTTATGTATATCTTCCAATAATTTGCACAGCCCTATTCAAATAATATATAAACTTATTCTCCACTTTCCACCACTACAGAAATTCGAAGAAAACTAGCATTCGTCCTTACACGTAGAAACTGTGAAAACTTCTGCAACTCAACAACCAGTCAACAAGTTAATGTAGGTCATTCATCGACTGAGCAAACACCCGCTGTGACCAAATTAGGTAATTTCCATTCATAAAGCATTATATTTCCACTCCACTCCCTTACAATAGAGAACTCGTCGAAAGATACCTGAAATTATAAAGTACACCTACTTTTCGACGCCAAGTTATTCGAGCTTCCCGTTTGGCCGAGATCAATCCTACATTAGGCATCCACTAACGCAATCTGCACTTCTCATTCGAAACATCTACCATCGACAAGAGGAAGGACGACAGAGGGGCGGTGTTGAAAATGCTGGAGTTTGGCCACCAGATGTTTGGCCAGCTGATGATTTGCGGAAGTTAACTTGCCGTAGTGTACCAACGATGTTAACCAACGTCGTAACGCGCTGTTGGGGAATCTTGCCCTGGTAACCAGCAACAGCCAGCCGCCCCGTCGCTCCCCTACACCCGAACAACTTTACGGGCCGGCTGGCTGCACGTTGCAGAAACAGTCGACGTCCCTCGAACGCAAAAGTAATTCTCTGTTCCGCGTGTCGTGCCAGAATTGCGGAATTATCTGTCGAGCTTGCCCGTGTTACGTGCTCCCAGCAATTACCGAAGTTGACGCAATAAATTCTATTGTTGCGCAAGCCCTTTGTTCGCGTCCGCCTCCGATATAGCGTCATTTTTAATACCCTCGTGCGGCGTCATAAAAGGGGAATTTCTCTGGTTGAGGCAATTTTGCCAGTGGAGGTCAGAAATGGAACCTTGGAGAGAATACACCTCAGAATTCCAAAGTTACATCTGTCGAGAGTTTTATACAGAGCGCGGTGATTTCTAACGAGGAACAAGTGAAAATGTAGAATAAATTGTTTTTGGAAATTAAGAAGCTAGGTAAGAAAGCTTCTTTTTATACGTTTTGCTTATTCGTACAAAAGGAATCGCACCACTTGCGAGAAGAGGTTCCCAGGTGCCCGCCTCCGATTGCTTTGAATTTTGGATATGTTTTAGAGCACCGAAAAATAAGATATACGTGTGTTTTTTTATAGCGGCCCGTTTTCATATTTAGAGGGTGAAACCAACCCCCAAAGTTATGAGATTTTCAGGTGTTCGTCTCCGACTGCTTTGAATTTTGGATATGTTTTAGAGGGCCGAGAAATAAGAAATACGTGTCTTTTTATTTTGGCCTGCTTGAATGTTTAGGGTGTGAAATCGCCCTCCAAAGTTCATAAGAATAGTTGGTGCCCGCCTCCGATTGCTTTGAATTTTGGACGGTGATTTCACACCCTAAACATTCAAACAGGCCAAAATAAAAAGACAGGTATTTCTTATTTTTCGGTCCTCTAAAACATATCCAAAAACCAAAGCAATCGGAGATGAACACTTGAAAATCTTATAACTTTGGGGGTTGGTTTCATCCCCTAAATATAAAAACAGGCCGCTATAAGAAACACGTATTTCTTATTTTTCGGTCTTCTAAAACATATCCAAAATTCAAAGCAATCGGAGGCGGGCACCAAATATTCTTATGAACTTTGAGGGGTAGTTACATCCCCTAAACATTCAAGCAATCCAAAATAAAAAGACACGTATTTCTTATTTTTCGGCCCTCTAAAACATATCCAAAAACCAAAGCAATCGAGGATGAACACTTGAAAATCTTATAACTTTGGGGGTTGGTTTCACCCCCTAAATATGAAAACGGGCCGCTATAAAAAAACACGTATATCTTATTTTTCGGTTCTCTAAAACGTATCCAAAATTCAAAGCAATCGGAGGCGGGCACCAAATATTCTTCTGAATTTTGATGGGTGGTTTCATCCCCTAAACATTCAAGCAATCCAAAATAAAAAGACACGTATTTCTTATTTTTCGGCCCTCTAAAACATATCCAAAATTCAAAGCAGTCGGAGATGAACACCTGAAAATCTTATAACTTAGGGGGTTGGTTTCATCCCCTAAATATAAAAACGAGCCGCTATAAGAAACACGCATTTCTTATTTTTCGGTCTTCTAAAACATATCCAAAATTCAAAGCAATTAGAGGCGGGCACCAAATATTCTTCTGAAGTTTGACGGGTGGTTTCATCCCCTAAACATTCAAGCAATCCAAAATAAAAAAACACGTATATCTTATTTTTCGGTTCTCTAAAACGTATCCAAAATTCAAAGCGATCAGAGGCGGACACCTGGAAACCTCTTCTTGTTAGTATCTAATACTGTTACCTGTTAGGTTTCCCGAGGATTTAAATTGGGAGTAGAAGATCAGACGCGACGGGGATTAGAGAATGATTTTCTGCTTCCTAATAATTGGGTAGCCACAAACAAATTACGTCCAATTCGCGGTGCATGCCACTAATCGTACGAAAAGGCGCATGAAACTGTCGTTTAGATTGGCCAACGTTAATTCGAGAAAATGAAACGCAGATAAGATTTTAGTTACTGCACGCGGTGGCGTGATGTGTGTCGCGTGTTTCGCGTTTCGAGCCTCCACGCAATGGTTACATTTGTCGGATTATTTTTACCTCTCGCGACACGGTGCAACGCTTAAAGTGTTTTCACGGAACGAGATTCCTTTTTCTGTTAACGAAGCGCATTTCCATTTTCGGCTTGTGCATCGAAGATTACCACTTACACTCGTTAATTTCGCCGCTGCTTCTACGAACGGGGCAGAAAAATATCTGCCCTGGAAACCATTTGGGTCGCTAGAAATATCGCGAACATCGCAGTTTTCGTCCACGTCCTGCAAAGTGGCGGTAAGTGGACGTTTCCATGATTGATATGATTCTACATAATTTCAAATTAATAAAAGTGATTTCGGCGCACTGGTTCGGTCAATTAAACAAAACAAAAATAAGCTATTTAGCAATTTCAATTATATAAGCTTTCAACGTTTCAATCTAGGTTTAGATCATCTTCAGGAAAAGTTTTAGAAAAAGAATATAAATTATTGCTTATGCTATTAATTGAGTCACAGTGCTCTGGCACTATGTGTGACCTGCGAGTCGGTTGGAATAAGACTGTCTTATTACGGTCGAAATAAAAATTTTTAATATTTCAAATTAATGTCATTGCGGTGGAAAGTCGAAAGAACTGAAGCGCATTACAGATTTACTGTTTTCGTCTGCCAATTATAGCAGCCGTGATTTATTGAAGTGTTTGGATAGTCGGTCCACGAGGTGGGACGCAGTTATCTAGATTAGTGCCGTGTTCCACGATCTGATGTGCAATTAATAACGGTGTATTCCACTTCTGACCTTCCAGGATTGGGTGGGGATCGATACTATACGGCGAGACAGCTTCTAGCTACTTTATATCCGCCTGTGAATAGGCAACTTACACCCGGGGTGTAGGAATCAGGCCAATCGAATGATGCTAGTTTGCAAGAGCAATAGTTGCTACGTTAGCTATATCCTCAGAAATCCTGCGTTTCGAATTCTTCTATATTTGATACGTTATCTACTACACGTTGCATTAGAATTTTAAAGGACTAATAATCTTCTGTGTAGTATCTACTAATACTTTAATTTCAATTCTATTATCGAAGAAAACAACTATTTCTTAGCTCCATCGTCCGCTATTTTCATCTGAAGCGATAGAGTAGAGGAATATTAAATAAATATTTCAACGAAATGAAGGATATGCCCCTAATTTCTAATACCATAAATGGAAAATTCGTCCTTTAATTTAAAAATTAAGAAGTAATCTGCATATACTAAAATTTGAAGCAATATTTTTGTCATCAAACCTAATATTAACTTTCCCCCTCTGATAATACTTGATTTTTAAAAGCAGCAGTACAGGTGAATGTACCACTAAAAACATTCCGGCGGAACTCATTCGACGTCCCAATAATTCCACCACGTCGATGGGCAAATCTCAATTCTGCTGGAACTTCGGGTGGTTATAAATGGATCGATCATATTTTACCATATCTAATGTTCGATATCGCGTTGGTGAGGTATTGCCAAGAAGCCCATCGAAGAAACAGAATGGATCACCGCGTGTGCAAGAATGTTGTCCCGATATATTCCGCCGGCGTATCTTTTGTACGGGCATAGTAACCGTACGATCAATGAATGGTAATTCTTCAGCGGTCGGGGCAGCTTGGTGCGGGGGAATAGGAAAATGGGAACGAATAACCTGCACTTTTCACGAAGATACACACCGGTACTTCATAACTCTTTGCTGCGCTCGTATCGACCGATAGTGCATCCATTCATTTCGAGAGTTACAAAGGGGTGCATTTGTAACTGGACAGCGTTTCATCCACCGAATTCTATGATCTCCGGTATACACCGAACGAAATGCAACTCCTATGAAACGTCAAAGGAAAATTCTGCTCAAATTAACTGACATATGTACTTATAACAAATTGAAGTCGATCTCGAGCAGGGACGTCCGCAGTGGGGGAGGCAAAAGGGGCAGTTCCCCCCTGGCTTTTGAAGAAAAATCGCTTATATTTCAAAACTGATGTTTATTAAGTTTTATAGGGTAAGTCCGGGAGAGTTCGACCACCGGGAGAGTCCGGTCAGCGTTGACATTTTAAGACTGACGCAACATAGGGCACTGTGTGTGCTATGACACAAAATAAATGAAGGCGCTTGTTGTTTATCTCACATTGACCATTGTCACAAATCCATATTTGAATTATAAGATACAGTTCAGACTTTATGAGAGGCTGAAAGTTTTTAGACCAAGTTACAGTGGTGGTGATATTTGAAAAACAGGTAAGTTTATTTACACTCTTCCGATATTGGAGATATAACTATAGCGTAACACCAACAATACGTATGTATTCGTTTTTAATTTTTTTTTGATAAAGTGGTCGATCGCTCCCTTGATTACCCGTAGTGGGTGGACGGTCTAACCCCGACACGCGGGCGAGACCGACCAGTTGCAGTGCCAATGTTTTTCGTTGAAAATCAAAATAAATATTTGAAATTATCGCAGATTATAATTAATATATACTCTAAATTGCTTGGGCTTGCTTTAATCTGCATAAAACGACAAAAATGTGTAAAACAACGATGTTAAAATTTCTTTTCCAAAAAGTGATCGAACTCTCCCGGACTTAGCATACTAAAAAAGGAAATATTTGTAAACCTCGGTTTTAAATTTTTAATTAAATTGGCACTATAAAACGAGTTAAAACAGCAATAGAGGTATATTTTTCTTTATCATCATCCCAAAGCTGCC
Organism: Andrena marginata; assembly: GCA_963932335.1. Lineage (NCBI taxonomy): Eukaryota > Metazoa > Arthropoda > Insecta > Hymenoptera > Andrenidae > Andrena > Andrena marginata. The sequence continues at coordinate 47,574,579 of OZ010659.1, read as the reverse complement.
CCATCCCCCCTGGAAAAACGTCTGCGGACGCCCCTGGATCTCGAGCCCACGCCTCTGTACAAAAATGTATATTCTCTGAGCAACTCGAATCTGCAATATCTATACCACGCAATTCCACGGTGAAATGATGGGAAATATTACCATGAGAACTCTACTTACTTGAAGAAAGGAAGAGTACTCTACATTTAATCAAATCCCTTTCATGATTACAATAGCCAACCCCAAACGGCCCGCTTCTTCGAAAGTAATCCGAGGAAAGGCGCGTGCTTCCATTTCCCCCGTTCCCTTCCGTTCCGAAACTTTCGCGAACCATCTAGAGGGATCGTAAGAGTATTACAATAAAATTTACGCCTTCCAGGTACCGTTTCCCATGCTCGTTCTATTATTTTCCGAGGGCGACTGTGCCCTTAGTCTCGTTAAAATCCCGTATCGGGCGGTATACGCGCAGGCTTTCGAAATTGCCGGCGAGCAACTTAATTCCATAGATACGCCCGACGGCAGGCTAATTGATGCTCGTATCACGCGAGCTTGGGCAGGAGGGGGGACTGATAACAAAAGGGCATTGAAATTTCTCGCGCGATCGACTCGCGACGTAAATATGTGTCGAGCGCATTTACATTTTTATCGAATCCCGGGGCGCATGTAAAGTAAACCCGTCGTAGAACGTGCGCCAGGTTCAACGGAACGATAATGCTGAAAGACGTGTGCCAGTTTGGGGGTAAACGTTAGCCGAAATGGGGACCAGTAAATAAACAAAACAATGGCCAGCTGGAATATTATCCAGAGCTACTTTTTGTTTACTTAATCGCAATTTTGGGGGACGAAGGGGCGGGTTATTAAGGACCATTTCAAATTACCGAAGCAACTGATCATTTAATGTCCTCAGAAGAAGATTCTTTCTTGAAAGAAATATTCCAAAAATAGCAAGAACGCTCTGATATTCGGAAAATCACGAAAAAATTGAAGTGGAAAAACTATAGAAAAAGCGCTATTATTTATATATTATGTACGTGTCTTTAGGTCTGGATTGCTTAGAGTTTTGGATGAAATGGGATGAGGATTGTGTGAGTGGTTACGGGCTAGGTCGTCGAAATTATTTTCTAGTTTGTTTGTGTGTGACACTCTCTTCTGACTTTAAATGTATGGTGCTCGGGGTATGATTGGTGATTTTTCGAGTGCGGTAATGGGGTTTCTGTTTTTTTTTCTTTTATTTGCTATGTATTTTTTGTAAATAATGGGATCTTCCCGTAGATAAATAAATAAATTACGTAGAATAATTTTTCCAAGTCGTCGATTTTCGAGCGAGAGAATGTCGAGTGTTCATCGAGGGTGAACCTAAATATCGTCGGAAATCGAAAGCTAATCGAAGTTCCTAGCAGTCATCGTAGGATTTCCAGGTGTTGGCGCTGTTTCTCTACGGCGCTCACGTAGGTAGCTAAATGGCCAATAGATTTGAAAGGGGCCACCTGTTTCCAGCAGCGACGAAATAATGACCCGGCAGAAATGAGGATCTTTACGCCCGGTACTATCCTCGATCCAGCCATTTGTAAAGCACTTACTCTAGCCAGACTAATTTTCACGGGGATTCAGCGCCGCGACTCTTCGACACTTGGCGAGCGTGAAAAAGGGCTGCGGCGACGATCGAAGGAGGAACATACATCATCTTTTTGTTCCCTAGGAAACTTCGAAAGTGATTAATCTCCTGCGAAAGTTGGACGACGAACTCGAGCGGCCATCATTTGCTCTGAAGATTTTCGAGGGGCAACGAAAACGCTTAATCCGGGAACTTCGTAACGAGGATTGTCTTACCTTGCAACTTAGAGTGATCCCAGAGTTTAGAAAGAGCAAAAGTGAATGAATTTTCAAATTATTACTCGGGCAACGTATAGTGGAATTGGATTTGCGAGAAATTTGGTTCTTACGTGATCTTTGTGTATCGTTAATATCGTTTTACGATCTACTTTTGCTATTAACACGGAGAAGGTGCAAACGATGCGTTATGAATATTTTTCTCGAAGCAAAGTGAATTCTCAACCGGGGGAATCTGATTGTCAGAAATTCCATTATATTCTTTGCTGAAAACAGTTGATCACCAGTAAATATCTCGGGCGACGACAAAGAAGATTGCTTTGTTTATGAAAGAGAAATGACCGCAGCTACCGACTTTATAAACTTCTTTTATACACCTTTCATCGAGCCTTCAAGCACGTTCCTCCACCCGATATAAACGCTTTAACGCATAATTTTACTGCCGACTGCTGTGGCGTCAGGGAACTTAAATCGCCTACAGAAAACGAGATACAGGAAGTTCAAAGTTACAGGTAATAATCTGACTGCTTAATAGAATTCGTAAACGAAAACTATCGAAAACTCAAACTCTGAACTTAATTGCAGCTGACTTGAAAGAAAACTTTTTCTTTAATATCTCGGAAACTACTCTACTATATACATATTTCTAATCAAAGTTTGAGGTTCCCTCAGGTATGTGCACAAAGTCTCACGATACACTGCACAGTCACACCCCAAAACTTTACGATTCTCCATTCCCCTCAATTTTCCTCGAATACATTTTTATTCTCAAGATACAATTTATTTTCTCTTAAAAAGATCTTCTCATATGGTAACATATTGTGCATCATAGTATGATGCACAATATCGGGCCCCAGTAGGCCGCCTGTTGACAGTCGAGAGCAATAAAACCGACGGGCCACATAAAATGTTCGTGTTTTTGACAAGTGTTGATGAAAGTATTACCAATCGATTCCTCGTGTCTTCCCGATGAAAATGACCCCAAAAATGATATAATTCGGACCATAATTAAGGACATTACGTGAGAAATCTTTTTGCAGAATTGAAAGCCCGTTTCGTTAAAAATAGTCCGATTTAAATTATTATCTGTCCAATTAATCGGGAGAACGCCAGGAATCCATTGGTGTCACTTTCATATTGATACGATGGAAAATAAACAAATTCAGATTCTGTAGAATCTGACCGGCAGGTCACCGCGCGCGGGTCAGTCCGCAAAGGCTCACGCCGGTTATTCGACCTTCTAGTATAAAGATAGAATGAAAGTTGAACCGTTATTCGAAATCTAAGTTGAAAGACCTTAGAATAAACTAGCTTAATCAGTGGCGCACCGAATAAAGCTAACTTTATTTGAAAAGTTATTTTATTCGATTATTATCTAGATAATGCCCATCTCTGCATCATACTACATATTAAAATGTCAGGTTTGTATTAGAAATACTCTTACCAAGCATGCGCCAGCGTTGCGTTCGTGCCCGCATGATGCAACTGGTGAGAGATTTCGACAAGCTTCTGCGCGATGGATGACTATCGTTCGATATTTACCGTCGACGATCGTATCGCAAGCAGCGATCTAGCGCTCGCTCAAACGTTTCACTCCGCACGCTCGGTTCCAACCAGTCGTGCGATACAACAGGTCGGTTATTTGTCATAGGCTCGTTCTATCATGACGCGGCCACTCATTTACCGAATCTTCCCACAATGGTTTGATCGATACTCTGCTTGACCGATATTAACGCTGATCAGTCGCGATGCGTCATATAGAAACGTGAGAACATGACAGAAAGCATACATATGTATTGTAATGGATTGTTCTCGTTTTACACCGTTTCTCCACTGAACGCAAGTGTCGATCAATATTCGCGGTTCGAAACGTGTTTAGCCACCGTTCGAGCGATCAATGGTTCGAAGATCGAGTCGATAACGCACGAACGCGAAACGTCGGTAACACTGACTGCATATGGAATTCTATTTCATGCTCGAACGATTCGGATCGTCGAAAAACGTTTGACGGTTTGTATTAGTGATTTCGTAGTTTAATATATTATAAAAAGGAATGTTTTTCTCTTTGATATCTTTACGCGTATATTGATCAGGCGAGTATTCGTGGAGAATGGAATTCTGTGAGCAGTCAGTACGAAGAAATATTAGGTTAGGATCCGTAATGAATGTGCATCGATCAAATGATAATCGTGGCACGTAACACACGTCTCTGTCACGTCATATTATTGGATGGATTTAAGTTGAACGATCTGTAACGTATGTATTCAGTCTTTATTAACCGATGTCCATTTACACATGTAAGTACTTTTTAAAGCGACGTGGCAGTTATTTCGATCGATTTTCATTTGTCTGTGTAAGTGATGTCATTTAAGCGAACGAAATACAAGGGAATAACGCTTTGGCACTGATTTAAAGTGAAAATAAAACATTTTCAATTTAGTCGTCAATGCGACATTTAGAATAACGACTTTACAACCTGATTATGTTTCCGTGAGAATCAGTCTTTAAGAAGTGCGATTGCAAATTCAAGAAGGTTGCCATCAAACTTTCAAATTCTAATATGACTCGCTTCATTTTCCAATGATTGAATATTGCATTAGTTCAAAGGTTACAGTACCTTTTCTAACAAAAACAAGAATATGTTATATCGTAAGAAGAGGTGTACTTATAATACCATCATATACGTAATCAACTATAAAATCCGGCAACGACAGCAACATTGCTATAATCTATCGCCATCTTTACTTACCTTGCAAACAATACCTTCTTGGCACACCCATTCCACCCTGCAAACTCTAAACAAATCACTTTAAGCAGATCTTATCGAAACCAATTTCTCTCGCATTCAATCCTACCAATATCATCTTGGGAAGTGCTGGTGCGCACCATTCGTATGAAATATTTTTCCACGCTACGTGTGATCGTTCATAGGACGGCGGAACACTCTGGGTTATCAGGTATTCGAGCATTCAGGAAATGTGAGCTACTTACCGGAACCGCGGCTTCAGTCACGGCGAGGAATACCGCGGCACGTCTGACGGAAGACAGTTTCTCCGCGAGAAATGCACTCCGCGTGAAAAGCACCGAAAATAATCGCGACGGGAAAGGGAACACGAACGGAACGGGCACGCGACTGTGAAAAGGCGCGAACGAAAGGGATTCGCGTGAAGTTGCATGCATGTACGCACACAGACGCGACGCGAGCGTAGCTAACACGAATCGCTCATTCGTCGGCCAATTTCGGATTACTTGTGCCCCACCCATTTTTAAACGATTTTATATTCAGCTTCGATCCTCTGTTTAATGTGTGTATGGTTTAAATCTGGCAACTCAAATTTAACTCCAAACTATCCAAATTGCTTTAAAACTTTGCAGGCGTGCGTAGTTTGGATAACAACACAATATTTAAAAAACAATAATCTCGAAGAGGTGAAAAAATTACCCAGTCATCAATAAATATAACCCATACGCACAAATCCAAACGACTTGAAATCAGCCACTCGCGTTCTTTACGAAAACGACAAAACGTCAAAAATACACAATTTATCGAGAAATGATCCGTCACGTATGTACGAATAGTAAAACTAAAACTTTGCAGACATTCGTAGTATCTTACCATCGAAATATTGTAGTACCGAAAAAGAATTATGTTTTTGTTTTAAGTGCATTTTTAATAAAATCGTTGAACATAAATTTTTTTTACATATATTTTTTCCACGAATATTTCGAAAACAAACGCGCTATGGGCCAGGTAAGTACTTCGGCGCGGAGCGCTCGCGCCGTCTCTCGGATTTTTTTTTAAATATTGGGAGTATACTGAAGAGGGATTCAGATTATTAAATAAACATCACCAAGTAACAAATATTGATTTATTTCTCATATTGAAGTTTGTCCTTTAACTAATTAATCATCCCACTCTTCAAAAAAGTGACCGCGAGGCGGCGCCCTCCGCGGTACTTGCATAGCGTATGTATTGCAGTTCCGTGAATCGAACCCGACGCGATCGCTAGGCCCCTTCAGTTACGGGGGCGAAGTACACATTTGAACCAACTAATGCTTTCTTTATGAGCGTATTCACCCGTGAATATTTTTGTCCTCTGCCATTTATTTTCTGCGTTCATAGGGCTGAATGTTCCCGAACTCGAATGTTGAAACCGCGGTAAATTATTCGATCACAATCCTCCATATATGGGAAATTAACGAGGGAATCGAAGGCTGCAGTTTTAACTGTTTTTATTATTCAGTAATAGCTCTCGCGATGGTCAAATGATATAATTTGAAAGGGTAAGTACTACTACTGTCGCAGTCGAAATCGTAACGATCAATAGCGATCGATTGTCATGGCGGACAGCGTAGGTACATATTTAAGTACCAATTAAGAATCCACATCGAAGAATTTTATTTTTAATGTAAAAAGTGTCTAGCCGGGTTTGGAGGTGTGGGGGAAGGGGAAAATGTAGGAGAAAGCTAATCAACTCCAGCGCGCGGAGAGGCAGCGAGAGTGGGAGGGAAAGCCCCATCTTTCGTCTACCTCACCGCGCGGTGGGGACCGTCTTGCTTCTCCTTACTCTTCCGCCTTTACTTCGCTCGCTGGGGTAGTGGGAGGAGGCGCATCGCCTACTTTAGGCATTGTACGCTTTATGTCATCTATTATCCTTTGTCGGTGGGTCCGCAGGTATAAGCGCATGTATTGCTCCTTCTCCCTAGGTACGAAACTTTTGTATGCTTTTTTGCATACAGCGCGCACGTGTTCCATTCGGATGGTCCCGCCATTTTCAAGATATTGTACTATGTATTCACTCAAGGCACTGAGCATTTTTGTATATGTCTCGGGATTATCCCGGAAGTCCCTGTAACGCGGCATCGCAATGCTTTCGGACCCGTTAAACCTCCTTGGTCGGCAGTTTTTTGTCACCTTCAACTAGTGTCTAATTTTCTCCAAGAAAGAACTGCAAAATATGGTACAATTATAACAATTCTTGTAAAGTCGTATCTACAAAACCCAGAACGTTTTATCCGATTAGCGAACGAGGAATGTACCTTTAGAAAGTTCTGCTTGCGTTTCCTGCAGTATAATTTTTTGGAAATCCACAAATATAGAATTATCCACATCAAGCATGAAACGTCTCCTATTACTGCATACAGGGTTGTAGAAAATAGTTAGATCTGTGAACTATAAACCATTATTCATATAGTAATAATCTTGCAACAGGTACAGTGAATCACAGAAATATTTGGACACTAAGGTGTGCTTGACATTATCGACCTATATCTTTGTTCATTATGGAAGAAATAAGCTGAAACTTGTTTCTTTCGATAGAGTATTTATTGTACTTTAGAAATATGTGCAAATGATTAATTTATCTTATATATTTACATAATATTAAATATTAAATGAAATCACATCCAATTTACGCGTTACAAAAATATATTCGGACAGATACGTCGTTCCTCAATATATTTACAAATAGTGCTTGATTATTTTCCTAGAAATGTTCGACTCGAAATGTAGCCTTTCTTTACAAGTACGTTGCATCAGGTTCATACCCAGCCGCCAGTGTTACCATACAATTCAGTCATTACACCATCGTTTACCGTGAAAATGTATTGGAAAAGTAAAAACGTTTCATTTAATCTCCGCCAACTAGTAATTTTTCATCGGGAAAAAGAAAAATCGTATCGCCAGATCGCTGCTGTGCTTGATTTAAAAAGAAGCACAGTGGCAGATACAAAAATGAAGACAAAATTGAATCACTACCACAAAGTGGTCGGCGAGAAATAATAAATTAGAGAAGAGCAGAAGATTATTCGAAAAGTGAAAGAAAATCCATGATTGAGTGCTTCCACATTAGCAGCAGAATTTCGAGAAGAAAGTGGGAAAAATGTAAGCACACAGACAGTTCAACGACTGCTTAAAGAAAATGGCTACGATGGGAGAGTGGCTATTAAGAAACCGTACATCAGCGAAATAAATAGAAAGAAATTTTTAACTTTTGCAAAAAATATGATTTCGAAAGAAGAAGCATGGTGAAGTGATGTCATTTTCGTTGATGAATCTAAATTTAACATATCTGGTTCGGATGGACGACACATGGAGTGGCGTAAGCCAAATACAGCTCTAAATCCGAAAAATTTGCGAGCTACTTTCGAGCATGGTGGAGGAAATATTATAGTCTGGGGGTAGATATCGAGCAGAGGAGTAGGACAACTTGTTTTTATGGAGGATATCCTGGATAAAATCAAATACTTAAATATCATAAAAGAAAATTTAATGCCAAGTGCAGTCAGTATGAGTATTGAAAGAAGCTTCAAATTTTACCAGGATAATGATCCGAAGCATAAAGCATGGATTGTACAAGAATACCTACTGTATCATTGTCTAAAAGTCTTACAGCCTCCACCTCAGTCACCAGACCTTAACTCTATAGAGAATGTATGGGATAGTTTAAACAGCAGAATAAGAACAACACCGATAAAGAATAAAGAAGAATTGAAAGAGAGATTACGAGACAAATGGGAGAAAACAAATATACAATAGCTTTAAAAAATTATATTCAGTATGCCGAAACGTTTAAAACAAGTGATAAAACAAAAAGGATATGCTACTAAGTATTAAAAGTTAAATTTTAGTTTATAAAGTATTAATTATGTGTAATGTCCGGATATTTTTATAACGCGAAAAATGGGTGTGATTTCATTGAATGTTTAATATTATATAAGTGAATTAAGAAAAATTAATACTTTGCACATATTTGTAAAGTACAATAAATACTCTATCGAAAGAAACAAGTTTCAGTTAATTTCTTCCATAATGACCGTTAAAGCCAAGCATACCTTAGTGTCAAAATATTTTTGTGACGTAAACATCATGGGGCGCACCTTAAATACCTACTTGTCAAATTTAATATTACAATTCATACAAACACATTTTCCGAGTACCAATTCTGGATGAACTGAATGCGTTCTTATTACTTATTCAGATATTCGTATTAGCGTACCGAATTGTTATGCGTTTAGTCAGCGACGAATGGCGATTGCGACGAAACTACTTAGGAGGAGGGCAACGGGTGTTTCTGCCCGGGCGCCGATTTGGGGGGAGCGCCAAACAAAGTTGGGCATTATTCGACAAAATTTTCATTCGAATACGTATTCGTATAAATCCCCAAGATTTATTCGCGAATAACGAATAACGATATTAATCGACGAAAAATTATTCGTTATTCATGAATAAATCTGTACTGTTATTCGAGCCAGATTTATTCGAATAAGAAGTTATTCGTTATTCGACCTGATTGAACGACGAATAAATGTGATACCTAGGGTTGCCATACGTCCCGTATTTCACTGTTCCCGTGAAATATTTTACCGAGTAAAATAAACCATTACCTACCAAATTTTTTCATGTTTTATTTATTTAGCACTTAAACGTTCCGTATCAATTCTTGGCAATTATGGCAACCCTAGTAATACCCCACATCTATCGATGGAAGTCTGTACTGTGTCCAACACACGTTTCGACGTGTGTGCTGTGGATACAATGTAAAAACATTTTATGAAAAGAGTGTACATATTCGCATGAATATTTGTATGCATTTAAAAACGTTCAATGAACGCTTATAATTTGAAGAGAGTGATTTTTCATTAGTTTAAATGAATCGTGAGCAAATTTAAGGTTAAGGTTAAGGTTAAGGTTTTTATTTTCTCTTAGAATACACGTATATTCCAACAGGTGGCAGTTCAAGCAAATCACTTAAGCCTCGTTCACATTAGTCATGCCTACTGGCTTCAAATCAACAATATCTATGTCACGATTTATACAAGCAAAATGAAGTGGAGAATTAGAAACTTCTATTTGGCTCGCAATTTTGGCACCATACGTTAAAAGTAGTTGAGCGAAAAATGCCCCCAAATGGAACTTGATGTACAGTCATCAAAAGGTTCCACAAAGAAAACTATTTTTGCCAAGTACCAACCCGATACTTCTACTACTAGAGTAGTTACGGGGTGAAACGTGATTTGCACTTTAAGCCCCATTACTTTTGTTCTAGTGAATAAAAGCTTATAAAATAAATCACATTTAGCAGTACACACTATAAGATCTTCCTCAATTATCTACCTTCCATGTGTTTATTCAGGTATCACATTGATTCGCTGAAACGTAAGCTGCGCGACAAATCGTCCAAACACTCATTTTTGGGCACATCTCATCCTCCCATACAACACCCCATACGTAGAGTCACTTTAGTCACCAGCACCTTCGTCATCAGTAAGTACCATCACGCATTTCATTCTTTCTTCGTCAACTGCTTACTCTTAATCCTCGTCATCATTGCGAATAAATAACAATAAATTGCATGCATGTAAAAAAATCAAATAAACCATATGAAACTATTACACGACTAACGAGACCGAAATAGGAAAAGTCAATTCGAAATCCGCACGTTGGCGTTACACTAACAAGACGGATAAAGGATTGTCTGTAAATTAACGATGTTGTCAACATAACCTGACCGGATTAACGATCGGTGCTTCATCAAAACCAGTTCGAATTTACACTAGAATATTATACGAAATTTATAGTGCCGCGATAAATAATAATATTACGCTGCCACGTTAGCAACAAAGTGCAGTCCGTTTTGCATAATATACATAAATGTGCAACGAACAGTTAGCATGCAATGGTATCGGGCTCTGATAAAATCACGAAACGTCGGTTTATTGGGATATATGTTCAGATATTTAGATATAATAAATCTAATAGAAAATTCGATAGCTAGCACTAGCAATTAAGCATGCGTAAGTGATCTGTTGCCGAATCATTAATCATCGGGCGTTTCATCGAAAACGTTCGTGTTTTTAAGACGCCGCAATAAATATTCGTCGATCGGTCGGATTACATCCATCAACATCAAAACCATTAGAATGATACGAATTCGCGTGTGAGGAACTGCAGGTTCGCGCATTAACTTTCTCATTATTATTCACTTCGTTATTATTCTGGTCCCATGGCAATTTTGCCCGATAATTGCAAGCCTGTTTCGTCGGGTAGCAAGTAGATTATACCAGACCGAACACGATGCTGGACGTAAATTTGTTCGGGACGATAAAGGACGTTACACTCGGGTTACTAACTTCCAGCAGTCTCGCGTTTATTGTGTCGGGAAAAAAATTTACACGGCGTGATAGGAGAAAGTACATTACTATATTCGTGTCTAATTGAGCTGTTCTTTATTGAAGTTATGTACATATGATATTCAAAATATTACATTTAACGAATCACTAAATTTTCGGCAACCAGACAGATATTTTCAATCGAACTCCTCCATATGTTTAACCGACTTCAAAAAGGAGGAGGTTATATATTCGACCCGTATGTATTTTTTTTATGTTTGTTCGGGCATAAACTGCATCAATATTTGCTCAACAATTTGCCAGTACCGGTTAATTCAAACTTCGCTTCATTTCATAATTTGTATTTCATGTATTCTCGCGTTTTAGAGTATTTTCGCACGTTTAGTTGTAGATCCAACATAACGAATTCAATTTTTCAAGTCGCTTATTTTTGGAATCTTCCTTTTCTAGCAAACGGTTCTTTTTTTACGAGCAGCTCTTTGTACATACCTGTCCATATTTGTTTTAAATAAATGCAGTTAATTAACTTAAGTAACTTAAAAGTAAAAAATAAAAAAGATTAAAACCGATTTCAACAAAATAAAAATGCACTAAAAAAATAAAAAAAGATTAAAACCGACTTCGACAAAATAAAAATTCACTAAAAAGTACAAAATAATTTTTTCCCTTATTTAATTACACGATCATTCCATACCCAGGTGTAGAATTTCGATTCACAAATCATCGATGGATTCACACAGAAATTTCCACCAGTTTAGCATCTGTCTGCAATCATTACCTTTACACGTACACAGATGTCAATGAAGCATACTTCCAATCAAGTGTAGCTACAAATATCCCACCTGCATCATTACCAAATATAATTTATTTCCTGAATAAGACAGGTATTGGAAAAACGTAACGAGCAATGAAATTACAGAGATACTCAGATATACCCAGGTACCGTTGCGAAACTATTGTATCATGCTTGAGTAAAATACCACACAGCAGTACATGGCCATTATTTCAAGCTTGCAGTGGCCCTCTCCATGGTAAATGTACGGTCGGTTTATCGACCAGCCGGTCCGACCCATATCCGTGGCATTATTGTTTAATGACTTCTCGTCTTCGTCGAGGTCGAAAAATAGGTACAGCTGTGGATAAATTTGTCACCGTGGCTTTGGTCGCGCATCGACATCGGAAACACAATCCTGGGGCATAAAAATTCTCCTTGTAAACGCGAACCGTGAAATTCCCAGAAATTCATGGGCCAACTTTCAGATCTCACTCTCTTCATTTTAGGAATAAAAAAAAACGTACCATCATACGTCCGAAAATACTTTCTTTCCAAGCTGCAAACACTTTATATCCTCCCTGAAGTTTGGTAAAAACACCCTAGGAACTTTGTACACATTCCGTCTGATTTATTCGCGGAAGAAGATGACAACAGCAGTGCCTATAAAAGTTCCAATGGTGGGTCACTGACTTCTGGGACATTCCACTTGATTAGTTGTGTATCGACGCGAAAAGGAAACTCCTGCACGCTGACACGAATTAAAATTTCATTTCGCTAGGGGTAGCTGATCGAGGGTATTCACCCCTTCGGCTCTACACGTAATCTGAATCCATCTACGTTTCACTTGAACGTGTTCTGCTGGGGGGGGGGTCGTGGTTAATACGAACTTAAAAGAATAGGTTGCCCACGGAACTCGCCTAGGAACCTGCATGCTCACGTGAAACGCTCCTCGACGGAGCATTTAGGAAACGAAGGACGGAGATTATTTTATTTTCTGCTTTCGTGAGCCGGGTTAATTGCCGATCGAAGATCAGCGAGCACGGAACCGGTGATTAGCGCGGCGTGAATGGACGATTACGTTTTAGAACCGGGCGAATCGATAAAATTTCTCGTGCTTGTAACGGGCGCAATTATCTTCGGACGTCCTGGAATCGAAATATCGATTACGCCCGTAAGAAAAAGCCGTAAGCCCGTGCCTGCGGTGTCTTCCTCGCGGTGCCTCTCGAGCCTCGAGCACCCTCGCGTGGAGGACTCGTGATACACCGATAGATGTCTCATGGAAGTGGTCATGGCTTATACGTAGATAGGTGGAAACAATTTCGATAACCGGCACGAGTTGAACTCGTCGAGTTCGAGTGCAGCGGTTTCGGAGGCGGATTTGGAGATCTCGCGCCGCTAGGCTATCGAGCTTCTATCACACTTTTCCGTGAAATATTATCAAATATTTTCATTTAAAAGAGTTGAGACAATTTTGAAATGAATTCAATACGAGTTGTTGCTAATTTGCTACACGGGGAAAAAAGTGAATTGTTATTAAAGTGGTCTGAAGCCTCTTGCGTATAAATATCACCCGGTCGAAACAAACGAAATAAAAACACTTTGCTAGGTTTTTCAATTTTTTTCCATCCAAAATTCGCCGAAGCATAATTGGCGCGTATAGAAATTCGGCCCTGAGAGGTTTTGCAGATTTTGCGCGCACTACGAGAGTACCCACTCGTTCATCAAGGATCTCGATAGCTCCATCGCGTCCAAATATCGCGAAATGTCAGTTTCATTTAGCCTGGGCAGCTTTCCAGAGAACACATTTCTCTATTGAATATCGTAGACACGTGCTCCTCCATGCCACAAATATGCGCCTACATTTAACCGTGATATCTAAGATTCCGCACTGGTTGGATGAAATGTGCTATTAGGGAATGGGGTTGTAGAGGGCGTTTCAAGTGGAGCGTCCTGTGTAGAAATGTGTTTTGAGGGGCGAAGTAAGAACAGGGGTTTGATAGTTCCCTTTAGCTGGGAAGAGTTGACTTTTAGACAAGAAGGGATACTTTTCAAGCCAACCAACGTCGAAGAAATTAAATTAATGCGAAGTTATAATAGCTGTTCAAAACTTTTATCAATTTTCTCAAACGTCGTAGAGGGGTTGTTGCGCCGTTTAATATTTGTCGTGCTGGGCTGAACACGTACACGACTCGTGTGTCGGAATTGTTTAAAAAACAAGGGAGATTTTCTATTTTCGGATAAAAATAGTACAAATAAGTAGAAACTCTGAAAAGCTCCCTTGTATTATTTTTATTCCTTTCAAAACATGGAACTCTCGTGGGAGTACTACGTCTACCGTTTTGTATTTCGTATTTTGCCTTGCAGAATATACTTTCGACATAGCCGTGTTAGATTTCACCTGAAACTGAAAATTTCTGGTACCACTCTTTCCGAACACTTCTCAAATTCATCTGTGTATTAAACTGTCCATCAGAAACTTCTCTATCCTTAAAAATCCATAATTTAACACAAATCCGAATACTACCCCAAGATCACCCTTCCTCATAGAACTGGCTTATACTTTTCGCTTTTTATTAGTGTCCCCCAACTGTACTGCATGTTCACCATACCTCGCAATTCCCACAAACAGACTTGATACACTTCCAAACTAGATCCCCAAGCACTATAACACTTTGTACATGCATTGATCTGTCTAATCATAGACGTAGGGTAAAATCAATACGCACTTTGTCTCTTTCGACCCTATTCAGTAGCATTCTGCTGCCGTCCAATCAGATTACAGACTTTCAATGACGTAGCCATTAGAATATACCGATACTCCTTTCAGACTATCTTCTCTTATCTCCGAGTTGTATTAAATCGTATCGACTATCGTGGGTGTATCTATGCTCCGACTTCTCGAACCCGAAGATCAACCCTTCCGATTACTCTCGAAACGATTATTCCCCGTCGCGCTTCGCTCTGGCGATCTTATTCACGGGTGTTCACGGTACAGCCAGACGCAGCACCACGAACAGCAATATTTCCGGAAGACAGTGGCGTGCATACGCTGCCACTGACATATTCACGAGTAAAAGCAAAGTGGAACGTGTTCGCTACAAGATATCTCCCAACATACGGATAAAAAGTAATGCTCCCTTCTTGTCACTCCGTTCTTCCTACGCTGAGTCGCAAAAAGCTACGACAGTTAGAATTCTGAACGACGCTAACCAAAAGCCATCTGCGAAGAGAAATGTATGTATGTTTTTCGATAGAAAAAGTCTGCTTTGATCTCCGATACACTTTGGTCTAGAAGAATTTTGTTCGATGTAACGTATATTCATACGCGACAGAATGGATAATATTTTTTTACGAGTCTCAAGTCGATAAATGGAAATTCTTCGAGAATAAGAAATGATCATGATAAACACACGAGTACAGATGGGAATAATTCATAGTGTTAGTAATTCTTAGATTCCCCTACTTGAATTCTCGACGACATTTTTTTAAAAAATAAAGTTTGAATCACCGGGTTTTTCCGTTTTGCCACCAGTTACGAGAAACCCTGTATTCGTAATGTAGATTGTGGATAGTCGGGGGTAGCTGAAAACAAGAACAACACACGCGACTGGAATAACTTTGCACGACTGGCGGCGGGGCATATTGGACCCTTAGGATCTACCACGACGCAAATGCATTATTGGACTTTTTCATTTAGGCTCTCCCGGTTCTGGGATGAGTTATCACCGATCGGGAGGAACAAATAGGTCATTTCACCCCAGAGAGTTCTCCGCTTCTTTTTAATCGAGCACGATGAATCGACAATCGCGTTTCCTCCATCGCCTTCCTATTTATAACTCGCACATCTCCGTTCTTCTTCTATTCTACTCGCAACAGAATGATAAATTATTAGCTGTTGATATTCAATGAGCTTCTGATGTGAGAATTATTTAAAAGAAATAGTTATTATTCCCTCGTTTATTATAGCGTTTCTACGTTGCTTCTAGCAATACGTCCAGAAGATTTCTCGAAGCGAGTTGCGACTACCGCCCGAGACAGTTATATCCGGTATGCAGGATATCGCATTTTTCTCTGTGCTTTGTCGACGTTAAACTAAAAATAGCAGAAATTCAGAGGTGACAAAGAGATATAACCATTTTTCACGGAAAAGCGTTTTTCGCTGGTGACACGCTGCGCGCTCCCCTGCCACGGAATATTCGAAACATGCAGCGGAAGGGAAATTCTGCTTCCTCGGAGCCGTGTTTTTGTAAGAAATGCTGTTACAAAGCGGCACTTTAATCTTTCTTCCTGACCCCGCGACCATTCGATAACGTTGTTTCAATGAATTTCTCGGGGAAAAGGATTTCACGAAAATAGAGAATAAAATTCTCGGGCTTTGTAGGTACAATTAAGTCTATGCTGCTCTTTGCTCGTAGATATTTCTGCAGGATGCTGTAAAATACGCTGCTCTTTAATTAACAGTTAATCACTTGCCGTAATTATCAACAGTTCTGTATTAACATTTCTATCATTCAATTATGAAAGGAGCTGAACACACCC
Source organism: Andrena marginata (assembly GCA_963932335.1). Classification (NCBI taxonomy): domain Eukaryota; kingdom Metazoa; phylum Arthropoda; class Insecta; order Hymenoptera; family Andrenidae; genus Andrena; species Andrena marginata. The sequence goes on along the minus strand of OZ010659.1, from coordinate 47,558,324 downwards.
TTGTAGCACAAAATATTAGTTAAATATTTTTTCCAAATATTAAAAAAATATTCTTTTAGCCACACTTTTTAATATGAGAAAATTGTTGATTCCAAATATTATATACACATACTGAAAATGTGAAATAAAGGTTTAGAAAATATGAAACATTCGGGAAAAATGTTTTCTTTCTACCATTCGATAAATATTTACTTTATATTTGAAAAATAATGTTTTGTTCATAATATAAAGTGAATATTTCCCGAACATTCGGAAAAAATGTTTTGTTTCAAACAGTAAATAAATATTTACTTTATATTTGAAAAAAGAATATTTTTTTCATAATATAAAATGAATATTTCCAGCATGTTTGGAAAATATATTTGCTTCTTAATCTAGAATAAATATTGTATGTATGTGTAAATATCAAAAAGAGATTGAACCTATTTTTAATATTGGATGTATGTGCATTCAATATTTTGTGCTACTAGGGCAGTCTTCAAAAGACCTGTAGGGTAAATCCGGGCGACGCAGTCGGGCTGGAGAGTTGGTCGAAACAGTTGACTCTTAGAGACTTAATTGCTCTAAACAAAGCCATTCGACCAACTCTCCAGCCCGACTGTGTCTCCCGGATTTACCCTACTACTAATTGTAAGAAAACTTTCAGACTCTAAAATTTGAAGATACAGAAACTGCGAGACATTAGGATGCATACACCTAATTCAAAAGCAGGATTCACCAAAACAAAAACATTAAAGAATCCCACTTGCTCCGCGTCCCGAATTTCCCCACAAAGTGTAAACGTGACAGGTCACTCACCGCCGTTGGATGTTCGACATTTGGATCACGCGTGAATATCTGGGTCACTTTGGACCCCTCCTGCCCCGTCTCTTCAAATAAATATAGTTCGCCCGTGCATACGCAAATACGGTCTGAGGGCGTGTACAAGTGTGCTTTGCGCCATTAATATCCGAATTCCCCTACGAATTCTGTCCCCCTATTTCGGACCAGCGAATTCCAGACTCGAGTGGTTCTCGTGCCGCGGTCCCAAGCTCCGGGAGCACGGTTTATCGGGCCTCCGTCGTTGAGGGAGTGTTACAAGAAACAGGGGAGAGAAAAAAAAGGAGGCGGAAAAGTTGAGTTACGATAGGATATCTGGGGGCACGTCTACTTGCGAGAGGATCGATTAAACGCAGCGGCGGAAGTTTTAAATTGACGGGGGATCGTGAAAAACCATGCACACAGAAGGAATGGAAGCTTTGTTAAAAATACGATACCCCGTTACTGTTACAATAGACTTGAAACACGTTCGCCCCCTGGGTTTAACATCGCTGTAATTGGATTCCGTTTCCCTTGCTCGTTAGGGGTCTCGTTTTTATGCGCCGTTCCTGCGCCGCCCTTACGTCGAGAATTTCCATCTCCCTCTTCGATGCCTCCATTCTTTCAAGGAACTTTCTCCGTTACTCGTCCATCCCCAAACTTAAACTTCGGGGAAGCTCCGATGAAACTGTCCCCGTGACGTATCATCTCGCGTGTTCGGCGTTTTAAATAGCAGAGGGAAGCTTGACGCGACCGTCCCTGTTCCTCCGTAGAGATTCGGCGCATGATTTGGAGGATGGACCTCGGGTGGAAGTTCGTGCCATTTTTCCAAGTTGCCCGACGAACGTTCGCGTCCGTCCAAGTGATTCTGCGTGAACGAACTCGAGGAAACGTGACCCATTTGCCCCTCGTCAAACGGCGCTGGTTCCTGAAAGTAGTTCGGGCGAAAATTTCTGCCGATAATTGCTTTCGGATTGGATCCTTGGCGGAGTCATCGAGGAGACGGTTCCGCGACTTCATTTCGATAATGTTGGAACTCTCCGCGCGATTTATTATTCATGGATGGTGGGTATTAAAAGGGGAATAATAATCCTTAGTTAAATTGACTACGGGAATATTAAGAATAAGTAGCGGATTATGTGATTGTAGATTATAAATTGGATTATTGAGTACAGTAAAACCTGTTTTTGTGCGGTGGATAGGGACCGCATAAAAGAAATCGTACAAAAAAATATTCGGAAATTTTATAAATTCTTACATATAATAAACAACTTTGTACGATATACTACCTAAAATTTTTTTTATGCGGTGGATAGGGACCGCATAAAAAAAGTCGGACTTAGAAAATACATCAATGACTTATGAAATAGATGAGAGAATGCTTTCAATTAAATTAAATAATTAAATTAGACTTAAAGAAATTGTAAAAATATTTAATTCTTCGTTGTACACATACATGGAGAAGTTTTCAAATTATACATTAAATAGCTTGGTCCTACTCGCCGTAATCCAAAACGCGCATCTTCTTGTGACGAATTGGTTGAAAATCGCTTTCGTCGCTGGAAGATAGGATTTCAATTGATTTGTTTTTTGGTACCATGAAGTCAGTGATCAGTTTTTAATGAACAGAGCATCCCGAAGTCCAGATACATCGTTGTCAAGGAAACCACGTAATCAGAGTTCGTCCACACATGTATATGTACATTGATAGGAAACATTAAACTGGTGCTAACGCCGCTAAGATTCATATACCGCATAAAAATAAATCGCACAAAACTAATCGCACAAAAAGAAAATCGTATAAAAAAGGACCGCACAAAAACAGGTTTTACTGTATATAAAGTAGAAGTGCTCGTTCAATACATGTTCACATTGTTTCGAACTGTACATAAAAGACTGCAATGGAATCCAATCGAGTGGAACGAAAAACGGTTTGGCACACGTTTCTCGATAATCTCGATTTACCCCTTTGTATTTACCAGCGAAACAAGATTGCCGTCTGACGTGCATGCTTCTATTCGAATTTTTGCCAAGCAGCCTGCATCGCTCCGCTACGTTCCATCGGGAAATACGTTTACCGTGAAAATCCTTGGCGTTTCTCTTATTACGTAACTCTTCCGCGAGACCCTCGACCAGGTACATTAATAATCGCCCGCGACGCGTCAATCTCGATACCACTTACCGTTAAATTGACCCCCAGCGTCCAGATTGGAAATAAAGAAGCTGCAAGACTGGCGGACGGAATTTGTCCGCGCGAGAACAGGCTGCTTTGTCGCGCAGAAATTGCTTCCATATAATTCGGAGCCGTCCAATTAAGAATTCTTATTACGACAAATTTATTTCTCGGTCTGCGAGCGGGAATAAAAAGTCCTCCCTCGATGCCGCCGGAAGCAAATTAAAAACACGTAACAAGTTTACAACCATTATTATTGTTTATTTGTGTAATTAAACGTCGTACGCATAACGAACAGTCTGCGCCGGGATGGCCGCGTCGCCGGCACGATGAAATAGAATTAATACACTGCGACGATGTTGCAAAAATTAAATAACTTTTAATGGCGTGTGCCCCCCCGCCCGTCGAATTATAAAGCTTGTATTCCTAAAAAAAAATTGGCTGTTGGAACGCCTGGAATACCAACGACGATATTCCGTTTGAAAAACTGTTTGTTTTGGCTCGGGAGCTTCGAATCGAGGCACGTCAGGTTGAAACTATCTTATTTAGTCTGAGAGAGAGAGAGAGAGAGAGAGAGAGAGAGAGAGAGAGAGAGAGAGAGAGAGAGAGAGAGAGAGAGAGAGAGAGAGAGAGAGAGAGAGAGAGAGAGAGAGAGAGAGAGAGAGAGAGAGAGAGAGGAAGGGAAGGAAAAAGTGGGGGAAGCCAGCGCGCGGTATAAAAAGCGAGGAAATTGAAAACATTTGCGAAGACAAGTCTCTTAGAAACTCGCTTTTCTTTCCTCCATTCTTGTTTCCCTCTTCCTACCCCCTTTAACTTCTTCGCTATCTATTTACCTGTATCCGCTGGTGCCGACGAAAAGATGCTCGTTTCTCGGCTTACCTGTAACACAAGCTGTGCTTGACAACGTTCTGTTTGCGCTGCGCAGGCTCGTTCTTCTTTGTATTTACATTACACCACGCCGCTCCGCTGCTTCCTGTTTTATTCCTTTCAGCCCCCCTTCGTTGGGGATGATTTTTCGTCGTTCCGAATGCGGCGCTAGGTGGCTGGTTCCCCTCGGGGGGAAATGGATCTTCCTTCTGTGCCCTGTGAAAATTTCAATTCCCTTGGATAATCAGACAGTGGTCGAGTGCCAGAAGACAGTAGTGAAAAGTGGACGAGCCATTTTTATCGTGGGAGAGTAATTTTCATGGTAATTAATACCCCCTCCCCCGATGAAATACAAGCTTCTGGAGTTGGGAATATGCTCTCCGGCAATAATGGTGCCAGTGTGGCAAAAGCTCGCTTTATCATAAGTACTTCTTATAACTCACGCGTCTGTTACTTGATAGCTGGCAGAGATGGGCACAATTTATATTTAAATAAACATTGCGAATAGCGAAGCAAAGTTAATAGAGTTATTCGTCATGCGTTAACCCCTTAAGTTGACCCGGTTTAACTTTATTCGCCGAATAAAAGGATTAACTTTAGTCGTCAAATAATCTGTAGTTAAAGTAACTTTTATTTGATCCGTTATTTAAATCATTTTTTATTTAATTCATACCGAAGTCTGATAGCTGGTCACAGGAAGTCACTATTAATGAGAATTGATTGCATATTTTAATTAGAAATAAGCAAAATATGCTTTTCATCCCCAAATTTGAGGGCTGTTTTCACCCTCGAAATCTGAATATCAACCGATATACAAAAATACGTGTCGAATATTTTTTTAATATACTCCTCCTGTGTGTTTACCTAAAAAGAAGCTTCAAACATTTTGTCCTTTTTTTCGGGCCTGATACCTTTATGTATATTGTCACCGAAGAGTGTCGACCAAGTTTCCCCAAGATTATCCTGAGCGATGCATGATACTCGCGACGTAGCAGATTGATCGCTCAGGGTAGGTGGAAAAAATGTCACGCGGCCGCTTAGGCCCGCGTTCCGAGGAGTCCGAAAGCGTGGCTGCCACGGAAGAATGCAAAATTAAATCACGCAAGATTTCCCAGGCGTGTGATTCGTTTCGACTCCGCGAGACATTTTGCGAGGAGCACGCCCCGTGCAATTTCATAGGGCTCCCCCTAAACATTTACCACCGCGCCCGAACTCTGTTCTTTAGGCAGTGCAAACTCCAAAGTTGCAGACAGCGTAACGTTTCAGCTAATCCATCTTCCGAGTGTAAATAATTAGACGAATCCAGAAAGCTAAGTTAACTATCCTCCAAAGCCGAGCGAAACTATCCTCCCGCCAAAATGAACTTTCGCGTCCATTAAGCCGGGAATGAATTCCGGGGGAATTATCGAGGGGAATAGAAAGCTCCTCCCACACTCTCCTGGCTCTCGTTCTTTTCCGAGGAGCAGATTTCAAATTCTTCAGCCGATGATGTATTCCCTCAACGTATTTTCGAGGCCGCGCTGGTTTTGCGGGCGAAATTGTTTTCGGACCCGGCCCCTGATGCATTACCCTTTCTGCTTCCTGGCTTCCTTTTGCTCGATTTTTCCACCGGAATTCTGGAGATATATTGCTGGCTCGGGGGGCGGAGGGCGATTCCTACGGGTCTTCCGTTTTTAAACGAGCACACGGATCATGAAATACGGAACTTGACGTTCGAACCGCTGCGCACTCTGCTACGTTTGCCAAATATAATATTTATATCCGCAGTGTACGGTTTTTGGTCTGTAATAGACTTTGAGTGCAACGTATTTCCCTACTTCTCTGTTGCGTTACTGATAGGTGCAGTATATCGCCTGACTTTCTTCTGAAGTGTGTGGATAATTGTACGTTGAATGAAAACGTTAACTCTGGACTGTCAAAGGAAATCTGTTATAATACAAATAAATTTGAAATCTCATATAATTAGGGCTGGGACTATTTGTCGAATTTTTCGGTATTCGAATAGTCGAATACTTCGGTTGCTCAATTATTTGGCGAATATTATTCGAATATCCAAGTATTCGAATACTATTCGAATACTATTCGAATATTTAAGTATTCAAATACTGATGTATTCGAATAGTATGGTGTGAATTATAAATCAAGTTCTTTAGGTTCATTTGTCAGGGTGAAATCTTGTAAGCTAATTTTGACCCACTTCACCCCATACTATTCGAATATAGCAGTATTCGAATAATAACATTCGAATACTCAAATATTCGAATAATAACATTCGAATACTCAAATATTCGAATAATAACATTCGAATACTCAAATATTCGAATAATAACATTCGAATACTCAAATATTCGAATAATAACATTCGAATACTCAAATATTCGAATAATAACATTCGAATACTCAAATATTCGAATAATAACATTCGAATACTCAAATATTCGAATAATAACATTCGAATACTCAAATATTCGAATAATAACATTCGAATACTCAAATATTCGAATAATAACATTCGAATACTCAAATATTCGAATAATAACATTCGAATACTCAAATATTCGAAGTTTATTCGTAGCATTCGAATACTTGTAAAATATTCGAATATTAAATTATTCGAATAGTCCCAGCCCTACATATAATGCAGTATCTGTGTATTAATAATTTTTCAGAAGGAAATAAATATCCCGAGATAACGATGCTGCAAAGCTGGTCACATGGAAATGTCAGAGAGGACGAAGCAGATGTTCCACCTGAGAGATATTATTCTCGTGACAGATGAGATTCCTATCTCCTATTTATCTTCGTTTGGCGCCGCGTTTTATCTTCGGTTATCGATCCACTGTCTTCGCCCGTTCCTGTTTCCCCTCTAAATATTATTTTAAATACTGCGCACTATCGGTTAACAGTTCCCGGATCCGTTTAAATAAGCAAAGCCTCCCCCGCGCTGGAAGGATCAGGTCCATCTCGCTCCCGAGGGTAAAAGTGTACAGTACTTCCGCCTCCAATCGCCGTCAATGCCAGAACGTTTGCCGTTCGCTATAAATCTCAGAAAATTGTTGCTTGTCCCGTCCGATATTCCCTTTCATACGCCGTGGCGGGCTGTCCTTCGAGAAACGCTGTGACATCGGCAATAACGAAATATCACGTTCCTGCTGGCAGCGGGACGGTGAAAGGCGGATGATCCGCGTCGAAAATTTACCGGAGACCTGTTACGCAAGCACGATGAAACCTTCCTCGGTAGCGGCAAGGAATCCCTTTGTTGCGTAATTGAAACACGATCGATAGGACGGATGTAATTTTAAGAAAGCGGGGCGATTATTGCCAGTTCACCCTTTCGATTCTCAGCCAAACTTGCAACGGAGCAGAAGAAAGTAGCGTTCGGGATATGAGAAAGTAGCTGCTCCGATTTTGGCCATTCTTTCCACTTTTCTATTCTGTAAGTATTATCCAAAGCTTCGAAGGAGGGTTAGTTCGATTTTAACAAAGAAACTTGAAATTAAAATTGGATCGACCCGACCGGAACTCAGGTGTAAATTAAATCCAATTACCGTATACTATCAGGAGCGGATTTGGATACTTAGCGCCCCTAGATCAACAAGCTTCCGCTCTCTTTCCCTTAAATATAGTCAAACATTTTAATTTAAAATAGTTTAAACAATTCCACCCCACCCCGACAATAGTAACGTGGCTCGTAAATCACTTTGCTTCTGTGTCCCCCAATAAAACACCGTAAACGGCCAAAACAAATAACACCCCAGCTTCCATTCAAATCGAATCTGCCAGGACTGATTCGTTTACAGGAACCACCCCCTCCGCGACGCGCGCTTAAAAAGTAATGCTCTGGCGAGCGCGCGTGCCAACCAAATCCGCGGGACCTTGTCGCTCGAGCTAGCATAGCGTCTAACGAGCCGCCCCGCTCAAACGTGACATTCCTCTTCCTCCGCCTGTTACAAAAAGCGACACCCGACGTCCTCCACTGTTTGCACGTTCGCTCGACGTCCATTAACCGTGGCGCCGTTAATGATTGACAAAGTGCTCGAAGAAAAAGCGCGTTCGTGCCTCTTAGCCGCGTGGCCGTTATCGCGATCGCCGATTCGCCGGTGCTCGAGCCTCCGGTCACCCCGAAAATCGTTCGCAGCGTCGGCTAAAAAAAGAAGGGACGGAATAAAGAGGGATGCAAATGTATACCGACCACCGGTTGATTAATCGCTTCGACGGCTGTTTTTACGCCTGTCGCCGGGATCGACGAACGTGACAGGGAGCGAGATCGCGGGCGAAGCAGCCGTGAGAAAAGCTCGACGGGTCGTTTGAATACCGACTCGACGTTACTATCGGGGTTAGTGATCGCAAGTGCCCGACCTCAGCCGATACAGGCCACGGGGCGAGAAAGAGAAAGGCTGCATCGGAGGGTGGAGGAACGGCGCCGAAGGGAGAGAGGTGAATAGAGGAACAGGGGTTGGCACCGGGGCGGGGGGAGGGGGGTGAGGGGCGAGAGGGTTGGCGGCTGGCGGAGCGACGAGGAGGGTGGCTGGGGAAAATCGATAGAACCGAGGGTCGCGTACGCCGTCGGAAAATGAAGGCGCAAAACTTTCGGCCATAAAATCACGCGTGTGTAGTAGGCTCAGACAGCTCGTAGCTCCGGCCGCGGCGCTTTAGACCGGCCTCCCGCGGCCGGGCCCCCTGGTTACGAACTGTCTGAAGAGGCTTATCTCCCCGACGGAATCAGAAAATGCGGTTGAGCCGGCTGCAGACTGTAAAAACCGCGATAAGATCTCCGGCTTGATCCTGTTACGAGGGCCATGAAGTTTCCCGTCGCGATGCCGTCGTTATAAAGTCGCCGGAACTATGAGCGGCTCGGTCCCTTGGAGATGCCGAACTTTCCACCCGACCCCTCGGGATGAATTCAGCCCGCGATTCCTCCGTGTTCTCTCGCCCTGATTTTTCGGAATCCCTTCTATCCGATAGATAGATCGGACAGTCTCTCCTTCACAGAGTTATCTGTGGGTAGTTCTGCATGGTAGAACCCGATACTGTTCTAATCTCATCATCCTCACTTATAGATGATAATGACTTCGGCTAATCGGGCCATACGATCTAAGGTAAGTGCGGGTAGTTAAGGCCCACCTAAGGATCTATAATTTTTTTAAAAAAAACTTGTGCTTATTTTTGGAAACTTTTTTTTTTATAGAAACCTGTGGACATTAAACTATAAACTGTAATATTTGTAACAATATATGAACGCAACAAATACGAAAATTAATAGGTTTTTAAAAACCTTGTAAACGGGCTTTGTTTAGTGTAGTGCAGGTAATAAGGCCCACCTATTTAGTATGTACAATTCGGGTAAATAAAGCATCTTCTTCCTCAGGTGTGAGCCCATCGCAATCCTCGTATATCTAGGTGAGACACATGACACACTGTCGCATATCACTCTTGAATATAGTTCTCCATAATTTGCAAAACCAGTCTTTTTTCTTCTGGTTGAAGTGACACGTGCTTTGGAGCTCTTCTCAATATCGTTCCTCCTTTTGAAGGGGTCTCTGGTTATTCCCCGAGCCTTAAAGCATACTTAATATTTTGGTGGGCCCTATTATCTGTTTTGTCACTTCCTCATTGAAGGAATTATATGTTATGCGTGGACTCTACAAAATCATCAGTTTTCTGGGAATATGTTGCCAACATATGTGCTTATACATACCTATAGTTGTACAGCAATTGGATAATGAGTACTCCCAATGCAAAGCCAAGAAACCGACGTAATTCTCATAATCGTAGCAACGCTAGTGCCGGCGAAACGTTTCTTGAATTTACAGCCGACAAATGTTATATTAATCGCGCGGAAACTCTTCGAATGACATTTTCGTATGTAATAAAAGCAATAAATGACACTACTAGTATTGTAGATTGACCTACCAAGGCTAAATGACAGGTAGGCCTTATTACCTGCCGTGCCTTATTACCCGCACTCATCTTACGTTTAACATTCTATTCCCCGATCTCGTTAATCCACGGATAAATAATTCGTTCAATTCGACGCCCAATGTGACTCCGAAGAGTCCTCCTCACCGTTTTATATGATTCTTAGATCGCTCGGTGATCCCAGCTGCTTTGTCCGTTTTGGAACAACGTACGAGTGGGTTGAGATTGAAAATACGTTTCATCCCCCGGTAGTAGTTATAAAAACGGGCAGGGGAAGATTCTCGCTTTAATCCCGTTTGGAAAGCGCAATAAAACATAAGAGCTCAGCGGGTGGGGCGGGATGGGATTGTTTCGGGGCGATTTCCTGCTCGGCTCTACGGACAGTTTCTTGTCCTCTCCTTTGGGCAGGCAAGGGATCTGGCTTAGTATCACGGATATCTTCGCACGGATCGCCTCGTTTCGCACGGTTTAGCAATTTCGGCCAACTCAGGAATGAGGGTAATCGCCCGCGCGATTGTGGGACGCGGAGCAAGGCGAACGGGAAATCAAAGCCTCGTGGAATGTTCAGGCCCGACAGGGAAACTAACTGCTGCGGGAATTTCAGAAATATACGGTGCGTTATGTCGCTTTAGAAATAACGGACGCCTCGTTATTTTATAGATATTGTTCCTTCGGTAATTTCAAATTTGATTTCAATGTAAAGTGTGACGACTTCAACCTCAGCTCAATTATTATGAAAATATATATTGTATTGTGAATTTAGTAATTCTTTGTGCAAAACAGTAAAGCTACCGATGTGATTGTTTATAAAATTGTAGTATATATGAAGAAACTATTCTCGTTAAAGGTATTCGATTTTAAAGGGGATGTTGATCATGAGAGATATTTTGTTTTTTGTCAGGCAGAGGAAATAAATTACTTTTATACTGTTTCTTCTCACAGCCGGAAATCCCAGCCACAAGAAATATATTGTTACAGAAAAGTCTCGAACACTAGATAACCTCCGAGAATAAGACGTCCGCTTCCCTTCCATTTAGCGCTTAATCTATGGCTAGCGCTCTGGAAAGTATAGTCCACCTCGCGGCCCAGGTCTCTAGTGAATTTCACTGTAACGCGGCACGAGTTTTCTCTCGCAGCGCGGCTTAGTCACCTTCCCAACATTTCGACTTTGTCCCCCTGCTTGACGAATATTTTTAACTTATCGCGCAATTGCAGTAAAACACCGCAAAACGGGCGACTTGGGACTGCACGAGGAAACATTGTTTTGAAAGCAAATTAGTAATCTTCTCTGTGTCGCGCTTAATGTTATATTCTTTAGTGAAGATTGTTGGAGAGATGTACTGAAAGAAATTTGAAAGAAACGAATCGGATTTGACATTTTTTTTACACTGATTCGGGGAATTCCTTTGGATGTCAATTCGTTTCGAAGCGAATTCGAGGTGTTTGCTTTTCACCGCTAGGAAAAAGCGACAGATGAAATTTTTACACCGGCGCAGGGAACTACTGGACCACGTTGGATTTCTATTGGCGGAGCGGTCGTACGAATTACATAAAACGAAAATTCATAAACGGAACGTTTCTCGTATTCATGAACAACCGTGATATTGTGTTCGCGCTGTACGAGGAAATATTGTATGGCCGGAATTTATTTCGCTGGCTAGTGTCGCGTGCAATCCTCGGGCCACGGTTCGCGTCGAACATTATTTGGGGAGGAAAGGGGGAAGACTGGCCAGGCACCGGTTTAATTAAAATTTCTCTACGATTCGACGCGCGCAAGTGCGGGGAAAAGTGAAATATTCATATTTATTCGTAGTTAAAAAAGGATAGAAATATAGAAGTAGCCTGTTTTCATATTCTTTAAAAAATTAATCCTTACTTCTTAATCGAAAACTGTCGCCAGAGTGAAAATTAAGAACTCCTCGAGTTTCAGTTGCTATCAAGCATGACTGCACTCGGAATATTTGTAAATGCCCCTACAACTTTTATAATCGAGTATTTGAAGACACCGTGCAGGCGAGAGTGGCATATTTTCACCATTATTATTACCACCGTGACCTAGTATTGCGATTCAGATCCATCCCCCGAAATATTCGCGGGATATTAAAACTCAGCTCCCTCCCCCCATATGGAAAAGCCAATTCACACGTTTCGCCGTTTCCATTAACGGCGACGGCCAACAAGCCGGGCGTTTCTCGTTGCAATACGAATGTATCGCCGACAAATGGCATTGACAAAGATATTGAGAGGGGAATATGGGAACCGGAGGCCATTGTGCGGTTGAATGGCTGGCGTTACGCGCAGCTTCCGGTCCGGAATGAATGGCACGGCTTAATAAATCAAGGGAAAGGCAGAGCGCGAAACCCTTTGTGCTCGCCGTAGTCGTGGATGCCGCGGATCGAAGGTGAAAAAAAGAAGCGATAAAGGAGAAACGCCCGTGCATAGATGGGAAGAATTCCCTCGGGTGTACAGCTCCTCGAGATTCGCGCGATATCTGATTCCAAAAGGCGCCCCCTCGACGTGGAATGGGAATGCGATATAAGCGGGTTTGACAAACGGAATCCCGAATTTCCGTATAAATTGGGGGGCGAGATAGACGCGACTCGACTAGGAATTACGCTTAAATCCATTCGTTGCAGTGGAAAAATAAGAAACCCAACTTGCGACTTACTAATTTACTAATATTGGTAAGTTTTACAATTCACTTTCTTAAAATTGCTTTTCAATTCCGATAGCATTCTTAAATTTCTGCGTGTTCCGGATAAGTTGCACGATTTTAGAGTAAGAAATATAGATAGCCTGGGGATAATGTGTATTAATTCTAATTCTAATATTTCTATGTTAAAATATATCTCTGCTGGGATGTAACGTATTAGGATGGCAGATAATGGTCCTCCTAAATTCGTAAATTTCCCACGCTTCCAATGGGGAAAATTTAAGTTATCGCGATCCCCAGCGTTTTACGAGCACTTGAAGTTCAGCAACACGGAAGCTCCGCTCTGTTTCCCGAATTTATCGACTTCGCCGTTGCGTAACGCTCCCAAAGTTTGACTGATATTCCGACATTAATAAATGCAATATTCCCGCGTTCCGTTAAATAATATAACTTGGAATTTAATTGTAGCGCCCCGCGGATTTCAATTGTACACGTTCCGGTACGCCCCGATTTAAACTAATAACGTCGTTGAACACGAGCCGGAGTTCGTAATGAATCGTATTAAAATCCATTTGAAGGCTTAATGCAGTTATTTCGACACACACGATTTTTACGTGTAATGTTCCTCGAGATTTCCATATAATTGCTTCTCCGTCGAAACGTTTCGAGGAACATGAAAATTACCCTCGCCCTGCTTTTTCTTTCCTTTTCACAAAGTTTATGCACGCGTGACTCGCTGCCGGTGTGCGTGGCCAGCGGATGTGTTTAATTAAAAATCTACGAGACCTTTTACGTATTTTTAAGTGGTGTTCTCGTCTCGCGAGCTACTCGAGCTTTCTATCGGCAACATTTATGTACATCGAACCGCGAAAAGTGATCTTCACTTTTAAATTTTAATGCCGCCCTTTTAAGTAGATAATGCGATTAATCGTAGAACACTTTGCCGATCGGAAATGCACATTAGGGGGAAAGGAGCGCGCGAGTTGGGCGAGCTACCGCGGAAATTACTCACTCGCCAACTCGACGCTGAGTTTTTGCAACCGTCTGAGCAGTTGCCGCGACATCCTTAGAGGAACTTAACTGCCCTACTGGATTACGTCTGTGAACACAGGAGACGGGGATACGAGTACGTCGACGGGTTAAGCCTCCTCTCAGAAATTCTATTGTCATATTTTTATTTGCTACCTATTTGATGCAGGGACGTCGTTGAGTCTTGATCTCGGATTCAAACGAATGCTGTGCCAAAGTAACTAAATAATATCTTCCATACTACATTTAAACCTTACAGTACCACCTACGGCTGAATATTCTATACACCAGAATCCAATAGAATTTCCAATGAAATTAAAACTGCTTTCAATACAATCCCAGATACTTACTTCTCGCACTTAAGCCTATAATGCACCATTGTCCATCGCACGGTCAAATTTACGGCATCCTTCTCCTATCTATCCTTCTACTATAAATTCTCTTCTCTTTGAAATTCGTTCTCTGTCCTCCATCCCCGCTTTTAAATGTGCCGCCCGCTCTTTTATTCTCGTCCACTTTCCTTAACTTCCCTTGCCTCTCGGTTCCCTTTCTCACTCTTCTATTGTCTCGCTAGCTTTACATCTGTTTGATAATTTTTCGGGTTTACGTTGCAAAACAGCAGGTATGCTGAATCTCGCCCATTCGTCGCTTAATTATTCATGTAATTTTGTGACGAATAAAGACGAATTATTATTATTAGAATCTCCAATAACCCGGATCTAAACTACTCCATTAATTATTATTATTATTACTAATCTTTATTACCCATTACAGGAAAATACATGTAAACTCATTAATATAGTAGAATAATTAATTAGAGTAAAATTCGAGCTGCATCGCAAATGCCGTTAACAAGCCTAACTGTTAGATAAATAATTCATCTATCAATAACCGTCAAAGTACTAACACCCTCCAATAACCATCACAGTCGCACATTATTTCTCAATTTCCTAACTCACACCCTCACAAATCCTACAAAAATTTCCCAGATTAAAAGCCCCGAACAGTTCCTCGCCAAGAGAAATAAAAATGTATTTCCCAAAATGATAATAAACCACGGCACGAGAGACCTATCCCCACCACTTGTCTATTTGGTACATTTCGATGCAGAATGGAAACACGTAATGTTCCCGTTTGAAGGCCAAATCCGTCGATCTTACGAATTGCCCGGGAAATCGGTGAAATTACGGAAACTACCCCTAGAACCATTAATTTCTGCGACATCCGTAACAGCAGGGGGGGGGGCAGGGTCCGCAGGACGTTCCCAGTTTCCCGTCACGTGCGCGGGATTTATCAGCCGTCGGGATTTTCCGCGTGTATATTTCCGCGGCCCTAGATCGGCAACTTTAAGTCCATACTGGTCGCGGAACGGCGGACAGGAAGTTGGGAAGTTGCAGGCTGACCTGATTCCCGACGGGTAATACACTCGAAAATTGCCCCGGTGATTCTATTTTGCCGCGGAGCGCGCCGGCTCTAGGCCCTGGCAAAGTCGAGCGTTCCAAGAAGCTCGCGGACATACGTACTTCCGTCGGAACTACCGATCGAATCACTTCCACCAGTGACTAGTACCGACGCCAGAACTAAAATTACGCGGAAATACGTCGATCGAGGGACGTTTATACATTGCCTTCTGTGGAGTTATTCTCGCGGTCCGCTCTGTTGGAGAGAGGACCATGGAACCGCGGACTATTTAACGCGTGTGGATGGAGCTTTGTTAAATGGGGACGAAAGTATTGCTTCTCGTGTCTGGTTTAATTAGAACTGAAGGAATGTATTTCTAAGTTTAAAGGATAGCTGAGGAACGATGGAATTATTTAACATTGATAATTATATGGGATTGGAGGAATTAATTTCGTGGCTTTCTCAGATTCTTGTACGTTCCGTGATGCCTTCAGCTCGCTTTAGAGACCTCCAGTTTTGCGATTTGTTTTTATTCATTAAGGGGATTTGACGGGGGCGACGGTGAAGAAATATTGAGAGATAGCGCGCAGCTATGCGCCGCTTTATATCATCGTAATCGTATAAGCAATGCGAGCGTAAAAGGGAGCTAACGTTGCACGTAACGCTACGACTTCCAGCCCTAACCATAATCGTAAAGATAGTAGGTTTAAGTATCGATACTTTTTCCTTATCCGCTCCCGAAATAGCAGTTGCAAATACTATTAGAAAATATATGGTTCGGGGCCCAGTAGCTTCCTATTCGGTCGCAGTCTCGTGGAAAAAAAGTTGCGCGTACAACCGTTGAGCTGATATGATCAGCGTGAAGCGAGGACGGTTTTAACACTCGAATGGTAAGAGCGTGAGAAATTTCGCTAAAGTTGCATTTTTGCCTCATAAAAGTTACGGGGGAGTTGAATTTATGGGTGGAGATTGCTTATTGAATATTTTAGTGATAATAAAATTTATCGGGGACTGTGAAAACGTGAATTAATAAGTACTGGCTAACTATCATAGTGATTAATATTTTAGGGTTGATGTAGCCTTTAGTAAACCCTTGCTTGTGTGATAAAGAAACGTTTGAACATCTCGAGTAAAAGATAAACGTAACTGAAAATTTTGAGCTACCTCAGAAGCAAGCTTAAAAACAAATGCAACTGCACTTTTTCATTGCATCGTTGAGCTTAGAAAAGAAATAAAGTCACGCTAGTCATCCTGATGGGTATAAAAACCATTTATCTTCTCCCTGTCGTCGACCATATAAACATTGTAAACCCTATGATCTTTATAAATTGCGCTACATATTTACTTTATACAATCCACAAACAACGATAAAGCTTTCACTGATAATCTTTATTCATGTAATGGATTATAATCATAGACCCCGATCAACTTTAAGGTGGATTCACACGTAACAATTCCGTGAAAGTTCAGTGCCGTCAGTGTCAGTGACCTCATCGTGTCAGGGTCAGTAACTGACAAAGACAAGTGTGAATTGCTACATCCCAAAACAAGGAAACGATATTTTTTACCACAGACACCACTGAACGTCACAGAACTGTAAATCCACATTTAACCATTGGACGGCGAATGTCTAGATTGCATATTGGATTCAGGATCCATTTAAACCCATAATTTAATTGGCCCACGCCTCAGAATAAGCTGTCACATTAGACTCCGATTTTGGCACGAATTAACATCCTTATCCCCTTCAAGAAGTATCAATAATAAGTGACACACAGTCGAATACTTAGCGTGGGAAAAAATGGCCCCGCCGTCCGTCTACAGAGCGTTGAACTTCCAGCGTTCAGAATCTAAAAAAATCGCAGTACCCATTGAACCCTTCCGTCACAGGTATTCTACCAAAAATAATTCGTATTACATGAATCCCACACCCCCAAAACATTCCATATCCACCCCCCCTGCGCGATCGTGCCGCGAGGTTCGAGCCTGAGAAAAATTGAATTTCACATACGTCCATGGACCAAGCACAAGGGCCAATGTTTGCTGCGCAAAAACCCTGCTTCCGTAGAAAATGTGGCCCGCGAACAATCGCGCTGTAAAACGTTCCGCCCTCGAGTGGAACGAGTAACTAGGATTCCTACAAAATTCACGCTACAATTACTCCGGTTGAAAGCCTCTTAGAGTCCTCCCTATTCGACGCAATTATAATTAGCGCCGCGGTACGGGGGACCCGCGCGGAATCGATAGAAATCTCGCTGCGCGGAGGTTGGAGCCGCGCCGTGAAGTCGCTCGTAATATTTCATCGAGCGCGCTCGGCGGCTCGTTTTCGCTGGGATCGGGCGCGGAAGGCGACGCCACGGTCCTCGATCCTCCGTTCCACGTTCGAGCAATCAGAGATTAAAGGTGGCTGCGCTGAATGAAATTTCACGTTGGGATAAGCGTCGTCCCTGGAAATGTCTCGCAGCAAATCTTGGAATATAGTTGGAACGATCGGGGAACAGATGGATGCCCTTCGATTGCACGGGGGCGTGGTTTCGGAGCGAAGTTTCAGCTACGCGGCACGTTCATTATAACGGCATTAGCGCGGCATTAATCACGCTTGTTTAATATCAGCCCAGGCTGATATTTGTATCTAGAATCTCACGTACGCGGTGGGATTTACGGTCACGCGATACTTCAATAAAAATTCAATAAATACCGCGCATTAATTCGAGTCCCTTTTCAGGGTTAATCGATGGGTAAGCTGCGGTTTGTTGCGAGCGGGCGTGCTTGCGCGGTTACGTGAACTTGATGCGATGGAAATCGCTAAGTACTGAGCTCGTAGATGATAAAGCTGACGTAGAGTTGAAAAAAAATAACGTATCCAACATTAGAGGAAACATAGTTATTACTCGATAAATAATCGTTATTATCGCCTTTGGGGTAGAGGGACTTTTGCAAGAGACATGGTCTTCGTTTATATTAATTCGAGCTAGGTGTGGAGTGCTACTTTGACTATTTGGATGTCCGTGATATCGAAGTCATCTTCAAAATTGATAATCCGATTTGGAAGCAAGTCTACAAATCGATTTTCATTTTTTCTATACTCCCACCTAAAAATTCTTTTCGTTGTCGAAATAATTGCTTGGTAAAGAGTTTCAAAATATTCTTAACACCAGGCGTCAGATTTTTGTTGAAAAAGAAAAGTGTGTGCCTCGTTCCACCGCGAACTTTACCAGAATCGATTTCGAACACCACTTGCGTCGCTTCTCAGACCTGACGGCTGACTCGTCCAATCCATTTCTACTGAACTTCTGCGCGTGGCCTCAGTCATAGTGTGTTACTACTTTCTCCGCTCGACTTGATTCCCTGTTAGCCGCTTCTATCAATGGCGACAGTCTGTACAGCCTACTTAAGTACAGTTCTTTTACAAGATCGGATTAAAGAATAAACTTATTATAAAATATGGGAGACTCCGTAATTTCTTATTGATCTCAGATGAGACAGTATCGTGCACTAAGTAGTAAATATAATTCTACGAGGCAATTGTGTATCGTAACACCACCCTGACAGATTTCTTTGGATAACCACTGCGTAACGATTTCCACTCAACCACAAATTCCATCTGACAAATAAATTACGCCAAGCAAAGTACTGCGCGGACTAAATTATACAGAGTCGAATGTGAAATTCTACGCACCGTTTACCCAGCACAAGATTATTCACTGTAATGTCGAGAACACCGCCCGATCGAACTCGATCGAATGCATTCGCTTGTCTACGGAACACTGGTCTCGTTATCCTATTCACTAGGGCAGTTTAATTCCTGATACATTATTCATCGATGCCGCGATCCGCAGACTTCGTAATAGGAGAAGGGCGCGCGTTAAATCTAACTTGAAGGGAAGATATAAACTGCGTGGGATTAATAAATTTAGCAGTGAGTCGCGATGTAGGGTAAATAAGGTAGGTGAGATAAATTAGTGTAATTAGTAATTTAGGATAAACAGTAGGGAACGAATATGGCGACCAAAATTAAAGTATATTCTGCTGTTAATAATAATAATAATAATAATAATAATAATTCGACTTTATTCACCGCAAATTACATAAATTATGTGACAAATGGGCGAGGTTCAGCATATCTGCTGTTTTGCAACCTAACCCCAAAACACTATAAATCAGAAATAAAGCTAGTGAAACAACAGAAGAGAGAGAGAGAGAGAGAGAGAGAGAGAGAGAGAGAGAGAGAGAGAGAGAGAGAGAGAGAACCACAAGACAAGGGGTGTTACGGATAGTGAACGAGAATAAAAGATCGGACAGCACATTTAAAAGCGGGGATAGAGGACAGAGAACGAATTTCCAAAGGAAGGGAATTGTAGTAGAAACAGGATAAATAGGAGAAAGATGCCGTAAATTTGACCGTACGATGAGCAGGCACAGACAGGTCAGCACCACGCCTTGTAGATGGTGCATAAACAGAGTGCCGAGAAGAGTTACTGCATAGCAATTCTCTTAGATAGACAGGCGTCTAAGATTCCAGAGCCTTGTGCACGATGCAGCACAGGTGGAGGATCCACGGCTGTCTGACATTGAGCCAGCCGGAGCGAAGAGAAAACGGCGATACGTGATCAAACTTACGGACATTGTAGGAGTAACGAAGACACGAATTCTGTATACGTTGAACTATAGACGAGAGTCGAACGAATAAATGTCGTTCAGTAACAAATACCTGAAATTGGAGACTAACAGTGGAAGATCCTCTCTTGAGGCATTGATTGTTGCGCAAAGTTCGATACCAACCCAAATTTTCAACACCTATCAAACTCCCACTGCTTTGAAGCTCTCCTTGCGTTCAGCTGATAATTTCACTGATAAAACAATCGCAAAGTCAGCTAGTAATTGATTTTTGCCAACACATAGTTGTAGCTGGCTTACAGGCGCGGGGCGCCAGCCAGGATACAGCTTGCGTTTCACAGCCCCGGAAGCTGGTATCGGATAATAACGACGTGCCTGTAACGACGTAGCCGGCATAAACGCTAGGATACCGGTGGAAAGTAAAACTTTCCATCGAAGATTTCACGGCTACGTGCTGCTTAATGAAACGATAACCGGTGTAACGAGGTTAAAGTTGGGGCATCAACGTGTTCTCAGCTCGTCCAGTTCGTCTTGTGGAGGAGCTACTTCCTGTGTATCACTTTCCACCTCGAACACACAGATTTCCCCGAAAACCACGGAGCTACTTTAGCTTCTACTAGAGGGCGGGACATTCTGGCTCAGGCCTTCAACGAGTCAAACGCGGCATCAACGCGTCCCTTTAAATTTTAAATAAAGCATCCCGAAGGGCAATCTTCCCGACAGGTTAGCGAAATCACGATCGGCTAGATTTCCATGTGCGCGCAACTTTCGTTGAATATGTTTACCGGTGTGGGCTCCCTGGAAACAGAAGCAACGGTGGCTGGGTATCCTGCTAGTTTTATGCCTTTTTCCGAGTAGTTAGGTGGCCGCCGCGTAGCGGCGCCCGAGCTCCAAAGCCATAACGTTAACTCTCCTAGTTCTAGTCGCTAGTTTAACGAGTATGCTTCTCCTCCGGGAGTACGTGGGAGCATTCTCGTTGGCTGGGCGGAGGCAGAGGCTCAAAGGAGCCACGGCCTTATCCCCTGCTGTAATTTAGCCCGGTGCCTTGCGTGAAATTGTAACCGGGTAAAAAGGGATAATTTCAGAGAAATACCGCGGCTGGTTTGGGCCGGGAGCACCCTCGAAACGAGAGGAATCTTACGTTCCCGCGCTGGGATTATTTCCTGGGATGGAAAACTTCGAGGCCTATTCAAGGACGGAGTAAGCACGGAGTACGAAGTGGTCCTCGGGAATTCGGCCCGCGCAATGCACGCGATGATCCTCGGCTTGTGGCGCGTCTTTCTCGACGCAGTGCTGCGGGGAATAGATGAGAGAGGCTGTTGCATTGTTGCATTACGTAGCAACGGATTTACACGCAGCACTTGCAGTTTCTTGAGGAACCAACTCTGCACTTTCGACTAATTCTTTCATGCGGATTCTACTCCTTTCGGTTTGCGCCAACAGTTCTGAGACACTGTGTACAGTGACTCGTTTCATTGATCCTGAGTAGTATTCGGTGGTAGCTTTGTACTTTGCTGGGGGTGGAATTTTGGTACTTGAAATGGCTTGAATACAGTGGCTGGCCAAATTATTTTACTCAAACAAAAAGGTTTGAGATTTTGTAAGTTTAAGCGAATGGCTGTATCTCTGCGAAGAATGGTCGCAAAAAATATTTAAGAACGCATTTTAACGCTTGAAGTTTCTAGTTCTTGAATCAGGGGCTCAATTTTGTTTGATCCATTATGGTACTGTTTTATTAATATGAAGCGCGGGAAAAGAAGTTTTAGAAAAGTTTGCCTAGTTTGAACGTATGCACGGGCTAAAGAAACTTTTTCCGGCGAATCCAACGAAGGGCTCTTACAGAGCAAACATTTCTCTTTAATTTCGTTTTTTTTTCGTTTTATTGTATGATTTTTATTGACCGAGTTATTCGCGAGCAAAGCAAAAAAGGTATTTTACGCATTGAACACCTACCTATAACTTACGAACTCATGATCGTAGACAAATTTTCATGAGTGTTTTGGAAAGCGAAGAAAGTCCCCTCTCAGAACTTTCAATTGCCAATTTAAGATTATTTTTTAATCGTATTAAATCCATTTTAAAAAATGGACGAAAATGTTTTGAGTAAAATAATTTGGCCACCCTCTCTGAATGTCACGAAAACGCCTGACAGAAAATAGTAAATATGACATAGTTTCCATGATATACAGGCTGGACCAATAAGAATAGCCACCTTCAATGTTTCCGAAACCATGGAAGTAACAGTAAATGTTTTTAATAAAAGTTGCTTGGTATGAAAAGAGCCACCGTAGCGTCCATATAAATTTTTTCTTACTTCCATTGCTCGAAGATATTCAAGGAGGTAGTTCTTATTTGTCCACCCTCTACATCATTCCTGCCAAGTATTCGGATCCCCGGTACAATTAGCGAATCCTCTAACCCGAAACCTTAACAAAATCTAGAATACTCTTAATCCTCCACGTCCAAGTTTCTAAACCACCACCCCCATTCGACCGTCGAAACAGACTATCCCCGATTACTCCACAGAACCACCCTCCGGGTCTATCTAATTCACCACTGAAAATTAACCCGCACCAAGAACACCCCCGAATCACCCACCCCAAAGGGGTCACAAGGAAGCCACTTAACCGTCCAGGGCACCACCGCCGTGCTACCGTGGCTGTCCCCGAGTTTCCACGTCCTCCTCAGCACCGAGCTAATTCTATTCCACGCCGAACATGTCCGTACCTCGTGGCTCGATCGTAACACGTCCGACCGGAAGTTGCTCGGCGACGGCCGTCG
Source organism: Andrena marginata (assembly GCA_963932335.1). Taxonomy (NCBI): domain Eukaryota; kingdom Metazoa; phylum Arthropoda; class Insecta; order Hymenoptera; family Andrenidae; genus Andrena; species Andrena marginata. The sequence goes on along the minus strand of OZ010659.1, from coordinate 47,536,086 downwards.
CGGCGCTGACTCCCACGAATCCGACTGCCGCCTCAGCTGACACGTTTTTCGGCGGTGCGGTACGTGACGGAGCAGCGGCACCGCAGCCGTAGAGGCAACGTCCCGCCGTCGGACGTACAGCAGAGGGGCTTGCAGTGCTACAGGTGCACCGTAGCCGTTGATCAACCCTTTGCTACGTCCTTCATCCGTCTGGACAGTCCCGACCACCTCTCGCGACAGCGTAATCCGATTGTCGCGAATTAGCCACGGGACACCCCGCCAGCTAACCCCGGCTCCTCTGATCTGCTTCTCCTTTTGCCTCGCCCACTCGTTTCTCCTGCAACGTCCGCCTTCGCGAGACGGCCGAGTCGGGGCACGGGAGTGCGGAAGCGCGGCCCGCTTCCTCGGGGCTGCTCAAAGGGTGGATCATTGGTTTCTGGGTCACGGGTAATTGGATAACGAGCGTAATCACCGCGCGACGCGTCCGACCAGGATTTGCCGGTGTCGTTCGCCGGGGTTGCACGGATCTCGCCGGAATAATCCAAACAACGCGACGGCGGTAAATCGCGCGGGCGATGTTAACGGGCTTGTGCGTACGTTCCTCTGAATTTAAATCGAAGGGACCGGGCGAGCTGGTTTTTTTTTATGCTTCGGTGCTGGTCTCATGATGTAGAGGCGTTGCTTCGGTCGAGTTGTTTATGCCGAGGTTATTGATCGCCGCGGGCGGATGGGGGTGTAGTAAATTCAGGGACTTGAAATTTGTTGTACCGTGCGAACTCTTGCGCTGTGTTTCGTGACTTACAGGCCCGTCATGGGCGTCGCGTTATCAATCTTGTGGATAGGTGGTGGTATTATCTTTTTTCTCATTTTTTAGATCGATGGGCTTGTTTCGTGTTGTTATTTGTGTTCTTGCTAGGCGGAGGAAAGCGTAAGGGTGTTGGTCTCTATCGCGGGAAGGGGTTGGATAAAGGTGTTCCAGAGACTTGTACACTGGAATTTTGGAAACAGAGGTTCGTAAGATAGAAAATTGTTTGTGTTCGCGTTTTTGATGCGCTGAAGTTTAACGAGGCGATGATAAAGTACACTGACAATGAGTGAATAAATGCTCGAAGAATCGGAATGGCGCAGTTTAATAACTCGTTTAACGACAACGAATGTTTGCGCTAATTACGAACGGTAATATGAAGTGGTAACGGGCAATGTATTTATGGTGAATTAATTGAATCTCTTTAAACGCAATTGAACGCAGTCGACGAAATTTAAAATTCAATATGAGCATTCTATAATATTCTGTAAATATGTTTTCGCGATAATTCAGTCTGTAATTAATTTGTGTACCTTTGTAACCGTATTATTTTCGAACTTCGAAGGATAATTAAAAAATGGAATAACCAATGCAAAGTGGTACCACATTTACGTTATGTTGAGTCAGTTGAACAAATTCTCTCAAAAAAATTAAGAGAGTAATTTTTTATAATCTGTCTTTATACAGTTCTGATAATTAAAAAATGGAATAACCAATGCAAAGTGGCACCACATTTACGTTATGTTGAGTCAGTTGAACAAATTCTCTCAAAAAAATTAAGAGAGTAATTTTTTATAATCTGTCATTATACAGTTCTGATAATTAAAAAATGGAATAACTAATGCAAACTGGTACCACATTTACGTTATGTTGAGTCACTTGAAGTCACTTGAAGTGAGTTCTGTATAAAGACAGATTACAAATAATTACAGTTCTGTATAAAGACAGATTATAAAAAATGACAGTTCTGTATAAAGACAGATTATAAAAAATGACTCTTACTTTGAAATATGGAAAACTAGCTTAATTCTTCCCTAACAGAATTTAGTAAAGCATTCGACAGAATGATGCATACAATTTGCAGTAAATAGTAAATCTGTCTCACTATTAGTTCCATTTTGTACATAATATTCTCGTTGCATTCATATTACTTCCGAAATGTGCCCATAATTCTCTGATCATTTCGTAGTGGAATGAACTATTCGCCATAATGGCGAACCTATGCAAATAGCGATCAAAGGAAACAATAAATAATAAAGCAGTGTAAGTAATTAAAGTAGATTTATACTGTGCGGAATCACCTGAAAATCACTGCAACCGGAACACTCGTATTGGTACTACAAGTAATTTGATTTAGATACTCCAGCTAATTAATGTTAGTACAATCATTTTAATTATACGAAACTTTACAACAACATACACTAATTAAATTTGTATCTTCCGTATGCTGCATGAAAACTACCCAGTGCACGCAAAAGGGATCATCCGATGCGCGTAACTTTAAATATAAATTCCAACGAACTCTTTCAGGAAAACTAAATGACAAGAATCAAGTGTCAGTGTGTCACGAGAAGAATTCTTACCTAACTTTTTATACGAAATCCTCAATAATTTTCTAAAAAAATTCCCCAACAAAATACCATCACCCTTTTCACTAATTACACTATCAATCTTCGCAATGCCTCCACTGGACATATAGGTCCCAAATGTATATCTACAAAATAACATTCAAATTTCACTGAAATTTCCACCACAGTGATTTCCTAGCGAACAGTTCCACTGCCCATTGTGAGTTTCAATTTGAATTTCTCGTTTCCCATTGATAACCACATTCGAGATGAATCGTTTTGAAAGAACTATCGAGGAAATTGGCTATTCATATTCCCCGCCCGAAGTTAATGGAGAATAACCGATGCAGGAGGACGCGAGAGGAGGCGGCGTAGTTATTAAAGTTCCTAAACGAACGAAAACTTTCGGTGTCGCGCGTTTTAACCGCATCTGTCTCTTGGTATATCGAGCGGGAGCAGAAAGGCCGCGTGCACTCCCGCTCCAAAGGAGATTAACGCGGGCTTAATTGCTTCGATTGCGCCGTTAATCCGACTCACGAAAATCCGACGGCTTAATTACTGGCGGTTCGAGACCACGGAGCTAGCATACCGCGAGCCTAACCGAAAGCAAAACGGGATTGCAATTAACGGCCGCGTCTCTGGTACGTTTCTTGGCAGTAAGCTCCAACTTAAACACCTTAACTGAGTTATGCAGGTCGTGTTTAGAAGTGGATGATCGATCGGATTCACCAAATTTTGCTGCAATATATTCTTACACACATTAAATTAATTTACACATACGTGCATTTCAAATTTTCTTTTTACTACTACTGTATGCAATTCAACTTTCCAACTTTACGCTTTGCGATTAAGGTAATTGGGGCGAGGAATATATATATTTCTATCAAATCAACCAAATTTGTTTGTTATCTAAATCATATAGGTAGTATGAAACGAACACTACTAAATTAACAAAAACTGAATGTTAACCCATAAAAAACTCTCAGTTGTGTTTGCTCGGCATCTTCTCCCTAATTACCTTATACACTCTCAAAAAGAATCTGCAGTGAGTGGCCAAATTATTATACTCAAACAAAAAGATTTGAGATTTGGTAAGTTTAAGCAATGGAATAAAATAGATGCCTCGTTTTTAATGTTATAATATTATTTTTTAATACTAATATATGTATTTAAGACTATATTGTACAAGAAATACAATTACTCAATATTTAGTGACTCCGCCTTTAGCTTCTATGACTGCTTGGATTGGGCGTGGCATGTTTTCAATGCATTCTATAGCTACTCCCTGCAGTTTTTGAATATTCTGCCATACTCTGTTGATATTCTCTATTATTTCTGTCTTATTTGTAATAATTTCATCCCCGTCCTTTTAAAAACAAATGAGATTTATATATTGAAAACTTACTCGCAAGTTGCCAGATGTTGAAACTAATCAATAAATGAGAAAACAATAACATTCGTGTATTATTACTTTAATTACAGCCACGACTCTCACCGATTTTGATGAAAATGTTTTGAGCATAATAATTTGGCCACCCTCTGTAAATTACAGAAACTAAGTAACTATCTATAATCCAACTTAACGATACCAACGACTTCGCGCTCTGCTACTTAAAAAAATTACCATTCATTGATTCAGTAGAGAGTCGATGGAAATGTGAAAGAAAGCTCGCGAACGAAAAGCGTGTCAAGGAACAGTGAAAATGTATCGAGTATCGCGTCGGAGTTATTTATTCGCGCATCGTTACGTCGCGTCAAGTCGTCTCCGACAAGGATACTCTTCAGCGAGCTTTTCACCGTCGATGACATAAATCAAATTTATCCCGCGCTGGTTCGATACACCCTCTCGTCGCCCTTACCTTTCGCTTTTTTCCCCAGGTACGTACCCACCGCGCGTCGGTGTGCCCATCGCCAGAGTATCCCGCTAATTGGCTACGGCAATAACGGTTCGGTAAGTAAACGTTATTCCCAGTGATGCAATAATCCGTCGCCCGTTCCGCAAACACCGGGAAACAATGCTGCGCTTCTTACACGAGCTGCGATCAGAATTCCGCTGCGACGCAGCGCTCCGCAGTTGGACTTCTTGCGCGGGAATTGCTCGAAGCCGCGTAGTTTTTCAGGACGACACAAGCGATGCAGAGGAAACGATCGTTGAAAGCCATTCGCGACAGTATCGTAAATACGGTAGCAAGGAGAAGTTTGATAATTCCGTTTCCCAGCGAATCCGATACGTTCCCCTGCCACTAAAAAGGAAGCTTAAACTGTGATCGGTAACAAAAATACGATATTGAGTTGCTCGGAAAGTTCGTGGCGAAATTGGAGAAAAATTCGAGAGCAATGTTTTCCTGCGGAATTAGCATTTTGTTCAATAATTCATGCACCGCTTGTTTCCGTGACACGGGATGAAAGACCTGTCGGAAACGATACGAACTTTCCAAACAACTCCAATAGTTTCATTAAACAGAGTTATGTCTTCAGATTTAAATCTCACAATATGAAAGGGGGCTCTGACATTTCTGACAACCATGCAATTCGCAAGCTTCCACTCGTACCCGCGCGAAGGTACACCTTTCTAACGCAATTTCGACTACGCTCGCACAGTAGGTAAACAGATTTTTTTAGAAACACACGACGGCACGGGGGTAGGAACGATTTAAAAAGCCAGCGGCAGCCCCGCGGTTCGAACGCGAGAAAGCGTTGGCGTGACAATGGGTGGGGCTCGCGGGTGGCCGTAAATCTTATTTCGTGACAATTAACGGCTCGAGAGCGAAATAACTTGGGCAAACGTAATAAAATTCCACCTGCCATTGTTACGTAAGCGGTGCTTGCACCATGGCTATTCTAACTGCGCTGTTAACGGTCCCTTTAACGTTTACTCGGCTCACCGCCATCCCGAGAAGCCTCGGCGCCGTTATAAACTTATTTCCCCCGCGATAATCTGGCGTCGCGGCCTCCCCGCGAACGACAATCGGAAAGATTGCAACTGCTGCGCACCTCCAGTTGACTCAACGACTCGATCATTTAGTTGTAATTGCGCCGTACGTAATTGTCGCTTCACGCTGCCACAGACGTCGTCCCGGAGACGTCAGATAATAGCCGTTAATTATCATTAACACAGTCCCTCCCATAAATCATATCGCGCTGCAGTATCCACGTGACGCTAATCTGATCACGAACTTCTCCGTTGCGATCCGTGCCGCCGCTCGCGATGCAAAGCCACGCGGAAACGGCTTTATTTTCGACGATTTGTATTTCGACGGCGCGAAAGCAAGATTGATCGCGCACAGTTAAGGGGCACGGCGGGGGGAAAAACTGGAAAACACCGGCGCCGGATTCCCTTTAAATCCAATCAACAGCGTAATTGAATATTTACGATTATTTACGATTATACGTCGGGAACGTGCGTTGAATGCTTTGTTATCGCTGCTGTTGCGATAAATTCGAAGCTTTTCCGTTGGGATTTGCTGAATCGAAACGATATACGAGGTGTTTTGCGACTACGTATACTAAGGTTTATAATAGGGGACAAATTCTTAATGCATATAGAGACGCAAAACAATACTTCTTTAAATATTAATAATAATAAGTTGCGGAGATTAGTAATGGAGTGATTCCAAAAGTGTGATTTAAGAAGTGTTTTCTGAGGGGTCGCCACGGTTTTGGTTTTTTTTATATTATTTAATTAGAATTTTATTCTGAAATTCCCATTTTTTAAGTTTCTTTACCTTAGTTTGTGGGGGGAAGGGTCGCAGGTTATTTGAATATTATAAATGAGGATTGCGACTCAAAAAAGGTTGGGAAACACTGTAGTTGTTATCGATTTAGCAGGTGACTATTCGCCATGTTTTCAGGTTATTTAGTAATAAGCTGCTGTTTTATGAAACTTGTAGCTACAGTTCTAAACCACCAGGTTTCCTACGGTACAGTAGTGTTTTGCTAGGGAAACAAGGTTTCGCCGATGGTACAGGGAGGTAGCAAATAATGGGATTAGCAAGATACTTGGAAGGGAAAGGACAAGGGAAAAAGATGATAAGGATGACAAGGTTTAGACCGGGGAACGAGATGGAGTATAGGTACTGGGAAGGGGAAGAGAAAAAAAGTGTTGTGTATGTGAGAGGGATGAGGAAACGTGGGAGCATGTATTATTGGATAGAACATGTGGGGATTCGGAGGGACACAACAGCAATAGGGGAGAAAATAAGGGAAATTTTGGACCACAGTGGAACGGGGGAAGTTGGATGGAGGGGTTGGAAAGGAGGAGGGAGGAGGGAAGGGAGGGGATAAGGGACGATGGAGAACAAGTTGCATTAAAATAGAAATAGGAATAAGAACAGACGAAGAGAGGATGGTAGAAAGATTTAGATATAAAGTGGGGTAGTAAATAGAAAGTAGAGGGTAGCAAATAAAATAGATTAAAAGTATAGCAATAAGAAGTGCACATATGGTAGAGTAGGGTGGCCCTTATTTACACGTGTCGAATTTTGTTTTATATTTCTTTGCTCTCACCCCCTGGAACGGTGCTATTTGGTTAAAAAATGGTCCCTGAAACAGTTGATTGCAATGGGACAACTGGGAAGGGTGCCGACCAGCCCTTAAAGTTTAGAATTCATCAATAGTTTGGATTTAAAGAATTCCTCAAAAATGGTAAGCCCTATCGAAATTTTGTTCAAATAATATTAAAAGAGCATTCAATTTTCTACAATTACTGTATATACAATTTTTTCGTGCTTCCAACCATTTTTTATATAATCGCATTTGAATATAGAGAGGTCCCCACTACGCGCGTACAGACAATACGTCACGCCGTATAAGTGGGACGCGCGAAGTGCCGACCTCTCTATATTCAAACGCTATTATCAAAAAAATGGTTGGAAGCGCGAAAAATTTATATATACAGTAACTGTAGAAAATTGAATACTCTTTTAATATTATTTTAACAAAATTTCAATAGCGCTTACCATTTTTGAGAAATTCTTCAAATTCAAACCAATGATGAATTCTAAACTTTAAGTCCTGGTCGGCCCCCTTTCCTGTTGTACGATTACAATGATCTTTTTCACAGACTATTTTTTAAGAAATGGAACCATATTAGAGTGTGAGAGTAAAAGAAATCGCAGTCTGAAAATAAGGGCCACCCTAATAGTAGAAGGAGAGAGAGAGAGAGAGAGAGAGAGAGAGAGGGAGAGAGAGAGAGAGAAGATTAAAATCCATAAGTAACAATAAAGATGTTTATATATACTAGTATTCTGCTACTATCTTGATAGTAGATTAGAATCACGAAACTTCACTAGCATTTGAAAGTAGTTCAGCCATACGTCTTATCCAAGGGCTCGCGAAAGCGACGTCAGTAGTACTAGTCAACGCATCCTCGTACGTAGCCGCTCTGTCGGCGTCACTGCTCGATAAAAAAGAAACTTCGCGTGCCAACGATTACACGCTACCGAAGATCGTCGTGAGTTAAGACGAAATTGCAGTACAAATATATTTATGTTCCCTATATAACAGGTACACGCGAAACCCACGAGTTCGTGTCCGTTGCTTCCTCTACAATAACCGCGGCGTATAACTATATTTTAGCCGCCATGTTCCCAGGAAAATTCGCCCAGGAACTGAGAGGCATCCTGTAAATTAATTAGATGAATTACAGGTGCTCGTTTATACAAATTAATTTCACCCGAATTCCCGTGACAAAATTGAATAATTTCAATTTCCATCGCCTCCCCGTTCCGCTGTTTTTCATTCCCTGCTCTCTATTAGTTCGTTATCCGACTAACGTTAATTTTTGCGCCTCTAAGCCCACCGTACTTTATTTAGCCGCATAAACCGCACCGCGTTCGGTTCTGCGGGTCTCCGCGCGCGGCATGCTTTCTCTAGCGCGCGCTGGGGAGGATAGGACGCGTCAGGTAATGATAGTTAATTATCATTAACGCGCGGCATAATGCACGCGCGACTATGATCCCATTACGGCCACACTTCGCCGGCGAATGCGTTTTCATGCAGCTCCGCCCGACATGCGATATCCGGCGATACCGTCGAACCGCGAGCCCTGTTTCACCGGTCTGCGCATGCAACTGATATTAAGCGATGTGAATGGAGCCGTGATTGGAATATTTAAATGAATACACACCTGGCCGTTCGAAAGCTTGCCTCCCTCCCTAAAATCTAACCATTTACGAAATCCTGCCTGTAATTACCCCCCCGGAGCATTCGAAACTTAATGTTCCAAATTAACCATCTGTCGCGACGAAATCCACGAACACTTTGTTCGCCCTTTAAAATTTAAAAATTCTCGCCACTTTATTGCAGTAATGCCTGTAGTCTGTGAATTCGATGGGAGCAGAGGGTATCTTAATTGGATGTGCCCTATCCAACCCCTCCACCTGGAATTATTCAAAGCCATATCAAAATTCAAACTACCACCCTCAACCACCCACCCCCCCGATCTTCGTGCCTCATTGCCTTCGCGGCTCCGTTATACTTCATCCACCCACTCGGCCCCAACGTGTCGTCGAACGTAACAAGAGAAGTTTTCTCCTCGACGACCCGCGAGGAATGTTCGAACGAGTTCCGTTCACGGCTATCAAAACCGACATACGAGATCGTCGGAGTAATCGTCCAAGAGTGGGAATCGAGCCACCTCTCTGGTATCGTTCACGGTGATTCCGTCGAGCTCCGAGTAATTCCATTGAGTTTCTGATTACCGTCGGACACTGTCGGAGGGAACGGGGGCCAGGGATCTGCTGGGATTGCTAGCCGTCCCCGCACAGCTCCCAGGACCGTACCCGGCCCTGTCCGAGGGCGTAGCACGTACTCTCGCGTGTGGATGCATGCGTGCGTATTTCGCTCTCTTCTATTACTCGCCGTCTGCTTCGAAAATACGATTCGGTAGTCTCTGGGGGTGGAGGCGAAACGACGATAGGAATTGCCCAAGGAACAGACCGTAGCGTCAGCCGAGGGAGGGGGAGATAAAATAGAATCGCTACGAAATTGTCTCGGATGTCATTCCAGGCATTCATTCGCCCGGCGTACGACTCGCCGGCAGGGCGGAGGCTCTTCTCCCCCGTTTATGGGGATGAGACTTCTGGCCAGATGGATTGGATATTTCGGCAAAGGAGAAACGCGGATGTTGCTTACTTCCGTGATCGATATATTGGGCGGTTCCGGGAAGCGATTCCCACGACCGGTTGCCATTAAATATGAAGAATCGTTGCTTCTCCCCTTCTTCACACTGCCAGGCGAAACTTAGGGCGGTGAAAAAACGAGGCTTCGAGTCTGCAACCTTTAGTTCTCCGCGTCGCAAAAGACTACGAATTTATTATATTTTTCTGTGTGAAGGGTGTGTTCGCGGGGGCGGTGCACCGCCGCGGTGGTTGAAAGCAGAGTCTGGCATTAATTAAATAAAGAATTATTTAAATAACGAATGAAACACAAGTTACTTTAACTTTAGGTTGTTTGATGAATAATGGTAGCTTTTTTTAAGCTTTATTCGTTGTTCGAAATTTATTTACATAAAATGGTAGCTGTATTCTGTAATACAATTCTTTCTGCGGAATTGTTCCACTTTCAGATGTAGAATTTGTGAATTAAGCGCGAAATCTTGTAATATTTCGCTTTCCTTAACGATCGAACAGCGAAAGCTAGAGATATTGTTTGTTTACAGGCATGTTTCGGGGGTTAAGCGTAATTTATTACGTATTTACTAGCTGACCCTTCCCTAGTAACGAAACCCTGTGTCCTGCTTTCGCGCGTACACAGGCGGGGTTTGAATACGCGCGACGGATAAAAGCAGTGACACGTAGCAAGAGAAATGTACCTTTGAAAAATGATACAAGGGGCTGGATCCTCGCAACGAGAGTTTCTCTATGGGGCTTTAATAAATCATCCCCTGCATTTCTTCTGAAAGATCCTTTGGAGCCGTGTTAAAAACAAAATTCGATACAGGGAAACGTCCGAGAATGGGAGTGCGCCGAAGAAATGCAATTTGTGTTATCGATTTGGCGAAAATATCGCATGTAGCCAGTCTACGCTGGGTCTAATAATTTGCTGAAGGGTTCTCTGCTCAAAATTCAAGCTCAACACTGCCATTTTGAGAACGAGATCTCTTTAAATAATTAGTGACAGAAGTAGATAATTAAAAGTGAATAAAAATAGTACACTTAAACTATTATGATAACTCAATTATAATAAAATTCCTTTTTACACGTAGATACACATATCGAAACCCTCAAAATAGCGAAACTTTGAGCTCTTTGAGCTTTCCAATATAACACCTTACCAGTTTAAAACGTTATCACTAAAATTCGAGTTAAATCGTTGATCCGCACTTCGTGCACACTTCGTGGGAAAGAAAGTTGAAACATATTCTCTCGGAACTTTACGTTTCCCGAGGTGCAACCGTGTAGCGTATGAAGGAAAATTCAAGGATAGTCACAATTTATTTCCGCGAGCGCGCCTTCATTTACGAAGGGGGGGGGGGGGGGGGAAACAATTGGGCGAAGATTAGAATTTCTAAAACTGGTAAACAGGATTTAACGCGGGGGCAAATGTTGCCTGTGTTTCATCCCCCTGCCGCTGTGTACAGCGGGCCGCAATTTTCCGTTTGCTTCTCTCTAACGAAGAATAATGGAATTTGCTCCGGAGGATGCTGCGGCATTGTCGGCTGAAAATCCAGCCCCTTCTACGACGTGTCGATGTGGGCTGTCGCCGTGCGCGCACCGCGATCGCGCCGCGTATATCGCCGGAATAGAAATTATAACGGGAATAGGCACGCGCGAATAATCACGAATCCACGGGGAAAAGCATTCTCGTTTTAGCTGGCGCGAAAATCCGGGCGAGTAATTTTTTGTTATTCAGCGACGTTCATCTAATTCTGTGTCTCCTAAATGTGGGTGGTAAGTTCCTTTTTAGCGAGTTGACTGCCGCGCGGTTGCTCCATGCTTCCTGTTCACTCACGTTCGCCTAAATGTGTATAAGACGTGAGAATATTTCGTAGTTTCTCGATGCAATTAATGTTCTACTAATATTCTATTCTAATACTTCAATACTAATAACTTCTTCCATGGAAAAGATGAAAATTGTTAGGCTAGGGTGCATGAAATTTATTATATTTAATTCATTTTATTTTAATTTTTCTTGGTACTTTGGTGAACGATTATTTCACACGTTCCTTGCATATTATTAAATATTAGATTGTTACTTTTATAATATTTTCGTCTCCTCGTTTTTTATACCCACATCACGCATCCTAGAGTTAATTCGAAGAAGTTCATGCGAATTTCAGGTAGCTATTCACCGCAAATATTTATTATTTGCTTTTGTCGTACAGAAGGCAATACGAATGTGTACCTACTATTCCGTTGGGTGTAGTGAAATATTCTTGGAATTGGAATGCTCCGGAGTTCGAGAAGAACGAGCAATAAGTCGTTATCCTTGTTTTGTGGCACTCCTATACATAGTAAGCGCAGCTTTCCCGCCACGAGCGGAATATCAAGTTCGTTCTCGCGGCTCATTTCTCGTAACGAAAGCATCCGGCAGAAGTTTAATTAACCTGAACTTCGCCACTTATTTTGGAGACGAAAGTTCTTCCTTCTTTTATGTACACGGGAACGAAGTAAAATTCGTTATTTTAGAATCGCATACCGCTCGAGGATTTCACTTTATGAAACAATTTTGTTTTCAGGAAAACGCACCGCTTGAAACGTTTAAGGGGCCGCGTGCCTGGCAGATACGAGACGATGAAGCAAAATTTAAAAACGAATAAGAATATCTTGCATTAATTTCTGTTTAGAAATATTGAATATCTGACTCAACAGTGAGATGATTATTTATTGATAAATTTCCATTGAAATTCAACTGTTTTCAGTGTCCACACTGAATGCCACTTACTACATAATCATTAGCATCAGAATTTTAATTTCTCAAATGATTCATTGTTGGCTAAATAGGACCAGCTTGGTTAGCTACACTCCCCATTATACATATTATCAATATCTATATTCAATACTGAATCATCCCACGTGAGTATGCAGATAAGAGGATTGGTAATGGGCTATAATCCAATTACTCCCCTATGACTAATCGTAATAGAGGGTTGTTAACTCATGTTCACGACGAGATTAGAATTATTGGTGTTGTTTGCCTGCCATTGGCCAACAAATTTGAGGTGCCTATATCTAATAACGGATGTGTCTATCCTTGATCGTCTCATTGTCATTCGCTGTTCCACGGATTATCGTTATTATAATATCATTATAACTCGCCAAATATTCCAAGACAATTAACAACCTTCGCAGCCGTTAACGTCGAATTACTGTTCAAACGTCTGGCTGACCCTTAAGAATGCAACACTTCACCTCTCCACTTTCAGAAAGTAACGAGAATTAGCGCTCTAATCGGTTTTCAAGTAACTGAAAGCCACCAGCCGCCTGTTAGCTGGAAGCCTTTCACAGAAATACTCGATTCAATTTCACAGATTGCGAAGTTCCGCGGCTCGCGAGTGCTTCATACTTATTACGGCGTTAATGTTAACTCTGGTTCCCTTTGTGGCGAGCCAGCAGCCGTGAAATAATCCTCACTCTTCCTTTCGGACACTTATTCGTCCATTACCTTGAATTGCTCCTGAATTTCTTGGCAAGTCACAATACTCTTGTAATTGGAAGATGGCTTGCGATAATTTCGCCAACGGTGGGAGATACAACAACCGGATGGGCCGAGTCATTCCCTATCTACTTAGGCAAACGTTGCCTCGTTGCGTAATTAATGACGTAGAGTTCGGCCGGCTGGGAATCATTTTTGGTACCGCTGTGCCCAAGGAGCATCGTGATATTATCGCGGAAGCTAGCGTACGAAATTAATTGACGTTCTATTACCGCGCAACCGTGCTGCTGGCAATGAATTGCTGATTGATAGTGACAGCATGATCTGCGATGAAGGATCTTGGAATAACGTTAGAACATAATGGACTTGGACCGCCATTATCCGGCCGCATTAACGTCCGAGAAGACAATATGCATGTTGCGCAGTATATTACTCGATTCAAGTCCAATTACCATTCGAATTTAACCAAGCTGAATACGGAAGAGGGCACTATCTTCCTCTATTAATTTTCAATGTGAAAATCAGTGAAAGAACGTGTGGTTTAAGAGCTTTTAATTGCACAAAATATATTAGGAAGGGAGAAGCTAGATTTTCTGCTCTTTATAGGTGTCAAGATTGATTGCTGAAAATTCCAGTGGGCTCAGTTTTAATTTTTAAAATATTTGCGATTTAGGTTACTGGGATCAAGCCGAGAGCAACCAGATTCGTCCTGGCTATTTTTCTCTAAATTTGAGCAAGGATTAGAGTGCAAATGTTAGTGCGCTCCACTTTCTAAACGCTCATGAACCAATTAGTGAGCGTTTTGCCGAAATAATCTTGAGAATTTAGCTGAGCTAAGAAAGTGGGAAGCAGCTGTTTGCCCCAGTTCCGAGATGTGCACGAGAGTGGTGGCGAATATTTCATACAGCTTCTTCCAATGCATCGTTCGTTTTCTAAAAGTAGAAATCGTATGGAATCGCCTTTCTACAATTTGAATATCGATTTTCTTATTCTTTTTTTTTTGTCGAATTTTAGATTTTACCAAGAGCCAAGGAAATGGAAAACAAGTGGTCGTCCTAGTTTCGAAATATCGACGAGTGTGTTGCTGAATATTTCATAAAGTCCTTTTTCTCTCCATCGACTACTTTAAGGAAGTGGAACTTTCTTTTTGTATCTTGGAAAGTCGATTCTGGGACTTTCTTATACTAAATGATCGTGCATCGATTGCGTAGTAATGGTATTAATATTATATAAATTGTGCATTAGTCATTTCAACGTTGAAAAAATATTTAAGGAGTTATAATTCATTATTACACTCACTTCATTCCACTAAGTCACAATTAATGTGTGATTAAATAATGGTATACACGTAACATCAAGTGGAAAGCTGCGGAATTGTCAAAAGAATGAGACTCACCCATTTTATGATATTTTAGAGAGGACAATATCGAATTTGCTGTGTCCATATTGACTTCAAACATTTGTCAGACTATATTTATTCATGTACGCTCAAAGTGTCTTATTTAAACGGTCATCTCGACGAATCAATTTCGATGATTTGAATTTGATTTAATTCCAATTTAACGATTGAAGTGCATAGTAACTGAATAACAGTCCGCAAATTCCAATTTAGCATTTAAATTCAAACGAATTATATTTAAAAAAACACTTATAAAAATTTCAACGTAGTATAATAAGATGGATTATTATAATAATTTTTGGTTAGATGATCAAAGCATGATGCTAAGTTATCGCAGCAGATAACTATGTCGATAATTCATTTAAATTTTAACTGCATCCACTATTAAAAAGTTTAACTAAAACGTGAAAGTATACGGCGATATATTTATGTTGACTCCACCAAATCGGTAAAGTTACAGAGTTTCAAAAATGATAAGCTTATGAAGTACTATCATTGGACATGTTCACTGAAACTCAATTATTTTTCCTTTCAACGTCTCGCGAACGATTAAATTTCTGGTGAAAATTTTTTATTACGTGAATTTCAGAATTTCTAGGAATGAACGAGAAATTTTCTCTATCGAGTTACCTTAATTTTTCATATTTGAAAAGCAGAGTGGTGATATTATTGGCAAACAGTAAAATATCCCGACATTCCTATAACCAATAACAAATTGAAAAATAGAAATCTTGTGCAATCGCCACATAACAGTAACAGTATACATAAATACAGAACATAATTTCACAAATATGGATCTGATAATTCCTATGATTCTAGAGGTATTAGTCTGGCGCATGTAAAAGTATGAAATTGCCGTTTCGCGTAAATAAATTTGAATGAAAATATTTTTATACCCTTTAACTATTTTATTAATTTCCCTTCTCTGAGTTTCTGTGAAATTTCTCGCGTCGTACGCCAGCGTTAGCAATTGTCATTCTATCCCCGTTTCATATGCACCAACTGAATATCGTAGAAACTCCGCAAGGATCGGGTGGACGTATTGACAGTGCAGTTCAAGCTCGCAGCCTCTGCACCCCACGTCCCTAGACAGAAATCCCAGGACCATTTTCCAAGTCCCGGGAAAATTGAGCTCCAACTTAAAAATGTTTGCATAAAGTTGAACGAGTGGTAATTTGTGTTTCCAGAAAACTTCCCGCACACTCTTCGTAAGAACAGTTTTCAAACTGAAAGTACCAGTCTGTACCTAGTAAATAAAATTTCCTTAAACCGGATCCGTACGCTAAGAAGAAGAAAAGCGCAAGTGTGAGGAGCAGGTCAAGGAATCCGATTACAAAATGTTCGCCATAATTAATCCCCCAGACTGTCGAAGCAGGGAAGCAATATGCCAAATTCGACAGAACGATTACACGAACCGTCGTGTCTCCTTTCCACGAGTGCCACAGTGCTCCAAAGATCTCGATACATCTCGAGGGCCATTCGAGTTTGAACAGAGCTCGAAGCACTCGTGACCCTCCCTCTGTATCGGGACGATTCTTTCAGGGAAACAGCGAAGGGAGGGAAGGGGTGCACGCGGAGGAGCTTGTATCGATCTCTCGCGTGTTGCTCCTCCTCGAGGAGGGAGGTTAATTCAACGAGGCGCAGAAGCCTAAAAGAGCCAGCGGTCGCTTCCATTCATTTATTTTCCCGGAGACAAATATATTCCCAGCACGAGAAACTTACTTGATATTTTTGAGAGCTCCAATCCGAAGCGTGAAGTTCCTTAAAACCATACTCCTTCGTCGTTTCTTATTTATTGCTACGTGGATCACTAAAAACAGAAGATACAAAATACAAAAAAGTGTCAAGAATAAAGTTTTAAGAATAATTCTTCATTGTCAGAAAGAGTGGGTTTAGATTTTAATCGATTCTAAAATCAACCCCATTTTTCTGAATGGAATTGCTTTTAGACTTGTGTCCATTACTAGTCGACGTGCCAATTTAAAATTCATCAGGACATCCACCTTCATGCAACCTTAACACTTCCATCAACCAATTCCTGCTGATATTCAATCCGCCTCGTCGATTTCCTCCGGCACCCCCAATTCTCGACAAGTTGTCCACGACGTGGGGCCATTTATAGGTTAAACGCGAATCACCCTCTACATTCCCTGGCACGTTGAAATATTTGTCAGTATTTTACTATCCCCTTGCGTCCCCTCGCGCCTGAAGAGGCGTGGGACGGGAAGCCTTCGGTTCGGTTAGCCCTCCGAGGCTCAAAGAGTTTCGCAATTTACTCAGAACGACGCTTGCCCGGTTATTTATTTATTGTCTCTTAAAACATTCGCCCCCGGGGGTTACGTAAACTTTCGACACGTTGAATGGGAGCTACGATATCGCCGGTTCGTACATTTACAGGCGCGGATAAAGGCTGTAATTAGGGCGCAGGAGAAACAAGGTTTAAATGTGGCCGATCCCCGTTTTCTTTGACGATCGGGACCGTGGAACGTGGCAGTTTATTCGCCGGCGAAACGCAATCGGCGCGAAGTTTCGCATTCGTCGCCCCGTTTCGTGGCGACCATTGAAATTTCATTACGATTCACGCTCGAACGTTCGCGGAACCGCGCGAACCGTGAACAGTGTTTGGAGTACGGCTCGCGCAGCCGCGTGGCTGGTAAACATGAATAAACGGTTCAGGAAATACTAGTTACTCGCCGGTGATCCGTTCGGACATTCCTCATCGGCTATATGCACGTTTAAGTAGCAAGGTGTGTTCGGTAACTCGGACATTTAAAACAGTTTGAAACTCTGCAGAAATGATAAATGCTAATAACGTAATTATTTTCTGTTTCGGTAATGGAACGTTACAGAAATAACAACCCTTTAAAGAAATTGGCGTGAATAGCGGGGAACTGTAAAAGATATCGTAACAAGTTCAATTCAAAGTTTTATGGATTTTGATGCCCTGCAATGTCGTGATAATGGATTTTCGAAAAAGTATGGTGGAGATAAAATTCGAAGCAATTAATTGTGCTCGAAAATTCGTTATTACCATATTCTAGGATATCAATATCAAAAACCATGAAACTTTGTATTAAACTATTTTTCGGGTTTTTTTAGAGTTTCGCAGATAAACACGATAATACGAAAATTCAAAATTTCTTTCTGAGTGTGCTTTCACCCCTAGAACCGTTTCATTGTCAAAACAAAAAAAATGGTTACGTTATTAGTATCGCTTGGATTACATTCCTTCCATTTTTTTTTAATTTTCGAACTACCGAACATCTTTTGTAAGAAATTTTTTGGATATAGTTCGGTTTAGAAATTTGACTTTCATATATTCGTATGCAAGGAATTCGTAGGAATTTCAAGAAGATTAGTTTAAAGAAGGAGGACTCAGATAATTTTCTTTGAAAAGGAGACATAATTGTAATTTGTAGAGAAATCATTCCTAGTGCAGGAAAGACAAGGTCGTTGGAAGTTAAACCACACGATAGCAATTAACTTGTTCCTCCCTGGTCCCTCTATTTTCAAGCACAGATTAAATATAACCCCTTTCAGTTGCGTGACTCCAATTGCACGTGAGTAAAACAACGATGCTTCCTTCATCTTACTTTCTTCCTATAAACTACGGGGGTCGACTTGAAGAATCCATTGCATTCAAAACAGTACATTCTATAATTCTGTTATCAAGAGCAATCAGTTTCAAAATCTTGAAAAACCTTCGACCTAACAAGGTTTCATTCAATCCAAGTTATGCAACCCTTAAAATCGTCGAAACTTTCCTTCCACCCAACTTTCCCTCGAGATAACGATACTGTACAGTGTACGTGAACTAATTACTGCAGTAATTTCGATTACATAACGTTACCAGGCAGAAAACACAAATTACTTTCCATCGAATAAAAAAGACCCCTCCCAATTCGCGATTTCAAAATCTAGAACATAATTATTGGAACTGTTACACCAGGTATGCACGTATTTAGTTTTACCAACGAGTAGGTACTGCTGACAACGAGAGTCTTTTGATTTCTTCGTGGATTCCTTCTTCTTGACGAACGATTTATATAATTGTTAGAGTAAATGACCCAATTACTGACACATTAAGCGTTGACGCTGACATTATCTTATAGTTTTGTACTTATAGACTAAAAGTATATGCTTCTCTTGTTATTTATTATTGTTTAATATGTTTACTTGATGAAAAAAATTTGGTGGATCTTAAAACTTCGATTTTTATGTATAAATTCATAAATTTCAGAAATATATTACGGGATCTATTACTGACACCCTTCAAATGTATTTGACTGAATTACTGACACCCCAATTACTGCCAGCTAACTTAATACTGTTTATCTGTCATTTTAAGGTTGCGTCGTGTCATATACATGAGCAACTACTGCTATGACAGTAA
Source organism: Andrena marginata (assembly GCA_963932335.1). Classification (NCBI taxonomy): domain Eukaryota; kingdom Metazoa; phylum Arthropoda; class Insecta; order Hymenoptera; family Andrenidae; genus Andrena; species Andrena marginata. The sequence continues at coordinate 47,517,346 of OZ010659.1, read as the reverse complement.
CACCAAATAGCTGAAATATTACAAATACAGCATTTTCTTTGATGCCTTGTTTTCTCTTTCGCTAGTAAGAAAGTCATCATTTCCATTCTCCTAAATTTTTTATCATTTCATTCAAATTAACGAAGAAAAAATTAAGTATTTTTTTTGTATCGTATAAATAACAGTTTGAATAGTATGCTAAATTTTTTTAATGCATCATTTCATAAGATTTATTCGTTATTTTACGTAAAATAGCTTAGGGTGACAGTAATTGGGTAGGTGGCAGTAATTGGCCCTTTACCCTATACCTGCAATTCAAGTTTTATTTATTTAATATAAGAAACTTTCTAACCATAAAAACAGCGCGTGATGGTTTTCATTTTCTCTAATGACCCAACAATAATAAATCACTGATACAGTCCTCACAAGCGAGAACGTCAGGATCTTCCGAATTCCTGTGGCATCAAAATTCCCTGGCGAATGCTCGAGGAGTATTTTGGGATATGTCGTCAGGGCCAGCACGAACGGGATCCTCGACACGGAAACGACCTGTTGTGCAATGATAACCAGTAGCTGGCGGCTAGTATCTTGTTGGACGGCAATATTTAGGGTGTTCCGTGGCTGCTCTTTAGCCACTTTACAACTCAATTCCGCCGCGAAGCTGCGGACTGATGGGGCGTATCAGACACGCGTATCCTTTTTACTGCCAACCCCCGTTGTCGGTCGCATTACGGCCGCCATAAAAGATTCTCGGTGGATAGAGCATAATGCTACTAACGCCGTGGAACATTGCGGAAGCCGGCTACACCAACCCCCGTCCTCGTATTCCACGTTCGACGGGGCGTGCTTATAAATATTTCCAACACGGCAACGTCCGCGAATCTTTTATAGACAAATTGCCTGAACAAGACCACGTGACTGCGTTGCACTTTCGCCAGCTGCATCCAACTTTTTAGAGATATCCGTGGACACGAGTTTCTGCTTTAAGATTTGTAGGTTTCTGTGATGGAGTCGCGAGTGGTTCTAACTGATCTTTAAAGATGGTGGAAGCATATCGTAGGAGAGGGATGTTATTGAAAGCTGGAAGCAAGTTAGTTCGTGGTTTATGAAATTTTGTGTAAGTAAAACTAGACAGTTGAAGATCTGTTCGAGTAGCAAATTTCTTTAGTTTCTTCAATTTGATTTCAGTTTCGAGAGCTTTCAGTTATCGAGGTGTAGCAAAATTGTTTACACCGTGTTTAAAAAGTGGTAAAGCTCCAAGTAGTCGGTCTTCAGCTTGCAAACTGTCTCAAGTGAAATTACTCTAGGATAAAAATTTCCGTTCAATTTGGAATTCACCATTTTGCAAAACGATGATCGAATGTTAACCTAAGAAAATATCACATAGTCCCCGCAATAATCCTGTTAATTTTCCTTGTGTCTTTCGCAAGACTGAGTTTCTTTCTGAGAAATGTGCTTCCATAAAAAAAATTCAAGAAAGATATTTACACCTCGGTATTCTCAGTTCCGTTGACCCGATTGTGAGTAAGATTTGCTGATCCAGATCTGAGCAAGTCGGAGCCACCGCGAATGGCCCCCTGTTACTTCGGCACCGTTGGTCAAACGAGCAAGTCGAACATGAATTTCCGTTTGGCTCAAAGCTCGAGAGCGCGTTATAATAATTCATCGCCTAGATGCAACGCGATAAAACCGACCAGGCTGCTTTCCGCCTGCAATAAATAACGGTGCCGTTGCAACATTAATGAAAAACTTGGCCGCGCGGTCCCGTATAATTATGCCCGGTTCCGTTGCAGCTTCCGGTCGTCCATTCCCCGGGAAACTTCCGCGTGCTACGCTCAATTTCTACGCGAGCCTCTCCGCGTCCTCGGAGCCAGACGCCTTCATCGTTAGAAACTTCGCGGAACATCAATATCGAAACTTGCCACGGAATTTCGTGCAGCTTCAATTCCATTCCTAAACTTTTAATTAAACAATCCGCGTAATGCTTCCATTGGCCATTCTTGAAACAAAACTCCAGCCGGATGTTTCTTTAAGTTTTAAGTGATCCTCGCTCCTCATCCTTTCCCCGCGTTCCCCACATTTTTCAGCGTTTTTCCATGCTCCACCCCTATCTGCTCGTTTTCGAAATTGGACGAATCGATGAATAAGCACGCCTAGTTGCGTCACGAGGGACATTCGAGGAACGCGTTTTAAGGACCTTGACAGGGGAGTTGAATATTCATCAGGTTTCGAAGAGCTGTCGGGACGCGTGTGTTTCAATCAAATATGTGCATAGTTGCAACGGGCGAAATTAGATTCGATCCTGTGAAATGCCACGCCACCGTTCCCTCCATTCCCCGACGTGTCACACTGAAAGCTTAATTAAGATATTAGTTGTACGGCTAATCATAGAGACGCGGCTGAATGTCGACGTACTTTTGAAAAATTTATTACTCCGAGACCGATGCGGTGGCGATTTGATAAATTTAAAGGTGCCATTTATCTGGAATTCTGTTGTAATTGAAACACTTCCGGTGTCCGGAACGACCCATTTCGGATTGTAAAATAGATATATTTGAAAGAGTTATGCACATTTGAAAGGAACTGACAAATTATTCGAACTCTTCGTGTTGGGAATCTGTAGCTAGACGTGTCGAAAACATATTTTCAAAGTTATATGATTTATTCAGATGAAAGGTAGATTAAATAAGCATATTTTCTTCTCCCTTCAACCTGAATTTATGTAAAAGGTTTTAAAGTGTCTCTCGAAATAACGTCACGCTCCAAGGTGCTGGGTCTCCGGGAAATTACCCTACTCCCCCTCCGTGCCTTTTATCAAATGCGATGCATTTTTAATATCCATGAAAGCACGTTACATCGAAACGGTTTCCCGATCGTGTACAGTCAAGTTGAAACAGGTCTGTGGAGGGGAGCGGCGAGTATTCTTTTGAAATATTTAATAAGGTGGGAAAGGAGAGCGTGGAGCAATAACAAACATGTTCCGAGCTTTTTGAGGCGAAGGTGGATGTATCAAAGAAGGGAATGGCTACGTTTCACGAGGTACGTGACTTTTCCACGTTTCCCGCGATATTGATTTTATTCTCGCGGAGGGTTTATCTCATTTTTAGCATGTCCGAGTGATATGAAATATTACCTCGTACGAGCATATCTATCACCCTGTATTCCTGAATTTCACTCGATTCGATTTAATATATTAATGAAATCCCCCTTTAATAACACCAGTTACCGTACAAATGTATACGGTACAATAAAATTTGTGCTATAATAAAGCAAAAATATATGCCACAATGATGGGTGGCGATAAAATTAGAAGTGAAAAGCTATGTAACATTACACGAGTATCTCAAAATAAATTTAGATCTGGCCTAGATTTTCGTCTTTCGTCTCTCGGTAAGACACCTCTAGCTCTCCATTTTCACGTCACTTTTCACTACTCCTCTCTGATCGTCTCTATTTTACACAAAGACAGCTTGAGAACTCGCGCGACTACCAGGAACTCCAGGCGAAATATTCCCCGTACGTTCGGGCTGGGTCTCGTTTTAACGGCCGTCAAGAAATCCTGGTGTCGAATCAGGCAAGGAAAAGGCACCGTCTTCCGCCACGGCACATAGAGAGCTCGAGCGTGTTACGTGAAATGAAAATGGACATCCAGCAACGCCGGTTATAATCTTCGCCTTCGCTGGCTCGCTCGTAAATCCTTGAACCTGCAGCGTCCTCTTCGAGAGGCGATAAAAAAGTGACGGTCAGATATCGTCGCCAATGAAACTCGTGCTCGTCATTCGAAACGCTGTAAGATCGTGGAAACGTAGCGCGTGACACTCTACCCAGTATTCCCCGCGTACTTAGGACGATGGCTTTCAGCTTGCAATCACTCTGGGGAGGATTCACTTTGTTTAAACTCACCCCCGATCAACGGGGTAGCTTGTAGAAAATCTGTCATGAGCACCTTCCTCCCTGCGTGTTACAAGGATCCCTTTCCAACCCCCGATGGTCTACTATCGATCACATTACCAATTTATTCTATCGATACCCCGAGTCACTGGATTTAAATACCCGATTAAGAGATCAGTAATAATCAAACACAAATCATCGAATAGTAACACTTGCACTCACTTTCCAGCGTGACCTGCGGAAGAGCAAAGTGGTTCTCGACGTTCACAATATTACGCCTCGTTAACACCTTAACCGACGTTGGCGTGTTCTCGCACGCGAGGGGTTTGCGCCCCGTGCCCGACTTTGCCGGGTTTTTCACGTCGATATTTCCTGAGGGACGTCGAGAGCACTGGAAACACGAAGATCTACGAATACATATCAGTTCGGCGACGTTCAGCGCAGTCAGTGTCACTGGGCTCTTTGTTTCAGTGTCAGTAACTGGCAAGTGCGAACTGCTCCATTGCAAAACAGAGGAACGATACTTTTTAGCACTGGCACTGACGCCACTGAAGAGTCACAAAAGCGGCCTATCGTCTTTATTCCTCATCCCCCCCTGAACAATGCAAGAAACCTACAATTTCCTACGTAGACCGTGCATATTTCAAACCTTTACACCCCCCGCCTGAGAAGAGCAAGCAATGCCACTTTCCTAGGCAGAAAGTGGAGGCGGGCCGGATGTTGGATCGACTCACGGTGACCCAAGAGAGAAGAGGGAGAGAGTTAATAATTATCCAGCCAAGGGAGGACGGTGTGGGGGCGCGAGTGTTCGCGTGTGGTCGATACGCGTGAAAACGGCGTCGCGTCACGCGACGATGCGTTCACGGGAGCCGCGCGTAGAGCCCCGTTCTTCAGCGTCGACTCGCGGGAGACGTGTCGCACGCAGGGCGGAGCGGCGTGCCCTCGGCTATTAAATATTTCAGCAGACGGCGCAAGGACGGCCGCCCCGTTACAAGGCATTCCCTGGCAACGCAAATTGCGCCCCACGGGTGTCGTCAGGGGCGCAAAATTGGAGAGCACCGGCGAAGATTGCTCTTCGTCTACCGCTGGACGCGTTTAGCGGAGTCAACTGTAATTTGCGCCCGGCTTATTATTATCCTAAGAAGAAAACGGCGGCCGCGTAGAAGCAATTAGTGGTTTCATTAGGTCGGTCGTCGGCCGCCATCTCCCCCCCCCCCCCCTGGCGAGTGGCACCGCGCGAAACGATTGCCTCCGAGATTGCACGGATAAAGGATACCAGTGTTAAGGATAGCTGGGATTGGGTTTACGACGGGGGCTTCAGATCGCCGCTGTTTCGTCAAGATCCTGGGGGTTTCTGTGAATCTTTCCTTCTGCGGGCTTGATTCCCTCGTTCAGTGGCCGGGGAAGTGGGGAATTTTAGGTAGGCGTTGGAGGATTTAGGGGCTTCTGGGTTTGGTGAATTAATTAGCAGCGTATTTTGGGGCTTGAAGCGGCAGCTACTGGAACGTTTAATTTTAGCGCAACACATGTCAGCTCCGTGACGGCTGGGAGCCGTCAGTGCGAGTGGTAGAAAATATCGCATCCCTTTTTTGGACTGGAGCAATTCACACATGTCAGTTACCGACACTTTGACAAAGAGACCGTTGATCCTGGGGGGCACTGATTCGTCACTGAACTGCTATGTGTGCGTAGACCTTAAATATAGAAGTGCTCTGCGGAACTAGGGCTGGGACTATTTGTCGAATTTTTCTGTATTCGAATATTCGAATACTTCAGTTGCTCAATTATTTGGCGAATATAATTCGAATATCCAACTATTCGAATACTATTCGAATACTATTCGAATATCCAAGTATTCGAATGCTATTCGAATATCCAAGTATTCGAATACTATTGGAATATCCAAGTATTCGAATACTATTCGAATATCCAAGTATTCGAATACTATTCGAATATCCAAGTATTCGAATACTATTCGAATATTTAAGTATTCAAATACTGATGTATTCGAATAGTATGGTGTGAATTATAAATCAAGTTCTTTAGGTTCATTTGTCAGGGTGAAATCTTGTAAGCTAATTTTGACCCACTTCACACCATAGTATTCGAATACACCAGTATTCGAATAGTATTCGAATATAACAGTATTCGAATACTCAAATGTTCGAAGTTTATTCATAGCATTCGAATACTTGTAAAATATTCGAATATTAAATTATTCGAATAGTCCCAGCCCTATGCGGAACCAGTTGCATAATTGTTTAGTTGAACGAGGATGAAAATAATATTTGGTTTAGAAAACATAAACTATCACTTATATTCAGCATGGCTCACATACTTCTGAGGAAGGACCTCGCAAATCCTGAAGAATGCGCAATGAAATTTACAAGGGAAGTTAAGGGGGCAGACCACTGTAACAAATCGGAAAATTCGACTGTTTCTTTTTTACATTTTCTGAAAGACGTACGTTTCAAGAATGCTCTCTCTAAATGTTATGAAGAAATTCGCAAAATTGACGGAGATATAGTATTTTCCGTGAAGCGGTGTGAAGCGCGCGACTGAGCCGAGCGGAACTTTGAACGCGTTTTCCTCAGAATGACATTTTTCAACCGCGTTGACAGTGTACAGAGAAAACTATACGTCCAAGTGACACGAGCAAGGGCATTTATTGTACGGAAAACTCGTCGCTATTACGTGACGATCATTTTTTTTCAATTAACGACCTGCTTCTATTTTTTTTATCAATATTTCCCCAATTTTGTACCCCGAAAGCATGATTTTTTTCAGTGGTCCACCATTTTGTAATTTTTTGCGATTTTGACTTTTTTTAATCGTCACGTAATAGAGGTTGGCTTCTAGTTTCTAAATATTTTTGTCTTTTTGAATTCGGATTAACCATATGGCCTGGGCACTGTCAACGCGACAAGCACGATCTTGCCGCAGCGCACATTTTGACGAAAAGTATACAGGACACGGATTTATGAATTTGATTGAAAAAAAAACTCTCACCCTTCGATATATACACTATTAACTGTACTAAGCAATAAATTGATTTACTTGCATTGTTTGGTTGAAATAAATTCTCGAAAACACCCTTACATTTCGGACCGTTACAGTGGTCTGCCCCCTTAAGCAACCCGGAAATTTAGAAAATTATGCAACCTTTTTTAAAAAATTATTGTTTAACGAAGCCTCTTCATGGATGGGAACATGACAAGCATTGTCACTCACAGAGTATAAATTGCAGGATCCTTTCACTTCATTATGATACTACTGTGTCCGCACAATGGGAACGTTAGCAAGTGCAATAAGCACGACTTCAGAAGATTCCACGATTCAGGGTGTCGGGTACGTGTCCTCGACTATACATTGTTAACGAATCCTTCCAGGAGGAGCTTCCATTAAGTCAAAGAACCGCCAGGAGTTGGAATTTGGACCACGTAATCTAAACTGCCAGATTCACGGTTGCGGGATTGAAGAGGGTGGAGAAGAACGTGATTAGTGGTTCCGTGGAGTCGAGTCACGCGCCCCTTCGCCGTCGCGAAATAATTTTAGAGGCGACTCGTAGTAATTGACGAAGAATCTTCGGCGGAGACTTGTGCTTAACCAACAGCGTCGCGACGCTACTCTACCACCCTTCTCCTAATCGAACACTCAAATCTAAATAGTAAATACTTTCCTGAAACTTTAAAATTCAGCGTGCTACGTATGCAGATGAAGGAAACTGATAGGAGATAAAAGCGCGTTAAGAGCGTTTATACAACAGGAGGTAGAATCCAGAGGGGAATATTAAACGAAACATTTCTGCAGAAGATATCATCGAAATTAAATTGCACTTCACGCTGTTTCTGAAAGAAATTACCAACACCGAGGATAAGATCTGCGGAAAGGCGATTAAAGCGTCGTTAAATCTAGCTACTTCTTTCCCGTTGAAATTGAATATTCAGGAGGAAATCTTAATTACTTCGGAAGCCAGTTATTTTCGCTAGCTTCGCGAACTAGGCTTTCGTCTGTGGCCTGATTGGTCGTTGAGAAGAAATTATTACAACGCGACCGGTCTGCTGCGATCGTTACTAATTCAATTGGGCACTCTCGTGCATGGCCCACGAAAATTCTGCAGTCCCATATTCCTCCTTGACATCTGTTAAACCGTCGGAAACAGGTCTCTCGTTTATTCGCCCCGCCGGCCGTAGCCAAGCGTTTCGCGCTTCGGTCACGTATGGAAGACGTAAGTGGATTAATTATCTCGGAGAATATAATCGGCCGGTTAATTCTATTCGTCGGGGACGGGTTAACTACGTGACCACCATAAGTCAACGTAACCGACCGTAAATACGAGAATGGAGCAAATGCATCCCCTTTTGCCACGGGATGAACTTCATTCAGCTGTGCACAGTAGAAACGTCTACTCTACCATTCGTCCCATCCGTGGTTCATGAAATTCTGGTGGCCTTTGAAAATATATGAGCGACGTCACTTCACGCTCAAGTGCATTTGACAACTTCGAGCCCTTGCGGCCCTGGTGAAAAGAAAGTTTAAATTGTATTTTAAAATTTTTATTAGAGGCCTCTATTTCACCTTGTATTTATATTTCCGTACTTTGATTCGCGTTGTTTTTAGTATACCTACGGGTACGTAGTGAAAGACTCCGGATTTAATTTTGGGGGGAGGCGAGTTGAACGGAGAAAAATATTTTTAATGCAAATTCAATCATATTCATTAGGCGCTTATAAAAATTTATTTAAAGAGTAAAATCCAGTTTTCTCTTATTTTTACAAAGCTCTTGAATTACTTCAGTCGTGGTTACATTAATCTTCTTTTTCCTTTTTCTTTGAGGGTGCCAGAGCCCCTTGCCTCTCCCCCTGGGTTCGCCACTGCGGGCATCCGTGTATACAAGTACATTTATACTTGTAAATACTTATGTACCTTGAGGAGCGAGAACACGGTTTTGGTATTCAAATGTTGTTGAGGGTTAAATTTTATTAAATGTCAATGATAAATCTTTTAGATTGATGGCTTGAAATATTTTTGCAAGATTTAAGAACGACAGGCTGATTAAACTTCCAAATTGAATATTTTTCACTGTTTCTGGGCGAGCAGGGTAGGGTGGTTAGTTGAGAGGTTATTTATGGAAAGCAATCAGACCCAGGATGAAAAGTAATTGGAACGATTTGTTTAAAACTGTCTTTTCAGATATTCCTTAGGGCTGTTCTTTGCGTTTTCTGCTGTTTCTGTACTTTTCAATAATCTGGATATAATATTTATTTCATTAAAGACTTCTTTTCAGATTGTAATTACCTATTCCGTTTTCTATTTCTCGTTACTTAAGCACCTCGCCAGTTCAACGTTTTAAAGGGGACTCTTTAGAAACGAATTTATTAATTAGAATACAGAATTTATACCCTCCGTACAACAAATCTCGCCTAGCTGGTGGGAAAGATTAAAAATGAAAGCGTTGCACGCTTCCAAAAGTGTACACGATGTTAGATCTCACGGTGAAGCACCGCGCGCTGTATGAATTTTGCGTTATTTATATTCTCGTGCCCTGATTCTTCTTTTCTCCCCTCGCGCAGACAAGCTGGTTACGCTTTTTTCTGGCGGGCAGATAAAACTCCCATTTGTTCGAGTTCAATTTGTAAACGGTGTGAGCCACCTTCGTCGAGTGTCAATGGAAATAGATTGTCGAAGGCCGGCTGATCTTGATTGACCCTTTCTACTTGCGAGTCAGCCTGACCTGTGCGATATTCTTCTACTTCCCTCGTGTGTCCCGAGCAATCTGAAATATCAAAATAACATTCGTACTTAAAACAGAAAAACACGATCCAAACTCTTTAAATTATATAATATTTGTAATATCTATATGAAATTTTTTAGACAAAGTCCTGCTGGAATCTTTTGCAAAAGATTCCAATTTCGTTTCAAATCTGGAACATTCAAAACCTCACTTTTCCTCAACACTTGCACTTGCGAAACCTTATGTTTATTAACATGAAGAAGTATTTATTATTATAATAAATTTATTATTATAAATACTTCTTCCTTCTGTAATCAATAATTCCAAATCTCGATTATACAAATAACTATTCTATCGAGACTAAAAAGACTCCACCACACTTCCGCACCTGAAATCTCAAGAAGAGTATCGCCCTCCTCGAATTCCATTATGCCAGGACAATAGAATCACTCTACAAAGATAACCAATCGATCCGTTTTAACGATACAGGAGAAATACCCCCAATGAACCCCTGGACCCGATCCGGTACGCTTTCATCGTCGTTAGTTACTTGTTCGGGCTGAACGGGATGCAACGAATTCAACGATGTTTGCATACCCCTGAGCAGCAGGCCCCTTAGAAAGGCAACCCGCAACAAGTAGCACCTTCCGCCCGGCGCCAGGACGATCCACTCGAAACGATGCCAGTGGAACAGGACGACGATTATTCCCACCCCCGCTGCAGAATTTGTTGTGTATACTTAGGCGGACGGCGTGCACGCCCAAGCTGTGTTCTTGCGCGACGTTAACGTGCATCGTCCACGGTGAATGAGGTAATATCGTGGCAGCTTTCCAAAACGACGACGAGAGACAAAGGCTCGCTGAAAACGAGAGGGAGGGGCCTGACTGTAGCGGTTGCCGTGTTGTTACGAATTTATTAACAATTCTTTTCTTCCTGCGCTTTTTTTAAGACTTAAAAACGTGGAAAAGCGTATTAAAAATGTATCTTTACCGCGACGCATGTGGGGCCATTCTATTTTTTATGGTGGGTCAGAGTGCAAGGAACGGAGCTCGGTGTTTAAATAACAACGTAGATGCGCGATCGTGGAATGTCGCTGTTTGATGAAAACGCCGACGCATGCGGTAAATTCGAAATTCTAATTATGGCGTCGGCTGGAAGTTGATACTTCACCGGGGGTAATCGACCTGGCAAATGCTAATTTTAATTGAAATGGACAATTGGTGAATTGGAGGTGTATTAGAGGCGATTGCTACTCGTTTTCCATGTCTTTTTTGGAATTTATTGCGCAGATCGTTGCTCGAAATTGTGTGTCGCTATTGGGAATTTTGGGAGGACTTTAACAAGGAGTATAATTGAAATACAGAAATAAATACTTTCAGGCAGAGTGTCCTCATGTTTACGTAAATTGTGTATACTGGAGGTAAGTATATAAAAATAATGAACTACGTGATTGCATGATAATAACACAGTTACCGTGTTCTACTATTACATATTGTATATAAAATATGTAAACTAACTACTTAGTATACGAAATTATGTCACGTCAATTTTTATCCTTTAAGAATATTATTAGTACATACACTTATATTTCTATTTTAAATAAATCATGCTCCTTTTACGTTATAAATTGTCACACTATCGAGTACTATGACACGCCACGTGCCTTGTTTATTCCAGATAAATATAAAAATTCATTGGCTCTAACGAAAATCGATAATCACTTAATCACGTAAGAAAAACAAGTGTCTATTACCCATCGAAAGGTTGCTCCCCTATTTAAACATTCACCGCGTTCCCCGTTTCATTCAAAACCCTCGTTACCAATCATTCATTTCTCTCGAAACAGGAAACCACCAAATCATCACCACTAATTTAAACCAAGCACATTCAAAACCCATTTAAGGGGGTATGCCCGTTTGAACCCTCGGGACATGTGTACATTTTGGGGATTTTTTTACAAGTCAACGGCTTGATGAAGATTTCTCGTTTTTTTACTATCTTTACATAGTATTATGAACTACTTAAAAAAAAAGTTTCAGTTAAAAAACTATTGTTTTTCGGAAGTTATGGATAGATGTCCGAAAGTCTCTCGATTTTAGACGGCTAAACGGTGGCCCTGAAATAAGCTGTATGTCTTGTTTGAAATCAAAAACAATAAAATCTTCTTATAAAGTATGTGAATAGCTATCGTCCTACGGAGCCGATTTTGAAAATTTTGAAAAAAATAAAGAAATGGGGAGAGATTAAAGGTAAAGTCAGATTTTTCTAAGAGAAAAGTTCAATGTTTTTCTTCGTAAATAATAAACGGGGAATCGGAATAAAAGAAGCTCTCGTAGGACGATGTGGAATTTTATTACGATTCTGCAGGCAAAATTGCGAGTGAATTGGTTGAACTTAGCCCGAGTTTTTAGGGCCACCGTTAAGCCGTGTAAAATCGGGAGACTTTCGGATCTGTATCCATAACTTCCGAAAAACAATAGTTATTTAACTGAAACTTTTTTTTAAGTAGTTCATAATACTATGTAAGGATAGTAAAAAAAACGAGAAATCTTCATCAAGCCGTTGACTTGTAAAAAAATCCACAAAATGTACACATTTTCCGAGGGTTGAAACGGGTATACCCCCTTAAAGAATCACTACAGATATTCCAGAAATCGATTCCTACATATTCTTCACCCCTGACTCAGTTCCATAAAACACGTAACAGAAGGAGAACACTATACCAAGAACTCATCGATTTCTGGTTACTTTCGGGACACGATATGATTCAAGACAGAACTATCTCCCCTTCATTCCCACTCTTTCTACCCTCTTCACGCCCCGCTCTATCCGTAATCACCACACAATTTGTGCCTATTCATTTTCCCCCATCCAAGCCTGTTGCACTTTAGCTTTTTTCCATTTTACTCATTTCACTCCTCTTCCATTTTTTCCCTTATCTCCTCCCCGCACTTAATTCATACCGACTTCTGCTTCAATTCCACCCCTCCTTATCTTTCGTTCCTCCAGTTTCTTGCTGCACCTACAATCCGCCTCTAGTTTTACTTCCTTTAATCCGCGCACACTTTCCTGTCTCTCGTTTCGCCTTGGCCTACTTGTGCCCCGTCCCCCCTCGCCACAGGTTCGTCCTTTTCTTCATTCTGCAGCCTGTCCCCGCGTCTCGCGCCCGACACCCTCCGTTCGACGTCCTGCCCGTTGGAACGGGGAGCATCCATCATTTTGTATCGAATTAAAACAGCGGAGTGTCGGACCCTTCCCGAGGCACAAGAATCACTTGGCCGGTTATTCTATTCCTGGCTCGGGATCGCCAGGATTTACCAGCACCTGTCGCCGTGAGGCGGGATGCTGGCGGAAGAAAATAGCTTCCGTTGATCGAGCTGCGCGCGCGGGGAATCAATTTCTAACCTGTTGGGAGGACAAGCTTCCCGTGCTGGAAAAACATTCGACGGCCGTGGAACGACCGCGGAGGAAAGCCAATAATTGAACGGTTGTCTTGCTCCGTTTATGTTTTCCTTTTTCTATCGAACACAAACCGTGGGACTTGGGGAGGATACCGGGGAGTGCTTTAGCCGGTGCTATCGAAAGGGCGGCGTGTAGTTTTTAGCGGAGCGTAGGAGACACTAGGATTTCCCACTGACGCCCGCGCTCGTCTTGGCCCTCGATTCGATTTCTCGCTGGCGTCGAGCTGAGGCCATCGCTCCCGCGAGAATTGCCACCTGAACGCAGGTTCCCTGGTGGAGCAGGGAGGGAGATTTGGGAATCGAGCGAAGTTTGGTAAATTCTCTCCCGAAATATAGGCACATAAATATTTCGTGACTAACGCGTTGCATATCTCCGCGTACGTATCTCTATTCCCAATAGTTTACTTTCCAAAAATCGTTATGATTCCAGACAATTCTTGCACAATTCTAGATTCCTCCCCAATACACAAAGAATGTTCCACAGCGGCCGTAAACGATGGTGTATTCTTCGAGGCTTCATATAAGAAGAAATTGCTGGCACAAGTTACCAGTGCTTCCTCCAAGGCGAAAGCAGCTTAACGTCATCGCAGCGCACGTCAGACCCCAGGATCCACGTCAAATTGAATCGAAGAAACACGTCCGCGCGGGGCTGCCAGTCGCGCGCAAACAGAAACGGTGTTTGTCTTGCATTATCTTAGCTGCATTTGCATTCTTATTAAATGCGCCCGCTCGGGCGACAGACACGTACCAAAAGCATGAATAGAAATGGTCGCATTAATTTTTTTCTCCATCCTCCGGCAGCAGTTATCTCCGCGGACTGAGTGGCAGCCGAGCGCGCCGCTTTCATTTCCGGGAGTAATATCAGCTTCCATGCGTGCCTCTGCTATGCGATTCGATACTGTATGGAGGCCCGCCTCTAATAAAGCAAATTGTACGGCTCATTCGATCGCCTCGATGCCCCCCAGCTTTTCAGTGCCACGAACAAGATGCGACGGAGCTTGGAGAGTGACGAGCACTGTTTTTTTACAAAATTGTGTGCAAGGATTGTTCGAAGGGGAAGTTTGTGAATCGGGGGACTAGGATTTGCAAGTAAACAAGGAGGCAGGGTGCTAGAAGTTGAATTGTTATAAAAGAAATCTGTGATTATTCGTTGAATCGTATTGTAAATACATGACATATTTCAAGAAGTTGGTATACTTCGCGAATTTGCGAGGTCTGTGTTAATTTTTGGGTGTAATTTTAATGCCTCGGGAGAATGCAAGCATTGCTAGTAGTACGAGTCAATAATATCGAGTCCTACTGGCAAATCGAGTCACAGGCAGCAATTTTCTAACATACCTTCAATTCAACTTATAATTCGATGGCTCGGTTACTTTATTCCTAAAAGTTGAACGGTAATCGGTGCCTCTTTAATGCATAAAAAATCGCGAATCGCATGGCTGAACGCGGGACTCGGCGGTACTTGAAAGCGTGACGCATGGCTGTGTGTTTCATTCTTCATCAGCGTCGGATATAAAGCTTTCGCAAGTACGATCGGAGGAAATGGAAATACACGTGTATTGGCCGGCGGTATCGGCGCTCCCAGGGGCCACGATACAATCAGCCGCAGAGTAATTTCTGTTTGCCCTTAGAATTCATTTCCCATTGGTAAGCTGGCTCCGGCGCTGAGATTCGCTGAGTAATGAACGCTCCACTCTACCGCAGGCATTATTACGCTTCGAGGCAAAAGTATAAGACAGATTGACTTATTGTTGCTCTTGGGGGACAAAGGATTCAAATGGTAGCAATAAATCTGTAGCTGTATTGGAAATAACGGTAAATATTTCTACGGTATCGGGACCTACTATTGTCACAAGTGTTTCATTATGTATAGGCGTGCTTTGTATAGAATCAACTGGTTGACATCGTGTTAATTTTCCCGTTCGAGTGGCAGAGCCTATGTAAGCTAATAAGAAAACAAGTGAAACGATGGGAATAGTTTCTTACGGTGGCCTGAAGCAGCCAGTTGATTTTGTTCCAATTAATGCCTTCACTCTCCTCCATTACCTATTTATTGGGCCACTTATTTATTCCCAATATGCATAGAATAATTCTTGAGGTATAGAATTAGTTATTATTGAACAAAATCCATCAGGGTGTGACTAACAGGATTCTTCATAAAACTATGATTTTCATTTGTGATTTCCAGTTCTACATAAACTTGATAGATTTTAACAATTAATTCTTCCACCTCGGTTTCTTGTTTCCTTGCGTCTACACGGATGTCGTGGAAGGTAGTTTGTAATTTTCCAAAGTCCCAGACGGGAGCTCTCCACTTTCCAGAATACCACGAATTTTTCTATTATTTTAGCTTTCCACGAGCTGACTCTCATATTTTTAACAGAAGCTACACTTCCAAATGAACGACCCACGTAGAACGCGAGAATGGCAGTAGACACGGGGTCATAAATACTTTATCTGTCCACCAAGACTTGCCACCGAAGTAGATTCGAAAATCCATTGATCACGATTTACCGCTAGCATTTGTGGTCGTGTAGGAGAATAATGGTTCGATTTGTTCGCGGCGTTATCCTGCTCTAGCTAACTTTATTCTCGGCGTTGCGATCGGTGCTGAGATCGAGCAATAAAGGCGATCATAGGTCGGGATTGATGGACTCCGTGAAAATGCCGGACTATTAGTTTCTCGTTAACGGTGGAACTGTTACTTCGTCGATTTATCACGTAGAAGGCATGGATAGTTTCATCTAGGGCGATTTCGAAGGATCATGGGAGAGGGCGAATCAGCAATAAACGAGGGATAATTGAAATCCATAATTGAAAAGCGTATATTTCAGGGAAAGGATGAAAGAGGAATATCGAAGTAGGAAATCAATTCAAACAGAACTCCTCCACTGAATTATCTACTTTCGTATTACCACCTGTTAAATAAAAGAATAAATAAAAGTCCTAGTTGAATCGCACAGAAAATTAAGATGCCACCTAAACTTCTGAAATCAATTGAAATGCCACACCAGTTTACCTTGCAATTAGTGTCGAGCTCGTTGGAATTACTTATCTTCGATTTCCTATGGAAGATGACTGGTACCACGTAAATCCTAAGACAGGCCCTTGAAGTACACAAAGCAGCTTACATCTACAATCTTGAGGATCGCTCGTCCTACTGGAAATCCGTATAATTAATTATAACCCGTAAGGGACCGAGTTCCAAGCCTTGGCTCGGATCTAGGATAGGACCAAGCTAGCCTGGATTACGATCAGAAATTCCGTCGCAGCGACGGCTGTAAGCCTCGTCAGCATACATGAATATGAAACACGTCGACAGGTCAGAATTTCGACTAGTAACACCACTTATTCCAATTGCGGCATTGCAATTCCACTCTCGCACGCCTCTCGCATTTTCTCAAACGCACCGCTTCCTGAATATTCACGGTCTCGAAAAACCGTCACGGTTTTGGAGAACGTACCGCCCCCGTTCCCTGAATAGCAATCCAAGGATATCGAGCGTAATAATTATAATGATTACGCGCTCCTTCCCCTGTCGAGCAAATAAAATGTCGAGCGATTGGAACTTCTGCAGCCAGTGCCCTTAAATAGTTTTCATATCTTCATTGAATCTGTGTATCTCCCGAATAACTTTCCCAGGCTCCTCCTTGAGGTTATTTAACATTTTAGACTTTCAGAAATCAGTGACTACGGGTTCGTTAATGCGATCTTTATAAAAATACACTAAGCAGTAAATATTCCCAGAGGAAGTAGATAGGTATTCCGAATATTCGAGGGAATAGAAAAAGAGAAGCTACGATCACATGAACGAATTCACTCGAAGTTAAATGATCCTCAAATATATCAGCTTCGACAAGAATTTATAGAGTATTATTGATCATAGCGCAGCGCAGAAGTTTGTAAGATTTATATCTATTCCTAAGTGGAGCCCCCATCCGACAGCCCTGTCAATAATTCAACCCCCTTTTAACCAGAGCCGATTTTAAAATATTCAGAATGGAGGGCATAAAATTTTCACGCGAACTCTGAGCACGCAAGTGGAGGATTAAACAGAAGGTCCCTCGATAACTCGCGGTCTCCTCGGATTACCGAAGTTGAACAATTGGTATGCGGGGTTCGTGGAAGCCTCGCTTAACGAAATATTAGATGTAGGAGCAACTGTACCAGCCATCAGCTTCCCGTTTCTACGCAGCTACTATCGGGATGCAGGAATTTAACTAAACCGTGGAATAATGAACGCCGTAGCGATCGTGCAAAGCGCGGCTTTCAAGGCACCGGAACGTCGCGGCAAACAATTCTTAATTACGAACTATTAAAACTAATCTCGCCGGTCCTGCTGGCTGGCCTCGGCGCCAGCACGGAGCCCGTGCATTTACAATTAAACATTCAAGTAGTTCATGGAGCCGAATCGCGGCTCAGCAGCGTTTGCTTCGCAATCTTTCTGCCGGTTCTGCTTCCTGCGTGTACACGACAGTCGAGGGAGGACAAAGAGGACCGTTGGCTGTCAGCCTGAGAAACTCCGAGCGTCCTTTTGAATATGCAAACTGTGTTCGAAAGTCCGCGAAAATCCGCGTGGCGATGCTCACTGGAGAGCAAGGGGGTGGACAGTTTCTGCGTAACTGGCGGGAGAAACCCCTTTCTGCCACTGCCTTTGAATGTTTCTGGGGGGTGAACAATGGAGGGAATACGCGGGCAAACAATGCCAGCGAGAAATACCGTGTTTTCGTATATTGTCTGTAATTATCGTGCATACATTGCGTTTAATGAATGGTAGGTAACCTGGATTTATTGGCCCTGATGGAGATGTCTTCGCGATGATAAGAATTATGTGTCCCGACAGTTTAGGGGCCACAGTAGGTCAGAGATGGGGAAAATTGTTAGTTAAAGAAAATTTGGAATAACGAGTAAAAGTTAAAAAAATTATCTTCTTTCGACGAATGAAGTTGATTTTTTTATTCGTCGAACGTTTCAACTTCAGCGTCGACTAAATTTTTCAACCTTAACTTTGACGTCGAATAAAATTAAAGTTGAAAAATTTATTCGACATCAAACCTGTAACGCTCGCCGAATAAAAAATTTCATTTTATTCGTCAAATAATCTAACGTTAAAGCAACTTTTATTTCATCTGTTGTTTAAATAATTTTTTACCTAGTTAATGCTCAACTCTGTAGTAGATGACTCGACTTCGTGTCGATCTTTTTAAGTTTCCCAACTATTGGTTTTCGGGAACTGTCACAGCGGGTATATTTTTATAGTTGATTAATATGAATGAAGTTGAGTCCTTAGACCCACGCAGAGACAGGTCAAAATCGTTAAGTGTGAAGGCTGATTAGAGCTGACACTGACTAGAAATTGGTATTCGTCCTCTGCTCGCTTGTTAGGGATACATTATTCCTTCTGAAAAGTTTCAAGAAAGTTCCAAAATTGCTATGTGTTGGAAATTTGCGATTTGTGAAGCTTGACACACTAGGATCTTATCAGCTTAATGCTCTATTCAAGAAATTCTGCAGACATGAATCTCGAATTGGGGATCTTTTCTGAACGTTATACGTAGACTTCTCCAACTTCGCAGTGTAATTGAGATGTGGTGGCTAATTCCACTTTAGCAGGCAACCAGAGGACTTACAATTAGTCACATCACTAATTTCCCCTATTAAAATCTTGAAACTAGTTAAGCATCAAATTATCAATGTTCTCGACTAAGCTATTCAATACCCCTGAATCTAGATTTCGAACCAGAATTCTGCAACACCAGCCTTGCGATTCTGATACTTGCTACTTGCATTACCCCAGACCTTGAACTGGGAAGGCCACTTGGGGTCATCGAAAGCCCAGCATCGATTCCCACATCCTAGGAGCCAATATTCCATAATTTTGATCCCTACTGCGATCAAAATTCTCAACATGATCATCAGAATTGAATTTCGCAACTACGATATCGCTAGTTTAAACTATTAAAATGGAGAACGTCTGCAATGAAGTCATCAAACGTATCATTTTTATGTGCTCCTACAAACCAAACCCAGAATTCAACCTGTACAAAAATTACGCATCAGAACATTGGGCTCCAGCAAAATTGAGGGTGATAAAAACTTTTTTAAAAACCTCTGCTGGTTTTATAGAAATTCGGGCTTCTAAATACAAAAATCACCTTAGAGTTACTCCACCGCGTACAGCTTTTCATAACTTACTTCAACGTTTCTACGTTGTAATATGCGATTGAATAAAATTAATAGTGAAAAATGACTGAACTCACGACTAACTAATGTGAATTGGCAACCTAATATTTAAAGTCTCCTAGAAATTTCTAGTAAGTTCCAATACAGTGTTTCCCATTTTTTTGTGAGGTGCGATCGCCTTATGTAATATTCAAATATCCTGTGACCCACCCCCAATAAAAGGTAAGATAAATTTAAGAAGGTAAAGAAAACACATTAAAAATAGGTATTTCAGAATATACACCTAACTTAATAATATTTAAACAAAACCGTTGCGACCACCCAGAAAACACTTCGCAACCCCCAGGTTGGGAAGCACTGTTTTAATATTTGCCCCGTATGAAACTTTTATCGTGTGTTTCGAATTCAGCACCCAAAAATATATTAAAAACAGCTAAAATAGTGAAAAGGTTTTTTCATTACAGGCCTGTGCTATTATTATAACCCCCACTTGATTACAAATTAAACCCAGAATGCAGTAATTGCATAACAGCGAGCGCCACGATCGTAATAGCGAGGTGCAACTACACCTAAACCCTAAACATGTGAATTAAACCTAACATACCAAACAAGCCATCACACGCGCTGCTATGCCACTCCATCGCAAATGAGACTATTTATCAACGGCTGCCAGGAAATTCCCTGCAACGCAGAATCGTAAAATGGGCAGGCGTCCTGGTCAGCCGCGATTCGACCGCAGCTCCTTCGCAGGAATTCCCTTTTCCAGGGGCCTTTATTCCCGTTTCGCCGTGACGCGGCGCCCGGCCCGTATTTGTTCTGCAGTTTATCGCAAACGGATTTACCATGGCGCGCAAACAAAAAGCCCGGGACGCGCTGTGCAAACACCGGCCGAAGTTCGAGCGCGGGACCGTCGCGTCCGGAGCCGGCACGTTTGTAATTTCGCGCAGTTCGACGAGTTTTATGGAACACAGACGCGTCGGAAGAGCGCGAAGTTGCCGGCGCGCGCTCGCCCCTCCGGAGCTTTGTAATTGTCGTTCGAACGGCCTTCGACGTCTCTCTGTAATTTGACGTTGTTAAACCATCCGACACGGTCTCGTCCCGAGCGAAAGGATTAAAGCGACGGAGGCTGGGGAAGAGGGGTCCGAAAGAGAGCGATAGAAACAACGGGGGGGCCTTTAGCCGGGGCGTGCCCGTTTACCGCGAACTCTTCCGAGAGTCGCTCTTCCCTGCGGTGTACAGTTTCGGGGGGGGGGGGGGGGAGGAGTAGAGTTTCCGTTGGCAAGCTGATGACGCTAGGGGAGTAAAACTATTACCCCGTTTGGTAAATAATTCTCAGCGAGCGTGGCGCGATAGGTACGAATAGAATTGCCGGAATTCGCGCGGCATTCTTCGAGCGACGTGTAGCTCGAGAGGAAAAGTAATTTCACCGAGCTGATGGCATTTAGAGCGCTGACATTAACGCTGTATGGGCCAATTACTCTGTGTGGCAGAGGTTCTACTTGTGCCTTGCCTGCACACGTAGCTCGGGTCTTCGGGAGACGTTTCCGCGATCGATCGGCGGGAGAGCAGTGTTACAGGGGTGTAACTCGATTTTCATGAAATTTTACTGGCTCGTTCCCCGTAATCGCCGTCCCACGTCCTCCGCGTTTCAATCAGTCGTTACCGGCTCGACGATCGTAAAGCTTTCGCGAGGCGGAACGAAGGTTCGCTCGGTTATCGCTTATCGAAAGTTCGATTTCCGTGTAACGCGATGATAATGTCTGACGAGCCGCGGAACATCGGCCGCGAACACCCGTGACTTCGCCCCTCCCCCGAACTCGAAACCTACTCGAGAGCCTTTCCAGCTACCCCGGTCGGGTAATTCTCCCATTAACTCGGAAAGGATCCCGCGTAATTCCCTGGGCCCCAGGCCGCGAGCGAGGGGACATTTTACGCGCCGGGGCCGCTGTCCCACCAATTTCAATCCACCCGCGCCCACGTGGATAATATCTGTCGCCTGGATTGCTGAATAAACTCTCGCCGTCCTAAAAGTTTCCCGAGCGCGAAATATATCGCGCGTTACACGCCCCGCTTCGCGCGCCGTTACACGGCGCAGGAACAACGTCCTCGGGGCGGCTCGAAAGCTATTCCCCCGTCTCCCCTTTTCTTTCTAGACCTCGCCATTTCTTGGCGGGGACCGTTTCTCTTGGAATGCTGCCGGTATTATGTGAATTATGCGCTCGAAGGGTTAGTAAGGTTGAGTAACGCCGGGTTAAACGATGCGTAACTAGCGGCTCGGAACTCTGTGTAACTATGGGGTGTGTTATCGATGGTAGAGAAGTTATTAGTTAGGCATTGACGTAGCGATGGATAAAAGTATCGGGACATTTTTAAAAACCTTTTAAAATGATGAAATTCTCAGCATGTATGCAACTTACTTAAATGTACAAATTGGATTTTTCAATTTTCATTACAAGCGCGGATGAAAAAGTTGAAGAAGCGACCTCCACTATTTTCTTCGCTTTTCCGACCTGCTGCGATTTTTTCAAAACGCCGAAACACGTCAACTTTAATGAAGTAATCCTTCTGAGTAGTTTCGTAAAAACACTCAAGTCATTTCGACGAATTTTAAAAGAGTTATTCTGTTTTAAATGTGTACCAATACTTTCGTCCGGCACAGTTCGCTTTGAACTGAAGGAAGGAATTAACAGTGAGACCTTGCTTAAGTCTGCAACAAAATTTAGTTTAATGCAACAAAATTTTTTGAACGAATATGAGAGTGACTGTGATACGTGAAAAGACAATTGAAGCGAAATGTGCATGCGACATCGAGGAACGTGTTCGTCGCGTTTGGAAAGTACGCGTGAAATGAAAGCATTAAAAATTGAAACTTTGATTTGCCTGACGTCGCTGCCACTCCCGTTCGCATTTGTGAATTCCCATTATAAAAAAGATCGCAAAACGTCGCTCGCCACACGAACGAAGGGGATGATTTTCACCCAGTTGAATCGTAAATATAGTTGCATTTGTTTCTGGCATTTATTATGATTGCAATCGTAGCCTGGCTTCCCAAGACCATATAAATCGGCAGCGTGCAGGTGGCTTCGGTTTCCTTATCACTCGGGAAACTTCGCTTTATTGACAACGAAATTAATTATAAAAAAAACTGCTCTCGGAGAAATATTAGAGCTACGTGGCAGAACTACGTCAAGTGGGCTGAAATTCTGCTTATTTTCTGCGCTACTGGTTTTCCTGGAACTTTACATATACATGGAATAGGGATGAATCTTTTCAACAGCGGAGTCTCGAACTTGAAACTACCCTTCGATACAATTCTTTGTAACAAAGCTCGGTAGCTTCCCAGTAACTCTGTTCTTCAAAGGCTGCTTAAGCTTTGAGTATCAAAACTGTTCTATTCATAAACGAAATACTAACTGAAGAGAAGTCCGTTCTCGAAGCGACGATTTACTACCCCCAAACACGAGTCTTTTAAATTAAATCAGGTCGGTGAGAAAGTTTGTTTGCTTTAGTGAAGTGAAATCTCTTTAATCAGAGTATTTGCTTTGGCTATTTATAATCTTTTGCTACTTTTCTGGTAAGAGTACTAGTAGATGTAGTAACGAAAGACAGTTGTGTACGCTTAAGCGGACCCTTCGGTCAAAACGCTCGAAAAATAGGGAATTTTTATGTTTTTTTTACAGGGAGAGGTTATAAGATATCCTGAAAAATGCTTTTGGTTTTTATTAATACACTCGTTAGAGTACAAAATAATGATTGCTTCATGTTTTCAGTCTTAAAGCATTTTCTACGTGGCAGCGCTGCAAAAAGAGACGCGTAAACGGTGACCATAAGATTTACTCACAAGATCGTCTGACATAAAAAATCGAAAAAATTTCATAATATTAATCGCTATCGCATTATCCTCTGCCGCAGCAAAAAACAGCAGAACTACCATTATTGGTACACATTCGAACGAAATAGTGCAAAAAACGTGTGATTTTACGCACAAATGTGCGGATAAAAAAAAATCTCGCGTTTAAAAAATTATGTCAGAGGAGGATGCGATAGCGTGACCAATTACGAATCAAATGCCCCAAGGTTTTTTCAATCGGTCCATTAGATCTTCTTTAATCGTGGTTACCGTTTAGGCATCCCTTTTTGGTAGCGCTGCTCTAAGCACCACGTAGAAAATGCCTCAAAACCGAAAACTTGAAGCAAAAATTATTTTTTGTACCCTGACGAGTGTATTAATAAAAGGCAAAATCAATTTGTAGGGTGTTTTATAACTTCTTCCTCTAAAAAATTCATAAAGATCACCTATTTTCGAGCGTCTCAATCGAAGGATACCCTTAAAATCACCCAATAGCGTGCGAACGAACTTTTTCTCCCAGCAATCCGAATGCTTTAATAATCCCATCTTCCATCATTTTCAAATTGGTACTCCTCTGAACCACTGCTTCACTGTACCCACTAATTACTCGCGTACCCTTCTCAAAAAAGGCACAACCAACCACCCCAGGAGACTCGCTATCGTCACACACAAGTCATCCCCAGAAACCTCCCTCCACATCACGATACAAAACGTTGCGATTCAGCCACGCTCCTATTCGTGCAGAAAGCTCCCCGCACCTCGCTCCCAGTCACCCCCAATTCCCAATCCCAATTCAGTCACGCTCTCGCAACAACCCCCAGCCACCCCCCCTCGCCCTATAAACTACCTACAATAACTCCAACATTTATACCGCGTGGGGCAAAAGCGTTAATACTGTATAATCCCCATGCAGCGAACTTTCGCGGCCGGCACCTGCCTCTGTGCAACTGCTCGAGCGCCGCGAGATAAGCGTGCAACGGTCGTTATCAGCGGCGAGCGCGTTGGCCACCGTCAGCATCGAGTAGCCTCGGAGCGTTTCAGGGGAATATCCAAGGGACCGGGGCGGTTTCAAAGGAAAGCGTACGATGTCAAACGGGCCTCTAACGTGCTTCTGATTCGTATCATTAAGCCCGGAACAGGGTTCGTTGCGGATGCTGCGCGGTGGCATTCAGGCTAATGCTTTAGGATCGGCCGTTCCGCCGTGGCTCCTCGCCTGTTTTTTTTCCTATTTTCTACGTTCACGTGTGGCCGATAAGTCCTCTCGTTCTATCTCGGCCAACTAAATGCGTGGCCCGCGGCGCTAATTACGCCGCTGACCCCGATTCTAAAGAAATTAACTAATTGCTCTTTCGTGTACGCAAGCCGGACGGAGACGCTGGCCTTTAATAGCTTACAATTAGTGGCGAGATTACTTGGGAATTTGTCCTTGCCTGGGAGTTTTGCTTGAAATTATTTCAATGTCTGCGATTTTATGGAGGATGTGATTTAAGGGAATGGACAGTCGAAAAATCCATTTCTTTTTTATTGCATTTTCCGAAAGTACCTAATATTCTTTCCGAATAAAACGGCCGACTTGGTTTATATTAAAATTCGCAAAATTGGTGATTAGACAGCTAAAACGGTCAAGCGGCAAAGGGATACATCTGCGTTTGCTTTCGTTGTTTTACAAAAATATTAAAAAGTGTTTCTTTCGCGGAAAACGACTGCCTAGCCCCCTTAAGTTACGTAGGTGAATGTTCCTGTTGGGGATCGTGCTCCCTTTGCTGGGTATTTGTTTGTACCTGTTTATTCGGAGTTAGAACTAAATGGATGCATCGAGGAAGAGAGTGGGAAGAAAGTTTTTCGAATGGTAAAATTTCGAAATTGTGGGATGGGGATAGAAGTAGGATACAAAATAAACTTTTGCAGAGAACTTTGCTTTAAAGATTCCTGTTGTAGCTAGAAATTCATTTAATTTCATAGATAAAGAGAACAGTCTTCTGGATAATTCGCGTTCAAAATGACTTTTTTTTTAAATCGATAGTATACCTCGAGATATCTACTAATGCTGTCATTTATTCTGCTGAAAATGTGACAGAATATTGATGGCTTAGTGCACAAGTATTGTATGTCCACTGTTAGCGTTTTCGAAAAATACAGATTCTGGGGCATGCAATGAAGAAAAATATTGTTTTTGACAAATTTATGAAGTAGATGTAAATGTGATTTTTCTATACCCTAAAGAAACAGTCAAGCACTATTTGTTGCATATAAAAACTCAAATTTCACAAAACGTAGACATACAATACTTGTGCACTAAGCCATCGATGTTATATTTGGATATTCTTTAATTCTGGCGCTTCAAACGGAAGTAACAGGGAAATGAACCTACTATCAATTGTATTTTCCATACATCCGTGGTACAATTTAAGAGAACATTACGGTTCGTTTGCCATCCGCATATCCAGGAAAATATTAACGAAGAAACGGGAATTAGGTATCTCAGGGGTAGCCGATGAAGGACCTTTCCAATTACCGCTCTGAGGAGCACGTTTTAACACGATTCTTCGAGCAGAAGGGACACCGCGATAAAGTAGAAGCCAAATAACTCAACTAAAATTAATTAGTCAATTATATATTGAAAAGTCTTTAATTGCCATTGAGGGTTTGAAATAATTATTCAACCAACTGGTTTATTCCATATTTAAGTCAATTCTATAATTAAGTCAATCAATATACATTAAAGCTTCAACAAGTTAATAAAAAATTACCTCGTTTACCATTGGACACAGTTTTTTTCTCGAGAAGCTGCACCGAGTGAGACCAAAAAATGGTGAAAATCCAGAATTTTAGTTTCTTTAGCCTTGGGTGCCCGAAGCTTCTTCCCTCCGCGCCGTTTGCACGAGCACAGCGATCGTGTAGCTTTAATTGCAAAGACCTCCGAGCTCGAAAAAACACTCGGAGGAAGCTAATTCCTTGATATGCACGAAAATGATTGCCGCCGGGCGGAAAATACCAAGTATATTCGTGCGGGGGTAGTAAAACAAGGACACGCGCTGCGACGTTAATTACGCTGCGGGCGATTCGTTTTTATCGCCTTTGTGCAATCGAAATTGCTACGTTCTCGAGCGGGGTTCCTCAAGTATCGAGTAGAACGTGCATCAGAGTGTTTAAGGGGAAGAGCAGAGTCTCCATTATCTGAAATAACAGAGAGTTTCTGTAACAGCTGCATAGCTGTTTAAATAAGGGAATTTCTTTTAATATGATACTTAATCTTCCATCTTTGGTTGTTTAATACTTTATGGAAGTAATATAAGCTGCTAATTATTTTCTGCAACCACGTACTATTTCTGGTACCAAAATTATTACAAAACTTCCAATGACGTTCTTTTTCGTTGAAGTAAGAATTAGTGCACACTCGTATGCATAGAACTTGTTACTTAAGAAATCTTGAATAGGAAATAGTTGGAATAAAGGAAACTGTAAATAATTGTCTTGGAACATTAGGATAACCAGTTACTAGTATTTGCTTGGAACAATTATTACTATACAATTAATTATTAGCCCCTTCTGTTTCTATTTTTCTTTGGCACTTGCTATACTCATCAAGAAAGTATTGTAAACTTATCTGAAATCCTGATGGCTTGTGAGTTGTTACCCAAAAAGGGTAAGTAAATATAACAATAAGTAAATAATGCCTGCGTGAGTGAGTAGATACTTGCGATCGATGCCGTATGATCATCAAAATTGAAAAATTCTTAATAATCTCTCGGTCCCGTGTCTTTTCGATTGTTCGATTTTATCAAATCATTTTGAAATATCTATTCGTCAGAAATTCTGCTCGCCTATTCAATCCACGCCGTGGGTGGTGGTATTGAAAGAGGGAAAAGCAAAAAACGACACGCTTGAATGGGAATTCACATGTAGGAGGAAATTGTACTTGAAATTCGAATCGCGAGGGAACGAGACTCAATATTTCGTACGGTTTTATACACGGCGACAGAAAATCGACTGACTGCGCTCGAGATTACTGTTTCAAGCTGAAACACCCATTGGGTTTTGCATTGAAAGAAATTGTATAATACAGAATCTCTTCTAGAATTTTGGTATCTAACGGTTCTTAGTAAGATAGGATCCAATCGTTTCTAATCGACCTATGTCACACCAGGTAATGGAAATCTATGAAATATTTCTGCGGGCACTGAAAGCCACGAATTTTGCAGAGTACTCGTCAAATTTCGGGCATACAAAGCTAAAATAATTCTTCATTAGGTATTAAAATATACCATTACAAATATCACTACGTTGGAAACAGTATTTCAAAAATATAAAAGCATTCAGACCTACTACTCACAAATTTCTTTTTTTCTAATTTTCTTGCAATGAGTCCATATTTTTCGAACACAAATTTTGTAAAGAAGATTCAAAGAATATTACGGTACTTCTCATTACAGTATAACGTAACACTTTATTCGTATACGTAATCTACAATTTGATAATAAATACTATAAAATATTTTCCCAAAAAATTCATTGAAATTACAGCGTCCCAATTTTTAAGGAAGCCCAACAAATGAAAGCCGGTGCTTAACACTTTGGCAACCTCAACAAAGTTCTTGGCAGTAGCACAAAATTGAGGCCTAAGAAGATGCAAGACTTCGGTATAGTTGTTGTAACGCCCACGAAACGTTAATAAGTTAACTGTCTTACGGAAGTTTCGAACAGGCTGGTTAATTATTGTAAAGTATTGCTGAAATGCTGCGCGCGTGAAAGCCTTTTAACTGCGACGAAGCTCGTCGCAGGACGAGGTTCGAACAAAAGTTCAGAATGACGGTGGTAAAGGGACGATGCAGGCCGACAAACGGCGAAAAGGTTACAGTCGCAATAGTCTTGGGGCAAAGAAACGAGCTGAAATAGTGGAGATACGGAAGGTGGTCGTATCCTCGAAAACGAAGCTGCAACAACTTCATTTTCTGCCCACGGCGCAATGGAGCCGAAGGAGGCTGCGGAGTATCGCTGAAGGTGTTGCTCCAAAGTGCCATTAAACGACAAAGATTTTCTTTCATTTCATTTTGAAGTTGGAGAAGACGATAGTTCTCAGATCATTCTTTAATCCTGCTCTTCCAAACCAGAAATTTCATTCCGTTTTAAGTGTTATTCGATCACATACAACTCATCATCTTACTATTTCCATGATCTGCAATCTTCCTAACTAATCCACTAATTCACTAATTTAATTAGTTACCTTATTACCCCATACTAAAATTATTTCTTTTTCATTAATCTTCACTAAAGGAATCGAATTCTCTAATCGTCGAAACGTAAATCGACAAGCCTGTGAAGGTAAAATCCGTATCTTGATCACTTAGCATGGAGACCGGGAGGGTTTTTGCCCCGAAGAGGGTGTTTAATCCTCCAATATTTGAAATTGGATATGGATTCTGTGCGAATCATTAATGAAAAGGGGATATCTGATGAAATTATGGCCCCTATTCGTGTCAATCTAACGAATAAGCTTTTCCGGGGATGATGAATATTAACCCGTATTTTACACGGATCCGTTCACCGTGACAAAACGTTCAGGGGAGTTACGATCGACGGCAATTTTATTCCCGAAGTACCTTGCCGTTTTCAGGGCGGCAAAGCTCATGAATGCCCGCGTTTATCACGAGGATGGTAAACGGGGTTAAGCCTGGCAACGGTATTTTACGGAGCTCGTGGCTCGTATGCGAGCCAGAGTGTTGTTAGCGCGAATCCATTTCAACCGCGAAATCCTCTCCCAACGCCTTTGATGGCATTGATCGCCGTGTTTTTCTGTTTGAAAAGCTGAGGCAGATTATGTGAACGACTCTTCGCAACTTCCTGCCTCCGCTGTTAAATTGTATGAGCCGCGCGAAACGCTTTGGAAACAGATAACTATTTCCTGTTGACGTTTTAAATCGGGGCCATTTATTGGCAGAGTATTTTGAATAGGTAACATAATTCTGAAGAAAATTAAAAATTTAGGAAATATAGAATCATGTGAGTAGAAAATTTGGGTAACACTTCGATGTCTCTTCGTGGCTATGAAATACGTATAAGTCAAGTTAAAAATGGAAGGTGAAAATAATATTTTGAACTATGGTGATTTCATGGTTTTTATAATTCAGCACATAAATTGGAGAACAGTTCTTTAGGAATACTTAAATACTTTAATTCGCTTCTCACCATTCCCCTTATCACTACACGCTAAATTTCACCATAAAGAGAAATATTGCAACAAAATTGCATAGACCCATCCATCACAGCTGTGATTACGAGCCTTCTAGCACACTACAATTTTCATAACTCCTTTATCAGCCCGACGGTTTCTCAAACTCTGCCTACCATCATTTCCAGTTTCCTAAAATTAAGAAATTAGGATCTCTTGTTTCGTGAAATCCACAAATTACGATATCCTGTTTCTTGAAATTAAGAAACCCTAGAATGGCCCACGCCCCGTCTCGCGATTCCCCGCGCAGCGTAGATAAAGCGCCTCCCCTGAACTTTCTATCATCGACGTTGTTTCGTGTCAGTTCCGAGTTAAGGTGCGAAAGGGGAAGCAGACACGCCGTGTCAGACAATGCGCATTCATTTCCATCCACGCTCGTGTAATTCATCGACGCGCGGAATACGAGCCAGGTTGAATGAATTAGCCGAGATAATGACTCGTATAAATCCCGCGAATATTTATACCGTATCGTTTCTCCCTCGCCCCGCCCGGCAACGCGAGCGAGATCCTCGATTTTATACGGCTGCGCCGCGGCACGGTATCTGTGTAAATAATTACTGCAAAACACGGGCTGCTCTGCACCATGGGGAATTTAGTGCCACGATACCGGTGGTCAGCCATACGAGTATTCGCTGGACGTATTTGCAGTCCGCGGTCGCGTGCTGTTCCCGATTTTCAATTAAACTCAGACGGCTGCAAGAAAACGCGCGGATGAGGATGACCGCGGCAAACATTTGTCTGGTGAATTACTGTGCGTAAACTAACGATAAGATCCTGGCCATTATGTTTTTTTATCTCGGTAGTAACCGTCCCACGGAGATCGGTGACAGTAAATTACTTTAATTCGTGAAATTACACGTTGAAGGTAATTAGTATGCGGTGTACAAAAAGGAAATCAGTCTTCAACTGCGAAGAGTTTCGAGGATGATTCAGGCAAGGGTGCGAGAATTGGCGGAGGTTTCAAGGAAATATAAATTCAAGAAAGTTTCACAGAATGTGATTCCACTGAATGCAGAATCATCCGCGATGCTTTCGTTTATGCACAATATTTTCTGATGGTACACACTGCTTTGGTTGTACAGTAATGGTGAAAAGAAAGAATGAAAGAATTAGGGCTTAGAATTTATATTTCGTAGGTGGAGCGGTTAACAGAACAGTTAAGGTTAGTAAATATTAAAAATCTGAATTTTAAACTTTCTTTCGACCGCCACAGTTGTATTTATTAAGTTTCACATTGCAGCAAAGTATCTTCTCCTTGTTTCTTTTAGTAAACGAACGAACCACCCCTCTGAATGGAAAATTGTACGTTTGAAATATTTTTAATGCAAGTCTTTCGTAAAGCTCGTAGAAACTTGCACATTTTGGAGTTAAAAAGAAACACGGGTTAGATTTTGGTGTTTGCAGGTGGACTTTATAGTTTGAATATTTCTCCTAGTAATTCGAACTGTGCGGCGTGGGACAGGACCGATGGTGAATCCCAGCTTACCCCGTTTCTCAAAACCGAGGCAAATGGAGAACGATCGTATCTACGGTAGTGTTAATTAAGCCGTGGCTCTTCGAACAGTACGCGATACGTGTGATTCGTAATGGTACTCGTCGCTTATGAGCATATCACAGAACACCTGCGTTTCCACTAATGAAGTTGTTCAAGTCCCATACGTCCCGCAATCATCGATCAATCAACAGACATTTTCCACTGCTCGTCTCGTTGCGACAGCAATCAACCCCTAAATCGTTCGTTACATCGCTTATTAACGCCGTAACGATTTTACCACTCCAATAAATCCCCTCAAAAACGACATCATTGAATCTATACTTAAAAAAAAAAAAAAAAAACACCACCTACATAATATACACTACAATCAAAAAGTACTCCATTCCCCAGCAAACCCTCACCAATCCCCAAGAAGCAACAGAACTACTTCCAAAATCACTTTCCCTCCAACCGTCATAACTCATCCGAAACCACCCGCTAACGCACTGCGCGACAAGCCATTCATCTCCGAGCGAACCGAGTCCTCCGATTCAACAAGCAGCTCCTCTCGAAGCGGCTCCATCGACCCCCAAAAGAGAGAGAGTAACCTGGCGAAGCGCAGCCCTGTTGGAGGAACAAAGGCGCAGTATCCGATTGCGGATCTGATCCCGATTGCTCCACAGCCCGGCCGAAAATTACGTCCCCTCCTCCTGGAAACGAGCAACGTTGGTCACGGTGGCGGCGCGAGCCCAGGAAATTCTACGTAAAGATAAACGAACTAACTCTGCCCCCGTGCTGGGTGGCCGTCCGTGGCCAGATCCGCGCTCGTAATCCAGGATGAATTCGAGTGATCACGATCAGGATTATGTGGCCAGGTCACGTTATACGAGGCCGAAGGTCTCCGCTGAACGGCCGGAGGAACGCCGGCGTGCGGTGTCTGTCGGGCGGCCGATCAATATTACGTACACAGGGGTGCCGGGAACGGCGAGGGTGAACGGCGCGCAACCAACAGGTGAAGTTACATGGTGGAAGAAGCAGCCACTACGAGGCCAAGGGGAGAATATAAAATTACCTTGGCCGGATAGAGGGCTACGCGAGCCGAGTCAGCTCGCCACGGCTGGAGCACTTAATGGACTATACGGCGGTACGGGTATTCCCGTGGCTTTCGCTGTTCTTCCGAGGCTCGGGCTTCCGGTGCCACCCGCTTCCCGACGGCGCACTCAACATTCACTACGGGCTAATTCATTTTTTCTTGCTCTCCTCTCCCTTCCTTTTTTGCCCGAGTTTTTCCACGGAACTGATGGTTTCAAGAGGCTGGTGGTATTTTTTTGTTTACTGAATTGGAATGTTTATTAGGGATAAGTTACTTCCCGGCGGTGTATGATTGGTATGGGTGCGGGTGATTCCGTGGCTTTTGCTGTTCTTCCGGTGCCACCGCGGCTTGACGACGCAAAGAACACACGCCGCGGGCTAATTTCTTTTTTCTTTAAAAATTTCGTTGAAAATAGGTGGTTTTGAGAGGCTTGGGTATGCTTTGGATGATTTGGAATAAGGTGTTTGTGGATTAGGGTGTGTATGTGGGAAGTGTTGGTTCGTGTTGATGATGGTTAAATGAAATGTGAGATTTTGAATTCGAATGTATAGCGAACTATAATTTTTCTTTGTGGAAGCGGAACTCGGTTTCCCAAAAACTCGGAGCTTGCGATGAAGCTAATCGAGGCTTCCTTAAGTTCCTCAGCAACTCTGTTTCCAAGCACTGATTACTGAATCCCATAACCATTTCGGGGGGAAGTCTATTCGATAGTTCCCTATGAAGCATCTGCTAATGATTTTGTTTTTCATACCGTACTTGAAAATCAGTTCTTCGTCTCGGTCCGTAGCACAAACTGCGAATTGTTGTCTCGCGAATACCAGAATTCGTTTCATAAACAGCCAGTCGACTAATAATTAATCTTAAGCAACCGTAACCACGTTTCCCTGCCCTCAGTCAGCGCCCAAATTGCATTTCATTCTTCATCACGAACATGCTACAACAACTTTGCACCAGTCCGCGACATATTGTTTCGCAATATCGTTCGATCGATCGAGTAAAATCCCTTCGCAGTGGTTTGCCAACTCTAATATCTTCACAATGTGTGGCATAAATCCCTTGGCAGTTCTAATCAGAGGCACTGTGTTGGATTTCTGCCTCGTTCATTGGATCCGCCAGCCACTGGGCTCTATTGAATGCCACATTCAAACCAGGGAACTGAATTCAGGATTAAAAGAGCATTGAAATTGCGAGTCGTCAATTTCCTATCACTTTAATTTATCATTTCAATGAGTGGCCCTTTGATAGGTACCTATTTAGTATACTTCCCCAAAGAAACAGAAGTGTCATTATCAAGTAAACAGTAATTGTGAATGATAGAATGGTTTAGGTAACTTCAGTTCTTTTTATCAGTTTTAGTCTTAGTTTTTAAATTTAGGTATATAATGGTTAGGCTTGTCAACAATATTACTAATCTTATATGTATTATTATATTATTTATATGAGTAATCAACACGTAATAATAATAATAATAATAATAATAGAATAAATTTTAAAGTTTACATTTAAACAGGAACAGCTGTAAAAATCAAGTTGATTATGATATAAGTTAGCAATAGTGTTTAATGTTAAAAAAATTCGATCTTCATCAGTGATGTAGAAATAATATTAAACGATGAGTATCTTATTAGAATGCAATTATAATCGTGACTCGAGGTTGGTCAAGCAAGCACATCTATCTACGTTTGCAGGTGCCCTTTTCACCGTGTGTCGTTTATTTCTGCGCGGACCGTGGGCGAATTCTTAGGAGGTTCCTCCGATCTGAAGCCAAAGAGCAACGATGCCCCGCCCAATAGAACGATGCACTTCGGGGTAATGGAAACGTCTAGTACAAATGCTGTTTCTCACGGGGAAAACGCCGTAGGAGAAACCAAAACTCTAATAGCATCTTCATTTGCTCCCCTTTCAATTTGCATAAAAAAGAACTCGGTCTACTCAGATCTACTTTCGATCTACTTCCAGTCTCGCGCAATTATATTATTTTTCACCCAATATTTATATCTTTCTGATAAACACAAAATTGAGAACCTCGCAGCAAGAGGGGTGCCGCTCCACTTTTTATAGTGAACATATTTTTTCCATGAATCAATAAATTGTGTTCTTTATTGTTCATAGTTATCAAAAAGCAATCATGTTTTCTACACTTTGGTGCAAATCAAGGGCAGTTCCAGATTTGAAAAATTCGCCATAAATAGAAATAAAAGCTTAACTCAATAACTACTATTTACTCTGTGAAAATATATATTTTTCAATAAGTTAGTGTTCTCTTTTTAATGCTAAGTCAAAGCAATAATTTTATAAATATTTCTTTCTAATTTACTCGAAGGTGGTAAAGATGGAACTACGCCCCTCTTGCTGCAAGGTCCTCAATTATTCCTCAAACTACTATAGATAGAAAACTACCCTTCGATTTAAAGGTTAACATAAAATATCGCTCCTCCATGATCAGACTACTAAATTTAAAAAATGTATGTCGAAGGTGTCCAAGCACCCTCCCGAGCGGTGATACCTTCATCCCGCAATAATTCTCAGTTTTAATCTCGTATCCCCGAAAGCACGACGCGGAAAGCACATTTCACGGATTCTCTGAAAAACGGTGGTCGAAGGGAGGTAGTGGACCGGCCAGCGAAGGCGGGTGATATTACAGTCGGGGTCGTAGTTTCTCTTCCGTGCTTTCTCTTCGTTAGCATTTGAATCCGAAATCCTCTCAGCTGCCGTCGCCGGGGCGAAGTGTGCCATTAGTTGAAACCAGGAACAGTTTGCTTGGCTCGATCTATTTTTTTCTCGGCCAGAAAAGCTCGCCACCATCTCGCGGCACGCATTCAGAATTTCTTTCTACTTATTATGGCACGCGCGTCCCTGAAGGCGGCTTTTTGCAGAGTAGAACGATTTCTCGCGAGAGGATCTTCTTTTGACAGCCGGGAGAGAGAGGCTCTCATCCATTTTTACTGATTGCTGCCACCGTGACGCGCTCGGAGACTTGCGACGCGGCTTAACAAGACGCTTCATCATTCGAGGAGTCGGGGGTGTGCGCGCGACACTCTTCCTCCCGCAACGAACACGTGCAATTGCGGGTTGAAAATTGTTTGGTGCACGTTCGCGGAAAAGATTGAGCATTCGATTTCACTTTGCCGATCTTTTTGTTTCGGGTTTAAATAAATTCGTTGGTAATGGATTTATGGGTTAACTATAATTCTGCTCTTTGTAGGCAGGGTCCATTTTGCTACAATATTTATTCATGTATAATTGGGGGTCCATTAGGGTGGAGCTTATTTTTTAACTATAAAAATACGATCTTCTTACCATCTCAATTTGTCGGTTTTTTTTATAAAAAATAAAATCGCACAGAATATGAACATAATTTATCCATTTTGAGGGGTACCGTAAACTGGGGTGACATTGCCCACTTTTTTACTCTGACTGAAAAATTACCATATGATTGAATTCGCTATTTTTCTTGCGGTTGCCCTTGGAGAAATTATTGCTATCGATTACAAAGCACCATATGTTCTAATTACTTCACAATAAAATAAAATAAAGTCTTTCCGAAAAGTGGGCAATGTCACCCCGGGCGGGCAAAGTCACCTCAGTTTACGGTAGCTTAATGATGGTGAAATTTCCAATGTACATGATAATTATATGGAAGGGCATGGAACACTAGAAATTTTGTCGAATGCATTTTTCGAATGTAGATTGTACCCTGTTTGATGCCTGAGCCTCTGTGAATAATAAATTTAACAAATAATCAAATGTAAACGTAAAAGTACTGTGATATAATGTAAATATAGAAATTAAAATACGGTCATTCTACGTTAAATTTTCATAATTTCTATAATCTTTGACTCACTTGAGCTACCCCTAAACATAATAATGTATTTTCCAAAGTTTTTATATAGTGTTTGTAGGTCTAAACGAACAAAACAGTGTGGTGAGACTTATAAAAACATATTTAATTTCTTTTTTAACTTTTAAGCTCCAGCCTGGGGTCCATTTTATCATGTTGAGGAACCACCTATTCCACGGAACTGTTTATGTTAATTGAGGCAGTCAGAGCAACAACGGACTAACCCACATTTTCTCGAAATTCAGTTAGTAACAATAAAGTATTCCAATAATCTCTACTAATCACATAAAATAGGAAATTCTTTTTAACGTGGGTTGGTCCATCATATCTCCAAGCACGCGGAGAGATGCTGTAAATGTTATTCCAAGCGAGCATTTTGCGCATCTTCCCTGCGCCCTTGTGCGCTCCTCCCACGAATTATTTTCACCCTATTCCGATTACGCTCGCCCCCCTTTTCCCACTGCAACCTGCACTCCAAGCAATCACGAGAAAGCTCACTCATATGGAGATCGAAGCTGCGGAAGATTTATCCGAAAAGTGTCCGAAAACCGTCTTTAGAAAAACGCTCGACGCCGTAAAAATGCAAATAGGGGGCCAGAGATTTACGCTGACCACTTTGCCATCCCGCTATAAACCGTCGAATACGAGAGAATACGTAACGGGGCCCCTTGAACGATTATGGCGCACCCTCTGGCGCCGTGTACGCTCTCGGTGTAACAAGAACGCCGGGACGAGAAGGGGGGGAGAAGGAAGTGCATCGAACGAGGCGACCGCTATTCAACGCTATATGCACGTGCACGCGGAAGGGGTGAGCGAAGCAGCGAGGTGAAACGCATTCAGCTCCCCCGATGCGAGCAGAGAGCCCGAAATTTTCAGATTTTCCCGGGGATGGGGCCATGGCGCGGCGGTACCCGGATTCTAAGGGTGCAATCGTACAACTTTGATAAGTTCCTTTCGCTCTGATAAAGCGCGAAGAGTGGCGAAGGGGGCGGCGCGGGGAACGGCGACGCTCGCTGCGATCTTTTCTCCGTCGTTGGCGATCTAGTTTCAGCGAAGATCGATGCAGCGCGCTGCATTAGGGTATCGTTGGTGGAATGGGCGCTGGGAGCTCGTGAATGTATGTGGTTGAGGGTCTGGAGGCAGGGGCTTATTGAGTATTGTTTTTCGGACTCCGGTACTTTTACGCCCTTTGTGCACCAGGGATGGGCATAGGGGTTTCTATTCTTCATTTTGAAAGAGATGCACAGGAGTGATTGAAAAAGGGTTAAAGCTACGAACGGTGAGAAAAGTAAGATGGTCCCGTTGGAAAGAATTATATTTTAAAATTTATTTCTCGTAAATTGAGGGTTGGCGCAAATAGGGAACTAACATAGTGATTAAAGCGTAGTATTAAGTTTAGTGAAAATATAAGTTTTAAAGGGCTACGTATACCTAGGACTGTTAAAAGCAAAGTGAACTTTGACAATTTTGTTCGTTGGAAATATGTTTTAATTTAAAAATACATAGTTTAATATAACAATGCTGTAAATTTAATTGGAAAACTAAGAAGATTGAATATGTAATAGCGATTTCCGTTACTTTTCGCAATTTCCGCTATATTTTCAGAACAGCTTCTGTGGTAACCAAAACATCCCCAATAGTTTTTATCCGAAACAAAAGAAATATTCACTGGAAATGCATAAAAGTATCTATTTTTTTATCGCCGTTTTGCAAGATGGCGGCCATTCAAATTCTGATGTGTTATTTCGCAGTACAATGTCGCCCTTTTGTCATGTAGAAAAAATGAAATATGTCCTTTTCAAAAAAATTGGCCGACAAAGACTAAATAATTCTATAAATATTCTAATAAAACCTTTGTTCCAGATTTTAACTGAATCGGTCCAGTAGTTATCGAGCAATATTGGTGACCGCTTTTCACAAAACCATTTTGAGGAAAACGCTATTACATATTCATTCTTCTTAGTTTTCCAATTAAATTTACTATTAAAATATGTATTTTAAGATGCATATCAATGCTCATAAATTAAAAAATATTTTCAATAAAAAAACTTGTTTAAATTCATCCCGGCTTTCTGGTCCTTCCTGTATGTAAATGTTTGCGAAACACGTGTAAAACTACATGTGTTTTGTTTCCTTTTTCTCAGTACTGAGTAAACATATACTAAAAAAAAAATTGTTCCACATTTTCCTCACATGTTTCGCTACATTTCAATTGAAAATTTTATTTTCAATACTGGTTTCAGCAACCCTTGTATTTTTAGCTTCTTCAAATGCTCAAAACCAAAATTACAGTACATATTCTTTTAAAATCGGACGATGAGATTGTATTCGAATCATTTCTAAAAAATTGAAAAAGGAAATTATCGAAATCTCTCCAGTAGTTTCCGAGAAGATGGTGCATACGCGAAGACAAAAAGGAAACACGATTTTACAGGAGAGCGCTTCTCTCCCGGTTCGTTTGCATTGCATCGCACGCGAGATGCTTGCTTTTGAATATATTTTTGACGCACGTAGACTCGTAGAAAAAGAATCCTGCTCGAAATATCCATAAAATGTTTTACTTTCTTTTAGTAAAAGCAGTCGGTCATTTTCAACTGTACCCTCCCCATTAAACTTTCTTTTGACTACCGCTGCGTGGCGGTTTCTGTCCACAAAGGTATCATTTCACGGTCCACTTCAGTACGCTTCAAGTGGTTCCTGTAGGTGTACTTGCGTCTGCACGTGGGCCCGGATGCTTACAGCCGATCGTAGGCGGATCGTAGGCGTAAAGCGATTGCAGATAAGCGAAAAGTCGAGAACACCAAAGGTCACCGACACTTTGCATTTCGACTGGACTCCACCTTCGAACGCTTTGCGTAGGTAGAATGATATTCGTCAATTTAGGTCATCGTCTTCGATTAAGTAACTCTTGAGCTCACCTTCTTCGAAAATTCATTTCTTTAAGCTGTTCTTTACTAAATCACGATGAAACTTTCATTACGCTACCTGTCCTACAATAACCGGTACCCGTATTTACTTTGAAATATCAGAGTCAGGCCTCATAACAGCAGGGATGCAGAAGCTCGCCCATTCATCCCTTAATTTAGTATTTTGTGACGTAATGAAATCGTTGTTATCCTTATTATTATACAGGAATACGTACACTGTTATTTTCGTGTCGGATCGTTACAATGGGAATTAATTTCCGCATACGAGCAATTACAGTAATAGGGGAGGTGTTTTACTAGAACACACCCTATTTGGATCACACAACGTTCGAACTAGCTAAAGTATTCAAATAGTAAAATATTCCAACAGCCGAGGGTCGGGTAATGAAGGTACTACCTTGCTTTCAAACGAATCAAAATGGCTTAATTGTTGACAGTTGCCACCAGCAGCGTTGTAATTACGTTCGCGCAGGAAATGGAGCAGCCACGTGTTGACTATTTTCTCGTTTAAATCGCGATATTGAATTCTGGAACAAAAGCCGCGGAGAGTCGCGAGTCCCTTTTGTCCCGCGATTTTTAAGATCCCCCAGTGAATCGAGGAAGGGGACGGAATCCGATAAAGCATTCGAACGCGTCGTTTTTTCTCGTTCCGCCGCGACGAGGGAACAGAAATGCGGTTTATGGCGAAATTGAAGGAGCTGCCGGGGAAAAGTGTTCCTTTTCACAGAGGAAATAGTTGGAATAAGAAAAATCTATTCCCGATTTAAAGATGGAAAAATTCTTCTGATTTGCAAGTCTGCCAAAATGCTTTTAATAAGTTCCCAGACCGAAGCTTTTTCATCGGAACGGTAAAGGATTTCGATGATTTCACCGCGACACGTAATATTAATTAGAAATGCTGTACAAAATTCAGTTAAACAGGTATGCACACTTCTTGGACCAAAATATTCAGCTTTTTATTCGATGCAGTCATACCTTATCTAATCTGAAACTTTCAATAGTTTTCCCATCGAGATCATTGAGAATTAGAGCAAGTGGAACCTCGATTCGAGTACCGTAAACTGGGGTGACTTTGCCCGCCCGGGGTGACATTGCCCACTTTTCGGAAAGGCTTTATTTTATTTTATTGTGAAGTAATCAGAACATTTAGTGTTTTGTAATTGATAGCAATAATTTCTCCAAGGTCAAACGAAAAAAAAAATTAGCGAATTCAATCATATGGTAATTTTTCAGTCAGAGTAAAAAAGTGGGCAATGTCACCCCGGCGGGCAAAGTCACCCCAGTTTACGGTATACAGAATATTCTTTTCATTATTTCCCACGCTCCCTTTAATTTCACGTCAGTTTACTAATCACGTCGAATCAGCTTTATTCGACATCCCGTTGGGAGAATTGAAAATTTGAATTTTATTAAAAATTTTAAAAATGTCCAACCACGCCCGCTACCTGGAAAAAGCTTTCACGCCTACAATACGGATAACGAGCAACAACTTCCAAATGTTTCAAGACTGCAACAACCAGGTCGAGGGCCGCTAATCGAAACATCATCCAATTAAAGCGGATTGGAACTGTGGGCCAGGGACCAATAAATCGGCAGCGTATTTTTTCGGAGCACCCCTTCAGAGCACAAGTGCGCGATACAAGGAGATAATAAAAACAAAACAGGTGCAAAAAGTACGAATGCCTGGAAATATTGTTGCGACCTGATTGCTAAATCCGTTGTAGCAACGACCAGTGACAAATCGATATGCAGCAGCTCGGTGTATTTCACACGCTCGACGTGCGCGTGTGTGGCCCATGGGCGAGGAAATATTCTGTGAAATCGGACAAAGGGACTTCAGGAACTTTCTCCAATTAGAATAATACTGCAATTTCTAGCGCGGATGAATATGTATGAAATCACAAAGGGTGTGCCCGTTGGGAGTTTAAGTTCAAAGGGAAACCAAGGGTTGCAAACCCGACGCCCAAAATGTCGAGGTCGCCCGAGTGGACACAGATCTCCTTTGGGTCCATGGAACCCCGACCCTAGGGAGACAAAGCGACCACTACGAGGCGGTGAAAGTTGATTCCGGTAGCTTCAGGGTCACGTTTGTCCGTACCGTGGACCCTTGAGATTATGGAACTTTGTACCAAAGACCCAGGGACGTAGAAGTCGTAACGAAGAGTTCTGGACCCGTCGAATTCAACGTCGACAATTTTAGAATCGTCTCTATGAACGACTCGACGTTTGAAGAAGTAAATATTGTTGGGTCATTGAACCAGGGAACGAAATAGCAACGATTTCAGAGACGAGGATCCAATTATCGTTGGAGGTAAGAATGCAAATTAAAAACTAAGTATTGAGGGAGACTTGCAACTCAGTATTAGGGATCTACTGTCATGAAGATCGCCGATAGCAACCTTCTGGGGCCATGGAACTCTACATCAACGAGTTCAGAGGCATAGAACTCGATAGTAACGATGTGGGAGTAGAGTAAGCCAGAAGCAACTTTCCAAAGCAGGTACCCCAATTTCAAGTACCAAAAATGTAGACGCCAATAATAACGACTCAGAGTCATAAGATAATTACCAACAAATAGAAAAGCTCGAGGTCTGTAAACCTTCAGTATCATGGAGGCTTTATCGTTGACTCATACTACTGAAATACCCCTAGCTCTAGAAATACTTCCACTACTCTGCTCTTCCCTTCAAATATCAAACGACACCTTGTTCTCTTATCACCTGCTTCTCAATCCACCCTATTACCTATACAATAAATCTGAATGTTTCTAACAAATAGTACTAACATACCGTGGCATCTTTTTCGCGAAATCCTTGAAATTGCAATCGTCATGAGTCTTTGTTTCGCCGGAATCCTTCAAATGATTCCTTCGCCTCACAGATTACCCAGAATACCCCTGGGAATGTTACTCTGTGACCTTGGAGCTCCTATGAGCCGAATCTCGTGATCATTCGCGTCTACTCGGGTCCCGCGAGTCCAATATCGTTCGCGTCTACCTGAACGATGCCAGATTACGAGACCATCGCATTCCACGACTGCCACAGTCATGGGTATCGACGTAAATGATCCCAGGTTTATCAAAAACGGAGACTCATGACCCCGGGGTCGTCGGTATCGAGTACCACGATCCCCGAGCTGCCAGTATCGACTAGGATGGCCCCGAGGTCGCTGGTATCAGCACGCATGATCCGGTAGTTGTTATCCTCCCCTGACACAATTGTTATCAGCGGCCTGGTGCCTCCGTCGAGGTACACGGGCCAGCACTCGCGCTACATCGTCTCCCCCCCCACCGGCTCCCTCAATCCAGTTGGATAACAGACTTTGTAATTACCTTTGACAACCCTTGCTCATTCACGGGCCCCTGTTTCTAAAGTCCGTCCGTTAGGCGTCGTTTAATTTCCACGACGATTGCTTCACACCCCGAGCAATTAAATTCAACGCGGACGAGATTGCTCGCCGTTAATTTCGCGGGCGTCCGAACCGGCCTGCATTTTACTTTCTAACGTTCCCTCTTCGCCACTCATTTTTCACCCGGACTTCAACGAGTCGTACTTACATCCATTGCAAAAGCAGAGGCACTATGGAGTCGGGAAGCTAAATTACTTGGAATTAAGTATTCCAGTGTTCGCGGGCGAGTGGCTGCTTGACGATAGGACGAAAGCACACCTTTCACTCAGCCGTCGCGCAGTTTCTAAGGGGAACACCTACAACGAATGCTCAGCAACCCTCTAGACTCTAGAGACCATTCAAGGAATCTTAATCAAGTCGCAGACGGTTTAATTCACCCGTACATCGCCAATATTCCTGCTACCGTGTCATTTAATACGTCCGGATCGCAAAACCGTCTATCCGGACCTCGCTAAGCACAACCCTCCCCAGCGATGTACAGGTAGCGCAGCTTCAGCGAGCCCTCTGTGCCCCGCTGAAAATAGAAGCTACCTCGACAACCTCGTTAATCTTCGGTTTTTCGAATACGCTGGACCAACCCCGGCGCGCGCAGCGTGCTCCGGCCCCGGTAATCACGGGAATGCATGTCCCCGTGCATCCGTGGCCGCGTTTCTTTATCAGCTTCCGCGTGTAATTCAGGGTTGGCGTGAGCCGCGGCTCTCGGGGAACGGGAGACCCGGCGGATCGGCGTTTCCACCGCGCCTATTCTCGGCCGTCGGGCCGAATTCATACGGGACGCTAGAATCTCCCGATGATACGGCCGCGTATTTGAATACGCTCGGGGGAGGGGTGGGTGGAACGCGGAACGCTCGAGGGATACGCGCTGCGCGCGAACAAAAAACGCCTCTGATGGATTTTGATCGGGAAATATGAAACCGCCGTTACGTGAATAACGCGGAATCAGCCACAAAGAGGATCTTGTTTCGCGTAAGGAACGATCGCGTAGGAATGGGTACGTCGGCGGGATAAAAAGAGGGGTGGAAGCTGGGGATGCGGTAGCCACCCAGGCTTGGCATCGGGGGTGGAAATTTTGCGCGTTCCTCTGGTCTCTTGCCCCTTTTTTTGTTTGCTCCACGGAACGCGGCTGTTGTTCGAGTGGAGGGTGTGTTTTGTCGGGGGAGAAATGTGTGCGGGTTCGTGGAGGGAGGGCAAGTGGGAGGGCGTGGCTGGTCATAGAGGAATAACTGGGAAAGATTGAGTGAAGCTTCTAGAGGTAATTATCAGGTTTTCGAAGAAATAACTTCGAAGATGCGTTAGATACCGCGTGTACTGGGTTAAAAGTTATAGAGCACGCGTTACAACCAGACAGAAATGGTAAAAATTGAATCTTAAGGGGGAATACTATTTTAAAACCATAGCAAAATTTGGGATTTTTTTTATGAAACTAGCAATTTGATTTATCTGAATTTTGGACCTTGTTTTTCTGCGTCTTTGAAGAAGTTGTAGTTTATTTTCTGTCAATTTTTAATAATAAATATAGGAGTTATGCATGATCCACCAACGCGCCGCGCAAAATTCGACGCCCGCTGGTGTGCACGATATTTACTTCCAGGTATTCTGAAACAGAAAAATGAATTTTACTTTATACACATGGAGATTCAGTTTGATGTTTATTACTGGATAGGAATGAATATTGAGTAGAAGGAGAAGTCTGCGCTTGCGTTCATCTCCCTTTAATTAATTCGCAAAGAATACTTCATGTTCGAGCGACTTGACTGCCTAGACCCCTGAGTAATCAACGAAACCGCAAGGGACACTTATAAATTTATAGACAACGTAGAAAGTGAACGAGTAGGTGGAAATTAATTAACTCTCACGCAGCAGAGCGATCGATATCGCGGTTGACACTCGTGGCGCAAGGTTTTGAGGAACGCCCGCTCAAATCCATCAGAACTTCCCTCGCAATCGTTTCGGCCGAGGAACTTCCTCTTAATTCGATACTCGGAAAATCCTTTC
Source organism: Andrena marginata (assembly GCA_963932335.1). Lineage (NCBI taxonomy): Eukaryota > Metazoa > Arthropoda > Insecta > Hymenoptera > Andrenidae > Andrena > Andrena marginata. The sequence continues at coordinate 47,473,282 of OZ010659.1, read as the reverse complement.
GACGCTTTCCAGCACACATCAACGCGAAAACTCTCTGGAACTCTGGAACGCGAATCCCCCGGCGTTGAAACACGCCCCCGCCACTCAGAACGTTAACGATCTCGGAATAAAAGGAAACACCCTGCGATCCTTCCGACCTGTGCGTGAACCTAACGAAGCAATTCTGCGCGGGACAAAAGTGAATAGAAAACTACAAATACTCCACTCCCGACAGTGTTCTCTGAAAACCGAGGGCTCGTTGCTTTCTCTCCAGAAGTAAGTTCAACGGCCCCCACTGTTCTGCCAGGAACAATTATCTCGGTCCGTTCCGCCCGTCCATTTTTAACAGAACGTGATCGCTTATCCGAAACAATCAGCGACAAAACGTCCCGCACTGTCGCCTCGCGACTAACGCCGGCTCCGCGGGCGCGAGATCCATTGTTCGGGGCCCGTGGCCGTGTTCCCACCGCGTTATTAAAACGGAGGGCGTCGCGTGGACGTCAGAAAACAGGAAGAGGAACGGGCGTTGCTTGAACGACGTTATTAAAGGACGCTTTATCCGGCGAACGAAACAGGCGGGCACGGTTAACGAGCGGAACACAGCGACTCCCTAAGAAATGAATACGGAACGAAGGCAGGCTTAAGCCGGATCCACACGTATCAGTCCCGCGACGGCTCGGCGTCGTCAGCGTCAATGGCCCTTTTGTTTCAGCCGTCACTAAGTGACAAGCCTGAACTGTTCCATTTTAAAATAGGGAAATGGTACTTTTTGGAAGTTTTACCATTTAGGCTGAACCGTCACGGGACTAACACGTGTGCGCAGACCTTTAAGGCGAGTCGCCGTGCCCTGGACGGGGTAATACCGTTTCGGACCGTAGCCCCATCGAATAATTCAACGAAGGGCCGCGCTCAACGACCGAACCTTACGCATCTTAAATTCAACGTCACTCGCAACGTCCCCTCCAATTCAGAGCAATCTTTGGGATGGATTATTTAGAGCCTAGAACAGTGGTGGCGAACCTTTTTTAGAAGTGGCTGAAATTTTGTTCATTATTTTTTTTAATACCAGCCCGTGGGTCACTAAGTCAGTGGAGGCATTTGGAAAGGGAGGGGGGGGGGGTGGTAAAAAGGGTACCAATAATTTGGAAACACCGAAAATTTGTTAACAGAAAAATTTGTTACACTTTAATTTTTTAAGATTTTCGATTGTCTGTTCTCTCTTTTATGAAAAGAGATTAAATCATTTAAAAAACCTTCGTGGGGCAATGTCTGACCCGCGGGTGATAGGTTCGCCACCACTGGTCCAGAGCTTAGACTGTGAAGAAAAGAATAACGGGCAGCGTGAAATCTAAAAAGAATTAAAACCGACTCCAAAAAAATAATAATGTACTAAAAAGTAAAAAACAAATTGTTCCCATATTTAATCTACGACTCTCGAATTTTTTAAGTCGGCGCCAGATTTACACAGTGCAAATGATGAGGCGCCGCCGACTTAAAAAATATGAGAGTCGTATGAAGGAAAAAATTATTCTTTAAATTTTACTTTTTTTTTTTAAATCGGTTTAAACTTTTTTATTTTTAACTTTTTCGTTTTATATATATATTGACACAACATGCTGAGGAGATATGCGCGTACATACATAAAATAATAATAATTAGGTAACAATAGTCTTTATTATTAACCAGAACTGGCAAAATATTAGTCCAATGTTGATGCAGTGTAGGATGGAATCACCGGTGCATCGCCTTATTTCGAATAAAAAAAAAATACATACGGGTCGAATCTATAATCTCGTCTTTTTTCAAGTCGGTTAAAAATGATGAGACCTCGAATGTCCGGATCAATGTTGACCCGCGGCCTTAAATTACCTAAGGATTTTTTTTAGGGTAGAGAGTTGGGAATTACTTATGTTTTCCTACAAGGAGCAGATGGTGTCGGGTAGCGCCGTACATAATACGTTTTTAACTTAATTTTCAATAAATACTAATTCTATCATTAATGTTCCAGAAAAGTAATTTTATTTCGAATTTCACGACACCGAGTTAAATGAATTATATAAATATTTAAAAGAATTTTAATAACTGAAAAAATATAAAAAGTATTGCGTAAGGAAGGGGAGGGTAGAATACAAAACCTTATGAATTTTTATATTTGGTGAGGAAGGGTGGAATATAAAATCTTATGAATTTTTATATTTAGAAGAGAGGAAAAGTGTAAGAAATCGCCAAAATTACCATTACGTAATTTAAAGGCGGCCTCTAACTGCCCTGCGTGTTTCCGAAGACTTCCTTTTTGTCAGAACGATAATTCGTTTACTGGATCTCCTAGGATTGATTCGTTGGTGTTTAGTATTACGCTTGGGTCCGAAATGGCCCAGACTCCGCTGTCCGGGGCCAGTGGTCGATGGCCGCAGGAAACGGAATATTTTATAGCGACGTCGATCCACCGACGCTGGTATGCCCGACCAGGCCCCCTAATTAATGGCGTAAATGACGCGTTTCAGTGGTTCGCTCGATTGTGTGCAATCAACGACGCGCACGATGCAACAGCACGGCTTGGAGGAAGAGTTCATCGTTTCGTCGTGGCCGTTTGTCTGTCTGACCTCCTTCAATCTCGGTTAAATGAACGTTCGCCCTGCGGATGCGTCGCCGGCAATTGCCTTCGCCTCGGCGACTCCGCTGGGAGGCTAAGTAGAGCGATTTTCAGTGTTCTTCAGGTTTGGTGGGCTGTTCTTGGCTGGCTCGCTGGGAGGCTATCAGTTTTGTCTTGAAACGAAAATGTATGGAAGCAGGGTTGCGTGGTGGTGTGAGCAGGGACGGATTTGTGTAGTCTAAGTAGGTTGCAGCCTATTTCTTTGATATGTGAATAAAGTATCAAACATAATTCAATAGAAAGGGCCACTTTTTTATTTTGGCCGTTTTGCACGGGTGATCTTTAGACACAGAGGCTTGAGAAAACATTAAAGGCAATTCACTTTATTTCATATAGCAAATTAGCAAGAACTCATATGTGAGTTGTCACATTAAATTAATTTTAAAATTGTCACAACTGTGGCATTAAACTATTGGATGATATTTCACGAGAATGGTGGGAAAAATCTTCGAACCCGCCCATGTGTACAGGTTGCTTCGGGGAATGTATTATGAAATTTGCTAACTCGGTGTATATTAACAGGTAGCAATGGATCAAGGAGGTTTTGCGATGAGGGAAAAGTTGTAAGAGATGGGTGCCAGGAGATAGTTACCATCGAAGATTGTGAAGGAGCCTTTATTTTGTGGGTACAGTGGTCTCAAAGCAAGATACAGGTTGACAGAGTTCTGATGCCGTACAGAATTGACACTGCAACTGAAGTAGCTTGAAGTAGAACGAGATTGAAGTTGAATTGATACTAAATTGAGTCTGAAATGGTAATATACTTTGAATGGGGAATGTGCAGCTTTTTGAGGACTGTTTATAGTATTATTAAAGGACCCGGAGAGTTAAGAGGTTTTGCGCGTACCCTTTATAAGAAGCCATGCCATTGGTTATAGGAGCGTTGCTTCTTGAAATATACACGACTAACAGATTAAACCCGATTTACAAACGTCCAATTGCTCGATCCATCGTAAAACTTGTTCCTAGGAGACCCAGAAAATTGCTTTTAATACAAATACGTTTTAGCGATATGGGAAAGGCTTAACCCTCGAAATTTATGGCGACGTTACTCCCACCCATCGACTCCTATCAAGAAGTTTACGGCTGGACAATAAAATGCCTATAAAATCTATGACCGAACGACGAACATTGGAATATATTGTATTTAAGCTCTGCTAACACTATTTCCGCGGAAACCGCCACTTTCTCACGAGCTACGTTATTTCCTGATAAAATAAACAAAAGTATATTCAACGAGCTTAAAAGTACATTATCACCGATGCTTAAAAACAAACTTTCATTACTCCTGTCTTGATATTCTTAAGGGTTACAACGATAAGTAAACATCAAAGAAACAGTTGAATTTTTTCGACAATATCACTTACATTTTACAAGAAACAACACATACAAATAAATTTCACAAATAGGGAGGAATCTCCGCTCGTCAGGGCAACGCTGTACATCTGAGGATCTCTGTAAATTCGAGACTACCAGAGGAATATCCCCGAATAAAGCAGACTCGGCAGGATCTTAATAGCGCGCTGAATAATGTATCCGTGTGTGTCAAAGTGGGAACCAGATCCGAACGTTGGACCTGCAAGTTTCTCCCTTCCTTATTCGTGGATCTGCGGGATCAGAAATGCTTTTCTGTAAACCAAGAGTCATAGTGCACGAGAGAGCCGTGGGATGCTCGAGAAAATCGAACGACATCGGAAGGGAGACTTGAACATCCCCTGATCCCCCTGTTGTGACGTCAAAAATGAGGCAGATAACAAAGTGACACGGTTCCTCGTACGAACTATACAATACGTTGATCGAAATGCGTGTATCCGGCAAAGATATCCGGGAAAACTATCGGGTCGTGTATCGATCATCGAGGAAGCTGCCATTGTTCGATGCACTTTGTCAGAAAGAATGCCGGATGTGTGGCGGGATTGAAGGTGGATGGTGGACCGCGAAGGATCGCGAAATTATTCGCTGCACAGCGTCGACAGACATCGTGCCGCTGTTTGCCCGCGCGCGTATAAACAATGCAAGTGTTAATTTAGAGGCAAGCCAGTCTAATTAGGGCTGGAAGCTACACGAAGCTGCACAGACTGGAGCAACACCCTCGGTATTTCCCATGTGCATTTCCAGCTATAAGTCACGAAGCTTGCTTTACTGTTGTATCCTCCAGTTACGAGCTCGTTTTTCACCGAACCGGCGCTTCGGAACCTGTTACGCGTATACAGGGTGTCCCATAACCGGTCTGTATGGAAAAATAAATCGGAAATTCAGAATAACATTTTTTTATATTGCGATTTTTATTGGAGAAAACTAACCTTTGAGTTTTAGAACTTTTAAAACTTTTAGAAGTTTTAGAAATTTTAGAAATTTTAAGGAATTTGAGAACTATTAGAGCTTGTAGAAGTTTTAGAAATTTTAAGAAATTTGAGAACTGTTAGAGCTTGTAGAACTTTTAAAAATTTTAGAAGTGTCAGAAATTTTAGAAATTTTAAGAAATCTGAGAACTATTGGAGCTTGTAGAAGTTTTAGAAATTTTTAGAAATTTTTAGAAATTTTTAGAAATTTTAGAAATTTTAAGAAATCTGAGAACTATTAGAGCTTGTAGAAGCTTGTAGAAGTTTTAGAAATTTTTAGAAATTTTTAGAAATTTTAAAAATTTTAGAAATTTTAGAAATTTTAGAAATTTTAGAAATTTTAGAAATTTTAGAAATTTTAGAAAGTTTAGAAATTTTAGAAATTTTAGAAATTTTAGAAATTTTAGAAATGATAGAAATTTTAGAAATTTTAGAAATTTTAGAAATTTTAGAAATGATAGAAATTTTAGAAATTTTAAAATTTTTAGAAATTTTAGAAATTTTAGAAGTTTTATAAATTTTAGAAATTTTAGAAATTTTAGAAATTTTAGAAATTTTAGAAATTTTATAAATATTAGAAATTTTAGAAATTTTAGAAATATTAGAAATTTTAGAAATTTTATAAATATTAGAAATTTTAGAAATTTTATAAATATTAAAAATTTTAGAAATTTTAAAAATTTTAGAAATTTGGTTGGTTACGACAAAATTTTATTCTATATTTTTGACTTTCTCTGTCACGTGGAAACCAATTACGAGGCATCCTGTATATGTATACGTTCGAAAGCTTCCGAGGCAGCGAGAGCCGACGTTTGTTTCATCTGAGTTTAATCCATGGGTGATTTTAAATTCTTTTATCGGGCTGGGGATTATGTTTCAGAGGAATGTTTAATTACGTTCTGATTCATTCAGGTTTTACTCATATTGAGGTATCGTGAATGTGTTTTAGAAATTTGATGTCGAATTTTGGAGATATAATCTGTTTATCTTGAAGATGAAAAAAGATCATTCAAATATGGATATGGAGATGCTGCTTTCTCAGGATGCAGGTACAAAGTTTTTATTTATCTCAGACTGTTTGAGAAATATTTAAGGTAAACCTAAGAGAAGCTCGATCCAAGCGTTCCTTTCTCGTGGATCTAACGCGATGTCAATGTTGTCACAAGAAAAGCTACCACTGATTTTTTACTCATTAAAATATAAGTATCCGCAGGTAAGTATAAAGACCTGTGGAGCTCTTCCTTTGTGCGAAACCTTGCCATCAGAGATCGTTCTTTTCCTCCCCTTTCGCTCCACTCGACAGAAAAGGATCTCCGCGTCAAAGTAAATTTATTCTCCAACGTCGCATCAGCAACAGTCCCTCGCTCGTTTAATCCATCGTTTTTCATACACAGTGAGCCACAAAATTATTACCACGGGCAACAATTGGCCAGCAATATGGAAACTGAAAGGACAACAAAATGGCTTCAATATTCTCCCCATTAAGAAGATAATTTAAATCCAATTCCATATTCCCTTTTGTCGTCCATTTGTCCCGTACATTCCTATCAAATTTTACAGAGCGCTCCAAGCAAAACGAATGAAAACTTTTCAAATTAAAAACACTTCAAAAGGCTCCGGAAAATCGCGAAGGAAAATTTTACGCATTTTAACTCCATCTTCCTCCGGGCACGATTTCCCCTAATGCATCGCCGTACTCGCCGGGTGCGATTAAATTTTCCCTTTTACACAGGACCCCGTGATTTGCGCGGCCGGGTGGAAGCTTGATTTCGAGCAGCTTCGAAAGGCGGAAGTCAGCAGTGCCGTCGTGTTTTAATTGCAGGCGACGCGTGGCTATCGGTCCGCCGGGGAACGTGACGGTAATGTTAATTAATCGATCCGACGTTTCGAAACTCGTTGGCATACAAAGGAATCGCGTTGCATTCCCGTGGATCTTTTATTCATGCGGGACCCGCGCTTTGCAGCGAGGCGTAGACGAAGGAAAAATGCGACGCGAGCTTTCCACCTGGCGAAATCATTTGCGGATCCGTTCGTTATTCTCCCAGTTCCAGTGCTCTCCCCATCACTGGGTCCACCCTCGTCAAAGGGGTTACACGCGCATGGGCGGTTAAAAAAAAAGGGACTCGATTATGGAATGTTTTTTTTTCTAGCGTGCTACGCGTACACACGGGTGCTGAAATATTTCGAAACGAATTTTAGCTGCAAAATTTTTCAAATTTCAGGCATGTAGCCGTTATCCGGCTGCTATGTTCCCCCAATTTTATTTCCTTCTGCACAGAATGGGCCTCCTAAATGAAAACATTTTTTTTTTCAATCGTATATATTCAGCTAGCTTAAATTTCCCGGCATTGCGCGGGTTATGTATATTTTTGCGGTGAAGGGGTGAGAGTTTTTAAAAAGCTTTCTTAGCGAGAATCTACTCGGGGGTTAGAAGGAACTACGTACCAAATTTCTTATTCATAAGATCAGTGGTTCCAGAGGAATCGTGATGACTGAGTGAATGAGTGAGTGGGTCAATCAATAATATTTCGATTTTATATATAGTGTGTTTATAAAAATGTGGGATATTTTCTCGGAATAAAAATACTTATAAATACAGAACTAAGCATTATAGGGCATATGCGAATACCACTTTGCCTTGTTATTTCGATGAATAGAACGGACGTTGAAAAAATGTCACACATTTTTTGTAAACACCCTGTATATAGAATTTGTTTTCTAATCTCTAATGCATGTGATAACTCCGTCGTTTCGTAAGAATGGGTACTGTGGAGTACCCAGCTCCTCAGGCACATCCCACTAAACCTCCGATAACGTATGTACATTTCCCTACCCGTGCTCAGCCACCTCGAGAACCACGTTGAGCGAAAGCTGCTAGCCAATTCACCGCCGCGCCGCAAGCACGCGATAAACAATCTGCCGGCCTCGAATTTAACACGTTCGGGGACGCTGGATCCCGAATTCGCTGAGTATTTGCAGCGGCTGCGATCAGGGGTCGCGTGTATATCGATTCAAGGGGTATCGCAGAGTTTTACGAGCCCGGCGAACGATCGTTCAAGCTGCGAGCCGAACTTTATTGCGGTTTACACGGAACTTAAGCACCCAACCGGTAATGAGATAGCGCAAGGGTCGTGGGTCACAGGCCGCAACCAGATAATGCGACGGAATAATGGACCAGCAAGCACAAGGGCGGCTCGTAAAACACGTATTAACGTAAAATCCGTATCGAACGAGTCCGATGTTCCGAGGTGGCCATTCAACTTGGGAGGTCCACGGAATCGGAAGCTTTCGTACGGGGGAGAGGTGGGATGAAAGGGGCAGTTTTGTTTAGAAATTGCAACTAAATAACCATTCTGGTTCTAATTGGTAATATTAAAAGCTCAGACATCTGAATATAACAATATGTGATACATAATAAGATTTCCTCTATATTTACCTGCCTTATTTTTTCCTTTTTTATTTATCGTGTTTCTTAAGGCATACCTAGATATTTATGAATGGGACAGCGTAGTAAAACAAGGTAATATTAATATTATTTGTTTAATTGAAGAGTCCTTGTAGAAAACACTGCAAGTGCCAGAAATCAAATTCTGTAGTATAATATTACCTTTGAAACTTTTTTGGTTTTAGTTTTTTTAATTTTAGTATTTACCTACAAGTGTTTTCTACAACAACTCTTCAATTATTATTTTTCCAGGCATCGAAATCACAGGTTATTGACTTTTTCTTAAGTTACATAAATACCATGGCATTGGTATTACTTCGTTTTCCAGGTGGCATATTTAAACCGTAAATAATGTGGGAAAATATTCGAAATTTGAATGAAGCAGGATCGAAAGCAATGAAATTTGATTCAACAGAACAGCTCGTTTTTAATTAAACAATGTTTCGTCTAGAGCTTAAAAAACTGTAGAGGAAGATCGGTTAGCAAAAATAATAAATTAGGAATTTTTTAAAACAAAACCATTAAATATGTTTACTTCCACCTTTGTGGCTGCATATGTCAATCTTTAGAAAATATGAAAAAAAAATTATGTACAAAAATAGCGGTTATATCCGGAGTTATAGCGGTTCAAATACAACGCGTTACAAAAATGATTTACGCATTGTTAACATAAAAGCAACCACTGTAGTTGTCTGAAATAGAAAATTTGAAAATATGTGTAATCTGTATGAGTGTAGCTATCGGTTGAAGTAGATTAAATGAGAAATACTGAAAATTAAAAAAAATGTCAGCGTCTAAAACAGGCAACGATTTTTGCAAAAAATTCGCGAACGCCTAATTTTGCAAAAACCGACTTAGTTTTAGTACCAACGAGAATGTGACATCTACTGCAGACATATGCCAAGTTTGAAAGAAATCGGGTGATTGGTTTTTGAAATACTATCGTGCTAACTAATCCGAAAAACATCGTTTTGAGAAAGAGGCGTTTAAAGTTCTATGTACTGTTATTTTTTAATTAATTTTTTTCTAAATATTGCCTAAATACGTACAAATATAGGCATAAAGTTTTCAATTAATATAATTTGAGGGTTTCTCTTAAAAAAAATCCCAAATATCGCGCTCCTTTTCAGACCGTCGATGAAGGGAGACCCTAAAAAAGTGATTTCCCGTAACTGTGTATAATTTATATAATTTTGAAGGCGAGGAATTAATGCGGAAGCTATAGGTGTATTTCAGAAAAGAAAATAATGAATATTCATCCTGTACGCTCCTGGTTGAGTAAAGAAAGTAGAAAGTGTCGTTCTTCGGTGGATCAAGATCCGCGAACTTCACCTCTAACTCGCCCCGTTCAAATAAGGGAACACAGAAATCTCTATTTATCTTCGAGCCGACTTCCCCCTGGCTTCTGTTTCCTTTAGCGTTCCTTTCTCACGGGGACCGAGAACATTTTCCTCCCGGCGCAGCGCCGATGTTGGAATCTTCAGCGCCGATCGATGAGACTGAACTATTCATGCGGATGCTCCCACCGCGGAAAGATTCTCCGCCGGCGCCATTCCCCGTCCCTCTTAAATATTGCAAGCAATGATACGGAAACTTCATTACATCTCCGCGTTCTATCGGAACCGCCTATTTTCAACCGACTTCTACGGGAATATCGAGAATGACCGTTGCGAAGGGCGCTTTACCATCTGGATCTTCACCATTTTGAAGGAAGGAGGCAGATGAGATTTCCCCAAATGTTTATTTACAATTGCAACAGACCGGTACAGGATCTATCAACAATTTCGTTGCCTTTTTTGCGCCTTAAACGAACTTGCCGTGTTGCGCCCTTTATTTATAATTTTTGATAACCTTACTCTGAATTTTCATTCGTAGCTTAAGGGGTCATTCTGGTTAGCGCGCCGATAAATTCAGCGATTTTCAGGAATTTACTGCGAAGACAGGAATTATAGTAACGAAATAAAACTTTTTTTCTATCGATTAAACTACATTTCTACGGTAAATAAAAAATATAAAAGTTATAAAATTATTGCTTCTAAAATGGTTTTGATGGCGATTTTGATGACATGTTTAAAAATTCATGCCTCGCTCGTGCAGGTGATTTCAGCAGTTGAACTTATTTAAAAGCAAAAATACAAACAGATTCTTGATCAGTATGACAGTCGCTATGGCCCGTACTAGAATAAATAATCTATCCTTAAAATTAACAAAATGGTGGGCAAAATACAAGAATCAATGTATTTTGGCTGTGTTTACTGTGCTATTTTCGATTTTAAAAGTAGGTTAGACTCAACAGAAATACTTGGTTGTAGTACCGACCAGAGGTATAGGTGTGCAGAATAATCAGTTCAATTTATAAAGCAATCGGTTCGATAGATTTTGGGATTTTACCTGCACCATGTGAAAAAATGCCGTTCCTAGAAAAACGCGTTCAAAGTTTTTATGTATGGTGGTCGAGGCTCTGCGCTCCCTACAAAATACCTACGTAGAAGCGAAAATAATTAGAATTTTTCAATGAACATTTAATAGTACATTCTTGAAGATATCTACTTTCGAAAAATGTTATAAAAAAAAATCGATTTTCTCAAATCGTCTAACCAGAATGACCCCTTAAAGCATTTATAGTACAACTTGTAATATTTCATTTAAAACTTTATTTTAAAAAATGCCAACAATGAAAATACCATTTTGCGCCCTTTGTCCCTTTACACCCTAGACAGCTGCCTAAGGCCCGGTGCAGACGAGCGGTTTGCGCCAGTTTGCCGCCGCTTCAATGTAACGTTGTGTGCCAGCAGTACATATATGTGTATGGAGAGATATATAAAATATATGTATATTTTGCGGTAGTATTGTCGTATTGCCGCGGCGGCAAACTGCCGCAAACCGCTCGTCCGCACCGGGCCTAAAATTGGCTATAGAGACGAGCCGATCTTGCGTGTGTCAGGAAAACACTCAGCAGTGTGTCCTCTTTCCATTGAAAAATAAGGTGATCGAATAATCATTACCAATTTCTTAACTTTTCTAATTCATTGTCTATCGTCGAGCAGAGATGGGCAAAAAATGATTTGAAATAAAAATTTGTGTAGGAAATTTTGATTAGAGAATAATTATATATAAAATATTGCAAAATTTTCTGTTTTGTTTCATGACGGTGGTAATCCGTAAATTCCAGTGCAGAAATTGGAGTCAAAGGATTCTCACGATAACAGTTAAAAGAAACAAATGAAACCTATAGAAATTCAGAAGGATTCAGGAATTTGGTACTCGACAACAGAGATGGGCAAAAAATTATTTGAAATCAAAATTTCCTACACAAATTTTTATTTCAAATCATTTTTTGCCCATCTCTGTTGTCGAGTACCAAATTCCTGAATCCTTCTGAATTTCTATAGGTTTCATTTGTTTATTTTAACTGTTATCGTGAGAATCCTTCGACTCCAATTTCTGCACTGGAATTTACGGATTACCACCGTCATGAAACAAAACAGAAAATTTTGCAATATTTTATATATAATTATTCTCTAGTTACAACTTCCGCGATACCTACCGGGTGCTTTCCCTTTACAATCTCCTAAACTATTTATCATCCCCCACAAAATATGCTTGCTCCAGTCCAATACATCACACACTACTTCCCTTAACAGCAACGCAAACAGTCCCCAGTCGCCCACATCCCAGAACACACATCCTTCGTCAATCTAACGTTGAAACGTCCGCTTTTAAACACCCCGCCCCCCAACCGCACAGCCGACTGCACCCCTACACTCGACGCAGCGTTTCCGCCATCAAATTCTACGACCCGACGGAGCAGCAATTGCTAGAACGAAAACGTATCGGTACAATGGAGCCGGAGCATTGGCCGCGGAGTTGCGCCGGCAGCTGACCCCTTGTTTAAATAGTTCTATTAATTGATTGTCCGTAGCGAAATTGTTTCCGAATCTAGCACTCGAAGTTCCTGGGATGTTTCAATTCGCCAACGGCTCCGTTCCGCACCGTCGAATCACTTCTGATTTCCCGCGGTCTCCCTCGGTTTGCTCTCGCCTAGAATAGCTCCGCAGCAAGAGGGGAATCGTCTCCTGTTCGGCAAACACGCGTCCCGTCCTGGTTTCACGATCCAACACGGTGTCAGTTGTCTTTGGTGGGCTAAAGGCGCGGCTTCATTAACTAATCTTAAGGCGGAGGCACCGTCTCAAATGTTTTAACAGAGACGGCGGTTGAACTGTTTGAGAAAACCTGCGCCACCCTGGCTCGACGCAAGGCCACGGTGTCTGGGTGTTGTTTCTCGGAGGTTTGTTTGCAATTAGGTCGCTGAGTTAACGCCGCACGAGAAATATACTCTGAGTAGCTGGGGTAACTCCTGCGTTGGGAGTTATTATACTAGGGAGGCGAGGGTATTTTGTAAAGTTGCTCGCGACAACATTCTCGAGGAGCACGTAACTTGAATAGTTACTCTTTATTTCAAAATACAGTGCCAATAACATTGCGCCCGTTACTGCTTGCTGTTGCCTACGCTTTTAATTTTACTAACTATATTATTTAACGCGAAATAAATAATAAACGAGCCAGTGAATCGTAATGCAGCGTTTTCTTGAATTTATATTTCTACTTCCCTTTGCGCAGCACACTCTCCACTCTGTGTTGAAATTATCCGTTAACAGTTAACGCGTACAGCTTTCGTAGAAAAGTGAAGCGGAGTACCGTAAACTGGGGGAACATTGGCATGTTTTTGAAACATTTTGCTATATAATATAAAAATTAACATTTTTACATTCGCTTTAAGTAGCCTATCATAACATTGCATCTTTTGTGAATGCGCTGCAAGTGTCAAAATGCATAAAATTTTTGTCCTTAAGCTTTTTTATTACGTGTTAAATATGTGCCAATGATACCCCGTAACCGGGTAACATTGGCAAATCATATATAAATAGCACTAAAAAGTTAAAGTTTTGCCACATCTGAACTTACATTAACACTTAAATTTGTTTCTTTTTATGTTCAATGCATTCTATGTATTTTATATTTTTTTATTTTTTTATTTTTTTAATTAACATTTTAAAAATTGGTTTAGGTATCCTATTATAACATTGCATCGTTCGTGATTGTACTACATGTGTAAAAATGCATAAATTTTTTTCCTTTCCCTTTTTAATAGATGTTAAGTAGATGCCAATGTTCCCCCAGTTTACGGTACGTCTCCATTTCTACTTCTACGTATCCTTGATCAATAGCTGGGAAAATGGAGAACTTCTGCTATCGGGGGATACTCGGTGACTCGCCTAAGTGCATCCCGATAAGATGGACGAAAGATAAAAGCCCGCGGTACGCGTCGAATTGAATTTTCCACTCCGGGCGTGCGGCTTCGCGGTGGATTCAATTATCAAACGAATCCGCGCGGGCGACCTCGGGATTCCGCCGCGAAGAATGGAGCGGCGACGGTGTCTTCGCATGACAATGCGTAGCGAAGAAAGTCCGCCCTTATGAATCGCAATTACCATCGCGGGAAAAATAACGCCGCCGGTCCGCTTCCTCCCTAGCCGTCCCTTTATCGCGAAAACTCGTGGAGACCGCGACCTTTGTGTCGTAAAAGGGAACTTTTTTCTTCGTTACGTGCTCGACGGGAATTTCAAAGCGGCTATTTCATGTAAAGCAGAAAAATTACGTGACAAGCAGCAGATTGGCGTCTGTGTTCGTGACGAAAATTAGTTTAAGGACCGCCAGGATTAGAGGAGGAGGCTCGATAAACTCGAAATAAAATTGAACCGACCACTCGAGGCCGAGAAATTTCCCTCCCGAGTTTATCGCGTTTCGGTAGTTTGATTATTAATGTTATACCAATGGGGAACTGTTAATTTAACCCTATTTTAAGGGGTCAGTCCACTGGGAAGTCGTGAAAAATTACTATTTTTTAGGATTTATTTTTTAGTAAACGGAATGTCCAACGTAAATAATGTTTTGTCTACTTATTAATACACTTATTGAGAGCATAAAAAAATCTGTTTTAAATTTTAAACAGTTTTTTTTTAAATATATATCGCACTGATGTGAGAGCGTTGAGAATGCGATGTAGTGCTGGTGCAGGTGATTCCGGGAGAACGACGCAATTGAAACGAAAAATTCAAAGTGTGTTGTACTCATTATGAGCGTGGTTATCGCCGGAACTAGGATTATTTTTACTGATAAACAATTAACAAAATTGCGGGGGTTTGAAGTTTAAGTGTCGAAATACGGCGAATATTTCAATCATTTTGCCTTGTAAAAAGTATGAAATGGTTAATCGAAAAAGGTTTCCGTAGTCCCGGCCATAGCCACTGATGTGCCGAATAACGTGTAAACATTTCAGACTGATTGGTGAAATAGTTTTTTTGCGATCACCTGCACCAGTTGAAAAAATGTTGTTTTCAGATAATCGTGTTTAAAGTTTTAAAACAAATTAAAAAAATTCTTTTAAATTTTTTGTGTATAGTATGAGAGTAGCTTAATAAATGCCAAAAGGATTCATTGCGTTATATGTTGTATCTACGAAGAAGAAAATCTTTAAAAATAGCTTCGTTTTTCAAACCGTCACAGTGGACTGACCCCTTAATGCATTGATGTTCGACAGTGATAGGAACGGAACCCCCACTTTCGAAGCTCCTTCTGTTTCAAAAATCCGTTCTGTGAAACAAGGAAAATTTCAAGGCAAACTCTTGACACAGGATCCCCGTGTCATTTTTTTTAAAATTGACTGTGTCGGTATAGGCAGCGACTTTTGAATCTCCCTATAAATTTCGCGACCATCGCAGAGCACGCGCCAGCTGGGATTACTTGGTGCTCGAATAATCGTGCATCATATAATCTGAAAATGATTTAATCCCGTGGGGCGCGTTAACGGAACGAAATAGGTATCTTTAGAGAATCGAATAAGCCACTCGTTAGCGTTTGTCCTGATTGCTTGTTTTAAATAGCGGCAAGTTAGCTGACTGGCGTGGGATTTGTGGCAGATTTAAGCTATCCCCTGTAACTTTCGTTTAGCGGGAATTTGCAGATCGGAACGAGCGATTTTATTGGGGGGAGCTTGACGATAAACGGTGGGAGCACGCGCGTACGCAGCGGCTGGGTATCGTACGTGATTGTGGTTATCTCGCGCTCTCCCGCTCATCGCTTTGAAAGATAGTTCTAAATAATATCTGACACGCGTTAATATCGAGGTGCCTTAGATGGAAGTAGGTTAACTGGCAATTCGAGGGTTTACGGTCCCGTGTTATTTTCTGTTTCCGTGGTCGCAATTGCCCTCGGTGAACTCCTCACCCTCCCATTGGCGAAATGCACTCCCGCGGCGGTTAAAATCATTTCGCAGATAAAATCTGTCTTTTCACGGAACGTTGGCCCCGGCGATTTACCTGCTCGGCATGCATGAAATAAGAATATTAATCACCTTCTGGCTTAGAAGCTCCATGGAAACGGAATCTACGAGTGAGATTTGTTTTCACAGCCATGCGAAAGGAAAGGTATCGTTATAGGTTGCAAATTAATACGCTTTCCTTTGAGCCACGCTAAATTTCCTCAGACTCGTAGGAAATATCCGAAGTCGGGGTGTCCTAGGCATAATCGAGGAGGGGGTGATTCTAAATAAAAAATTAAATCGAAAATATAGAATAATTTTTTTTTTCATTTATGAACCCACTTTAAACTGAGACTGATGGATGAGAGATCAACATTACACGTGATATTATTGCTGTTCGGGACAAGTTACGCAGAAAGCTACCAACCCTCAATGATCTAAAACTGAGTAAATTTAGTTTAAGATTTTAATTGTTAAAGAAAAGAACCTTTATTTCTATTGGGTATATCCTATTTCTTGTTATTGTTCTACAATGTTTTTTAATGGGTTATTTAATAGTGAGTAGGGTGATTAATATTATTCTAAAGTTTCTGTAGTATTTGTTTTTTAAGCCTAAAATGAAACTATGGCTTGGTGGTTTTAATAATTGTATAACGTAAGAGTTCGTCTGTGAGTTGGTAATTTGTTGGAAAATAAAGATCCCCAGATTATGGGATCCGTACTGTGTTTAACTAATTTGTCATTTCGAGGGTTGGTAGCTTTCTGCATAACTGGGCCGATTTGTAAAGACACATTAGACGCTCATGTTAAGTGCCCATTTTTTCTAAAAAGAAGCCTTGAATAGCAGAAAAATATTCCATATTCTCTACTAATTTTTTCATGTAGACCTCCTCGGTTTAGAGGTCGTCCTTAAATTACATAAGGCTTTTTTTGGGAGGGTGGAGGGGGTCGCGAATTTCTTATGTTTTCTTAGAAAGGAGAGAGAAGGAGTCGAGTATTTGTCTTACATAATATTTTTTTAACCTAATTTTCAATACGAGTAGCCAAAAAACGATTGTTTCATCACACAGGCGAAACCGAGTTAAATGAATCAGGTATATAAACCATTAAAAGAATTTTAATAACTGAAAAAAAGCAAAGTAAACAATATTACGGTAAGAGGACGGGGATGGAATATAAAATCTTACAAATTCTTATACCAGGGAAGGGGGTAAACAAATCGCCAAAATTACCCTTACGTAATTTAAAAATGGCCCCTTACCACCACTACCGTAACACCCCGTCTTTCGCGACTTATTTCAAACCCCGATCCGGTTGCTGAAACTTTCCTCCAGGCCCCTTGAATCGCTCAAACGTTACTCAAACGCACTGGCGCTACTCTATACAAAGCCTCCGAGTAATCCCTGAACTTTATTGCCACCTGAGAAGCTCGAATTGCGAGGCTCGGTGCCAAATACCTACAGTCTGGAGGATGTTGCCAGCCAGCAAGCGGCAAGGAGATTGCTAATAGCGCAGCCGCCGTTCCTTGACCGTACCAAGGGGGGAGCGGGCGCGGATTGAAAGAGGAGCAGCAATAAACGGTGGCTGGCTGACGGCTCCGAAGCCCCGGCGGCCGTGCAACATCTCCATCGTAAGATCTCCGATGACGTGGTCCACCGCGTTACCGCGGCCGTCGTCGTGTATCCCGTGATTACCTTGACGGAAGCTGCCCATTAGTCGGGCAATGATGATGCCAACGGACACCCAGGTCACCGACAACTCAGCCCAGCGGTGCCGAGCAGAGGCCGGCACTGACGACAGCTTTCATTTCTCTCCATTGGTCCCGCCGTGCCATCTCGACGCCCATCGTCGAGCCAAGCCGATTCCTTCGTAGCCAGGAGCACCGCCAACCTCCGCTTCCGAGAACCACCGCGAACGGACCATTCCACCTCCTCCTGCCGTCCGCAGTGCAAACGGCGACGCGGCATCCGACGGTGCTCTGGGCTTTCTGCCACTTCCTGGGCCATCCGCTGAAACGGTCCCCCGCCGTTCGATCCCCCGGACCGTCGGCTCAATCTACTGCACGGAGCGAATCGAACCGTTTCATTTCGCTCGTTTCCACCGCCGTCCCCGATCGCCCAGCCACCGGCCGTTTCGTCGCCCACTTTCGACCGAACGGGCCCCAGCGTCGACGATTATCCGCGTGCCGTGCGGAAGCCACCGTTGCGATTGGAAAAGTGGAAGGTGGCCGCTGCAGCGGTGGACGCGAGTATCGCGTCTGCACGCCCATTGGCGCGTGGACCGTTGATCGGCCCCGTTGGTGTTTGTCGATGATCGACGTGCAACCGTTCGGCTAACCGGGCGCGATTCCTTTTTTTCCCGGAGGAACGGCGATGGGAGGAATGCGCTGTGGATAGGGGTCGATGGTTCCCATTCTCTGGTCGACGAGCGTGACTCGATGGAACCGAAGTGAACGCGTGCGGAAATAAAGTGCAGCGAGTGCGGGAGGAGCGCGGTGAACGTTTCCCTGATCCGCGTCGACTTTTCGTACGGTGGAAGCGAAAGGAGCGCTCGCCCAGCGCATGACGCTCGGTTGATCGAGGGAAAAAAGTGTGTCGTTGTGGACCCCTTGCGTTTAGCGTCCGCCACCCGCCTCGATCGGCCAATTAACCCGACCGAACGGATAAGTTTCTTAACGCGCAGTGGCATCACAAAGCGATGACTAGTGATTACGTGGGCCCGCTTCGTTGTCTCGCGTCGCACATTCGCAGGGAGTATTTCGCGAGAGACAGAGGAAGTAACCACGTGCCTTGCATGGACCGGTATGTTTATTTCCACTTGTTTCCCTCCATTTATTTGTGAATCGCGGCGGTTCGTTCTTTTTTTTTTTACTCTCTCTCGTGGGATGAACACTAAACGGGATTGTGTTTAAGAAAATTTTGTGGGATCCTGTTTAGGAACTTTTTACTTCCCGTGTAAATTTGGAGATGTTTGATATCATGTATTGAATTGCTTTTGTGAAAATTGAACTGAATCTGAGAGCGAATCCGATTGGATTGAGAATTTAATATTTGGGAAAAATTGCACCGTGTGTGTAGCTTCTTTTGGTAGCGGTCAATCGGGTGTTATTTAGTGCGCAGAAAAGTGTAAATGTGATTTGAACAGCTCAATTTTTAATAACCATCATTTTTATTCATATTTCTCTTAAGCCTGCCCTACACGATGAGACTTGTCTTGAGGCATGTCTCGAGACGAGGTCTCGTGTCTCGTACTGGCAAGGTGAAGGGAAGGAGAGAAAGAGACCTGTCTCAAGACATGTCTGGAGGCAAGTCTCATCGTGTAGGGGCCGCTTTAAAGACAAGTGTGGTATGCTTGAATTTAGAGGCCGTCCTTAAATTGCGTAAGAGTAATTTCGACGATTTCTTACCCCCTCCCTACACCAGTATAAGAATTACTAAGATTTTAGATTACAACCCCTCCCTCACCCTTGCGTAATATTTTTTACATTGCATTTTTCAGTTATTATTCTTTTAAATATTTATATAATTCATTTAACTCGGTTTCGGAAAATTTAAACTAAAATTATTTTCTTGGAATATTAATGATAGAATTTGTATTTATTGGAAATTAGATTAAAAAACAAGAAATGGAAAAGAAAACGTAATAAATGCACTACCCCCCCCCCCCTCCAAAAAAGACTTGCGTAATTTAAGGACGACCCCCTTACGAGGGCCTAGTCACGTTCGACATTCTCTGACCGATATAGAGACCAGAATTGTCAGTCACTGTATTTTACAGCTGAAATATGATTACTTAGTATACGCAATTGGTACCATAAATTTGTTAACACTGCATGGAGCTGTGATCACTCACGATTGGCATAAATTTAAAATGTAACAGGCACGTGCCACGTATGCACAAATTTTCATTTATTTGTACCATCAATTCGTTCTTGAAATGTAGTACCTATAAAAAGATCGTAAAACGGTGACGTGTGCCATTTTTCCATCCAGATCCCCGATTCTAACATTCAATCCGAATTGCCTCCAAAGAGCCAAAAATCTCAAGTGCCTGAAAAATTTAATAAAAAGCTTTCAAGGTGCAACGCGGTCCCAATCACTCACTCGTGAAATACAGTACTCGAAAGTCGGGCACTCAAAACTCAGGTACCTACTCGAAGACTTTAGATACATCCGCGCTTCTGATAAATTTTGCTCGCTTCTTTCAACTCGCCTCTCCCTCGGCGGAGTGAACGATAATAAAGTGAATTACGACTCTGTTTACCGAAACAATTTCGTGATCACCAGCGCGCGCAGCAAGTAGCGACAAAACGAATTCCCCGAGACGCAATTTGAACAGCAAACATTCTGATGACAAGAAACGCGAGTGGTTTATGTTCCTTGGAACAACGTTTCACAGAAATCGTTACTGTCTAAAAAACAACGTTACTTTCTGTAATACGAGTAGTTTTACTTGGAACACACTCGTCGCATTTTTCCTTTATCGAGCTTCCAACGCGAGGGACCTTATGAACTTGAAAACATCGAAGAACGGGACCGAATATGTCCGACAGAATGCAGGGGAACGATGAAGTGAAAGTTGTCGATAGCAAAGGACGATTCTGAAGCTACATTTTGCATAATCTGTTTTAGCGAATGGTTATTAAAACACTTTGAGTGGCGGGAGGCTTTGAAACCTCTCCCCTCGAATACTTGGACAAGGGACAAAGGAACTGAGGAACATCCCCATTTCAATTTTGTTGTCGTTCATCATTTTAACACAACAATTGAAAATGCTGTATATAGCGCTGGATTCTTTTACCCCCTTTCGGGCGAATCCTTAAGACCCCTTTTTGTCTGTCAACCCCTTTAGTTTACAATTTCACAATTTCACCATTTCCCTACTGTTGGCAGTGAACGAGTTTAATACTAGAATTGGGGTCTAAACGACTTGCATTTGAAAAGAACATTCATTTAAGGTATTCATATATTTCCATAAATAACAACGAAAGGTATGCATTTTTATATATTCTTCGGCTCTGTTCAACTTGCATTATTTTTCTTTTTTTATGTGAAAGACGAATTCTTTATCTTTATTGTCAGTATCTGACGACTCATTGTTGCTTCCGTTGCCTGATTGTAAATATTCTATTTCACGGTCTAATGAATCACGTTCGTCACAGTCAGTGCCAGAACATTTTTCGTCTAAATTATTTATTTTTCCCAGTAATTTTATACTTTCATAATTCATAGGTAATTTCATATTTTTTACAGATCGCGATAGAAAATAACATTCCCAATCTCAATGTTTTCGATTTTTTTATGAAGAAGCGAAAGGCATGAAAAAAGTAACAGAAGAATGCAACAATTGAGCAAACACACAAGTACTGCTTGGCATTTTTGTATATATGTGCACCGAAATGTGTTTAGTTTTTTAAAAAAGTATTTCAACTGTAGGGAAATATGAGAAACTTTTGAAATCAAAACTTGGCCATTTCGATATACATATGTAGGTATGCTACATGTCAATTTTATAGAAAAAAAACGAGCAAAGAAGCATTTACATGTTTCAATCAAAAGCCACGAGAAATTTGAGAAAATAGAATATTCTGAAAATGAGTAATAATTATAACAAATTACAAAACAAGTGGTTTTTACCCCCTTGGTAGATCTAGTGTTGAAATGAACAAACTTTGCAAACGCAATGTCCTCGGCAATTAGGGTGGCTGGCTACCAGATAAAATATAGCGACTATAAAACAAATTCTTCAGGACACAAGCTGCCAAATGTGTCCTTGACCACTCATTACAGAGTTAAGCTTACTTCGTCACGCTCCTCCACACTCTTTCGACGAGTTCTTGACTCGCCTACAAGACACTCAACTTCACCCCCTCAACGTGATTTTTCCCTCGGTAAATTTCAGCGAGGGATGGTACAGAAAGAGATTCGGTAGCCCCAACTAACGACATCGTCATTGGCTGTTTTCAGACTCGGTGTACCGGTGCACCGCGGAAGAGCGAACAATGGATATGAGAAGAGCAGAGGCTAAATAGCAGGCTGCAGGTACAGGAACAGAAAGGGCGAAAGAGGAGGGCGAAAGAGCGGACCGAAGGGTGGCCGAGACTGAGAGACAGAGGCAACGAGGGAAACAGGCGAGGTCGAGGGCTAGGAAGGATCGTCCTCCGTGGGAGAAGCCCCGGAGAAGCGTAGGTCGAGCGAAAGGCTGGGCAGAATGATGAGGAAGAACGGCTTATGGACGTTGGTCTGGACGGTGTGCCTGGTGATGGGCCTGAGCAGCGCGCAAATATCGCAGCTCTGCCCGTCGCACGCCGAAATCGCGCCCTGTTCCTGCAGCGTGAAGAAGTCCGGCTTGGACATCGTGTGCGAGTTCACGGACCTGTCGCACATCTCCAAGGTAATGAGCACGCTCAAAGGGAAACCGAACACCGTCATCTTCTACCTGAGGCTAAGGCACAACAGCATGGCGAAGCTGCAGCCCTACGTGTTCCTCGGCCTCGATATTCGCCACCTTACCATCCACAACAGCAGCCTCGCGGTGCTCGAGGAATCCTCCCTGAGCTCCATCGGTAAGTCCCCCACTTGCCACGAAACAGTTTCAGCTTCTTCTAATTGCATCCCACTTTTGGTGTCCTTAGTGACCACCTTTCTGGGTTCTTTGTAAATAGGTACTTGGGAAATAGTATTTGAGGGGCATTTTAGCAGAAATTATTTTCGCTGCCCGTCTACTGTTTAAAATATCCCAATTTCACGGGGAATTTCCGTTGGTCCCCAGGAAGTGGCCTGACGCAGCTGGACCTGTCGCAAAACGGCTTGCACTCGGTACCGTCGGCCGCGTTACGAGATCTGCAGCATCTGCTTATTCTGAACCTGAACCGCAACCTGATCAACGGCATCCACGGGAAGGCTTTCGAAGGGCTCGACACCCTCGAAATCCTTTCCCTGTACGAGAACAAGATTTCCACCATAGAGGAGGACGCCTTCAAAGGTCTGCACAAGTAAGTTGCCAGCGCCCCCCTACGTCGCGCCGTAATCGCGATCAGCCGACGGTAAGAGCTGACAGATGGAACTTACAATTTTCCAAGTCACCATTTTTCTGGCGCCAGTAAACTGTAAATACCCGTGTCAATTATAGTAGAAAGCTGCGGAGACTGAATCTGGGAGGAAACGAGCTGACCAAGGTGCCTACCAAAGCGTTGCAGACCTTGGACATGCTGAGGAAACTGGAGATGCAGGAGAACAAGATCACCGCCATTCAGGAGGACAATTTCCAAGGTACGTTCTCGTGTATTAAGATTTCACATAATTATAAGAAAGAATAAGCGTAAAGTACCGTGTAACTTTATTAAATATGTTACCTAATTCTAGCATTTTTTATCAAAACTCCCCTTGCACGCCATCTCCACACTTCTCCGCCCAAAAAGAACTGCATATTACAAATCCAGTTCTATCTATTTATTTATTTATTTCTCTAGCACGGGTAAGACCCATTTAAGGGGGTATAGAACTAGTGGAATATCGAAAAATCGATTTTTTATTGTTATTAATTTTGAAAGTCCCATCCTTTGTGAACATTTACAAAAAAGTTTCATGTGCAAATTCGAATAATTACGGAAATTACAGCGCTGAACGTAACTGAGTGTAACGCCTCGCAGAGCGGTATTAGCATAGGGCACTTAACTTTGAAGCCGGTTTTCTCGAAACACCATTTTCAGAAACGGTGTACATCATAACTCTTGAACCAATGAATATTTTCACTTAAAAGTTTAACTGGAGCCGTAGAATTCATTTTTCTATCGTGTGGAATTTGCGCATCAACATTGGATGTTTGTAAAACATTTTATAACTAATTAAAGACATTTTTTCTCATAAAAATGTGGGGAAAATTGATTCGCGTGTAACTTTTACAATTTTTGTTTAAATTCGCCCAGCAAAATTTCACTCGATAACTATTAGTGGAGAAATTACTCACCCCAAAGCATTTTGCTTTTAGATGATTGGTTCACCTGGGACTATGTACACCGATTACAACTGAACGTTACGCGAGACCATCTTTAGCGTCAAATAACTTGAATAATTTTCAACATTCTGACAATTTTTTTATTTTACATTACTTGTAAAAGCGTACGTAAAAAACTGTGAAAAGGTGATCCAACCGACAAGAAACCGTCGATTTTAGTCGTTGAATAGTCCTACACCCCCTTAATAACAGTAGTAGAAGTAATACAGAGTGCAATCATCCACACTATTCGATTTAATTTCACTTTCATTTCGTCGATTGCCTACACGTTATACGCGCACGACACGGACGAGATTAGACAGAAAGGGGGACAGTTCAGTCACCCGTTATTCGTTACGAAAAGCGACAGCATTACAAACGTACAGAGCGACGAGCTCTTCCTCTTTCCAGCTAATTGCCAGTATCTGGACTGGATCTCGATAAATGAATAAATGACCGTACCCCCGCAGGATTGAAGAGCCTGGATTCGTTAGGATTGGCGCACAATCAGATCCGCGCGGTCCCGGCCCGCGTGTTCTCCCAGTTGACGCAATTAAACTCTTTGGAGCTAGACGGAAATCAGATTACCCACGTAGATCCGGACGCGTTCATCGGTCTCGAGGGTAAGTGTAATTACGATTTCATACAGGTTCCTTTGAACCGTCTATTACCGACCCGCTTTATTATCGCGTACGCGCAACGATACGTGCGCTAGGCTCGAACGAACCGAACGTACAATAACGATTCAATGGAAGTGGCGAAATTCCTGTTCGATGCTCGCGACTTCTTATCCCCACCGCCTGCGGTGACCTCGCTCGGACCCAGCCAGCCGTGAAGGTTAACAGGCCGTCGGTATGCCGTTTAAAAATCAAAGCGTGCAATGAGTTACCTACTAACGAGAAATTAGACTCCCATAATTTTTATTTTATTCTTATGGGATTATCTTTAACACCCGAAGTTCTGCTGATGAAAAATGATCGAATCATTACTGTATTAATTGGCGGAAAGCATCGACATCCTCGTGGATTAAAGTGGGTAGTTTTTAAAAAGCCTTGGAGGAATTGTTTGTGTCCCTGAATGTTTGCTCCGGGCGTGTTAAGGACTTTGGAAAGCTTACTTCGAGTGTTGTTATCCTGTACATTCATTACAGAGAATCTGCAATACCTACGACTCGGCGATAATAATCTGCACTCGGTGCCCAGCGACGCACTGCGCCGTCTACATCGACTGCGTCACCTTGACTTAAAAGCCAACAACATCACCATGCTTCCGGAGGACGCGTTCACCGGATACGGGGATTCTATTACGTTTCTGAACCTCCAAAAGAACTTGTAAATTTCCTTCATTTCGTTTGCCCGCGCCCCAAACTGTCCAACTCGTACACACTCGCCGAACGCATTCTACCATTCTGTTCAGGATCAAAGTGCTGCCGCCGTTGGTCTTCGAGAACCTCAACTCCCTGGAAACGTTGAACCTGCAGAACAACAAGCTGTCGCACATACCGGAGGAGGTGACCGAGAATATCGTCGACACCCTGCGGCACATCGATATCACGGGTGAATATCGAATTCTTATTTGGGTCGGTGATCAATTCCACTTTCAAAAATAGAAGTAATCATTGCGCGACAAAGCCTCGGAGGAATGCTGTCGACTACTAAGTAGTTCATTCGGATAAGCAAAATAAGCACGTGCTTAGGGCACCAGGTGAAAGAGGGCACCATAGAAATTATCTGAATTTTAAAATCCAAGTTTAGTTGAAAACTCTTTTTAGTCAAATTATCGGAAATGTCTATCATTGCGTTAAAAACCTAGTATAAGGGGGCCTCGAAATGTTTTAAGGGCTTCGGGCCTCTAAAGAATTTTTATTCCCCGTAGACAATCATACTCTCTATTTTTGTAAACCATGGGGTATTCCCGTAAATTATTATTATTAATATAATTAATAATTATTAATAATAAATCAATAGTAAATTATTATTAATAATAATAATTCATAATTATTATTAAAAATAATAATAATAATAAAAATATTTTTCTCCCATTTTTTTCCGCAGACAACCCTCTGATCTGCGACTGCGAGCTGCGATGGTACTCTGCGTGGCTAGGCAACCTGCGCGACAAGGACGACGAGAGGATGTCGAAGAAGAGCACCGTGTGCACAATGGTCCAAGAGCATCAAGAGTACGTCGTGAAGAATCTGCAGCTGCAGCGAATGGGCTGCGTTGGGAAGAATGCTGGGCGAACCTCGTCCTCGGCTGGCAAGAAACGCGTCTACGTAGACACGATGGTCCAGCTCCTGGCTGTCGCCGTCGCTGTGCTCTAACTGCGACCAAACGCGTCACGTACTACCATCGACTCGCCACTGGAAAGCGAGAACGTTACCAACGGCGTTACCCGTTCCTTTCATCGCTCGAACTGCCCCCTCGACGAATTTACCGGTACTGCATCGTCGATCGATCGTGCCACGATCGCGGAGACGTGGCACGATTCAATCGACGATCCGTTTCTATCGCGGAATTGCAACTCTGCCGACGATCGCGGTGCCCCTGCATTTTCAACATCAAATCCCGCGGTCTCTATGATTACCCGTTGATTATCGATGGTTATCGATGAACAGATTAGTCGCTGGCAAAAATACGCGGCAATATCGAGGACTGATCGATTGATACCGATTCAAAGATGCACGTTCGTTATTGGTGTTCATTGATTTTTAATTATTTTTCAAGCTAAAACGTGGATGATATAATTATGAAGGGAAGGTATCATTGAGTCTTGCTACAGTGCACTTTTCTGTCTGACGATGAAAGTGAATTGCTTATATTTGTGAAGATTTAAGGTTGGGAGGCACTCGAGAAAGCATTGTAACTTTCGACAGTTTTTTCGTAAATATTGAGGGATAAGTAACTGGAGGAAAAAATAGTTTAATGACTATTGGGTACTTTGGTGAAGCAAGCACAAGTATAATAAGAATAATATTAATATCTTCATTGTGCAACAGATATAAAAAGATATACAGAAATGGGTAAAGGGTGAGGTGTAATCGTAATGCTGATGTGAAACTTAACCTCAAAAACTATATACTTGAAACGAATATGCCCTATGGTTTATATCGCGAAACTAAAGAGGCTAGACGCCTTGCTTTGCCGTCACCTTTGGTCACTTAAAGTTAAAATAATAATTTCACCATGAATTATTTCAAGTTCCTCAGAAATAACGCAAGAAAACTTAACAAGTCCAAAGGATTAACAATCGACGAGTGTCCCGAGATATCGATCGCGTGTCAAGTACCATTCTCCAGACTCTATTGAAAAAATCTGTTCTACTCGATGACGAATCGATTCACGAGCACGGTTAAATACGACGCCTATAAAGCATTTCGATCGTCACGTCTGATCGGTCGAAGCTTCGATCGCGACGTTCGATTTCGCAGGAGCTAAGATAATGACCGAGGACGAAACGAAGATCGCGTTCGAAGTATACCCGAGCACGAAAAAAAGAAAGAAGAAAGGATCTTCTATCGTGACGTACGACAGAACAGGGTGAAGCGAAGGCTCCACGCTCGTCGCACGAGCCTTTCTCACCGAACGTTACATATCAAGATCGTTGCCAAGTGTTTTCTGGATGTCTGTTAAAACAGAAAAGTAAAAAAATAAACTCGCGGCAAGGCGGGTATATACTCGTAGTATACTCGATAGAGAACTCGAATGTCCGTAGTTTTAGCTGCCATTCTACGATCCGCGGACATTCGTATCATACATATCAACGCGTTCCGGAAACGTTGGAACGCCGTCGACATTATTGATGTTGCACTTCGTACGCCACAATCTTTCGTAACACCATAGTACAGGTGTACAAGTAGTCGTATTTTCATTTTCGCTGTTGCTGGAAGTTACGGGGAAATTCATTAACCAGATAGATCGATCGTGTTTACGCTACAGAATTCCACCGAAATCTATTTGGATAATTAAAAACGAACGGTTTTATTACGTTCAATTTTAAAAATTGAAGATCCTAACGACGTTAAATCTTTTGTGCTTGCCACTTAACTCGAATTGTAACAATTTAATAATTCCAGCTAATCTGCTCCGTTTAATCGCGTATTTTGTTAAACAAAAATTGTTCCACGATCGATCTTCGTGCCCAGCTGTGTAGATCGCCGCAGCCTCTTGACCGGCGCGACGTCTCGAGATCGTTGAGACGGTTAACTCGATCCACAAAGCAGCGGACCGGTCGAAATGGAATAACGACTGCTGATGGAGCGTAATGTACTCAACAGGAAACCGACAGTTGTCAATTCCGATAGAGCACGATCATTCAAACAGCTCGTTTGCCTCTGCTCCGTGTCTCTCTACTGCGCCCTAGACACCCGACGCTTAAGCGCGGGTCGTAAAATTACGCCGTCTTTCAGCAACGCCGCGATGAGTCGGCGAACGGTTGGTGTGTACGTCGCAGTTGACGCTTTTCTGCACCCACTAACGTTAATTTCAACGGCTACGTGCTTCGGTTCCACTCCCCTCCAGCGGTGCACAGATTGTGACGTACGAACGCGCTCGCTTGTGTATTACCAGTCGCGAAACGTGTTCGACAGTAGAGCCGAGGACGCCTGGCGTTCGAAGCTATATTATATGAGAGGAATTAGAGCTCTCATGAATCGAGGAAAGTATTAAAGACAAATCGAGCACGAGATATTATTGTATCGTCGTTAGGCAGTTACGATATAAAAGTATACACATTGATGTTTAAGAGGTTAGGGAATATCGTCGAGCACCTTTCGTTGGCTGCATACGCCGCGCGCAGCATTATTATTATTATTGAAGACACGTTCACGGAACGTAGCACTGTAAGAGCATTCACGTGGAAAGTAAATTGTGTTTTACAATTCGATAGACGGATAAGAGTACGATAGCGTTTAAGTATTAATATTACGAATAATAATTGCATATCGGAGGAAAGTCGATCGACGACGTAACGGCATGCCGTGACGCGAACCGTTCGTTCCCATGAAAATCGAAGGAAAGGTACCGGAGACATTTAACGATTCACAGTTTACTAATTGTTCTGTATACAAAGCCGGTTCATCCTCGTTTAATCTTCAACGAGGATCTCATCTTATGATCGATGCAATGTGTAATAAATTCTGCAGGCCGAACCACGGACAAGTATTCATCTGCAATGAGTATAGTGAAGTTGTAATTACATTCCAACGAATTTTGCGATTTTTAGTAGAGTCTGACTAAATTAACCGCACGATGCTTTACGTTTCTTCGAAATGATGAAAAAGGAACACGATGAAAGTAAAAAGTTCTCTCCTTCGGTCGAGGGGCAAAGGTGCGTGTCGACATCACACACAACATACACATATCATTTATACGCCCAAATTTTACCTGTAAGATTAACGGTTAATTATATCGATCTAAGGCTTCACCGATGTAATCTCTAAAAAAAAAAATCGGATACATATCGTCAACTCCGTATGAGATTTAAGAGAATTTATTTGTTAATATATATATAATATATGTACGTTACATATAATATATATACACATTATTACGATCGTCAAAGATATATTATATACCTATATATTATATATATACATATACGCATTGGATGTTTTTTCTAAAAAGTTTCGTCGATAAGAACATACGAAGTTGCTGTTTGCGCGCTGTCGTTTCACGAGCGAGCGACACTCGCTGTTCTACCACGGTTCCTTCGAAGCGTGCCGTTTCTTTCATTCTCGCGTTCCATTCGTCGCGTTTGGTAACAAAATATCCTCTCAGATTCGCACGATACGCCGAGCGCGATTCTCAGCAGGCCCTACATTTAGCTGAGGATCCGCGGGAGGCATATCCTTTCCGCTAAAGTACAGTTTCCACGAGGCGACCACGAGTACACTCGCTCGGGCGACAGAGCGCAAACGATTCCGAGTTGAAAAAAAAACCGATATCGATAGATGCAAGAATAAAGGAATAGTCACGTTAGCATAGATGCACTTATACAGTGAGTCAGGGGAACGACGCGCAGAATCAAAGGGAAGGAAACGGTTTTTATCACATTCTATCGCAATAGCCACTTTATTATTCTATTGATATTATCTCGCCGCGTACCATTCTTCCTCCTGACGAGGCAAAATTTATTTACGCCCTCGGCGTACAACGTTAGACAAGCTGAGATTAATGTTTCATTATTAGCGCGCGGTTCTTTTCATTCCGCTCGGTTGTCCATTGTATTCGCTGGCAGGTGACGCGAGACTCCTGGCTCACGTAGTGGAACATATCCTTTAGAGGTGATCGTAGAACGATGAAATGGGATAGTCGCTAACGCGCATCTGCGCCGGAGGCTCCCAAAGAACCATGTCGAGACATATCTCTGATGGCCGTAGTTGTAGTCTCGCCGGCTGCGTTGTTATTATTACTAATTATTATAAGCGGTATTTTTGTACAGTGTCTTACAGTGGTCGGGTCGTTGCAGGCGCAGCCGACGAGCCGTTCACGGCATAGCCATACATATTATATACATACATATATATACACACATGTAATAATATACGTATATATTTATTTCGATTATAGCGCGTAATACTCTGAGAACGTTTTTCTTCGGATTTGCGTGTAACTGTTTAAGTAAACGTGTCTCTGTAGCGAGAAAGAGGTTAGGAAGAGTATTGGCGGGGGGGGAAGAGAGGGACAAGTAAAGATGGTCTCTCCGTCTCTGTTTTTCTATTGAACCTCGACGAACATTTTCGCTGGTGTATATCTCGGTGCTCTCTATCTTCTGCTATCCGCTTGTACACGCGTCTAAGACTCCTCGTTCGAAACATTCCCACTTTAACGTACACGCTGGTGTATCTCTCACACACACGCACACACGTACAAAATAGATGTACACGAGGGGCATAGGCACGCATACGATAGAGTAATGAGTTCACATTGTACCGCCTATGTACCTGCGTATGTTATCGTCTGTTTCGTTAAGGCTAAGTAATTAATTGCGTAAGGCACACGAAGTCCATGTGGAATATAGATACGAAGGGAAATAAAGGATATCGGTTCACCGGCGCACGTGCATTGACACATGCGCTGCCGCAGTTTGTGGGTATTGATGGCCGCAGAGAGTGTACACACACGTATATACACACAGAAACTCCATGCCTAAAACGACATATCGGTGTTACAACGTATACATATGAATATATATATATAAATAATGAATATTATGTAAACACACAGGTACACGTAAAGTTCGTCTGTATATGTCTATAAATATTGTTACATATATGTATGGCCATTATAATGATAATTATCGCGTGATATGTATTACGGTACATCTCTTTCTCGCAAGTGGCCCGCGATACACGGGCATCTACTCAGATTCTAATGTCTATATGTCATTGTTTATTATGTCGTTAACGATTAACGTGTATATGTGGAACTTTCAAAATGAATAAAAAGTACCTAAGCAAACAATCGTGGGAATTTTAGGTTTCTTTCTACTTTAGGTGGGATCTAAATACAGAGGTGCGAGGTGGGTTGCCTGCTGCTGGGCGCTGGGTACTTGGTTCGTCGCCGTTCAATGGGTTGCCTAGTAAACGCGCTCAGCGATCTACTTATATTAGGGTGGCTCTTATTTACTCTTGGTGAAAGTTTTTTCAAGGTTTTCTTCGTGGCACACCCCCGGATAGTTTCAAATGATAAAAGAAAAATCTGGGAAAAGGGGCCTAGGGGCCCTCGAACATTTAAATAATTATTTAACAACTCACAAAGTCGATTTTATATAATATCCTCCAAATTATTGATTACATCACGAAATAGGTCCAACAAGAGTTGTAGATCGAGACGAGGAGCATATGTTATGTTGTGTTATTTTTTCTCGCGCGACAAACGGTTTTCGAAAAAAAGTCCGAAAAACATAAAAAATATATTTTTCTAATTTTGAAAGTTTAAATCCTTCTCGAACACTTTTTATTTATGAAAACGAAGAAAAAATTGTGATTTTTATTTTCGAGGATTATTTTTTAAACATTTAAGGCGAGACATATATCGAGATATGCGAAAAAGAAGAAACAATTTTTCCACATTTTCAGTGTTTGATATGTCGTGAATATTTCCTGAAAACTAGGGACCGAAATTCGCAAAAATATCGAAGATATAGATATTAAGGTAGGCTCTCACTACGCTTCGCCTTATGAAGTAGATATTAATTTCTCTCTAATGAAATGAAATCTAAAAAGAATGAACGTCATCATTCAAATATATTCAATATAACAACATTTTTTATAAATCATAGTTAAAGTATTTTCAAGCTATCCAGAACGTATTTGAAAACTGTGCTCGATCCCTCGAACGATTTCTTTAGCAGACTACAGTCACTTCAAGTCATAAGAAGACAGCCACACATTCAGCCATATTCACTGTTTTCACGTGTTATAATGTGAGGTTATTTCACGTGTACCGAAAAATTGTAATTATTCTTTATGAACGTAATTGAATCGCCATTATTATAACTCATAATTTTGCACGGTTACGATAAAAGGTAAATTATATTACTCAACCTACTCAGTGTGAAGGAAATAAATTTTCATCGATCGCAATAACATTTCGTTCACATTTATCTGATATTATAAATAATATTTAACGCAAGAATATATCAAACTCACTAAAATGTTTAATAATCTCATATGTGTCATACAGCCTATATATAACAATACCAGATTTTCATTAAATATGCACCTCCTATATTATAAATCTGTTTAGACCATGACTCGATTCGCAAGAGCCACAGGTTCGAAAGCTTCGAACGAAAGGATGCCCAACGATGCTACTCCATGGCATGTAATGAAGCAACAGTTGGCGCAGAATTCATCCAAGCAACAGGAACACGTTGGCAAAAATAAATCCGTGAAAGAGCTCTTACAAGATAGCGGTTCAGATAATACGCGACATATTAATACCGACTGGGCAGAGTTTGAGGAAACTTCAACGAGAAAAGCCAAGGACTCGGTAGCTAAGCCAAACAAGAAGAAGCTAAAAGCATCTTTAAACTGTGAGAAAGTGTCTTCAAATGTAGCTGACATTAATCAAAATGAAAAATATGTGGGTAATGTTAAAGCTGAAAAGAAACTGTCTTCAAAGAGGAATATCGATGAAGTTGATAATTCTACGGCAGAAGTAAAAGTTAAAAAGATTAAAAAAGATAAAAATCAGTCCAATAATGTAATTACCAGTCAGAACGAAAAGAGCGATCATTCTGTGGACAAAGGCAAGGTAAAACAAGGTGACGGAACAGATGCAGAATGTGTTAAATTGAAGAAAAAAAGAAAAAGGGATAAACACAATAATGGAGGGTTTGTAGAAACGTCGATAAAAGATAGTGATGATTTGCAAAGCGAGAAGGCAGAGAGCAATTCGTTGGCAACGAAACAAGGGGAGGGCGCGGCGTCTAAACGGCAGAAACGTAACATGAAAAAGAGGAAGAATATTAATGGGACTATGGAGGATACAACAGAAAGTGGTAATCATAAAATAAGTAGGAAGAGGAATACAGACGCTAATAGTTATGATAATAACATACAGGATAATCAAACTAATAGAGCAAACGGAAGAAAAGAGAACAGTCACGACGTAACACAATCTAACAAAAAATTCGCAAATACATCAAACAATTTTAGAAGTTTCCCTAACAAATTTGGTCCGCAGAAGTTCGAAAATGACCAGAATAATAAAAGAAAACCTCCTAAAATTCGGGATAACGAACAGCACAAAAGAAGAAAGGAAGATTTAGGTCCTGTGAGAATAATGATCAATGGCGTCGAAATAGACATCGTCAAGTTTGATGGCTTTCCGATTAAAAAAGAAGATGCCACAAGATTAACTGACTTGAGACACAAAATGGTTATGAAAGGTGAGAATAATACAAAAATACATCGTAAACGTTTCCATTATCTCGTCTACCTTTTTATTTTACATATTTTCACAGGCATTCCAAAGAAAGAGATAGACGCAGCGCTCAAACTGGAAAGGAGGAAAGCTGAAAAAGCACTGGCACGGATCAGGAGATGCGTTTGCTTCCACTGTCGTAAAGCAGGGCACAATTTATCGGATTGTCCTGAGCTTGGATCTGAACAAGCGGCTACTGGTATCTGCTTCAAGTGCGGCTCGACGGAGCACACTCATTTCGAGTGCAAAGTGGCCAGACCAACAGAATTCAGATTCGCGACCTGCTTCATTTGTCGCGAACAGGGGCATATCGCCAAGCAATGCCCCGACAATCCTAGGGGAGTCTACCCTCAAGGAGGTTCTTGTAACGTGTGTGGCGACATCACACATTTAAAGAAGGACTGTCCGGACTTGGTTGCAGAAAAGGAAGAGAGTACTATTACGTTAAATACGATTACAGACGGTAATATAGAATCCCTGGAAGAAAGCAGGAAGACTGTCACCGAGAAAGATGATAAAAAATCTAAGAAAGTAGTGAAGTTTTAGTAAAAGAGCCTAACGAAGGTAAATACTATACGATATTGAATCCCCTTGTATATATCTCAATAAACTAAACGTCTGTAATGTAAACATAAGTTTTATTGAATGATACATGTGTGTAACATGTATATACATATACACTTTAATGTTACTTAACCACCATCTCGAAAAATCTGATATCAAGCAAGACACTATGATTCATAATTTATTTACTGCCTATTTACATTATATTCGAATTTATAAATCAATTAAAACTTTTTACATATTAGTTGTACAATAAAGAATGTGAAATTATCTAGTTATTTAAATAAACTTTCCTAAAGTAGAGTGATAAATTATTTATTTAACTCTGCGATATCAGATTTTTTTTGCTCTATGTACAGAAGACAAATCACAAAGATATATTTAGATATACGAATATTATCTGTACATAGTAGTAGTTTGTTATACATATACATCAACATGTCTTGCAAAACCTTTTAGCATTAATTTAAAATTTATACTTTTCTTTTGTAATCGACTCCTTATGTATTTAAATGATGAGTAACAAGTAAAAACCTGCGACTAACATCCCGCCGTTTCCCATTTGAACACTCGAAGTCGACGCAATACCTCGATGTTAAGTGCTCGATTCGCACAATTTTTGCTTGCGAGTCATTGATCTGTACAATTTGCATACTTAAAATAAACATTATCTCCGAAGTACGAATTCTATGAATATATAATATATATTTATATTTGTACCTCTATATTACATTTGTCCTTATACAGTCCTATGTATAATATATAAACTCTTTATATTAATTTCCTACGTATAAGTTATATATCACCCCTAATGGCAGACAGATAGTGTTGCTACTGCAGTGTGACGATTAATTCAATACAGATGGGAAAGTAGTTGTGCATCTGTGCCCAACAAATGTTAAACCAGTATATATTAAAGAATCATTACCTCGTTAATAACTTTCATCCTCATCGCGATGCCATTCGCTGTAGGGCTACTTCGTTAACTAATGCTTTGTATTGACAATTGTGTATGTATCATTCAAAGTACATAAAAACCGAATAATTAAATTCAATCTAACGTTAATGTGAATGTAGCTTATTGCATACATAATAAAAAGATTCGACTATTCATTATGACAATAAAATTCTTGTGGCAATATTATATCTTCGTGGAGTAATCGGGGACACGTGCGAAATGAAAAATTTCTAGATTCTTCATTTCCAATATACACTAATTTTTCCTCCAAAAATTGATCACGTCGTAGGTGAATAATCATTGACAAAAAGAATGATTGTTTAATTATAGGCGGAAAACCAAGCTTTAAACAATAGTGCGCGAGATGTGAAAAAGCAACGTCATTCATCAATGGTTTACATAACTTGTTTTGTCTTTTTATCGATAATTCGAACTCTTTATCGTCTCCACCAATGGTCGTTATCAATGAATGTATCGTTTTAGGAAATCTCAACATTCTTGTCTAGTATTTTTGTATGGTGAAATAGTTCGTGAAAAGAAAAAGCATCGTTTCTATAATTTAAGATACATACGCGAAACTGACATGCAATATGAAGTAATCTGCAATAACATAATCCTACTTGACTCGTAAAATTAAATCTATCGAATTTTACGCGCACCATTTCCATATTGCTAATCAGTGAAAGAATAATTCTTGACATTCCATACAATTCTCTTTATCTATTGTCCGTTATAGACGCATGCATTTTTCTCTATAACAAAAGAACTCTCGATAGTGACGCTAATACAGATAATTAATACGAAACTCAATCAAAGAAACATATCTATCGTACCAATACCACTTTCTAGATGCACCAAAGTTATACCTCTTTACAATTTCAGCCTCTCAATTTGATTTCGAACAAAATCGTAATTTCTCAAGTACAAATGACGAACTTATTGTCTTCCGTCTTTCGCATCCTGTTAATTACGTTACACAATCGTGTTACAAATGTTAATATCATATTGCATTCAACCGTGTCATTTACAATTTCCTTTTATACAAATTCTTCTACAGCAAGACATATCATTCCCTTCTTTTCGTGTCGAAATTATTAAACTTTCAGTGATAACGAAAATAAGTAATAACCTCTGCTAACTTTCCTTAATCGTACATTATAAAAAATAATGTTTCTAATTAAAAAATAAAATAACACGTAACGCTTGCTTTTGGAAAAACACGAGGGGAGAGCTCTCCCATCTAGCAATGATAATAACCGGTTGAATGTATCATGTTCTATGATTGTTACCATTGTCTTTGGTACGTAACACTTCATGTTGCAGTTTTTACGATCGTTAAATTAAGAGGTGCCGATAATCAACGTCTCCAATTTTCTGACTTTGGGACACGCCCGTGAAAATCGAAAACCGCCAATACCACACGTTCTCTCTGCATGTACCTGCTAGGTAGCTTCAGCTTTATGCGCCGACTCTATGATTTCCTTCAGACAGCGACCGAACTCCTCGATTATCAGTCTCTGTGATGTTTCATCGTCGAACATGTTCCGCTCAGCGTCGTCCGCTTGCGCCATCAAGCACTGGCACGTTATTTCGACCACTTTATCGGTCAAAAAGTTGAACGGTTGCCTGAAAGAGAAATGTAAAATTACATATTTCGATGTCAAGGAATTCGTTGATCATTTCCTTTCTACTTCGTGGTGCCTTTAAAAATTACCTTGCGCCAGTATTTGATGCAGCCGGTGGTCTAAAAGCCATTTCCGACAATTGTAATTTCGCTTTGTTCAATGTAAGTTGCGCCGTTCGAACTTCGGCTGCTTCTGCTAGATCCTTCAGAGATTTCTTTTCTAGATTCGGCTCCTCTACGTTACGACACCCTATACATTTACAATTAGCAGAGCAGGGAATCTTAGCCTAAAAAATGTTTCAATGCGTTAAAAAACGATCTCGTTATCTTAGAGACGTATAAGCGTTAAAATTTCTGTCAACGGTACCTCGTAACATTCGCAGTAATTTTTTAAACATCCGCTGCGTTTACAATTGCATCCCTTGTTGTGTCTGCGTATATCGTCGCCAGTCTCGCGGCCTTTACCGATTTTCGGGCGGAAAGCATTTGGATTGCGCTCCAGGCAGGATTTGATGGCCCGTTGCCTCTCTTCTTCATTCCCAAGATTGTTGGAGCAATTATTGCAGTTGCACATGTGACAGAACTCTCCGTTCGCGAAACAGTCGCAATATCTGCGAGAAAATATACTCATGGCTTACCGATTTCACTCAATAAAACATATGCCAAATGTTTACTTATGAGCGACGCGGTTGAACATAAACTTACATCGCGAAATAATCTTTCGGACAGAGGTACATTTTAATTTTCATGGTGGATCGTCATTTTTTTCAACTAATATGACAGAGAGAGAGAGAGAGAGAGAGAGAGAGAGAAGCAGATGGCGATGCCTGATGCTCAATTTTTTAAGCACGGACCGCATTAACAATAATAACAATAAGGTTTAATGACACCAGTTTACGTCGTACTTACAATTTCAGGCATTGAGATTTCGTACAGTTACACGGTTTTCTCGGCCTAATACCATTGGGCTCGACGTTGGCGTAAGATCTCTGCGAGCTCTTACTCTCTATAACGGACCCCACAGAAAACGTTCCCGAGCCCTGTAAGGTTTGTGAATTACCCAATAAACTAGGCGCAGCTTGCTGGGATTTTATTTTCACTTCGTCTGCTGTCTGTAAAGAAATGTGATATTACTGTAGCGAAGTGTGTTTATTAAAAAAAAGTGAATTGTACTTGAATCGATCGTATAATATACTGAACCTGTTGCTGAATATATTGAGCTGGTAGAACTACGATATTTCCCATATTTGAATTGGTCGAGAGGACCGCCTGCCCGGATGCTAATTGACTCAAAGCCGACGCTGGAATGGCCACTGCATTCTTCGACTGGCTGCCTACTGTCGCGGTCGCGGGAATTAATAACCTCTGGCCGCTGCTTGCCAACGCCTTGGGTGCGACTGTCCTTAATGACTGATTACCGGTATTTAATGGAACTACCTGTATCACAGTCCAAAAGAAAGCATTATTACACGTGACTATAACAGCGTTTATGAAGAACTACGTTTTGTAATTGTCACCAACCTTGACAATCTGTTGTTGACCTCCTATTTTTTGACTGACCCCAACGGTCTGCAATGTTGTTTGTGACTTTGTTTTACCCACTGTAACAACGTTCGTAGTTCCAGATGACGGAGTGCTGACTAATCTTACATATTGCACCTTCAAAGAGAATAATTTTAATAATAAGTCATTGTATAGATCATTAATCAAGTTCATCCTGAAGATTCTATTACATACTTGTCTTCCAGGCATTTGTATCTGATGTACTTGATTAGAGCCAGTAACAATATTCTGATTAGCTGGTATTCTAATAACTTGTCCACTTCCAAGCACAGTTCCAGGTTTTAAAGAGCTCTGAAAAGAAATATTATATAATGATACTAGCTTTTTACTATTCGACTTCGTCCGAAATTTAGATACTGATTTTATAAGAAAAGAATTTTTTTTAAGTTCCTTTTTGCGAAAATTCACCCGGATCAGTCAGGCATAATGAGCTGAGGCACATTTCGTGATCCTACTACAGTTTATCGTTTAAAAGTTTTTAGGCGACAGACAAACACGCAAACAAATAGAAGCTTTCTGCTTTATATATTAAGATTAATAGTACTTACGAAGAAGATATCAACAATGCTTCGCGTTTTATGAAAAATATAAATTTCGATAGAAGTATGAACCAACCAACCTGGCGTATAATCACTTTTTGCGGACTCTGTTGTATAGATGATTTATTGGAAGAAAATGTGGATTGCTGATTTGAAATCGACGAGGATTTAACTTGCGTGTTCAACGCCGGGGCTGGTAATATTTTTGTTGGCGATTTCATAGAACTGCTTGGAACTATAGTCATTTTAGAAGACTGAGCACTCGACGATTGCACTAATTTATTTACAATTATTCCCTTGGGGAAGAAGAAACATAGATTTATTATTCTCAACAGACTGTTACGTTTTATTTAATGTGTACATTCATTATCGCACTTTTTGGCGAGTAAAACTGCAGGTAAGAAGAGCATTTACATCAACACTCACTTGCTTTTGCGGCGAGGAGGGGAGAATATGTTGAACTTTGTTGGTAGAAAGTAATCCCATTTGCTGTGCTTGTGCTAGCGTTATAGTTTTCGTTGGACTCGTAATGTCTTGGCTCGACACACTGTTATTTAAAAACTTTATCGCCTGTTGATTTTCATTCTGCGAACTAGTTATTAGAACTTGCTGCCCCGACTGTCCTTGATTTCCAGCTAATATCATCTTTGTATACACCTAAAATAATGCGTAGAATGTTTATGGGTTAATTTAAAACACTTTAGAAGTCAAACCTTGGACTTAAGAATCTTACATTTCGACTTTGCGAACCACTCTGCGCAGATCGTTTCATCGCCGATTGAACTGTTTTTGTACTCTGGACAGTTCCTAAAGTGATATTGCCCGAATGGCTGGTTGTCATTACTGGCTTATTGGCTTGTGCTGATCTCAACTGAACAATGTTACCATCGGCAGACTTCGCTATGAGAGTCTGAGCTAATGACTGTAATTGACCAGCTGACGCCGTCGACGGATGAGAAATTTTTAAAATTTGGCTAGCACCTTGACCACCAGCAGGAGATACTATCATGATAGATTGACTCTGCGTCGCTTGACCAACGTTCGACTTGACCTATTGTCAGATTTAAAAATAATGCCATAACATAACGTCGCTTGTATAAATTTCACAGATTGCAATGATTTATTTTATACCTGTACAGCCGACGTGGGAAGCCTTTGCAAGGTCGGCTTCGTTTGGAATATGATATTTTGATTATTCTGATTTGCTGTAGTATAGATAATATGTTCCTCTTGAGCGTGCTCCGAAATTTCAGTCATTTCTACATCAGGTACAATCGTGTCACCCTCGATATTACGTTCAATTATTATATGCTCCTCGTCCGTTGTCATAACTTCTTCGGCGTTCATACATTCCAGTTCAGCTTGGATGTTTGCAAACGCTTCAAAATCATTGGACGAATATTGTTCGGTAGTGTGCGCCAGGGTCAACGCGCTCAAATCTCCATCGCCAAGCGTGCGCGAGTCGAGAGCTAATGGTTCGACCAAAGCTCTCGCACTTTGCCCCTTATTTACAGACATGATTACGTCCCTATTGAAAACGTTACTTATTACAAAAACTTATAATTACGCGTGCAGGAGTATGCACGTAATACTTTGTAGACGGATCTTTAAACAATAACTCTTTATCTACAATAATTTGATATTTCATTTGCGCGTTCGGTTCCCGCCAAGACGACCTTTCACCGTCGTAAGACGATTACAAGTAGAACCAAATATCTGAATGCATAATGTATATATTCTTAAGTAAAGCATCTTCTTAAAAACGATATTGCCACGGAAATCATTAATGTACGACTAGAATCTACAAGTCAAATTACATAACTGAGTACGCAACCAACATGTGAAACAGAGATTCACAACTGCAATGCTGTGTGCTACAATGAAATATCAAATTGCAAATTTTAAATCATTCCAACGATATTTAACGACCTATCATCGCGTACGCTCGTTCGCACGTAAAACGAGCGTATCCGTGTTAAAAAAAGTTTTCCAGATGTCTGTATCTTCCATCATAAACATGTACTAGATGCATAAGCAGGTTAGAAATTCATAGAATGTAAATCGCCTCCGGGCGAAGCTTCGGGCGTCGGGAGGCTACGAATGCAAAAGGGTACCGCAAATCAACGGAGAAATGCAGAACGTTTTACGAAATGACGTGAAAACGGAGTGAATCTGTGAGAATTTAAAAATTCAAAAATTCAAATCTTTAGGCAGCGAACACGCAGCCCGTACACACGGGAGCCTATAGGATTGCCTGCACGTACACACAACAATGCAAAGCTCGAGTAAAATTCGAACTTTCGAAAATTCGAACGACAAAATTTGAATAATGAAGAAAAATTCGAAGGATAGTCTACTTAGGAACATTAGCGCCATTTATTACTCGAACGCGCCATTTTCCACGGACTGAATTTCTGCCTGTATTTTCGCGATCTTAATGGGTTTATATCAATCCGACATCGACGCATGACGAAAAATGAGACGCTTAATACGTCGAACGATAGTAGAAAATCTACTTCACTCAAATATTCGTATTATAATCACGCAAAATACAACTTAACCTATAAGTTATCAGTTCATATCAGGTACGTACAGTGCTGGGTGGGGGCGTGCCACGAAGCTTATTTAAATTACGATGTAATATTCGATAATGATGTTACCGTGCTTATCGCGTATTCGGGTTTCATTAGACACTGCCCGGGGGGTTATTTAGCCCGTTTTCTAACACGTACCTGACGGTTCTCCCGATGGCTCGAATTTGTTCAAAATCACGCGCCCACCATTGCTGTCCCACACTGCACTACGCACCGCTGTGTACAAACAGACCCAAAGGTCGTCTAGCATTAAAATCTCGAATTGTAGCGGGGACGATGGGTGCGTTGCAATTATAAGATCAACTTTCCCGCGTGTGCAGCTCGCTCTGGCACGAGCATCGACGATCAACGTCTACGCCAACACCGGCCAACACTGACCAATATTTTCGCGCACTTTGCGAATTTTCGATTTCGCCATTTTCACTGTTCCGCGGCTAAAAACACGTCAGCCCTTAAGCGCCCTCTTGGGCCAATAAAAATGCAAGTGTTCCGAAAACTCGAATGTTTTGAATGCAACAACATAATCGGCTAATAATTTTGCATTGTCATAAATAAACTTCATGAATCTCGTCGATAATTAATCCAGAGGAATCGTTTGCCCGATGA
The DNA here is from genome assembly GCA_963932335.1 of Andrena marginata. NCBI lineage: Eukaryota > Metazoa > Arthropoda > Insecta > Hymenoptera > Andrenidae > Andrena > Andrena marginata. The sequence goes on along the minus strand of OZ010659.1, from coordinate 47,431,167 downwards.
ACAAATTAGTACCCCGTTTTTTTATTTATATCGCGAAGAAATTAATACCAACGGCACGTAAATAAATTATGTAGATATGAAATGCGTCATTGCATCGGTATAGAAATATATGATTAATGGCGTTGCAGTCGAGTGATTGTATTAGAGGCATTACTGTCTTTAAAGAAGCATCCAAGTAATTATACTTATAGATATTAAATTATCATTCTTCTACCGTTAGTAGAGCAAGTTCGCAACTGTCATATAAAAATTGTTTCAAGTTTATGGTACGTTTATTTTTCAAAATCACACGATTTCCATTGGAAAGAGAATGTAATCTTCGATTCGGAAATTTGAAATTCAAATATAACGAAACCTATTCTCGAATTGGTCGATTTTGGCGGCTGTTGTGCGATGCCACCAATAACCGCGTATGTACAATTATAGAGCAATACAATTATATTGCGATCGTAACAATTAAAATGATACTTTTCGATGTACTATTAAAAACCGTAAATATATTCGAGTATCAAGTAAAATATAGTGCCTGACAAATATTACGTTACAAGAAAGCATTATTTTCCATTTCTCCAAATCTCTTGCACGGACGAGTGTTTTGATTGTCAGTTTTCAAAATTGGAGCACAAGTCGAGCCCGAACGTCGCATTCGCGCAATCAAAAATACGTTACGCTATATTTACCTCTGTGGCGTGCGAAACAATAACAAATCGTTGAGCTTTCATTTGAATTGTTTTCAAACACTTTGTTAACACTTTGAATTGAAGAGCAATAACCTCTGTATTCAATCACACAGCTTTCATGCGAGTCCACACTGATTGTATTGTCACTCAATCAAGGATTATTCCGTATAAAGTTCGTCGACAACGAATCTTAAATGCCATTTCACAGAGCGCCATCTTTAATCGCACATTCTGTAGAATTGAAGTATATTACTGATTTTATGGCAATGTGTTCTTTCAAATAAGTAATATCGACATCGACGAATATAATACTGTTCGATACGCTAAACAAAGATATACCACCTTCAAATATACATCTTCAAAACATATAAGTCTGAGGAGGATATGTTTGATTTTATTTAAAAATAAATCGATTCGGGAAATTCAGTTTCATTGTTTTAGAACCATAAGGTGGCATTGGTAATTCGTCGAAAACGGTCGAAAACTGCGCTCCGACAACAATGTAATTTTCGCCAATCAATTTCCGTAGTTCATGATCGTAATACACGCAAAAGTATTTCTGGTTATTCATGTAGAAAAGATGGTGGTTACGGCAGCCGCTGTACGTCAACAACTCACGAATTTAGCGTATTCTGGTGGCTCCCATAAAGATCAAGCGGAAAAGTAAGTCTGCAACAAGCTTGATTACGTATTTTTTTAATTATCCGGTATAAACGGTGACGCTTACAGGTACCGAGCGATTTTGGACTCAATACTGTTATCATCCGGCGAAGAATTAGTCGATGCTTTGAAGATATTTATCGAAGCAAGTACGTCGCTTTTCTCTGATTATATGCTTACTTGCAGCGTGCGTACAGATACTTTCTTTAAGCACTTGTACGGCAATGGTAATTCGTGAAGAGCCATTGCACGTTCAGCGTGTGAGATGCATTTTACATTTTACATCTACGATACCCTTTTATACGTATACATAGCTATGCGAACGCATGGTAATGTATGAACTATACGTTACACGTTCAAAATACATGTTTGGAGTGTTATTTTTATGTGCCGCGTTATTTTCGGTGTAACGCTGCTAACAGGCCATGTTTATATACAACGTTTCGAAATGCCAAGCGTAGCTATGAAGTTCTTTGGATGTTTTGGCGACTCGTTCTGAAAAGATATTGTCACAAAAGTGAATAATTTTATTTTTCAGTTGTAAATGAATATGTAAGCTTGGTAATCTCGAGGCAAGTTTTAACAGATGTCAGTAACCGTTTGTTATTTCTGCCGGATGAGATATCGAAGGCTGTCTCGCATTACACATTGGATAAAGTAAGACGTTTCTTTCTGACATCGGTGCGAGTCAGGATTTTATATAATCTAATGGAACTCTTCAATTTTCTAGATACAACCCAGAGTCATATCTTTTGAAGAGCAAGTCGCTAGCATAAGGCAACATTTAGCCGATATTTATGAACGCAATCAAAATTGGAGAGAGGCGGCTAATGTTTTAGTCGGAATACCATTAGAAACTGGACAAAAGTAAATATAATTGTATTATAGCATGTTATTAAATCAATCGAACTCTTAGATCACGCAATGATTGCATTTGTCCGCAGGCAATACACGGTCGACTATAAGCTTGAAACTTATCTTAAAATAGCACGTTTGTACTTGGAAGATGATGACCCAGTACAAGCCGAAGCATTTATCAACAGAGCATCCCTTCTCCAAGTACATACTAAATAGACTTGCTTTTCAATTCCCATCGACTCGCGGTATAACAGTTCTATTCTTTATTTTCCCCAGGCCGAATCCAAAAATGAACAGTTACAAATTTACTACAAAGTCTGTTACGCCAGAGTGTTGGATTACAGAAGAAAGTTTATCGAAGCGGCTCAAAGATATAATGAATTATCATATAGATCTATAATACACGAAGACGAACGTATGACTGCCCTTAGAAATGCATTAATCTGTACAGTACTAGCTTCGGCAGGCAAGTATCTCAGTTTCATTCACACACCTGCGTGTATAAAGTAGAGGTGATCTGTAAATGGAAATTTCGAAATTAGGACAACAAAGAAGTCGTATGTTAGCCACCCTGTTCAAAGATGAACGCTGTCAACAACTACCTGCCTACTCGATCCTTGAGAAAATGTATTTGGATCGGATCATTCGACGCTCCGAATTGCAAGAGTTCGAAGCCCTATTACAACCCCACCAAAAAGCGTGTACAATTGATGGACTGGGATCAACTATTCTCGACCGTGCCGTTATAGAACATAACTTATTATCTGCTAGTAAATTATACAATAATATAACGTTCGAGGAGTTGGGCGCATTGCTGGAGATCCCCCCAACGAAAGCAGAGAAAATCGCTAGCCAAATGATTACGGAAGGCCGAATGAATGGATACATCGATCAAATCGACTCCATCGTACATTTTGAAAGTAAGTTGCAAACAGGCGTGTATTTAGCTTTTCTTTTTTTTTTTTAATAAGAATGTCCCCTCATCGCGATTCGTTTTTTCACGTAGCACGGGAAACTTTACCAACGTGGGACAAGCAAATACAATCCCTTTGTTATCAAGTGAACCAAATAATAGAGAAAATCGCTCAAACCGAACCGGAATGGATAGCGAAAGCAATGGAAGATCAAATGGTGCATTAACATAACTTTTTTTAAATATTAAATAAACACTCACATAGAACATAAAGCATTGGACGTTCGTTTGTTAAATATACTATTAAAGAATTTGGAGGCGATCGCAGATCATTATTACACTTCTCCAGTGATGTTGGTGTATTATACGCGAAGTAACATTTAATATGTTCCTTGATTATTTTCTTCTTTTTTTTTACGTTAATATGCATTAAGTCAGTTTTTATATGGTCAATAAATAAATTTGGAGTTTTCACGACACCAAGTATATCGAGCAGAACTTACAGAGCATTGCCTGACAATTTTGGGCCTCGCCGCCGTTATTAGTCTATTATTTATGAAAGCAGAAAAATAAAGTAAGTACGAAAGTACGTGAACATAAGTTTATTAATGAGGTATACCTAAAATATCATTATAAAGTTTACACAAAGAATATTCTAGCTAAGAAAATAAGTTTCTTGTAAATAAAGCATTCACACTCTACATAGAATAAATTTCCCTTTATTCTAAGAACTAGTCAAAGCTTTGTTCAGATTTTTCTCAATGTTTAACAATTGTTGATGCATAAGAGAATAAAGTTTTATGAGTACAAACCTCTTATCGATTATAATGGGCTACATAAAACAGGATCATGGAATTAGTTTGTAACCAAGTGTGTTTATTTATTTCGCATAGTAGTGGGCTCGAAAATGTGAAATGTTCGTACAAGATGCCAGACTTGAAATTATTGGAATATTGTCTTTGCAACTGAATATGGATTCCACAATAGCTTTCAATCCTAAAATAGCCACACTGGCAGTATCGTTTCGTACGTGTTATATAGGCAGGAATGAGTTGTTGATTATATTTTGAAAATGAAAACTGACTGATATACTCGACTCTAATATTGTTTAATCCCAAGTCCCTGTATGTAACTATGTATTTATTTTGTATGTATAATATTCAGTGCAAGGATTTTTACAATAAACCCGATCGTTAACATTACTCGTATAATTATAAGAACTTACGTGCAGCGTACTGGTGCTTTTTTATAGCTTTTTAAAAGTAATCATAAAGTTTAAAATTACTTTATAACACGATAACATTTATTATTGATCAAAGTATTTGAACATGTTTCATTCTAGTTTAATTTCATCGGTGTTCGCGATCGACATCGCTCTGTGCTTGCGTACTTTCGTTTTCATATACCTTCGCAGTAATTAATCTTTGACTTTATTACGAGACCAAATGTTTTCAACAGGAACTGGTAACAGGTAACACCATATCAAGTGTAAAAGAATTACAGAAGAGAGAATACATTTCTATTTCACCTGAAAATCGTGAATCGCAGTTGTTCATAATAAGATACTGTTATCGTAGCATTTTTACACTCGTAATCGTGTATGTTTTAAACTAATATCCCTTTAACTAATTTTAAACGATGCATGATATTTCGTGGCATCCGTTTCGGGATAGACCTATCTACTCGTTATAGGCAATACTTTATCTGAAGCATGTACTGGTGATGCTGTCTTTATGACACGAAGGTCATGAAACAATTCAGTGGGTCAAGTCCTTTTGTGTCTGTAATGATTCATATTTAAGCTTCAAGATTCAATGCAACACCAATTTTGTGCCCACCGGAACCGAAGTTCTTTCCGTCAATGTTTGTGGAAAGTGTTAAAGTTACACCTAAAAATATAAATCACATATATCGTAGTCTGAAAGCCAAGGATCTTCTCTAAATCGTTAGGTATATGTTAATACTCAAGTAATTCAAGTTACACGCAAGGACTATTGAATAAACAGGATGTAACTTTGTAATTAATCGGAGAAAAGTAACTTTCAGATAAAATTAAATCCGGCTTACCATCGCGTAACTTCTGTTGATATCCCAAACCAACTTGAAGATGAGAATTCACTTTGGCTCTGATACTTGCATCGTTGTCAAGATTGTATTTTGTACCAATTCCAAATTGTGTAACGTTATTACTAGAATTCCAAGCCAAATTGATTGCACCCTGCAAGTCTGGTTTGACCATATGATAAATGGAGCCGCTGAATTCACGCCCGTTATCTCTAATGGAGTCCAACATGGAATATCAAAATGTTAAATGAAACATAAAAACTTTTATCGCCTGTCTTGCAAGCGCATATAACAAATCATACATACACTGCTGTATGAAGAGCGAAATCAGAAGCAGTAAATCCAAGGGCGAAATTATTTTTTGTAAGCTTGTTTCTCTGCGTGTCGAAACAGGCTTGATAACCAGCCAACCATCCTACAATATAATCGCAACACTTTATTATCGAAGCAAGTTCCCTCCGTTTGGATTTATTACGTGCGCTACCATCTTACGCCGATGTTTTTCTGGAATGTCTGTGGCACAGAGGAAAGGAGGGATAGGCTGAATTGGAGTTACAAGGAGTCGCACAGGGGTAAACGTACACAAAATATTAAATATCTAAACAATAAACATATTTAATACTTCTTAATTTGAAGTTTAGAGTTATCGCTAGAGCTTATCATTGATTATGTGTTACAGCATTAAGGCGAGGTGTACAACAGTGAAGAGTAGTAACACAGATTATCACGGATCGATAATACATAGTTTTATCTCACCTTGATATCCTACGACAGCTGTTGCATTGATAAGAGGACCGGTAGAAAGGCTAAGATCGAAATCGGCATTCGCAGATACATTCTCGTGCTTGTAACTTGTCTTTAACTTTCCAGTCTTGGTCCTATAATAGTAATAACAACAGAAAGATAATTACAATTTCATTTCGCAAATTCTTAACGTAATTAGTTATTTCGATTCAGCGTCCGCGTCAACGAGTGACTTGGTACTGATAAGATTAGCGATGCAATATTTTACCCTGTTTGCGGGGAGAAGGTGCAGCTATAACCAAGGGTAAGACCATTGAGCAATTTATCGGCAAGAGTAACATCGGTAGCAAGCGTGTTATCGGTATTCCACTTCTCGCTAAACGTTAGCCCATAATCTTTAATTTTGTATTTGGTCTCCAAGGTACCAAACACCTTTCCAGTATCTTGATTCGACACCCCACCACTAGAGAACTCTACGCCAGAGCTAGTCTTTGTTTTCACATCTAATTTAATTAGACCAAAGTGATATCCTTGGCCGAATACATCCCGTGCACTTTTGCCTAAATCACCGTAAGTTGGTGGGGCCATGGTCTACGAGAACATATCATTCGATTACCAGAAATGACATTACGCAGGAAGTTCTGTAAGTGGTGTCGCGACCAAGAAGTTAACGATGAAAGTAAAGAAACTATCTAACAAATTCTCTTAACGTAAACCTTAGTCTTGCGAGCTATAAATGCTATTAAATTATAACTTTGCAAAGATATTACAGCGTACGATTGTTTCTGTTTAATATTATAACATCGCTGAATCTATATATATCACTCTGTAATTACATATTTAAGTGCGTGCAGCACTAAAGAATTCTAATAATAGTAATCCTTAACCTAGAAGTGATACCTAAATAGTCTTACAGATCCAAACAGCAATAACACGTTATAATTAATAAAGAAAGATCTAATCACAGTTAATTCGGAATCGCTAGATTTCTTGACGATAAGTAAAAGGACGAGACGACATACAAGTTAAATTGACAGCATTACGTTGCATAATTATTAAAACATATAGCCAATGTTATAAACTGCAATATAACAAAATTATATCTGTTATCACGTATTATCTTCAAACTATATAGATACATATATAACACAAGGGACCTTGATAATATGTACATAGAATAAGCTCGCGAGGAAACTAATTCCCCACGAAACGCATTCGTCGAATGAGAAAAGCTAGAAACGAGACAATTGGCAAGACCCGATGCGATTAACAGGAAAATGATTGTCAAATTATCCAGTTAACGATGCACATTTACAAAGATTCAGAGGACGAAATATCGGAATTACGGGGATCCGTTAACGCCATTGTTAATCAGAAACAACGAGATGCAGGTGAAACAATGATGCATCAATAAGTTTTCAGTGATGTAGAGCAAAAATGGAGTGGTATTGACCTGTCCTAGGTATTACATAAGACGTAAATCAGCGACTTCAAAGCCCCATAAATTATTTGAATTGCGAAACGTTGGACGCGAGATCGTTCTGTTTTAACGAGGCCCATCGTTCCCGGGATCAGGAAGCTCTATACAAAATAGGCGGACAGGTTCGCACGGGCCGAATTGACGGAAACGATCGCGAATAATACCGCTAGGCGACAGCCCGACATTATCATCGTTGGCCCATGCCGGCATTGCGAGGATCTTTAATATTCTACGAGAACTACGCGATCCCGGTGCGTTAACAAACATTCCAACATGAATACAAGGCTGGCAGATAATGCGGCTGGCTGGTACTTACAATTTTATGTTATAAGACACGAATGCGGAAAAACTGCGTGCTTCGGCTCGGAATTGCGTACGTGAGACGGGCACACCAACTAACGGAGAAAGATATGACCTGCGCGCAATCGGGCTCGCGCATGCGCCGTGCAGGGGATTCTAAAAAATTCACGCCTATTTTTGCGCTGAAGTATCGATGATGCTTATTAGAAGAAATTATGCTACACTCCAATGGGAATATCCATCTCGTATCGAGCAATGCCCGTTCAACCGTTCAATCGATGTGTTGAACTACTTTCTGGATGTTACGTAATCTCGCCGGCCACCCTCGTAGGCGTGGATTTCGCACGTATCCGGTTCACCTAGCGCCGTTTATTGAACTTTCGAGGGGCCGATAAGGATGATGGACGCGAAGGATACACTTCTTCCGTGTAATTACACCCACAGACATAGATTCATATACATTTCACTGTTCAATATGACAACTAAACAGAGTACAAAAGTTCAGAGCTTATCGATCGTAAAATATAATTCTATTACCAAGAGAACGATTCGTGTTCCTATAGAAATTTTATTCTCACAGTCAAACGATCGACCAAGAAATCTTGCGATCAGCAGAACGAAAGGAAATGTTCCAATTTCGCGTTTATATACTTTCGGGTAGCAAGAACGTTTATTATTATTCCAGATCGTTTTTTTATAGTCTTCCTATTCCAAATCGGTGTCTGAGCGAGATGATACCGCATCGAAGCAGCCGGAGACCCCCAGCTTGGCCTACAGCGAACTGCCTACAAAAAAGCAGCGTGATCCACGCGCGTAAGACCATCCACGCGATATCGTCGAAGCGCTTGGGGTCTCCCCGCACGCTTCGGGATCCAAAAATACACCGGGCACGCAGCGCGGTACTACGCTTTCCACGCGAACCGAGACGCTTCGCGAAAGACGGCGACAGTACGGTCTAGATCGTACATTCTGGCAGTCCCGGCCGCGGTATATTTTTAATAAAGCGAATATATATATAAAGATCGCGCAGATTCAATGTTCAGTCGGTTCGAACACTTTCGCATCCGTGCACCGAGAGGATCGATTCGGGACGCCAAACCCACGCGCCGAGAGCAATCCGATTATTAACTGCCCTGTTGTCAACGTTTATCGATCGTTGATCGACCATGTCGCAACAAAGTTCGGTATGTTTCAGGCGTTCTGCTGTAAAATCAATCGCACAGATCTACCGTAAACCTGGCTCGTTCGCTTGTGATTTCGAGGAGTGTATATTTCTTGAAAATTACCAAACCGATATGATAGCGATACATCGGCATCGCGAACTTGCGCGGCGATAATGGCTTCCGATGAAGTTTTAGCTTACTCGGAATTTCCTATTGCTTTCTTAACACGTTCGGGGAAGTGAATGCTATAGCATTCATTTTCATGATGATATAGAATTACATGAATGCTATAGCATTAAAATCTTAAAGTCAATTATTTTGAATTTAATTGTATACAACCAGTTGAAAAATTTCATCTGTATTGTCGTGGATGCTATAGCATTCATTGTATATAACGATTAAATTATGATAACCTGACTACCCTTATAAAATGCGTTTAATCAAAGTTCGGATATCACAAACAATTTCAAAATACAATCGCTGTCGATTTTTGCACCTCGCTGAAACTTTTACTGTCCGCGAACGTGTTAATATAATAGAGCAATGCTTAACGGTGGCTCCGCGTTAGAAAAGGAAGGAAGTCGATCTATAACGCGGCACATGTATCTGGTTCTTACGAAATTCTAAATCGATTCGCGCGAGAGTACCTACGTATAGATAGAAGATGCTTAGGAAGGCAGCGTTTTCCGCATTGCATTTATTGCGTAAAGACGATATTTGCATCGGGGCGAAATTGATTTCGACCATGGATCTCGTTACGCATCTAATGCCAGCGTGTATATCTGTGGTCGTAAGGAAAAACGACCCATGTCACAATTTCAAAAAATTCGAGTTTATGCATTAATTCAACTGTGGAATATTGGGTGTATGTTTTTATCAGAAGAAAATGCATGAAAACGAATTTTATACGTTGAAAAAATAATGCAATTTCACCGAAGTCCAATATTCAATTAATACGCATTTTGCGAAACAACGCAAGTCCACAAAATTTGGAGAATACGTCGTATCTTTCCTTTGTGATCGCTTTTTATTTTCTATTTTTATTTGTCTCCATATACTGTAACGTATGTTGTGTAAAATAAAATGAGCAAAATTATATTTCATATTTTTATTTTACTAGAAACAGCGCACTATGAAATACCAGTGACACATAAATGTGTGACTTGTATTTTATAAAAAAAAAACAACGCAAAGCACAGAAGAAAACGAAAGAAGACAAAAAAAGAAAGTGAAAGAAGGAAAAGTAATCATTTCTTCACTACTTAACTGCGACACGTTCAAGCAGAGCAACACAAGTCCAGTGGACTTGTATCGTTCTGCCTAAAGTGTATGTAAATTATTACTATTTTGTTTATTATTATTTACGTTAATTATACGAATATTGAATATTTTGCAAAGTGAAGGAAATATACGTTTATATCGTAAGAAGAAACCAAGGAAACATTGCTAATGAGAAGAATTGGTGTTTAAAACTTTCAACGACGATATCTCGAAAGTGAAAACATGTGACATGGGTCGTTTTCCCTTACAACCACAGATATTAACTAGCGATATTAACTGTAAATAGGACTTAAGATATTATTATTAACTCTCTTTTATATTTCTCCTGTTACTTTCTGTCTTTGTTTTTGTTAATTAACGCTTTGTTGTCTACTGTGCCCCTTTTTATGTACCTATTCCTTCTGTCATAAAATGGGTCTTATCCGTTCATTGTAAATAAATAAATAAATAAATATATACAATGGTGCCTCATGCCGGTGAAAAATTGTTTAATTCAGGGAGGAGAAATTTACGTTTGGCTTGAATACGTAGAGCATTTAACGTTACCCTTCGTCTTTTATAATTCTTATCGCGCGTCCGTTTCACAATTATGTTATTATGCGTCTCAACGCGCATTTCAGGAGATTGAACAATCGCGTCTGTACAGTTGAATCATAGTACCTACATGTTGTGTGGGTAGCGTAGAAATTCAGTATCAACCCGCAATTGATTGTTTACTTGCGACAATTTTGCTTTCAGGGAGCTGCGTCGGAGCTGGAAGGTAAAGGCGCGGCAAAGTTCAAAATTCTTCTGAATGATAGAGTTGGAAGGTAACTGAAATGAATTAATCTATACATATAAAAGAAGAAGTCCTGCCTGTCTGACTGACTAACGCATGAATGTCCAACTCAAACCGTTTAAGGGGGAATCCTATTCTTTGGACTAAAAACATAGCAAAATTGGGGATTTTTTTTTTAAGAAACTAGCGATTTGATTCATCTGAAATTTGGACCATGTTTTGATGCGTCTTCGAGGAAGCTATAGTTATTTTTTTATTAATTTTTAATAACAAATATAGGAATTATAAATGATAGACCAACATACCGCGCAAAATTCACCGTCCACTGGTGTGCATGATATTTATCTTCCTGGTAATTTAAAACAGAAAAATGAAACGGCGCTTCACTGTATACACATGTAGCCATAATTTGATGAGCCAGAAAAAAATACAAAATTTTTTTGAGGAGTGTGGACAGTTTTCGAATTTAAAGGTCTGAAACTTCAAGTTTTGCTATACAATTTTGCGGCAATTTTCTTATGCAATCGAAGAAGTATATAACTTATCTGAATCCTGGTTCATCAAAGTATAAAGTAATGTTTGTTGGACATACAGGTCAAATTTGAAGGTAATCGGTTCAGTGGTTGCAGAAATATTGTGCATACCAGTGGACAACGGCGGCGTGATGGTCGATCGTGCATAACTCCTCTATTTATCATTAAAAATTAATTTTGAAAAAACTACAACTTCTTCAAAGATGCATAAAGAAAATGGTCCAAATTTCACATTATTCAAATCGCTAGTTTCTGAAAAAAAAATCTAAACTTTCGCTATGTTTTTAGCCCAAAGAATAGGATACTCCCTTAATCTAGGGACGTAAAATTTGGAAGGTACATTGTTTTCATGACGTAGGCACCCACTAAGGAAGAATTTTTGGAAATTCCGTCCCCAAGAGGGTGAGAAGGGGTAAAATCTATTTTCTCGGATTCCTTAATATCTCTTAGGCCCGATTAGATATCAACTTGGTTCTTACTCACAAAGATTGCCCACACAAACTCCTAAAACCCAATTACAGGATTTTGCCCTAATCAATCCGTAAAGGGGTGAAAAGGGGTAAACTGTGTTTTCAAGGACTTCTCAATATCTCTTAGGCCCGATTAGATATCAACTTGGCTTCTACTTACAAAGGTTACCCACACAAATGCCTAAAAACCATTTTCCGGATTTTGCCCTAATCAACCCCTAAGGGGGTGAAAATGGGTAAACTGTGTTTTCACGGACTGCTTATTATTCCTTAGACCCGACTATACATCAACTTGCTTTTTACTTACACAGCTTACCTACACAAATGCCTAAAAACCAGATTCAGCATTTTACCCTGATCAACCCCTAACGGGGTGAAACTGGGTAAAATGTGTTTTCACGGATTTCTGAATATCTCTTATGTTTTAAATGATTCACCAAGAAACTTCGATTGTCTCCATAATCCTCTTTTTCCAGATACATGGTGGCGAATAAAGAGCTGGAAGCAGGCGAAGAGGTCGTGACGGAGATGCCTTTCGTGGTCGGGCCAAAGTCATTCACTTACCCCTTGTGTCTCTCATGTTACACCCACTGGCCGCCGACGCTAGACGATAAACCGCTTTGTTCTACATGCGGGTGGCCCGTCTGCTCCGCAGAGTGCGAGAACCAACCCCAGCACAGAGATTACGAATGCCAGGTACGGGGGGGGGCGAAAATGAAGATCGATCAAACGCGTCCCCTTTCAATAAATCGTGGATGATGTATTTACAGATCTGTAGATTATAGCGAAATACAGAATAACACTAGGTAATAGACTTGTTAACACTTTGACTAAGGTCGAGGTGCTTTCGCACCCCGTGCACGGCTTTGAAAAGCATCGAAAGTATCTTTGAGCAAAAGCTTCTCGATAGAAACGATACCCGGCTGGGACATTTTACAAACCCCTGCGCCGCTCAAAGTGTTAAGAGAGCTCGAACTGTAAAGATTCACCGTAACGATTACTATTGAAACTTTAGCAATGCATATAGATGCAAAATATAGATATTCTATAGTTCGAATTAAAAGCATCGATGGGCAAACGTTTAACTTACAGATATTTGCGCAAGCCAACGAAAAGTTCAACGTGGCAGCAGCGTTAGAAGAGACCAACGAGAACGGAATACCGCAATTGGAGTGTGTAACGCCGTTGAGGTTGCTCTTGGAGTCGGAGAAAAATCCCGAGAGATGGAACAACGAAGTGAAGGGCATGGAGGATCACAATAAAATAAGGTGCCAGAAGGGTCATTGGAAATCGGATCAAGTGAACGTTGTGGAATATTTGAGGAAGCAGCTTAAACTGGATAGGTAAGAATTGCTCGCTCGACTAACTATACTCTAGCTTGTAACCTGAAACGTAAAATATTCTCATCTTTCTACATATTTCTGCCGCTTGAGTATACTGATTTAATCACTAACTTAATCCACGATCTTTTGTGGATCAGTTGGAAGATCGTCGTCAAAAAAGTGCCGAGCGAGAGTATATCTGAATAATAATACTGGTTGCAGATTCTCCGAGGAACAGATACAGACAGCTTGTGGAATTTTGGACATAAACTCTTTCGAGATTCGAACGGCGACCGGATACAGCGCGAGGGCTCTTTACCCAATAGTGGCTCTAATGAATCATTCTTGCGTCTCGAATACGTGTCACAGCATTTCGCCGACTGACTTCAGGTAAACCATTCTTACCTCTACGCACCTGCACTCCATCGAATTATCCGGACAATGATCTTCCCTAAATGAGAAAAAAACAATTATGAATATAATCTCACGAAGCCACGAGTTTCGAGGATACATCCTTCAAGACTCGCTAAACTTAGATTCCCCAGGTGAACCGCGTCAAACGCACCACTCGCGCCCAGAAATCATTCGCGCTATAGCTTCCGTCGCGTGAAAAATTAATTAAAAGCGTCCTCCCATTCTGTTCATAGAGTAAGATTGCGGACGACGGTGAAAGTCCCTGCGGCTGGGGAACTTTACGGAAGCTACACGCACTCGTTGCTTCCGACGATGCTGAGGAGGGAGCACCTCCTCGAGGGGAAGCACTTTGCATGCGCTTGCCCGAGGTGCTCGGACCCCACCGAGCTGGGAACCCATATGTCATCCTTAAAGTGTAACAAATGCGATAACGGGATCGTCTTGTCTTTGGACTCCTTAGGTAATCTTCGCGCGGCAGCGACGAACCTCTGCTCCAAAATAAAAAAAAACACCTTGCCGCTAAACACTGTAGCTACAATAATTTCGCAGACGCCGACAGCGGTTGGAAATGCACGCACTGCGAATTTTCTACCAGCGGACAAGCCGTGCGAAGAGTGCTGCAGATCATACAGGCGGAAGTGGACGCGGTGGAGACCATTAGTGGAGCTGATGGAGCAGACGCTATTCAAGCAAGGGAAACTGTTTTGAAGAAGTATCACTCCGTTCTGCATCCCCGGCATGCTTTCCAAACGATGCTGAGGTGAATGTTAGTTTGTTAAAAAGATTCCGAGCGAGAGTACTTAACTCCCCCAGACGCTTTCAATAATCCAAAGTGACTGTATTATTCTTCATAGTTAGCTCTGCCGCCGCTGTGGGCAAACATCGTTTTTGCCGGTCTCTAGATTTAATCACAGATAATCATTTAAAATATCATTTTTGACCGTGAGTGGAATTTTTTGGGGCACGGTTAAAATAATCGGTTCAATTCATTTTCCAGGCACTCGTTAACGCAGATGTACGGCCGAGTCGATGAATATCTCCTAGACGATTTGCCAGACGTCGTGCTGGAGCATAAGATCGATATGTGCAGGTTGCTGCTTCAAGTATTGGACGTCATAGAGCCGGGTTACTCTCGTATTAGAGGTAAAGAGTGCTTCGCAGGCTCAGGCGACCACGTTGCCCCTTCAACGTTAACCTTTAGAGGGCCGGGATTTTTTCATTGAAATTGAAAATTTTATTTACTTAAAATTTATGCATATACAGTGAGTAAAAAAAGTATTGGCACACTTTTTAAAATCGCATAACTTTTTTAGAATTGGTCCAAACGACATGAGTTTTTTTTAGAAGGTAGAAGGATTATTTTGCTAAGTGACGTGTTTCGTAGTTTTGAAAAAAATGCAATTTGTCGGAATAGGAAAAAAAAAATAGAAAGGGCAGTTTTTCAACTTTTTTTCTGAGCCTGTAATAAAAATTCCAAAAAACCCGTTTGTAAATTTAAGTAAGCTGTATACATGCTGAAAATTTCATTAAAATCGGTTGACAGTGCTCTGAGTTACAAACGTTTAAAGATCGCAGAATAAGGTCGAAAATCGCTTGATTTCGGGAATTTCGCGATTTTCGACCTTATTCTGCGATCTTTAAACGTTTGTAACTCAGAGCACCGTTAACCGATTTCGATGAAATGTTCAGCATGTATACAGCTTACTTAAATTTACAAACGAGTTTTTTGAATTTTTATTACAGGCTCAGAAAAAAAGTTGAAAAAACTGCCCTTTCTATTTTTTTTTTGCTATTCCGACAAATTGCATTTTTTTCAAAACTACGAAACACGTCACTTAGCAAAATAATCCTTCTACCTTCTAAAAAAAACTCATGTCGTTTGGACCAGTTCTAAAAAAGTTATGCGATTGTAAAAAGTGTGCCAATACTTTTTTTACTCACTGTATATATCACCAAAATGGCCGGCGAAGTATCCAAATTTTTAGGTGGCCACAATAGTGGCCAACCCGGCCCTCTAAAGGTTAAAACTTACACTGGGGCTAGGTTTTCAAAGATGATCTGAAGATCGCCACTGCCGAGAACGCGTTGCTTCAACTCTCCCGGATAATAATCTCGATGCTTTCCAATGTGGGCCCATTGCCCAAAGATGAGCAAGAAATTATTTAAAGTAAAAATTTGTGTACGAAATATTTATTTCAAATCATTTTCTGCCCATCTCTGTCCAAAAGGCCACCCCAAGGCCCCATCTTCCAAAAATTATTATGGTTTTATCCAAACACTATATTTTTCTTTGTTTTCCATAATTTCCGTAAATTTGTCTGTAATTCTGTTACACATTCTGGGTGTCCCAGAGCGTTCGCCATCTGGGCCTTTTTC
Source organism: Andrena marginata (assembly GCA_963932335.1). Lineage (NCBI taxonomy): Eukaryota > Metazoa > Arthropoda > Insecta > Hymenoptera > Andrenidae > Andrena > Andrena marginata. The sequence goes on along the minus strand of OZ010659.1, from coordinate 47,415,131 downwards.
CTTAAATCGGCCACTAATGCTTTCCACAAAATATGAAAGTAAAAGCACGCGTCGTGGTCCCTCGACGTGAAAACACAGCCACGCCAGTCAAGGTGTTATCTTCTGTCTTCGTGACATTTGCCAAGCTATTTTCTATGTATATTTCTAACGGAATTACGAATATCGGGAGTTAGAAGTCACTTACAAGTGAACGATTCAAATTTAATCGAGTATTTTCATATCTCTTTTCTGTGGTCCAAGGGATGACGCTGTACGAGCTCCACGCGCCGTTGCTTTTCGTCGCCAAGACACAGTGGCAAGCTGGAGTGATCGACGAAGCCGCGTTGAAATCGAAGATGATAGAGGCCGCCGAGATTTTGAAAGAAGCCACGAAGATCTTGTGCTTCGAGCCGCCGGAGACGCCCGAGGGGCAGATAGGCCTGGTCGCGAAAGGATCCTTGGCCGAACTCGAGCAATCGATCAATGACTTATAAGGAGCACCCATTTGTAAATACTACTAAGTTTGTACGAACGTATTTCTTTGCTAATAAACGTGCATACAAAAGGATACTATACAGTCTTCGTAGAACTATCGCCATTACTTTTAGTTTTACATAATGAAACATATTTAATTAAATTCATGAAGAAAGGTTTAATTTTCAGTTGAATCTGAATTAAAAAATTAAGCTAAACGGGATAGCGAACCCTAAAGGATGTATTGAATATCTCTATTGCGGTAGAGCTTGGGAAAAGTGTTAATAAGACGAAAGCAAAAGCCTTAATAATGTTAACAACCCGGAAACGATAATCTTGAGGAACCTCCCTTTAATTATACTTCCCTCTACAAACTTTGCAACCTTTCATTCTTATCTCTGTCTCGTAAGACCAAAAGCAACGGTAAACATTCGATAATGCAATTTCAAACGATCCATCCTGTGTTTACCAAAATTTGTTCAAGTCAAATTTACACGCGCGACTTAATTGTTGGATGGCGGATGGTTTGATCCAGTGCTGGCTGACTGGGTCTAGGAACATTGGAGACAAAGGGGGCCCAACTACAGTAATAAGGCTATCATTTAATTTTTATAAGAAATAAATGCAATTATCAAGAAATACATAAGTAGCAAAAATGTTTATTTTTTTAGTAACTATAGTGTTTCAGGGGCCCACTTGCCATCCAGCAGACTGACACCCCGGCCAATCTGGTCACTGGTTCGATCGCACATAATACCTAGGTATATCGGATGCAAGGCCCATTTTGACCCACGACTCCATTCATACACATTTCAAAACAAGCTTTCACTTTAGATTTAAATCTTCTACGATCTAAAATTCCCGTGGCTTTCAGGAAGTAATGCCAATCGTAACATATGCAATTTGATATTTGGGACGGGATCAAGATCGAGCTTGCATCCGCCTGGCGAGGGTTAATAGAAATTGAGAATATAAGTAATTAATAGGCGCGTGTCATCGAATTTTCTAAACCAATGACCGGCAATGGTTCTGTCGCGAGCGCCTGGCAAGCAAGCTTTGTACTAACATCTAATAATACAAGCGCAACGAGAGCGTACCAAGGAGAGAAAGAGAGCCGCCTCTCTCGCTGCCCAGCTTCCTGTATCTCGGTGTCAGTTACAAACCCGCAAGAAATGGACAAGGCGACGCGACTCCGACGAGTCTGAGTATCGTGCGAAACACGGTGCCGTTTCCGAGGGATATTTGGAAAAGACTTTGAAAAGTGTACCCGATCCCAAGCATGACGACGGAAAGCAGACCAAGGAGCAGCGGGACAGCCGCGTTCAAGTACAAAGTTGAACGCTCCGAGAAACTCGGCAGGTATAAACACAATATTCCACGCCACTCGATAATTATAGAGCGGCTTCTATCTATAAAAGCACCGGAGCAACGCCGCCTTCAAATGATCGCCACGCGCATTAGCAGCGCCGCGTTAATGAGCTGTTACCTCGCAGGGGCACGGCTCTGCTCCCTTCTATCGAATCTCACTGTAAACGAATGATTTTATATTAATAGTCGACGCTTTGAACTCAATTTTATAAGGTACCTAAGAGCAGCGAAGAATCTGGCGGCCGGTGAAGTGATACTTCGTGAAAAGCCGATCGTTGTTGGACCAACGACTTGCGGCAAAGATTACATCTGCTTCGCGTGTCTGCGCTTGTTACCGAAGATCAAGAAGGGAACGCAACACGTCTGCCCCAAGTGCAACGTTGCGGCTCTGTGCGGCACCGCTTGCGAGGTAATGAGTTCGCGAACAAAATCGAGACATCTACCCAGCTTCGAATTGCGTAAATTTAGAGACAATCTCGACCCTACTCGGATACTTACTAGTAACTCGAAAGTCGGCGATTTGTTCGAATATATTCGAGTAGTTGCAAAATATTCGAGCTGAAGATTTATCCCCAAGTAGCTCGAAGGACGAAGACTTACGAGGGCTCTAATATCCGAGCCGTTTCAGCTTTTCAAGTAGCTCTAATTTCTTTCAAACGGTTCGTCCATTTCAAGCGGCTCGGATAATTCAAACTCGGCTCGAGTACTCGCACACCCCTAGCGAATACTATCCTTCTAGGAACAGCCGAAGTATCACACAAAAGACGAATGCGACCTGCTCAAACATAACGCGAATCTATCGACGAACGATATACCAGACGTCATCGGTGTGCTGTCGCCTCTAAGGCTATGGCTTCTGAGGCAGAAGGACTCGGAGCTATGGCGACAAGTTGAGTCCCTGGAAGCTCACATGGATGAAAGGAGGAACACGCCCGTTTGGAGGGAAGGGGAGGCGAACGTTATAAATGTACGTGGGATCGCAGAATGCTTAATAATTCCCCGTGAGCGCGCGATAAGAGTTGTCTATCGGCTTTCAACAGCCGGTTCTATGAAATTTCAGGTGATGAGAACTCTTCGCCTGATTCCCTACAGCGGCGAAGAGACATCGGAGCTTCTGCAGCGGCTCTGCGGGATTTTAGACGTGAACACGTTCGAGCTGAGATCTCCAGGCGGCCTGGACGGGCTTCTGCTGCGAGGCTTATACGGGGAAGCCTCCCTCATGGCTCACGATTGCACGGGGAACACCCATCTCACCGTAGACGACAACTTTCAGCTCACCGTGTACGCCAGTCTACCGATCGCGGCCGGGGAACCCATTCTTTTCAATTACACGTCCTCGCTTTTGGTTTGTCAGTTTTATAATCGAGAAGGAACGATGTCGAAGCTCGTGAAATTAGTACGGTAATTGTCTGATCACGTGGTTATCAGGGAACGTCCGGTAGGAGGGAGTATTTGCGAGTAGGGAAGTACTTCGATTGCGAGTGCTCGTTGTGCAGGGACCCTTACGAAATGGGATCGTACATGAGCAGCATTTTGTGCCCGCGGTGCAGGGAAGGCTACGTGGGGCTGAAGAATCCTTTGACGATTGATCCGTACGGGAAGAAAATGAGCTGGGAATGCGAGAAGTGCAGTAAATGCATCGGGGGCCGGCTCGTAAGGGCTACCTTGAACATAACTAGAACGCTGATCGACGGCACGGACGACTACGACATCAAAGTTTGTGTCCTATTGTTGAAATTCGACGAAATTGTTCGTTCCGCTTTGTGAGCTCTCTATTCTCTCTGTCCTGTTATCAAGGGCCTGGAAACGTTGGTGACGAAGCTGTCGCGATCCCTGCACCCGAATCACTTTTTAATGCTGTCTTTGAAGCAGAAGTTGCTGGCTGCTTATAGGAAAGAGGTGGCGTCGCCGAATCCGCAGAAGAAAATTATGCAGAGGATGTTGGACACGTGCAAGGAAATGTGCAGTGTGCTTGAGATCGTTGAGCCAGGTATCTCGCGACTGAAAGGTAACTTTGCATTTGAAATCTTATCGGTGTTGTAGCCGTGTACGTACAACGGCGGTGGAAACGATATTTAAAATTCATATTTGCCTTGTGCATGCCTGCATAATTAATTTAACGATAGACTTTAAGTGTCGTTATCGCTGGCATATCCTGGAGCATATTTTGAGATATATAGTTCTATTCGGTGGAACTACATTAATTTTGGCATCGTTTTTTTAGTTTAATCTTTCTTTCGACAACTGTTGTAAAAGTAAGCAATATTAATATTTGATTGTTTGCTAATGAATAACATTTATGTTAAAGGGATAATGTTGTACGAGATGCACTTACCGTTCGTGCTGCTGGCGAATCGCGCGTACGCAGCGCGGGAAATCCCCTCAGCGGAACTGGCCTCGCGCCTCGAGGAAGCCGGAAGTATATTGAAGAGGTCTTTAACGATGCTCCTTTTGGAACCGACGGACACGCCGGAGGGTAAGCTGGCTAAGCGAGCTTTGCAAGAATTAAAAGCGCTAAATCGGAATATAGCCGACGTTAAAACGATCAGTACAATCGAGGAGACGCGCGCACACAAGAAGAGGAAGTCGCCGAAGAAAAAGTCCAATACGAACAAATGAACGTTCAAACAGTCACGCATGCCAGGGAGCTGTGCTTCGATGTTGTTAGCTTCAATTTCGTTGTTAAATAAACATTATTATTTTATACCGCCGTAAATGTTTGTATAATATTAAATATAATAATGGATGTTACAATAATAAATATATTATGAATACTTCCTGATCCTACTTCCGGTTCTTCAAACACTCTGAAGGCTGTAGTTAGTATTACCCTTTTCTTTCTTACCATATCAGGTTTATTATGGGCGAATTCCACTTACGCCCAAATCGCCCGTGATTTTCATTAGGGTAGGTTTCCCTATACGCGACTGGACGCATCGTCAAGAATTTCAAAGTCGATTTTCTCGAAAATGAAGCGCAATATTAAAAAATTTTATTCCTTTCTCTCGACTTATTTACTTCTTATTGGTAGAAAAGAAAGAGTAACTTTTTTTTATATCGCGCTTAATTTTCGAGAAAATTGACTTTGAAATTCTTAACGTGGCGTCCAGTTGCGTACTTATAGGAAAACCTACTTTAATGAAAATCACGGGCGATTTGGGCGTAAGTGGAATTCGATCTATATCGTTATAAGTTTTTGGTAATTCCGAACAGTAATATCACGCGTTTCATCGTATATGCAAAAGTACTACCTTTGGTATATTTCTTCAGCTGTTTGTTCTATAAACATAATATGGATTTTTCGTGTGTCTCAATTAGGCCGGTATTCATAGTCGCTACTTATATTCTTAAACAAATGCTTAAGCATTCGGCATCCTTTACTAGCTACTAGGTTAGTAGGGGATGCCGCATGCTTAAGCATTTGCTTAAGAATAAGTAGCGACTATGAATACCGGCCATAGTGCCGTGGGGGACTTTGAAACTAAAACGAGAGCGGGAAATCTCTGCTCCATTTGAATTTATTAACTACCTTGACGAGCAGTCAATGGTTGGCCAGTAGTGATCGAGACCACAGACATATGTAGATGGAGCGGATGCTGAGACTATCGGGAAGAGAACCGTAGGATTGGAAGGGAAAAAGCAGAGGTTCAGATACGGGCATGTCGGTTAGCTTCGGATCAGTATCCACGGGAAATCTCTTCCCGAGTCCGGATTATGCTCGTAAGGCATGCGCGATGACGTGATTGGCTTGGCTAGCTTGGCTTGACTTGACGGTGGCGCCGTTTCGTTTACCATCTTGGCGTTGATTGGTGTGACGTCATCGCGCATGCGTTACGAAGCATAATCCGGACTCGGGAAGATATTTCCCGTGCACACTGTTTCGGATGCATTCGGCATGTATAACCCATGGACCCCATATGTCCATGTTCTAACCACTGAGTTACCCGATTTACCCGTATCGCCCCCCTTACCGCGAACCTTACCACCCCCTCAGCTTACATGCCTATTATTTAGACACGATCACGCATTTTCCATCGTCTGTAACAAAAGCCTAAAATAATCTTTTGTTGACAAGTGCGACATCAGCGCCGCTCGCGACTTGCCTCAAGAGCTTATCTCTAGCCACGGATTTCCCTCGAAGTGCCGAGCCCCTGTATTCAACTTATAGCAAAAACCACTATGTCACTTCACTTGAATCACTTGTCACTTATCGCACCATGTCGCACCACTGCGTGCAATTGCGCGCTATGGCGGCCGGTTAAAGTATAAATAGTGCGCTTTAGAAGTATGAAGTTACAGAAATTTTATTCTTCGACGATCTAAATTTGCAAATTTATCGCTGTCCGACATACTATTTTATAGTACACAGGTAATATTTCAAGTACTTCGCGGAATCTCGTAACATAACCTCTACGATATAGGTACGAAGAAAATAAGTAAATTAATTGTTGACCTACTATCAAATATATATTATGCAACGTATTTTTAACACCTTCAGCATGATACCGAGGGAATATAACGCTTTCGAATGAACGAAGATATATATTTAGATGTAGCGAATGATATCGCTTTCAGTAACATATTTCAAAAGTGTTTCATTAATTTCAGAATATATCTAACATGTTCGATCAGAGCATCATTGGCATATGCTTCTCCATCTGTTTGGTAGTGGTTTTTAACTTTTCTCTGCATCGTATAGAAGAAGGTCATGTTGGTGTTTACTTTAGGGTAAGTAATAATCTATCCCTACAAAGTGATACAAGCTAACAATGTGTCCTTCATTGTTATACGATACAGGGAGGTGCGTTATTGCCTCAAGTAAGTAATCCAGGATTTCACATGATGATACCGTTGTTAACAACCTATCGCTCGGTTCAAGTCACGATGCAAACGGACGAAGTAAAGAATGTACCATGTGGAACCAGCGGTGGCGTGATGATCTACTTTGATCGAATAGAAGTTGTAAATATACTGGATGCAAATAGTGGTAATAATTTCACGCATATGTACTTGTGATTAAGGTAACCGAAGGGCAAAGTGTTGCAATATTATGTACTAATCAACATTTTCTTTACTATGCAGTTTATACTATGGTGCGTAACTTCACCGCAGACTATGATCAGACGTTAATATTTAATAAGATTCATCACGAGTTGAATCAGTTTTGTTCAGTACACACGTTGCACGAAGTATATATAGACTTATTCGATCAAATAGATGAAAACTTAAAAACTCAACTGCAAAAGGACTTAAACGACTTAGCACCTGGCTTAAGCGTTCACGCCGTCAGAGTTACGAAGCCAAAAATCCCAGAGACTATTAGAAAGAATTACGAGTTAATGTGAGTAGAAATTTAAATCGATTAAGGATGATGCGGGAAACGATAATGTATATGTATGTGCTTTCTCGCAGGGAAGCGGAGAAAACAAAACTATTAATATCTACGCAGCATCAAAAAGTGGTAGAGAAAGATGCAGAGACTGACAGGAAGAAGGCCGTGATCGAAGCAGAGAAGGAGGCCCTAGTGGCGAAAATTCAGTATAGTCAGAAAATCATGGAGAAAGAATCATTGCAACGAATAGCATTTATCGAAGACGAAATGCATCTGGCTAGGGAAAGGAGCCATTCCGATGCTGAGTATTATCAAATGAAAATGCAAGCGGAGGCTAACCATCTCCTTCTTACTAAAGAATTCTTGGAACTGAAAAAGTATGAATCGCTGGCCCAAAATGCGAAAATTTATTACGGTCAAGATATACCAAAAATGTTCACGCATGGGGGTTGCTCAAACGATCCTAACATTGGTATCAATGTAGGTATCGAGAAGAAGTAACCGTAGAAACGATTGTTTGTCTCTTTCCCGCTTCGTGAAACGTTATGAAGTATTTACCACTTTAGTTATATTTAATGTGTATTCGCTTTCGAAATGTAATAATTGTAAAAAGTTGTTGAAATGAGAATTGCATTTAAACACTTGTTAACTTTCTATTTCAACGAATAAAACTTAACTAGGGTTCATACGATTTATGTATCTGGACCCCAGAGCCAGAGCGTATTGAGTCCGCTTTTTTTTTTAAAAAATCATTTCACGTGTTTCCCGTATCAAATTTCTCACTCTTTCGGAAACATGTAAACTGTTTTTTAAAGAAAGCGGGCTTAATACGCTCTGGCTCTGGGGTGCAGATATGTGTAATTTTTCTCTGGTCGAGTCGCACTAACTTCAATAGACCTTTCTAATGAAAATGTTACCAATGATTGTATTAACAGCACATTGCAATTCTATACTCGATAATACACTGGAAGTTAATATTACTTTACACACCGCGTTTAAAATATTTTGTAATCTTTTTTAAAACAAATGTAATCGATTAACCTTGTACAACATAGAAAAAAGTGCGAGTTCAAATAAAGTTTAAATTTATCAATAGCTTCCTCTACTTCAATGAAATCCTTCGAAATCCTTCAATGAATTCTTATCGAGTAGATAAATTGTTTAGGTCGTGCACAATAACTAATCGCACGCGCTACAAATTCCAACTGACTGTGTTTTTTTCGCGAGTTTGAATAGGATGCGCGCGCATTTTATATCTACCCACATGTGCATATGTATACGTTTTGATACAAATAATGATAATTATATTATAGTGGCGGCTTACATATATCTTCTGCCTTACAGTGCATTTCTGCCGGTGGAATTATTGTTTTCCAACGAAACAAGATAAGTTTGTAGTAATATTTATACTTTTCCGTGTACAATTATAATTATAATTACGATTCAATTATGTGTTTATTTCTGTTTATGTATATGTAGAACAGCGGAAGACTACCTAGCATCGTACGTCAGTCAGATGCAGCAGTTTTCGGTGGTTTTCGGTAACGCGAATTGCATCATTAACAAAAAAATGCTTTGCAAATTAATAATTTTCGAGTTTGTAAACTTCTGAGAAGTTGGAAACTGAAATTAAAGAATAATTGAGTGAAATTAGAGGATAATTGAAAATAAAGTAAGACCGCCGCCACTGGGATTTGAACTCCTGACTTCCTGATTGCGACTCATATGCTCGGTTTTCGGCAATATGATTGTGGAGTAAAGAGCCGTATATACAGGCAATACACACGGACAAGAGTAGGGATACGCTTGTGCGCAGTACGATAGGAGTAGTTAAGTAATTGGTATTAAAAAAGTATTTTTAAAAACAAGCTTTTGTATCGTCGTCGGAACTACGTATGTGTGCAAAATTTCAAGTCGATCGGACGTGTGTAAGTGGGTCAAAATTAGCTTACAAGATTTCATCCTCACAAACTAACGACAAACTCATAAGTGAAGCTAAATAAAAGTTTGTAAAAATGGTAGAGTATTTGTCCCACGTCCCACGATTCTGGCATTAGTGACAGGATCACATATAACCAAAGTTAGTGGCACGCCATCTATCACTATCCTCGTCGCGCACCCTTCCTTTCTCTTTCTCTCTCCCCTCAACACCGGTCCTGAAACAACCTCCACCAACATCATGTGTTCCTATTAACTCTACTGAATTTCTGTTCCTATTGGTAACTTCGTACGCACGATAGGGTGGATGTACCAGTAAACGGACACGTAAGTATCAGCGATTGAACATTTTTTATTAAAACACGTAAAATAAGTTATTAAAGTAATAACTCGTTGTTGGACGTTGCTGCGGGATTACATTCCAAGATGCAACTGCAGAAGGGCATAAAGTATTAGCAGAATGTGCATAATTCATTGAAAAGCGGGAGTGTTTAATAAAGACAGGATGTTTGTCGTAACTCGTAACCGTGAGCAAGAACTGTTAATAGCTAATGAAGTAGAAACTAAATGATTGCAAATATGGAATGGGAACGTAGCCAAGGGCCTAACTACTTTAAGATACAACTGCAGAAGTTCATAAATTATTCGTAGTATATGAGATGTTCATTAATTTGTGATACTGCGTAATATTTTGAAAATTACAGGGTCGCTTGTGAAAGTAAGCCACCTTCTATATTATTCTGTGTTCCCATTGACTCTTTAGAATTTCGTAGTCCAAAATGTATCTGGGGACTTTAGTTCGTGCCTTGCGCCGTTAGATGGGCACTAACTCGCGGTCGGTAAACAAGACAACTGTTTAAAACGCTACTCTATTTCGATAAATTCATTTTAGTCAATTATTAATTTAACTACATCAAAACATTTACAAAATCTATCGTTGAAGGTACTCGGGGATCCATATGTTCAGTTACAATTGCAAAATTATTTCCACGCAATACATAATTCGGAATACTTATCGTAGAAAAACTGGCAATAAGTTGCCGATAGCTGTGACAGTACTACTCTGTTATCAGATGGAGCTCCAAATGTACATAAATTATTTCTAGTTAATTAAATGCTTCTGCGAAAGAAGAGACAGACCCACACTGATGAGCCTGGCGGTATTAATTTGCCTGTCATGAGTAACTTGAGAAGTTTCTCAGATCCTAACAATGAAGTAATAATACAATTCGAACTGTGCCAAGGGCAGGTTACATGATTGTAAAGTGCTCGATTGGTGGTCAGAAAGCTAACGTTGCAGTTACGGATGCTGCTTCTTAATTGTGCACCTGTGGATTCATTTTGAAGAACAATGTTCTTTCGACACAACGCTGTCTCCCGGTTGCAGGAGACTGAGCACGGCGGTTTCTATTTTTCTAATAACCCCGCGATGATTTTATAGGTTAATCGAGATGGTACATTAAACCTTCCTTCGTCCAAACGTATATTTCGCAACATTCAACAACGTTTTCCATTAATCAGTACTTTTAATAATCCAAGCTTCCTCCCCAATATCCAAACACTTCTACCAAAGGAAATAGTACTCGCAATTACGTTTTCAACGCAATAGATGAATAGACGAATCCTGGTTCCTCTATATATGACAATTACATTCCACTTTGACATAACAATTTTAAGTGCTACGCATATAAGGAGAGATCTGCATTATTAGGGGAAGTAGGGGCATGACGAGGTAACGAGGTAAGATAAGGTATCTCCCTAAACCCTAAGTAAAAGATGCTAGGCACGTGACAAATACATCATTAGGAAGCCATTGTGTTATAATAGTGTGGTAGCTAGCAAAAGTGAGTGGGGGAGCACGCGTTTTTTATTTATAGCTGTGAACCGTTTTCGTGCTGCGTCGATGTTATTTCGTGTGATAAAAAGATTTGAAATAAATATATATTTAAGAACGGTAAGCCTATTATTTTTCTTCTATGATAATCTCCATTTCATCTGTTTCAACGTGACATATTCAAAGTGTCACTATTTCTTTATTTGTTGTACAAATATATTAATCTTTGGAAAACGATGCTTTGAGGCAAGATGGGGTCCACGATACGGGGAATGATGGGGTATCCCGACCTAACCTCTAATGGGGTTGTTCATGTGAGATTAAGCAACGCCATCGTTCTCTATTATAATTTAATTCAAATAAATCTCGTTATTTTTAATTCAAATTTATAAAATGGTCAGAACATATAAGAAAAAAACCAGAAGTGGAGACTGGTCAATAGAAGTGATGAAAGACGCTGTAAATAAAGTTTTGAGCAAGAAAATGGGCTACAAGAAAGCTGCTCAAGCATATTCTATCCCACAGACAACATTGGAACGTTACGAACTTAGGCAAATCATTTCGGCGGTAGGGGCATGACGGTTTTTCTCCATCTGTTTTGTAAAGTTTAATAACTTAGACGCCTGACCTCAGATAGTCCGAAGTGTGTAACAAATGTTAAATGATTAACTTATAGTTGTATTTGGAGTAATAAAGACTTAATTAATAGGTACAATCATCACTTTATTTGCATTTTTTCTTAGCTTCCCCATCATGCCCCTAGTTCCCCTATAAGTAACTGACTTATTACATATACCACTCGTCCTTGGCACGAAGAAAAACTAGAATGGAACAGTTCCAGCGTCCAATTATCGCGCGTCTCTGACATTGAAGCGCGGAAAAACATCTCGTGGGAAAGCCTCGCCGCCATTCATTCCGTTGCGCGGAAAATCGCTCGGCCGCGTTTGCATATATTTTATTCAGAATCAAGATCGAAGTGTACGCTCCACAGATATCGCCTTACGCTTAATTACCCCGCCCATTATTCCCTCTATAATTATATTCTTGGGGAATGGTGGGCGCTATCGAGATCTCGTGTTCAACGATTTCAAATTTCGCGAAGGCTCGGTGAAACGGCTCCGCTACACCAGCCCACGCGATGGGATCATTCAAATTTCACCGGCATTTGCACCATTGTCCAGGAAACGTGCAGAAAGTTACAGAGAAAAAGAGCAGGAGAAGTCGAGCCGGAAGAGGATGGGCACGATTTTAACTGGACGGCTGGCGCAATAGAAACAATTCTGACTGGCGTTGCTGCAACGTGCGTCATAGTGCCGTTGACAAATCGACAGCCCGCCGTCGACGCGAGAACCGTGAATTGTTCAAACGCAGCAACGTGAAATTATGTCCTGCCAGCGACCATGCTAATTGCACACCTTCCAACTGCATTATCCTAATCACTAGTAATTGCGAGCAGCGGCGGAGTGACTTTTACTGACGGCTAATGATCATCAATGAAGCTGACACAACAGACTAATGAATTCAGTGTTGGAAAGAATTTGCCGATTCGCCCCTTCCCCTTGAACAGCCTTCAATTCATATTCTCTGAGAACAGGGTCCGCGATGTAATGCAGATTTTTAATAAACAAAGACTGAAGCCAGCCACTTGTAGTGAAAATATTCTGTGGTTGTAAGGAAACCCGACCTATGTTACAATTTAAAAAAAATTTGAGTTTATGCATTAATTCAACTGTAGAATATTGGATGTATGTTTTTATCAGAAAAAAATGCTTGAAACGAATTTTATACGTTGAAAAAATAATGCAATTTCACCGAAGTCCAATATTCAATTAAGACGCATTTGGCGAAACAACGTAAGTCCACAAAATTTGGAGAATACGTCGTATCTTTCCTTTGTGATCGGTTTTTATTTTCTATTTTTATTTATCTGCATATACTATAACGTATTTTGTGTAAAATAAAATGAGCAAAATTATATTTCATATTTTTATTTTACTAGAAACAGCGCACTATGAAATACCAGTGATACACAAATCTGTAACTTGTATTTTACAAAAAAACAACGCAAAGCGCAGAAAAAATCGAACGAAGACAAAAAAGAAAGTAAAAGAAGGAAGAGTAATCATTTCTTTTCTTTTCTACTTAACGCCATTAAGCAGAACAGCACAAGTCCAGTGGACTTGTGTCGTTCTGCCTAAAGTGTATGTAAATTATTACTATTTTGTTTATTATTATTTACGTTAATTACACGAATATTGAATATTATGCAAAGTGAAGGAAATATACGTTTATATCGTAAGAAGAAAACACGGAAACATTGCTAATAAGAAGAATTGATGTTTAGAACTTTCAACGAGAATATCTCGAAAGTGAAAACATGTGACATGGGTCGTTTTTCCTTACAACCACGGATATAGGCACCCCCTTCCCTCAACAGTTACGAATTGCAAACAGTTTGCCCTATGGCTATCTAAATGTTTATTCATCGATCAAATCTTTTCTCTTAACAGAATTATTATACTATTTCCATTATTCATATTTATAACGCGAGTCAGAGTTGAATAACAGGTATTAGGGGACACCGAGGGGCCCCTTGCAAAATCGTTTTCTCGGTGATTTCACGCGGCGCCTTTGCCGTCGTGGAGCGAGGCGGAGAGGCGGGAATGGAGAGAAAAAAAAGTATCGTCGTGACTATTCAAGGATTATTCCACGCGATCTGCTTTCACCTTTTCACGACCGTCGACGGACCGAAGCGGAGCAGGGCGACGACGAGGAGCCGGGAGCGAGCGCGCGTATGATGCGGACGCGTAGAATTCCGTGGCGCGAGATAAAAGGTTTTCGAAGGCTCGGCTGGGTTGCTCGTCCGGTTAGGACTTTGGTAGATAACGCGTAGCGGTTGTCCCAGTTTCCAAGTCAACAAGGGGGGGGGGGGGCGATAAAGATCGTCGTGTTCGGTAACGCGATCCTCATTCCCTTTAACTTTATACCTACGATCCGCTGGATCTCCGCGGCGATTAAATCAATTGCACCGCGATCGCGTTGACTTTCAAACGCCTCACGCTGGCGAGTTTACTCTCCCTGGATCGATTGCAGTGCTGGGTATCCTCGGCTCTACTTGCACGATCCACGGTGAATCTTATTCCACATTCCTCGATATTCTCCGCATCTATTTTAATTATTCTTCTTCCCTGAAATTTCAATTCTCCGTTCAAACGAAAATAACGTTTCAGGTAATTCGGGGAATCTGGATGACGAGGTGCTAAAATATTCTTGTGTTTTTCTGGAATACAAGTACGAAGGCACTCCCCTGTTTTCGATTGTTAAAAATATCGATGCGAAAACAAGTCCGTCAGAGCGTGTGAGAAATAATATTTAACTGGGCGAGCTTGGCGACGTTGACACGCGAAATTTGCATTAATTCGAGAACTTGGGCGGTATAAATATTGCCTGGTGTCCCCTTTCACTGAACCGACGGCTGTGTTTCAGATGTGTACGCCGCGCAGGCAAACGTAACGTTTTAGCGTAATGAGAAATGGTCCTTGGCGCGTGTGGGAATAGGTATGCCGGGCGATAATTCAAGTAGATCGTAACTAGGGAATTCAATCCCGGGATCCCGCGATCTCGGCTGTTTTTTTGGACTCCAAAATCCCGGGATTTGATATAACTAATCCCGAGAATTTCGGGATTCTTTAAAAATGCGAATCACTTTATGAACACCTAAAAAATATAAAAATAAACAGAATGAATAGACATTGTCATTTCATAATAAGAAGAACAATAATAATAATGATTTATTTAAATAATAATATTAAGTCACGTGTAACTAACTAAACTATATTTATTTTAACAATGATATTCTCACTTTCCGTTATTTCGAAATCGCGCGAATTGCAAATCGAAACTTGTCTGATCACGTAAAGTCGAAACATTGTAGATACGTACTTTAGGTGCTTTGCTCTTTCTTCGTTCGCATTTCCAAAAATCTTCATAATGGTTTACTGATATTATCTACTTATTGAGACTTTATTATTATTCATTGTTCTACTGTTTTTATTGTTAAAAATGATTTTAGCTTATGTTTCAGACTAATGGTAGAAAGTTAGTTTGTTTACTTTAAATACAAATTTAGAATATTAGCACATAATAAATCATTTTAATTACTGAATTCTTCTATTACCCAATCCCGAGATTGGTCCCGGAATCCCGAGATAGACTTTAAGAAATCCCGGGATAGTAAATAATGGCCGGGATTGAATTCCCTAATCGTAACGCGACGCGATTATACCCGGTTAGTCGGCGCTGTAAAAATATTACATCATCCCCGTATCCGGCATGAATTCACGCTTGTTTTGCTTGTACGTACTCGTAGCAATTGTAACGTGGTTCTGGGCACCGACAGGTTTCGCAATGGTCTTCTTGTAGGCATTGAACATGTGGAGCGTGATAAGAGGTTGACTAGAAAAAGCAGAGCGATGGTGGTTTAGTTGTTACCTCTTTTTTAAATTGCTTCTGAAATCTGTTCCGCTTGGACCATGAATAAAGTAGGGGAAAAGTAAAGCGAGGGGTCCTGTCGAGGAGAAGAAAGATGGAACCTGTGTCTGTGACTGGATTTCCTTCCCATTGTCAGTGTTTTGTAGAATACCCTGGGTTTTTGGCTTCGTGCAGCTTTACTGTGTGGAATAGCGTTGACAAATTATTCAGAGATGTACCGAATGGTAACAAGTTCAGTGAAATCGAAGAGCAAAGTATAAAATACTTTTACAGAGAAGAACGGCGTGTACTCTTCCTTATCGACTAATCTTCTACGCTTACTCGCTGTGCTTTATGATCCTCTACTCTCACCACATCTCTAATTTCCATTAGGTGATCATATATAGCTGTGATATCTAATTTGAAGGAAGATGAAAGCATTAGGTGCCATTAAAAAGGAGAAAATGGGATTACAGATGCCTGTTCCCTCTCACCTTTTCAATCTTCTAGAATCTCCATATTTTATATCCCCACATTTTCGCTATCCTCTATCGCCACTTCAGTTCTTTAGAACCGTGCAGTATACAGTGTATAATTTAAAGAAATCTTCTACCATGTGATCTTACTAAGGAGGAGAAAGTAGAATTAGTCAAATTTACCATTGCATCCTACTTCTGTCCCTCCAATCTTCTAGAATCGTTCTCCATGCTTTGTGTGCCTCTATAATGACGCAGCCAGCTTTGTATGGAGAATATATACGCCAATAAACTTTCAAAACCTGTCACGAATCCTTTCTTCGACCCAGCAATTAATTTCAGAATAGTGTGATCACAGCACGCTAATAAATCCTGCTTCACAACACAGCCTGGTCTAATCCTTTGACCATTAACGATCCCCCCCCTCTCCACTAACTTCTCTGAAATATCTGGAAAGCTCTGTTATAGGTACCTATTATGTTGCTAAAACCTGCGGCACGCGACAACCGGCTGCAATTTACGTCGCACCTGACATTCCCAGGTCCGCAACAATGTTCCACGCCGTGTGGAGTCACATGGGTGACTCAGAGCACCCGTGCGTTTCCCTTTTTCAGAGGAGAGAGGAACGATTATGTCTCGTCGCGTGCTCCTGTAATGTAAAATGGCACGAGTAGAAACTAAAAACAAACATATAGCTGTAGTTCTCACTCGCAAAACTGTAGGAGCCGTAGACTCTTCCTCCTTCCTCGGCCCCTTCAGCTACGCTCACTGCCAGCGACACAGCTCTCGACCTTACTGAAAGTAGCGAAAAGGGGAGCGCAAACACGATGCATAATTGTTTCTACATTATCATCGCGCGGATCTTTGTTTCGAGCCAGCGTACGATGACACATGCGAAGGGATCCGCTCCAGATCACTTCAGTCTTTACTCTTCCACTCAGCCTCTCCGCCGTTCCTCTGCGGTTTCTCCTCCTGTTCCAAGCCGGCAAGGTCTAACTGCGCGTCGTCATCGGCGGCGTTTTCGTCGGTCGTCGGCGAGAAACTCGACTCGCCGGGGGAGAGCCGCCGGAAGAGAAAGCGAGCGCTTCGATGCAAGCGGGAGGAACAGCTTTGGAGGAAGCTCCCCCGGCGGTGGCGGAGGTAAAAGCGTTCTCGCGTGGTGAAATCTGAAGCGGGGAATGGAACGGAAACGGTCGGCGAATTGAACTTGGCCGGCGAAAGGGGCGACGTTCGTGGAAATCGTCGGGAGCCGCGAAGATGAAGAGGTAAACGCCGCGGTGGACGGCAGCTGAAGTGGTTCCTTTCCGCAGAAATCGCCGGAGCTGCGGACGAAGGGAAGATAATTAGAGATGGTTAAGGTGCCTTCTGAAGTCGGGAATTCTGTAGGAATCGATAGGAAATCAATTGAACTCTACTGACATGCACTCGGGAGGATTGAAATGGGCAAGTCTAGTGGAGGAGAAATTCCAAAGGTTTCTCGAGTAAGAAAGTTCAAGCTTTAAGGAGGGCGAAGGGTCAGCTGGCAGCTGGAGTCCAAGTAGAGGTAGAGGTTCAAGAGAAGGTTGAAGTGGGGAAAGCAGAATTCCCCGGTTTTCAAGCTCCCGCGTAGTTGGATGCTCGAGTGGAAGCTGAAGTTTTAGGAGGGTCAGAATCTCGAGCCTCGCCTGCCAGGCGAGCGGAGGCCAAGGGCAAAGCGGAAGAAGCTGCTCTGGCTGCAGTGTAGGCGAAGGTGGAGACGGAGTCGCGTGCCCAGAGATTCTAACACTCTTTGGAATGTTAATGACCAGCTCCCATATACCAAGCGAGAGTAAAATTCTCGGCGTTGAATACCAGCAACGTCCATTTCCCACGCAGCTCATCCATTGCACCCCTAGAAGCAAGGAAGTTGATTGCAAAAGTGGCGTTACTCTTATTAGATCAAAGCAATTAAATAAATAACGAGCCACTTATTGTTACTGGCAATCCTACTGGAACTTTAATGGTTCCAAGCATTAACAGATCCAACTACAGAGGCGATGCTTTCGAATCCACTTGAAGCAGATGCCTCTGAGTGATACTTATCCTATAATGAAGAACGCAGTTACTCTAGCTAGTAGAAAATAAGAGAAGCGATTACATACGAACCGAAATCGCAAGGATGACATTAAACTGTTGCAGCAGATGAACGCTCGTTTACCTTTTCTTCCTCGTACCTTTCTCTTTGCCCTACCAAAGCGCCCACTCGTCCCCCTGGGTATTTCCACCTCCAACTTGAACACCTCAACGCTGTGCAAACACACCAGGCCCGCAACAATTCGTGGAAGCACGTTATAGAAACATAAACATTCGCCATCAAGCCTGTTAAAAAGCTTCTTTCCAAGAAAGCTTGATTGCCTACGCGCGATCCTCCTCGCGAGAAGAAGACAGGCTCTAATATTCTACCGCCATAACGCTTGAAATACCACGAACTTGCTCCGAGTGGATGATTCAGAAGGTTACAGTCTCTTCAGTCTTCACTGGCAACAACAGTGCCAGTGGGCAACTTTCCCTTTCTTCTTCACTTTCTTATCGCATGATTTTACGATCACACTCGCCAATTACTATTCAAAGCCAATAAATATACCAGCGATCGTTCCTAATCTATCCGCAAATGCTACTGTTTGAAAGCAACTGCTTCTCCAACGAGAAGCTAGAGTGATTCCCCTCAAATTCGATCAGAAGAGCGTGAAACTAGCTTATTACGCAAGCGTTATTAACTGTAAGGTAGCTCGTCTTAACTTCTTCCTAGTTGCTGCCTCAAATAACCCGGAAGAGGCTCCCTACCCCCTCTTATTATAGCCTAACGATCGTTTTCTTGCGCGACACACTCGAGAACAGGGGCCATGCAAAACGGAATCCTGTTAATTAGCGACTACTACGAGGCACTTTAATGAAACCGCGAAAGTTGCAAGCTGCGGTTCAGCCAGGCTTTTAGTGTTGACCTCGGGGATGCTTGTTGATCCTAATTGACGGTAATTAGGTTGGTTGTCCGCGATACGCTTTTACAAGTGCTCGGAAGCGTGGAGAGATTCGGTCGCTCCCTGTCAGAGGAGTGTGACAAGCGGTGTAAAAATGATAACACGGGGAACGATTGGGGGAAACGAGTTCGCCCATGCTCTCTTTCCTTGTGCAACGATTTCGTGTCATGCGACAGGATCACGAATGTCGTTAGCCGCCTTTGTTCGCAGAGTGGGTGCACGTGGACGAATTACAGTGGGCAGGGTGGAACACGCGACAGTGGAAGAGCCTTGAAATTGCGTTCTATTGGGACTGAATTTTAGTATATTCAATTCTTTTGATAGCAGCCTTGGCAGTCACAAGAACCTTAATAATACTAAACGTATCATGCTTGGTATATGCAGGCATCCTTACTGCCCTTACTCACCATCCACCAGAGATGGGCAAAAAATTATTTGAAATAAAAATTTCCTACACAAATTTTTATTTCAAATAATTTTTTGCCTATCTTTGCCATCCACTAACAACAGTGGCGCATTTAATGGGCGGCCGATGAGCAGTTACAGAAGGCCCCTAGGGCCCCAACTTTAAAAAAGTTATTATTTTATCTAAATACTATTTTTTCTGTACTACTACACTTGGCCCGTTTTTAGTAAACTACCTCTTCATTTTCCTGAAAAATTGGGCCCAAAATGCCCCGAGGGCCCTATTCTTAACCTTCCGGCGGGCGCGCTCTTTTTCATAACGGGAGCGGGCGTGTCGTGTACAAAGTACACCGTGTAAGAATAAGATTTATTATTGTAAAATAAACATTATGCGGTGAAAGTTTATGATATTTGAAAGCTGATTAATCATTTATTTGAATAATAATTGTTACAAAGTATCGTATAAAAATCGAAGAATGAAAAAGAAAGTTATTTATCAGATTCAGTCTGACTAATTGTCGTGTAGGTACTTTGTACAGGAGCGCGCCCGCCGGAAGGTTAAAAGAAAATTATTATTTTATTCAAACATTATTTTTTTCTGTACTACTACACTTGGCCCATTTTCAGTAAACTACCTCTTCATTTTCCCGAAAAATTGGGTCCCTGCCCAAAAGGCCCGTAGGACCCTATTTTAAAAAAAATTATTATTTTATCCAAATGCTATTCTTTCTCTACTACTACACTTGGCCCATTTTCAGTAAACTACTTCTTCATTTTCCCGAAAAATTGGGCCCCTGCCCAAAAGGCCCCTGGGGCCTTATCTTAAAAAATGATGATTTTATCCAAACACTATATTTTTTTTCTGTACTACTACACTTAGCCCATTTTTAGTAAAATGGGCCCCTCAGAGCGTTCGCCACCTGGGCCTTTTTCCTTAAATCCGCCACTGACCAACACCCTTGCAAGCAATTCCTTCAAATTTACTACGATCTACTGCCGATTACCGAATGACTCGGATAAAAATCACTCGCCAATCTGGGAATTACTGTTTCCATATCGTAAAATATGTCCTCGCAATATATGTACTCTGCGATCTCTGACATTCGATCAGTTACACCTGCCCGCTCACCTTCCCCCTCCGCCTGTTTCTCCATCATTCTCTCGTTAAGAACAGATTAAATTTAATTAAGTTGATGAAAGAGGAGCCCCACGGGGCAGGCCTCGGGAGGTGACTAAAACCTGAACGGAAAAATACCAATGAAACCGAATCGTAACCCACTTTGTCATACGTATCGCGGACAAGAGGAATGCATTCGTCGTGGATTCGATCCGATTTACATGCCTCGATGGTGTGCGCGCGTGTAAAGACCATCTGCTACGGTGTGTACTACGTTCATACAGGCGCGCGTGGCCGTCTGTGGAGGCAGCTCGCCCAACGGATCCATGCCTCAGGACGCGAACGATTCTTTGGTGACTGGTGGTTCAAGAGGTGAGAGACCATAATGTCTGGTGGGGGGCAACGGGGACCCCGCCCCGTGGACAGCTATAAAATGCCAGCACGGGAATCAGGCCCAACCAGTCTTAATCGGTACACGAAGGACCATTTTTTTTTCTTCTCCTTCCTACGTCGACAGGCTCGGCTCTTTGCTCTCCTTCCTCTCTCTCATCCCTCAAGACCATGAAGCTGGTCCCGATCTTGTTGCTTGTCGTCGCGGTCGCCTTCGCCGCCGAAGAGAAGGAGAAGGAACGTCCGAAAACGTACAGAAGGCTCATTCCCGCTGACGTTCTTCGCGGTGAGTCTCTATTTCTTCCCAGAAACATTCTAAAATGTCCGAACCATCGTAATCTGTCGGGAAGTGACAGTGGTACCGTTAGAGTTCTTTTTTATTGGGAGTTGAAATGAAGGGAGACGAGAGGACTCGTTTGGTTAAAAGGAGAGAGTGAAACGGCACTCGGGGGTTACTCGAGGGGGTGGCGAATCTCCTTGTCTCCTATCTCTTCTCTGATTGATACTAAGTAGTAGTACATGTTTTTAAATCTGATTGATACTAAGTAGTAGTACATGTTTTTAAATTACCTTAATTTGTAGAAGGTAATAACTTTTAATTCCAAGAGTTTAAGGTACACAGTGTTGCTTTCTCGGAGGGTGGAATTACAACTGACATTATTAAAATATCATTGACAGCCCTTTTCGCTTTATATTAATACAAGAAAATCGTAAAACCCACGGTTTTCAAGTAACAAGTACATTCACCATTGCATTTCGGTCTTGAAAAAGACCGGAATTAGCGAACCGGTTAGGCGTGTAGTCTTAAAGGCGTGCTTCAAGATTAACACGATCTCCAGCTTTCCGCTTCCCACTTTCTTCTTCCACCTACGTTTTTTCCACAATTTGCATCCGACAGTATTATCTATCTTATGGGAATATCCTTTTAACTTAGCATCGGGGTGACTGACACGACGCGGGTTCAGGAAAGTGGGACGATTTTGGTCAAACTTCTCGCCCAAAGATATCCCGCTTTCTTAGAACGACCGACTCATCGACAGGTGAAATTGCTCGAGGAGGCCATACGATCGTTAAACCGCATATTCAAAACTGTAGTATTTGTGCAACAAACATCTTACAGGGATGAAGTATGTATGAGTAGCCATCCAGACAAGCCCCTTCTCATTAACTCCTGTAGGAATTACTGCTTCTTCGACTTTCCATTCGCAATTAAAGAAGGTCCTTGGAAGCGAGGCTTCTTTTCACCCTGCCCATTGTGTTCACTCGTCCCCTCGTCGCCGCACCCATCGAACCGTGACCGCGCGTAGCAGTCGGGACAAACGCCACCCAACTCCTTTTCTTCTTTACCAGACTGACAGACGACAATCATTGTCTACATAGGCGGGTCCGCCAGCTCCGTAGATCCCGACGTGCCGTCACGCCGTACGATTTAGCCGGACACGCGATAGGGAAAATAGGAAACGGTAGTCGCGTCAAGATCAGCGCCGATGGAACGCGTGAAAGTCCCGTGCGACTCCCGTTCTTCTTGACCATATCCCGCGAGACCCGGTCCACTTGGTTTTCTCGAGCGACTCCTCTTTATACGGCTCGCGCATCGTGGCAAACGGAGCCACGCGTCCAAGGTAAATTACCTTTTGCGAAACCAAAGCAGCCCTGGAATCGCATTACGAGGCACTAAACAGCGTCCTTCTCGCCGATCGTGCCCCGCAAATTGACGCTAATCTGTTTCCTCGGGATCCAAGAATCGTGTATTAATATTCCGCGAGAGAAGTATGGAGTTAGTTAGTGGCGCGAGTGAGCGCGAGGGGATAGTCATTGGCGATCGAATCAAGTAAAGAGCAGGAAGCGAACCGGTGCAGCTTACCTCGCGGAAATTACCAGCGACGTCGTGGAGTGCCTGTTTAACATAGCGGCAAGACTCGCGTCAGTGTTTCTAGATAATGGTCGCTGCGATTAATTAATTGGACAGCAGTCGTATCCTTGTTGATTCTGGTCCATAACACGCGGAGCACCATGGCCCAGATACACCGTATTTTTCGCACCAGACCTAGATTCCGATGAATAATCGCGGGAGACATGCCACAGCTGCCTTGGGTCCGAACACGGTGCTACGTTTACATTTATGTATAGACGTGTTGTGTCGCGTGCCGGGCGTTCCACGGACGCTGAGGACACAAGCTGTTTATACGCGCTCGGAATAAGGATAACGAGATTAGATCGCGTTACGAAATTCCGACAGAGGGGGACACAGTGGCTGCTTCTCGTCGTTTTGGAATTAACTCGCGTCCTCGGGAATAATAGCAATCAGTATTTCATTCCCCAATTCGACCGTTCTTCTTTGTTCAACGGTGCCTTGCAACGTCTTCTTTTACGCTGAAGCCAGTGCTGGATTTACCCTTAGGCTAACAAGGCTGAAGCCTAGGGCCCCGTTTAGCTGGGGGCCCCTCATTCTAAATATTTTCTTCGAAGAATTAGCATTTTTTTCTATTATCTTTATTAACTTCTACCTTTAACGTTTATTTATGTTAATGTTATGTTTAGTTTTGATATTCAATGTTAATTTTTAAATTAAATTCTTATTTAGATTAAACGAGTATTATGATAAAAAAGTCAAATCAGCGCCATTTCATTTTTTACATTTAACCGGGGGCCCACCAAATATTCAGCCTAGGGCCTCTGAAAGGTAAAATCCGGCTCTGGCTAAGGCTAATTAATAAATAGATATTATGCAGCACCGAAGTTACTGAAATCTCGGGTATATACCGCCCTCCTTAGTTAAATTGTCCTATCTAGCATTTTTTCATTTTTTGAGATACGTTGAAATATTTCAAGTTCCACGCGTCTTTTACCTTTTAAGTAAAGTTAGAAAACTCTACGCGCTTCGTAAATATTTATAAACAGTTTAATGTATTTAACCTAGCTTCTTTTAAAATGGTTAAAATATCTTATCTAAAACAATTAATTAATTGGCACGTTAATAAAACATTCCCTGCCGGTACAGCTATTACAAAAAATTATATCAAGCATTATATTACATAATAATGACAACATGTTTTAATTTGAATGAAGGGAAATAAGTATGGTATAAAGTAAATGATAAAGCCTCAGTTTTCTCGGTTGTTTCAAAATGCTAGATAGGACATTTTAACTAAAGAGGACAGTATACCAAGTGTGGATGATTTAAACCTTGAAAGTTATATACCCAAGTCCTGTAATAATTCGAGAATACTAGCTTTCCTTATCATCCCACGTATCAAGTTTCCAGTGATCTATAGCCTTCGATCTACAACCACGATCGTTACACAGTAATTCTATTACTCGAAGTGGCAAGCAAGGATGCAACATCGTTGCGGGACTTAAAAGTCGAGTTTCTCGGTCACGAGCAACTCCGTTGTCCGGGTGTACCCGTTTCGAAACAGGACGATCGCAGAAAGTAGGACCAGCTGGGTTGGGTCACTGGCAACAACGAAAGTTGGCCCGGAATGAGAATTCGTGGAGGAGACTGCACCCGTCCTCCGGTCGGTAAACTTTCGAGCGAATCGTTCCACCCTTCGATCACGATCCCCCCTCTCTTCTGTGTCGCGTAATTCGCGTGATTACACGTTCCACGCACGCGGCCACTTTATCTTTCCAAACAGGACACGCGCGACTGGCCAACCACGGGACAAATTGCACGTTATTACAGAGAAATATCATGCATTCGTCGGAACAGCCCGCGGATTTGTTAATCGGATAGATAAACGACGAGTGGCGTAATTGCCGCTTATCACCGGCTCTCCTCCCTCATTAACGATCAGGTTGCATTCGCTGGTGCATTAGGAACGCGATAAGATTTCCAGATTCGGATAGCCACGAAGCGCTGAGGAAGCTTGCTTCTCGAAATGGAACTTTCCTTTGCAACTACTTCTTTCCCGCGTCCATAAATTTCCCTCGCACAAAGCAGGCTCGACTTTGATTTCACATTCCGCGAGGGTACATTGTTTGTCGCGCGATTAAAGTGTAGCGAACCAATGTAACGTTACACCTACCGTCTACCGAAAGTTGGCCCCTGCAAGCAGGCGAATCTTAATGCCGGTGAAAGTTCCAGTAACGTCCACTATAAATCATGCTTCCTCACTTCCACGAATAGTTCTCTTCCCGGCGCGGATCTCGATAAGTATACAGCGAGCCGTTTCTTCCGCGAGAATCGCCGCCGATTGGCGGCACCCTTTCAAGAGCACCACGCTGCGCGCAATGGAGCGCGAACACACAGCGAATTTAACGGATTATCGCGGCGATTTCGCCCAGCCGCCTCTTACCGCGCTAATAGCGTTCGGTTCAAGTTTTCTTGCTGCCGTAGTTTTACAATGTTATTAATAAAATTACACGGCGAACCGTGAGGCCCGGCTGTCCCTTTCTCCTCTCAGAAACACGATTTCTCAGTTAACGCGCGCAAATTGTGATGCTCTCTCTCTTCGAGGTCCATGGTTTTGCTAATTAATTGATATCGATTGCATCTGATAATGCGAGCCTTTCGACGGAAGAGAACGGGAAAGTAAATTGCTTGTACTTCGTTTTCGCAATGGCTCGGTTAGATTTTGTAACGCGCATCCATCTTAGACCCGACGCTCCATCAGATATATGTTCGATTTGGCGCAATCTCCGAAGAAAGAACTTCGGTGTGGGTAATCCTTGGATACTGAATGCAGAGATCGAGCTCCTCGAGCCACTTTCTTAAGATCCAGGTGTCACGCGAGCTTCGGCGCCTTTTAGCGTTCGCGTAAACGCCCATTATGTTAAGTATCGAGGGAACGGTAACAGACACGTCATTGTCTGAATAAATCTAGCTTCTTAGAAGGCAGCGAGCTGTGTGTGGCCAAACGTTGGACGTTCTCTACTCCCTTTTGCGTCCTTTGCTCTCCCTCTTGTGCCACTTCTTTGGCATCTTCTTCGTTTTCTCTCATCTTTGATACCTGTTCCATAGAAGAGCATTGGTAGGACGAGAATAAAGTGGCATAACCTTGGGCGTCTGGAGGGGTGTGCAAAACGGTCAGTTTGCCCCCGCTGAGTTTTGAAAAAAAAATCGCTTATTTTTCAACACTGATCTTTATTAAGTTTATTCTAAAAAAATGAATATTTCTTTTCGGATTTAAAATTTTAATTAACCCTTCGTGGTCACACCTTATAATCGCAAATTGGTCACACGGGGTTCACTGTACCCCAGCGTTATTTTTTGAGTATCTATTTTCGTATTTTTGAATCTTTTAACTTTTCAATGATAATTCTACATTCGTAATAATTATACAGTCATGGTCTAATAGTCTTTTTCTAGAAATTTAAATTTTTATATGATAAAATTTGTAGTTGAAAATGAGCGATTTTCCATCGTTGTGGGAAAATACCGATTTTTAAAAAAAAAAATTATTTTTTTTGCGATAAATCCCCTTTGGAAGATGTAAAGGTGCGGCATTTCAAATAAAAAATTGCTCTTGGGGTACAATACACCCCGTGTGACCACGAAGGGTTAAATTGGTACCACAAAATGAGTTCAAAAAAGCAAGCGGGCTGCTCGTCTTTTCATTACTATATTTTTCATCACCGTCATCCCAAAGTTGCCCCCTCCTGGAAAAAAGTTTACGGACGCCCTTGGACACAACTAGCTTCAAGCGACTTACATAGGATTCCAGAGCACTGAAAAGATTGAATATGAATTTCTGTAGATTATCCTCCACTTAGTTCAAACAGTATCAAATTTCCAGCTAGTTCTCACCATCAATCGTCGCAGAATTCCATATTGAAAAAGGAACGGGAACTCGGGCAAAGCGTGACGGATTGACCTAGCCAGAGTTCGCGATAATTGCGCAAGAGGCAGGTCTATGTGACAGTGAAAGTGCTTCTCCTTGAAACTTCTCGCGGTGTGCCCACGGCAACACATGCGCGCTAGAAAGCGACGACACCTTTCGCGTTAGGGCGTCGCGAACTATTCGGATAATGCACTCGTTCACGCACCGTGCACAGCAGCGACGGGATCGCCGATGAAACGCAATCCGCGCGAGCCATTGGTCATGTAGGATGAGATTTTACTTTTGCATCATCGCGGTGAAAATCTGGCGGTGATTCGCCTGGAATGCGAGGAATTTTAATTGGATTTAATTGGACACGATGCATCGAGTAACTTGTAGTACCGTCGAAAGGGTATTACGATATCCTGGTATGTTCCAAGGGGAGTAGGAGAAAGGGGGCATGATGGGGAAGCTAAGCAAACATGCAAAAAACTGATAATTATACCTTTTATTTAAGTTTTTATGAATCAATATATAATTGTAAATTAATACTTTAACCTTTGGTACATAGTTTGAGCAACATTTAAATAAAAATTTGAAGTTATTAAACTTTTAAAAAAAAGTATTGAAAAACCATCTTGCCCCTGCCACGGGATATGACGGGGCAATAGGGTTCCTCTAAATATTTTCACAATCGATGTAAATATGAATTTCTTCTAAATTATTTTCTTCCTAACCTCGTACAGGAGTTGTGGGACTGTATCTTTTAAATATTCGACAAGTTCTTCCTCATCTGTTTGCGAAAGTACACTCTTAATTGGATCTAATGGTAAACCCACGATCACTTCATTTCCCTGTTTCAATTTTTGGACATAAAGCTCCAATGTTGTTTGTGGAAGGCAATATTCTCGAGCAGCTTTCTTGTACCCCATTTTTTGCTTAAAACTTCATCTACAGATTTCTTCATAACTTCTTTTGACCATTTTCCTCGTTTAGTTTCTTCTTATATGTTCTTGCCATTTTCAAATCCAAATTAAAAGTAATGAAAATTCGACTTAAATTATAATAGAGAACGATGGCGTTGCTCCACCTCACATGAACAACCATAATCCGGGGTATGATGGGGTACCCCATCATTCCCCGTGTCAAGGACCCCATCTCGTCTCAAATCAACAAATGAAAAAATATTGCAACTTTTAATATTGTACATTAAAGTAAATAGAATGGAGATTATAATGTAGCAAAAATAATTGACTTACCGTTTTTAAATATATATTTATTATAAGTCTTTTTAGTACACAAAATAAAATCCACGCAACATGTGGACGATTTCACAGCTCTAAACCAAAGACGCGTGCTCCCCCACTCATTTTTATCAACGACCTAACTGTTACAATACAGTGGCTTCCTTTTGGTACATTCATCAAATGTCTAGCATTTTTCGATTATTGTTTTTTTACGATACCCCAGCTTACCTCGTTACCCCCTTTCCCCTACTTACACGATGGTATCTAATCACACACGTATTCCATGTATCCCACTGGCGCGTGCCTCGTTCGTCTCCAGTTCCCTGTTGCTTAAAAATCCGTCGTTGAATCGGCGGGATCTTCCGGGTAGTAGTGACACCGATACCTTTCCCCAGAAAGAAAGGCGCCGCGGCCCGTTTTGTTGCATAAAACACCATGTTGCGCAATAAAAGCTAGTGTTCCAGTTAAAGCAACATATCAATCCGACACCTTTATGTAATACATTTTATGTAATTCGGGAACGGGTTTGCTGTAATAGGCGAAGCTGTGGACAGCGTCGCGATCTTAGCATAATGGTGTTACAGTGTTCACGAACGTTCTCGGTAACAGTGAACAATTGCGAGAGAAGTGTTAGCGACGCATTCTGTAGAAATCGCTCCAAGCTCTTATAATAATAAAACGTGTCAAACCCGATACGAGATATATCATGATATCCTAAATTTAATATTCTACTAAATTCTAACGAATCTTAAAATCTGATTATTACCAATGTAGTCTCGTAAAAGCGTTAGAAAGCTTCTGTATTAGCTGTATCCTCGTCAATCTCGTTTAACTAACTCTTCCTATCATTTGAGAATCAATGAAAATCTAGCCTGGATACATTGAGGCATTTTTTAATAATTCTGTATTTCTAGATTTCCCTGGCATGTGCTTCGCCTCGACCCGATGCGCCACCATCGAGCCAACGAAATCCTGGGAGCTGTCTCCGTTCTGCGGGCAATCCACTTGCGTGCCGGCCGACGATAACTCCGGTCGCCTGTTCGAGCTGGTCGAGGACTGCGGACCCCTGCCGAAGGCCAACCCGAAATGCAAACTCTCGGAGAAGACCAACAAGACCGCCTCTTTCCCCGACTGCTGCCCGATCTTCGAGTGCGAGGAGGGCGCCAAGCTGGAGTACCCGGAAATCCCCACCCTACCGCCGCCCACTGAGATCCTGGAGGCGGAGAAAGCACCGGAACCGGCTCCGGCCAAAGCTTAATTCCAGACGCGGGACGTGGCCTCTGCGAAGCAAATTGAACCATCAGCTCGATAACGAAACCGTTCCCTCTTTCTTCATTTTTTTCATCGATCGCTGTACCGGCGAGTTCACATTTAATGATCTGGCAATCTGAAAGACAGTATCTTCTTCCTTATCTGATTCTTAAGGAAACATAAAAAGAGGAAGCTAATGATGACTCCCACTCCTGACAGGACAATTCCTGGAAGTTTAAATTCAAAGAGACAGTGAGGTAGATTAAGTTTTTGGATATTATCGGAAAGTAATAGTCGCGGTTGAAGAGAATTTGTGAGTAGATGGAGGAGATTGTAATATCAAGGTAGAAAAAAAATATTCTATTGTATTCCACCGCGAGGCCACGTCGCAACTTCCTGTTACCCTTCGACGCGATTCGACTTCCCGAGAGACTAAAATTCCATTATGTATCTATGTAGTTCCATTCTTGAGTCGATATGAAATTTGCGAAGCAAAGGCGAAAAGGAAAAGAAACATTAATATCGACGTTGTGAAGCCTCTTCAGTCTCCTAGTCCCGGAAATGAGATTTAGATGTTCCCGCCAGTTTTCATAACTCCGCTCGTAACGATTGCCCCGTAGAAAGCTAATGCCAATTTCTATCTTTTCTGGAAGAGTAGAAAGTTCTGCGTATGTAATGTAAAGAAACATGTGTGATTGTAATTTTAATGTGATTAAATTAAAACCTATTTAATACAACCACCAAGAGTCAAATCTCTCTGTTCCACGTCCCCCACCTAACCCACGCACTGGTCGCTCGAAAAAGAATAGAATAGACAGAAGTCGTAAAATATAACAGCACTGATCGGCAAACTTATGACTTATTTATCACTCGAAAACGTTGCTTCTTACTTTCAAAAATAAAACAACGATTTCTCAACTAAAAATACAAATTACAGGCGAAAGGAAGCTTACAATTAGTTCCATAACAGACGGAGTAACTTGGAAAATTCACCCAAGGTTGCAACGAATCAAATTTCAATCTCCAATAATTGTTGAATCGTCAAAAACGTTCGAAAGTTCCTTTAGTGGCGCCGCTGTCGTTCCGTTACAAGGCTGGAGAATATCTTGCACAGATTATTGAACTTAAAGCAAAGTACCTTTCCACTATCGATGTTTATAATTGAACTCGTAATTTAAACGATCACCGTTTCACTGCAAGTAAAATCTGCAAGGAACTGTTTAGCCTCGTCGCGAGGTCCTTGATGTTGGTAACACAGACGAAGGTAGAGGTTTCGTTTTACTGTTATATATGTTGGCAGCGCGGAAAAATTGCTCCTGGAAAACTCGCAATTTAACCAAATTTAATGGACGTGAGTACGAGCGTGAACTGATTAGAATAAACGTGGACATTGGAGAGGCCGTGTGCTCTGTTGGAGGAATCTGTCGATAATCCGCAAGCAAGATGAGTGAACTGGTTTGGGGAATAAAAAACGGTGATTTGGAGCAAGTGCGGGATATCGTTGAGAACAAGGCAAATATATAAGACGTTTTATCATCTCTCACTTTTGTTGCTCTTTGATCGTCGGCTAATCAGAAACGTCATAATGATACGCTTTAGAATTTCCCAGTTCTGCCCTTCTGTAGTACATAAAATTGTTATGCAAGAAAGATTGTTATTAACCGGTTGATAATAACAGTATGAAAATTTATTGCTACTTCCTTTCCAAACTCAACATACACACACACGCACACACGTTTATGCTGCGATCGAATGAACTCTGAGTCTTACGAATATGTTTCTGTTAACAGAACATCGATGTGAATCAAATAATCGACGGAAGGACACCACTGCACTATGCAGCTGATTACGGCCAGAATGAAGTGGTCAGATACCTTTTAGAAAAGGGCGCAAATGCAAATGTAAATAGTTATTTATAATTGCGATTTATCTGTTTCTTCTTGGGATATCTATCGCCTCCTTTGTTTAATTACAAAGGAAGTTTACAGTACGCGAATTATAAATGTATTGATTTGTAGGCCACGGATAAACACGGTATAACAACATTACTGGCGGCGATCTGGGAGGGTCATACGAACTGCGTAAAATTATTATTAGAGAAAGGAGCTAAACCGGACGGATTAACGCCGGACGGCACCAGTTACTTGGACGCTGCCGAGAAAGAGGAGATCAAACAGCTGCTTAAACTTCACTAGCACAAAACCAAACAGAACACAGAGCGATAATTTTTGTTACTTTAGTATTTTAATGTTCCTCATAGGAGTATCACCATTGCTTTCTCTTAATTTCTTGCATATGACTAGACTATCATATTTATGCACTTTAAATTAAAAGAATATAGGTACACGAATGTAATTTTATAATAATATA
Source organism: Andrena marginata (assembly GCA_963932335.1). Classification (NCBI taxonomy): domain Eukaryota; kingdom Metazoa; phylum Arthropoda; class Insecta; order Hymenoptera; family Andrenidae; genus Andrena; species Andrena marginata. The sequence continues at coordinate 47,383,722 of OZ010659.1, read as the reverse complement.
TTGCACGTCTGGAGCGTATAATCATGAACTCATATTCTTACAAGGTTATTCTTAGGGATTCGAAGTATGTATGATTTTCAGCTTTAAGATCGTATATCGTACAGTTTGGTTCGCAAAACTGACAGGAACAAATTTATTTTTAAAGCGTATAACCACATATAGCAAAAGATATTTTGATACATTCGTAAGAAGCAGCGTCGTGTTTTAAATATTTGTTATTAATTTATAAATGTTGCGAATGCCTTTTCTTTTTTATACACTCTTTTCTTTATAAACCACCATCGAAACGGTAACTCTGCTTTAGTTTAATAGTTTTGCGGGGAAGAGCTATAGATATATGAAACAGTAAATGCTCGGTTCGAGATATACATACATAATTTAACTGAGTTTCGAGAAAGACATGTATAAATTATAGGAGATTAAAGAGCTACTATCTTTATGGTACTAATTACCTGGCATGTCTCTTAAGAGGTTTTAAAGGTGTACAATAATCAAAAATAATAAGCCAATGCATCATTGTTATGTATATCGTTGTATTTTATTAAACCCACATTTATCATTCATTCGTTATCCAATAGCAATTGTAATATGTTAGTATAGGATTCTCAAGCATCGTCGAACCACCTTGCGGTGCCAAAATTTATTTGTCCGATGTCAATTACAGAGAACGCAAAGACTGTATTACCTTCGTTAGCTACTCGAATATATACCTCCGCAGATATCTTATGTTCCACGTGTAATAGCGTACTGAAATGGCCTCAGGAAGCAGCATTACGCTTTGCAAAATGTAAAACAGTTTATTCCATATCACAGGTCTACTTTATTTTGTAAACTAGCTGATATTTTAATGAATAATAAATGCAACAAAAAATCACTACAGACGTATTTTTCCGAAAATTTTCTGCTCTCAAGTAAAAATAAAATTACCTCGTAATAGTAAACTGTAGAGTAATACTGTGGAGTGGGTGCTTTAAAAAAGGGGAGAGGGGGAGGGGGTGGGGAACTTGAATCCTAAATTTGTTATTCCTATGTAAAGTATTTAGTTCATTATAAAAGTCGTCCTCTACAATTGGACGCGCCGCACTTGCATACGATAACTTTGCCAGGTATGCTGCCAACATCGTAGCTGTAATTCCACGTTAATTCTTGGCCTGCTCTTATGTAGTTCAAAGCAAAAAATGCCACCCAGGGGAATCTCAAGTCGTGGGTGTCGACGAAGACGTTTTGCACAAATACGTTTGGGTCGCAGGAATGCTGAAAAAAAGATGAATTGAATTGTTACACCCCGAGGCTTCGAGTTAAGTTTAGTGTGGCCAATTGGCAGTGGTAGCGAAGAATTGGAGCGCAACTTACGTTTAAATAACGCCCGATATTTCCAGTCGTTTTAGCGTCCATTATATAAACGGCCTCGTCCTCCCCAAAGAAATCCCTTACCGATTTAAACTTCGGTCTTTCTAACTGCGCGGGCTCCACTGTTGGATCGAATCTACTCGGCTCGCGTCTACCACTTCTGGTCTCTTCTTCGTCACTCACAGTGATTGTATCTTGATCGTTAGATCGACTATCGTTATTGGAAGGTTTCGCGATACTCTCAGGATTCTTAGCACCACTCCCGTCTTCGCTGTTCTCTTCGGACCCGTCGTGGTTGTTGGCCTCCCCTCGTTTTCGTTTCCTAAGTCGCTTCCTAAACAGACATTGTGATCCCTCTGTACGATCGGCGAGCAGATAAATCGTAGCACACAGGGTTAATCATTCCTCTTTTATTACTTACCTAATGGACGAAGGTTCCATTGTAGAATCAACGTCGAAATTCACGTATTTAGTGATATCGAAGTCTTCGTCTGAATCGTTACCATTCGTCTTCGTGTTATCTTCGTCGTCGCTCGTCAGGCATTTCTTTTTGTCCTCGGGAGTGGATAGTGGCATTTCTGGCTCAAGAACGTCACTTTCGTAGCCTTCCTTGATCCCTTCCACCACCTCAACGTAATCCAATTCAGCCAGGTATTCGTCTCCATAGTTCTTGCCACCCTCATTGGCTCCCTAGGATCCAAGGGATATATTACCACCCTAATATCTTAATACTACTTCGCGCAACTCACATTATCATTAATAAACTTTATTGCCACTGTTTTACAGTTACCTGCTCTGTAAGCAATCTGCCAGCGTATATACAAATAAAAGATCCAAGGGGAATGTCATTTAAGCATCTTATGCCCCAGCCCCGAGGAGCTGTTTTGAACACTTGTAACTTTAGTGTCAACGGATGCTGCACCACTCTGTTTAGACAAGTCTTTACAGCGCATTTGCATCCCGAATTGCATTCATAGATCCCGGTGGTGACTGGCTCCGGTAACCGTTTGTACACGTAACCCACAGACGTGTTGGGTACTCGTCCTCCAAGAGTCGCGCCCTGTATCGTTAATTGCCAGCACTGGCACTTTGTCTTGTCCTATGAAATAACGGAGCGATATCAGGCTGTTGCCTCTGGGGCACATCATCCTGATGAATCTCTAAACCTACTTGACAGTCGTCTTCGCAATCACAACTGCACAGGAAATTGGGATCTAAATTAAGGTCGACGCCTTCTGTCGGCTCTCTTTGAGTGCTGTACCTAATTGTATCCGGTTGAGTGTGGTCCAACTCATTGACGCACGGTATCGGTACATTCTCCACGCCGTAGCTGAGATCCTTGAGATGAAAAGAGGGTAATTCGATTACGAGGCGAGGTCAGAATTATCGAGCTTCGTTTACCTTTATATTAATGAAACACTTGTCCAGGACGAACTCTGCCAGACAGTGTACCCAATAATCGAAATCGAATAGATCGACCGACATCGGGCTGCCTGTTTTGCGGAGGTACAGGTGTAACTCTTCCATGTTCCGTAGCCTAACACCGCACGGTGCTTGATACAACGTGATCTTCTTGCCCTTGGGGTATTTGCAAAGCTGCCGGTTCCAGCCGCAGAGTAATGGTATAGAGAGTGGTGAATATCCTCTTAAATCATCTGGTGTAAACGATATACCTTGAACGCACTGAGGGCCACATTTGTGTGGGACGAATTCCTTCGTCTGGATCTTGTTCTGCGTTTGATAATACTGAAATAAAATGCAGATAAATTCTTGCACTTCTTCGTAGAAGATTTACAGATCGATGGCTTTATTTGACGTACTCACAACTATGCTATGCGAAGGTTTGGTTTCCGAGGTATGGTTATACGCACTCGTGTCTACGACAGTTGGCTTCTTACTGGTACTCTTCCTAGCAACAGCGCGCGATTGCGGCGCGGTCGAAGTAGATACAGTTGTGCTCTCAGTCGTCGTAGGAATTTGAGCTTTCTCTGCCTCGGGAACTCTCTCTTCTTCTGGCTCTATATTAGACGTATATTCCACGTATGGTAAATTGCTTTTCTGAAATATACGTAAACCGATGTTGATTGGAATTATGATGCGTAGGAGGTACGATAGAAGACAAATAGTTTGCATACATTAGAGATAGCAGGAAGCCTATGCCGGCTTGGCGTGTTAACGGAAGCATGATGCCCTTGCTGTCTAGCGTTGGCTTTTAAGAGCTCGAGATACAAGGGCCCCAGTCTAGCGGAACCCCTGTAGATCCATTCTGTTCTACCGTCGGCATCGAAATGCATTTGCACTAAGCTCGCATCAACCTGCACTACCCTGGCGATCCACCATTTGCCGTTCCATTCTGTTTTCACTATCTGCCCTGTCTGCAGCTTCACCATTGGCCTCTCGGGGTACGTGTCGATGTACTTTTTCACGAAATCTTTGGACTCGTTGGGAATATCTTCCCAAACCTTGGCAGAAGATTCGGCAACTAAATAAATGTATCTGTGCTCGACGTATTGAGCATAGCCGTCGTCAAAGAACACCAAGTACCTAGTGTCGTAAAGAGAAATTGCTTTAGCACTGTGCACTAGAATCGAAGGGTTACACAACAGATATACCTGTATTTATTTGTCGCTTTTGGTGGCTCGGCTATAACTCCGCTATAGAAATTACTAGACGAAACGTCTCTAAAGATTGCTACCACTCGTGTGCCGACTGGAATTATCACTCGACTAATAGCGGCGACCGCAAGCTGCTTGCCAAAAGCAGACTTGACAACTGCATTATTATACTTCTTTTGCAATAGCTTCACGCGACAGTGTACAGGATTTCTCGCAACTACAGTTTGCACCTAATAAATAATGATCAAGATACGTTAAATACGATCGACATATATGATTAGTTGGCAAAATAAAAGCGAATGCATTAACCTTTCCCTTAATCCACGGCATGAGCGGATGTTTCATAACGTATACATGGCTCTCCACTTCGATCGGCGGCTTCACAAGCGGACCAGTTGGAGGCAAGTCCAGAACTGCGATTTGCCGATTCTCTTGTTCGATAGGCAGAATCTCGGGTTGACTGTCTTGCAGTAATGCAGGCGAAACTCGCACTTGGGTAACCTTCTTCGTTGCCACCAATGGATAGAGAACGTTATCCGTAAATCCATCGTCTAGTTGAAGCTCTTGAAGCATCTCAATTTGCGGTCTGAATTCGTTGTATAAACTATTCCGTAGTGTATCCATAGTGTGCATCAAGTCTCTAACCGTTTTGTCCAAAACATCGTTCCCTCCTGTTGCAAAAAATTATATCACGCGACGAGGTAACAAATACACACACTGCGAAACAATAGCATACCATCTATCTTGTCCCATTGATCTTTCAGCAGACAGTGTGCCTCCTTAATTTGATAATCAACGTCGTACTTAATAATGACATTCTTTAACGTACTCTCAAACATTTCCTCGATGCTCTCAAGCATTTCCTCTGGCAAATACTTGTCTGTAATAGAATACGCCGTAACATTTATCGATAAACGTTATGGTAAAAGTTTAATCTCACCCTCTTCATACACATCTTTCTTTTTCTCATCGTCCGAATCGTCGCTATCAGAAATTTCAACTTCCATCGTGTGATCAGGAAACTCGCATTTCAACAGCGGCTTATGCTCCACCAAAGCTGTGACTAATTGCTACAAACATTAACGTGAAGTACAATTCAACGCCTTTGAAGTATTACACTCGTATGGTAGCGAGTCTCTCCAGAGAGTTATACCTTTTGGTGGTCTAATGCTGCGTTGAAACACTTCCTGCATATCATACGTTTCTTCTTCTTCTCTGTATTCACTCCATAAAAGCCGCACGCAAACGAAGGCGCGGATCTCATGTCCACGCCGGAGGAGCATTGAAAGTTTATACAATTACTGTTACAAATTTTAGGACTCTTGTTCTCTTTCATGTTATCCTCCGATGCTTCATCGTCCGACACAAGCTCGATAACCTCCATCCTAGGTGACAGTAACAACAATAGTACAATAATCCCATTACCAAGTAAAGAAGAAACGAAAACAAGGTCTTGTTTCTTTACAAAATAAACATCAAAGAATGACGATTTGACGACAGAGGTTATGTATGCACAGTAGGAGAAAGGTTATATATTTGAAGCGATATAATTTATTAAATCGAAAACTTTTTCATTAACGACACGTTACTCTTTCTCGATGAATTATTCAATACATTTTCCCAGCGAAACATGTTTCCTTACCTAATAACAGCTGTTTTGCAATTGATTTGATTTTATTCCATGTAAAAATGTTTCAACCCTCCACACTGCGATCAACTCGACGCACTTTTTTTCACTACGTTTATTTACAGTGGATAATTGTATTCGAAAAGCGTTAAATCACACTTTTCTATCTATATATGTACTCTATTTATTTAAAAACAATACGAATCAGCCGGTTAAATCGATACATACTTCCTATCGGAGCGATTATAAATAGGGGGGGGGGGGAGAAATCGTTCGCGCGAGTTTCAAAAAATGAAATTAGCGTCGAGTTTGAAAATCGTTTCCTATAATCCCGGGAAGATTCAATGATTTCATGGAGACTTTTATATTAAAAGTATTTTGTATCGTTACGAATTAGGAACAACACTCTATTGTTACCTTTAGGATAAAGTAAAAACGCACTTGGTCTTGAATATTTCTTTTATTTTTATTTTATCATATTCAATCAATATGTATTGTATCTACCTAGCCATTAGTATATTTAAAAATCACAGTCTTAGTTGAAGAATTGACAGCAGAAAATACTATCTGTATACTATCCATATAGTAGATGTTTACAATGTACATAGTTTGTTTCTGCATACATACACACCGTATGTACCCTAAATGAATAATTATGTATAGCGTGTTTATGTACAGTAACTTGGATTACGCTGACCTACACTTCTCATTGGTATGCACTGTTGTGCGTAATTAATAGCGTTTGCCCATTTTCCACCAACAGAGAATGCTTTTATCCACGATTAAGCAGACGTTTGAATATTATGTTAAAAAGTAGATAAGAGTCTGTTACAACTTTTTCTCGCAGACCGAAGCGATTCCGCGGTAAGTCTACTGCTGTTGAAAAGCTTCGATTATGATGTTGCTATTTAGTATAAAAAAAATTCAAGTGTAATACAGAGAATCAGCTGTTTTGTAAAAATATCTTATTGCTTTGGGATATTCTTGCGAGTAGACATCGAGGGTGGAATCACTCTTACTCTATGCACTAGTAGTATACTTGATTTATACACTAGTAGATAGATATTTCCTTAGATATCTGTACCGTTAGATATACTCTCAGTATAATCCGAAATATCCGAAAGCAACATTCTTTCTACAACGATCTATAATGAAATATACCATTTACGTTGATGAAAAACCATTTTACATTACAAGGTGAATTGAGTCATTGATGAATTCCTACGATATATTACAATATTCAATGGTATAAGTTCATTATGATTCTAGTACAACAAGTGTGTATATACTGGAATTTCCATATATATTAAAACATTCGAAATAAAAATTTAAAATTAACAGATTAATCGATGAACAATTGTTTGCCGTATAAATGATGGAAACTGGGCATTACATAATTTAAAAAGGCTACTCTCGATTGGCTAACTAATGAAATAAATTGATCGTGTGATAAAATAGTATGCAAATCAATTTACGTTTCGATTTAAATAACGTGAAATGCATTTTCGAGCTTCGTCCGATAATCATTACAGCATTATTTAGATAGTGAATATTTACATATTTTCGTAAAAGAATTTATGTAATAAAATATATTATAAGGACAGAGACCCGATGAATCTGAGTACTAAAAGTAGTTAGCCCAAATAGAATAGCCTGCATGAATGAACATTTTAGAGATCTCTAAATAGTACGTATTGTGTATTTACATTGAATTTCGTTATTTACACAAGTATAGAAGTACCACTACTTCTAGCGAATTCGTCAAATTAACTGAGGATTTAAATTGGAATACTCGAATAGAGAAAGTTTGCTAGTACAAGAATCCGATTCTGCTTGCAGAATACAGCTTATATCTAATACGTATATCGTTTCCCGCCGTTTGCCTTTGCGTGTTTCGTAAGGTATAAAAATCAGCTTAAAAAATATCATACTTGAATGGGATCAATGAGCCTGTCAAAGAAGTAAAAGAATAAAATTATCCAAGTATCGCTTTCTTACAAAGAAAGGGGATAAACACCGATGTGATTAAATTGCAAGCGAAAAGATACATGTATAAGGTGTATTCTGCAAAGTACACGTTGCAGCTTGCACTGCAGAAGGGAGAGAGAGAGAGAGAGAGAGAGAGAGAGAGAGAGAGAGAGAACGTATCATTTTACGCATCCTTCTCTCGCTTATATCATAAATAAGTGAATTTAGAAAAATATTCTGTTTAGATTATGTGAATTAAATCTTCTATTTCATTCGTACGCGACACTAATATAATGTCTTTTATCTAATCATTATAACATAATAATATGTGCCAGCCTAGTTACAATTTTATCTTGCATTAACTAGCGATTACTACGAATGCTCGTCGTATTTTCATTTTTGTTCCTGGAATACGAATAGTTAAAAGTACCTTCCGTATTCGACGATATAAAAGCAACTCGACTCTTTGGTTACACGAGGAGAGCTAGGTTGCATACTTTCCTTTTTTAAACGACAATTAAATGCTTTGCGGGGCACAGCAGTATGGAAAGCACGCGTCCCTTCACGCCGATACTCAACACCTTCGGAGAAATCAGTAAGATCGTTGACAACGAAATCACCGAGCAAAATCACCATTCGCTCGCGGCTTCCAACGAACGTAATAAACGATTATTTTTTAAAAAAGAAAGATATACAATCGTAACTCAGTCTGTGTAGTCTTTCAACTACAAACGCACGATAATGTGTTTGCACTATATAAAAGATTATGTATACATTTCTAACTATTAGAATTAAATTATCCAACAACGTGGTTATTTGTACCAGAAAGAAGAAGGCAATTCTTTCAGTCCCGATTGCGCGAAACGGATAAACGAGAATTAGAATTTCTGTCAAAGGAATATTTACAGACACGGAATTCTATATAGGTATACAGATTATGAAATCAATTGTTGGTAATGGCAATCGAATAAATATATAGTAAATCCCATATAAAACATCCCCCGTTACGTTAGAAAGATATACATATATAATATATATGTATCGTGAAAATGCTTGCCATCTAATCCGGTACAAAAAGACGCTTTTCATTTACCTAAGCTAAAAAGGGCACCTGATGATTTTAAACAGTAAATTATGAATTTACTACCTATTAACTTCTAACATGAAGACAAACATTCTACAAAAAGGAATGGTGTATGTGTGTGTATGTGTATGTGTGATGTACGTTACGGTTAAACTTTCATGAAAATCGTCCTGTTTCGTTAATACTTAAATCGTTCAAAAATAGCAAAACGCGTCGTTCTGCTTTGCATGGGGTATAATATATGTATAGTATTTATATACCTTTCAAGGTCTCGGTGTCAAGACGTTAAAAGAAATTTCCATCATGACTTTTCCCGTAGCAGCTTCACGTTACGCGCAAGTGAACAACGCGAGTCAACGCAAGTCCTCTCTTCCTTTCTCTTTCGATTTATACGTTAAAAATGATCGTGGAAAAGAAAAGGAGAAGAACCGAAGAGTGAAGCACACTGAATGTTACACGTATGAATGTATCGATATAAAGAATGGTATGCTTAAAGTACCGTTCGTGTGTATGCAGCATGCATGTGCAATACTGTAATAATGAGTGGTGTGTGTGGCACCAGGAATGTAACGTAACGCATAAGAAAACATTATATTATATGCTGGTTGTCGTCAAACGGTAATGCACGAGATCAGCTGCTGACAAAGTTGACTGTACTGCAATTGGTCCCCACTAATTCTTCGCATCTTAATGCCTTTTACCTCCTTCTCCTCCGACTCACATACCCTGAGTTCGATCTGAACACCACCCGGGTACTCTAAACTAAGCCCACTGCCTTTCACTTCTTCTCTGGAGAAGATAAATCCCTTTGGCGGGGCTCTCGCGTCTATGATTTGTTTCACACGGCCCAGTATAGCCTCGGAGTTCAATCTGCTCGATTCGTCCGACAATGTGACCTCGACTTCCGTGGGTATCGACGTGTTCAACGGCCTACCTATGCCGCGCGTGATACTGGGCCTCGAAGGGTCACACGGCTCGGAGATGATGAAGCTGGGAAGAGGGTTATAGTGAGGTAACGCGTCTTCCAGCGAATCGGGCGACGGAGATGGCGAGGGTGAACAACTGATGAGCGTTACTTGTCCTCCAAGATCCGTTACAGATATTTGAGGTGGCACCTGTAAAAAATAATCGTATTACCAAACAGCCTTACGGAAGTATCCGGAGCATAGTTATATAGAAAGGAAGGAACTCAAGGCACAACCCAAGTCTGGTATTGTTTATAGTATTCTCTACGACAGTGTAAGCTCCTGATTATCGTACAGCCACGTATAATAATTAAATTATAATATATTTAGAACGCATGCGTGTCCTAGAAAAGCAAACGAAAGATATTCTATAATATTTACTCGTATGTGGTCTACGAAAGTAAGTGGTTACTTACTCTTGGTAATTCCACAGGATGTTCTTCCTGAATCATGTCCAAAGCTGGACTATTACTAGGTGAATAACTAACCGGTGTCGTAGCTGGTGATCTATGATGCCTTAATGGACTCAAATCTAATGGTGTTGCCGGTGGTTGCGTTGGAGTGCCATGAACAATGCTGCCCTGCACTGCTGCTGTGGTCAGCCCACTTAAACCTATCAACCAAACAGATTATGTGATAGATGTTGTACTCCTATTATCTCGGAGATTAATCAGCACTTGACGAGTAATCCAATCTTAAAGTTCTTTAGAATCTTTTCTAGATTTTAATAGAAAGAAGGAATATTTATTTGTGAACATTTGTAATAAACAATACCTTGCGTGATTGCTGCCACCCCTCTCTCATGTACAGGAGATCCAGGAATACTTGCAGGACTATGCGATGGAGATGCTAACCTTTGTAATTGTTGATATTCTTGCTGAAGCGCCTGAATTCCAGGTCCAGGGGGACCTGAACCTTCTGATGCTCTCCGAACAGGCGAGTACCTTTCTGTGGCAACATGAGTGCTTGGCTCCTTGTACGAGTCTCTGTTACCTACTGCAAGCAACAGAAGAGAATATTGAACTATTCGATTATTAAGCTGCCGCGCAACACACTTCTCTATGTATCGTACAATATACGTAAACATGTAAGCGTGTTAACAGTGAATAATATAGTACTCGGAACGAATTTCTTCTAATGAAAACAAAATGCAAAGAAAAACCACACGAAAATTACCAGTGCTAGTATGATATAAAGAAGTCTTCCTGTGATGTGGAAGCGTCGATCCTCTAAGGTGTGTTGGTAAGAGCCGTGATGGAAGGTAAGCTCTATTCATCCTAGCTTCCACCTCCATAACCATTTCCGGATTTATAACTACATGCATATTACCAACCAACGAGGCATGGCAGTGCAGTGGACACAAAAAACCATGCAAAATCAAAAATAAAATCAAATGAAACACCATATGAACGCTAAAAACAGAATATATTAAAAAGAATGTGATGAATGGAGTGCACATGTTGTGTGCTGTTTCGAGAAAACGATGCGTGAAGATAAAAAATAGTAACGACATATTTACATCGTAGTATGCGAGAAATCGAAATAATACGATAATTACAGTGCTCATCGAAAGCGTGTAATTGCGTGTATAGGTATGTAAAGAAGAATAATATACTGGACACTTTACAAGTATTGTCTTTTCTTCGTCTATATTACTTTTCCGCGTCGGATTAATCTTATTTCTGGCGACGGGAACATCTATCATGCAACGTAATCGTACCAAAGGGAACATACCAATTTACAAATACGGCAATAGCAAAAGGGTACGAACAAGGCAGTGACCATACTTACAGCTTCAAAAACGAAGAAATATAGCAAAGCTTTCAAGACTAACTGATATAGCAAATCATAATAATCAAATCTCACTGAAGTGATATTAAATACAATGTAATAAAGTGCACGGATAATGTGCACACGAATACCTTTAAGATATAACCCACAATACCTGGTCTTTGCATGACGGCAGTAAGACCACTCCGTCTTCTCCTGTCGCTGCCCCCGGTACCACTTCCACTGTTATTGCCATTCGCATCTCCACTTCCGTTATTTACTCCTACGTTTAAGGACTGAGTGCATGGCACGAGCGTTGGACTTCCAGCCTGCAGCTATAATGTGACACAGGGCACGCCTTAATATCACCTCCAAGCAATTTATATTATTCTCCACCACGGTATCTCTCTTACAGGTTGCAAATGTTCCCTGCTGCCGGGTTGACTCCAGCCTCCATCTTCTCCGCCGCTAGAACTACTACCATGTTGCTGGTAAAAAACATGAAGATTAGCTCCACCGTCCGAAGCTCTTCTTCCGAAACATCCCGCTGCAATTGATCAAACATTCATTGCGAATTGAAAGGAATCGATTGACAGAGGGTAGCGAAGGTAATGTCTGTTGTGTTACTCACTCGCTCCCATAACTGGAGGTGGTTTCAACAAATGCTGATCCTTGATTTGAAAGTTCTGGGGCGGTTGATGTTGAACTAAAGGAAGGTTTAATGGCAGATTTGTATGAGGTAACACTTGCGGGTCAGTGTTATTACACTGTAGTATAGGAAAAAGTCGCAACGTTGGATCGCCCGTTGTATGATTATAATTATATGGATATTGAGTGGATGGCTGATGTGCTGTATCGCCAGGTCCGACTGTGTGTCTTCTTGTCGTGTGATAAGGTGTACCGGGGCTAAGTTGCATTCCACTCCTTTCTTCCGTTTCTGCTTCTGTGTCGCCAAACTTTAAAACAAAGAAAATCAACGCAATGTAAGATAAAATTTAATACCTTTAAAGTCGAATAAAATTACCTTTTCTAATTGATGCGCTCCGTCAGGAGCATAATCCCCCGTTATACTTTGAATACTGGGTAAACTAGGCATCGTTGGCTCTAATTGATCAACAAGAAGATTATATATCGCTGATACATGATCGAAAGCATTCCCTTGAACCGCTTTTAATAATGTTTCTGCGCTAAGTCCAGGCAATCTTAACATGTTTTCTATTACTAATTGATTTAGCTGTAGTGGCACGCTTTCAGAATTACACCTATAAATACACAATCACGATGACACTTTTAATTTCCATAACATACGATCATTGCAATATATTCTTACGTACCCTCCAGGTTCGGGTTCTGTTACGCCATCTCCATCCATCCAGGAGTGCGCTAAAATCTGCGAGATACTTAAACGTCGTTCTGGTTCTACTACCAGCATGTGTCTAATCAGCTTTTCGCATTCTACGAAGATAAATATGTTATCATAACACGTACGAAGTTATAACGCAATGATGTATACGACGCATTGAGATTATATAGAGTAGAACTATCTACAGCATAAAATTTTATACCTGCGGACATGAAAAATGGTATTCTGAATTTCCCTGAGATTACTACAGAGCGTAATTGTTGCATTGTGGGTCCATCGAATGGCAATGCACCACAAACCAATACGTACAAAACAACACCGAGACTCTAAAATCAATTACTTGGTTAAATTCATCAGACCGACCAACGATAGTACGTATCGCAACATACCCATACGTCAACTCGCGGGCCATCGTACTGTTTCCCTTCGAAAATTTCAGGAGCGGCGTACGGCGGAGATCCGCACCAAGTGCTAAGCGGAACACCTGGAGTGTATTCGTTACTAAATCCAAAGTCTGCAAGTTTTATATTATTGTCTGCATCAAGGAGTAAATTCTCAGCCTAAAATAGTAACATATGAAAATGCATATAATCGTGTAACGCCGGCACCGTTTCCTTAAACCCTTGATACCTTAAGATCTCGATGAACAACTCTTTGCTGATGGAGATAACGAACGGCGAGTACAATCTGACGAAAAATCCTCCTCGCTTCTGGTTCTGGCATTCTTCCATTCCGCACAAGATGATCGAATATCTCTCCCCCGGGGGCATATTCGGTGACTAAATATATCATCTTTTCTGTCTCCATTACTTGGTATAACCTTATAATATGTGGATGCCTTAATCGTTTCATTATGTGTACCTCGCGGAAAATCTTGGCCAAATTTTCCTCGTTTAATTTCGATTTATCTATTATCTTAATAGCTACCTGCAATCGAAGCCCAACCATTAATAACTGGCGACGAACCAAACGTATTCGCTTAAATGATTAACCGACGACATATAAATCATTATTTGTATAAAGAATTAAAGATCGATCCAACGCGTGATTAAATAAAACAGGCACCTCTTTTTATCTGTTACAACCATTGAAACGTTTCCCAAATACCTAGCACACATTGAAAGCTTCCAAAACTTTGAATCGTCACTAGTGACTTTCATATATTCGTAAAACAACGAACGTTTAAAACAAAACTCTAAAATAACAAAGTGTACTCTAGACGTCGATACAATCTTCCAACATTCTTCGGGGTGCATAAAGGAACCATTAAACGAATCAACACTACATTTCTTTACGTATCCTAATTAATCAAACCATGCTGTCAACAAAATAAACCATCAAGTCAGGTACTGCGAATTTTAAATTGATCCCTGCGCGAAACAGAACGTCCAAAAACGACAAAAACTACGCAGAACGAACAAGGCAGTTAACAATATATAAAGAAAAAAAAAGATGAAAATGTTGCATACACAGATTCGTATCTCACGGACGAATTTTTATACAGACTAACGCACGGTGTGTTCGTTTACATTCGGACAACAACATTCGATTCGGAATAATTGGTAATAGTTTGAAAAACATGAAAGAAACATATTTCAATCGATGTAGCAGTGTCTGTTGGTAATATCGGCTCGCTGGACGTTCCTCGGGCTTGTCGGTCCCCATCGTGTTGTGACATTCTATCGTCGCGCAGAGAGCCGTCCGAGGCCGTAGAACGAGACGGGATTCGCTTGTCCACGCCGTAAAGCGAGGAAGTAACGACAAAATGACGGATTCCCTGTCTGCGTGAAAAATGCCTGAACAGCGGGCTCACCTTCGATTTCGTTACAATGTGCGTAGCCATTTTAACGACGGCGAAATTTCCCTTGCCGATAGTTTTCTCCATCTTGTAATAACCGACACGGATAAGTTTATTGACAGAAAATTCCTGCGAAACATCATCGTGCGACGTCGTCGCGGATGCCATTTTTTCATCACTCGTCTCACTCGACTCGTTACCAATCACTTACTGCTTAGTATACCGACATTTCCGGCAGAGGTGCCACCGGTCGCCGACGCCGCCGCCATCTAGGCAAGCGGTTGGAATTAAAAAAAAATGTTTGCGCACACAAAGATAATCGAAGGTTGCCGTGGTTTTCCGGGAAAACGCCGCGATGTCATTTCACGCGAAAGGCTCGTAATTGTTAAATAAATGAGATTTCCCAATAGAATGTGTTACGTACATTTATTTCTTAATCAACCACCGTTTGTTTACTTTTTACATGGTCACGAGATTCTCGAATGTCGTTTCCCAATGTCGCCATCAGAGGGCGGCCGGCGGCAGTTGATTATTATAATTTCTTTATTAGAAGTTCATTCAAACAATAGGAGCTTGTCCAGTTTCGATTGCTTCGTTTCTGGAAGGCAGGACTTGGGGCTGGATTATTTACGAATATCCAACGCGTAGAAGATATATAATTCTTCTTCGTTCTATTACTCTTCGATTTGGTTTTAATTTCAAATAATATCGATACTTTACCCGTAACTACGCTATTCTATATAATACCTACTTGAGTAAATATTTCCCGTGTAAATATTTCTATAGATTTGAGTTCATTGATCTTGTTTACTTTGGTTTGTGGACGTTGCGGGCATCGCATCTGTACTTGTACTTATTTACTTTGGAGTCTAATAAAAATATTTTAAATACGCACGTATATATGCAAAGTATAGCGTTTGTATTTGAACTTAAATGATTTAGTTTATTTCTTTATTTCCTCAAGAATGATAGGAATGTATTTAAACGCACGAAAAAGTACTTCTCCATAAGTTTACATTTCGTTGTATTCGAAACGCCTCCTCTATGGTTATGCAAAGTGGGTTGCTTTCGTGTCATCTCCATACTCACGGCATTCCACCGCGAAAACTGCTACGTAGACGAAAACAGATTGCAGAGGAGTTGTCAAGATCTCTGTGCTTTAATAAAAATGCCATGGACAAGGATTGCGTTGCTTCGACGAATATAACGCGATTCATTTAGCCGCGTACTGGCGATGTGAGAATATCGATCGAATGGAGTAAATACAGTTTATTTATTTAAAAAAAACAAGAAAGGATAACTTGAGAAAGATGGAAGAGAGTTCAGTATTGTGGATGCTATCCCTGGTAATGTTGATCGGCTCCTGTATAGCAGGATCCTTGCCCCTAGTTATGAATTTGTCCGAGGTAATTCTGCTCTTCTTCGCATGACAGACGGAGAGATAAGAGACTTATTCTTTATCTATCGTTTCCTGTAATTGTCACGCACTTGAACTACTGGTTACAGATCCTACAAAGAACTCCATGACCATGAACATCATGAACCTTTAATCTTTCTAGGACAAATTACAACTGGTTTCGGTACTCGGTGCTGGGCTTCTAGTAGGCACCGCTTTAGCCGTTATTATACCCGAGGGTATAAGGGCATTGTTTACCGGCGAAAGCAATGGCGATGCAGGATTTCACAGTTAGTACCTTATAGTAATCGAATCACGCAAACTCTACGTTCCTTTTTTCTACGAAGAGTATTAAGCTACGCGTTGATATCTTCGACTGATCGAATTTACTGACGAGAAGTTCTCACGTGTTAATTTTTGATTCTTAATGTGTTCTTGATCTTTATGTTTTTAGATGATCCTCACTCCTTAATAGGCATTAGTTTAATACTTGGTTTTGTATTTATGCTTCTGGTTGATCAGTGTTCAGCTAGAAGGAGCGGAGGAAGAGAAAGGAGTGTTACCGCCACTTTGGGCCTTGTAGTTCATGCAGCAGCTGACGGAGTAGCGCTAGGAGCTGCTGCGACTACATCGCAGGCCGACGTAGAATTAATTGTATTTTTAGCGATAATGCTGCATAAGGTAAAAAGAAATAGATCGAACAGAGGCGAATGGAGATTGTAGAAGAATTTCTAATTGTTCGTTAAATAAGCGAGTTTAAAAATCTCTTGTAGGCACCCGCTGCGTTCGGTCTCGTGTCATTTTTACTTCACGAGGGCGTAGATAGAAAAAGGATAAGTAGACACCTTTTAGTATTCTCTCTCGCTGCCCCATGTCTTGCTCTTGTAACATACTTTGGTATAGGGAAGGTAAACCGTTTTGTAATACTTTAGCAACACGATCGATACCGTTCGCGTGCTCGGAACAGGTTAAATGTTAATGCGATGTTATCTGTTTCAGGAAGGAAAAGAAACGCTTAGTAATGTCAACGCAACTGGCGTAGCGATGTTATTTAGCGCAGGTACATTCCTATATGTGGCGACTGTCCACGTTCTGCCAGAACTAATGACAAGAAATAGCAACTATACGCATCTACCGACTGCCGAAAGTGTGACAGTGGCTTCTCCTGGTCTTAAAGTTAAAGAAATATTAGTTTTAGTGATGGGCTCGTTTTTACCCGCATTAATCACAACTGGCCACCATCATTGATCGAACATCGTACAAAAGAACGTATATACTCTGTACGTGTAACTATAATTATAGTATACGTGTTCACTATGTATACTATAAAATATCCCCCTCATTAAAGGGTATAATTTTCTAACGAGCTCTATGATTTTTATCTGAGATCACGAAGTGATGTACGGGGGATTTGTCGATTTAGACGTCCCCTTCGACGATAAGTGATACACGTTCATGTAATGTATATAACTGTAGAAAGGTTCATAATCATTATACATTTGTATAAATCTAAAGACAGAGGTATAGGATACCGAACTACATATGTAAAGTAACAGAAAAGAAGCACTTCGAATAAGTTTCCATGTTTCAATGATGCCTCGTAAACATTATTTATTAGCAAATGAAGTTTTTTATACAGAACAGTAAATTCCTCTCTTTACATATTACTTCATGTTGTTATTGTTACAATATACTTCCCAAAGTATATGTAAAAGACAAAATATATCTTAAGAACTATATTTCATATTCTTATTTAACAGTTCCTGTTCGAAGCTAAATATGTACATCTTCGTGAACTAAATTTTTACTTATACAATACGCAGAAAAAGAAGGTTTTATTATCTCTGTACTTTGACTTGATCGTTCTTTAATCGTTCCGTCGACAATCTACGTCCGGAGATTGATTCTTCTGCACGCATTTTTCAGCGACGTGAAAATATTTAATATCCCCGCGGAGCTGTTTGAATGATCAAAACGAAGAATTACGAGGAGAATCGAGATGTGTATAGAAAGCAATGTGTAAACGTGACGTGCGTTTGGCGAACGATCCTGAACGATTATTTTCAGATTAAGAGGAGTGGAGTGCTTTGAAATTCGAGCGCTAGTATAGCCGGCGCGTGTGTTCCGGAACTTGGGGTGACGATCGTATCCTTTGTTATCACAAGCCCGTGGTGGGCATACAGCTGTAATTCACAACAATGGTGGTGCCGGTCGTGTTTTAGGTTAACCGTTGCGTGGCTTCGAGTAAACTTTAGTCCAATTAGCGTTGTGAAAAATGGACAATAGGATCACAATATGTGACCCGGACGAAGAAGAAATCGACAATGAGATATTTGGAGATATTGAGCCGGTCACGTGGATCAACGACGATCCGAACTATGACTTGGACGAAATCAACATGTTCTTCCATAGGGTGGACTCTGATCAGATTATATACGAGGAGAAAAAGAAAAAATGTAAATTTATCGGTAAATATGTTATGGGTGATGTTCTTGGTGAAGGTAGTTACGGGAAGGTGAAAGAAGTGCTGGACTCAGAGACACTTTGTCGTAGAGCCGTGAAAATTTTAAAAAAGAAGAAACTTCGTAGAATCCCGAACGGAGAGCTTAACGTTCAACGGTACGATAAACAAAATATATTCCTTTGCGATTATTCCTACCCTTGTCGGAAGAATTCTTATGAAACTGTTCATCGTTAGTGTTCCATGTTAGGTTGGTGCACATGAAATGTTGTTTCCCCGATCAAACTTCAAAGGCATGTACTTGGAGCTTTTTCTAAATTCTCGTACATTTCATTCGGATTGGGAGTAGGAGATTTGTTGACGAAAGGTCATGGGAATACCCGGCGCGACGACACCCCATTCGTCGCGGAGTTAAATTTTCTCTCGCGAATCTTTGTATACAAGTTTTATGTTATCGTATAGGAGAATCGATTTCGACCTATTTGCCGATGCATTTCTTGTATCGTTATACCCTTTTTTAGATATTCAATTCATTTGTTCCATTGTTTTCTCCACTTTAGCAGTCTGTACGTGTTATCGTGTATTAACATTCAAAGATGATGAAGACAATAATTTGTATGCATCAACTTAATATGTACATAG
The DNA here is from genome assembly GCA_963932335.1 of Andrena marginata. Classification (NCBI taxonomy): domain Eukaryota; kingdom Metazoa; phylum Arthropoda; class Insecta; order Hymenoptera; family Andrenidae; genus Andrena; species Andrena marginata. The sequence goes on along the minus strand of OZ010659.1, from coordinate 47,364,683 downwards.
ATTGCGATGGTAATCACAACTGGGCAATTTATGTATACTACATTAAGTAGCGCTATTTGTCCTTTACTTGAAAAGAAAATAGAAGGCGGAAGTGTACTTTCATGATTTTTCGAGCAGTAAACGCAATGTAAATACTTGGAATCGTGTCGTTTGTATAGCTATACTATTTATAACAATTGTCTGTATGTAAAAAGCATCGGGGAGTTGCCGATAGAATTTAATACGAATCGTTATGCCCTTTCGTAGTTCGCGTAACATTTTCTTCTATAAAGACCGCATCGATGTGTAAAGATAATATATAGCCTTTCTGTTTAAGTCTTTTCTATAATTACTTTCTGCAATTCTAAATACTATTTGTTCACATTCGTTAACAGGGAGATAAAACTATTAAGGATATTAAAACATAAGAATGTAATTAACCTTGTAGATGTTTTATATAATGATGAAAAGGAGAAGATGTACCTAGTTATGGAATTTTGTATATGTGGATTACAGGTAAAGTTTAAAAGCCTTATACGGTCTATTTCAGAATGCGTTGCGTATATACACCAGTAACGATCGATAGTCGATTATATTTGTAGCTCCAGATATAGTCCGCGTGAAAACTACCGTAGCGTTTATAAATACTCGTCATAGTTTCGTTAAGATTCGCTTGTGCCATAAACATATTTCTGAGAGACATAAAACAATGAATAACACAACAGTTTTGTATAGTTGAAACGAATCTGTTACTTTATGAAAACGTTACGTAACACAACAGCTTGCATGAAATTAACAACAATTAGATTTTTATTTATTAGACCTTTTGCAGGATATGTTGGGAAGCACGCCGCTCAAGAAGCTTCCGCTTTGGCAAGCACATGACTATTTTTGTCAGTTGTTGGATGGTTTAGAGTATCTCTATAGTAAAGGAATCGTACACAAAGATATAAAACCAGGAAATTTGTTGCTAGCTTTAAACGGTACCTTAAAGATTAGTGATTTCGGAGTTGCGGAGGTATATACTCCGATCTTTATTCTTCGAAGCAGTCCACCGAAGACTATTTTAAGATCTTTACAATTCTGTATCTCTCCATCAGGCATTAGATATGTTCTCCGAAGACGACACGTGTAAAATGGGACAAGGTTCGCCAGCATTTCAGCCTCCTGAGATTGCAAATGGCTGTGAAACGTTTTCTGGTTTTAAGGTAGATATATGGAGCAGTGGAGTTACGCTGTAAGTGGATTTTATTGTAGAAACCTGATCGCAGTATACGTTGTTAATCTGTTTTAATTAGAACTTATTGCTCGTTCTTCTAATAGAAATATACATATTTTATAGGTACAATATAATAACAGGTCAATATCCTTTTCAAGGCGATAATATTTATAAATTATATGAAAATATAGGAAAAGGTGAATATACAATACCTGAAGAAGTAGAAGAGCCTTTGAAATCCCTTATACAGGGAATGTTACAAAAAGATGCGGATAAAAGATTTACATTAAAAGAAGTTAAAAAGCATCCGTGGACTATATGCAGGCATCCTAGAAATCAAGAAGAAGTGCCTATACCTCCTCTTAAAGGACACAAGTGGCACAGTATGACTGTATTACCGTACCTGATGGAATATCATTACGGGGGTGACGACAATCCTACGTATTACACTGAACATCAGTTGAACGGTATGTATACTTCTGCGCTCTTACCTTGCATCGTGCAGTATGGTATTACAGTTGTGTATCGAAGCTTATATTTCCATGTTATCATAGTTATTTAATATTTTATGTATGTATCCGTAAACTAATACGAAGGTAAGACGCATGCATGGGATTATTTAAAATACTTTTGATATCGATACATTTGCTGCTTAAAGTATTACAACTGAGAACCAGCATTCGTATGATAGAGTATCGCTAAAGAATTATTATAAGTTGAACGATAACATTGCCTAGTGTACATGTTCTATCGGTTTCATTTGTAACTATGTTTTAACAAAGTGTGCACAGTATCTGCATGCATTCGTTTGTGAATTGAAGTATCTATGATATCTTTAGTTTTCTTTCTCTTAAAAGAATAATTATCGAAACGAGTAACAAAATGAAACATTCTGTGAAGAGTTGTATGAAAATGTATCAATTACCCGGCTAATGATAATTTCTCATTACGCATCGTAAAATAGGTATATGATCAGAGAAAGAACTTCGTCTAGGCAAATTTTAATCGTAAAAAAAAAAAGAACAGAGTAGATAGACAATTCAATAAAATATAGCTTTTGCTTTTTCAGATTCTAAACGGAATACTGAACAATCTTTTTCAAATCGACTACTAGTATTCTTATCAAAGACATGCACCATTCTGTAACAATGACACAATTATATCTGCCTATGATGTTGCGAGCTGACAGAAACGGGTACTCTCTATATAGTGTACACCCTGTTTTTACCCCCTATATATTTGATAAAATGTACAATGTTATTTAACGCGAATATTTTAACGAAATCTTTAACTCGACAATGTCCGCTTTGAATAGCCCTACGCATAAGCTTTTGCAATGTGCCACGCATGTACTAAATCGAGCGGCAACGTGACAATTATAGAATTTTTTATTTTTTTTTAATTCGAATATTGCATGGTGGAAGCATAACTGTCGGTTTGATTTACTGATCTAGAGATTACTGAGAGATTTGAAAGGAATTAACCCTTGCCGCAGAAGTATGTAACAAGTGTTAATTAAGTTTTCCTCTTTATCTAGAAGAGAAAAGGCTTCAAGAGATGGACAGAACCAGTGAAGACCAAAAAGTCACGTGGAATAGTCATAATAGCAAACCAAATTCGCATCAAAGCAAACGGAGATGGCGCAAACCAATATCATGCATTAGCGTTAAAAAGTTCCCATCTTGCAAGCCATCGTGATTTCACTCATTGTCACGCTTATTTTTTATTGTATACTTTTCTGACCGCGTCAGACACAAAGTTTCTCTGCAGTGGAGATGACTGAGAGTTTAAGTGCTAAAACGCTAGACGGTCGCCTAGCCGCAGCTCGAATTGAGTATAAAATTTCAACTAATTCATACAAAAAAAAAAGAACATTAAATGTAAACATTTGTGATATTAATATTAAATAGTCATAGTAGATAATTCATCATGCTCTATTAATTATGAGGTTAATTACTCTACATCCAAATAAAGTGATTTTCTTTCACGTGCCATAATGAAGTTGCAATTATTAATGGTATCTGTTGTAGAAAATTTGTTTTCAAAACTCTTTATTTGTCGCCGCTTTTTCGTTCACTTGGATAGTGATAGAAAAAGCTACGCAAAGAAAGCAGCTCAGGAATTTGTGAAATTACTTTTAACAACGATTCTTATTATCTTCGCTTGTTGGGATAGAAACTCACGCTACTAGTAAATTCAAGATGCGTCACCGTAAAAGTAACGTGCGTAGTATTTTTTATTAGTTTCGACGTTGTTAAGCGAATAACATTGTGTTCATTTTATTCCTAAATTCGAAAGCCTCAGCTTCTGTTTATTACAGGAAAGTCTTCACGATTCTCGATACATTACTTGTGACATAGAAACTCTGTATGGTCAGTCCCGGGTGTATGCGTGCTGGTCAGACCACTCGCATACAAAGAGAGAGAGAGAACAGGACGGAATGGAATACGCCAAGGGGTGAGTGCGGTAGAATAGCAGCGAGCGATCCTGAGTCTACTTTCCACCAGTGCGCGGATAGTAAAGAGTGGCAATGCCTGCATATGGAATAAGTCGTGCTTCAATGAAAATTTAAAGTCGTACAGTAGTGCGCCAATTATCCGAACTGCTTGGGACCGAGGTGGTTCGGAAATTCGAATTGTTCGGATAATCGAACAATTCTGAGAATGAAGCATGCGTGTACTTTATATAGTTTATAACTACATGAATTACACCTAAAATTACTTGTTAAATACAAGAATACTACTGCGTTAATTTAAATGAATTTTATATTAAAAAGTCAATCCATCAATCGGTATCGCAGCACTGGTTCGGATAACCGACGGTTCGGTTAATCGAGATTCGGATAATTGACGCTCTACTGTATTTTAGATTGACAAGTTGTCTAAATACGACGCCAGATTAGAAGATTGTGTTTGTACTAATTTTTATTAGAAAAATTAGTACAATTCATTGCTGGATAACGCATCCCACGTGCTAGCTTTATAACTCTGGAGCGTTGAAGCTTGCTTGACGCGCAATTGCACGTGGTCGAAGGGTTGCTCGCGCTCTCGCTTGGCGAAACATGTGGTGGGGAATGGTCGGCACGCATACAAGGAGGGGAGAACAACGCGGGATCACTTATCACTTGTAGTTTTGCGTTGTGTGGTCGAAAATGACCCGCTGTTCGAGGAGATGAGTTGCTTGGTGCTGGTTGATGTCAAACGCGTGTTAAACATCGTTTTTAATGGACACTGAGAAGTTTCCTCAAACATATGTACATGTTGAGTATTTTATATATAATTGTTTAGAAAACATGATCTGTGTTGGTAGATTCTGCATATATTATAGTATTATCATCGTGAGATGACTTGTGAACACTTGACACAATGCTTGTAACATGACTTAATATACATAACAGATATCGATTCTCCTATGATACAAAAATATAAGGATTGTTTCACGTGCATACTTACAATAGATATTAACAAAGCGTACTTGAGTATTATTAAGGATAAATACGGTATTGTTGATTGTTTGAACTTTGTACAAAGTGTTCAAAATTCGTGCTTTAAAAGTATATAAAATATTGTCTATGTGGAGTGATGAACCTGGCATACGTTACGATATCTTTGTATGCGAACACGTTACACACGCACACACACACACACACACACAGAGTGAGTGAGAAAGAGAGGGGTATTTCAAGTACGAATTGTAACTTTAAGATTTCAAAAAGAATATGCGTTCGACCAATTTATTTGGGGCAAAGATGTATTGCATACCTGACACGCTTCCACAACAGAATTATTTATTTTATAAAGTAAATATTACTAATTGCTAAAGTCTAATGGAAGTTTTATTATGGCAAGAATAAGTAATATTCTTTTTAGGATAAGGCAAGGTCAAATGATATCGTTAACGATATTATTTTAAGCACTCTCATTTCGTCTGCGTAATTTATGTAGAAAGGAACAAAGGCATAACAGAAGTGTTATAAAATTACGTGTCGTATTAGTATTCGAATGAGTACGAAATTGAGATCATTCTTTCTTTAAAGAAATTAAGGTGCCTAAATACTGCCAAGTACTCGAAGCACACGGAAAATAGTGGTTCCTTTTTTCTGATTGTACATATTACAAGTATATATTGTCCTTATCCTTCGTATAAATTGCAACTATACAAGATTTATAGTTACGTTCGGTTACGCGAGTAAGGACGGAATGGAAATGATAGTACTAGTTCGTATCAGATTTACGTGCTAATCTGAATCTTGTTCTTTTTTTTTTTTGCGAAATCTTTTTACTGTAAGATTGATTACGTACGATGTATTGCAATAACATATGGAGCGTTGAATAAGAAGTGTATGATAATGACTTTATGATAAATTGAAGTGTGTAGATTGACGATGAGACGCGATAACGAAATTTGTATATTTCTCTGTTAATTTTTTTTTTACTTGACGTACTTTTTCAAATTTAGAAATCTACAGAATAAAAATTATCAAAAGCCGATATCAGACTCGAAGGGACGGTGAATTTATACACACAGAAATATATGCGCATTGTGTTTGTATATCCGTGGTATAATACTACGTTCCCCGAAATATCTTTTTCATATACATATTTAAAATTGTCTATTTCATATCGAAATATATCGCGAAATATACACACGCGTAATAATGTGTCGACAGGCTCAATTTAATTTAAAAGTTATCTCGTCGATTTAATTGCGGAGCTCACGTTCAGTTACTCTTTGCCATTCTAATTGTAAAATTATGCAAATATCGCGGAGCCATGGAGCCTTCGTTTGAGAATTAATGAAATAATTCGAGTTAATAGATTAGTTCCTCGAGTTTGGTCAGCCATTGAATTATTTAAACAAGCCTCCATTGTTCCCGCACGTTGTGCTATGGTTCCAACAAATTTCACAAAGTATACCGCCAATAATGTGCTCGGCATTAACCACACTTGTACGCATAATAAGTAGCATTACTATGAAAACGACGAATTTGCGGCGAACGATTGTTTGATACAGTTGTAGCTTCGATTAGCTTGAATAATTCGAATCGGTATGTTTAATAATTAGAGAAGTTACAAGCGCACACAAGGAAGGAATGTTGTTTAAAGAATTTACTGAGATATGTCGTTGCAAGGCACTATATATTCAAGAGATTACCTGTATAAAAATTATATATATTATCGTATAGGATTATAATTACCAATGTTTGTTATAGAACATATAATATTGAGATGTACATTATGCGTGAATGTTGTTTTCCCATTCGATCACATGCCCTTCCTGGTAGGGACGCGTTCGAAGTATATTATTCAAAATTACTTCCCGACATTGTTTTGCTGGCAATAGGCGCGAGTAGACGTTGATTGTAACTTGGAGTTGTAATATAATCCTATTTATACATAAACAATGAGAACGAAAATTACGCAGTTTGCAGTTAAAATTGTAAATATCTTCTGTACGTTATGAGTCTCGGCAAGAAAATATATTTTAAATCCAGATAGTACCAGACGACTAATTTCTTCGATCGATTCGATTCTATTTCCACACAATATAACACATATTCGTTAGATTACGAGCTTTTTATTACTGGATACTAATACATACATTGATTACAATTCATAAATACAGAGATATGATCCATGTCGCAAGCGTTTTTCAAGCGCAACAGTGCCTAATATGATGTACAACTTGTTTTTATAGACAATTTAATTTTATATACATAAAACAAACCAGACGAACTTTTCAACTATCTGACAGCATATATATATATATGTATGTATATATAGTACATGGATAAACCCCAGCATAAAATAAATTATAAATGAAACATTACTTGGAAGAATATACTTGTACACGACACGTTGCCTAATTCCGGAATCAAATGTTGATTCGCTTGAAATCAAAGTATATTCGTATTTCTTTCTAATTCTCATTGAGACAGTAATCACAAAATAAATATCTGTGTACATCGTACATTTGGAATGTCTTCGCGATAACGCAAGGTATTACATTATTATGCAGTTACTAACAAACAACGGACATACATTTACAACGAGTATCTTGATAAACTTTTCTAGTAGTAATAGACACACATATAGCTATACGGATATACATTAGATACAAATGGAGGCATAAAAATACATGTTTACATTATATATATATATATATAGCGGGTTCTCCACATAAATAAATAATTTGGTTTACCATTGTAACATTCGTTAAAAACCCTTTATTACTAATACGAAACAAATCTATCACACTGTAAAACATGGCAATAAATTTAATTGAAAGGAAGCAGTCCTCTGCAAGTCGCAGAAATTAATTTCTTTTCTATACGAACAACAAATGCACAACTATAGTATTATTATAGTACATGAATCGCCATTTCATTAAATATAACGAAGCTTTCGCTAAAGCTCCTGTAATAAAATAAATAATTTGTTAATTTACGAGAAAGTGTACTGTAAACATTCCATTTCTCAGTTTCGTTCAACAAAAACGTTTCTTTCTCGGCTATTATATCTTCTCTTCCCTTTTTTTTTTACATTTCAACTGTACATCTGTCATACGACTTTTGTTTCTAAATTATAAGATTTGCTTGAAAATTTGGAAACTACGTATAGCAAAAATTATCAAGTGCAGATACGTGACAGAGTATCGCGCGACCAAAGGAATGGTGAATACTGTATGTTTGGCAAACACCTTATTAAGGGGGTATTTTGATTGGAGAGCGGAAAAAAGAGAGTTTTTTCACGATTTTTTTGCAGGAAAAGTATGCTGCCGAACAATTTGAGATTTTAATAAAAGTTTGTACTATGCGTTTGCTCTATTTTCACATTTTCTTTTTCTGTAATTATAAACACAGTCGGCTCGCAAGTGCCTCCAAAGTATGGGTCGCGTGAAAATCTTTTGTAGCTTAGGGACAATGTATCCCCCCACCTCCATTCTACCTGAAATAAAAATTTCGTGTAAATTTTTGTTCAATAAAAATACGGTGCGGTCTGGTACTAGAACGAGCATCATAAGACACAAACTTGAAAAATGTGCGGCCATTGAAATATAGAATGCCAAAGTTTCAGGAAAGATGTACACGATTTTCGTCAATTAATAGAAAAATGTTTCATATTTTCAGATGATTCTAGTGCCAGACCTCGCCATATTCTTATCGAACAAAAATTACACGAAATATTAATTTCAGGAAAAGTGGAGGTGAGGGACAATGCCCGCAATCAACTGAAGATTTTCACGCAACACATACTTTAGCAGCACTTGCGAGCCGACTGTATTTATATTTTCAAAAGAAAAAAATATTAAAATATAGTAAACACATAGTACAAGCTTGTATTAAAATCTCCAATTTTTCGCCTTGATACTTTTCCTGCAAAAAATTCGTAAAAATCGTCTTTTCCCTGCTCGCCAATGAAAACGACCCCCTTAAATCATTTTCTTAAATCACTCAAGGGGAGACGACAAGAAATGCAACTTATTTTCACTAAAACATTACGAAAAGCATTTGCGTAATATTTATAAATAATTCAAATGCTTTTTCTTATTTTCGTCTACGACACGTATGTACTCTGCAACAACAATTTCACCTGATCTGCAACTCATTTACGCTTAAGCTGCATTTAAATGCAATTCGGTCGGTTACGTATGCACTATTCTTCAATGAACAACATCTAATTCATTTCTACATATATAATTACAATATTAAATTAAGTACTTATTACTCTAGCCCACCTTCTTCTTCTAATTTCGACAAGAATTTCGGAACTCTGTAGTTTGATTCCACTTGACGCGTCATGTCTATCAGACCCAGCAACTTCTTTATACCGATAAATATTCTGCAACAGGCCATACAAAGATTATATATTAATGTTCAATTTGTTTATGTAATGGACACTATTCTCGAATTCATTATGAGAGCTCTACCGTTTCCCTTGAAGTTTGGCGTGCAAGTATGCCATTTCGTCTTTGGTGAAGAGATCCACTTCCTCAAGAACACGTAAGAGATGGTCAGGTGTCGACAAATTTGGTACATGGAGATTTGTACTAAAGGCTGATAACATTTCCATATCGTCCAATACTTGCCTATGGTAATTATATTAATTAGGCTTATTGTTATTTTAATTACCCTGATTGCTCGCAACAAATTTTACTAAACGATAAGCGCCTTACCTGCGGCTGGTAGTACAAAGGATCAATAATTTCCGACCACGTGGCGGTTGCTTTTTCAATAGAACTAAAAGCGCTTGTAAAGTCAAGTTGGAATATCGTGGCCCGATGGAACCGTAATCCAACAAACGCTCGATATTGTCCACCAAAATGCAACTAAGCTGCGAGCGATACGCATCGTCGAATATCTACGGAAAAAATTCATTTGCTACCGAGTTAAATTCTCCCTTTCAAACTATTGGAGAGTAGAAAGTATCCTGAAAGTGAGAACGTTACCTTTCGGATTGAGAGGCATTTGGCAGATTCGGTGAAACCGACCATGTCCTCTGGTGTGCACACTTTGACGAGGGGGAAGTCGGAGTTCTTGGCTATCTGAGCAGCCAGAGCTGTCTTTCCACTGTTCGGTGGCCCTTCCAGTAGAACCGATACAAGACCAGAGCCCTCGGTGGAGCGAGCCTCTTGAATGTAGAGATTGCCATCGGACAAAATTTCTGCCACTGGCTTGCCCCAGTTGATAATTCCACGTATGAGGAGATGCTCCAAAGTTTCTGCGCTTGTACCAAAAGCCTAGAACACGCAACATAATGTATAATAAAGCTTGTGTCGCAGCGATACATTGCAAACATTAGTTGAACTAAATCACTCACAGGTTTAATGTCGTTTTCTAGAGCATGTAGGAAATCGGTTCTCGAAACCATAAGTTTCTCCATCGCAGCAGGATCCACTTCCACCTTGCTGGAAGCTTTGATCAATCTGTTCATAGCAGTACTCTGCGCAGCTCTGACTAAACCTTCCAATTCTGCACCGCTGAAATTTTTCGTTCGTGAAGCTAGTTCCTTTAAATCGACATCGGGAGCAATTTTCTTGTAATCTCTCATTCTGGATGTATGAATGTTGAGGATCTGGCTTCTTCCGTGCTCATCCGGTAGACTGATTTCCATTTGCACCTTTAGAGATATAAGAATCATGATTAACTAATGACGATTTCAAAATATTTCCTTTAAATAGGATAAATCTTTCGTTTATAATTAACAAGCACACCTCTAATCGACCGGGTCGTAGCAACGCTTCGTCAATCATATCTCTCCTGTTGGTCATGCCAATGACAAGGATATTGTTTAATTGCTCGACACCGTCGATCTTTGCAAGCAGTTGATTGACAACAGTATCGTGCACCCCCGTATTCCCAGCTACGCTGCCACGAGATTTACAAATAGCATCGATCTCGTCGAAGATAATTATATGCAATCCACTGTTGGGTCCAAGCTGAAAAGCAAGTTTTATTTATCAATGAGAACACTGTTGCAACGGAGCGTCTGTTAAGGGTTATCTTTGTACCCTCTTTTCTTCGTCTTCGGCATCGGCGAACAATCTCCTAATATTAGCTTCGCTCTCTCCGACATACTTGTCCAAAATCTGAGGACCATTGACGATTTTAGGCTCCCTGGCGTTTAACATGGTCCCTATCTGCCGTGCCATTAACGTTTTACCGGTACCGGGCGGGCCATAAAGTAAAATCCCCTTCACGTGCTTGCAACCCAATTGAGTAACGATCTCTGGCGGAAAGACTCGGGACGCGAATGCTCTTCGGAAGATCGCGCTAAACTCTGTGTCCAGCCCACCGATTCCCATTTTCTGAAAGTCCCAGTCTGGGTTGATGATGGACTGTCGCACCACCTTCCCTTTCGCTTTGCCGACAAGATTCAAGCTCGAGTTCTCGGCTTTTTCAAACTGAATAACGCTATCGCCCAGGCAGCGACCCATTTGAGTCTTCTTGGGCACTGTGTTCTGGCCAGAGCTTATGGCAGAAAGATCAGCGGCTTCCAAGCTCTTCACCACGAGACCAAGCATCTTTTTATCCTTGAACTGAAACACCAACTGCTGACCGACAGTGAATGCCTGCCCGGAGAATTGTAATAAGAAGTCCTTAGCCATTTCATCGGTATTATATGGTTCCAAAGTGGTTCTAAAACAGATCGCGTTACAAGTTACGTTGTACGTATTGATTTTTTCAGAATATTCCTTTAAATTAAACGCGGTAAATTGATATTATATACATACGACTTCTTTTGCAAAAAGTCAGCTTCCAATACAATATTGCATAAGCACTCTGTATTCGAAGTTGGGTTGAAGTGATAAGGTCGTACTTCGATATCCTGATTAAGGGAAAGCGTGCCCCATTTTCTTTGGGGCAAGCTAAATCCCACGGTTCCTCTAGGTACCTCATGGTGTCTTTTCACGGTGAATACGAAATGATGATTCGGCGTGGTCGTGACCTCGATATGCCTGAAAAGCGTAATTATGCAAACTATAGCAATTTCTATATCGAACTTAAAGTTTGAAATACCATTAAAAACTAACTACTTCAATGCTCTAGCATCGCACTCGTACAAGTGGAAATGATATACATTGCAACTTGTACAAAATTTAATATTACATGGTCCACTCTAATATGATTACTTATAAAACATTGAAGGTTAAATAACATTCTGTTAGAATTAGTCAAAAATTTCTCTAAACCCTACATATCACCGTTGAATCGTTTGATTCTTGAATCCTATTATAGCTATTAAATCAATGAATGACAAAGTAACTTGGGTGTACCTGACATCATCCTGAAAGTCATCTGGATTGATTATAGCACAGTTAGAGATACTGAGTTCATCTGTGGGGCACCTCACTGCTTTCATCCTCTGTGAATGAACGAATTTCATCGCTTAAATATTGAATAATACTTATCGAGTGCGTGTGAACTTTCTTAGGGAAAAGTATTGATGAGGCTTGGAATGAGGAGGGGGTAGACAGAAATAGTTTTATTCAAATATGTTTTAAATTAAATGCCTCTCGTATTTATTGCGACAAATGCACGAGGCGACAGATAAATCGAGAGCATAGTCACTTTTTATTCAGACTTACCATTGCTGACATGTTTTTTGACAGAATCTTGTAGACACAGGCCCCTACACAGTATGGAACCTGCAATGCAGGATATTAGTCAGTACTGTCAGCACAACCAATCGTAGAAACTTGAAGGTAAACGTTGTAGCGCTAGGGACTATATTCGTATTCGGTAGTGTTGTTGCGTGGCCGGCTGGTTCCTCCCGATCCTTCGTAGGGAATTCGGCGGGGAACGATGCCCTTGGAGTGCTAAGGCACTCTGCTCCTTAGACGCGGATTATTTGAGAGCTAAGTATAATGAAACTAATAACAAGAACTGAATAAAACGATTGAAACACAATAAACTTATAAATTTAATGAAGAGAATAAACGATTTGTACACAATATCAATTCTGAGAACTTTTATTGATGCGACTGCTCGTTACTGCTTTCGAGGCTTTTACTGCTAAGTTTTTCGAACGTGCTCTTATAATGCTAACTTTACAGCTATACTCTAAACCAGAAGACGTACGAGAGCCTGCGGTTCTATTCAATAGCCTTCAAAACCTTGAATTTACCCCGGACGCGGATAATAAATAACTTCATTTTTCCTTTACACATCTATTTACCAAATTACGCTGGGTAAGCAGCAATTCGTCCTGTAAAACTCATAAAATATGTTCTTCGCTTTCAATAATTATCGCTGTTCGATAAGAATAGAAAAACTCGGGTTGAGAAAATCCAGCAATAAAGCCATCAAATTTCGTTAGGAGTCGGTCCCCGATCCTTAGGACGAAGTAACCGATGTAGTTAGGAAGCGTGCTTCGACCACCGTCCAAAAGTCTCGAATTAAATTAACCGTAATCCATCCAACTGCATCGCTATTTGTAAGTAAGTTTGAACATTCCCGCGTAACCTCACGAGTATCAGACGCATCGAACCCGTTCCGTGTCGTTACTGCGGTTCATGCGCTGCTGGAAACGGAACGCGGTTTATGCGCGCAGCGCAGACGCTGCGGTCTATGCGCATAATGCGTGAATCAACACAACCTCCGTCATACAGCTTTATACTTTTATTTTATCACTTCTTAGGGGCAATATATTATTGTGAAATTGAAGTATTTTCGGTGATTATCAGTGCTTGAAACTTCATTTTTAAGCACTATTATTGATATTATATCACGAAAAAATGGAATTTAACTTATTTGGATTTTTCTTGTAAAATAGAGGGTTTAGAATTTGTGGGCGGTATTCTCAGTCGTTGCTTATCTTAAGAATAAGCAACGACTGAGAATTTATTATTTTATTATTTTCTGTGCTACATTATCACTTATTTAGCCCAACGAACATTAGCCTATCAAAAATAGAGGAGATTTGTAAGGTTTGTAAACTCGCCTAAAACTAATTGGCGCCAAATTTTCCTCACGCTTTCCCTTGGACGCGGCTACTGAATTTTGTATACAAAAAGTTTTATTTCTATTAAGAATTGAAAAATGGATGTGGGGGTTACACAAAATATCCAAAGACGTGTACGTGATGAAGTCGGTATCAAGTGTCAGAAGTTATTTCAGGATTTCCTCGAAGAGTAAGCTTTTTAAAGCGCATCAAGAATAACGCATGCACTGATAAATGCACTTATCTTGCAATTCATTAACAGATATTTTACGACATTTCTATAATCTACGAACGTTTCCTCTAATTAGGTTTAAAGAAGATGAAGTTGTAAAATATTTAGAAGCCGCCAGAGAACTTGTAAGCCCAGAACACAGTACGTTAGAAGTGACTTTTGACGATGTAGATGAATACAATCAAGTACTTTCAACAACTATAGTAGAGGAGTATTATAGGTAGAAGAATTATGTTGTTTCGTTGTGCGCTCCCACAAATATTTATTTGTAAATTAGTTATATTCTAATTTCATGTTACGTTTTTAATATGTAGCAAATCGTACCATTTCTTTGTAGAGTTTATCCATATCTATGTCAAGCAGTATGTAATTTTGTGAAAAATGTAGCAGCGTTACAGAAGGAAAAAGAATGTTACGTAAGTTTTATAGAAGTACCGACTAGGCAAAAGTTAAGAGAGCTAAATGCATCAAAATTTGGTACGCTGATACGAATATCTGGGCAAGTAATAAGAACACATCCAGTTCATCCAGAATTGGTACTTGGAACATTCATTTGTATGGATTGTAACGGAGTTATTAAACATGTTGAGCAACAGTTTAAGGTGCGGCTTAAACATTTTACCAATACTTACCTATCGTAAGATTATTACAATATGAATAATCGTTTATAGTTCACAAATCCAACTATTTGTCACAACCCTGTATGCGGTAATAGGAGACGTTTCATGCTTGATGTAGATAATTCGATATTTGTGGATTTCCAAAAAATCAGGATACAGGAAACGCAAGTAGAACTTCCCAAAGGTTGCATTCCTCGCTCGCTAGAAGTAATTTTGAGATCTGAAGCTGTGGAAACTGTACAGGCTGGAGATAGGTATTTTCATGAAAGTGACTATACAATGTCATGAATTTTGAAGACATTTAGATAAATTGTTCTGCGTTATTGTAGGTACGACTTTACAGGAACTGTTATAGTTGTACCAGATGTTGGAGTTCTTTCTCTTCCTGGTGTAAAAGTGGATACTAGTTCAAGGCGCCAGAGACCTTCCGAACAAGGAGAAGGTGTAACAGGTCTAAAAGCATTGGGAACTCGAGAACTAACATATAAAACTGCATTCCTGGCCTGTAGCGTTACGCCGACAAGCTTTAGGGTAAAATTAATTAATATTACAAGTGGATCACCTTTTAAATGTTTATCCACGAATGTTCTATACCGAGGATTTTTATAGTTTGGCGGTACAGAGGCGAATATGGAAGAAATATCTCAAGAAATGATGAAAAAACGAATGTCAGAAGCAGAATGGAATCGTATATACGAAATGAGCCGTGATAAAAATCTGTATCAGAATCTTGTTAATAGTTTATTTTCCTCGGTACATGGCAATGATGAAGTTAAAAAAGGGATTACGTTAATGCTTTTTGGTGGTGTTTCGAAAACAACTATAGAAGGCACGTCATTGCGAGGGGACATAAATTGTTGTCTTGTCGGTGATCCTAGTACGGCCAAATCGCAATTCTTAAAAAGTGTTGCTGAAATTACTCCAAGAGCGATTTACACTTCAGGAAAAGCATCTTCTGCAGCCGGTTTAACGGCTGCTGTAGTAAGAGACGAAGAATCTCCCGATTTTGTTATTGAAGCTGGTGCTTTAATGCTTGCTGACCAGGGTATTTGTTGTATCGATGAATTTGATAAAATGGATCTAAAAGATCAGGTTGCTATACACGAAGCTATGGAACAGCAAACGATTTCAATAGCAAAGGTTTGTTGATGTAGAATGCTTCTCACCATATCTTTTCAGTATATATTTAGGTTCTTAGGTCATATGTTTTTAGGCTGGTATAAGAGCGACTTTGAATGCTCGAACGTCAATATTAGCGGCAGCAAATCCCATTGGTGGCCGATATGACAGGAAAAAATCATTACAACAAAATGTTCAGCTGACAGCACCTATTATGTCTAGATTTGATTTATTTTTTATTATAGTCGATGAATGTAATGAAATCATTGATAATGCAATTGCTAAAAGAATCATCGATCTACATTGTGACAATTGGCAAGATTTTGAAACAGTATACACACAATCAGAGATTGTTAGATATATCAATTTTGCTAAACATTTTAAGCCTGTATTAAGCCAGGTATTGTTGTTTGCATTTACGTACACATAAATTTTTATCGAACCACATGAATTAATTTCTCAAATCTTATAGGAAGCTGCAAATTTTTTAGTTGATAGTTACACAACACTTAGACAAAGGACTGGTAGCGGTGCTGGGAAATGGAGAGTTACTGTCAGACAGTTGGAAAGTTTTATTAGATTATCGGAAGCCATGGCGAAACTGGAATGTTTAGATGAAGTTACTGTGAGACATGTTAAAGAAGCTAAACGTTTATTAACTAAGAGTATTGTTACCGTAGAACAGCCGGATATAGATTTAGAAGAAGCTGAAGATGGTAATATGGATGTCAATATGGATGATGCTCCACCGGTTATGGCTGCTCTCAATGCAATGGATAATAATGATCAGACAGCCGCAACTCCAGGTAAATTATTTTATTTTGTTTATAAAAAAATTTAAATCATTTCTAAATTTTTGGATCAAATAATCATTTATATCTGTTTACATTGTTTCTATATAGGATCTGTAGAAACACAAGAGGTACATAAAAAGAAGTTAACGATGTCCTTTGAAGAATACAAGAATTTGTCTAATATGTTGGCATTATACATGAGAAATGAAGAAACTCGCGTTGAAGCTGATGCTACAGGTATGTGCTTCAACATCTACACTAGTAAGAATTAATACTTACAAGGCGCATCCACAGTGTCTTTCACCGAGTTTGATGAAACTTCGTAAATTTGTGGAGTAACAAAAACTAAGGGACACTGTTTTTTTAGTTACAGTTAGTTTCACCTCTGTTATTATTTCGGAAATTTATAGAGATACGTTCATACGTACATGTCGTCTTTAAATGGATAACAACAAGGTGTAGTCATCGGGAACAAAAATTTAATGTTAACTGACTGTCATGTTTACCTTATTTATTTTCGAAATTATCAACACTCTTGTCTTGAAATGAATATATTATACATAAAATTGTTAGCTGAAGAAGATAATATTTTCAGCATAAAAATAGCAGACGATCTAGATTCTAGGACATGCAATATCCTGATGCAAGAAGACATCGAAATGTCCTTTACTGTTTTGTGACCCGAGGTTTCGTTCTCGAGGTATGAACAGTTAAATATTAGCGGTGGAACTTTCGGACCACGCAGTTTAAAGTTGAGTCAGCTAAGCGCGCGGGAGCTGAACTGGCACGTGCACGCAAGAAGCGCGTGTAGATACAGGTTCATAGACGCAGTTGAGCCGTCCGCGCTAACCCGTTTTCACGTTTTGAATCAGCACAGTGCGTGGGTCTGTATCTACACGTGCCTCCTGCGTGTGCGTGCCCGGGGTCACTGCCTGCGCTCAGCTGTTTCGGTTTTAAACTGCGCGACCCGGAAGTTCTACCAGCAATATTCAACTGTTAACATCTTGAGAACGAAGCCTCGGATCCGAAAACGGTAAAGAACTTTTTGATGTCTTGTTGCATGAAGAATTTGCATGTTTCGGATTGTCCTCCAATTCTGGGGCACCCTGTATATAATATAATGTCTCCAACATGAAAAACTGTTCCGTCCCTAATAATTTTCAAGAGACGTAGTGTTAGACGACTGAAACTTCTGGGAGGAGTGACAACAGCCAACAAACACACCCGAACCGCATGTTTAACTGCTCTTCAAACCTGCAGATTTATCAAACTCAGTAGAGGACATTGTGCGGATATTCCTCGTCAGACATTTTTTTTATATTAAAGTGCTTAATTTGATGTAGGCGATGCCAAAGGCGGTCTGAGGAAATCAGAACTAGTGGCTTGGTATCTTGATCAAATACAAGACCAAATAGATTCAGAAGAAGAATTATTAGAACGAAAGAATTTTATTGAAAAAATTATTGATAGGTTAACATTTCATGTAAGTACTAAATTCTGTTTAAAATCTTAAATTATGTTTCATTATTAAGTTATATTATTGTAACTCTTATTTTTCAGGATCAAATTATAATACCGCTCAGAACAATTGACCTGAAAGCCAAAGGTAAGGAAGTGGAAGAAGAAGAAGATCCTCTGCTTGTTGTACATCCTAATTACATTATTGATGGTTAAATATAGCAGTATACACATTTCCATCAAGTTAATAACATAATTGTTCATAAAGTAATAGCAAATAGAGGTAATCGAAATTAATTATTATAAGCAAGGGGTCCCATTTAACGAGAGTGTCGTATATATTTCTGGTAGCTTTAATTATACGAAAAAATGTCTAAAGAAAAAGTCGTACGATTAGTGGAGATTAAATTGTCCTTACCAGACATCTTTGCAGATTAGAAACATACTCAGTATACATATGAATATAGGTACTCCAGTTAAGTGAAACACCTTGTATGCGGGCTGTTCGTGTTATTCTAGTCGCGCTTTTGTTAAAAGTAATAAATGTGCAACTAAATGAAAGAGGAAAACCCAGATCATTTATCTATATATCAGTGGAGTGGTATTTATACTGTGTAAAGGCGGCTATTAAAATCAGTTTTATGGTGTAGAGTATAATAACTTTTAAAATCACACAAGATTAGAAATAAGAAACGTAATTAGCATTTGGTAAATAATAACAATGGCGTTAAGCAGTTGCTAAACGTTCAAACCTCCGTTAGTATCCGGTTATGACTAAACACTCAAACCACCGTTAGTATTCGGATATACCAGACTTTTCTAATTTTCTTTTATTTCTAATTTTATATGATCTTGAACACTGATGTAACTTGTGCTGTTTAATTTGTCTTGATACCTGCTTTCGTAGTTGGTACAATAATCTACAGCATTCCAGTTTAAAATATAAACGTCACCTTCATCTCTCAAAATCTATTGTAAATATAAAAAGTTGATTTACGTCAGAGTATTTATGTAACGCTATTAAACTGTTTCCTCTTCTATTTTCTTATACATTTATCACTTAAAAGAAAAATGCTGGTCAGTAATATCACGAACATTTTATATACATTTGTGATAGTTACCTTTATTTGTTAATTATAAATATATTGCTAAACGTGCCTTATATTGTCTTTTATATAATAGAATTAAATTTTTTTACCTGTAATTGTATTTTTGTAATTTATTAAAAATATCTAATTCATAATTAAAAGATGTAGTGTTTACAAGGGTAGAAACGCGTGCCTGACGAGTCCGAGCGAAGCGGGATGGACCGTTCTCTCGGCGCATAACCCACGAGCCGTAGCGTCGAGTCAGGATGTTGTAAAGCAATAAACCATCTAAAGTCCAGTTCAGATTTATTGGCCGGTGAATTTCGTTTCCCGAGCAGCGCCCGAAGAGAAATCAGCCACCACCACTACCTGACAATCGTGGATTGGTCGTTGAAGTTGCTGGGCCCCCGAAGGGTGTGTTGGGGTAACGGGACCGCTGCTCGACTCCGCCTGAACGAAGCCGTGTGGCTGTTGTTTTAGTGTGCGTTACGAAGCTATGCGTAGCCCAATACGAGAAGTTATCGAGGAAGAATCAATGTTCTGACCAATGAAGGTCCTGAATTTTTTCGGAGCGAACGCACACCTATTCTAATGTGTGTAGTTCTACGCTGTCAGCCAGAGTTGGACATTATTCGTATAAATCTGTACCGTTGTTCCAGTCAGATTTATTCGGAGGAGAATTTATTCGCTATTCGACCTGATTGAACGACAAATAAATGTGCATGCGCTCTATTTCTTCGAGCTCGATCCACGTATGCGAGTATATACAATGAATCAGTGAAGAGGTAGAGCGTACCAGAGTTGGGCATTATCTAGATAAAAAAATTATTTAAGTAACTATCTAATAAATAATACTTTATCTTTATTCGTGATTCGAGGTTCGAATAACCGATAACTAATGAATAATTTTATTTGATGCGAATTTATTCGACGAATAAACATAATTTTTTATTCGAATATTTTATTCGAATAAATGCGTCGAATAAATTTTTTATGCGTAGCATTTATCTTTTCGAAGCCTTCGAAGAAAGCCACGAATAACTTTCGTCAGCGTCGAAACTTGATGAGTGACCACCACGACCCCAAGTCGCCGCCGCCGGGCATTTATTTTCGGCGCTCGTTACTCGGCCGAGTTCGACCTTCGGAGGCACGAATAAACACGCTCGACGCTGACGAAAATTATTCGGACACATTTATTCGAATAAAACCTTCGAATAAAAAAGTTATCTTTATTCGTCGCATAAATTCTCATCGAATAAAAAAGTTATCTTTATCCGTCGAATAAATTCTCATCGATTAAAATGATTTATTCGTTGCTCATCGAATAAAGATAACTTCGATTATTCGAGTCTCGAATAACGAATAAAAGTTATTTATCTTTTGTGCGTTATTTGATTACCCGTCCTTATTCTGGCATCACTGTGGACGGGTCCCCTCGAGAATTTCCCCCAACTCGCATGCACACTACGCCGGAGCTGCGTGTCCGTGAGCTCGGCGCTTCGGACAACGTCGGGAAGACGAGAGAGAAAACGAATGTGCGTCTTTCTCTCTCGCTCTTGAAACGCTGATCCACGGTGAGGTGCAAGCGACACGCGGCCGTGCGCGATCTAGAGACGCGGCAGTGTCTCGACGCCAAGTACATGAAAGACACCCTGTATCTGTCGACTGTCGCTACCGCTATCATTTACTCGTCGCTGGGCTATTCCAACCTAACCTGAAACTTATTTCATTAATAACTCATCACGCTTGCAATATTTTCTAAATTTAAAGGCATTTTTCTTATGTAAACCGCATATAAGCTTTCGAATGCGACCAAATTCAATAAAATCGGTCCACGTATGACAGAGATATCGTAATATCGTCTCATGGTCAGTCGGAAACGGTAAGAAAGAAATTCTTCTTTTCCTTCTGATTCTTCTTCTCCAGCAGCGTGGCGTGGAAATCTACTACCGCGGGTGTCGAACGAGAGTGGGGCCGACTACGCACGTCTGATTGGTTCAACGCCAAGAGGAAAATGCACCGACGCCAGCGCCAAGGCAAGCCAAGTGAGGCCGCAGGCAGCCAACCAGCGTCGACAACGAGTCCCCGGCGACGCTGATTGGCTGCGCCCTCACTTGGCTACGCTCCACTCGGCTTGACGCTGGTGTCGGTGAATTTTCCTCTTGGCGTTGAACCAATCAGACGTGCGTAGTCGGCCCCACTCTCGTCCGACACCCGCGGTAGTAGATTTCCACGCCACGCTGATGTGGTGTATGTTTTTCAAAGCGTACGTAAAGAGACAAATACGCATGCGCGCATGAACTGCACGCTTCATGCGCTAGAGGTGGGAGAATTCTAGGGAATGCTTGCGTCACGAACGCAACCAATGCACGCATAGAATGAAACGAAACGGTTTTCTCTGCAGCCTATGCGCATAATGCGTGAATCGGAACACAACCGATGAGACCTCCAGTAATACATGCTCTAAGCCTTAGAATCTAAAGGGATATTAGTTCTTAAATGTTGGTTAAATGGTTTTATATAAAATGATGCGTGGCAGTTTTAGTTGATAACGTCAGTTTATTCGGAAGTACGCGAGACATGCCGCCATTTTACTATTGTCCGAAAACTAAAAAAACATTTAATGCGTTGTTTCTCATTTTCATCTTCTACTGCGCCTTCCCACTTTTCGCCATATTAAAATATGGTTGCCTAGTTAGTTGCTCGAACTTTTCTACTAGGAATTCAATTTTATAATGGAAAAAATGTATTTTTTATTCGTAAATTTGCTCGATGATAACGTGGGCGCGCCACGGATAGGGAAAACTGTAGTAGTGTAGGGTGCAGCCTCATGCCCGTAGCAAAGAGTAGGTATAATAAGAGGTGTCACTCCGGGCGGAACCTTTGAAGTCCTTGCTTGACCTTGGCATTTAAATTGGTTGTCTATTTGAGCGGGATATTCAAATCGACTAAATATACCTTACCGCAGTTGGCTGATTATTGTCGAAGTTTACCGATCATTGCCGAATGGGCATTTAAATTGGTTGTCTAGTGATTTCCCTAGGTTATTTCTGTCCTTGTCGAGTGACGCCTCTTATTATATCTCCTCTTTGCCCGTAGGCTTGAATGACTGGGATTTTGGGGGGCCCCCAGTGTTCGCTGCCATTGGGACTCCCAAGAGAGCCTATTCCCCATATGCACCACACACTATTACTTAGTTTTCCCTATTCCTTGTACACCCGCGATATTATTCGCTAAAAGCTCCTTTTCCGCGCGGCTCTGGAAAACATCATGGATGTTTGCGTTCCCAAATACTCCCACTGGCCATGACTGTCTTAGATAATAATTTCTATTCTCCCCGAAACACTTCGACATGAAAATACGCCAAAGTTAGGCAACGACTGGAATTCTTTCGGCATAAAAACACAACTATGCGAATCAAAATGTTAATCTTGTTATATTTAAATTAAGAATTCATACATTTCTATTCCTTA
Organism: Andrena marginata; assembly: GCA_963932335.1. Taxonomy (NCBI): domain Eukaryota; kingdom Metazoa; phylum Arthropoda; class Insecta; order Hymenoptera; family Andrenidae; genus Andrena; species Andrena marginata. The sequence continues at coordinate 47,342,258 of OZ010659.1, read as the reverse complement.
CAATTCTGAGCATTACTTCTGTTTTAAAGAATTACGTTAAACAAATCGAGATATGTATAACGATTTTCAAAAATGCATTTCTGCGCGTAACCTTAAATTACGCTTGCGGTTCTTCATGAAGTTTAAGGTTCGTAAGGTGTTAAAATATATTATCGTGGTAAGAGGAGAAAGATAGAAAAGGAGAGGGACACAGAAATGATTGACGGTATGTAGGTAGTATACAACGTTCGATCTCATATTTTTATTTCGAAACATCGAGTTCCCTGACGGCTAAACGTCCATAATGCTGATATTAATGACAAAATGATCGTAAATAATTTTATCGACGACTTTTTAAGCATTATTAGGAAGGGCTACGCTGCTTGCACGTTTCCGAGTCTTGCTTTTTTAGGTGGTGTGTCTTTTCGTCGATCCCGCGGAGTCATGACCGATGCTTAAACGAAAGAAATTGCGAATCTAAACGGGCGCATACACTTTAACATCCATTGATCTAAAAATGTTTTCGACATTCGGGAGTAGGCGAGGGAAGTAGGAAGATGTAGAGAACGCGAGCCTCCGAGTTATGTATTTGTTTCATTGGTTCGCTGTTTCCATTCACACGCACATTCAGCTGATGTGCTCTTCCTATTGGATAGAACACTTCTTTCCACCAGCGTGCATAATTTAAGGTCTCACATGCATACAGATACGCCTTCACACATATACATAAACAAGCATTCTTGCTGTTTTCTTGTCCTTTGGCACAAAGTTATTCGGCACTCAGCTTCGCAGTGCCCAGCATCGGATGCCTTCTTCACCGCGGCCAAAGAAATACCGGAATGAAGAGAAACATCGACAAGAAATGCGATAATTTGTTACTACGTTCCAGGAATCCCTTGCTGCCATTGTTTGCGCCTGAACTCTGCGCAGCCTCGGCTAAACCTAAATGAAAAATTTAATTTCAGATATCCATGTCCCTTCTCCTCGGTAATATAGGGACAATGTTAAGTCTGTAAAGTGATTTATGACTTGAGACCGTGTTGCGATTTCCATACACAGTTGGAAGGTCTCATCAAAACGAATTACATTTTTCAAATTTTTAACTTTGAAAAGAGATAAGACCACCTTGAAAAATGTGTTTGAAAACCGGCACTTCGAATTTTCAAACAAAAGAAACTGAGCGCATCTGATTGCAGTACGCTCCGTTGAGCAGTTGAGGCAAATCCGACTGGTGTAAATGATACTTCTGCAGGTCAAGACGCCAAATGTGTTTCATGACCCTCAGTGTAGGGTCGTGTTGAGATCTTAATAAAAAATACATTTTTGGACCTTAATCGAAGGGCATATCTATACCACGGCAGAAAAACGTTGTAGTCCAGCAGGGTCTTGAAATAATAAGTGAAAAACACATTTGGCGGCATAACCTGCTAAGATATCACTTGCAGCATTTGAGTGTTTCATACGTGGGTAGTGCCTACCCCAGATCTTTTCCTACCAAGCTTCTTTTGTTCGAAAACTAGAAATCACAAACTTTAAGGCTATTTTTTAAGACGATATCTACGTACTCACCCCAATGGGACATTAATGCCACAACACGACGCATCTTAACCCATCCCACTCTCTCGCAAGTTCTTCCTCAACTACTGTTGCGAGCTCGAAAGAAGTCGGACTACCCACAGTCCGACCACTTCTTTTCAGCTCGCTATAGTACTGATTCCTATATATGCAGGGCGTCCAAAATTTGCGGAACAATTCGGAACATGCAATATCCTAATGCAAAAAGTCATCTAAAAGTCCTTTACCGTTTTCGGATTCGAGACTTCGTTCTCGAAATATTAACAGTTGAATATTAGTGGTCGAACTTACGGGCCGCGCAATTTGAATCCGAAACAGCTGAGCGCGGAGGAGTGATCCCTTACACCAGGGCTTCCCAGCGTAGGGGCCCCTCACGTGCTTGCTTCCCCCTCCGATCTTTCTTTCGCGCAACGAGCCTTCTGTTGTCAAGGAGACCGCGCGACGCTACGAAGCCTACCATCATCGGCTAGCCGGACTAGTGTCTTCGCGGTTAGCGTCACGGGGGATCCTGACAACGCGGACGAGAGTGGGAGAACCCCGAGCTTACTAGTAAGCGACCTTGGAGAGCCCTGCTTACACGCACACGCAGGAGGTAGGCGTAAATGCAGACCCCCACACACAGTAGAGCCGACCGCGTTAACTCATTTTCACGGTTTGAACCAGCGCGCTCGAGTGCCGCGCGCTCAGCCAACTCAGCTTTAAACTGCGCGGCCGGGAAGCTCGACCGCTAATATTCCACTATTAATATCTTGAGAACGAAACCTCGTATCTCAAAATGGTAAAGGACTTTTCGATGTCTTTTTGCATCAGGATATTACATGTTCCGGGAAATCACTGAATTTTGGGACACTGTATGTATCTGTTTCGCCCTACCTCCTAATATCCTCGCATCTGCTACGCAAGCTTTACTGATGAATCCACAGCAGTCCCAGGGCGAAACGTATACTTGCTTTTTTTTCTCTTTTTCAGCCCTATCTTTGACGCCACACCTCCTACATTTTATTCGTCCGCGGTATCATTCGAATCGCCTTGACGCGACCTTTCTAGCAAGATATAGAGCAGGTAGAACTCATAATAGACTCTTAGGCCACTTTACAGATTTAGCACTGTCCTTTATATAACACATTCAAAAATTTCTATATTTTTATGTAAAACGGGGAAATAAAACTTACCACCAATGATGGATACATGATCTTTTCCACGTGACGATCTGTCGATGGTGATTTTAATTTCTGAAATCATATGACAAATGTTGCTAATAATTAACTAGAAATCTCTCTTCTTCTTCCGTGTTAATGCTCGTAAGCGTAGGGTAGACGAAACTCCATCCATTATATTAACGTAAGTACAATATGTTATTAACAGGATTGCAAAAAAAAAAGAATATAATAAATAAATGTATAATACTGGGTTTTAGGAAAATGGGTTCGGAACTCGTAAGGGACACTACCCAAGAGTAGGGCTCTCCGGGTACTCAAATATTCGAGCAGCTTGAAATACGGACCGAGCCGGGACTCCGTTTTCGAACCGAGCTGGGTACCCATAAAATCCGGGCGGCCCGTAAAATCCGGATAGCTCGAATTTGTTTCGGACGACTCGGTAAAAGGAGTTAGCTCGAATTGTTCCGGGTGGCTCGGAAAATCCGAGCGCCTCGAATATGGTCCGGCTGTGGAGGCGCTCGTCGAGAATTTTTCGAGTCATCCGAAACAATTCGAGCTAACCCCTTCTACCGAGGCGCCCTAAATAATCCGGCGTACCCGGTTTTTCCGAGCGGTCCGAAACGATTCAGACTACCCGGATCTTTCAAGCCGCTCGAAACAAATTCGAGCTACCCGGATTTTACCGGTACCCGACTCGGCTCGCTTTATTCGAGTACCCGAACAGCTCTATCCAAGAGTCGATTTTACTCTACTTGGAGTATTTCATTATACTCTACTTACTACTATCTACTGTTACATTTCTGCTGAATTACAAATTTTAAGAGGAGCAGCCCCGTCGAAATTGGAAATTGTCATTCTTCAAATGAATTCTCATCTCGATGAATTTCAAATATCTTATACATTAAATATGCATATTTTAAGAGGATGCCAGACTACACAGTAAAACAATTATTATTGACGTCACAAATAGTGTAAAAATGTTACAAAAATTGAAAGAAGCAACAATTTAATACGGCAACTGTTTTCGCATTTTCATTTAAGTATACATACCTACTGCTTATCTCATCATTTGTAAGTGAAGTGATATAAGTACAAACATATTATCATTTTACTTCTATAAACGACAGACGTGGAAAAAAATATTCTATGAAAAGAGACTATTTACACCAGAACCATTAAACACTTTCTTATACAACATTAAAGTAAAAGGATGCAGTTCTTAAAACATGTTTGAAAACAAATTCTACCGGTCTACGTCAATTGACATATACATTTTTTAAATCCGCAAATGTCTAAATAAATTATTAGCTCCAATCCACTCTAACCCGAATATTGCCTCTCTCGTTCTTATTCGACTTTATCCTAACGTTCATTTTGGATTACTGGGTGTATACCTGTGACCACGCTAAGAATTCCGCTTTTAGAGAAAATAAACTATTTCACTATAAGAGTAATCGTTTTAGTAAAAGTTAATGCCTTTCCCTTTAGTAAGGAGTTGCGCGTTACTATACAGGCTCAGACACGATTGCGAATTCGACAAAGAAGGAATTCGATCGATAGTCATTGTTCTCTCATATTTTTTTACTTGATAATTGAATAATTTCGTTCCACTCTCTAAAGTACGACTGCTAATTTTAGTTAAAATGTTTTCTCGCGAACAAAACAATTACCAGGGATATGGTCAATCATAAAATGATTCATCACTTACATTGAGGTGTCACTAATCAATTTTGCACGCGAAAATTGAAACATAAGTTATTAGCGACTGAACGGTTTAATTACATGGAAAGCAACAGTAATAGTCTTATCTATGGAATAAAACGGTAGAATTGCGCGTAATGTATAATAAACGAAAGAGTAACACCTTGATAAAGGTAAGAAATAATCAACTATGTTACGTTTTATCCTATTTTCGCTTGTATCAAACGTACATAGGACAACGAGTGATTAAATATTTTCAAGCTGTAATATACACGTAAAATGGAGAAGCAAATAATGATGTTTTTATAAAATTACCGCTGCAAACCTCTCCACTTCCTTCGTTTCCTTTTACCCCTGATCTTCTAACATTTGTGAAATTAATAGTAGCAATATATTCGGCTTTAATCTATGTTTCTTTTACAATATGTAAGCATATGTAGGTACTTCATTTGGGAGAAATTTAAAGTTTACCAAGACGGAGATAATCATTTATAGAATAATAAATGTACCAATATCTTCCACGTGTTCACTTTTCTCCTAGATTTTAGTGTTAAAAAAATATACTAATATGAAAAGAAAATTAATTCAGGACAAGTGTATGATCCGACTGTATCGTTTCAAACATTTAAAACGCTTCAATTGCTTCTAGACTGCTTACAATGAAGTTATCGCTTTACTTGTATCGCGGCGTTGCGTTGCTACGTTAAACTTCTAGATAGTTATTCGTCGCATAAAATAGCGCGACGAAATACGCGTTACCGGTATCTAGCATGTAACCTGCAGATACATAGCTGGGATTTTATCCGGAGGTTTTCAAATCTTAAGAGTATTCTATAAATCCGCATACAAACCTATAATTGGCTCTCATAAAGATTCCAATTATCTATCTGAAAGGGTAAAGATGCCGCATAAAATCCTAGTAAATCTAACCGTGTTTGAATTCTATTAAGTTCTTAAAGGTATGGCTAACGAATTCCAACTTATATATATACATAATCAAGAGTCTATTTTTCTCGCGAACCCTTTAACTCTCATTGCCATACAGGGTATCACAGCATTAAAGGCAAAAGAAAACTGTTTGTGTCGTCAAAACCAGGATCGAATTCCACTTCTGACGGAGTTAATCTTATGACTTATCTTAACTACTGTACTTTCTACTAAATTTTGTGAATATATTATGCCTCCTGTAAGTTACAAATCCTTTTTTCAACTTCTCCTATATTTAGAATTTTCAAGAGGAAAAAGAATTTTTGAACAAAAAGAGACGAAGTTGGCTAAACATAGCCACTTATATTAATACAATTAAAGTGTGAATAGTAGAAAGTCTGAAGAAACGATGACGAATACCACTTGAACTGTTCTATGATTTCACTTCAAACGGCAATAGTTTACTTGGGGTTCTGTTTTATCACCCGCGGAACTTACCGTATAGCCTTAAAGTGCCATCGGCCTTGCCAAGACTGTTCGTCGACACGCATTTGTAGCTGCCCACATCCTGTACGGTGAATCCTTTGATTAACAGCCACATCAGAACTTTATATCCGGACCGTTCTTCCCGCACTCTGTACTTGAGTCTGAGCAAACCAATGGCAATAAGTCTGGCTAACCGTTGAGAAACGAATCGGTGTTAAAAAATTAAGAGAACACATAATCTCACCCCTCGAGCAGCATTTCGTCCTCCGACCCAAGCCTGTTCTTTACCCAGTAATTAATTGTATTTGGAAATGCCTCGACGTAGCATTCCAACTGCACGTCCGTGCCCAAAGGTGCTCCCAATAGCTGATTAGGTGCTTTGACGACAGGTGCAACTGTGAAAGCGGTTTCAAATTAATTACTCGATTTATCGTGATACACACGGTCCACCAAGAGTTTGATTAATGTTCTTGCTTTCAGAATATAGACATCTGTAATTTGTTCTCTCCCTATTACATGCCGCTATGAATAGTGTTCTGAATGAAAATATTTGTGTGATTCGAAGGCAACAGTTTCCGCGAATACTGCAAATATTAGAATGTTAACGAATGTATACAGTTAACTACATCAACTCGCATGGGAATTTACCCAAATTTTTTTCGTGTCTTCGGCGCGCGCTAGTAGATTTGCTATATTTCGACAATAATTTGTCTTTCTTTATATAGTGTCTCCTTATAAAAAAAATATAAATAGCGAATTGCGAGGAATAAGTTTTGTTTGGTTTCAGAAATATTGACCACGTGGTAAGGTAATTTCATTTTAAGTTACAACAAATAAATTTTAAAAGAGCAACTGAAAAACTACAAATATCTCCACAGTGTTATTGTAATATTAAGGGCACAATTTTATTTTTTTTTTTAAACGACACATTTGCAAACGTGTGTGGTTTATTTGTCAAAGAAAGCTTAATGCAGCTTGTCATGTCCGTTGCTCTTAAATAAACGTGTTTAAAACATAGTTTAAATAATTCGATTTATGATTCATCGACCTCTTTAAATAAATTTACAGGTTTAAAAACTCTATGCAGTGTCAGTACTGATACGTTGTATAATCACGATGCTAATTTTACACGGTGTTCACAGCTGTTGTACTTATTTGAAAGTCGATATTTTCCATTGTGTCATTACACTTCACTGCGTCGTTAAAAGAACTACAAAACTGAAATACAGAGCATCTCCGTATTCAATTATTAGCGTGTGTGGAACAATACGAAATTATGACATCTATAACACATTATGAAAATGGAGCGTAATTAATTCTCAGCCAGTATGTATTGTTTTCGAATAATTAATACTGGCGCCATTTATGCAAATCACCGCGTATCCACACAAATTATTTCATAATCCTGGAGTATTCTACGTCAATACAAAAACACAATGTACAAAATATCGTGTTAAAATACGATTATACTGTACAGCACCTAATTTAAATAAATTAACATCCGTATATCTTGACTATTTGAAACATCTCTGTCGCGTCTAGTGATACGAAAAAATGTCTAAGGGAAAGTTGGCAAGTATGACAAGAACTTCTCCGTCAAGGTCACTTTTTTTTAAAGATTGCAATATGTTTTTGTTGAATGGCTTTGTAGTTGGCAATATGACCATCAGAATACTTGAATATACATAGACAAATTAGGTAGATATCTTTGTTTTTCACCACGAAAATTTGTTTTAAAAGGTGCTAAAAATGACATCCGTCGACTCCAATACATTTTCGTATGCCAAAAGTGGACGATTTTTTATCTCATTTAGATTTTACACATATTTTAGATGACCTTAATTTTGAATTATCATAGATCGTCGACACAACATAATTCCATTTAAAACATATCCTTGACCATCAAAATTTTTAGAAAAAACTCGATTTAAGCAAAAAAAAATCTTCCTATCATCATATTTGCCATCTTAAATTGTACATTTTTTAAATATGTGGAACACCCTGTGTAGCGGAGGGATCTGCAGCAAGAACAATTAAACTTATCCAAATTGTTCGTACGTACTATTAAAGCTTACAACCCAGGCAGAAACGCTCCCAATATTGCAATAAATATTTCAACAATATTTTTTTAAATTATTTTCCTAAGCAATATTTAAGATGAAAGCATCTGCGTCTCTGCGTACGGTAAGAGTAATGAGAAAACTTTTTCAGAAGATTGTTGTTAAAGCTACTCATCGCGTTGAAACTACTTTAATATTGAAGAGTCAAAGTAACAAGTATATTTCATTCGATAAACTAATTTATGGTGCCGTGAGCGAAACTTAATGCTACTGCCTCCAATAATAAATTTATAAACACTTGCAGTTTTCTCTACCTTTTGTTTTAATTCCCTTTAATCTCGGTCGATAAGCTAAAACATACCTACATTCCCTTACATTCGTGAAGCAAAAAAAAAAAAAAGGCAAAAAACAAAACAAAGCGGCTTTGCTTATTTTTACGCAAAGTCATAGGGCTTCCGACGAGATATCAGTTATTGATACTTCGCGGTTTAGCAGAGACGAAAAGAACTCGAAGATTTAAAATCTCTGTCTGGTTACGCCAATGCCGAGAGTGATTCGTCACTGCAGAGCGCGCCGTTACGTCAGTGACGGTAGCGTCGCATTTTGTCGCCGCCGATAGGAGCCTTTCTGCCGGATACAATCAGGGATTAGGAGGGAAACGAGCTTACAATTCACGGCGAGTGTCACTCGCTTGCTAACGGCCGGCGGCACGTCGTTGCTGGCGATGCAGAGATACGCCCCCATTTGTCGCCTCTCGACACGATGGAATTGCAGCAGGGAACCGTTGTAGGTCTCGTGCCTCTCGAAGGTGCTACCACCTGCGTACCAAGAAAACGTTTTCTGTCTACATATTTCCTTGAAAATTCACCCCCTCCACCTTGCCAATTCGAGTCGGCTCGGGCAACAGATCGTTTTTTACTTCGTAAACTCGGTCGTCGGTTCTTTCGTTTATGTTACATTCTCTACTTTGGGCGAAGCAGAGAGACGGTAATAGGTGCGCAACACGAGAGTAATTTAGCTACTCTCATAACAATTTTGCTACATATCCAGTGAGAACGAAGAATTCGGCCACCGCACTGTTTCATTTCTGTTTTTTTTTTTTTTTTTAATATATATATTTAACGTCGTATCCACTGCAGCAAGTTATCTCTTGCCTGTTTTATTACGTGGTTAACAGAGATTTTATAAATACAGTAGAATAATTGGATGAACGTTGAAACTGTTTCATGTAATCTCTGGGCAACTAATAATACCTTTGCAAATGCAAAAACAAGCATGCACATTAGCATTAAGACATTTTCCAGATATGTAGTCAACGGCGACGCGCGATCCACTGCCGCTCAGCGTAACACAATCGCTTAACGCGCGTGACTACTATACTCCCGGGGGGGTTGGTAGCGTGTGTTTTGAAGATTTCACCACCTTAAAAAAAAGGTTCCATTCTCGTCACGGTTAAAATTCTATTTCCAGTATCCAATTTTTTCCCGTCTTTCAGACGTATTTTGGACTTCATTAAACGTCTTAGAAATGTCTTGATTTATGAATCTTGACATCTTTAAGACGTTTTTTGGACTTTACTGGACGTCTGTGAGACGTCTTGAATGTTTAGGATGGACGTTTTTAAGACATATTCGAGATGTCTGTGTGCTAGCTGGGTCTCGTAGAAGTCACTGTTTCAATGAAGTGAGTTATTAATTTGAAAGGTTTTCATGTGGTATTAATGTAATGGATGTGTGATAATTGCTTTGCTATTTATAATGATTGATACATGTATACCCCCAGCCTCGTTACTCGTTATTCTATATCAGTTAATTGAATTTATGTTGAAAAAGTACTTAAAATGTTCTACTTAAATTTTTTTTACATGGAATTAATTTTCAATGAAAGATACATCTCAGTGATCACATAAATGATGTAAAAATCTTTTCTGTTATATGGTACGTATTTTAAAACTTACAAAGCGGTTGTGTGCAGGTACATATAATTGGATATTTAAGTAGGAATAGGGAAAATACTTATAAAGTGTTGTATAGTGAAGGAAAAATACAGAAAAGAATAGAAACTAAAATGCAGAATTAGCAAAAACAAATAAATAACTGTGTAATATTTTTAATGTATCTACCACGACACAACAAAAAGTAACGACAAACACAATCACTAAATACGATCAATTGTCGATTACAGTATACAAGTGTTGTGGTCCATTCGTTATTTCCCAATATATATCGATCGCTTGCTCTGTTCCTAGAGAATCGCTGGAGAATGCGAAGTCGCTTTCGCAACAAAGCGTGGAATCCGCGAATCACTGGCGCTACGGGTAACGCTCAATTGCTCGAGGCACTTGGACGTTTCGGCGGATTCCTAAACGGTTACAGACTGTCCGAGACAATTGCACGCCTCCTTTCTTTTTAATAAAAACCCGCGGACAAGAGCCACAGCGGTCAGTTTTTCACCATTTTTCTATACCATTCGTGGGCGAGTCTGTTCTCGCACCCCCGCGGCGAGTTCACCTGCGCAATTACGCGCTCGGCCCAATGGGCATCGCGAAGTGTTTCTCCGAACAACATCCTTGATTCTTTGCGAACAGCAACTGACCGATAATGCCTTCGCTCTGTTTTCGGATCATCGCGTAAACGGAAGCGTAAGCTAGACATCCGCAAGGGGGCCACACGATCGGATCAGACACGAGAAACTAACCACGTTGTCAAATAGAAATAAGACCGCCCTCAAGGGTACTTTTTGTGCATCCACTAGTTTTCGCGCAAATTACAATCCTTCTATTCTCATTCCCTATTCTTTTTCGAAGGCAGGTATAATCAATGTCTGCTTTCGCACTTCAGAAGAGGAAGAACCTCGTGAATTGCTCTAACCACTCAAGGCGATTCCCACAATCCTCTCCGGACGTAACACAAGTGTCAAGATAGTTGGAGAATGTTACTTGTGTGTACTGGGTACATTTTTTAATTATTTTCTACACGAAATAGAACTAAAAATTTAAAAAAAAATTAAAACCGACTTCAAAAAAATAAAAATGAAGTGAAAAGTAAAAAATAAGTTTTTTCCTTATTTAATCTATGAATCTCAAATTTTTTATGTCGGTGTCTCATCATTTGCATTGTGCAAATCTGGCGTCGACTTAATTATATAGGCAGTATTATATATATAATATAATAAATGCAAAAGTGTGTTTGGATGTGTGAATGTTTGTTACTCAATCACGTCGCAACTACGCAACGGATCTTACTGAAATTTTGTATACACGTAGTCTAGAACCTGGAATAATATATAGGGTACTTTTTATCCCGTTTTTTTTTTAACGAACTGGGCCAAATTTTGCATAATAACTGTCTGGAACCTTGCGGGAAATATGGACTACCACGAGATCTAAGCATCCCACCCCTTCCCCCTTATTTCACCCCCTTGACACTCTGTGACAATCAAAGTTTTATTCGGGCAACGCTGGGTGCTTTAAGCTAGTGAATAGTAAAGGTAACAACAAAGGAAAATGAAAAAAAAGACCACACTAACTCTGGCCATCTGCCCAGGGCATCTATGGCCATCTCTGCCGGACCCTTAGGGAAAGATAGGCCACCGAGGCTTTTTTAAAATTTAAATTTTTGATGATTTTGTCTTCACTTTTGTTTAACTTTTGTAGCTACTTATAAAGGCAGATTATTAAAGTATGTCGTGTCATAATTGTTTTTATTTAAATCATAAAACCTTTTGTGTGAGAGTTTTACAAAAGAAGTAGGACCAACTACCGGGGCATTACCCTAACTTTAAAACTACTGAACCGATTTTCATAATTTTTTCTCCATGACCTATTTCGATTGAAGATAAACCGAATGCAATAAGTTTCACGAAAATCGGTCCAGTAGTTACGGAGAAATTCGCGGACAAACATAATACACACTGACATACGTACCTCCATACAAACACATCGAACTGTGAACCTCTTTCATTTTCAAGTCGGTTAAAAATAAGATTATTGAAAGAAGACAACACAATCGACTTCCCGAGCATTAAATCGCAGCGGTAGTTAAGGGTGAAAGATCGACAACAGAAAGTCGCGAAATGGAAGGAGCATTATTTTTCGAGGCAAGAAGTTACAACTTCCCTGGACAAAACTCCCATTTAAACGAATCCAGGTAGAAGTTTTAACCAGGTCGAAACCATAGATTAATGCAATTGAATGAAGGAATTTCCCTCAAACTGAAATGGGAAAGCGGGCTTATGCTGCACGTAAGGCAAACAGATAAACAACGAAAGAAGTAAAGGTATGGCGGGAGAAAAAAGAAAGAGAGAAAAACGAAAACTCAACACACAATGTCGTAGCGAGAGAAGAGACGAGAAGATATATGCTTAATTCACTACTTAGGTAGCTAACGAGTTTCTTAAGTGACCGAACGCTAACGAGTTTGTAAAGCTCGTAAGAAAAGCACCATCGTCGGGCGAGAGAGCGACGCGTGTTGCACGCGAGCGGTGGTTTCTTCCATTTAAAAAAAAAAAAAAAAAAAACAGCACCGATGCGATCAATGGGTAAAACATTTCATGCAATTTGCACTTGAAGAACTCTTATGTCATTTATGAACAATTTCCGCGAATTACATGGGAATCAATATTTGTTGGGGAAGGTATTACATACAACATATTTTATATATAAATATTAATGTACCATGCATCCTATATTCTTATACAATCTTATACCTTTTCTATACCTTTTTATACCGTATCGATTAACAAGTATTGCATTAATATATCTCATTTCATCAAAATAGATGTACGAAAAATTAACGAGCTCATCTTGTTACTCAAATTATTATTCTCAGACACTGAAACACCAATACGTTATTTACACGTGTACGTTCTTTTACGAAAGAAACTTGAAAATATTAATTTAATTTCTCCAGGTAAGTATCGTTAAGGAACAATTTATCTTCGTAACGACTGTACACTTTTGTTCGCTGCATTAACTCGTTAAGTATGAATACGTCCATTCGTGTATTCTAGCAAAGCTTTAACAACAATCTCGGCGACAATAATCGTTAACTACCGCGAACAAAGAATAATATCCACAGTCAAAAAGACAAATACGCCGAGCCTTGAGCGTTTCAGCCGCATCTGAGTGGGGTGGGCAGTAGTGCAACTACGTTGGCCAAAGTTTTGCTAACTCGAGTCTCTGCAGCAGAAACTACCACGTGCCTCTTCCTGGATGTATGTACAAATGATGCTGCACGTATACGCGCTCCTTATACATACTCCTTCCAGCCTGTACAAGCGTAAGCTCTGCTTCCCCGTGGTTCGTCCTACGTATGTACATATATACCTCTACAGCGTATGTACACGGCTTTAAGTTCTGTCAGGGATGTGTGTGTCGTTGAAGATACCACGAAGAGGATTCTCATCCTCTGTTTCTTTCCACGCGCACACGCTGTTCCTGTCTTCGAGTTCAAAAGGTGAAACTTGTTTCAACGACCTGCCTCGTTATACCCACTCCACCGTGTTCTTACGCCCAATCTGTACGCCCCCGCCCGAAAATTTCACGGCTCCTTGACTTTACACATTCCCGGGGTCGTGAAGTCGCGCTACTCATTATCGACGATCAAGGCAAAAGAATTACCATTAACAAATGTGAAACGATCGTTCAACATTAACATCGATTTCATGTATCTTGTTTCGCCATCGTTCATTAACGTTGCGCGTTAATGGTATTTAATTCTAACTATCCAGTTAATGTTCGTAGCAGAGGGACCGAAACTTGGCGTCTTTGTTCCGTTTGATTTGCTTAATTTATCGTACTCTATTCCAGTTTTCACGATACTCTTCTTTTTTTTTCACGAAATGGAACGTACTTAGACTGAATAATAGGTGTATATTATTAGAAAGAGTATTAGGAAATCTCTTTCACATATTTTATGTGTATATTTGTATGTTATGAAATTGAAATTCCAATGTGTGTGTAACACACAAATCAAAATATCGAGTTATAATATTGTAAAAAAATTTATGTTATTTTATTCACAGAATTCTAATCGAATGAATGTAGATTGATTAATAAGTAAATTTTGCAAGTTAAAAGTGTAAAGGATGTAAACTAGAAACTAAGCTAAGAAGCTGTAGGTTGTAGGTGCTTGAAAATGTTCAGAAATTTTAGATAGCAATAAATTAGAAATGAATAGATAGCAACTAAAATCGAATGCACCATACCTTTGTAAGCACTTCATAAATCAATTATACATATGTAACGCGAAAATTTCTTTCAAAGTTAATTAACAAAATAAGGTCTGCAGATAGGACGAAAAGTCTCAGGAATATGAGGAAAGTGTGACAAGACTATGCAAATGAAAGTTTCATTTGTTATATAAAAAAATTTGGCGGTATACTTCTATATCGTCTAAGGTAATTTCATACCAACGCTTCTTTCATTCGTTGTGCAGCGCGTGCAATTCTTTTTTCAGATGTACTAATGGCATAAGTGGGCTTTAGAACTTTAATTATACAGCAACCATACAAATTTCGTAGCTTCCGTCCTTCTGTTTCATGTAAAAAGAACACTCTTTAATTATTTAATTCGCAGGTAGGCGAGAAAGGAAACGGAACGTAATTTAGTATCGTATCTGAAATAAGCACATCGTTTACTATTTGTTCAACCGAGAAATGTGTATATAGGATGTAACATTTTTACCGTAACAAAAGTTTTAACCCAGTTTTAACGACGATCCTTAAATTTTGTTAGATACGTTTTTTAATGCCTTTCATTGCGGAGTTTCGTGACACTATTATAATTCACGTAGCTTTGAGTAAAAAATATACATTATACAGCATGTTCACAAATTCATAATATAAATTTTGCACGTGCACAGTATTCATAAAAATAAACTGATATGCGCTAGTAGACATTGGCCCGAATACCATTCATCTTCTAGTCATAAAATATAAATGGTTCCATTCAACATTGGAGATACCTATTGGATAATTTCAATCCGTTCATATCGCCTATCTGTATATACAATTCGGAACGTCTCCGTACTTATTGATACTAATACTAATTAAAAATCAATTGTTTAAATTCATGTAAAATATAAAGTTGCATCGATTATTCCATAGTCTTTAATTGTTCCTAAAGATAATAATCGAATGGATTTTAATTCGACGTGCAAGAGTATAAACGATTTGATTCATCGCGTCCAATCTAGTCTTTATCACAACTAATATAACTATCCTCTTTCAAGATTCAGAAAGTAAAATAAATTGATGCGGACAAGGATTACAAATTACAAATAGAGAAAACATAATAAATAGTATATTACGTGACAAAGGAGAGAAGAAAGCGATTCCCTCCCTTAGAAGAAATCGCGTCTCTCCCTTGTCACGTACAATATTTTTTTCAACACCTGCGCGAAAGGTGTGTTTTTGAAAGCCTGCTGAGCGATTCGCAAAGAAATATGCATGTTCGATTGCTCGTTTATTCTGTCGAAATTAATAAATACGTGTATTTATTTATACGTGTTTCCAATTTATGGTTATCTCGCCACTCCATAATTTTTTGGTGTATCATCTGGTATTTTACTTTCGATTTTGATGGCAGCAAATTTTCTTCGATGGCTTTTGCAGCTTCTGCTATATCGGGGGGCGTGTGGTATCCCGTGTTGCTGTCACTGTCATTATTATTCATTTTACCTTTTAATTCTATCTTTTAATGAAAAATGGTGCTGTGACAGTTGTAATATCATGATAAAACACGCATGATAGATAACGATTAGTCGAACAACTGCATCTTCATACCATAGGGTAACGTCAAACTCCAGGGAGGAAAGTAAAAAATTATGCGAATAAGGTAGATGTCCCCATTACGGACCGCGTCCCCATTAGTGACCAAATTATTCATTTATATTGTTTATTGCAACACAGAAAGCAAAATATCAACCAGAATTCATTTATAGTTCCATACGTTATTTATGTAGCCGTACATTCATCTTTAAGTAAACTCACATGTAAATTAGGACTTTGTCATTGACACGAAAGTTGACAGATTCTAATAACGCGAGGTTATACTACAGATATCATTAAACTCGCAAATTTTACAATAAAAATACATGGATCCATGCAGCAACTTACTCAAATTAACTAGAAATATATACAGAATTATAAAATAAAAAGAAAATATTCATTTCCTTTCATTATTGTAGCAGAAAAGCGATAGATGGTACAAGTAAGTTGGTCAATAAAGGGGGCATCAGGTCCAATATAATTTTCACCATAATTTTTGTGTAAATAGTGAAATATCACTCTAAAACTAATTTGGTTAAGAAACTAGAGACTTCAAAAAATACAATGATCCATACTTTACTCAAACATTGTCGTATATTAGTGAAAAAATTACTATTTCGAACCAATAACACTCTTAAACGGTCGCTAATGGGGACATTTACCTTACGCATGAGCGTAAAGCCTTTTTCCCTTGGGAAAAAAGTAGAGAACGCGAATACGTCTGAAATTGGTCATTTTGCTCCCGCTCAGCAGGGGTAAAAAAGCACACATATTCATGCAGGTGTTGAACAAAAAAAATCACTTATAACTAACAAATTGTGAGTTCCTACGGTGAGTTCCAACTCTTCGAACGGCCAAGGATCTACTACTATTCGGTTCATCCCGAATACCTATCCCGTTCCCGGCACATTCACCCGACTTATCGGAGCCCGCGGAACAACCCGACCGAGGACGATCCACGGAGTACGGCGAGATCCTCAGGGTGAATCTCGCAGCCCCGTACCTCGCAACAAAATTGGTGGCAGCGGTGGCAAAGCAGTATTTTCTTTACGTACGATTAGATAAAAGTAAAAATAGGTTTACTGCTATTGTTGAAGATGCCATAGGGTATTGCTCTAATATAGCAAGATTTTTGTAGTATTTTGGTTCTGTTCAACGTCAATCTTGTATTGATTTACGTGTAAGTTGCTTAAATAATTATTTCACAGAATGATTCTTGCATGAATTCTTGCATTTACGAGTGTGCATTATTACTTGCCCATCACTTATTGGAGAAAAATCATTGGTTTCTGATTCCTTAGAACATACACGATCATACCCAGAAAGAATTTTCCTTCTCATGGCCTCCGAAATTGACCATTTTCTGTCATCGTTCCTTATACTACCTGGATAAAAGCGTTTTCGCGCTTTTTTATTTATTATTTGAAATATCTGTGCAAATATGCCGTTTACCCGTCTGTATCGAGTACACAAAATTCAGGAATACTTCTACGAACAGGGAATCTGACTCGTCTTGATCCAAAACACTAGTATATTTGTATTTTAGAACCGCCAGCAGTTAAATGTAACAAAAGCATTGTAGAATCCTGGCTTAACGTCGATCAGAGTTATCGACATTATTGTACATAAGTTTATCGGGTATCCCCACTGTACCTAACGTTTTGTTCTTCCTATTAGCCTTACCTTATCTTTCACTCATATACCTTATACAAAATCAAGTTATTACAACGAAAATAAATCAACAATTATCCCAAATATCATTCGATAAATTTTCGAAAAGTGCTCTTAATAAAAAATTATTTGAGTTACGCGGAAAAAACAATTTACAATTTTATTACAAATCAGAAATAATTATAATACGCATGGATTACTAAAATAAGAAACTTAATTCGGATAATTATCTTAGATAAATATTTATTCGAAATCACTGGTAGAGAATATTAAATATGGTCACTTTCTAGGCCACCCAGAAAAAAATTGTCTAATGTAAAAAGAATTTAGGTCGCTCTATTAACAACGAAAATAATCAAGATGGACGACCTGTGAGTTTCAGCATGTATATAGTCATACTATTATACTAACTTCTCCTTTTTGTGCGAAGAGGACTTCAACGTAACTAGGATATTAGAGCTGCCTAATTACCCTATTAATATCGGAGTAATGTAGGGTCACGTGGCGGTGAATAGCGAATATTATTCGGTACTTACGACATCGAACCGCCTAGTAGTTGAACTTTGAACTACACGGATATTACCATGCAGTAATTAATATCGTATCATACAAATATACGAATCACATGCGTACGTTTACACGTTTTATTAAATCTCTGAGTGTCCTACACTGCTTGCAAAGCTACTATGATTTTTCACAGTCTTCCTTGCCTGAAATTTTATTCGTGCTTGTTTAAAAATGTTATAAAAAACATTGGGTTTCATGAAAGATTTGTGTGCCTAGCTGCTTCTCTTCAATCCTTTTACATTTAGTAAATAGAATGTAAAAGTGACAAATGTGGCTTGACTCGAAGCTGACAATTTTAATATTAGAAAATATTTGGCAAATGTAAAACCACGATTTGGTGATTAAAACGTGATATTAATTAAACAAAATTAAAACATTAAATTTAAAGTTTATATTCACTATTAAAATTCATACGTATAGACAACGGCAGTGAAAAGCTGTGGTAATTATACAGATGGAGAGGCCAGCTTACCGATTTCAATGACTGTTGAATATGTTGTCAGGATCGTGATTCTGAGCCATTTTTTCTTATAGTACACACAACTCCCGCCCGACTTTAGGTTTCGAGATATTCGCAAAAAACTCTGATCGGTAGTTGATTAGGGCTAGATTTGTTTAGCGAGGGGCCACCAACGTTTGAGAGAAAAGACAATGAAGTGAAACTGATTCAGAAATGTATGGTCTTTGGCATTTGAATCAGCATGCCTACCTATTTACCGCTGTCGAAGGAGTACATTGCTTGTCGGGATGTTATTCTGCCGGGAGAGTATGTTTCTGAAACATACTTTTTTTATCTTAAATCTCTTAAAAGTTGCCCTTCCCCCTCCCCCCCTCGCGGGAGGGCCGCTAAACAAATCTGTGCCCCAGCAACTACCGATCAGAGATAAAATAGGAAACACAATACAGGTAAACTATAACTTTTTAATAAACGACGACCCGCAAGTGAAAATCCACGAGGAAGCAGCTTTTCTACAAGTTCACCGGTTTGGTCCAAACCTACGCGGCACGTAGCTCATATCTAACTAAAAATGTCAAAAGTTTCTTTATGAATATCTGGAAAACTAAAGCCGAGCGGAGGTTACGTGTACAGGAAAACATTGCTCAGCATTATGATCCTGGCAGCATATTCAACAATCATTGAAATCAATGAGGCGCACCCTCATTTGTATAATTACCGCAAGGTCTACTAAAATCAAATTTTAAATGCGAAGACCATGCAGATGTTCTAACGGTGTATATTCGAGGCACGCAGAAAATGCTACGAAATTGTACATTCAAAAGCGGGGTAAAGCTATGCACAGCGAGAACTGGCGTGAAAGTTGAGTGGAATTGAAATTAAATGCACACAAAAGGTATAAAGTGTAAAAGTATTATACCCTTTGTTGAGCAGAACATGATTCTGGTAAGTTTGAAAAGCGTACCGACGACGTGTAAATTAGTAAAAACAATCGATACGCGATATGAAAGAAGAATAGGAGAAAATATATTGGGCTGCAGCAGCAACGCCAGCGTACAGTTTTGTTATTAAAAGCATAAACTAGTGCAAACGTACGGTTGGAAGTGTAACGCAATATAGAAAGTGTACGCAGCTAGGAACAAAGTGGAGGCACATAAGCTACACGTTTCACGTTTCTCTATCGATGTTAGCGACATAAAGCGTCAAAGCAACGATTACTGACCATAAGTATATTGTAATAAAGCTCCGGCCTTGGGGCACGAACAAAGGGAAAGGAGGAGGAAAGCAGAGGGGCAACAGAAACGTGAACAAAGGGAGTAATGGGTAGCAAACGAAATTAAACCTCCGTCGTCTCTTTGCCTTTTTTACGAAGCGGCAAATGAAAGAGGTCTGTCCGCGGAGATATCCACAAGTTTTATAGCGTCATTATGTACCGGCAGAAGAGGCCCTTATAAGAATGGGTTCTCCGTCTTCCCTTCGCCAGGACACTCTCGGGGTCGGTCTTCCAATCGCACAGCAGCTGAGAGTTGCGTTGTCGCCTTCGGAAACTGCCAAGTCGGCGCTGGTATCACCCCCGTAAACGATATCCGGCGGCACTGTCGGACAAAAATGTGAAAAGGATGACACTGGCATCGATCTGACGACTAAAATAATCATGTATTGATACGTATTACGTTTCCACGTGATTCATGGAATGCGTTTAGAAAACGTGCAACAGGTATTCTTTTCAACACGAAACTTATGCGAACTGCGCAAAACTAGGATGAATTGACCAGTGAATGAACAGCTAAGCGTTTCTTTCAGTTTCAAATAACGATAAAAATTAAATAATGTCCTAATTTATTAATGAAATAAGAATTTGTAACAGAATAGGCTTTAAAAATGACTAAAAAAATTGTTTGTGATTGTTTACTTGACCGGCGTCTGAAATAAATCATAATAATGTAATGAATGCCCAATATACTAGTGAATGAACAAAATACCCAATAAATGAATACCTTCTACCCAGTGAATGAACACAAAGAATAATAATTCATTTTCCGACCAGAAAACGCTACAAAAGAAGAAAGGAAGTTTAGGTGAGGGACCTAACGTAAGAATATAAAAATATAATCTATATAATATAATAATAGGAACCTGACAAATTTATTTATGTCAGAAGACAGTTTACACGATATAATGGTTAACTGTCATCGTACGTGTTTTGTTACTAGGTTTCTCGCCGTGAATGGCAGCACTCGAAACCACAAAACGAAAAAATTAATAAGCGACCGAGACGTTCGTAGATTCAAAAAATATTAGTATCGCCGTTATCTCAATAAATTTTTCTTCATTCTAAATATAAAATCATTGTTTTCAATGAAATAGTATTCTTGTTATACACGAAAAAAGTCAATTTGTTCATTCACTGGTCGATTCACCCTACTTAGTAATTATCGTTACAAACATTTTTACCCCAAAGCTAATTACGGAACATCCTTTCGACTGAAATTACGAACTCAAGAGAAGCAAATTTACAAATTTACGAAATTGTAGTGTGTCACAAGAGATAGTAGACTTTTCAACTCTAAATCAGTCGTAGCTTAAGCAACATTAAGAAACCTGAAATCAATTATCAATGTATACCTAAATACTTAATTCTATGAAATTTGAAGCATAAGCGTAATAATAAATATTATTTTATTTTGAAATTTTGCACAAATATTGTACAATGTATCTGTAGTATTGATAAAAATGCGGCAATACCTTCATTCCGTATTTGTTAAGGTAAATATACATGTAGGTTTCGTATAACAATTTGAGCGATATTAAAATATTCTAACAATAAATGATCCCACATACTGCTTGCTTCTGTTATTGTATACTAATGCCTTCATCAAAATTTTTGTATGATTCGCACTCTTATTCTTTTCCTTCAATTCTCTTCAGATAAGCTTATTAATGGATCACCTTGCACATACGGGTATTCCCGTGTAGTTGTACGTGGAATTCAGAAATTAATTAATGTACGGTAAAATAATCTATATTTTATTATGTGTGTTATCTGCCAGCAATGGGTAACGTAATACCTGTTACCTTCGCCAAGAAAATTATTTCTAAGTACTACAAGTTGAAATAATTTGGAATAAATTGTCATTCATTCATGCTGCGTTTACGTGTTTTATTAGCTTCAACGAGTTCCACCAAAATTTTAACGGGGAGGACACGTTCAGGCAACAATAAACTACAAGTATTTTTTCAGATAAAATTATGAAACGGCGCACCTTTATGTCACTTTCAACGCCCAATTAAATGGCGTGAAAATTAGTTTTCATAATATTTTCACGAAACCTAATTAAGTAGATCTTATACTCCATAGCAATCGTTTGATATCTCGCAAATGATATCTGAAACAATATATGTAACCTAATTGCTTCAATTTTTATTCGGGTTTTTAAATATCTTTTTAAGGACACTCGCCGGTCAAATCGTGCGAAAACATAGGTAACTTTTATGATTTTATCTAGAAAAAAGTATACAATGTATGGGTCTAAAACTTTTTGCACTTTATTCTGCTACAAACGTAGAGTATAAAACAATTTTTTACTTCCATTTCCAAAGAAGGTCATAAAGAATCCTATTCAAAATCGACTGAATTTTTTCAGATTTTGCACATTAATAGCTCCATAGTGCAACATCGAATCCAAGTGGTAATTTTTATGCGCGGCTCCACGAGCGAGAGGTGGCCAAAGTGCGAGTTTTACGAAATACATTTGCGGTGATAACTTTTTACAAAGAATAGATCTCAAAACGTAACTTGCACTAAAAAATCACAAAAAATAAGCTTTCTAAGAATCTATACTTTTATACACATTAATGGTTTTTTAATATAAATCCGAAGTATTTTTCAGGTTATCGAAGGTCGAGAAAATTTATAAAAGCTGCATTCCCCCAAAATATCACCTGATTTGTACAAAAAAAACTCTGCACATGTAACATTTCGAGTTAGGCCTAAAAAATGAGTGACAGTTTGGGTACGTGATGCAGTAGGGGCTAGTTGACTAATTTTTTACATTTCTAATTTTTATAAATAGACCATTGGTATTTTGTTGACATACTGCATACCAAAAGTTTCCAAATTTCATTAGGTATACAACATAATTTTGAAAATCGTTTTAGTGAGTCTAGGTTCTAGTTTTTATTGTATTTAGAGTTGTGAGACGAATAAGTCAACAAACCCCAGTTACGGGGTTAGTTGACAAATATGATGGGGTCAGTTGACTTGACACTTACTTCTCAGTTTTAACCCTTTGTCTGCCAAAGGTGTATATATACGCTGTCACGGTACATCAATATAATGTGAAAAACGTATATATACGCTGCCAATTGCATCAATATAGTATACGAAACGCATACATATGTATACTACGCCCAATAAATTTTTTTTTATTTTTTTTCACTTCTTCACAGTGTTATTTTTTTTTATTAATTATCATGATCTAAGATACTGTAATTATTTTGTACTAGTTTGTTATGGTCTATTTGGAAGGCCTGAGAGTTTGAAGGGAGGATAGGGTGTAAAACTGGTAGGGGTGAGTTTGGAAGGATTTGTGGTGGGGGAAGTGGACTTGAGCGGCTAAACTCTTTGCCTCGACTGCATTTTGAGGATAAAATAATGCAATTATTAGTAGTATTCCTATGCTTAGTCAAGTAACCCCGTCTGACATTGTTAACATGTTAAGGGTTGTACGAACAAAACCTCCACACACCGGATAAAATAAAATACCGTAAATTATAGTCAAGGTATCACGTTTCCACAAAATATTCATGAAATAACATCAAGCAATACTTAGTGGACAAAAATTCATAAATAGTCGAAACGAAAATATTTACTTCCAGCCGACCTTTTTAGATTTTTCATTCTCACTGACAGAACACGCAAGTTTTTGTCACGGCGACACATTAAATGGTAAGCTTGTCATTCATATGCTCTAATATTGCGAATCGCAGCATAATTTATTCCATAATACAATAATTAAAGGGAATTAGTCAACTAACCTCGTTAGTCAACTAGCCCCGGTCTCCCCTACCTATTAGTTCTAGCAAAGGGTCGTATAGAGCGACAATCGTCGATTTTAATGAAGTTTATGTAAAAACGTAGTTCTCACAAAAATATTTGTACGTATTTTTTGTATCGGTCGACATTCGCGTTGGAGAGGTGGAAACAGCTGTTGAGGGTGAGAATCATATTTGGTCGAATATCTTGAAAACTATTAGAGCTAGAAGAACGGTATACACAGCAAAATTGTGTGTATTTTAATCAAAAATCCAGCTGTGCAAACAGATTTCAGAAATCTTAATTTGCCTGAAAAAGACATTAAAAAAATAACACTTTTTTGTTAATTTTTCTGGTCAAATATGTTAATCCATTTCCCTGTACACTTGCATGTGAAAAGCATATACGCAAGTACAAACTACGGATTACATGGAATTTCTATTTTCGTATTATAAAAAAAAAGTCATTATAGTTGAACTCGTCTTGTATTTTCTGCAAGACGGAATCCTTGAGCGCGTATAATTAAACAGGCAGTAAACTTCGATGATATTTTAGGTAATTATATTACGGTAAATCTCGCTAGTTGGCCTTCGAATGAGCGAAATTGACATTGCAAGTGGTATAGCAGGCTTATGACGCGACCGGTCCGCGCTTGACTTCTACTGACTCTGTGCTGGTGCTAGAAATTATCGTACATGACTTTGATTGGTTGTTTCTGATAGGGGCGGAGATAGCTCTATAAAAATCAACCAATCAAAGTCGTATACGATAATTTCTGGCACCAGCACAGAGTCAGTGCAAGGATACCGAATTCGCTATAAGATTATATTGAATTAGAATTGTTCGAAATGTTGGAGAAGTTGAACGCAAGGAGTTCGACGTTCGCAAAAATGATTAATCTCGATTATATCTCGATTATTATTAAGGCCTATTCGAATAAACGCTCGGAGACGTGTTGACTTATTTTCGACATAGATTCGTTGTGTGAAGGCGTGTCAAACTCGGTGTCTACCCCACTGTGTCCTTCCTTCGTTAGCCAAAAAGTCTTGTCGTTCTTTTCAATGTGGCGTTTCGGTTGTAATACATGAGTGCAGTTTCCTTCAGCTTCATGTACCTACGCATCTAAAAGTTGAAAGTCAACTTGGGAGATCAGTGAGATATACATATACTGAATGTATGAAAATCCAGTTAAATACATCAAAAGTGTTGGCATTACATACAAGAATTGTCTTTCAGTTTCCTCAACGAATACAAGAGAACTCTTTAAACAACCCAATAGATTACAGTCAATAGGAAAGGAGCTTTCATGGATAGCCATTGAGTGTCCGACAATTGGCAATTGTGTCTCAGGATGATTTACTTCCTAGTAGCCGAGTCACTAGGTACTTTTATGTTTTCACCAGAAGGATGTTGGCGTTTGTCCTTCATTTCTTTATCGCTTCTGTTATTATTATCGCGCGATTTATGTTATTACATATCAGGAAGTTTCCAACCGTTTCTCTTCCTTTCGCTTTTTCAATATCTTCATTTTATTAATTTCATAAGTGCAATTATGGACAGTTTTGATAGTGAAGTGTTTACTGCATTACGTAGTATGATATAGATCTACAATTACAATTTACAATTGTAAATAAAACAAATAGAATGGTTTGTTGTTAATTAAAATTTGCGGATGAGAACTGTTTCCCTAAGCGAGATACTAGGTTGCTGCAAATGAAATTACCGTTTTCTACAATTTAAACTTCCCGGCTTTGTGGCTTACTTTTTTCCGCGCAGATGGCCTTGAATTTGTACAATTTGAAAAGTACGTGTCTCACGCGTGATTAAGCATGTATAATTTTTGCTATATTGTGCAGAATAAAAATCGTTTTAATTGATCCTAGAAAGATGAAAATTTGAATAATCTATTTGAGTTTAAACCTGGACACAGTGTGGATGAGGAATCGCGGAACATAAATACTACTTTTGGTAATGGTACTGGAAGTGATCACACCACTGGACGTTGCAAAAAATTCATCTTGGCGATGCAGACCTCGAAAATGTGCTTTGCGATCATAAACGGTCGAAGACACTATTTTGACGGATCTGGTTGAAGCGAATTCACGTCTAACTGTTCGGGAAATCACAGTGAGAATGAATATTCATTATTCGACTGTTTCCCTACATCTAAAGGCCACGGGAAAAGTAAAAAACCTGGGCAAATGGATTCCACATGAACTCATCGAAAGCACCTATCTCCTGTACAATGTACAAACATTCATATTGAGCAGATATTTATCCGTTTGAAATTTTTAATTCAATGTTCTTCGTTCGCTTTGTGCTACACCATTTTTCTTTTATCAGACTCGTGCATGTTAAGGCTTTCCTATACGAGGAGCATACCAGTTTACCGTGTTCATTCCTTACAAACAAATTCTTTTACGAAAGGCAATCTCTTTTTTTGATTCGCTTCGTTCGCCTATGGCCTTTCACAGACAACTTTCCCGCTGTAGCCACCTTCCTTCACCACGGAAAAGTGCTCCGCGGCGCGCTTTCCCGTCTTTTCGAATAATTCTGTTGTTACTTCAGGACCACTTAATTCAAGATGTGGTTTATTTTTGTAATACTTTCGTGTTTATTACACAGAGAAAATATTCTTGTACATACGTTCCCTTTGTGGAATTATTTTAATAGGATTCTAACGATTATACCTTATTATGTTAGTAACAATATTCTTACTACAATTATTTTAAACGAAACTAATTTTCTGAGACTTGATCTGTATCCTCTGATTTTAAACAATAATACAGGATAGCCTGACTGACGCCTTATAATTAGCACAAGAGAAATAAAATACTTCACATGTTACTTTTTATCATAAAGAGAATTAAAGGAATGAAATGAAGAAGTTATATACATATTTCTGTCCACTAAAAGAAGTACCTTAACTTTTTCTAAGATAAGTAATTACAGACCAATAACATATGAACTATCAGTGTAGTTCTTGTCTCAGTAATATCGTTGCTGGTCAATTTTCACGCTGCAGAACTCCTATCATAGAACTAATTCATTTTGCGCAAAAGTAAATTTGATGTAACGTCACTAACTGTGCGTGAAGCATTCTGATTTTCACTGACAGCGAGTGTAGAATTGTAGTAAATATAGTCAACAAATATTACATAATTTGATTTGGAAATTAGTTGTGTTATTATCCCATACAAAGCATATGTGTAAAACTTCGTTTTTACATGGCCGCCTATGGTTTAAAGTTTAGGGATTTTCGTCAATTTCATGATAATACCATAATCATAGTAATATTGCAATTACTTAATGCATACCCACCATTTTAAGTATTCTCCTTTACAAATCAAAGCGATTTGTTGTCATAAATTACGAGTACTTTGTGTGAAACACAGGTAATACTGTTTAAAAGTCTTAAAATATATCAAAATTTATTTAAGAGAAAAACTCCAACTTTAGTGCTTTCATGCTAGTCATCGTCGTACATACTGTATATGTATGTACAGTATTATTTGTATTATCAAAACGTATATGGACTACAAGGGAATTATTAAAATCATAATATTGGTCGTATGTTGTAGGCTGTTCGGTTTTTTCTTATAACCACATTGTGTTCGTTGAAATCCATATTGATAAGAGGGTATTTAATATTGAGCTTGGATTTGCAGGATTTAATATCTGCCGCTGTGATGATTATATTACGTTTCCTCTGCCTTTTATAGCTATGAGGTTTTTCTTAATAATGCTCCGAAATAAAAATGTAGCGCAGGATGGATGGAGCAGATTTTCCCCGAGTGTGGAGTTTGGGGGGGGGGGTGGAGAGAGTACAAATTAAAAGATCAAAGTTCAGCAGTCTAAAAACCGTAGTGCGCAAACAAAAAATAAAAAATGGTAAAATCCCTTGCAAATTCCCGAATGTGAAATTTCTCACACAGCATAATCTCACGCGTTGAATACTCTACATATTCCATAAAACTGACGCCGGCTCCGATGTAGTGTGTATTATTGAATAAATATTCGCGAATATTCATTTGACTTTTCGTTCTGTGACCCTTAGAGCAGATCATACGTCTCGGACACGCAGTGGTGCAACATGAAATTCATTGCTCTTTAGTTCTCAAAAGCTTGGATGACATCCACAGGCATATGTATACGTGTGTGTATTTATCTTTACCTTATTTGCGGGTGCATACTCTCTGTGGAATGCTAATTGCGATCAAAATTAGTCTATAAAAATTTATTCTCTGCAGTCCACTTTCTAATACGTCTACATACCTACATATAAAGTTACTTTAGAAAAACGCGATAGAAATAAATGTATAGTTACTTAGAAGTGATAGAAGTAAACGACTAGCTAGTATATTGGCTGTGAGTCGAATTGCTAGAGTTCATGAACGAATATTAACACGTTCGATATCTTGTTCATTAAAAATGATATCATAAGGATAACTTGATCCATGGACGTACCGTGACCGCTAGGTAATTATCACCCTACATTAATTGATTTTATTCAATTTATTGAAGTTACAGATTTAACGAAATGTGCATGTATTACAATTAAACGCAACGATTACTTAATTATGTGTGGGTATATTAACCGAGTTTCGTTCAATGGCATATTACATTTTTAGCTCTGTATAATATAGTATTTTATTGAATTCGTTGCTTATGCGTGTACGGTAAACTACACAAATATCTCGGAAACTTTATATTAAAACTGATTAGTTTTATTAGACACAAAAAGAAATGTCCATCAAAGGTGTGAAAGAACCGAGTCACGTGCTGGTTATCTATGCTATATTATCGATTAGCTTTCCTAATTGGAAGATCAATCGTAAGAAACTTGCCAAATTACGTTATGATAAATATATAAATAACATAAAATTATCTATGACGTAATAGTAGGTTGGTGCATAACTTCTGTCCTATATTGAATATGAGAAGGAAATAGAATTTTTAAGTACACAGTTCAGACTTCAAGTATATTTTTGCCTAATAATTTTCCATATAATTCGCGAGTGACATTAACGACAGGCGCATTTTGGAAGAATAAGCCTTTCTTACGCCACGAAAAAGAAGTTTGTTTTTGCACCCGAAAGTCAGGATATCCGCAGCAACCTAATTTTAAATAGTATTGAAAATTTGATAATTCGCAACGTAAAACACAACTGCTTCAAAATTTAATCGATTGTGATAGTAATAAAGTCAACAATAATTTCTCTGTTGGCAGAATAATTGGGTTCATTATTTTGCTCTTTTTATTTTCCCTGCAGAGTGTAGGTCTACGAATCACATTTACTGTTCCAATGACAATTGGTTATTGTTGACCACTGATGTTAGTGAGAGCCTTATTAAAAATTGCAGCCTCCTAAAATAAATAAAAGCTTTGGCATTTCATTTATATTTTATAAATCATGCAGTTTTATTTTGTCATGTGCATCCTGGATAATATTTTACCAAATCGCTGTCGTGCTAAAAATCTCGTTCAATTCTGCTTATTTATAAATCCGACGCGGCTGGCGCGGAAAATTACAACCCTACCAGTATCGATATCATTATACCGGAAACATTTAAAGGAATTTGTTCTGGAAAAACTTAATCAGTTGATCAATAATAAACGAGGGAGTGCTCAACATCATAGTATATGTCTGGCCATGAGAAATCCGCTGTTATTAATTTTGCAGTGTATTGTAACTACATTTATGTACCACACTTGATTCTAATACACAAACTGATACCATTTTTACTAATATCAAAAGGCATTTGACACAGCGTATCGCTCAATCTTAATTTTAGAACTCTCCGTAACAGAATGCATTGACAATGTATTTTCATGGCTGAAAAGCTATATACCGGATAGAAGTCAAATTGTTCAGACCATAAATTCTTATTCAACTCTATTTAAGGTCTCCTGAGGTGTTTCCCAGAGGTGTATCACCTGGGACCCTTTCTCTTCAATATTTTTATCAACGCTATTGCCGATATTTCTACTAGACGTGTATTTCTCCTAGATATTTATAGATGACTTTCAGATTTATAAAACATTAAACAGTTATGACGATACTTGCAAATTGCAAACTGATTATATCACTAAATTCAATATTTTTTACAGTTCGTGTAAATACGCTATGTTTGAATTTATCTGAATGTTCTTTTACGTGGTTATCCCCGCCTAATCAATCGATGGCATTTCTATATTACTAAGTAATATTATATTAACGAAAATTAATGACAGGGTTAACATTGGTGTATTACACCAACATTTGGTTTTTCCTATCAGGGCTCTAACATTGCAAATACTGCTATGAAAATTATGCGACTTCTTACACAAGTATCTGCTTTATTTAAAAAAAAAAAACACATCTGCTTAGGTTGTATACAGTGTTTATTAAAACGGGTACAGGATCTAGAGGGTTAGATAGTACTCCCTAAGCGGAGTAAAAAGTGCTTAATAAACAGAAATCGAGAAATCAATCATGTCAGAGTTAGACGCGATTTTCGATCTCAGTGATGCGAGTGATTTGCCTGCATCCATTCATCATATCCGAAATGAAAGAAAAGGATTACCTTATCACATGTTTACTTCGATGTTTACGGAACATTCTATGTAGGTATTATCCTTTCAATTGTACACGTAGCTGCGTGCCCCCCCCCCCCCACAATCTGCCCCAACATATCTATACTTCGGCAACGATTAACACAGGTCATTTTTATTAACCTTCTTTTTCCAATAACTTTTTAATAAACAATGAAAAGTTACTCAGGGTCATGTTCTTGATTACATATGTTAAGGTCAACCTCATCAGAGGTGCCTGTCCTACACTGCATAATTACTAAAAAGAACGTTCGATAAAATACTAAAGAAAATATTCCCAATCCAAATATTACGGCGAATTTGTTATATTTCTACTAATAATGCCAAATATTGATTAAAGTTTCAACCCCAGTAGTAGGTCAAGTTTTTAATATTTTCAGATATATACACGTATACGTACATATGTATAGGTATATATAAATGCAGGGTTCAATTTCGTACGCTTCAAATAAACAAAAAAAAAAACAGAACAGTATTCTATTAGAGTGAAATAAGATTTCTTACCAGAAATGAATACCTACTCGTTTTTAGCATGTAATCATAAGTCTACTATGTATTTTTTTGCCTACAAAGTTCTCGGAAGAGGTTCCGCGGAAGTGGTCGGGCGATCATTAAAACAGAATAGAATCATTTTTGTGGTAAAATATACTAAAAGTGGGAAGAAAGTATTATGCGAAAGTTTATAATTGGCGGAAGACTTTTGCAGATTGAAGCTCTCAAGAGTTCCTCCTATAGGCACACCCCTGGCAAGGGACATCGTAATGAGGTGGTCTTTAATGTTTAGTCAGTATAATTAGAGTCGATTTAGGGTCAGGGAGATAGGAGCGGAGCAAGAAATTGCTAATGTTCAGAACGTCGGGACATAATAATTATCCCTGCCAAGTAAGCCCCTCGATATTAAGCTGTGGTGGGAAAAGAAAAGGGGGAATAATAGCGGCAAAGAACAGAAAGATATACATTCCGTTGCTCGTTATAATATATTGCGTTCTATAAAAAGTATTGAATGTAACGTTGCGTGTAAATGCAAATTGTGTTCACAATTCATAAAAAAAAAAGTAGACGTGTTTCATGTTTGAAATATGATGTTCTACTATTGCTCGCGAGAGATTTAACAGCATTTTATAATTGACGTTATGGCGATTTATTTTTTTTTATAGACATCGTATATCTATTTACATTTGTCAGAATAACTGCTCCATAATATTTAGAACGTTATAAAATTTATACCACCAGAAAGCTGCGAAGCTTTTATTTCTTCAAAATGAAATAATTCATACGACCAACGGGAAAAAATAGTACATAAATCTCGCCCCTTAAATAACCAGAACCGTAAGTTACCAGAATAATTATGGGTAGCTATGTCAATTGAATCAATAAAAAGTATATTATTTTCTCGTTCAAACACAAGATACATAGATGCTAAATCTTAGATTTCAATGATAACTGATTTATGTCTCTAGCTTCGCACAATTTTTATGTAAATGAGAGGTGCTATAAAAGGGACAGGTTTGAATTAGGATAAATCATATTGACAAAATTCTAAACACATTGCTTTCTATTAATGAACATTTTTTTTAATACCCATAATGATATTGTTAGTAGTGGACGCTAAACAAAATTGTTCCTTTTATAGCTTTATAGCACCTATAGCCCCTACTTGTCAACTTTCATCTGGCGGATATACATTTTGACTCATGTTGAAGATCAAGCTAACTGCAAGTCGTACTTGTTATTAGCATTACTTCTTGAAAAAGAGGACGATTGCGAATGATACGAAAATGACAACAAAATTAAAAACCTTATCTCGAGATTATGTAAATTAAATTACGAGGCAAAATGGACCCTCCATCGAACGGGTATTCAAAGTATCTGCCGTTTAAGGGTTAAATATAGGTGCTACATATGTATGTTATGTTCGTCTGCATTGAAATTAAAGTTCAAAATAGAATAAAATAAAATATTGGTATTCTACAAGAGGAATTAAAAAATAAGAGTAGGTACATAAGGTTATTCTAGATCACGTAGGCCCCACCTCAGTAATATTATCAGGATCTTTCATTATTTCCACGAATTCCCTGTACTTGCCAGGAAAGTATTCCTCTGTCTTCGCTATTCCTTTAGCTTACAATCAGTTCTGTTTACGAGTGAAATCCTTTAGGCGCCTTTATCCCCCCTTCTAAATGCCATATTTTGTGTGCGTGAGACACGTATTCACATCCTAGCATCAACTAAATAGTGTTCACATAGTACGTACATGACTACAGAGCTAGAGTGGGGCAAAGTGCCTAAGCTCCGTAGATTAGGTTGGACAGCATTGCTTTAGCTTAATCGAATAGTATTTTGTGCTCTATAGGTACTCCTACACCGTTATGGGCGATTACACGTGATATATTTAAAGTAATACCTCTCGTATTTTTCACATAAGCATGGTATCTTATACAGAGTGATTCACCTAACTCGGGGATCTTAAATCGTAACTACGTAACTATTTTAATTTTTGGCCCCATACAGGGTAAATTCGGGTAAATTCGTGGTACAGGTTATTCCGTGATACTTTTTTGTTTATCTGTAACTCGAAATTATCTGACTCAATTCAGATGGAACAAAAACTAACAGACAGCGTTGATCGTCTAGTTTATGTTCGGGTAAAATAATTAGTCAATTGAAGTTAGTGTGATAGAGTGAGAGAGCATTTTGTTCCAGCAGCCCATTATTCGTGAAATTTTTCGTGCCAGTTGTGGACGATCGCTTGTTTATGTATTATATGTGCGTTAGAAGATAAATGGAAAGTTAAAACTGCAGGTAAGTGATGGTAAAATGACACTTTAACGAGTCTTACTCTTGAAATTATCATACGATAAGGCATCGGTGTTGTTTTTGCTTATGAAATTGACTAAATTCTTATTTTTCCTGCGCCTGATACTGTGTTTCTGATTGCGCTGTTTGAGAAATTCTAATGGTCAATAGCAGAAGCGATGTTTCCTTACGTCTCAGACATCTAACGATCATGAAACGATTGATTATAAACAAAATAACAATAATATAAAATAATATGAAATAATGTAAAATAATATAAAATAACGTAGAATCATTTAAAATAATTTAAAATGATGTAAAATAATGTAAAATAATATAAACAAGTAGCTGGTGAACATATATAGAGCCCGAGAGTACTATCACGGAGTAACTAGAGCTATCACGGAGTATGCCGTGACAACTTACTTTTGTATATTTTCAATTAAATGTACTTAGTAAATTTCTGTTAACCTGTTATTTGTTTCTCTGATGTCTGACCTATCATTATATCATAGACTCACTTTCAGAATATGTAAATATTAGCAGTTATTAGACAAATTCTAAAACTATCACGGATCTACCCAAGTTTACCCTATCTGAGCTCCTATTCAAAAACTATTTTGTATGCTATAATAAATTAGTTAACGTTCATGCTCTGCAAAGAAAGCTACGAAGCGGATTCGAAATTCTTCAAACGACCCATGGTAGTTTTTAGCGATTGCGACACTCCTCGTTGAAGACTTTCCATGATGTGTTGAAGAACGATGCGAATACTTTTTTCGAACATCTTCCTTCAGTCTACCGAAAATCAGAAGCTATTTGTGTGCGACCTATGTTCATGTAAGTATTTTTTACTTGTTCGAGTGTATAGATTTACTCCATAAACTACTATGATACCGTAAACTGGGGTGACTTTGCCCGCCGGGGTGACATTACCCACTTTTTTACTCTGACTGAAAAATTACCATATGATTGAATTCGCTATTTTTTTTTTTCGTTAGACCTTGGAGAAATTATTGCTATCGATTAGAAAACATGATATGTTCTAATTACTTTACAATAAAATAAAATAAAGTCTTTCCGAAAAGTGGGCAATGTCACCCCGGGCGGGCAAATTCACCCCAGTTTACGGTACATTTAGGAATCCCGCTGTATTTTCTGTCATTCTTCTAAATACCAACAAGCGTTTCATGAAAAAGAAATACAGCATCGTCTAGATATAACGTTAGCCCGGTTAGTCTAAACAGTGGTATGCCTGGGAGGTACGGTTAGACCACAACGCCAGATATTGTATGTATGCAGTCGGCAGGCACGGTGAGACCGCAAGAGGTTAACGCTCAACCATCAGTTGTTAACTGCTGTCACTTTTGGAATCACTCGAACAAATATTTTTGTAGACTATGTGGTTCTTTGGTTGATGCTGTGGAACCTCAATCTCAGTTTTCTCGGTTACATCATTACAATCTGCGTTCGCCCGAAGTCTTTTATTTTACTATGTAAGTACATACACGCACTGTTTTTTTTTTTTTTTTAGAAAATACAATGTATATAGATTATACGTGTTTATAGATTATACGTAAATACAGTAGAGCGTCAATTATCCGAACCTCGAATAACCGAATGGTCGATTTTTCGAACCAGTGCTGCATCGTTGCTATCCCCACCACTTCTTTGAACGAGTGCAGCGGTACCGAATGATTAATTGACTTTTGCGTGATATAAATTAACTCAGTAGTACTCTTGTATTTAATAAGTAGTTTTAGGTGTAATTCCTATAGTTATAAACTGTGTAAAGTACACGCATGCTTCATTCTCCCAACTGTTCGATTATCCGAACAATTCGAATTTCCGAACCCCTTCGGTCCCAAGCAGTTCGGATAATTGACGCTCTACTGTAGTACACATTTAAACAAACCGTGAAACATTGCGTCGAATATGATTCGATTGAAATATTTGTGCCGAAAATCGTTACTGTACATACAATTATAGTTATATCGTTTACTTATTGTGATTTACGTTTAAACAAATTTTTTACCCATTTATATTTATAATATTCCCTGTACATGGCATCAGGAATTCAGTTTGTTCCGAAACCAGTTTGGTTAGAACCAAAAAGGTAGATAGGGTAATTCCGGGGGAGATGGCCTCGGGGGTGAGGCGACTCGATCACGTTTATGCTCTAGAACGTTGCGATTTTCAGTTGTTTTTAGTGGTATATTGCGCGTCGTTCGCACGCCGCATTAATCGAGTTTTCTGTTTGCTTTCAACTATGAAATCAGGTAAGTTATTTGTAATGTAAAAATTGATTATTCTCGAAAATTTTCTACGTGTTCTGTAAATTATAATTCACTGACATTTTACGAAAAAGTGATGACTATTTCTGAATGCGTCAATATAATGTTGAGAAGTTATATTTACGTTCTTGTGCTGAGATATTGTCGTAACATTATTGAAAAAAGAAGCGAGTCAGCGCTGCTTGACTCTCGGGGTAGTTGCCCCGATTTTTCGGGGATAGTTGGCCCATCATAGAATCATGCATAATATTAGGATTTCCTTTTTGCAGAACACGTTAATTTAATGTTTCCGTGCAATTTCAACACACATAATCTTAATCTGCTATTTACGTAGGTATTGGTTTCTTTATCCCTTTTCATTCGAAATTTTTATCGTTCATAATGGTATTAATCAGGGTTGTAACTTGTAACACTGTTTCGCGCTTCAAAACTTCCAATTTCTATAACTTGGTTATTTCATCGAATTCTGATATAGGTACATTTTGGAAACACATTATCAAAATATCCAACTCTGATAAACGAGAACAAAAATATGAAAATATAATAGAAAAAAAGGCTGTACTTCCAAACGACCTCATTGATTGATCGACACGAGGATTGAGGGGAGGGATGGGGAGGGTGTGTGGAGCCTAATCTAAAATTGTTGCTTCGGGAGTTTATTAGTCGCCGAGATATTAATAGAAAACTTTTAGTATTTCTGATGACTTATTCCAACATAACGTATTCGACTTTCCAACTTGTTCTGGATATTAGTATCGGCTGGATCAGCGCGGGCGCGTGTGCCCGCTTGCGGCCACGTAAATCGTGGTAGCGAACCGATGTGAGTTTGGAGATTTGAACCAGAATCTTGCGGATGCGATCCACCTTATGATACAGGGTGGGTACCCATTACTCTGTTGATAGTTAATATTCTAGGGCGGTGCTTCTACGGGCCGAAATAAGACGAAAATATACAATACAATATGTTAATGTCGCGCTTCGTTTTCGAGAAAATTGGCTTTGAATTTCAACTAAATACGGGGAACGCGTCCAGGTGTCCGTAGAACAAATTGGGGAGGGGGAGGGGGCAGGATGGATCCTCGTTAGGGCTACGTGAACGCAGTTCAAACAAATAATTTGTAAAAAGAAAGTAACAATAATTTTTTATTAATATTACGACCACACCTCTCCCCTCAAACCTCGTGTCGATCGGCCACTGGGGCCATTCGGAAGTAATCCGAAAAAAATGAATTTTTTTGTCCACCCAAACAGAAGTACCGCCCTTACACAGTATTACTAGTTACGCAAAATTTGTTTGCCGTGTGATGACGCAGATACTGCGCAACAGATAGTATCAGTTTGTAGTTACTGGTCGATAAGAACTACTGCATTATATGTAGTAGTAGCAGTTATCAAATTACAGTAATAATACAATAGTTTCGTCAGTTACTCTACTAATTATAAGTATTGATATTGTGGAACCCCATTGTTCAAGCAGAGAAATGGCATATGTGTTTCGAATGAATGGATGATAAATGCTTGACATGGAAGGATAAGTAATTGACTTTGAAAAAGCCAAGAACATGTAGAAGATAAATTGCTCCAGTACTTTACTACACTTGTACTTCAACCTATACAAAGTACTGCCCGAGAATAACTTCTTTCCCCACAGTTTATACAGAGTGTTTAGGTTCTCTCTCCACTTCATTAAGCTAAGAGAATAGAGTTATGCAAATGGCATCTTCAGTAGTGTATACCATTTAATATTCAGTACTACGTAGCTTTTAGAGATACAGCAAAATTCTCAAAAGATGCAATTACATATGAACTTTGCCAATAAATAAACTAGATGAAAACTCACAGTATTCGCGTTGTCTTCTATAATATTAGTAGATATGTATTCGAATACAACTTTTGGATTGGTACTGTAGGGATTACGGAAATATAAATTATTAAAGCTTTTTTACTCTCGACACTTTATTCTTCTTCCCAGTAGGGGAGAGTGGGGTAATGCGGAGCGCCTAACTTTAGAGCGTGATAACATTAAATCGGAAGGCAAAAAAGACACGGGACTTCAGCAGGAGTTTTAAGTAGACCTTAGGCTGTAAGAAAATCAAAGACTTTGTTAAGAACAATACTTGGCAACAAAGGAAAATAAGATTTACCGGAGGTATTGAAATATTCGCCAAGCTCAAGTGGTGGGGTAAAGAGAAACACCCATTTGAAGACCATGTAATCATACGAAATCTTTAATTTCATGATTTAAAAAGTATTCATTTGTGTAAAAAACTATAAACATATGTTTTAGGTATAACTATCATAGATCAAATATAACAAAGATATATATTATATAAATGAGCAAGAATATTTTACCAGATAACATAAAAATTACCGAAAATAATCAAATACTCGTGCATTTTTACATGAATATCAACACGTGCATGGGGAACACATCTGCATTAAATAATTAATATTTATTACAATTTAAACTAACAGTTACAGTATTTCCCAATCTTTTTTGAGTCGCAGTCCCCTTTTATAATATTTAAATAATTTGCGACCCCTCGTCGTCTCCATATAAGGTAAAGTAAATTTAATAAGGTAAAGAAAGCACATTAAAAATAGGTATTTCAGAATATAATTCTAACTTAATTTAAAAAAAAAACGTGCCGAACCCCTCACGGAAACACTTCGTGACCCACTGGTTGGGAATTACTGATCTAACAGTTTGATCGAATGAAAGATATATCTCATACATCATAATTTTCTATACAAAATCAATCGTCTTGGAAGCAAGGATAATGAGTAAAATTTTAATCTACAATCTAATAATTAAAAGACAAAATAAACACGTAATAACAATAAGTAGTAATTTGGCAAACATTTAATAAAACATCAAAATGTAACGTAAGGACTGTAAAATCCAATAATCTTCTTATCCTTATTCTGAATCCAAATGAAGAAAACTGGTCGAAACTACAACGCAATGTCGAAACGTCGATATCGGGAATTTTTACAACACTGTTCATCGAAAAGTAACGTGTGCACGAGCCTAAGATCTGTCACGAAATGCTGGGGGGACCGTTTGGTCCCATGTCACACGATACCAACTAATTCGCAGCTCTGAGCTAAGAAAAACATTGATGTTCCGATTTACCCTACTCCTCGTACAGCGGTTGTATTTCGACTAACAAAGACTCGCACTGTCGTTAGACGCTATTTTTTATCTGTTCTCACTTGTGTCAACAAGGATGTACCATGTCCACTATCCGCGGCATCAGTTTCAGAGGCGACGCTCGAAAATCACCCTGTAAAACACTTTATTATTGTTTCCTCGATTTCATAATCAGGTCGGAGACATGCAAATATTATATTGTCATCGACCCTAGGTACGTGTGCCAAATTTCAAGTAGATCGGACATGTGAAAGTGGGTCCAAATTAGCTTACAAGATTTCATCCTCACAAACTGACAAACTAACTCACAAGTGAAGCTAAACAACAGCTTATAAAAACACTATGATTTTCACGACATTCCTTTCACATACTAGGTATATTAAATTGTTACACCGTTATCACAAATAGTAGACCGACGGTAAGATATTTACATCTCTTATTGTTTTATGTCGAGTTTATTATAGCATTGCAAACGCATTTCTGAATATACACATCTGCATTTGTCAAATACTTTAAGGACGGCCTGGACCCTTTAACGAAACCTATAACATTATAGTTGAAATGATATGTAGTGAAAATTCCTTAGCATACAATTATGTTTTATACTATCTGCGGCAGCCTATAATTTATCGTCCTAATTATGCCATAAAATATAGCCGAGGTTTCCTTGAATAGTAACACTAAGCTATATTTAATTATTCAGCGCTTAATCCCGAAAATGAAATTCTAATTACCATTCAGGCATTAAGTCAGAGTGTATTTCGTAATTGTCGGTAGGAAAACTCCAATTTACTCATGATAATTTATTAAAGCTTAGCATTACTGTAAGTTAAACACTTTAAGTTTCCGCGGAGCTGGTGAAATCGAATTCAGCACGGCTTGAAATAGTTGTAATATCGGTCGCGGCTCTTGAGGCAGGTGTAACGAATTGTGGGTGGATATACCTAGGTAACTGTCACTGACAACCGAAATTAGCGAATATATCGGTTCCGGGTACGGTTCTAATATTGGTTACTGTATCAGTCCTGTATCGATTGTTTTATCTGCTTTAGTATCGTTTCCTTGTAGAAGGAAACTGCTGAATGTGTGTCGTATGTGTACGAGGAGTATGAGGTGTGTGATATATGTGTGTTACCTGCTGTATAAGCTTTTCCTGAAACAGTGCAATGAAACTAACAGGATGCTTCTACTGCTGTTGTAATATCGGTTCCCCTCGAATTACGAACTTCTAAGCAATGTCGTTGTACGCGTCGAGAGTAGTGGGATCATTTCCTTAAGCCTTTCAGTGCAAGAGATACGAGAATCGATATGTTTAAAAAAAAAAAATTGTAATTGAAACCGATATTGTATACGAGAAATATTTTCATCCGTAACCCTTTGAGCTTATTTCGGTTTATAATTGTTTTGCCAGGTCGCTTTACATAAACAATGTGAAAGTGACATTTCTGGAAGAGTTTCAATCCCTAGTATTTACATGTTTAATAAACGTCGTAGTAAATTCGCTGGAGCTGTCCAAGCGGCTTGAAAATTCAAGCTAATAATAAGCTGAACTCGTGTCAAATCATTCGAACCAAGCCAAGTACTCAAATGTCGAAGTAGCTTAATTATTCAAGCAAGCTTGAAACAATTCGATCTTCTCGAATGACTTGCGCAGGCTGGACGTTTTAACGATTTTCTTACATTCGTATTGAAATAATGACTCGAGTCTCTTTGAGCTACTTGAAAAAGAGCAAGCTACTGTTATCATCTCAACAGAAATGTTAATCAAAGGTTTTACAAGAATAGAACGAGTCAACAGAAAAAGTGGTTATTTCGAGAACAGATATTTTGCTACATCTGAAGAATACGAAAATGTAAAATATGTACCTATAGGATTTATTATGCGTGGAAGTTAAATTTTGGTGACTCATATAATTTTGTATTTGATTGTATATGTTTATTAATGTACATGTATATGTTTATATATATTGAAAAATTAATAATAATTTTATATTCCGCGAATAAAATTAGTGGGTATCATGAACAGTGAATAATAACAGTATTGGGTAATTTGAACGAATACCTATAAGCCTTAAATCAAACATCTATCCTTATTAAGTAATAATTGTTATTATTGGCTCGAATTTTCGAGTAGTATTAGAATTTCTGAGTAACTCAAAATTGATTGAATAACTAGAAGGTTCAAGTTATTTATTTGAAATCAAATATGTAGCAAATCATTAAAAAAAAATCGAATTTTATCAAGCTTGTTCGAATATTCAAACTATTTGAAGTATTACCTAGATAATCGAGTACTTGGCTCGGTTTGATAAACCGAGTTTTACACGGTTTCAATTTCAATTATTTGGCAGCACTAAAATTCGCACAAAAGCTTGTGGAAAGGTCAACGCACATTTCTTCAGGGTATAATAAACCGATACTGATCAGTGGAGCCAGGGATTGGAAAAAATTCATGGAACTAATCGTGGTTTCGATTTCTTACAAAAACAATCTGTTGGTCAAGCACACGAAGTGCGAGTAATTGCGAACAGCCCAGCCGAGCTGGAACGATTTGTTAGCTCAATGAACTCGATTTTGCTTTCTTTTGGAAGTCGTGTCCCGCAAAGTGCCACAAGACGGGAAACATCGCAAGTGAAACATTTTTCCCCATCGAGGATGGAAAGAAGTTTGAATTTTCCTGATACGACAAAACCACATGACGGGCGAAAAAATGTGTAATACGCGGAAAAACGAATTCTATTGACAGCCTTATTAAATTTTCCGTTATGGAATCCTTATTCTCCGAACAGATTATTCGGTTAAAGGTCTGCCGAGTTTTCCGATTGTTGATCTGATAGGAGCTTCGCGAACCTTTCGCAATATGGAGAAGAACAATATTTGTGTAGCCTTCTCGAGCTTCATTGCTCGGTGAAGAAATATCGCAGTTATCTCGAGCTCCGATGATAGAAAAATATAGTTCTATACTGCACGCGAAGAAGGAACTCCTGGGCGAACGTTATATGTACGTACATACATATAATGGGCTATGGCGTTTATACATAGAAGCGGAGCAATTTATAGATCTAGTTTATGGGTTTTAGATTCAGTTCATGTATGTATGTTTAAGCAATAGCGCTAAACTTCGTTGATTTATCCATACTTGAAACGGTGCGTGAATTATGCACGCGGACCTATATTACAGAGGGGTTGTATGTATTTAAATTTTACTCGCACATTTCAAATTTCTTCAGATGTTTTAAAGGTTCGACGTTATTAACTGTTCCAAATAGAAATTAATCTACAAGCTTATTTGTTCGTAAGAAACGATTTATATATTTAGATTATTTATACGCCGAATATACAGGGCGAGTGAAGGCGAGCTACAGCTTGTACGCAACACGGCATAGAATGATTCTTTGTGTAAAAGTAAATAAAAAAATGTATAATATTTTCTGATATGAACCTTCGTTCTTAAGAAAATCGCAGGCATCTGAGTCAACCAAATTTAGCAGTCAGTATCATATAATTGGGAATAAAGTGAATTGTAATGTAGAAATCAGTCTAAATTGTTAAATAAACTGTTTTCGAACGTGGCTTTGTTATAAAAAACATTCAGTTTGAAGATCCATCGAGTACACGTACATTCAACTAAAACTTGGATTCCCCTGCAAATCGAAAACAAAGATGTAGTCGATTAAATTAGAGGACACGAGAATTTATCTTAGGTATTCACCGTTGTACCATATTTACTGATAAATTCTATTCGCTTCTAGTCGTCTTTACCTACTGTGTATAGCGATTTAATCCTTTTCGGTAAACCTTTACTTCGGCATAGACTATTTACAATCAGTGATGAGGAGAATAGTCTACATCAATTTGAATTCTCTACCATAAAGTTCTATAAATTGACAATATTTATCTTTTTGTGAACAAAATGCTCTAAATGTCACTAATAATTGCGGATATAGATGAATTTCAATTCTAC
Source organism: Andrena marginata (assembly GCA_963932335.1). Taxonomy (NCBI): domain Eukaryota; kingdom Metazoa; phylum Arthropoda; class Insecta; order Hymenoptera; family Andrenidae; genus Andrena; species Andrena marginata. Next base: position 47,300,067 of record OZ010659.1, on the reverse strand, counting down.
CACAAGAATGCGAGGAAGCCATGGTATACTTGGTGTAAAATTCCTGGAGATTTTATAATATTTATTAATAATTTTATTATAATATTTATTAATTTTAACGTTTCTCTAGCCAGAGTTAATTTCTCTCAAGAGCATTGTCCATTCCGAACACTGCCGAGCAGAATCTCAAGACTTAAATCATGTTATCTGGCAATGTCTAGTAGGGTGGACCTTAGTTGCTCTTGTGGAAAAATAATTTTCAGATATTTGGCGGGGACAATACCTGCTAATTTATATAACATACAGCCCTACGCTTTCACTAAAACCTGGTTCTAAACTTTTGACTGGTACTGTAGTTTGTCGTTCACGTATTAAGAAAATCGCACAGGTAGTGTGATAATTCCGTCACTTGGATTCAACTCCTTGTCACAACCCCCCCCCCCCCTCGAACGTTACCACTGTAAAATTATACCTTCGAGAGAGAACAAGGGAACACGAAACCGATCACGTACCGGTTTCATGTAAGCCAGACTTGCATTTAAAATCGCCACAACTTCTTTTATTCATTTACTCTGGAATTTGCAAAATGCACTAGAAATCGTGGCTACGCATACATAATAGATACGTGACTAATTTTTTTTCCCTGCACACTCTGCAGGGCTTTATTTGGTACGTGCTCTCCTCTTGCGTTTATCTTAAATGTACTAACCATTCACGAATAATAAGTGCAAAAATATTAGCCGTAAGGATAAGCCGTAACAAACATATACGTTACATACAAATTATATAAAATCGTAAATCGTGTTGTCGACTAGATAACCGCGAATGATTTATTATAATAAAGAGTTGTCAATAAACTTCTTATGAGATAAAGATGTGTTTTCCTTTTTATAAATTCTTTACTTTTTTTTATTTTTTTTCTTTTATTTTTTTTTATTAATGTAACTACACAAGTTATTATTGCATTGTGAATATTTACCTAAATATATTTAAACAACGATAGGGAAAGGGACACCCGAAATGCACCAATTTCTGCAGATATCTTTCTACATAGTTCAAAAACTAAGAGTCTAGGAGAAAATGTGACTACTCCACGCGATGCAGCACACATTTTTTCGGCGGAAAACATCAACAGAACTGATAAGTGACGTTTTGTTTTCAATACCGGAGAGAAATAGTTTGGCAAAACGTGCGGCGCTGACAGTGGTAGCCACGCGCGTTAAGGGGCTGTTCCGGTCTAGATCCCATAAAAGTAGGAGATCTTTAGGAATTAAGTAAAAAAAAACTACTGAATATAATTTAATGGGACTTGTCGCGTTGTATGAAGGATGTTTTAAGCTATAGAAATATATTTTTTGTTTCATAATTAATCATTGCAGACTGCACTCTGGAGTCGTTAAAGTGGAGGCGTAAAAAAATACATCCAAATCGGTGGAACCTGTAGCACCTAAACCATTAGTCTGAAATAAAAAAAAATGCCAGATTATTAAAGGACATGAAACTCGCTCGCGGACTAAACCAGAAAAAAAATACAAACATTACATTTTTTGAGAAAATAACGACACTTGAAGTTTGGAATCACTTTTTCCCCATATTTTTCGCCCTTCCAACACCTTTAAAAATGATAAATTTTCAATTTCTCTTCAATTTTACTGGTCTATCCCCGAGCCAGAAGTATATTCTTCAAAATAAAACAAGTTTCAGTCGAATGGGATAATAACTTTTGGAGATACAGGCCCCACCGATTTTGAGAACACTGTTTCGAGAAAAACGCGTTTAAAGTTTTACGCGAGTGCCGAGTGGCCGGGGATTACCCATGCATTTGCCGCTACTCAAATCCCTATAACTCCGAGAATTTTACGAATTTCAAAAAATCCTTTTTAACACAAATTTCGAAAAGGTTGAACATTTGAAAAATGAAACGAATAAAAAATCGATTTTTTGGACCGATCGATTCTATCGCTAAGCGGCAGTGGATAACAGTAATAGTAGCTATAAACATTAGGTTCCTCTGTTGCCCATTTGCCATACTGGCGTCTGCATCGTCAACTGTTCGCAGTGGTGAAAGCAGCTTTTACATTTTACAGAATTCAAAATTTTTCATAAGATAAATTTAAAAAATGATTTAACCGTCTTTATTGTTGAATGTAAAACATTATCTATACTGTGTTGAATGCAGTTCGAAATAGTGGGAAGAGTTTTCTGAAAATATGTTCCCTTCGTCGATGGTTATTGTATCATTTCGAAAATAGCATGGGCGTTATTATGGTACAAGACGTTCGAGACGTTCCAGACGTTAAAATCTGGAGAAATTTGGGTTCCGCACATATTTTGTGCAATGATTCCGAAACTGAACACTTTATTCGCGACTTCTGTTCATGAAAAACATGAATACGATTGGTTTCAGTTTTTCCTCTACACTTATAAAATATATTTCGTATTTTCATTCCTGAAGTAATTTTTTTGCTTTACACTTGAAGAATAAAGGTTGTTTAGTTAATAAAAAGCTTTGTATGGAAATCGAATGCCCGTAGATTCGACGAGCTTTCCCGGGATCGGCCTAGCGTTCGGAAAGCCGCCAGCAACGACTGGGATCTCTCCAAGGGGAAGACTCGGGAAAAACCTAGACTCGGTGGTGGTGTCCCGGGAGTGACCATAGGACTTCGTTCTTAAGACGCGGGGACTTTCGACTAATCCGTCGTACTTTCGGCCCGTCAACGAGGAAGCCCTCCGCGTTTTGTATTATGTGCATACAGTGTGTAAAATATACTACTGAGCATCCGCTCACACCCCTCCCGATATTTTCTTAGAGCTTCTAGTAACAAAGAATGAAATTTGGTACAGAATGGAAAATTGTATCGACCAATGCACCTAGAAGTATGGGGATTTTTCAAAAAAATTGCGATTGTATTTTGGGTAATACTTCTAAACGTTCTAAAGATACAACCCTGCCCGATTGCACTAGGCACCCTGCATTGCTTCAACCAGAGTTGGGCACAAAACCAATTGTCCGGTCAGTAGACAGTGTAAACTATCAACAGTTATTCAATTAATAATGGACCATTAAAATAATATGGTCGAATAACCTATGAATAATTATTATTCAATGAGCATGAAAATTAACAATGAATAATTATTATTCAGCTGATATACTCTATTGCGAACAATTCATTTGGATAGTTATTTTAAATACATATTTGTTTGGACCAATTCGAATAATACCCAACTCTGATTTCCAAATTACTACAAGCATGCCTAGAAAGACAAGTATTCTTACCAAGTATGTCCAAACATCCGAGCTCGGATATCATCGGGCTGGTGTTAATTTGGCACATATAACAATCTCTATCCGACTCCTTTAACTGACGAATATGCAGCCGCCACGTGCCGTTGACGACTTCCTCCGTGGCTTGGCTACTTCCTGTCACCCCGAAGGCGTTACCGGATACTGCACCGGACCCGGAACTTCCGCCGGTCTCGTACGAGACCGCGATACGTGCATTATGCGTTACTGTCCTCGCGTGGACCGAGAGAATCGTCTGGTCTGAGGCACGTAGCCAGCCAACCTGGAAAATCCATTGTCATTTCCCTGTTCCTGCTGTGCCAACGAGCAACTCGTCACCGCAACAGGAATTTCCATGTAGTTGCTGAGATAACCTTTAATGATTCTCTTGGGCATGCGCGGGCTACTTTATCGAGAAAGCTTTTCTTGGCGTTCAATTTAATTTCCACCGGAAATCAATCATTTCAACATAAATTTGAACGACGAATTTTGATTTGACACATTTACATTTATAGACGCCAACTTTGGGCAGTTCCTTTCGAACATTATATTACAATCATTGTATCGAAGATTTTTCTTGATCATTCAAACAAGAGCAAGTACAAAGATTGTGATGACACGTAGAAGTTAGATTTTAATTCGAATTGAATCGCTTGGGAGAAGTTAAATATAAAGTAAATAATTCATGTCGATTTGAAGAAAGTAAATGAGAAAATTCAACACGGTTTGATTGTATTAATATAACCCACTGTGAATCATCACAATTAATTGAACAATACTACATATTTGTCGAGCAAAACGAGTACGTCAGTATAAAATACAACAGTACTAACGATAATACCGGAGAGAAAATTTTCGAAGATTAGAACAACATTTATAAATTTGGCTAGCATTTTTTCAGGAAAAGATCCCCGGAAACTATTTGGACTTGACGGGAAGCCGGGCTTCTCTTAATCCGTCCCTGCCTGCCAAGCTGCCTTGAGTGGCTTTCTATAGACCGAATATTTCATCTAGCTGGATACTTTACGGGTGGAATCTGTCGACGGAGAAAATGTGTCCTCTTCGCCTCTACTTTATCCACGATCCCCCCCTCCCTTCCGTCCTCTATATCGTTCTGCCTCTCTTCTCATCTTCTCCTCTTTCTCGCGCTTTCTGTACCTTTGCTTCCCTCTCCTATTGCTTCTCCTTGCAATATAGATACAGATTTCGATCGGAAAACTTATTACTAAATATAGCCAACCTCGGAGGGAAGACGACTCTCTCGGCCGGATTAGGGCGAAGGAGAAGTCGAGGTGAGGGAGAATTTTCCACAAACGCTGAACTGGAATGCGGACGAAATGATTCTTTCTCTCTTTTATTTGCAATTCTTTTTTTCTTTCCTCGTGCAACGTGCAAGCGATTTAAGTCAATCCAGCTGCGATCTGTTTGACTTTTACGCGGACGCGCGGGCACGTACAGCGTGTTGTACGAAGATTAAGTGGCCGTTGATGTAAGAGAAATTGAGGGGAAAAGAGAGGCGAAGGGAGAGAGCAAGAATTTTTCATTTTCGGTGATTCAATTTCATCGCGTATCTGTCACTCTCGAATTCCTGAGTGGCATTTTTTAATTATTCGCCTTGTTTGTTCGCGTCGAATGAAATTCCATGCGGGATTACCTATCACCAAATATTGTTGAATTCCGTTCTATTAAAGGTTTGCGGTTATAAATGATAGTGACCGGAATGGAAATTCTACGTGTGAAGTAATAAAGTAGAGGATTATACGTTGTAATAATTCATGATTAGTTTCGAATCAGTAAGATACGTGTAACTTTTTCTAGATAAAACTAGTATTGTAGTGGCAATTGTAATATCTCGCTGGAAAACGAGAAAACATTATTTGGAACTGAATCCAACAACATGTAATACATACAGCGACAATGGCCAGATTCATCCAATTAACGATTATAATTTTTGTTACCAAAGATTCATTTGTTTAATAGAGTAATATCTGAATGAATAGCGATATGTTCATATCGTGTACACTTTTAAATAAACTTCTTATACTGTTGGTTTATTAAATTTTTCAATAATCTTGCATTTGTGTGACATTCGATTTCGTAAAAATTATAACCTTATATTTTCACAAAATACAATTTAAGCAAATGATACTGTGGGTATGTATTGCATGAACAAATGTTCTGAAATGAAATGATCTAACTGTAAAATGAAAAGTCATTTGCGGGTCCCGTTTTTGAGCGAGTAGCAAAAAATTGCAAGCTTCGATGGCCTGTATGTTTTAAACAAAATTCAATTTAACAAAATGAAAAATCATTTGCGGTTCTCGTTTTTGAGAAAGTAGCAAAAAATTGCAAGCATCGATGGCCTGTATGTTTTAAACAAAATTCAATTTAACAAAATGATGACCACCTACCTCCGCACCACCCTAATTTAACACTGAACTGCATCGTATTTCAATTTCATCGAAATCCCTGACATCAAGTGCAAGAAGTGATCGATTTGACGTAGAATAACTCAACTGGTATTTGTAAGCACGGCTCGTAACTGTGTTTAGTATGCGATAAAGTTTCAAAATTTTCGTGGTTGAATCAACTAATTTTATCCAACGCGGGGAATTTTGGAATGACGAGTTAACTCGTCTTCCCCAATTAACAGGTTAATATTACACTTTACGAAAATAAAAGAGACTTGGTAATATTGAGTGTGGCATTTCAGTGTTCAAATTGTGTTGACATTCATCAATTACTCGTGTCTTATTTCGAGATGTAGTGCCATTGTCGCGAATGCATTAGAATATAATCGTGGTCCGCCGTTCGATTTTATAATGTCAATTTCGTGGGACGTTACCCTATACTTTCCGATGTTGCGGACGCTGCAGGAAAAGACGACTTCGCGGCCAATCGCAGCCGTCTGATTCCCAACTGGAGCGACAAACACGGGTCCCGCAGCAGCGATCGAATCTGAAATAATAAACACAATTTATTCCATACAAGTGAAGTTCTAATTTTGTTTATTAAAACATGAGAAATTTAAATATCAATATTGGAAACTCTTTATCATATCCCATGTAACCAGAAGGCAACAGCACATAAACAGTGGTATGTGTGTAGAAACATCAGCATAAACTGAAATATCACGCATCGTATGCAGGGTGTTTTCAAAATACGATACAGGAGTTACTAGGCTGTGAAAAATGCCGCTTTTAAAACCACTTAAACCCATTTTTCGATGTTACCAATGCAAGCGAATTGCCTGTTTTTATTCATCGTGTGGACTGTGTAGAGTGAAAGCAAAGGATTATCTTACCACATTTTGCTTTGACGTTTACAAAATACATTTTCTGTGCCCCCCCCCCCCCGCCTCCTCCCATTTGTTGCACACTTCACACGTGCGTATTACAGAATAAGAAAGCGGTATTCCAACCAAATCGATCACTTTTTGGGGTCAATGTCTGGGAGTTTGATGAAAGTGAAATATGATGTAGTCCACGCGTAATTAGGGTGGAGGAGGGTTGAATTATCTTTTTGCTGCTTCCGAATTTGTTTCAAAAACATGAACTGTAAAAATTTGCAATTTTCTCCTCATTTTCACGAACATCGAATCTACAAATTAGCTTTCACCTCCGGAACTATGCTTCACACGAAGTTGGTTCTTCTTTCATTCTACTGAGGAAGTATTTATTGGTCTCCGTGAAAAATTTATCTTCAGCCTATTACTGTCAAAAGTCAAAGTCATTTTTCTAACATAAACAAATTCTTGTTTTTCAATTAAATGTCACGTTTCTAAAAATCCAAAAACAAGAGGTCCGGATTTTTTTTATACTTTTTCTATGTTTATAGTCCATTATATAGTTATATGACTATTGTTAGTTTTAACATAAGACTTTCTCTATCCATGGTGGAGATTTTCAAATTGACTTCACAGCGAGCTGTTAAATACCACGGCGCGCTCTGTTTTAGACAAGCGAAATGATGTTTCCAAATGATGTGGACAAATTTCAAAGCCCTCTCAATGATGGAATTTATATCTCCAGAAGAGCTTTATTGGCCTGTTACGCTTGGCCAATGAAACTTTTCTTATAATACAAAGTGAAGATATAAAATGAAAGTGTCATTGCTCGATGGAAACCGCGAGAAGATTCTCCATCAAGGAATAATAGTATTTAGAATTAAAGGTTTATGGAGTGCAGGTAAGAACCCGGTTGCACTGTGCTGACAATCGTGCCATTATAAGCAAACGAGCAAATTCTGTATATGATTTTTTCTGCAATATTGGCGTGAAGCCGGCAAAGCGTATAAAAGCTTCTAGCATTGGTAAAGCTGCTCCAAAGCAAAATACTAATCTAGGAACGAGTTTTTCCTGCTCAACCCTGACTAACGTAATCAAACGTAATATTGGTAAAATATATCTTCACTCATGCAAATAAATCTCAGAGTGCAAGAATTTGATTTTATAACGGCCTTTGTAGCCCTGTGCGTGGTACAAGTTTTTCAATGTTTTCTTCAATCGCAACACATGTGCAATTGTTAGTTTAGGTGGTTGACCACAATTTTGTCAACTACTTAAATTACCGATTACAGAAAATAATGTGTAATCAACTACACAATTACATTTTAATCGTAATTTGTAAGTTGTAATTAGATTACATTTTGCCCGAGATTCACACTTACCACAGACACACTCTTGACACGCGCTCCGGTCACCCAAATTCTCCACGTGCATTCGACGAAATCATTCAAACCTCACACGCCTGGCACATTCGATTCTCTAACATAATCTCTCTCTCTCTATCTATTTTTACTGCAAAAATTAATATAGGTACTATAAAGAATGGTATTTAGAAGATCTCGAAAACAATACATTCTACGTAACAGCTACATTATTAGATCCCCGATTTATAGCGTTGGGTTTCTTTAATGATGAATGCATATCTCGTGCACGGAAAATGATATTTGATATAGCAGCTAATTATACTTTCAATGGCATCAGACTTATAAATACAACTGATATTGTACAATATGAGAAAGAAAAATATGATACGACGATACGGATGGAAATAACTATTTTTGGGCATCATTCCCAATTGCATTTTTTAAACAAACTCGGAATCTGGGAAAATGATAACTTAACCCCCTGCCCTCCTCTAATTTTACGCACATTGCATCATATTTCAGTTTCACCAAAATCTCAGACATCCACCGTAAAAACTGACCGACGTGGCGTGGAATGTGATCCGGAACTCTTTCAATTCCTAGTCTACCTCTTTTTTTATTTGAGCTCAAAGAAACTTTCAATAGAAAGTTGTGAAGCTTTACATGGATTGTTTTTTACATTTTTTTAATAACCACTTGTTGCCTTAGCTTTGTTCAGTAATGCAAGGTGTACGATGCTTTCAGCGACGTTGGTTATGTGTGCTTATATCTTTAGATTACATTTTTAACCCACAGAGACCACACTGGGTTACGATAACCCAGTCCGTCTGGAAAATATCTGGCATTTCTGAACAGTAAAATGTGGGCAGTTAGGGCTTGGGGGGAAAAAGTTTGATACTTCTAGAAATAACTCCTCCCCCCCCCCCCCCCACGCAGGATTGCTAGTATGCCTGAAGCACGCGAGTAAAATCATTGCAAAGGTAGTCCGTGGGTTACGTTCACCCAATATGTCTGAGTTGTTAGGAAATCCCTTAAAAGTGAAAGTCAATTAACCTAGTATTGAATATTTTTTTATCTTCGACAATTTATTATATGTATGTAGAGTATTTGTGAGATACCAAAAGTGAAGTACATGCTTCTTGAAAGCTATAAACGTAATATAAATGAATAATTCCATACATTTGTCAATTTTATTATATTTATGGAAGAAATGATTATTTCAATCATTTCATCCCATTATTTGACATTTTTGTACTCGATTTTTATTACATGCAATCTTTCCGAAATTTTCTACATTTCAGCCCTGTGTGACCGCCACTTTAGATTTTCAAAGTCATCAATGAAATTACATCTGATATTGTATACTTAACGGCGGCAGCAGTTTACGTTCTTATTTAAACGAAAAGGACGATTTTTCACTCAGACCAGTTGTTCGGTAGAAGTAAAAGATTACTCAACTCCACCTCGCCAAATGAAGGACCATGAAACAACGCCGACCCATGTGTCGTGGGAATTCACGCGAAAACTGTACTTCGGAGTACGCGTACCCGCTAAAAATTCAAAGTCAATTTTCTCGCGAATGAAGCGCGATATTAAAATTTTTTATTATATTTTCGTTTCATGCCAGTCCGTAAGAATCACTGTCTAAAAGGCTACCATCTGTAATGAAACACCCTGCATAGTAAGGGGACTGTATTATGTTTGATCAGGCAATGTTGCTGTTGTAAAGTTGGGGTGGATTTTCAAAGAATATTACGTTGGTTTTAATATAAAATAATTGCTTTTAATTCGATGCATTAAACACATAATCACTTATTAATGTGATAACAGTAAATCATTTCTAATGCATCAGAATTTTTTATACGAATTATTAACGTTATGGTCTTTTACCGTAGGTATACAGTAAATCCTCGTTATAGCCCCGTTTTAATCATGCGTAGTACGCCCGGTGACTATCCTCATCATTGCTTGGAATCCTTCGGTCGAGAGTGAGAGAACCCGAGAACGAGGGAGAGGGAACGCAAGAGTCGACGGGAACTTCGTCTCAACTGTTTCGTTCCCTCTCGCTCGCTCTTGGGTTTTCTCAATCGCGGCATTGGCCGCACGGAATAGTGTCCGCAACGCGTCAAAGACCGGCCGCCAACATCGTTTGTCGGGTTTAATAGCTACGAGTGTTCCCTGTGAAATTTTATCTTTTGACGTATGCTCATGCAGCTACATACTACGTTGACATTGTTTTGTTTTAAAGCAAGGTACAATTTGTTTTTACAAGGAAAGTTTTCCAGGTGTCCGCCTCTGTTTTCTTTGGTTTTTGGATAAGTTTTACAGGACCGAAAAATAAGAAACAGGAATCTTTTTATTTTGGCCTGTTTGCATGTTTAGTGGGTGGAAGCACCCATAAAAGTTATAATATTTTCAGACGCTCGTCTCCAATTGCTTTCGTTTTTGGATATGTTTTAGAGGATCGAAAAATTAGAAACAGGAATCTTTTTATTTTGGCCTGTTTGCATGTATAGAGGGCGAAACCACTCCTCAAAGTTATATGATTATTAGTTGTTCGTCTATTTCTTATTTTTCGGTCCTCTAAAATATATCCAAAATTCAAAGCAATCGAAGATGACCACCTGAAGATCTTATAACTTTGAGGGATGGATTCACTCACCCCCAATCATGCAAACAGGTCAAAATAAAAAGATAACTGTTACTTATTTTGTGGTCCTCTAAAACATATCCAAAAACCAAAGCAATCGGAGACGAACACCTGAAAATCTTATAACTTTTAGGGGCGGTTTCACCCCTAAATATAAAAACGGGCCGCTATAAAAAAACGTATATCTTATTTTTCGGTCCTATAAAATATATCAAAAATTCAAAGCAATCGAAGACAGACACCTATGGTCGAGGCCATATATATTGGCCGGTGAATTCGTTTTCGCGAGCGGCGACCGAGGAGAAATCAACCACCATCATCTGACGATCGCGGATTTGTCAGTTGGAGATGCTTGGCCCTCGCAGGGTATGGTGGTGTAACGGGAACGCTGCTCGGCTCCGCCTAAACCTAGCCGTTTGGCTGTTATTTATTCTTAACGTAATAGTTGTGTGCGTTACGAAGCTATGCGTAGACCAATACGAGATGAAGCTATCGAGAAAGTATCAATGTTCTAACCAATAAAGCTCCCGAATTTTTTCGTAGCTAAAGCACACCTATTCTGATGTGTGTATTTCTACGCTGACAGCTCGGTTTGGCCTACACGCCAGGAGCTTGGCACTATCCCCACCACTTCTGGCTCACTCTTGTTTTTCGAAGGCGAGAGCGAGATGGAACGAGAGCGAGTCAGAAAATGTTGAGAAAAGGAGCACCGAGGCATGCGAACTGTGTGGTGGGAGAATACCCCTCACGAAACTCACCGGCCAATATATCTGGCCTCGACCTTAGGAGACTTTCCTTGTTAGTAACATTAATATATTATATTGTGACATGGTCCACGTATTGTACAAAGATGTCATTATTAAATTTTGAAGTCTGCTATGAAATTTATAAACACATGCTTCAGATAAGGGTTTGACTGTTCTTCAAATGCCAAACTCAAAACCGTACTGTTCTGTTGCATGTTCTTGCAATTAAATGTCTAAGTTACGAAATGACGGAATGCATAGTTCACGGTAAATATTGTATAGGTATATTGAACTGAAGTTTTTCGACATATTTCTGCATTAGAACTGATATTATTTATAATAGGCTGCTTTTTATCTTCATCAGAATAAGCCAGGTTTGGAATTGATAATTGTATTTTCATCATTCAGAATATTCAAATCTATCCATTATTTAGTGTGCGAAAGGGACGTGAAATCAACCGTTGAACGAGTACAAAATGAGAGCCGGGGAGAACATAAGTTTATTAAAGCCTGCCAAATCGCTGCATCGACACGTTTCCGCCTTGTCGAAACGGGAGAAAATATTTCACGAGCATTAACGGGACAGCACGACATTTCTCTTATCTCGTTCGCTGTCCGCGTCGAGATTTTCTCTCGTTCTCCGCGTGTATCTTCGTTCCTACGTCTCCAGCCTCTGGCCCTCGCACGTACCTTCCATTTCTTTTCCCTTGTCAAACACATGTGGCTGTGTTTCATACATTCAATCTTTTCCTTCAAACGACGCACAGTGGAGCACTTTACATAGGAATTGCGGGAAAAATCTTATAACTTCGATGATTCTCAATATTTTTCTATACTTTTTTTTTACATTACTTCCTAATAGCCGAGGGTGATATGGGCAGCAACATTACCTAATAAAATTGAAACATCTATAACAAATAAAATAGCAACAAATCCCGTAACCATTTGGTACACAGAAACTATATACGGTCATTATGTACCAATAAGTATGTAATATTACATAAATAACTCCTAGTCCACGTTCAGAACCTTAAGAAGATATTTGTTCAACAGAAGCCAAAAGGATTCAATACACTAGCTAATCACCACTAGAAAACATCATATCAGAAAGTGTTCTCGTTTAGCAACAAATCAAATCAAGGTGGAGTTTATATGATTTTTCACCTCATCAGATTTATCTATTAGTCACTTAAGTCCACAGCCGAAAAATAAATCATTGCCACATAACGAAGAAACGCAATCGGTATTGACATAGTAGGTACCAATTGTACGGGTAGATTTCATAAACATTAAGCATTCGTATGCGTTTATGTAAAATAAAGCATAAGTTATAAGTCTTAAAATCTTAATTTATAATGAAAAAATGAATGTTATATAAGTATTAGTAAATAATTATGAAATATGTTTTCTCCGTAATAATTGTGGTAGCAATATTTTATTTATAATTTTTATTGTTTTGTTTTGTTATTGAATGTTGTTAAAATTACTGACCGCACTGTAGGACTGAGAATTTGACGGTACAAGGGAAAGTAGCCGGCACGGCACCGGCAGGACGAAAGATGGCGACGGTTTCAGTAGACTGAGTTAATGTTTATTTCCTTAAATGTCTCCTTGGCAGCGTCTGACCCACGACTGTCTATCTCTGCTTCCCGCTTGCCTTACATACAGGTACAAATATCCGACGTGAGGCGAGACGTCGCCGGTGGCAAGCGGGAGATTCGAATTTTATAGTTTACATTACCAACTAAAACTATTAAAAAGTAATATAAAATAGAAAGTATGCAAAAATAGCGAGAAATGTATTAATAACAGCGAAAGTTAAAAAACACGCAGCCTATTTTTTAATGGCTGTTAGTAGATGGTATCTGCTTTCAAATAGTACTATCTAGAGCTCGGCTGAACGGGGAGCTTTTTTTTATAAACCTAAGCCAGTTAATGAAAACTTGAAACATTACGTAGCTCCATTTTAAGTTATATAGCAGGATTACGGTAAAGGGTTTTCGAAAAGCATGTATGTCCCAAATAAGCTGAGACTATACACATTCAAAACACATGAGGTAGAAAATTATACATATCTACAGAAATTCAGAAAAAATTGACATTCTGGTAAGAAAATTGACAATATTCCCCTTAGAATACGAAAGGTCAACCTCAGATCAAATTCTCTTTGCAATTAACATGAATATGACATATCTGTTTGCATGGTTAGATACTTTGGTTCATTGACTATCAGCATAGAGTTATGGATACGCAAAAATATAACTTTCATTTTAAGGAGTTTTTCCCTTGAGAAAGCCCACTGTGCGACGCCCCTCTCTCCGAGTTGAATAACGAGAAGCTTGGTTTGACGCGAATAATACGTATTTGAATTTGCTCGGATGACTTTAATATTTCCATACAAATTATGGAATAACAAACAGCAAATACGCAAATATTGGCTGGATACTTATCGAGAAGATTGTCTCGCTGCGACGCGCAATCAATATATAGATAAGTTTAAACTAGGGTTTGCCAAGTACGAGACACTTTGCGGCAGCAACCGGTGGCAATGTCAACAGAAGACTTTTAACGATGATAGAGCATTCAGACATGGCAACGATACGATGCATTCATTTTTTTCTCCCTAGTGCCGTTCTTTCTCGGTTGGAATGTCTTCTGTTTTTACAGTCGTTCTCATTTATGCGGCTTTCTAGCCCGCTCCGTGTTACTCGTTTTTCCCTTTCGCTCCCTCTCCGCGCTCTCTTCTTTTTCGCAGACGAGCACCACCTTTCATGTCTTATTTTTTTTTCACTCGCTGTTACTCTTTCCACGTACTTCTCGGTCGGTTCTGTTCAGATGGCAGAGAACCACTCTCGACGTAAGTAATATCTAAATTGCTTCCGTGGTTTTAATCTTTTTTTCCTGTGACGGAAAATCGGGACAAATTAGGAGAAAAATGTCGCCGAAGAGTGAGATCGGAGGTATGAGGGTGTAATATATTTTCATGCAGATTTGGTAAAGATTATCTCATCCTGCAACTGCCTCTGTTTCGCTGTAACGTAACTAGCTTCTCAAGATTTTCAATTATACAAATCTTTGGTTATGTTCTTTGACCCGAGACCCTTCTTCACTACCCAATGTTGAGTTTACACAGTATTTTAAGTTTCTAAACAACTTCGCTTTCGATATTAATTATAGAATTTTTTTTTAATTAATACCGATTTCTTAATTGCTAACGATTCCCCGCAAAAGTGTGATTCTTCTATGTCATTTCATAGATAATGATAGACAAATCTTAAAAGATGTACGTACTTACGTTTCAAAGAATACAAACAATTACTTAAAGTATCATACTACAAAGAGCATACTCCCAAATATGTAAACACTAATTAAACATCAAACTGGTTTGAATGGAATTGAAGCCGGGTAGCCTTTTGCTGTTCTATATACCTTGGAGAGTTTTATGACTGGCACTTGTTAGACTGTTTGTGGTCTTGAAGTGTGGTGTATGAGACTAAACAGCTCTGACGGCGGACGATGGCTGGTGACACATTGGGTCTCCCAGTTATTGGGTGTTGTGGGCTTGATAGTCTGAATGAAGAGAGAGAGAGAGAGGGAGTTTAGACATGCCAAGTGGCCCAAAGCCGTATTGCTAAAGAATAGGGACCCTGTTACTTAACAATCTGGGTTAGGCGAAGAAGGGGAGATCTAAAAATGAGATATTTACCATTTTTTACAAAACATGATGCCACTTCAAGCAAAATCATGGAATCATTCAAATGTCCACGTTTTTTGCGAGTTAAAACTACTCTTAAACAATGTGCAAAAGGCCGGGCGGATCAGATTTTTCCCCGTATGTCTTAAATAAATGGTCAAACATGCGATATGGCCCGAAAAATTGAAGGGTCACCTGTTTCTCGTTATGTTTTCACTTCAAAACCCTTTTTTGTTCTCGCGGCTTTTGAGCGATTGACGCATGTTTTTTTTTTTTTGTTAATTTAACGTTATTTTAGTAGAAAGAAAAGATTTGAAAAAAATAAGAAGCACATTTTTATTCAATCTCTTCGCTATGATAAAAACTGTACTTCGATAACTGGCATTAGCATTACACAAAGCACAAGACGAGGAGGATGCGCGGTCGGATTTACGTTTCATTGTGCGTGGGTCTGCGCGGAGAGATGAGACCCTGAGATTCGTCACTCCCGGCGTATTTTCTGATTCCAAACTCACTCTTCGATGCGTGTGTATGGGGGCGTTTGCGCGCGTGCTGTGTGTGTGTTTGTGTGGGATCTAATAATGTGTGTTGCGACCACTGCACTCGATAAATGTTAACGTATCTCCGAATTTAACGGAGAGCGTCTGCCAATTGTCTCAAATCCGTCAGGTTCGGGTACTGTCGTCGCAAACGTTGCCCAAGAATGTCCCAACCATGTTCAATGGGATTCAGATCTGGGCTCACTGCTGGATGGTCCAGAAGTGAGATCCGATTTTCCCGAAAATCGTTGCGTATGACCTATATTATCGTACATAATCACGAAGCGGTTTCCTACGCGTTGACACAGAGGTTCACCATTCGTTGAACTAACAAAAAAGAACACGCAACAATCATTAAAAAGCCGCGAGAACCAAAAAAAGGGTTTTGTAGAGAAAATACATAAATATGCAATTTTTGGGATCATTTTAAAATGAATTTTATACGACGAAAAAAATCTCATTAAATCGGCCACTAAAAGCTCTGAAAGGCAAATTTTTTAGCTTTCGAAACCACTCCTGTTTAAAGTGAAAAGGATGTATTTTGCTTTGATCGCCAATAACTTGACGAATAAAAATCATACTGCAAAACGAAAAACAGAAGACATTAAAGAGAAATGTTTGCTCTACAAGAGCCCTCCATTGGATTGGTCTGACAACATTTTTTTGGCCCGTCCATACGTTCAAACTAGGCAAAAAATTTTGAAACTTCGTTTCCTGCGCGTCATTTTGATAAAACACTGTAATAATGGATGAAAATAAATGTTTAGCCCTTGATTCAGAAACTGGAAACTTCACGCGTTAAAATACTTTTTTCTTTTAAATATATTTTGCGACCATTTTTTCGCGGAGATAAGGTAGATGTCCCCATTACGGACCGCGTCCCCATTAGTGACCAAATTATTCATTTATATTGTTTATTGTAACACAGAAAGCAAAATATCAACCAGCATTCATTTATAGTTTCATACGTTACCGTAAACTGGGGTGACTTTACCCGCCGTGGTGACATTGCCCACTTTTTTACTCTGACTGAAAAATTACCATATGATTGAATTCGCTATTTTTTTTCGTTCGACCTTGGAGAAATTATTGCTATTGATTACAAAGTACCATATGTTCTAATTACTTCGCAATAAAATAAAATAAAGTCTTTCCGAAAAGTGGGCAATGTCACCCCGGGCGGGCAAAGTCACCCCAGTTTACGGTATTTATGTAGCCGTACATTCATCTTTAAGTAAATTCACATGTAAATTAGGACTTGGTCATTGACATGAAAGTTGACAGATTCTAATAACCTGAGGTTATACTACAGATATCATTAAACTCGCAAATTTTGCAATAAAAATACATGGATCCATGCAGCAACTTACTCAAATTAACTAGAAATATATACAGAATTATAAAATAAAAAGAAAATATTTATTTTCTTTCATTATTGTAGCAGAGAAGCGATAGATGGTACAAGTTGGTCAATGAAGGGGACATCAGGTCCAATATAATTTTCACCATAATTTTTGTGTAGATAGTCAAATATCACTCTAAAACTAATTTGATTAAGAAACTAGAGACTTCAAAAAATACAATGATCCATACTTTACTCAAACATTGTCGTATATTAGGGAAAAAATATTATTTCGAACCAATAACACTCTTAAACGGTCGCTAATGGGGACATTTACTTTACAGCCATTTGAAAATAACCAAAATTTTCGGCAAATTATAATGTCCCAAAAAGTCACTCTTTTGAGTACATGTGTATAGTATCGGGATAAATAATTAAATGGTTACATTACCAATTATTATTGCACGGTATTGATTTTTAACCGAACTCGCACACTCTATAGGATCAACTATAGATTCGAAAGGTAACCTGAGCCGGATCTCAGAAGATACAAGCAGCTCTTAACAAATCCGATAGAACGTAACTCTACGCGTAACGGAACAGTTCAGAACCGCCAAGGGTTGAAGTTACAGGATTCCCGTATAGTTTCCGAATGAGTGGGGGATTAACTAAGAAAAATCTCCATATAAAGAGATCTTTAGGAGTCCTCATGGCATGCTCCTATTTCTAGTTGCCATCCAGCTGGTCGAGTAATGCTCCCTACATTATTTGAGATATAACAGAAGGGGTTCTAGAACGTATTCCTCTTCGGGACTCGAGCTTGAAAATGATTTGAGAGAGAGAATGAAAAAAATTATTCTCCGAGTACGTAACACTTTTAACATTAAGTCCAGCTTATCTTTCTATTTTCCGGATTTCAGGCCATTTACGTAGAATTAATAAATGTAAGGTACTGTGTCATATTTAGGAACCCTGTCAAAGATGGATTTGTAATTGAGAAGCGATACAATAAATTCATGTAAACACGTATACGTTGCAATGGCTCTTTCAATAAAGTAAGCTAGTACGTAGAAATGATTCTGTTCAATTGTTTGTTGAAACAATACTGGTTATTTTATGTACAACCTTGTTGACTAAGTAGCCTGTGAACAACATCACAATTCATTCTATCAATAATTTCAATTCGTTCTTTTAATAGGAGTACGACTTGCCAGAGAATTGTAGTACATTTTGTTTAAAATGACAATTGCAAATTATTCTAATCTAGAAACGGCTAACATTTGCTTGTGGGGTCCCATTTGAAATCTACTGCCGACAGAACGTCCATTGGCGGCACTGAACTACTCTGCCCGCGCTAGAGAATTGAACAAGGTCTCTAGCCAATCCGAGCCTAACGTATGGATGTGTCGATGGGATAAGATCAATGGTAAGACGTTTCATGCAAGCTTGCATGGAGATACGGGGTGGTCATTTTGAGCAGTTCTTGTGACGATTAGCAGATATAGGTTTCTGGAACACAAAACACTATTCCTCCTTGCTCGCAATACTACCGATATTATAATTTTACAAAATACCGGTAATAATCATAATCGTTAGGATACAGCGTTGCAGAACATTTTGCCTCGCTTACTTAATCGCTTATCGGTCGACCAGAGATCTTTTGTTCAATGCTGCATTTATTAAATACCGACACCTGAAATAAGAAAAAATATAGTACAGAGATTTCAAATAAAAAATTCATTTGATTCAAAGTCTTCCACATTTACGAGGTTTAATGATATTAGTGTGTAACGTTAATTTAAACTTAATCCATAGTGAGCCTGGCGAAGCATGTTAGCAGTGCAAAGCATTAAATTAATTTCGATACAGTAGCCTGTCCCCGTTATATTCGACATCATCTTTTTTTAACCGCTGCTTCACGCCTGGATATTGCCAGCTCTGTCTTCTTATCTTTCTCAGCGAAAGTTCTTTTTCTCCGTTCTTCATCGCTACCGCGCTCTTCGCCAAGTAAAAGTAACATCCGATGTAGGGAATATCCAAATTTTCTCGGCGAAATGACCGTCTCTGACATAATAGCGTGGAACAAATCGTCGAGGAAATGAAACGAGCCGCTACATTAGACGGTATCTGAAGCCCCGGGTATCATCTTTTATTGCAAAGACGAAAGGAAGACGACTGGGGTGCAGTTTAGCAATTCACATTCCAGTACAGAGAACTAGAGAGACGAAGCATTTATAATCAAAAAGCTAAGTTTTTTAATAACGCGATAATAGTTCACATTAGATATATTTAAGCAGTTATTGCATTCTGTTCTGGAGTCGAATATAGTGTAGTTATCGGTGGATGTACATGTGTATAATAAGAGAAGAATATAATAATACATATCTGTTATCATATTGAATCTACTATATGTTTGATATTTGTTAAAAAGTGTAACATTTTTTTATTTCTATATATTTTACTTGATTGAAAAAAAATTATGTTTTTAAGGAGCTATATGTCGCAAAAGGATCGTTTTCGTAAAAAAATTTTACAGTTTTTGTACTGATACAGGGGAAATCGAGGAACGACGCACTACATTTTTAAAAGTAAAATTTCGTCTATAATTACTTGAATAAAATGTACTGGGTTTTGCTTATGATGTAGGTAGCATATTAAATGAATTTGGAGTAATAATGTTCAAAAAACATAGAAATTATAATACTTTTTCAAAAATAAAAATATAAAAAATTATAACAATGGTGCAACTACCCCATGTACTGTGGGTTAGTTGAACCACAGTATTTGGGATAGATGGACCTCTATGACAAAAACAAAATATATGTATTCTTTTTTTAAAAATAAAATATATATGTTTATATTTAATGTGATAACTCTTTATCTTTTATTTTTAAGTACTTTTAGCCTCTTTGCCGCAATAGCTGCAACGATTTTTGTACTTCACACAGCTTTCATGTAGCCAGCATTCGACATCAATACAATTTACCCAATCATCAGTTTTATTCGTTTTATCAGACTCTTTTCTTCTAATTAATGTTGTTTTAGGAATGGCGAAAAATTTTGCAGTTTTCTACAGCATCTATTGCATTTCTTAATTGTTCTTCTGTCCAGTTACATCTTAATGTGATATTCTTTCGTTTATATTTTGTTGGCATACTGAAAAAGTAATAATATATAATGGTCCAACTAACCCTTCTCATCAGGTTCAACTATCCCATTGTTAAGGGTCAGTATACACAGTATTACCCAGTATACAATAACTTGTACGTTTGATGCCATAACACTTAATAACATAAACAAGGAATTTTTATATCCAAGTAAATTACAAGGATGAAATACTTGAGTTTGATGTAAACGCAACGCAATTGGATAAACTTTCGGCGGGAAGGACAACATATACAACTGAAATACGGTAGGATGGTCGTGAAATCTAACGGGTATTTCAAAATTTATGTAGGTGGTCCACCTCACACATAGGGTCCATCACTTTCGGGAGACGTACAATTCTCTTTAAAGCTTCGCGCCCCCCTCCCCCCCCCCCAGCGCGATGGTGGCCGGAGAGTTTTAGTGGGTAAGAATCCCATACTACCCCGGTGCCTCCTCGGGAGGGCTTCACCCTCTCTCGGAGACGCTGAGGCGGCTTTCACAGATTTCCCCACGTTAAAAAAAGGGTCCATCACTCCCCGATTTACCCTACTTATAATAATGCCTCGCTACTAGTCCGCCCACCTCACCCCGATACTAGTTCGTCAATACCCACCGACCAGCATTCGAAACGAATACTGTGGGCTTTAGATGAATTTGCAACTAATGGAAACTAAAATTTTTATATTTTCGTTTTTATTAACATGAAAGCATTTCTTACGTACTGGAAAGATGTTTCTCGTGAAAATGTGCTGAGACGCGACTATATTTAGATCAGGTATTTTTAATTATACGTAATTCGATGTGCTTCGGATCACTGCAAGAATGGTCGTGTTTAGATTTATTTCTGTCGGGACAGCCACACCATTTCATCGACAGTAGCGTCATGAGGGTTTAATGAAAAATAGGTATATCAATTTTCATTAGCAAATGATTCGTCCTAAACCCTTGCCCAATTTTTTTTTTGAAGGGAAATAGGGAGGTTATAGCTGCAGGTAGTGTATCCTGAAATTAAATTCTGTGAATGATTAGCTTCAAATACTTTGCTTTATCCTACATATCGTATGTATATGTATAGGTGAGATTTCTGCAGTACCGGCCACTCTAAGTTTTTGTACTATAACATGGGCTATTGTTGGTAAAAATCAATTTCGAAAACGTAACTTGCAGTACAAATTGTGCTTAATAAAAGGAAACAAATCGTTTTTCTTAAATTTTATCATAAAGATTAATAATTCGCTGGAATAAAAAGTTGTCATTCGCAGCGAACGAAAAATTGTTGTCCAGTACCGGCCAACTACTTAGTAGATTTTAAAGTCTAATTAATTAATAGAGCATTTATTTCGACACGTCTACAAATATCACAGGTAAAATGATGGATATTTTCTTGGTCTGTACAGTCTTCGTGAGCCTAGCCCTTGCATTTGATACACTGACCCAAATCTTCGTTGAATGATTCTTCATAAATGAGTCACTCAGTGACTTGTTCATCAAAACCTAGTTTACGTTTAATTTAGCCCAATTTTGTTTTATAGTGGCATTTTCAAAGCTGCATTTACACGTTCTGCGTCCATTTTCCTTCTTTTCTGTTTAATTTCGAGTATATTTCTGCAGGTAAACAAAGAAGGAAAACCAAAGGACTTTAATTACAGGAAAAAATTAAAAAAAAATTGGCCGCTACTATACGACTATAAGGTGGCCGGTACTGCACGGTAAGCACGTAAAACAAGCAAATTGAAAAGACCGAGTGCATTTATGTATACCTACGTAATTGTCTAAAAATAATGTACGTAATATGTCAAAATTATTTAACTACCTGGAAAATAAAAAATCTACTATGAATAATAACTTTTTTTCGTACGGAAAACCAGCGTAAACGTTAAACGTCTTAAATCTCTGGTAATACTGAAGGAAAAAGAACGTCACCGGAATACATTGCTCAGGACTACAGTATTTATTTATTTCTCCATCGATAGCACAGTTACCTAAGATTAGAAGCGATATCTAGCTTTGGCTGATACTGTAGGACGTTCCCCTATACCTTCCCATACTATTTTCAGTATATTTCAGTATTCGTCGTGTTTGTAATATTGTGGATTTAGCGCCGAGAAACCATTGATCTGAACTCAAGAACATTTTCCAACGAACAGATTAAAAAATGCAGGTTATTATATAGGTAGTAAACCTATATTTTATATTTAATTATTTCAGTAGATTCTACTTCACAATATTCGTTATTTTGATTGATGTGCGAACCTTATAAGAAAGCACATACCTAAAAATAGAAATTCAATTTCCAGAAAATTACGATAATTAATTTTCAACGAGAAAGTAATTGATGGCATTTGCTATCTCGCCTTTCGTACTACCAGTTGTTACACCTGTCCTTTTAGTGTTACACCGAGCCGCACGTAACACAGGAGAGGAGGATTAATTCTTCCGCGTGAGTTTGTTCCACGGGCACTTTCAGCAAGAAACAACATGGGCCGAGGATGGGAATGATTGAAAGCAGAAAATTGCGAAATGTCGAGAATGATTGATTATTTTCCTTCGGTTATCCACTGGTAACGCGAAAAGGAAAAGGGAGAGAAGAAGTGGGAAAGTACATTATTATTCAACCTGTTCGACGTTATGTCAAAGAAAATGTCTCCCGGATAAGTATGTCTAAAATAATAACGGTAACTTTTTCCCCACGGGGCAGGAGCGCAAACGTTTCGTAATACCTGCTGTCATGAACTGAATTTAATTGCAATATCATTATAAAAATCAGCGACGCGTAACGCTTGTCCCATTTCTCCTCAACACGAAAAAGCTTGTATAATGCCTACACCGCATCGAGCCGAGTTAATGTAAGGAAGATAAATATGTATCATAATGAAAACCATTTCTTTGCGATCGATGTTACCATTAAAGTAATCAGGTCTTTAGTTGCAACGCAGATGCTATGGATACTCGCGTGCCCTTTGGGAATAAATACCAACCAGCATTTTAATTAATTCTTTCCAATCGAAATGCTGACTTCATTTTCGGGAGATTCATTACGAGTATTAGTGTCACGGTGATAATTAAAATATCATTCCATAAAATTTTATATTTTACGCAGAAGCGTTACACGCAACGAATTAACATTCCTTACACAAAGTTCTGTGGGTTTCATAATGTCTGGAATTACGTAATATAAAATGTTAACTACATATTTGAACACATTATGTCTTTTGTCAAGAATTCCGGAATTATATTCTCTAAAAATTGAGAGGAAGTTATCGGATTTAACTTCGGAAGGCACTATTTTCTTCTTACGTACAATAAACAAACATGTAAAGTACATTACATTTTGTCTCTATGAAATTAATAACAACATTTGAATCGGTTATTTCAGAAACGATATAATTGTGGAGGTGATTACGAAAGTGGTGTAAGTAAAGAAAATCCAAAATTGAGATTGCTCTTATTTTATGTTATATTGATTTATATTTCATTTTTATGCAATAATTGTTGCAAAACAGATATCAAGTAAGTAAGCAATGACATGATAGTGTCATTTTCGTAACGAGCCGCGACAGTTTCACGTTCATTTTGATAGTGGTGTCATTTGTTCCCTGTAAGTAATTTGTGAGAAAGGAAATAATTACATAGTTTCATATTAGGTATGTATTAATTTAATGTGGGGTAAGAAAAGAAAAAAAAAGAAAGAAAATGCAAAATATACTTAATCATGCTGCAAATATGAGACAAATTCGGAAAAATAGTGGTAAAGGATACATAAAAGTACATAACCAAAAATGGTAAAGTTGTTAGTGGCAAAACATTTGAAAATAAAAATTAAGTTGCGAAGATCGAAAAACTATGTCTAAGCACTTTTGGAATTTGAGAGACATTCAAAGGTTCGACCTTATTCTGCGATCTTTAAACGTTTGTAACTCAGAGCACCGTTAACCGATTTTGATGAAATTTTCAGCATGTATACAGCTTACTTAAATTTACAAACGGGTTTTTTGAATTTTCATTACAGGCTCAGAAAAAAAAAGTTGAAAAAACTGCCCTTTCTATGTTTTTTGCTATTCCGACAAATTGCATTTTTTTCAAAACTACGAAACACGTCACTTAGCAAAATAATCCTCCTACCTTCTAAAAAAAACTCATGTCGTTTGGACCAATTCTAAAAAAGTTATGCGATTTTAAAAAGTGTGCCAATACTTTTTTTACTCACTGTATATTGTTTCTGCGATAAACTCAATCTTTATGGTTATTTGTAACAGAGAGGTATAAAGATATGTGTATAACTCAAACTCGCTAAAAATGTCACATGTATAGTTTTTTAAATAACCGATTAATTTCATAACAAATAGATTGAAGCTTTATCGTAACAATATGAATTTACAACCAACATAATAAGAAATGGTGATTCAATAAATAATTCAAGATGAAATATATTAATATATGAGAAAAGTGTTAGGTATGTCAGCTTAAAAATGTGACACGTTATCGAGTATATGCTACCAGAGACTCATTTTTCACGAGGGTTGGAAAAAAGCAGCAATGTCGTTCTTAATCATCGAAACGATCCCTCGGTATACACCGTCACAGCTTTTCCACTGTGCCCTCCCTTGTCTCTTTTTTTTTCTTTCTATTTTCTGGAATGTGGACGAGGAACAAGCAGGGGACACGAATACGATGCCCGGGAACTATATAAGAAGGAAGGGGAAAAAGAAGACGGGGATAATGGGGGAGAAAAGTTTAGGTCGGTGGGGCAGAAGGAAATCCCCTTTCGCTTTCGGGAATTCCTTGTTTCCGACCTCGATCGATTTTTTTCCCTCGTCGGCTGCAGGCTGCCGGCCGTAGCTACACATTTTCCGCTTGAAATGAAATCGACTCTCAAAGTGGAACATGAATATGTGTCTGTGCAGAATGAGCGGCGTTGTCCTTGTGTATACGTATGCATGTATACTAGGGTGCTCCTTACTTTTCAACTTACCATTTGCCTTTTGTCTTACCCCCCTAAATTGCGATACTTGGTGAGAAAATGATATATCTTCAAAATTTCAAAGTGATTAGATAACGGGAACCCGTACCCCAGTTGAGTTAAAGTTCTGAAATTTTAGTGATTTCTCGTCAATTTCGAACATAATTGTGTTCGGCTATTTTCGAAGTATAAACGAATAATTTTTATTAAAAGTACAATTTCTTAGGTGTATACGGGTATAATTTGTGTGTGACTTCAAACAGTATAGGTACTCAAGATCTTTGAATTGTACCATTAAAATGGTACGGATTATTATGTTTTCTATATACAAAAATTTGATTATTTGTTATTTGCTAATAATCATATAACTATTAATAAAAGAATACAATTATTTGCATAGTTATGAACAAAAGGTAATTATTTAACGAGGAGAATAAGGCTTACAAAATGTTGATTTGATCATTTATCTAATCTCTGGGCGCCCATCCGAGGCGTCTAATGACATTTCGGACTGAAATCAGTGTTTATCATCTATTGTTCTTAGCAAAGATCTTGGACTGCATCTTACAATACTTTTGGATAAATAGGACGCCTTAGGCGGGTTTTAAAGTGCAATCTTTGGGGCTGTCTGAATTATCACAAAGGATTTATTGGCCAGAATAAGAGTTCGTTTATTTGTTCTTACTCGCCACAATACTGAGCCGTTTATAGATATGTAAATAGGTTAAGGAAAATACAAAATAAACATTGCACGGTAATATATCACTGAGAAGAATGTATCGTAGACTTGGAATACCTATACCGCCAACGCTACTGAAACGTGTGCTACATCAAAAGTTACGGTGTGTGCATAATGGGATGGAAGAGACCCATTACATTATGAACTTTTAAAGAAGAGGAAACCCGTTAATTCTGTATCCCAGAATTACTGACAGTCAATGAATAGCCCTACTAAAAGTTTTATCACATACAGCTAAATGGCCGTTCTGTTATCCATCAGTTCTAGCTTACAAAATAAAAAAAAATCATGTATGGCCAGTAGTATTAAATTAGAAAATCAGACACTTTATTCGTATTTCTTCTATTGCCAACAAGCTCAAAACTTTATTTCAATATGAACTTCTTGTATAAAACACAGAATGGCCGAGAATGGCAATAAAAGATAAATCGTTTTAAAGTTTATATCCTTACGTTCTGTACTATAATTAAAATATACTCTTAATTGTTTTTACTCTACGTTGCCAAGATTGTGCCCCGACAATGTGCAAGCATCCTGGGACCTTCCCTAAGCGGGCGCAACTTTATTCCAAATTTGCTCGTCCCCTCGTTGAAATAGCCTGTAATCATACAAATCGTTGAATTTTCGAATACCAGCCGTCGATTTCTTGTGTATAAGAACATTCGTGTTCTCTCTTGAGGCGTTCGGAATGTAAACGCGAATATCTTTAAGTTCTCGAAGGCGGGACAATATTTTGAAATTATCAGGTCCATTATGATTTGATCCGAAAATATAGAATACAAATTCTCATTATGGATTTTATACATCGTGAATGCGATGCTATTTAATGTTGCGTACAGTAGACTCTGCGATATTAACGGATGAGTTACATATGCATAATTACATCTGTGGTGGTCTCACCGCGGATCTGCGCGAACCTTTTCGCTTCGAGCGGAACCTCGCGCGAGTGCCATTTCTAGAAACCGATTTTTCGGGAAGGATCAGCTGAGAAATATCGCTGCGCCGCAGAGTTCGACACTCATTTAAGCACGCAGCCACATGTAAACCGATCAATCGCGTTCGCGCTGCTGGAATTTCCGATTCGCACGCGTCTAGTCTAAGTCAATTTAATTAAGTAGCCTGTAAGCCGAATAGTTCGTAGTTCTAGTATAAGTAGGTTACAATAAGTGTAAGTAGGTTAGCTTAGAAATAAGTAACGTTTAAGGAGACTTGTGTGTTCATCCGCGAACGTCTATCAAAACCAAACTCCCTCACATCTTATGCCGTCTGTGGAGAAGAAGATGCAATATTAACAAAGGAAACCGTTAATATACAGAGTAATTGTTTTGGAAAAGATGCGGTAACGCACAGCGTTCTGAGAAACTGAGCTTTAATAATTTGTGGGACTGCCCTTTTATTTTATAGTAGCTTCGAGCTTTCTCGCTATGAAATATTCTATGTTGGATGTTGTACCAGGTTGTATTCTATTTTCCTCTTCTTTAGATGTAATACCTATTATGATTACGTATTTTTTTCTCCAAACAATCCCATAGATGCTCTATTCTGTGGGATTGATATCTAGTGATTGTGGCGGCGTCTTGAAATATATAAGGTAAATGTCCCCATTAGCGACCGTTTAAGAGTGTTATTGGTTCGAAATAGTAATTTTTTCACTAATATACGACAATGTTTGAGTAAAGTATGGATCATTGTATTTTTTCAAGTCTCTAGTTTCTTAATCAAATTAGTTTTAGAGTGATATTTGACTATTTACACAAAAATTATGGTGAAAATTATATTGGACCTGATGTCCCCTTCATTGACCAACTTGTACCATCTATCGCTTCTCTGCTACAATAATGAAAGAAAATAAATATTTTCTTTTTATTTTATAATTCTGTATATATTTCTAGTTAATTTGAGTAAGTTGCTGCATGGATCCATGTATTTTTATTGTAAAATTTGCGAGTTTAATGATATCTGTAGTATAACCTCAGGTTATTAGAATCTGTCAACTTTCATGTCAATGACCAAGTCCTAATTTACATGTGAATTTACTTAAAGATGAATGTACGGCTACATAAATAACGTATGAAACTGTAAATGACTTCTGGTTGATATTTTGCTTTCTGTGTTGCAATAAACAATATAAATGAATAATTTGGTCACTAATGGGGACGCGGTCCGTAATGGGGACATCTACCTTAGTGCGTTATATAAAACCCACTATCTAATATTATGTGCAAAATGATTTGGATCATTGCCATGGGTAAATATAATATTGTCTTTAAGTCCCAAAGTCGCAGGTAAGGTACTTACGTTTAACACGCCGTCAAGTACATAAATACAAAGTATCGAAAAAATTTATTGTTTAATTTTTACTTGTCTTTTCATGAAGAATCATCGTTTGATGGTTAGTCCGGAACTAACAAATTCTAAATTCAACTCCGATCCTCCGGCTACGCAACCGCCCCCGGCTCGTAACACATAACTCATTCAGTTGACGGTAACATTCAATCCTGGATCAACGCGTTTTCTGCAAAAATGACGTTTTCGGTTATTCCAAAAAGTATTAAAAAATTTAGTGAAAATTTTGATAAACGTAAAATTTGTGAATCTAGAAATTACTGAACTTGATAGTATTAATTTATTAATAGGAGGATAATATATTCGGGCCACTAAAAGTCTTCTAAAAGCCACTTTCGAAAAATCTAATTCTGACGTGTATATACGCAAGAGTACCATTCTACATCATTTCTGTATAAAAAGTAAAACAAATTTTTATATTTTGAGATATTGCTGAACCGCCATGCGGAATTCCATTTTCAGAAGATTTCCCATTCGAAGAAAAACGATAATAGTTAGATCCGTCTAAAAAAATTACAATGCATCGGTGCCTGGATGTCGTAAAAGAAATGATAAATGTTCTCGTTAAAAGAATATTATATGTATGTAGTTTATGTAAGGATACGTATAATTATTGTAAGATTATACGGAGCAAGTGCCAGACTTAGAAGCAACTTTAGTGCAGAAAAATAGCATCGAAGACGACACGCGCCGTTAGTTTGAATAAAATTTTTCTGACTGACTCTGCCCTGTAGCGAGAACTATGATGTAGTTTGTTACAACTTAGGATTCGCGAATACGTGCTTTACATGATATTTTCAAAATAAATCGATAGATTCTTATCTCTTCTTCTATCAGGAATTGCTCATGTACCGGGTGTCCTGCAGTACGTGGACCCACTTCAGGGATGAATTTAGCACTTCTAAATAATAAAGGAAATTCACATAAACATGGCCTATTTGTCCGCGTTTACAAGATATAGCGAGTTTTGTATTCTAGCAAACTGTAATTAATTATTTTCAAAACAGGTGTTGAAAATGATCACCTTGTATCGAGATATCGTGACATTAATCTTGGTGCTTTATCGGTACTTCCATGTATCGATATATTCTAGGTATTAGTCGTATTTCATCGATTTTACAATACTAAACTTTCTGTAACTCAGAGGTGCGCAAAGAGTCGCTCGGAGCCAGAGTCCATCTTGCGATTGTGGGCGCTGTGTCAGAGTCGAGCGTGGAGCTGTTACCTAGTTGACCACAAGCAAAGGGTGGGGTAAGTGCAAGACTGTATGCGCGTGCAGGCTCGTGCCACGCACACTAATGCAGTTCCCCCACCCATGATGTGGTGACAAACGGAACAGCTCCACACTCGACTCTGACCAGGTGCCCAGAATCGCAAAGAGGTCTCCCATTCCGAGCGGCTCTTTGTGCACCTCTGGCTTATAACTAACAAACGAAACCTCAATCGGAATATCGTTATTCTTGATTTTCGTCTTATTTTGATGTCCCCATTGAATCACCCCTTACTCCCAGCAGTAGTCGAATACACTGTATTACAGTGTTGGAAGTAGGAACAGAAACGTGGCAATTCCAAAAGTAAAAAAATAGGAAGGGATATCTTTTTTGGATAACATGGTATAAGGAATGGCTTTAGGGTGACATGTTGTTGACTTTTTTTTTTAAATGTATCAGCTATCAGTTGGGTTCTGTAGGCTGGTGCCATTGCGTAGGACCCAATCATTTAAGTCCTTTGTGTAACGTGATAAGGGCATTTCCAGTGAAGTGACCTCCTGTCTCTCATCTGATTGTGAGGTCGATTGGCCAGTGTCGTTTCAATCGTTAGTACCCCTGCTGCAGTAGAAGTGATTGCACGAGAGTTGGTGTATGTTTCTAATTTATTGTGGTGTTTGTCACTTCATTCTTAAATGGTATTTGCGATGATTGGGGTGCCAAAGTCATCATACCACGGTGCAACAGCCATTGTACCATGGCTGGGTCACTGTAATATGATAATACTATGTGTACTAGCACGTTCCCATAATTCTATTCCGTAAGTCCATATTGGTTATATTGCTTCGTAGATAAGGATTTTGTTCTCCAGTGATAGTTGTGATCTTCGACCGATTAACCAGAACATATCTTTAGATCTTGGGCTTCCTTTTTAACAGTACGTGTTCCCTTCAGTTAGCTTGCTGTCTAGTTCTAGATGAACTCCCAAATACCGAACTGTTGATGATTCCGGTATTTGCATATTGTTAATGAAAAGTCATGGACATTGCCCTTTCCTTATAGTAAAGGTTATACGTGTTGATTTGGTTTCGTCAATTTTTATTTTCCATTTAGTGATCCATCTATGAATACCTTCTGTTGAATGACCAAACTTCTGTTAGCTTTGAATGACAGAAGTATTTGCCCAACAACTTCTACTTAACCACTATTTTCTAAGCACGTTCCTCATCACTGCACTCGCTTTCCAACTCGAGGTTTAAGTTTGCGCCAGGTCCGTCTTTCTTCTCATCCACTGGCTAAGGACTAAAATTATTCTCTCCCAACTAAATACCCTTGTATACATATATAGCTAAAAAAAGATTGGTTCTTCGTACAAAAATAAATTGAAATCGTGGAGTAAAATTTTTTCGTACGGGATTTCGTATCGAAACTAGTGATACGTTCGGTGTTTGTAGCATTTGACTGACGTGTCTACCTATGTACATCTACTCACTACTTCCCCTTGCGTGCTAGTATTCGTCAACGCTGGTGGTGGTCTGGTTCAAATAATGCAATAAACTCTAACAGACTGCTATTTTGTTATTATGCTAAAAACAGTGTTTGGATTGGTCAGGGTGGCATAATAACTTGCCTTCCAAAATGGGTAAGCATCAAACAGTTTGATTTTTACTTAAACATGATATTAAGTGTTTCATTAAAGATGCAAATATTAAAATACAGTTTATTAAAAAGTTAAGATTCGATTTCAAAGTAAAAGAGAAATTACACAGGAATGTGAGAAATTGATAATGAAAATATATGGGTATTTTTCATTCATACCTCTTGAATTCGTCAAACAGGACTCTGTATACTATCGCAAGGGCAACATTTTCAATATCTTTCGTCATAACAAAAGAGCCAATGATTGTGCAAATACATTGATGTATTTTCTTTGAGCCATAACACTGTCAATGTTTTGAAATACAAACAAGTAAACAGTACATACTAAGAGTAAACACGTAAACATTAACCAAGCGAGTACTAGTTGAGCAATACCCTGCACATTATAAATAATGATTGTGAGTTACATATTTCTAACTTTGTTAGAGGTGAAAGAGTATGGTAACGATGTCATTCTTACGAACAGAAGTGTATGGGTAGATAGAAAAACAGATAGGATCAAGGC
This sequence comes from Andrena marginata, assembly GCA_963932335.1. NCBI lineage: Eukaryota > Metazoa > Arthropoda > Insecta > Hymenoptera > Andrenidae > Andrena > Andrena marginata. Next base: position 47,268,620 of record OZ010659.1, on the reverse strand, counting down.
AATCAGATTAATCATTTAAGCAATCTACGTTTAAGATTAAACATTATGAAAATTTTTAAGTAGAGAAAAGTGCAATATACATCCCTATAAGTATCATTGAAAAAATATAAATGTAGGTAGTAGCAATTGTATGTATTAACGGTACCCAAATATTTATGTGCACTGTTTTTAACCGACTTTAAAAAGGAGGAGGTTATGGATTCAACCTGTATGTATGTTTTTTTTATGTTTGTCCCCTCATAACTCCTCAGCATATGGACCGATTTTGATAATCTTTTTTTTTGATATCACAGTTTTTAAGAAGGTTGACCTGATTTTGTAGTAATATAATAAAAACTGGAACCGACGGGATATTTTAAACATAAATATTGGTTAAGTGTCAGGACGGAACGAAATATTAATTAAGTATTCAGGTTGAAAATTTCTAGTAAAAAATCAATACACCTTCTCCAAGCCGCACGTTAAGGAGAAGTACAAGGTTCCAAAATAACACTTCAAATTTTCAAATACTCTTCATTGCGTAAAATTGAAAAGATACTCATATGTATTTCGGTTCCACGTGCCTACCTCTGTGCACTACTTCCTTAAAACCAATTTCATTTATTAATAGTTCGCCTAGCTCATAATATTATACAGTCACGTAATATTTCTGTTATCCAGTACATTCATGATAGATTCAACAATTGTATTATCTTCGTTTGCGGGTTCCACAGATTTATAGACGTTCGCTGCAAACATAGTACTACCAGGGATACAAGCTTTAACTGGTTTAAAAGATTGGAACACTATCAAGGGTCACGAAAACCCTGCTGATTTAATTTCCCGAGGGCTAGTACCACGTCAGGTTAGATCTGAGTTAAGGGTGTCTCCTAATTTAGAGCGCTGAAAAAGAGCGTTTCTTGTTCTGAAATGATTGTTCTCTCTTGTTCTCAATTTACATGTTCTAAGAATCCATATATTTTTTTTCACAGAGAAATATCAATAAGTTAAAAACTTATGACGGCCGAAATGCTTCGCTAAGAAAAAACAAGGCAGTGGCGCACCCAGAATTTTATTTTGGGGGGGGGGGGGCGAGCCAGGTGATGCGCGACTCATTGAGACTTTGTCTCACTCCTTCTTTCAGGCGCTTGATACAACGCCGTTCCTTTTCCATTGTTTCTCTTTTTGTTTGGGGAAGGCCGGGGCCCCCTGCCCCCCCCTGCGTGCGCCACTGAAACAAGGCCTCGTAGTATCCCTGATTTTCCAAATTTTATTGATCTGACACAGAAAACAGACATAAGTTAGTGGTTTGTGTGACTATAGTTATAGTTGCAACTACAACCAAAGATAAATATTAATAACTTTCAAAACGTCAGCACTTTAAAGAAATCTTATGAAGAAAACTTATTGCAGATATGATGCTAAATAGTTGGAGTTCCAAACATAGGGACAAATTTAGTAAATTTAATTTATATTACACACATATATATATATATATATCGTATCTTACGTAATCGTATTGCAAAGACAAAGTGTTACTACTGCCTCCGGTCTACCCTACATTTAATTTCAAATATTTGACTGTTTGCAAAAAATCTGCAATCACGTGACGTTTCATATATTAGGCTTTCACCTGTTGCCAACAGTTTCAATTCTCAAATAAATGCAAGAGGAGACCACGTAACAAAATAAAGCCTTACAGAGTGTGCAGGGAAAAAATTAGTCACGTATCTATTATGTATGCGTAGCCACGATTTCTAGTGCATTTTGCCAATTCCTGAGTAAATGAATAAAAGAAGTCGTGACGATTTTAAATACAAGTCTAGCTTACATGAAGCCGGTACGTGATCGGGTTCATGCTCCCCTTTTCTCTCTCAAAGGTATAATTTTACAGTGATATCGTTCGAGGAGAGGTTGTGACAAGGAGTTGAAATCATGTGACGGAATTATCGCACTGCCTGTGCGATTTTCTTAATACGTGAACCACAAAATACAGTACCAGTCAAAAGTTTAGAACCAGGCCTTATTAAAAGCATTGAGCTGTATTTTATAAAAATTAGCAGGTGTAACTAGAAAATAGTTTATTTTTTGAAATTATACAAATTTCTTGCATTTCATAAACATGAAAATGAAAAATGTAGATTTAAGAATTAAAGTTTTCAAACAGCACCTTCGTCGGAATTTTCTCTTCCAGATTTCCTGACCACATCCAAAATTATTTTAGACATCGTTTTAACTATTTCTTTCATACTTCTGATTTGATTATTCTAATGGCTAGATCATGTTTTTTATCAATCATCGTAATTCCTGCTCCTGAGAATGTCTTTGCATGGTACAAGGGGTTGAATACAAATTGTGACTAGCACTTTTGGATAATATTTACTAATCCTATAAACTGTCAAGAATTGTTTCTTAATAATATATACATTTATATGATGGTGCTGCAGTCGGCTGATGTATAAGTGTTTTTTCTTTGGTTTTGCCCTGATTGTGAAAAGACCGAGGTTTGGATCAATTTGAAATTTTTATAGCATGTTAAAAATATTTGTGGAGTGTAGGTACCTCAGCATAAAGTGTAAAAGCTCTATTTATGAAGACATAATAATTAATGGAGATACGGGTTTTTCTCAAAATTGTATTTTTCATGACGGTACGCGCGATATCTCAACTTTTAGTGGGCCAATCTGGTTCATCTTTTTCGTACACCTTCAGAAAACATATAATTCTAGCCGGTAGCAGAATCAAGGCGAAATAGTTTTTTCCCACAAGTTTAAGGCCGTTCAAAGACGAAAAGACACAGCAAAGATGAATTTAAATTCAAAGTCCCGCCATTATGTGAATTTTTAATTTTTTTTTCATAAATCTGCTACCAGCTATAGCCACACTCTTACCGATTAAATATCCTTTTGTTTTTTTCGCTTTGGATCAGCGGAACAGCCGGAACCGTATGTACCATAAGGCAACTTTTTGCACACGCTTTACGATATCTCCATTAATTATATATGGCTGAATTTTTTCTACAACTAAGTGAAATCTTAATAAATACGTGTAAAACTGTTTAGTTTTCTTATGCAAAAGAAAAGCAAAAAATTGGCCTTCTAGACGAGAATACCCTCTTAAATGGGAGAAACACACCATGAAATTTCGCCGAAAGAAGTAGTCTTTCTATAGTTAATCCTACATTACTTATCCAGTTGAAAAATACTGTAGTCAGAAGTTATCAGGATAAAAAAAATTTCACTTCTAACAATAAATTATCGGAGAAGTTTCTCACAAGAGTTATCGGTACGCATTAATTACTAAGCGCTTACATTCAACGAAGCTAGAAGAAGTCACGAGATTACTATTTACTGGTCGCATACTTTTGGTCGGTACTCTGTGTGCACAATGCAAATGCGTGCAGAAACATTCGGAAATGAAAACCATTATTATCATTTTATGAATCGCCAGATACCTAAATGGGAAAGGAGCAGATGGTTCTCAGTTAAAAGCACGGTCGGTCGACAAGGAATTCTTCTCATACGGATACACATGTGAATGAATAACGAATCACGAAGAAAAGATGCAGAGCTGGTGTGTAACGAGAGAGATTCGGTACAGCGAAAAGGGAACTGAGCGAAAGAGTGGAATTTGATCCTTTAAATTCACATTGTCGTGGAACAGGTATACTTTCAAATGATATTACACAAGCCGAGAGATGGACTTAAAAATTATGGCTAATTTGAAAATTAACCATAATTTTTTTAATTAAAATTATGGTTAATTTGAAAAATTATGATTAAAAATACTGGTTACACAGTTCGACAGCCATCTCGACTTGTAACATTCAATAGCCGCTTCTTATAGGTTTCTGTGCGCTGAAAACGAATCCGCAAACCGTTTGTTGCCATCACCCTCAGTTTTTGAGAAATTCGATTTTGAAAAAAAACTGCTAATTTTCAACTTTGAACACCTTTTGTGTCGAAACAGTAACAGTTATTCGGTCGCTTGTTTCTGTCAAATTTTTCTATGAACCCTCCCGAATACAACGATATAAGTTAGTGCATTATGAACATTTAAATATGTTTAAACAAAGATCAAAGGGGAAAGAACACCTGAAATGCACCCATTTTGGCAGATATAATTTATTTCCAAAACTAAGGGTCTAGGAGAAAATCTGACTACTTCGCGCGATGCAGCAGACATTTTTCATTCGGTAAGTCGCGTGTTGTTTTCAATACAGAAGCGAAATAGTTTGGCAAAACGTGCGAGTATGGCGCGAAACTCATTTTAATGTGTGAAAAATAAATGAAAGAATGTATCATGAAGAGATTGTTTCTTTCACCAGGATAAACATTATGGTTAACAGCTTTATCTTCAATATGATTTTTGTCGAGTTTATAAGGTCACAGACATTCTTCAATGTTGTGGAAATATTTTTGAATGCCATATTATTGTAGCTTACAAACAAATAAATTTACCAATATATGATATGTTAGCTTGTGAAAAATACAGAAGTTAAACATTACTTTAAAATAATAGGATGTATCGACTTTGTTGAGATATAAATTATCTTTTGTTTATAACGACGTCGCATGTGGGCCATCTTGGTATAAGTGAGGTAAGAAATAAAATTATGACGATCGGTCTTTCATTTCCGTTTAGAAAAAAACGAACAGACAAAATATATTCTTGTCCTAAATTATTTTATACCCATCAGGCTTATAGCGCCTTATTATAACTGTTTAAAATTATAATATTTGTTTTTTCGAAGCAAACCGCCTCTTCCGAACAGATGTTTTCATATTACTGAAAATATCGGTTAAATTAAAACGACTAAAACAAACGACCTATCTTGTATACTTTAATAATATCGTGCGATTTCAAAATTCAAATTACATAAGCACAAGTCGCGCATACTTTACTCCTTGAGTTACTTATAAACGATGAAAGGAATCTGGGGATATTCTAAAATTAGCGAAATTATTAAATACATTTATAATGAAATAGCGGACATGTATGTAATGCATTACCAAGAATATGGGGCATTATGCATGTCGTAGGGTTGCCTATGGTACATTGCACTTGCGAGTAACTGATCGCGTGTCACTAAGATGTGTTTACGGCTCAACTAGAAGAGAGAATTTCTGACGAGCTGCAGCAGATCCTACCGGAGCCACTAGGAAAATATCCATGTATCATAGAACATTCTAAACTCCAGTGTACCGTATTTTCCATACGTAGCTGTTTTATCTTTAGCTTGTGCAACGAGTGCAAGGACTGAAGCAAACTAATAATATCCCAACAAGAACATTTTGTCAATAGTTCCTTAGCAACTATGGTAAGACCCTTGCATTTCTAGCTTCCACTTTATTTACCGACGAAACACTACAGATTTACGAGAAATGGAGTAGTCAACCTACATAATCAACATCTACAGGTAGAGACTAATCCAAATGGAAATTTGCAGTCTACACATTTCTGTTAACGCGTGTGCAAGATTACAATAGACAGCCTTCTGGACGTTTACTTTTATCCAGCATGTCTAAAAATACGTGTCCATTTGAGAGGATCTCGCGCGAGGTACTCTCGCTAGTTACTCTTGAGTGTGTGTCCATTGCAAAGCAGCTTGGAGAATTCTTGCTGGCAGATAGACATTTGAAAACTGGCTGAGAGCATACTATCAAACTCTCAAGCTCGGTATCCATCGGCCGCGCAAAATGCTCGCGAATGTGAATTGACTTCGGTGGAGATCCGTGGCCCGCACGAACAGTCAACATCCGCGAACATTCACGAACGTTCCCACCAATATCGATACATTAAAAGAAAATCACTGTTCGCGCGGGTTCATTGCAGACAAATGACTACTTAAGTAGCACCATCATTGACGGATCGACGACGAATGCTGGCGAATACGTTTCTGTTCGCATGCATAGGTTTGATAGGGACACTCGGCAAACGCTTCGTTCGCAATCATTTATCAGAAATGCGCGTTTGGTGGATACCCGGGCTTCAGGATCGTGTCCACTTGAAATTCGTCTATACTTACTGCCTGCAGCTTGTTTTGAAATAACAGCGAGGCCGGATAGTGAATCGTGGATGTGCAAAAACATAGGGTTGTTATTATTGCATGCAAAATCGTATAATGAAACAAGAAACAACACAGAAATATAAATTGCTGGGTCAGGCCATGGCTTCAGCGTAGAACAGAATTAGGGGGCATGTTCAACACTTACAAGGGAACTTCAGATTGAAAATGCCCAGCAATTACGTAACTTTATACGTATCAGTGCAGTGCAAGTTCAATTTACAATAGAAACAATTGGACTAGTAATTGCTAACAAAGAAAAAATACGAATTTAAGAAAAGCTGTTGCTGTCTCCGAACGCACAATGGTGATATTGCGGTACCTCCGAAACTCGCCGCAAGAGGGCATTTCTACCGATCCCACTTTCTCGCAAGTTCTCCCTAATCTACAAATTCTTATATGCGAGGTGTGTCCGTAAAGTGTTCGACTTTACGGTATACGAAGAAAAAGAGCTACTCTGGATCATTGGTGATTACGTCCCCTTCAAAGCAGTTTCTTTTGGAAGTCACAACCTTTTGGAAATTAACCACCACTGCTCCCACTTCCTGAAGCAGTCCTGAAGCTCAACTTTTAGAATATCCAGCAACTGCCTAGCCGCATTCTATTTTACGTCCTCCACATCGTCAAATCCATTTCCTTTTAAGGTGTTTTGTAATTTCAGGACAGCCAGAACTCACACGGAGCTGTACATCAGGACTGTACATATCGTCAACAAATCCTGGATACTGCGAGATGAATGGCCCAGGTGCGCTATCGTGGTGAAGCAACCAGTCAGCGCTTTTCTACAAACGAGGTCATTCCTTCTAACTACATCTCGTAATTTTTTCAGAACTTGTAAGCAGTACCCTTGTTCACCGGCTGATCTCTTGGAGCGTATTCATGGTGAACAACACGTTCGTGGTCGAAAAAACAAAACAGTGAGCATTACCTCCACAATGCTCCGACTTTGACGCGGTTTCTTCGGCCATTGTTGTTCTACCGTCTTCCAATGAGAAGATTGGGCTTTTGTCTCAGGGTGGTAGCACACGAATGGCCAAGTTTTTGGTCGATGCACTCGGTCATTCTAGAAAAATTAGAAATTTGACGCTCACAGGTTTGGATACTTACACAACTAAATACGTACCGTTGTTGACTGGCGGGCTGCAGGACCGTGTCACTTAACATGCAGCTTGAAAACCTGTGTCACTACGTCACTGTGCCGATCCTGGTCAACGACGGACGCGCCTAGTGCACAGCCGGTCCCATAATATGCATTTATTAATAATACATAATATGGAACAGTATTTATATCTAAGGTGAGATTTGTAACGTTACGGTATAAAATATTTTCATTATTTTTGGTGAGGTATAAGAATATCGGGGAAAAACCTGTTTGACTATAAGGAGCAAATACTGCAAGCCAAATCACTTTTATTCTCAGGGTCGCCGTTTACAAAATTTCAAGCAATTAATATCTTAGGTTTTATTGTAATCTGCTTGAAGAATTTTGAAATAAGAAATATTTATATTCGGGCCCCATTTTCTTGCCGTAACAACCTTCGAACTTGTTTCTACAGGGAGACAAAGGAATACGGTTTATACGGTAATTTACAATAGCCTCAAACTCAATTTAGCATTCTTATTCTGACTTTTTAACAAAATAATATAAATTTAACAATTGTGCCCAGTGCACGTAGGTAGTGTCGGTATTAAATTCAATCAATAATACAAATAAATATTTTCTTCTCGCTGATGCATTTCCTTTGCTTAGAAACAAAATGCATGCCAAAAACATTTTCAGTGAAAACGCTACAGGCCAATCGTCTTATGGAAAACTTTCATCCGCGCGTAGTTACTGTTACACGTATGCGAAATTTGTGCAACCTTGCATCGACTTCTACGTAACTGGAGATTATAGTTACTATTATGATTATTGTTATTATTACCATTAGCATTATTCATCTTTCAAATATCTGGAGGTAAATGAAACGGGATAATAGAGAGAAGTAGAATGAGAATTGCGGAAACAAGTATACATGTGTAGGTCTCTTTATGGTGTACACACATTTGATAGGGAAGCATAAATGTGTAGTTGTCGTGGAAAATTTCAACGAGACTTGAGATTACCTTGCCAATTTCAGAGGAAATCAACGAAGACACGCACCCTCCGCGACGTTGATTGCCGGGCGTGGATAAATGCCGATAGTATAATATTGATTCATATTTCGAGGTGAAATGACAATGGCTGGAAGGAGAACGTCTCGTTCAAACGAGCTTGTTGTCGTGCACCTGTAGATTCCCTTTTACGCCTTCTCATGCGGACAGACCCTTCGAGAAGCTTCCTTGTTTTTAGCTTTCAAATCATACCGCACAAAATGGTCTCCTGGTCTTTTCGTTGCTTTGCTTTCTTTCAGCCGTCCATTGTCCCTGCGACATTCTGTACGCTTTTTTTCCGTCCTCGTGGCTGGTTCACCGCCAATTTTTAGCTGAATGTCCATTTAAAATCGTGCATTTTTATGAATTTCTTTTCAGTCGAGAGGAAATTTTATTTGGAGCATAGATATTTCTTCACGAGAAATTAATAGACTACAACAATAACACGGAAGCTTGTTGCCACGTGGCAGGATTTAGAAGTGTCTCCTAGTGTTCCAGCTGTTTTGTGCTTCGCTGATATTTCATTGTTTCCGCACGGTTCTCTACCGTTTGTGTTGTGCCTCTGTTCTCTATTTTCAGCTGTATTCTGTTTTTACAGGTTTCTGAGGCTGTGCGCGTTATTACGTTCGCACGAATGTAATATTCAGAAAGAAATTCTGTCTGTCTATCTATTTCCGGTCTTCCTGATAAACGCCAATTTTCCGCTGTTTTTTCTCCGTCGAATTTATTTTCCCCCATCCCTTTTCGTAAGTGTAGGTACTTCGGCCTTTTTCAACGAATTTAGTTCTATTTTATAACTTCAGAAATCCCTGATTATCAATTTAATCTCAAGAAAGCAATTCTCAACTTCAAATATGATTAATCTCATATATCTAGTAGGTACATATGTATAAATACATATACAAGATTTAGGGGAGACGCGTGTATTATTAACTAGTGTACAATACTGACCAAAGTTAGTTCTCGCTTCTTCCACAAAATATTAGCACTTTATTTGAATTAACAAATTAATATCGCAATTCTGTATTACATATTTCAGGCCCACATTATTTACTCCATTGTTCTCGATGGTCTGAGGCATTAAACGTACCCGTTCATATTCAGTGCGTTAAAAGTTATTTTTTAAAGCTGATCTTTTGTTTCTTAGGTAAGTAAATGATTTTTTTATATTGTGTATACCATCTCTAGCTCAGGGGGTCTACGATATTATTTTTCGCGTACCCCTAAAATATTTACAGTTCTACACGAACAGTCAAGTCCCACCAATTAAAATTAAGATGAATGTTAGAACATGGCGAAAAACATGCTGTAGACTTAACTGATTTATTGCACACAAAAAGTTTTAAAAAAAGTATTTGAAAAGCATTCGCGTTCCACCTGGAAGGCTTATGCGTACCACCAGTGGTACGTGTACCATAGTTGGAAAACTCTTACTCAAGTCTATGAAGTATAATAAAAAAACTATAGTTTTACAATGTTCTTTTTGTACATAATACGCGATGATTTAAAATGTCTCAACATGTTCATCGTACAGTACCGACCATTCTAGTGGTCAGTTTCAAGTGTATGTATAAGCAGAAGATGCGTTTTGCCCTATGGACCCCTTTCCTAATGCCCAGTACGAAATCGTCAATGGATTAGTGGCCCATGGGGCAAACGCAGGCCCAACACGGCCCTGAAATGAAGGTCGTGGGGCCCATTTGCCGCCCCAGCCTGCTGGAGTATCGCTTACATCCCTCGGTTTTTCCTCAGATGCTTACCCGAGGTCCGCCGGGTCGGTTGGGATTTTACTACCGGTTTCCTTTATTCAAAACCGCAAAATCTCGAACTTTGAGGCCATTTTTCGAAGTGATCCCGTCTGATTTAGAAGTTAAAAATGTTATCAATCGACTCGTGGGTCATTAATCCCCTCTGCGACTTAACGTTGTCTCTTGTTCCAAACCGGTTATTTCATATTTATAGAAAAATTAATATATACCTATTTTTAGCAATTTTATTGCTTTTGGTATTTATATTATAAAATATTATCCATTATAATGATATATTATATATTGTGTATTATCGGGCTTCCACCCGAAAACCTCGAACAATATAAATTGTATAAAAAGAAATAGATTATACAAAATAAAAATCCGAAATCACAGAATGTATTTGTTTATATTCAGGCACAAATAGATTCATGGTGAAAATAAAGGGCGCGCTAAATTTAAATTTTTTAACGTAAAATGTGCATCGAAAACAAAATAATCACATTACTAACCAGAATTTTTATTTCGGTTACAGTACTCACTCGGTATAAGGCCGTCGAACGGGGCTGGCGGCGGGCGTAGAGCGCATTGTGGACACTGTTCCGCGCGGCCAATGGCGCGAGTGAGAAAACCCAAGAGCAAGCCAGAGGAACCGAAAGTGCTCTCGCTCGTTCTCGAGTTCTCTCACTCTCGTTCGAAGGATTCCAAGAAATGGTGGGGATAGTCGCCGGGCGTACAACGCATGGTAGAAATGGGCTTATAACGAGTGCGTACCGTATATCGTTTTCACTCCTGCAATAGGGTTAAGAATTTCGTTTCGATTCTGTTTCGTTCCGGAAAAATATTTCATTATTTTCATTTATCGTTTCCGTTTCTGCTCCATTCCGGGTCTCTGATAATTAATGCTATAAACCTAGTGTTAAGAACATGAAAAATATAGGTATTGCGAGCGTAGCACTGAGCACAGGAACTGTTAATACAACGTTTTTATTTATTGTCTTAAGAAGGTGTAATTTAAATAAATCTTTTAAAATATATTGAAAGTTTACGAAGTAAATCTTTAAGATCTTCACGATAATCGGATTTCTAAAATTTACAATTAATAATTTATACAAGATTATAATTATTGCCAAGTTCCGACCATTTAGGACTGGAAGTTTAAATGAACACAGAGTTGGACCAAGTTTTTCCCATTTAAAGAATAAACTTGTGTGGACGCGATGTCTCCAGTTGTTAAAGCCTTAAAATTCCTCTTTGCGGAGATATTAATCGCCTACGAGCATACATACATATACAGAGTAACAAAAGAGGCCGAGGGTAAGCTGCTAATTCCTAAGGAAGTCGTTTTATATGAACGCAATGCGCCCGTTGAATTTTTCCCCTGTGAAATATCGCGAGCATGCTTACACGCGCACACAACCCTCACGATCTACAGGCACGCGAGAACAACCTGAAAACTCCACATTGCTACATGCATCAGAAACAGTAGAACTTCATTAAAACTCGATATCCTTTAAAATATAAATTTATATCGCATATAGAAATATGCAACTATTGTTTCGAAAATAGCATATACCTAACATATATTGTACGAACGACAAATAAATTCGTCTATAACGAATGAATTGTAAATTTATATATACTGAATAAATTATAAATTCATATATAATGAAAAAACGAAATGTAATTTGGTAATCCAAATTTTACGGGATTATTAGTGTTGAAGGTGCAACCAATTCTAGGCATGCATATTTGATTTAATTTTGTGTAAGTATTCATTTTATCCGTAGTTGTGCCATCTGTACTTTTATATTCCATCAATTCTTTGAAAATAAAGCCTCCTTTAATACCATTCTGTTCCATGTTTTGGATCTATTTGTACACGAAAAATACCTCTTTCTATTTCTACTACGAATTCCATTCTGCTCTGTAGACACTTCCATACGTTTTGTAGAGCTTCGTCGATTTTAACGAATTACACGATGAAGTTCATTGCAAAATTTGAAGTTAATATTTACCATGGTTTTGGAAACTAGGACGCTCACCCTTGGTAAAACAGTCATGTGGAAAAAACAGCTTCAAAGCTGGAGAACAGGATTTTCTGTTGCTAGACTATTCCTAGACTTACAATTAATCTGCTATTCCTGGTCCATAACGCGCATGCTCTTTTATACGCTGCTGTTTTTCTTTCAACTAATTTTTCTTAAACTTGACATCCTTCGTTGCTTCCCTTACGTGTCGCGAATTCTTCGTTTCGCTATCCACCTTTTTGTTAGATACTCTTCTGCAACGCATTATTAAAACGTGCTCCAAAATCGGGATGTAGAACATACAGCTATCAATAAATGTTGTTTCTGCTGCCTATAGGTTTACTTCAAAAGGTTTTCCGCCGTTGAATGCGTTCCAAAGCAAGCTTGCATATTTATTATTTAGACCCTTATTACCTTTTCGCAAGTATCCCGTCACACATTTCTCTGGCAGTTTATTTTTAACGAAATTTTCAATAGGTTTTATAACCCGCTCAACCTCCAAAGGCAGTTCAGGTTTGGAAATATACGAGCACAGCGTGCAGCAAACTTTCTCTCGCATTACATTTCCTATCGTATCTTGTTCATTCCTTCAAATTTTCAGACACAGCGAATGCGAACTTATGTACGTTGTTTACTTCGAAAAACTAACAAGAAAATATACTCAAAAAATTTTCTTTCGTGTTTTGGATAACCCTCTATAACGTGGCACCATCCGTAATTTTACTATAATATTCCATGTTACGTAAATGTATTATTCATATACGTGCATATTAATGTTCATAATATCAGTGAAACGTAAGAAATACGTAGCTGTTTTGAATATGATTCACACAGATTTGTCATAATCACGCCGATTCGCGTGTCTTTCAAAATAACCGTTTAACTCTTGGACGGAAATGTCTAGCCTAACTTTATAGCGAATATAGGGCCTATATTTATCCATAATATAATAACCCTTATACACATGTGTAACATACATAATAAAATAAAACAAAAGCTTTTGTTAGCGTAAATTCGAACTTGTGCGGTACGAGGAACACGCATCAGAAGCCGCGTATCATCCTTTGTTTTTCTCGTCGTCGGCGAAATCGCACGCGAAATTCACTCGCTACCACTAAAAATGTATAGGTTTTGTTGTGCCCTTGCGTGATGGCTGGTACGGGATCCGGCGTTATCGTGGATTCGGGAGTGATTAAAAGATGAGAATCCACCCGGGTGAACTAAAACTAAGTCTTTATTCAAAAACAACTAAACTAGACTGAGGTATACAAGTAGGTTTTTGCCGTGTTATCCGGTCGAGAATCGGATCTCGAGTCTCTCGATTCGCGGAGTCAAATCGGTTTTGTTTCGCTACCAGGCATTGTGTCGTCGCTTCGCGTTACCATATATGGTTACGACGAAGCGTTTGCATTTCGCTGATTTCGTAAAGTCGCGGTTAGCTCACGAACGTCTCAGCTTAGGAGCGTCTCGAATGTTCTGGAATAATGTATTATGTGTGCTTGGGCGTTGCCTGGGCGCAACAACATGAGTACTAATCTTGTATTATTATTTTCTCTTTCATATCTACTATTATACACGGTGTTTATAAATATGTGGGACAGTTTTACAAGATGGGTTTTCTTCATGAAGATAATAGGAGAAGTTGATTTACGAAAATGTCCGATAAGGCTTAGTTTTAAAGTTATACATATTTTTCTATTTACTGAAACGTGGGTCCGAAACGGCTATTAATGTGGCATTTAACGAAGCCCAGCTGTGTTTCTGCGGATCGATATATTGTTTGTCATTTCGCCTTTGGTTTTCAAAAGGCGCGAAGAAAAGGATATGAATGAAAATATAGTAGATTAAGCCAAGTGACGAGGGCGTCAGTCGGCCGGTTTCCCTTTAATAGACGTTTCAGGCCGGTATTTTACGGAATATAAAAATGCTTATAACTGCGAAACTAAGCATTATCGGACACATACGTATGCCAACTTTTCGTATTACGTTGATGAGTAGAAGCGACCCTGAAATATTGTCCCACATATTTATAAACACCCTATATAATAAATAATTTTATATCCACCAGTGCATTCATAATCATTTGAAATGTAAGCAGATCAACTACACATAATTATTCAACAGCTTTCATATCAAGTTTTAATCCTCTTAATTCTTATATTGCAAAATACATCACAAGTAAGATAATAGCTTGATATGCATATATGATAATCCAAATGGAATCTGTATCTACCAAACGGAGGTTAACAGTGTAAAAAATACGTGCAACCGATATTGTAGTCAACTTGCTGTGAAAATCCCCACTTGAACTTATGTGTGCTCGTCGCCGGCACTAACCGCTACGTCCAGTAGGGCTAACAAGGGAACACCGCGAACCCGCACCCTCCGATTGGAACGCAACTTAGTGAGTTTATGGAGTAACTCAAGCCAAGAACAACGGTGTGTTTCAATCAGACCCTATCGCCTTTTAAAAGGGTGAAAACTAACCTCAAAGTCAAATAGGCGCTTCCACTTTTTCGCGTACAACTCCCAAATTACAACAGACTGAAAATAATGTTTCAAGCAAAAGTTTAATGGTGCAATGACCACTGCAAACTTGCGGTAACAAAATTTTGAAAAGAGTTATAAAAAAAATACCTGAACGAAAAAATTTCTTTTCAAAATTTTGTTAACGCAAGTTTGCAGCGCTTATTGTACGATTAAACTTCTGTTTGAATTATTTCTGTCTCTCGTACTTCGAGAGTTACACGCGAAAAAGTCGAAGTGCCAATTTAAATTTGAGGTTAGTTTTCATCCCCTTAACGGGCGACAGGGCCCGAATGAAACACACCGTTTTTCTTGTCTTGAGTCACTCTGTAAACCCACAAAGTTGCGTTCCAATCGGTGAGTGCGGGTTCGCGGTGTTCACTTCTAAGGCCTTTATTAAAAGTGGAAGATTCATTTGTACTATAAAATTCGTTATTTGAGAAAATCATTTTTAATGGCATTTCCATAATAAAAATTCTGGAAAGGCGTTCATGGTATTGTACAATAAAAATATTTTCATTATCGTTTCCCGCTAGTTTACAGAATATGTCGTAGTCTTTTGATTAACTTGAATGTCATTAGTAGCAAGTAACGAGACAGTTGCTTCCATGAGAAAAATTTCCTCCATAAGCAAGAAAAATTGTTCTATTTATCAGCAACTGAAGTAACACCAGTATTTTCAAATCGTCGCTTGTAAACGAAGTATAGTCACATGAATATAGATCACAGCTTACACGATTTCAGAATTATATATGCACTTACATGTACGTTTAGAGATGCAGCCTATTAGAAACTACCATGCCAATTCTCAAGGTAATCGGTTAGATAGGAAGTCCTTTCATAATCTCGAGTACGAGACTCCACTAACGCACATGAAACTATTATGACAAGGCGTAGTCTAAAGTTTGAGCCACCGGTTTAGGCCTGTCAGGGTCACTTATCCGATTACAATTCAGGTCAGCCATGATCCCATCATCTTCGGTCTCGTACAGATGTATACATATGTAGGGGATACTCGAACAAAACCGGGTACCTGGGTAAAACCGGGGCGTGGTATTATTTTTTAAACAGTTTTAAATTTTCACACGTCGTTGTAGCGACATATTCTCGAGACGTGCATTATTTCGTACGTAGTTTTGGACAAAATGTGTATAACAATGAAACAAAAAAAGAGGAAGTTATCAAAAATTAAAACTAAACGTTAATAAAGGACTACAACTGAATAGAAAGAAAACCACAAAATTAAACAATATACCGAAGTATTTATGTCCAAGAATCATATGGTTCATCGAATTTGAATGAAGGTTGGGTGCAGTTTACAGCTTGTTCTAACTGATTGGGGGGGCTGAATAATTGGATGAGTTTCATTGTTATAGGTGCTAGGGCCAGTTTCTAGTATGGTACCCGGTTTTACCGCCATGGGGTAAAATCGTAAAAACGCCTCATATTTTAAATCATTATTTTTTTTAATTTTCATTCTATTAAAAAAATTGGACACGTACTATTATTTAAAAAAGAGTTTATTCTAATGAATCCCAATTGCAGTTTCTTTTTTACTTGATAATGTCAAAGTTATGATATTTTATTCTTAACGTCCCGATTTTAACTCAGTCTCCCCTATACTTCGACGCTTGTCACACATATGTACATGCCAGACTTATGGGTGAGCAGTTTCCATCTCTCAAGTATATCGCGTTCTTCATATCGCTAACTCCCAATTTCCCTTTTCCCTTTTACTCATATATTTACATGGTTTCTCATAGACATATTGTTTCTTCCTCCCTTCGTGTTCTATTCTTTACTGTTCCCTTTGTTGGTTTCTCATAGACTTTCTTTGTTTCGCGCAAACAGCCTTTCTGTTTGATATTTCTCAAACCCGTTCAATTTTGAAAATTTTCAAATAAAAATTATATGACACTGATATCGTTGAAGTCGATTTATTGTGCTCTTCTAATAACACTAAAAACTTACCGGTTCCATTTTGAAAAACGTGTAATTTTAAAATTTCAAAAACTGTGTCAATGTATAACGTGTCCTATTAAATATAAGATTTGCACCAAGCCAGGGCAGAGAGGTGGGCAAATGGTGCAGCGAGAATTACCTTCGGTGGGCTTGACAAGCCTAACCAGTAGACCCAGAATCGTGGGACGTGGGTCAAATGCTTACCCCCACCATGATCTGCCGTCGTCCCCCATTTTGCTCCTATCGCACTGCACACAAGCATATTATTGGTGCAATAAGTCACACAGAGATCATACTTGGTATACCTTAAAACATTTTATTAGACTGAGCTATACATTTAGCTGCATTTAGCATTTCCAAGCGCGAACACACCTGGCGAAGCCACAAGTACGCAGGGAAACCAAAAAACAGTTTGCGCAACCTGGAAACGAATGCAACGGTTGGCAGCACATTCTCGTGAAGGATAGAGGAAAAAAAAGTTATTCTTATACACATCCCTACTCCTGTCCATGAGCGCTGCCCGTTCGGCACTATTCGCCAACAATTCAGGTTGCCGAAACCCAAATGTATGAGACGCAATCAGGAGATCGAGAGTTCCAATCCCAACGCGGCGGTTTTACTTTGTTTTTTTTATTATTCTTCAATTTCACTTTCCGACGAATTTGAGCAAAATCTTTATCTAAATAAACATGTTAAATAACGAATAAAAGGTAAAAAAAATTATTCTATAAATATTAATTTTATATAAATGTTACTATAAACTTATGTTTGTTCGTTGAAAATAAATAATTCCACCGAAAAGCCACTAAATTCTTAAAAGTGCAAAAATTTCATACACAAATCCTAACCATGCAAATTTAATTCTTATCACCAAAACAGCGTAGAGTAAATGGTGGCGTATTTGAAATCTGCCTACGGAATCGCTTTTTTGTCTCTCTCTCCCTCTCTCCCTCTCTCTCTCCCTCTCTTTCTCTCCCTCTCTCTCTCCCTCTCTCTCCTCTCTCTCTCTCTCTCTCTCTCTCTCTCTCTCTCTCTCTCTCTCTCTCTCTCTCTCTCTCTCTCTCTCTAAGTATAAACAATTGCATGTAAACTTGTCATCAATTTTTTTTATTTTGTCCCTATGAAACAAAAATTAAAATATCATATAGTATTCTTTACTTCTATAGAAAAGCTAATATATAGAAAAGAGTGTTTTCATGAAGAAAAAAAATAAACGGAAAAATAAAAAAACTCGGTTTCGAGGGCTGCGACCCAAATTGAGAGACAAAAATACGGTTCCGCAGGCAGATACGCTACCGTTTGCACTACGTTGTTTTGGTGGTGATAATTAAATTTTTACAATTTTGGGAATTTATTTCTCGAAAACGGAAGAGAGTGCTCCTTCCCACTTTCTGTGCTTGTTCTGGGTGTTCTCCCTATATCTAAAAACGGTTGAATAATCAAACTGCGAAAATAGTTCGTGACTTCTGCTGTTCGTAAAATCGATTACATTGGCGTGTAAATTTAGAATTTGTCACATTTACAATTGTATTATAATAACTTCTGCATATATGTCTCCCACCTTCCAGTACCTACATTTTTATGAGTGAAATTGTTTTCATCAACAAAGAAATATAAGTTTATTGTAACATTTAAATTTTATCGTATATAAGTAATTGTAATTATGATTATGATTTTAATTATGTTTATTTCGGTTTACGTACATATATAATGGCTAACATCGTATGTCAGCCAGCTGCATCGGATTTTGGTAATGCGAACTGCATCATTAATAAAAACAAGTAAAAATTTGAAAGTGCAAATTAATAATTTTCAAGTTTTTATTCTACTGAGAAATTAGGAAGTGAAACTAGAGAATAATTTAAAAAAAAAAGGTAAAACCACCGCACTAGGATTTGAACTCTCGACCTCCTGATTGCGACTCATTCGCTCGGGTTTCGACAACATGAATTGATGGCGAAAAGAGCCGAACAGGCAGCGCACACAGGCAGGTATATGGATATATGTACTTGTGTACAGTGCGTTGGGAACCAGGAGGGGGGCGACGGTAGGTCATAGTGGGGGCAAGCATTTGTTCCACGTTCCACGATTCTGGGCATCAATGGGTAGTCCGACTTTAGTGCATCCTGCCTTCGAATCAGTGAATATTGCAGCGCGTGTGCTCATTGCATTTACACGATATACACAGTGAATTTATAAATGCATGCAACTGTGAATCTACATACTAAAACTAGTTAACAATGTTATGTCAACACAGATCGTATACATGTATAATTTTCGCAAAACTACCTTTGCGCGATGGCCTTGAGCGCTCGTCGTAAACACGAAAACGGCTTCCGTGAAGCTTGACGCAGGCCCAGCTCCAGTCTTTTTTGCGCCCTAGGCGAACTTGTCAAATTGCGCCCTTTATTATAATAAACTTATTTGAGATTATTTATGACTTTACTCTGCAAAATTAGGCAACTGCTAGGGTGTAAGGTTCACAAGAGGCGCAAAATGGTATTTTCATTTTTGGCATTGTTGAAAATAAAATTGTAAATGAAATAATACAAATTGTACTACAACGGTTTTAAACTACTAGTAAAAATGAAGAGGCTCGCTTGGAGCGCAAAAAAGGCCCGCGCATTCGTCGAGCAGTGACGGCTCAGCAGTCACGATTTCATCTGAACGCTCGTGCCCGTCGCGCACGTCCACCACGCACGCAAAGCGTTCCGCCTCGCTCCCCCCTTCGGACAGAAAGAAGCGAGAAACGATTGCTCGGACTTAGGGCTCCTTTCACGCTGACGGCTCAACGCCGGTCCCGATCAGCGAGCTCTCAGCGAGGAAATACTGTATGTAGTATGTACCTATATGTATGTAGGTATATGTAATTTTACTTAATTAAATTCTTATGTAATTTGTCGTTTTATTTTGAAAATGATTCTCAACTTCTTGGTAAATTTTATCTTTAATATTTGCACCTTTAATAACACTATGCACTAATATCATCCCTAATTGTAAGTAGGAATGAAACAATGTAATGTCTGACGATTTTAGAAGCCGAGTTATTGCACCACCGTGATCAATCCACACACAGCTTTTAGGATAATAAAAAAATAACAATTTGTAAAAGTTTGTTGCATTATTTAAATTAGACCACCATCAAATGTTGAGGAATACTATAGGGTGTAATTGGAAGTACAAGTTAGTAATAAGCAAACACACCAGCCAACTCGTACGCATTTGTGTACCCAACAAAACAATTCTTTCAAAATGAAAAGTCCTACAAACCAATTTTATTCCCAAGCAACATTTTCAACTGATTTCTCTACATAGAATGAATTATTTTTCTATTATACAATACCACAATTACAACCCACCTAGAATGGGGGATGCCGTGTTCTCCCGAAATAGTATCACGAGTCGGGGCCTGCGACGAATCTTTATCGTGACCTGGACACGATTCTGAGGCCGATCATCGTCTCATCGTTAGGAACTAGTGGGGAATACTGAATAATCTTCATCGTGAGGTGGTAAGCGATAGTACTATTTCGAGAGAATACAAAGGCGAATACAGTTATATCTATCAATAGGAAATGTAGTTCTAATATACCTAATGCACTCTAATAGCTGATGTATCTGCATTACCTTTGCAAGACAAGGATATTTAAATTCTAGGGTACAAAAAGATGCACAGAGGCGCGAAAAGAAATGGTGGCGTGAAAGGGTGCGACGAAAACAAGAAATACGAAGGAACGAGTTAGAAGAAGCAGGACTGACCGGATGAGAAATGGAGCTCGAAACGAGAGATGTAAAAGAAAAGAACAATCAGCGGAAGAAAGTAGTTTCTCGACTAAGCTTTCTCTCTTCACTAGATAGCGAGCAGCGTTTAAACGGGAAAGAGAAGCAACGATAATGCTTCCAGCGGTTACAAGTGCCACAGGGGAAAACCTGTGTACAGGGTGATCGAAATACCAACAGTCGAACAAAATAAAAAGTTCGATTACGTGTAAATTGAGAATAACTGTGTAGAGTGTGTAGACCATAAATCACACACGTCCCACACGACTGGATACAAGGCTCGTATAACGAATTTGCTATGTATTAGGGTCCGTTAGTTTGCACGAAGTTCATACGTATTGAGAGCACTTTTAAAAGGCATATGGACTTTTCGAGTTTAATAAAACTAACACTGTCGAAAGCTACCGGTCTGAAATTTCAGAAAAAAATGTTGTCGACCAGTATAAGGATAAAAAATGACAAAATGGAAGCTTTTGCGTAACTGCTTGATCTATGTTTATACGCAACTTATTCACATCGCAGCGTAAATAACCATTAAACTTAATAAGAAGTTACGTGAAACGATAAAAAATTGCTACTGTATTAGGTAATCCATTTTACTAGTGTTAAATATAGTACTAGTAGAATGGATATAAAAATGAAGAATAATGATACTTAATCATGGTTAATTAACCTGCAATGTCTATAGCCAAGTTGATCAAGACGAATCATATCCAATTAATATTAAGATATAGGGGTGGTAACATGAAACAGACTGTTATTTCCGAAACTAAATGCATTTGGCATCTATCCGCGACAGTAGTAGCTATAATCATTAGATTGCCCTGTCGCTTATTTGTCATACTGGCGTTTGTATCGTCAACTGTTTACGGTCGCGACAGCAGCTTTTATATTTTACAGATATCAAAACTTTTCATAAGTTAAGTTTAAAAAAGGATTTAACTATCTTTATTGCTAAATATAAAACACTAATGAGATTAAAGTTCAAAATGGTAGTAACAGTTTTTTAAAAATGTTTTCTCTTTGTCAAGGGTTATTGGATCATTTCGAAAATGGCATTGATAGTAATACTGGTAACATGGAACAACACGTTCTAGATGTTCGAGACACTAAAATGTGAGGAACTTTGAGTTCAATGCGAGATATGTCAGGATTAGGCTGATATTTTGTGCAGTAGTTGTGAAACTGAACACTTCATTTGCTACTTCTGTTCATGAAGAATATGAATACGATTTGAATTTTGTTTTTCCTCTTCACTTATAAAGTGTATTTTGTATTTTCATTTCTAAAATCATTTTTTCTTTTACTTTTGAAGAACTAAGATTGTTTAAATAATAAAAAGCTTATAGTAATGAAGAATAAAATATTTATATCTGCTTCATATTACTACCACTTTTTCGAAAACTCACATTTTGCACTGTGTTAAAACAAATTATTGTACTCTTTCAACGATTTTATTTTGCATCCTGGGGACTAATAGTACATGGTAAGAGATACGTTGGCTAACATTACTGATGATTGTTGATGCAATAAATAATACTTGAATATTAAAATTTATTACTTTCTCTAAAACGAAAGAAGGTGGTCCATATTACAACCTTTCCCCTATCAATATCATTTTAACTATTCTTCTAGACCAGGGGTGACGAACTGGCGGCTCGTTCTCTGCCTGGTCTGCTCCGCTGACAATAAGCCGTAGGAAAACGACCTCCTCCATACCCATTTGTCTCCTATACTCTCTACTAGCGGCTCACGAGCCGCATGAAGCTCTCGCTCCTGCATAGCTGTACATAACTCCATGAAAAACCTAATCCCTGAGCACCAATTTGGCTTTAGGGAAAAGCACTCAACCATACAACAACGTCTGGAACAATGGGATTCTGTACAAGTTAAAAAGAAACATTCCAAACCGTTATTATCTCATACTAAATTAATGCCTCTCTGATAGATACTTCCGGGTGAAACAAAACAATTCTCTCTCAAACTATTTTCCGACAAAATCAGGGATACCGTCAAAGTAGTGTCTTAGGACCATACCTATATCTCATCTACATAGCTGACATTCCAGTTTCACAAGAGACTGTCATTGCAACGTTTGCAGACGACACTGACATACTCTCTCCACACAAGAATCCGATCACAGCCTCAGAAAATCTTTAAAATCACCTAAACTACCTGCAATCATGGCTCAAGCAAATTCACCCAGATCGCATTTACTTTAAGAAATGGTACTTGCCCTTCTGTAAAAATACACAACTCGCCTATTCCAGTTAAGAGCGAAATTAAACACCTTGAACTTTACCTAGATCAAGAATTAACTTGGAATGCCCACATTAAGGTTAAAAAAAAAGCACAGGTGGCACTAAAAATACGATACAACAAATGAATTGAGGCATTGGGAGCAAAAATGGACTAACCCATATCAGAAAAAATCAGGTACAGCCAATTAGAATACATTATTGCTACTAACTTAATTTCGCAAGAAATGTGGGTTAGCCCGTTTTTGCCCTCAATGTCTCAATTGGCTGATAGGAAGAAAATCACAGCTCAGAATTGAATATAAACTATTGTTATAAAAGACAATAATAGTTCGACTCTGGACATATGAATCCAACAGAAAAATCCTGCAGACATTTCAATCAAAAACTCTTCGACTACAAATGCACCGTGGGATGTTTTAAAGCGAACTCTACACAATGATCTAATTACGTGTATCTCTGGTTAAAGACTCAGGAAGACCTGACCAAAAGACCTCTCTAGATAAACTCGATTAAACCATCGATGGATAGTTTCCGACTCCAGCCGTATAACATCCAACACATTTACTCATTACTCTCATTAAAACATTGTAGAGTAGATTGTAAATATGCACATTGTTGATAGTGGGAGAACCGGCTGACTGAGAGTGGGGCTCGTGCGGTTCGTCAGAGAAGTCCAAAAAACTTCTTCGCCCGGCAGAGAAGTTCGTCAGCCCTGGTTCTAGTCTAGTAAAAATTGATAAAGTTATTTTGCTAAGTAAAGTAATACGAACATAGGAACAAGAGGCAGCCGTAAATTTAATAAAAACACCTGTTATCGGGTAAGCGCCACAAGACTGAAAATAATGTGCAAGCCAGAAAGTTAGTTGAAGCGAGTTTCCAAAAAAAAAGGTCAGAGTACGATTTTCTATACAAAGGTTGGCTTGTGGTTAAACGTAACTCGGCATAAGCTGCAGTGGAGTGGACGGCTCGTGTATACGCTGAAAATAAGAGTTTCTGCAATTGCTGGTCTGGCGGTACAGGTTCAACCTATAAATAACTTTGACTGCACTAAATAGCATGTTCGTCAAACGCCATTCTTCTAACTTTTTCAACAAAACCGTAGTTGTCAGAAATATTTGCTGCTTCTCGTTCGGCCATGGCACACTTGCCGCAAAATATTTCCAAGAGGAACGATCGCTCTTATCCTTTTTCTTTCACGAAAGCGATGAAGGAGGAGGTTCGTTTATCAGCACGCGAAAGTCTTATTAATATTCGCGAGCTCACGATTCAGAATCGACGATCGCGAGTATTTCTTCCCTTCCAATTGACAGTGCGAGAAATGGAATTTATTAAGTCTGGAGAATATTCCTCTTCATGTTCATTATAGCTCAACTGTTATATAACGATAATTGCTCTTCGAATTCTTTTTAACGATCGCGAAGTAGAAGTAATCGTGGGAGTGAAACAGTCACCCAGTATAGCTACAGAAATTGGACGTGACATTCAGGCGGCTCTCTACGTTCGCAGAAACTTTCAAGATTGTACACTCCCTGATCGGGACTGCAATTACAATTAATGTGTCAACTGAACGAAGAAACCGGTAAAGTAAGACGGACAATAATCGTCATTTATAAAAAGCGTTTTATGACCCTTTACATTTACAGTTGAATCGCACTAAATAGTTACTTTTATTTCTACATCAGTCACTGTGAACGATGTCATATACATTACATACATGCATCTAACTCGAAATTTTGTTGCTGGAAAAAACTAGTTAATTACTATAACCAAGCAAGAAAAATGAGTTTCCCGATTTAATAGACTTACACAGATATCGTTAAAATAGATAGAGATATTTAATGCACATGAAACTTGAAAGACATCGACAGAGGCATTAAATATTCGAAAGGATTTATTTATATGTATGTATAATACATAATGTATACATTAAGGTAAGGCAGCGATGCCCTGATGGGCGGCCCGAGGTAACGAGCATTAATCGCGTTTCCCAAAGCTCGCGTGGAGGGGGGTGCTCGAAACCAATGACGTTGCAGGCATGTCACGGATGGGGAAAACTCTAGTAGTGTGCGTGTAGTTTGTTTGTTTGTTTAGTTCAAATGTAGAAACTCAATTTTAACCCACTTCCAACTATCCAATAGACTTGAAACTTTGCAGGCATACGTAGTTTGAATGACAATACAAAATCATGAAGAAAAAGAAACCGCCACCGGGGTTTAAAAAATTACCCAGTCATCAATAAATATAACCCATAACCATAAATCCAAACGACTTGAAATCAGCCTATAACCACAAATCAAATCAATTTAATCGCAATGAAATCAGCATGTAACGTTTACATCCGCGACATGCCCGCAACGTCATTGGTTTCGAGTACCCCCTTCCACGCGAGCTTTGGAAAACGCGTTGAATGCTGGGGAATGCATCGCTGGGGTAAGGTATGTATTTTAGAATGTGATAAGCAAATATTTCGTTATTTATTTATTTACTTATTTATTTCATATAATCCTTGCCGCGCGGCTTAGGTTTTTTTTATATATATCTATAATTTATTGTTCTATGCTATTCCTATTCCCACAATCATATATTTGAAGTTCTTAATCGACTTTCTAAACTTTAAACTATAACACAGTCTTCTTATCTTTCGTAAGCCATTGTACTTCAACTTCTACGTTTCTTCCTCTTCCCCCTACCACTGACAAGACCCCTCCTTTCGGTTCCTCTTCTTTCTTTCCGTTTCACTCTTCCTTAATACTCCTATTCCTTTTCCATCCTCACCCAGAATTACTCCCAGAGACTCTGCACTCCTGGTTTGTATGCATTCTGTGATCACGTGTTCCAGGTTCCGCGTTTCCTTTTTCGCACCACATGTTCTTCTCTTCCGCTTCTTTCCAATGTTGGTATCCACTCATTCCGTTCCCGCATCTATACCTTGGAATTAGCTTTCTGTCTCTGTCCTTCGTCCTTCATTTCAAGTACTTCAATAGCCGCTCCATTATTAAGACCGTATATTCAGTATTATACATAGCTTACCTCGTTTATTCTTCTTACCCTTTCTTCGTTCCTAACTCTCCAGGTATTTTCCAACAGGGTTCCCACGACGTCTTGGTTTACCTCCCTCAATCTATTCAATTCTTCTTCTTTTTTATTGGCATACTTTTGAAAAATACTCTTCTTCACGCCTCGCAATTTCCTTGTCCTTTTACTGGCCTCTCCCCCTCCATTTTCATCATACACTCAACCACTGGCCTCTTTCCCGATTTCCTAGTTGTCTCATCATACTATTTTGCCCTCTTTATTGCCTGTATCCCCATTCTTTTAATTTGCATTCCTCCGCCACAACATAGTTCGGGGTTCTTGTCTCCAGACCTTGTATCCAGTTCACACATTTCCTTCGGACTTGATCCAGTCTAGTATCATTGTTCCACCCCCATATCTCCGCTCCGAATAAAGCCACACTGCATTCTAACCCTTCTAACAGTCTCATCCTTTTTCAGAGATCTTCTCTAAATACTCTTTCCCCAATGCTCCGCACCTTTTTCATTCTTTCTTTTATGTGTTTTTCTGTCCCTCCATTTTTCTGCACAATGAACCCTAAATGTGTTACTTCCTTTACATCCTCTAAGGTTTCTTTCCCCATCCCCAACTCCTTCCTCTTCCTCTATCCTTTTCATATATCATTCCATTCTACTTTTCCGGACTTAACAATAGTCTTTTTCCAATCAAAAATTTCCTGTATCTCTTCATCATGTCTCTCAGTCCTGCTCCGCTTCTTGCCAGCAACAATCGTCCAGAAATTCTCCCCTCTCTGTCAGTTTTCTGTTCAAAATTCCAGCATACATCTTATAAGCCGAGCGCATCAGGATTATTCTCCCATAGTTCTCAACCTCCTCTTTTTCCCTTCTTTAAATATAGTAGTGATTGCACCTACATTCCAGTATTTTGGAATTCCAACATACCTCCAAATTTTACTCGTCAGAGCTAGAAACACTTTCCTTCTCAATTCCACCCTGTCCCGCGGCCTTACCCTTTTTTAATCTCCTGCTCTCGTTGTCCTTCATCTCCTCCTCTTCTGTCCTCTTCTAGTTTCTTCATTCTTTCATTCCATTTATACGATTTGGTGCCAATTCCTATTCTTATATATCCAAACCAAGCGTCCAATCCCTTCTCTTTTTGCTCCTTTGCCATGGTTCTTAAATAACTTTCTATTTCTCGTTCTTTCCTCGTCAAATCGTCGTCTTACTTTTTCCATTTGTACTCAGCGTACGTATATTTTGTAATTCCACCTCCAGCTTCAAACTTTCTTTTAAAAATTCATTCACTTCCAACTTAGATACCTCCGGTCTCCAATTGACTTCTTTTATAACTATATGTCCCTTCGGCTTTCTTTCTCCTTCTTCTGCAATTCTTCCGATTCCAGAATTCCTTCTTCTACTCCTGTCACATCTCCCTTTCTCTCTGTTTTTCTTTCTCGTTTGCTTTCCCCTCCTCCAGTATTTCTCTCCTTAATTGTCCAATTTGTTTTTTTATTCTTTCCTTCGTCTGTTCATGCATCTTATCCATTTGTTTTCTCATCTCCTCTATTTCTCTCAGTATTTTTTCTATGTTCCTTTCCACCTCTTCCTCTGCCCTAAGTGTCAGAAATTTTTCCAGAGTCGTGCCTTCTTCCTTTGCTTTCTGCCTACTATTGCTGCCATCTGTTGGTCACTTCCTAACTACACCGCTCTCCTTCCCACTCCTTCTCTTTTTGTATCCTAACCTCCCTCGCGTTATTCTTGTTATCCACTTCCGCACCTCACTTCCTCCCGTTTATGTTCCTTCCTTTTTAATCCCGTGCTTCCCGATTCTATACTCCCCTTCTTCCTTACGTTTTCCTTCTTCATCCTTTCCTTATTCTGCAGTTTAACTGCTTTTAGACCTCTCCCAATCAACCATATATGCACACGCACCCACGTCTCAACCGGTAGACCTATTTCGTTACTTTATTGGAAATACTTTTTTGATACCTTAAACCGGGGATGCTTAACTGATGTTTCGCGAGCCACCGCACAATGGACCATGCCATTAACGCTTCTGGTATGCGTAAGTATATCAACATTTCTTCAGTACCATGTTAAGTTTACACTACAATTGAGATTAAGCCAAAATTTAGCTGCAGCGGCTTGCAGCTGTAACCGTGAGATACCTTTTTGTTTTAGGGAATCATTTCGTGATAATTAGGAAAGAGTTGTTTAACAAATTATGAGAAGCGGGTGTGCTGTAACCAGGTTACAATTGTCTTTTAAGTAAACCTTTTGGATTAATATAATTTTCAACTAATCTACTAAAGCCTACTTTTACACGTAAAACCGCATATATAAAGCCTGTAATCGGAAACTGCTGTACTCAGTAATGAAATAATTATTAGATCATAAAATACATAAACATGAATAAAAATTTTAATTAAACTAATCCGAAACTTCAGTCTTTATAATTCATTCCACCTAGAATACTAAAATTAACCACTGTGCGGTCTAGTAGTTCTTCATAGGGCAGGGTTTTTATGTTTTAAAGATGCATTTTAAACGGTGCGAGCTTCAGTCCTTGAATAAGCATCTAATACGTTTGTTCACTGAGGATCAGTAGTTCCTACTGGACAGTTTGTCAGCTACCTTTCAGGGATAGCCTGTTCCCATAACTTCAGATTCAGAGGGAACTTGCGTGCGGTGATATTTGTGCACCTCCGTTTATACCTCGAAATTGGTGGTATAAGCTTGCGCACTAGTTTCATTTTCTAATATTTAACATGCGATACATTATATTTTGAATTTACTTTAATGTATATAAATATAATTATTTTCATACAATACAAGAATGTTTTTTGGTTTTGAACTTATTTGTTTGTGTAATAAAATATATATTTAAAATTAATAAAAGAGTGATAGAGGAGTTGTCGAGGTGGCGCTGGGTGGCTGTTGCTTAAGATGTTACAACCGCGATCGACGCGTGCCGATTGTTCGAGGTCTGTGGTTACTGGTAGGAGGAGCAGTAAAGTCTGCGTGGTATGTGTTGTCCACCATTTCAGGAGAGTGGAAGGGGGTGTGTCAATTAGAACTATTGTTTCCTATCTTTGGGCCACCACCGAAAAGCAGACTGAAATGCGAACCACGGTTCGGTCAGAATATTGTAAGATAGATAGTACAATACAGCAAATACAGTAAACAAAATTGTAAATAACGGTAGAGAAATTATACCGAGTGCTTGAAACAGTTGATTTTATCGAAATAATGATTGCTTGATTATTGCCTTGATTATTTTATCATGAAAATCAGATAGGGACATTTGCAAATATAGACTTAAAGGAAACTAGGAATTTCGCAAAGTACACGAAAGTTAACGGTCGACTTCGTTCTTTGGTACTGTCTTCTTTTAATGAATGTTGAAAAATACATTTTTGGCGCATTGATATTCAGGGATACCCTTACCGCATTATTAGATTACACTCTCTTTTTCAGGTATCCGTTGCGCACTGAATGATCCACTTAAACACTCGAAAAGTTTGACATCAATATGGTACACCTGCAAAATATGCAAACGCTTTCCTACAGAAAGTTTTCTGCATAAAGCAGTGCCTACGTCGGCGGACCGATTAAACGCCAGCCCTTAATTAGTTTTCCGCGATTCGTCTTAATTACTCTGCGCGATTGAAAGGAAATTCGAAATCAAAGGAGAGCAACGTGTAACTTGTTTATTGAATTCCTACGTCGTACTGTGGCTAAATGTGAGAGAATGTTTAAACTCGCAGAAGTGAATTAAGAGTATCGAGTAACCGAAGGAAGTTCTAGATTCTAGAGTTTCAAGAAATTAGCAAAGTTTGCACCACGAATGCCCTCCACTCTCCCTTCGGCCCCTCTTCACCTCGTCGAACACGAGAGATATCGCGGTTCGATGCTTCTAAATAAGGCCAAGCCGAGGTAAATAAAATTTCTTTGTTGCTTCTAACACGCAGAAAACACACGTAATAATTTCTCAACAATTATTACTGAAATATATCACTCTACGTGTATTTACAAAGTAGATACATGTGGACGACTGAGAAGCCATTAAATTCTTAAGCTTTACTTTAAGTAAGAATCTTTTGCTGATATGTTAGAAGCGTAGTCGTACGACTAGCATGTCCGTATACAGACGTATTCGGACGAACGAATCAACGCCACTAACACTAATAGAAGCAGTTATACTGCATCGGGATGTGCGGGTTCATGATATTACGGGTATCCGTGCGTCGGGTCAGGTCGGGTAGTGATCGGGACGGGTCGGGATCCCAGGGATTTGTCGACACATAAATATATTCAGGTACCCGTCATCTCGAGCCGCGATTTACGACTCGCGACCCGACTTGCGATTCGGAAACCGATTTTTGATTCGGTATCCGACGCTTGATTCATAACATAATTTTTCTGTCTGGTCTTGTGCTTGGACTTTTAACTTGTGGTTTTGCAGTGTGATTAGATGTAAGAATTTGTGAAAACTTGTAATAAAACAGAGGGATACAGTAGCAATTCGGTTAGCTCCGTGAGGGGGGTAAGATTCGCGGTAAATGAACGAATAGTGGTAAATCGGATAAGGCCGGCTCTCTTCGGTGCTATTCGGATATACAATCGCATTATATGTATGTCTACTAGCAAAATATACCCGAGCTTCGCTTCGGGTCTAAAAGATATTGAGAAGTCCGTGAAAACACATTTGACATTCTTTAAGACGAGTGAAATCCGACAATTTTTATATCCGGTTACAATTTAATATCCACGAATTTACCTGCTCTAGGCCTCTCATCTCTCTTCTATTACGAGCCTCATCCTCGAACGCACACTCGAGGCACTCGTAAAATGAATAAAAAATTGTAGCGCGTTGCAACACCGATGAATGTTTCGTTTTTTCCCCTGCCTTCCTTCCGATCACGAGAGCCATTAAGCTTTTTCACTAGACTGTCGAGTGTCCACTAATACAGCCTCCACTAAATCATTCACTCTCACTGCATTCATATAAAACTGCGTGCAACACTACGCGCTTTAAGCTGTTTCTTTGTGTTAAGCTGCGTTTAGACCAAACGAACGAATGCTCGTTCGCCCCACACATCGACAAAATTAGTGCTCATTTAGTGTAAACGGCAATCTTCACTTGTAACTTTTTACTTGAATTTTGTCGATGTGTGGGGCGAACGAGCATTCGTTCGTTTGGTTTAAACGCACCTTTATACGCACATGTGTAGAAGGTGTTTTGTTCACTCACGTTGTGCACTGCTAATTTGCGAGAATAACAAAGTGTGAAAATTGTGTTTCCGTTGGCTAACGAACTTGACTGAACAAACGTAACGGTGAATCATTAACTGAAAAAGAAAGGTAAAAAACAGGAACGCGATGGGTAAATATAATGAACGCGTTTGTGAAAAGAAATGCTATGTAGTAAATTTTATTTATTATATCTGAAATATTTCTGTTGTTATTGAAGAAATAAAAAAGTGACTGAAAATAAGGGCGAAGGGTTGATTCAAACAGGTGTATCTGATTATGAAGAACTGTTCCCCAAATATTATCTGGAAGGTCATTTCGATATCATGATATCGCGAATGTCATTTCACGTCATTGTATTATACCGAAGAACGTGGATGATCCTGAAGTACCTTCAAGATGACCTTGGAAAAATGTAAATGGGGCACTCTACTCTGTAATATGTAGAAATAAAATTTATCCGGGTCATAATCTGTTATTGTATATACGAAACTGCATTCCATGAATAAGTAAATATATTTCTTATCGATATTAATACAATTATTTGCTTTCAGTTTTTATACATATTTTCATTTTGAGGAGTATAAGACAAAACTGTTTGTGGTACGTTACAAAAAAATATTACTTATCTTATAATTACAAATTACTTATAAAGTGTTCCGACATTTTCATTAATTTTTCATTAATGTCAATGTTTATTAAAGGAAAACTTGATAAATAACAATATGAAAATAAAGATACATTACATAAAAATAATATTACATTCACACATCGTGTCATATCAAAAGAACGTGTCGAATATGTCAGGGATGAGGGGTTTGAATGGTGTCCCCGAATGCACGTTGGGGAATTGAGGTGACTGGAGTGCGTGTCAAGAGTGTGTGTTGTGAATGTGAATCTCGGGGAGCGCAAGATTAATGACGATTAGATTAATGCATAAGTAGGGATGCCAAGAAATAGTTCACCGGAGTGTTTCCGGACTGGAGGGGGGACCAACCTTGGCGTCGATTGGTCTGGCGTCATGGCATCATTACGCGCACGCGTGGCATGTTCCCCCTTCATTATAGAAACACTGCAGGAATCCCTGTCACCAAGGATCGTGTGGAAGGGGAACGTCAAACCAATCGACGCCAAGATTGGTTACCCCTCCACTGACAATGTTGTGCGCCAAGATGATCCGTGGCATCTCTGATCAGAAGCGATGATGCTATGGTGTGGAGTAATCCGTGAGTGTAGCTAAGACGCGTGGTACGAGCCTGTACGCACACGACAGCAGTTCCCCCACCGATTTTATGGATCCATATGGGTATCTCGTATCAGGTTCGTTCACAAAAACTTCACCCTTGTGCGGTTCCCAGGTTTCGCATCAGGTTCGTCCGTATCCAACAGCTCCCAGATATCGCATCAGCTTCATCTGTAAATCTACCACCCTCCTAACAGCTGCCTGGTTTGGGACCAAGTTCGTCCGTGAATCTACCACCCTCCTAACAGCTGCCTGGTTTGGGACCAGGTTCGTCTGTGAATACTCCAACCTCCTGGCAGCTCCTCGACTATACCTACGCCGAATTCATCTGCGAATTTCACCCGAATGTGACACCTTGATTACGCATCGGGTTCATTCACGAAGTTTCACTCTCCTGCGGCTCCTTGATTATTAAAGTCAGGGTGGTCCGTGTCTGATTCCATTCCTAAGGGCTCCCTCATCTCCCTTCCGTCCTCGCTCCCTTCGTCCTCGTTCATGATAACCCTAGCGGGTCCCTGATTTCGCATCAGGTTCGTCCGCATCCTTACCTAACAAGCTGATAAACCATATTCCTTGCGAAATGTCGTTCTCGCCCCGGCCTCTCGCATTGCTGGCCCCTGGCTCGTAACATAAATAATAATGAATAAATAAATTAATGGCATCGCCTGCAATGTTATAATTATATGAAGCATGCGTGGTCATATGCACATAGTCCTACGTATAGATATGAGCATAATACATAATGCACGCATATACAATGAAATAAGGCAACCACAGAGTGAGGATATAGGAGATATGTAATGTATTACGTTCTTGATCCACATTTAAAAAGTATATTAGTGTTAAACGCAATACATACTACACTTGGCTAAGACATAAGTACCGTTCCAAGTAAGTAGGTACTTCGTAGATATCGGCCGATGTCGGGCAATGCGCATAAAATTATATCACCGATTGCACGATGTAGTGGATGCAAACGAACGATAACCTACAAGCTACAGTGCTATGTAAAAAACGACGCGTTTTCTGCCTTGAAAAGAACTTGTCTCTGTTACTAGTTCATCTGCAGTAGCCGCGGCGAGTGAGAGGTGCCAGTGAGATCTATTCCGTCCCTTTTCGATAGATGACGCTGCAGCAGTGGCGACCGTAATGTATCGCTTGTCGCTACCGCATGCCCTCTCGCTCGTTCTTAGTCCCCCTTACTTGTCGCGGCAGAGAGTAAAAGCAAGCCGAATAGACTATCGGTCTCGAAAAGAGCTCGTGCCCGGGCTCCAGATGCGGGTTCTTTTCGAAACAACTCTATACCTATATGATAACAACTGTTGTTGCTATTGCGATATTTTGCACTGAATCTGTTAATTTTTTTATAACTTTAGGCATCCTGATGTGATAGCATTGATGCGCCGTAATAATAACTTTATGAAATCGAAGAATGTAGCCATTCAAGGTTAGAAAATAAGAAATAACCTATGATAGCAATGATAGGTCTATATTTATATTTACGTTAACCATTATTCAAGCAATTCATTAGTGTGATGGTTGTGTTTGGATCTGGGTAACCAGCTTTTTCTTCTTTTCATTTATGAAAAATTAGTGTTACATCATTAATAGAGAATGGCAATGTAGCCATATTAAAATAAATAAGTGCTAAGAAGCATAAATTAAAAATAACCATGGCGACCTCTCAGAAAACACTTTTCGACCCCCTTGCTGGTCGCGGCCCACAAGTTGAGACCACTGACATACACGAAAATGGCCCCGCGCATGTCGTAGGAGCTCGACGCAGGCCCGTATCACCAGGGTTGCCGGAAATGACCCTACAGCAGCGGAGTGGGAACAATGAGAAACAAACCGACGCCAGCGCCAAGCCAAGCGAGTGACGTCACGGCCAATCAGGGTCCACAACCTATTTCCCGGCAACGCTAGTTGTACCAAACAGTAGGTATAATAAGAGGCGTCACTCCGAGCGGAACCTTTGAAGTCCTTGCTTGACCTTGGCATTTAAATTGGTTGTCTATTCGTGCGGGATATTCAAATCGATTAAATGTACCTTACCGCAGTTGGCTGATTATTGTCGAAGTTTACCGATCATTGCCGAATGGGGCCGAATGGGCATTTAAATTGGTTGTCTACTGATTTTCCTAGCTTTTTCTGTCCTTGTCGAGTGACGCCTCTTATTATACCTACTCTTTGGTTGTACCGTGGCGTCTCTTACCTTGGCGCTGACGTCGGTTCATTTTCCATCATGGCGTCTCACGCATGCATATACCGCCACTGCTGTAGATGTTCCCACTCCACTACGCGCATGCGCCCACTCCCCTGCTGCACGATCTTTCCCGATAACCATACGCGTCACAGCCCATCACAGCTGCTCGCAGAGTCAGGCAAAGGACGAACTATCAAGCGCCCCAAAAACGGAGCAAGACAAAATATCAACGCGTCAGTCTCGAACCGTTTCTCGCTCGCTTTCAGTCCCTCTGACTCACTTCCGTTCGATCTCCCCGTTGCGAGAAAGCGAGAAACGGCTGCTCGGAATCGTGTCCCCTTTACGTTAGACGCGGCCCGCCGGTTCCGAGCCGCGAGCTTATAACGAATCAATACTGTATTACGTTCTCTAATGAAGCCCCATAAAAAAAAACACGTTAACACCTAGTTAACGGAAGTGTATTTTTTGCAATCGTGATACAAATAGGTAGGTTGCATTTGTGACAAATACCCAATATCAATGATTTTGAGTTCAAGGACAACTTAAGGTCACTTAGTGTTTGATCAAATAAACCTAAAGTGACCTTGAGAAACCTTAATTCTTGAAAAAGGCTTTAGCCGCTTTTAGAAAATTAAACGAAACTAAATCCATGACTTTCATAAAATCATATATCATAAACGATGCACACTTCGTTATAAATAAGCTATGAATAATTTTTATACAGAATTGCAACGGATTATGTGACTCATTAGTTAGTCACGTCTATATTATTATCTATTTTAATTACACCAGTGATTATTACTTACTTATACCTAATTACTTCCTTTATATTGCTTTTAAATTGTATCCGTATACGTAAGACCAAAATTGAAATAACATCAGAATGTACTAGCAATTTTTATATAAATATTCATCATC
This sequence comes from Andrena marginata, assembly GCA_963932335.1. Lineage (NCBI taxonomy): Eukaryota > Metazoa > Arthropoda > Insecta > Hymenoptera > Andrenidae > Andrena > Andrena marginata. The sequence goes on along the minus strand of OZ010659.1, from coordinate 47,233,500 downwards.
ATATGTATGATTATAGTTTTTTGGATGAAAACAGACAAGAAACACAAGAAATTACAAAATTTTAAAGTAGATATGCAAGTAATCAAACTTTATACTTCCCGTTACTTTTGATTGTAAAAATACATTTCGCATAAATTTCATTAGAATTTGGCAGCAATAGATGCATGCAGAGTGTATTTTGATCGCACACTCGCTTTCCCTTTCCTTCTTCATTATAGAAAGAAATAGAGGGATAAGCTTTATCCGCGTCATACTTTTCTACCAACTGTGCAGATACTTCACTATGCCACTCTGCGAGCTCTTGTCTAGTGCTTCACATCGATTAACAGGGAAAAAAGAGTGAAATAAGTGCGGAAAACTGTGAAAAGGCTTGCACGGACAAACACAGATGTGAGTCCTTAATTGATGTGAAGTGCTCAAACGGTTTAATGATTCATTTTTTCCAGTGAAAACTGTTTTCTTTCTTTATGTAGAAAACTTTATTTCATAACGTCTTGGAACTTATATTTTTGCTTTGAATTATTCTCTTGTTATAAATTGTTATTTTAATATGTATCTCAGTTTTGTTTGCTTTAGGTATTAGTTGCATAGTGTTATCACAAGGTAATTAAAAACCTTAGGAGTTAGAAAAACTACTTTTATTATTAATATTTTAAATTATGGTACATACATAGCTGCGTTTTTGATAGTAGTCAATATATATATATTACTATTTTTTAAGCAAGATTGCCTTTAAAAAGAAAGTACGAACTAGGTGCGTAAACTGTTTCCAACTGATATATTTAATGTTATTATATCGTTATAATTTTTTAGTAAACTACAAACCCGTTAGATAAAATGGTTGCTCAAAAACTTCACCGTTCGAACTGTCGTGATAATTTACATACTTTCCAAAGAATCGCATGGGAAGAAGAAGTACAAGAAGAAGAAAAAGAAGAAGAGAAGGAGGAAGAACAAACAGGTTAAGGTAGGGTGAAGACAGAAGTAGATAGGCATAATTCTAATATATTATTTGCAGTTACTTAACGAATGTATTTTCCCCCTAGAAGTTATTGTAAATTTTTGGTACACACCGGTTCGATTTAAAGATATCATCTGATTAAACTTATTTCTTTTTAAAGACGCATGCTAAAGGTAATGTATTACTCATCAGCGAATAAGGTCATAATACTTATATACATAAATATTAAAGAAATGTACCACAAAATGAGAAATGTAATACAAACTATAAATGAATCGAATTTTTATCAATTTCTTTCCTGTAAAAATGAGAAAAGTCTCACGATATGGAATTTCTAATCTTAAATAAAATTAGTATACATTAACAATAAGGAAAGTGTTGGTAACCTTATAAAAGGCTAGAATTGATCCTAAGTTTATAATAATATCCTTGATCTAGTATCGCGCGCATGCACGCGAGTTTCTTATCAATAAACACTCTTTGCATGATCAGTCATGACAATGTGTTGTTAATAACGAATAAGTGTATATATTCAGTAAGACTATGTACAGGTATGTAGTATGTACTACATATAGCATACGTCTTGAAACATTAACAGAATGGCCCGTTTATTGAAAAACGAAAATGAGAAGATACAGTTGTGTTTTCGAAAGCAAAAATTCTATGGCAGTTGTAGCAGCAAAAAAAAGAAATGAAAGAATAGGAGAAGCACGTGCCAGGCAACAGATCCTGTATAAGTGCACATTAAAAACACACGTACACACGTACGCGCATTGCACCATGGACGTTTACACAGTTGCGTATGAACCGCTTCACGACCATGAAATAAAAAGCAAAAGCGTGTACCGCGAAAATACGCGCCGTAAAATTCACATTAAAAAAAAGAAGAATACGCGTGTGCCAGAGAGGCGGCAGTGAAATGTCCTCTCGTGTATTTCGCGAGAAAAATAACCCTACAACGAGAAGATCAGATAAGACTTTGAAAGAGAAACAAGCTACAACGCTGCTATGTACATAAGTACGTTCAGCATTCATATCGCGCGAATAATCGTATATTTATGTGAAATGGTACGTTAAATCCATTTATATTCAAGTTAGACATCGATTAAAAACAGTTTTTGGCATTGTAATTTGGGTTTGTCTATTCTCGTACATTTACGGAAATTCAATAATAGATTTTACACGTAAAATCAAATTTTTTTATATATTTAACTGGATTTTGGCATATTGGAGTATCTGTTCGATCTACCGCATTGACTTAAAAATTTTATTTACGCGCATGACGCCGAAGGAAATTGCAGGTAGGCATTCCAGTTGAAACGCTTTATTCGAAAACCAGAAGACTTTGTATACATAACATATTACATTCAATGGTGTAGATTTAGAAAACCAATGGAAACGAATTGTATTTAATAATAAACTTTTATTATTTTGGCAGAATTTGGTAAACATAAAATCACTGTCATCAACATTCACCACACACCTCGCGTAATTTTCTTTTAGGTTCATTGCAATTACTTATTTGCGTTAGAAACAAATTTAAAAAGAGATAATTAAATTCGAATTCTCCTAAAAGTTTAATCACGAAGTTTCGTCAGTCGCGTGAAGGAATATCAAGAAAGTGTCTTTTTAAGGTGCCGTAAAGGCTGAAGCGACGAGTGAACTTAAAGATATGGAGGAGTGGATGCTAGCACCTTAATCTTTCCTACGGAAAAGTTTCTCTCGTCGCAAATCTTCCCTCGCACTTCGTCTTTCCTCCTCCATCTTCTCCTCAGGGGATACAGGAACGAGCGTGTAAATCAGGAGACATTCGACTTTTTAAACAGATTACGTTCTTTTCAAACAAGACGAAAGATATCGTTCCGCACGTCTGCTATCGCAACCGAGAAATTGAAAGACGTCCTTGATGATGCTCGTAATTCCTATCGAAAAGTTATCGATATGGCATGCTGACTAATATACCACAGACTCTCAGATAGAAGCACTTTTACATCCTACTCACTGGTTCTGTTTCAAGAAAGTTGCAGTTGTAAAGAATTTGGACAATAATTTTGAAAAATTTTCAATAATCATGAAAATTGGTATGTAGGAGTTCTCTGGGTTGCTAAGGTCGGGGCCAGATATATGTATTGGCCGGTGAGTTCGTGAGGGGTATTCTCCCACCATACCACTTGCCTGCCTCGGTGCTCCCTTTCTCAACGTTTTCTAACTCGCTCTCGTTCCATCTCGCTCTCGCCTTCGCAGAACAAGAGTGAGCCAGAAGTGGTGGGGATAGCGGCAAGCTCCTGACGTGTAGGCCAAACCGAGTTCTTAGCGTAGAATTACATACATCAGAATAGGTGTACGTTCACTCCGAAAAAATTCAGGAGTTTTATTAGTCAGAATATTGATTATTTCTCGATAGCTTCATCTTGTATTGGTCTATGCGTAGCTTCGTATCGCACTCAACTAGTTACGCTAAAAATAAATAACAGCCACACGGCTACGTTCAGGCGGAGCCGAGCAGCGTTCCTGTTACCCGACCATACCTTTCGGGGGCCACGCAACTGCCATGGGCGTCCGGAGGGGATGCAAAAGGGACAGTTGCCCCCCTGGCTTTTGAGAAAAAATCACTTATTTTTAAAAACTGATCATTTAATAAACTTAATAGTGTATACCAAAAAAAGTGAATATTTCTAAATTTTTAATTAAATTGGCACTACAAAATGACCTAAAAAAAGCGTGGGAGCTATTCGTTTTTTCATTACTATATTTTTCTTCGCCGCCACTCCAAAGTTGCCCCCTCTTGGAAAAAAGTCTACGGACGCCCTTGGCAACTGCATCCGACAAATCCACGATCGTCAGATGGTGGTGGCTGATGTCTCCTTGATTGCTGTTCGTGGAAACAAACTCAGCGGTCAATATATCTGAACACGACCTTAAACTAGCTCCCACTTTCGCAGATTGTAACCGCCATATTGAATTTTTTAAAATGCCAACTTTGTTTCGAAAGTGTATTTGTAGACGAACAATTTTAACCCTCACACGTTTGTCTACGTTTCGTCAAATTTTGGACTCGAAAGTAATCCGGTTGACGTGGAAATGTATATGCTATTTTAAATAATTGTAAAAGTTCAAAACAAAATTCATTTTTTATGTTTCACGGAAGCTATTTTAATGATGAATCGAGTATGTTTGTCTCATTTTTGTGCTTGCGTCGTAAACCATAGATACGTGTGTGGTACAGTCGAAGTGTTGATTCAGCGAATGTATACATACACTAGTCAATACTTTCACGCACTGATCCAATTGGCTAAAGTGTTCATAAGAAATGAAATGTATACTTTTACTAGTGAATGTATCCATTTTCTGAACATTCGATGAATCAACGCTTTGACTGTAACATATACAATATACTACATCCACTAGTAAAGGTGTACATTTCATTTCTTGTGAACACTTTAACCAATTGAATTAGTGAGTGCATATAGTGACTAGTAAAAATGTATATATTCGCTGAACTTAATGCTCTGACCGCAACATGTGCACAAAGACGTGAATATAAATGTAGGTATTTGAAGAAAATTATTCTTAATACTTGCCACGTATTATGCTCACTTCATATTTATTCAAGTCATGAAATGTTTAGAAATGTGTGTCAAGTAAATGTTTAATTATTTTTGAACGAGGTTTTCCTACAACACAAGAATTTTTACATTTTTTAATAAATCAATAATTTTGTACAAGCCTTATATAACATTTTAATTGTAGATTTCTCAATTTTTTATAAACAAAGAGTATTCAAACACGCTGAAAATCATGTCAGCATCGTGGTAAATATTTGATCTCAATCACTTCGAGTATATCCATACTTTAATGACGTTGGTAAACAATTTCTGTACTATAGGTACCTACAATCAAAAACAAACCATGCCTAACTTAGAAAACAAAATATAGTATGCGTAGTTTATTATACAGAGTAATTCATTAATCTCTGTCCACCTGACATATCTCTGCCGCTATAAACATGAGGGCTTGAAAACTTTTATAATATTGATTTCAGTTCTCCAGACGATTACGAAGAATCTTTATTTTAAATAACTGTTATGAAGAACCGAAATTTCCAACTATTATCTGTTTCGGTTACGGTTCGTATTTCTCTCCTCATATCGGTTCCATAACCGTAATTTTTTCGGTTCTACCTGTATATCGGTTCCGAAACGGTTTTAGAATCACTATTCTTGTATCGACTTTTCCCTAATTGATATCATTAATTATTATTGTAGTTGCAGATTATTGTATATGTGCATATTTTTTACAATATTCTTATAGAGAAAGGGGAAATATTCATACTTATTATTGATTTCTAATAAAGCGTTGAAATAAATAAATCAGCTACATATTTTTTACATTCACACACACACACTACATTAGTCAGAATAGCAAGTTAAAAGTTTATCCTGTTTCTATAAGGATTCTGTAAAAAATATGCACATAGGTATACAGTAATCTGCAGCAACAATAATAATTGTGATATCAATTAAGGAAAAGATGATATAAGAATTGATTCTGAGACCGTTTCAGAACTGATATAGAACCGAGAAAATAACGGTTATGGAACCGATATGAGGAGGGAAATAGGAACCGTAACCGAACCAGATAATAGTCGGAAATTTCGGTTCTTCATAACAGTTATTTGGAATAAAGGTTCTCCATAATCGTTTTAATCAAAACCTTTATATAACAGTTTTAAACAGTTATTTTCGGAACCGTTCCAAGCCCTGCGAGGAATTAATTAGAGATACTTTACTTGGATATAATGTGACTAAACTTTATTTCTTTTTAAATATAATGTCTATTTTCTTATGACAATATTTGATAGAATAGTCAATTTTAAGAAAATAATATAATTGATGAAATATAAGAAATTGATATTACTGTACTTTATTGTTGAGGTGCGAGTATTATTTAACGTGAATTTGATTTTTAGTTTAAAATCAGTTTCACGAGGATTAACCTTATATTTTAATTACTTATGATGTAACGACATTTTCATAAAAGAGTTATTCAAACATATGCATTAATTTGGATCCTACCTATATATGCACTTTTCGAAACTTTGACTTATCTAATTTACACGAAACGAAATATATACATCGTGTAAATTAAATAAGTCAAAGTTTCGAAAAGTTTCTACAATTTTAGTTTCTCGAAGTTCCCGGAGTAATTTTACAAAATTCAAATGATACGTATGCATAGATAAACGACTATAATATTATAAACACGAAGCAATGAGCTGCCACTATTTACTATATAGGTAATGCATGTGTTTAGTTGCATGATAATTGCAACTTTTTTAAACAGCATTTCTAATAATAATTGCCGTTGTGTGATATGAAATACGTATGTACAGGTAATGCTGAACTGTGTTAATCCCATAGTGTTTCTAAATATTACCAATAAGAGGCGTTAGAGTTATCAGACAATATCACTTTCATTTTTCCCACCCGTTACTACCATGATCTTGAAACATATTAAAAACGTGTTGAATACCGGTATAAAAAATTCGTCATCTAGTGGCACGGCAACCATTAATATATCAACAAGTAAAATTCGTAAATCCGAAACGTGAAAATTTTTATTCCTATAAAACTCTCCAATGAAAGGCCAAACGTAACGCAAGATCATCAAGAATGAAGAAAACGAAATCCTCCTACAACGGGGATTACTCAGAGGATTTCTCAATTACCAGAATGGAATGTGTGATGAACTCAAGTACAAAGCTGTCAGGAGTACGGAGGAGCGGAAGTAGAGAAGTGACAAGCAGCCCGTCGAGATTTTAAGCTCAAGACGTCACGAGAGTTTAACGAAACGGTTAAAGGAGCGACCTAACGAAAAGTACCTTTGTCCCAAAGGATAACCATCCTCTGCATTATCTAGTCCGCGCGATAGAGCCTCTGACGTATCAGAGAATCCCTTAAGAACAAATTAGATGAATCCTATCTTAGATCGAATTTATTACTATACAGAAACCGTCACCCTACGCATAATTGTACTCGGAATAGGATTCTCAAAACACACCATTATTATACTCATCCATCGAGACACAAAGTCATCGTGTGGCAATATACAATAGAATGAAATGCCTTTGACTAAAAATATAATTAAACTTTCCATTTTAGATTATGCCACAAGCTATACTTTGCTTCGTATTGCGCTTTACGGTAGTTATTTAATGTTTCAAGGTAAATGCTTACGATTACTAAAGTTGCAGGTTTAATGTTATACACAAGTGTTACAAAGTCTTCATTTATCATTATAAAGCTCTTGCAGTAATACCGCGAAGGTTTAGGTATGTGCTATAAAAAAGATTTGTAGCAATTAGAATATTTATATAGAGAAGTCACAGCTAGTTAGTCCCCGGCTTGAATCAAACTTTTTGTTACAGGTTTATAGCGAAAGTATACACATTTGTGCCGACATTTTTAACGTTAATGTTTCATACGCTGCACAGTGATCCCAAATCCCCAAAACATGGCCAAGAGATAAAGGTGATCTTTGATTTGTACATAAAACGAGTATACTAAGGTTTTCGAGGTCGTTAATTGCGAATCTTAGGTAAAAATTGCAAGCTTTTTGTACGCTACAACAGCTGAAGCATTGCTTTTACTGACAAAAGAAGAAATTTTGCCCGGATGAGCCCAGTAGTAAACTTTATCTCTAGCAAAATATAACTTCGCCAGTGGTCTTGACAGAGGGTGCAATTTTTTAATTGAAATTTCATGTCTTCGTTGGTGCATGCTCAAAATTGTACCAACATATACAATAGGACTACAGGACTTATCACTACCTACTGAATCCATGGTTGTTCTACCAGTTTTAAGTACACTTTTAAGAGTCACAAAGAGCAGGAGCAATTTCACAGAGAGAGTAACACTCCGACAGCACTCAACTTTGGAATGAGCGGTAGCGAGTGATGACAAACTTACCTTCCTCTAACTGTTGGTAATTAGTAGCCAGATAGGAGATGGAAACGGTGATGGGTTCTGAAGCCATAATTGGTGACTTTAGAAATGACGGTTTTGGCCAGGTTTTCTCGATTATCGACCACTTTGCGCTGAAGACATTCGTTGATTATTATAATAACTGAAACGTGGTACAGTGAAACATCGATTAATCAAATCACTTGTGGCACATGGTGTTGAGACAATCGGAACTATTCATTTCCAAGTATTTCAACATTAGGTGGAAAGCTTTAAATAAAGATTCCACAGTTTTTTAAAGTGTCCATTCTTGCTTTACAACCTTCCTAACTTACAAATTGACATTACTCCTTTTAATGTCACTAGTTCGGTACCCATATTTTCTGTTTAGGCTTCATACCACCTCATAACATTGTTTCGAAACTAGCGAATGCTTGGGGGATGTGTAGGAAATATTACAAAAATGTTTGCCAGATTCCCCTTTACTCTTCCCGCTTCTCCCCCTTCCTTCTCTCCGCTACACTCTTTATGCCTGTTACAGCTTTGGATAAAGTCAAGGCATGGATGAAGGCTCTCACAACGTTTCACTTCGGTTTTGCTCCACCTGAAGCTGTCAGCTTACCACGGTTCACATCTTTGATCAGTAGTTCGGAGAATTCACTGAGAGCGCGAATGATGATTTATTGTTTTAGCGGTCACCGAAACCGTTGACATCGCGTACATTCATACTACGCCTCGCCTAGTCGTAACTCCGATCGGTGGATCTCTTCTCGAGAATATTTTTGGGGAGAGAGGCAATGCGAGTCGCGGCAAGGCGTAGTGCGAGTGGATGCAATGCCAACGACTTCAGTGACCATTAAAGTAATTATCACTCGCGCTGGCAGTGAATTCTCTGAACAAGCTGAAAACTTCAGGCAGAGCAAACCCGAGGCGGGGCGACTTTAGATGTGAGTGAGAAAAGAAGTCGCGCTGAGGTGCGGCGTAGTGGGAGCCTACCTTAAAACCACACGTTTCCTTTTTACTGACATTTTGATATAAACAATTCTGGGAGCCGCGAAAAAAGAGGGCACGGGCGCCGGGGGGATTCGAACTCGCGATCTTTGCAATTCCCTGGTCGAGATGCCATCTGCGTGTACGTCGACCTCCCATCTTCCACTCTTCCGGTTTCTCTCTCATGGGTACTGCGGTGGCCCCGATCCCACACAATACCTACACATTTCATTAACGTAAATCGAACTGTGAAGGCTAAATGGTAAAGTAAAGACACATACCTAATGTATTATGAAATATGGATCTTTTTTTCCTCAGAAAATATTTCTCGAATCAGAAAAAATTCGGTTAATCGATGTTCCGGTAATCGAATATCCCTTTAAGTGTTTTGATAATAATTACACTAGTTTACAAAATGGGAAGAATTTTTGCGCAGCAGATGCCACCGTTTTTTTTCTGATGTAAAATGGCTCGCTGATTCTGAAAGTAAAGTCTAAAAAAAATTCTATGGACACGTTTTCGAGATATTGACAGGTGAACTTTTTACCTGTCTGTCAAAAAGGTGCCGTCACTTAATTGTGAATATCTCGTGTTGCGAATGATCGATATAGTCTAAAATTATATTAAATTAAAAATAATCGGATCACCAACAAATGCATCTCACATAATTTTAAAATCGATTTAGTAGTTCAGGTAAAATTGATGGGTAATATGTGAACAAAGTCATGTTTTCGACCGAAATTGAAATCGACAATTTATTTAATCATCTGGGAAAAATCGAAATCGCAAAAATGGGCCCAGTTTCTGATTTCTTATATTGAGTCTGCACTTTTACGGAGGAAACGAGGTGCTATTAAAGACAATCTAATACTGAAGCTAGAGACAATTAAGTGAATATTAAACTGGGACTCATCAAAAACTTCGTCAAAGCACTGCACAAGGAGGGCCAAGCGTTTGCTTATTTGAGAAGCATTTTGGTGAATCTTTCTTTCGCGAAGATCAAGCGAGGCGTCTTCGCCCATCCAGAAATAAAAAAGTGCTCAAATGCGAGAAATTTAAAACATATTTGTTACCCGATGAAGCTGCAGCCTGGAATTCGTTTCGTTTGATTGTTTCAGATTTTCTTGAAAACAATAAAAATCCAAACTACTAGGAAATACTCCCATTTCATTTCATTCTACTCGTAGTTCATTCTCTATTGTAGGTACCTACGCCTTTCATTTTTTTTTATTTTTTCAACAGGCGTAAATATGTCTCTGAAAATCCATTTCTTGCATTCTCACTTGAATTATTTCCCGGAGAATCTTGGCGACGTAAGTGACGAACACGGAGAGAGATTCCGCCAGGATATGAACGGTATTGAGGGGCGGTATCATGGATTTTGGGGATGAGGCATTGACGGGCGATTATATTTGTTTCCTCATAAAAGAAACGAATCCCAAAACGAACAAAATACGAACAACCACCCAGAACTATTTCTAAAACACACTGTATATTAATGTACAGAATGATTTAAAATTGAAATAACACAATAAAATGAAAAAAGAAACACAAGAACAGAGAAAAAGTGAAATTTTAGTATTTTCACATAATTGCCTCTAGCTTGTGTATTTATCCATAGATTTTCTTCAGTAGCACCTTGTTTTTTTCGTAAAAGTGCAGACTCAGCGCGAGAAATAAGAAACTATGCCCATTTTTGCGATTTCAATTTTTCCCACATAATTAAATGAATTGTCAATTTCAATTTCGGTCGAAACAAATGACATTTTTCACATATTTCCATCGATTTCACCCGAACTACTGAACCAATTGGAAATTTTTGTGAGGTACATTTGTTGGTGCTTCAATTATCTTTAATGGGATATAATTTTCGACCATGTTGGTCATTCGCAACACGAGATATTCGCCGTTAGGTGGGACCACCTTATTGACAGGCAAATAAACAGTTCGCCTGTCGATATCTCGAAAACGTATCGATAGAAAACTTTTCTGACTTTTCCTGTGCAAAATGACTGTAAATTGGTGTTACCTAAAAAAAGTTCCTTTAATAAAATTGGCGTTGACCCGAACTCCCGTGATATTGTTAGATGGTGTAATTAACTATGTTTAGTACTAAGAAAACTGTCACGACGGAAGGCTGCGCGCAACCGCGAAGATAAGGGTCGTGAAAGGTTTTCGTATAATTTTACGCTCGAATATTTGGAGTCTATAGTGCATTAAAACTATACTACCCAACAAAGCACAATTTTTTCATGGTTCGTTTACTTAATTCTAAATAAAATCACGGGATCACTTTGTACATATAGATGTTCGTATTTGTTTTATTTAAAATTTATGAACTTACGTCCATTTTGGGTAATTACGAATAGTATATATAGGGCTATTATCAAGGATGACATTTACCCTTTTCGCTTAACATTTCGAAGTTTTTTATGTGTCCAATACCCCGGAATTATATTAGGACACATATTCGTTTAAAGATCTTGAGATACCCGTGAAAGAGATTAAAGATAAAAGACTTTCAGTCCGTCAAAATTCGATCAAACAAGCAGAAAGACTGTGTCAGACCCACAGCGTGAAAGGAAACCAGTATTTAGTAAAGATCAAAAGATCTTAAGCAACCGTTCGTATTTACCCCACTAGCTGCGGGTAATTGCGGACTGAAAGAATTTTGTTTTTCTTTCAAAAAATGATTTGTTTATTCAAGTATCTATAATTCTTAGTGTTGTCTTCGTAGATAATTAGCCAAAGTTCATTTATCTATAAAGTAAATCTGATTAGAAGCAATACTTCTTTTTCAATTTAATTCCCCTACTCCCCCCTATACATATATGGAGGGTTTAGAAGCTAATCAGGCCAACTTTCCCTAAAAATGAGTTACATAGTTCAAAAACCTCTTTATTGTTAAAACTTTCAATTCATAACTCACTTAACTCACTAGTTTCATATGTAACCAACAGATGCCGGTACTTATATTGGCCATGGAATTATTGGGTAAAATGATTCAGAGAACAACGATTGTAAGTCATTTTAAAGTCGCGTCAAGTTTATGATTTGTTGTTTATTAAAAGACATGAAAATTACGTTCTTTGTTATCAGAAAATCACTCTTTTTCTGATAGTCGATCCGAACATTTACCTGATAACGAACAAAAATCTGATTGTGGCGATGGCAAGTGACATGAAACCTTAAAACAATTATTAATAATTTTACACGCATGTGTGTTGACGTGTATTTTGCACATAGATATTAAATTTGTGATAATATTAATGTACATATGAGGCACGGAGAGCAAAAACTGACTAACCCACATTGAGAAAATAGTAATTTTTCCTATTTTATATAATTAGTAGACCTTATTGGAATATATTATTGCTACTAACTCAATTTCGCAAAAAATCTAGGTTAGTCCGATTTTGCTCTCAATGCCTCATATTTAAGAAACTTCTAATGTAAATCTTGTTTGGTTTCCAGGCAATACCTATCAGTAAAGCGAAATGTTTCTGCAAAAGCACACATAAACTGCTTATACAGTACAAAATATTTACGCTTCTTATATTCTCACAATATATATGATTTTTTTCTAATTGTCAACTTCTTGTGAAACCAGTAGTAAGTTATTAATCTTTTTAAAACTACTTTCTCTTACATTCTATTAGAGGTTTTAAACCTCTTTTGGTAAAGCGCCGCTTTTATTAGTAAGTAATAAATAGTTACGATGAAACAAATCCCTATGACGTTCATAAATATTGATAATTATAACGAGACAATACTTAACGAAACGGTATGCTACTTGGCTCGCCTTTCGTCTGTGTCGTCTTCCTTTAGTAATACGTTACCGCCGCTATCTCGAACGAAAATGGCTTGTCACTGTCGCGTGTCGTTTCGCTCAATCTCAGTCTCTCGCACTCGCCGCGCCGCGGCGACTACAAAAGAAGTAGCGGGGATAGAAATGTACCCTTAACGAAACTGAGGACCTTTCCTCATAACGAGACAACACTGTAAGTACACAGTAGCGGAGGAGTACTTTAGAAGAGAATATCCACAGATGCTATCTTCGTCTTTTTTCTCGGCTGCTGCACAATGATCGAGCTTGAAATACCAAAGCCAATGATATGTGGTTTTAAACGTAGATGGTTAATAATGTACGAGATATTAATTTATCGTTAACGTTTCGAAGCTGTTCATTTTCTGTGGCAGAAGCACTAAGTGCAGATAAACGCATGGCTTAACCAGTATTAGTGTGCGTTTACCTACTAAAAGTCTTGTCCCCTTTATGTGCAATTTTGAATCTTGTTATACGGTTAAACTTTTCAAATTTTACTAAGAATAACTTTAAAAAAAATTAATTATTTTAAATATTTCGGTAAGTAATTCAAACTGGCACGAACGCTTGGATAGGATTTAATCTCCTTTCATTTAAGCAATATGTTCACCACAGAATATTTTTTTGAAACCAGTCACCCCACAGCTATGATATCTCCGTGCTAAACTGAATTACTTTCTGTTCTTTCCAATCACATTGCAATTATCTTAAATAATCGTCGAGTATAGAGAAACACGCGTAAAAATTTTCACGAGGGAAATGAGCAAAGTGTGGGAGGAAAATAAAATGATCACACGAAGTTTGCGGAGGGAAACGTTTAACGCTTCTTTCCATTAACTCGTCTACGTGGCGTAGCCTCTGGCCGTATCAGAGACTCCCCGAGGAAGGAATTAGGCAGGTCTCGGTGTAGACGTCAAGGGCTTACCTTGGAGGTCAGGAGCATCTGATAGGAACAACCACCTGTCTTCTATTTCAACTTCTATGCCATTTTGTCCTTTTCCCTTTCTATACCTCTTCTGCTCCCTCTTTTTTTGTCCGCTTCTGTTTGTTATCCTATTTCTTATTGCCCTTTTGCTTGATTATAATCATCTATTCTAAAGTTTTTCCTATCAATTTCCCGATCCCTCAACTTCTTCCCTTTTTTCCTCCAATTTCAAGCCCTTCTGTTTTTATAGCTTGGGTTCTTTTTATTGCCAGAACGTTTTTGTACAAGTTTTTTATGGTCCCCTCTCTCTCGTTCTTTTTTCTGTCTTTCTCTCTCTCTCTCTCTCTCTCTCTTCTGTTCCTTCCTATCCCCTTCCCCCTCTTTCTATCTACAGCTAAAGATTGTTCGTCGGCACAAAAATCCAGCATTTTCAACAGCAGCATCTGCCTTTTAGCGAGAAGAAGGATAGAGGGGGCCATTATATCTTCCTCACGAATAAACGTGGGCATCCATCTAAGCACCTCCTGGAGCCACGAGGGAAGCACGAAAGAAGACGTGAAATTAATTTTGATGCTGTCAGCTCTTCACCCTGCTTCCTTCGAAGCTGAGTTATAATTTACCATCGTGCCGAGTGCTAAGCGAGTGGATAAGGTCGATGAAAGTGCGAATCGGAGTGCAGCATTTTAAACTGACCTGGATTTCCTATTTCAGGATGGAAGGGATATGTATATAGTGTATATACTACGCTTAATATCTCCAGCATTGGCAAGTCATTGACGTAAAACTTGAATGAATAGAGACTGACAACTAAGCTAGGAGAGATTTCACTGCCATTCTGTATGAAAACGAAAAGTTTGCAAACAGTAGAAACGGCAGGTTTCAATACAAGTGTATAGGTCTGTAATATCTAATGACTCATTTTCTATGCTCAAAACGATACTTTATACGAAATATTCTCTATTTATTGCAAAAATTAACTAGGAACATTCTTTAATTTATTAATACAAATGCTGCCCTCCTTATTTAAACTGTCCTATCTAGCATTTTTCCATTTTTTGAGATATGTTGATACATTTGAAATTCCACACGTCCTTTACCTTTTAAGCAAAGTTAGAAAACTCTACGTGCTTCGTAAAGATTTATAAACAGTCTAATGTATTTAACCTAACTTTTTTCAAAATGGTTAAAATATCTTATCTAAAGCAATTCGTTAATTGGTACGTTAATAATACATTCCATACTGGTACACCTATCACAAAAAAATTATATTACGCTATTACGAAATAATGACAACATGTTTTAATTTGACGAAAGGAAAATAAGGATGGTAAAAAGTAAATGATAAAACTTCAGTTTTCTCGGTTGTTTCAAAATGCTAGATAGGACAATTTAATTAAAGAGGGCAGAATTAAAAGACATTGTTCATTAAATATCTAGGTAGTGTTAAGATGATAATATGCACCATTTACAGACATACATATACATGCATCAAAAACTCATATCGAGGAAAGGTACTTTAACTGGAGAAAGTCTGAAATAAAAGAAGCGAACAAGCATAAACACTCGTTTGGTCGAGTTTATCTAAATGCAATTGGCAAGACATATTCGAACGATTTAATTGTGCTGAATGAGTGGTATGGGTCAGCCATCAATCATAACGAAAATCGCAAGTAGCCACGCAAGATCGATGGCTGCTGTAAATTCATGTCATTTAAACGCGACGCAATTTCGCGGCGGAAGATAGAAGTGACCATGAGACAGTAGGACAGCTTCCGGCTCACCAAAATAATTACGCCATCTGACGTGAGAACTGAAACGAATATCCACAAAATCGGTTCCACGGTGATATCGCTGTAAAACGTCTGACAGTTATGCAGTCGAAGCAAGGAGGCCTTCCGAAACCCAACGTAACCCAAATCAGTCAGTGCCGCAATCGCGGCGATGCCGATGGCGGTAAATCCCGGAAGGAGGACGACAGACAACTGTGCCTGACGAGAGGGATGAAGAAGTAAGGAAGGAAAAGGAAAGGAGCGTGGAAAGGCAACGGAACGTTACATTGAATGAACGATAGAGAAGAGACGGGGAAAAAAGAGAGAACACCCCGGGCGAAACATCACGTTCGACCTCGTATGAAACCAGAAAATTGTACGATGCGCAAAACAGACTGGAACCAATATTTTTTTTCCCCCTGTTTTCTTCGAAACCTTATTTTTACTCTGCCCAATTCCAAATATATAACCTTCGGTGCCTGCCTGACGGCAGCCTATGGACAAGCGTCAAAAGAAAAATACATGGGATCCGGGTTGACGCTGTTTGCGGCTGCGAAACGAGCTTCAATCGCGAATGAGAGGTGAAAAAGTGCAATCAAGATTGGTGGACCGTTTTGATTGATGAAATAGATACGACTTTTGTGTGTGCGTCTACTTGTTTTTATGGGTGCCTAAATTTTACAAAAAAAAATATGTTTGCTATATCGTGGTACGCGGAGAATAAAATTTCCGAACCATACAATTTCTCGGAACTACCTAAAATCTTTTATAATGTATAAACATTCTCTCCCATATTCTGCACTATGAATATAAAATATTTGCAAATACGGAAATGCACTCCTGTAGTATGAATCAGATAAGGACACTCTACTTGAGTGGTCTCTGTGAAATCCCAGTATCTGTATAAGTTCTGACTACCTGCACTAAACGCGCAAAAGACCGCTAAAGGCAGCTAAAGGCACGGGCAAATCAAGGTTGCAATCTGGACGTGTACATATCCCCTGGGCGTGATTGCAAGGCCAATGAGTATAAGCGAATTACAGAAAATTAGAAAGAGAGATGAAGTTGTTCCTTGGCTCGAGGATTTTTTATTCGTAGATACCAAATTTCGATAGAAAATATGTACCTTGCATTAACTTGTAACCTTTATATAGAGCAATTTATCGGAAACATACTATATATATATACTCACAATCGAAGGAATTTTAAAATACCTGGAGCAAGTATTTAGTATAGTATTTTCATAAGAAAAGTGAGGTGTAAAAATAATTACATCCAAAAATCATTCTATTTCTGTTTAAACGAAACAGTATGAATTTTTCTACACGAGATAAAACATTTTTTTTACACGTAGGTATTTTATTGATGACTTGATTAATTACATCCTGTTTAACAATGCTAATCCTGCAACAACTCTGCTGCAACATGTAAAAGAACCTATTTTGGACTAAAACCACGTGTTCGATTAATGGGGGTTTTAAATGCTAAGTAAGTCTGTGTTTCGTGTAGCTTTTAACGATAGAAAATTAGCGGGTAATTCTGTACAGTTTCTTTTTATCGTGTGAGACTGTATAATTTGATTTCGTTCAAATTTGATGTGAACGCTATTAGTTTTATATCTCGACTAGCAAACTAGCCCGCGCTTCGCTTCGAGCCTAAGAGATATTAAGGATTCCATGAAAACACAGTTTACCCCTTTTCGCCCCCTTAGGGGTTGATTAGTGCAAAATCCTGAAACTGATTTTTAGGGATTTGTGTGGGAAACCCTTGTATGCAGAAACCAAGTTGATATCTAATCGGGCTTAAGATATATTGAGGAGTCCGTGAAAACACAGTTTACCCCTTTTCACCCCCTTGGGGGTTGATTAGGGCAAAATCCTGAAACTGATTTTTAGGGATTTGTGTGGGAAACCTTTGTATGTAGAAACCAAGTTGATATCTAATCGGGCTTAAGATATATTGAGGAGTCCGTGAAAACACAGTTTACCCCTTTTCACTCCCTTGGGGATGGAATTTCCAAAAATCCTTCCTTAGTGGGTGCCTACGTCATGAAATCAATGTACCTTCCAAATCTCACGTTCCTGGGTTAAACGGTTAAAGCTGGGCGTTGATGAGTCAGTCAGTCAGTCGGGACTGAAAAAGAACGCGATTTTCGGGAATTTTCTTTGGAATATCTATTGCATTTTTTTACAACTATTCGCTTATTTTAAAAGTACATATAGGTATGCAGCAACTCTCAGTAATTTTGTTATAGAAAAACATTAAAAAATGAACGAATCACAGCCATTCTCGCGGAAGCTGTTTTGATATCGGTGAGCAAGATATTTCGGAAACCGCTGTATCGATTGGCCTAAATTTTTGCAGACTTCTTTTATATACCAAAGACTAGTAGATACACGAAGAATTTCTTATTTTAACAAAAGCTTTATTTTTAATTAATGAAAAACGAACAATTCAGACATCGAAAAAGCCTGGTTTTGCGTTAAACGATCGCGATTTTGTAAAAAATCAACTTTTTCAAAAAACCTTCGTTCACCTACTGAACTCAACCATATATTGACAGAATGTTTTTGAATTTTTAATTTTAGATTATGGTAAGCGTGCTTATTCTGTAAACCTAATGCCAATCTCATTGCAGCGAACTGAATTCGGTCTAGCTTTAACATTAGGTCTTTGTTTTTAGGATTGTATACAACACAGTTATATTCCATAATTTGTCGTATAAGGCTGCTAATGATTAGCATCAAAGTTTCAGGTGAGGCCCCCCATGTAATACCGGAAAGAAATTTCATAATATTTAGAAGCCTGAAACACTTTTTCCACGCATTGTTTACATGAACGTTACAATTCATGTCAAAGTCAAAATTGATTCCCAGAAAAGCTTGACAAATTTTCTTGATTTAATAACAGTTTCCAATTTGGATTGCGGTTATACCGACAGTATGTGTCTGTTGTTAAAGTGGACAAGCACTATTTTTTATGAATACAGATGAGGGCTAATAAATCTGAGATTAGTATTGGCAGTTTTAATCGATTCTTTGAGTAGTTTCCTACTTTCGTTAATTGAAGTTTGTTGCAGTAGACATAGGTAAAAGTTTAAGAGCCAGAGAGTCTATGCCATCAATTCTTGGTGCAGATTTATCATTAACCAACTTCAAAAGGAGGAGATTACTCGATTCACCTATTTCGATGATTTTTTTATTTTTATTTGAAAGAGTATAAAGAGCCGGTGATACCATGTTATTATTTGTATTATTATCTAGATATTCTAGAATTATCTAAGATTCCTGTTTCAATGTATGTTCGCGCATAACTTTGTAACGCGTGGACCGATTTGGACGTTTCTTTCGTTGTTATATAATATATGGAGTATGTTCCCCAATTGCTACCATGATAAATCTTTTTTAAACGACTTCAAACAAAGGTAACTAAAAATTAAAACATAATAAACTTTTAAAAAAAGAGAAGTAAAAACCGACTTCAAACGCGCTAAGAAGGATAATTTTTTTTAAAATCGGTGCCAGAATAGAAACCAAATTAAATTAATTTCTAAACCATTATCAATTATTCTTCATTAGCACACTAACGCCCGGGAATTAGAACGCTAAAAAATTTAGTGGGACGTCACTCGTCCAGCCGATTTAATTTTATTTCCATTCTGGCACCGATTTCAAAAAAAATTATTTTATCCTTTTTAGTGCAAGTTTGAAGTCGCTGTTTCACTTTTTTGTAATCTACTGCAAAGTTAAATTCAATGAAATCTAGCCGTTTGTCAAAGAACGGATTAAAAGAGCACTGTGTGGAGCCAGTCAAAGTTGGACGCAACCGAGGGAGGAGCAATTTCGTCCAGGCATTCTTGTATTTTCAGTAGGCATTAATCAACTAACGTCGCCTTATTTGGGTGCACCTTCATCTTTTTGCAAGTATTCCAGAAATAATTACTAGGTACCACGTTGAGTGTCAAAATTTTTAAAAAAATTGCGAAAGTATTCCTTTTTCTTTAGTGGGAACGTTTTATTTGCGGCAGCAACGAGTTTCTGTTATAGCTTACGCGGCCGTTAATTTCGTGCGTGTATTTCCATTTCTTGTAGGCCGCTCTTCTCAATCTCTTAGCCCGTTCGCAGTCTTTGTCCCGCCACGAAACAGAGTTATGGTGCTTATTGTCATCAACCGTCCTCCTCGGGGGTGTATTGTTTGTAAGAGCTTCTTTCATATAACTAACGTAGAAATTATACCTTTCTACACAGAATTGCTATTGAATTCACGTGACAAAACAGGTAGAAACTTTGTGCCATTACCTCTTGATAACTGTTCCAATTCCTTTTCTTTGAGGACAATCTCTTTGTTACTTTTCTGCAAATGTGTACAGCTTTCTCGCTGTAATTTCTATATCAATGAAACAGTAATCAGATCCCCGAGTATCATCCAAAATATCAACACGAGTTTTCTCTACTAAATCCGGAGTTATGAAAAGTAAATGGATATTGAATTTACTCTTGTTATATGTATGAGTCGAAATGCGTGAAGGTATCAGGATTATGCAGAAAAATATAATGACTTACTGTTAGTAATTTATTGAATAGCCTTTCAATACCATTTTCACCATTGCTGTCGTTGCTTTTGCAGTTCCACGCTTTATTATGAGCATTGAAATCCCCTACGAGGATGCACAGCCGATGGCCGGAAACTACGTGCATGATCCTGTCCCAATTGCTTTGATTTAAGGAGGGATCTTTCGGTCTGTAGAATGCTACTAAATTAATTTCGGGGGGTGTATTCGTTAATTTAACGGTACAGCTCTCTACGCGGTTTTTGAATAATCGAATATCTGGCGAAATGCAATAATTGATGGACTTTTTAATAAAAACCGCAATACCACCTCCATTTCTACCAATTCTTTCTTTACGGACAACATTCAAACCTGTGAATGCTATTCTCATCTTTGGTTTCAACCAGCTTTCACCACAAATGAAAATATGAATTCCTTATACATGTGTATGTTGCAGTTCTTCTTTTCGTTGTGAGATTCTCCTGGCGTTTCAGTACATAATGTGCACCGACAGTAAACTGGTAGTTCCGTAGATGCGTTGCTCCATATTTGTAATGCTTAGTTTACACCTGACGAGTAATCGGCCGGGTGAGCCCACTGAGCCCAGTGCTCGCCCAGTCTGAACGCATCTTTATTCTAGTACTCGACCGAATAATCCGGCGAGCGAATCGGTCAAAATTTTCACTCGGCAGAGTAGCAGACCGAGTGACTCGGCCGAGTCACTCGTCAGGTGTAAACCCAGCTTTAGAGGTGTTCAGGTAATTAAGCTGAATCAAAAACGGTATTCGGGTCGATGTCACAATTTCCTAATTTTGTTAATAGTTCCAATCACTCGGTTCTTGATAGTACGACGTGTTAAGCTCGTGTAGATACACCCCTTAAGGGGTCATGCCTAGTTGGCAAGCGTGATTTTCGAGAATTGTTTGTGGAAAATCTAGTTTATATTTTTTACAACTATTCAGTTATTTTAAAAGTACATATATTCAGCAACTCTCAGTAATTTTGTTACAGTAAAATATTAAAAAATGAACGAATAACAGCCACTCTCCCGGAAAATATTTTTTTTTGCAGCGAGCACGATTTCTCAGAGCTGGATCATCTGAAATCGAAAAGTGGAGAAGATTCTGTTAGTAAATGCGTTTATCTAGTTCGTGAATGAAGGATTTTTGTTTTTGATGAAAACTCCATTTTTAATTCACGAAAAACGAACAATTCAGACATAAAAAAATCATGATTTTGCATTAAGCGGTCGCCGTTTTGTCTGAAATCATTTTTTTTTTTTAAAATCCTTCGTTCACGAACTAGATAAACTCATATACTAACAGAATCTTCTCCACTTTTCGATTTCAGATGATCCAGCTCTGAGAAATCGTGCTCGCTGCAAAAAAAAATATTTTCCGGGAGAGTGGCTGTTATTAGTTCATTTTTTAATATTTTACAGTAACAATATTACTGAAAGTTGCTGAATATATGTACTTTTAAAGTAAGCGAATAGTTGTAAAAAATATACATTAGAATATCCACAAAAAATCCCCGAATATCACGCCTGCCAACTAGGCATGGCCCCTTAAGGGGGGAAGCCGCTGTGAAATTTGTTTTATTCACATTTTTCTTTTTTGGTGCATTTTCATAATGTTTGGAGTCTGAAAAATATACCCGCACAGTTTCAAAATGGGTTTCGAAAAATTCTGGGTGGTACGGAACGTTTTGTATAGTTAGCGCAGCGCTCGGAACTGAGTGCACGCATAGGTAACTTACAAAATTAGTGTCAATCGCTTTATGTCCAAGAATCCAAATCTATGTAATAAGAGGGATTACGAGCTTATATACTGTTTAGAACTAGGTAGAGAGTCACTGGCTACCAGGATGCAATATGAATCTGCGATCTTTGAGTTGCAGAAAATAAGTTCTTGCAAAACTTTAAACGCGATTATCTCGAAGCGACATTTCTCAAATTGGGCGGATTAATAACTCAGTAATTTTCTATTGGATTCGCTTGAAATTTTCCGGGAATATTTGTAATAAAATTATTTTCAGTTAAGCGTGCAGGTGTTTTCATTGAATAGTTTGTCTAATTGTAACATTGAAAAAGTATGTTGATTTTTTTATAACTTTTCTTCCAAGGTCCGCGATTTCGTCAAAAACTGAATTTTTCAATTCAGAGCACACGTTGAAAAGTTTCGCGACAGCCCGTTGTACAAACTTTTTTGCAGAGCCTAACGTCATCGTATGCTGTGGCCATACTACTCAAAAAAATTTCAATCTAGGAGCATAAAATATTATAGAGCTAAATATATTTATTTTCAGATGGTAATAAAGATTTTTCGTAGAAAGTTACATTTCATTGCAGAAGAATGCGTTGAAAGTAGCCTTTATATTCCATCATCACAGTCGGGCTTTTTAGAGCTAAAAACGTAGCAAAATTTGATTTTCTTTTAAAGAAACTAGCGATTCGATTCATCTGAAATTTGGACCATGTTTTTGTGCATCTTTGAAGAAGTTGCAATTTTCTTTTTATTAATTTTTAATAATAATAAATATTGGAATTGTGCATGATCGACCATCACGCTGCGCAAAATTCGTCATCCGCTGGTGTGCATGATATTAATCTTCCAGGTAATCCGAAACAGAAAACTGAAACAGTGTTTTACGTTATACATATGTAGCTTCAGTTTGCTGAACTAGAATAAAATAATTACTCCTGTATTTATTATTAAAAATTAATAAAAACAAAACTGCAACTTCTTCAAAGATGCATAAAAACATGGTCCAAATTTCAGACGAACCAAATTGCTAATTTCTTAAAAAAAATCCCACGTGCACTAAAACTCGCTACGAAAGAAAAAACAGATTCACGCGTGCTCAGACAATTGAAACTATTAATCCTTCATAAATAAACTTAAGGTAAGTTTTTCGACGTAAACTCACGGGACGGCTGGAATGTTTGTCTGCGTCGCGATGTGTCGATGCTCGTTCAAATGCTGACTATGTGATGCACCAAAACGAAATGTGCGTCTATGAAGTGCAACGCAGCTAACCTGGACGAACCGCGTCGCGAGCAGGTAGGCCGAAATTACTTTATAACCCCAGCTGTGGCAGTAGGTTTGAAATCGCTTTCTCTCCCATTTATAGCAGTTTGAAAATACTTGACCTTTCTCTGCATCAGTTTAAGGGAACTCTCGCATACACAAATAAACTCATTCAACTATTTTCGTTTTGGTGACCCTCGTATTCAACCCAGCTTCACCGATATTAATTTTTTTCAACGAGCATCGACACATCGCGAAGTAGTCAGCCATTAAGAGTTATCAGGTTCGATTGTCTGAGTGCGTGTAAATATTTTTAGCGTGTTCAGTGCGGATAAATTTCTGTTCTTTTTAAACAAATTTTACACGCTTTAGAGAGAGATCTGATATTTTTTTATTTTCTTGGGGTAGGGCGATTTTGTGTTTTGTATGATTTCTGTGCGTATGTGTGTAGATAACACAATGGACCACAGTGGATATAATGGAAGTACTGGACTTTAGCGAGCAGGTATCCTTTAATTTTGGATGAAGTGCTACAGAATCATGTAGCCATGTCGAGTGTCGGTAAATTTCGTCGTAGCAGCTCTGAGATGAGTGACTCGACCCCTCGCCTGACTTGTCCTGCTTGCAAGCGGATTACCTGCTTTTAGGCATATCTTTAAACGTCTATAACTAACAAATGAAGCCTTAATACTAATATCGTTAGTCGTGATTTTCGTCTCAGTATGGTGTCTAGAATCAATCCTCAAATTTATTCCCACACGTAACCGAGCATCTTGTACATATAGCTAAATAGCTGGTTCGCAAATACTCCCAGCACTGACAAGGAGAGGTTCCCAGGTGTCCGCCTCCGTTTGCTTTGGTTTTTGGATATGTTTTGTAGGACCGAAAAATAAGAAACAGGTGTCTTTTTATTTTGGAAAGTTTGTATGTTTAGGGGGTGAAACCACCCCTCAAAGTTGATAAGGGGTACAAAATTGTGTCGAATAAAACTTGATATCAATTTCGTTTGGGTCATAACTTGCTGTATGGTTGATGTTGTTTTCGTCAGTCACCATTATTAGGGGGTAAACTACCCGTAATCGTTTAAATACGCATTTAAGAGACTCGAAACGTGTCAACAAATTTATAAAATTTTTAAGAAACCTTGGACATAAATTATTTTATAATGATACATCGCTACTGACAATGAGGGGTGAACCACCTCTGGGCTGGCATATATGTTAACAATCTATTATAAATGCAGGAGTCAGAGTCGGTGGCCAAAAAGAGAGGAGTCGCAATCGAGAATTTCGACTGCCGACTCCGCAGCCCTGTCACAAACACATCCGACTCGTTCGACGGTTTTGACGAAACTCATCACGAGATCATGTGCCTACATATGTAGGCAGGTATATTTGAAATCGTTAGTGACGTTTTCAATGTACGACCAATGTAGAAAAGCGCAATTAAACGAGTAGGTTGACGTGCCTAATGGAAATATGTAAATAGGAAAATAATGCGCATAATTTACGTATCGAATAATGAGCGCAAGTGTTTACCATACCGAAGATAACGGTAATTGTTTTTAATTCCGCCACTTTTCACGTTAACATTATCGATCCGTGGAAAATTAAACATTCGTATAAACCGAAATTACCTTAAATTCTGTTACAATAAAATGCTCTTTGCATGTTTATCGTCAAGCACGTAATTACTTCTGTCCGCTGTTTCTCTTTGCGTGCACCGGCACAATATATGCCATAATTAAATCTCGGCTTTAAAAGTCTACTGGTTAACGCTATTTTCATTTAAATTCGGGTACATCGGCGAAGGAAATAATCTTATCTTGTCTTACGAGTTTTCATTATCGCTTGACTACTTACTCTAATGTAAATACGATTTACGGAAATGCATTGCAGACGTCGAAAAATATTTAGGAACTTCAAGGATTGAAGTTGAAGTTCAAATATTGGTTTATCATTAACGGTAGTAAAGTATACCTAAGTTTAGTTTTATTTTTCTTCCCCTGCTTGCCACAAATAATATGCAAACAATAAGTTGTGCACGTTTTTTTCTTTACCGTGTGCTCTGCGTTTTTTACTGCTTTTATATTCGATCCAGTTCGCGATAAACTTACTATTTGAACACTATAAACAACGATGTATTATATATTTTTCGATAATGCTGTACTGTAAAATACTAAGAGGCGCCCGAGCACAAATCAATGGGAACACTTCGCAATTTCAATTATCCAAGGGACCGTTTTGAAAGATTTTAGTGCTGGAATTTTTCAAGAATTCTCGAGACATTGAAAGAGCTACACCCCACCGCAAAAGTTTCTGGATATTTAAACCCCGGCAAGATTCAAATAACACCGAGTAGAAACTTCATGGCGATTGATTTAATCGAAAACTTGTCGGGAGACGCATTGAATTCCCAATACCAGCCGTACCAGCAGCGGTACCATTACTAATGAATCATTTCCAACTTTGAACACAACGGCAATCAGAACATAGACGAATGTTCCAGCTACCATTGCCGATCGTACAGTTTCATTAGTAAAAAAAAAATGTGATCGATCGCGGCAGGGTCTACGCTGTGCCTGGAACGACGAAAATAAATTTGGCAAACGGTCCATTTCGCTCGTAGTACCTGGAAAATTCATACCGGTGACCTGCATTCAAGTTTTCTTAATAACTGGATCTGGAATTCCACATGTTTCGCGAAGTATGCACAACCACCCATTCGTGTAATTCCTTTCAACGCAATTCACCATGCGACAGAGATTTTCAACATTGCTCGATATGAAATATCTTCGTTAAAATTTTCATTAACTTAACTCTACCAATTTAATCTATTTCAGTGAACAAATCATATCAGAATAATATTATTTTATTTATTGTTCAATGAAAAGTGTTTTAAGTACAACATTCACCGAAGCGAATAATTGAGTCGACGGAGTTGCTCATGTTGAAAGAGTTTTATCCACGAGACATCTAATCTCTCTGAACATCATGCATTTTATGCCTACTTTTACATTACTTATTCTGAATGATCAGGTTTCTCCCCATTACTTACAAATATGTATATTAATTTACTGAATCAATATCAGCTCATTCAATATCTGATTAAGTTTACATATATGAATACAGGAAAACAGTGTGTCAAGTATACAGAGTGAATCACATAACTTGTCCAATCTGAGTAACTTCTAAAGTGTTCTACAGACATGTGTTTTACACAGAAAGTGGACGGTATCGAGGGAAACATACGATGCTGAAACGTTTTTTTTTTAAATAACCTATTTGTTTACGAGATAGCAAGGTGACCATGAATTTTAAATTAAATGCGTACTTTTCTGTATTGAAATTTAAAGGAGTAGTGAATTTTCTATAAGAAAGTATGAAGCTTTCTTTATCCTAAACCTGAAGGTGAAGTTCCACGGCGCTTGGCTCGGCGAGCTTGGCGCGAGACTCACAGAGTCCCGTGCCGAATCACCGAGTCCCGCACCGTTGGATTGCTCATGGCTCGCTGACTCACTCTCGCCAAGCCGACTCGCCGAGCCAAGCGCCGTGGAACTTCGCCTTTATAATTAGCCAAATATTTATTTGCAAAAACTTTGTTCATGGACTCACTACTTACCTTATACTGAAATCCACTTAAGAGTAGACTCGTTCCGCGCAACGATGACTCTGAGAAGGCTGTTAATTAGTAGGAAACTGGCAGAGAAAGCGCTAAGACCAATCGCGTGCGCAGGCAGTAGTGGGAACTGTGCAGATCGGTTGCAAATCGGTGGAGGCGTAGATCTACTGTTATATGGAATGGTATATAGTTACAGTAGGCGCTCATAGCGATGCCCGTTGACTTCCTTCCAACTGTTACTGTTATTATGTTTAGGAGAAATAAAGCTTGATACTTGCTTATAGAAAATTCCCCGCTCTTTTAAATTCTGATACAAAAGTGTACGCATTACATTTGAAACATTCAAGGTCACCTTAGTGTCTCGGTAACAAATAGGTTCTTTAAAACCATTCCTTTAAAACCGTGCAATTTCTATATAGAACCTGTTTTTGTAGAACACATATTTTAGAAGTTATTCGGGGTGGATAAGTTACGTGACTCACCCTGTACTACATATTAACTTTACCTCTAAGTCGACATGCCATAACTCTAATTACTAAATTATAATTAACAGTTTGATTAAGTAATACGGAAAATGTATTTTTCTAAAAGGATTTAAATTGTAAACTATTGAGCGATATTACAAAAACAGGATCAACAAACGCTCAGAGAAAGTACTGTTGGTTTAAAGGGAATGGGGTGCTTTACTCCCTCTAATATTAAGCTACAAAAATCAACTCCTTTGAAAATGGTATTTATTATATATATATTGCGTTCCATAATTAACTCAACCGAATAATAAACCTAAATAAGCTTACAAAGTTTAAAGAATTTCCTGTAACTTCAGCAACTTTTGAAAAATATGTGAGACGCAAACCTTATTATATTCCCTATCATTATAACCCACGTTATAAGTCCAGGTCTCCTGTTTCGTTAGTAGTACATTCCTATCCCCACTACTTCTTTCGTAGTCGCCGCGGCAATTGCAAGAGATTGAAAATAAGCCCTCTTACGCACTGATGACAAGTTGCCGACGACCACGAGATACACGGAAATATATGTGTTCATACGGATTTTGTCGCGGCGAATAATAAAGGTTTCTAGTCTCTTGTCGACCAAGTTGCCGGCAACTGGTGGACAGTGCGTAACGGGCCTAAGTGAGAGGGGCACGCGACAGCGACAAGCTATAAATTTCGCTAGAGCTTCGGCCTATCCCCCAATCGTCGGACTTATAACGAGACAAAACTATACAACACTATTATACATTTTGCTATTGATGAAGGTATCAAGTATTTTAAGTCATGAAGTTCCAATATAGAAATTATTTACATCGATGGTGGCTCCGAAAGATAATATTTAAAACTTTACTGTAATTCTACGTTACTTTACACGTTCGCTACCACCGCGGAGTAGAGAAAACAGACGCCACAGACTCCAGAGTCCTTTTGTACAATATACCGCAGATTTTTACTTATACACAGAGAAAATCTAGTAAATAGGAAACAATGTGTCACATATATCTGTGGTTGTAAGAAAAAACATGTCACATGTTTTCACTTTCGAAACCACTAAAAATTGTAAAAATTTACCGATGTACCGGAAACATAGTATTTTTGTGTACTGTATATCTTTTTCTAACAGTATATAGTACACTAGATAAAAATATAGTACAATACTATATATTATAGTACGGTTGGCAACCCTATTTATAACTACGCTCACGCAATTAAATAATATAGGTTTGCATCGTACATAATCTTATATCTGTTAAATATAAGTATTTTCTCTGCACACAATAAATACAATGTTTATAGTATTATGGTATAATTGTATAAGATAGGCGATAAAGTAATGTACATATTGATTTTTTCAATATGTTATTCAGGAAATGTTCGATGCGAACGATAACTCACATGAAGAAAGTAATAGACTTATTTTTATAGAAACTCGAGCTATCAGGAAACAAAATGGGAATTCTAATGTATCATACAACACATCTTCGGGGAAAACAATGTTGGCGAGAAAATTTACACGATTATCAACGTGTCGAAATAAATGTCGAATTGCACTTACGATGTAAGATCAGAGAAAAAGCTTTCGAAGCTTACTGGCATCAGAGATCGATTAATAAAACTAGAAAGATACGAGTAACCTTTGTACTCTCCAAATTTTGTGGACTTACGTTGTTTTGTCAAATGCGTGTGAGTTGAATATTGGACTTCGGTTAAATTGCATTATATTTTTGAACATATAAAATTTGATTTCATGCATTTTTTTATAAATACATAACTCCTATATTCTACAGCTGAAGTAATGCATAAACTCATATTTTTTGAAATTCGGACATGCGGCGCTTTTCCTTACAACCACAGATATAACTGTCATGTGTGTATAACAACAGGCTCTCACGAATAATCGTCGCGTCACAGAGTCATACATACATAAATAGTGCCCCTATCAAATTTACGCGATAGCTAGTAGTACGAAAATATAATTTTAAATACTTCTGCTAATAAGTGCTGAATTGTACTATTTTATAATAATAATATTCTAAATTTATTTATGTGCACACGTTAGAGTAGTTTCTTAACATTTATAAAGAAATAGTTTCTGTGGATGTTTTAATACAAATATAATACAAATTAAACAGCTCAAAGAAATATATAAGGTAAAGGATAAAAAGTTATGCATAGGGGAACGAAAATCTTAAGTCTGATGAAACGGAGAATCCGCCATGGCATAAAATGTCTTTCCTCTCTCTTATCTCTCGTTCCCATTCTTGAGAGACAACATAAAATTCTTGAGAACACGCTATAAGATTTTGCTTTGCTAATTTCGAGACATTAAAAAATATATCCATGCAAAGCTCTGAATAAAGAAAAATTCTTATCAGACAAAGAAATTAGAAATTGCATATAATTTAACTTATTGCCCCCGAAAACTTACTCTTGAAGAAGAAATAAAGTTAAC
Organism: Andrena marginata; assembly: GCA_963932335.1. NCBI lineage: Eukaryota > Metazoa > Arthropoda > Insecta > Hymenoptera > Andrenidae > Andrena > Andrena marginata. The sequence goes on along the minus strand of OZ010659.1, from coordinate 47,203,919 downwards.
GACGTAAAATTATACGAATTGCTTCAAACGCCAGGAGTAAATCCGGAAACGGATGGAGTTTCTCGCTGGTAGAGGTGCAATATTCTTACGACCTTCAAAAGACTAGCTTAAAATTTTCTTCGCCCTGTAAAGCGCGACGTAATTTTCAAATACAAGTAATTAATTTACATTGCATGTCTTGCAAGGCACAGTAACAATATTTAACGACTTAGAACAATATAGAAGAAATAAGAATATAATATATGGAATCTGTTGAACTTCAGGAAAAATGCAACTAAATAATTGTAGTTGCAACTACCAATACACATTAATTACAATTACATGATACATTACAAATACTAAATTCTTTAAGAAAAATGTTGTGCAGGGTAGTTCGCGCGTAAAGGTTATCTCAAATATTTTTTGAAAAATTCTTTTTTCGAGAAGCGTGTTTCATGGATATATTTAATCTAAAGGAATCTATAAAGCGACCGGAAGGAATTCTTCCTTAACACCTAACTTAAAAACTCATAAGATGGTTAGACTGCAATATTCAATCATAAAAATGTAACAGTTGCGTAGAAGTTTTCGTAAAACCTAATTCAGATCTAAATCTCTTTTTAATCTGTTCCATTTGATCCATCGTTTTCTTGCTATATTCTTGTACCCGATGATAAGAAGACAATTTTCAAATGATCTTGGTCAATATATTCCTATATTTAAACGATCGCAAGTGAGACAGAGAAAGGCAGATACGCATATTGTTCCCTGGTTCTGCCTCTTTCACCATCCGCATATGTATATGTATTCGCAACCCATTCAGTGCAGAATTATCATGTCCTTGATTATCTAAACGTCAACGTGTACAATGTACGTGCATGGATATATTTGTTTTCTCGTTAGGTACAAAAACATTACGAGTCAAGTAACAGGCACATGGTAATTATAATATATAGTTCCGTTTGAAAAAGGAAGAGTGACTTTGAAATGTACCTACTTAATAAACAAATTAAAGAAGAATTTCTTTCTATTATAATTAGCGACCCCTTGAAATAAAACTCGTTTCACAAGAAAGTAATGAAGAACAAGTAATCTACTGTTTCTAAAAAAAATGGATAAATCTAAATTATATTGTTTAAGATTTTGCATCTCATTTACATAATTGTTGACGATAAAGATGCAGAAGATTATTGAAAGCACGTGCTCGTATGTTACTCTGTTGACAAAAGGATTTAGAAGTCTGTTCGATGCAAAGTACACACAATAAAAATTTTCCAAGCAAATTAATAAAGCGAAATTAGTTTCCGGCAAAGTCCGCAGAATGCGCGCTACCTTTAACATGCAATCCTCGGTACAATGTTCCTCGTGTACAGGAGAACCGCAATACCGAGCGATATTAAATTTCTTCATCAAGATTCTCATTAAGTAGTCACTTTTCATTCGCCAACTGATCAATATATTAAACAAAAAGAGTTGAATGAGAAAGCCGAGCAGTGACGAATTATAGTATAATATACATACTAGAGTAAGATTTAAACGAACATAAAGAAGAACCAAGCCACGCGATTATCCAGGAATCTGAAGGGGAAATGGGAAAAGGAGAAGGAAAACAGAAAAATTAATCTCGTAAATAGAAGATAATAGAATTTATATTGTAAGAATTCTGTCTACCAAATGAAACTTTCTAGTAGTTAAACTTGCAGGAATACAGGACTATAGAGTTCGCGGGAGTAAGGTACAAATTTCGGTGTGCTCTAAGAAGAAACACCGACGTAATCGTAATTGGACGTGCAACACAAATAAATTTGACAACCCTCGAGTTCCCTCGCGAGAGCTGGAAAATTCATACCACCGGCCGGCACCGAAGTTTTCTTAATAACGAATCCCGAATTCCGACTGTTCCTCGAAGTAGGTCGCGCTGCATGCGATTTCCCGCGGTCGCTTCCCATGCTCTCCCCTTTCCTGCTTTCCAAACTCACCCCCTTCGATCTTGCATACCTTTGCCACCCCTCTAAGTGCTTTCTATAATGTGGCAAGGTATACTGCTGTCTTACCGTACAACTTGTTCCCATGCGCGAGTCACATGCACGTATAAAAGCGCGATGAAAAGTTACCGTATGTCAAGATGATGAGAAGAAAAAAAGTGCGTTTCGCATGTGTAGGTATGTGTGTGTACGGGACGAATGAAAAGAGGGCCATCCGTGTGCGCGAAACGATTGCACATCGTGTTTCAGTTGTGCACACAGTTTCGGAACTCGTTCACCGAAAAATTTTCCGGTGCATGTGATACGTTCTGTTAGAACATAACAACACCATGGGCATATTGAGTACTGGTCTACAATGTTCGGGTGTTTCTTTCGTAAAAACAATATCGCCAGTGAAATTATTAGCTAATGCGATAATTTTGTGGACACTTGCTCTGCTCTTGTTACATACGTACCAGTGATTATGAAACTGGTGTAAGTAAAAAGACTTGAAAAATTGAGATTTCTCTTATTTTACGTTATATCAATTCATATTTCAATATCATGAAAGAATTGTTGGAAAATAGTAGTCAAGTAAGCAATTACATGATATTGTCACTTTCATAATGAGCCGCGACAGTTTCACGTTTATTTCGATAGTGGTGTAGTGGTAAGTGATTTGTTCTCTGTAAGTAATTTGTGAGAATGGAAATAATAACATATTTCTGCACCATGTATTAATCTTAGATGCGAGGTAAGAAAAGAGAAAACGAAAGGAAACGCGAAGCATACTTAATTGTATTGAAAATATGAGAGAGTTTGGGAGAAATAGTGGTAAAGAATACATTATCAAAAATTGTTAAGTTGTTGGTGGCAAAGTATTTGAAAGTAAAAATTGCTTTTGTTCGAAAAAATGTTTGAACTTATTAAGCTGTGAAGATCGAAAACGTTACAAGTTACCTGCTTATAGAATTATACAACGATAGATAGGTTTGAAATTAGAACAGCATATATGTTGCGAAACGTTTTGTTCAATGATGGAAAAATAATTTTTAATACGCCCAAACGCAACAGCCTAAATATCTGGAAACAAAAAATACATGACTTGAACCACCTTCATAATCACCGGCACATATGATTATATGTAGACTTTATGATGTAAAATGGCAAGGCCGGAACTACTGTGCGGTTGTTTCGAAACAATTTAATCTTATGTTCGTGCAAAGGGTTTAGTTACTAGTAAGTTATATGTCATAGTAATGAACGCGAAGTTTTAAATATTGGTTTTTAAATTTTGTCTTAAAATGACAAAGAAATTCCTACCGATGCATTTACAGAAATTTGTATTACCTATGCTCGTTGTACACACAGTAACCTTAAATATATTATTAGCAGTAGTTAAAACTACTATAATATTTTACACCTATTGATCTAACCAAATGACTTTTAAAAATGTATGTGGGCCGAAGTAACCGTGGATACCGCAGAACAGCCGAGTTCAAGGAACAGATAAATAGAAAATACGATCAATAAGATCTTCCTAGAAAACTTTACAGTAGGATTTCAAGTCGTCCTCAAAACGGCAGAGTTTCAGCTAATTTGCAGGAGAAGTTTATGCGATGCAGGTTGACATGCTTCTTTTCTTCCATCGTAACCTTTCGTACATGGATATGCAGGTAAACGATAGATTACCGTAAACTGGGGTGACATTACCCGCCGGGGTGACATTGCCCACTTTTTTACTCTGACTGAAAAATTACCATATGATTGAATTCGCTATTTTTTTTTTCGTTCGACCTTGGAGAAATTATTGCTATCGATTACAAAGCACCATATGTTCTAATTACTTCACAATAAAATAAAATAAAGTCTTTCCGAAAAGTGGGCAATGTCACCCCGGGCGGGCAAAGTCACCCCAGTTTACGGTACAGAAAATATTTTTGCCAGAAGCCATTTGTAGTGTATTTATGTGTTCCGAGACACTTTGGTTTCCAAATATTAAGTGCCGCGAAAAATCACACAACGGAAGAAATTGCGATCGTCTGCCACGGTCTCCAAGCGCAGAAAATTATTCTCAGAGGTAAAGATTTAACAGACCAATTGTGAAGATTCGAAACGATAAATGTAACAAAAACCTCTCAGCGGAATCCCCCAAGTATACATTACAATGATCACTCTTGTATCCTTCGTTGTTAGGGAAACACTGAGGCACGTACATCCTACAGAAATGCAAGTGCACAACGCGAATCGCGTTGGTTTACACATCCAAAACAGGACGGAAGAGAGGCGGAGAAGAAAGGAGCAAAAACAAAAAGCTGTTCGAGGCGCTAAACTTTGTAAAAAAATACGGTAAGCAGCGGCGCATGACACGTTTTGCTGGTGCGATAAAAATGTGCCGGCTGTGAAATGACTTTTTGTCTGTGGCTTCCAAACGACGAAGGGCTGAATGATCGCCCTAAGGGAGTACATTTTGAGCCTCTTTTTGCGTAAGTTGACCTTACGTGTTACGGGTGCCAGTTCGGTTAGATCGTTAAACTGTACGCTTACGTGCTATGGATCACGACACTTTCCCCGTTCGCAATTTTCTGCATGCTTCTTCTTACTGTTGCTACTTGCTCTTAATTAACGGCGATCCTCGCATTTCTCATCCTTCCAAAATTTAACGTGTTTCTCCGTTTACGCGCCCCTTTTATTTATCGTGATCATTACGTTCCGGCGGTAACTGCTCCAGCAGTAACTAATTACAGATATGTAGATTTCAATTCGTTGAACATTTTTCTTTCTCCTTTGTTCCCTCGCTATTTCCCTTGTTTGGATTATTGATTCAAGTAATACACGTATTATTCCAGTGAAATATGATACTCATTTATCGTATGACTCGAATATGTATGTACTTTGGAAATTTAATGAACATAGCAGAACGCTACAAGGCCGTAGCAGTTTGATGCTTCATTGGAAGATATGTAGTATGTAAATCGAGGAGTAACTATAACTATACGATGCAAAGTATTAATAGGGATTTTCAGTGGAGTTTCACTTATGCCTCTTCTACTAATGTAAGTAATCGAAAGACTGTCGAAACGGTTGAGTAGCAACAGACATTCCCCGATGGCTTGTCAAAATTTCATTTTCGCGCTCCGCATCTGTCAATACGCGTTACCATGTGCATTTCAAACACGTTTTTCGGTATTCGTAAATCATATGGCAGACAACATTTTGTTGTGAACGATAGGAATCTACACGTTTAAACTTGGTTATTTTTCAAATTTTCCTATAATAAATCGACGAGTTGTCACTTTTGGGAAACATGTCGTGGATCTTAGTTTGTTTATAATAAAAATTGAAACGGCCATCTGGCTGCTTTACATTTATTTTGATTAATTAGAAAATTCTAAATACTCGAAAACAATTTTCTTTAGTTCCTATTATTTTAATTTACTTGGCGCATCTAGCTAAAGTTGCTATTAAAATCGTATATCGACGTCAAAAGTTCTGTATTGTATCATATACAGACGTACATATTACACCTCAGTACGCTTTCCATAAATCCGCGCTGTTATGCTCTGAGCGATAATGAATTAATTTATACCGATCTACACATGCTGACCAACGATAAACGAAGAATCGTCTAATTTCTATTAACTAAACAACCTACTTTAATCGCTCGCTCTTTTTTTCGTTTTAAAACGATACACGAGAATTGAATACTCAGATGAAAATTACAGAGCAATCTCATTTAAAATAAATAAATTTGTTAAACAAACCAATTATATAATAACCAACGGAATAAAAAGTGAAATAAATATAAGAAGGAGCTGATTGGCAAACTTACCTTGATGAAACGCAGAACGATCAAGAGTGTGTCCACCGCCGTGTCCCATGCCGTCGACCCCGACAAACATCAGAATAGATGTTAATAAAGCGATCATCGAGATCGTTCTCGACACGTTAACAGCACGACCTGTCATTCCTGTATGTCCGTACTATAGGAAAAGGTCAACTAGGATACGCAAGACGGTGCCAAACTTATGTATGACAGAATGGCGTACGAATCGTGGCGCAGCGTTCTATTATCTGTCTCACTTTGTTTCGTAGATCGGTCCTCGATTAGCGCACCTGATGCCGCTCGGAGCGCCTTCTGCGTGCGAGGCACGTGCTCCGAGCAGTTCCCGGCCGAACGACTCCGCTCATCTCCCTTCTTCCTCCTCTTCAGGTTGTTCGTCCCTCGCCACCGATCGGTGGTCCCCTCGCGAGGCACACGGCTAGATGACGTTAACGATCACACAAGTGGAATCTCTATTGATACGCGAGCACCAGTTACAACGTCCCGTAAATGACCGCGGTGAATCGTCGTTAAAAACTATCCGTTTCCCCCCGGAAACATAGATTGAAGCTTGTGTATATTCAAGGCCACCAACACTCCAAAAAGTACGTTGCTCGCACGTATCGATAGGAAGAGGGTCCACGACGAGCTCTCCGTTCCGAGGCTGGTCCTGGTCCCTCTGTCCCGGGCCGTAGACTGTCTGCTGCCTGGAAATCCTCGGTATACGGAGTATGCTCCTGCTTCCACCTCCACCTCCACCTCTACCGTCCACCTACAACCCCACCTCCGAAGGCACCACTTCCACCCACCACCACTCGCCACCGATAAACTTCCTACGGGCACCCTCCGACACCCACTTCCCTTGCTTCTCTACCCTCTGCCGCCTGCAGCCCGCACCAGGAACCGTCTACCGGCTGGCGCTTGCGCCGACCAAACTGTGCCCTGATGCCCGGGCACTGCTGCTGCCACTGCTACTACCTCTGCTGCTTTCTCGTACCTTCACAAATCTCTCCTTCTCCTCCTCCTCCTGCTCCTCCTCCCCCCGGCCAACCCTCGCTCCAACTATCCCCCTTTATATGCCTCTTTCCCTCTATCGTTTTCTCTGTCTTTATCTGGGCTTCTCTCTTCCTCTCCACCCTCCTTTCATTCTTCGTTTCTTTCTCTATCAGTGGATGTCCGTGCTTCACCCCTCAGCCCCCCCCCCACCCACCCCTCGCCGAAACCCTGCGTTTCATCTTTCTCCTTCTTAGGAAGCTCCATAGCTAGAAGCCATCGGCAGTCTCCGTTTCTCTTCAAGCTCATGCCGTTTGAGTTCCTGTTTCTTTCTTCGTTACAGCTGCTTGGTCGACTGCTTCGTGGCATCCCTCTTGCTTGCTTCTAGATGTCCCTGGTACCAGGTAACGAGTTTCGTTAGAGCAACTTACAGGGCATCGTAATCGGTGACATCGCGTGCCTATGACGCTGGTTAATTTTGACGGAGGTGTAGAGAAAGATATCCCCGGGAAATTCTGTTACGTTCTCGTCCCGGTAAAGTTCAGGAGCTGAGAAATAATTATTCATACCGGCAAACGATTTGTCACGAGGCTGAGAAAAATGAGATTTCGCGTGTATACTAAATAGCATTTTATAAATTATTGATTTGGCAATAAATTATGATCGCGAATGTAGGAAAACTGTAACGAGCTAATATATTTCCTCTGAATAATTTATTATTCAATGTATCATAAATACTTACGGTTATCGTTTTGATTACAATTGCAAATACATTGTTATCCTTAGAAACGAACGTTGATAGAGTGTGTGTAAGAAACACACCGCCTCGGGAGTCTCGGAATGGATGTTAAAAATATGATGGATTCAATAAAAATTGGGGAATAAATATTCGTGATAAATCAAATATATTTCATTAAATATCATTCATTTTTCTATCAAATTTATGTTCACTTTCCATTTGTCATATCGCCGAATCACGTCTGTCCTTTTCTCTCCGGCATAGAGGTTAGATGGCTTGTTCTGTTTCTAGACACGAGATAACGAGTTTCGTTGCGACAATTCCACGCATCTAAGAAGATCACGACCCACTACCGTGGAACTACGCGACGAGCACGAAGAAGACGATGTAGAAGGTGGGTTGGAGCAGTCTGAGCTGACGTTATGAGAATACGAGAGGTGGAATTTAGAATGATGGAAGTGATTGTTCCAAAATTATGAGGTACGATCTCTCCCATCGTTAGCAAGTCCAGATGTCTGCGATTTGTAATACGAACTAGGAAGAACAGGTAATTAACCTTGAACTAATATCTTGATCACGGTGTTTTACAACGTATGCGTATGTGTATAATATTTTCAACGCGATAAGTTCTCTTCCTTATTTCTTTGCTTTTTTGTTTCTTAATTCCTACGTAACTGTTTTAATTTTTCTGCTATTTATTATGATTTAAATTTCCAGCTGGCTATAGGCACTAAGTTTATAGTCTAGCAATTTTAAGTTTCCGTTACAAACTTCTTCCTCCCTTTGTCTTGTTTTTCAGATTTCTTTTCTCTCTGCCTTCCTCTACGCGCACACGCATAAGCATTTCAAGGCAACTGAATAATATTTACAAACTTTATAATATTATTGAAAAATTTGAACATATATTTAAACCTGAACGTGTTTCTATATTGAAGCACTTTGTCATTCTTTTTGAAAAAGGCACGCGATCTGAAAGTTTCTTCCCTTTAACGTAATCTCAACATGTAATAAAGTGTCACGTTCCATTCCATAACTTAAATTTATGCATCAAATTTTGCAGCATTTCTCTTGTAAACGAATAGATTGAGCCAACTGATCGTAAAGAAATTGACTATTTAAGTGCTAACAAGGGAAGATCTCGAACCCGAAAATTCGAAAAATTCTGAAACTTTGTGAATTTGTAGGGGATCTACTCCTGATTACAACGCAATTTTTGTTTGCTGCGCAAATTCACTAAAAATCGGAAAATAACCGGATTTTCAGCGGTCAATTACACCCCCTTAGAGTAAATTTGGGCAGCAAACAAAAATTGCGTTGTAATCAGGAGGAAATTCCCTACATGTTCACAAAGTTTCAGAATTTTTCGAATTTTCGAGTTCGGGATCTTCCCTTGTAATTGTGTGTACATTAATCAATAAACGAAAAAGCACGATGGACTTTAAAGTGTTTTGACAGTATGGCTACGACAAATTGTTTGTTCCCCTTCACATTTCATCTGTAATAACTAAATACAAAGATTCTCTTTTAATGTTGCAGTTTCGTTAAAACCATAAAGCAATTGTTTTCTCTAAGCTTTCGATTCTTGGTTTATCCAATTATTTTTCAACGTCTTTCACGTTCGCGGACAGGTTAACGGCCCGTTTTTAGTGAAATCTTCAAGCTTCCTGCTCTTCCGCTGAAAATCCAATTTCTGGCGCAGGTAAAGGCAACTGGATTATGTAAATGAATATAATTAACATTGTAATTAAGATTTATAGGGCCTGCTTGGAACCAGCAATCATTCTCTTTCGTCCTCCGAAAATGGTATCAATAATACCATGCAGTTGAAAAGTTTGTAAACTTTATCGCACCGCAAGATACCTGTCCTCATTTACCTAAATCAAGTAACTGAAAGAAATCGTGGGATCGATTTAAAATTATTCCTACTGTTGTCTTTAAATATTACAAATCGAGCTGTACTTTATGATGCAAAGTCCAATATAATTTTGTTTATTATGTAGATATTATTAAAACGGTGATATAATTATAGAAAGTTCTGTGGTAAAGCCAGACGTTGTATTGTTCATATATTATTTACCTAGAAATTGTATATTCCCAATTTCGGTTATAAAAATACTAGCTTTACTACTCGGCATTGTCCGAAATTTAGACTCTGATTTTATAAGAAAAAAGTTTTTTGTGAAAATAGTCACATTCATCTGGATTAGCTACTACATAATGAACTGGGACACATTTCGTGACCCCAGAGTTTACCATTCGAATGTTTTTAGGAGACAGACAAACACACAAACACTTTCTGCTTTATATATTAAGCTGTTGTCAACGTCCGAGGATCAGCAGTAATATAATATGCTGTTACAGATTATAGAACATGAAGCTGTACCATTAAAAGTAATAGACAACAGCAGAATTAATATTTTTCTAATTATTGCAAGCCACTTCGGAATATTTGACTTTAGCCAATCAATGATAACAATGATTAATACAGAAATTCTCATTGATAAATATAGGCTACGATACATTTCGAAGAATATTAAATGCTTTCCTTGGATTTGAGAGAATCAATTGTAAGATAGAATCAATTATTCTTCAAGTAGAGTTTCAAACACGATTTCGTCAAAACCAAAGCTTTCTTAAAGAAAAATGTATTCCACAATTTCGACTTATTTCTGCACAAGGATTCATTTCATACGCAGTTATATACCATGTGTGTCAATAAATTTTCCCAATTTTTACTTATGTGTACATGTACGAGACGAGCTTACAAGGTTAATTCTCTTGGAAAACAAATTTCCAGTGAATAAATTTTATTCCACCCTGCGTACTTATCTTTTCCTACGGAATCTACATTTTGACTATCAGTTTGGTTATTTCACATGTTATGAAACACCTGAACATTATTTATTACGATATACAAATTTTAAGAGAAATAGTGTTCCATAGTATTTCATTCGTGTAAAACAAGTTTCTAGTAAAAGTAGAATTTTTTAAAAGCAAAAACCAAAGTAGAGTGAAATTGATATAATGTAAGTGCAAATAAAAAAACCAAGAAGAATTCCAGTGAAGATGACAAGAATATGCTAGTACTATATTTACAAAATTTCGTAAAATAGACTTTGGTATAATAACTGTCTTCGTATGTATGCTAATTATATAAAAAAGAAGTCAATCTCATAAAAATTGCCAAACAAAACATTTGCGTATTTCATCAGTTTCTCGATTTCCGTTACGGTAACGAAGTTAATATATCCGATAACCTTCGTATTGTATATTAATGAATTTCGTATATCTCTTGAGGCCATATTTTATGAAATAGTCTCATTATACGAATGTGAAAATATCTCGACCCGGGACGATTGACAAAAGAATCAAGAATTCTTCCATTATCTGTTAAATACTTTTCTTCTTATTATTAATTAATTGATATTTAAGTTGAATAATAAAAAGGAATTTAGTTTAGTATTCTTAGCTGTAACAATGTTAACAAAAAATAACAAAGAGGAAGTATAGGTACGTCACAATTTAACAAATTTGTGAGGTGCAATAAGTTTTGTTTTACAATCGCTCCGTTGGATTACTTTGCTTTTTCAATGCAGAATACTGTGTGTTATGTAACTCTATACATAATCAGTAGCAGAGAATTAAAATATTACGTTTTGCATATTTCGCGCACATTTGCTTTCGGCGAATGTGTTATAAAAAAAATTATTTACGGTAAATGTAACCAAGGTGCCCAAGTAACAGAAATTATTAGCAAGTGTATAGAATATGTTTGTATCCCGTGCATGTAGGCGACAAACGGGCAGCGAATGCCAGGAGAAGGAAGGACAGAGATAAATGTATCGTAGCCAGGTCGGATATCAATTCATAATAAGGCACTAATTGCAAGCTGCCTCGTGCGTTTGAACTTTAATCTTGCAAGAATTAAACGGGTATCAAGATATAGTTGCACTTTTACAGTTCCAAAATCTGGTTTTAACCGGATTCACAAGAGACTTACTTTATAGTCTTTATACCTTGCGATTTAGTGTTATGTAACAAACTTTGTACAAAAATTAAGTAGAGTCATTTGGGAAAAAACCCACCACTTTGTTCAATTGCTTATAAAATCTTAAATAAATACAACTAAAAATATACAAAAATGTAGTTCAATTATTTACTTCAATCTCTTTAAGAAAATATAATATTAAGTATATAAAAACTTTATTTTAACATTGCAATAAGCTTTCTAAAAAAAATTGAGAAACTGCATCTGCCCCTAAGTGTGACGGAGAGATGCACTTCAGACTCGGGAGAGATGCAGTTATTTATTTGTATCCACTTCTCCCTACTTCTATTCTTTTTTTTTTCTCTTCCACACATATTACACAATGGAGGATACATGGATATATGGTGCATGTTTCATGGAGCCATTTTAAGCACTCCAGACAACGAATCCAATCCACTGTAGAACTGGTTGATTTGTAATCTTCTAAGCATTCATTACACTAGTCATCAATCAGGCTTAATTGATTTGTTCTTTGGTTTAATCTTTGATTCTTACTTAGAGTCTCTCACTTAGTTGAAATTATCTTAAATTTTACTCTTTTGATCTCACTCTTCATAGTTCCAATCATTGCTGGCTGCAGTCCAGACTGTCTTTTTATATTCTTTTGTAGTGCCTTTTCTACTTTTTCTTGTTTTACTTCTTCCAATATTTTTTTTTATTTATAGTTTCTAGACTAGTTAGTATTTGATCTATATCTTCTTAACAGAGTCTTTTTGATGTGCAATACTCCTTAGAAACAGCATGTAGACCCATTTCTTTGTTTCTTAGCTTTGAAATAGCTTCTTTCAGCTGTTCTTCTATCCATGTCGCTCTGGCACGAGCATTTGCTTTTTTATATATACCCTCGGCATGTCCTTAAGAGGATTAATTGATGGTGCATCTCTCTTTTCATTTTGCATCTCTCCATTGATCCCTCAATGTAGGGATAGACGCACCTCAAAATCAAAGGGGATATGCACCATCTACATTGAGGGATAGATGCACCTGCACAGGAAAACCCAGTAGGCAGAAAAAGATGTTAAAACTCGTTGTTATACCGAGAGAAGAAATTACTGTCACTATTTAAACCAATAATAATAGTTAAAGCTACGTGATAACAAGGTAATCAAATATTTACTCACCGTTCACAGAAATATGTCGTACGAAATCCAAGCCAATGAAAAGTTTTTTCAGTTTTAATACACTTAAACAATATGATCGATGTGTTTTGTTTAATGAGATTATGTTCAGAAACAAGAATACTAGTAATAACAGTTCAATCAATAATGCCAATTGTTTAGTGCAGCTGGAACAGGGAGTGGTGCGTCTCTCCTTGAGGCACGTGTCTCCCGAAATGACCCTATACCATGCAATTAACTACTTTTCAAAAATTAATGAAGCTTCAGCAGAAATTTAAAGCTAACAATAAGTGTAACGCCTAAAGATCGTCGGGAACTTGTCAGTTAACGTGACAGTTCGGTGCCAACATCCACTGGTAAGACTAAAAAAAAAAATTAAAACTGACTTGAAAAAAATAAAAATGCACTAAAAAGTAAAAAAAATATTTTCCTTATTTAATCTATGACTCGCAATTTTTTTGTGTCAGCGCTTCATCAATTACGCTGCGTCAATCTGGCGCAGTTTTTCAGTTTAAAAAACTTCAGAGTCATAGATTAAGGAGGGAAGCAACTGTGAAATTTTTTCCCGATTTTTTTGTGCATTTTCATAATATTTGGGGTGTCAAAATATACCTGGGAAAAATTCTAAGAACTACCAAAGGTTTTGTATAGGTAGCGCAGCGATCATAATCGAGTATACGCATAGGTAACTTGATGTCAATGGGCCGAAAAGTATATGTCCAAGAATTACAATTTATCTAACAAGAGGGATTATGAGCTGATATATTGTTTAAAACTAGGTAGAGAATCACTGAGCATGGCTGCGATCTTGGAGTTGCAGAAACTAACTTTTGTGCAAACTTTAAACGCGATTATCTCGAAACTGCATTTTCCAAAATTTGAGAATTTTCCAATTTTCAGGCAATATTCGTAATAAAATTATCTTGAGTTCAGCGTACAAGTGTTTTGATCGAATGATTTATTTAACCGTAACATTGCAAAAACATTTTGAGTTTAGATACCTTTTCTTTCAAAGTTTGCCATTTCTTCAAACATTAATATTTTTCTAAATTTCTTCGCTTAACTGAGGCTATTGTAGTATACTTTAAGAAAACGTTTGAATTTTTCAATTCCGAGCAAACGTTGGGAAGTTACACGACCGCCGGTTTTATAAATTCTTTTTGTAGATCCTAACGTTATCGTATGTCGTGGCCATACTACCCGAAATGTTTTCAATCTAGAAGCATAAAATGGTAGTTAAATATATGAATTTTCAGTTCGTAATAATGATTTTTCGTAAAAAGTTACATTCCATTATAAAAGAATGGCTTAAGTAAGGGAAAAATTATTTGTTATTTTTTAGGGCATTTTTATTTTTTTTAAGTCGATTTTAATTTTTGTTTAATCTTACTGTTCAACGAAACTACAATGTTTGTATTACATTCGCTATATTTCAATAAATAACGAGAACGTCGCGGCGACGGCGCAGGCGTACCGGTGAGCCGTGACGCTCTCCCCTCGCGCCTCATGGGATTCAAGGGTGGACCGAGTAGCTCGAGTCCCGGGCTTTCGATCGGTCCACCTCGCCCGCCTCGCCGCTGCCGATTCTCGCGACCGGCCTCTCTACCGTTTCGACCATGAAATCGGGTACACCTTGTGCTTCCTCGAGTGATCCTCGTGTGCCATCCATATTACGGAAGTTGTTCCGGTTTTCGCAGAAACCGTCGTTCTGGTCGCGATTTCGACTCGTGGGTGTTGAAATAAATAAGTCCGATTTATTTCAAAGTTCCGCTTAAAAACTACGGGTTCCAAAGTGTTACGCCATAGGAATATTTCGCTATGTATGTGCATGTGCCTTTTAACAAAGCAAATGCAACGTGCAAATTAATTTTTGCATATCAATATATACATTTGCAAAAACACCAGCGTATAAAATTTTTTTTTTGTAAAATCTCAATCTTTAATGAATCGACACGTCCCTTTTTCTTAATTCAAATTTATCCATAAAAGTCAAACACTTCTCATACAACCGTAAATCCAGATTGTAATTTAAACAATATTCATTCGTGTAAACCACGCCCTAGGTCGCTAATAACCCATACAAATGGTTGATACGACATTAAATAATAAAACTAGGAAAAAATAAACAAAAATATTCATTAAGGTTTGTAACATATTCATAAAAATACTTTTGATACTTATTCGTTCTAGAATCATTATAGGATACATATAGATATATGTATACAGTTTTGAGGATAGTACAAATCCCTCGTGCAAAAAGATCTCGGAAAGTCACTTACCATTTTGCAATCTGAAGTTTCGTTTACAAGATATCAGCAGTTGAAATTCAGAGATACAACTTCCGGGTCGCGCTGTTTAAATCCTGGTCAGCTGAGCGCGCGGCCGCATATCCCTTTATTTAAATCTTGTTAGAAAGCTTGCTTTTTAAGAGATAAACTCGACAAAATTCCCTTTTACTTTCAACTATGAATGAAATTATGTCCTACCACTTGTATTCACAATATCGTTTATGTCAATGTATGGTTTCATCTTAAAGCCCAGAAATCTCCGTACCTTATACGCGGTACCGTTTATTCCACATCAGCCAGCAACTGTTGTTGCGCTGGAATGAAAAGGTAGTCGCCTTATAATGCAAACGAAAAAGTGTAGTGGACAAAGGGAAGAATGAGAAGAGTAGCATTAAAACGAATTAAGCTGCACTGTAGAACGTGCAAAAGTAGTGACACAAGCACGTAGGGAAATCGGAGAACTGGAGGCATCGTTTTGGTTAACTCATAATGGGAGCGTTAATTGCAAAACGCTTGGTGGCTAAATTTCCTCCGCGCAACGATTGTGTATCCCGATATGTTTGCATCTTGAGCAATTGCAAGCCTGATTACGCATTCGCATAACATGTCGAGCATATAATTAACAACGACGGCGAGAGGAGGTAATGGAAAACGTGTGAAAGTAATTAATTCCGCCCGTCACGCGTGTCGAGGAAACAGACCAGTTAACCTTGCCACTGGCCAGTCAAGGCAAAAGTGTTTAATTCCTAATTGTTTCCCATGCGCTTAATACCCGCGTCAATATGCGGTGCCTCGCCGTTAACGAGTTTCGTTAACGACGCGCCGTGACGCCCGATTGGCTACTTATCACGATGCTTATCGCCCTAAATACTTCTATCCCTTTCCCGATCCTCATTTTCCGTTTATGGTATCCAGCTGAAAATAAGCGTAACAAGAGTAGTAGCTTGAAACGCTTACTAAATTGGGCGCGATCTGCCTTAATCAATCAAAGTTTGTATAATCTGTATATGAAATGGTGGAGATTGCCTATCAAGGTACATCGCGATTGCACGTCGAGAAAATTTGTCATAGTGGAAGGGTGCAACGCGTTCCGGTGCCCACAGTGTGGGCCCCACACCATTCGTAAATATTATACTTTACATTGTAAATATAATATCCTACAACGTTTACTTTTTTTCGGGTTTTACAATCTTCAAAATTAATTGCGACATTCATTAGCCCAAAGCTTCTGAGCTTATGAGCTCATTACAAGATCCGTGTATATTTTTCACTACGTTTTCCTGATATATTAAATAATTTAGCTTCGTTGCATTAGTCTCGAATAGTAAAGAATAATGCGATAAATAAGAATATATTTGAGATCTTTAAACTTATATGTGAATACATTAATACTTGCTCGTAAGATTGATAGCTTTAAATTATTCTAGTGTATAAAAGGACACTTGAGTTAGAGAGTGACGTAAGATCAAAGAACTTGTCATGATTGGTATACACTAGGGTGGCTCTTATTTACTCTTGGTAAAATTATTGTTCAAGATTTTTCGGGCCACCAGCCAGAATAGTTCCAAATAGTTAAAGAAAAATCTGTGTAAAATTTGCGCTCGATCGGATAACGGGAAAAGGTACCCCTGGGCCTTTAAACATTTAATGATTATTTAACTGCTCACGAAGTCGATTTTATATAATATCCTCCAAGTTATTGATTAAATAAAAAAATATGTCAAACAAAAGTTGTAGATCCAGACAAGGAGCATATTTTATGTTGTATTACTTTTTCTCATGGGACAAACGGTTTTCGAAAAATTTCGGACAAAACTAAAAAAATATTGTTTTTCTCAAATTTTGAAAGTTTAAATGCTTCTCGAACACTTTTTATTTATGAAGGCGTACAAAAAGGGGAATTTTTATTTTCGACGACTATTTTTTAAACATTTAAGCCGGGGTATATACCGAAATATGCGAAAAAGATACAAAAAAAATTTTCATACTTTCAGTGTTTAATATGTCATGAATGTTTCCTGAAAAATTGGGACCGAAATTCGCAAAAATATCGAAGATATAGACTCTATCTCGTGTTCGAGAAGCATTTATACTTTCAAAATTAGAGAAAAACCATTTGTTTTTAGTTTTTCGACTTTTTTCGAAAACCGTAAGTCGCGCGAGAAAAAGGAATAAACATAAAAGATGCCCCTTGTTCAGATCAACAACTTTTATTTGACATATTTTTTTATTTAATCAATAACTTGGAGGATATTGTATGAAATCGACTTTGTGAGCTGTTAAATAATGATTTAAATGTTTAAGGACCCAAAAGCACCTTATCCCGTTATCCGATCGAGCTCAAACTTTACAGATTCTTTTTTAATTATTTGGAACTGTTCTGGAGGGTGACCCGAAGAAAATTCAAAAGTCGAAAATAAGAGCCAACTTAGTACACACCATTGGGAAGTTAGATAAAATCAAGAAATACTGTTTTTATCCCAAAAATTAAATGGGAATAGCTGTAGAAAATGAATTACAGTTCTCAATTTCTGACATTTTAAGAGAAAAAACGGGAGTGAACACTCATCTGAGCGAGGAGTTCGGTGGCACACACACTTGATGCGTCTTCCATATTCTTGAAGGTTAAGCCGCCTAAATCCATTCCTCGTCATTGTGTAATAAGTGGTGATAAACAGATTTAGAGGCTTATAGCCTGAAGGATAACGTTGATGCACCTTTGTGTGTGCCTTTGAAGTTCTTTCCACATAGATGCTAGTTTGATTTCCTTTGCTAGCAAGCTTGAAGTTACAAACTTTAAAGCTGTTTCTGAAGATGTTCCTACCTAATTTTCGGGATAATAGTACCCACTATCCGATGCCTCTTGACGAGAGCGGTACAAAAATGATTTACAAAAGCCAAATAAAAACTGTTATACAAATATACATTGCCCCTCAAAAGTATTTGATCACTTGTTAAATGTGCGTTTGATAAATGAAAAAATACTTACAATTCAACATTTTTCCACATTTTTGTCGTGTAATTTTCCCGTTCTTTAGTTCATTGCAATCTTTTCATTCAATTTTATTATCTTAAAAGTGGTTTCCGCATTGCAATTTCTGCAACTGAATTAAAATTCTGCAAACTCTACCAATCGGTACTTGTGGGTATGGGAATTTCTATTGCGATATTGATATTTCCCAAATGACTGGAGCTATGATGTCCCTTTTAGGCATTACCCCGAAACTGAAATCATTCATTTTTAACCGACTTTAAAAAGGAGGATTCGACCCGTATGTATATTTTTTTTTTTATATGTTTGTCCCCGTATAATTCCTCAGCATATGGACCGATTTTGATGATCTTTCTTTTATTCGAAAGAGGACGATGCCCCGGTGGTCCCATCCTACACTGCATCAACATTGGCCCAATATTTTGCCAGTTCTGGTTAAAAATAAAGACTATTGTCACCTAATTATTATTGTTTTATGTACGTACGCGCATATATCCTCAGCATGCTGTGTCAATATATGTACATATATAAAGCTAAAAAGTTAAAAATAAAAACAAATTAAAAAAGTTAAAATCAACTTCAAAAAAAAAATAAAAATACACTAAAAAGTAAAAAATAACTTTGTCTCTTATTTAATCTGCGACTCTCATATTTATAAAGTCGGCGCTTCATCATTTGCATTTTGAAAATACTGCAAATTTTCAGGGAGGAAAGATTAGGTCGGGGTAATGAAGTAGACGTGCCTCATATCGCGGGCAAGTTTTAATATGGGTTTTAAGGGGTAATGCCCAGTCAGGAGGCCGAACAGAGGCAAATGTTTGTGATTTTTTTAAAAAAGCGGAAGCATATATATTTACAGAACAATTTTGTACTTAAAACAGTAACATTTAAACAACATTTGGTAATTTTTGTGGGAAAATATCTACGTTCATATTAAAAACATAGCCGACATCCAAAAAGCCTTTTTAAAAAGTTGTTTTGTGGTGAGCACTGCCATTCCGAACCAGATTATCTAAAATCACAAAACAAACAAGATTTCGTTTTCACGCAAAACTCAGGACTTCAACTTTAAATAACCGCCATTTTGTTTTAAATTAATATTTCGGAAATTCCCTCCGCGAAACACAGGATACATTAATATACTAACGAAATCTTTTTTGTTTTGTTTTTTATTTTAGATAATCTGGTTTCGAATGGCAGTGTTCACCACAAAACAACTGTTTAAAAAGGCTTCTTCGATGTCAGTTTAATTTTATAATAAACGTAAATATTTTTCTACAAAAAGTACCAAATGTTCTTTAAATGTTGCTGTCTTAAGTACAAAAAGTTCTGTTAAAATATATGCTTCCGCTTTTTAAAAAAAAATTCAAAAACATTCGCCTCTTTTCAGCCACCTGACTAGGTATAACCCTTCAAGTGGTTAGGCCACCTTGGACGAAGCAAAATTATAGTCATTTTCGGCAATTTTTTAGGGAGATAATGAATATTATACCGTTTGACCTAGAACGAAAAACCAAAAAGTTTTATTTTCTACATTCCTGCAACTAAAAAAGTAGAGTAGACGTAGGTAAAAGTTCGTAGCGGGTAAAAGATCGCATGGTGTGAATTTCATTGTTTGAGTTGTGGCAGTGGCTAGTGATGATTGAGAGTGAATTGTTAATCAATATAGAGTCAGCAGTGTTGAATTGTTTAACTGTGCTTCGCTTTGTTATCGTACAATGCGGTAAGTACTAAATTCGTTAGTTCTGATGTGATATTCCCATTTCTGGAATCAATATTATTCCTATAAATTGATCAGTAATTTATTTTAATTAATACGTCGTCTGAAAGAGCTGAAATTCTTCTATTCAAAAGTACTAATAAAAGTTTTCAGTTCTCGTCACAGATAACAGGATTGATTAAGCAATGGAAAAGTAGCTGTGAGGGCAAGAGATCGCATAATGCAGTAGGACAAGCGTTTGAATGCAAACTCCTCATTTAAAAATCATCTCGAAATAAATGAAGCAATGAAAAGAAAATCTGAATGCGAACGTGCAAAGAAATAATTAGAAAAGCAAAAAAATCAGAAAAATAACATCTACTTCTGAAAAATTTTAGAAAGGAACAAAACAAATCGGTTCCAAAAAAAGGATAACTCAACCATCAACGTCTGCGGAGAAAATAATTTGCCCTGCGTGTGAAGAAGAATACTCTGATCCTCCAGAAGACTGATGTCTGCCCAAAGTACGAAGGTGCGGGCAATGTTATGTGCTATTATTGTTACCTTGATTAAAAAAATTAATTGTAAACTATTAGTCGTTTTGCTATATTATCACAACTATTGTACGTATGAAAATAAAACACATTTGTGAAAATTTCTCGTTGTGTTATTTTACCCCATAACATGCAAACTTTTGCCCCACATATCGGATAAAAGTTCGCATTTGACACTTTTAAGAAATATTTATTTCATATAAGTTGTTTTACATTAAATCACTGTCTATCGAATAATAAGGGATAGTAGTTATTTCTCACAACAATGATATGACTATATCAGTATAATACAAAGGATTTTAGGGAAGTCTAAACTTTAAATGCGCGATCTTGCCCCGCAAAACTCTACATATGAATATCCATGAACATTCAAAAATGCATTTTTGTTTTTATGAAAGTGTTAATTGCAAAGAATTTATTCAAGATATCGCAAAAACTGTATGTACTTCTTTAGTTTCAGGCATGCAGAGAATAAAACTTTTTGGTTTTTGTTCTAGGGCAAACGGTAAAGCCGTGACGTTACACGCCATTAAAAATGGTCACTCGGCAAGATGTTGCACATCCCGGCTCTAACGCCGCCACTTTGTACGAAAAAAAATAAGTTTTTCCGTCGACAGTTGTACAATACCAGGTTCATATTGAATTTTCGATTGATTTCATTATTTCCCTAAAAAAAATTGCCGAAAATGACTATAACTTTGCTTCGTCCAAGGTGGCCTAACTCCTTAACTGGAGAATATAACAGCAAGGTGTGGAAAGTGAGAGGTTAGCATCAAAGTGCAGGGGGAGCTAAATACGGAAGAAGAAATAAATGAGCAGAGGAAAGAAAGGCCAGTAAAACGAATATCTCACGAAGTACAACTAAATAGTGAAAAGATGTGGCAAGAAAGAGAAGTAGGGAAGCGACAGGTAGCATCACTGTTAAGAGACAAGTGACATCTCACAGCGCACAACAGAAATATAATCAGAGCCGATAAGGCACCGTCAAATGATTAGAGAAGAAACAGAAAGAGTGGCAAAGGAACATAAACAGCGCAGGGAAGCAATACTGGCGCAACCAAGGACTATTTAAAAGAAAAAGAGACGAAGAATACAAAACGTAGGCAGAAAAAGAGTTTTTAGAAAAGTTTGAAAATGTTAAACGGGTAGACAGATCACAAATTAAACGAAAAACAGAACAACAAGTAGATAGACGCTAACGTCACTCAACCAAGGAAGAAACAAACCATGGGAGTAGAAGAGTTTAGAAAGATTACAAGCTTCATAAAGGAGATAAAGGAAGAACTCGCAATAATACCAGAGGAAAATCCCAAAGTTATGAAAGAACTAAAAGAAATGAAAATGGAGTGGAAAATGAAACACGTTAATTGAGAAAATAGAATAATGGAGAAGAATGGAAAAGTCGCGTGTCTGAGAGCAGGGAAATCGAGACATACTGGACAAAATTCAATTTATAGAGAAGATGGAAGGAACAAGAGCACAAAGGAAAGAAAAGAGTAACGACATCATTATAGGAGGATGGAAAGCGCTGAAACGGGAATCACTTGAAAAGGCAGTGGAAGAGCTATTGCAAAAAGAAATGGAGGCAGAAATTAAAATAGAAGAAGCGTTTTTGACAAAAAGAGGAGCTGGTATGATAACCGCAAAAATGAGGAATCGAGAAGAAACAAGGTTTGCGATGACAATGGCAAACAAATTGCAAAGAAAGAGTATACTCATAGACAATGACCTTACATGAGAAGAAAGAGAAATACAGAAAAATGTACGTTTAATCGCACAAGAGGGAAGAACAAAAGGAGCACAGGCGAAAATAGAATACAATATAATTCAAATAAACGAGCGATATTTCAGATGGATAGAAGGAAAACGGTTAGGAGTTAGAAATTTTTGGAACAGACAGAGCTCCATAAATCCATAAACTACGGAACTGCGGAGCAGACGGAGGTCTAAGATGCTCTGCTGACCTCCGCTAGGTCGGACGGCAACGGAAGTTGGGACCAGGAAGAAGAAACGAAAACCCAAGGAGACAGAATCAGAGAGAAGAAAAGAAGGAATGGCAGCTGACAACAACGCAAAAACCTCAAAAAGAGCGAAGGAAAAAAGCAGACAATAAAAATAGGCTTTTGGAATGGAGCTGGGTTACAAAACAAAGATAGACAGTTCTGTGAATACATAGAACAACTGGGTATAATTGGGCTGGCAGAAACACAAACGAAAGACAAACACTGGGAAAAACTAACTATCTGAAAAAATTAACTGGGAATGTCAGTATGCATTAAGGCAGAAGAACAAAGGGCGAGCAAGTTGTGGTATAATTACAGAAATCAAGAAATGGATGAATGAAAAAAGGACAGTACAAAAAACAAACAACATACAACAGAGAAAAATTATAATTCAAAAACGAATCTAGAAAGGATAACGAAAGAAGCACGAAGGTAAAAGCTGATAATTGGTCGTGATTTTAATGCAAAGATTAGCTCAGAAGGTTGTACATCACAAGAAGAAGACGATGACAGACATTAAAGAAAATCAAAAGATAAGGGCAGAAACTCGGGAAGAAGGATTTTGATAGAAATGGCAGAAGAGAATGAGTGGGATTTCCTAAATGGAAACTCATAAGGAGACGCGGAAGGTGAGATCACGTACATAGAAGCAAGAGGAAATTTAGTAATCGACTACACAAAAAACACAATGACCAATCCAGAGGTCAGATCGAAGTCAACAAATTTATTATAGAAATCAGAATAGGGCCAGATCATCTATCCATGATAATAGAATTGTATAAATGTGCAGCTCATGAGAATCGAAAAGCAGAAGAAGAAATATGAATCGAGAAAAGAATACGGGCAGAAGAAAGGAAAAGGAAGTATCAAGAGCAGATAAACAGAATTGATTTTGTAGAAATGGAATTAAATAAAATGGTGGACGATCTAATCCAAAAGATCGACAAAGCGGTTAGAAAGAAGAAGTTAAAGATAACAAAAGGCAAAGTAGGAGAAAACAGATACCAGGCGGGACAAAAGATGTGCAGGAAGAAACAGAGAAACCAGAAAAGCTCCAAGAAAGTGGCAAAAAGAAAAAAATAGTCAAGAAGAATATAAGGACAAGAAGTATATAAGGTGACATTTAAAAGAAAGAAGAAGGAATTGCAAAAAAGCATAAAAAATAGATGCAGTTGCAAAGAATATAAACAATATCACGAATATCACACAGAAAGGAAGAGAAGAATACGATCGACAACGCATTAAAAATTAATGCAGGGAGGAGGCAGCTACGAATAGAACAAAGAAGAAATGGAAACAGTAAACTTTCCAGAGGAGCTGGAAAAAATGATAATTATTTACAAAAGCACAGTCGTCATCGATTTCGATGATCTTGGGATATGTTGTCAAGGTTAACATTCGGAAGAACTTTTTCCTATGCATGTTACCGTCACTTGGCTTTAGTTCTCGAGATATTCACAAAAAAACTAAACGGTAGTTGGTTTAGATTGGTAACCTAAACTACCGATTAGGTTCGTCAAGAAAATTCGAAAGTCGAAAAGAAGTGGCAACCTACCCGCCACACATTCTCGCATACTAGTTCCACGTGGAAACGGCCCTTCTGAGTTTACCTGTGGCAAATTAGCTACCGTGTTGTAGGGAGCACTGATTGACGTGAAATCAATCGTCACGGGAAACTGCTCAAAGGCACGGTCGGATATTATGTCTAATCAGTCAGTGCGAGTAAGATTGACTCCCACCATGCCGCTGTTCGCGAAACAATTTCAGACCGGCCAATATATCTGACCTCCACCTTCGTGCAGTGAACAGTGTTCTCTCGATGTAGGCTCCTTTCCACCTGGTGATAAAGAATCGTCCCTATGCCCCACCACTTCCGGTGGCTCCCGTTCGCTCGTCACCAGCGGTGCCAGGCAAGTCCCTACGCACGAGAAGACATCACGTCACATAGACCTACACTAATACGATTTGTGCGCGCCAATCGCGATGCAACGAATTGTGGTTCGTCATCGCCTCAGCAACACAAATATACCGTTATTTCTGTAGGTGTTCCCTTCTCCTACTCCGTCCCACGTCATGTGATGTCCATCCTGCCATTAATTCCCTACATATGGCAACTCTGGTACATAATCGACGAGACGAACTCTACCTTACTTCGTCGTCCGTCTGCCGACGCTCGGTCTCTTTCGCAAGGCTTTTCGGTAACCTCAGAATCGTCCCTACCTCCCGATAAGGATTCGTCGCCGGTCCCGAGTCGCGAGCCTATATCGAGAGAATTCTGTACCTGTAATGGAAAGATCAAAATGTTTTAATTTAAGTGTTACATATAATCGTTAGAGAACGTTACTTTTATCTCGTTTGAATTTACGTGGTATAATAAAATTTATATTATAAATGTATAAACTGTTACAGAAAAGTGGAAAAGGATTCACATTTAAAATGTTGCAGGAATTGTGTCCTTTAATTGTCCACAGTCATTTTATTTGTATCACATTACACCACCAACTTGTAACGTATTACAGCATGACTACAAAGAAAAAATGAAATGATTTGTAAGTCACGCGATATTGGTTCGTACAATACAATTGTCTGATTACTGAATCATTTCAATCGGCTGCTCGAATAATACATTGTATAGTTAAGTTTACTAATAATACGAGCATAGGGTTACGTAAAGTGTCGCAATATTTTAAAGCATGTTAGTGCATTAAATTTTACACTCACGCCTATAACGTATTTCAGAATAAAGAAATTGTATGTTATTTTTCAAAAAATTTTCGCTATAATTACTTTGAATCGTCCGAAATTTATCATGTACGAAATTCTATCGTTTGGCTAGCCATCAATTAGGAGAGTTAAGTTACCAATTTTCATATTGAGTGTCCGCTGTTGAAAGATCCCTATGTCAAACCACTCGCCAGCAAGGTGTTTCTAATTATTTCATTAATAATACGCGAATGTCCACCTGAGTTTGCTAGAATCGAAACGAGGTTTACATAGGATTGTCGAGTGGGTCCACTATCGTCGGCAACGACAACGAGCTCTCAACTTCCGTCCGTAGGTAATCATGATAGGGAACCCGCACAAGGTATACGGCTTAAAGCGAACTCCTTGCCGATAGTTAATTATTGCCGAGCAGAACTGATTTGCAAGTACGTCGTTTATAATCCACTTAAGTCCTAATCGAATCCTGACCGGTGCCGCTGACAACAGACAATCGGATCCTACGATCCACCACGGATCGAACCAGATCGAATGTATGCAGATACTTGTTCCGTTTACACGCCGCACTTATGAAAGTCGACAATTGCTTGGGAAGAAGCCGATGCCCCAATATGTTTGATTGTACCTAAACGAAAGGACACAGGCCTGAGAACTGATAATAAATGCAATTATGAATTAAAACGTTCCAGTAAACATGCGATCGCGAATGCTTCCTTAAAAAGTTATTGTTAAGACACTTTGGGTGACTTGTTCCTTACTCAGGGCCAGTATGGTAGTCATCACATCTGACATTTTTGGAGTTTCATGTTTTGGGAACAATCAGAAGATAAAGTTTGTACGATATGATTTGAGCACTTTCGTTGATGAGTGAAGTGAGAACCGTTTTCACTTTCTGTGTAATACATTACACAAAATTCGAAATAGAATGTAGTCATCGTTTAAGAAAATATAGTGGAAAAATAGTAATTATGATAACAGGTTTTAAACGAAATATTATCATTTATTGACCAACGGTATCATAATGAATCAAATGCTAGTATTACACTAAATTATGGTCTTGGAAAAATGTGACTTACGCGATACGGGAATTGGTATATTAACGACCAAAAGTTATATGAGTGCTATTTTCAAAACACTGCAAAAAATTAATACTTTTCACAAATTGTAAGAGCAATATATGCATTAATAAGTGACAAGAAAAGTACAGGCATAAAGAAAAATGCTGAGAGAATCTTATGTAGTATACATGGTGGAGCATAAAGTTGTCCACCTAGAATATTTCCGCCATTTTTAACCGACTTCAAAAAGGAGGAGGTTATTAATCAGTTTCAAAAAGGAGGAGGATATAGATTCGAGCTGGACGTATGTTTTATGTTTATCCGTGCATAACTCTTCAACATATGGACCGATTTTGATGATCTTTTTTTTTATTCGAACGAGAGCGATGCCCCGGTGATTCCAGCCTGTACTGATTCAATATTGGCCCAATACTTTGCCAGTACTGGTTTATAATAACGAATTTGAGATATCTTTATTCTCACTTTTTTCAAGTCGCTTATTTTGGGAATCTTCGGTTTCTAGCAACCGGTATTTTTACGAGCAGCTCTTTTTATGGGCCCATCTATATTTTTTAAAATAAATGTATTTATATAACTTAAATAACTAAAAAGTAAAACATGTGTAGGGGACGAAGTTTCAGGTTTTTTTTGCCTAGTTCAAACATATGCAAGGGTCAAAACAGTTTTTTTCAGGTAAATCCAATGGGGCGGTCTTATAAAGTCAACATTCCTCTTTAATTTCGTTTCTTATGTTTTGCTGTATGATTTTTATTGACCGAGTTATTCGGGATCAAAGCAAAAAAGGTACTTTTCAGTTTAAACACATATAACATGCGAAAGCATGATCGTAGAAAAATTTTTATGAGTGCTTTGGAAAGCTAAGAAATTTTCCTTCCTGCGCCCTTAGTGGCCAATTTAATGAGAGTTTTTCTCGTCGTATAAAATCCATTTTAAATTGATCCATAAAATGGCATATTCTCTATTTTTTAGAAAACATGATAACACTTCAAGGAACATCATGGAATCATTGAAGTACTCAAATTTTTTGCGTATTAAAGCTACCCTTAAACACTGTGCAAAAGGCCGGATCGATCAGTTTCTTTTTCCGTATGTCCTAGATGGTCAACCATACGCTATGGTCTGACAAATTGAAGGATTACCTGTTTTATGTTGTTTCTCTTCAAACCCCTTTTTTTATTCGCGCGGCTTTTGAACGAGTGTTACATTTTTTTTCTTACTGCAATGCTATTACAGTAAAATGAAAAGATTTCAGAAATTTAGGAAAAACATTTTTATCCAATCTCTTCGCAATTGACAAAATGGGTGGTGCTAATGCTGGGAGTATGGTGGAGTGTTTGTCAATTGCGAAGAGATCGAAGACCTTATATATATATACAATCCATTTTAATCTATAAAATTTGGATGTTGAAATCGTCTAAAGGACATATTGCACACTACTTTTAAACGATATTACAGTGATGTGCAAAAGTATATGGCCACCCTTTAAAACAGAATAACTTGTTTAAAATTGGTCCAAACGACTTGAGTTTTTTTGAGAAGCTAGGGGGATTGTTTGCTAAGAGACGTGATTCGTCTCTTTGAAAAAAATTGCAATTGGTCGGAATAGCGAAAAAAATAATAAATGTTGTGTTTTAAAACTTTTTTGTCTGTATTCATAATGAAAAATTAAAAATGCCTTTTGTAGAATTAAATAAGTTGCATAGGTGCCGAAAATTTCATAAAAATCGGTTAAAGTTGGTAAAAATTACACATTTCGGCCAACAACTGCTGGAAAGCCGCTCTATTGTCAGATTAGAATAAATAAAAAATATATACATTCCATTAGAAGAAAAAGTCAATTCGTTTTTAAATGCTTCCAACTGTGGCGCATGAAATTCTTTAATTCAATATATTTTCTAAAGTGCCTAAATATATTTGTAGACAAAGTTGAAATCATCTGGTTACAAAATAAGTAAACAGTGAGCGAGACGTTTAACTTTACAATTTCCGAATCGGTATTTGGAAGGATGCATAACGAGCTAATATTCTGTATGAATAGGAGGCATGTTCTAAAAGCTAATTTTTAAATATGCTGTTTCATGCGAGAATATATACAATTTTTAGAGGCTTTTGTACATACTAAATTGAGTGAAAACTTCGGCCGACTCCGAAGTGGCTATCACTGTTGATAACGCCAATAATTCGTTTGTTCCTCTAACAATAAAAACAAAATTGTAGCACCATAAAGTAGATAAAATACAAATAATAGTTACACATAATTAGTATCACAATTTAGAAATTAGTATCGTGTTCAAATTTTCTGCTATTATAAAAAGCAATACTTTCTCGCTTGAGCAAGTACAAAATGTCTGTCAAATATTGACTAGGAACTGTTCAGAGAATATGTAATTTTGAGATTTGAGGAGTGAAACAAGGTCATAGTTAATAGAATATCCTCTTTCATTAGCAACGTGTATGATATGGTAAGCATGTGTTTACATTGAATGTGCAATGAACTGAAGGAAAATGCTTTGCATTATGGAAAGCATCCACGGACCCTTTTTCTTCTTAGTATTCACTATGAATACAGTGTGGGTAGACTTTGATAGCGCTGTGCTTACCTTTCTACCTTTTTTATTTTTCGCACGTTGTTTCGATTTTTAAGAAAACAACTTCGAACGAGAGTAACCAAACGTAAAAGTGTGATGCCTTAAAAATGTAACAAATAGTTGGAAGTACTTTTATAGTAGTTTTTAATATCATTCAGCATATATTCTGCTGTAAATGAAAACTATTTACGGCTGCAAGTCTGTTTTATATGCAGCTGTCAATATTGCTTCATTTCCCGTGCGAAATGATTGGGATAAAACTTATTCTTCTTCTTTTACATGTAACACGAAAACGTTAAACCTCTGATTCGTGAAATTGTATGTTCTTAAAAACTAAAAGAGTCGTTACATTTAAAATTCAAGAAGGGTAAAGCTGTGTCATAAAAACTTTTTATTCGTAGCAACAAGAGTGCTAAAACCGTTGCGACATATGCAGAATTTAAAACCGAAAGTGTAGGTATTCATTCAAGCGAACATACTGACTTATATTGAAACTTCGCATTTTCACAGTATACACGATAAGTTTGAGTAGAGATTAATGCGAAGACAACACAACGGAGAACACTGTGCTATTTTCATGAAACAAATAACGCGTGTCAAAATGATCAACATGCCGAAGGAAGAAGTCTAGGAGAACTGAAAATAGTTCAGTGGCCAATTACTGCTGGAATTTTTACGGACGATTTAACGCCGCTTACCTACGTTCTGCAGCGGGTTTCCATGGTATTTCCCCTTCAGAAAGTAACAAAGAAAGAAGGAAGCGAAAGGAAGAGAATAAAAATGGGACGGGAAAAATTAGCTCTGGATCTCGAGGAAATCTCGTGTCTTGATATTTGCATGTGATTTCTCACCACAGGTATTCAGGAAAATGGAATGAATTCGTAAAACTAGGAGAAAATGCTAAGATCGACCGCCTACCTTTGTTGCGCACGTGTAGTTGAATTTTCTGCCATTTTACCTGAAAGTCTAAAAGTTCTAGAAAAACAGTACAAATCGTAGGATCTAAAAGAAGGTGTAACATAATAACATATTCTTCGAATAACGTGTGTAAGGTAAACTTGCCTGAATCGTACCCCTTAAGAACAAATACTTAGTACATGAAAAATAACAGGGAAAGTGAAACAATTTAGTTGATTAGTAGTAAACAACTCTTTATTAATAGAATAAACAATATTATAAACTTAAACAACAAAAAATAATCAACTTCGTTTCATAAAACGATTTATTTTTAATATGGAAGAAGTACGATTTAGGATTAATGTTCCTACATCGTACCATACTTATGCTAATTCG
Organism: Andrena marginata; assembly: GCA_963932335.1. NCBI lineage: Eukaryota > Metazoa > Arthropoda > Insecta > Hymenoptera > Andrenidae > Andrena > Andrena marginata. Next base: position 47,174,038 of record OZ010659.1, on the reverse strand, counting down.
TACTTTCAAATTTAATTACTATAATCAACATATACATATTCAAAAGTAATTCTATCTATTCCCGCAAAAAGCTTGTGTACCTACATTTTGCACTGCGTGCATTGTATCAAATTTTCCTGCCTATTTTTTTTTGTACATTTTGCACTGCGTGCATTGTATCAAATTTTCCTGCCTATGTTTTTGGCACAATTTACAAAACCAGCTTTCATTTTCATCGTCTTTCTTCTTGTTCTTCTTCTTCTCTTTATTTTGTGCATTGGTTTTGACGGTATTCTTCCTCTCACGAGTTTCCTTTGTTGTTCCGGTTTTTCTGGTTATGATTTCTTTTTAGGTTCATTCAATTTTTTTTCTAGATTATTTTTGTACGTTCGTGCCAGTACGTTTTAAGCTTACACACGTTGGTACGAAATAGGCACGAAATTGAAAATGGACATAGTTTCACGTAGAAATTTGTTTCACTGATTCTCACAAATAGAAATTGTACAAAATCCTTAAGACTCGTGGCAAAATTTTAGTGAAAAGTACCCGAATAACTTACCTGCTTTATATTTTTTGTAAAGTGATGGCATGGTGACTCGGCTTGTTAATGGCGTATGGCTAACTGTTGTTTACATTTTCTACCGCTAAAAGCGATTGAGACTGTCCTAGGTTAAAAGAAACGGCGGGGGTACGATTTAGGCTTAGGTACGAATTAGGCAAGTTTACCCTACATTGATAATGAGAGTAAAATACATGGCGAAATAACAGGTTACAGTGACAAGGTAAAGTAAAGACCTATGCAGAAATAAGAAAAAATTAGATATGTGCCAACTAGTGGCTGACTAGTCGGTTAAGCCGACTACCACGGTCACTTTTGTAATTGGCGACTAGTCGGCAACTAGTCCGGCTTCTTGGGGGCCGATTAATCGGCTAGACACCTAGTCGAGTGATGAGCAACCCGCAGCCCGCCTGAAAATTGGCATAAATTAATACTTATATTTATGTATTTAATATTGCGTCCCGCGTAGAGTAGTAGGGTTCTACTTGTAGCCGACTTCGGACAAAAGTTTGCTGAGTACTGACCTAGCCAGCCAAAACCCTAGGTGGTACATGTCTAGAAAAAATATAATATAGTGATTTCAAACTCAATAATACCAATTCACTTTTACAAGGTTTAATGGTATTAGTATGTTACATCAATTTCCACTTTTGTGTGCCTGACAATGAGAGGAATATGTAGGGCAGGCCCGGCTAGCTGGTCAATTTGGGACCTGAAGCGCTCCTTGTGCCTCCCAGAGCCGTGTGGGAGCCAACTTTGGAGTCGATGATACCGCGGGCATACAACGGGTGGGGAAAACTACAGTAATGTGTGTGCAGGCTCATACCCGTAGGCTTAAATAACTGGTACTCTTGAGGATCCCAAGGAGTAAAATTGTTTGGTCCCCTTTATATTATATCCAAGGTCTCTCCAATCACGGATTGCTTCACCACGAACCGCGGCTCTCAGATGCGTGTTTTCTGACTTCTGAAACGTGACGACCTTTCCGACGGTTCGTCACCGGTCGACTCTTTGCCGTCGCCTCAGCCGCGTGCCAGGGTTCGTGAGAAGAGCCTTTGATTTGTCGTAATTTATGTTTATTTGTCTGGTCACGTATTTATAGCGTAAATTTGTATATACAGAGATTAAACATTAGGAGATTGTCCAGGACAAATGATACTCAACTATGTTTAGAATTGCTTATGCCGGAATCGGCTTGACGTTTGAGCCTTGGGTCTCCGGCGCGTTTATGAAATGAGTGGAGCCCAATAGAACGATTCCTATCGGAAGGAAGAATGGGTCCGTCGGACAAGGCCCCGTCAATACCCAGCCACCTGGTCCTACATCAGTTACAATTTCATACAAAGATCGTAGAGCCCGGCCAACACCCAGTCGCTCCATGATTTCGATCAACAAGGAACTGTGCCAAATTGCTAGGACAGCAGAGCCCAGTCGACTCGCAGCCACTCTACTTCATGGTGTGGACACTGCTGCTAACCCTGCTAAGGGTTGCCAGAAGGAGGGGAAACATGGCCACGGGGGAGCTCAATGACGTAGCAGGGAGTAGTAAAGGTTCATGTAACCTTTTGTTACATGAATTGTTGTTTTATAGAAACTTCATACTCTGAATATACAGGGTGTTCGGCTACACGGGAATATAAACTTAAGGAATACATTTAGAAGTTTAATGTTATTTATGTTTTGGTCTATTTTCTGTGTTTATTCGATTAAAACAAAAATTGATCAATTTTTTAGTTGAATAAATGTATTATTAGTTAAAAGAAAAGTCACATTTCTATGTATTACACTTGTGCCACAATCCATCTTCAAAAAACACCTATTTTTAAGGCTAACATACTGTTGCTTCCCCTTAACTGCTTGTAAAATCTGTACTGTTAGAAATTTCGTTCTAAAAGTTTACCTGCTCATTCTTGAAATGTTGTGGAATGAAAATATGCGATAGAAATCGTTATGTTTTGACAGGGAAGTGCCATTAAAGAGAAGATTTATTTTCATCTCAAAATATAAGATGTTAATAGACCACACTATGGAGCTCTTTAGGTCGGTAATTACAACTGGGATAAGTTCTGCGGACGGGAAAATACGCAATATCACTTTTTAAACTCGATGCGCACGGTATGTGGCTCGATGGTTCTCGGAACTCTACCAGCTGTTCGTGACGAGCACGGTTGCCATATGTAGGGGATTAATGGCGGCGTGGGCATCATATGACGTAGTACGGAGTAAGAGAAGGGGAACACCTACAGCAATAACGGTATATTTGGGTTGGTGGCGTACCACGATTCACGCATGGCGCGCACAAGTCGATTAGTGTATAAAGGTCTATGTGACGTCACCACTTCTCCACGCGTAGAGAATTCCCTGGCAACTCTGGTGACGAGGACCCCCAGCAACTTGATCCTTGTCACGTGGGCACCTCACCAAAATACGCGCCTCGGTACGTTAGGCGAGGACACGATGGCTCTTGTCATCGTGAAAACTACTTAGATATTGCGATGTCGTAGCCATGTTGTAACATTGATTCGCGCTGTCACACAGTGTTGCGACAGCGAAAGTCACGACCTTTACTGTCACGTGAAAACGGACCTTAAGAGCAGCGTTGCAGCGTAATTAGGTGAAGGGTTCACCCACAGATGGCTGTGGTAGTCCGCGCTGCGATCGCCAGCAAACATCGCGGTTTTTCACCTCGCGTCATTCGAAGTACGCGGCTTCAGTATTCGCGAGTGTTCATATCATTGACTGACGTCACGCGGATCGTCAGCCAATTCCCAACATAAAGAAAATGGGTAAAAGCACGAGAATAGGTTTTTGTCTAATGCCTTTTATAAGTAAAATTCATTGGAACAATTTTGTCAATTTTGTTTGTGTTTTTAAACCAGTGTGTAGGGCAGATGTCCCTATTACTGCCGCTTTATTTATTTTGCTTAATAAAAATGTAACGTATAAAGAATAGTGTACAACAATAATATCAATAATAATAAGAACAGTCCCAATTTAATAGTAATATTATTTGTTTGTACACTATTCTTTGTACGTTACATTTTTATTAAGCAAAATAAATAAAGTGGCAGTAATAGGGACACTGACAGTAATAGGGACATCACCCTATAGTTCAAAAGAAACAAGCAAATTGGGGAAAGGACAAGAAAATAATCTACATTTCATGCTGTAAAATAGTTTCTGTATTCGTGTCATATTTTGTAAAAGTGATTCGAAGACGGATGAATATAAGAGAATAGAACAGATGTGAACAAAGAAGGGAGGAAACCAATTTCATTTCACGGCAACTGCATCTGCTTTCGGGAATTTACATGTAAATTCTTGCCCAAACACTTAAGACGAACAGACATTTGCTAGTAGGAAATAAATTGCAATTTATTTCCTAGACACACACAATTCAGTTTAATGTTCTACAGCTGAAGAATCACAAATAAGAAGTGCATAACTCGAAAGAAGTTCAATGTGTAGGGGGAGCACTTTTTCCGCGAAACAGGGTGTTATGCACAATGCAGTGTCACATTTAGAGCATATATAAAGAATTCAACGTCTAGTTTGACGTAATGAACAGAAATTGCATCGCCAGTTTTCATCCAATATTTTGGAAAATTGTGACCTATTAGTCGAGAGGGTTTGGGCAGATGAGAAGTGGAGTCATTCAGATCAAAATTGAATAAAGCCCTAAGCACTTGTAAACGAAATGAAGGAAATTCATTATTCATTTTGTATAATGCACGGGCATTAGTGAGTTGCACGACTGCAGTTGCCATAATGAATAGCGTAAACTTAGAAAATACAAAAACAAACCCACACAAAAAAATAGCTACAAAACTTTCTACTTAGCTTTGGGTAACGCGAAAGGAAAGATTTATATATGAATGTAACTGCTGTTATACATTTAGGCTTGTTTAAGTTGGCAACACTGTTTCTGTGCAAAATTTCGATACTCTGACCTTAGAATCACGATTAGCGGTATCAAAAACGCTTAGAAACATTAAGTTGAAATTTTAAAAATTTCAGTATATGCCATACCGTTCGCGGCCGGGCTAGCCACTATAGTGGCCACATAAAAATTTGGATACTTTGCCGAACACGTTGGTGGTATATATGCATTTTCAAGTAAATTGTTTGGGATTGGCCCAAACGGCCACAGTCGGTCGGGCCCAGAGTTCGGAGGGATTCGGCTGCACTGGTGGAGGGGGAAACACCTACAATTCGCCTTGCCAGTAATTAAATCTAACAAATTAATGGTTTTTGTGTGTATTTAATTGAAACATGTGTATATCGTTATTTGATTAAACTCTACGATAGTAATATAGACGGGAGAATGGAAAAAATCAGTTACTTTCGGCACTGATCTAGTAATTCGACCTCTGTATGAGAGCCGTAAGATTAGGATTTAGAAGCAGAAGCAAATCTGAGGATACGCGAGAGAAACGTAAAAAGGCAGAGAATTCCACGCTTCGTTTGTATGCGGCCGGTATTTACTTGTACTAAGAACACGAAGAACATGTGAAATAGAAGATGGGCGGCAGATGCGCAGGTCTTCCAATATATTTAAGGAGTGTGCGAACATGCCGGTATCCCTGTGTCTATGTGGACGTGCGTAGCTTTACAGATGAAATGTCAATTATTAAACATAAGTTGTGTACGCCGCAGTTGTCCGAATGGCCAAGAATGAATCGATAATCTTCGTAAATAGTGAACACGATTTTTCTCGCCAGCCAGCCACGTTGTATCGCTTAAAAGATTGAAAGCAACATCTAATGCGTTTCTGGAATCGATTGTGTTGCGAACGTGAGGAGACTTTATTAGGACTATTATTCTTATCTGATATACTACAAAGATTATGAGTAGAAATACTTATACACATATTGAAACATGTGAAAATAGAAATAGTTTTTATCTACTCCTACATCATTGTTACACTTGTTGGTAAAAACCATTAATCATTAAAATTATTTTCTTATAATACAAAACTTTCGCCCTAACAGGACTTCAATAGAAATATGTGGTCAGATTTTTCATTTAAACGAAAATGGATTTAGAATCGCACTTTCAGCTTCGGTTGAAATATTCCATTCAGGCGTGCCATAAGTATTATGTATACACATAACTATTAGTAAGTTTCAAAACGTTCATTACAACTACTTAGTACTCCTACAAGAGATAGAACATGCTTTTTAATTTCAGTATGTACTTACGTCTATAATCCATAACCCTTCACTTACAACTAATGAAAACAAATGTTTCTTTTTCTACACTTCTCATTTATTTTTTCTTCTAATTATAAATGTGTATATAATGCACGACTACCCCAGTGTTGTGTGTTTTTAGGTGTAAATAAATGTTGCCTTGGCTTCACATTGACTTCAGCTTATTAGATATGTCCTGCCATTTTATATGATATATTTATAGTAAAAGAACAGAGTTAAATCTGTAGAGTGATGTGATCTTCTATACCTACACCGTTGAAAAGATCTCATTGAAATGTGTCGAATGATATAATTTGTAACTTCGAAATCAAATCAGATCACCTCGAAAAGTTTTCGAGCAAAATAATGTTATAACAGTTCTATTCTATTTGGTACGACGAAGCTTGGGTAAATACTTGAGGAAAATCCTAGTTGCGTAGTGTAAACAATACTCCTACAGGTTAAACCGGCAAATGAGTATTTCGGCCTTCGTTATAGGCCTGTATTGAGACCGTAGTAAAAATCGTATTTTTTGTTCGACTTTAATAAAAGGGCATCAACGTCTCAAAACAGATAAAGGTCTGACAAAAGATGGCTCTGAAATCAGGGATTATAATCGTAACCCGAATCGGGTTATGTAGTCCGTTCTTAGAGCGGGTTACAGTACGGTAGGGCAGGCATGCTTGCGGTACAGGTTGCACTTTGCCCCCATTTTCGTGAAACCAAACTGTACTTAATTACAACTTTTTATCTGACAATCAAAAACTATACAGTAAATCCTCGTTATAACCCCGTTTTTACTATCCCTACCATTTCTTGGAATCCTTGGGTCGAGATTGAGAACCCGAGAACGATCGAGAGGGAACGAAAGAGTCGACGGCAACTTCGTGTCAACTGTTTCGTTCCCTCTCGCTCGCTCTTTGGTTTGCTCACTCGCGCCATTGGCCGCGTGGAATAGTGTCCACAACGCGCTGTACGCCCGCCGCCAGCCCTGTTCACCGGGCTTATAACGAGTTTTTTTTTAAATTTGAAGCCTTCGTTAACTTTAGACAACGTAAACAAATCAGGCAATTTGATCTTGAAAGCAGATTTTGCGAAAAATAGAGAAATTTAATTTTTGTTAGGTCAACATACATTTAAGACGAAGACCAGCTAGACATAATGTTCCAACAGAAGCTACTACTTGAAAATAAATTCCGGACCGACTGAGAATTTGTATTTCGCCAAAATCTTTGCCACTCGAAATGTTAATAGATTAAAATCTTCATCCAAGCTATTGACAATACAAATAAAACATTCGCACATTCTTATTTGGTACTAGGCAATTGGTTTGGCCAACAATGATATATACGATGCGGTGGAAGCTAGTAACTCAACAACAATGCGAGGATGATCCTGAACCGACTTGAATTTTAAAAAACGCTGCAGTAAAAGCTGCAAAAGCTCGGATTCCCTTTTCAAACAGCGAGACAAGCTTTAAGGCGGACTCGCCCACCCACCGACTCCTGAGCCGCAGGATAAGTTGATCGCCATGGGAAACCAAGGTCGGTTTGTCGTCTTCGCCTGATTAACAATGAGTTCCAATCTTCGATTTATCGACAAGAGGCGATCGATCGCGCTAGCCGATTTTCAAACCTCTCTTTCGTTTCACCTTTCGTTTATTGTTCGTTGCTTCTCCACTGACACTTCGCATAGTTTCACTTTGAACCGGATTTCAAAATAGACTTTGCAACATAACTTTTATTTAAATTTTTCAAGAAGTTGTTTAAAACAATAAAAGTAGGAGACAGAATAAAAATTGCCTGTAATAGGTCATCTTTATATATAACTGATTATTGATTACGATATGAGTACAAAGAAGAAATAGAAATTGAAACGTAATTTGCGAGTATACTTTCTTACATGTTTTGGAAATTTAATATGTTCGGTCGAATAACCAGTATGCGGATCAGAAGGGCATTACTTATAAGTTTAAACTATGTCATGCTCATTACACCACGTGAACAAAGAAAAATGAATGCAGCAAATTAAATAATTTGAAGGAAAGAACGTTTTCTTTACGAGTAAATAATATATTAACGTGTGACACTGTTAGAAGCATGTTAATAAAAATTTGTTTAGTGTTTGCCGATGAGTAGACAAACAGAATGTATGTTACGTTAGCGATCAAATTCAGTTTCAATTCTGTATGCTCCGTTACCATAATTAGGTAATTAAAATCGATTTTAGTGCACGTTATAGCTGATCGATATAACCTTAGTTATTTCTGGATAAGCACATTTAATCGCATTGTCTGGCCACATGGTAATCAGTATCTCAATTACGCTTAATCGATATAGTAGCTGGAAAGTACTTCATCTAACACAATTGCTTCACGTCAATGTAACTTACGAGCTCCATTCAATACGAAGTGAAATAGACTGATTCAAGACTTCCTGCAAGACTTGTATATTTTAAATGTCGAGAAAACGAATGCAATGATCTAGTTACTTAAAAACCGTTTAGACGTAAAAAAGTTATGTATAATAATATAACGAATAGCAAAAAGTTAATGCAAAGTAATCAAACACTTTCCAGTACTCGACAAAACATTATTGAATCTAATTAACGTATTATAACGTCTCATTAACGTAAGGATTTTTGTTAAAAAAAAAAAGTATAGACAGGAAAAACAAAGAGATTTGACTTAAAGCAAGTGTAGAAAGTGAATTGTTCTAACAATAATCCACAAAAGTGAAAATTTTCATTCTTTAGTTAAACTAAAATGAGCCTGGATTTCCAAGAACACGATTGTATAATTTCCTCTTTTCATTGGTCTAAATAATATTATATAATTTAAAGAAAACTAGGTATCATTTTATTGAACGAAATTGAAGAATGCATTCATTAAAAGCATTCCATTTTATCTTTATCAGTAGAAAAATAGTTTTTTTAGAAATAAATCTTGTGAAAATAGTTTTTCATTTATATTTCTTTTTAGACATATTTCAAATCTTTTTCACCGTTATTCTCTTCGTCTGTCTTGTTTCGAAAACTGGATGCTATTTTGATGACGTTTTCATTCTGTACTTTGAGCTTTTACTTCATATTCCAATTCTCGGCGGTATACGTTTCCGTTTTTGTTTTGTTTCGAACTATGCGATCCGCGCGTGTCACGTCAATGTAAATTCATCTCCCTACTAACAGATAACAATTTTGAAACGAGTTAATGGTGACGGACTTTTTGATGGCGCCATACTGTGCATTCAAGTTAATACCAATTCCCATATATCGTTACATGTATACTTCGTCATCAGCCAAAAAATATTTCGGATGGTGTTAAACACTCATTTTATTTATTTTACTATTTTTGCTTACATTATATAAATAAAATTGGAGCACTCACTTTATCCACCTGAAGCATACTATTACTTTCAGGAACATGGAGCTATTATTAAAGTAGAAATTTTAAAAATGTAGTGGAAACGATTCCTTCGCGATTAACAGTGTAGTATATACGAATATGTCTAACACCTAACAAGTAATAATGTTTCAAGGAGAGGCGTAGGTGAATAGCCCGATGCTATTTTTCTTTCGAGGGTTTTATAGCACAGATTTCAAGTTAAATGGAAAGCAGTTCATAACTCCAAGACTTTGAAGAAATACTTATTTTGAATGAGAATCGAAGCAATGCGATTCTCGCAGTATTCAATAAATTCAAATCGTTTCGAAACCAACACAAGCACCCACCATTACTGGTAACATTAATTCACTTATCTATCCAATGCTTCCAGAATGATTCCTTACAGACGTGGGAAAATTTAGGGACGGCAAGAACCTCGATGTTGCGCTGCTTTAAAAACAATAACGTTGTTCCTAGAGGATTCCACAAAAATTAAAAGTGAACTTGAACCAAATCGATGATAACGTGACGTGTTTTCTCACTAACTAATTGTAGTTGTACATTTAACACAATTCCAAGACAAATACTGAGAGAAATATGCATTGTATATGAAAATCATGAAAAGGGGGATGCAACACCAATTACAAAAACAAGCATTTAGTGTCTGTAGTATGCTCTGCTGTATGGGTCATTGATGACCCATATAGTGTAAACGAGAAGTCACCTAGATAAGCTTGGACACGGAACGTGTTAAAATATATGAATGCACATTAATATAATACGTGTCATATCATCTTTGAATTTCAAGCCTCGAATAATGTAAAGATTCTTGTATGTTTCCTGACATTCTTGATGCTGTTCAATTTTTGTCCGTAACTCCGCGTTTCCATAATCATATTGCGCGAAGTGCAACGTTCGAACGTCGTGGTCCATTAGCGATTCAGCAAGGTCGCCCGCGTTACGTTCAAATGACTACCCGTTTAACGGGTAACTGGTGATTCAGCTGAATCGGTAACAGTCGATTATAGCAGCCTGGCCCAATTTCGTAAACGCACCCGGAGATAAAAACTCGTGGACAAGTGCCACGGCATGCCTAGCGTTTATTTCAGTTTAATTGAATGGCGGTGGAGATTCAATAATGGGCAATATCAGTCCACAGTTGGATTACTCGGACTTCGATCTCTGCTCGCATAGGTTCGTCCAGTTGGGTTAAGTCGGTCTGTTTGACTACACGTATTTTTGCATACCAAGTACCGCAAAGAGTATCTCAATTGCGAGAAATTCTGGGAGTACTGTTGAACCGCGAGTGTAATAAGCATGCTTCTGCACTGCGCGTTAACCACCGCGAAATGCTACTGTATCCACTTTGCCTACAAGACCAGATGGGGAATTAAGGAGGTTTTACAAGCCGAAGCGGGGGCCAATGAGATTGGCGGCTGCGAAGCCGAGGATTTGAGATTGTTTTATGGAGCTTGTTAATTGCGGACGTACGGTTGTCTGGCTAACACCGGGAGCCACAGGAAAATGATTGATGTTGACGAACCGGTGCCTGCTTAACACCGAGAGCCATTAAGAAGGCAAGTGTTGACGGACGAGCCGGTGCCTGGCTAACACCGGGAGCCGCTAGGAGGTTGGGTGTCGTACACGAACCGGTGCCTGGTTAACACCAGAAGCCACTAGGAAAAGTTGGTTTAGCCGCGTAACTTTATAATGCGATATACTCCGTGCGGTAAAAGTATATTTCTGTGTATCCTGAACTGGAAATAACAAGAAGTCCAAAGTACATACAAATAGTATTACATATATTAACTAATTGTAAGAGTCGCCGATCTTTACAATTGTTTAGTGTATGATCTATAGTGGAAATACTTTAAAATTATGCCTAACAGCAATTAATGTACTGCCTAGTGCAGTTGCATACTCGAAGGAGAATATAAGCCGATCTTGTTAGCCTATTTCGTCTAAACCTACTAGATTTGAAATGAGTCCCTGAGTATGCATTCGCAGCCATTTTTATACTACAAAATTGACTATGATTTTTTGTTGTGGAAAACCTCCGACTGCACCACCATTGCAAGGGCCAATACCCCCGCCGGACGCGTGCAATCCAGACACCTGAAAAAGGTCGAACTGTCGCAGATAAGTCTCCGTATGTCACAGATAAGTCTGCGTACCAGAATTCTCCAATTCATCACCAGGGTAGTCAGGAATGCTCCTGCTACACAAATTGTCAGTGGAGGGGGAACAAGCCACGCATGCGCGTGATGACACCGTGACGTCAAACCGATGCCGAGGCCAAGGTTGGTTTCCCCTCCCCTGACAATTTTCAGTAGCAGGAACATTCCTGACCAGTTTTAAATTCGGCCGATCAGTTTTAAATTCGTTCTCTGCAGAAAGAGTCGAGAAGTTCTAAGCGTCACCCCGCGAACTACGGTAATGGATCCCTGTACTTATTATACTATCATGGAAGCGAGTTCTTAGAGATCTCTGTATTGTTGTACCCACTGCGCGGTCCCTTGGGAACTGCGGAAAATAGACTTGTAATTATTGATGACATAGAGAATTTTAAACCGATGCAATACCTAATCGACGGTACTCTGTGCCTTTAATACCTAAGCCGAGATAATCGCATCCGTCTTAGGATTCAAGGCTATATCGCCACTTAATTTTCCGCAAATACCTGTGTCAAAACAGAGAGGATATAACGTTATGGGAATCATAGAAAAATAATAGAAAGAAATTTACATTTTTCCAACAACTCTCACATGTTCTTACTTTGTTGATTGTCTTTCTCCTTACTTTCTCCAAGACATTTTCCTACTAAAACTTATTGACGCTGGAGTTATAGAATCTAGTTACAAGTATAAGGAAGGATGTATGTTTGGGTGATAGTAAATGAATGCGTGAGTGGATTACCTATGCCATCCGATTATACCTTCCCAAAGATCAATGTTAATTTCCGGAGGGGATTACTGACCTACGAGGGCGTAGTGATTGCTATACACCATTGCAAAAATCTCGCGAATAGATTGATCCCATTTTAAATCTCGCGAATAGATTGATCCCATTTTTAACTTCAAAATCAGATGGGATCACCTGGAAAAATGCCTTCAAACTTCCAGATGTTGCGGTTTTGAACAAAAGAAACAGGGAGTAAAATTCCAACTAGCATGCAGGACTTCGGGTAGACACCTGAGGAAAACCAAGGGATGTAAGCGATATACTAGGGTGGCTAGGGTGGCAAATGTGTCTCATGACCTTCATTTCACGGTCGTGTGGTGCCTGCGTTTGCCGGATGGAATCCTTTCCTAATGCCCAGTATGAAATCGCCAATGATTAGTGGCCCATGAGGCAAACGCAGGTCGAACAGCGGGAGGTCGCTAAACAAATCCGATTTTTCTTTAATATCTCGGAAACTTCATCAGCCTCATCATTTTTTGTTTGTTTTTGACCGTCGCGATGTATTTATAGAAACAGTAGATAAGCGGTTGTAACGGCCTTAGAGCATATAGACATGGGGGTCTCATTGAAAGGTCGAAACTGTCGCCAACATGGTGCGAGAGAGAAAGAGAGAGAAGCATAGATTCCTAATCGACCGCAATGCGCATGCGCCGCTATCGTGCGAGAGAGAAAAACGGACGATTGAGAATCTATACTTCTCTCTCTCGCACCAGTTCACGCGTGTCTTTCTCTTTCGCGTGATGTTGGCGACAGTTTCGAGGACAGGAAACATAAGGCAATGAGACCTCCAGTAGTATATGCTCTAAGGTAACGGCCAACGCGGACTCCACATCAGTGAAACCGACAGTCGATAACGTAGAACCGTTCTACATTACCGCGCAGAATCATCCTGTATTTCCGTGCAGATCCATTGTACACACATTTATAAATAATTTATCATTTAAGCGAATATTAAAAAAGAGAATATTATAAAAACGTCGGGAATAATTAATTATAAGTATTGGCAAAAGCATAAAATAAAATATAATGTAAGAAATAAGCAAAACAGAATATAACAAAACGCTACTCACTGCGCATGCGCCAGCCCGCTAATTTTCTGGTATAAAAGAAGACGCGCGCAGCACAGCAGTGATGCCAGAACGAGGATGGGTGCGCTCGAGAATTTACGCCGCAGCTGCGTGTGTGCATGCGCCGAGCTCGCGGCACGCAGCTCCGGCGCAGTGTGCATGCGAGGTGGGGGAAATTCTCGAGGGCACCCGTCCTCGATCTGGTAACACTGCAGCACAGCGGCACATTCAATTGGAATACGTTCTTGACATCATACGAGTGCTAGAACCTAGAGCAGGGGTGCACAGGGAGCCGCTTTTAGCGCCTAGCTGCGAGCAACCCGTCTGTCCCGTTGCTAAGGTAGAATCGGTGAGGCGAATTGCAGTAGTGTACGTGCACTTGGTATGCCTTGAATACAGCCGTATATATATACTTACGCTACGAGCCTACGAGCACGCACGTACACTGCTGCAGTTCTCCTCACCGATTCTAACCTTAGCAACGGGACAGGCGGGTTGCTCACAGCTAGGCGCTAAAAACGGCTCTCTGTGCACCCCTGACCTAGAGGTAGCTTAAGTATTATCCAGTAGAATTACAACACGCTCCGGAGACGATAGCGACCGAACTCATTGCAAAAGCAAATATATAATCACATAAGTAAAAAAACATAAAACATATATAATCGTAGCCGTAAGAAATATTAACTTATTATTATTACGATTAAGTGTTGTTAAATAAAATGTCATTGTTAAAATGTCGTGTCAACGAACCCCCACCTATCCTACACTCGAGGGCACGCTGATTTTCTCTCGAGAACCTGCGACGGTCAGTAGTTTTCCGGCAACGGAACGTTACACGGTGGTCCTATGTTGACACATATGGTGCCAACAAACGCGTACACTGCATTCCACTTTAGAGCGGACTGGTTTCGCGCAGGAATACACTGTTGATTGGTAGTAAACCGGTAGAAGAAATGCTACGGCCAATCGCGTGCGTTAGATCCATGGGAGCTGCGCAGATCGGTCGCAAATCGGTAGGGGCGTTGGTCCACTCTTATATGAAACGCAGTGTAGGTATACGCAGAATTCATTACAATAGTAGCAACAGTTTTTCGCAAACATCTCTGACATTAAGGTCGAGCGGCGGTTATATGTATAGGCAGAAGTTGTTAAAAATGTTGAGTTTTACAACATATTTAAATTTCATCAAAATGAGTGAGGTGTACCCTTCTACGCACAATTACCCTTTTTTCATTTATAAATGACGATTTTACGCCGAAACAACTTGGTTTAAGTTCATTTATTAAGGGTTATTAGTTTCAATTGTACAAATGCGTGCAAATCTGATTATTTTTGCGGCGTGTTTTAGCACGGGTAAATTTGATATTTTTTGCGTGTTTAGTGCCGGCAGAAGTTGATTTCTTTTTTAATTTGTTTCACACGTTTTAGTGCGGGAAATCTGATATATTTTTACGTGGTGCAATTGTGTATTTTTTGTGATTTGTTCGCGTGTGTATATCGATATACACACGCGGACAAATGCTATGGACTACAGTGGATACAATGGAAACAAGGGATTTCAGCGAGTAAGCAGGTTTAGCGTAATTCAACAATACCCTTTAATTTTGGATAAAGTGTCGAATCATGTGTTATAAATTTGGTCGAGTTTCTGAAGTTTTCAACCAATCACTGTACATTCCCCACGTTTCCTAAATTCTGAAACAACGAATAACGCTTCGACTGTTCACACGCGGACTCGAACGGTCACAATTATTTATTTATACCAACCAAACACATCTTAGAAAGCCTTTCGAGATACATAACATTGTTAACCCAAGACTGAATATACAAATTGAGTGAAATGTTAGTGAAGTAAAACTCATTTTAATTTTTTTTTTCATGGGGATATCCTGCACAAATTCTCACTAGTTATTCAATTATCCCACTTGTAACAGAAGCATTAAAGTGAAATGAAGTTTACACAAACTAATTCGTGTATATATGTAATATGCTAACTTGTGAAGGGCAGAGCCAACTGAAACAAAGATAGAATAGTGTACGGTAGGTTATCTATTGTATATACATACATATATTGTATGTGCACGGTGGTTGGACTAGGCAACCCACTTGCCCCTCTTTCACTGGCCAAAACGGCAATCCCCGTAAGCGAGGAAGTTCATTTCGGGTTTTACGTCCGTCACGAGTGTGTTCCTCCACTCGTGCCATGGATTTAGCGCAGTAACGAGGCCTGATAAAGCCACTCAACGCTTCGCTTCAAGCCACTGCGGAAGTCACGATGGCCATACAGTTTCTATAATCTATTTTCGGCTCGCTGTCGCTTTTTCTGTCGTGTTTGGACAGAGTTCGCTTGTCACTTATAAATTGAGAATTGTCCTCAGATTAAACTATCGTTTAGACTGTTAACGTGAAATAAAAATGGACGACTTGTAAAATTTTCGTTTATTTAACACTGAAATCTGTACGATTTGCATAAGTGATATTTTTGGGCTAGTTATTAGTGGAATAGTAGTTATTAGCATGAGTAATATGCACTTTTCCCGAAGCGTGTGTTAGCGTCACCAATTTAAATGGTCGGGTCGAGGGCGGATGGCTCCACGCTGTCCTGCCTTCAATGGTTTATGACGGGGACTTAGGCTGCGTGTGTTCCTGAATGGGGGTGCATGAGACTAAACAGTCCTAGCATCAGGCGATGGCTGGCGACCACTTTGGGTCTTCCAACTATCGGGTGTCGAAGGATTGGTTGTTTAGAGTAAGATAAAGATTATGGGAATGGCAATCGGCCTGACGCCGCATTGCCAAAGAATAGGGTCTCGGTTCCTGGAGGATCTGGCCACGGAGTGGGGAAGGCGATGCCTTCTGGTATGCGAACTGTGATAGACCGCTCAGTCTTTACCCCAGAACTGTCCTGGACCGAGCTTCCTGACTACCCTTAAAACGTAATTTTTAACACGTGGTATGATCGTGGTCCAAGAGTTATGACAAAAAAAGATAGTACTTTTACATTACATTTATTCGGTTAATATGCAGAAAGAAGGCAGCCCCAAGTATGACTTTGGCCTTCAGATATGTTTTCAAGGACATGACCCTGAGTAACTTTTCCATATCATTTAATCGGCGGTCATTGTTTATTAAAAAGTGAAACGAGGTATAACTTTAGGGACAGATTGCAGGGTGTGTGTGTGGAGGGGGGGGGGGGAGGACTCTCACGTCCACACCCTAAACCAACGCTGTCCAAGGTCGCTCCCGCGGGAGTTTGGGGTTCTCCCACTCTCGTCCGAGTTGTCAGGGATACCGCGCGACGCTAACCGCGAAGACGCTTGCCCGGCTAGCCCGTCGGGGCAGCCTTCGTAGCGTCGCGCAGTCTCCTTGACCACGGAAGGCACGCTGTGCGAGAGAAAGATTGGAAGGGGAAGCAGGCGCGTGAGGGGCCCCGACGCTGGACAGCGCTGCCCTAAACCGATACCGATGGCGTTTCAAGCATTTCGCTTATATTGCCCAACGAACTATAATCTCATATCTTTTTCTCTCCTCTCTCTTCTTCGGGTCCCAGCAGCAGCGGCGCACCGGGAGAAAGGTGGTCACCCATCCTTCCCCAGTACCCGCCCCGTGATGTTTTAACTTCGGTGATCTAACGAGAACCGGTGTTTTCATCACGGCTAAGGCCGCTGGTGCGCTCGCTGTTATTTGGCAGCATTGTGAACGCGCCGGCAGGAGTCGGAACGCTGCCTTATTCTCTCGTGATTCCCCCCGATTGTAGCGCCCTCTGGGTTGCCCCACTCTCGCACGACATCGCGACACGTGTGTCTTGTACGCTCCAACGCTTCGCCTTGTAATTTTTGTGTCTCGTTCATATTATAATATTAGAAGCTAAACCGCGTATTTTCTTCTCACTCGACCTGCAAACTCTAACAGTTATACCACGTAGTGCAACAAATGATAAGTTATAATCGAGAATTACTGGCGGAATAAATTAAAATAGCTTTGTAATTCTCGACTAAAACTTCAAGTATAATGAATTCAGTTTACAACCGTGACAGTCTAAATGTCAATTGAAGTTCCATAATGTGTTGAATTGACTTTTGACTAAATTGTAAAGCGTATAATTTTCAGAGACATATACATAAGAGTATTTAATGATGAACGGATAATCCTCACTCTTACGAGTTAGTTACAGTAAAAATAATTTGAACTTCATAACACTACCCCGTAGCAAAAAGTCTGTAGTAGGGTGGACCGAAAAAATCAAATTTTCTAAACATGAAACAGCCTAGTGCGGAAAAGTTTCCTCTGAGAAAGATAAATCGGGGTAAGAATTTTTTTTTTTAAATCGATCAATATTTGACCGGTCTCCATCGGGGTCAAAATTTTTAATTTTTGTCCAAGTTCTGTATATTTTCATAGTATATTTCACTGCTGAGCGTCAGAAAATATTATTCAAGCACATAAACACGTGAAATAGTGTTTTATATATTGTCGCGAGGCGAAGTATGTATCTCTGTTTATATTTTGGGACGTAACGCGGTTGTAGTGAAAGAGGAACATATTTCATTGATTTAAGAGCCGGGGTCTAACTACATCAGTCATGTTTCTCCAACGTCAAGTTGTGGGAGAAATATTACTCATAGTGTCATCTCACATCTAAATGAATTGAAAATCTCCCTTGAGGACTTAGTAAATGTCTCTGGTTGTGATGGGACAGCAACTAATACTGGATGGAAGAATTCTGGACCTAATTCACAATATGGAAATGATTCTTAAAAGAGCTTCCATTCAGACATTTATTTGAGCATTTAGATCGTCAAATAACAGATCTAAATTCATGTTGTTGTCCTATTGGGAAGTGTCTTTGGAGGAGGGGGGGGGGGGGGGGCATTCCTAAATTATCCACATGATGCACTATTCGAAACCATTTAAATTTGACCCGTGGAAACTTTTTCTGTCTTCTACTATTTTAAAGCTATAACCTGGCCCATTTGCGTGAGACACCCTGTATGTTCTGTAGACACGTTTCCTATGTGATATTTAAATCCACAACCATATATGCAATATTTCCTTAATACGTTAGTCGTTAGACGAAAGCTCGCGTCTACTGCAGATCAAAGGTAGTAGGAACCTGCGGAAATGAATAATCAATATTGCTACAATGGCATTTGCTATTTATGACGCTACCGTGCTTCGGTAGAGTCTCTGTTTGCATCAATTACTACTCTTATAAACGTATTAATAAGGATCCGATAACACTGAATTTGTTTAATTTAGCAAACACACTATTCTACAAATACGGATCCAAAAGTATAGATATCATTCTTATTCATTAGATAACTGTGTGCAGATATTATGTTTGCCCTTCTTTTCTAAGAAAATGCAAAATATGCATTAAATCAGTAATTATTAATTCAGGTGCAAATTCCATAACATCGTATGATCATTTTAAATTTAATATTAAAATATTGTCACTCTATTAGCAAAGCATTCCAGACCGGCTATTTAAATGAGGTATTTACTTAATTAATCATGTGACTTTGTGGCACGCTGTAACAGTCACAACAAAAAATATTTGCTACCCAAGATTCCTGATTATTGTAAATCGACTATATCGAGTAGCTCAAACGTTTCGAACAGAATGAATGTTTCGAATATTTTAGATAATGTTTATCTGCTGAAATGTAAATAATAGTTATTAATAATGTGAATAATTAAAATAATAATTGTAAAGTACTTGTAAATGTTTGAATATCTACATCTTGCATAATTATTTTTTCTAATTTGATTTTGTTTATTTAATTAACCCTCTAGTACATACGTCCCCCTTAAGGCGGGCACTTATTTAATCCAGGAGTTGGGACCCTATTATTTTTTTTTTTGGAATTCTCATTTGTCAGGCTTAAAAGTATTGCCACACCATACACATTGGCTTAAGAAACATGTCAATCTGACGTTTCGATTTGACAGAAATCTAGTTTGAAGTGCATTCCTGAACTAAGCACGCTGCAAATATTAATTGTGAAACTAAAAAAATAAAATAAAATACTTCCCGACAGCGTACAGCTAAAAGAAAATTATTGGTAAGTGGTTTGTGTAGTGATCTATCGAATGGAATACAGATTTGAAAACAAAAAATAATTTACACCTGCGAAGTGAGGCTTGGTCGGTAGCCGCCTTAAGGCGGTATCATGTTAGTAGATCATCCTAAGTTAGTTAGGGTGTTAGTTTATCACTCTAATAATTGATGCGTGAAAATTTTACTTGTGCACCTTTTTAGCTCTTTGTTCATGAAATTTGGTACCAATATACATACATATATCATATAATACTATCATACTATTATAATAAAGCAACAGCATTTGTTTGTATGCTCACAAAAATCTCAGAAAGTACTGAACAAATCATTACGAAATTTTAACTACAGTATCCTTAAACAACAAGAAAGGATATTAGCTATGTTTTATGACGTAAAATATAATTAATCTGTATAAAAAAGTCATGGGTAGGTCGGCTCGCGATGAATAGTACGCGACGCGTCCACCAGGCGGCAACCGGGCCAAGCGCTTCTCGCGCTTCTTCTGTGCTTTGCTCAATTTCACAACGCACAATAATGAATAATTCTTTATATCATAAATTTATATTTTTTTGAACATTGTTTCACAGTTTTTCTTTAAAAATAAAGAATTTATTTTATAAAAAAAATACTACATTTTTTGTACTTGCTACATGATCGAACCTTAAGGCGGTGACCGAGCTGATTGATCTGGGGAGCTCAGACGTCCATCAAATTGAGAACAGACATCAGATTTGATATTTTCATCCCCAAATTAGACTAATCTAATTTTTCCAACTGAATTATAAATCTATGCACTAGAGGATTAATTCAGCAGAGATATTTAATAGATATCTAGCAAACGTTGAAAGACATTTTACTTTGCTGTGCTCTCTTCGAAAACATATTATTATTTTATTGGTATCAGCACAGCTTGAATATACAGTGTGTCCGCGGGAGCACCGAGCAGCTGGATATCCCCGAACGTATTGGAAATAAAAATAAAATATTTATATGGAATTATATTGTTCGAGGGGGAAAATTTATTAGCGAAGACGATTTTTTTCTGATTATTATTTTCAAAAATACGATGGTCAATTTCGTTTTTTTTTTAAATGCAACTATTTGTTTTTTTAGACATCAGTTGATAGTACGTTCCAAGATAAATTCAATAAACTAAATGTATACACATTATTTCCACTGGTTTTCGAGATATTGCGCTTGCAAATTTACTGACTTTCTGAAAATTTGAATTTTTTTACTTGTAAATAAGTGGCACCCTAATAAACACCGATCTGATTAAATAGTATTTTGTCATATTTTCTCGTAAAGCATTAATAATCCAATAATTTTTGTAGAATTTTACATAGTATATACTCTTTTTGTTTTATCATAATAAAATTCTTAAATACTAATATCACTTCGGTTTACCGTTTGCCCAAACAACAAGATGCATAAAACTTTTAGATTCAATTAAATTACAGCCAACTAAACTACACAGTTTAGATTCATTGAATAGTATCGATTAAATGTTGCAAATAAGATTTCCTTTTTTTCTCACAGCTACTCGGTGACGGGTGTGACTGGAATTTACAAATAGATTCTTATTCGAACGACGGGAATGTTCAAGTGGCGTGCTGCAGGGTTCTCGCCGATGAAGGCGATATCTCCGAAATTAATGAAACTGAAATTCGCTGAGAGAGTTTCCTTTCAATGGAAATCAGGGAAGTGTCTATCGACCTGGCGATGCTGTCTCTTCTTATCGTCATTACAATTAACGAATCACGAAGATTTTATTCTTTTACGTGACCAACCAGGTGGAGCCGCTAAGCTAAGCAGTGAAAAGGGTGTTGGATGTTGTGCAGAGACAGGGGAGCCTCATGCGAATCGAAGTTGAACAGGCTGGTCAAAGGGGAAATGCGAAGCAGAAACTAGTTGTTGCGGAAATCGATTTTCACCGTCAGAGCGGCATTACCCAGCGGAATTCGTAACTTAATATTATTCGACGTTACCATTCACGCGATTGTTACTTAACAATGATGGTAGCTCTCGATGGGCCGCCCTCGTCGGGAGATAGAACATTTCCTATGACACTACTGCTTCACTCATACACGATTCCGAGTGTGCGCTCGTTCTATATATTCAAGTTTGGCAAAACAGAGAACGTTGCACTATAATTCCATTTCTTCGTTACATTTTCAAAATGATCAATCGAATTGACGTTTGTTGAACTAATTTCACCGTTCAGTGGGTAATAACCTAATGTATCGTACATGTATTGCCTCTGATATTTCTAGAGTCTAGACTCTTTGCTAATTCACAATTCTTTAATAATTTCACGGAGATTATAGCTGTTTACAACCGTTAGTCTAACTAGGCGTCATGTTCAAGAGCCTCATTCCATGGTCGAAATTTTTTAAATCAAAATTGTACTTTACAATCACTAACATCGTCTTTCCCAAATCCTTGACGTATATTTCGAGCTGCTTTTGTTGCTGCTCTTCCGAGTTTGGACTTGTAAAACAGAACAGGCAAATTTAAACCTTTCATTGTGGATGTGCAGACCGAATGATTCGTCCACAGTGAAAAGTGTACAGATTGCTTTCATCTGCATTTCATCCGAAGTGACTAGTGAAGAAAGTAGAGTCAGTCTCTACTTTCGAAGAAATGAATGGATGCTGCATCCGTAGTGAAGCGGCAGTGACAAGTCTAAACGTCTCAAGAAGGTGTCGGTCTTCTGTATCAAAGGACTAACTTTCTATAAAAGAAAATCAAACTGAGCTTCACTCATTCTTAAATGATTGCTGTAGCTGTCAGGATCTTCTGCAGCAAAGTTCCACTAACAGTTGTATTGATGCTCTCAATTATTCTCGCCGTCGAATCCAAGTTTTTATCCACCATCGACAAGGCCGACGTTTCTTTTTCGCGTTATTAATATTTTACGACATTCTTCTGCCACGGCTAAACTTATTAACTCAATTCCGACACTTACTATTTCACTCGTCGACATTTTGAGAACTAGTGAATTGAATTCAACCATTGAACAAGCATAAATACATACCCCAGCTTTCATCTTTCACAATCACTGTGGATGAATCATCCGTGACGCACATCCCAAGTGAAAAAATGTTAATTCGCCTTCAGACTCACTTAAGGGGGTATTCTCGTCTAGAACGCCAATTTTTTATCTTTCTTTAGGGACGATGCACAAGAAAACTGCACAGTTTTCACCGATAAGCATTATCCACGCGTATTTATTAACATTTCTCTTAGTTGTAAAAATAAATTCAACCATATATAATAATAATTAATGGAGATATGGGTCATCTCGTAAAGCGTGTGCGAAAAAAAGTTGCCTCGTAGTACATACGATTCTGGCTGTTCCGCTGATCTAAAACAGAAAAACCAAAAGGATTCTTAATCAGTAAGAGATTGGTTATAGCTGGTAGCAGATTTATGAAAAAAAAAAATCACAAAATAGCAGGACTTTGAATTTAAACTCACCTTTTCCTTGTTTTTTTCGTCTTTAAACGGCCTTAAACTTGTGGGGAAAAAGGTGTACGAAAAAGATGGACCAAATTCGCCCACTAGAAGTTGAGATATCGTGTGTACCGTCATGAAAAATACTATTTTGAGAAAACCGCGTATCTCCATTATTTATTATTATATATAACTAACATTTTTTTTACAACTCATTGAAATGTTAATAAACAGGTGTGGATAATGCTCATGGGTAAAAACTCTGTATTTTTCGTGCGCCGTTCTTAAGGGGGTAGACACGGGTAATGCAGCGCGCTGTATACCGACACAATCTGGCCCAAAACATGGGTTTGGGAAATTACGTTGTTTGTCCTTATATGAGCAAATTTTGGGCTGGGCGAGGTCTCATTCGAAAGAGGAAGGTTCAATGCAGCCCGCTCTGGTCATGGCTCAACGAGATTGTGTTGATATCTGATAATATGAGTGTCCAAAGTAGAGAAAAAATTGACAAAATACACTCGCAGATTCCAAGTATTTGTAGGTCACTAAAAGAGTTTTATGACTCAAGCTATGACCAGAGCGGGCTGCATTGAACCTTCCTCTTTCGAATGAGACCTCGCTCAGCCCAAAATTTGCTCATATAAGGACAAACAACGTAATTTCCCAAACCCATGTTTTGGGCCAGATTGTGTCGGTATGCAGCGCGCTGCATTACCCGTGTCACGTGGGGTGTTTACCTCCTTAAGTATTTTTAGGTCACTAAAAGAGTTTTGTGACTCAGACGGTGAGCAGAGCGCTCCGCATTGAATCTTCCTCTTTCGAATGAGATCTCGCCCAGCCCAAAATCTGCTCATATAAGGACGAAAAACGAAAAATCAAAAACCCATGTTTTAGGTTAGATTGTCGGTATTACAGCGCGCTGCATTACCCGTGTCTATCCGTGTCACGTGACGTGTCTACCCCCTTAAGGAGGTTAGAGTATTTCGTCCCTCTAGACGAGAATACCCCTTTAAACAATGCAGCACATCGTATACCTAAACAAATTACCAATCTGTTGATATGGCGTTTGGTAACCAGAAGCAATTATACGTGTGATATAGAGTTACGAAAAAAGCGGTATAAAAAAGAAATAACTTTTCGCGGGACCTCGTATATCTAATTAGAAATTTATTAAACGGATGTTTATTACAAAAATAATTTTATAACACTAATCCATTGTAAAATTTCCGATCGTGTATCATCGCGACCACGCATAACCGGAATTTATGAGTCCGGGAAATTGAGTAGAAAAATTGCGATATATGGTTGAAGGAGAGGGTATGTTAATTTGAGCCATTAAATTGTCCCATTGAGTATTGGAATGATTTACTAATCAATGTAATATCGGGTTAATTGTGCTCGCATACAAACGAAGAATGGGATAGTACGTTAGAGCGTTCAAGCTTTTCGACGGATAAACAACTGTCGAATTTTTTATCGCATAGGTGACAAGCTTTAAAAGTGATCGCTAGGATGATACAACAGATATCGTTCGCTGAAAGGACGAATAGAAATTTGAACAGAGTTTCTCGTCTTACTACCATTACAAATTCGTGTGCTATGTACAAAAATAATTATTTATAATATCAGTGCGAATTGTTTCTTAAAAAGTCAGTCGTGGATAGAAATAAAAATGCTGGATTAAGGAAGCTTTGTTTAAGCTTTTTATGTTCACCCAAATACCAAGGTTGCACGATGTGCATATTGAGCGTATGCAAAATATCTACTAAATGGCATTGCCATTTATACGATAAAAAATTTGATAATTATTTAACCGTCAAAAACTCCGAACGCTGTAACGTATTTCCCCAATCTTCGTTTGTATGCGGGTCCAATTTGCCCGATATTACATTGATTATTAAATCATTCCAATACTCAGTGGGTCAATTTAATGGCTCAAATGAACGGAAATGTTATAACGTACCTTCTGCTCCAACCATATATCGGAATTTTTCTACTCAATTTCCCGGACTCATAAATTCCGGTTATCCGTGGTCGCGATGATACACGATCGGAAATTTTACAATGGATTAATGTTATGAGATTGTTTCAGTAATACCTAAACATCTGTTTAATAAACTTTCAAGGCGAGTTAGGCAAACCGGAAATTCAGAAAGTGATGTAAACTTTGTGCACAAGTAGAGTAATTCATCCGCCTACAGACATGTAGAGTGCTATTGTCGGGTTTGAATATTAAAATTACAGAAACCACTCGACCCGTCGTCGCATCCATTCAAATAGGTGTAAATGTTGAGTTAATTAGTATGCGTTTTCTGCAAAATCGAGATGCCTACTTACAAAGCGTTACAGAAAATCACGGAGAGACCTCTAGAGAGATCATTAACATTTTTAACATATTGTCAGTTGTTTATGGGGGCCCATTTCATCAGGGCCCTATACGAATTCGCCAAGATACAGGAAGAAATGCAAAAGTACGGAAAAAGTTGAAAATAGGCACACCCACTCTATCACCCGTAACATCCTTATTTGCGCATGGATTTGGTTGATATTGGGCTTGTTTCCTTCGTAAAGATACGCACTCTACGTAAGAAAATAAGAAACTGGACGTCACATGATAATTTCTATGTCTTCCAGGCTATGTAGTGAATTTTGGATTTCAATTTCGGCCCCGAAGCATTAGATTTCTCTTAAGTTTCGCTCGATTCCGCCTAAACTGTTGGTCCAATTGGAAAACAATGTGTGAAAGAATTGCATGCAATTTACTTACCTTTAATTTAAGAGTCGTCGCGATCAAATCGATCAACACTAACGCGAGATATGGCCAAAAACGTCGGGTCCTCTTCTTAAAAAATTATCAAAATATTCTTCGAGCGATATCTCAAATACGCATCCTTAGGATTTCGCCGCATGTCGATTTTTGAGTTTAGGGCTCTACCTTACGTAAGAATTTCATAGTAGGGTCTAGATCACAGATAATTCTTTGCATTTTGTAGACTAGTGTTATTCAACAATGTGTCAAATGCGTTAATTGTTGCAAAGTTTTATGACTATAAAAGTTGTACACTTTTATTCTTATTTCTTGTAAAATTATATAACCTAAAAAGGAAACTGGAACAGCAATAGTTATTATAAAATAAATAAACAACAAGGTTTTCTATTATATAAGATAATCCAACGCATCGAAGGCACAGAAGATCATAAGATGGAAATACTGAAGCGAAAAGGGGAGAGCGATTAGGATGCCTGTACTATCCGTACAGTGGTCCGCAGTACAATGATGGTAGAGATATGTACTTTCGCGGTCTCTTAAGGGAAGCCGTGTCGAAACCGTTCCACGTCGAGTTCCTTTCTGTATTACAGGCGCTTATCAGAGAAGCCAGTCTCAACCAAGGATGAGACGGATTCACAACCGGTGCTGGTCTTGTAGCCCCATAGATCGATCGATGGATTTTACTTGTGCCCTCATCTCTTCGACCGACCGAAACGTGCCTTTTGTACACGAGAAAACATTTACTCGTGCGACGCGCGCGAACGTGTTCGTATTCGAACAAAGACCGGCTTATCGATTTTATGTCTGTTCGATTTCCTTATTTCTCTTCTACAGTAATAATGACTTTGTGCCAGGCAATGCGTAACGAAAGAAAAATTTCATGAATCAATGAAGTAAACGTTATCTGTTTACGTGATACGTTAATCCACCGAAAGGTCAGTTCTTTTCAATTGCGTGAAGCATTAATCGCATTAAGAGAAGGAAATAGCCAGGCAATATTTCATTGAAATTAATATAAAATTCTATGTTTAAGGCGAGGTATCTAACACGGAACCCTTTGAATAACTCGTCTACGTTTGCTGATGCAAGAAAATATTTATTATAAGAATTAATAAAAATAACTACAACTTCTTCACATATGCATACAAACATGGTAACAATTTCACATTACTTGAATTGCTAGTTTCCTATAAAAAGAAATCTAAAGTTTCGCTATGTTTTTACCCAAAGAATAGGATTCCCCCTTAATAGAAGATGGTAATGTAACCGTATTAAAATAAGTAAGTGTTATGAATCGCTAAATAAAAATAACCGTGGCGACTCCTCAGAAAACACGTCCCGACCCGCAGTTTGTGAACCACTGAACTAAGTAGAATTTATTGTATTACCCAAATTTTAAAATAAAGTGGTTAATTTATAAGTGCAGTATCGATACCTACCTCTTATAAAACCAAAATTGAAATCGATTCGATGGAAACGATTTCTGGAAAGAAATATTTGTCGATATCGATTATAATTTTGTTTCTATCAATCTTAATTAATTGTTGAGGTTAATCGTGTTTTAAATTATTCAAGAGCAGATAAACATACATCAAATAATAAAATTTCGTTATATCCGAGGTGATTATAATACCATAATGATTATATATATAGTATTCATAATATCCATACAGTTCTCTCTGTTCTTTCTGTTCTCACCGTTTTCTCGTTACTTTTTTTTTTAATATTAAACACTCGCGATAACGCGTCGGCTAAGGACAAATCGCGCTTACCAAAATTTAGTGGTGACAAATCGACCAAAATTAATGGTCTCGCGGAATGGCTTTTAAAATGTCAGTTATACGCTGTAACATGGAAATGTTGTTTCAGTTTCTATATGGAAACGCATAACAGTCGCTATGAAATTACATGGAGATTAATTTACATTTTAATTTATTAATCTTGTACCATTACACCGCTAATGGCGAGCTAAAAATTTATGCGAACGCAGCCAATCGTGCATTTACTACGGTGACAGTTACGGAACTGTCTAGCCGAGTCAAAAATACTTCCAGGAATGCATAGTACATTTGAGGCAGTGAGAACGACAACGGACCAACCCAGTTAATTTTGCATTGTAAATCATTCTTTGATGATGGCTTTCTGACAGAGAATGAAGTGTGCCGTCGTTATCTCACGTGCATTATTGCACCATGCGCAAGAACACAGTGAATTAACCTAAATGCGCCGACGACGAAATAAATGAACATTCAGCAAACAATCACAACCGTGAGAAATTGCTTTGAAAACGAAATAAAGCCGCATAATCTGAACTAGGATGGCTGCTATTTAATGTTATGATAAGAGGAGGTGCATTGCGACAAAATTGAATAAATCCGTAAATCTGAAACTTCAATGCGTATTTCTAACTTAATAACTATAAGAAATATCTATATCTCACGAACAATTTTAACAAATTTATAAATGTCAATATATGTTATTACAATTTATAAAAACGTATTTTTTGTAATAGTTCTTAAGAATCCACAGATAACCATACATTCTACCACATTTTTAATGTCATGTGGATAATATAAAGTTCAGTAAAATTTGCAAACTATAACCCCTTTGTCTAAAAAGGATTGCGAAAAGATTTTTTAGGCATAATTATTAAAGAATTATTACTGTTCTTCGGTAAATTGATCAGGCAATTTTTTGTTCCTTAGGTCTAAACGAATTTTTCGTTTCCAGAAGGGAATTAGGGGTAGTCATTGTCGGACATCCGTCTTCTTTTTCCAAAAACTACATTCTTGGAATAAGAATTCAAGGTATTGCAGTATTTTTACATAGGAAAAAGAAGACAACTTCTTGTAACCTTTTGGTCAATCAAATCGCCCGTCCTGAAGACGAAGCTGGTAAGTTTCTAAAAGAAACGGTGGAATTGTTTCTTGAGGCACAAATTCTCGAGGATGAAGGAGAAGATACAGATTGTGAAATATCACATGCAGGATTGTAAAATATATCTTTTTTCAATAAAACTGTCATGTATTTACGATTTATGTAGAATTTATTTCTAAGTAAACCTAAACACCAAGGAATTCTGTTGATCCTGTAACCGCCAAAGCCGAAATATATGTGCTAATCGAATGAACTGAAAAAATCAGATATACACATGTGATTTCAGCAAGTTTTCTTTAAATAACTGTATCTTTGTTAAAAAAAAACATCCTTTTTCTATGAGATTTAGGAATTAAAGAAGATAAAGTAATAAAAAAGATTTTCCACTACCCTACCCCGTCTTTCCGTGTCCATTTTCCTAGAAGAGAATCACTTGGAATGCGCATTATGGTTTCCTTTAACATCCGATACAAATTTACATATATCTTGCAAAGACACGATAATAAGGCGAAGAAACAGAGAAGGAGACGTCAGAACGAGAGGGTAGGACTAATAGGAGCAAGGAAGAAGCATGATGAAGCTAGCGCGGCGCGGAGGGACGGAGGGGAGGCAGCTGATGGCTCGACGATATCTCGGACACTCGAAACTTACCGGATAGACGAACTCCACGAAACTTTCCTGCCGCTTTCCTGCTCCGACTCCTTGATAGTTAAAAGTTTGCACGGGATTGGTGTTGATCTACTTCACCCACGCTCGGATTAATCGTGATTCCGTATAACGGAATGATTTAAGGGAGTACCTTCTGCAATGTGAAAACGATGACATAAAGTAAATTGAAATAAAGGAAAGCAGTTAAAATGGAATAAGGAAGGTATGTATATAATCGTCTGCACAATATAACTGCTAATCCTATTTTTATCCACGTAGTGAATTGTTGCTTATTCTCATTTTTATATAAATCAAAGAAAAGTTTGGAATCAACTGACTGTAATTTCTTAGTTGCTTCTTTTCTTAAGCCTTTGGATGAAACGGCTGTTCATTTGAAATCTGGCAAACATTTTCTCATGTTCAGGCAAGCTTATCTCCATGTTTATAAAATATTCTAAGAAACTTAAACTGTATGTAATTAAAAGTTTTTTTGTCGCGCATATATGCCTGTATCTTATTTTTCATGTATTTTAATTTACTTGTTTCACTTGCCGTCTTATTTAATTTGCCTAGAAAATATTCCGATTCGTTATATGTATGGATTCCAGTTATTCGAATATTCCAACTAGTCTCGATTTATTCCAACAGATAGGAGATTTCCGAGCTATCCGAGGTATTGAAAAAGAGTCAAGCTCAGCCCGCTTTTCTTGAATACGCAAACAGCCCTAATACTTGTGGAAAAGGAACGGAAATCCAATAAACAATCCAGAGTAGACTACGCAAAAAACAATGCAGAATGGTACTCTGCGCTTCTTGTGCATTCTATAATTTTATTGGCAGTATAGACGTACCCATAGGTACACGAACACATGGCAAGCAAGGTATGTAGAAATAAGCAAAAAGCGTGACAAAGATAGAAAAACTTAAGACGGGTGGAAAAGGCTGAGATCTTAGTCGGGTGTGCTTAAATCCCCTCCAGGTCTTGAGAGTTTAGCACGGCTTATACAGAGCTTCTGTACGGAGAAATAAATTGTTGATCGGTGGACGGGCAAAAAACTAATTGAAGAGAAAAGAATGAGACGGGTATACAGTAAAAGAGAAGCAACGAAAGAGGAGAGCGATGGAGAGGTAGAGAGGGGGAGAGATGGCGAGGGGAAGGAAGAGAGGGAGGGAAAGAGAGCCAGTTGCATACATACGGCATTAGATTAGCGAATGTATATCTCTTGGCGGTCCTCCGGGCTTCCTTTTACTTCGAGTGAGAAAAAGCACCCAGCCTCACGCACACAGATATAGATTAGGGTGGTCCTTATTTTTCAACTTCCGATTTTTTTGTCTTAACCCCCTAAACTATGAGACTTGGTGTGAAAATGATATGTACAAAATTTCGAAGTGATTGGACAACGGGAACCCGTGCCGCATTTGTTACAGTTTTGTAATTTTAATAATTTCTCGTAAATTTCGAACATAATTGTGTTCGGCTATTTTTGGAGGAGTACCTATCAGTGAATATTTTTGAATAACGGTACGATTTCTTAGGTGTATAAGGGGGTGGCATTTGTGTGTAACTTCAAACAGTATACTCAAAATCCAATTGCGTCCTATATTATAATACATTTATTTGATGTTATTGATGACCTTACTCTGAATTTTTATTCGTAGTGTAAAACAGTTCCAGTACAATTTGTAGTATTTCATTTAAAAGTTTATTTTCAACAATGCCAATTATGATAGGACCATTTTGTGGAGGGTGGTCAGGGTGGACATATTAGTGTGCCAAACAGTGACCTTAAGGTGACACGTTAAGGCACGGTTAAACATGTGCAATGCGCGCTACAGAACACCATTACAAGGGTCGATTTTTATGGTTCTGCCCGGAACCAGGTATCTCTTGCAACATGAAGCCGCGCACGCGAATGGTTAAGGCACGGTTAAACATGTGCAATGCGCGCTACAGAACACTACTGCAAGGGTCGATTTTTATGGTTCTGCGCGCAACCAGGTACCTCGTGCAACATGAAGCCGCGTACGCGAATGGTTGCGCGCAACGTCGAAAGCATCAGAAAGAATTGAACAGTTTTCCACTTATGTTTTTCGATCCCCGAGGCACAGTGGTCCGGAATTAAGAATTTGATGACATTTGTCTATAGCTTTTAAACTATAAAATATATCGAAACGAAATTTGGGAAAGAATTATCCCCTTCTAATGATGTATAACTTAATATTTTTTACATTTATTTATTTATTTTTTTTCAATTTTTTAAGTTAATTGTTATCAAAAAAATTGAAAGCTGTTTATTTGGTACTTTATATAATGTCCTTTTCAGTAGTTTAAGTCGCATATTGAGATAACTTTTCGTTTCCAAGTTATATAAGTAATATATATATATATTAAATATAAACATTTTCTTCGAACTTGCCGCGCATACTATTTCTGTGGAGTACCTGCCGGTGGATGGTCCTGGAGGGTCACCTGTTTACGAGCAGTGCCACAATGGCAGAGGATAGCAAGGGATAGCGACCTCAGACCTCAATTCGCTGCGGTCGGCTGAGGATGCATACCAGTTTCAGAAAAAAATAATTCTTTATTCTTTATCGTATCGATCTGGAAGGGACACCAATGGATTCCTTATGTTTTTCCGATGAAAACCATACCAAATTTCATGTAAATGGAGTTGCTTTTAACGAAGTTAAATGGAGATGATGAAAATCAATTTTTAATCTAATTTCCTTCATTATTCTCCGAATTACGTCGTTCTCGGTGTTAGTTTCATCGGCGAAATATAGAGAATCGATTAGCGCCGTTTTCGCAGAGATCTGATGAGAAATGTGAAACTTGGATTTTTCCCACTTTTAATGGTATTCCAACCCCTTCGAGGGTCGAAAGCCATAAAATTCGGTGGGGTATCACGGGGGGTTGCCCGCGCCACGGGGTCTGCGAGTCGAGCAATCGCTTGCGTGTGATGTCCTGCTGCTTTTCACTTTCGACGAACATTTGCGCGGCTGGAGTGCGCGTCACGCCGTAAAAACCGACCTTTTTGAAGGATCTCAAGTGCAAATTCGAGCGCGCATTGCAGATGTGTGGACGTGATTTCGCTGCGCACGGTGTTCGGCGCGCAATGCGCGCTGTTGCACATGTTTAACCGTGCCTTTAGGCGGTTTCCCGAATTCTATCCACACTGCGTCCACCTTTCCGCATAAGCTAAAATGCAGTAAGGGAGACAGATACAAACCTCACGTGCACGGCTTGTCCAGGGGGTTTATGATACGTCAATCGCTATTTAGTGCCAGGAGAGGCTCCAAGAGTCATAACTAGGATTTGGAGTTTATGATCCCAAATGCTTAACAGCCGCAATAATCGCACTAATGAAATTCTTAAGCTCAAAAACAGCGAAGAGATCACGTCCGCATCGCAAACCCCGTGGGCTTTTGAATCCTTAACACTGATGTAGAAATACATTCCCACATAAATCTCAAGACGTGTTTTACCCTTCTCGAGAAAATTTAGGTTAAAGTTGGAAA
The DNA here is from genome assembly GCA_963932335.1 of Andrena marginata. Lineage (NCBI taxonomy): Eukaryota > Metazoa > Arthropoda > Insecta > Hymenoptera > Andrenidae > Andrena > Andrena marginata. The sequence goes on along the minus strand of OZ010659.1, from coordinate 47,141,567 downwards.
AACATATAATTCCGCAATGTAATGGTTGTGTAATTTCAAGACAGTAAAACTGAATTTAAAGTACACTCCTCACATTAATTAAGGGATCACCTCTAGGAACCCGAAAATAGGGACAAGGTGACATAGTCATAACTCAGGCAAAAATAGTCGTGTCGATATTTTGAAAATATTGTTTGAATGTGTGGAATCTCTACTTTCAATTTTTCTTTAGATTTTCGCTGTAATGCTTTTCGGCAAAGTTATAGCGATATAAAGAGCACTTGGTCTCCGTTTTGCTTCATAAGGATTTGCATGAGTGATATAGAAGCGATTATGGTTCCACTAGTGCCTGATGCTATTAACATTTCAGGTTCTTAAACGATTTTACTACTTAATTGCTGAGGATGAATCAATTTCTTATGTTTTGGTGGATGTGTTTTTTCATTAATTTCTATAATTTCTTCTCTAATATAGCTATATCTGGGTGAGTAAATCCACGTTAAAAAAAAGAAAAAAAAGGTGAAGTGTCGGTACAGTATCCTCTCGTTATGGGCTTGCAAATCGGAACTGGCGGCGAACGCTTAACGAGTAGTGGAGACGATTCCAAGGTGCCGATGGACCGAGTGAAAGAAAACAAGAACGAGCGAGTGGGTACGAAAGCGTCTCCTCAGCTACATAATGACGGCGACTACTCGCCCGAATACTCCAAGAAATGGTGAGGACAACGACGAGCGCTTAGCGCAGAGGCCAAAGCCACTGATCTCTATATACAGGGTCGGTGAATCGTATAGTGGAATGCGTCTCTGAGGTGGCGTTGCCATTTTCGTTTGTTCGCGCGCGCGTAGGATGCAGTTTGTTTTCCTGCTTTTCAACTTGAGTCTTGCTTTCCCATAACTTACCCTTACAGTTCGCACATAGTCTACCCTCCTCGCGCTTTCTCTAGTCGCTTGCCTTTTTCCTTTTCCCCTTTTCGAGTTCGTTCTTCCTACGAGTTATACCCCGTAAACCGTGGTAGTTTGTTGGTCACGGTGTGTAATCTCACGGAGGGTCAGGCGAAGCATGACGCTGCTCCTCTACACCCTTTGTAACCAACATTCGAATTCGCGGTCCAGCGCACGCATATATAAACACATTTAACACACAATGACACCCAGTAGCCGGCACAAAAGTAGTCGTACACTTGGCATGGAAATACACCCGTCAGTGCGGTGTACGAGTGAGCGATGTATAAATTTTCGGTGAAACACAACTGCACAAAGAGACAGACTTGTATAAGGAAAACTTTCTAATTTATGTACCAACGTATGTATAAAAACGTACTGATAAGCCTTCAGTGTTTCGAAAGATGAATCTGTAGAGAACGTTAGTGTATATGTATATATAGAGTTGAAAGTAATATGCGTAATGGGTACTAACACGTGTACACTGTATCCTACCAAAATAAATAGCTTCATGCCTCAAAAGGCGAATGCGAGGGTAAAACTAAAGAATTCTGACAATGAGTAAAGCCTGAGTTTAGAGGAAAACGTTACATTGAAAATTTATCCCCTGGCAGCCCAATATGATAAATAATTAAAGCATCAAATACCATCTTTAGACTTTTTTGTTGAAATTTCAAGTACAAGTACAGGTCACTATGCAAAACCAATGTAATTTTTAACTTATATCTCGATTTTCTATTACATATGTAAGAATTTATTACGGAATTTAAGTATATAAGGCAGGCCTGTCCAGGGATTTGCTCGCACGAGCAGCCGCGAGTTGCTCTTCGCTCTCGGAGGCACTGAGCCAGGCCCAAGCGCGAAACGTCTTCTTGCTGGGGGAATCTGTGGACCCCACTATCCCCATTATTCGTCAAATAAATTCTCGTCGAATAAAAAAATTAACTTTCTTTAACTGCCTCGTCTCGTCCTCCCCACCTTCTCTATCTACTCTACTGTCTCGACCAATGCCCTGTCTTTCCATAATTAAAACATTCCAGCTGTCGCTGGAAATCCTTGGAAGCCATGACCGGTACATATGTGGCTGCGAAGATTCCACCGGGAACGTCGGCTACACTGGCTGCATTGTTTTTTCCGTCAACTCCACTCAAGGACACAAAATCGGTCGAGCATGTTCCACTCATTGTCAGTTATTTAATAACGTTTGAGGCATCGATTCCATTTCGTTCATCGTGGCATACAGTTCATACACATCACTAAATCTATTCGAAAGTGTGGTCGTCTCAATGGTCTCATCCCCGATACCGACAATTATCGCGTCCTCTAGATATGCACCCGGTATATCCAGCTTCAATAAACGCAGCTTAGAGAGTTTTTCATAGCAATAATCGCTTACTTGCTGCCCTGGCTTGTGCAGTATATACAACTGCCTCTTTCAATAATCTCGTAAAAGGTAGCGGCTCTCGAAACTGTTTTATCAACAACTTTTTAAACTCCTCCCATCGTACTGTTGTTCTGCAACATAAAATCTTTGTACATATCCTTTAGTCCAAGAGCAATCATGTGTAACACTACATCATCGCTCCATACATAACTATACGCAAGCCGATCCACTTGTTCCATCCATTGTTCGATACCCGCATTATCGCGTGATGGATCAAAAATTGGTACTATGCACTCGTTATTATGTGGTCTACCAGGTGTTCCTCTATTAATCATATAAAGGCTTCGTTTTCGAGAAAATTGATTTTGAATTTCACGTATATGAGCGAAACATCCGCGTTCCGCACACCTCCGCATGTCCCTCAAGCGCGTACAATGCAAGCGCATTATATATATATAAAAACCATAAAAGTATATGAAAAAGTCGAGGACGAAAAGGAGTATTTATCAAATAAATCACCAAAAAAATAGAAAATAATATATATATATTAATACAAAGCAGACTATTAACAATAAAAAAATTACCAACAACACGCGGTATTCCCAAGCGGTCACCCATCCAAGTACTAACCACGCCTAGCGTCGCTTAACTGCAGTGATCAGACGGGAACTGGTGTTTACAGACGCAGTATGGTCGTTGGTACAATTTTACTTTCATTTATCGTTGAAATATTTACACCGCTGAGCAAAATACATGAACCAAGGGTTTTAGGTATATATATATAAAACATATACAATATATATAATACATGAGTCGAGGGTTTTATAGTATTGTCTCCCTATATGCTCGCTGGTCGGGACCGGCGTTGAGCCTGTATCGTGTACAGAGCCCTAATTCCGAGTGTTCGTTTCTCGCTTTTCCCTGGCCGAAGGGGGGAGCGAGATGGAACGCTTTGCATGCGCGGCGAGTATGCGCGACAGCGCGAGCGCTCAGATAGAATCGTGACTGCTCGACGCATGCGCGCGACGATCAGATAGCCAGACACGGCACGAGTCTTTTTTGCGCCCTAGGCGAACTTGCCAAATTCCGATATTTATTATAATACATTTAATTGAGTTTATTGGTGTGAATTTTTATCCGCAGTTTAAAACTGTTATAGTACAATTTGTAGTATTTCATTTAAAAATTTATTTTCAACAATGCCAACAATGAAAAGACCATTTTGCACCTCTTGTCAACCTTACGCCCTAGTAGCTGACTAATTTTGCAGATTAAAGTCATAAATAATCTCAAATAAATGTATTATAATAAAGGGCTCAATTGAACAAATTCACCTAGGGCGCAAAAAAGACTTGAGCCGGGCCTGCGTCAAGATTTGGCGAAGCGGTTCCCGTGCATCTGTAAATGCTTGCAACCATCGTGCACGCCCGTCGCGCATGCAAAGGACGGAGTGTCATGGCGCTCGAAAGACGGAGTGAGACAAAACATCCACGCGTCGTCTGTCTCGTACCGTCCTCGCTCGCTTTCAATGGCTCTCGCTTGCTTTCGTTCCATCTCGCTCTCGCCTTCGCCGGACAAGAGTGAGACAGAAGTGGTGGGGGATAGCGACAAGCGCGTATCGGGTGCACCAAACCGAGCATCATATAGGGAGACAATACTGTACTTACAATATTACCTAAAGTATTTTGCTCAGCGGTGTAAGAGTTTCAACGATAAATGAAACTAAATTGGTACCAACGACCATACTGCGTCTGTAAACACCAGTTCCCGTCTGATCACTGCAGTTAAGCGACACTAGGCGTGGTTAGTACTTGGATGGGTGACCGCTTGGGAATACCGCGTGTCGTTGGTAAATTTTTTTTGTTAACAGTCTGTTTAGTATTCGCCAACGTTCCGAACTTTTTGGGGTTTGTAAAAATCCTCGGTTATCGTCGCCTATACATATGTATCTTCATATATAAAGCAGAAAACTTCTATATGTTGTGCGTTAGTCTGTCACCTAAAAACATTGGGACGATAAACTCTGGGATCAGGAAATGTGCCTCAGCTCATTATGCCTGACTAATCAGATAAATGTGACCATTTCCACAATAAAAAACTAAAAAAGAAAATTTTTTATAAAAGCAGAATCTATATTTCGGGCGAAGCCGAATAGTATAGCTAGTAATTGATAAATATATGATTTCAGTCAGAAAATTTATGCCTCGTTTCGACTCGAAATGCCCTACTGTACAGCGTCGCCGGGAAATAGGTTGTCGACGCTAATTGCCCGTGGCATCACTTGGCTTGGCTTGTTTCCCATTGTTTCCCATCATGACGTCAACATCCATCTTGGCGTCGATTGGTTTTCTAGATAAATAGATAAGTTTCCCTTCTTCAATAAAACATATTTTGTTAACAAGTGAAATCTGTCGAATATGTTTTCTTCTCAATAATCATTAATGTATTGGTCTACTCCACTTACCTCTGTTTCTTTGCTTACACGAATGATTTAGATGAATATTTCCAAAATATGTACTTGGGTTTAACGACAACACTGTTTTGATGTTCAAATTATTATAACTATGTATTTCTAAAACTAAATATAAAATCGTAATATACATATATTTGTTATTTTTCGCGATAGGGCATACAAAGAAATGACTGTCACGTCAATTACAAATTGTTTGTATATTTGACATTACTAATAATAATGACAGTAGTAATCTTAATCATTGTAATCATAATACATCGCATGATGATGGTCATAATGACAGACAGATAGATATAATAATCGTAACAATAATGCAATCATAAACTACAACAATAATAATTATTATAATATTAAGAAATCATCACTACCATCTTTGGGAAACAATGTGCAAGACGACCAAGTAAAGATAATAAATGGAACATGGAAAGTAAGCAAAGGAACCGAAAAAGATGAAAATATAAAAGAAATCCTTGCACAAAATTAATTCGCGAATCTGTTCATAATTAGTATTACTGTTATAATATTCGAATTTGTGTCATTCGTAAATAACCGTCCATACGTATAGCATTCGCCAAAAATTCTCCCTCCTCGCATTCACATACGCACGCGCGCGCATTTCAAACTTGCCTTCTGGTCATGTTCTTTCCATTTCCGTGCAATAGATATCTTCCTCGCATTCACAAAACAGTCTTTCATTGCGCCAATCAGATGTCCTCCTCTTTTCACCTACTTATTACGAATCAATCTTAGCATTCTACTGGTCAAAATATTGCAAATAATTATAAATTCTGCAAGTTAATTATTTTACTTTAATTATACATGCGTAAAAGGCTTTGAAACATATATTTGTAGACAAATATGCCGTACCATCTATTTATTATATACCACGTACCATATTTATATACATATAGATAAATGAGTATACAACATCACGTGTTTATTTAAGAAACTGGAAAGTCATACTTAATAATTATTATTGCTACATATTTCTTACTTCTTACTTGCAGCGACATATTTATTTGATATTTCTTTGTAAAAGAAACTAAATAACTTGCAATTACAGGGTTGTAATTTGAAATATGATCAACCACTTTACACCATATCTAAACTTTAGAATTGCACGACGCTTATGAACACTGCAAATATGAACTATTAATGAATTATTAACTCATATTTATAAACAGAATTGCGAAGAGAGTACGCCCTTAAAAATGCAACGATCAGTATTTCAATTCAAAAGATTTTTCATGCACTACACGTTGAACAATTCGAACTAAAATTAATTTTAGCAGAAAGTTCTGGAAAGACGTGAAAATTTCGCTTAATCATAAAGCACGCAAATATGTATATATCTATGTAGTAAGCGCTGTTGAAGTGTCAATAATTCAAAAAGGTTTAAAGTTCTTCAAGTACATCTGCATTTGTTCTTACGCTCTATCTTAGTCACAAACGTAAGAAATCCAAGTTTAGTCAGTCTTAAGATAATCTATATCAATCAATGAAATTACGTATTATAATATAGTTTTCAAAGCTTTTTATACAGGAAATTATGTACTCACAGATGTATAATATTTTTCGAGTCGTATACCAATAAACAAATAAGAAGTGGAAAGAGAAAGTCCATCCTTTTTTTTTGTGCGCCTCGCATCGTTAAGTTATAAATTCCTTGTAGAAGCTGAAAATGCTTTTACGATTCCCATATATTAATTCTCAAGAATATATGATGCCATGGCTATAACTGTGTGAATATATTTTGCAAACGGGGAAAAAACAATGAAAATGTTTTTCTTTGCATCCTATCACATTACATCTTACAAAATCCTATCAATCTATTATTTTAAAAAATGCAATTTATCCGACGCTACGCGTTATATCGTCGTGTCATCATCATTATCTTGAATCGCAGGAATCAACGTATAAAGTCCCTTTGACTATGGACTATACAACTAATAACATTAGCAGTCAGTTCCCTTATCTTTCGTTTTAATTATGCAATCCTAACCCACCGCTATTACCTTAATACAATATCGTTAAAAACAATATGTTCCAATTTAAAAAAGTTTTTAACGCAATCTCGGTACGACAATGTACATAATTACGATCAATTATATACCGTGATATGAGCAATTATTTTTAAAGCAATTGAAATTGTATCTATTCAATTTAAAAAAAAAAACGATGATTCAAAAGTTAATTGGAATAAATTTTAAAAACGTACACTATGTGCTCCATTTTTCTCGGTATCACGCACTTGTTCTCACTCACGCGCGCGCGCTTATTTTATAGTCTCTTTTTCAGTGCAAAATGCAAACATTCATTCACACCGAGTTTTGTTCGCGTATCTGCACTTAGAGCTACCAAGATATTTTACGTTGCTTTTGTTATCATAAAAAAGTTCAGCCGCTTATGAAAAACTTATTTCGGAAGGTCTTTTCGTTTATATTAGGGATGGATTTCTCCAAGCGTCGAAATCTCGAAACATAAGAAAGTTTCAAGGATCCGAAACTTTTTTCGTGATTCGAAACTCTTGAAACCCAATTAAGAAAAAGTATAAAATGAATGAATAAAGAATCGTTCGCAGGGTGCCTCGAAAATTTGTATATTGTTATATTTTTATTTGTATTTTGTTTCACTGTGTTAATAAATATTTATGTAAAAATTTTGTTGACTTTGGTATTCCACTTACAAAATAGAATCAGCACTTCAAGTTTCGAGAGTTTCGAAGCCCTACGAAGTTTCAGATTCGAGTTTCGAGAATTTAAAAATTAGATTCGAACCCACCCCTAGTTTATACAGATCAAAGCACCGATATTGCACAATTTGTTCTGCATTCACAGTAACAGTACGGTACCATGATTCTGTTGTGGGTTGCTTATAATTCATCGCCTACGCGTACTCGTCCATGAAATTATTGACACCGACTAAGTTCGACTTGTTATAACGAATGTTTTTCATTTCTCAAAATTAATAGTGTAATATTTCCTTCGGCATCGATGGGCCTTCTGAAGTGTAAAATAAAGCTTATAACGTTGAAAATGTTTAAACAATGATAAAATAATAATCAATCTTACAACAAAAGTGTACCAGAATTTTGTGCATGTTCTTCATATGTGCTCAGTTTCTTTTATGAAAAAGGACATTGTGTGAGAAAGGAACCATACTTTGAAAAAATCCCTGTGTGCTTTGATAAGTTGTATTACATAGAGTAAACAGTTAGAGTAGCACAGAAATTTCTTTACAAGAAAACTTACAAATGCTAGTGCTGTCCCTTGTATACTCTGCAAAATCAGTTGCGGATGCTGTAGGGATTTCTCGCCATAGGTTTTATGTTTTCGAATTAGCATACAATTACTCGAGGAAAAGCGTTCATACTGATTATAATGATGTTGATGAAAAAAATGGTGATGGGGATGATAATGACGACGAGGACGATGATGATAATGATGGTGGTGGTGGTGGTGGTGGTGATGAGGATGATGATGACGACGAAGACGATGATAATGGTGATGATATTGGTGATAATGATAATAATGATGATGATGGTGGTGGTGGTGGTGGTGGTGCTGGTAATGGTGGTGATGATGGTGATGGTGGTGGTGATGGTAGTGGTGGTGGTGATGATGGTGGTTGTGATGATGGTGGGGGAGGTGGTGGTTATGGTGATGGTGGAGGTGGTAGTGATAGTGATAGTGATGGCGGTGATGATGAAGGTGGAGATGGTGGTGAAGGTAGTGGTGGTGGTGGAGATGGTGGGGATGATGAGGATGGTGGTGATGGTGGTGATGGTGATGATAATGATACTGATGATGGCGGCGACGGCGGCAGCGTCGGCGATGACGATGGCGATAACGATGACGATGACGATGACAATGACGGCGGCGGCGACGCCGACGACGATGATTATAATAAGACTGAGAATTATACTGATGACAATGTTGACTGCGTTGAGAACATTTCCCGCTTTTCATTACTTTGTTAAATCCTGGCAGTGAGAATCGTACCTTGAACGCCGAAGATGAATATTCCGATACACGTGGTAGATTTTGTGTTGTTAGTCGCGAAAATACTTTTAGGGCCAAATTTGGCCTCATTCGGGATCACCAGTTAGCCATGCCAGGTTTATTTAATGTCATGAAGTAAATCTGGCACGAACTCCCGCCTTTTGCCGATGAGAAAAATACCTAGAAAATAATATGGTATGTAAGACAAATGGATAATAGATGTGCATACGAGTTACGTTGAAAATTTGAAACTGTATGTACCTTATCATTACGCTCGCAAAGGAACTTGAGCCGTTGAGCTTTTTTGTGCATGAATACACCATCTAGGTGTCCACTTTCCACGCTCCTAATCTCAATCGCCTTGTTACCCCAGCCCATAATTTGTCCTGTACCAATATATGCAACACTTGTGGGCATTTCACCCCATTGCAGGACCATCGTCTTGGAAACTCTACCGTAAGTGTTTACATATACACCTTCGTTATCATAACACAACAATAATTGCATGCCATTACTGTTGGGTAAGGCAACAATGCAATGTGGACAAATTGGACCCTGAGTCTATAATTGGAAATTATTTTTCATGTTGAAAATATAACATTGTCAATTGTTTTGAAGTCTTGTTATAGAGACACCCTTACGTGTTTTGGTAGATAAATATCGTAAACTGTGGCCGAATCCAAATCAACTGCATGAAAACCATCGGCACTGCCATAAATGACTTTCAATCTTGTACCTTCTTCTATAGTAAGATCCACAAGAAGGGGCCTATGTGCGAGTTCACCGAACGACTTAAATGCCATGAACTTATGGTAAGGTTTCGGTGCCCAAGCATAAATTTCTATGGAATCTTTGAGCGCGATAACGAGGAACTTTATTCTCTCGTATTTCACGATTTTAAAATGCACCGCTCCTTGAAGATCGCCAACGTTAATCCATCCGTTACGTCGCTCCACTTGCTGTAAAACGAAAATTAAAACCAATAAATAAACTTTTACCGCATGCTACCGAAAAATATAATACTTACGTCGCTGTGTCCATCGGTTCGCAAAATCTTACTTTTAAGCCAGGAAAGATAGTATACCCGTACTCGATTCTTCTTCCCACTAATTGTAACCAAAATGTTTTGACCTTCAAGGACTTCCATTTGTTGAAATCGTCTTCTACTTATCAATTGATATACTTTGCCTTGACCACTTCTATCTAACAGCATAAGTCCATTCTCGGTGCCGATTAACAAGTTGACCCCTGTTGGAATTTAAATAGACATAAAAATGAAATATTAAGAGATACGAATGTACCACTTCTGTCATGTACATACCCCAAAGTGCAGCGCAAAGTATTTCACTATTAAAACGTTTTTTATATTTCCGTATTTCAGGAGTATCAGACGCAAGATCGTGGCTGGTTGGTGTTACGTTAACGTTTACATGAGATTCCCTCCTAGCTGGTCCAGCTCCAAACCCAAAGGTGAGGAAAGATCTCTGCTTCTGTTGGAGTGCAAATGGAGGAGGTGATTTGACCGCTTGTCGATACTGCAACAAAAACCACTTTCAGATTGAACTCGAATCTAAATGGGACATAATATATATAAGTATATTGAGGAGATGTGTATGTTACTGTCTTTGGCAATATCAAGTAAATAAATAGAATATGATTATGTATAACATAGTAACGATTTAGAAGAAAATTAGGATAGATAAAGTAAATGTATAGAATAACATGCAATAAGAAAAGTAAAGGATTCATGCGAAAATTATCAAGTGTATAAGAGCTTTGCATTAAACAATGAATTCGCATGCAGGGTGTTCCAAAATTGCAGGACTTCCCGGAACATGCAATATCCTGACGCAAAAAGACACCGAAAAGCTCTTTACCGTTTACGGATCTGTGGCTTTGTTCTCGAGATATTAACAGCTGAATTTTAGCGGTCCAAGTTCCGGACGCGCGCAATTTAAAGCCCAATCAGCTGAGCCCCGCGACAGCGTATGCTCGCGCACACACGCAGCAGGCACGCGTAGATACAGACCCCCCCCCCACACACACACACACACACACTAGAGCCGACCGCGCTATCCCATTTCCATGATTTGAACCAGCGTGGTCCATTGAACTACAGAATATCTGGAATGCGAATACGGTACGTAAAACCCTAGACGGGCCGGGCCGAGGGATATTTGCATTGGAGGGGTGTCTATCCTTTATTATACTGTTATCCTGTAGTATATTGGGTATAGACAGGTACAGTCGCGTGTGTAAAAGTAAAACAGCATTACCCGAAATGCAAGTATCTCTTTTCAACAGGGCAGTACGGCTCCTAATACCAACAGTTCGCGTTCCAGATATTCTATAGCAGATAGCTGAATGGCGAGATCGGATCTACTGTATGTGTGTGTGTCTGTATTTACGCGTGCCTCCTGCGTGTGTACGCGTGCCTCCTGCGTGTGCGCGAGCATACGCTGCCGCGCGCTCAGCTGACTGGGCTTTAAATTGAGCGCGCCCGGAACTTGGACCGTTAATATTCAACTGTTAATATCTTCCGAACGAAGCCTCGGATCCGTAAACGGTAAACGACTTTTCGATGTCTTTTTGCGTCAGGATATTGCATGTTCCGGGAAATCCCGCAATTTCGAGACGCCCTGTATACATATGACATACTACAAATAAATATTACACAAACAAAATTCATTCAAGAAAACTACTTCAACAGAGTATGGAAAAAAATGTAATTACACAAGCTGAAACATAGTATGCCTCAAAAAACCTGCGCTCGCGCGCGCGTGTACCGTAGATGTGTATGGGCGTGTGTAAGCGCGCGCTCACACCCGAAAACTTCGTTTACTGCGTGCTATTAAGACCCCCAGAAACCAAAAGGAGGGTGGTAAATAGGAATCGCATACAGGAAATTCACATTCCTCGTGCAATACACGGTGTAGAGATCAAAAGTTAAGAGGAAAAGAAGGGAATTTTGTTGTGTTTCCTTTCCTTCGTACATGACAGAAATATTCTTGTAAGTGGAAACGGAAGCGACACTGAATTATAAACGGATAAATGAATACTTACATTGTAATTAGTATTGGGATTGGGATGGTCAGTAGAAAGAGCCCTGCCCTTCGGATTAGAGCTCCCACGTGTCCCACAACACACAACAGAATCCTGAATTAGTCACGCTGACAAACGCAATTGCGACCGCTTACGCGGATTCTCACGTAATATTAAGAGACGTAAAAAGTAATAATCGAAATGTATCGGTTAGATATGTTCGAGTACATCGAAAAACGAATCGAGCTTATTTTCACTCGAATATTCCATCAATTCAAATATAGTAAATAGTACAGATATAGTGACGTCGTAAATTCGGCAAGTGAAATGGCACGATCGATTGAGGCGACTAGACTTACACCCGTCTATAATACTCCATTTTAAAGTTCTGTGAATTCTGTGAATGGGTTTAATAGGAATTGAATCAGAGTTTAGATGCTATATAAAACGCCCTAAATGAAACTCGAATCCGTATTTTCCCATATTTCTTTTAAAATGCTTGTCTAGACACTCGAAACATGTTTCTTATTACGACTGATTGCGTTTACGACTTCGTTATATCTCTGCCATCGACTATACATTGAGTACCGGTTCTATTTACGCCAGTCGGGTCCGCTTGTGAAACTATAACCGGGGACAACAGCGTTTTCATTCCAAGAATTACCCCACTTATCTCATATCTTGACTGACATTTGCACAAGCAGTTCGACCAAGATAGGGAACGAGATACACCGACAGAAAGCGAGATACAGGAACAGTGAGAGTCTAGCAGCTTACGCGCGATCGGTAGCGTTAGCCAAGAGCAATGAGGCCCACGTACTTGATGAATCATCCACTAACAAAAATTAAGTTTTACACCGTTCAGTAGATCTTTCTACGAATATCACCGATGCATTGGTGAGATTTTCCCGATAAAAATCTGTCCGAACATGATCGCATTTGAATTACTTTTAATCGCAGATAATGTTGCGATTGATTTTTAGAATTTACAAGCGATTTAAATTGGATCTAATTAGAAATAGCTCGAATGAATTTGTGGTTGGACTTACTTTGATCGAGAAAACTTCGTCAATAGATCAGTAACACTATCACGCTTGCGAAGATTTAATGAAGAATATAAAAATTTCAGTTTCGCGAGCTTTATTGCTCTCAACTGCCAGCTGTAACTGACTCACATGACTATAACCGAGACACACTGTACTCAAATGTTTCCAAACTAGGCAAGGTTCAAAATTCAAATTCTGTGACGGTCCTTGAGCTCATCATTATCATGCTTCTTGTTTTACTGTAATGTACAAGGAAGACTTACTTCCAGTGGCGCGATTATTCATACTATGATTCAAGTAACATTTAGTAACTAATTACAAGTAATTAACATCTTGTAAACCATTGTGCTTATTTGTACGTATGTATATACACATATTGAATTAGTAAGACAGAAATTAATATTTACATTTTTGAGTGCTCATTTTCAGTTGCTACGAAAACGAGCTAGCAATATATGCATATGTTTATCGAGGAAGATTATATGTGTACCTATATTACAGCAAGAAAAATCGACAAAAGTGATAGTAGAAACAGTTATCTATTGCCTAACAAAATAATTAAAAAAAAATACCAAGCTTAAGAGGATAATACATTTTCTTTTCTTTTTTTCAAATGAAACAATTCAACTGTATGTTGTCAAAACATACAAGTGGGCTATGTTTTCTCTGACGACGAATGAATGTCAAATGAGCAGAATAATATACTTACTAATTGTCAGAAGAAAAGTATAAATAATAAAAGGATTCTACTTTGTGTAATATAACGCTTCGATATTTACTATCGTAATTAGAAATCTTCAAAATCAAGTATAGAACCGTCATGCCCCTTTTAATCTTAATTGTTATTGTAAATGACCAATATCTATTAAAAAATAATGTGTAGGAATAAGAACAGATGGTACTTCCTCATTTTTTTCATCATCATTGTGTACCATTTTACTGCATTGTAATTGTCTTCCCTGCCGCTCTTGCCGTAGGCACAAACATTATAAACTACTATACCACAAAAATAATTTGTCAAGATGCATAAACTATTAAACGCTGCTGAAGTAAGCAGTACTCTGTACGTCTAAGTAATGTACGTTTTGGGATTGTTGCACTAAAATGATGATTACAAGTCCCGTAAATTAAATATCATGTTCACTTTGATAAGTTACCAGACGTAGAAGACTATATAGCAAAGCATTCACAAGGTACTGACACAAAGCAAAAGACGCCCTATATGTAAACCCTCAAACTCGGCAGCGAGTAACATTATTCGCGTATCATATTACTATTATATTGTACTCTCATTGCTACCTCTTTTATTAGGAACCATCAGAAACGGATATGTGCAATGCATTTGATTTGCTCAAGTTCGTGGGTGAACACAGTAACATACACACACATATTCACGCATATATTGGTTCCGTTCATCGATCGTTGATTCATTTACATTTATGTTATTTTTTTTTCCTTCAAATTGTTCCTATTTGAGAAATAGAAACTTGTAAAATAGAAACTAAATTGTATCTTTTAAATCGTACCTAACCGATAGGAGGGAAAAATGATATTCTTTGAAACTTTACGTTACTGTAAGTTTTATAAATAAGAATAAAATCGATAAGCGCAACCAATTACTGAATATACACTGTGACGCTCACAAAATCCGTGTCTCGATAATACATATATGTAACATATTAAACGTCACGAAAAGAGAAAAGGAAGGAGGGAAATAATAGATTATGAAAAAATATGCGCGTACTTAGACGCTGATAAATAAAAAAAAAATTAACTGTCAATAATTCTCATTAACGGTGACTTGCATTAATATGCGGGTACCGCCGTACTTAAGAATTTCGTACTGTAAAAATTTACCTGTTATAGAGTTAGGAAAGTAATAACATTTTTATGAGTTAAAGTACTTATCCTGATTGAAAAAAAAATATGCATACAACACGTAATGAAAAAGTACTACCACATTCAGGCAGCATAAAAATATACGGGCTCGTGACAAATCTTTCAGGTCGTGCGTTTCAAAATATTGATCGAATAGCGTGCTACTGTTCTTTACAAACACAAGGTGCGTGTTTTATTTGGACAATATTAGTTTCGCTCATTTACTGTTGCGCTGCAAAGTTGTAAAACATTTCGCTGTAAATTTTATCTATGAAATATGTTTACAATGCAGTGGCTAAGTAATGTCCTGTTCTTGTTTTCTATACAGGGTGTTCGACTACTGATGGTCATCCTTTCACGGCTTGATTCTACAGGCCAATATCGAGCACCCTGTATTGTGCTAAAGGTGATCAGCTCCATCATTTCATTCTAAAATCCTCATGGATTAATGGAAGTAATTACTTCCTAAGTATTTGACAATACATTAATAAAAATTCATATGAGGAAAGACTTGTATCTGTAGCGGACCATCGATTTTCTATGGATCTTAAGGGGTGACCCCGCTCTAAAGCCACTAACAAAAGACGAAGTTAGCGATTTTTTATTCGTATAAATAAAAATACAGGGCTCCGATTTTTTTACATAGGTTTAAAGCAACCTTTATTTTGCTAGAATTTTTTTTATGAACAATTGTACAAACTGGCGGCGGACAAAATTGCTTCCGGGAGGACTGCAAAAAAACTGGCCCACACTCCCGGGAATAATTGGATCATTTAGGAAGGAAATACAAAAAAATATATAAACTGGGACATAAGCCACTGATTGTCTCGCGCTCTGATTGGTCGTTTTTTGTTAATATCTCGTTAAGAAAGCCTCGCAGAACATTTCCGCTAAGGAAAAAGTTGTTTCAAATCAATCTGCGCGCCACCCCCCTCCCTTCCAAGAAACTCCCACCAGTTTTAGGACACCCGTTGCGTCCCTACTTCTGGCAACCCTCTTCGGGGGGAATATACTGAATACAACCTAAGAATAGACTCGTTCCGCGCAGGGATATACTGTTGATTGGTAGGAAACCGGCAGAGAAAGCGCTACGATCAATCGCGCGTGTCAGATCCGTGGGAGCAGCACAGATCGGTCGGAAATCGGTAGGGGCGTAGACCTACCCTGAGGATGAATGATTGGCTCGCTGTGGCGACGTGTGCCACGAATACACGCGCAACTGACAACTGAGCTACCTTGATGACAGAAACGCTAGCCTGTCATGGTTGCCTTTTTAACGTCGCGCGGTATTCCTGACGACGCGGACGGGAGTGGGAGACCCCAAAGAACTCGCGCCCTGGCTTAGACAGCGCTGGTTTAAAATGTTCTTGATCATCACAGTAATCGAAAGAAATATTCAAACTGTCGAAACCGATATAGTTTTGTCTACGTATACATAATAATATGTATACGGGTGTAGATATTATTTGACAGTGTCCGAGTATTTTCGTGGCACCAAAATTTCGTCAAGCATCGGTACCTTTACGGGTACTATTACATATATAAAATAAATTGACTGTATGCGTCTACTAGGAAGAATAAGTATTTTAACTCATTAAAAATTAATGTTAGCCCTATAACATGTAAATGTAGGGGCGACCGGGGTCCATTTTTTGCCTTATAAAATATATATGTTCAGTGTGGTTGTAATATCAATCGTAGAGTCCTCGATACGGTTATAAATGAATGTCAATTGAGTGGTGCAGGAAAAAAAAATACATGTGTTTTCAGACCTGACAGGTAGGCATGATCCCTTAATATAAAGATCTTGGTATTTCTCTCATTCAGTATGTTTGTGTCTCTATCTTGTTTATCATAATATAGTGTTTAAAAAAAGTTAAATAAATGATCTGTGTAACATTTTTATGGCATTTTATAGTTACACACAATTGTGCCCCAGTGCTGTCCAAAACTACCCCGTACCGGGACAAAGTCGAACAAAATACAGAAATAAATGAATAAAAAAAAACGTCTAAAACACTGTACAAAAATCGCAGAAAAATTCATTTAGTTAAAAATATGCCTAAAGTTTATCTGTGCATAAAACAAACGATATTTTTCCAGTGTATAATACAAGTATGTCCCAATTTTAAAAAAATGTCCAATTGTGCCCCGGTCTCCCCTACAGAGTATTTATATCTTAAGCACTGCATTTAAATATTAACGTGCGAGTCAAATATCTAACACGTTCGATGTCGCGAGAATCATGTGGCGTACTATCTCTTTAGGATATATGACACTCTTGTCGGAAAGATCGTGTTCGGAAGTATATCATCAAGCAATATACGTGGTGAGATAAAACATATTGCACAAGCAAGAAAAAGGGTATTTTTACGTATAGAACTGCGTTTTCAAGTGAAACGACTTCCAAAATCCATTGATTTTTGCTACAGATCTAACACTTCAGACTCTTCCGTACAGTGTGTAAAGAAATTATTTGCCGTGGCTTTCAGGTGTGAATCAACGCCTGTGAATCGGTGGATATTTATTTTTAAAAAATTGCCAGGTCCCACCATTCGGCTAGATACTATCAAGCGGCAGAGTAGTAGTGGGCCCATGCCTCTACGTATAACTGTACAGTCTACACAATCGAATAGTTGCGAAATCTCTGACAATCTTTCTTGACGTTTGCGACGTATGATTTCTTTTAAACTTGTCCTTTTCTCAATGCGCAGATTGCGAGATTTAACATTAATTTTCGATGTTAATAAACAATTTTGCGGTACGTTTTTTTTTTTAACAAATGTCCACCGATCCAGAGGTGCGGATGCACTCTTGCGAGTCACGGCAGATAATTTTTTTCACCCTGTACTTACATGATATAGTATCACGGTTTGTACAAGGCGCAGCCGCAGTGATGATACACACTTATATACATACAACCGCGAATGAGATAATTCCTCGTGTAAAAATAAGTCCAAGCGTGAAACAAATTTTTTATTCGACATTTCGTTCTGGACAAAATCGAATCTGGACATTGGTCCAACATACGTGCACTCAATTATTGATTGGTTCCACATCTCTCCATGGATTGATACTATATACAACGAATCAAATCTTGTATCCTTTATTCGTTATTCAAAATTGTTATTTAGATAAAAATATCTGCCTATCTCTGCTTTCAAGTTAGTCAGGCGTTTCCGAGCGATTGCATCTGCCGGAAAACTTTTCCAGTCCCCCCCCCCCCCAAAAAACTAATGAAAATGTAAATTTCTATCAGTAGCCATAGTATTCAAGCTATTTGTAATTATACATAATTGTAATCTTTTCAGAATTTCGTAGACAAAATGCATAATGTCTAAAAGAGAATCAAAAAATTTATATGAAGTTCATCATGTACGGTTAAAAATAGCCGGAAGGAAGTCGAGTTTAGACTCATTGTCAGTTTTACCAGAATATTCTCGCCAATCCATTGGTACTACTTATAAGAACATCTGCTAGAGAATATTGAAATTAACATTTTCATTAACCGTTCTCAGGCTCACTCGTTACGACAACTACAAAAGAAGTAGTTAATATGGTGGATTTACATGGAATCACGAAATGTACCACTTTTGGAGACAGTAGGTACTGTATCAACGTAAAAACACCAAAACTGTGCACAGGATGCAATCCCAGGGGGTGAAAAGACGTTGACGCTACTTAAAGTGTTTATTCGACAAATAACTGCGCTCTATACTGTTAATCTTGTTTACTTCATTTGTGATGTAAAAAAAAGTTCATAAAAAATTTCCAATAATCTGATGCAGTTCTATAACAAGATCGCAAACTTTTGTACAGAGAAAATACTATAGAAATTCATTCAATACTTCACCATAAATTAACTACATCAAACTTTACCCACATGATAAAGTCAGATAAAGCATGCGCGCCTGGTAGGCTAAAAATTTGATTCCAAAAGATCTGCTATTAAAATATAATAAGTTTCAAATGAAAAATGTTCCACACGATAAGAAAAAACGGAGTACGTCTACCAATAGTTAAATATATAAAATCTCAATAATAAAAAAATGGCTTTCAATAATAGTAACGAAATATGATTGTTATAAACAATTTACTACAATATAGGATAACCTGTAATACTTATGCATATACTGAAATATTTTGTAGCTATAAAAAGAAATGTTTTTGATAAAAAAAATTTATAATGAAAATGCGGTGTTATATCTTATTTAAAATAAAGAATGGATAATTTAATTTACTAAATCTTTTCCCCCATGAACATCGTTATAAATATCACACATGTCCTATTACCTATGTATTTTGGTTCTGCATTCGCTAAGAAAATTTAGATTTTCTTCTTGTGAATTTAAACAGCAACAATTATGTATCAAATATAACGCCAGAGAAAGTAATAGTGTCCCTAATGCATCCCTTACAACTGGAAGAAACGAAAGGATGCACCACAGAACAAGAAAAGGACAGGAGACAATAATCGTAAAGTAATACTAGCTGAAATGTTGGAAGATTCAAAAACAGTTTATGCGTCAAACTCTGCTAAATCGTACTAGAAGAGTAGCAATGATTTATGTGAAGAAGAATAGTCTGGAAAATCCCATCTTTCTCTAAAAATTGCCGAAGTAAATGGTTATATTTCAGTTATCTATTCAAAAACACATTCCTTACTAATTTGGTACCTTTCCTCATTTATACAAAGGAATGTTCCGCATGTACAAATTGTTTTACGTATATATGAGTGTCGTGAGTCGAACAGCATATATCGTCAGTGATCCAGGTGGCATCAAACGTGTTAAATGTAATTAAATTTGTGCGAATTTGCACTTTCGCATCTACACATAAAGAGAAGGTGATAGATGGTAATGTATATCTAACCTCCTCGCTGGTTGATTTATCCTGGCGTTGGCTCGGCGACGAGGTGAGAAGGTCAGGTAGGACAGAGCTGGGCCGTGAACCAGGGGATGAATCGGATCTTTGGAAATCCCCTCCGCTACCTCCACCTCTCGGCCGATCACCACCGTCTCGATTCTGTAAAGTAATCCATGGACATTTAAAACGGCTATTAGCACGACACACAGAGACCACGCAAAAAAGCTCGGTAGATTTACCAAAGGATCAGGACCTGAACTTCTTTCTTGAACGATAAACATCAATACAATCTTCAGTTACGATTTCTAGTGCTACGTTACGTAGGTTAATGCTAATTTAAGTGAGAAAAGTGGAATAGCGAATGAGTAATGGAATTAGGATAATTCCAATTATCAAATATCTCGTTGAAGAATCTACTTGGACTCGATTAAAATATTTCTTTATAATAAGACTTCCTTGATTATTTATCCTTCCCTCGTTGTATACATAATCTACTGGTATCAATTCAAGCAACAGATTATTGCGTGATAAATTTAAGTAGCTTCTGAACAAACTTAATTTGATTTACTTGCATAAGTCCAGGCCCCAATTCAATGATGCGTATTGAAATTAAGTAAATAATTCATAAAAGAGTAAATTGAAAAATCGAAAGTGGCGCAAAGGAGTACAGAACAAAAAGGAAAGGGGAGGCTACGAAATAAAGGACAATGAGAAGGACAGTAGAATACAATTGAAAAACCAAAGACGCAAGCAAAGAATGAACAAACCCAAAAGGAAACTGAAGAGCTGTGCAAAAAAAAAGCAATTAAAAGATAAGTACTAGACAAAATGTAAATAACTTGATGGATTTAACAAACCTATGCATCAATGATAAGCCTAAAAAACTGATGTACATTTGTTTTACGCACGCATACACGGTAGGAAAAAACAACTTATACCTAAATATACAACACAGTGCAAAACACAAATGAAATGAATTCATGCAAAATGTGGATTAATTGACAAACATTATTTTAAATTTCACTTTATCAGTTTACTGCGCAACACTCATAATGGTACACATTTTCGAAAAGAATAACAGAAGCAGATAATAGATCACTTCAAGTCTCTTTTTTTTTTTACGTTTCTAACACTAATGAAGCGTGCAACATGGTGAAATATAAAACTTCTTACAGAAGTATCGCATTATACATAAATATATACATACACGTGTTTATGAAGGCTACATTCGTACCTCGAAGATTTCTGATGTTGTATTTCACACGCATTACATTGCAGCTAGAATTTCCTTGAATAATAAATATACAAATGCCGTACGTATATCATCTTGTTACAAAATAAAAAAAAAATCAAATTACCGACTTTAATGAATTAGTTGTATTCGTGAAAGCATGAAACAAGAAACGAGTTTATAAAGTGACGTTAACAGTATCACTAACAACGGATACGGCTACTTAAATTCAAAGTGAAACAATAATTGAAAACTTATTCGAATGTCGAGGCAGTATACGATAATCTATCTTTATGATCCGTTTAATTACTAAGAGTTTAGTACTCGTTACACGTCAATACTTGCGTATTTATTTCAACCAGAACTGGTTGTAAAAGAATGCTTAAAACTGTTAGTTATCGACACTCACTTTACCACACACTTAAAAAGTTTGCTATGCGCATTGACACAATGACTATAGAAAATAAACAAGCACGATGATTCAATAGCTAAATAAAACAGATAAGCGCAAATGAAAATACATTTGTATTGTACCTCGTAACATAGACAATTCTATGCTGAAGCATCACTTTCTAAGATAAAACATTCAGCATGTGGATCCTACACTAGTCACACGAATTACAGTGAGAAAACACAAACTGGCAGTTCGCACCATGCCCAAGAAACACGTAAAATAAAGCATGCTTCGCACATGCTGCGACATAGCAATACAAATATACGTCACACATTTATGTACGCCATAAGCGCCATGCAAAACGATGACTGTAATTCTGTAGAAATATATATTATATACAATGTATATTTAAGAAAAATATATATATGTATAATATATATTTGATTTAAAAATAAATGGTAAGATACATAAAATACATGTATACATATATATACGTATAAATGTATGTATTTCTTCTTTTTTCTCAGTCTAGTATTTTTCGACGCTATCCTGGTTCTACTGTCCCACTTCTTTTTCTTTGAATACTCTATTTCTCTGTGAGTATCGTTTCTTGCAGATGACTTTTTCTCTTGGAACCTTCTTCATTCACGGCCGTGCAATTTTCAAGCAGACGGTATTAAAATCTGTTAACACAGGACACACGCGTACACTCCATATCGACGATTAATTGCTTTCACCTCTGTTTCCTGTTCTTTCTTATAAAGTGGAAGAATTTCATCGGATTCAAAAAGCGTGTCTGAGGAACGTTGCTTATAAAAGATCACGAAGTAATTATTAATATTAGTATTATTTAAACTTTTAGCATTCCTCCCCCAACACTTTGTTGGATACCAGGAATATTTTCAATAATCACGTTTCGCATTAGAATTTTAGAAGTTTTCATTTCTCTATGTTCTGGTATGAACGTGAAACATTTAAAAGAAGAATTTGTAGAGAGATTATACAGCAATCGTTAGTATTGTATCGTAACTTTGTTAAGTACTAGTAAAACAAGCATGTTGATCTTCTCATTTGAACTAAATTACAAGAACTGCACGTACAATCCAGAAAAAAAATAATGAGAATGAATCTTTATGTTGGGAGAAATGTTACTTTATATGTCAAAACCGTAGTACTTTTACCATATTTATTTTTAAATTTAATTAATCGTAAATTCCGATAAGCGTGTCTAGACAATTCTAAGACAAACACTGGTAATTATTAGTTCAAATGCACACGTATTTATGCATATGCCAAAGAAGCAGCCAATTAGTATATAAATGTAAGCACACATGAAATTTGGCAGAAGTATGTTAGTCTAGAAATAGTCTAGAAACTAATTTCGCATTGTCATTTCCTTCAGTCAATCTAAAACGCCCCCCTACGTAGATATACTTTAGATTCAAATGAAATATTTATGAATTTATATCACTGATCTCCAATTAATGAAAGAAGGAATGTCACTTAAAAACGTTTCATGTACTAACGAATGTCTGTACGAAAATTGTGGCCCGTTTGTTAATGTTAAGAGGCAATAAGGTGTAATGAAAGTTGTCACTGAATATGCATAAGCTCCCATAATGACAACGACGATTTTTCAAAGACGCGCTTTCATTAATTTTTGACCGCCTTGCGCCGTATCCCGCAATGTTCTGTTGCGACGATTGTAACGATATCAGCAATTTTTCCTTCATACGATTGCATTACATAGAAACAGGACGAATGTCCTCAAAGAATTTCCATGCGGTTAGTTTTCCTTTTTTACGCATGGACTTTTGTGATGTCAATAAATGTCATTGAAGAAATCTAGCAAAGTTGAAGTTCTGACATTTTGCGTGGTCAGCTGTATGCATTACTCGGAGAAGGGATAGGATTAGTTCTAAAAGAAACGGAATTGTTATAACGGTAGTGGAAGTGATGATGGCGGTGAACTAATGGCAAGAGTGTTCGTGATGATGGTGACTGTAGGTAATACTGGTAATAGTTCTATATAGTTCATAACGGACAATAGTTTATAATGGATATTCCGTAAACGAACTAAGTACCTGAACACTAAACGTTACGGAAAGCAATAGAATTCAGGACCTCGCAAGGGGGGGTCTTAGGGAAGTCCCAAAGTGAAACTCTTACGTGGGACACTCTCGAAGTGACAATCACAGAGTTTGATGAAACTTGGGTATTTAGTAGTTCTTAAAAAAATATTTAACACATACATACATTTCTGTATGTGCCAACATCCATATCTAGTGGATGAGCAAACATGACAATGAGCTTGGAACAATTTCAGTGTCTAAAATTTTTCTGTGTCATAAAAGGAAACGGCTAGGCGCCCGAGTTATAGGAAACACCCCGTATAACGCAATGTAATTGAACACGTCGAATTTTCACTATCATATCCGACCAGGGATTCCATTTCACACAAAAGGTGGATAAATCTCAAATACAATCATTTATACTACCGACGTGTTTGGCCTGTAGTTTGCATCCACAAAGTTACGCAAAAGTGGAATTTGATATATTTAAAAAGAGAAGTGCTAATTTTTAATGTATTATATAAACAAGTGGATTTTCCTGGAAGGTGTACCTACGTAACTGAATTCGCTGTTGAATAAAAATCAATTCAAATTTAAACTTTTCGCATACACGTGGTTATAATTTTCCAAATATTGGTACCAAATAGGTATGTTACCCCCTACATTGAAAGTTATTTTCATCCCCTAAGCATGGATGTTGGCAGATAAAAGAAAGTATGTATCAAAACTTTTCGTAAGAACTAAGAAAACTTTCCTAAGAAGTTTCATAAAAATAAAAAATTGTTACTTTGCGAATGTCCCTTGTCAGATTTTAACAGGCTTTTGCACACTAATAGGGATTGGGGCATGTAAAGCTAATGATATGTCGACTTGAGGGGCAGACTCCTTACGAGATATTTTTATCGTTATACTCTTAAGAGTATTTATCTTTTATGTATAACATACGCAATGTCTACAAATGCCACTATTTTTGACCCGCCATTTAAGATTTTCAAAGCCACCAATAAAATTACTTTTGACAGTCTATACTCCATGCCAGTAGGTAACAGTTTACATATATCCTTATTTGCAACGAAAAAGACGATTTTTAACAGACACCAGTTGGTCGGTAGAAATAAAAGATTACTCAACTTCACCTCGGCAAATAATTATATTTTTTTAACCAATTATAATAACGCATTTTTTCCTTAAAGTATGACTCGAAACCTTCCGATTGCTGTATAATTAAACCCTCGTATCTTTTTCTGAAAGAAACTGTGATTAAAGGGGGAAAAATTTCAGCACATTCACTAACATGATCTGTTTATCTTCGAGATATCTCGAGTATCAAATGATTTACGACTAAATCACCTATATATGTTCTTTTTCCTTAGTGTCTTACGAATGGATCAAAAGAAAAAACCTTAAAAACGATGCAGTACATCCAGAGATATAGGCAAAAGAACGTTCTGGGTTACCTTAACCCCATGTGTGCCTGTAGTGGGAGTAATTTATAATGTGACGACCTTGAGGGTTAATCTCAGAGGGGGCGCTAAACAAGTCTAACCCCATCCAAATGCCGATGAGTTTTTTGCGAATATCTCGAAAACTAAAGCCGAGCGGCGGTTATATACATATATGTATATAGAGAATAGTTGTTCAGTATGTTGGTTTTGCCAACATATTTCAAGGTCATTGAAGTGTATTACAGCACTTACAAAATAGAATTCTTGAGAATTTCATGAAGATATCTCATTCCAATGAATCCAACAGAGAGAAAAAATCATTACTTGCTATTCCTACACTAGTTTTTTAGCCTGTCTTCGTCAAGCATTACTATCCTATTAAGATCTGAAATGGGGGCGGGACCTAAACAAGATGGTGCCGATAAGGTTACAACTTACATCCTTACACGTGTTGTATATGCAGTGATGTTTTTTTTTTTATGAAATATGTTAATTTCTATACAAAGCATTTGTGATTAGGCAGGTGCAAATCCTGCCTAAAGAAATTTTATAGAAGGCGAACGGGTGTTACAAACAGGACAGATAGTTAAATGTGTAAAGAATGAGGATGGTAGTCCAGTACACACTCGTATTAAACTCGACGAACGGGGCTCGCGGCGGGCGTACGTCGCGTTGCGAACACTATTCCGTGCGGCCAATGCCGCGAGTGAGAAAACCCAAGAGCGAGCGAGAGGGAACGAAACAGTTGACACGAAGTTGCCGTCGACTCTTTCGTTCCCTCTCGCTCGTTCTTCGGGTTCTCTCACTCTCGACCGAAGGATTCCAAGAAATGGTGGGGATCACCGAGCGTACTACGCATGGTAAAAATAGGGCTATAACGAGGATTTACTGTACACAGAGTTCGGAGAGATTTACAGGAGAAACACCTACAGGAGCGGTGATAATGCGTGTATGAACTGCGCCTGTGTCAGTCACGCACACATAACCGCCGTTCCCGTAGGTGTTTCCCCCTCCATCAGTGCAGCGTCGGCCCTCCGAACTCTGCTGTTACCGGTAAGTTCATAACCTCAAATTAGCAGTGATACTGAGCACACTTTCATAGTTGGAGTTACCATGCTTTTAAGTGGCGAATTTTCTCTAAATTAGAAAGTATATTTTCTCTGTACACAAAGCGTCCATTTGGCCTTGGAAAATAATGAAACCACAGGTTCAAATTTTAATATAAATAAGTAGGAAACTTTAACTTTGTATAAACAGAAAAATAACGATTCCAATGCAACAGCACAAGAATGACCGGAGACCGATGTACTCTACAAGCGCTTCTACTTTTCATCACCAGCTGTCATGGTGACGGATGTCAGCCCCCATTATAATAAGACGCCTAAGGGAAGCACAAATTTTGTTGAAAACCTCCCTAGAAATAATTTTCCCTGCGAAATACGAAATTTGACAACTTTTGTGTACCAGACGGGTACCTGTCTAATTGGTCAGCTGAAGAGCATTTCGAGGGACCTAAGAAACTAAATATCGATTTTCCAACTTTCGGGTAGAGCTGTTCGAGCTACTCGAATATTCGAGTAGCTCGAAATTCGAGTCGAGCCGGGACTCGGTTTCCGAGCCGAGCCGAGCCGAGTACTCGAATGCAGCGAGCGGCTGGAAACAATCGGGTGGCACGAATGATCCACATGTTTCGTTCGTCAATCGCTACCTTCACTATGCAATCTACTCGCTTTTTAATCGAGCCGCTCGCTTTTTAATCGAGCCGCTCGCTTTTTAATCGAGCCGCTCGCTTTTTAATCGAGCCGCTCGCTTTTTAATCGAGCCGCTCGCTTTTTAATCGAGCCGCTCGCTTTAATCGTGCCGCTCGGTTCTTTCGAGCGCTCGGCTCGGATCGGTTATTCGAACCGAGTATATCCCGGCTCGCTTGTTCCGAGTACTCGAACAGCTCTACTTTCGGGTACTTTTCCGGTACTATGTAATCGAACCGCGTTTCCAATTTATGAAACATTAATCTTGACTACATCAGTAATAAACGCTTCAACATATGTCTGCTCACCTTCGCCCTAGATTCACTACGAGAAACTTAGCTGAAATTATGTATCCCATCACTGTGATCTTTCCTCTTCAATGATACTTGGAGATGTTTCTGACCACAATAAGGGTGATAATAGGGGTAATAATGGTGGTAATGACAGTTATAGGAACAATAGTAGTGGTAGGTAATGGCAGTTATAGGAAAAATAGTAGTGGTAGGTAACAGCAGTAGAAGTAGGTGTAGCAGTAGTAGTAGTAGTAGTAGTAGTAGTAGTAGTAGTAGTAGTAGTAGTTATTGTAGTATAGTAGACAGAATGGGTACTAGTTGTATAGTAAACAGAAGTAGTAGTCGTAGTGGTGGTGGTAGTAAGTAGCAATAGTTGTAACATCAGTAATAGCAGCAGCAGCAGTAGAAGCAGCAGTAGTAGTTATAATAGTAATGTAATAATAAAAATCATTTTAACGCAATGCTAACCCATTAGAGTTGCATGTCAATTTTTTGTGCAATAACCAACAATTTCTATAAATCATTAATCGTAAGATAGATGTCCTGTCTCGTGATACCTTTTTTACATTTATGTTTATGAACTGATCTTTTGTAATATTATTCCATGATATTCATACAATCAGGTAGGCCCTTTGTAATTGTATTATAAGTTCTGTGACAAACTGTATATCTACAGTTCGACAAGCTTGAAAAAATCTCTGATATCAACGATTAAGTGAGGTGGGTGTAAGAAAACTGAATTCTTAACAGGTCCCCTAGCAAGAGAAGCATCAAAGTTATACCGTTCTGATCTTGTCGTACTTGCAGGGTAATAGTGTACACTAACTCTAAAAGAAGCTCGGCCAGCTCGTGGCTCCAGGAGCTGCTCTTTTGGGAGCTCAAAGCCGCAGAGCTATCCGGAGCCAGAGACCACGGTTCCAGAAGCCGCGGCCCATTGTTGGGCAACCCGTGAGTGTAGAGACCATAGGTCTTTTACTAATAGGAATCAAGGAGCCTCGAAATAATATAAAAGGGACGACAAAATTTTGCTCCCTGGGGTCCCGAAGAGTGCGAGTTATTTAATCCTACGAGTAAAAGCCTGCACGCCCATTACCTACTACAGTTTTTCCTACCCGTTGCATGGGGACTCTCGCGCGGATCTGCGAGCCATAAGCTGTGCTTCGGCTCCTAAATCGATCAGCTAGCCGGGCCTGGTTTAAACGAATACAGATAATCACATACCCACGATAGAAAATGTGTATCTTCTTAAAGTGGACTTGTTGCTCGTATCGTATAGTCGTTGCGTATCAGTGTGGACGGGCAGTATTGCACCGTCGGGTATTAAAACTTGATACAAAGATATGCAACAGGCTCGATCGGACATTTATCGGGTTTTCTCCGTTACATCAAGCGTGGCCCCTTAGGTGTCTAAAAGTGTACTTCGGTGCACGCGTATTTGACTAAAATTTCAAGTCAAATTTCTCAAAAACCAAGCATAACATTGAAAAATGTTATTCTATGTTTTCGTTTTATTTTAGCCTGAAGAATCCACCCTCCCCCCCCCCCCCCCCAATGGTTTACCACCTGTAGTGAAACACCCTGTGTATCTGAAATAATCGGCTAACCATAGCTTGTCTAGCAGATAATAATGACGGCTTGTAAATGACCATCTTGTAAAAGCACGACAAAATCAGAGATGGACAACTTAGGTAGTTCCCTTGTAAGAGAGCTCTTTCGCGTCTGCACAAGAAAGTTAAGCATACGATAGACAGAGAAGCTGTCCACTTCATGCTATCTACAGACTTGATATTCCTGTGTGAACAGATTCGCAGTTTTACCGTAAGTTCAAAAGAAATTCAGACTTGAACAGCTTTCTTTGGATCAAGTACGTTTAAATGGATGACAAGCAAAGGCAATTTAAAGAAAAACGTAAGAGAGACAAGAAAGGTAATGACGCGTAGAACTTATTTAAAAATTAAACACGGAACAGCATATCGGGTCAGTTGTAAATTATAAATCCATGAGTATGAATAAATATATAAAGAATACACCGAATTCTCACAAAATACAGATTTCCAAGAATAGAAACTCGAAAGCACCGCAGAATTTATTTATTAAAAAATAATAGCAGACTGTTTACTTTTCCCTCCATAAATGTCATATTTTTAAACAGTAACATTTTTTCAGTAATAGTGAGCTGATACTTCCGCACAAATTTTCCAATTTTTCAAAATTTCTATATGTCATATCTTGAAAACTGTTAGAGCTAGAAGTCTTAGAAATATAAATCGCAGGAGTTAAGTTTTCGGTAACCACCATCAATTTCCATAAATTAAAAAGAAAATACTAGGTTACGGAATTCAAACTATAATGTCTCCTACCACTGTATGATTTTTGCAAACTTGTCAAGTTATGTGTTCACATCAGTAGTTTATAGTTTACACAGTAGCTAAACGTTTTAAGTATCAGAAAATTTGTATTCTTTATGCGCGTGAAAAGGAGCCCCGCCAGTACAAATATGGATATCAATATTGTAAGTGCAGAAGTAAACCGGATAAGTAAAATGACACGTAATTAGACAGCGAATGGTTAAACAGAGCACTTTTTACCAGAAGTAGCAAAGTGGAAGTAAAGAAACAAGTATTATTAACACCTACTGGAAATTCTAACGTATGTTGACGTAACGAAATATGTGTGGCAACTTTGAGAAGATATTTGCTGACATAGAACAAAACAAAAATGATGAGTAATGCTGTTAATTATGTAAAAATCTTCCTTTTCTTTAATTTGAATAATAAAAACATACTGCTAGTGATAACATATTGTCGATCTCACTATGTGAAAGTACATATTAATAATATGTAAACATTTCTCTATAAACTGTTATGCATCGCTGCCTGAAAGAATACTCTAATAAGACAGTAGAAGAGACAATAGTGATACTGAAAATGGAATAATACTGATAGCACTAATACTTATTTATCGTTCCTACTCATATCTGTAAATGTGAAAAAATGTGAATGCGCCTAAAATTCGAGCGTAGCTGACTAGCTTTCTATATTCATTTTTGTATGCTGTTAAATGTCGGAAAATGGGTGTAAGGGTACAATCAGAAAAATGTCTGTCAATATTCTTTTCTCAACGATTTGGGAGTGCAAACAAATTATAAATTTAAAAAATCCTAATGCGAAGTGTTTACTTACATATGTTTTAATTATAGATCAATTTACGAATTATTAATTTTGACGTGTGCAACTGAGGGGCACATTCACGTTATAGAAAATGGCCTAATGAAAATTTTAACCTCTTAACGTACACCTGTTAATCTTTCACTTAACCGCTGAAATCTATTGAGTTTTTTATATTTTATTAATAACTATTATTTTAATTCATAATTGTAACGTGTATCTCTCGTTTACTCCACTATAACGATACAATTAATTCGTACAGCATGGAAAATAAAGTAAATTGCTAGGGGGAAAAAACGTGAACAGAATTTGTACATTAAGTAGTTAAAATATTAGGCAAGAATAATATAGGAGGAGTTTGAAACTAAATTTCCTTGTACAGTTAGGGTGCGTGACTTAGTAGATCTGGAAAAGATTCATTTAAATACGTTATCAGTATATCGACAGACACCGCGGGGATAGGAATGTTTTGTAAGATGGAGTGTAAAATTGATGAAGGTACAAACCGAAGGTATAGACAAAAGGTAATGCGGTAGGTATATCTCAGGCAAGCACACAGGCAGGGCTCGTAGGGGGGACTGACCTGAGTAACAATGGGGCTGTACTCGCTAGCCGTTGTACTGGCCGTAGATTTTATAGTTCCTGCTTCGTCGACTGCGGCTGAAACCGCATCTGATGGTCTACAACTGCGTCTCCTCGTAGCCTCGTCTTTATCGCGTCCAAAGTCGAACCGTCTGGCCTCGTGTCTACTACCAAACACGATCTCGCTCTCCGTCTTTTCTCTTCTAGGCCTCTGGAGACCATCACGATCAAAAGAGAAGTCTGTAAGGACCGGTTCACCGGTATTGACGGCATTGCCTTTTTTACCAATAATACCAGCAACACTTATTTCGCTCCCGCGGCGATTACCACTTGCGAATATACTCGACCTTGAGGAGTCCGACTTCTGTAAATATGCCGAATGTCTCGCAGAAGGGAAAAAATCTGAATTCTCACGGCGGAAAGCACGAGCAAAAGCGCTAGACGTATTGCCAAGTTTCGAGTCGCTTTCTTGCCGTCTATGCACCGGCTTTAATTGCTGCTGTTTCTGATGATGATGCTCCTGTTGCTGTTGATGATTTTCGTACTTCCTACGCGACAACTGTTCCTGCCTCTTCAAGGTTCTCTCGACAGATGACGAGGACAAATCTTCTCTCACAGACTTATTTGTATCAGCCGTCTCTGGCGAGTGTTCTTGTTTAGTTTCATCCAACCTTTCGTTAAAACCTTGGAAGAAGCGGGTGAAATCCCACTCCTTCAAGAGGAGCTGCTCGTCTGCCTCAGAGCGCCGGTTGCTGATAGCCGTCGCGCGATCATCTGACATCTGACTAAGTTTCTAGGGAGCGCGCACGAGGATAATCATATGGTGACAAAATACACACAAAAACGAGAAAAAAAATGCGTGCGGCGATACATAAGGTGAGGTAGCTGTGATGGCAGTGCAATGCAATGATATAATTAATGTAATTATATTTGCGACGGGGGTGACGTTATAAACACTAATGTAAATGACAAATTTATTCCGTAAATTCGATGTTATACGATCGTTACCTCTAATACCATTACTCTGATATTACACAATCCATATAAAACAAGATCATGTTCTCTTACGAATTATATCTAAACAGTCGATTACAATAAAACGAAACATCCTTAATTAGACGTTCCATTATACGTTATTCGTACTAAGTTTAACGTCTTGTAAATTAAAGCTTTACTGTTGATCTATTTGCTTAATGTTTTACGAGAGTTTCACCACCGTAGCAATAAAGCCTATGACGACACATGCCCGCCAGTTGTTGTACAACTGGGCAGGAATGTATCATGTAACAGCAAATTTACAGAAAACGCACCGTAGTGCCTCGGAATTGCACAAGATTCAATTACAACAAAAATATGTAATGAATCAGTAGAACACAGGTACACAAATATTACTGACTTATTTCTGAATATCAATAAGCACACAAATTGATACATAAAAAGAACGGATGTACCATGCAATCGTTTGTATTTCCTTTTCTCCTTTCGTTTGTAATTAAATTGTAGTCTGATTTTACGTAATCGTGAAGAACAAAAAGAACAAAGAAAAATACATCGACTGCGTTATTGAAATATAATTAAATAACATAAGAGAGAAAGTTACATTCAGTCAGTATAGGTATAGATATCGATTCATACCATTATTATAATACATGTCGACGGACCTCACATAACACACGAACACGATATGACTAAAAAATGAACGTTAACTTGCATTACATACTCAAATACAGTACTTACTCGTTTCATGACTAGTGTACGATCTCCTGATTCTTCCTCGTCAGGGGTTGGTGGAAGTGGTCGATTTGGTGCGCCGCCTAAAAAGAACATTCGCAATCTTTCAAATACACTGAATAATATATTGTAACAAAGTAAATAATCAAAAACGTTCAGTGAATATAGGTACGTATGTAGATGTATCTATAAATTTAATTCTTTCGATGTTTTATGAAATGTAAATATGAAAGGGTGGCAATAAAATAAAATTCTGAATTTCTTGATAATGCATTAACGGGAAAAATATATCTTTAATAATTGTTAGGAAAATTATTTAATTTGCTGGAAATATACTTTTCATTCAAGTAGTATTTTACACAACAGTCAGCCATCATCATTTCGATGCTATGTAATTATAAGCTGCTTCATTTCTAGTGATGACGGAAGCGCCAGTGAATTTTCGTAGCATCAATCAATAAGTTAGACGCGGCAAAACTTCAAAGTTCAGAGAAGTTGCAGTTTCTTTGGCACGCACAATACACACCAAACGTTATTGTAAAATATAACGATTGAATTTTCTTGAAAAACAATTTAATTAATAATAATCGTAGCAATCGACATTCGTAATTTCTCTCGCACTCGACAATTCATAATACAACAAACCTCGTCGTGTCACATCTTCAATATAAATCATTTTTCTCCACTATTGTTAACGGATTTCTGTTCGAAATAAACTAAAAGTACTAAAAAAAAAAATACTACGGATTTCTTCATGCACTTGAATTTATAATTACGTACAAAATAATTAATCAATTGCCAATATTGAAAAAAATAAGTGTGTTGAATTACTGTACCAGTTTATATAGGTACTATTACTGCACAGAAAGAAGGCTCCTGGCAGACGGCGTATTCCGCGGCTAGCTCCGCCAGAACCAGTGATGCCAGAATGAGGACGGATCAGTAATAAGGAACGGATAAGGGCATAGAAGAAAGAATTTAGGATGCTTACTATTGCTATCTGGAAGACTAACGCGTTGACTAATACTTTGTTTAGGATGCTTACTATTGCTATCTAGAAAACTAACGCGCTGACTAATACTTATACACAGAAATAGATTTAAATGACGTTGGTATACAACAGCGCGACTGCGCGACCCCCACGAAAGGCATCGGTCACGTAAACAAAGTATATACTTGCGTTCGCACGGATCTGACCGTCAAATACGTGTGCCCTGTCGTTAGAAATGTGCACCAAACGGTGACAAAAACTAATCGTCACAGCGGCGGACTATACCGCCTGGCAGGAGCCTCCTATCTGCGCAGTAATAGTACACAGTGCGTCACGATATGATTGGGGGATCGTTACTATAAAGCAGAGAGTCGAGACCGAAGCCGTAACCGAAATTCATGAACGGTTACATATCTCTCAATGCCTTCTAAATATTGAAGGTATAGTACGTACACGTACGTATAACGATGAGAAAGTTTCTGACTGTAATAACGATAGGATGTAAAAGGTAACCGAAATGCCTGGCCGATTCCATTTTGGTGGGGAATCTCTGACCGTATTGTGGAATGAACGAAACGGAGTTTAGGGAAATTCTAAGAGATGTCTTGACCGTAATGCTAAAAGGAACAGGGAAGCAGTCAGACAGACGGCTGGCCGAGAAGGTATGATGTGCCTGTCACTCACATTGTTTGTCACTCTCGTTACGGGCTTGCTGAGAGCAGACCTTTGCAATTATTTGTTATTCTGACATTGTTGTTCCCAAACTGCTAAATATTCCTAAATTGCTACCTTTATAATTTATGGGTCATTGACTTTGTTTATTTGTAAATAAATATTTTATTCGTCAAATATAAATTATTAGTTGTGAAAATTATTTATAAAAATATTTATTAATGAAAATAATAGTATTAGAAATCATAGAGAAATATTTGAAGTATATAGTGATAAAAAGAAATAAATTCATTTTTAAAAATGTATTATTAATTAAATTAAATAATTTTAATTTTTATTATAAATTTATTTCGTGTAGGCGAAATACTATGTATTTCGCAATGTTACGAACGTGATTAAAAATAATTGAAATAATCTACTAAATAATTTTAGTCACGACTTGTGAATCACGATCGGGATAGTAACAAATTGTTTTACAAATTTTAATCGACCGTATTTCTCATGAATTGGGGAATTCTGGTTGACCGTATTTCTGTCTCAAGAATTATCGTTGACCATGTTGCAACCCCTCAAGTATTTTGGTTTACCATAATTCTAAGAGAAATTCTCTTTCGAATTTCGGTTGAGAGGAAACTCTCGACCCATTATCGCTCACCAATTTCGATTGAGACGATCGTAAATGCCATTTCGATCGATCCACTGACCATGGTAACCGAAACTATATCAGCCTCGACTCTCTGCTATAAAGGAGAATGATAAGTCCCTAAGAGGCTTACTCACCTACGAACATGCAGCAATTGTTATGCACAATTAGAAAGATCTCGTCAAGACGATTACCATTTATACTACCATTTTTAACTTCGAAATCAGATAAGATCCCCTTGAAAAATGGCCCCAAAATTGGATATTTCGCAGTTTTGAACAAAAGTAACCGGTAGTAAAATTCCGTCTGGAAACATCGAGGTGTGTAAGCGATACTCTAGCAGTCTAGCAGGTGGGAGAGCCAATTTGCCTCGTAACCTTCATTCCAAACCTGTATTGGGCCTACAATTCTTTTGACATTTGTACTTTTCAGGCAATGTCATTCTGACCCATCGCGCAGGCTAATACGCCCGTGGAATGAAGGTGATGCGGCATATTTTTTTGGAGCTCCAACCTGCTACACATGGTAGGCACGGTCAGCGAGACCGTGTACCGAGAAGTGGGATTTGATGCCCATGTACTCGTCTCTTGAGCGTGCCTGCACGCGTATCGTTTACAATCTTCAGTTTTTCAAGTTTCTTTTGTTCAAAACCACAAAATCTTCAACTTTGGAGCCATTTTTCCAGACAATATCATCTGATTTCCAAGATGGGAACGGCATCAATCGATTCGTCGTAACAAGACCACTTTCGCTGCACGCTCGTGGGCAGTCAACACCTAGGAAATAGGATCAGCGATTTTATCGAACTTGCCGCGGCATTCATGAATCTTGAAAAAATAATTCGTGTGGTTACATGAAAAATATATATCTGCATGTGGACATTCTTCTTAAAATAATTTAAGTTCATAAAATTACATAATTATTCTGAAACTTACAAAATGGCAATTGCAAAAATTGTAAAAAGCCAATTTAAACTTAAAAGTAACATTGATGTTCAGTAAAAACGCTGATCTAACGAAGTTGTGACACAATTTATTTTCATACCGCGGAAGACACCATATCGAAAGGAGGCAAAGGATTCTTGTTTGATGTCCTACCTTTGAGCTTACCTTCGTGGTGCGAGTTCTGGGCATTGTGTGACGACGTTGACGAAGGATCTGTAGAAGGTCTGAAAGGAGAAAATTCGGGTCTGCAGCAACGGATACAGAAATGTAGAGAGACGTGATGGCACATGAAGGACACGGAATGCGTTGCGTACGTTGCGTGGCGATGCGACGAAGACGACGATGCGAAGCAATGTGTTGAAGCGTAATGAAAGATGAAACGGAACGATATTAGTATGGTTACTTGAAGAACGATATACAGATCTATTTAACTAATTATATAACTATAAGTATAGAATATTCTCTGGTTATCTAACATATTAAATATTCATACAGTTATTTACATAAACCGTCGCAAAATTAGTACATATGTTATAAGTTCTTATAATCTGAATGTTAATACATTCACTGCCACAATCGACATTGTTTGATTAAATGATTTGCGTATTAACTCGTCAACGTTGACCATGATCAATATTTTTTTCTGTTCTTCTGTATTAAATGAGCTAAACACACACATATGTACAAATATCGTCTAGTCAGGAAATATGAGATAAGCAAAAAAAAAACAATTTCGTTTGGTCACATATTTCTACGTAAATGACTTGCATAAAACTTGTTAATACTACAAGAACTGTTTACGCTACCTGTAGAATATAGACTAAATAGAAGACAAAATTCTTTTCTAATACATTAGAATTTAATAGGTCCCTTACGATACAAATGGGTCGGAACTCTCAAATAATCGAAGCACAGGAACCACCTACATTTCTTGGAATGTAACATTACGTACATTTGGAATGGATGACGCAGTATTTGCAGCTACGGGTGATGTATTGGTCGGTTTGGTATGGCGCATGTGTGTGTGATTGCGTAGAAAGTGGAAACTACAATATTTGTAGCTACTTATATGAGTGGAGTCACGGGTTGATAAAGCGTGAGTATATTAAAGTGTTTCATGAAATTTAAAAATGCGAAAAAGAACTTTGTCTCTATTTTCAACAATTTTCAGAACTATTTGCAACAGTTTATTTAACTTTACATATATCTGAAACTATAGAAACCGGAGAAAAATTAATACAAGTGTATTAGTAATAAGTTATAGAGCCAAGAGGAAAGAAGCCATATATGGCTTTTGAATCTCATAAACAGTTTTCCAAAATTACAAATATACTCATAGAAGTTCAATAGTGCCCGGTTAAGACTCCATCCCGATCACGAGCTTGGGCAAATTTTATTTCGAACAACGAATACAAAATAATGAATAAAGTCCCAGGATGTATTCGTGAATAACGAATAGCGATTTTATTCGGCGAAAAATTATTCATTAGTCACAAATAAATCTGTAATGTTATTCGTTAGTTACGAATAACTTCGTTTTATTCGCAATTTTTATTCGAAGATTATTCGAAAAATTTATTCGAAATTTTATATTTTATTTGAATAACTCCCAAATCTGCCGACAATGTGATCCCTTAACCGAGGTAAGGTAGCAAATTCATCAGCGCTCGACTAAGTTTCATGGACGAACCGTTTGCCAAGAAAACCGAATTCAACCGAGAGCAATAATCTCGGCACTCGTAGGGAGCCATCCAGTACTGAAATTTTCAAGTTAACTGTTTATTACTGAGATTTTCCTGATAATATTTTTTAAGGGTAACAAATATTAAAATTTTGATTTATCTCGATGCAAGGTAGTAGCACAAGATGTTTGAATAATATCTATGCTTGCAGAAATTTTCCCATTGCAAAATTTAGACACGGTGACACAATTTTAAAATGCGGCATCTCTCCCACAATTACCCTGTTCTGTAAATAAATTTTGCATCCTGTAGCATTAAAAACAGTCCAAATAACGTCGTATTTGGACTCATTTAAATCAAGAAAATCTCGAGAATCCATTAGTGTCATTTTCATGAAAATGCAATAATAAATAGGGAATCTGAAAATTTCAGTGGTGCATGACTCATTACGAACGCCGACATTATCCCTCTTGGTTCCCTGACGTTAAGATCCCAGATGTGCTTAGCCTCTGGCCTGCGTAAACGAAAAATCGAAAACGTAAACGAAGTGATGATTCACGAGCCCGTAACTGGGCAGTATTGCACAATGGATCACAGATTCATTCAGTATTAACACCTTGATTAAATAGTGTCGGCATGCTTCCACGCCCTGGGATTTACATCCTGCGCATGGTTTTGGCGTGATTTCATACCGATAATTTCGAAAACCGTCGAAAATATTGTCCAAGGGTTTCACAATGTTTGGTTTTTGTTCTCAAAGCAAACATTCGGGAACTCTCGAACAATAGTTTTGGTACTTTCTAGAAAACTTTGATGAGAAAACACGCGGAAAACCTACTGGCAAGAAAATACGCCGACACCACAAAATGTTAATTTTTTCTCATGCTGTCTACACGCGATGTATTGTCCCTGTTTTGTCATTACCCGTCCAGTACAAAAAAAACGGACTGAACAAATAGAATTTCTAAGCGTAACCACAAATTGCAGCATAATAAACAAGACTAGATATGAATCTATTTACAAAAAATTTTAGTCGAGTCTCTAATTGGAATTACAAACTGTAACAAATACTATTCGCCAGTTTACTTACAGAGGGCGGAAGATAAGAGACTTTCAAAGTAAACAATAAAATATAAATAAAACAATCACAGAAACGTATGAGGAAAAAAAAAATGAGAACTGGAACTATAATAAAGCTTAGTAGCTTACATAATTACAAGACTAATCACGAACTATACCAAGGGAATAGACGAATTAACTAACAAAATTATAATAATTTTGTGCGTACTCACTACTCTATTGACCCTTGAGAAACATTGGCATAACCATCGTATTTCGTAAGGATCTCGAAAAGTATTACTATCGGCTCCTCTTGAACGGTGTAAGTTTCGCTACTTAAATTTTTCTCTGGCTTTTATAGTTTCAGAAATATTTATGGCGTTTAAATAAATGTGAATATAACAAATATATTTATATCAATATTACGTACACTAAGTATATGACTTTTAAGTATATACGATTAACAAATACTCATATTTATTTGATGCTAATAAACTAGCAGCGGGCATTTAACATAATTTTCCCCGAAATCGACATAAAGATTGTTGACAATTTGATTAATTACTTAATGTTTGATAAATTTGATTTCTACTCACAAAGGTTTCGGCGGATCACTAGCGAGTAGAGTACCATCATTTCTCGCATTATTTCCTCCTGCATCTTCGAGATCATCGTCACTGTCGCTTTCAACAGGTAAGGCCTGGAAGACAAATAAATATGTCCATTTCAGTTTTAATGTTATCTACTCCATATAATGCACGACTGTTCTTTTTCTCTTTCCTTCGAAGAGCAGCCGCGGGTGTTTGCGAGCGAAGGCAAGAGCGACAGCCGTAAAAGAGTGGGGATAATGGTGTAGTGTGAGTGACTAAGGTCGCAGCCAGGTATGTTGACCGGTGAATTCGTTTTCGGGAACAGCGATCGAGGAGATAT
Source organism: Andrena marginata (assembly GCA_963932335.1). Lineage (NCBI taxonomy): Eukaryota > Metazoa > Arthropoda > Insecta > Hymenoptera > Andrenidae > Andrena > Andrena marginata. The sequence goes on along the minus strand of OZ010659.1, from coordinate 47,102,373 downwards.
CAACGACCACCATCTGACGATCGTGGATTTGTCAGTTGGAGTTGCATGGCTCCCGAAGGGTATGGTGGGGTAATGGGAACGCTGTTCGGCTGTTATTTATTCTTAGCGTAATAGTTGTGTGCGTTACGAAGCTACGCATAGACCAATACGAGATGAAGCTATCGAGAAAGAATCAATATTCTGAACAATAAAACTCCTGAATTTTTCGGACCTAACGCACACCTGTTCTGATGTATGTATTTCTACGCTAAGAACTCGGTTTGGCCTACACGTCATGAGCTTGGCGCTATCCCCACCACTCCTGGCACACTCTTCTTCTGCGAAGGTGAGAGCGAGTCAGAAAACGTTGAGAAAAGGAGCACTGAAGCAGGCAAGCGATATGGTGGGAGAATACCCCTCACGAAATTCATCGGCCACTATATCCGGCTTCGACCTTAGTATATGTAATAGTAAGGACCATATAATATATTATGTGTGATTATACCGCTTACTTGATCAAGAATACTGGAAGACTGCGGCATCTGTTTGTTGTTCTGATCGTTGCTGCTTGCAGGTTGAACGGAATTTGACGCTGACGATGCAGCCGAGCCTTTATGCTGTCTGTTCGGCCTTGGCGGGGCCTCTGGGCCCTGTGACACACCAAGCTCGTTGAGTTGAGCAGCCAGCATGTCCAAGTCCTATCACCCACACACACACACGCACAACCCCGTTAGTCACTGTTCCGAGACACCTCCGAAAATTTTCTCAAAGCTACCACCGAACAGCCAGACAAGCCGAAAAGATAAAGAAAGTGACAGACAAAGCAGAAAATATTGCGTTTCAGCGACATTGTATGCCTCCAGTTATCAACAGTACTGTAAGACCGTGTATTCATTACACTAAACACTCCTTTACAGAAATTTCCGTCAGGCGACCGAATGTGAATTTATACCGGGTGTTCCTACATCGTCTGGCCATACTTTCTCAGCAATTTCTACCAATCGTATTGATAAAACCATGATCTACAATCGTAGGTTCACAAATGTTTTCCTCCTGTGTTGTAGAAGTTTATTGTTGTGCGTTAAAATGGTGTTGGCAAAAGTTACATAGTTTTGCAAAATTCGTTGTATATTCCGAATCATGTGACAATACTATACAATGCTGTAGGGAAAATATCATATGTGCATACTACATTAGCTACTGATCATTGGTAGGCAATGTGTTTTAGATAACGCCAGTAGAAAACGTTTAAAGGATTCAGCTCCTACTATTTACATTTGTTTATCCACACCTGAACTGTATATTTATCAATTCGCTGTCTAAGTAATGATTGTACTAACAAACAGAATGCTATTCACAGATAGAATACGTCATCTTGGTAACATCCACTTTATGCTTGTTTTTGATCTGAATGTTTTACAACACAATTTGTAAGCTTACGAATGTTTTTGTCGAAGTTCAAAAATGAAGCTTTGGACCCATCTTGACCCTTTGAAGCTTGGGCCTGTAACGCCAATAGAAGCCATACAATGTTACGGCAATACAGTAATATTGTTGTAATTCAGATTTGAAAAACTAAATCAGCTGTAGTCGAAATCGGCTTTCGCAGAATCATTTTATATATAGGGTGTCCCAAAATTGGGGGACTTTCCGGAACATACAATATCCTGATGCGAAAAGACATCGAACAGTCCATTACTGTTTTGAGATCAGAGGCTTCATTCCCGAGATATTAACAGTTGAATATTAACGGTCCAAGTTCCGGGCCGCGCAGTTTAAAGCAGAGTCAGCTGATCGCGCAGTAGCATACGTACGCCCGCACGCACACACAAGGAACGCGTATACATACAGGTTCACACACACAGTTGATCCGACCACGCTCATCCATTTTCATGGTTTAAACCAGCTCCGTCAGTTCTACTGTATGTGTGTGTATCGGTCTGTATCTATGTACTTCCTGCGTGTAGATGCGAGCGGTCACTGCTCCGCGCTCAGCTGATTCGGCTTTAAACTGCACACCCCGGAAATTCGAAGACTAATATTCAACTGTTAATATCTCGAGAACGAAGCCTCGGATCCCAAAACGATAAAGGACTTTTGAATGTATTTTTGCGCCAGGATATTGCAGGTTGCGGGAAGTACTGCAATTTTGTGACACCCTGTATAATTCTTAAATTACAAAAGATATCGAAAAATGCTTCGAACTGTAAATTTCCCATGGATTTACATATCTTTTTTTTTTGTATTTTTTTGTAAATTCAGATGTATTGTATACGCATAAATAAAAATAATAGTTAGGATAAAAGGGGGGATTTATCCCTTAAGCTGAGTGCTTTGCGTTGAAACATTTGCCGGCAGTCTCCACCAAACATATGGTTGTGACTAAAAACGTATTCGCGAGAATTCGTCCTCGATCTGTCAATGACAGTGCTACACAGCAATTTTTCTCCACGGAACGTGCACGAACAGCGAATTTCCTTTGATGTACCGACATTGGTCGGAACTCGCGACACTCGCAAATGTTCGCGAACGTTCGCCATTACATCTATCTATACACCACTTAACGAGCAAGTTTGAAAAAGACTAGAGTTTGTGAAAAAAATCTTTGTGGATCTAGGTTTGTATAACATTTTTCATCAATATGATAAATAGACTACCAGACTGAAATTTGGCCAAACAATTAAGGAACGTTCTATACTGTATCAGTGTTGTAGCTAAAACGAAAGTATTAATATCCAATTAATAGCTGTTGTTATACCGTTGTTCCTATCATACCATATGGAAAGTTTGTATCTTTTCCCAACATATTACATAATCAATAAAAATCCAAAACTTTATGTGCACATTCTTGATTCTTGGCAGAATATTATGATAGCTATACATGATGCAACATCATATCCAAAAGAATATTTACTTTTGACACGATAACATAAAAAGCAATTGATCCCTTCATGGGGATAATACTCTGATTTTGTATTAGTTGAAAATATCCTAATAGGTTTGTTTTAAGAAAACTTCGACTGAAAGTATAGTTAAACCCTACTTGAAGAAGGCAGGAGTAATTTCGTTCGTGAAAAACTGATAGTACGCTTCTGTTTTTCATTCTAATGAAACAGATAAACATGAAGAATAAAACTAGAAGTTTAAATATTTTCTTAAAAGAAAATTGCAAAATAAACAAAACGCTCACCTCTCTATCTTAGAAAATGGTACAAACTTTCCAGATAACGAAATGCGTTGCATCAAACACAACAAATCTTCAATACTGCCCAATTAGAGATGAAGAAAAGGGTATAGCCGGATAAGATGGTCAAATGTGCCAATAAATCGAATTCGACGTCCGATTCAAAAGCTTATTAAAAAAACCATTTGTAGCAAGTTTCAGCTTTGCATCTCGACACGGGGGTAGTAAAGGGAAAAAATTGAAAATCAGGTTTTTGTCAAATTTCCCGTATACCTACTAGTGATACCTAGTACCGTATACCTAGTAGATGAAAATTTAACGAGAGATGCAGAAAACCATTCCCTACGATGTAAATTTTCGAGATAAATTCTTTAAAAAGAAAAAGAAACGATAAAAAATATTTTTCATACAAGAAATCGATAAAATCGTATTTTTCAACATAACGATTGTATTATTTTTTTTTCTTTTTCGAAAATCTGCTCCCGACACATCGTAGGGAATGTTTTTCTGCATCTCTCATTAAATTTTCATCCAAATCGTTGAAGCGGTTTTCGAGATTTTATGTTCACCATCAAACGGTGCACCGTGTACACGCCTTTAACGTTTTCACTCACAATTTTTATGTACATAGAGATATTTAGACTTATCTTTTTTTTGTTAAACCTCATAGAATAACGATTAAAACTAAAAATAGACTTCTCTCTACTGTTATTTATCACTTTACAATTTGCGTTTGAAAAAAGGCCCGTTTTAGGGCTATCGAGGGTAACCTACCCCCTTAATCGGCTATTCCCTTTATTTTATAATTTCATTGATGCATCTAGAAAGATGCTAGCCTTCATGTTAAGTACATGATATATTTTTTGACACTAAAGTATATCACAATCTCTATTATTACATACATACTTTATTCTATATTTGTTAAAATATGATCAAAACATGAAAAGTATATCTCTTGAAATATCAAGGAACGTGTTGTGCCTCCACGTATAAACACCGTATAATTCTACCAGTGAGAGCATACATTCAGGAAATTTGATTGAAGCATACCAATATATGATACTGAGATGAAGCGATAGAACATTAAAATGGCGATCATGAGCGGACTTGTTAGACAGAAAATTTAAAAATGGATTAACATTTAATGTGATATTAAAACAAGAAAATCACATGTTCATCGAAAAGGAAAATTACTGTATATCTCATGTAGACAAATTGTTTGTAAATTGCCTGTTCAGATAATTAACAATTTTACGTGTAAAAAGAGAAATAAGTGTTGCTGTACGTATAAATGTGGGACTGATAATGTAACATGTAAGGAAAAGAATAAGTGTTGTGTTCTTACCTCCGGCCTCCTTGGCGGCAGCTACGGTACGTGTGAACATGGAAAAAAAACAAAAACCGAATAATTTCAAATTCAAGTGCAGTACGTGTGTGGAATATGTCGCGTAAATGAGTGTAGTGTGAGTGCGTGCACTACGATATAATTTGTCCATGAATACTTGGGCGCCTATGAGCGTGCACATCAATGACGTAACAGCAAAACAGAACGAAATTTCGCGTGCAAATTCAATTACAAGAATATAGCAAAAAGAAGACAAAATATACAGCTACTCACTTCATTATATGGGCGTTAATTGTCGTAGATTTACTTTGTATTTTAAATAAGGATTAATAGAATTGGAGAAAAATACTTAAGGTAATGTTAGGACATTATTTCCAGTCAAAAGATGTAAAACTGTATTATTGAACGGCTAGAGTTTTTGAAATACTGTGCTACACATGGAGGAATATTTATCTTCTGGTGACGAAAATATTTAAACATGTGATACAACTAAGGGTTCACAAATAGCCATTCCATAAAGCAGCTTGAATATCTAACCAAATGTCAATATAACATTTATTTTCATTAAGTATTTAAATAGTTTTGCGATGTAAAAAATAGAAATTCGTCTATTTATAGATTACTTTACAAAAACCATATGAAATACATAAACAAGTTTTATATTCTCCTTAACTTGGAACAATATCCCTGTATTATGCACAATATTGTTTACTTTTATTCATCCTTAACAAAACACAGAAAAAAAACTAGTAAAAAATAAACGCGATGTCCCACTACTACAGTGAGCAACTGTAAACGTAATGAAGTGTATTATACAGAAAGAACGTCGGGTTGATGAGAAATAAAAAGATGGCGTAGTAGAACAAAACTAGCATTTGGTTTTCTACAGCTTTCATAATCCAATGTAGCTTCCTGGCTACGCGTATTAGTTTCTATTAGCGGAAAGTAAATGCCGAAGAAAAGTTGCAATATTAATCAATGTCAAAGAAGCCTACCATAGGTTTAAACACATGGCTGTTCCTCTGAGACGCTGCTTGACCACCAGAGTTTCCACTGCCACTCCCAGCAATGGGTGGTTGATGATTTGAAGGTGGTGTAGAAACTTTATGCGATTGCCTAGGATCGTCCCTGGGTGTCGGAGGTAGTGGCCGGGATGGCGGTTGTGGATCTGGAACTACTATAAAGCAGGAAAAGTAACTCTATGAAATTCACAACGCAATGTGTTCTATTTAACGGAGAGAACAGTGGATACTGATATTCTATCAAACACACCGATTAGCCTGTGAGGAATGGCAGGTCGCGCTGGTGGCCCAGGTTCTGGTATATCTCTTTGAGATCTGCTACTCGGTTTTTCTTTAGCAGCAGGTGGTTGAGGAGCTACGTCTTGAGTAAGAGTTCTACCTTCCTGAATTTGCTGGAAGTTCCTGCGTAATGTATCGCCACCAGGAGCTTGAACGATAGATGACGGTTCGCCGGCCAATGCTGGCTCGTCTTCTTCGTTTTCACTACCACTGTACCGATAATCATCTCTTTCTATAATAAAAAGGATAAAATATAACAATAGCTCGTTTACACCTTCCGTAATTATATCCCGCCACTGATTATCATACCTTTTTCTTGTTTACGTTTTTTACAACGATCGATATGATCTTTGAGTTGTATCCTGACTTGCCTTTCGGTCGGTTGGTCCCGGATAAATGGATGTTTAAGAAGCTGCTCTGTATACGGCCGTTGATGATAATCTTTTACTAAAACTGTTTCGATAAAACCGTGGAATTTCTTCGCCCATTTTTTCGACTTGAGCCTTGGCGGCGGGTTACGTGGGATCAGAAACAAGGCCTTTTATGTGAATTAAGCGTAAATAGTAAAAATTAAATGTTATCCTTTTATGACAGTAACAATACGTAATGGAAAAGGAATTTTTAAGAGTATCAAATACTAACTCGCATCGGATGAAGGTCGCAAAGTGGCGGTTGTGATTCAGCCATTTCTAAAGCAGTAATTCCGAGAGACCAAAGATCACTTCTATTGTCATACGTGGCATCTGGATTTTCATCACAGGCTATTACTTCTGGAGCCATCCAATATGGCGTTCCAATAAATGTATTTCTTCTACCTATTGTCCTGTCTAACTGTGCACTAACGCCAAAGTCAACTGTAACACACAGGGGGTTAATCATATGGTAATTTAATTACTTGCATCGTAGACAAATATATACAAAACATTATGTTTTTACATAGACAATAAAGCCTCACCTAGTTTAACTTCAGCATTATCGGTTAACAGGACATTCTGTCCTTTAATATCCCTGTGAATAACTTTATTGCTGTGAAGATAACTAAGTCCCCTTAATATCTCCCGGGATATATAAGCAATCCATTCCTCTTTTAAACTCTGGCCCTTAGTTGATTTGACAAGATCCGTGACGGAGCCAGCTCCGCAGTATTCCATAACCAACCACAACTGATCATCTTTCCCAGGTGATGACTTTTTCACAAAGGCACCATAATACGTTGCTATATTTCTGTGATTGGAATACTGCAATACGAGTGGTAAATAATTACGTTTAATGTTTAACAACATAACACTGATTCTCTGAAATTACTTCAAGTATTAATGCTCACCCGTTTTAATACATTTATTTCTAATTTGATTTCTTCCTCTTCATCCTAAAACAAAAAATGGCATTTTACACAAGTTAATCATTACTACAACTAGCAATTCAAGATACAATTAACTTATAAACATAAATATTTAATTGTATATTCATAAGAATGTTAAAACTCTCACCAACAGTCACTGTATTTCGTTAATTAATAATAATACAGCGAATAATGAAGAAGTAAAAAATTTACAGTTTTATTTAAAATTATGCTGTTGTAGTTCGATTAGCACACTATCAATGCAATTTTTACCCGCAAAGTGACACTTTTAGGAATAAATAGTATTGTTGTAAGTGTTGTTGCAAAAATCGCAACAATAATGATGTATAACAATAATTCTTTAAAATGTAGTATTTAGCAAAAAAATTGTAGAGAAAATACTACCCAACAGATTTCAGATTACATTATAAACTCTCTTATTTCAGATTGAGAACGAACCGATATATCGATTTGAAAACATTTTACCGATAGGCCATATTCTTCAAATTTACCGAACAATTTGCACCGAAAGCGGATGGATAACGGTTACGTGTTTATTTTAATTTTATACAACATACTAGAACAGTGTACTCGCTTAATTTGAAACACAAAGTACACTGTTAACACATTGTTGTCCAACTGGATTATTAAAAAACTAATGCCTGTCACCGACTCGCACGCTCACGCTAGCCTAAAAACGAATAAACTCGTCGACGGTAAACAACGTTCGGGCAGCAAAAATTGAATTTATGAATATTCAGTTAACAATGTGTTAAGTCCATACAGTGATTTGTGACTGGAAAACGTGCCGCGATTCCTATACACTGTTGAAAAGGACAAAAGGTCTCATCAAGACGAATCAAATGATACCATTTTTATTTTGCAACTCATTGTCAGATAGGATTACCTTAAAAATGGTCTGATCGTGTTTTCGACCTGTGCAACTGAAAAAAAAAGTGAAACTATCTGCACACACTGGACAATTAGCGACGTGTGAAATCCTTGAAAGGAATTTATTTGTCAATTTACTTCAGAAAATAGAAGCATTTTGTAAAGCATTACGTCTTCCACCAATGTAACTAACATTGCAGATATTAGGATTGCAAGTATAATCACCCTGTATTGTCCCTACGTTAGAATTCAATGTTTGACATTTGCAAATCAGTGTTCGAGAAAGTAGAAGAAGCACCCCAGTCAGCCAAATCTATTCTGCAGATTTTGCGCAACGCATGCTACAAATGTTTGTCGAACAGGCCCTGTCGAATTTGATACAGGATCTGTTGTACCTATCCGGTGATGTTAGCGGACTGAGAGCAAAAACCGGACGAATTCGGCAGACGTAACCTGCGAGCAGATTGTCCGCAGAGTGCTGATACAATTTAGCGGCCGAAATTCCATTTTTGGCTACTTTCCTTTACATGCAAACATTAAGTTCTTTTCCTAATTTCTATGTGCTATTTATATTTTGTAAAAATTGTAAACATAAATCAAATTGAAATTATATTGTAAATGTGTATTATACAGTAAATCTTCGTAATGAGCCCGTTTCTACCACGCGTTTAAAGCCCAGCGACTATCCCCACCATTTCTTGGAATCCTTCGGACGAGAATGAGGGAACCCGGGAACGAGCAAGGGGCTCTTTCGTTTCCTCTCGCTCGCCCTTGTGTTTTCTCACTCGCGCTATTGGCCACGCGGAATAGTGTCCACAACGCGCCATGAGCCCGCCGCCAGCCCCGTTCGTCGGGCTCATAACGAGGATTTACTGTATTCTAAGTATATTATAAATGTATATTATATTGTACATGCAACAATTGATTTGAACAAATGGAACAGCAGGATCTGCTCGATATCTGCTGCCTATCTAACAACTCTGCAGTCGGATTGTCGAGAAAGAAATACCCACCCCACTGTTTCGCTTCGTCAGCCAAAGAAATACAACATTACACCTTTCGAAGCTGGTGAGCGAGGAACTTCAAATGTGTCATCAATTTTACAAAAAGTCAAGTTCTTTATTTTTCATCGTGTCAATATGAAGGTGATACCGATGGAGTCTTGGCATCCTCCCGATTAAAAAGCACAAAACTGAATGTAAATGAGTAATGTACATGTAGGTGACATGTAGAAAAAAATGAAATGTACACCGCGTTCCATATAAGAGCGGACCAACGCCCCTACCGATTTGCGACCGATCTACGCAGCTTCCACGGATCTGACACGCGTGATTGGTCCTAGCATTTCGCGATTGATCGTAGCACTTTTCCTCCCGGTTCACTACCAATCAACGGTGTATCCCTGTGCGAAACGAGTCCGCTCTAAAGTGGAATGCAGTATAGAATGTCAACGATGTTTACTAAGAGGACTACAGCCTAAAACTTTATTCTCATCTGTTTGCACAATAAATCAGTTATTGTGTAAATATATATTATTAACAATTACCTTGGAACCATAAATACATTTTAAGAGCAACTACTTACTTCTGTGACGTCCATAACCTTGATGGCGGCCAATTGACCAGTTTTGGTATGCCGACCCTAAAACATACAGAAGTATATTATTATTATCATTCTTGATCAGGTTTAATATTAAGCAGTTAGGTCATAATAAAATTTAAAAAAAAAAATACACATTTTCACAGTATGAACCTTTAAGAATACTTCTTCCAAGTTTAATGTAAAAATTGGGGAAAAAATGACGAAATTGCATGGGCTGAAATACACAAGTTATATCGAAGACGAAGATAGTAAAATATGATATTCATAGCGATAATCGCTTCAAAACCATATACCATATACAATAAGACAAAAAAGTGGGCTAGGTACTGTGAAGCTGATTGTTAAACTGGCCAATTATGACGGCTACTGTGCAATTCATATCATTCATACAATTCAAGAATTTTTTATTGAATTCTGTATAGGTCACTTTTTATTAAAGTGTCCGAAGGTCAGGATCCCTGGTGTCAGTGACAGAAACATAAAGGCTACAGGTAAAAAATTATCGCAGCGGGTTCCAGTGGAACTCAAAAGAATCGGCAGACTCTCCGTTTTAAAATGAGCTTAAGATAATAATGTTCCAGCCATCCCCTCGCGGAGATACAGCGAGTTGAAGAATAAATAGAATTTGTTCAATTTTTAAGCATGTGGTGCACCGAAATTTTAACCGAATTGAAAAAGCAAAATATGCGTCTGAAAGAGGAACGACTGATATTTCTATTGCTTTTTTTCATGAACGTTCTACGATGATTGCATCGCTTGCTAGAAGCAATTAAAGTGAGAGAAAAAAAGATTTTTTCTTCAAAGTTGAATAACTCAGCCAAAAAAAAATCGCACGATAAATTACTCTGTTTTTATACAGGAAACTGGTCGCTTGACTCTACGCTCCGGCTGGAGGGTTACACGCCGAGAAAACGCTGGAATCCGCGACGCTCGGACCCGCGTCTCTGCCCCACCCCTCCACTCAAACATTGTGGCGATCGGCCACTATGGACTTTCAGAAGTACAGCCAAAAGTTCATATAAACATGTACCCAATTTGACTTATCTTTCTGAAACTGAATCTTTTAATGTGACGATGATACGCGACTGTAGGCTATGCACTTGCATAGCGACGCAGGCGCGCAACCGTTGCGCGGGTGTATGCCCGGGTTTGTTTTCAGAGCGTCGCGTGTCGCGAGCGACTCGCGGGTATCCACGCAGCATTTTTTTTTCGGTATTTCATATGCAACTGGAAGAGCGGGATACAAAAATGAATCGAAAGAAGTTTGCCCTGGTTATGTACAGTTAGTAAAAAAAGTATTTGTACACTTTTTAAAATCGCATAACTGTCGTAGAATTGGTCCAAACAACGTGAGATTTTTTGAGAAGCTAGAGGGATTAGTTTGCTAAATGATGTGATTCGTCGTTTTGAAAAAAATGTACTTGGTCGGAATAGCAAAAAAAAAATAGTAAAGGTCGTTTTTTAAACTTCTTTTTGTGAGCCTGTAATGAAAATTCAAAAAAACCCGTTTGTAGTTTTAAGTAAGTTATATACGTGCCTAAAATTTCATCAAAATCGGTTAACGTTACTCTGAGCTATGAACGCTTAAAGATCGCAGAATAAGGTCGAAAATCGACTGATTTCGGGAATTTCCGCGATTTCCGACCTTATTCTACGATCTTTAAGCGTTTATAGCTCAGAGCAACGTTAACCGATTTTGATGAAACTTTAGGCACGTATATAACTTACTCAAATCTACAAACGGATTTTTTGAATTTTCATTACAGGCTCACAAAAAAAAGTTTTAAAAACGACCATTACTATTTTTTTCGCTATTCCAACCAATTGCATTTCTTTTTTCAAAACGACGAAACACATCATTTAGCAAACTAATCCCTCTAGCATCTGAAAAAAAACTCACGTTGCTTGGACCAATTCTACGAAAGTTATGCGATTTTAAAAAGTGTACAAATACTTTTCTTACTAACTGTATGTCTGTCGCAGAAAGGCTTGAAGAACAAAATTATAGTATATGCATCCGTTAACAATTAGGAATTAGCAGGAGCATTTATAACCTAGCACTTCAATACTAAGAGAAGACGAAACAAAATTCTTTAATTATTTTAGACTGTTTGTTACATGTTTCAACGAATTAAATACAAAATGGGGAAAAATCTCAGTGCAACCGCTCTGATTTTCCAACTTCTTTCTTTTCAAATCATTTTAGTATGATGTGCCAGCTTCTCAGAACTCGTAGTTCATTTCATTACCCCGTTGTGCCCCGTCCCGGGCAACCCGTGAAGCGATGAACGCCATTATAAGGCTGAAGCTCGCGATGATCCGGAATGCTTATTTTGCGATGGTAATTATAAAAATAATGACAATGAAAAGTAGACCCAATGTATTCGCTGCTTTCAGTTGGCACACGAAGAATGTGGAGCTTCCGACATATTATTCACGTGCCCAACGTGTAGAAGACGCAGAAGGCAGGAATAAATTCCAAAAATGATGTATATTTATTTATTTGTATCTTCTACTTAATAAATCTTCATTTTTAGTAAAAAAAAAAGTAAAGATTTTTGAGTTTTCTTTACAAATTTCCTAGGTGTTCCATATTAGAATCCATTTTTCGAACGGTCGATTATCACACTTTTCAGTTTTTTTACTATAATTGCAAAATAATTGGATTTTTTACATTTCATTATGTATATATGATTATGTATTAGTTTCTTTGATCCCTCATGTCAGGTTTATTAAAAAAAAAAAATTCCCCTACTTTTGGTAAGCTTTTGAAATCAGATGTTCCACATTACCTGCCTTTATCCTACACCTGTGAAAGATTACATGAAATCTCCTAGTCGCGGTGACACGCGCGCGGGGCGAGGGCGTTCGCCCTCGTCGCTATGAAAGTGGCCGTAAAAGATTCTAAGATTGACCAGTCACTCATGAAACATGTGGTCTTTCCTGGCTATCTGAATTGCCAGACCTGAATCTGACATAGCATACGTAGAATGAGCTGGGATCGAAGAGGCAATAAAATGTATCTTAATAAGGCCGGCTTAGTGATGTTTCTGGTACTAACGAAATTATGCTACTAACGAGGGTATGCTACGATCGGGGCGAGCGATTTTTGAAGGAAACTAGGTTAAAAATGGTGGGGACAATTTTATACAAAGAAATCCTAGAATATATTCTAGGATTATGTGCACATAAACTGTACCATGTCAATTTTTGTCGAATTTGTTAAGCGTAGACTAACAATTGCCAGTTTCTTTATTGTGGCTGTAAGAATTTGTAAATGTGCCGCTGATAAGCCGCCAACGCTTGGATATTTTTATAACAAATGGCTTGAAACATTCAAATTTGCAAGTTGACGAATCGACTTCGTTCTTTTAGATCGTAGATCTTGATAGAAACAATACCAAAGTCTTATACGTCGTTGCTGTAGAACTAATAATTTAACAACAACAAAAAAAAACCGTAGTATGACACCTTAACTTTATTATCAAATTTGTAGTGTTCAACTGCTGCAGTAGTTCAATTGCAAACATCCAGAATCACGAGCAAGGGGCTAAAGTCCCAATACTGCAAGAAGTGGCTCTTGCTTTTTTCCCCTCTTACATTTCATAACTTTCAATTTAATACCGAATTGAATCATACTTAATATTTAAACTGCGGATGTTTATGCAAATGCACATATTGATATGTAAAAATTATTTTGCATATTCCACATGCTTAATTAAAAGGCACATGCACATATGTTTCATATTTCTTTTAAATCTATCTCACTGTATTTGGTTGCGATCATAGATGAATTATCGAGCCGTTACGTGACATTTGAGATAAATCGCAATGTACACAACGTTTGGTACCGATGTTGATATCATGCGATAGAAAGACTAATTACTCGTTCATTACAATCGGTCGATACAAATAAACAATTTGGATAAAATTAAAGAGGTTTGGCATTTTTTTCCCCATAACACCGGAAAATAGTAAAATTATTCATTTTCACTCCTTATTTTATTTCTGCAAATAGGCAGTTCAAAAATATGAGAGTCGTAGATTAAATATGGGAAAAAATGATTTTTTACTTTTTAGTGCAATTTTATTGTTTTGAAGTCGGTATTAATTTTTTAAATTTTTATTTTTAGCTTTTTAGTTTTATATATATTGACACCACATGCTGGGGAGATATGCGCGTACGTACATAAAATAATAATAATAATTAGGTGACAATAGTCTTTATTATTAACCAGAACTGGCGAAATATTGGGCCAATGTTGATGCAGTGTAGGAGGGGACCACCGGGGGCATCGCCCTCTTTCGAATAAAAAAAAGATCATCAAAATCGGTCCATATGCTGAGGAATTATGCGGGGACAAACATAAAAAAAAATACAAACGGGTCGAATCTATAACCTCCTCCTTTTTGAAGTCGCTTAAAAACTTGTGCCGGGGTCGTTTTCGCTATGCTTACACGGCTAGACCCTTTGAAACCAGTAAAATGATGACTCATCCCCTGCCCCCAATTACAGACGTACTATATCACATTCCAGTTTCACTAAAATCTCCGATTCCGACCGCGAAAAGTGATCGAAAAACAAAGTGAAAACTAGGACGCAAAAGCAAAGTAAACTTTTCCTGCGCAACGTGTGGAAAAGCTTTGTCAACAGTAATTTTAAATAGCATGATCGTAATGAGTTCACAATTAATTGTTTTGGGTCAACTAAAACAAAAGACTTGGAAAATCCTCAGGAGAAAAACAATTTCAATCACTTTACATTCATATGTTTGATTCAAAAAACATCACAACACAATTTGAAATTGTACACACAATCAGTTAAGCTGTTGCTTATATAGATGAAATAAAAGCAAGAATTATTTCAATACCTTACACAGCCATTTAAAAAAAAAAAGAATAGTTAGCAAGAGGTCGTAGAAGTTGGAAAAATGGTAACACACGTAATTTTCCAACGCGATAATTCCCCCAAACAGATAATTCATTGAGCTGAACCTCGTTGAACGCGAAGAGGCGTACTTAAGGTCTCTGCACATACATATATCAGTTCCGTGTCAGTTCCGTGCCAGCTTACCAGGGTAAGAAGAAGAGAACCTCTTCGCCCATCTTCTTACCACTGGTACGCCGGAACAGTACTGACACGAAACTGATATGTGTGCCCAGACCTTTATTGTTAAAAGGCTTGTTGCCAATATTGAGTAGGACTCCAAAAGCACTGATGAATTGTGGATCAGGGTGAAAGCAATTTGTAAAAATATTGAAAAATTCTAATAACAATTGAAAAAATGCTGCGAACACTGAGCAGAGATACTAATCCTATTCATATTAATATTTAAATCGTACAATAATTAGAAATAAACATGCCCTGTTTTGCATTTTCTATTCTGCAGATTCTTAAGAATATAGGCATTGCAAAAATATGTTTTATGTGCAGTGCACATTCTTGTTATTGTATTACAATAAAGTCGTACATTTAAATAATAAATGATCAACTGTATGAGACTCTATACGCCTGAAGCATGAATTTATTATTAATTTCTTCATAAATCGAATAGCATTTGAAATAACGATGCTAACGTTTCAATTCAGAAACGTACAATGAAAAACCGATATTAGCGCAAACATTTTTCTTATTCTTAATAACGCCTTAATAACGTATAATATACATTCCACATCCTTCCGGCTGAGATTCTCGACCTCCCATACGCGACTATTTTTCACACTTGGCTGTCTACCCAAGGACGACTTCGTCAAGAATTTTTTCAAGGTGAATCACTGTCTCCTTCAATCTCAACTACTTACAGGTGAGAAGAGAAATCTCTGCATCCCCACATTTTAACAAGCACACAACGTGTGTCTACACTTATACAGACACAGATTATTCGATTGTGTAATGTATATGAGTTATGTGCATGTGAGCTCGTGCGTGGACATAATAAACACACCTGTACTGCAACAATGCAGAGTACGTATTGTAAAGACACAGATCTTTCATTATCTAATATTATAGAGCATAGGGTACAATTCGCGATAGCAACGAAATAAAGGTAATGGTATTCTTCATGTGTAAATAAATAAAAAAAAACCTAGAATGAATTTTGCTATATGTGGATTCATTTTCGAGAAAATCAATTCTACAGATTCATCGGATATGCGTTTCGCTAACGAGGAGAACGTGTGAGATTCGGACCACCGATTTGCTTCGAATTTTGTATGTGGTTAATACGTGGCACGAAGAACAATGAATCAAACGCATCGAGCGCAACACTTAAAATTTAACGATATGATCGTGTTCGCAATGTTGTTTGCCAAAGCCTGGATAGATACTTTCACGCAAGAACGAAGCTCAAGTCCGGACTATCTCGTATTCGATTTGATAATTCATTTTCTTTTCTACACGTTTTGGCTGAAATTTTTTTATAGAGTTAGCGCATATCATATATAATAAAAAAATTAGAAGTATACATTTTTTTATTATATGTTATATGCGATAACACTGTGCAAAATTTGAGTGAAATTGGTCAGCCAAATCTCGTGCATTCTCCTTATAAATATGTACAACTTGACTACCTATGTATTGTTTTATATTTCTACTTATGTGTTGTGTTTAGAGATATTAATGGTGACATGGTTCAAAGAAAATATACCATTGTATTTTTATTGATCATTAATCATTTTATTATTCTGCAAATTCTTGAAAATGTCATGCTATAGTCACACACGGTTCAATTTGGCAAATTAAATAGTCGTGAATGATAAATACCGATGTATTTATGATTCTATAAGTAGTAATTAAATAGTGTAATAACTGATCAGAGTCGACTTGAACACAAGTTTTAATACAATACGAAATTAAGAATCTGTAAGTTTGTTACATTATTTGAATAGTATCACTACGAATCTTTACAAATACCAGCAAAGTAGTGAATGTAGTGTATAGTAAGTAAATACGATAGTCAAATCATACTCTATCGTACGCCAACCCAACAAATCGTCGAAATCAATTTTCGTCGAATGCAAGCCACGAAACAAAAAAATTTTGTTCCGGATTTTCGATTAATCTTTACACATATAATCAATCCTTTTCCGTTGTACCAAGAATGATGCTCCACACTGTATATGCACCTGCACGCACGCACGCACGCACACGCACGAACCAGAAAAGTTATAAGTAATAAAGTAGATAAGAATAAAAGAAACTTATAAAGACCTAAAACAGCAGAAAACAAATGGAAATAACAATAGAGTAAGAGACATTCAATTATCATTTGATAATTAAAATTGATTCTAAATTATGAAATACTAGCTTTACTACTCGGCTTCATCCGAAATTTAGATTCTAATTTTATAAAAAAAAATTCCTTATTTATTTGTGAAAATAGTCACATTCGTCTGAATTAGTTAGGCATAATGAGCTGGGACACCTTTCCTGACCCCAGAGTTTACCGTTGAAAAATTTTTAGACGACAAACAAACACACAAACACTTTCTGCTTTATATATTAAGATTTTTGAGGATATCTCTCCCCTGATTGGCGCCCATGAATTAACATTACATTTACAGGTTTCATGATTGTAACATCGCTATAATAAACTTAAATATTTCATAGAATTACTTTGGGCAAATAGTGTTGTTCTAGAGTGAAAGAAATATTAAATATATTACTAAACAGAATTCATTAAAATCATTCATCCCCTCTATTAAAATGTCTAGTTTATTATTAAAAGGCACTGAAAGAATAAACTCATACTTGCGAACTTATTATGAATGAAATCTGTGTACTCACTTTATAAACTTGACCGTACGTTCCATTGCCAACTACTTCAATCAGCTCAAAGATACCTGCGGGTTCCTATAACATGAAATTAAACATGTATCTTCTAATTTATAAACAGATTTGTGATAAAAACAGATAGTATACCATAATATACACATCCATATATGCTTACATTTCTTACTCTAATAATACAAAAATTGTATGATATTAACATAGAAATAAGCCTAACATTCTGTACCTTTAGATCATGTACCAACACGATATGATGTTTCTCAGTTGTTGGGTATAATTATGCACAGACTATTAATATGCCTTCGGTTTTAACAGCACATTTAGTTGCCAGATTATTACGATGTAATAATGTATTAATGAATTATTCTCCTGGTCATTTAAGAAGGAACCCGCTGACAGAAAATTTCAGACCTGGTTTGCGCATGTTGGCGCTCATTGGTGCCGAAACAAGCTACTATTGGCTATACCGCAACCAACGCTCCCTCGGAGCCAATGAGCCATTCTACATGCGTGAAACGGGTTCCTTCTTAAATGACAAGGAGAATAGTATTCTCATTGTAAAGTTAATTTATAATCAACAC
Organism: Andrena marginata; assembly: GCA_963932335.1. Taxonomy (NCBI): domain Eukaryota; kingdom Metazoa; phylum Arthropoda; class Insecta; order Hymenoptera; family Andrenidae; genus Andrena; species Andrena marginata. The sequence goes on along the minus strand of OZ010659.1, from coordinate 47,084,359 downwards.
GAAACTTCTATTATTCTAGTATCAATTCAAATACTTTTTAACATCTTTTATAAATGATATAAATGTGGAACATAATCATTGTTTTAATCAAATTTAAAAGACATTAATGGATGCAGTGATCTAATTAAAAGTGACTGAAATTATGATATCCACATCACTATAATAATTTCTCTTAAACTTGTACTACGGTAAACCAACCAATAATTGACCGCATACGAGTGAATGACCATTAGGCAAAGAAATGTCGATTATAAGTTTAAAAAGTATTATATTTTTATAAATAGAGTGTAGTTGCACTTTTAATATCCCGTATTTTTAGTTACGCGTATTAAGCAAACATTAATAAGTACAATTCTCATTAAAAGTATGCGGTCATTGACTAGGCTCCTATACGTTTTATATTTTATAATCATTTTTTTAAAAATTACGATAAGAATAAGTAATTATTTTTATAGAAATTTCAAGAAAAATAAATTTAAATGCAATTTTAACACTTGTTTTGTTGTTATACATAAATATATTCAAGTATTAATCTCAAAGGTCCATAAATTCAACAATTCGCTCATTCATTGGTTGGTTTACTCTATTTACACTTTTATTCAGTGTATTACAAGAATAAAAATCAAGATATATACGAATCTTACTTTTGAAACAGTCTATATGATTGTTCCTGATAAATCTATAAGTCCTATATCCTTTAGACACAATAGGTACAAGATAACAAGTATAATAATATAATTATATACTTTTTCTTTAATAATTACGTGCCTACCTAACCATAAATATTTCGAATAAAAATTGTATGCTGCAATGCTCATAAATGTCAAATAATTGCAATAGCGATATGTCAATGAATTTTATGGTTCATATAAATCATTTCCGAAGGAACTGTCACTGGGATATAAAGCATACCGACAGTATGTTGAACTCTTTCCAATTTTATTTACTAGAACATCGATGACAAAAAATTCAAGGAGAACTTCTCCCTTCCATCGTTCTACAAAGACGAAATAGTCATCATCTCTCCTACGAGGTTAATTGCCAAATACTGCATTCATTCGAAATATAAAGAGAACTGCCGCATTGAGAGATATCGGGTGTGAAGCATGAAGTCGATGTACATACGCTAAGTACGATGCAAGTAACTTTTATATTTGCGTACCTTTAAAGCGTTCAGATCAATGTCGTCGAGCGAACAATTGACGCTTGGTGCCAAATTATGCGCCATCTTGATACGCCACTTGCGCTCGTCGCGTTATCTCTCCTGCTCAAGCTCGCCGAATCCGCCGACTATCTCCTTTTCTACTTCTCCCGTTGATCTCGTTCCGACTCTCTCAGTACGAACCGAACAAAAATGTAAGGGCAGAGAAAGGGGAAAGTATCTTTCCACGGTTACACTAACTCCGAACACTAAGATGAGAAGTGGTAATCCTTGTTAAAGCAATCCAGCGATATTTTTACGAAAATTTAACCGAGAATAATCCAGAAAGAGAGGGAACACACGCGGGGCAATGGCACATGGCGTATGAGACACGAACGATCAACGAAGAGTCAGTCTACCAATCAAATTGGAAAACGATGTGTACACCTCCATCGCGTTTCTTCGGAATTGTTCATAAAATATAATTACGTTAGTTACGCATAATCGCGAACAACTTATTACTCGGCCGCAGCGCCAAGCGCTGGATTATTGTATGGTCATAACGGAAGCGGCACAACCAAGCCGAGCCGAGCCCAAACACAACGGCGGCGGCCGTTCTACGTCCTGTCTCACTGCTTGCTGCACGCCTCTTCTCTCCCTCTGCACTCACTCATCTTGCTCTATCTTCTTCGTTCTTAGGCGTGCGCACACATACTTTTCTTTTCTCTCTTCTTTATGCAGACAAATATTTTCACCGTCTTTGTTTTTCTTGCGCTGCGAGATTGCACTCCGCTACTTCTTGACGTCACCGGCCGGGCTAGACCATGATGGCGACGAGTATCCCCCCCCACCTAATTTTCTTATACATGTAGCGTGGGAGGTGACTAAAAATCAAGTTTCTGCCACCTCGTTAGATTCTTTAATCATAGCCGGTAAATATGATACAAATTAATATGCATTACTACCAGCTTCTAGACGGACCCTTTTACTTTGAAAATACAGAAAACTAATACTAAAAACCTTTTCGATCGTGTTATTGTCTCTTAGTACTGACCGGCATCGGCTACTGTAATTGATCATTATGTAGTTGGGAATTTATAGCGTTACGTAGAATTCGAATCACCTTCTTTAATTGCAAATGATTAAAATAAAATTAAATCATTTCCCAACGTATAGGTATACTATAATGTACATATGTAGCGTGGAATCATCCGTTCGGCATTTTATTCTCTTTCTTTCTTTTAATAAAATAGAAAAAAAAATATGAATAAAGGTGAGGGGCTTATTTTCATAAATACATATATTTTATATAAACAATGTTATTGTTTGTAAATGTCCATTATGTAATACTTTTTACATACTTTTAATTTCCCATTGGTTACATGCATGTAATATGTATATGTATAAAAGGTGCTGTGTTGTATATTTATTTGAAAAAATATACAATCCCGTTGTAGGCAATAACAATCAAATAACCATAAAGAATATTACAACCAGTTCAGTCGTAATTACACCTAAATACAAATAAATGTTTGTTTTATAGTACAACTTATTATTCAACTCATAAGGAGGGATATCCATATTTAACTCGGTTTATTTAATGAGACTTTGCACAGTGATATTGGGACTTAAGATATTTATGCTATTGATATATGGTTTGAGTGTTAAATAGTTTACAGTTTACGAGATACATAATGCTAAAATTTCACCGTGCATTATCTTCAAAACAGCAACCACAATTATCATGATATACCTGATAATTGACTGCTATACAGAAGAATGTTCTGTTTTGGCGCAGATTCAAATTTCGTTGAAGCCCTTTTCTTCGGCATATACATATTTTGTGCAGTGTTTGTATTTGTACAAAACATATATTTTCGAAGTTTATAACAGAATGTTTATACAAAGAAAATTAAGTCTCTAGTGTGAGTGCAACTAATGCGATATTTATATCGTCGGTGATAGTGCAAAACCGCGTATGAGCAGTTTGTAAATACCACGGATCTGCATTTTACCGATTTTACAGGAGGAAGAAAAAACAATATTTTAGCCATTTCAAGGGATTTCTTTGACTGAACTTTTTTGGGACAGTTTTAGCACTCCTTGTAATAAATACTAAAAACAATGGTGTGATTTTAAAAAAAAAAAGCGAACCAGCGCTTGGCAACAGTGAGCGCGAAATCTCAATTTTGCTACTTTTGCAGTTCCGCGGTATTTACAAACTGCTCATACGCGGTTTTGCACTATCGCCGACGATATGTCGGAGAAAAATATATCGGAAGGGGCTTCTACTGTTATTCAATCATCTCACCAGCCAGACTATGCTTTCAATTCATCTTATTGGTTACACTTGTGAGAATAACGAACGGTAAAGTATTAACTGTCTCTCCCCAAAACCATGTATCAGAAACATCCCGTTGTCGAGCCCTATTACTGTGTAAAGCCTCATTTTTTAACTTTTTAGTAATATTTACTATACTTACACTATAAAATACAGCTATGTAATATTTCCCAATGGGAGTGTTAAGGGAAATTCGAGACAATCGTTTCATATCGCAGTATTAACAGTTACTGCTATAAAAAATAGGGACTGTGCTGTTAGCTGATGTTACAATTTTCCTGTACATAACTACTTAACACAAAGCAGCTAATTTTCGTACTGTGTTTAAATCCCGAAGAAGCATTTGAACCGTTTGTTTAGTTCGAGGTTGGACATCTGGACTAGGTACATCTTCAGGATCCATCGCTTCTAAAGCTGAAAACATGTGTTAAACATAAGTTATTACATTATGATACAATTGTACATATTACGTATTACGTTACGCATTCGAAATATGAATACGCACCACAAACTTGTGCCTCGATAGATGTTAATCTTGCATCTATATGGTTCTGAAAATGTTCGATGTGTTCTAATAACCGCATTCGACATTCTCCTGGATCAATTGGCGCTTCTGGTTGTGGTATAAAAGGCTGTACCGGTGTTGATATTCCATGCTCGTTTAATTCATCATGCATTGGATTTGCTGATACGGTTGTGGCAGATATATCATTTTCAAGCACAGCCGTTTCATTCGACAATGTATCTAAACAGAAAGGGGATAAAACTATGTTTCTTATACTCATAATAGAAATAACATTTATTTCCTTCTTTACCTGGGTCTGTTTTCACGCTCGAAGTTATCAAATTCTTATATTTCTCTTCCGCGACACTATTTTTTGTAAGAGCATCGAGAAGAATATGACTTTTATTTTGATTTATTACATCTTCTTTCTTACAAATAATTTTCGTATCCTCCGCAGTTGTGTTGTCTTCTTCCAAAATTTTCATTAACTCTGAATCGGAAGCTATTGATTTTTCGTCATGATCATCTCTTAAAGTGAATTTCGTTTCCATTTTTAATTCAAGTCGGCGAGATGCATCGCCTACAGTGTTTGCAGTATCTTTTACTGTATTTGTAATTTCTACAACCGGCACTGGCGTTATGTCTGGCTTTTGTATTTCCATCTTTTCCCAATTTTTCGCCCAAAGATATAACTTTGGATGATCTTTTTTTCTGTAATGCAATGTTTGTGTTTAATAATGCTTTCATATTCAACAATTTCTTCACTAAATTATTTTATAACTTACTGAGCTACGTTAATCTTTACTCTTAAGCTGTGCAGGACATGTTGTATCTGTAACAGGGCAGCCACTAAATCGTAAGAACGCTTCAGCATAGCTGTTCTTCGATTAACTATATACTGATTTTTTAGTCGATTGGGCAACGTTGGTAATTTGCCTTCTTTGATCCAATCTTGATCGTTGTAATATTTTTTAGATTGTCGTTGTCGATATGGATTTTGACAAATGAAGCAAACATATTTTTCGGGTACATCTTTCTCTCTTTCGATTGCATTACAATGGCCATGTTGCCAACACAAACAAAGGTCACACTGTATCATTAAGCCATCCTCTTCCATGAATCCACAAGTACAGTTTATTATTTCTTCTCTGCGTAGTTGTTCCACCTTTATCATTTCACCATTAATCATCATCATAACTCCTTCATTTTCTATAAATAAAATTATTAACTATCAAAGGAAATAATTAATTTTTACTTTACTTATTTACGTATGGACATAAATATTCTTTTATTTAAAAATATTTTAAGACGAATATTATTGAAATACTAAAAACAGAAGAACTGAGAAAGTCCAGAATACAAAAAAAATGTATCAAAACGCAATATAAATTAACGTTTAAAAAGGCGAAATAAAAAGAGGAAAAAAAGATAGCATGTACCTTCCCCATCATTATTAGTACCTCTTTTAGTAATATCCCCTTTCAAGGAATCACCTTTTTCAAGGCGAGAATCGTTTAGTTGACCTAAAGAATAATCAAATAATAAAGCAGCAGCATTGTCACTTATTTTATACTGAAGGGAAATGAATGATTTATGATCGCACAAAATTAAAAGTTAACGAATACATAGTAAAATCGCGCATTCGAATTTATAGACGCCGCGTAAGAAAGACTTACTACTTTGACTATTTTCATCGCTTCTTGAATCTGATTTTCTACGGCTATATCTATACATCAGAGCAATAGGTCCTTCAGCATCCACAGCACTGTCATCTATATCACCATATTCATCTGCAAGTTCTTGCGCACCTATTACAAACGGACATTTTGTACTTTTAATTTACTAAAATAACTGAGAAATATGGAATATATTATTACCGTGTCGCCGTTTACCCCTACTTGGTACATCAGAACTGTATTCTGATAATTGTCGCTTCCGTTGACCTTTCATTTTGTCAATATGAATGCCTTCATCCAACGATTTTGATCTATCAATCCTTTGTACTTCCGATGAAGTTGGTCTTACCGGAAGAAGGGTTTTAATACCACTTTGTGTTTTCTCTTCTCTAATCTTTATATCGAATAATGTTCCAGGTGACATTGCACATGCTTCTTCCCGTTTTTTCTCAGTTTCATTTTCATCCATATCTATACTATGACTAGAAATTGGAGACATTCTTTCTATTTTAATATCCTCTGTTTGCACGTCATTGCACTTCTCCATTTGATCGATTTCATCTTCCACTTCTGAGACTGTTGGCAATATTATCGTGGGTGATGTAGGTTGCGTAGAACTTGTTGCTAACGGTGATGCGGCATATAATGGTTTATCTTGAACAGACTTTTTCTTCCCAAATTTGTTATATTTTTCTAACAAGTTATTCGACTTTCTAGGAATAATGTCCTCGACAGATTCTCCAATTGTTCTTGCATAAGCTAAGTCTGCAACATTTGGCGTAGATCCCAAAAACTTGGAATATTCCGGATGATAATGTTTTATATGCATTTGTAAAAGATTTTCCTTCCTAAATGTTTTATTACATCCTTGTTTCGGACACTTATAAGCACTGTCCTCCATTTCTACACGGAGTCCACCGATGAAAACAGCTGTTTACATATAAGAAAACAGAACAGGTTTGTTAGTAACAGGCACTAAAGGATCTATGCAATGAAATTTTTTTTCATTGTTTTCAAAAATATAATTAATTTGAATTAGGATATCTCTGAAATTGTTTCTTAACACTTACAATAAATCATTTCTAATGTAGGTAGGTGAGCATGAAAAAGTAAAAAACCTAATGAAGTAACGTTAACATTGTAAATGATTTAAAAAAAAGGAGAAGAAAAAGAACAAGAATAAAAATCTTACCACCATCTGTAACAGATGTTGGCGTAGACACCACAGTTGTAACTGGTGCACTTGTTGGTGTAAGTAACAAATTATCTGCGACGGGTGTTGTCTTTGTTTTAGGCAATAGGGTCTTAATTTTTTTTGGCGCATCCACAACATCTGGTTTTACTTTTTGTCCATGGCTTTTCTTCTTTCGATGAATACAAAAATCAAATTTCTCAGGATCAAAGTCAAATTGTCCTTGAGTTTCCATGAATGATCTAATATCATTCCTTGATCTGAACTTCTTTCCGCTTGATTTATGAAGAAACAAAACATCCCATTTGCCAGCAGATGTGCCAGCTTTTCTTTGGGTAAAATGTTTCTGCCATCCTGGTGGTAATCTTTTATCTGCCACTATTATGGATCGACGTGGTCCTATAAATATTATACATTGTATATGCGGAGTGAGGTCTTTGAGGCCAACGCTCCTTTGTGTTTGGAGATCAAATAAAAATGTTCAAGGTGGACATAGCATGGTATCGCTGTCTTAATTTTAAATGGAAGCATCGGAGACATTTTGTAGTCAACTTTTCTTTCAATGGAATGATATATTTTATATTTATCCTCCAATAAAAACTTTTGAGACGAGTGTAATAACACATAGTGCTAGATCATCCAAGATCGCTTAAGAAAAAATCCATTTTCCATATTATAAGTGAAATGATACATAACCAGGATATAGCATCAATAATTTTAACAAAATTTTCACCACAATTGGTAGAAGATGCTGCGGATATTTGGCAAGCATCGTTTCAGTCAATTTAACCCAAAAGTTTAAAAATTATTGAAATGTTTAAAAACAAGTAACTCTAACATTCGCCAGATTTAACACTTTTAGATTTTTATTTGCGAAGAAAAGTTAAATAAAATAATGCGTGTACAGCAAGACACAGACGATAAAAAGGGGGCATGAAAGAGCTTGTGTTACATAGATTTAGATAGAAGATATAAAGTATTTCATATCTTCATTGAACAAAGATATTTTTCCCTCGTAACTGACACAGAACTTCTATCAGAACATAAACGGAGAAATGTCATTCCATTAAAATGAAGATGATGATCTGAAAGTGTTTTTTAATCTTAAAGATACTCCACTTCAAATTAAAAGATAACAGCCCTTTCTCGAATACAAACAACATCTGTTTTAAACATTATCTTATTTACAAAAATAAAGGCGTTACTCAGTTGACTTGCTTTACTTAAGGAAACTGAGGAACTTCTCTTACACTGTATGTATATAAATGCATATGCATATGTATGCATGTATGATGTGTATAAATGAAATACGTATACATATAAATGTGTGATATAAATTGACAATGTATACAAAATAAAGAAGTTTCCTTTAACGTACCATCATTTCCATCCACTATATACGATTCAGTTCCTTGAGGTTCTCCATCTACCCACTCAGGTCCCACATCTTCTTCCTGATCTACATCATTTTTTGATATTTCTTTCTTGGTTTTCTTGGTACAAAATTTCATTTTTGATACGTTAGTATCAAACCCTCGTAACAAGTCTGTGCCTGGATCGTAGCACGGACCGAATAAAGTACCATCTAAATCAATTTTATTTTCTGAAAAACATTCCCCGTTCTCATTAACTACAGGCCCTTCCTTTTTTGGCAGTTTATCAGCTTCATTTTTTGACCGTTTTCTAGAGTGCGTATGAAACAACTCCATTACTGTATGCTTTCGTTTCTTATCCCTTCTTTCTTGTTTACTTCCTATATACTCTTCAGTTTGGGTAGATTGCTGTTAAAATAAACACACAACATTCAGATCATCGTCCCTAGCAACATTTGTATATTTTTACATCACTTTTATAATTTAATGTGTGAACATGGAAATTATAAATGTATTTACTTTTATTATTGTTGTCGATTGGTTCAACTTTCACAATAATAAAAGAATTAAAACGATACGAAAGACAGAAATTATAAAAAGATACGATTAGGAAGGTTGCGACTCTTTACAATGATCTCGTAGGATACGTAATTAATAAATATTAAAATTCTTGCATATATAGTTTTCTAATTAAGTTTAAAGGATTCCTGTAAAATTAAAAAAAATTATCATTTCGAATCGATATTTTGTTCAGTATTGAAACTAATAAAATAAGTGAAACAGCAATGTAATTTGCTTCCTTGACACATTATTAATGCTATTAATAATGGAAACTAACTAAACTTAATGTGTTGAAGCTCGTAAATGATTCTGCAACATAACCTCACAAACAAAATTTATACCTTCGCGGACGTTGTAGCGATTTTTGTCATCTTCGACGATTTAACAGTCTTTGCGTATCCATCGTCAAAGAGTACGTCATATCTATCTGTAAAAAATAATTAATCTTATATTAAAAAGGCACTAGTTTTTAGACTAAAAGGTATCCTGCCACAAGTAAGAAACGTCAAACTGATAATATGGAGAACAAGACTATTTCTCTCATACGCGCGTAGTTCAGGTTAGGTCACTTACCATTTCCTAACACCGCCTTTACTTTGGCCGGATATTTTCTCCCGTCGGCCCACGTAGCGAGTATCCTTTCCCCTACGGAAAAGTCTTTCATTTTCGTTTCCCTGAAGGTATTAAATTCATTCATTACCATACATGAAAAAAGATCGTCGGCCATTATGATAAATATCAAACGAAAAGATTAAAGAAACAATTTTACTCTGCAAGCAATAATCTTGTTTCGTGAAATTGAATTATTTCCGAGAAATGTTGTACCTATGCCAATTTACAGTGACTGTCTTTTACTTTACACATACGTGATTTCGTGAAAATCACGATGTTAGTATTAACTGTACAATATTGCACATAACACCAATACCATGTTAATCTGTTTGTTTTATAGTAATTGTCTCATAATGTGAAACATAACATATGAATTTGTTTTCTAGAAAATATTCTTTAAACGTAATGAAACAATGTAATAATTCGTGCAAGGAAGTATGATTTAAAGATTTCCACTACACTGCTGTAGGTACATATAATTTCCGCATAACATTAGAGTTAATAAGTAAACACTATTATATAGCCCTCAAAGTTAAGGAGACTCTTCTGCTTCCTACTTGTATTTTATAAAGTCTTTAAATGCATAAATAATCTATTCTACACGATTGAATGCGAAGAAGACACGATTCATTGTACAGATGTAAGAAAAAGGGAGGACGTTTTTTACTGCAGTTTGAAGCAATAAAATAATTTAGTAATAGTTAACCATTAATAAATATTACAGGCTACAAATTTTTCACCTATCTGATAATTATGCAATATCCACTTACGGAGATGGTAGGTCCCAAGTTTGTTCGCTTTAAAGGAAAACAGAGAATTACGTTACACAAAATATACATCAGCTTACAATGTAAATGAAGCTACGAATCATTAGTATTGGAATTTTTTATTAATTTCTTTCTCTGTGTTAACTTGGATCCAAATTTTATATGGATTTTCACAACTGAATGATTGACAAATCCTAAATACTTTACTCACATTGACTGTGTTTGTAATACACGTAATCTAGAGCTATCCATGGGTATCCATTCATCAAATCTTGAGCTCCACTTGTCAAAGTGTATCAAGACTTCTCTTTCCTCCCAATCGGTTTCAACTACTTTAGCGGAATACCTACAACATAATAACAACAAATATTTACTTATGTACTTCTTCTAAGACTTGTAATAATAAAAAAATCTGTGCCAATTACTCTATAATGATTTACCATTTTTCATTGAAATCTTTCGCTTCTAATTTTGCTCCAGGAAAGAATTTTAGTCCATCTCGATTTAAAATTCTTGTCTTTAAATCGTCTGGTTTATCAAACGCTTTCTCGTCTTCCAGTTTAATATTTTTTAGTTCTTCTTTGATAACTAACTCTTTTTGTATATTTTTCATTGCCACATCTGACTCTACAATTCCTAATTGTACTGCCATTGTATTTACTTCGATCTCTGAGTTTTCAGTTACTTCCTGTTTCATTAGAGGAGTAGTGGTTTCTACTTTTACAGTCACAGCTTTATGACTGTTGTCGAATAATTCTGTTGAGTCTGGCGGGTTAACGGGATCAGCTGATCCTGGTCGAAAGGAACATGTTTCTCCGCAACTATCCGATTTTGGTGTTCTTGCTTCAGACAATAATGGTGAAATAGATTGCTCCAGGTTTAAAATCTCAGAATTAATAAGATCCAAATCCTCTTGTGCGTAAGAAGTAGATGATTTCACTGACATAATCACGGGATCTGTAAAAGAGAAAAGTGGCTATGTAAATCTGAATTTAAAGATTACGATATGAAATGAATACATGAAAAATGTATTTGTATAATTCATTATTTACATTAATACCTTCTATAAATAAAATACATATTAAAATTACTATTTTCCATAACATTTTTTCATGAACACCTAGAGTATCATTAAGTAATATATAAGTAACAAAAAATAACATGAAATGGTAAGTAACACAACTTTGTTGTATGTTTAAGGAAAAGGAAAGGATTTACAGATAGACTGGATTATGCGTTGATTCATAATAATATGTTAAAATCATGTAAAATCAGAGGCAGTTATTACATTGCTCCATATCATTAACACAATATATGAAATTTAGGTGAATAGTTGCAAGCTCTATTATAAGAGTAAAAAAGGGTTTCAATTAAAAATATTAGGCAAATTGACTGAAATAAGAGAATTTTTTACTTCTAATTAACAATGTATAAATTCTGTGAATTGAAAGGTGAAAATTTTTTGCTACCATAATTGTGTATTTGTTCATTGGTAATTTCGAAGATACCGCGAATACGTGAAACACGATGCACAGATCCAAATAAAAAAAAAAGTCAATAAGAAAGGACGGACAGACGCAAAATACGTAAAAAGTGGTCTGTAGACGACGTACAAGGGTATTTAAATAATGGTTTAGGACTTAACAATATCAACACCTGTTTCGGAAAAATAAAGAAACTTAAGCTTGTAATTTGTATCGTACTGTACATGCCTGGATGAGTATCATAGTCTGCAAAGACCGATGGAACACTGCCTTTACGTAGAAGTAACTTGTGCCCCTTGGCGGCTTCGTAATCTGCTCGTTTAAAATGTCTGTGGCAGACAACCTGACCCGGTGAAGGCTTAAAGTTCGCTTCAAATCCACCGCTGGTTAACCACTTGTTTCTTAGGCCAATATCCTTCGGAAACTTATGAAGCGGCAATCCTTTAGCACGAGCTTCTTGCACATCAACCTCGCAGCTACGCACGCAACATTTGCGCGCCATTCCCATCGCCCCCACAGGCGGTATTCCTTTACCACGCGACCGCGCTGTACGCCGCCGCTTCATTTACACCGGTACTACATAGTACATAGCAACGTATCGCAAGATAATATTTGTCGAGCTATCCGTCGTAAGAATAAGATATGGCCATAAGACGAATAATTGTGCACTCGATCGTCTTGACACGCGACCGTCTCACTTGGAAGAAACTCGAATACTTTGTCGATCTATAACGTCTACAAACCACCAGAATCACTGGCACAATTACATACACTGCACTAATCAATTCACAGTTTTCGAGTAACGTCGACTCCTACCTACTTCGATGTCACTGCGAGAAATCGAGTATATGCGTATAAGTTATTCATTAAATTTCTCGCACGTAGCGCCCTCTTCCAATTTTCATGAAAACGGACATACCATTTTCAATGAGAAACCGTGAGAAACAATATTTTCTTGTTTGCAACAACGTACACAATTACATATATATGTAATTACATATAAGGTAATATTCCTTAAAATATGATACTTTTTATACCGCGTTATCTCATTATTTGTAAAAATATTCGACGATTCAACGTCAATTATAAAAGTTCTGTAGAACAATTATTTCTTATATTACCTGATATTTTTACTATACATATACTCTAGTCCGTACATACATTATAGACACATACATACTACATATATTTTAAAGATTACACATAATTCTGTATTATTGTATAAAGTACGCGATATTCAAAAGATAAATATATGAAAGAAATGTGACACGTTGTGCAACGATTTAATAAATTTATATTGAAAAAAATATTTTCATACGAATGTTATGGACCGACCAATGGGATACGTTATATCTACTACGCATGTTTCTTCGCCATACTACAAATGCTGCCTTAGGTTATATCACGTGATTTCCGTTAAGCTCGCTCTTTTCTGCTTCTCGTTCGGTTCAGTAAAGTTGGGTGCTTGTTCTCTCTTGTGGAGCTAAGGCTGTATCAGCGACTTGCGCCGTTATTTATATTCATCCAGGTTTTGTAGGAAGTATACAAATAAGAAATATGACTAACAAGGCTGAACTCGCTTGCGTTTATTCCGCATTGATCCTGGTCGACGACGATGTTGCTGTAACTGTAAGTGTTTGTAGCGTGTGAGATGTGGCGTGGTTATTGCTCACAAAAGAATTCATCAGTATCTCTTGTTATTGTTAATATATCAAAGCCAAATATGTAGAAGTTAACGTTAGAAGATAACAAGTACATTTTTTCTACATTTATCTGTTTAGGGCGAGAAAATTCAAACAATTTTGAAAGCGGCTAATGTCGATGTGGAATCCTACTGGCCCGGACTGTTTGCGAAAGCACTTGAAGGCGTTAACGTGAAAGAACTCATAACGAACATTGGCTCAGGTGTTGGAGCTGCTCCAGCAGCAGGTGGTAAATGCTCATTTATATTATATTTCATATACACGTGTTATATTTTAGACCCCCAGAATGATATAGAACATCAAAGTATTCAACACTTTTCAAGCTAAGCTTATAAAATTTAATAATTTCGATTCTATAATGATTCATTCCCCATGAAACAAAGAAATTGCTTAAGTTACGTTAGTTATAGTTACGAGAATGTGGTGAAAACATGTGGTCAAGGAAGTGGATAGTTTATGTGGTTAACACGTTGATTTCTGAATGAAATTTATAGGCTATCCCTTAGTGCCGTAAGTTATTACTGGCAAAGTGCAAAGACTATGCTAGCAAGAAAAACACGAGACATGTCTCGCACCGATTTCAATGAAACTTGGTAGGGTGATAGTCTATATCTACAGGAAATCGTCGGAGAGTTTAAATTTGAAATGCATTCTGCTACGCCAAAGCAGCTCTGGGAATGAACCACTCTGCTACTCAAATATATTAGACTACGCGATTCTTTCAAACTTTACATCTAATTTTCTCATAATTGGCTGGATATCTGTAGCTGAAATTACAATCACGCTGTGTTGTAGATATAGGCGTATCACCCCAAGTAGCGTCGCAATTGGTGCGAGCCATATCTGGTGTTTCCCTAGTAAGTCACATAGCTTGGCGCGGTGCTATAGGAAAATTCAATGTTAACTCGCATAACTTGATGCGACAATCAATGTGTTAAAATAATCATTTGGCAGATAATTATTGAAATTCTGGTTTCACAGTCTAACAAGATGATTCTTTTTCTCATAGAATTGTATAACTTATAAAGTACAATTAAATTATAATTCATTTTCTTAGTTTTAGTGGCACACGGGGTGCAAGCAATTCCGGGGCCACCAGTCGTACTCGAGCAGTGAAAGAGTCAACGAAATTGAAACGTGTACATTAGCCTGTAGCTATAGGCAGTCTCCTAACTTTGACTCTTCCACTGCGCGAGTGTGGCTGATATCCGAAAATTGCTTGCAGTCCGTGTACAAGTGGCAATATATTATAAATATTTTATTTGATTAGTGGGAATGGTGACCCTTGATCCACATAAAGATGAACATATTAACAAACATTTTCAAATAATATTTTTTTAATAAATTCAGAATCATTTTTTATAATTTCATTCTATTTATTTTGCAACTGTTAGAAAAATAACACTTCCTGTTAAGTGTTCGTATCAGAAAGTGTGCAATAAGTAATCTAAGACAACATTCTTAACGATACACAGAAGTCCAATAGTATATTTATTTAAGTAACTACTCATGTCACTATCTCTTTATAGCAGAAATGCTTTTGAGTTGAATGCTGCCATAGAAAAAGGATGAACAGTCCTCTACATCCACCGGCTAAGTAATATTAATTTCTAGATCGGTCAGTGAAAGAGGAAAAAGAAAAAAGTGTAGAAAGTTTTATTGGTCGTGTTTGTATATATGACCAAAATTCTTTTAGACAACAATGAAATTCGTATAATTAAATGTATTCTATCATACGCATATATGGAATATATATATATACATCTGTATATTCTTTATTTTAAAGCACCAACCGCTGCCGCACCTACTAGTGCAGAAGCTGCACCTGCTAAGGAAGAAAAGAAAAAGGAAGAATCCGAGGAAGAATCGGATGACGACATGGGCTTCGGTAAATATATTTGTAACTTCATGAACATAATACAGATTGTACTAAAGAGAAATATCTCACAGTTAATGATTATTCCCTAGTAGCACAAAATATTGAATGCACATACATCCAATATTAAAAAGAGGTTCAATACCTTTTTGATATTTAAACATACATACAATATTTATTCTAGATTAAGAAGCAAATATATTTTCCAAATATGCTGGAAATATTCATTTTATATTATGAAAAAAATATTCTTTTTTCAAATATAAAGTAAATATTTCTTGAATGGTAGAAAGAAAACATTTTTTTCCAAATATTTTAATTTTTAAACCTTTATTTCACATTTTCAGTATGTGTATGTAATATTTGGAATCAACATTTTTTTCATATTAAAAAGTGTGGCTAAAAAAATATTTTTTTAATATTTGGAAAAAATATTTAACCAATATTTTGTGCTACTAGTGTTAAATGTATAAATGTATTAGCTACTGAAAACATACAAGATGATATTCAAGACTAAGACTAACATTGTAATTATATTGTATTGTAAAAAAAGGGGATTTCATTTTAATTACATTTTTTCCTACAGGTTTGTTCGATTAAACTCGAGGACTGCAACCTGTTGGTCAACATTCTTTTTGTACAGTTATATTGTACAATGAATAAAATATTTTTTAACTGACCTCTTGGCTATATATTTTTGAACCTTTCTAACTGAAAATAAAGTAACTATATATACATGAATAGAGGATATATGCAATTGCATATCTTTTTATATTTTCATAAAGTGTTTATTTAAGAATTTGAAGTTCGTAGTATTTCATAATATGCTAAGAAAACGAATGCGCGTAATCCTTAATGAACACAGGACTTTGATTCTACAAAACTACCATGTAAATCAGCGCTGCAGAAGGAGCTGTTTTTGGCGCCTAGCGGCGAGCAACCCACCTGTCCGATAGGTAGAATCGATGAGGAGAACTGCAGTAGTGTATGCGTATTTGGTATGACTTGAACCTAGCCATATATACTTATGCTACGAGCGCACGCACATGACTACTGCTAAACATTATGGAGCCCGGGCTCCCAAATGACTCCAACTGGCCTTCGCTGGCTTAAAGTATCTGGCGTTGCCCGGGCTTTTTATATGTATCTATAACATCAGCATTAATATTTTAAAATTAACGGGCGCCTTAAGCGTTAAATCGCTCACCTCAGTTCAGCTCGTATAATTTAATATTATATTCATTTATTTATTTATTCTTCAATCTTTTAACTTAATTGTGATAAAACAAAATTTGAAAACTGTTTATTTGGTACTTTATTTAATGGGAAAACTGTTCGTTTCCAAATTATAAGTAAAAGTGCCCTCGATAGTCTTCGGGCTAGTATTTTTTAAGAATCAAGTGGATCGGAAATTTGTAGTCAAACACATCTCTTTTTAATACAACAAATAGCCTTGAGAACATGATTTTATCGACTCGGTAATTGCGCAAATGTAAACGCTTTATTAACGTAATAACGCGAAATAAGTTGCATTTATCTAAAAAATTATGGTAATCTTTTATTCTGTTGCACGAATCTCCTTCATATACATACTAGACCAGAAGCGATAACGTTGCCGACGTGCGAAACAGTGGTTTGGTTAGCAGAATTAGCGATTCACATCAACTCCTCGCGAGCTGTACAATATACATTTGGAGATGCTCGTTATAGCCTAAGGCTGAAAGGATACAGAGAACTTTTATGTAGGAAGTTGCGTGTCAAGCGAGTGACAACAATAATCAATCGTTTATTTGAGTCGAGTTCGAAGGAGAAAGGTTCGCTCGCTAATGTTATTTGCGATAGGGATAGTATAGGCGAGTGTAGGAATGAATAAAACTACTGACGATTCGTGCAGTTAGCAAATGTCTTGTGTAGTTGATCACAGGCAAAGAGTCTGGTTCGCTCTAGTAGATAACGGTCGATGGTAGATGGGAAATGAGACAATAAATCTCTCGTAGCTTCCACGATCCGCGACATCCGGTTTACTTAATCTTGCCCGCTCCTACTTTGTACGTGCCCTTGCCGCTGGAATCGATGTTGGCTGCACTGCTGCTGTAGACTCCCTTGGCACCGCTTACGGTACCGCTCTTTTCGACACCCTCGTCGATATCACCCATCCGGTTGAACAAACTAATTCAATGGTAATAGTGGAATTAATCGGTTAACAGTTGATTGAGTTGTTTCGAGTTCGTGGCAGTCATGAAGTATTAGTCGGTATGCCATTTAGCACAAATGATTAATACTTACTCTACTCCATGGCCGCCGTTGCCACCGTAACCGCCCAAGCCTCCGAAGCCTCCAGCGCCGGCGTTTGCGTTCGCGTTTGCACTCGCGGACCCACCTGCTTGAGCGTTTGCGCTCGCAAGAGCGTTTGCATTTGCATTTCCATTCGCGCTGGCATAAGCGTTCGCAGTGGCACTCGATCCACCGTATCCACCCCTGCCGCCGTACCCACCGGCTCCACCCTGGTAGCCTCCGCTTCCAGCTCCACCTGCGCCACCTCCGTAGCCTCCGTTACCAGCTCCACCTCCATAACCACTACTTCCAGCTCCACCGCTGCCGTAGCCTCCACCTCTACCACCTCCGTAACCACCACTTCCGCAGCCTCCAGGACCGCAGCCACCACCTAGGCTACCGCCTGTTCCGCCACCTCCGTGGCCACCTGAACCTCCATTTCCACAACCTGCGGGGCCGCAACCACCACCGGCGCCCCCGTAACCTCCTACTCCACCTCCTGCTCCAGATCCACCGCCTCTGCCGTTACCTCCACCGTAACCACCTCCAGAACCGGCTCCTCCGTGCCCTCCAGCTCCACCTCCAGGACCAGATCCTCCGAATCCTCCAGGTCCACCGCCACAACCTCCGGGGCCGCATCGGCCACTACCACCGCCTCTGCCGCCACCTCCACCCTGCCCACCTCCTGTGCCACCACTTCCGCAGCCTCCAGGTCCGCAGCCACCACCGCCACCGGGTGATCCTCCGCAATTTCCGGAGCTGCAACCACCTCCCTTGGAACCACCGGCGCCATAACCGCCACCGAAACCGCCCCCGGCACCGCCACCGCTTCCAAATCCTCCGCCACCACCGAAACCTCCTCCACCGCCTGCTCCGCCGCCACCACCTCCGCCGAATCCTCCACCGAATCCACCGCCTTGTCCTTCGCCCGCCAACGACTTCAGGAGCCCCTCGGCTCCGTTAAACGCGATTGCGTTGCGTTTCGCCCTCGTCTCTGCATCTGAATCAACGTTTACATATCAATTGTGAATGACGGGTCAATTTTAGCAATCACTTAGCAGGTAAAACACGCGACGCGTGCTGCAACAACTTTATTCATATCAGTCTGCCAGGTCTACCTCGTCGCATCGTGACGTAATTAGAAACTGATGTATATTAAAAGTAATCACTGTTATTAGCAGATCAAGATTGAAATACAATTTCTCAGATAAACGGATAAACGGAGGAGCGTGATGTGTCGTATTGGCAAAGATACGATTCATCTTACTACTTAGGTATATGTATCTTTACCCAGGAAACAGGCGTCCGAGGGTGGGGGGGGAGTAAAGGAGCAGTGGCTCCCTAGCTTTTGAGAAAAACCGCCTATTTTTAAAAATTAATCTTCGTTAAATTTATACTAAAAAAAGTGAATATTTTTAAATTTTAGTTTTAAATTTTGAATTAAATCGGCATTACAAAACGGGTTAAAAAAAGGAAGAGGGATGTTCCACTCGCACCGCGTGTTTCATGATCCGATTCGTCGATGTCATTGCCAGGGGTTGTTTTTCACCACTGGGGAAAAGTCTACGGACACCCTTGTCGGGAAGGGGGTGCACAGACTTCATTTCTTCACAATGAGAAAGACGCGATCGACGTTACGAACGATTCTAATGTATGTACGGAATGCGTAAAGAAAGAGACGTGAAAAAGAATACCTTGTGCGTGGACGCAGACCAGAGCCAGCAGTGCGAATAGCACGTTCACCCGATACCGCCACATGATGTAGGATCGATTCTTCTATTCGGCTTGTTCGCCAACCGCTCATCTTTATATCGTCCCTCCCACTCTGATTTCCCGCGATTCTTCCTCAAACTACCGCCGCTTCTTCGAACGCGGATCTATGCGCAAAACGGCAAACAGGGCAAAAAATCACGTCCGTTGGCCAAGGCTAAGGTAACTACTGATCGTCATCCGCTAATCCCGGCCTCTGCCTCGTTCGCAAGCCTCCTCCGACAAGCGAACGCGAACGCGATCGCCTCCAGCAACGTAGACATCGTTGAACTTCCAGATCCACGCCGACGCCGGCCTTGTTATACGTGAAATGGCTGGAAATTGGCACAGTGAAAAGTTCGCAATTAGCAGAGGAAGCCGAGCATCCCACGCACTTGCGTCGTGGCTTTTTTGCCGACTCGAAATCCTTGAAGCTATGTACATACGTAACGTCAGACGAGTATCCTTCTACTTTTTCGCATCTCTTTCATCTAAGCATTTTCATTAACATAATCAAGAGACACAGTAGTATCTCGCGCCAAGTTCACGCGCAGCGCGAGACACACTGTACCTCTACTACGCGAGACGGTTTTTTCAAGAACAGTTCGATTATCAAATCTCAATAATGGTTGATACGATTAATTTTTTAATGGTCTTAATGGAGAGCTTGGGTTTGATTTAGATTACAAAAGTGCCTTCGTTTTGTTCCTACGTGCCTTATGAACGGAGATATTTCGATGCAAAGTTCCAATTTCGCGAATTTGCGATTAAGATACTCTGTTTTCGTTATCGTCAAGTGTGTACAAGAGGGGAGCGTGGTAAGGGTGAAGAAATGTGCCACAGGACATCGTTCATTCGTTGAAGGTTTCAACCAATAGCGTAACAAAGTCTTGGCACGTGACAGCCAGACAGAGGGTTACACGCGCACATAGCACATCTGTCAATAAACGTAACCAGCTATTTGTTTTGTAAGTGCTTATCCAATTGTCTTAAAAACTTTGCAGGCGTACGTAGTTTGGATGACAATACAATATTTAAAAAAAATAACCCTGATGGGGGGAAAAAGTTATCCATAACCCCCAAATACAAGCGACTTGAAATCAGCTACTCGCATTCTTTCCGAAACAGACAAAAAGCCGCTGCGTGCAGGTCGCTAGTCGCGTCGCGATTTTCATAAATATACCATTTATATCGAGACTAGGGAGGCTACGCCCCCCTGGCACCTTCGGTGTCCAACCCCCCGGGAGCTCGCTTCACTCGCTACCTTCGTTACCGGTACACTTTTTGCAAAATTCACTTTTACGTTAAGCAGGTATTTTCATTTGCTGTTTGGATGTTGAGATTTGTTAGATTTATATAGTCAGATAATATAAGCTGTCTGAAGTTCAGAACATCTTTATTTACAATACTTCTTACCAAAAAATATTTTCAATAACTTTTGAACTTTGAATTTTTATACCATTTTTTGAACGGCATCTTGATAATGCAGCATATTACTGTCCATGGATGAATAAAGGTCTGTTGACGTATATTCCAACGTGATCAAAACTCTGTCCTTGAGACTTATTAATAGTTATAGCAAATGGTAAGACTATGGGAAATTGCCTTCTGCGTAGCACAGAATGGTAACTTGCTTGCATTTGTATCGCCTGTATCCAATTTAATACGTGGAAGGAACACAACTTCTTCAGCATGATCGCTGGTCATAATTTTACCGGCAATTAAATATTTGTGCAATTTAACTATTTGTAAACATGTACCATTGCAAAGGCCATCCTTAATGGTTAAATTTCGAATGAGCATGACAACTGATCCTACATTCAGATGTAATTTATACACAGGGAATCCAGGAGAGTTTAATGAATTCAAATATTCAATCTGATATTCTAACTGCACATCTTCATCCGTTTGATCGACTCCTCGAGGTTTAGCTGTATGTATACTCAAATGGGTATGATCTTCTCCATCAACTAATTGCAATATTTTATTATTCAATGCACGTACATCATCATTGTGACAGACTAATATAATTCTGTCAGATAAATCAGTATTTGAGAAAAATAGACTTGTTGTAAATATTACGAATGATGTTTAATGATTTCCAGGATTCTTGAATCACCAAAGATTCAGTAATGCTGCTGCTGCTAATATCTAATAACTAGTTTACATATTCAACATCAGACGATCTCATATTTTTTAATAACTTTAATTGGGTACATTTGGATCATATTGTATTTCTTGTTCTTTTTTAAAGGTTCTGTTACAGAAAATTTGTTGCTCTTTTTGCAAAATTCATTTTTCTAAAAAATTGCGTTGCAATGCCGGCACTTTTCGGTCATATCTCTAATATCGTGAGCTGTTACGAAATCGAGGTTATTTGTCTGAACTAAAGACTGCCGTTGCCGTTCCCTTGATGTTCTCATACGTTCAGTAGATGCTGTTGCTGGCTGTTTGAGTGTCGAGAGTTCCTGTTCTTCTTGCAGGTGTCGTTGTCGTTCCTTAATTTCAGTTTTACGTTCATCAGTTGTTTTCACTGGCTCTGTAGATACTGAGATTTCCTGTTTCTGGTGTAGTTGTCGTTGTGGTTCGCTAAATTTTCCAACAGCTTGAGCAGATTTCTTTGCTTTTTGATTCTATACCCTACAACTGTCATCATCCTTACTTATTTTTCTTTTTTGAGAAAGCAATGTTACGTTCAAATCTACAAATGTACAAAAGGAGGCTTTATTACAGAAAATTGATTGTAATTTATTCGTAAATTGTCATTGTCGTTCTCTATTTTCTCTTTTACATTCAGCAGGTGTTTTCTCTGACTATTTATATAGATGTAGAAGTTCCCTGATTTTTTTTGCAGGTGTCATTCTTGTTCCAAAAATTCTTTAATTCGATTAGCAGATTTTTTTGTTGGCTTTTTTGAAATCGAAGAACTGTCTTCAGCCTCATTGATTTTTCTTTTTCGAAGAGGCATTATTACATTTCAATCTAGAAATATGCCAATGAGGGCTTTATCAAAGAAAATGTGTAAAGTCTGTCGTCGTTCCCTACTATCTCTTTTTCGTGCAGCAGGTGTTTTCGCTGGCGCTTAGATGACGAAGGTCCCTATTCTTTATGCAGCTGTCGTTGTATTTCCCGAAATTCTCTAACACGTTGAGCAGATTTTTTCCAAGGCTTATTCGGTACCGAACGCTACGCTCCGAATTGGTGTTAGTAAACTGAATATATATACATATAAATTGCATTAATCTTTTTCTTTCTTTCTTGTCTGAGTGGTGTCTTGCCCTGTTTTATTTATATCAAGACAAATAACATTTTTTTTGGTTTCGCAGCGCCAAGTATAAAAATATATCTGCTTAATATTATTATCTTCTTTGTTTCTTCCAATGATGAATCTTGGAATACCGGTCAAAAAATAATAATGCAGTAATACAATTTTTTATTTGTATAAATAGCCATTGTTATAATTGGCGCTATTTTTGTATATCATTAGTTTTGTAGATATTAATTTACAACAATGTTTTTGAATAGGATTTTTTTATGGGATTATTAATTTACCGTTCTTTGCGTGCGTATACTTGGTGCGCTTTTTTTTTAAAAAAAGGTAATTTTGTGGTTCCTAGAATCACTTGAAGTTCGAATAACCGACGGGAGTCATCGATTATACAGAATCTAAAATTGTTTATTTTTCACCGCATCAATATGAAAGTGACACCAATGGATTCCTGGCATTCTCACGATTAAATTGACAGAAAATAATTTAAGTCGGTGTATTTTTAAGGAACGGGGCTTTCAATTCTGCAAATAAATTTTCCACGTAGTTTCCTTAATTTATTAAGGAACTTTATGTCTTTACCGTCCTTTAGGTCCATGGTCTGTACTGAACGAACATCAAGTATGTATGTTGATTCGGCTCAGTCCGGTATAGGGCTGCACTGCATTGCCACGCGCCGTGTCGCCGGAGCGAGCACGAGTGCTGTGGGCGGCACTGGAGAGAGGGCGGGAGAATGAGTTCTCTGTAAATCTACCTGCCGTCTCCTCCCACTAAAGCGCGAAGGTGGCCGTGGGGTCTTCCAATTAGTAAGTAAACTGCAAAAGTCCCACACTAAATTGGCGCCTCCGTGCGAAACCCTCCCGTGGAACACTCGGAGTCCTATGAGGATTTCCCCACGTAAAAAAACGGGCTAGAAAGGATCGCCGGTTTCTACATTCACAAAATTGCTCCACCAAAGCTGCCTGGCTCGGCCGCTTCAAGCAGCGTTGCCAGGAGAATTTTCTACCCTAGAGACTAGGTGACGTTATATACAGCTACATAAATTAATATGTATGACTTGTGCACACCATGCGAGGATTCCCCCTCTACTCCCTACTAAGTTAATGAGCTCCCTAAGCGGCCACTGTCACCCTACTTGTGGCCAGGGATTTAATACCGGTATAATTTGGATACCGGTATTACGCCAGGGACTTCATATCGGTATGATTTGGATACCGGTATTACCGAAAACCGAAATAAATACTGGTATTTTTTCGGTTTTCATCTTGTAGAAATAATAGGTTAAGATTATAAGACAGGTACCTACTACAATGCATTCCACTTTAGAATAGACTTGTTCCGCGCAGGGATATACTGTTGATTGGTAGAAAACCGGTAAGGAAAGTCTACAGCCAACCACGTGTCAGATCCGTGGGAACTGCGCAGATCGGTCGCAAATCGGTAGGGGTGTAGGTCTATTCTTATATGGCATGGAGGATAGAAACTAAAAGTACATTAATGAATTATCACTAGTGAATTAAAAACTAAAAATAATGTAATAAATTCAATAATATAAAACTACTAAATTAATTTTTACAAATATTTTCCTGCGGCTTGTAAGTAGATACGTAAGTTAACGCTCGATTACAGAGTGGCGAGTCTCCACGATCTCGCCACTGATCTCGAGAATAAATCTTCATTTGTTTATATTCCGCTTTCATCGGTGAGCCCAGGGATCGACGGGCTTAAGCTAACGCTGGATGGACGGTGTGTAGGTGTTTCCCCCTTCATCAATGTAGCTTAAGCCCGCCGGTCCCTGGCTGAGCCTATCTGTTATCTCTTTCTGGCATAAAGTCCCTATACTTGGCGTCTGAGATCGACGTTCCGACGAATGTAATATTCTAACGCCGTGTTCATTTTTACTCGCGATCACACTATACATATTATCAGAAAAATGCTGGTACTTCTTTTTGTTTCGGTATTATATTGGTTTGGATGTAATTTTGCTAACATAATAGTAGTAACAAAATAATACTGGTTTTAAATCACTGCTTACAAATATCTTGAAAATTGTAATAGAATAGGAAAACCGAAAAAATTACCGGTATAATACCGGTATTTTACATACGGGTAGGATTCCCTGCTTGTGGCAACGCTACTCCAAACGTGGACCTACCTCAGGTCCATGACTCCAAGAGCAAAGAGCAACTCGCGGCTGCTCGCGCAAGCAAATGATTAGACAACCCTGGCTTAAAGGTTCACAACGTCATACGAGTAATAACTGAAAATTATGACAAATTTTTGTTTATCAGTTAGGAACTCTGCAGAGCCACGAAACCGATAACACTATAAAATTTTGCTTAACGAACAACGAATCCTTAATTTCTTCATAAAGCTTTAATGCACCTTTTTATCTTTTTGCTTTCCTAACGTCGCTCTACAATCTAGTATCAATTTTTCGGAACGCTGTATATATAGGAATGCATGTTGTATGTATACTAACAAATAAAACAATCTATGCACGGCAAATCGAAGATGTAGAATAAAAATTCTTTCGTATGGCGCTTGGTTCTCGAACAATTTAAATTTGTAAATTCATTGAGTACGCCTACATTTCTAGGACTTCCGAATCTTAACGGATTCCACTACACAAGAATACGTCAACAATGTCATAAAGTATATTAATTGACAACATATTTAAGCAATTCTAATAATCGTATTTATTAACCTATTACATCTAATAATTATTGAATTGTTGCATTTAGTTTCACGTACAAATTGTTGCTCAACAAATAATAAAATTATAATGTGATTTCGTGAATGATAATCCGCCACTCCTACTACTTCTTTTATTAGAGTTGCCACGACGAGAAAGGCTGAGAATGGCTGAGAATGGCTGAGAATGAGTGAGAGGCCACTGTAAATTATGGCTTGTCGTTGTCGCGTGCCTTCTCGATCGTTCTCAGTCCCTCTCACGCTCCGCGGTAGACAATAAAGGCCAGCCGAATAGACTACCCTCATTGAGCTATAAAAATACCTGGAGAGTGGGAAGAAGTAGAGGCTACAGCGGTCTAAGGGAAATAGAAGATAAGCGGTGAACCTATCCTTCTTCCTATTATACCTCTCACTCTGTATTATCTGCGTTATGTATGTATGTGTGCGCGCACGTAACTTCACTCACATACATTATACATCCATAGCCTGTTGTAAGACAGAGATAGGTTCACCCGTTATCTTCTGGTCACTCTCCAGGTATTTTTATAGCCCAATGATTACCCTACTCGACAGTTGAAGCTGTAATACTGTATTTGTTTTATTTGAATTGAGATCCACCGCAAAAGTTTCATTGATATTGATAATTTAATCGATAGTGAGTGCATTCAGAAGTAAATGAACTCGACAAATTTTCGAATTTGGTGTTTCCGAAAACGAAGCTTCATACCAACTATTATTACCTTGTATTTTCGACATATCTTTAAACGAGGAATGATCCTCTTGTTTGGTAGTAATATTTGTCCCGCTTCTCCTCGAATGAAATAAAAGATCCTTGACCCAGAATTACACATGTATAACAAACATGAACGTTCAAGTTTTCCATGCATAACAAAATTGTAAAATTCTTTACTCTTTTCAATACTCTTTGGTTTTACCTGTATCATAGAATCAACGTGTTAAAAAAATTAATCAAAAAATTTTGTTCGAACCAAAATGCAACGAAAGTTGATCGTAATATGTAAATACCTTGCTAAATAAACACAGTAATAAGGTCGCCGATTTCTGGTAAATCTAAAATAAAACTGAGTAAATACACGTTCAAAGATTTCTTCTGGTGCACATTATCTACGAATATATTTAACGATAAATTTTTAATTTAGACACTCCTTGATTTATTTGCACCGAAGGGGGATTCTGCTTAACAAGATTTTGTTTGCATTTTGGTCTAACTGATGGTACTGATCGGCCCCATTAGTAAAAAGTAACGTTTTGTTAAATGTACCTCCTTTTAACCCCTTGCCATACCATTTAAATTTCGACGGAAAATCAACCCCAGAGTTGAGTCACGGGTCGAGCCATTTCACGATTCGGCTCAGCGTCCGAAGTTGTCAATCCCACACGTCTTAAGCCGGGAATCCACCGGGAAGCTAAGCTATGCTATATTTCAACGTAGCTTTTGGTGGAATCGATTCCATAAGAATGTATTCAAGCTAATTTTTTTAAAACGTAGCATGGCATGGCATAGCTTAGCTTCCCGGTGGATTCCCGGTTTCAGCCCTGTTACGCAGTTGCAATAAAGTTGCCGGCAATTTGGCTAACGGGGCTTATGATGTGTAAATACATGTGTATGCGGCCAGGAATAACCGAGATGAAGAGACATCAGCGAAAAGTTGAATCGTATTATCTACTAACCACGAGCCTGACCCTTATTGTTTATGTTTCGCACAATCGGCGTACCACAGGTCTCACACGATGTTGTATGCCAAGGGGTTAACAGACTTTCTAAGAAGATACTGTTTGTATTACTATGTACAATCATTTTTATATGCTCTTCAATAACCAACTTAGTGGAACACGTAACGTTAAATATGTTAGTAAATAATGCATATTCAGACACGCTTCATCACGCGTTTGCTTATTTCTCGTTGTTTAACCCCAGCAGTAAAAAAATTGATTGGAATTTTTGACCGCGCTGTTAACCATATTTTAGTTAAAATATGACTTTTCTAATTTGTAAGGCGTGCGGTTTTTGTACAGAGTTTTTAATCTTTCGGTTCAGTAATATCACCACAATAAGTTTCTAGTTCAGATAATGGTAACCATTGTGCTGATGCACCCTTTCCTGATAGTACACGATAAAAGAGGTCTGTCTGACACTTGCTAGACACCTCACATTTAGCCACATGTTCACCGTTTGCTCGTAAAACAATAAATTCTATTACACATTTTAATAATACTTTGCTATGAATATCAAAGTTTAAAATATCATTCCATACAGGACTAATTGTTTCACGCTGCATACTAGATTTCTTCTTCTTAATGCTTTTGCCGTCTTGAGTAATTTTTACCTAAAGGGATTAAAATGTGTAAAAGCTACGTGAACTATAACATTTACTTTTCCACAGAATATGTGTAAATATTTTATACTTACTTTTACATATAGACTCATATTTCTGGAGTTATTAAGAATAGGTAGGTGCTTTGCTCTGACAACTATAATTGTTAATTTCTCTGCAGATGGTTGATATGAGAGAGAAACCATAAGTTCTCCATGGAATAGGGATCTGGCTCCACATTCAATATCGGATCGGAGGATCGGTCTTGTAATAACGGTTACAGATGCATGCAAAAGATTAATCACTGAAGACAGAGGGAGTTGTATGTAACCCAAACTGCGAT
The DNA here is from genome assembly GCA_963932335.1 of Andrena marginata. NCBI lineage: Eukaryota > Metazoa > Arthropoda > Insecta > Hymenoptera > Andrenidae > Andrena > Andrena marginata. Next base: position 47,056,464 of record OZ010659.1, on the reverse strand, counting down.
GTCTAGAGAATGCATCAAAGTCGTAAAGTAGAATTTCCAATGTCCTTGCAGCCAATGATGACTCAGGCATGATTTCAAAAACGAAATCCTCATCAAACACTATTAACCATAATTAAAAATATATTAAAGCTTACAATCATATAAAGTTTATAATCATATGGAAATTTACATAACTATTGTATAAACAGTATTTAATTTATTTCTGTACTAGTTTTACTACTCGGCTTAGCCCGAAATTTAGATTCTGATTTTATACAATTTTTTTTTTAATTTTTTTGTGAAAATGGTCACATTCATCTGTATTAGTCAGGCATAATGAGCTGAGGCACATTTCGTGATCCTAGAGTTTATCGTTCGAAAGTTTTTAAGCGACAGAGAAACACACAAATATGTAGAAGCTTTTCGCTTTATATATTAAGATTATACAATTTAATTTATATGTGTACTTACCAGGATTCAAAGTCCGCCTATGTATTCTCGTTTGCCATACATTGCTTCGATCAGGTAACAAACGTACTTTAGCATAAGGATCTGCAATGCCACTTAGTTCTCGAGCATGAAGATCATGAGCCTTTACAAATCGAAAGATCTTTATAATTTTTTACTATATTAATTTGAAAATCTACTCTGAAGAATATTAAAGGTAAGAATGAATAGAAATGATCATTAAAACGTTACCTCGATAAGTCTAACAGTAAGAATACCAGCACTTGCGTCATAAATTAAACCCATTCGTAATTCACCTCTAATTTCATCAGTTGAAGATGTTGATGAAGAAGAGGACAGCTTAATCGCGTAAAAGATTAAAGTATAAATAAAAGCATGTTGGAAATATCGTTTAATCGTTGAGATTTTTATTTACCTTCTGACGTGGAGTTGCCTCAACTTCAATGCTATTGAGCCTGGAAAATGAATCAGTTAGACTTTTTGGTGGTGGCTTTACAATTACCATACGTTTTTCTGACGATGCCACTGCTCCTTCTGATAATAGCGGTAGTGCAAAAGAGCTAATAGGCGATATTGAAATGTCTTCAGATTCCGATAGATATTGTAAAACTAAAAATAATGATACACCAAAGATAAGTAAGAGAAATAACAAAACGATTGTTATTCGTGTATTCAAGATATTCACCTCCTGTAGGTGATTCATTTGTGGTATTATTAAATGCATAATTAGATTGGCATTCTCGAGTATCAGAATCATCGTTTTGTTTTAAAATGTTATTCGCTTCATTTAGAATATCAGTAGATCCCACATTTACAAAGATATCCTTCGATGACTGTTGTATTTCTTCTGCTCTATTCAATAAATCCTTTTCAAACCTAAGATATATGTAAATTTTAGAATTTATGTATTAATTTTGAACAATACATTCATTTTCAGCGTCACTAAAACTGCTGGATGAAAAGTGTTTGATATTATTGAGAGATACATGCCAATTGAGAGGACCTCTGCCTGGACTACGAGGCAGTCGTCTATGTCTAAGACAAAATGCATAGACAATAACTGCAGAAATAGCTCCAGTAGCAGCCCCAATTGTTCCCAAAACGGCAACAATCCCAACACCATGAACATCCATTTTCAGTTTAAGCTTCAAGCATAATTATTTTGTGAACCTGCACGATTTGATTTTCAGTTAATAAAACGAAAAATATCTGTTAATACTGTTTTACTTAATATGTTCATTTACGCTTCTCGTTTCTATTTATATTAAGTTTTTACAGAGTTATTCTGTATGTAGATAAACACCATATAACAAGATATTGAACGTTTTACACACTGAAACAATATATCGTAGCGATCCTTACTCTTAAGTATGAGTATGTATTGCATGAAGGTAGTTATAGGACATCAGGATGTCGAGGCGAGGTCCGGTGTAGTGCGAAATTCAAAATCCTTTTATATGGGAAAGTAAGTAGGTATACTGGGGTGCGTTCTAATTTGGGCGTAAGTGGAACGCACCCGTAATGGAAATCACGGGCTTTGCGGGCGATTTTGGCGTAAGTGGAACTGAGTGGAACGCACCCGCTGTCATCAATGTCACGACAGCGAAATGTCACGTTACAAACGGACCTTTAGAGCCAAAGCGACATCCAACGACATCTCGAGGGAAAAATAGACAACGTTAAAGGCAAACATGGCGAGTAAGAAAATCGTTGGGCTTTTTGGAACTTCCAACAAAACATTGAAATTTACCTCTGCAAATGTAATAACACGAAATGTACACGATGTAATATCGGATAGCGGTAAAAAAGTGACGCATACTGGTCAGGTAAAGTAAGACTTGTAGAAATTTATTTAGATTTCTTTCTTAAAAATAATGTCACATAACATCGATACTTTATTTTTACTAAAATGCATGTATTTTTTTACAATAGATATATGACGAAGATGATTATCGTAATGCCAGATTCGTAAACAGGCCAAAAGAAGTTAATAACAATTGGGCTATAAAACTAATAGCAGAAGCACCACCTGCAGCTACAAAAGATAGAATTGTGGCCTGCAATGGTGGCGGTGGGCCTCTGGGACATCCAAAAGTTTATATTAACTTAGTACGAATTAAAATGATTGCTTATTATTGGATTCACATAGTAATATCATATTTTACATATAAATCTGTTTTTCTTTAGGACAAACCTGGCAACCATGCTTGTGGTTACTGTGGTTTACGTTTTTATAAAGAAGATCATCACTGAGCAACAAACTACAATGAATGCAAGTAGTGTTACATTTACGTATAAATAATGTAAATATATTAAAAGATCCATTTTGTAATCAATAGAAATGTTTATTTAAAATAATAACAATATTTATTTAATCAGATTTGTTTGTGACCTTGATAAAACTTAAACAATTTCTATATGAATTATATTTTACAACGCTGTTTTATGACTGTTCATACCTAATGGTATGGCTTGTAATTCGGTTTTCATGCAAAGGAATTCACCGCATACACACATGATACTTAAAGATACAATGTTCAAACACCACCAACTAAATGTTGAAGGGAAACTTGCATTGTACATCCAACAGCACAATAAATGTATCAGGTGTGCTGTACATGCAAAGTCCATACATTGTTTTGTTCGTTGTACCAACCACCACAATGTGAACGCTCCAACCAATGCATTCGCGATGAAAATGATTATAATCAGTTGGCCAGCAAAGTCACGTACATGTATTTCCTTATAATGAAACGCATAATCTAATGACTTTGTTGATCCAAGAAACGAAGCAACAATCCAGATCCACAATCCAAGGCAGAAGTACATGACAGTTTGGACAGCAATTATTTGAGATATTATAAGAAAAGGATCCCATATTGTTTTACGGAATTGCCCAGAAATATTATTCATTGTATTTCGGTTTAAAAATTTTATATCTATTTAATAGAACACACAGTTCTTTCGAATCTTGTCTGCTTTGTGTTGTACTGTCATTTTAGTTTTTCTTCCAATCTAAAAAAAGGGTATTTGATGTATAAAAATCAAATTCTATAATATATCCAGGGTGATGCAACTAATTCAACAATTTTAAATTGCTCGTAAAATGTTCGTTCTATGACCTAATGTTTGAAATAAAATTTGCATTACAATATGGGGTATACATAATGCAATAGTTGATTTTTTGCTAACTTGTATTTTTATCAGGATACAAAGGTCACCATTGAATGATATTTTAGAGTTTCAGAAAAGTGTGGAATGCTTCATAAAAGAAAGGTATTAGCATGTTTAGGGTTAAAGATACCGCGATATCCATTAAGTAATTTTTACTTCCAAGAATGCTTAAAATATCTATTATAGTCAATTGCAAGAGTGTGATCGTTGAATTAATATTTATTAACTAATTATTAAGTATTTTTTACTCATTTTTAATATTTTTCTGCGTATATGTGATTGACTTTCTCAACATTTATTACATGCACAATAAACCATGATATAGAGTGAATTCAATAAACTATTATCTCATCACATTATTTTGAAAATCCCAGAATAAAGAACCGAAGATAACTTTTGCAGTTCGATAGAATAGCAAAATAACGAAACTTTTACTTTAAAGAGTTTCAATTTCATCCAAAGTTTATATCAAATATTTTTTCACAAAACGAAAAATTTCTAACAGTAAAGGTGAGTTAGATGTCAGATTACTCAACCTGTACAAGATACACGGAACGTGTTTACACTACTAAAATTTGGATTACATGTTAATGACACGGTTCCTCAAAAACTACACCTAAGGAATTTAAATCATTAAATCGTTGTCCCGTTAAGAGCACGGATCTTCCGTTCCGTTAAAAGAACATATCTATCTCCGCTATTTCTTATGGAGTCGCCGCGGCGGGTGCGAGAGACTGAAAATGAGCGAGAGGGCAGGCGACAGCGACGAGCAACGCATCAATTTCGTTCGAGATAGCGGCGGCATCGTATTACTAAAAAAAGATGGCAAAGACAAAAGGCGAGTCAGAGCTTAACGTTTTGTTAAGAGACCGCACTGTCCCCCGAGCGGCGTGCTTACAACGGGACACCAGTGTATATATTTATTACCACAATATTCGAGTATTAACGCAAGTCACTGTACCTGTGAATAAAAATATAGTAAAAAAATATATCCTAAAAATTACCACATGGACACAGCGACACGTTAATATTGATTATTTACACTAACTGTAAATACGTAATTAAATCGTACTTTTACAATATCCTTCTAGTTTTTTTGAGACACGATACAATATGTACAGTGTGTAAACAATTCTCGACCACAGTGAGTCACACTGCCATACCAAGCCACACTCACATAGTCAAAGCAGAGGAGCCATGACATCCCCCCTCTTAAGGAAGATATTTATAGACACCGCCTGCAGGCAGTTTCCACAGTTGATTTTGGGTCTGTTCCGATTCGCGCATTGAGCGCATGAAATTGGTAGCATCGTACGATTCCCTAGAATTTCTCACGCTTACCACCAATGCGATGCCACTTGCGGCAAAGATTAGGTACATAGGTATATGTACAATGACGGACGACGATCCCTGCCGAATGATCCCGAGAGTCGACGAACGAAACATGTATTTTCTTTTGGTTGAAGGTGTACGTGTAATGCGTATACGTATGTATTATGGCAACAAAAATTTGGTTGAAGAATCGGAACCAAAAAAATTTTACCATTTTCGTATGATATATGACATGATTTATGATATCTCTGTCATACGTGGACCAATTTTATTGAATTTGGTCTTATCCGAAAACATATATGCGGTTTACATAAGAAATATGCCTTTAAATTTAAAAAAATATTGCAGGCGTGATGAGATACTAATGAAATAAGTTTCAGGTAAGGATAGAATAGCTGGTTTACGAGTAAAAGATACGCGGTAGCGACAGTCAACATATATACAGGGCATCGAGACGCTACCGCGTCTCTAGATTATACTTCAGACAAGAAGTTACAAAGTTCATGTAAGCAAAAAACTAAAAAGTAGTCAGTAATAAGAATGTAACTGTTACTTTTTGTTTGCAATACGTTTTGTGTCTACTGAAAACATTTAAAAAGTTACAGTAAATAGTGTTCAAAACAAACAATATTTACATAAAATTTTATTTCATGTATTTATTGTAAGAATTAAGAATTTAATAAATGCACTTTTCCATCTTACGATTAATACTTATTCTAAACACGTAATTAACATATATATATATTAAACATACAACATACATCTATTATAATTTATAAGTTACATTTCTTAAAAGTAATAATCTTTGGTATCCGCTTCTGCTTTATGAAAAATAACTGGAAATAGAATAGAAATTCTTCCTGTACAGAAAGTACATTGCTACATGTTGTCAGATTCTGATGTTATAAGTGGGAAGTTTTGTGTGTCTATAAGAAGCTCTTCGTTAGTAGATTTCTCTTCAGGTTCAAATTCATCTGTATCCTCGTCAGTTAGCATTTGAGGCCCGGTAGATTTATATTGAAACGCAGAATGCGATAAGTCAACTTCAACGGGAAACAATGTCACAGCGGATAAAAGGTCTCGTGTATTAGAATAATATTTTGCTAAACCAGCTGCAAATTTCTGCAACTGCCATACAACATCTTGGACATGTTTATTATCCAATAACTCCAGCTTCACAAGCACGTCTGATCTAAGTTTTGCAAATTTGGCGCGAGCTTCTTGTCGACATCTCAACACCAATCGATATTCGTAATTCCCTGTCTCCACTCGATAAAGGGGCTCCTGGAGTGCTGCATAACTTTGTTCTTCATCGTCTAGTTCTTTTACTTTCAAGCAATAAGAAAGGTATTCGAATTTAGCATCAGCATACTTGCTAATAGTTAGTCTAGTGTCTGGAATGGCTTTGTGAAGATATGTGCCTAAATCATTCAATATAGGCTTCAAACTTTTTAACATTGTTACTCCAAACTTTTCCATTTGCCTATGCTGTTCACCAAATTGCCTGAATGCTTCACTGGCTCGCGGTTGCGGTTCCCTTACTCCTATTGCGGCAAATGCATCACCAAATACTGAAGATAACATAAGTTTTATATAAACTATGATTTAGTTGAAAGTTCTACGTTATATGTATTAATATTACATACATGTACAAGGTGGCCCAATAACTCTCTCACTCGGAATATCTCCATTATTTTTGAAGATATGGAAAAACTTTATTTACAAAAGTTTTGTGGTACAGAGGGGGGCATAACATACCCGTAATCATCTTTTCGTAGTTGTAAGGCTTTTTGGTAGAGGTCTGCGAGAACCCGAAAATGTCGGGACGGGTCGGGTCACGTCGGGCTCCCGAAAATCCCAAGGTTCCGTTTAATGAATACGACATCACACATTAAACGCATCGTAAGAAACAGTGTAGAGACATTGTTGATTTTCCGAAGTACAAAGATCAGTCAGTCCTAATAATACGAATCCCGACACTTTCGGGAATTCCATCATTCTCGAGAATCCCGAAACTCTCGGGAACTCGACCCGGTCCCAAGAAAAATTCCCGACCCGACATTTTCGGGTTCTCGGACACCTCTAGTTTTCTGAGACTTCAAGATCACCTCTATTCTTTTAATGGCATACTATATTTTTTTATCCTTAGTAGAATAGCGAATGTTTAGACGATCTCAATGACCTATAGTACAAGTCATTCGACATTAAATAATGGAGTAAAATCACCGAGCCTTGTGTTACAGGAAGTGCTCGAAATGGATTATAGCGTGTGCTATAATTAATTCGGAAGTGATAAGAAGTGTACTTCTTAATTCGGCTTCAGCAATTCGACGGTTGAAGAATAAGACAAAAGATTATTACAGCCATATTATGGCCGCCCTCTGCACCACGTTACTTATGTAAATAAAATTCTTCCATATCTCCAAAAGTAACGGAGATATTCAGGCTGAGTAGAGTTATTAAGCCATCTTGTACTGTACATAATACACATCTATAATTAATTATTTCCTTTTCGATTAGTTAACTAAAAGTTTAAACGCACACCTTTGTATATCTGCGTTAAATCAAAGAAGGCATGTAAAGTTGATTTGGCATGGGAAACCAGGCCCCTATATAAATTTTCTGTACGCTGTAATGCCATTAACCTTTGTACGAGTGCATCATTACAAAGAATAGCTCGCGATAATCCAAGTGCATCCGCCGTTGCACTTCCCATTCCTTCGACTAATCTATGCTTCACCTGAAATTTAATGTTGTTGCTAGAAACTATTAATATTATTAATTTACTCAAAACAAAAAATATATAACGATAGATAATACAAACCTTTTTCAGGGCTATATCGAGAGTGCGACCTTGTTTAGGGTCAGCGTGTAATTTATTATAATTGACACTGACTTGAGAGTCGCAGGATTGTATCATTTTTGCAACTTCTACTTTTGTCTTTCCTCTAACCGACGCTCCGTTTACCGCAACGAGTTCGTCCCCGGATTGTAATGTACCATCCAGCGCAGCAGGCGTGTTATCGAAGATTTGCACGATGTATAAGCAAGGACATAGCGGTGCTCCACCTCCGATACTTATGCCTATGAGATTGCTGCTGTCCTTTTGTATTACAACATTGCCAGAAGTAATCGTCATACCCCTGTATAGATTAATGTAATGAACTTAATATTTATATCGCGTAGAGCACATACATGTATTAAATAAGCACAAACAAAAATTTCATAAGCATGTCTATAACACTATCAGTTAAAAAAATAATTAATAACACCACTTTGTGCATATATTTACATAGCATTATCTACGAATCACTTTTACGAATAATAAACAGTTGGTTAAACATCAGAGTATTAATAATAAAAAGTAATAATGTAGGGTAGGAAACTAGTAAGTGCGTGAAATTTTTTTAACAAATTAAACCTTAAGTAGTCAATTGCGAATACACAATAATACGGAAATCTAAATGCGTTAATATTAAAGAAATATTTAACAAGCTCTCACCTGAATGTGCTTGAACATAATACTTATTAATATCATAATACAAAACATTTATATTGCAACCTAATTTACTACGCAACATAAAGTACATTATTAACGAATTAAAATTCAAATAATTTTGAAACGTGACTTTAACAGCAAGCACACGATTATCAGAACTTACATCACGGTGCTGAGTAGCTGATGAGACTGATCTCGAGTGACCAGTTCTACATCTGGTCTATACTCCATAATAATAAAAGAAAAGAAAAAGTACGAAATTTATACAGCCTTAGAAATATGCATCGAATAGTGGAAAGTGTAAAGAGCTTAAGTGAAAGATAAAATAGTGAAAGACAGCGATGCGTACATGCGATTTTCCATCATAGTGAACTGACGCGATTGCGCATTAGCCGGTGGCACGGTGGTTAATGGAACAGAACTGTTCTCGAGCTTGTCGTTAGATTCTTTCAATGTAATAGTATCTGCAGATAAAACTGTTCGTTCCTTCGCGCTATTCCACCGCACCGTGGCATACAGACATGCATGTTGCGAGAAAAGAGAAGCACATTTAAAATGTAATGCAACATATATCGGTAGTTAACCGAACAATATTATGAAACCAACATCTTATCCTCTTCGAAGAAGAAATCATCGTCGTAATCCATACTTATATTTGCAATCTGCAAGACCAATAAAGATGAAGTCGCTGCTCAAAATTTGAATTTTATTAATAAGCACATAGAATAATTTAGTGGTAAGTTACTAATGAAATCACATTTTAACTACGTTTTGTAAGAGATTTTGATGCAATTATTTTTTTAGTCGACAACATTCAACGTAAAATTAACATGGCATGTTATACCTTTTTTGTTATTCGAACGACAAGAAGATTGAGGTTATACGTCAGAAGAAAGTGTCACCGCAAAGCAAATGACAGGATTTATCTGTATATGCACCCATGTGCATGTGCGATTTTCATTAGGGTAGGTTTCCTTATACGCGACTGGACGTATCGTTAAGAATTTCAAACTCGATTTTTTCGAAAATGAAGGGCAATATCAAAAAATTTTATTCCTTTTTCTCGACTTATTTACTTGTCATAAGTAGAAAAGAAAGAGTAACTTTTTTTATATCGCACTTAATTTTCGAGAAAATCGGCTTTGAAATTCGTGACGATGCCTCCAGTCGCGTATAAGGAAACCAACCCTAATGAAAATCGCGGGCGATTTGGGCGTAAGTGGAATTCGATTACTATAGTAAATTCTTACTTGTTTGGAACTTATAGCGTAGGGTAGATGTACCTATTACCGTGCTTTTATACTTAAAGAAACTTTAATTGTTTAAAAATGTGCGAGTTTTTTGTACGGCTTCTTTAAGTATAAAGGCACGGTAATAGGTAGAGGGCACGGTAATAGGTAGAGGGCACGGTAATTGAGACATCTACCCTATTCGGACGGTCGCACTGGTGCGCACTAAGTGCGAATTTTAGCTAATCGGAAGCGAAAAAGGTCACACACGGTGCTCACCAGTGCAACCGTCCGAATACGCTATTAGGGAGTGTTTATATGTGTCTAGTGACGTGGCGACCGTTACAATTTATTCGAGGTTTTTCTAAAAGTGAAAATCACTAGTAATTAAGACTTTCAAGTTGGTAATGTCAAACTATCTCGAATCTTTACTATTTAATGCCAACGTCGGTCGTCGATGTTCCACGTTGTAGAATTGACGACTACGCCGCTGACCTTCCACGTCGCAAACAGAAATGGTAGGCGATTGTGATATGTCGAAGCGTTGTAGTCCGGTGCCGACTCTGAAGTGAGTGGTGCGAAGCAAGATAAATCGGTATTCATAACAGAAAAGATACATTCAAAACAACGCAACGAAATGAAGAAATTTAGCATTTTTTTATTATTACTCATTTCGCCGATTATTCTCAACGTGAACAGAGGTAATGCATAATAAACATGTTATCTGAAATATATTTCTCACTTCGCCGTTTATATTTCCAGCACATGTGTGCAATATGTGTTGATATATTCAAACTTCAGTCTCTCGTTTATTGCATTCTTTCATGCATTTTCGTATAATTTTCATTGAAAAGATATTCTGCAGCTTTCTTCGCTGTAGTATCAACTAAATTTAAGATAGAGACTATAACTAATTAAATACTCGACGATATCTTTTTTGTAAAGTTATTTCACTTAGTGTATTGAATTAACATTATTAATTTTATCATAAGTAGAAACTAGTTAATTTGTTAATATTTATTTATAATTAGAAAGATAGTTAACGAACATCACAGGCTCGTTCCTTTTTAGACAAATCTGTAATTGTATCTTTAATTTGTACTCTAGCATATGCTCAAGAAGATGAAAATATAGATGACATAGTGGATGTCGAAGGAGAAGACAATTCTGTAATAACGGATGAAGAACCCGAAGAAGAAACGGCCACTGCCTCGTCCGATGCTGATACCACCACATTGTTTACTAAACCTATCTATAATGGATTGTCAACACTGGGTATGCATAGAACTCTTGCTCCATCGTATTATATTTTCTTCGTTGGTAGAATCTAATTTTAATAGTCAATTTTACTTTTCTAGAACTACCGGCTGGGAACTTAGTTGAACTACTTGTTGGTTTCACCAATAAAGGTGAATCCGATTTTGTTCTTGAATCTTTGGATGCTTCGTTCCGTTATGCAATGGACTTCAATTTTTACATTCAGAACTTCTCGACTGTTGCATATAACAAAATCGTGAAGCCAAAGCATGAAGCAACTTTGGCATATTCGTTTATTCCATCGGAAAACCTTGCTGGGAGACCCTTTGGCTTTAATATTAATTTGAATTACAGAGATGCTGTATGTAATATGTATATATGGCGTTTATTTTAAAAATTATTAATTCACGATATTAATAATACGCAATTTTACAGAACGGCATTAGCTTCAGTGAAGCTGTTTATAACGAAACAGTACAAATTGTTGAATTAGATGATGGCTTGGATGGAGAAACAGTTTTCCTGTATGTATTCCTTGCCGCGTGTGTAATATTGACACTTGTAGGAGGGCAACAGCTTCTTTCGTCTCTTGGTCGGAAATCTCGATCTTCTACTACTCGTAAAATGCCCATGGAAATGGGTACATCTAATCCGAACAATGTAGATTATGACTGGTTACCGAAAGAGACGTTAAACAGAATTAGTAAGTGTAGTGTCATGTTTGAAATAACACGCAAAACAATAATTGCATCGTGACTTACATAATCTCTTTGCAGACAAGTCTCCACGAACCCCGAAACAAAGCCCTAGGCAACGAAAAGCCAAACGGACAGCTGGTTCGGACGACTGAATTATGTTAATATGTATGTATATATATTATTTAAATCAGATAGAGAGGAAGAACGGTACCGCGTTTACAAAGATTTTACAACACCAATTCTTCAGTGTTCATTAATGACGAAACTAAGCAGAGAATTAACATCATCTCGTAACTCTTCATGCAAAACATGGGAGATGAAAATCTTGTACTATACTTCTTAGTGAAAAATCATAAAATAGAATTTATGAATTGTGAACATTATTAGCGACTATATAATACAACCAAGAGAAAAAGGACAAACCAGGAAGAACTTTATAATACTCTGCTTATTTCTTGAATGGACCGATTTTTGAAAAATATCACTATCATTATGAACAACAGGAATATGTATGTATGTATGTATGTACTGTAATAAAATTGAAATTGTCAATTTTATTAATTATTAATCGTAATTTGTGAGAGAATGTAATATCAATAAATCACAATTTTGTACAAATTATTTTTAATTTTATATATGTTCTAGCTTTACTACTCGGATTCGCCCGGAATTTAGATTCGGATTATATAAAAAAAAATTCTTAATTTTGGAGACTCTGGATTAGCCAGGCATAATGAGCTGAAACACATTTCGTGGTCCCAGAGTTTACCGTTCGATAGTTTTTAGGCGATAGACGAGCACACAAACATAAACTTTTTGCTTTATATATTAAGATTGTAATAAATATTGAGTAACATTGGCGGACAATGTGAAATTCTAATTTCTAAATACGTTTCGGAGATATTCGCGGAGACCGAATTAATGTATTTAAACTTTTCATAATTTAATTTTAAATCGGAGTTAAGCTTTTCATAGTTTAATCAAAGAAGCATTACTTAATCAACAACCAATGGCAATAATAAAGGTCAAATGTTATTTCTCTTCTATAAACAGATCATCTGTCTTTTTTTATATGATACTAATATAATATAAATGATTTTTTTAAGGCAGAAATATCAAAACTAATTCGATTTATTCGCGCATAAATAATGCTATTAGATTACTTTGATAACATTTGAAAGCAGAAATATGCAAATTTACTTTAAAATGGGGTCATGCTATGGCAGCATTGTTATTATATTTATTCACTGATTGCCATAGATGCATTTCCATTTCAATATTTACTATGCATGTATCTACACACCCGTGTTTTTATTATTTTATCCCACATTGAGAGTAAAAATATATAGGTATCTGTGCAATGTATTTCCTCGAAAGGAATTTCAAGTTAAAAGCACTGTTAAGTATGGTTTAGATTTTATAAAAAATAAATTTCAAGGATGGCATATAAATTCTTTATTCCATTGTACATTCATATATGCACATATAATTCACTTTCTAACATTGTATGAATATTAATCAACAACGCTGTCAAGCATAGGTATCTTTTTGAAATTCCAGTAAGTAGGTATCAAGAAAAAGAGTTTTTCTATTAAACTACTTTCTCGTTCCGCCATCAAAATTCTCCCTCTTTCTAAATGCAACTAAGAAAAATACATCCAAGAAAGTAGAAAATTGTCCATGGTTACTGGTGAGTTGGTGACTACGTAGATACGTGCAACTACGTAAAGAACTTCCGTCGGGTCACCATATTTGTCTCACACCACCTAACCTAATCTACGTGTGTATCATTCAGTCGCTGAGGAATCACGCGTAATAGTTTATCACGCTCGGTTGAAATAGCTCGTACAGTAAAGTTTTCCAGTTAATCACGCGAAAGACACAGGAAAATGTCAGATGTGAGAGATTGGTTTAATTCTTTACCAATTTTCACAAGATATTGGTTGTTGTGTACAGCCGTTTTCACGTTAATCGGCAGATTTGGACTGATCAATCCGCGCTCGTTGATACTCACGTACGACAGTTTCGTAAATAATTTCGAAATATGGAGAGCAGGAACCAGTGTGTTTTTCTATCCCCTCAGCCCTGGTACAGGATTCCATTTCTTAATTAACTGCTACTTTCTATATAATTACTCGTTGAGGTTAGAACGAGGGGAGTACGATGGACGACCAGCAGATTATTGTTTCTTACTCTTGTTCAATTGGATATGCTGCGTAATTATCGGGCTTATCGGTGAATTCCCTATTCTTATGGATCCTATGGTACTCAGTGTATTATATGTCTGGTGTCAGTTAAATAAAGATGCTATTGTTAATTTCTGGTTCGGTACGTGCCTTGTCTTCTTCGAAGCATTTAATGTTAAATATCTTGTGTTTCTAATTGATCTCTTTAAATTGTATGTTTCAATGAACCAACAGGTACACAGTTTAAAGCGATGTACCTGCCATGGGTATTGTTTGCGTTTAATCTCATTATTTCCGGAGGCGGTATGATGGAGCTGTTCGGTATTTTAGTGGGACACCTTTATGTGTTTTTAAAGTTTAAATATCCTCAAGAACTCGGTGGCCCTGAGCTGTTAAATACACCGCAAGTTCTCGAATCTTACTTTCCACCTCAACGAGGTGGCCTGAGGTGGTTTGGAGCGCCTCCTACTCAAAGAGTGCAAGCGCAGCCTAGTAGAAATATATTTGGTCATAACTGGGGACGAGGGCATGTTTTGGGACAATAAATTATAAATTTTATTACAAGAAGTACGTCTTGTTATATTTCTCTCCAATATAGTTTTAACCACATTTATTCGGATGCCAAAAAGAAAAGCTATCGAAACAGTTTTCCCTTGTGAACGTGGCTTAGATTTGTACGATACACGAACTTGGTGTACCTCTAGTATGTATAAATCTTAAGATTGTCTGTATCATAAAGCTTTGTCTTTGAGAACTACCCGATGTATTTGTAATTTCATAATTGTATTTTATAAATACGTCTTTTTCAAGAGTAATTAGTACAAGCAGTCAGTAAGAGAAGATAATCCATTACGATTCTTATATAAATGATGTAAATTTAATGTGTACAATGGTTTAAAACTTTCCTTAATTAATTTTCTTTAAAAAAAATACACTTCATTCCATATATATAAGTATATAATTTTCTATTTTATTCAGATAAAGTTTTACCAAGATAATTTGTAGATTATGTGAGCAAATGATTATTAATTACGACTATTGTAATTAGCATTGTATATGTAAGCACAATTAATTAATAAGCAAATCTTAAATTGCATGAAAGATACCTATGGTGTATTTAATATGTGAAAATATATATGTACATTTAATATTTTTTATTTTTATTAAAAGCTCGGGAAGATTGTAAGAAAGTGTAACATCTGTAGTTTTAAAATTGTTTTATTCTTTGCTCCTTATGATACATCTGAAACAACGGAAATAAAGAACTCAAAACTAAAATGTAACAAACATTACGCGTTGAGTGATGATTTTTTATTGAGGTTCTCTCCTCAATAGCAATATCCCTGATAGTACGTAACAACGCTACGCAGCAGTAGTTACGACTAATCAGGTGGATGGGATGCTAACCCCTACCAAGAGCTCACAGCGAACTCCCTTCATCATAATATCAGCTTTCATTAGTTTTTAAGACCATAAGAAAATCGAAATACTGTATAATAACGTACAGTATTATGATGAAACGTTTGCAGAGAGCTCTACACCTACCAGATCACTCGTCGGGAACTTGTAACTCTCCAGCGTTGATTTCATCGATAAGATCACGTGGTGGCCTGCCTTCTACTGTACACCCAACCGATTGGCAGGTTCCTAATATTTCCTTAACGGTGCCACTAAGGTATTTCGACATAGACCTTGGCCTCATAGACCGAGCGATAGCCACAATGTCGTCGAACGATAAATTTCCACTGTGTTTAATATTCTTCTGCTTTTTACGGTCCCTCGGAGGTTCTTTGAGCGCCTTAATAATTAAGGATGCAGCAGATGGGACTATTGAAATAGTGGCTTGTCTGTTTTGAATTGTTAGCTGAACTGTGATCTTCAGACCTTTCCAGTCACTGGTAGCTTTAGCAATGTCATCGCCAACTTTTTTCGGAGACTGTAAATAGTACATAGCTATAACGAATTTTCATATCTTTAAGAGAAAGCAAATGAAGTGCTTTCAGAATTAAGATCGAGCATTACGATACAAATATTTTTTTCAAATATATAGAAATTAGTGTCGGTGAAGAATGTAAGTTACTAATATTCACTTTAAACTCACCAAACCAAGGGGGCCAATTTTTGGGGCGAGAGTCGAAGTTGCACCTACTTCTCCTCCAACGCACCGCAAATAGACTGTTAAACACAGAAAAGTTAGAACCAAGTTTCACATATTTTGTAATATACAAAATATATTCAACGTAAAATATACCTTTCTTAATTTCAGTAGGATCGAATTTAGGAGGCATTTTAGCTGTTGCTACGTAAAAAACTCAAGAAATAACTCGGGATGGAATACGATTCCTGTAAAGAACGTAGCACCACGTGAAGACGCGTCAGGTTTCGTTTCAAAAAGGTGGAAAAGGTTATGTAGACCGGATATGTAGTAGTATGTAACATAAACTATATAAATTACATATAGTATGCGTGTTTCCTTAAATTTATTCGGATTTGATTTACAGCGCCATCTTTTTTCTCTTGAATTACTAATGCCCAATTTCTTCACCTCCGACTAAAGTCACAGTTAGTGAACGACCAATTGGATGCTATACTGTGGCAGAAATAAAATTATAATTATTGTGCCAATATTAATTATTATTATCATCCGAGGTATAACTCCACGAATTTAAACAATAAAAAAGGTATGATATAATTGTGGAACATAACTGTAACTGGAAAATTACTGAAGGTGAAGAAATCGGCCGTAAATCAAACTCTGGGCGAATTCCACTGTACGCCCAAATCGCTTGTGGTAAACATTCCAAAATTTATGAAAATCTCTTGAAATATGGAAGAGAAATCTGTGAAAGAGATCTGTATCGGAAAATACAGGTTTTTAATTATAAATTACGACTCGAAAACAGAAACATATCATTTATGACATTCGTTTCATTAGAAAAACGGAAAAATCCTACGGTAGTGGGTACGGGTGATTTGGGCGTAAGTGGAATTCGCCCAGAGTAATAATACGTATGTAGTAATAAGTATAAAATATTTATTATCTAAATTAATTCCATTACGATGTTCTTTGCGCGGACTACAGCGCCTCTGAGCGGTTCACGGCCGTGCCGCGAGTAATCGACTCGTTTGAATTTAAATTTCTGCCTTTTATTGTAACAAAATTTGTTTGATTTTTACCCTAATAATTATTATTATTATTTATTCCACGGGCAAAGACAATTTAGTTTACAATATACAATTCATAAAGTTGTGTTTCAAAACTTCACGTGTGCACTGCCGGGTTAAATTTGACCTTTTGCTACCTATTTGCCAAGTAACTCGATAATCATAAAAGTAAATAATGCTAACGTGAAAATTACACTAATA
This sequence comes from Andrena marginata, assembly GCA_963932335.1. Taxonomy (NCBI): domain Eukaryota; kingdom Metazoa; phylum Arthropoda; class Insecta; order Hymenoptera; family Andrenidae; genus Andrena; species Andrena marginata. Next base: position 47,039,276 of record OZ010659.1, on the reverse strand, counting down.
CGAATAGACCATTATGAACAATATTCATAAATTGCAAATAAATAGTCCTACAGATTGTCTTTTACAAACACTAAAAACAAAAAATAATTCTTCTCTTGTACTACAATTACACTGGTGATATGTTACTTTAAATAAAATCGTGGGGCACGATATTTCATAACAGAGGAGTCTATAAATTATATTCGGCTGGCCAAGCAGAAGTGGAAGTATCGGTTGGTAAGTAGAACATTATCAACTAGAGGCGAATCCCACTTACGCCCAATCACCCGCAACGCCCGTGATTTTTATTACATATCGCAACTGCGCGGGCGATTTGGGCCTAAGTGGAATTCGCCCTAAGTAATTTATCACTTTTCTGCCACATTACAATCTGTACCCCGCAATTAAAATATTTTGTTTCATTAATGCGAATGCATTTTTTAACACTTTCCAACAACAAATTCATTTCGATGCATGATTCTGTATTAAATTGATTTATATCCACCTAATGGCAATTCTCATTTATTTTGTTATAAATAATAAACATAATCTGTGAGCAAAATTGTTATTTTGGTTACTTAAATGTTATAATCTAGGCACAGGCAGCATGAACTACGAAATTATAAACAAATGTTATAATTAAAAGTGTATTAAACTGGTATTAAACCGATACATATGCGTTGAATGCTCATTTCTTATATATTTTTGTATTATCTGTCTACATTGACATGTATTATGTTGTCTACATCTTTATTTTAAAATAATGTATAAACTCAATACTTTTTCAACAAAATAGGGGTTGCATGACAATGCCATGTTTATATTGAACCAAGTATTTTAGTTTATATTAAAACAAATATATAAACAAAGTATAAAAAGTATGTATTTAACACATTGTAGATCATTTCGTTGTTTTAACAACGGAGGGATCAGACTAGAGATGTATTGTCTTTCTATTCTCAGACATAGGGAAGTTCTTAGGGCGAATTCCATATACGCCCAAATCGCCAGTGATTTTCGTTGCCAAATTTATGAAATCTGCCATTTGCATCTCCAGAAATATGGAAATAATATCTGTGAAAGAGCCATTATCGGAAAATACAGTTTTTTAAATATATAAATTACGACTCGAAAACAGGGACATATAATTTATGAAATTCGTTTTATTACAAAAACTGGAAATTCCTGCGCGGGCGATTTGGGTGGAAGTGGAATTCGCCCTTAATTGCTCCATGTTTGTATATTTTATACTTCACATTGTTATATTATAAAATTTTTAAGAAATCGTTGTTCATGAATGGAAGAGGAAAATAGTAGCAAAAATAATGATTATGAAAAAAATGTGTGGTCCATACAGTATGTTAATATTTTCTCTAGTTAATACCCCCGATTTAAAACATTCAAACTGTTTCTACTTCACCAGTAACAGCAATAGCTTCAATTTCAATCTGGGCTCCCTGCAATAATATTTTCCGATTAATTTTAACAAATTATTTTTCAAAATGGATAAAACATATATCGCTTCATACCATAGGCAATTTTCCAACTTGAAACGTTGATCTGGCTGGGTAGTTCTCCTTGAAAACTATACATATGTATAATTATTATAGATGTAACATTCAATAATTATTTAGGATTTAGTATATTACAAACTTACATTCTTTGTAAATTTCATTTACAGCAGCAAAATCATTAAAATTGTTTAAAAGAATTGTTGTCTTAACAACTGTAAAAAATGCATAAAAGACATTATTCATCATTTACGTCCTTTGTTAAAATTGCTAACTAGGATGAATACTTAATAAATGAGATAGGTATGTGCATTTCACTCTCAAGAACCTTCTTCAATTTTCTATTAAATTTCAGAAAAAAATTCCGTATAATTATGTTTTTCAAATGATTGTAACCTTTATCATAATTAGATCCGGCTTCCTTCAAGATGTGCCCCATATTTGTAAGAGCTTGACGTGCTTCAGCCGCAGCACCTCCTTCAACAAGTTTCTGAGTTTCAACAGTAGTACCAAGAACTCCGGATAAATACACAGTACGATCTACAAGCACTGCTTGGCTATTGAAATAAAATTATTTGTACTACAGTAGGTACTTGCGAACTGATTTTGTTGTATAAGTCTAGTTAACTTGAATCGTATTTTTCAACAAGAATAGTTAAGTATTTCAAAATGTTTGTACATAATGTGCATTGCTTACTTGTATGGCCCAATAGGTTTTGGACCTAACGAAGATGATATTACTTTTCGCAGAATTTTCTGGGAAGCCATGGCGTACTTTTGTTTAATTTAAAACGTACTCACTACGCAGCTTTCGCTCGACTGTCTGAATACTTATGCATATTTTTCTTATGCAAATTGTTGATAATCTTTTAACCTCGTATTGGGGTAGCGTATGTCTTACATAACTTATTTACTGTAACATTTTCTGATAATGTCTCTTAATATGGTTGCCAATATAATAATAAATTAATTATAATATTGGCTGGAAATATAATGGAAACTTATTTTTATAAATATACGAAGCAACTATTATCATCAACTTATAGATAAATTTATAAATATAACTCTCGTGTTTGTTTTAATACATCTCTATTTTTAATATCATAGAAATTATAAGACACATTTGTTATTTTCATAATTAATTTCCGAGACTACAAGAAATATAATAGATATAAAGGAGAAACACGTAAAAAAATTAAATTAGATTTTCAGCGTAAACATCTCTTCATAAGAAATGCGTCTGAAATAATAGACTTTGAAGATCTATTAAGTATGGTTTAATAGATTTTCAATACATATGCATTTAATTAAGATTCGATGTAATAGATTTCATAGTATATTTCTGTTTGTTCAATCTTTAAATGTTGTAATATCTTGTTGAGCATAGAATGTCAAACGTATTTTCAAATTAGGCATAAATATTGTAAATGTGTTACAAATTTCGTCACTATAAGAAAATTTAAAAAAATGTTTCTTCTTAGTTTCATCAAAGAACATATACATACTTCTAACAATTTATGATAAATTATGTGTCAGTGAAGTGCACGTGTATTTGGTAACTTTTCAAAGTTGGTATCCTCAAAATTTAAATGAAATAAAATGCTCGTTTCCTTTTCCTCTTATTCTTCCTTGTATGTACTATGATTTTCATATCATATTTACATCAGCTGACGTCGCAGATTTTATTTTCAAAACTGTCATTAATTCGAGACGCGAAATTGGTTCCAGAAGGATTAAAATTACTTCTAACGATTAAGGAAAGTTATTGTTTGACAAGATTGCTAAACTCTCCTAACAGAAAATATGATTCCAGAAATGCGGTTTAAAACTATCGATAACGTTTCAACGAATAATTATGAAATATGAATAAAAAAAAACAAAAGCTTGTATTATTCAAGTTTTACTTAATAAACCGATGAAAACGAAGTTTTTACAGCACAGTCATACCTTTTATTATAATATATATATAATATTATATATATATATATATATATATACGTTTGTCTGTGTATGTTTATATATGTATGTACTTATGTACGTATAGAGCATTTGCACACCTTCTGCAGTCCTTTCTAAGCACAACAAATATTACAGTATGTTTTGTTGATGACAGTGTCTATGAGTCAAGAATGATTTGTAACGGTCTCGTGAAGTTTCAATGAGCAGTGTTGTTGCGTCGACCGCGCCTCTTGCGACTTCCACCAGAAGGACGGTTTGAAGAGGCCCATTGTTCATAAAAGCGTTCTGCTTCCAACCATTCTTGATATTTATACCACCATTCTTCCCACTTTATGTAGTCGTCCAAAGTGAGGTCCCGAAGGTATCCCCTCGCTTTGTAGTAATCGTATCTGACACGGACGTCGTCCCAACATTCGAGACCCCTTGGTCCCTGTGCTAACAGTGATTCAGGATAGTGGCCCGGTGGCGGTGAATCGTATCCTAATCTCGCAATTCTCTCTTCACCCTCTATAACAACTTTCATAGCATTTTCTCCGTCTTTTGTGATACGCATGTTCTCCATGTCTCTACGATCCACGCTCCATTGTGCCATTTTACCAAACCTGTAAAATAGTTTCACGTTGATCTTTCAATACATAGTTGCAATCAAATACTATTCCTCTGTTGAGGAATCCTCGAGTTTCGAATTTTACTTTTCACTGGTACAAATTGCATTGCTGTGTTTCGAATCATACCGTTCTGATAGTGTCATTCTAGGCGGGCCCACGTGCGATGTAGTGGATGAACTGTCACTGTCTTCGCTGGGCGAGGATTCAGGCGGAGGCCTAATCATTTGTGCTGCTCCATGAGTCGAATGAGTTTTTTCTACCTTTACAGGTTTACGCATCTGCACAAGTTTAATAATTACATATTGGAAACAAAGCAGATATATAAGATAAAAACAGAAAGAAGATTAACTATGTATGTATATGAAAAAGATGCAACTACATTAACCCATTACGGTCGTAGTTTTCACGGGATCGTTCCAACTACTCAACCCTGTGTAGCGATGTTGTCGCGCATAGAATATTATGCACGTGAGCCATTCTGCGTTAAATCGTACATTTGATATTACAGTTAAGAACACTCTTTTGAAAGACTAATTCATGTAAAATTTTAGCCTTCTAGCTTGCAAGGTTTCTATTATACTAGTTATTTATTTGTGTTCTACTTTGAGACAATTGTATGTATAGTCTCTTGTTCTCATTGTAATAGCGACGGAATACCTTTTCAAAATTTTAATTATTGCGAGTGATATTGAAAGATGAACTTTGGATTTTGAAACTGACACTGTGCTTACCCTTGAAACAGTAAAGAATTTAGCCGATTGATTTTTGCCACTTGACGTGGATTCTCTTATACAGGAACATATATTCTGAAGAACGACATACTTAACACTTAAAGGGGATTGCGCTTTGTTGGGCAGAAAAATAGGTAATTCTTTGTGAATTTTTTGTACAAAAACGACGAGACAAATTAATTTGAGGTTTGGCAGACTGTTTTATTGTACCTCAAGCTGTTGTTCTGAATTTTTGTGTGACAGTCGAAGAGAAAGCATGGCAGATACCGAGTGCTGAAAAAAATTGGATGGTCCTGGCGTTGACGGAAAGTATTGTAAAGGTCTAAACACACATATCCGTTCCAGTGTAGGGGGTCTTTTCTTCTTACCACTGGCACACCGGAACGGAACTGACATGGGACAGATATGTGTGCGCAGACCTTAAGGGTTATCTGAAACACAAAAAGGAAAAGAGATTCTTAAACTATATGAATGCTTCTATCTGTGGTAGTAGATTTATTGCCGTATCTGTCACCGTTCTTTTATTATTTAAAGCAGTCTCCCCGATTTTGGGGCAAGACTTTTTTCAAATTCAAATCAGGAAAGCTTCATTGTCTTCAAAAGACTGTCATTTTATTATTTTTCTTAATGCATCTACTACCACAGATAGCCACATTTATACAAATTAAGAATCCCTTTTCCCTTCTGTGTTTTAGATAACCCTTGCAGTACTTTCCGTCAAAACCAGGACCACCCGTTTCTTTCCAGCTATCTCAGTCATCACTCTGCATCTACCATGCTTTTTCTTTGTCTGCCACACAAAAATTCAGAACAATAGCTCAAGATACAATAAAACAGCCCGCCAAACTTGAAATTAATTTGTCGAACCATTTTTGTACAAAAAGTTCACAAAGAATTACCTACTTTTCGACCCAACAAGGCTCAATCCCCCCCTTTAATGTTGGTCCATATGACAAATAAGCTTTTGCTGAGACCAGTTAAGCGTTCTTTCTCTAAAACTATGTTGCTCTCTACATGATGTTAAGTGTCAAGCAGTAACGATCCCATTGTTGCCTCCGGCGAGATATGCGATCGTAGAGGGTTAAAGAATCGTTATTCATAATTACGAACACGAGCGAAGTATGTTTTACCAGTGGAATAGGATCTGGGACACGTGGATCCTCTGGGATTCTAGCGTGATTCTTTTCTTTGCGGCGAACTTTAGCTTCTTTCTCTTTAATTGTTTTGTAGTCCTTTTGGTGACGTGGCGGAGGTTGTGGTGTAGGTGGGGGTGTACGTGGACGTGGCAAAGGAGGCGACCGTGGTCTAGTTCGGGTTGGTATTACTCGCGAACTCGACGGTACAATTTCTTTCGGATGTGCTCGGGCACGAACTGGCGTGAGCGATCTTGAACGCGAACGCGAAGGTTGGACGATACGTCGTCGTTCCTTCGGCGAACATACACTGCACGATCGATCAGAACAAGTACTGCCCGTACTTGGACTGCGTGCAGGTCGTCCTCTAGTATGCGATCTATCGCGAGGCGAACGTGGACTTCTAGTTCGGGGACTGCGTGGTCTTGGACTGTGAGGACTCCTGGGTCTAGGACTTCTTGGGCTTCGAGGATGCCCTCTACTGGGTTCTCCGCTTGCTGTGCCTCCAACATACAGCTCTTTGTATCCGCTGTGTCTCCATCTATTCGGATCTCTCTCCTCAACCTCCAGTAGCTTCTTATTCCAATAACTTGACTGAGACTCGCGAGCTTTCCGCATTACGCTGTCTAACTCTCTCCGCTTCCCAGAATTTTCACCGTGTGGCCTGGGTTGGGATACACTGGTATCCATCCGTAACTTACTAGAGCTGCTACCACTACCGCTACCTCCTCTTCGTCTATCATAGTCCCGAGACATTCCTAGAAATACACAAGAACATTCTATTGTTCACATTCGATCTCGAACATCCTCCGTTCCGTCTAACTTCTTAAATGCAGTTGCGAACATTTACCTTACAGAGATGGTAGAATGGAAGACACTGGAGGAGGGAAAAACTGGTGATCCGAACTCCTGTGAGAGCAGTGAACACGTTAATTCTCAAAACATGACAGAATGGCCATAAAGATGATAATACGTTGGATTAATCGCCATGAGATTTGCTAGAGGAACCAGTACCACTCGTCCTTTGGGTCGACTGGCCTACGTTAAAAATTCTATACGTCACAAATATGTACTGTCTGCAGTGGTGAAGCAGCGGTAAAAGTTAGTATTCCCGGTCAAAAGCGTTTCTCAGAATTTGAATTCGCGAAAATCCATATGTGGTACTGGACATCACCCGTCGCGATGCCTTACCATCGCCGCACCTCCGCATGTCCAGAATTGTAGTACGCTTCGATCCACGATCCATAAATGTTGGGTCGCGTGGACATTGAATGAGTCGAACCAAATTCAGAGATCGCCTTACGGAGGCGCCCGCGCGCGCGCGACGACCGCGGCCGGTCGTGTTTCCACGTATCTCCGTGGCTTTTTAGCGAACCGAATACGCGGGCAGGGCGTCAAGTTTGTCTCGCGGCATTACCCGGGTAATGCCGTGCCGGCGGCACTCGCGTAGCCGATTACGATACGCGGTAGTGCCGCTTCGTCGTGGTTACACCGGCGGGTACACACAGAGGCGAGTAGTAAATATCGCGAGGAGAAACGCCGACGCGACGAGGCATTTTCGCGACATTTTCACGGCATTCTCCCGACGCCGTGGTGGATGCCGTGCGCGGAACGTCACCTGTTCGGTACGCGCCGGAGGATATCTTGTCGCGTGAGACGCGGAGCCACACCGAGGCGCGACACGGGTTTCGTGGCTCGAGTAACGGGTACGCCAAGGTCACGTAAAGGCCCGACCGCACGATTCCGCGTTTGGCGGAACCGTGCCCCTCGCGGCATCATCTCGGATGCTACCCGGGTAGCACCTTATGGTGTCGTAACGGATACCTCGAGAACCACGGTATACCTCGGGTACTGTTTCACGAGATAGAGAGAAAGAAAGAGAGAGTCCGGAACCGGTATGTAAGCGTATAGCCTCCTTCGCTCCTTTCTTTCGTTAAAAGCGAAGGTCGGCTCTTCTCGCTTTTTCCATTTGCTGGTACACACCTTTTTCACTATATTTCGTTCTTTTTTTTTTTGTTTATTGTTATTATTATTTTTCTTTCTTTTTTTTTTAACGTGGCTTCACAAAACTTGTACTCGACAGTATACAAATGGATCTAACTCTCGGCAGCGCTGGCTGCTATTTGTACCCAAGCGTCAGAGGCGTTCGTGCGTTCGTTCGCTCGTACCCGACGGTCACTTTGAAAATCAATCGCCCACCCAGTGAGCGCTAACCGAGGGATTTTTCACGACAATCACCGGGTCAAGAACCCTTCGAGATAACGACACTCACTTTTCTCACCGCGGCAACTCGAAAACTTGCATTTTCTGCCACAAATCTCGGTGATTCACTTCCGCGTGACGTTCTACGAATGGAGATGGTTAAGGAGACTTCTCTTCGAGAGCCGCACCAAATGCAGAGGATGCATTCCGAACGGGACGGACGGCAGATGTCGCGGCGATCGGTCGGCGGTTGGCGTTTCGCGAATGCCTTACGAATTACGATAACCGTTATCCGGCTGCTTTGCAATCATTCTGCGTATTATTTTTACGAAATAGCCTGTACATAATAAAATAATGATTTGCCATTTTAATCGGAACGGTTTTCTTAAGTTCCTCTGCGTAAAACATGCAATATTGATAGTTAAATAAAGACGCTTGCACTGCGCATGCACTTATGCTTCCTATTGGCCGATTTGTTGACTCACGTGTCAATGGTTAGTGTTGGAAACGTGTTTAGGTTCATCTAGGTCGGTGCCTTTTAAAGTCTGGTAATTGAAAATAAAGATGGTTATCGCAATCGGGTTCGAAGGTAGCGCGAATAAATTGGGCGTTGGAATTATTCAGGATCAGAATGTTTTGTCAAATGTGCGGCATACGTATATTACTCCACCCGGCGAAGGTAAGGACATAACCTTCAATATTTATTAGCAGTGTTGTTCGAATTGTAAAGATATTAATTTCCACTTGTTATTTCTCACTATGTAATATGTTATACATAAAATTTTTTAAAGATTATTTTGAAAAGGATTTCTGCCTCGTGAGACTGCGCAACATCATAGAAAACACATTCTTGACGTTCTGCAAAACGCATTGGACGACGCTAAAATAACGTTAAAAGATGTAGACGTGATATGCTATACAAAGGGACCAGGAATGGGGGCACCGTTGACGGTCGCCGCACTGGTAGCAAGGACGGTTGCACAACTGTTTAACAAACCCATGGTCGCGGTAAATCACTGTATTGGTCATATAGAAATGGGACGTTTAATCACAGGGAGCGCGAATCCCACTGTTTTATACGTCTCCGGAGGAAACACACAGATCATTGCATACTCTCGACAAAAGTATCGCATTTTCGGCGAAACGATAGACATCGCCGTTGGAAATTGTTTGGATCGTTTTGCAAGATTATTAAAGCTTTCGAACGACCCTAGCCCTGGTTATAATATAGAACAGCTAGCAAAGAAGTTAGTTTTTCCCTTACGATACTATTTATTTTCTTATATGTGTTAAAAATAATTTCTTTTATATAAAGAGGGAAGAAGTTAGCCCCGTTGCCTTACGTAGTGAAAGGTATGGATGTGTCTTTCTCTGGAATTGTAAGTTACATAGAAGAACATCTTTCTTCTTGGCTCCAGTCAAAAGAATTTACTGCGGAAGATTTGTGCTTCTCTTTACAAGAAACTGTATTCGCTATGCTTATTGAAATTACAGGTATCGTCGGTTATCGTGTACATAAACAATTATGTAGCGTAAGAAAGGTTTTATATATCCGACTTAATAAATTTTCAGAACGAGCGATGGCTCATGTAAAGTCGTCTGAAGTGTTGATCGTTGGAGGTGTGGGATGTAACGAAAGGCTACAAGATATGATGAAAATTATGTGCGACGAAAGGAACGCGATACTTCATGCAACTGATGAGCGATTCTGTATAGATAACGGTGTGATGATTGCCGTGGCAGGGTTACTTCAATATAAAAGCAGTGGACATACTTCTTGGACGCAAACAACTTGTATACAAAGGTATCGCACAGATGATGTGCATGTTTCTTGGAGGGAATAAAGTAATTTGAGACATGTACAATATTTTTTATCATAGTATTTTATAAATTACTTTGAACCTTCATTAAAAAAATATACAATACTTTATAAAATATGAAATTGTTGAATTTTTTTTATTTTACACAGATTTTGCTATACTTTGCAAGGAGCACTGTCGTATGTGCTTTTCATGCATATATTACGATACACAATGTTTTAAAAGTTTAAAACACTTCTTGTTTTAACATGTAGTCAATATTGAAAGTTAATATGTTTTATTTTTAAATTTTCTAACACGATCGTATAAGGTGCAGTATAGTTGCATTCGTCTTATTATTGCTTTTTTATCTGAATAAATGAATCTACAGATTTTATTTAAAAAATAAAGAAAGGGACCCCTACATTTTGAGAGCTATGATATTGAGAAAAAGTAGTATTTACTGTATTATGTACTTGAACAAATCAAATGTTAGTTTTCTCGTGAAGGGAGCTCATAAGTTAGATAAGATTCTTCCATTATTACCAGTTCCTACGATACAAGCTCGTCATTCTTAAGCATTTCTAAATAGAAATGATTATTAGTCAAACGTATGCATACATAAATTGGCTGGCGATAACGAAGCTTATCTGTTAAAGATTTGTAGAACGTAACAACTACTACACATGTTCTTCTTTTCATACAGTGGCTCACAGCTACAATCATACACTCTTTAAAATCGCATAACCTTTTTAAAAACGGCCCAAACGACTTGAGTTTTTTTGAGAAGCTAGAAGGATTAGTTTGCGAAGTGACGTGTTTTGTCGTTTTGATAAAAATTGTAAAAAAAAGTAGTAAAGGTCGTGGTTTCAATTTTTCGCTGATTTCGGCAATTGCGCGATTTTCGATCTTATTCTGCGATGTTTAAACGTTTGTAGCTCAGAGCAACGCTAACTGATTTTCATGAAATTTTCAGCATGTATACAACTTACTTAAATCTACAAACAAGTTTTTTGAATTTTCATTACAGGCTCAGAAAAAAGTGGAAACCACGACCTTTACTATTTTTTTTTGCTACTCCAACCAATTGCATTTTTTTTTTCAAAACGACGAAATGCGTCACTTACAAGAGAAGATCTCGCACCCGTAAATTCAAAAATTCTGAAACTTTTTTTCGTGTGAAGGGAATTTCCACCTGATTATAATGCGAATTATTGTTTGCTGTCCAAATTCACTCTAAGGAGGTGTAATTGGCCTCTGAAAATCCGGTTATTTTCGATTTTCTGTTATAACTCGTGAACCGTAAAATATTTTTTCTATCAAATGATAGCTCTAATTAAAAGAAGTCCTTTTGTCTAGAAACTGTTTTTCTATCTCTTACGCGAGTTACAACACAAAATCAGAAAATAGCCGAATATTGAGGGGTTAATTTCACTACCTTCGAGTGAATTTTGGCAGCAAACAAAAAAGAATACATTGTAATCAGAAGAAAATCCCCTACAAAGTTTCAGACTTTTTGAATTTTCGGGTTCGGGATCTTCCCTTGTTAACAAACTAGTAGAATCCTTCTAGCTTCTAAAAAAAAAAACTCCAGTCATTTGGGCCAATTTGAAAAATGTTATACGATTTTAAAAAGTGTACAATTATGGCTATGAGCCACTGTAAATTGCAAAATGAATGTGTATTAAAACTTTCCCGCGCATCAATTGAAATCGCTAAGATCTGACAATTAAAGTTCATTAGCATAAACACAAATGCACGAATAGTAAGGTTAAGAAATAACCTATATTCCTCCTAGAATTTTGTTACCGAACCATGCAACGTTGGTTTTCAAAATAATTTTAGTACTATACATAATTCCTTACGTTAATTACCTTGCCATTTCTACTCACGAGTCGTTATTCTCATTAGCCTAATAAATAGAAGCAACAACAGATATCGATTTGAAGACCCCGCGCAGTTGCCCCCCCCCCCCGCGTGCATCGTGCGCATGGGTTGCGCACGTGCGCGCACGCGCAGGCAACGTACAAATTCAAAATTGATATCGAGCTATCGGTTTGGGAAAAAGAGGAAAGCTGGATGTGCAGGTAGAGGTCAAGTTTTCATCACACGCGCGATAGACAGGGTAGCTTACAATAATCGCCGACGCAGGCGCATATCTGGCTGTAGTCCAAACAATACCTCTGTCGGCGGCGGCAGCAGTTATAATAGTAGTAGAATTCGTATCGTCATCACTACCGGATACGCGACCGGCAACGTTCACGGTTAACCAGCACCGTCACCAGCATCCTCCCGGCTAATCCGCCGCCACTACATCCTAAGAGAAGCTATCTCTATACTGGACCTCGGTACCAAACGATCGTGCATTAAACAGCGCAGTACAGGAGTCGCCCGATATTTATTTTAGATTCTTTCCGCTCGGAAGCTCCGCCGTGGAACGTGGCATCGCCCTGGTCTCGCATCGCGCCTGAACCACCTGAACCACCTGAACGTAACGCGACCATGTCACATCGACCATCCCCTAATCGATAAACGCGTGAACCTCGATTGCAGCGCTTGGCGTGGAACAAGTGGCAGTACGCTACCGTGCGTCGCCGTCACTGTTCGTCAGAGATCGTCACTACTCGTCACAGTGCATTTATTCGTCGGCGGTAGCCACGGCAAGATGCGGCGCTACATCACGGTGCGCGTACTGTCTTCTCGGACGAATGCTGGCCGTGCTTAAAGCGGAGGTAAGTCACGAAAGCTCGTGCGTGCGCCTGGCTCCTTCGTTTCTGCTGCCTCTACATCTATTTCCGTATAGTAGCTACTTCATTATAGCACCGTGCCGGCGCGCGTCAAATACTGTCCCCGAATAACGCGCGTACAGACCCAGATAACTTGAATCTCTCAGCTGCCCGTTCTTCAATCTGTCAAAACTAACCGAGTGTATTACAGTTCGATCTGCGCCCAGCCCGGGAACCCTGTTCACTCTTAATAATCCGTAGACCGTGGGTTGAAAGATGTCCCTCGGCCAGAGAGGATTATAATTATTATCAGAATTCTAACAACTCGGCGATCTTGTGCGCAATCCCCGCTTTCTCAGGCAACGAGTTTTTATTTGCTAGCTTGCCGACAGGAATAGTTCGGATAATTCACTTCGGAATACGATGTCGCTTAGTTAGGGAGTATTTAGATGTTGCTACGACGAGGGAATCGGTCTTCCTGGAACAGAAAAATGTCAGCTGGGAGTGGTTGTTCCCCTTTCGTTCAATAATATTCAGCTTTGCATGATATCACTGTCACGATAGCTGGATGATGAGATTTCGTTCGGATTCAGAGGGCGCAATGCATAATACGATAAATGGATGGTGCCGTAGCCTTCGTTCGCGCGAACGTAGGGCAGGAAGCTTCGAGACCGTAGGCACAGTTCAAATAATTAATCGAACTTACAAAGTGGGGCAACAATGTTCCAACGAACATCTGCGAACTAATCGATCTGGGGACTCTAAATTTTTAGGTCATGAACCAATAGTCTCTCCTGCATTGGTAATATCTCTAAACCGAACATATTTCGCCAGGAATTCCTCGCGTTTTACACGTTTCCATTTTTGCTAATACCAACATCCCTCCACAATAATCAAATGTGTTTTCCGAACAAGCATCGATACGAATTTCTTACTGTTCTAACTTGCAGCCATTTTCCTCAGCTATACTCCTTGGTCCCCCATGCTCGTCCAACTGCAAAGAACGCGAATATTCATTTCACCTATAAATTATATCACAAATATGTTTTAATAAAAAAGAAAATTGCTGTCTCCAGGCTGATCAGTTCACGACCACATTCTCCATATGTATTTATTTCTCTCTACGCGTATCGGTGCCTAGTTAAGCCTGCAACTGTAGTTCACCAACGCTCTGTGCGTTCGAGAATGTAGGCCCGTAACTAATCGTTCCTTACTACTGTCCGCTGGCGCTTGCCGTCCATCTTTACCACTGGTATCCGCGGCACTACGAGCACGGTTCATTATACTATCTAATTACGCTTTTTCACCGCGTTCCACGCTTTGTCGCTGCACCCTCTCCCGCCCTGTGTAATTCTCCCCCATAATTCGCGTTTACGTTTCTCTTGAGTCGCGTGGCTGCGGTGACGTTGTTAAAAGCGAAGAATTGGAAACTGGCGTACCTTACGACACTTCGCGAATATTTTCCCTAGCTATTTAACAGCGCATTGACGCGCAGCCAAGATCCAGATTATCCGTCCAAACAATGCGCGTAACGACGCGCGTTTAAATAATACAACGGTAGGCCGCGATTTTCCATCCCGATCAACGCCGTCCCGGTTATACTCGATGGAGACGCGACTGCCGGAAGAACGATGGTGAGAGGACGATCGAAATGGGCCCGAAGAATGACGGGGTGGATAATAATTCGATCGATAACGGGAACACTGAGCATAACGAGCACGAAGCCACCCTGGGATGTTAGAGGGAGAGTTGCTCTGGAATTATGCCGCGAATAAATGCCGCGTCGTGACATTTAAAGTCGCTGCTCGAAATATCAAGTGAATCGGAAATTGATGGTTGCTAGCAGGGGTTGAAAACGGTTGGCTTTATTGCCTTCGGTTTTGGGAACGGTTATAAGAATCGAAATAATCTTGGAACGGTTACGAGTGAAAAAGGTTCTGGCCTACATCGGTTTCGGTTACGGTTCCACCGAACCGATATTAACTGGGCACCTATGCCGGTTTCATAACGGTTACGCATCGGTTCTATCATCGCGCATTAGGTCGATATTTGTTTCAAGTATCGCTTAATTTAAAGTATGTATTGCTAACACTGACTGCAATAACTTTCCGCGTATGTACAATCTTAATTCTAATTTTATATATCAGGGGTCAAGATTATTTGTTTACCTATTTGTATTTTTTTTTTTAACAAAAGAAAATATCTCGCGGGCGAACATATCTCTTTCTATGAAATATAATTCTTTTTGTATTGAAATTCGAAATGCTCGCCTCTAGATCAGGAATCTAAGTGAAAGTTCTGGGCCTCTATCCCATTGGTCCTAAACACTCCAACCCAAAGAGTCGCGCTTCGCGTTTGTTTACGAGTTCCTTCGTCGCTGAGCCTCTCTATCTGGAGTCTCTCAGTTTAGTACTTAATTTACCGATGCTGTCTTTCATTTCGGTCCCTTTTGCATCGGATGAAGTTTTGAAAATAGGGACTCCAGATAGAGAGGCTCGGCGATAAGAAAACTCACGAACAAAACGCATTTCCATTGAAAAAAAAAATGTGACACTGTTCGTAAATATTTTGGAACGTGTGGCGATAGAACCGATTCGTACTTTACTGTTATGGAACATCGGTTCCGTAGAACCGATACCGAAAGCTGATACCGACCTGCGTAAGTCGGAACCTTAATTCCCGTAACTCTTACAATAAAATTTCGGTTCTTCAGAACTGTTTCAGTCAGAATCTTCGCATAACGGTTATTAACAGTTTCAACCCCTGTTTGGTATATTTGTCGCTTTCACAGAGGAATCTTAAGCCTCGGAGCCTTTCACGCCTGGAGAATGAAATTTGGCTAAGAAATGGCTTCGAAGGGCAGTGGCATCGAGTCCTGCGCTTGGTAATGCTCACCTCCAGGTTCGATTTATATTTCTCGTTTCCTACTATCGTTACATTATGCATCTAAGCTCCCCAGTGAGCCTCCCAGTCACGAAACGTTGCCTTTTGTATTGCGTGAAAGTCGGTTCGTATTCGCCGAGAGAATCGAAGAAAACGCGAACCCGTCCCTGGAAGATCAGAGTATTCCGTTTCGCGCAGTTGTTTCCGCCCACGCGAATCGATCTGCGCGAAGTAGATAGCTCAGACTGTACTCGGATGGAGCATGGGCACGAAAAAAAAAATGTTGCGTGAAATTGCAACAGCGTGTTGTCCATTTACCCGAACGCACCCTTTCTATCGAGGTGACATGTGATCGAGCCGTATTTGCGACACGCTGGCTAGCTAGGTCACTATGGGAGGAAATGATCGATTCTCTCTCTCTCTCCCTCTCTCTCTCTCTCTCGTTCCCTCCCTGCTTTCTCCTCCCCACCCTCTCTCTGTTTGCCCTCCTGTTCGTAGAAGCAAGGTGGTTGGTTCATCGACAGAGTTACCCAGATGCGTTTATTTTGCTATTAGTATGTAGAACTAGAAGTACACAGAATTCGGTGTAGAAAACTGTACGAAAACTTGCTAATTAAGTGTGTTGTTTTTTTAAGAAATTTGGATAGAGCAGGGATAGTGATCGCAATCGCGAAAATTTGTAAATTTTAGAGGAAAAGGGTTCTTGCCTGTACGGTTGGATCTTGATTATCCGACGAGAGGGGTAAACATGATGTTCGAATGATCGATATTCTTGGGGCAGTTGAATGATACCATTTTGGGGCAAAGAAGGGTCGTCCGTTACGTAACGTCACCTCTGTGAACCAGAAATTATGTAACAATTTAATGGCTCCTGTTCTCTCATGTTCTGATTTCCCAATTGTTTTTTATTTTCAAATTGCGTTGCTTCTCAAACGCGTATCTCTGTGGAGCCATTTTCTTTCGACGTTTTTCGCCAGCTTCTAACTGGCTGAAAGTTGCGAACGTTTCAGAATCTGATAATAATATTTCGTGGAATTACAGTCATCTTTATCGTTCCTTTTTGCTACGCGGTTCATTAATTCCTTTTGGAGTATTAATACCTTTCCTATATTTGAATTTGATTGTTGGTTAATGTCTAGCTTTTGCTGCTTCGCTTAAGACAGATTCGGATAATCGGGGGTTGAATTTATATTGAAATAATCAAATGTTTGGTTCGAGGCTTTACGATATCACGACTGTAATTAGTGATGCAATAATAGTTGCTGTAATGATAATTTTCACGTTCCCTTGTTTGATTTAATTTAACCCTTTGCGATTCTATATCAAGAGTGACTTCATATGCTATTTCATATGAACTCGACATTGGGTTTTATGATAATTGCTTCGTAATCTAGGTATACCAAAAGATATACATATTTCTCTGTAATATACACTAGCGCACTGTACATGTTGCATACATCACTACTCTACTTTGAAAGTGTATAATTACTACAAAAGCGTTGATGGATAATTACAGGTAATCCATAAATTATAATAATTAAATGCACACTCATTTTCATATTTATCAAATTTTTAATTGCTTTTGACATTTATTTAAATAAGTACGTCGGGTCTCGAGATTTGTACAGTTTTGTATATTTCTGTTCAAAGTCGTAGGGGTGTTTGTTTAACTAGAAGGAGGGGACCCTCCTCCCTTATTTGGATTAGTGGCTCCCTACCATTTTCTGCGAGCACACGTTCAGTCGATTCAAGGTATCTAGGTATTACTTTCACAAACGCGATTCGAGGCTATTCACGATCCGATCGTGTATTTCGTGACTGAAATAACTTCATAAAATCTGTAGCGTAGCACTTTTTGCTGCAGACGAAGTATGACATTACTTTCTTTAGTATTCATTCGTGTTTTGGGGAATTGTCTTATTGTCAAATATATAACGCATGCACGTCCAATCGCTACCTTCGAATGTTAATATAGTATATTAAACATTTTCTTAAAGAAGAAAGTAAAGACTTTATTTTCTTCTTTTTTTTCTGTACATACAACTAAATATGTATGTACACTTACTTCCATTAATATTTGGGCAAGTGCACCGACAAATTATTGGAATAAGTGGCTATTTAATTATTTTACTTTTTTTTACTAGTTTATAAAGCCATATAAGATTTTGTATTATTTTAAATGTTTTATTTTAGAATACGTGTCCAGCGAAATGTTATTGAATTATTACAGAAAAACGATTGAAAGTGGTGGTTACGTAGAAAGTCTTGATATTGTTTGTCGACTAGAACTAAAAACTAAAAAAATAATTGTTTTCTTGTACTACAATTTCGATGGTGTTTTTTCTTACTTTAAATAAAATCATGGGGCCCCATGTGCAATCAGAAGTTGAATTATCGATTGGCAAGTGGAACAGCATCCACAACAGTTTATCAATTTTATGTCACATTACAATCTATATCCTGTAATTAAAACATTTTGTTTCATTAATGCGAATGAAAACTTACCCACAACGCAGCCCCGAACGCCGCTGCTTTTTATCGTTTTCGTAAAGAACGCGAGTGTCCGATTTCAAGTCGTTTGGATTTGTGGTTATGGGTTATATTTATTGATGACTGGATAATTTTTTCACCCACGCAGGGTTAATTTCTTTTTAAAATATGGTATTGTCATCCAAACTACGCACGCCTGCAAAGTTTCAAGACAATTGGATTGCTGCAAGTGGGTTAAATTTGAGTTGCCAGATTTGAACCATACAAACAAACATACATACAAGAAACAAACAAACAGCGGATCGGAGCTGAATAAAATCGTTTAATAAATGTGTAGAACATCAATTTTTCTGAAATGACGTACTGCAGTTCGCAGAAAGTTAAACACGAGTTTACACTAAATAATTTAACATAATACTTTACCAGTCTGTACTTAATAGTTTGTGAACATATCCAGTAACAAATACAAAAGTATGTACTATAGTGTGAAAATATGAACAGGAGTAATTACATTTCAATTTTTTAATCAGTTATTCAATCATTGGAATCATAACTGGACATTTTTTACAACAAGTAAATATTGAATCAGTCGATGCAATATCTATTAATCTAAAATTGCAATATCGAGGTATCCTTCCTCGAGCATGCGTTATTTATGATCTTAAAATAGTTTGATGAAAGGCCAATTAAATATACAAAAGAGATTCCCAAAGTGTCTCTTCAGTTTTATGTAGAATTAACACATAGATGTGTGTGTGTGTGAGATGGAATTCTCTAGATTCCAGATTCTAGAGTGTGAGGGATCCATAGAGACTGCCACTCAAAGAGTTAATATCGTCCCTTAGCATCCCCATGGGGCAAACGATGTTATGGTTGAGTGGGCACCTGTGCTACAATTTCTTCTGGTACATATTTTTTTGAACTCGAGTTCATCGAGCTTTGCCCATTTTGGCTTCATACATTCATGAGAAATTATTTCCGTATACCTATCTCCCTGTTCTTTCGTACGTATCGTTATAAATTAGCGATCTATCAATCGCTGTTACGTTTCGGCTGCCCGCTATTAAGTAGAGGTCGAAAATAGTTATTTCAACACAAATTAGTCCCATCAGCTGTAGTAAAAATAGTAGCTGGCGCTACGTTACAACGAGTTTGTTGGTCCATCCTTTTATCTGACTCGATCACGCTGATTTCCCTCAAAATATGTATTTATAGCATACACTTGTCTATCTTTAACAAGCGCCGATCATTGATCCATGCAAAAATATATGTTACGCTATATCAACCAGAATAACCAAAATGCCATTCTGAATCTCTCATTCCAATTAAACTAAAATCACTGGACAGAATTAATTAGAATTCTGCATAAAGGAGCCTAAAACAGTAACCACGATGCTCGTACAAGAAATTCAAGCGGTCACAACTCGAGGAATAATAAACTCACTACTATTGAAATATTAAAACCCACTTTTTCCACCGATGCTAACAAAATCGAAATAAAATATTTACGCAACATTGAACTTGGAGCGAGGGAATGTTGCGGACGATACGTGAAATTGGGTCAAGCGAAGCGAAATGTACAGGCACGCAGCGCTCGTCTCTTTCTCCTTCGTCAAAATTCTACAGCAATATACGCGGCTCTTAGGTATTATATAATTTCGTATACAGCTCGTTTCACCTGTACAGGAGGGCCTTGCATTTTCGAGAGTGTCGAGCTTGAAAACTCAAACTGTCCGTGCGTTTCTCATTGCGCGAAGGTTAAGGGGAGGGAGAGAGGGTATTCTACTTTAGAACGTTCCAAAAAAATCGATTTTTCAATTGCATCTTTCTTAAAGATTGGAGTCTTGAAGATGTGCAAGCATAGTATCCTTATCCTTATCCTTACTAATAGATAAAAGTGAAATGTTGTCTGTTCGTTTGTCCTTCTTTCACGCCTAAACGGCTGAAGGGATTTCAGTGAAATTTGGAATATATATTACACGCGTCCTAGATTAGATTATAGGCTACTTAATTTATTTTTGTTTAGGCTTTTGTATTTTTCAAACATCATAAATAATTCCCGTGTGAAACCGGGTAACGGTTCAGCTAGTACAGAATAAAATCGTAAAATTCCGTATATGCATTGTGTGCGGGGAACGCTCTTGGGCGTCCAGAGACTATGGTTAAGAGATGCGACTAGGGGAGTCCCGCACGTGACGTACGCTGAGCGTTTAAATTGTCCGTGCTCAAAGGATTAAGTTCCCGCGCGGTAGTTATCTATATAATGGTTCCTTCATATCTTAATTAGCCTCTTCCTCTATCACCTGCACTCTCTGCCTGTGACATAACTTATAGGAAATTAAGGGGTGATGACACTGTAGACCCCGGAAAGGCAGTTTGATTTTGAGAATTTTTTTTTATGCAAGTATAGTGATTGGAATACAAATTCTACTTGAAGGGCTTTATTGTACATACCTTGAAGTATGAAAACCTAAATCTACAAACGGGTTTTTTTGGATTTTCATTGCAAGATCACAAAAAAAGTTTAAAAAACGACCTTCACTATTTTCTTCGCTATTCCGATCAATTGCAATTTTTTCTAAAACGACGAAACCTGTCGCTTAGCAAACTAATCCTTCTAGCTCCTCAAAAAATCTCAAGTCGTTTGGATTAATTTGAAAAAAGTTATGCGATTTTAAAAAGTGTCCGAATATTTTCAAAAGTCACTGTAGGTTACGAAAATGAAAGTGGCCAGCCAGAGTATACATATACCTACAATCATGATCGTCCAGAGAAACAAATGAAAAGGACGTTCAAAGCAAGTGATACACCGAGACTAGTCTTCCAAGTTTGACAGTAGACAAGTTGAGAAAGTTGGAGAACGTTCATATTAATAAAGAACACAGGCAATCCACTCCCAACTTCTGCATATAAACTCTTCGGAGGTGAAGAAGGTGCCCATTATCGTCCTCACATAGAATTTTTGAGTATAAGTGCTATCGATCGGTCGTCATTCATCGTGAAATTGAACGAAAAATTTTAAACACACTTTTCAACTTTGTAGCGCAGGTGTCTCATGAATTGCTGACCCAGTTCACTTACACTTTTGCAACATGCTGAGAATTCTGAGCCACTTCTGAGACAATACTTTAAACACACTTTTTTACTCGCGGAATTTATAACAGTGATACTTTAGCGGGCGCTATTTTGTCTAACATTATTTTAAAGTAAATTTTGAATTATTTGTTTCTTATGATCAGTATGCGGTGGTGGGGGGGTCAATTGGTGCTACCGTTTGGAAAGAATTTTTCGAAAATGAAGCACGCTCTCTAACTTTTAAAATATTCTTGCTAATGGGCTACAAGTTTCTTCAGCGATTAGACAAAATATCAGTAAACGTGTGAACAGAAGGTGATTGTCATAGCTTCATCCATTTGTCTATTATTAATTTCCAAAAATGAGATTAACACTGGCCGTCTAAGCGAGAGAACCGCTTCAGCGGCTATTTATCGCGGCGTTCCGTCAAAGTAAATCGCTCTCTTTACATACTGATCTAGACTTTGCACGCCTCCCCTCTTCTCTGCTACCACCACGTGAGATTGAATCAGGACTATCGGGACAGGTGCTTTTCGCGGTGGATCTGGGTCAGAGAGTATTAACCTCGCATATAAATAGTACCAGGCCATGTACAATATTCGTTGGGAAAAACTTTTTCAAGTGTACCAGTCCCGAACACCTCGATTTTTCTCTTTCCTGCAGCTTGATCTAGCCGCGAATGATCCGGTGCCACGAAGTTACACGCGTACGCTAGCTGGTAATAAAGGAAGATGCTGATGGTACACGAAACGAAAATAGTAACGCAGGCGATGATATCAGGTTCGAAATTTGGCCTCATTATGAGCGACACGGCTCTTTCTGTCGCGTACGGCCAGCATTAGATGCCGGGTTTTGTTGTGGGCAAGTTTCTTCTATAGAGGGTTGAAGGTGCCGCGCACTCTTCTGAAATAAACTTGGATCGTATTTTCGTGTCAGCTGAGCGGTGGGTGGTGTGTCATAGATGTCGAGAAGGGATGGGAAACTGCGATTCGAGGAATGTTCGAAATAGCATCTATTATTCACATCTACATCTACATCTTGTAATGTGTACAGAGCAGTCCATACCATTAATAATTAAACTTCGTAGGACGGTCACGTTTGTTTTGTGTGTTAACGAGGCATTGAAGCGGTAGGTTCATTGTTTTCTGTTGGATTAAAGTTATGTAGTCTCGTTTGCGGAATAACATATTCCTCTGATTGTAGTATCTTCTTCTTAAATGGATTTTGAAGCAAAAATACATAACATGTGTTGATTCATTTAGAAGAATTAATGTTGTTTGTATTTATTTTCAATTTAATCTGCTGTTTATCCTCTTAAATGTTTTCGTATAATAATATAAGTATTGGGTGTCACTTTGTCTGCGTATTTTAAAGTAAAATATATTCCAATTGAAATATTGTTTTGCGTGGTTTTATACACTGGGGTAAATAATGTAGTATGGAAGAATTAATATATTTTCATTCACTATATTTAAAATCTGCATGTACTATACTAATATATGCAAGTAGAATATGCCAGCCAATGATTCTCGTAACTGTGTCCATGTTTTTATAACTCAACATAATTTGACAAATTAGGGCTTAGATACGATCAATCAGTTTTTAATTACCCATACCCTAGTAGCACAAAATATTGAATGCACATACATCAAATATTAAAAAGAGGTTCAATCTCTTTTTGATATTGAAACATACATACAATATTTATTCTAGATTAAGAAGCAAATATATTTTCCAAATATGCTGGAAATATTCATTTTATATTATGAAAAAATATTCTTTTTTCAAATATAAAGTAAATATTTATTTACCGTTTGAAACAAAACATTTTTTCCGAATGTTCGGGAAATATTCATTTTATATTATGAAAAAAACATTCTTTTTCAAATATAAAGTAAATATTTATTGAATGGTAGAAAGAATGTTTCATATTTTCTAAACCTTTATTTCACATTTTCAGTATGTGTATATAATATTTGGAATCAACATTTTTTTCATATTAAAAAGTGTGGCTAAAAAAATATTTTTTTAATATTTGGAAAAAATATTTAACCAATATTTTGTGCTACTAGGGTAGTTTGCTATAATAAAAATGTAATGTTTTTCATTCAAGAAGGTCAAGGTTCCCTTTAGTGTTATTCATTTCTTCCGTTTTTGCGATCAGTATCCCAAAGAGCATGAAACCGATTCATTGACAACATCTGTCTTTGCCAACACGATCTATTGTAATTTATTTGAGAATGGTAAATAGAATAGCCACGAGATACAACAATGTTTGAAAGGTAAACGTAACCAGTAGATTGACCTCCAATAGTGAACTTGACTTTGGATTTTCCATAATATAGACATTTTCAAACAGTTTCTAATCATTATCATGATTTTTATGAAACAATACCGGTGGTCTTGATTTTTCTCTAAGGAACGATATTTTTTATATTTTTGTTATTGCAGTTTCTTGAAAGTGTATGGAACTGATTAATCTAACGTACAATTTTTCTCTGACAAAATTGCTTTAGCATATTTGGAAATGGTAGTAAATATCGTTACAATAAAATAAACACCCTCAATGTAAAATTTCGTGCACACATTGCTTCACGTTTTGGCAAATGTTGTGAAGAAAAGACACTGAATACTTTCAGAGACATATTTTATTCCAATTATTTGTTTGGTACGCATTATCATGTGGAGGAAATTGAACACTAAGGCTTAATTAAAATGAGTTGCACATCGTTTTTATCTCTTTGCATAAAATGTAATAGAAATCTACAATTAATAAGTTTTCCGTCATTTTGCTAATACAAATTCTACGTCGGTCGGTAGTAGGTGTAGGCACATGTAAATGCAAGAGTTTTAATTACTTTTAGTTTACTTTTAAAAGTCACTAAAGTGTAAGAACCATTTATTTATTTCGCAGCTAACTTTTTACAATTGTCTTGCCTAATGTTTTTAGTTTCTCTGTTCCTTTGAAATAAAGAACTCAGTAATGGATACAAAGCCCATAGCAGTACATATGTAGTTAACATAGCTTTACATGACATAAAGTGTAAGAATAAATCACATAAGAATATATCTGAAATGTCTTAAAAGCTGCAGGAGACATACCGTAGTCATTGTCAGTGTATGTTGCGATTTCTAACCAGGGTCTCCAGCAAACGCTTCGCTGCTTTGTAACATAATAATTTATGCTGAAGGTTTTAAAGTTCTGATTTTCTCTGTCCCCTGCATTGTTTTAGCCTTGCAAAGAATAACTTTTTATCGACAGAAGCAACGAAATTGCATTGAGTAGCTCTGCGTGCAAAAGTTATATTTATTTATATTGAACTCTCAGTGATTATAATTATCGAATAAATTGGCATTACATATACCACCTTAACCAACATGAAAAATGCCTTAAATATAAATATATGCCTGGTTAGCTAAATCGATAGAGTTGCACTGACTCTACGTTATTGACCACAGTCTGTCATTACATTTTTCATTTTTAGCTGAAGCTTAGACTATTACACTTGCAACTCGTGCATCGGAGAGGAAAAAAAGTAGCATAACTTCGTTGTAGTTGCATACTGTCAGTTGTACCTTTTCGGTTTCATAAAATGTCGCGATATAAATTTATGAAAGAAAACTGTCGACAAAGGATAAAATGTAAAGGCAATTAACTTTCATTTCAAAAAGTATACTTCTTGCTTCGTTGGACTGATATGATCAAATTTACAATTTGATTCTAAAGAAATTAGTGAAGCTTTTCACTAAATTACTTCCTATGTCATATATTCTGTTAACAGATATTTTGTTTAAGGATTCGTGAATACATTGGTAGATTGCAATCAGTGATTGAGTAAATGACACGATTTAATAATAGTAATGAAAATTTTAACATGGCAGCAAGTTTGATACATATTGCTTAGGTATTCTCGCGATAACTCCAACGAGTTACACATGTACATAAGTAGTTGTAGTCATATTGGTCCGCACAATACGTCTGACCATAGACCATCCGTCTTCCCTTGCTCGTACTACTTTTCGATCAATCATACTTCACGATATTTCGCTGTGTGTATCGTTTAATACGTGTATTATTTTGAAAGTTCTTCTAAAAGTTGGTCAGGAATTTCTGTATCTTTGCAAAAGTTTTGTTAATACTTAGCATACCAAGGTGGGGTCAATACATGTTTCTTAAGGGGACTAGACAGTCGTTTTTCGTGAAAAAAAACACTTTCTTTTTAATGTATGTATTTGTAAAAAATGAAAGCAAATCCAGCTGTATCCTTTTACCCAATGTGTATTACTATCAAACAGATTGAAAAAAAGGGTATGAAATATATATATATGGTTTAAAAATGGCGGTGCAGACTGGTAAACATTTTAACGTTCTTCTGTGATTATTGCCTTAATATCGGTCTTAAAAAGGGACGTAATCCAATTTCACACGTGTGATTCTTGTGTGTTAGAAACGTAGTTTTCAGCGAAACTTATTAAAGCTGATGTTAAAACAAAATCATTAAATTGGCGACCGAAAAACGTTTTTTTTTTTTGTTTAAGAACAATTCGTTCTGGTTTGTGCGCTATTAAAAATCCGTGGAGTTTTAATTTTTTGGTAAAAATCTCGAATTTTTACGGACTATATCAAAGGTTCCGCGAGAAATGGCACATGCTTTACACATTCTGTAATTTTTTCAAGTCGATCCGAACCTTTGTTTTTTTACAATTACTGTAAAACGACAGAAAAGAACACGTACACATCGGACGACTATAGCCCCATCATATATCTATATATATATTACCCAAAAAAATTTTTTTTACAGTTTATAGTATTAATAATCGTTATCCAAAAGTACCAGACACAATTTGCATTCATCCCCTTGCAATTAATTCGCAAAAAATACTTAGTTTTCGAGCAATTCGACTGGTTAGTCCCCTTAAGTGTCTACAGATAACTGTTAGAAATAAATTGACAGTGATTTTCTTATGTACCCCGCTATTACCAGTAATTCTGGTAAATAGGAACAAAAACAAAGGAAATCAGCTAAAATGACGTTTGCAAAAAAAATGAAAAACCTCCAGGGAGTCCTACAAGCTATTGATATGTTCGTTTTGCTTCTGTCAGTGATTGATGAGTTGATGTTGTTAGGTGTCGAAATCGACTGATGTCGTCAGTGTGTGAACGATTAGTGTCTGCGCCTGAATGAACGAGCACATCTTCTTTTTCTTACAAATTTATAAATGACAACGAGAGAACAACAGTAATAGTGGAACTTAAAATATTCTTAGCAAATGAAACGCACGATTCTTCTTGGTATTCTGACCTGGTTCAATAGAAACATTGTTATCACAAGAACACGACAATACAATCTAACACAACAATAAAAAAACATTTCTTGGTGAAGAATGTCCATCATCATACTTTGGCATGCTAAGGTTTAATCTGAACAATTTCGCATAAGATTCTCAAACGTTTATAACGTTAAGAAGGTTTAAGACTTTATGTTTAACGTGAACCAAAACTACAATACTTCTCATAGGCTGAAATCTAAAAATCATCCACTTTCAAACTTCGTTACCAAGTCTCGCCCCGTGCCAATAACAATGATTCACTCTACACAAGAATCCGTCCATCAGAATATCAGCATACCATCACAATACTTTCCACAACATAGTACCTGCACCATCAACATTTCACTAACGGTTTCTTAACGCTCCGTTTCAGATTATGGCGCGGTTAAACCGGGCCAACGGAAGAGGACAGACGTAGGCACGGATGAAGTACAAGAAGGGTAACGAGGACGAGGAGGAGGAGGAAGAAGAAGAAGAAGAAGAAGAAGAAGAAGAAGAAGAAGAAGAAGAAGAAGAAGAAGGAGGAGGAGGAGAAGAGGAAGAGGAAGACGAAGAGGAAGAAAGAAACGCCGTTGAAAGTTGTGAAGAAAGAAACAAGGGAGACGTAATCCTGTCAGAAAGCCACGATACCATAAACACGGCCGACGTAATAGGCTGGCGGTGTTGTTCGGCAAGGGCATTTGATGCTGAACAAAAAGAGGTACGAAGACGACACAACACTGGCGGACGGGGAACGTAATGGGAGCGCCGTGGGCACGGGCCCGGTGCTATCGTCGTCGTCCTGTATGGTGCCCTACATCGGCACCGACCAGGGCTTCGTGTTCGAGGGTGGCGGCACGACGATGTTGCAGCGGGCCGGTGCAGCCGGTGCATCTGTCACTAGCTGCACCGGTAGCGGTGGAGGAGCCGTTGGAGTCGGTGTCGGGCCAGTAGTCATCGGCGGTAGTGTGTTAGGGTCAGGGGTTAGCATGGGCGGAGGAGTGACTGGGGGAGGTGGAGTTGCCGTTGTCGGAGGAGGAAAAAGCGGCGGGGGAGGCGGTGGAACAAACAAGGAGGTCCGGTACGCTCCGTTCTCGTCGTCGGTAGGGCCGGCTGGTTCCGTGGCGGCGGTGAACCTGCCACTGCCTCCTCTACCGCCGCCTCTGCCACCGCCGCTGCCGCCGCCGCCCCTGCCGCTGCAGATGCAGCAGCAACGTAGCTATTCGAGATCGATGACGTCCCTACCGCCTGAGCCGTTTATGATCATGAGGTCGAAGGCCCTTAACCGACGGGTCTCGATCAACGTCGGAGGCGTGAAGCACGAGGTACTGTGGCGTACACTGGAGAGGTTGCCGCACACGCGGCTAGGCCGCCTCAAGGATTGCAATACACACGAGGCGATCACCGAGCTCTGCGACGATTACTCCCTTATCGATAACGAGTACTTCTTCGATCGTCATCCAAAGTCGTTCAGCTCGATATTGAACTTCTATCGCACCGGGAAGCTACATCTCGTCGACGAGATGTGCGTGCTGGCGTTCAGCGACGACCTTGAGTATTGGGGCGTCGACGAGCTGTACCTCGAGAGCTGCTGCCAGCATAAGTATCACCAGAGAAAGGAGCACGTGCACGAGGAGATGCGCAAGGAAGCGGAGTCCCTAAGGCAAAGGGAGGAGGAGGAGTTTGGCGAGGGACAGTGCGCGCAGTATCAGAAATGGCTGTGGGACCTGCTGGAGAAACCGACTACGTCCATCGCCGCAAGGGTGAGTTGTATTGTTAAACGGTCACGTGTTGCCACTAGGAGTACCGAACGGGATCGAGATAGCCCGCGCGCAAGCTCACGTGTACGTGTACGCGCATACGTACATACGCCCCTATCGGCTTTAGTCTTCAGTTTCCGCGATGAATCGGCGGAGAAAAATTGGAATGGTATTCTGAGATCAGATTTGGCCGGGGAGAGAAGCTTGAACGCGTGCCAAACACACGGGTTGTCGCAACAACAATGTGTCATTTGGCATTGACGGGCCCCTCGACATCGAGGGTCGCCGTTCTTGGTCGTGCTTTAAATTCTTTTGTTGTTTACTAATCGTAAGACCTACTTTCGATAGAGCATCCAACTAGATACGATCTACTTCTCCGTTTCATTTCAAACCAGCCTCGACTGAACGGGTCAGTTTTTCTCCGTAAATTTGAATCGCGCAA
The DNA here is from genome assembly GCA_963932335.1 of Andrena marginata. Classification (NCBI taxonomy): domain Eukaryota; kingdom Metazoa; phylum Arthropoda; class Insecta; order Hymenoptera; family Andrenidae; genus Andrena; species Andrena marginata. The sequence continues at coordinate 47,010,668 of OZ010659.1, read as the reverse complement.
TCGAGGGCACTTGGAACAGAGAAACTTCTCTGCAATTTGTAGCCTCTGTTCTGGGCGTTGTCAGCCAGCACCCTAGACCTGGCTTCTTTCAAAACGATTTGCACGAACGAAAGATTGCTCGAGTACTTCCGAAATCCCTATAACAAGCCTGTTCTAGTAAACGTTGGAAAAACCTTCTCGCATTTTGGCTACCGTGCGAGAATCCTCGAAAATACTTCACTAATCTATTGACGATGTCTCCACGTTTACAGTTTGTGCTGGATCCTTAATTTGAGCAAAGGTATTACCATGTTGATAGTAGAGAATCGACTCGACGTAGCTCTTACATAGAGAAAAGTGTAGTGGGAACGTTTTGCGACGTATGCGGCTCTTAACGTAACCTCATTGTAGATCGTTAACCGAGATAGCGAGTCGACGAATCGGGTTTGGATCCTGGCCTGCGGTTGTTCCAATGATCGTCAATCACTATCCTAGCTAAACTATTCCACACCAATTGGACGATGCACAAAATTCTCCCGCGGGAAAGCATAACAGTAGGAAGCCAGAAAGTAAAAAATCACTCGATAGCGATTCTTGCATGACTCTGTTCGTCATTAACAATGTCGTATCGTTTCTTAACTATGCATTAGAATACTTGTAAATATTTGTGTATTGCCGGTGAACATTTTATCAGCTTCTCCATTAACGAAAGACACGTCCAAGCTACAATGTAAATAGATCTCGTTCTTCAGAGCCAGAATCATTCGCGTATACCTACCAACTGTAGTTCGTTTAATCAGACGCGAATTAAATACACCCATTGATCAGATCTGATTTAGATAAGCCCCTCATCTCAATGTATAGTATCGACGCATTCCATTCTTCCTTTAAGAGTTCTACTCGCCACGATATGTTGTAAGTATGTATACATCTATACATATGCACGGCACAAGTACGTGTAATGTGTATATGTACAGAAATACGTAGCGGCATACACAGGCGTGCGTATAGTGGATTTTAATATGAAATTAGAGAACGTTGGATGATAATCGCCTAGCGTACCGGTCTTCTGTCGATGTCTGTAATGTGTATTTTATTTCTAGGTGGTGTTAACAACACGATTACTAATCTCATTTGTTCCGTAATCCAGCTTTCTAGCACGTAATATTTCAATCCCGCGAACCACACGAACTGCCGTAGTGGCCAGTTTTTGGCCGTAGATGATAATGGGAGTGCATAATACGCGATTACCAGGTATCACGTAGATTCTTTCTCGACACCGCTCCCTGTGAGATGTCATAAGCATTAACTTCGCTACCAGCGAACTCAATTCGATACTGTACGGGTTCTTAACAGTTAACCAACCATTCGAAGCCATACGTGACTAACATTGCTAACACGTTCACGATAGTACGGCCGATGGAATTCGACGCGAACGAATCCGGCGTAGCTCGAAAAGAAATATAATTGTCTGCATTGATTAGACTAACTATCATGCTTCCGTTAAATGCAGGCGTAACAGCACGTGGTTAGCGTAGATGCTAGAATGGAGATATCTCGCGCGTTAGCGCATAAGCTGCCTAAATAGATAGATCCACCCCGTAGATATTTCTTTTCGCGCCAACGTTGAATTCGTCGTGTATGCGATCGAACGTGATTGTACATGAGGAAAGTTTGAGGCACTCAGGCGGCGCAATTCCATGGAACATGCACACCACAAACAATACACATTGCACACACTGTTGCTCCTAAATGAAACAGCATTTTGCGGGGTGAAGCTAAATCCCGACATCGCCTGCGACCTGTGCCACGCTAAACACTCACGACGATCTCGACTCATTCTTTGCCTGTCTTATATTCAATTCCACACGTGGTCATCCTACACGATTTCTGTTGGCTCGGCCGACTTATCGACCAAGGCTGTTACGGGGAGCGTAAGAGACGCTCGATCGAGGAATTTTCGCGGAGGAGCCGCTCTTTAGAAGCCTCCTCGCCGTACGTCCAAACGTTACTCCTGAATGCGTCAATATTACAGAAACTATTGATTTTCCACTATATTTAAACCGCGCGAGGGGCCGTCGGTCAATAACTGCGGCTGCTTTTGATGGTCTATGTGTACCTATAGTCATTGGTTAATGTGCACATGCACCGTCTTCACGAAGCCCTTGGATTCTTCTCCGCGCCACATTTGGTGGCCATCGAACGGTAGAGTGTAATCTCCGTGTTTAACGTTACCTAGGTCTCTGTATTCTCGGTTAGATACGAGTTAGCACTTTGAGTGGCGAAGGGTTTGGTAAAACGTTCATTTTAAGCAGTTAAGCTTCTTTGGGGGATCGCTGTTGCTGAGAAACTTTTGTCTAGCAAGCTCTGGACGTTCTGGAAAAGTTAAAGGTGGGTTCACGCGTGTCAGTTTCGTGACGGTTCAGTGCCGTTACTGTCAGTGTTAAAAAAAATATCGTTTCCCTATGGTGGAATGGAACAGTTGCCCGTGCCAATTACTAGTAGTGGCACTGACGTCACTGAACCATCATAGAACTGATATGTATGAATCGGCTTTAAGGAGTGTTTCTCCCTCGGAGTCCCGAATAGTATGGATATTTTGCGGAATTTATGGAATATAAATTATTGGGTGGGTACTTCTCAAATTTTACACACATGTTCATCAGGTTTTGGTAAATAGATACAAATTGTTCCATGTTCGAACAAATAATAGCTTTCCAAACACTTCATATTAAACAGATGTTTGTAAGAAAAACTTGCCCCGCTTGGGGAAATAATTGCAGGTCACCGCTGTGAGCTGGACCAAAAATTGAAACAAAATTTTGTAAAGTACGAGTCTGGCTATGGTTTGAACTAGAATAAACATAAAGCGTTGGCAATTTCGTGAAATAACGGCATTTTAAAGGTAAAATTGCTAAAAATGTCTTCTGTAAATAACAAAAGCTATCGTAGATATTGCTATAGTCCTAGCTCGCGCAATCGAGGAATATGTTTTCTACAATCTCTGAAAATTTCAAATCAATAACTTCATTGGTTTTTGCGATATCGCTTTCGCAAAATTGAAAAATGTTTCGAGAAAAATAGGCTTAAAGGTGTTATAATGATTCTTGCATTATAGTGTCCAAAAATCTAACAACAATTTGCTGAATAATTGATTCCCCATAAATTCCTAAAGAATCCCTATGCTTCGGGTCTCGCAAGAAGAAAGCTTCCTTAAATTTCTATATTTCTTATTAGACCTTCGTGAGAGTATTGCTAAGGGATGGGCGGAGTTTTTCTGATGAAAATGCATAAATTATTGTATGTTTCGTATAATTAACCCTCCGAGGTCACACCTTCTTGCAATCACAAATTGATCACGTGGGGTTCACTGCACCTGAACGTCATTTTTAAGTTACCATTTTCGTATTTTTCAATCTTTTAACTTTTAAGCGATAATTGTACATTCGTAATACTCATACAATCATGTTCTAATAGTCTTTTTCTAGAAATGTAAATTTTGATACGTTGAAATTGGTATTTGAAAACATAGTTGTGGATAATAGCGATTTTTTTTCTTGTTAAAATTCACCGATTTTTAAATTGTATTATTAAGGTTTAAAACTGTATAAAAATATTTGCAAATACATATTCCGGGGTGCGATACACCCCGGGTAACCACAAAGGGTTAAGAATAGCCTCGAGTTTGGATTCTTTTCATCAGCAAAATTCCGCCATTCCATTGACAATTCTTCCGCCAGGATTTAATAGAAAATGCAGAAATAAAAATTTTCGCGTTATTTTCAAAGTAAATCGAAGAATTTTGTAGAATTCAGTCGATGTTTTCCACAGAAGTTTTCGTGCTCAGAGTTGAGTACCACGACGTGAAAACACGCCGACGCCACTCAAAATCTTAATACCTTTCACGCATCGTGCAAACTGCAAATAATCGTTGAGGATGAATAATTTGGAAATGTGATTTATAATTTACACGTTACATTAATGATAGGTTGAGGAGAGGTTATAGCGTTGCAAAAGTACATTCTAGCGTTTATCTGTATTTGTTTATTTGTAAGGTTTGTGTTGTTTATTAGGCATTGTGCCAGGAATACATACATATTTCTATTTTTTTTTTTAAATAGGTAGTAGGCTTTGTAAAAAAAACAATAGGAATATTATTAATGTGTATGAAAAATATGTGCCTGGGATATATTATAGTCCTCATGGTGATGCATTAATATAAATTATTCTCTTGATTAATTGCCAATTAAGTTTCTAATACGGAGATTTCACTCTATTATGGTCTCTGCGAATCGTTATTTATGTCTGTTTCATTGGAACGAGTCAGCTTTTTTTTCATTGGATAAAATTCATTCGGCTCAACTCAAGCTATGCTGCATAAAGGAAACGAAAGTTTAACAACCCTGTGCTCAAATTAAATTGACTTCGCCGAATTGTATCAATTGCAATTACTTTACAAATGGTGTAGAGATTTTATTTAGGTACGATGAGTTTGGTGTGTTTGAATCGATTTCATTTCGTAGAGTTACATCGACGGCGATTACATATTTTGTTAGCAATGCATCAGCTCAGATTGAATTTGCAGCGAACTACCCAGTTCATTTTTTTCTTTTTTTTTATAATAAATACGTTCCCTTTTATTCAGAGTATATTAGACCCAAACATGTACATATAAATGAATGATATAAATAATTGTACTTTTTACACTCCGAATTATTCATCTCGAAATACAGATTGAAATAGGTAACTGAATTTTGGAGCAAATAATTAATTAAGCAAAATATATTAGACTGCCACAGGACTTCCTTTGTATTTTTCACAATAAAAATTAAAGAAACTGGATTAAATTCTTAAAAAACAACTTGTCAAAATGCATTTCATCAACTATTAATTTATGCCAATGAATCACAAGTTTTCCAATTTCTCGTTAGGAAAACTGTCTTCCTTTTGCAGCAATAGACTCTGTAAATTTATTATTCATATTTCTTTAATTAATCAGTTTAAATAGAAGGAAATTTTTGAGTTTGAACACACTTGAAGTCATACTAGAGAGGAACACACATTCTATAAGAAATTGATTAAACCAGAAGATATTTTAGAATACTAGTTGATCAAAAATTAAAAACTGTATTAGTTTCTTTCGTACCGAGTGTTCAAACAAACAAACATAGTGGTTAGAGATTGTATAATGCTCATTGAAGTGAGTAAATAATAATACTTAATTAACATAATTCGAAAAATTAATTTTATTAGAACAGGAGGAATTTTTTGTTTCAATAATGCAAGACATTTGCTTTCTTTTATTATTATAATATATCTCACTATACCTTTGCTTTGCTGTCGAAAAAAGGTGATTCAGGTATCTCGTTCCTTATTGAAGAATTTAAGTTCTCTTTGTAAAATTCCTGATCTGTGCTTGATAGACATTACTTACATTTGCCACTGCCAATATATAATATTATAAAGTAACAACAAAATAGAAATCTCTAATTGCACCATTATTTATCTTATAATATTGCAGTATTATTTCCATTGCAGAAGTAGCAAAGAAATAAGTGATATTACCAAAACTGAATATTGTCTCTAATTCTGAAAATATGAATTGAGGAGTTAAAATGATAAACGGTCAAAGTGCCTAATAAATAAAAAACAATTTTTTAGTGAAAAAGGATGTGAATTCCACGTGGAATACGATGGCAAAAGTTATAAGTGCTAGAATAATTTATTTTAACTGTTAGGGCTACGAGGTAAACCTAAAATCGTAAGTGCCAACTTCGCTGTGGTGAGAAACGACGAGAGTGCCAGCAATCTTCACGGCCATTATCTTTTTGTTTCCCTGTAAATCCGTAAAGATGGTATACGTGAAAGTCCACAGCGACAAACGTTCAAGTTGAGATAAACGAGCGATAAACAATATAAGTGGCAAAATGAAGAGAAATGCGTTTTTTGTTTCTACTGAAAATTTTAACTACTGTCACTCACATAGCTTACCATTTCAACTCCTCAATTGTTTAATATACACTGAGTAACAATTTCTCTCTCAGCTTAGTGAGTACATACTACTCCTTAGCTTCTGCACCCTGTTTTAAGTAATCTTCTTCTTTTCATATTTTCTTATTGGAAGTCAAGTTTTAATTACACAGAACAACTCTATGAATCTCTACAGCAATCCAAGTTCCACTGATTTGAATAGCACGAAGGCGTGAAAGGAAACTGCTCGATGAGCAGGAGGACGTTTAAAGATTCGCAGAGATTTCACTCGATTTCATGGCATTAAAAGGGCACGTGCTAGTTAACCAGAAAAGTCAAAGGTCATTTTCTGCATGCAAAAAAGATAGCATCAAACCAGGTTCAAGTATAATCACTAGGTAATTACTTGATTAGGTCCATGCTTTCTAACGAAATGGGCATTAAACTCGATAACATACAGCTACCTAGTACATTTATAAATGTTAAGCAACATTATATTGAAGTTATACAATGTGGGTATTTTCTCAACACAAAATTTCTATCCCAATGTGTTCATCACAAATAGAGGTTCTTAATGTAATTATTTTCCTATGCACTATTTAAGTATATGATACATGCTAAGTGTCGACAAACAACACTCACCCAAACGTAAGTTCACCTCTTAAGGTGCGATCCAACGGCGCGTGGCTGGGCTCTGCTTCAGCTTCCCGTCCGTTGTCAAAGAAAAAGTATTCTGGCTCGGTGGAAACGGCGAGCCCAGCCACGCCGTGGGAACGCCTTGACGAGCTACAGATTCGCCGAGCCACGCGCCGTGGGATCGCACCTTTATAAAGTGATTGCGCACTGCCAGTTGTTTATTTTTGAAACGTTGAAACATAGCTTGCGAAGAGTTGCTGCAATTTATCGCTTCAATCGAAACTTATACTTGTGGCTTAAGTCTTCTGTAAAATTGTGGTCTTAACAAATGAATCAGTATTATTAAGTAGTTACAATATATACGCTTTGCTTTTAGAAAATGACGCGCGCTGCAAAGTGTTAACCAGTATGGGTCTGCTCGAAAGTGACAAAGCAAAGTAGGGGAAAGTGGGATAAAACGGAACGCTTAACTTTGGAGGGTGATAACATAAAATCGGAACGAGAAAAAGACACGGAACTTCAACGGGATTCTTCAGTAGACCTTAGACTATAAGAAAATCAAAGTCATTGTTAAGAAAAATCTTTGGGATCGACGGAAAATTAAATTTACCGGAAGTATTGAAATCATTCGCCTCACTCAAGTGGTGGGGTAAAACGGAACATCCACTTGAACACCATGTAAACGTACAACATCTTTATTTTTATGATTTAAAATGTATTCATTTACGTTAAAAACTATAAATATATGTTTTAGGTATAATTATTACATATAAAATATAACAAAAAAATATATTATACACATAGGAAACATTATTTACCAGATAACATTAAAATTACTGAATATAACCGAATACATATGGATTTTTACACGAATAATGAATATCAACACGTGCATGGAGAATTTTTCAGTTTTTAGTGCATTTTAAATAAAATTGTTTAACTTAAAAAAATTTTCATATCTTTTTATTATTTACTTTTTAGTGTCTTTTGATTTGTGGTTATATGCGATTGCTTATCAATTGAATTTATTTGATTTGTGGTTATAGGCTGATTTCAAGTCGTTTGGATTTGTGGTTATGGGTTATATTTATTGATGACTAGGTAATTTTTTCACCCCTCCCGTTTTTTTCTTTCATAATTTTGTACTGCCATAATAACTACGCACCCCTGCGAAGTTTAAAGACAATTGGATTGGTGGAATTGGATTAAATAGGTGTTCCGTTTTACCCCACGAAAAGTGTTCCGTTTTGCCCCACATGCAGTCATTTAGTAAACATTTAATATTTACACTTCAGCGTGAGGTAAAGAACTTTTTAATACGTCAGAATGTAGCGTAAGAACTACAGAATCTAACGATGTACTCACCGTTAATAATTTTCGAAATTCAAGTGCCGAAAAGTGGTCGAAAGTACAACACAATATTGAAACGTCGATACCGGAAATTTTTCCAACTCTTTTAACTAAAAAATAACGTATGCACTGGTCTATGGTCTGTCACAAAATGCTTTGAGGACCCTTTGGTCTCATGTCACGCGATACCAACTCATTCGCAACTCTTATCTAAGAGAAATATTGATGTTCCGTTTTACCCACCCGTTCCGTTTTACCCCACTTTCCCCTACTTCTTCGCGCAATTGGTGTCTTGTGAGAATTTATTTTATTTACATAAAAATTAACATTGGCAATAAACATTATAATTCTCAAGAAACAACGAAAACGCGAGGCAGGAGATTCGTAAAAGTGACATCCACTTGACGAATAAATTTAGAAAAATAAATAGTAAAAAGTTATAAGTCGTGCTTTGTTGTCGAATTATAACATGTCTCGATGTAGATTTGAAGAATTTCGGATGTTTGAATTCGTTAGCAATTTTGTTGAGAGATTTAACGAAATATTTCAATGTTTTCACTGGTTACTCCACAAACAATTAATCTAACAAAATTTAGAGAATTCAAATGTATATCCATAAACTTCATTTTAGTAGAAGAGAAAGTTTAGTTTATTATCTAAGAAGTCAACAAGCATTCTTCTATTATTCTAACACGAAGAATAATAAGTATATTAAGACTGTCCATGGATACATAGTATTTTGATTATAGTAATTTAACAATTAAAACCTAAGAATGGCTATGATTCAAAAATGAAGCAGGATGAACTTTACGTGTACATAATCTTTTTTTTATCGCTAGTAGGCCCGTTTATACGTACGGATTTTTGGACATTTTTCGAGCGTTCACTCCAAACACACAGGCCAAAACTGCTAGTATAAATGCTCGGCCTGTAGAGGCACACGGACCGGGTTCTCCAATCACATGTTTGGATTGCAGGCCCCGGTCTTTTTAAAGCATTTACACAGCCAAACCAACCACTCAGTTCTGACACATCAGATCTCATAGTTTAATTGGACATTTACACTAACAAAAGATAAATAGGATCTGAGTACGACACAAATTTCATGATATCGGCTGACTCATTGTGTAAAACTTTTCAACACTTTTAATTTACACTGACAGCTTTTGGATTGTACACTTAAGGCCTACAATGCGACGCGCAGGTTTGGAGCGTTGAATATTTTTACATCTCGCGTCAGGCGCGTACACTCCAAACTTGCGCTGCAGCGTGCCATTCTGGAGCGACCAACACGTCGAAATCCAATAACTGGAGCGTCCATGTAAACGGGCCTATCGGATGTCAAATTCATCCCCTCAATACATTTTATTACGAGCCTATTATTTCTCTACATATATCTAATACGATCAACGACATCACTGAAAGAATCGCACGACACAGCTTTTTGCGAACAGCCTCACTATTCTGCACAAGCTTGTTCTGACGCAAGCCTGGAATAATCTCCGTATGCACATGACCAATTTTGTGACTTATCTAATTCTGTCAATCCACAAAAATAATTCAAAACCATAATCGTTGCATGAACAACTGAAAATGCAACACTCCTTCCACATCCCCCTTTCCTTCTTCATATCTCGCTTTCAAACATGCACCACGTCCCAACGCACTCGGAAGCCAAGCAATTCAACAGTAAACCGTACAGAATTCTTTAAACAGAATCATACTTACGGAGATACTGACTTTTAGGGCAGAATAACATAATCGTCGATTTTCAAGAACGATTTAAAATGAAGGTTGAGGGGGAAAAACCGGGAATGTGATTTTTTCGAGATTTTGCGATTTACAAAGTTCAAATACCCCCGTAAAATAACATTAAAGATTTTGTATACTGGTTAACAACAGGAAATGTCCACTCTGGACTGGAACGAAATACGGAATGTCCCCAGCCATTTAAAAAGAAAATTATATAAGAAAATTAGATTCATTCAAGCTTGTTTCTTCACTGATGGACCAGAGTGTTAAAACTTCATTTCCTCGATAATGTAATTTTGTGGCATTCCCTGTTTTTCGCCTTACCCTTCGGATACAACTCACGAAACGAGAGAATTTGATCTCGCAAAGTCGATCAGACTTCCACGACATGAACACACACCAACTTTACTTCCGAGTGTATCGTCGACGATTCAGAAATAGAGAAGTCGTAAATTAGACTCGGCTATAAATAGTAGCATGTTTTGATTGTTGGGTCAAGTGTTTGAAAAGAAGACTACGGGACGAGAGACTGACAATGACGGGGGTGCACGAGGCCCCAATCACTGATTTCATCCCAACTTTGCATATAATTAGTGCACAGCACATATTCAATGCGCAGGATGCGCTGCATAAAAATTTTCAAGAAAATCGAGGTTTATAAAAACGACACTGTAATTAGGTTGCAGTGGCTACTCAATTGCGATACGCATAGTACCTAATTCCAGACATATGTATACATTTCTTCTTATTTTTCATTATTGAAAAAAGTTGTTCAAAATGTGGAATTTTACAATATATCTAAATTTCATTCAAGTCGGTGATGAAACCGTAAAGTAAATAATTACCATTTCTTTTTATGTTCAATGCACTCTTTTTATAATTTTGTTATTTTTTAATTAACCTTTTTTAAATTTGATTTAGGTATCCTATTATAACATTGCATCGTTTGTGATTGTGCTGCAGGCGTGAAAATGTATAAAAAAATTCCTTTTCCTTTTTAATAGAAGTTAAGTTGACGACAATGTTCCCCAGTTTACGGTAACTTGGTCACCTTAATTATTTCCGTTACTACTGGACCAATTCAAATTATTTTGTTTTTAAATGCCTGGATTTAGAGGTGCCAACAGGCTAACCGTAGTATATTTTTTGTGGGTCATTTATTGCCCAAAGTTTTCAGGGTCACCTTTAGTATTTTAGCTGGAATCCTATAGTTTTCTCTCACCTATGTTTTGGCGGAAAAAAAATCTGCACGGACCGTAACATACTTCTTTTGTCATTAGAACAGAAGAAATAATATATTTCACAGACTTATCTTAGAGACGTACCTCGCGTTCAATACGCTTCTGGATACGTAATCTATTAAGTGAATGCCTATTAGTTACTTCGAATAGATTAACGTCATCATTCATTGCTGAGTGTACAGCAACGATTCGTTGTCGCATGTTCCCTGCTGTTGTTGGATCATCTCTGTAAAACATTTTCTTTCAACGTGCCCCAGAAAAAGAATCCATGGGAGTGGGGAGTTTGCGGTGCCGCCGCGAACGATCGAACGGCAAGGAAATGTGTGGTTAAGCGCTTTACGTGCCGGACAACCGTCATGGTGGCATGTTGCAAGTGAAAAGGATGAAAATAATGACGATGTAAAATATTCAAACCACTGGATTTCGATATACTAGTATCGTTTGCAATTTCTCAGGACCTGACGTGGGGATTCCTCTAAGAAACACTTTTCCCACCATTTCTTCAGTTCTAATGACAAAAATATTTACGTTGCGGTACTTGCCAAATTTGCCTTTCTGCCAGTTAAATGATAGGCGAAGGTTGACCGTGAAAATTTTTAAACAAAATAACCCACAAAAAATATATTACAGTCAGTTTACAGGCCCCTTTAAACCAAGTTATTTAGAAAGAATATAATTTGAATTGGTCCGGTAGGAACGGAGATAATTAAGGGGATCAAGAAGATTTAGAAGAGATACAGTTTTGAATGTGATTTCCATAGCAAATTTGGTGTAATGTGCCCTTTGTATTTAATCTGTTATTGTATGTTGTATGCAAAATTTTAGCCAATTTGGTGATTCGAATCTTGTGCACTCCCTTTGTGAGAGAGATATAATATGTATATGTACACGACGCTGGATGCTTTAAGGAGGCTTCCCTAGGGTATACACTTAAGACTTGCTTCTATCTGGTATTCCGCCTAATTTACGACTTCAATGTCTCTATCGTGGCAGAGATATAGTGACTAATTTCGGACTGATTCGAGTGGTGTATAAAGCAATGTCCGCGAGGGTGCGAACCACCAAACGCGTTCTTCGCCATTTATTTCAAGCCTATGCTTATTTGGTCCCATTCAGAGTTCGGCATTACTCGAATTGCTATTGAGTCGAATGTTTCATCTAAATATCATCAGTCTCCATAATAGATTTTTCTGGAGAATAAGTGTATTCGAATAACTGTTCCAAAATTATTCCAAGAACGATGCGAATAACTGTTGATAGCTTTCTACTGACTCAAAACTGTTTTAAATAATGTAAATAGTAAATAGTTATTTGAATAAAATTATTTATGATACAGCGGATTTTTTGTAGGTCCGTTATTCGTTATCCGAATCCAATAAATTGTGCCCGACTCTGGTCTCATTCCTCCACACCCCAGAACCTTAACCGTGCCGTTTCTAGGTCTTTTTGGAACGAAACTAACACCACCGAATACAGCACTATTAAATCGTAACGGAGAATAGCTCAGAAATAAAAAAAAACTGAATCATTCAGACGAAAATAACGTCGTCAAAAATGCCGATAGCAGTATAGTTATTACGGGTCGAAACCGACCCAGGCACCGCCGCGCCTCCTGTGCGCACGCCCGAACTCACCTCCAAAAAGCATACCCAATACAGTACTGTCTTCATAAGTGATGAATTTCGTGATTCCACACGCGATAATCCGCCATTCCCGCTACTTCTTTTGTAATTGCCTTAGCTTTTCGCTGTCGTGTGTCCCCTCGGTCGTTCTCACTCACTAATCAGACCCCCTCACATGTCGCGGCAGGGAATAAAGGCAAGTCGAATAGAGTGCCCAATTCGAAAGTTGAAACTGGCCAGTTTCGACTCGTTTCACTTTTAGCGACAGTACTGTATGTCACTGGGTACTAGGGTGGCCCTTATTTTTAACCTGCGATTTCTTTTGCTCTCACCCCCCTAAAATGGTCCCGTTTCATAAAAAAATAGTCCCTGAAAAAGATTATTGCAATCAGATAACAGGAAAGAGTGCCGGCAGGGCCTTAAAATTTAGAATTCATCAATGCTTTGAATTTGGAGAATTTCTCAAAAATGGTAAGCCCTATCGAAATTTTGTTCCAATAATATTAAAAGAGCATTTAATTTCCTACAATTACTGTATATATAATTTGTTCGTGCTTCCAAGCATTCTTTAGATAATAGCGTTTGAATATAGAGATTTCTGCACTTCGCGCGTATAGACAATACGTCACGCCGTACAGGTGGGGCGCGCGAACTGCGGACTTCTCTATATTCAAACGCTATTATCTCAAAAACGGTTGGAAGCACGAGAAAATGATATATACAGTATTTGTAGAAAATTGAATCCTCTTTTAATATTGTTTGAACAAAATTTTGATAGGGCTTATCATTTTTGAGAAATTCTTTAAATCCAAACTATTGATGAATTCTAAACTTTAAGGCGTGGTCGGCACCCTTTCTTGTTGTCCGATTGCAATAAACCCTTTCAGGGACTATTTTTTTTTTTATCAAATGGCACCGTTCTAGGGGATGAGAGCAAAGAAATACAAAAACAATGATTGACACGTATAAATAAGGGCCACCCTACTGGGCACTTAAGGCGCTACCGTAAACTGGGGTGAATTTACACGGCGGGGTGACATTGCCCACTTTTTTACTCTGACTGAAAAATTACTATATGCTTGAATTCGCTATTTTTTTTTCGTTTGACCTTGGAGAAATTATTGCTATCGATTACAAAGCACCATATGTTCTAATTACTTCACAATAAAATAAAATAGAGTCTTTCCGAAAAATGGGCAATGTCACCCCGGTTTACGGTACCCACTTTGCTCCTCGTGTTTTCCTTTACCGCATCACTATATCTCTGCAACGCACCATACGGCATACGCATCTGTGTTGACGTGCGACATGAAAATGCGAATCGAGCGCCTGTTTATAGTATGTTAAACAGAGCTGGCGTATGTTTGCTAACTCCTCACGAAGCGACGAATTGATTTCGCTTTGTAGCGATTGCACTGGCGTGGCGGGGGAGGGTACAAGTTTGCGAGAGCAATTGGGGCAGTATGTGGGCATTCGAGACACGGTTCAGGACGGCCCGAAGGGAGCGGGGTTTTGAAGGGACACGAAATAAGTATGATGCTAATGCGCTTGCCGAACAATGTACAAACTTGTATATGAGTCGAGCGACGTCGGGCAGACAGCCTTCAAACGACGAGAAATTCTTTGGTGCAAACATCTGCGTGTTATATATTTCTATGGCATTTTTTAGCGGCTCTGTTTACTCTGTATGGTCGAGTACTCAGTTTCGCAAAAAGTGCTCTAGATTGTTATAGCAGTCCGCATAGCGTCCATGTTCCTTTCTATCCTGCTACACTCAACTTCGTTCTAGACTCGTTTGGAGGTCTTTATGGGTTTCTATACATATGCACTTGGTCGCACAATTGTCGGTAAAGGGTTCCATCTTTTTTTTTTTAGCGTCGATCGTAGCTGAAACGACATCGTTGGTGCATTCGTAAAGATACAAGTCGTACGAGTCCTCTTTTTATAATCCATTCTCGAAACGATTCCGTGCTGCGACACATCGTTGTCTTCAGTTCACAACGTGTGGGTAATACGTTTTTTCAGATACAAGCTTCTTTACGTACGCAAATTGTAAGCTTGCTTCGTATTGTACAGTATTTTCGTACGTGTAAAAATATAAGAAACGGACTACTCACGCTCTCCTACTGTTTTGTCAATGATAAGATATGTTGTACTGTATTTGGTGTATAATTTTATACGTATTTTGAACGCTTCCGTGCAGCGAGAGCTTCTCGTATTTTCTCATTTGTGGTAGTCGTTGTTGCTTGTAAAAGTGCAGGCTAAGTAAAGATTATTTTTGGTCGTTCTGTAATTAAAGTTCGTTGGAAATGTTCAGAAGAATTCTCGCGTGGTCGGTCATGGCGGTTCTAAAATGTCCGTGGCCATTATAAGGAGACAGTTACGAATTCATGTTGCGCCATGTAGATTCTTGGCGACATTCGAGAGCATCGATTTTTATACTACTTGTTGTCCAACTGTCGAAGCAAAAAAGTACCACTTGAGTTGCATATGCGTATAAATAAAGTAGGAAATCTTATTTTTATATTCGTTTCTGGATGCTATTCTTCACGTTTCTCTGCAAAACCCTCCACGTCGATCGTTTTCTGTAAAGTGGCGTTGAAACGCATTAGATCCCGCTTTATATTCTGACGCTTAGTAATCAAAACGCACGGAGAACACGTCATACAGGAGATACGTAGTAGAAAAGAAAGGAAAGAGAGAAAAAAGGAAAAAGAGAAGAGAAAAATGGAGGAAAAAAAAAAGGGAAAAAGGGAAGAGAAAAACCCAGAAGAAAATGACTCTCGAAAGGGGAACAGTTAGAATGGAAGCGGTGTGTTATTTGTTTAAAACCGCAGCGGAGTAGGACGTTGAACGAGCGGTGAACTCCGTTTGACCGGTTGACCCGTCGCTTTTCCAGGTGATAGCTGTGATATCAATACTCTTTATTGTGCTTTCGACGATCGCACTAACTCTCAACACCATTCCTAGTATGCAAGTGAATGATGAGAAGGGGAACTTTCAAGACAATCCGCAGCTCGCCATGGTGGAGGCTGTGTGCATCACATGGTTCACCCTCGAGTACGTGCTTAGGTTCAGTGCCTCGCCAGACAAGTGGAAGTTCTTCAAGGGCGGTCTGAATGTGATCGACCTACTGGCTATATTGCCGTACTACGTATCTCTGTTCCTGGTCGAGACGAACAAGAACGCGACCGACCAGTTCCAGGACGTGCGCAGGGTAGTGCAGATCTTTCGTATAATGCGGATCCTGAGGATCTTGAAGCTGGCCCGCCACTCGACCGGGCTGCAGAGCCTCGGCTTCACCTTGCGTAACTCGTACAAGGAGCTGGGCCTGCTGATGCTCTTCCTGGCGATGGGCGTCCTCATATTCTCGAGCCTCGCCTACTTCGCCGAGAAGGAGGAGCCCGGGACCAAATTCATAAGCATTCCAGAGACCTTCTGGTGGGCAGGCATCACGATGACCACCGTCGGATACGGCGACATCTACCCTACGACCCCGCTCGGCAAGGTGATCGGCAGTGTGTGTTGTATATGTGGTGTCCTGGTAATCGCGTTGCCCATTCCCATTATCGTTAACAACTTCGCTGAGTTCTATAAGAATCAGATGAGGCGCGAGAAGGCCCTCAAGAGGCGGGAGGCCCTCGAGAGGGCCAAGCGGGAGGGGAGCATCGTGTCCTTTCATCACATCAATCTGAGGGACGCCTTTGCCAAGAGCATGGACCTCATCGACGTCATCGTCGACACCGGTAAGCGACGGACCACTAAGGAGGACGATTAAGCAATAAAAGCAAAAAATTAATAATTTTCTATCGCGTTGTGTACGCTTTGCTACGCGACGGCCGATGGTTTTCTCGCGCTGCTTCTGGGGATATTCGGCTGGGATCCGGGTCCTCGCTATATTAACGCATAGTGGTTTGTCTGGACCGTTTTTACAAGTTTCTTGAAGCTTTCAGATTTCATATTTACAGCTTGGTAACGTTTCTCATGTTGCTGCAGTCTTCGTTGTGCAACATTCACGTGAACTTCACTTTTTTTTTTTTTGAACGTTCTTTTTTATATTAAGTAACCGTCGAGTACAGTGGGGAACGAGTTTATAATTCCTATTCCAGTTAAAGGAGTGCGATTTCAGTTGAAAGTTATAGAGATGGGAATCCACCACTGTTTATTCTCGTCTCTCTACCACTCTTTCGCCGACACTAATCTTCGGATTAATCCCTAAGAAGAGCCAGCAACTATAGCTTTACCATAATCAAAGTGGAACAATTTATCAACCCTGACGCAAGAATGATAAATTTATCAGTTCTGGCGCAGGGGGTGAGGTAATGGCCCGGCTACATACACAAACACCGTCTAATTGTTCGAATCGACTTTCTCATTAACACTCTGCGTGGCGTCGCCGTATTTTCACGCCGAGCGATTTCCACCCTGTGCACCGCTCGAGCGTGCTTTCACGTCGATAGCTCTTGAAAAGGATCGAAAATATTGTTCGCTTTGAAAACGAATCAAGCTCGGAGTTCGCTTTGCACTTCGCTGCCTCCCATCAGTCATCTGGTAATGAAAATTTTAATTTCTATATTCTCTATTAACCATTCTTTAAAGAGTTTTAATCACACAGAAGTGATTCCAATAGTTCCGAATAACGTAGCACTTCTATTCATTCTCACATGAAAAATCTAGCCCATCCAATGCTAGTGCCTTCGTACAAAATTTAATTTTTTGCGAACGATCAACCTATTACGTATGTACATGCATTTAGTGAGTGCACGCAGCATGCGCGTGGAACCGATAGGTGTTCAGTGAGTACCGCGAGCAAATGATCCTGGAGGATTTCCGCGCGCGACAGTATCCTAAGCGTTTCAAGCTTCGCGCGCAAAGGGTTAATACCCAATATAAGAAGTTAAATTCTCATTACTGCCCCGGCATGTATTCGGAGCGTGGGGATGAGCCTGATAAATCATTCCCAGGGAAATCTATCGCTCGGAAAGACCTCCTACCTCCGTACCTTGCGCCACTCAAAGTGTTAACGTGACTGCACCATATCTATAAGCGTACACGAACTCTCATTGTCAGACGGGGGAGGAACGAAATACCATTTGCGCGCTATCATTTAACACGTATCACGGCTAATCATTATCGTATTCCATCCGATTCATTGCGATCCGTTTGTTCCAATTGCACACCACCAATCCTGCGTCAAGGTTGATATATTGATGGCACAACGGGAGGAAGAAAAATGCAGGATGGACACCGTGGCTGTTTTCAGGTCACGATATGTCCGGCGTGGATGGTAACAGCAAGGAGGAGGAATCCGTGTACGAACGCAGCCCTGCCCAGAACAGGTCAGGCTGTTATCCTAGCTATGAGCGTTACGGTCCCTCGTGGCGTCGTTGCGCCGCCTCGTTTTCCTGCTGCTTCCTCGGTCCGCCTAACGAACAGCCTACCACGCCGGACAGACCGAGATCTAACGTTCTAACTAACCGTTTGGCCCCTTTATACGCGCAATGACAGCCACCCGGCACACTTGCCCGTGATTAAGCGACAGCCACCCGTTCTATGCGAAGGTTGATGGCAACGGAGTGAATTGCACCCACCCCCCTAACTCACGATATGTCCGACGTGGATGGTAACGTGTCGTTTTGTCAGTAATTACGCGCTTCCGCTCACCGGCACGTACATACACAGCCGAGAAAGCTGTCTACCACGCCGGACTGAGCCGAGGTCACGCTTCATCGAAGGTTAATCAATTACCGTAATTGCACGTTGTAACACACTTCTCTGACGATTTTCGTGCTGCTCGTGATCCAGGCCTGCGTCATGGTTGATAAACTTGTCGTTCGGCGAGGGAACGGACGGACATGTCCGGGTCTCGTTCTTGGATTCCGATAGTCCGGCGTGGGTGGTAGCAGTCGGCCAGAAGGTTATTACGGAAACGTGTCAGTGATTATCGACGTTGGTATTTTGTTCTTTGTTTGATTGTTGGTAACAGATTTCGTATCGCTTACAAGGGACGTTCGGTAAGCGTCACACGCAGATTTTTGTGAAACTTTTCACGATTGCTCACCAGTTCAACTTAAGAACCTTGCCGCATTTGGCTGGTGCTACCTTTTGCTAGGGTCACGTTTTTTATTTATACGCATATAGCTCCTGAATTGCGAAAGTTATCGAAAGAGAATTCAAATGAAATTTGTACTGTTTCTAATGACCTGTAAATCGGTGGAAGAAATTTTTGAAAAATAGTTCTTTTAAGAAAATTTCATTCTCACCCTTCCTCTTCTTTAGAAATTTGAATAGCTTCTTTAGGGGAATGAATTCATCGTATTTTTATCGTAGTTGTATTTCGAAACCAATGATGTTAGACAATGGATAATTACTACAATTTTTTGGGGAGGGATAAGAATGAAATTTTCGTAGCAGCAATCGAAAACGGCAAAGTTTTTAGGTTAAACTAGTGGACAATTATGGAAAGTTCCGTCGAAATTGACATGCGACAATTACCGAATGTCCCTTGTTAGCCTGGTTTTCTTTGAACAAAATACTCGTGTTTAAAATAGATTTTGGTACATATAGTAGTATTTTTTGCGAGATATAAATCCACGAAAGTATGAACTTTTGTGTTTTCATATTCTCAGGAGTCTAAATGTAAAGTACACGCAGGCACTGAATTTGCGTTTCACTTGTACGCAGAATATTTTCAAAACAGCACGTTTCGAATGTAGAACGCAACCGTTGAGTTGACTTACTGGGACAAGTTGGGGTGATAGATAATTCGGATACCTATATAGAGTTTCAATATTTCTTCCGCACCCATGAAACGCTTAAATTATGGAAACATACTCTGCGCATAAGCTCGCTTTGAATCGCAACTAGGATGAACCTCCGACTCGCTAATTAGTACTTTATAATTTGCTCCGTGGTCCCGCTATTTTCGTTATCCGCCTAACGACCAGCCTACCACGCCGGACCAGACTGCGATACACCATTATCAGTTACAATTCGTACGTTTCTTTAATCGTCAAAAGAGCAATGTTAAGTCTCTAGAGTGATTTATGATCGAAGAGCGCGCCACCATTTCTATACACTGTTGGAAAGATATCGTCGAGACCAAGGGAATGACACCACTTCTAACTTCAAAATCATAAGGGGTCTTTTTAAAAAGATGGGCTTACAGTTCGTGACTTGGAGCTTTCCAATGAAAGAAACGAAAGGAAGGTAGCAAATTTGCATCGGGTTGGAAGAATTTGAAAATGGTGATAGCAATACCCTTGCCTAACTTTTCATTGCACCTTTACGAACTAAAATTTTCTAAACAACTTTGCATTTTTACATTCCTTATCTACTACACTTATACTACACTAATATTCTCTTTTTATACCTTTACACTTTGCACCATCTTAGCTGATAAACTTGTATCCATCTTTCCACGCACTTATGTACATTAACGCTCATTTCATTTTTTCTACCTTTCCTCCCTGATTGAAGAACCCACTTGGGACTGCAGTAGAAGCCATGCTTGTAGTCATTGATTTTTCATATTAGACAGACAACCCATTCTACAAGGTATCCCCACCTGAATTTCAACTTAAAAGTGGGTCGTACCATTTCGTTCATTCCCGACGATGCCTTTCGAACGGTGTACAGAAATGGCAACCCATCGACCGGTCAGAAATCACTCAGCAGATTTAACACTCTCCTTCATTATTCACCGAACGATCGCTACATGCCCCTCTCTATTGGAGCACACGTTGGCCAGAGGAGCGCGCAACTTTGGAGCGAGCCCTCGCTGTTCTTGCGTCATGGTTGATACGTCGACGGCATTGTAAAAGAGAGAACGGACGCGGAACCTGTTTCCAGGTCACAATATGTCCGGCGTGGATGGTAACAGCACCGAGGGAGAGTCCGCGTGCGGGCGCGGCCCTGCCCAGACCGGGCCAGGCTGTTATCGTAACTATGAGCATTACAGTCTCTCGCGGCACCGTCGCAGCGCCTCGACCTGCATCCCAAATCTGCCAAACGATCTGCCCACCACCCCGGACAGCCCAAATCGCCGCCTCCTGGACTTCGCCCAGAGCATGCCAGGGACCCAGAACGACGATTACTTTCAGGACGACGTGCCGGCCCAGCACATGAACCAAGGCAATACCACACCTAGCGTAAGTCCCGTCGTGTGAACCAGTTACACCGGTCACGTATGATTTTCGATGTGTACTCGTTTTCTGTACGCGCCTGGCGACTAGGCATGCGCGGGCATCTAACGATTCCTTGGGCCCAGTCCTGTCCAACGTACGCTCTCGCCGAGCAAATCGGCTCCGCCCCAATTTCCGTCTATCTCTTGTCATGGTACAGGGACGAACGCTATACGTATGCTGGTGTTTTTGGGTGCAGTCAGGTTAGAGCCGAGCCCCGAACCGAGCACGCCTAATGCCTGTTTTCCACCACGCAGGCACTCTGTTCTAAACTGGTGGAAATCGGTAGAAACGTACGTTTCGCGAATCGTCACGCGTAGGAACGTGACATTGTGGGGTCTGAAATGGTGTTCGGTTCGAGGCTAGGCTCTAGTCTGGACCCACCCTTATATATCGTGGGCCCGATTATAGACCCAGTATGGCGCCTAACAGCGGACACAACCGCGAATGGGACTTCCCCCGTGGACAGGACTGCTTCAAACAGATTGGGTTCGGTTTTTCTTGGATTTACTGAAGTTTAGGGTTGTTTGGATTATTTCGTTTCTTTTGGAATGCGTTTGGTTACATCTTTGAAGTAGGAGATATTGAGGGTTGAATTTTTGTTGCTATCAGGGCTTGTTTATGTTGGATGATGGTAAAGTTAGACGGGTAAGTGAAGACCGGAACTAGTGCTGTGTTTTTTTTTGTAGGTTGAGAGAGACTTAAAATGTGGGGGTTGAATAAGTGTAAAAGAATTCGGGGATATTGAAAGTTTGAAGAGTTGAGTAGCGCAAAGTGCAGCTTTTCTTTGGATACAGTTTTCCTTCTTTGATATTGTCCCACTTTGGGGTTTAGAAGTTGATAAAATACCATTTCTATGTAGTTGCTTATAATATTTTTTATGTATTTGTGTATATTTGTAAGTATATCGTGAAGTTTTCTAGTATTTTCAGAGATTAACTTTGAGTGGGCTTTTTTATTTTTATCTTGGTTCATGCTATCTTTTTGCTTTACATACATGAGCGCTATATCTATTACAATTAAAGGTAGAAAGAACAATTAACGGCTTGGAAATTATAATATCTATGAGCGTGTTTTTACAAAAACTGTTGACTACTTTATTGACAGTGATTAACCATTACACTTCACTCCGATTTTGTCTAAAAACCGGTTGCCTTGCACGTACGAACACCACTTTTTAAAATCTAGTAATTAACGATACTGCTGTTTGTAGTATACAAGATGTGTCATTAACTTCTTTACTATATGTATAGAATCTTTCAGGAACATAATTTAAGATTTTGAAATAAGGTATTTTTAAATTTCATCCCAGAGGCTGTCCTTAAATTACGTAAGGATAATTGTCGGCGATTTCTTTCCCCCTCCCTCCCCCTGTACAATAATTCGTAAGATTTTATATTCTAACAATTTATCTAAACCCTTCCCAGCCCTCTCCTTACGTAATATTTTTTACATTGAGTTTTTGGGGTTATTAAAATTCTTTTAAAGGTTTATGTAAATTATTTAACTCGTTTCGAGAAATGTAAACTAAAATTACTTTTCTGGAACATTAATGATAGAATTTGTAATTATTCTTTTTATAAAAATCTCTGAATACTCGAGTAAACTTACACATTAATTATATTAATAAAATTTAAATTGTAGTAACAATTAGAATTAATATGGACTTAAAGTTTGTCCATGATTTTTGGATCCAATCCCCAACTGATTCTATAATAGGGTTTGAATTTGTTTCGATGGAATTATTTTCTGTGCTCTCTTCAGCATCCTCCTCGTTTTCAGGACTCCACTCTGCACCTTCTGCTCCTCTGTTCTGATCTCGTAAGATACATAGAACTTGTTCATTGCACGGAACTTCTCTGTGTCACTTTTTTCCCGATTTAAGGTGAGCACCTGGTGTAATCGTCAGAAAACAAGGTTCTTTTTGGGAATTTTCGTATAAGGAAACTATACATGCAATCTTTTTCAAACTTTCGGGTTATATTATTATGTATTTCAGGAAGTGAACAAACATTTTTTCATATAAAAATAACACGGTAATTCCAAAGGGTGCAAGTGTTTCGCAGCGACCTCGGTGCGGAAGTTTAAGGATGCATCGGATCTATCTTCAAAATGGTACCAAATTGATGAAAATTTGTGTCCTTTTTAATCTTCCTGATGTACCCCAGCAATTTTAAATGAATTGACTAAACGGTTGCTGAGTTATAACGATTTTAATTTTATATAAAAAAATGTTTGTTCCCTTCTTGAAATACATAATAATATAGCTTGAAAGTTTTAAAAAAACTGCCTCTATAGTTTACTCACAAAAAATTCTCAATCAAACCTTGATTTCCATCGATTACATCAGGCTCCCCTCTTAAAACAGAATTATCTAACGTATGTGCGATGAAACATCGTTTTGTAGGCTACTCATATTGAAAATTAGGTTAAAAAATAATTACTTAAGATGCTACCTGACTCCCTCTGCCCCTCTTGTGAGAAAACGTAAGAAACTCGCGACTCCCCCACCAAAAAGCCTTACGTAATTTAAGTACGACCCCCTATGGACTTTCTCATTTCATAGTATGTAGAAATAAATTGTTGGGCCTTTCCAACAGTGTGAATGTTGGTATAGTTTGAGAATCTGAAATAAAATTAACAAACAGTTTATACACCTTCACGAAATTTTTACGTATAATAATTTTCAATATGCTACACATGTAGAACTACAAGAAAATTAAAAAAGGTATGATTGATCAGAGTAGCTACAGTACGAGAAAGATTCAAAGTGTATAAGAGAGCAAGTGAAAGAGGATTGCCTATATAGTCAGGCAAACTTTTCATCTAACGTGATCTCTAATCTCTGTGTAACGTTCCATATATGCGTCATCTAAAAAATTGATTCACATAAAAATTATTCATATTAACAGTCTTCAAAAATTTGCACGAAAGTAGAAAATTCCATTTCAGATTATTAAGTTACACCTCCATTGAAACTCTTTAGAAAGAACAGAACGCCGTCCTCTCTAATGTAATACGAACAGCATCTGTTTATAATGCAGGCTGATAAACAAAATTACATTTTAATGTATTTTTAACGAGCTCCTTCTAAAAGAGTTAGTGAAACATCTCGTATACTTTTTCTTAAGAAAAATTTCAACGCCTATAAGGTTATTTCAGTAATCATAATGCAAAACTAATTAAAAAACAAAAGTTACCTCTTAAAGTAATAGAAATTTCTTCATGTACGTTTATTTTAGTTATTTTTTAATGCACTGTATCTTATTCGCGTGCGTTACTCTATTGGTTCTAAATCAATCACGGGTCAATTAAGGATAATCGATAATCGTGAGAATCTCGGTGCAGCTGTAACGTGTATTTCACATCTGATAAGAGAAATTCGAACCCATCTGTGCGGACAGAATCGTTAATAAAGTTCTAGTAACCGCACGTGGCTATTAGAGGCACGACTACCTGAACATCAGCGCGGTCGCATTGGATGCAACCTAGTAGTAGAGTCTGACTTTGGTCAGACCCACGAGCAATACGCACTCTGTCGAACTCTTTCCAATCTATTATTTCATTCACCACGAATGGGGAACGTTTGAATAACGAAATACATTCACAGATACTCTCAGATAATTTATAAAAATATACAAATGTAGCGTGAATAAATTAAATTGTGGAACGAAAAAGTTATCGTAGACTTTACTTTTTAATTTCTAAATCAATGTTGCTTTCTAAACTCAATATGATGGATATTCAGTCAAATTTATTTTTCACTATGCTTTCTTAATGAACTTTTCTCCCTTTTTACATTGCGGTAACCACCTAAAACCTCGTGGTATCAGATATTTGAAAGGGAATTAATTTAATTTAGAAATTGAGGTGTTGTGAAACAGAGTGAAACTTTGGAATTGTTAATTTTTTAAGATATTTTATTATTCATTTCTTGTTTCTTTCAACGAATTTTTTAAACTGTTACTTGTACAATGTTACTTTTGCGATAATAGTTCATTTGCAACAGTAGTTTATTCGAGGTGCCTACAGTTCAGAACCAATGGAAATTATTCGAAGAAATCAGGATTTGTTTATCCGAGCTAAGAATGTCGTACATTTAGAAATTGGTGCCTAACTACTATCAAGCACACTGATTTCTCAGTTCGTTTTGTTTCAATATTTCTGTCACTCACTGCTATATATGTACGTGTGCATAAATTAGCTTTATCTTTAATGTATTGCCCAGTCGAAGGAACCTGCATCCAATGATATCGTTCCTGGATGGAGTTCATATGAAATCGTTGATGTCGAATAGCCTCGTTACACCGTCGCGCCGTGTCGTTGTGAGAACAAATTTGCAATGATATTTAAATCATACCAGAATGACACGATGTACCCAAGCACGCCTAGTATGAACAGTATCTCCATTTATTTTACTTTCTTGTAGAAGGAAAGCGCTTCGAGCATACCTGGCAATCTCCTTCCTACCCAATTATCTCACAAGTGGACTCGTTCAATTAATTCCTCACGCTTTAATTTCAATTGAAATTTCCAACGTTATAAAACGTAATCCTGGGTATTATAGTTAATTTGCAACAGTAGCTCAGTTCTCAAAGAAATACAATATTTAACAACACCAACGTACAGTTCACAACTAAAAGAAATTACCAAAAGAAAGGAATTCAAATTTCTTTTCTATATATCTTACAGCATTTGTTACACTATTCTGTTATCATTCTGTTTTAAATTATATCCAAAGTTTGACCAGACAATGGTAGTAGTAAAATATTTTTAAACTTTTCTGGAGTAGATTTCTTTTTTTTAATACTGTTGATATATTCAGGTAAGGAAGTAGAATTTAACAAGAAGTAGTTTTGAAAACGTTACGAGCTGCCAATAGGGGTGGCCAATAAATGATATGCTCGATGCGCAACTTCTTATCTATGTGTGCCTGCTTGTTTTAACGGGATACCAATGATTGATCGAGTGGTATCCCGCGGTGTTGTGTGCGACTTTTATCGTATCAGCAGAACTGCTGCCAGCATCTCAAAATTTCGATCTGGCACAAACACGAAACGAGTAAATATTTTGCAGGGTATAAGTACGCGGTGCAATTTGACAGGTCTCCTTGTTAAAATTCTATTCCCTCCTCTCCCATCGATTTTATTCCGGAAAATATTTACTCGACGGTGAACTACTAAAGTAATATGTACGGGAAACTATACGGAGCTGGGTTCATTATTATTTCACTTATTCCCTTCATAACAATGGCGATACTATCCATCAAAAGTATCCTCGCGCATACACTTCTTTTAAAAAACCATTCCGAAATTCTGTATATAAATCCATGCACGAGACAGTAACTATTCTGTTCAGAAATACCTTGCTCTGTATAATATACATACATATGTACAGTTTTAACAGAGGTGGTGATTTTCCAATGCAACACAGAATTCTCCTTGGTAACAAATGCATCTGTACTTTGCCAGTGCTGATAGTGCTATCGCTAATCGTGGATAATATGTATGTATAAGATAAGAGATTATTTTAATTTGAATAAGAACTATCGTTCTTTAAATTCTGTTCGCGATAATGCAGCACTAAACGGTACAGATGCGTTCGAATAAAGGTTTGCGCAACGTTTTGGGTTTAAAGGCTATTTGGTCGCGTGTTTTCCTGACAAATCATTTACGATAAGAGGTTTATGGTTTTTGTGGTCTTGTTTGCTAGACGATGTCTACGGAATTCTTTTTGATCCGCGAGTGAACCGACGATCTGCGGAGCCCGGAAGAACGACATTAACATCCCTTGACGTTCGATTTTTCCCCCCTTTACTCGTCCACGCTGCTCGAGTTCCATCCCCTTTTAACAATTCCATACGCACCTATACCTTTAATCCGTCGAGTCAGATTTTATTCAAGCTTTTTTTACTTCTCGAATTACCCAAATTGGTTCTGAAATATCTGCTTGCGTGGCAATGTTGGATAATTTAACGCGAGATCCTGCTGACGCCGTTGCGATGTCATTTATATAGAATGTTTCATTAAGTCCGTTGCAAATCATTTTCTAAAGAACTACTGAATACGTGGGCACGAATATTTTAGTAAAGTTATATAATTGCTGATAGAAGATTTTTCATCCTTGGAGATTAGGTTACACTTGAGCTCCCTGCAAACTTTTCAAGTGTGTATTATTATTGAAAGCATTTCAACCGAGAAATATTTAAATACAGGGGAGTAATACTTTTTTTTTTATTTCGATAATTATGCAGGAAATGTGTTTCTGCACCGATTTCAATGATTTTTAAATATGTTTTCGGGGTATGATTCTAAGAAATTTTTTCTATACGTATAACTGCCGCGCTGCTCGGATTAGTTTTCGAGATATTCCAAAAACTGGTTTTGGCAATTGGGGGGCCGCCAATTTTTTAGAGATTTAAGGGTCCATTCTACTTTGTTGGTCGAAAGGAGCCCTATTTTTCATGATTTTTTTCAAGAACTAATGTACGGATTTTAATGTTGTTTTTTGGTAAATATTTATTATTCCTTGCTGTACGGAATTGTATTTTTCATATTTCCAAAATATAATTACCAATGTTTGGGTTTAAGTTGCAATATTTGTGCCCCAGTGAGAACCCGGGCTCTCCGCGGAAATCCTCCTCGGCCTCAATTTGGTCCTAAAATGATAAAAGAAGAATGATTACGTCCTATAGGGGTGTACGCCTAAACTGAACTAAAATTATTGATTTATCAATAATGATTTCAAACTGACGGCCTTGTAAAGAAAATGTTCTGGATTTTTTTTGATGGAACAAAAACTATTTCTAATATCTGGATGATTCTAGTCCATTTTATGCGTACACCCCTATAAGACATGATCACTATATTTTTATCATTTTAGAACCTTTTTGAGGCCGAAGAGGATTTCCCCAAAGGGGGTGTGTTCAAATTGAGGCACAAACATTGAGACTTAAATGGTAATTATATTTTGCAAATATGAAGAATACAATTTTATACAGCAAGGAATAATAAACATTTAACAAAAAAGAAGAAATTAAAAATTGGGCATAAGTTGTTAAAAAAAAATCATGAAAAATAGGCCTCTTTTTCGAGCAACAAAATAGAATGGACCCGTAAGGGGTCATGCCTAGTTGGCAGGGGAAGAAGAACGTCATTTTTGCGAATTTCTTGTGAAAAATGTGATGTATGTTTCTTACAACTATTTGCGCATTTTGGAAGTACATCCTCCTTCGACAGTGGTAAATGAGTAGACACCACACCAGCAACTTATGAATTTCCCTTCACTGGGGAAGGGGAGGGGGGGGGGGGCACTAAACAAATCTAGCCTCAACCAACTATCGATCAGAGTTTTTTGTGAATATCTTGAAAACTAAAACCGAGGGACGGTTACATGTGTAGAGAAAAGTTGATCTCAAGGTCGTCGAAACACATTTTCTACATAATTATCCAATTGGTGTCCACGTGGCCAGTAGATGATTAGAAAATAGCATTTCCTGGAATTAGTAAGGCTAATTAAAATAACCTACAGTTCACGTATCGTGCGAACTGCAAACTGAGATTTCCTGCTTAATCATAAAGCATTCAAGACTCGATGAGTTAAAGATATTGAAGTCATTGGAAACACTAATCCTCTCATTATAATCCGATTCTTTACGCGCTATTTGCTTATTTCCCCGTTTGTTCATTACTACCGAGTGGAACTTCAGTTTTTGTATCAATTACTTCCTGACTTAATAGTCAGCGTCCCATTAACAATCGGTAGTGGACGTGAGAAAACACGTGCTGGTGAATGAGAGGATTAAGAACTCTTCGCAAGGATGAAAAGACAGTGAAGACATCGAATACATGAGGGACAAAAAATTCTTTTATCGGCTCTATCGAGACCAATGGCGTCCAAATGCTTTTTCGTCAGGAAACGCGTCGGTCTAACGATCCGCCGTTAAACGTGACCATTCTCTTGATTGACAGTGTTTCTTTCGCACACCATTGCGGTCCTGGAATGCTCGCTCGTGAACAGATAAATGTCCCTTTCTGTTTCCCTTCCTGTTCGCTTTTCTTTACACGAAGAGAGTACACGGGGCACAGAAATTTAGGCAATAAATATGAAATTCTACGAATGGAGGCATTTATCACTTCTGCATGTGCATCGAGTGTATGCACATCGCACTTGAGTAATTTGGCAGTTTGTTATTCTTAAAATTGGTGGTGGGATCAAGTTCAATATACAGTGAGTAATCTAATGTCGGGGGAATACTTTAGGAACGGATTCAACGCTTAAAAATATAATGAAATAAGTCGTATAATCGTACACCCCCGTCCATAAGTCACCGACCACTTATTAATTCATAAATTAAACCTGATAAATCATTAGAAAATTAGTAAATGTATATAATGAATATCATCCAGTGTAATATCTTACACTATATAGGACACATATATTCAATATTACAATAGAAACATAACAAAGTATATAACAAAGTCAAGTTTTCTTTTCAGTGATGTAGCCATTGAGCATCCTGATAACTGCTTTTGGCAAGCTTGGCATTCGTTACTATTAATTTTCTCATGATTTGTGTTGCCATTTTCTATCATTCATGCTATATAAATGTTTCGAAGAATTGAACTTGAAAAGCCCACCGCAGTGAAACACAGTTGGTGCACATTTTCAATAGCTGAAATGCATTAAATGGTTAAATTGACTATTTACGTAACACATGCTTAAAGTGGAGTATACATTTAGGCTAAAATGAAGTAGTAACAGTGATGAAAAGTATGAAGACAGGGGAAAAACCATCGGAGTTGAAAAACTGTGAAAACGAAATTCTGATCGCATTGCGTTGCTTTCGCAACTAACTAATCGTGAGTGACAAGTTGCTGAAGGTTAAACGAACCGAGTATACTGTTCTCTGATTGTTTAATTAAATAATTAATTGCGCAAGTAAATTAAAAGCTAATGTTATCGTGGTTTACAGGGGAAAGAATGAACATTTAAGCAATGTTTAAAAAATAGTTTCACTGGGAAAGGTACGAAAGTATCAGATTTATAGTGTTTGAAAGTTTACATCAGGGGTGTCGAACGAGCGGCTCGCGAGCCGCAGTGGCTCCTTCTCTTCGCCTGCGCCGCAGAGTCGTAGGAGAACTGCCCTCTCCACACCTACTTCGCTCGAATGAATTTCTCCACCGGGTGCCGCACTCCCTTCTTGCCAGGTCTCGTGCAACTTCTAGAGAAAAATAATTGGGGTACCCGTTGACCGGGGCCCCGACTCGTGCAGCTCTCGGAGTGGGGAAGTTCCACACCCCTGGTTTACATACTTGCTTTCTCCTGCAAACTTTCAAATTTTTTACTCTATGGGTTCTTACCCTGCACTCTTTATACCTATATAAATGTCTGAGTTAAGTATCACATTTTGTACAGACATAGCAGGTGTCCTAAGGCTTATGAACGGGAGTATACGAGCTACTTCACCTTCTTTTCATATTATAGTCAGTTTTATCGTTCAGTAATTCTTTCGATAAGTTAAGGTGGCATAACAGATTTCAGATGCTTATTTACGAATAATATTTAATATTTCATCGATTATTATTTCAATAGTGTCTGGTAGTATACTAAATTAGTTCAGACTGTACTACCGCAGCAATTATGAAAATTCCTCGTGTCGTAGAGACATAGAAAGTCGAATAGTCTTGTACCATTTTGCTATCTGAGGCTTCGTTTCCAAGGGTGCGCTCCGTTTCGCGCATTCAGTGCAGAGATCGCAGCCAATGCACTGCCCGCATTTATGTATAGCTCCATTCCGTTATAATGCCATTAATGCGCTCTTGGAAATGGAACGGTTTTTGATGCGTTTGATGTGAAATGAAAGTAAATGCTACTATGGGCAACATGGGCAACAAACTGTTATTGGCAACAATAGCCTCTGTTAGTAAATGACAATGGCAGGAAAATGAGCAGCAGTAGTGAATCTAGTGAGAGTGAAAATGAAGATGAAGATGTGTATACTGGCTTCTAATTTAAAATTGAAAATATTATATACAATAATAATTATAAATGAAACACGTGGAAAGATGGTGTTTGTGGAGAAGCTAGACATCGTGTCTCTATGTAAGTACGTATTTGCAGTATTCGAATTCGAAATACAAAAGCGTGCGTAAAGGGACAAATACGCATGCCCATTAATTGCTTGTAGCCCGAGCTGTAGTAATTGATGCACGCTTCAATGCGCCCAATGCGCACCAAAATTGGGAGGATTCTAGGGAATCCTACGAATCCTATGTGCCACCAATATCCCGATTAACTAAAATGAAACGGCTGTATATGCAGTTTATGCAGGGACGAATTTGGAGATTTAGCGCCGCCAGGCTAACAAGCATCTGCCACCTTTTCTGTGAAATATCATCAAATATCTTATTAAAATTAATTCTATATAACAACCTACGTATGAGTTATTGCTAATTTGCTACATGCAAGAAAGGTGAGTTGTTCTTAAAGTTATCTCAAGCCTTTGCGATTAAACAATTTTCAGTTTCTGTTGCTCAAAATTTGCCGCTCTAGGCTGCAACCTGGTTAGCCCTACTTAGCCTGAAAATATACAAATCCGCCCCTGAGTTTATGCACTCGATGCGTGAAACGGAAAGGACCCCCAGGTACAAGCAATTAACGTTTAGGAGTTGGACTTTCGGCGCGGTCAGAAATGTGAGAGAGTAGGTCAATGATGTAATTATGTAAGATTTGGGATGGGGTGATCCTTGAATTTTGCTTTGCGTGTTTGCCATCTGATTATAGCCATTACCAAATTGTATAGCAGATATGCACTGTCTAAGTGGTTCCAAAAAAACATCTTAATATGAAGATAATGTATTTGCTAGTGGAACGAATACTATTTAGGACGATTTTATGCCTGTAATTCACCAAAAATCTTAGGTACCCATACAGCACTTAATATTACAGAAACGTTGCTACGATGTTACAATATTGCAGATACCATTGCATATATTTCTGCAATGTTTACATGCAACGTGTTTACAAGTTACATTTTCGGCGCTACTGTAATCTGTCAAAGAAGCGGACATAGATTATGTTGCAGTAACATCTTCGAGATATTTCCTGCAATATGTATTTCAATTCTTGCATGAAAATGCACTTTGAAATTTGATCTCTACCTATCCGTAGCTTGCAATTAGTACAATTGATATCTACAAGAAAATATAATAAAATCCAAATAGAAAAATGTCGGGTTGAAAGGGTTAAAGTGTCTTTTTATCATTATTTGTTATATTAACTTGATTACGAGCTAAAATAATCGAGTATCCATATAAAAATTTAAGAAAAATTTCTGCTACTTTATATCTTTCGGATACGAAGCTTCAGACTGCGAAATGATGAAGGACTTTTCGATTCCTTTTAGAACGAAGAATTTGCACATTTCAGCCTACTTCGTAATTTTGGGATAGATTGTGTAATAGATATTATATAATGTTAATAATATGTATACATATTATGTAGTTATTTAATTATTATTATAATAGGCGATTCTATTCACTAGGCCTTGATATACATATGTAGTACCTACATACTTTTGTGAATAAGAGCAGAGGAAATTGTTGGAGGAAATGGTTCTCTCTATGATCATATCTTTTCCAGAAACTTAACAATTTTTAAATGGAACATCATATTATTTTTAAATCAATCATTTCTTAATACTATTTTGTACAAGAAATTATCAAAATTATTATTATTATTATTCATTTCACGAAATTTCTTCATTACAGCGAGTGGAAAAAAGAAGGAATAAATTAATAAATCCGCCACTGAATACTTTGCGAGATATTTAGAGATAAAGCATTTCTTAAATCATTTGCAATTTATAATTAATCGTCTTTCCGTGTTTGTTAATTAATACCTATTGTTCTTATGACCCAACGAGTGGTGGTTAAAAGAAAGTTTAAAAGTTATATTTTTACATATATGCAAAGTAACTTAATAGTACGCTTTAAGTATTATTTTATTATCACTGGGGCCTAGCCTAGCATTTCTCCCAATCTATGGGACATAAATCTTCAGATATAATTATTTCTAACAGAACTGTCTTATTTTTATTACCGTTCACAGTTTAAACTCCCTTTTAACCTCTACTGTACACAGTTCCATTAAGTTAACAATGCTTTCTGTTTATACTAGGAAAAAAGTTATAGCTCAGGTTAGTTCCTAGAATCACCTTGTATAATCGCATACTTTCACAAGTTCTGATTACATTCACGAATAACGTTGATATACCAATCTGCTTATAAGTACCTACTGCTATCTGCTATCCTTTTTCGATGTGCTCACGCAGAATTTAAATGTTATGTACTTCACCGAGTTCCAATAATGTCTGCAATATGCTTGATCTCATCACTACTTACCTTCTTAGACACCTGCAGGAAAAATAGACAAAATGTAGTAATCGGTACGTTTGCTCCTTTGAATACTACCCATTCTATTCTTACACAGAGTTCAGTGTCTATCGACTTTTCTAGCTCTGTCCATTGATTTATTTTGTCGTTCATTCATCATCGACTGTCGCGGTCGTTCCGACTTGGAAACGAAAAAATCACTCACCGAAGAATATTAATTTAAATCGGACACACCCCCCTCTACATTTTCCGCACACACGACCAACTTGTCCATAAATTTGCGCACTCAATGTTTTGTGATTTTTATGAGTTAATTTCAAGATGCCAACGCATCTCGTAGTTGAATAACTTTCTCTCATGTCATACAATTGCGGCGAGTATGTCCAGTGTCGTAACTATGCCACTTTCGCTGTAAACACTTGAATGATAGTCCCTTTGTGTATTCCATACAGTGCTGGTTACGTTACTGGATAACAGTTAAGCGATGGGATTGCGATTTGAATATTTGCAACCTCGAGTTGCCCGCTAATATTCCAAGTAATAGCCGGAACTGGAAAATTGTTATCGTTACTTTGTGTCACCGGTTGCTTTGTGCCATTGTCGCTTAAGGTTACTAGAGAATTGATTTCCTTGACTGCATTACTTCAAATTCTTCCATTGATTTGCCGCGCCGTAAAAAATATCGCAATCGTATTGCAATTCACGCAGCTGGCTGCAATAATACTATCTCCACCGATGCCATTATCTTTCTAAACTTCCGCGAACAAGAAATCCAACTGTCCATTAAAAAGAAAATAATGATACACGCTCGAAATTATCGAGAGACGAGGGAAGAAACGAAAGAAGATACTCCGCGTAGAACAAACCGAAACTGTTGGCGCGATCAACTAAAGCGCAAGGAATTATTGCAGGCAGCAGCGTGCTGTGACTCCTCGCTCACTAATACGTTCAAATTCATCCCTCCACGTTGGCGTTGATTTTCTGACGGATTTCATGTCGGTATGTTACAGGCAATGTCCGACAGCGCGCATTGAACCACCATCGTTGAACAAAGCCGCCGAAACATTCGTCACACACACAAACGAATTTACCTGCTACTGTCGGACCTTGCCGAGTCTCTGTTCTGTTTCGCTGTTCGTCTGTCGATATCGATCAGTTAAGAGAAACGATAAAGAAAGAGACACGAATAATTGCGCATTAATCGAGCAGGCACCACGAATGCATCCTTGGTCGGTTCTCCAGAACGTTCTCGATAAGTGACGCTCGACGGAGGCGCCGAATACCTACTCGTTTGGCGCGTGTACTCGCTCGGTGATCCCGGGGCCATCGAAGTTGGCGCGTCCGGCGATTCTCCCGCCGCCCCTTTTCTGGCAACGTCCGACACGATAGAAACGTCGTTCCAAGCTTTCGGTAGCGACGGGGCAGCCACGGGAAAGGCGAGGACAGAATGTGAACGATGAAGTGCGAGAGGCGGGACAGAAAGTCGGTGATGGACGATAAATCTCGGTTGCGAGGCCGCGGTACTTGGGGCTGGTCGGACTTTGCCGTGCACGAACGAGAAAAGCGCGGAATGCTTGGTCGCTTCTCGATAGAGACACGCACACTTGCTGGCGGAGCTATGGCGAGGTCGTAAATTCGGTGAATCGCATACCGAATTTTTTGGTTCCACGAATCTTGCATCGGCATTAAGTATATAGTGGGGAGTGAATGAGAATCGAGATGTGGTTGGGGGACGACAAGAATGGCACCACGGGGGTAACGTGAGCTGAGAATACATATGTATATTTCTGTGTCTCTGCGTGAAACTAAATAGCATGCCGTTCAGTAGATGACAAACTTACAATTAGTACAGATCGCGTAAAAGGGGATAAAGGCAACGTTTATTCCAGGTCTATTCTTGTCATCTGCCAGCTGCACTCTGGGTGCCCCTGAGTGAGCCACGATTACCTTCTAAAGGTTCGTTTACACGACGACACTTTTCTGTCTAGATCAAGTGACACTCAATTTCCGGAAGATTGGAAACTGCCTAGAGCAGTCCATGACACTGAATTCGACCTATCGTCGCGGGAGTTGCAGCTAGAGCTAGACTGAAGACACTGCAACTAGCTCTAGCTAGACACGAAGGACACTTGATCTAGACACAAAAGTGTCGTCGTGCAGGCGTACCTTAACACTTGTTTCAACCGTGAACTTGTGTACTTTTGAGCTGGCGTATTACGAGTTCGGTATAGTTCTGCCACCAGGTGTATACATATACATACCTCCATCGCCATAGTTCTTCTTACACGGTCCTTACTCTATCGTTTCTTTGGTCTTCTCTATCAGTATTCCTCCTTTCAATTTCTTTTTACTATTTCCCTTTTTATGGGTTTCTCATCGTGTCACTCGATACTCCTCCTTTTGATTTCGCTCCCTCACGCGCGCCTCCCGTTTCGGGGCGCGTGCTCCTCTTTCATTGGTGCAACCCCGCCTCCGAAGGACACGTTCGTTTCAACGATCGCAGTGATTACTGTTTAAGTTGAACAGAACGTTTATGATGACTGTTTGCGCCGTAGTGTCACTTGAAAGATCGCTGGTGCATTCGAACCGCGCGCTGTAGCCAGAGCGTACGCTCTGAATAGATTTGCTTCGTTGCTGGATCGACTGGCTTACTGAAATTTCACTCGCCACTACTTTGTATGGCTACGAACGTACGTTTTGTTCGATTAGGGGCAATGAAACGAAAGAGATAGTTAAGTAAAACGGGAAACTACAACGAACGTTTATTTTCGTGCACGTTACGCATACGTTTTCACTGGTTATCTGCCGAGCTCGATTACCACCATCTGTTTTCTGGGCGAGGCGATATTTGAACTGTAGTGCATACATGGTATGTCGACGAAGAATTTTGTTCAGCATCTTACGAGTCGCACTGATACCGCATCACACCGTAGATATTTAGCATCGATTAGTTTAAGAATACACGTTCCCGTTTAGATCCCATTTTCCGGGCGAAATTAGACGGTTTTTGTTGGACATCGCGCACGTCGATCAGCCGCGGAGATCTCGATCAGAGAGGATCATCGTCGAGGTTTTAAATATCTCGAGAAGGCTATACGTACATTTATCAATTCTCGAAACGCATTAGACACTTCGTAAAAAGAACACATCACATCTTTCCACGGTATTCTCCATAGGTTAATTAGCGCGTACTGTTTGTCATTGTATACAGGGATGATTGGTGATTGCACGTTGATACTTGAAGGGGGTAGAGGTAAAGCACGAATGGGTGAAAAGCTTTAATGTCAGCATAGCGTCCAGATTTTACTTTCTTTCTACTTTGTGGTGTGATTTTGATTTAATCTATTAGCTGGAATATGTAACTTTAAAATTTCAAATCTGTATTTAAACATATTGTAAATATGTGTTTAGAAATGTTAAGTAAGTGTTTAAAAATGACAAAAAGGAAATTATTCTATTCTATGATTGCAAATGCCGGATGTGATATGATATATTTTTTTTTTCTCGTGAAAGACTGTAGTTATCGAAGTTTAGTGAAGCATTAATTTTGGTTTGTTTGAAACGAGGGTATTTTCAAATGACGAGTTCACTCATTTACCCCAGTTAAGAGGTTAATCTTTACTAACAAAGAGAAGTTCCCAGGTGTCCGTCTCCGATTGCTTTGATTTTTGGATATGTTTTAGAGGACCGAAAAATAAGATATAGGGTAAACGCACCAATAAATGAACACTTAAGGCTAGCGAATGAACACTATTGTAAAATTATATTCTCAGCGCGATCGATTCCATGTGCTGCAAAAATTGTTTCGATACGAAGCAAGAAATTAAAAGAAGTCTCTAATTAACTAGATGCTTATTTTAATAACTTATTTTGCTCAATTTAATAAAAAATTGTTATTCTCTGGTACGTGTTTATTTACTGGTACATCCATCCTACGTGTTTTTTTGTAGCGGTTCGTTTTCATATTTAGGGGGTGAAAGCACCCTTCAAAGTTATAAGATTTTCAGATGTTCGTCTCCGATTGCTTTGGTTTTTGGATATGTTTTAGAGGACCTACAAATAAGAAATACGTGTCTTTTTATTTTGGCCCATTTAC
Organism: Andrena marginata; assembly: GCA_963932335.1. Classification (NCBI taxonomy): domain Eukaryota; kingdom Metazoa; phylum Arthropoda; class Insecta; order Hymenoptera; family Andrenidae; genus Andrena; species Andrena marginata. The sequence goes on along the minus strand of OZ010659.1, from coordinate 46,973,444 downwards.
ATGTTTAGGGGGTGAAACGACCCCTCATAGTTCATAAAGGGACAAAGTTACGTAGAATAAAACTTGAGATAAATGTCATTTTGCGTCATAACTTGCTGTATGGATGATTTTCTTGTCGCCAGACACCTTTACGAACGACGACCTCGAAAAAGATTATTACTTCATAGCAAAATTTACCCCTTTGAACAGAATAACTTCCTCCTCTAACCACTCTTCTTATCATCAACATCTAAAGGAATGAATGTATTTTAGGCTCTGGTCTTAGATGACTCACCCTATATAGTGTTTACTAATTATTTCCACCCTGTATAATATAGATTATCAACCACTATTTCTTTTTTTTTTTAAATTTGTCGTAACTCGTAAAACAAAACCTGGATAAAAGTATATGCCCAGACAATATTTGCTTTCCTCGTTTCGGGATTTACATTCATCCCTGACGGTATTAACGGGAAACTAAGAATCACCCTGTATATCGCTCGGGACATGACTAAATAGAGATGTCGAAAAACGATACGCAGGATGCTGTATTGCTGCTCAATTTAATATTAAACAGACGATTTATGGAATAAAGTTTACATTTGTAATTGTCGAGGGTCGATTAAGGTTGGCGATTCTCCGTATACAGTAGTCGTTAAAATTCGACGAGACACTACCTTGGAAAGTCCTTGGAAACACTGCCTGTACATGTACATACTATATTGTATTACACGATAATACTACTGTCTATAAGAATCGTGAATGTAGAGTATCGTTGAATCCGTTTTGACGGTTGTAATTTTTATCATTGACATACCTAGCCAAGCATGATCGTCCGGCCCGTATTTTATTGCAATACGCCACGCAGGTTCAACGTCCATTCTTATCTTAGGAAATAAAAATTCTCTTGTAATTGAATAAACATAATTTTCAATTCGATCCGGAGGTTTCTGATTCGACGAACTATCTGCTCGTTCGATGAAACCTCGAAGTTAGTCCGCCGATGAACATCTGAATTGTAGCTGACTATTGGAAGAATGAAATCAGCTGGCCATTCGTGGCCATTAAAAGGCTACCCCCCACCAGTCTGGCTCCTGTCTGATCGCGCTTCAGTCCGGCCAGCTGATCTTGTTCCACCTGTAGCGCTACTGATTTGGCTCTTTAGACTGACTTCGAGAGTAGAGAAACGAAAGGCGAATATTTGGAATGTTGGGGGACAACAGTCGGTGACGTCTTACATTGCTTTTATTCGACAGAATAAAAGAAGCTAAAGTGGATGGCACAAACTTCGAGGTTTCTCGAGACATTTGCACATTTGAAGTTGAAATGCCAGTCACAGATATCGTCGTTTTATTTCAACCGATGAATGAATGAATTTTCTTAATTCCATATTAGCCCTTTCAGCTCTGAGGCAAATCACTCATAGGAATATTCACGAAATGAGAACTGAGTAATATAAATAAGCGACACGACATGCACGCTCGAATGCAGTGGGGGTCTGAAAGGGTTATTCGTGAAGACTTGTACAGGACAGCAGGTTCGAGTGAACGGTTCGTTTTTCGAAGTATCGTTACGATCCATTTGGTTCGTGTAAGTAACGAAAAGCAATTGTGACGTCCGTCCACACACGATGATGCTTCATTTATTTCGCACTGTGATGCGTTTCACTGTCACTCGGTTTACATACATACCTCGACGGACACATTTTTGTTACGCCTTGCGTACCGTCAATTTACGCTGGCGAGTTCATAAGTAGTGGTATTACCAAAGCTTTAAAACTGCACACCTGTATTTGCGATACCTTGCGTTGTTTTAATTGTCTTGTACATAACGTTCCATAATTACGAGAAAAACTGAAATATGAATATAAATCGTGTCAAAATAAATTAAACAGTTCTTTGTCGTTTTAAAAGCTGAGGCCTCGTTTTCGAGATATAAATAACTAGGTTTATTACTCGGCTACGCTCGAAACTTAGATTCTGATTTTGTAAAAGAAATTTTTTTGTAAAAATGATCACATTCGTCTGGATTAGTCCGACATAATGAATCGAGGCACATTTCGTAATTCCAGAGTTTAGCGTTCAAAAATTTTTAGGCGACAGACAAACACAAACATAAAGAAGCTTTCTGCTTTATATATTTAAGATTAAATTTTTTCGAGCGCGGGAAGAAGCAACGCACGGATGTTTGTTTAAATTGCATTGTTGTCGGTAAGTGATTTTATCTGGAATATAGATAGAAGTATTTTTCTAATCAAGTATGTACATTATCGTATTTTAATAGAAACGCGATACAAGAAGCTATAATTTTTGCAATAAGTATTATTGTAAGTCTTAAACAAATATATATTATGGCTGCCTTAAATAATCGAACCTTCAAATTTGTTAGTAAATTCAGTAAATCAAATAGGACCTAACTGTGAACCATCAAATTTCAACAGCAAGAAAATCTGAAAGTCAGATTACAACAGGCAATTCGAAATAAATGACAAAAAAATTCAACTATGCTTGAAAGTCGTGACATTTTAAACACAATAGGTAGAATAATAAAGCAGCAAGAATATGTGGTGTTACCTAATAAATGCAACTTAAATGAAATCAATACCGAAGCTTTAGTTACTCGTATCTAAAAAAGTAAGCTTTCAGTCTCGATATGATAAAGAAAGTTTCGATTTCTTTTGATATGGTCAATTTTCATATCTCATCTTATAATTTAGAAACATGCTGCACTTCTTTGCTATAATAGAAATATCATAACTTAAATAGTGATAATAAATCTATTAGTCGTTTGTACGAAAGAAGAATGATATCACAAATACCACGATTTATGAATCGATCCACTTATCACACATTTCTATTCTTTAACAAACTTACACAACCGTGACACATTTTCCTTGTCACCCTTTGATACCTTAAATTTCTCTCTCTGGCTCCACGTGATCATACGTTGCCTCGTTTTGTGTTCTCGTTTAAGCCTTTGAAGCACCGCCGTCGAAGGTGCTGGTTTCCGCGGAAAGTTTTTCAAATTGCCGCTCGCGAAACGAGGAGTGATGCAATTTACGCGTCCCTCGACGGCCAATTCCAATTGCGAAAACTTTTATTCGAGATGCGATTTCTCAGTTGGAAGGGAGATAATTTAATGTTAGGCGGAAGTGTTTTCTTGAATGCGTGCTTCAAAGGATTAATTACATATTCCCTCGCTCGAGAAGCGCTAGAATTATTTCGCCTCGCAGCATCGAATTTAAATCGACGTCTTCACCAATATAAAATCGGTCCGATTACTGTTCAACGATCTTTCGTTTACACTGCAATGAGCAGTATAGACTATAAATACGTAATGAGAAGGGAACGGAGAAAGAAAATATTTTCATAAACGAGCGTACCGACGCACAGAAAAAGAAATGGATGACGAACGAAATTCAACCCCTTTATGTTTATACATCATGTAAACAGACGAGCGAAATGGTTCGATCGGTTCCGACCGAGGAGCGGTGTTGTTACGTCAAGTAAAACAGGAAATTGTGTGTGTGACATTGTAGGATGAAGAGAAAAAAGACAGCAGAAAATTCGAGAAAAATGATGAAATACCTAGCGAATTCGAGTGTTGCTTTTGTACGACGAAGGTATTTACGATCACTAACGTTCTTCCTTAGGCGGCACTACATACACCAATGGGCTGTCGAGAGTATTGGGGTCGACCAAATAGGCAGGGGGGGGGGCTGGACTCGACTTTCTCTCCTTTCTCTTACTTAGTTTATTTATAAATTTTTTTTTCTCCCCCCTTTCTTTGGCGATGTTTAGTTGACGATCTACATATCTTCTCTTTGCTTCAGCTGTTCCGGCGATGTATGATCGAGAAGCCAATCGCGATAGATCGTGTATCCGTTGTCGTCACCCTGGCTTAAAACGTTGTCCGTCCGCCCACTGTTTTTTCCGTCTATATAGTCCACTGGGTGTATGCACTGCCTCCCCCCTTCTCTCACCCTCAACAAGAGCACAACTTTATCCATTCACACGACACTACAGTTCATTCAGTGCTTTAGACGCAACCGTAGCTCTTCCACTAATTTTACTTGCGTGTGAACTCGCGATTTCTGCGGGTCAAGGGCGTCGTACGTTCCACGTCCATCGCTTACAAACGAAACACGATGCCTTTGGCCCTTTACCACGCACCACAACCGCCCCTTTTTCACTTGTTCCTACAGTAGAGTTCCGTAGCAAGCCTTCATGGGCAAGCCTATCCAGTTTGGTGGCACGTTGAGTAACAGGTTGCCTTCCCCAGGGCGGAGGCAAGATTTCACTGGCAACACTTTATAATGTCACTTTTTAGCCTTCTTTCCTTAATTTCCTTCTGCACGATTGATTCCGTTTGACGAGGTTTTCGTGCCTGTGCACGCTGCCTTGCAGAGATCTAGTGATTCTATCTAGTGAAATTAGCACCTTAGGGCTCTGGAGTGTGTAGCTTGGTGAGAAGGGTGTGTTAGGATAAGGGTGATGTTACGAGTACTTGGTACACCAAGGATGTCATCCTTAATAGCGAATATCTCGTAAATTACTAGGTATGTGGCTCAGGGTGGCCCTTATCTTCAACTTGCGAATTCTTTTGCTCTCACCCCCTAATATCGTTCCATTTCGTAAAAATATAGTCCCTGAAAAAGATTTATGCAATCCGACAAAAGGAAAGGGTGGCGACCTTAAAGTTTCGAATTCATTAGTGGTTTGAATATGAAGAATTTCTTAAAAACGGTAAGCTCTATCGAAATTTGTTTCAAATAATATTAAAAGAGCATTCAATTTTCTACAAATACTGTATATATCATTTTCTCGTGCTTCCAACCATTTTTTAGATAATAGCGTTTGAATATAGAGATTTCTGCACTTCGCGCATCCCACGTATACGGCGTGACGTATTGTCTATTATCTAAAAAATGGTTGGAAGCACGAAAAAATTATGTGTACAGTAATTGTAGGAAATTGAATGCTCTTATATATTATTTGAACAAAATTTCGATAGAGTTTACCATTGTTGAGAAATGCTTTAAATCCAAACTATTGATGAATTCTAAACTTTAAGGCCTGGTCGGCACCCTTTCCTGTTGTCCGATTACAGTAATCTTTTTCAGGGACTATTTGTTCATCAAATGGCACCGTTCTAAGGGGTGAGACCAACAGAAATACAAAAAAAAATTGACACCTATAAATAAGGACCACCTTAATGTAGATATTTAGGCAAATTATCTAATATGGGTTCATGAAAAATTGGCGTAAGTACGTAATGTTCTTCGATTCTCTGTGAAATGAAAGTCGGGTATAAGTGGTTCCCTTGTTAGAGTAAAAAGTTCTGACAGTATAGATTAGTCTAGAGGTGTAGTTACTTACTTTTTATTAAGCGGTTATTATTGCTAGAAAAGTAGTGTTCCTACAGTACTCGTCCTGTCATCGAACATTCTTTCCTAATAGAGGTGCCATAGGTAACAAAGAGCACCCTTGACGCTTTATACCTCAAGGATGTACAGTGGTGGTCAAAAGAAAACTTAAAACTTATATATTCACCTGTCTGCTTAACAAACTTAATACTAGGCTCTACGCATCATGTCCCTAATCTGTGGGAACTCTCAAATATAATTATTTCTAATGGAACTGTCTCCTTTCTGTTATCGTTCACAGTTTAAACTTTCTTTTGAACACTACTTAGCTTTACACAACTTGAGTGGGCTCCCTACTTATTGAGAATCACTGTATCTCTGCAGGGCAGAGTACGCGCATTAAACGAGTCTGAATAAGAGGGGAAGGATAATGTAAGAAGATTCAGTGAAAATCGGCATTAATTTTCATTTCATTTTACATTTATATTATATTTTTAATCGTTGGTTGGTACTTTGCCTCCCAGTGGCAGATTCTTTGAACTTTGCTGATTGTGATTTTGACTCTGCTCCAAACTGGGTACACTTGCTGTCGGGCATGTTGCAAGTTGGTACTAGGTATCTGCGAATTCAACTGAAACTCTAAATTATCATAATCAATGATATCTTCGCCAAGTAATTATAGTGAATCTTTAACGATGCCTGCAATCAGATTTCTCGATAACTCATTAACATCTTTCTTGTACGATTTTCGTATATCTATATTGATTATTTCGAGCGTCTTCTAGTATGTAAATATGTAATTAACAATATTCGTTTTCACGTGAGCGCATATTATTTTACTGAATTGAAGTTCCCTTCTGTCACTATTAAAAGTACCTACTCGAAGTTTTGACACGCACTTCGTTTCTATTCGAGTATCGTGGCTAGCTCGGGTATCGTGGCGAATTGCCTTCGAATTATTCGCACATGCCTACTACATATTTTTATTCGAATCGATACACACCTCCTGACGGATAATTTCCTGCTTTCAATTCGAAAACGAACGCCAAGTTCGCACGCCACACTCGCGCATGAACCACTCAGGCGATCGTTCACGGCAGGTTTAGAACGAAAGGATTTACTCGTGTTAAAGCAATTTGCTTGCAAGCTGGTAACGGTTGAGACAGATGTCTTGACACGGAATAGTATTTCAAAGTGGAACACACTTCGTTACGAGTGGTTCCTTGGCCGAACATTACATTGCGCCTTCTCTATTTTCTTCAAAATTGTTAGCTTTTCAACTGCGACACGACAAATTAGTTGGTAATGTATTAATAATATTAATATATTTCCCATAGAGATTGAGACTATAAACTCAGTATTTTGTAGAAAAGAGGAGTCTCATGTTCTTATTGGAGGGGTAAATGAAAGTGTGACTTAAGAATATTAAATGGAATTGTTTGAAAATGTGTACACGTTTTTAAAGTTATTCAATTCTTATGTACGAGAACAATTTTTAGTAAAGATAGTTTTTAATCGAGTAGTGCAAATTGGTTTTATGGATTGAATTTTCCATTTGGTTTCTCCCATATTTTTACGCAATTACGCATTTGATCTGCTTCAGATATTATAGGATTAAAAAGTTATTATGCAATTTTTATAAAATTATTAATTTGCTGTATTATTCTCTTAGGAGAGTAAACTATATATCTTTAGACAACAAATATTAAAGTGTTTTTGTTGACTTTTCATTTCGAGCTTCTTCAGAAGTCTCCGGGAATGATTTTGCGGCGCACTAATTTTATTCCAGTTATTGTGGACCGCACGGCACGTCTGACCATAGACCCTCTTTCTTCCCTTACTCGTACTATGTACTTGTTTCTCCCTCGTGTTCTAATCTCACAAGTCAGCCGTGCTTTTCGCTATCTTGCTACACGTATCATACAACAGAAATTTTGCAAAGGTATGCAAACTTATCGACACCTCCATTTAAATTTCTCAATTTACGTGATCGTTCACTTTGAAAGAAAAGTAGTTTTCATGTGATGAAGTTTAAAAGGAAGAATCCTACATAATTTTATTATCGAGGTATAATGTAATAAGAAACTGATAGTTTTGCTCGTAAAGAAATTGTGGCCATCTAAAATACTCTCTCTTAAAGCAGGAAATTATCCCCAAGCGATATTTATCTCTCCACGACGACTCGATGTCTCAAACGAGCGACATTGATTCACCCACTGATCCTTGAATATCTCATTAGTTCATTGGCTGCAATAGAACAAGAGACACGCACACAAACATCCTCTCATTTCATCATCGTACTTGGCATGATCGGACATGATACATAGACATTTATGCGAATCAGATCAATTACACCGTAAGACTAGTGAAAATTAGCTACTTAGGATGGTGTTTGACAACAGGGTTGCGCTTTCTGTTAACGAACCTTTCAACACGGCGCCTGAAAGGTGTGCAATGCGATCGACGATTCGTTTGCATTTTTCCCCTTCATTTTAAATGGTAATCGAGATTAACAAAAAAGCAGATTGTACATTTTGCTGAAAGAAATGCTAGTGCTTTGCAGAGATATAATGGCGTCGGAAAAGCAACGTGCTGCGAAGGTGGTGGCGCTCTTAATCCCGCTACGGTACTCAATTGAGTCCATTTCTACACCGATCGAGTTCTCATTCTTTTAAAAACTTTTCCAATTTTGAAAAATACATAGTTGTTACTAATATGTGCATTTCTCGCCCCTTGACATTATGTTGAATGTACAGAGTATAGGTGAATTGAAGACCGTAGCAGGGTTAAGGGGGGTTGTGGTGTAACAGCCCCTGAAATATATGATTTTTTTTTAAAACTATTGTCAATATTACATTAAACTCTTTTAGGATATGAAGAGGCATCTTTAAACCTGCAGAATTTTTTTATGTCGATCCTTCTTATTCTTTGTTAATTGGTGTTGTGGAATCGTGTTAACCTCTTCGACGATGTTGGAGACAGGTGGAGCACCTGCCATAGTCATCTGATTGCAAAAAGAAGAAAATTTTCTTAAAGTTAAATAATTTACGCTGGGACTGGACCTAAAATTTTAATTTTAGTTTCTATTTATAATACTTTTTTCGTCGATATAAAGAATAATATGAAAAACTTGTCTAAGGAAGAAACTTACTTTTTGTTTCAAACGCTATAACTCGTTCAATTTTTAATTTTATTTTTTTCTTTGAAGTAGACCAATCCAAGCATAAATTATCTAACTTTAACAAACTTCTATTTTTTTTTGCAATCGGATGATTGTGATAGGTGCTACACATCCCGCCAACAGGAGTTACATCGTCGTAGAGGTAGACAAAATTCCACAATAATTAATAAATAATGAGAAGGATCGACATAAAAAAATATTTTTTGCAAGGTTATAGATGCCTCCTTATATTCCAAAAGAGTTTAACGTAATATTAACATTACTTAAAAAAAAATTCGGTGGCCGTTACTCGAGAATCCACTCTTAAGTGTCGATATTATACTTACTTTTGTATATACACAGGTACGTCATGTACGTACTATTTGGTTGTTATTAGTATGGTGCCTTGCAGATATACACTACCGCTCAAAAATTTGAATGCACTTATTTGAATGCACCTATGAAAAATGTATTTTTAAATTTTGCACATACGGTATAATATTAACACTTTCATTATGGTTACATTTTTTCAGTACTAATGTACATAGATAGACGATTGGAAATATGATAATGTTACAAGTTATAAAATTTTATTTAAACCTTGGGTTATTTATTACGAGACATTCTTTTATCCAGATATGAAACCTTCTTCCGTTACTAATATACTATATCACATACTTGTAGTTCATGTACCTTTTGTATATGAGAAATAAATCCTAAGATCATAAATGGATATAAATAATTATAACGTCATAAAATACTATTATACACAACTGGCAGTAAATTAAATGCTCTTATGGCAGACAAATGATTCGGCAAATGTGCAAGGATTAAGTAAAATGAAATTTTAGACTCTACATTTTGTCGTCGAACACAGAATACAAATCTGGACCATCTACCCAAATTTTAGAACACTAGTGTATAGTGACGTCATAAAACTAGCACGGGGCAAAAGTCGATAGAACCTACTTTAACTCTTGGATAACGTGACGGTTAGCTGGACCGCACGTACGTCGGGTCCATTTTGACTCATAACTTCATTCACACACACACCTCGGAACAAGTTCTCATACATATTAGACTCCGTTCTTGTTATGATCTACAATCCTTATGTTCATCAAGAAATAGTACTAATAATAAATAACACACGTAGTTTCATACTTAGGGTGGGTCAAAGTAGACCCCGTATCTGCCAGGCGAGGGCTCAGACCCTATCATTTGTAAAAATGTGACCAAATAAGTGCGCCCCTATAATGATTGACGAAGAACACATTTTGTGGTTTATACCTTCAATGTTATCCGCTTTACACGCAACTTATTTAAATGAGTCCCAGATTAGTTACTGCGTATACCTCTGCAAGGCACAGTAGCTACTTGAAAGCCTTAGAGTACCTACACAGGAATGTGACCAAACATGTGCAGCCCTATAGCTCGTTGCATCCTAAAGAATATTACTTCATACAGCACATCGAGTGGCCCACGATTTAGTCACGCTATCTCTGCCAGGCATCCCACAACTATCGAGTCTCTGGAAATCTGGTTCCGTGGCTTCGTACTCGGTAACCGAAGTTTGGGCGACAGAGTCGCGGTCGAATCATCGAATCCGGTGTTAGCACTTACTAGTTCCACCAGAATATTAATATCGTTATTGCGCGATCGAGTGGCCAAATAAAAGGCAATGCTCGAATTTCGTCGGCAATAGGATACTGTTACACACATACAATCGTCACTTCTCCAATTTCCATTCCGAGCCGCGGACGGCGGTCGTTGCCGTTTCGTACTCGCCGTGCCTAATCGAATTTCGGTCGGAACGCCTTCGTGCCGCGACAGAAAATTTTTGAACACGGAATGTACGCTTTCTCTGCGAGCGGCGATCCCTACTTCGGATCGTTAAAATCCATTATATGATCGTAAGAGTGACCTGAACGATTCAATTCGTATGTATGATCTATCCCATACTCTCCCTCTAGTTACGTCCGATCGATACGATTTATGACAGGATCGATCTGGTATCGTGTAATGGATTTCGCACTACATGCTTCTCTCACTTGCCCCAGCATGTCCCCTTTCTAGAGACAGAAATACTAACGTAACAAGCACGAATAGAAGCATAATGATTTTGCATAAACGAGTTCTGTATGCTGCGTATACTCTAACTTGTGCATCCGGTAGGTCAACTCTGGCAAGCTTAGAAACGACTAACTTATGTAGCAAAACAATTGTTTTCCTTAAGTTCTGCACCTTATTACAGGCCCTACGTGTATATACTGTCTATGCATATGTACTGTGCCTCTCTCTAATCCACTTAACGGTCGTGCAAATACGTTCAGGACACATCAGGCGAGTATACTAATACGATCATAGAAAGTCCACAAACAGACAGATTCGATTACTTAGAGAGCACACAATAATTTTCTCCTTCTTCCTTTACTCTTAGATCATAGCACACGATAAAGATTACTTTCTCGATTAATCACCAACTAGCGCACCTTTCGTCGTCCTCAAACTTTACTTCAGCCCAAGATTAAGCAATTCTTTCTTGAACTTCGATCTTATGCCGGATTTATGTATCATAAGGAGCGCGCGTAAAATTTTGCATATAGTTGGTCCATGTGGTGATTATTAATGCGTTAAATGTCTAGGGCATGCTGTAAACTTTTGTTAAAAAATCGAGTTCAAAGTTTTGTCTTTTGCAAACTCTGTACGTACATACGCGGATCTGCTCGTGAGAACGCGACTGGTTTAAATGTTGCTATTTAAATTGAATTTCTAATTAGTAGAAATTTATATGTACGCACTGGAATTATTGTATGAATTACAGTTAAGGGGGAATCCTATTTTGTGGGCTAAAAACAGAAACATTAAGGATTTTTTTTTAAGAAACTAGCGCTCCGATTCATCTAAAATTTGGATCATATTTTGATGCATCTTTGAGGAAGCTGCAGTTTTTTTTTTTATCAATTTTTAACCATAAATATCGAAGTTATGCATGATCGACCGTCACGCCGCGCAAAATTCGCCGACCGTTGGTATGCATGACATTTATCTACCAGGTTATCTAAAACAGATAAATGAAACGGCGTTTTATTTTATACATATGTAGCTTGAAAATGATGAACCAGCAAAACGAAAAAAGATTATTGGTCAGTGTGGAGAGTTTGCAAACTGAAAGGTCTGAAACTTTAACTTTTGCTATACAATGTTGCGCCAGTTTTCTTATGTAATTAAAGAAGTATATAGCTTATCGGTATCTTGGTTCATCAAAGTATAAAGTAATGTTTGTTGGACATGCAGACCAAATTTGAAGGTAATCGGTTCAGAGGTTACAGAAATATCGTGCACACCAGCGAACAACGGTGGCGCGATGGTCGATTATGCATAACTCCTATATTTATTATTAAAAATTAATAAAAAAAACTAGAACTTCTTCGAAGATGCTTAAAAACATAGTCCAAATTTCAGATTATTCAAATCGCTAGTTTCTTAAAAAAAAATCTAAAATTTCGCTATGTTTTAGCCCAAAGAGTAGGATTCTCGTCTAACAGCCCCAAAAATAACTGATTTTAAGAATGTTTTATTAAAACACTATTGGCCATATTGGATTAAACTCTTATGTGATATAAGGAGGCATCTTTGAACTTGCAGAAAATATTTTTTTATGTCGATCCTTCTCATTATTTATTAATTATTGTGGAATTTTGTCCACCTATTCGACAATGTAACTCCTGTTGGCGGGATGTGTAACACCTATAACAGTCACCTGATTGCAAAATTAATAGAAGTTCCTTACAGTTAGATAGCATACGCTGGTATTGGTCCGCTTTAAAGAAAAAAAAAAATAAAACATGGAAAGAGTTATAGTGTTGGAAAGAAAAAGTAACTTTTCCTGACACAAATTTTTCATTTTTATTCTTTATATCGCCGAAAAAAGTATTATAAATAGAAACTAAAATTAAATTTTTGGTCCAGTACCCGGAGAAGTGTATAACGAATAAAATGAGCTTTATTTGAAATTGATCAGTCAATTACTTTTTCAGTAAATAATAAGAAGGATCGATATAAAAAAGATATTTCCAGCAAGTTTAAAGATGCCTCCTTATATCCCCAGAAAATTAATGTAATATTAACAATAGCTTTCTCAAAGACAAATCACAAATTTCGGGGGCTGTTACGCGAGAATCCACCCTTAAGTGGCCACTGTGCAAACTAATTACAGTGCCGTGCTGACGTAGGTACGAGCGCGTATATCGAGGGTCTGCATACATATGACGGAACTTGGAAGCCGACCTCCTCGCAAACTTCTGTGTAATGCATCCGGTGCCAGCTGTATGCAGAATTTCAGCCAAATCCGCGATCCAAACCAATTTAATTCGCTCTCCTTATCAGTAACAACAGAACGTAGATCGCTCATCGAGAAGACAAAAAAGACGATGCGTGTATCTATGACAAAGACCACCTATACCCACGCCGGGACAAACACGGAAAGTCGCGAGACGCTTCGCGTGGGTAGGCTGACGAAAGATGCGCCCGTTGTCTGGCCCATTTTTATGAACAGAATCGATGTTGAAGGCGACGCTTGGAGCGGCGGTTCGGCTTCGACGAGCCGAGACTTTTCACGTTGGTCGTGTTTCTAGGAGTACAAAGAGTTCAGAGACGCGGAAAATATAATGCCGCTGGCGACCAGCGACTTTCGTACTCCGATCTGCCAGGAGATGAGATCCCTGCGATCGGGGATGTTGGCGGAGCAGCAGCCCCTGCAGATGATGCTGACCGAGGCGAAGACGTCCCCTGCGCAGCCGCTGGACGTATCCGGCTACGGGCGGGCGTACAACGAGCAAGGGAGCGTGGACAGCTCTGACACGTATGCCAGCTGTCAGACGCATCCGTCTCAATCGCAGGTATTGCATGGAATCGATGCCCCGCGAACACGGCAAATTGGCTATCCAAGTTTAAACTCGAACCCTCCACCCTCCCCCAACATATATTTTTGTAAAGCTTAACTTCGTTCTTCCTTATTTCGACGTTCCCTTCTGGACGTTCCGAACGGTTCTATCGGGCGTTACGTAGTGGAGATTCGTAGGCAAATACCGCATAAAGTGTTACATATTTCATTTCTCTTCAAATGTAGTCGCGATCGAATGCAAGCGAATAGTTGTCGCAATATTTTCCTGCCAAGCTTCGTAGGTTATTTGAGTTTTGCTTCAGACGATAGTTTTGTAGCCTTCTTCCACGAACGGCGAGAACGAATACTAATTATTGTAGGTTTCTTCTGCTGGTCTGACGGCGGATGACTATAAGGTATAATAACAGTGTTTAATTAGAATCGTAAAAGAATTATCCAACGATCTGGCATTTGGCTGTAGTACCTGTTATCAGTCGATAGATAGTAGATGAATATCGATAGTCTTATGTTAATTATTCAGATAAAAGTATGTATAATTCTGATTTAGTACTGCATTATCGTGAAATTTCGTGGTAGATATTTTAACAAGGGGAACTTGGGAGTATTAATGATTTGATTTAAACTTTGGTTGAAGCTAGTGTACAGTATGGGATTAAATTAAATTATACCAAAATGTTTTCGATATCAAAGGTTTGTCCGCTTATAGTTTTGACAACGATATTATAAAAAATCGTAGCGTGGGTGCAAACCCTTTTTTTTCTTTCTTTATGTACCATTCGAGCTACTTGGATGAAAAAATTGGGTCCCAAATAGTACTAGGACTACTAGGGATTTAATGTTAGAAAGTTGTGTAGAAATTTGGACGCTTCGTATATTCTTCCATGCAGTTAACTGCTCGTATTAATATCACTTTTCATATTTAGATGACAAAGTACTGAATATATATACATACGTGTATTTTTGAAAAATTATTTTAATGAACAAGATTTATTACAATATAAATATTCACCGCATTGGAACTCTTTACTTTGTAATAATTTTCACTTAAAACTAACTTTTCCTCGAAATCATATCTGTATAGATTACACTGCATATTTGAATATACAAAACACAAGAAAATTTAAACAAGATTTTCTCACAAAAATGCCAAGTAGTACTTATCGTAAACGTTGCGCAGAAACTGTACGCAAAATTTGATTTCAGTCGTTACCTCGAGTACAGTTTCCTGTTGAAAATGGGAATATTAATTATTGTCTACAGGAAGATGCATAGTTTAGAGCTTATCTTAGTTTGAAGTGGCTGTAGCTTTAATTAGTTTCAAGCAGATCTGTTTAACTTCATAGGAACGTGTACTTATATGCGTATGCCTGTGAGAAACCAAGTAGTGGCAGTGTAAATTGGGTAAAAGTCAGTTTAAGGGGTCTCCTTACCTTGACGGATGAAAAATGATGCGAACTTTGGGAATTTTTTAAAACAAAACCATTAAATATATTTACCTCCTGCTTTGTGGATTTATTTGTCAATCTTTAGAGGATATGAAAAAAAATTGTATGCAAAAATAGTGGTTATATCCGGAGATATAGTGCATCATATAGAGCGCCTTACAAAAATCATATGCGCATGGTTAGCATAAAATCAACCGTTGTAGTTGTCTGAAATAGAAAATTTAAAAATTGGTGTAATCTGCATGAGTGGCTATCGACTGAACTAAATTAAATGAGAAATACTGAGAAGTAAAAAAAAATGGCAGCGTCTAAAACAGACATCGATTTCTACAAAAAATTCGCCGGTTTTTTAAGTGGCAAAAGTTTAATTTTGTAAAAACCGACGTAGTTTTAGTAACAACAAAAATGGCACATCTACTGAAGATATATACCAAGTTTGAAGTAAATCGAGTGATTCGAAAAACCTCGTTTTGAGATAAAAGCGTTTAAAATTTTAGGTATCCTCTTTTATAATTAATTTTTTTTTTAAACGTTGCCTAAATATGTGTAAATATAGGCATAAAGTTTTCATTTAATATAATTTCAGGGTTTCTCTTAAAAAAATCCCAAATATCGCGCTCCTTTTCAGGCAGTTAAGGTAGGAAGACCCCTTAAGAAAGAAATTTGACATGTAGTAGTCTATCGTGTCCATCATGTACCTATGTTCTGGTTGATAGATTCCCAGTCTTGGTATCTAATTAGAGTTAGTGAATTATTTAGATTGTGCACAGAATGGTAAAAAAATCTTTAACATTTGTTGCATTACACACAACTAGGTACATGTAAAGCACTTTTTCGATGCATTATTTATCAAATTTATGCGCAAATTGGACAAAGAAGTTTCTGTTTGTCGAATTTTAACATCTTTTGCACTTTTGCACACTGTATTATATTATCAGTTTTACGGCTCTCGTACAGAAAATATTTCGTACAGTTATGTTTAGTAAAATATTCTACAGTGATTCCTGACACACTTTGTAGCTTGTGCACTCCACCATACATAGGTGCATACATATATCAAAACCAAATCGGTAACGAAAAACAAGATATCACGAAATAGAACATTCGCAGTGAAGCTACAGTTATGTCTGACGGTTAGAGAACTTTTTATTCATAGCAAACAAACACGATGTGTTTAAATCTACGAGAATCACAGCAATAACAATAATAATATTTTTTTAATTGTATTTATTAAATAATAGCAATACGTTTCCATTGCAGTCACATATAAAGTACATATTAAAAGCCTAGATCACTATTAATAGTATAGAAAAATTGAAACAAAACAATGGTGTAAAAATGTAAGATTCAGCAAAAAAAAAATTATGCTATTAGATCTAAACCCGATTTAGTGGGTGGGATGAAGTTACAAAGCAAGAAAATAAAAAAACAAGTTTCTTTTCCATAAACTCAGTTTGAATAAGAAAGAATAAATAATAAATAACGGATATTTACTTTCGTCAAATAAGAAATATGTCGAGTAACGAGCGAACGAATAAAGAATATGATTATTTATTCGTTATTCTCATTCAAATGAAAGATCCATTCGAATAGTTCCCAACACTGGACAACTCTCATTATTTGGTGCCTAGTCCCTCTTCTTTATCAAGGAGGGATTACGTTTGGGACGATCACTTTTTTGGATGAAATGGAGCTGAAACTGTAGGGGAAGACACAAATCCTAGAATATTAGCCTCTAACGTTTAGCCATCATTCCGAAAACTAACTCTAATGTAAACATTGTATGTAGTTTCTAGTACAACTCCGCCAATAGAGGACTGCTTTTCAACGACGGAGAATTTTTACCTATTTCCTTTTTTCTTCGTTGCATGGATGTCCAAATAGATCGTATAATGTTTACTTAAATGCCTGAATTTGAAAGAAAATATTGGATGCACGGCAACATACATGATGCATAAATTTGTATTATTACACTTTACGCCACTCTACAGTGTACAATATAATTAGAAATAGTGCGACTAAAGTCGCACACATTTCAGTCGGACAAGCCTCGTCTATCCATTTGTAATATTTAAACCTTTTCTGTCCTATGAAGGCATTACCGTTCAGCGATAATGATTAAAAGATGCAACTAAAAGAATCCCGCACACGGCGCGGAGTGCGCCGAGCGTTCGAATCATCCGCGCCCAAAGGGTTAAACTAATTTCTCATTAAGAATGGCTAAAGTAACAGCGCCTGAGTTTCTAGAATTTGTTTAGGTATACTCGTCGCCTTTTACACTTTAAAGCTAGCTTCATCCATAAAAACGCACGTCCCTATCGTAGCCTCCACTTGTAATGGACACCCAACAACCCTAATTCGACTCGATCTTACAGCGAATAGAGCACCCGAAGGGTTGCGCTGCTCAGGCACGCCGTTGACACGGTCAACGTTGTTAACATAATTGTGTGGATTCTCAGGGTGATCTGACGGAGGAGGCGGACAGTAACAATCTCTACGTGAACCCGTTGGAAGGTGCGGAGAAGTGCGGAAATAGTAGGGTAAAGAAATCCGTTTCGGGTGAAGTCGGTCGTAACGTCAGCGACGCGTCTCCCAGTGTCGAGTCCTTGAAGGATATACGTCCCTATAACGAGGGTGGCAAGGTTACCCTAAACGACACAGTGCCCAAGCATAGGAAAATTCGTATCCAGCAGGTGAGTCCTCTTGCCCCCGCCCCCGCCCCCTCCCTGCCCCCTCTCCCCCCCCCCACGTTCCCCGTCGATGTATTTTTCCATTGTCAACCGTTGCACGCGTGTTCGTGAAACGTTCCAGTGCAGTTTTACCCATGGAACACGGAGCGCGCAAAGTTGCTTTAAGTGTAAAAAGCGCTGAAAGGGAAAACGGCTTGAAAATGAGGGGTGAAGACGCGAAGGATTCTATTCGATATTTTTGGGTGTTTCGTAATAGGTGGAATGAAAATCGAAAGGGTAGGGATTGTAGAAGAAAAAAGTAAGCAGGAAAGGTGGGATAGTTTGTTGATGGGAGACTTCCTTATCGAGAAAGTCGATTTTGGAATTATATTAGTAGTAAATATCTTCATGGAAAAATATATAAGTCAATACTGCAGAACTACTTTTCAACCGAGGCTTTGTTTTCGAGAAAATCGATTCCGCCTTCAAATCGATTTTTTTTTTTTCAAAAATACATCGTTATTTGAAAAAAGTTATTTCTTTCTACGACGTATTTTTGTACACAATTCTACCATATTTACTGATAACTTCTGCTGATTTTTAGCCGCGCGCGCGATTACTAGACGAGTTTTTAAAATCGATTTTCTCGAAAAGGAAGCTTCCTGTAAACAAACGTTATTCTACATTTTCTACTTATTCCTTTATACAGAATCGCTACCATTTTAGTTTTCATGCTATATGTCGGGAAGCACCGAGTATAATACGAATCTTCATTGTATTATACATTCACGAACTATTTTTTAGTGGACAGCCGACTGTACGTGCATGATGAAACTATTGCGTTTAATGTCATACTTTTTTATCAGTATCCGTGCCATCCGAATCTGTGCTCGGGCGATGAAGCGAGTGTAAGGTTTTTTCGTACGGTAATGAGCACATAGAATTCTTCGTAGGAACAATTTCAGGCATCGATTTTGACGCAGCGACCTTTGTGCACGATTCTTCTGGGATTATTACGACGGCCTTCACTTGAAAACGCTTTCATTATCTTTTGCACCTTTTTGAGTCGCGCGATAGCTGTCACGAAACATTTAAGGGGGTGGTTTCGTGTCTCGGTTCGAAATATGGATGACCTTTGGAATTTTTTTTCTGAAAAAAAATAATAATACAAGATGTATTAAAATGAAACTTGTTGCGTTGATTGGTATAATTACGAAGATGTAGTATGATTTCAGAATGTTTTGAATGTATTGAGTCAATTCTATTACGGACTAAAGAAGGATATTTGTTTTAGGTGTAGCCAAGATTTCAAGTAGATCGGTTAATTCATTTTTTAGATATCGCGGTTAGAAGTTTAAGTAATGTTAAGTAGTTTCAGAAAAGAAGTTTCTCTGTACGAGGACGTCCTGTTTTTCCTTTGGTAACTTAATGACACAAGTTTCAAATACCCCTGAAAATGAATAAATGTAGCATATTTATATTTAGTACATTTTTATCATTAATAGTAATAAAAATAGAAATCCAGAATTCAAAGGAAAATCTCCATTTTCTCAAGAAAATGATGTCAGAAGGCACTTACACTACTACCCCAAAGTTTCGATTTCTTCCATAAATCGAAAGAAACCGAAACTTTCTCGTTAAACAAATATAAGTAATTTTTTCGCATGATAAGATATTAAAATTAATTCATACAAGGAGCATTGAAATAAGAGAAAATATCGTACTATAAGAAATTAAGTGAAATCAGCAAATAGGATTTCAAAATTCTATCCCACAGTGTATAGCCTCGCTAATTTTCTGAATCTCCACTTAATTCTTTAAAGATATACTTCTGAAACCCTAAACTTTAAACAAAACCAAACAGTCCATTTTTTGACTCCGGACATGAGACTACGCAACTTTCATTATTCAAAAACTGTTTATTTGTCTGGAATTCAGATGAAAGAAAATTCTTTGAATTCTTTTGTATTCCCTGGCAATTCGTGATCGCTAGAACGTAATTAATTTCGTAGTAGACTTTACTAGATTATTAACTTTTGAAGAGTAATCCCTGCATAGCTTATATCTGCTTGGACACGTTGCTTCCACGAGAGAAATGTAACTTAACTCCTTTGGGTACTATTGACGAATATATGCGTCCGTTCAGTGCGTGCAGGGCATGCGACGAACGTGTATAAAGGCGTTCAGCGACTATGGTTCCACAGATCAGTGTTCAAATTGTCAACACCCAAAGGGTTAAATCATCTCTATTTTATAGGTTCGAAGTTAGTATTTAAATTAGGTCATTTCACCGAACGTTTGCTCTACACAGTCATCATCGCATGGGTCATGAAATTTTTCATACATCATGAACTCTAATTCCATATTACATTCGAGTTGAGTTTTTCCGCACTTGTCCGCACAGCTATCAGCTGCATTTAATTATTTCCATGCACTCGACACGTTTAATTATTTCTCACGCTTAATTGCGAGGAATCGGCGTGAAATGTTGAAGGTGGGTTTAATTGAACCTTGTGTACATTTCAAGTAGGAATAATTGAGGTGCGTACATACATACATGATGTTTCAGGTATCAAATGGAATTACTCTTCAATGCTTTAGCTTTTTGATTCTATATTCGTTTGAAAATGCAAGACTGTTGTAATCAAGTTTCATGGTTTGTTATTATTTGCATAGTAACTTAACATGGTGGATAAAATTAAATAGAATATTACTACTGGCTATATCAGTTCAAATAATTAATTATAATAACATTAGATATTTTTGGTTTCCAAAATTTCGTAAACATATGTATTGTATATTTTTATCTTGCTGTTTCCAGATATACAAATTATAGTAGGTAATATAAAAATATAATACTACGAGCAAATTAAAGTATATTACAATTGCAATAGTATTATTGTCACATTAGTTGTGTTAGTACGTTAGAAAAGTAACATGTAACACACTTTATATATTTCAAGTTCATTGTTAGTTTATTTAAATTTTCATTGCAGATTCCATTTCATGAATTTAATAGACCTTTGAACTTCATTTAAAAAAAAATTGTCGACGCTCTCGCCATTCTCCGCCAACTTCTCTGTATGTATCTACAAAGCCGCGTATTCATCTGAGCATTCGCCCCAAACGAGCATCACGCGAGCAAATCGGCGCTCATGCCATGCTCATTCGGGGCGAATGCTCGGATGATTACGTGGTTTAGTAATTTTCAAAATATCATAGAATAATTGAAACTTTGGAGAGTGTTTAGTAATTTCACCAATCAAGCTCAAAAGTCCCTATCTAAAAATGTGTCCCCTAATTTAATCTACTCTTCACTACTTTAAATATTCCTTATTCATTAATGATAACTGAAATATCTCCAATCGAAGTAGAAACTAACAGTTTCGGCACTGTTTTATTATAAATCCAATCTAAATTAAAAGTATGGAACTTTATCAAAGAGTAATAAATATACAATTACATACATGTATTTCAAAATTAAATTACTGTCACAAGTATTCAACCATTAGCACATTAGTATCTATTATGTCTGTGAGAAAGTTCTGTCGCTTTTTAAAATTTATTTTCAGATGGGGATAACAATTATTTATGGCACACAACTTAAGGTATGAAATTTTATAATGAAACGTGTCATTTCTTCAAAAATCATATCGTATTGCTTATATTATTTTATTTATTATCCTATAAACAGTAGGATATGATTTCTCAAGAAATGGAACGTTTCTTTACAAAATTTCCTAAAGTGAAAATAGCCGCTTGACTTTGACGAAACTTCGTAGAAAGGTAGGGAATTGAAAAATATTTTACCCCTGTTCGGCCGTAAGCAGAGATGGGCAAAATTTTTATTTAAATAAAATTTCGAATAATGAATGAAAGTTAAACAATTATTCGCCATGTGTCGAATGAAACTAATTCGGGTTAACGAGCGAATGGCGAATAATTTTTTTAACTTTTATTTGTTATTCAAAATTTTATTTAAATAAAAAATTTTCCCATCTCTGCTCGTAAATATAAACACCTAATAACTTACAAGATACTTAACAATAATAGTCGCATTTGTCCGTTGGCGTTAAGTCTCTGAAACTTCGGTGGTGTAATAAGTAGTGATATATTATTTTATAATAATAAGGAAGAACTTTATTTTATCTCCAATTCACCGCGCTACTTGTTACACCATTGAAGTTTCAGGCACTTAACGCCAACGGGCAAATGCGACTTTTAATGTTACACATCTCGTAAACTATTAGTTTTCTCCACTTGCGACCGAGCAGAGGTCAAACATTTTTCAATTCACCACCTTTCTACGAAATTTCATCAAAATCGGCGCGTAACATCTCATGTGCTTACCTTGCGGATTGTTTATGAATATCAAATGGACGGTATACGCAACAACAGTTGCCAAAAATTTGCGCAAAGTTTCCTAGGAAAATACTGTAACTGTTTGTATCTGCCAAGGGTGTTTCGCAAAATTCGAGTCCACCAACTAGAATCTCGTAAATTATAGATGAACCATGCTTTAAGCATTCAAGCGAGATTTACGACGATACTTTGCGAAGAAAGACAGAATTAAATATTAGCTTGTCATCTGCTGCTATTTGCAAGGACCGTGGAATGTATCACACAGTAGTTTTGAATCATAGGTATTTGTTTTATAGTATAATATAATATTAGATTCTACATGAATTCTTGGGGAAAGACATAGGTGTAGCCAACTAAATAAAAATTTGTTTATTTCTTCTTCTTCGTTTTTTGGATGGACTGGTTATTGAGAATGAAACGTAGACGGTTTACGATAATACATATACAATATGGAATTGTTGTTGAAATATTTTAATTACACTAGATAATAAAAAAATATTAGTATTAATCTGTTTTAAGTTAAAAATATCGATGCCAAGTGTAGAGAAGCGCGAGTTGAACCAGAAGAATATTGATAAAAATATGAATATATACTGTTTTAAGCTTGCATTTTAGAAAAACCTCAACATTTGAATGGACAATAAAGCATTTACATAAATTGTATCTATTTAATTTTATTCATTACGACAGATTTCTACACTTATTGAAAAAATGACTTATTATAGGATATATATTTAACAATTCTGAAAGATTTAACGAATTAATTACTACAGTTCAGTGTTAGAAAACTCTCCCCAAAAAAACCTTGACTTTGATTAGAAAGTAATTAACCATCCACCATAGTCTTTTAATTTGCATCTGTCAAATGTTTACCTGTTTCGACCATTTGAACATTTTTTAAACGATACAAAACTGTTACTATAAATAGTTATGAAAAATTGTAGATGCAGCCTATGAATATTCCCAATTCGTGCAGATGGGATAGTTGAATTGCCTGCGGAATAGCAGAAAATGGCAATAGTGGATAGTGTATCAACAAATAATTCCGTTACTCGTTTATGATACAACACCCTAAAGAATAAACAAGAAAGCCGACAGAATTTTCTCATATCCCAGTACAAAGGATAAGAAAACATTATCTACAATAGAATCGCGCGAATGTCGTTAAATTCTTAGTGTCCAAAATAAAAATTTATTTACATGAAATAATTAAACGTCTCTCATAAGACTTCATATTACTGCACAATAAGGGGGATGACCACTGTGCTGAATTGGAATGTATAGTCAACTTTGCAATTTATTTCTGAATTCGGCAACCCGTTTCTCATTGCAATTTATCAATGCAATATAAATGCATTCTTAAAAAAGTAAGCTAAAGCAGAAATCGTTATCCAATATTAATTTTACTTGAAAAAAAAAATATTATCGTATGGTTCTTAACATTATTCAAAATTTGACGATAAAATCGATATCCGATTTCGACAGTACATTCTAAGTTCTACGATATACTATCATTTTATCGCATCTTTTTGTGTTTTCTCATGCGTTCTTATTTTATACTTAAAGAACTAACGAGGGAAGATCCCGAACCCGGAGATTCAAAAAAATCTGAAACTTTGTGAATATGTAGGGAATTTCCTCCTGATTACAGCGCAATTTTGTTTGCTGCCAAAATTTACACTAAGAGGGTGAAATTAACCCCTGAAAATTCGGCTATTTTCTGCTTTTCTTTTGTAACTCGCAATATGTAAGATATAGAAAAAAGGTTTCAAGACAGAACTTACTTCTTTTAATTAGGACTATCATTTGGTAACTTACAGTTCTTCCAGTTCGCAAGTTATAATACAAAATCGGAAAATAGCCGGAATTTAAGGGCTGAATTTTACCCTCTTAGAGTGAATTTGGGCCGCAAACAAATATTGCGCTGTAATCAGGAGAAAATCCCCTACATATTTACAAAGTTTCAGATATTCTTGAACTTCCGGGTTCGGGATCTTTTCTTGTAAGACTTTCGTCGAGAAACTTGTTAAGAACTTCATGGCAAAACTATGATATTCAATTCGACATAGCGACCGCATTATTTCACATTCCTGTTTGCTTCTCAAAGCACCACAATTGCGCAACAGATAGTATATCCTACATTCTACTGTCAAAATTTGAAGTGAATTGATTTATGCATTAAATTTCGAAATTCGGCGACCACTATAAAACAACTACTACGTATGCATGTACATATTTTCCAATTAAAATCTTCTTTTCGCCTTTCGCTCCAAGAAATATGTTGTTAGTGCATCAATAAATAGCAACGGAAAAAAATACCATACTCGAAAATAAATCTGCAATACTGAAATCCTTCAATCTGGCGCATTAGTCACTTCCCCGAAGCTTGCTTCCACTTGCTCGCAAAACTTGCCATCACATTTCACTCCGCTCGCGAAGCTTTCCGCGCCGCGCCGCCGTGGGCCGAACGACACTACCCTGTTAGAGTTAATTGAAACTTGAAAGATCCCACACGAACAAAAAAAAAAACTCTGGCTGATGTTTGTTTTGCACGAGCTCTGACGGCGAATCATCACTGCTTTTTTCAGTTTCACGAACCGTCAAGATCGCAAACGGAGCACAGTTGAATCGAATCGCCGAGGGCGATCGTGCGTAACCGAATGCCCCCCCTCCCAACCCCGGGGTGCTTGCCAGAAGGGGCTCGCACACAGACACGCTAAGAACGTTGCACGTAAATCTGCGCGCAAAGAACACAGAGAAAAGCACAGAAAGAGGTTCGTTTGCCCTACGAGATCGCCCAGGGGCGCCGTTTGCCTCGATTAAGAGGCCGCGGAGTTGCAGCGTGGCCGACTCGGCGTGCTCGAGTCGGGGAACGATTTCCGGTACCGTCTGATTTTGCGTCACGAACACTAACGCTTCGATACGTCCCCCTGTTCATCGGCAGTACGACCCCCATTCATTGACAGCTACCAAACCTGCTTGCACCCTATCGCGTCCACCCACCTAAGCGTCCTTCACTCGACTCCATGCGTGACTCTTGGCTCGAAAGCTGTGCCTAAATGTGACGTCGCGAGATCGGCGCCTGCAAGAATGTTTAGGCGCGTGAGATTTGGGAATAGGGACGAGCTGTCCTGGGTGTTTGGCGCTTGGAGGTGAGGAGGTTGGTTCGTCGGAAATTTGGGTTGTAACTAGGGCTGGGACTATTCGAATAATTTAATATTCGAATATTTTACAAGTATTCGAATGCTACGAATAAACTTCGAATATTTCAGTATTCGAATGTTATTATTCGAATACTATTCGAATAGCTGAGTATTCGAATACTATTCGAATAGCTGAGTATTCGAATACTATTCGAATAGCTGAGTATTCGAATACTACTCGAATAGCTGAGTATTCGAATACTATTCGAATAGCTGAGTATTCGAATACTACTCGAATAGCTGAGTATTCGAATACTATTCGAATAGCTGAGTATTCGAATACTACTCGAATAGCTGAGTATTCGAATACTATTCGAATAGGTGAGTATTCGAATACATCAGTATTCGAATAGTATTGTATGAAGTGGGTTAAAATTAGCTTACAAGATTTCACCCTCACAAATGAACCTAAAGAACTTGATTCATAATTCACACAATACTATTCGAATACATCAGTATTCGAATACTTAAATATTCGAATAGTATTCGAATACTTAAATATTCGAATAGTATTCGAATACTTGGATATTCGAATTATATTCGCCAAATAATTGAGCAACTGAAGTATTCGAATATTCGAATACCGAAAAATTCGACAAATAGTCCCAGCCGTAGTTGTAACAGCAGTTGCATATCGCGAGTGTAAATAATATTGGAATTTTAAATATTCGAAGGTGGGTGGTGGAGACGGAATCTATAATCGCGTTTCGAAAGTTAAGGGAAAAGAGTTTTGTACCTTCTTGTTAACCTAGAGATATTCGGCTTTAAGGGGTTACGCCACTCTCAGGCGCTCGAAACAGCACTAAACTAGACGAATTTTTTTTACTAATACTATGAGTTTGAAAATTATTTCTTTCCTTCTTATGTGTAGAGCATGTATTAGTGCATATATTCTACAAATACTGTATAAAAATATTAAAAAATGACTGAGTTATTACACGCGTGACTGATATAACAAATTATAACGCCCAGGTTCATCTGAAATGAAAAACATGATGATTTTCGCGTTCCTTAATAAAATACCTACGATTTAGAATACGGATTTGAGAAAAAAAAATTGATTGCACAAATTAGAGCAAGGTGAAGAAAATTATTCGTTTTTCACCTAACAAAACGAACTTAAAACATTTATTATATACGAATGAGTTATCGCGTGAAAAAAATGACATGCTACATTGTAGATAATACCATTAAGAATATGCGTACCAAGTTTGAAATCAATCGGACAAACAGTTTTTGAGATATTTCGTATATCACCTCTGAAAATGTACTTTCGAGAAAAGCGCAAAAGAAGAAAAGTAGAATGGTCGCTACCCGCTGCGGAATGTCAACATCCGCGTCTCGTTTAAAGTCTATAACTCGGCTATTTTGGGGACTTTTTACGTCTACCATGACTTAAATTATTCTTACAACTTCACGTAATAAGAAAATGCAAAAAAAAATAAATGGATTTTTCAAATCTTTCGGGGTAGCGTGATCCCTTAATGGAGTGAGGGAGGTTTAGTGTGTGACATTCATATTCGTGGCTCTAATGCTTGAGGAAGTTACAAAAATTCCTTCACACGGGTTTCTTCGATTTCATTCCTAGACGGAGCAGAAAGGACTCGTAGAGCGTCCGGGTGAGGGTGCTTTAACCACCGCAGAATCCTGTTCCGCGCTTCTATCGATCCCCCCATTTCCATTATCATCGATGAGTATCATATGTACCGGGGGAAAGATGGGGATATGTGTGTGTTTATGCGCGTGCTAACGAGATACGTACTTAGTTGATTGGCATAATGTCGCGTATTAGTTATCCTACGCGGCTGATTGCAGAGCGTAAGACTCCGCGCACAATTTATCAGCGACCAGGAATGCACGGTGGGTCGTAACACCACGAAAGAGGACACCATGGAGAACAACAATTACTACGGGGGACTTCGAGGAGGCAGACCGTTTACGACGACCAACAGCAGCCTGGCCTCGGCCACCAGAATTCTGAATCATCATCTTTTTGGGTCCAGCAGTGGGCCCAGACATTACACAGGTAAATGATGACAAGCATTTTTCAAACGATAAGCCCCGCGGAGATTTATTATTTTTTTAACCACGTTGTGGATCGCCATGTGGGTCATTCCAGGCCAGCCCGAAAAGAAACTGGAATTTAAGGGGGAAGACCACTGTAATGGTCTGAAAAGTAAGGGTGTTTTCGGGATTTTTTTTCAACCAAACAACACAAGTAAATCAATGGAGCATTTTCTCAATCAAATTCATAAAATTCCAAATGTGCGCTGCGGCAAAATCGTGCCAGTCGGGTTGACGGTGCCCTAGGCGTATGGTTAATCCGAATTCAAAAAGACAAAAATATTTGGAAACTAGCAGTCCACCTCTATTACGCGACGATAAGAAAAGTCAATATCGCAAAAAACAACAAAACGGCGGACCATTGAATAAAAAACATTTTTTGGGTGTAAAAAGTTGGGGAAATGTAATTAAAAAAATAGAAGGAGGCTGGTATTTAAAAAAAACTGATCGTCACGTAATAGAGACAGGTTTTTCGTACAATAAGTGCCCTTGCTCGTGTTAATTGAATGTATAGTTTTCTCTATATACTGTCAACGCGGTTGAAAAATGTCATTCTGAGACAAACGCGTTCAAAGTTCCGCTCGGTACTGCCTCCGTCAATTTTGCGAATTTTTTCCATTAAACTTGGAGAGCAGCATTCTTGAAACGTACGTCTTTCAGAAAATGTGAAGAAGAAAAAATCGATTATTCGGATTTTTTACAGTGGTCTTCTCCCCCCTTATTTTCATATGGACTACAATATATTTGAATATCCTCGAAATCCCTGACATCGTGGTTTGTATGTTGTATGTACAAATGCAACTGGATTGGGATCAGAGTCTCGCATTTTTTGAAGCGCTGTTTATTTTCATGCTCGAGAGCTTAGCAACCTGTTTCTTCACCACTAAACTGAAATTTGTATAATTTTTATTTTATAGCAATGCAAACATTGCTAATGAATCGGTGAAGTCTTACTGGCCGAAGTAAGTTCAAATACGACATAAATCGAAGTAGGTTTAAAATTATTAACAGTTCAATAGGATTGTACTCTACTGCCGAGAAGCAGTCCTAAAAATTGGCCGATTCATGCCGTGTTTGGACTCGTTTTAATCAGAAAGATCTCGCCAATCCATTAAGAAACTCTACAAATGTCATGTTTCATAGATCAGTCACTTACTCATACAACCAGATTCGAAGAAATGGTGCAGGACACCGAAGTCACATTATTCATATGTCGCATTTCGAAAGACACTACTGCAGCAGTATCTGAAATAACTTTTTCGGGGATAACTTTTTCTACCCTGTTTCGTTGGAATATTATTTGAGTGGCGAAGATTGGAATTGATGGCAGATTTGATTTTTAATTTGGAAGAGGAATAATTTTGTTGAAGAAGGAATTAAAAGAAAAGTACAGAAACGTAAAGAAAAGTTCTTGTTTGCAAATAGTAGTTCTTCTGTTATTTAAGAGGTGAGAGTGTTAGTGAAAGTAAAATCGATATATCATGGATTAGAAGTGACTGTAGATATTGTTATCTCTGCGTGAAAGCCAGTTTTCGAAACGCCATGGAGTGACCTAATATTTTCCGTATACAGGGTGAGGTGCTGCGAATTGATGTACGATGGAATGTTTTGGTAGTTTTGATTTCGTTAAAAAAATATTTTTGAAGATACGATTTACTTTAACTTTTCAAATGTACCACGATGCTCCTTTTTTAACTGGCTATTATTTAATAATACCTGATTATATCAGACACCATAAACAAGTTTCCTATCTTTTAACTTTATAAATATTAAAAATTAAGTTTATAATTATTAAAAAGTGTTTTCATAAGGTCGGAATAATTACAGAACATAGAGTGATTTATACAAAAGATTTAAAAAAAAAAATTAAATATTTCATTCCTTTAAAAGACAAGTAGGTACATATATAGGGTGACTGTACCTAATATCGCCACTGTTCCTAATATCGCCACCCGTTATATATCGCAAAGTAAGCTCTAAAATTGATCGGTTATGCACTGAATTAATACCTCAACATATGTAGGAAGACATACTGTAATTGCAACGTCATGTGATCAACAATTACAGAAAGGGAAGGATTTTAGAGAATCTTAACAGTTTAAAAATTCATTGGACTGTCATAATTTTACATCACATTCACAGAAGGTAAGTGTAATAAATCCGTGAATGCCAGAATATCTACTAGAAATACCTAATTAATGATGTACTTAAGGAATGAAATCGATTCAAATATTTTCCGTAATGAAAATAGTGTTTTTCTTTTAGCAGTTTGGGTGTTCTCAATACCGCCTACCGGAGAACAATGATTTCGAAGTAATGTTTGTTACATGTGGGGTTACAAAATGTGCCGAACAACCGAAATAAATTTTATTTGTCCAAAATGTCCATCGGAACGTAAAATATAAAATATTTTAAAAATCTATATTATTAAATTTCTATACTTTTCTAATAAAATTAAAATCAAAGATGGCTAAAAATACATTTATACAGCAATAAATAATAAAGCCACATGTGGAAATGACTTTAAAAACTCATATATACATGAATTAATCAATATTACTTGAGTTGGCGATATTAGGTACACTTTTTTCAGGACCCGATTTTTGCATGTCTTAAGTTGTTTGAGTCCTAATGCAAAATTGGTAGATTTTAACGATTCTAACTTATGCTACATGAAAGATGAATAATTCCTCTTTACTTTGAAACGAACTGCATGCAAAAATAACAATTATTATTCAATTGACAGCGATTTAACTTTTGCCTGGCGATATTAGGTACAGTCACCCTACCTATCTGGGTAACTTCTCTGGCTATGTGATTTCTTATTTTGGAACACTCATCTAATTACACTCCCTTAACCATTATCCAATTATAAATATTATACAGAATTATGGAACATGCTATTGAGAAATTTTGTAAAGAACAACAAATGCTTCACGAAACATTTTAATTATTACTTTCCCTTCTCCAACAACGAAGCTTCGTGTGAAAATATTTTGTTCCACATCTTCGATGTATATTTCCACGAAGATAAGAGCCTATTTTCTACCACGAATTACGCCCACCTACAACTCTATATCTTCACAAACGCGTTAGACCCGTTGTCCCTC
The DNA here is from genome assembly GCA_963932335.1 of Andrena marginata. Taxonomy (NCBI): domain Eukaryota; kingdom Metazoa; phylum Arthropoda; class Insecta; order Hymenoptera; family Andrenidae; genus Andrena; species Andrena marginata. The sequence goes on along the minus strand of OZ010659.1, from coordinate 46,943,184 downwards.
CGCAGTCCGTCAAGCTTTTAATACATTCAAAGATTATTCGAGTCACTTCTGCCTATCCGTTCTCCGTACAAACCATTTATTTATTTTCCACCACAAATTCCTCTATTTTCTACCGCGAATTACGCCCCCTTAACCCTGTACCTATTATTCACAAGCACGTTAAACCAGTTGCCCCTCCCAAGTGACGCCAGCTACATTACTAAAACTACATTTTCTACCGCGAATCACATACACCCCTTCAGCTGTGTATTATTCAAAAAGCACGTTAAACCCGTCGGTTCGGTTCCCGTGACGCAGGGTTTAATGCCTCCCAAGATTATTCGAGTCACGTCTGCCAATTCCGCCCTCCTATCGATCCCCCTCATATTCTGGGTCAGCGCGATACTCCCAAAGCCACCGTATATGCATGGTGATCGAAGGGAAATTTTCAGGAACGAGCACCGAGAGCAAGCTATCCCTGTCCGCTGACTCGATAGACAGCGAGGGCGTGCCTTTTATAGACAGGCAACGGGTGTCGAAGTCGATCTTGAAGAAGTCCGAGAGCAGCAACAACTACTACAGCAACGCTGGGGACTCGGACACGGAGAAGCTCATCACCGATAACGCGTCCACGATAAGCATGTGCGACAACGAGACCAGCACGTGCAGCGTCTTCAGCAACGCTAATGGGACGAGGGTAAAGCCCGTGTCGCCGTTGCTCTCTAGAGAGGTGCTCGACTCGATATTCCGTACGAACAACAACCTCGAGAGGGAGAACGAAGTGGACCCTACCGAAGAAAAGAACTGTGTCTCGAAGATGAGCAGATCGATATTCGACGACGTCCTCGAAGGTAATAGTTTGCCCCTTTTCTGCGCCTTTGTTCTTTGCGTGTGTCAACAACAGCTCGGCTTGTCCACATTGCATTTCAGAGGTGTATCTAGGGCCGGTTTTGTACCTTTGAAGGCCCCAGGCGCAATATCATCACGAGGCCCTGAAAGAACTAGTCTATTTCGGTTAATCAAATTCTTAAACATTTTTAAAATGTCGCCCAGCTTGCGCCTAATGCGCCTTGTGGTAAACGCGGCCCTAAGTGTATCAATTTTCTTCTTTCTTTCTTTTCCTTTCACGCTTTGGGAATGGCAGTTCAGTTTGTGATTTAAGAAGGGTTTTCTCCTTTGAGGGCCCAAAAATATGGGCGTTTTCGGGAATTTAGAGGGAATAAACTACTAGATCGGGTGCTCTTTAATTTCACAGACATACATGTTCGTTAGTTTGTAGGCAATACAGATAAATCGCTTCGACTTCGTGTAAAATATAAACAATAGTTTTCCGAAAATATCATATCAAGCAGATGGTTATAAAGAAAGTTGTCCTGCTTGCGAAAGTAATTGCTGGTCACCGCTATAGACTGGAACAAGAATTGTAACAAAAGTTGAACCGAAGCTAAGCATAAAATGTTGAAAATTGACGAAACGGCAGCATTCCAAAGTTAAAATTGTAAAAGAGTTTGTCTTTTTTATTATTAACAGGAGAACTATCGTATACAATTTTATAGTCCTAGTTCATGTAATAGAGGGATACGTTTTCTACAACCTCTGAGAATTTCGAATCGATAGCTTCATTAGCTTTAGAAATATCACTTCTGCAAACCTGAGAAGTGTAGTTTCGAGATGAAACGGTTTAAGGGAACCCTGCGGTAATATTTTTTTAGAAAATCGATCTTTTTTACATGTATACATATTTTTTGTAATATAACATCCCGAGAATGGCCTGCGAAAGTTTCACACCAAAATTCGTGACGGTATAGATTCTACATTCACATAACTAATTCAAACTCCGAACGCAGGTCTGAGCCGAGAACACTTTGAACACGTTTTTCTCGAAACACGAGAAATCGACACGGTAACCACGATTTCAAAAGTACTAATGAACCAATTAAAAAGAAAACCTTGAGGCATTTGATTTGTAATTGGACTGGCTGTCGCAGCACCGTATAACGTAATTTTTTCAAACACGGCTTTTTTTATCTGCTTATTTGTGCGGAAATTACCCGTTTTTTGCACTACTTCGTTCAAATGTGCACCAACATCGTAGTTTTGGTCCTTTTTGTCCCAACAAGGGGTGCTGTGATAGCCATTGAAATAAATTTTAAGAAATCGTTTGAATTTTTGATTTTGGATGACCCTGTGAGTAAATTTCATGGCTAGCGTTTTGGCAGCGCCTGCACTAAGCGCCACGTAGAAAATGCATCAAGACCGAAAGCACGAGACAAAAATATTTTGCACCCTAACGAGTGTATCAATAAATGACAAAAATATTTTTAGGATATATTATAACCTCTTCTTGTAAAAAATTCATAAAGATCACCTATTTTTTAAGGGTTTTGACCGGAGGGCCCCTTAAAAGTTTTTGTAATAATTTTCCTACACTTAGAAAATTTGTGTATGTTGTCCAAAGAAAAGCATTGAACATGTATGTACGATTTAAGGACGAACCACCGAGTAGTATGTGTCTTCCATAAATTCTTAAAAAGCAATCCATACTTGTTAGGCCTTCGAAGACAAGATGCGGGACACGTGATTCTTTAAAAATTTTGTATTAGGATTCTTTAAATCTTACAGAGTTTTTGAAACGTCTTTAGTTAATTTTTAGGGCTTTTTGCTGTTTGTGTTTATGTTATTTTGGTCTGTAAAGTAGAATGATCAATAATCAATGTGAGGAACAGTGGCGCACTCGGAGGGTGAGCCAAGGAGTTCTGGCACCCCTCAAAGAAGAAGGAAAAAAGATTAATATAACCACGACTAAAGTAATTCAAGAGCTTTGTATTTTATTCTTTAAATCAATTTTTATAATCACCAAATGAATTTTATTGAATTTAGTTTTAAAAATATTTTTATCCCTTCGACTCGGCTCCTCCCAAGATTAAATCCTGAGTACGCTGCTGGTGAGGAAAATAAGTGTTCTGTAAGTTGAAAATGTTATTACAGTAACTAGTCGATAGATCACTGTAAACAAAATGTTCAGAGTGGTAAAACAAACTGACGCAATGTAAAAAGGATATATATAGTTTTATTCTGTTAAGTGAAAGTACGCTGTATATTTCCCTAACATCAGGATGCGATTTTATAATCATTATGACAACAAAACGCGGACAGAAATGTTTTGAAAATATAGCGCTACAGAGTACATGATATGTTTAGAATTCGATTGAAATTATTATTATATTATCATATTTTTGCTCGGGCGAAAAATGATTTTAAACACACAATTTTATTTGTTTTGTATTATCGAAAATAGTTCGGAAACTAATTATCGATTTTCATCAAATAATACGCGTACTATCGAAAAAGAAAAGTAGAACATGGGGAGAAAAGAAATATAAAGGAAAAAAGCCGCGAACAGCAGAAATAAGATAGTGTCAGTGGGTCACCTCGGCATAAACGGCGGAAACGCGAAAATAGCCAGCGTGACCCACCGGTGGGCCACCGTACTATTTGATCGTTTTCTGCTTAAAAACTATATGTACAGTACTACCGAGCAAATGTATTCGGACAAACAATTTTCTCGGGTTATTTACCATTGCTGTGACCGAATAATTTTACCACTCACACTTTTGTTTATTATTTCAACATATATATTTTGTGTTAGAATTTATTAATGTAATTTATTTATCATCCTCTCCTCTATAAACTATTCTATTAATTTAATGTTAATACATTGAGTCACTTAAGTATTATTATTGAGAAAAATCATTTGTCGGGTACTGTGTGTATATAACCGATGGAAAAGATTAAGCACTGAAAAATTAAGTAGCTATTAACGACAGGAAAGCGCTTCGGTAAAATTCAGCCTCTTGGCCCTAACAAGCGTCGGCATTTAGGGAAAATACGCCGTCGTCTTTTTGAATTGAAACAATTAAATAAATAAGATTAAACGTGGGGTGCGTTCCACGAGAAAAGGGTCCCATTTCAAAATCTAAATTTTGGTGTACCTATTCGTTATTTTCTCTCCGTCACAGTTGGAGAGCCCATTTCCAATTCTTTTCTAACTTTTGCAGCCCTACTTTTCTTTTTAATTCTCCAATTTTTCAGGGGCCCCCTGAGCTCCGGGGCCCCGAAGCGGCCGCCTCTTTCGCCTCTATGTTAAAACGGCACCGATACGTATCCCCGCAAGATTCGAGCGCCAAGCTTGACATCGTAAAATCGACCACTTTTCATCATTCTTCGATCATTTCCTTTAAGCTTCGCCGCATGTGCTCATAGATCCGTAACACGAGACACTGGTGCAAGCTCGAAGATCGTCGAATGTGCTTTATGATCCCGATTATGAATGATCCCCTGAACAATTTTTCAGAAGAGAAACAGGTGCAAGACGAAGCGACGGCGGAGAACAAGAACAAGGAGGAGCGGAGGAAATCGAAAGGAAGGACGGAGGAGTCCTCGAAGGATGGACAAACGATGCTCATATGTTCGTTACGCTCGCACAAGGCGAAGAAATCCGGCGGCGAGGAAAGACGGAAGGCCAAGAACAGCGGCCACGCTTACAAAGCCACCGACACGAATTGTCTTCCTCAAGAAAGCCGTTTCTCGTCGTAGCGCAACCCCTTTCTGTGTCGCGTACGATTAGATATAGGGTTCAATCACTGTCACGATTAGGGTCTCGACTATTTCGATATCTCGCGTATTCGAATGTCGGAAAAATTCCCAAAACGTTGCGCTGCATTCGAATACTGCATACATTCAACATAGGCTTGTATTCGAATACTGACATTTCTCTATTCTGAAATTATTTTGCGTTTAAAACTGAGCGACTTTGATTGAAAATATTTCTCGATTCGATAAGTAATTAGTCAGAGGAGGATTATTTCGGGCAGCGAAAATTGAAGGGTGTTTCCACCCTTTTAAACTGTTCATCAAAAGAAACACGAAAAACACGTTTTTAATATCTCTCAGTGCTCCACGAATTTATGCATGATGCGATGGGAAAAGTTTTATTCGTAGGCACACAATTGTTCGAACATAAATGTTGGAATAGCTGGAACATTCGGTTCATACTCGATAATTCGATTATTTGAATGTTCGACTACCTACCGCCCTAATTTAAATGTAATATTCAAATTCGTTTCGATGCATACTCGAATATACTCGCATTCGACTATACGAATAGACAAAAATTCGACAAATAGTCGCAGCCCTAGTTGCGATCACCACATCGATGTTTCACATTTAGGTAATGCCATTAGCCCCCGTGTAACTTCCCTAGGGCCGTGCATCTCCATTCGGGTTGCAACGATATTATCGATGTCCTCGATTCGCCCTGCCGTGTAAATATTTAAGCGAAAAAGAGCACATAAAGGAAAAACAAGAAAAAGATAAAAAATCGCGTATAATTCTAAGAGAGTGACGGATGTTCGATCGTTAAATGGAATAGAGAGACTCTAATTCGATTAATATAAATATATATATATGTAACGCGGATAGATACATATTTTCGAGAAGAAGCCAGAATTGCTGAGCGCGTATACAAATTAATACATATAGAGTTACGCTAAAATTGGTCGTTGAATAGGAGCACACCGAAGTAAACGATATATTGAAAGGGAGACGTTCAGTCAGGTATTTGGAGACGATGAACGGCGTGAAACGAAGAACGGGCGTTGATGAGACATTTTAAGAACACGAACAAAGAATGGAGGAGAAATAGGAAAACGATACGATTAATAATAGTAACGATAAGGACAACAATAACGATAAGAGCAAATAAATCTTTAGGCAATATGCTTTTCTATTGTTCGCTGACAGATGGAATTTGGCAACGCGAACTATAAAACTAGCCATGTGGCCCTGTTACTTCCTCCCTTCGCCTAATCTCGTTAGACTAGGGTAGCTTTGCGTGTCGCGATAAGTGTATGCATTAAACGGCATAGCGATGCAAACACGCAAACTGTTCTATAAATAAGTTCGAGAGAGAGACGTTGGTCATTACACGAGACACGGATTTGCTTTCGAAAGCTGGCATCGTCAGTCTCTCTCGAGAGGACACACGAGTGTTCGCTCGTCTGCTGAGTGTCTTACGTACAATTAGACAACGTCGCTGTAATAGGAGGTATTAGATAGACGAGGTCTAAGCAGCCTCGATGGAATCAAAACGCAACAGGCACGGGGAGAACGTGGCCACGTAGTTGCTCGCCGTGACTCAATGATGACTGCCCTTTATAAGTTCACACGGTTCCAAACCTCAGACTTCTTTGGTATTAAAGGCAGGTTCTGCTTTAAACCGCCGAAAAATTAGTGTCTTTTGTGATTTTTTTTAAGGAACGAAAATATATATATCAACATTAGGGTGGCCCTTATACGTGTCGATTTTTATTTTAATTCTTTGCTCTCACCCCCTAGAACGGTGCCATTTGATGAAAAAATAGTCCCTGAGAAAGTTTATTGCAATCGGACAACAGGAACGGGTGCTGACCAGGCCTTAAAGTTTAGAATTCATCGATAGTTTGGATTTAAAGAATTTCTCAAAAATGGTAAGCCCTATCGAAATTTTGTTCAAATAATATTAAAAGAGCGTTCAATTTTCTACAATTACTGTATATATAATTTTTTTGTGCATCCAACCATTTTTTAGATAATAGCGTTTGAATATAGAGATTTCTGCACTACGCGCGTATAGACAATACGTCACGACGTAAAGGTGAGACGCGCGTAGTGCGGACCTCTCTATATTCAAACGCTATTATCTAAAAAATGGTTGGAAGCACGAAAAACTTGTATATACATTATTTCTAGAAAATTGAGTACTCTTTTAATATTATACGAACAAAATTTCGATAGGGCTTACCATTTTTGAGAAATTCTTCAAATTCAAACCATTGATGAATTCTAAACTTTAGAGCCTGGTCGGCAGCCTTTCCTGTTCTCCGATCGCAGTAACCTTTTTTCAGGGACTATTTTTTTATGAAATGGGACCATATTAGAGGATGAGAGTAAAATAAATCGCAGGTTTAAAATAAGGGCCACCCTGATCAACATAAAGGTTTTCGTATCGTATTTATCAACATTTATAATTTCAAATTATATTTTCGATTACGCAAGAGAATTTAATGATCGTCGTTTAAGCGAATTTTATTTGGCACGGAAGGGTGTTGCACCTCAAATTGGGGCGAAAAATATCTCTGGAACGAGTGAACCGATATAAGTATAGAATTTAAAATCATCAATCAGCCTGCCAATTCTCAGAGACGAAATTAAATTCCATTAATTTTTCTCGTCCAAACAGTACTGGAATTCCACTTCACAAGAGTTGCATCTGCATGGGCCACGTCTCCCCGCGCGAACAAACGCATGCATACATGTAAAACGTACTTTATAAATGCGGGATTTCCTATCGTGTGTTAGACACAGGTGATTTTCTTCAAAATCTGTGTGACGCATTTAGTCAATAAATTTTCCAAACGAACAACAATTTATTATTACTAACTAGTTTCACGAGGACAAGAAGACAGCAGAGTTCATTTAATACTCTTGAAAGAAAAAAGAAACGTAGTAGGTATAAAGTACGTAAAAAGCCCGAAATAAAACGAGGCATTGCATTACATTAATACGAAATCATTTACTGAATTAAGTACAAAAATAAACTGATTCTGTTTTAACCCTTTGGGTGCACGCAACGCGTGCGAGAAACGCCTGTACGTGTTCAGCTACTATGGTTAACAGGTACGAGTACTTAGGGGAGTCCCGCACAGGGCGCGCGCTAAGTGTTTAAAGCGTCAGCACTCAGAGGGTTAAACATTATCGGTGGAAACTTAAAAGAAGCATCATAAAACGCACCGACGCGCTAGGAATAAGTATAAAATCATTTATAAGGCTACAAAAGCACACTTCTCTGTTATATATCATTACACAAGTGTCCAACGCTAATAGGAAATCCCACCTTAACGCGAACGCAGCAATGGACGCAGTTCTCCGTGAACAAGAAACGCTTACGTATTCGATATAGGCACCGCCACAAGTTCGACTCGGCCGTCGTAAACGAAAACCAACCTTAAAACGTTGACTGCCACGCCACTATCTCATGCTTCCTGCTCATTTATACTACGTTGAACATGAATTGCCGATGAATACACTATATTATTTCTGACGACGGTACTATTCTTCAGTAGTTTGCGAATCAAAAGCTTCGTTTATTGCACGAATTCTAAGGAAAGATTGTCATTCACGACCCCCATGTTGCAGTCAACGTGCTAAGAGTTCAACTAAGTGTACTCGGCGTGTTTTAGACGTCGAATCAAAAGTGGACTATGTCAACGTGCTCACGTAAAGTAGCAAAAGCGCAGAGTACCGAGTGTATCATGTATCCAGGACTAGCCACGGTAACAATCACGCGCCTGCCAATGGAATTTTACACAGCCGCTGTTTTGAACACTGGGAACCGCTCGGGTTCAAGTATAGGTACTCGCCGAAAATGCTCCGATAGAGATTTTAACGCGCTGTATAGACGGGTACGATTATTGATCGCGTGCTCAAGAATTCGATCGTCCTCCTATTTTGCTCCGAACGATGATCGTTTTTCTTCTTTTCCCGATTTTCTTCCACCCTCCCCGCGTTAATAATTTTAATCGAGACAATGGTCTCGCTGGAAACTTGAGTAGCGCAGGACGAAAGACGTTCCCCTCTACATTTTTAGACGAGTCATCGGTAATATACATATCTCTAATGGCATTTCTATTCGTTGTTATCGTTAGATGTAGGGAAATGAATAATTGTACAGTTGCGAGTCGATGATGAAGAGAATATGGTAAATATACCCCCGAACCCCTATGAGGATGGTCTACAGGGGGATGAATTGTTATGCTGGTGGTCTGAAATTCACACCTCGAGTAATTTTTTAGCGTGTTTATAATTGTTTTGCGACGTGTATACGAGTGGAGGATCGGTTAACACTTTGTGAAACGCGAGCGAAGATATATTTTAATATTTTACAAGCGTTTGATACGTTTGATTGCAGTATTACGATGGGCGATAGTTTTCTTCCTGGGTGCGAAGCTCTGTGTTCGTTTAACCCTCAGTGAGTACCATAGGTTTCTGTAGGGATTTTGGTAATGTGGAGCCTGTGCGGCTGATCTTTGAAAGGATAATTGAAATGCTATTTTCGTTGTGGAAAATGGATAAGAAAAATGATATTGCGACAAGCAATTAAGCATACGCTTAAGAATTTGATTAAAGGCAAGAAATGAAAATTCTTGAAATGCCAAGTGTTCTTTTCTTATAATAAAATTAACAGTAATTGCATAAAATGTAGAGAAATAAAGTGAAAATGTTTATTGTTGTTTGAAAAAGGCTTTAATTTATGAAATTTATTCGTTCAGATAGTGCGAAATGTTCATCACAAATATATTTCTGGCATTTTTCATTTACATATATCTTTTCGTTTTTCCACATTTTTATCATAAGAGGACAATTTTTCTTATTTTATTATTATTAACTATTGCGTATTCAGCCCACTAAAAATTTGAAAATTGAAGAAATAATGTAACTAAATTTATTAGACCTTTGGTTTCTCTTTCGATTGGATTCATTCGTAAATAAAAGTATAAATATCAGAATATTAAATTTCGAAGTCCAAGTATGAATTACACCAACGTATCTTACGTTCTTAACTCTAATGGACCCCATAGTACTTCTGAGGGTTAAAGAATAATGGAGTACTTAAATCTTCAAACAAAGAATAATTATTGTTAATGAATAATCATATACGAAGTTATACATTTCGTTTATTTTGATCACATTAATGTCTCCGTCGATTTTGTGGGTACGAAGCAATGTGTGAAAAAGGAATTTGTATTTCTTTCTTACGGGGACACAGAAAAACCCAGGTGTATAATGAGGCCTCTAACGTAAGACACCAAAAGATATAATAAGGAAAAATTGTATACTATGTACTGATCATTCCTTCAAAAATGATTGATGATAATATTTAAAATTCATTCAATTCGCTTAAGATATTCAAAACTCTACCGAAATACTTCGATTATCTTTCAAAATGAACCTTCTTCTGGGAAATACAAATATTTCAAACTCTTCCATTCTCTACAAGTCACCACTTTTGCACTTAAAATCATTCAAAATCATCGACTTCTCACACATAATGAAATCCATCCTTTTCTATTACTTGGTACAAAAGCAAATCCTGATAATTCTGAAGCAAGGATTATTTATAGTATCCCCATTTCGAAACAAGTAACATCGCTCTCATCACTCTCTTTCGTACCCCAAAAGCGAATGAGTAATTAAAGTGTTCCAGATAAAAAAAAACTCCCCCGCATTTAATCAACAAAGTATCCCATTACTCTCAAAACCAAAGATTGTTTCAATTTGAATTGTCAGAAGCGTTACGATGATTACGCCATCGTAAGCAAGGCGTCTGATTACAACTCCTCCGATACTTCATTTCGCGCGAGAACTTCCAGATTGATCCTCGTACAGGTGCGACACACCGATCGTATAATATTGTTATCGTGTTACATTTATGGTTCGCGTCGTTGAGAATCCCGTACGATGGTCGTACACGATTTTAGGATATGTATACCCTCGCCTCTCTGAGCGTTATCATTTCTCGTACCTGTTATACGATGCTGGATCTCCACGCCTTGTAACCGCTTGGGGCCTCTGGAGGAAAAGTAAAAAAAGAGAATCAATGTCTTCTGTGAACTAACATAGTAGGACGTAGAAAGTTCCTAGGGAAACTGTACAGGACGTGATTTATTATTTATTACCGTATAATTATACAGTTAGCACAATTAGCGGTGAAAACGTATAGTACAAAGGGAGAGCCACATCGTAGATCGCGCGCGGCATTGAACGAGCCGACCAGGTCGTTGGGGGGATAGCGAAGCGAAGAAATCGCTTGAATGGTTGCACGGTTCCGTAGGTATCGTCGAAAGGGCACGAAAAAAAAAAAGACATTTCATTTGTTCCGCGCTGACTCGTGCTTCGAACTTTTCGATATTTCGTTGGAGATTCAGCGAGACGAATCTGGGAATCGAAGCGTGATCGATGATGGTGGATGTGGGATAATTTCTTTTATCCGATTCTTTTATTATTAGGTATTTAGAAGAAGAGTAGAAACATTCGAACAATAGAAAATTATTGATCAATTCTTCCTTGTCTTTTACGTCTGCCAGGGGACGAGTCTCCCAGATCCAGATTGTTCGACGTGTACAGTCAATTCGGAATTATACAACGCGATTACGCAACAGATTCTTTATCGCGATATCGAAATGTTTCAAGCGCCAGCTAATCAGATTTAGTCGACCGGTCACGTATATATATTATTTCCGAATTTCTAAGGCCTAGCATCGTAGTTATAAGGCGAGCAGCATGTAAAAGCGAATAAAGTTGTAACTTGCCAGTTTTTCTTTCGTACGAGAGTATCTCTTTATCTATCATCCTGTGAGGCATGGAAATTTCTTATGATTTAAAATGTTATCATTTAACAATCTCCATGTTTCACTCTTCCATCATTCCCGTGCATTCATTCGTTTTTGTTTAACACTTACGTTAGAGTGGCTCAAGGTTTTGCCGGGAAAATACTATACGTAGTATAGCGCGGGTAAACGCACCAATAAATGAACACTTAAGACTAATGAATGAACACTATTATAAAATTATGTTTGCGGCGCGATTGATTCCGTGTTGCAAAAAAATTTCTAATTAATTAGTTGCTTATTTTAATAACTTATTTTACTCATTTTAATAAAAAATAGCCATTCACTTGTACGTGTTCATTTACTGGTACATCCACCCTATAACCTTTTAGGTGGTGAGCTGCTGAATGTTTGAACGTTCACTATGCACTCTATGCGGAACTACTCCAGTCGCGTCTCTCAATTATGGTCGCTGAACGCCAATGGGAGTTACCCGCACACACTCCATTCCCTGAACGAACGCATATGTATATGTCCATAACAATTTCTATGTTGTGTCTATTAAATCTTCATAAGAGTGTTACCACTGGATAGGTGAATATGAAACTAAACACGATATTATTCGGGCTATTTTTAATTACACGTAATTCAAATCGCTTTTATATTCCATAGTCAAATTACTTACGTATTATGTTTGGCCCGAATGAGCCGAAGTTTAGACTTATTATCATCAGAAGCTCATCAATACATTGGCGATACTTTCACGAACATCTAACGGGGCATGTAAAGATTAAAATTTAGACTCGACTGCTGCGTAAGCGAAGAATCACTGCGACAGCGAAATACAATGCGAGCTCTGAGCTTGATTTGTTTTCAAAGTGAACTCCGGGAGCTCCCAAACAATATACTTTCGATACTTTCCAGAGAATATCAACGCGCGGACACGCCAAAAACCGTGCACGAGATGAATTTTCCTCGCACGCCACGCAATATGTTAAAATTTCGAAGTCGTCGGATCAACTTCAATTCCTTTCTCAAATTATAGATCTTGATAGAAGGTCTTACGCATTACTATACAATTAATAATTTAGCCGAAAGAATACAGTTTTCTGGCGAAGTATGGTACCACCAACTCCACTTATGTAATACAGAAATGACTTTCAACCACCACCACCACGGACGCCACTGAAAATGTTAGAACATTTTTATTTCATTTTTCTTATCATTTACACTCTTCTACCGTGCCCAGTAGTCACGGTATCGTTACCATGTGTTATGTTATCCGATGATGGCTGCGTGTTTGTGGTGATGGAAAATCAAGGGAGTACATATGCCAGGAAGTTGCTTTATTGCAGTTGCTTTCGCTATACAAGGATCGCGTATTATTAACAGAGAGTGAAAACAAGGTATCCTGTGAATCGCCAAGGTATATCCCTATCTTTTGCTTTCCAGAAGCAAAAGTTTTCGATTGTAGTCTAGCTCGAGGCCGGTGGTGCATTTACTGTTTCGGTTGTGGTGCTGGTCGAGTCTGATATCGGCTTCTCTTGCAGTTCTAGCCATGGTAATCGTTTCTGTAGCTCCAACCTGTCCCAAACAATCATCGCACGTGTACTTTATTTCATTCTATACAACAGAATCAATTTTGGAAACAAACACCTTTGTCTTTATATCATCACATCATTACAATAGAGTGATAAAGATTATTTTAGAGACCCTTAGGATTATATTTCTACGTTTCGCCAACATTGCAGCCGGCTTCATCAGGAATCTGATGACATGACCTTATTGGTCAGACACTTGACGAATCTATAGTAATCGAAAGAAAGTCAATTGGCCGCTCCATGTCATTAAAAAAGCTCTCCCCCTCGTACTCTATATACGATCGTATTGCTCCGCTGATTGTGTTTTAAACACAGAAAACGCGAATCCCTGTCTCTCGAGTAGTAAGCTGATATACATAGTGTAACATTTAGAATCTTTGTAATCCCCGGTCTTACTATTCAAATATTTAGTTGATAACTTCTCTTAGCTGCAGTATCGGGTAACATCGGAGAATATTCTAATGAATTAATTTTCAAGTTGGAAAGAATAATGAGTAAAAGTGAAAGAAAGGGTATGCTCGTGAAGGACTCTTCCATAGTTATTAACATCTAATGTTCTTAAGACTATTATAGTGGTTAATGTCCCGTTGCATCTTTGCTTCACAAGTTTACCTGTACTTCGGGTGACTTATAGCGTAAACGTATGGGTCCAAACAGGCGACACCTTTGCACGCACACGCTGGTATCATCGTGACACCGGGTGTCAACAGTCCTTTATTGCCAAACGCGCCGATCATTGCCATCACACCGTACGGAGTCCACGAGAGGATGAACAGGAAGCAAATTGTGATGGCAGCCTTCGAACAGAAACATTTTATACCAGTTAAACAGTTAACGGCAAATCTCGCGGACAACAAACACGCAAAATAGACATTAAACTGATAACAGTTAGAGCAATTGAATAATCCTTTATTACAAACTCGTGTTGGCACGTTTGGTACTAAAACAGCATAAAATTATTACCAACGGAATTTCAGCGTATAACACATAATGTAATACATAATATCAAATATCATTTTTCTTGGTATTAATATGAAATTATAGTCTGAAGAAAGTCAATTGATCTGCACGAAGAGACAAGATATAGAATGGCTGGTCCAATGAAATTTATAAAATTAAATTCTGCTCTGACGGAAATGCCTATTTGGTGGCCGAGAACGGCCGATGAATTTTCATCTGACTCTAAATATCCAAAAAATTGCATTATGAAAACTATTATGATCTTTCAACGTAAGGTGCCTGCTGTATATTAGAAGAGAAATTGAGAAAAAACAAAATAAGCCTCAAAAGTATACCAAAGAAATAAATAATTCCTCAACTAGTACTATTTCTCCTTCTAATCCACAACAAATGAAAATTTGTTTCTAAACCATGACAAACGAAGCGTTTTCCTTTCTTTCTACGAATCCCACAATAATGAAATAATCGCGTAACGTGATTACACAACGTCAGAAACTCCTTGCCGCTCTCACCCCCTGCCACGGACGGACGAGTATATCATTTTGATGTACTGTCAGAGGAAGGATGTTCCATTTCTTAGACCACTATTCGTACTAAATAAATGACAAATATTATATTTATAAAAGAAAAGGAAGAAGAATATCGCGTGAAATACCTTCGCTATACGAATTTCAGCGCTTTGAGTGTTCGTGCTTGCGTTACTCCGTAGACTGTCGACGTTCATCTTCTTCGCCTGTTCGCGAAGCGCTTTCTCATGGTTAACGACGTGGCTAACGATCTGGCTGTAGTAATATATGATAAGCATCATCGGGATAGCGTAAGAGAAAGTGAATATGGTGGCGACGAAAATTCTCGTCTCGTTGGAGTCGGTCAGGTAATCAAAGCTGCAGCTGGTGAGGAAGCCCTCGGGCACGAAACGTCCCCAAACTCCCATCACGGGCATCAGACCCCAAGGTATGGTGTAGGTCCAGATCAGCACGATAAATAGCATCACTTGCCCGCGTGACAACTTACCATCCAGTGGCCTTGCTATTGTGCTGAAATGAAGAAATACAATGATAAGTAGATTGTTAACTTGTGAATTCAAGGGAAGCCCTATTTCCAAGAGTCTCGTCGTAGATAGTTATTGAAAATGAAAGTACTTTGAAAGTACTGATGCAAAGTATTGCAAATTTCAGACTGTTATTACATACTAATGTTCTCATAGAGTCTCCTTTATTGCCACTCAGAATTACTCGTTATCGATTTCCTCTTGGCATGTACCTTCATTTGAAAGATGGAAGCTTTTCTTTACGTTAATCGTTACTTATGTTCCCTTTTACAGATTTTCTCGCGAAATTTGATAACTGATTACACAATCGTTAAGTGGTTTTCCATTGTACACTGAACAATAGCACTTTGCTGCCAGGTTTCTTTAGGAAATAACCAGAACCCCATACCTATATCTATCGTAAGCTATTGCCGCATTCGTAATCGCGGCACCGATGCCAGTCAAGGAACCGATGAACGCGAATATTTGACATCCCAAGTGGCCCAGAGCGAAACCAGTGTTGAAGGAATTGTATATAAAGATGGGTGTCTTGATCATCATGAAGAAGTCGCAGAACGCGAGGTTCACGACGAACATGTTCGAGGGTGTCCTTAGTGATTTGGCGCTAGCGACAGAAGGACCACAAGATGATTAGTACGTTGAATTGATCGTGTTGCTTAATTTAATTAACTGTTTGTATAACATTGACGTGACAATAATTAATCCTCTGATGCGTGCACGCGTATCACTGGAGAAACTAGATCACGCAGCGGCGCAACGAGATTTATCGACAAAGAAGTTGACTTACGCGCAAAAGATCCATATCACCAGGCCATTCCCGAGCAAGGCGAGGAATGTGAAGAGGATATAGAGGAGGGCCAATAAATAATGAAGGGAGGGGTTCGGCTCAGGATAGACCAGCCAATGTTCTGGTATATGAACTATTTCCTCAGCGGGAACGTTCCATCCCAGCAAACGTGGTGGCCCTGCTGGTAGGTATCTTGCCTCCCAATGAACACTGTCGTTGGACATGTTGGTCACTCCGTCTGCCAGCCCCTCTCCTTGATACCGCTGATCAGCCGGCTGTTTTATACCGCCCTACCCCCTTGAACCGACGAAACCCTAATCCGCTAGCTTTGCTGGCTTCGTAGGGGGATCAGCCGGGGATCATCCCCTGGTTACTCTGGGTCAGCAGGAATGTGCGTCAAAGTCATGCGAATTGATCACGCAGATCGTCAGTCAAGATTCTGATTTTCGTCAGGCCCGAGGCCTTGCCCAGGCTGGGGTCTCTTAACACCGGTGTCGCAACCTTTCCCATTCATAGTACATTAATTCATATCAATGAGGCTCCAGGGCGTTAATGAATTGGGAATCATACAAAGGCACACCAATACTTTTACAATTATTTAAGCTTTATTTGAATACGGTCGTAATCCCCAGCAAATGAGAGTAACAGTTCTCTAAATTAATTAATAGATTTCGACTACTTTAATACTTGGCGATTTACATTTTTGAATAACTATAATTATGGCCCTGTTAATACTTCAATAAAGCTAAATTTTTATAAATTATTCTCTGCCTAGGACCGTGTAACGTATAATGTCTTTTAAAGCATTGTATAATATTTTACAGTACAGGAGATATAAAATAGTTTTTCTTGTCTTTTTGTATTAAGCGTTTTCAAGTTGCCTAGGATGCAGATACTGTATGAATTTACACCATTCTAGCTTCTTGTTGCGTAGAAATAAATCTAACGTTCTGGTTATACTCTGCCTTGTCTCTCGGCAGACTCGTCAGTTAAAGTGTACGCTGGAAAATAGGATGACGGGTTATTGGGATCCTCTAAACGCGGATTCGGTACTGTAGTCGATCTTGTTCCTAAACTCGTGTACCCTTCATCATATAGAGGGCAATATGGTACGTTGTGCTTTAACAAGAATTTCCACACTTGCTCGTACGTCCAGTTTAAAATAGGATTCACGCGAATTAGGTGGGGCCAGGTTAGATCGGTCGCTGAGAAAGGCTCCAAGTTCTCTGTGCCAGGATCACCTTTCCTCATTCCCATGAGGCTTGCTTTTAAGTTACTCCTTTCCTTTAACAGGGAACTTAAAGCCGCCTGAATGGGACGTTCCTTCCTCACTAATTCCAACCCATAATACTGAGCAGCTCTCTCTACAAAAGAGTCCATCTAAAAAAGTATTGAAAAATCACATACTCTCTTATCTGAAATAACTTTTGCATGTTTAGACATGCAGAAAAATGTTTAATAATATAAAGGTATTCGCAACAGGTACAATTTCTTTTAAAATGTAAATGTATGCATTTTATTACTAATTAATTCACATTAATTAAGTTTGATGATTACCTCCGGAAATGGATCAGCTGTTACATATAAACACAATAATGTTGTAATATTTCGTAATTTCGCAATAATGGCAGCCAAATGTAACACCACCGTGCAATCTTTTCCACCATTAAAACTTATAAAAATCTCTTCTGGCTTGTACCTAAACGTATACATATAAAATACGCGTATAGCATATTCTTTTTTAAACTGATGGAGGCAAAATAATCTATAGCTTATTTAAAGAATAGTCCGAAGAGAGTACGTATAGTATATTAATCGCGTTAATTTATTAATTAAGACAGATTAAATAATAAATTCTGTACACTGGGTTAAATCAAAATACATTACCTTTCGTAACAGTCTTGCAAAATCTTTAATGCGCTCTTTACGTGTTCCTGGTTATCACCCTCTTCAAAAACTTTCTTTGCATGATAACTAGTAAACCCACTGCTCAGGTCTCGTATTTTTTGAATCGGTAAAGAATACAAGAGTTCTCCTTTTGCTTCTAAAACATGCTCCTTCGTTCCCTCCAGTGTAATTCTTGTGAAATGTTCAGGTGTTGTTTGAGGATAACTACCAATACTGAGTATATTGTTCCAGCGTTGCGCATGATCATCCAAAACTTGTACAATTGATAGTTCATTTAAATTAATATCTATATACTCAAAGTGTAAAGGAGTAGATCCTTTTAACTGTGGCATGATTGTATCAACAGCAGGCTCAAAATATTTTGGGGAGCCAGGCAATACATATACATTCTTTGCCTTTATCACTGCATAGTCTTCTGAAAAGTAGTTCTCTTATAACTTTTACCAAATTGTATGTTTATCAGTTAATAAATCTCAAGTAGTTTAATTGATTTATCAGTAGAATAATTTCAGAATTTATTTATTGGAATTGAACTGATATCATGAATTGATGGTAAAGAAATATCTTTTTAATAAATAACTTTACATAGTAGATATATGTTAATTATTTATTAAAATACTTACTCTGCAAATGAACATGGACGAGTTCGCATGGTGTTGGTACAATGGCAAGACGTTGAGCTTCTTTTTCCTCAGGGAAAAGATTCGAGAGAATGTCAACTAATTTTTTATTTAATTCAAGTTTTAATTTTAAACCTTTAGCTACAGCTTCATATGTTACGTCATCGTGTGTGGGCCCAACACCACCAGACGTAAATACAACAGAATATTTTTCAGAAGCTTCGTCCACAGTCTTTGCAATTTCATCCACCTAATACAAAAGGCTACATTATGCGTAGTGAGAATTCAGATATTGAAGTTGAAGGAATCATGCATATTACAAAAAGTAAATCTCTTTCGATTAACATATTCTGTAAAATTAAACGTCCAAAATACTTCTGAGTTTAATATAATTAAAAAGGAAATTGCATAAAATATCGAAAATCTGAATCGAATTTATTATCTTTAATATTGAATTAAAGAATACTTTTCAAGCATTTAAATAGTTATAGTTAATTGTACTTTGTAGCAATTTCATGATTCTAATTGATGTAAAGACAGGTAATGAATAATTATAATTAATGAATACACACAATATCAGGAATCACTGTTATTTTCTGGAGTTTAATACCAGAAGCTCGCAACGTTCTTGCCAAATATGATGTGTTCGTATCTACGATTTGTCCACGTAAAATTTCATCCCCTATTACAATCAAGCCTGCAGTATGGGCCTCCATCGTGAATGGTTTTCCTGAGTGAATTAAAACAAACACTTGTATAAATACTGCGATACGTTTAACTGCATTTTTTAAACATATGATTTATCATGGAATACACTTCAAGATTCCACCACTCGAGACTTAACACTGACGAAAGAAAAGCGACGATATACTTATCACTAAGTAAATGAAATTTTATTGACGAACACCTGAGCATGCTTAGATAACTATCTCAGGTAAATATCAGGTGATAAGAAGTAACTCAATAATGCATTTGTATCTCTAATTACATTTATTTTATGTAACAATGCCAGTTCAATGAAAATTTATGTAAAACAGAATATACAATATTTTTATTACATTGTGTAAAATAAAAGAATATTATTAAATATTTGCAGTAACAAATGGTAACAGTGTATTCTACTATGGGAGAAATATTTATCAGAGCTGCATTTGTTCAAGCAGAGAAGTTGTTACGTCTGTCTTTACTGGCACTATATCGTGCACTTTCCTCTTCTTCCCATCTTTCGGATTATTGGCCTGCATCTTCAATTCCTGAAGTAGTTCATCTATTTGCACTGTTTTATTCTCACACCCCTTGACTGTTTTGTGTCCTTTTAAATCCAACTATTGAAACGAAGGAAAATTGCATGAGAAATCGCAATGTCCGTGCTATTCTATACGATATAAATATTGTATTGTTTTATTATTGTTCTAGCCCACTAATTCCGTGTATTAAAAAATACAATTTCATCATTTGCAATGAAATGTATCATTAGTACAATACTGCTTGTAAGAATTCACTTACTTCTTTCAAATTGGACACCACCTTCTGCGCTTTCGCCTTTAGTTTAACGCTGCGAACTGTCGCCAATTTGAATACGTTCTTGGTCTTTTGGTGCTTCTGCGATCCCTTGTTCTTTCCCATTTTCTTCTGCAATATTACCAGTTACTGATACATTGGAATTATCTTGCACTTTTAATTTCTTCGTTGCTGGCTCCTCGCCTCTTAATACGTTCTTAGTTAACAGAAACGACACTCGGATCATTTCTTTAAACGGAGAGACATTTCTAACATTGTGTAAATTTAACAAAGAATCATTTAACGGACAAGCAAGTTTCTCTTCTACTAACGATTGTCCAAGTTTACAAGCATCTTCTCCTTTGTTCGCTTTTACAAAACAGTATAGATGTATGATTGGTGGTTCGGAGCATATTTTTTCCATTTCTTTTTGAGTAAACCAATCAGGCAACACATCCAAAAATTCAACAGCACGACTTGGTAAATTCATCACTATATATTCTGGTCCGATTTCGTTATTAGTTCGTCTATTTAAAAGATCAGCTTTAACAATATTTCTTAAAAAATCTCTGCCGTCCATATTAAAAGACTTGAAATTAGTTTCAACTTTATTATTAACAGCATTCTTCTGAAGCCATTTATAAGACTCCGGATTTAAATCGTTTGCAAGTACTTTCATTCCTTTACGAGCTGCGGGAATAGCAAACGGTCCAATTCCAGCGAATACATCATATAAAACACCATTTCGTTTCATAAGTGTTGTCAAATTTAAATGTTCTGTACTCAATCTAGGATTCCAGTAAACTTTAGTAAAGTCCAATTCGTAGGTACAGCCGTTCGCTTTTGATACTGTGACGGTATCGTTGTCGCCAGCGAGGACTTCCATAGTAAAATGTCTGAACGTTGTATCGATAATATTTATTTTGTTGACAACTGTTCGAGCGACTGGTATGGTATCGAGATAAACCTGACCGATAATAGTCTTAAATGGTAAATGTACATCTCGTAGATTCAAGTGCACAATATGACCTATAAGACTATACGAAGTTGGTACGTCGATTCCTTCAGGCAGAATAGCTTTTAATAGGTCATTGGTCCGCCAATTATTATAATTCAAAGTTAATTCTATCGTTTCGAAACGGTCATATACGCCTGATAATTGCTTTCTGTCCTTTTCATCGATATCTTCTAAATGTTGTATCGACTTGGGATTCAAATATACAACAGTTTCGTTATCTACGCTTTGAATCGGTTTAAAGTTCCGCATTTTGAACATATACTTTTTCAGTATTGGCGTTATCTTCGAGAGTGTAACATCACGAAATTTAAAACATCGCAATTCTATAGTTGTGGAAAATGCAGTACGATCCAAACATGTCATTCCTCGAACTGATTCCGGAGGAACCAGCAAAGAAGCCATTTTAATGTTGTAAAAACGATATTGACTCCAAAAGCATCGCTCGACTAAATGTCCAGTCGTGATACTATATCTAATATTAGATATCATCTGTTAGTACAATATCCTACAAACAATTTCTAGTTACCCTACTTTCATCTACTTTCTGTACCATTCGATATGTTTCATATGGCTTAACACGTTGATCGCCCAGCGTGAATCGGTGGAGTTTCTCCCAGGGCCCAAATCCGAACTCGGAGTTTAAACAGCTCGATAAGCTGGAAGAGCGCAATGTTACAAATAAAATTATTATAAATTATCTCCAAAATCCTGTTTTAATTGGGCGAAGACCCATAAACGGGTGACGGGGCCCCTGTGAAAACGTAGTAGTCACTCAGATATGGGTGACGTGGCGATAAACGTGTTAAATGTAGTTCATTGCATTATGTCGAATTTATACAAAACATAGACCTAAGAAAATGTGAACAATGGACCGCTAATATTCTGAATTAAAATATAATCTAACTGAATCTTTATGGATTTTGTATTTATAATTCATTCAGGTATTCAAAGGTCTATGCTTTAAATGAGTATTAGTTAAATACAAGTATATAACACTCTATTAGAAATGTTTATTTCTATTGTTAATATTTGAACATACACTAATGATGGCAGAAATATAAACGCACATCAATTCTAACTTTGGGAGCAATGCATGGAAAAATACACTAAGACGTTAATTACAGAATGAAATAATGGTTCGGTAATAAATGTACTTCAATCAAAATTTTAAAAATCATTTACATCAAGAAAGCAACATTGGAAATGGATCAGGGTAAAAATCAAAATAACATCAATTAAAAGAATATCTGATCATACTACATAGTGTGAGGTTTGTAATGCTTTAAACAATATTATTACAGATAGTATTTGTCGGTAAAATTTGTATTTATAAACACCTATATTTTACAGGACCGCGTAACAATAACAGGCATAAATTTGTTTTTCATGTAAATATTATATGGTCGAAACAAAATTAGTTAATAGTTACCTTTACGTTTATTGCCTTTTTGTGGAACCAGAATTCTTCGTGCTCCGACAAAATTGTTTGACATGCGTTAAATATAGTTAACAATTCCCCATGTTCGTTCTAATATTCATAAATATTCTGTCATAAAATATGTGAACCGAGACTGTCATATACGATAGAAAATTATTTACTGACGCCTACTTACCGACATTGTAATGAAACAAGCTCGTTAAAATTAATTACTTCCTTTCCGACAGTCAATACTTGTATTGAATGTAAATATTTAAATTTTTTATTCAAGTATAATCTTACAGCAATTAATTCATTGTGCCGCTGAGAATGTACCTTACACCCATTCCCATCCCACGAAATTCTATGAATGATTCTTACAACAGTTTTATTTATTAATCTTTAACAATTTCATTAAATTGATTAAATACGCGAAGGTTTATAGATTGTATGGCGTAATGTTGAATCGGGCGCGTTTTCAGTTTAGTTAAATTATTTCCCGATAGAGGGTTTGTGAAATACAGTGGTTCTCGTTGCTTGTTGTGACGTCAAGGTTTTATATATAAACAGCGGTAACGAAAGCTTATAGCGAATTCAGGAGACCCGCACTGGCCGCACTGAGTGCGACTTTTAGCCAATTGGAAGCGAGAAAACTCACACTCAGTGCGGCCAGTGCGGGTCTCCCGAATTCGCTATTAAAGTAGCGGGTTTATGAGTGGACATTGGGCGGTATTATTCATAAACGTGTCTTAAGATTAAGCAAATGCTTAAGCATTCGGCATCCTTTACTATGCTACTAGGTTAGTAAAGGATACTGCATGCTTAAGCATTTGCTTAATCTTAAGACACGTTTATGAATACCGCCCATTGACGGTAACGTCCGGGTACATATATATTTCATGTCCGTGGTTAACCTAATCTAAAGAATCATATTACGCACAATTGTGTTGTATAAGATTGGTTTGTTCGCCCTGCTTCCAATTAAAAATTGAAAGGGTATTCTCTCATAAACCTCTCTACTTTTTTGGGGAAGTTCGATGAACATAGCTTTCGTTACATGTTCCTTGAATTTCCCCTTTTATTTTACAAAGTATTACAATGCATGTACGTAGTTCGATATTCGTATTTCAGCAATAAAACATAAAAGTTCGTATCCTAGAAGTAAGAAATGTGGCACTGCGAAAATATTCAAATGCGCGTCACTTCCGCGTAAAAATTGAGCCTGTAGTGCTTTTGTGATTGTGATATTTTTCTGTTCCTATTTATTGAACTTTAAAAAAATATATATAAAAAAAATTTATGTTAAACGATTTTATTGTAATGAATTTGACTAACAAGGGAACATGTCGAACCCGCACACGCCGATTTTAATGGAGCTTTTGTAAGAAGTAGTTTTCAGAAAAATATTTTTATTTCATAATTTTTTCATAAGTTTCATAATTTTTTGAATTTCCGGGTTCGAGATCTTCCCTGGCCAAAAGTATAGGAGTTGAAACTTGGTAACCCGACATACATGAAAATGGTTACTTTTACGAAAGAAACTCATGGGACCTTTTTTGTAGAGAATTTCCTAAGCTATAAATTTCATAATAACTATTTTTGTCGTAAAGCTGCTGGATAGCGAGATATTCGCGAAAAACAGTTTTTATTTTTTAACTCTGTAAAATTTTTAGTGACGGTCGGATCGATGAAGACTTTGGGGGCATTTCAAAATTTAGCTTGCAGAAATTTATTCCGTAGATTGAGCAGATTTCCGTCTAATTTCACTGGACTTTAAAGGGCTGTGCTATCGAAACGCGTTATTATTTAAATAAACTAAATATCTTGTAATTAAACTCAAACTCAATAAACTTAATAAACTGAAGGTAAATTGTAACGTCAAATGATTGGGAAGTGGCTTTGAAAGGAACAAGATAGTTTTATGGATATCAATTTTTAATTTATTATGACACGTCTGGACTATTACAAGGTCGACTACGAATTACCAGGAGAAGAAACAGGCTTCTTTGTAATTTCCTTTTTTCTTATCAGTACAATGTTTTTCGAGCGTTTATGATAGGCGGCGAATCCTAATATTAAATGTTTAAACATTCTCCCTTATCTCTTTTCCATTATATTCGATTTACTTGGTACAAACGTTGCGCCTCAGGAACTTAGGCTATTCACCGCTAGGGCGAGGATCGCAACAATGGACTGTCCTTCAGGTCCGTGATGGTGTTATCCGAGCCCGAGTGTCATGTTCGGCGCAGATGCACAATCATGCACAATGAAATTGAGCAGAATCTTGATTGGTCCACAATCAAGATTATGAAGATCCAAGGCAATGTGTGACATAACATCCTTTGGTTATTGTCAAATGAGTTGCACTATATAGTATAATTGCACACTACTCACAGTATGAATTAAAAGAATGTTTCTGTAGATAAGATATGATTTAAAGGTAAATACTGAAAAGGATGAAAGTAAATAGCAAAGATTTGAATCAATTTTGTAACTTTTTATGCACACAGTCTTAGAAACAAATAACCTCTTTAATTTCATAGCAAGCCATATTATTTTATTTCCATGATATGAGCTGCATGTGCTACTCTATAACCGGTTTTTACAAGCTTTAAAAATTTTTCCTGCAAATATTGAACAGTAGAACAATTATCATTATGCGGTTAGGAACAGAAGTAGTCTTCTAGGCTGAAAAATATTGGGACGTGAAAAATTTCCGATACCCACTACATATGTAGCAACGTTTAGAGCGCCACCATATAAGTGTATCACCAATTCACCATACAAATGAGGCCCCATAAATCTTATACGGGGCACAAAAATACAGCGTGACGAGTATTTAAAATATAAAAATGTATACTTACAAAAGATTAATTTTATACATCTAATTGATGCAACTTATGCATTTAATATTGCGCTACGATCTCATTTTTCCAAAATCTGTCTGTATTGTGTAAGCCGTAAGAAAACTTTACGCGTCTTTCCGTTGCGTGTACTAGAAATGCGGCACGTGATTGGCTACTGTGTATGAGCAGAGAAAACGCAGCAGCGGATTGGTCGAACGTGGGAAACACGTTTATTCGTTCAATAATTGTCGCCACCAAACGGAAAATCTCCGTTTTATTACATAATAATCGTACCAAAGAATAGCTGGATATCTGAAAAATCCAATACAGGCCGAATTACTGACCAGCAACGAAAGATTGAGTTGCTTAAAATCGATTTCAGAGGTATAGCAACATTCGAACATGGCGTTGAGGTCGATCTGCCGGCTGTCAATTGATTCGACCTTCAGCCATTTGAGCCATTTGGGAGCCACCGCCCGGCCGAGACGATCGTCTTTTGCATTGCTCGTACGAGGATTCGCCGCAGCTGCCAAGAAAATGGCTTTACAGCGTGTTTACTTCGACATGACCGCAGACGATAAGCCTGTGGGTCGTATCGTGATGGAGGTGAGCAACAATTTCCCTCAATTAACGTGTTTTTCGTATATGAAACGGACTGTCGCTAGAATCCCCGCATGACTAGCCATCTTGGATTTCCTTCAAAGCCGGTTATGCGACTCGATTTCCGGATTGACCACCATAAAACCGTTATTATTTACGTTTAGCATACTCCAAATTACCTTAGACGTGTAAAATAAAATCTATTTTCTGTATGATGCGATAGGCCTCGATAAAAACCGTACGGCTGCTTAGCTCGTATCGTATTTCCAATGTACTTGAATTTCTACTGAATCACAAAATTTTCCATTCACTGGTTGCTGCTGACACGTTCGATTATGTATCCTTTACAGGTGAAAGCTTAAACCGTAGCTATGAATTGCCTTTTCTTAGGTATTGCGGTGGCTTTAGGTGTCGTAGTAAAGTAGAATAATACATTTGTATATTTTTTATTCGAAATTTGTTCGAAAAAAAAGGAGAAAAATTGGAAATTTTCCAGGCAAGTTTGAAACGATATGAGACGGAAATAAAAATTCTTCTATCTAGGGATTGAAAAGTGATTACACTTTATATATATACTTACCGATAATGCATAAATATTGTTATATAAATAGTAAATTTATTTACGCTTCATTGAGCATAAGAAACCTGTACAATATCTTGAAAGATTAATTATTTAGATTATATTAATGCATTCTACTGAATTAAGTGATGATTAAAATATATTATTACCAAACAATATTGGAACAAAGCATGGTTTACTTGGAATGTAAAAGTGGTCGATGTAATTCGCATTAAGGTCAGTCCGAATTTATATTTAGATGCTGTGTAAGATTTCAAATGGAAATGTTTGAAATATACTATAAAAGTAGTAAATGGCAAAGTGAATGCAAATAAAATAGAATATCAAATATAACATGATGCTTTAAGAAATGAAATATTTTTGCAAAAAATCAGTAAATTAAATAAATGTAGCCTTAAAAGTATTCAAGTTACATTATGGTAGATTATGATGAGTTGTTATTAAATGTTACCTTATTCGTAAATTCAATGTAAGATATAGGAACCTATTTATTATTCATGAATTAATTTTACATCGTAAAGTGTTTCGTATATTATAATTGTCTGTGATCGAAATGTTAATTTTATTTTTAGTTGAGAAACGATGTCGTGCCAAAGACAGCGGAGAATTTCCGAGCCCTCTGTACTGGTGAGAGGGGCTTTGGCTACACAGGAAGCAGTTTCCATAGGGTGATCCCAAATTTCATGTGCCAGGGTGGTGATTTCACCAATCATAATGGCACTGGTGGAAGGTCGATCTATGGCGCGAGATTTAACGACGAAAACTTCACGTTGAAACATACTCAACCCGGAATTCTTTCTATGGCAAATGCTGGCCCTAACACAAATGGTAGCCAGTTCTTCATTACCTCCATCAAGACCAGTTGGCTTGATGGCAAACACGTTGTATTTGGAAATGTCGTTGAAGGAATGGATGTTGTTAAGAAGGTATGCACTCGTCTTTTTTTGTTAAATTAGACTTACTGATAAATTTATCTGAAAATTGCTAATACTTTGATCTTCAGTGTAAATAACTTCTAAATTCGGCGAAGCAAGTTTATTATGGTATATTTGTCGTCTTTTTAATGTTCAGAGAAGAGTCGATACTTCGTTCACTTTTCGTAGCGGAAAGATTGACAGTTGTCGCTTTGTGTTTTAGTTGGAGACAATGGGATCTCAAAGTGGGAAAACTTCGAAGAAGATTGTGGTAGCCAAGAGTGGAGAATTGTAGATCGTTCAACTAGATACCGTGCTATAATGACTGCATTTTTATTTAGCTGTTGCATATAACTGTTGCTGTCTTTATTGTATGACCCATTCATTCCAATGATCACCTTTTTTTTTTCTTCAACGCTATCGATTTAATTCTTTGCCAAAAGAAGTGTATAAATTGAAATTGGAAGAAACAAATTACCTGAATTGTACTACTTTTTATTACAATCAATTGAAGTTTCATACACTGTGAGCTAGAATTTGTTAGCATCATCTTTCTTTAATAAATAATTGTTTAATTTCATTACCATTAATACTTACCCCTATTGAGCAGCGCACGTCTTGTATATTAAAACGGAATATAAAATAGCTGAAAAAATGTTAGCTCCACATTCTTCCATACAATATTCCTCTTTTAATGGTATGAGATGGTATGCACATTAAAATGTACACGTATGAAAAATGCATTTAATCAAAATAATTGTTTCTGCGTGTGCTACTCATACTTGAATATCTGTTAAGAATGAAACAAGTGAACATTTGCATTTTAAAGTTCGTAACTAGCGAGTGTTACACAAGTACTATACAATGCACTTGTTTGCAAGATTAGAATATTTTCACTTTTCCATTGTGCTTTTATATTTAGACTCGTGAAAAGAATGTCCGTGTTGTGTAGAGCATTATTTGTTTTTATATGTATACACCTTTCTTTTTCTAAGCACAGAATAATTGGTAACGCGTAATTGGTAAATCTACACTGCAATAGCAGATATGCCTCTAAATTTCAATTCCATCTCACATTGATGTAACACCAACGTTGAAGAATGTAGTTGCAACGATTACAATAGTTCGGATTTCTATGAAATAAAATTGTTTTCAGAATTTAGGTTAGGTTTATTGTTTTTCTTGTTAAACAGGATGGCGCGCGTTTCAAGAATTTCGCTTATATTGCCCAACGAACTATAGAGTCTCATATCTTTTTCTCTCCTCTCTCTTTCTTCGGGTTCCAGCAGCAGCGGCGCACCGGGAGAAAGGTGGTCGTTCACCCATCTTTCTCCAGTACCCGCCCCGTGATGTTTTAAAACTTCGGTGATCTAAGCGAGAACCGGTGTTTTCATCACGGCTAAGGCCGCTGGTATGTTTTCAGAATTATTGTTGTATATTGTTTACCAACCTTTACGATCTATGTAAGTACTAATACTATATTTCAATAATATCGACATTACTTCTTTTTTAGTATTTCTGTATGTTAACTAAAATTTTCAAACTAAAGGTTTTATTTATTTATTAATGGCTTACTACTGAGAGATACTTTGGTATAAATATTTATATATTATTATTGTCGAACAGGAACTATAAAAATGGAAATGTAAATGTCTAATTTATACATTAATTGTATATTTTCCAAGTTTTATGTTAAAACGAGTTTGAGATAAGTCATTACTGGGTCAAGTGAAATAATTACAGCAATTATTGTCTAATAACTTTAGCATATATCTAAATTTACTATTTATGTTTATCCTCACCGATTTCGATCTTCAAATATGTGTCAAGGTTAACAATCTGAACAACTTTTTTTTATACATATTACCGTCGCTCGGCTTTAGTTTACATTTTCTTATCTCAAATCTCCGAAAAGTTGACCCCCCCCCCATGGGGGGTGTTAAACCGTCTAACCACAATCAACTACCAGTCACACTTTTTTGCGAATATCTCGAAAGCTAAAGCCGAGCGACGATAATATATATGGGAAAAAGTTGTTTAGAAACATGCCTCCTGATAGCACATTTGAAGGTCATCGAAATTGGTGAGGACGACTCTTTTATAATTAGCAAACTAAAAATTCCAGCAAAATTGATAAGAACATAATGGTCTGATTGGACCCCTGATGGTGTGATAATCGTCACACCGTCTGACGTAACCACAAAGCAATGATGCCAGAACAACGTGGCAACACCGCTTTTACAAGCAACGGGAGTGATCGGGTATCCGAATCTTCGGAATCTGGCAAGTGTTGGCAAGTCTTGCGTGGTCTTGCGGTAGAGTTGATGGACATTGATTAACGCTTTTTTAGAGAAATTGATACATATATATAAATATACATCCATTCCTATCCCATGAAATTCTATGAATGATTCTTACAACTGTTTTATTTATTAATTTTTAACGATTTCATTAAATTGATTGAATACGCGAAGGTTTATAGATTGTATGGCGTAATGTTGAATCGGGCGCGTTTTCAGTTTAGTTAAGTTATTTCCCGATAGAGGGTTTTTGAGATACAGTGGTTCTCGTTGGTAGTTGTGATGTCAAGGTTTCATTTATAAGCAGCGGTAACAGAAGCTTGGAGCAGCGGGTTTATGAGTGGACATTGACGGTATCGTCCTGGTACATATTTCGTGTCCGTGGTTAACCTAACCTAAACGTAATATACACACAACAACTGTGTTGTATAAAATTGGTTTGTTCGCCCTGCTTCCAATTAAAAATTGTAAGGGTATTCTCATAAACCTCTACTTTTGGAAGTTCGAAGCACATAGCTTTCGTTACATATTCCTCTTGAGTTTCCCCATTTTATTTTACAAAGTATTACAATGTACCAACATTTTTATTCATATTTAACTGATTATTGCTTATATTTTTTATATAGTCATTTAATAAAATATTTGAAAAACCAGATATCTAATGCTTTAAACAAAATATCGCGATAATCTGTATTAGAATTGCATGTTTAAGAAAGTGCTAATTAATCTAAATCTGATCTAATACTAATTATAAGATATTTTAATCTACGTAAAATATTTTTGTTATTCTCAGACCGCAAAAACGAAGATTCAGAGTTATTATCATTTATTATAGCCTGCTCTTTGTAAATGATCAAAATATATATTTCTTACAGTTCCTTTATACTCTACAATCTATACTCAAGCTCATTTAAGAAGGAACTTGCCGACCGACGAGTTTAGATCGGTTCTGCACATGTTGGCGACGAAACAAGTTACTATTGGCTATACCACAAACAAATGCTCCCTCGGAGCCAATGATCGCATTCTACATGCGCGAATTAAGTTCCTTCTTAAATGAGCTCGAGTATATATCTTACAGATACTACAATTTAATTTTTTGGGAATAGAATGATACTCATAACTGGATATATAAATTTAAACCGAATCATATAAAATATATGTAGGATAAACATTCATTATTAAATACTTCTAAAACGCGAGTTACGGCAACTAAAAAGTCATCACAATCATTACTATTGTTGTCACAATTCTGAAATTTATTTTTAATGCTAGTAAAAGAATACAAATTTACATGAATAGGTACACGAAGCAGCTTTATATAATATCAGTGAATTTTGAAGTTGAGACCACCTAGCCAATTTCATATCAACAGGCAATACCCACTGCAAATCATTAAATTAAATTTCATTACCTGTATGCAAAACCTTTAATTTCATTTGGTCATTCAGTACAATTTGAGTATTGAGTACTAAAAAATCATTGTCATAATCAAGTTTATAAAAGGAAATTCTAGAATTCGTTAATTTAATATCCCATTTTAATTTCCCTTACAACCGGGAACACAGTAACGCCATGGCATTATTAATTTAGAAAATCTTACTGTAAGAAACTGAAATGAAAAAGACGAAACGTAGTCTGTACTAAGCAACTGTGCTACGCGCAAATAGAAGCAAAAACCAATATAATTAAAAAATAAGTAACAAATCTGCACTAGATTGCATACTATATCACGTTTTATTTTCATTAATTGCACAAATAAACATTTATTAAACCCGCGGACAACCACACCGGTTGAGTTATGTTCCTACGGAGATCGAAAGCCGCCTAGTTGCCAGATTTAGGTTCAGCAGGGCTAGTATTAAAGATAAGTATGACCAAAATTGTGGTCGTGGACAGGGTTGCCAGGCTTTTCCCTACGCATAGTGGAGAGAGAACACCTACAGCAGTGGCGGTATATGTGTGTGCGATGACGCCGTAACGTCATGCCAACGCCAAGCAAAGCAAGTTTGCCAGGAAGATCCTAACCGTAGTGGAGGGGATAGAGGTCACGCATGCGCGTGATGGCGCCTGACGTTAAACCGATCGACGCCAAGGTGCTAGCTCCAAACCAATCAACGCCAAAGGCGGTTCCCCCTCCACTAGGCGTATGTCGCCCGGGTGACAGGGATATTCCTGGCATCGCTGCCTGCTGGCAACCCTGAAGCCAAGCCAAGTGACGCTAAAGCGAAGCGAAGTGACCAATGTAAATGACGCTCTACGCTTTCCAATTTTACTTTTGTCAACTTTTGTAAACGCCACGCGAGACTTTTGCGAATTGCGCCCTTCATTACAGTTTCTTAGTGAATTATTAAAGTCGCAGTATGAATAAGGAATCAGGTAAGCCAAATATTTAATACTTTTACATTAGTATAATTTGAAAAATGATCATTTCTTGAAAAATTAAAGTAACTTCATTAACAAGGATATGTTAAATATTATGTTCATTAGTTTCTTTTAATATTTATTCTTTTGAAATTTTTTAGTATGTACTGTTATGATATTAGAAATGTACTAATAATGGATATTTTATACAGGCATTGATACCAGCGTTGCTGGACCTAGCTGTACACCTATTAAAACCTCAGATATAGAGAATGAATTAGGTAAGATATATCATTAATTTAAGAGTTTCTGGAATTATAGATTTATAAACTGAACATAGTTTCTTTGTTCAATGATTATTTTCTTGAAATTACTTTTTAATATTGTGTGAATGAAAATTATTATTTTATGAATAGGCAGTGATAACGTCTTCCCCCTGGCGAAGAAATCAAGGAAATCAAGGAGGCAAGCATTCCGCCAGGTTTGGCTGGAGGACCCAGATTTTAAACCCTGGCTTCGACAATGCGAGGATCCGTACAAAGCAGAATGCATAGCTTGCTGCAAAACTGTTGTGGGGGGCAAAAGTGAGCTACAAAAACATCAAAAGCGTAAAAAACATAGCATAAACATGCAACATAGAAAAGAAGAAAAACCAGTAAGACTGCTTGAACCAATAAAAAATTTTATGGATACTGTAAAGGTGTCAGAAATAAGGTTCTGCATTAACATAATAGAGAACAATAGATCCTTTAACTCATTCAAACAGCTTATTCAAATGCATCAAATAGCACCGGCGGACCCAAATTTAGTTAAACGCATATCTCTTAAAAGAAGTAAAATCTCAGCAATTATTCAAAACGTTCTAGATAAATCCATTATTTTAGAAACTGCAAACATATTGCGCGGCAAATTCTTTTCTATTTTAATCGGCGAAACTATAGATATATCTAAAAAACTTTTATGGTTTTTAATTCGGTATGTCCACGAAGATCAAATACACACATATTTATTAGATTCAATTAGAATTAAGGAATGCACATCAGAAAACATACACAAGTGTGTTCTACATTCTTTAAAGAAATATAATTTATCTGTAAGCAATATCGTTGGTGTATGCGTCGACAATTCAGATGTAATGCTGGGAAAACAGAATTCATTGATTTCGCGTTTATTAGCAGACAATGATGAAATTTCTGTCTTCCCGTGCATATGCCATTCAATGAATTTGGTTACATCCCATGCCTGCCAATACTTGCCATCACACGTAGAGGAATTTTTGCATTCGATTTATACATACTTCTCACGAAATCCTAAACAACAGAGCCCTTTGGAAGGTATTCAAGATTTTGTAAACGTTGCACACCAAAAACTTCTACAGCCATCAAGAACTAGATGGCTAGAGCTATCTGAATGTGTGAGTAGAGTTTTAAAGCAGTGGTCAGATTTATATGCTGTCTTTGCAGAGGCAGTAATAGAAGGAAAGTCCAAAATCGCAAGCAAAATATTTCGGAATTTTAATTGCCTTTATACTAAAGCATATGTGCAATTTTTAAATTACGCATTACAAATATTTATTGAGATCAATACTCTATTTCAGAACTCGAAAGTTCTTCTTCATCGCCTGCTCCCTGAATGCTCCAGATTATTACGAACATTCGGTGGCAATTTCATAAAGTCTGAGTATATTATGGCACCCAATATACACGAAATAGATGTGTATAATGAAGCCAATTTATTGCCAATGCGAAAAATTTTTATTGGATCAGCATCTATGACAACAATTAATGAAATTGTAAATAGTACTTTAGAAGCTGAACAACTTGTTGAATTTTATACAAATATAAAGAAATTTTATCAATCGGCTTTCGAAAATATTGCCAAAAGATTGCCATTTAATGAGCCATTTTTAAATTCACTAGCATTTTTAAGCCCGTGCATAGCTTTAGATATTACTAAACATCAACATGACCAATTAAATTGTATTTTAAGCAAATTTAGGTCAAAAATTAATTGTAACAATGTACTAAACGAGTGGCGTTTATTACCATTTTATTTTTCACACAAGGAAAAAGAGAACTTGCAAGTACTGAGTATACCTAAGTTCTGGCACCAAATGAACAGCACTAACGATATTTTCAGGAAAGACATATTTAAAAATATATCAAAACTAGCAGAGTTGTGCTTGTCGTTGCCTCATTCGAACGCTGATGTTGAACGACTTTTTTCCACTGTAACAGAAATAAAAACAAAACAGAGAAACAGATTAAAGCCACAGACGATAGTTGCGCTAACTAGAATTAAATTAGATTTGGACAATAAAAATACAAATAGCTTAGATTACAAAATTACGGATAACATGCTAAAGTTATTTAATAACAACATGTATAGGAAAGAATGTATACCGGAAGAACTTGCAGGAATTTTATTGCCGGATGATACAGATGAAAGTGACAACGAGACTAGCGACAATTAGAAAATATTATATTTTTAAATATATATATTGTATTTGTTAATATTTTAAATGTATACATATGTTCCTGTTTACATGTACATTATTATATACTTTAAGTATGATATTAAGTTTTGCAGTATCAGTTTTATAATTCGTGTATAATTTATGTACATTTATAAATACTAAATAGAGAAATACGATTTATGGCCTTACACGTATACATAGTATATTATAATAGAATACATTACTTGACTTTTTTTAAGCAAAATGAATGCGTGAATAAATATAATATTTATATTATTATGTTGTGTTTTCTTTTAGATCTCATCAATATTGCATATATTAATTCAGTTCATTTTAATAGAGACATGGAAGTAGAGGACCTTATATTTTTCAAACATAAGCGTCCCTCGTGCTTCAGACGTGATTATATACCGATTAGTACCACAAAGGTCTGCGCACACATGTCAGTTCCGTGTCAGTGCCGTTCCGGCGTGCCAGTGGTAAGAGTAAGAGACCCTCTACGCCCCTCTTCTTCTTACCACTGACACGCCGGAACGGCACTGACACGGAACTGACATGTATGCGCAGACTTCAATTCATTGCAGTGGCGTGACATGTATATTACGTCACTTGGCTTGGCTTCGGCAGCGTGTGCCGGTTACGTACTGTAGGTGTTCCCGTTACGGTAGGGATTTTTCTGGCAACCTTGCGTGGGACAAATGCTTACCCCCACCATGACCTACCACTGTCCGCCACTTTGCTCCCATCGCATTGCACACAAGGATATTCCTATCCCTGTCCGTGTGCGTTGCTGTCGGCCATGTTCACTACATCCGCATTGCTGTGACCCAAGCGTATGAGTTGCAATCAGGAGATGGGGAGTTCAAATCCCAGTACAGCGGTTTTATTTTTTTTTAAAATTACTCTCTAATTCCACTTTGCAACTTCTCAGTAGAATACAAACATGAAAATTATTAATTTGCAAAGCATTTTCAAAGTTTGTTTTCTCTTGTTAATGATGCAATTCGTGTTACCGAAACCCGTACTTACGTAAACCGACTTACATACGATGTTAGTCTTCCACTATCCCACGTATAAATTAACAGAAATAAGTCCCGGAGTGTCCGAGGATGTCCCTGATTCTCTGACAAGCTTGGTGACTTTAGTTACTATTTTCATTATTGATTGCAATTTCAAAGATTCAGTGCATAAAACTTGTTGATGTACCCTCGTTCGCGTCGACCGGAGGAAAAGGTGTTCTGACGGTTTTCAAAATTTTGAAAAAAAAAAATTTTTTCGTTCAGGTAGTTTTTTAAATTCTTTTTAAAATTTTGTTAACGCAAGTTTGTAGCGCTTATTACACCATTCAACTTTTGTTTGAAACATTTTTTTCCGTCTGCTGTACTTGGAGAGTTATACGCGAAAATGTGTAAGTGCTAATTTGATTTGGAGGTTAGTTTTCACCCCCTTAAAGGGCGATAAGGCCCAAATGAAACACACCGTTATTCTTGTTTTCAGTCACTCTATAAACCCACAAAGTAGCGTTCCAATCGGTGAGTCCGGGTTCGCGATGTTCCCTTGTAAGTAAGTAGGTTCAGCGGCTTTAGCTGGGCGTTGATGAATCAGTTAGTGAGACAACAATTTTATATATACATATAGAGATTTATATTTTTGCCTGTACAATTATAATTATAATTATGATTTCAAGCATGTGTTTATTTTTGTTTACTTATATGCGGAACGATGGAAGACTAACATCCTACCTGAGCTAACTGCAGCGGTGTTTGGCAATATTAATATTTATACATTAGTTCTAATAACTTTTAGGTTCCTAAACTATATATCTGTTTTACTTCAATTATTTGACAGACACTAAGAACTGTCTATAGAACTATTATCTGTAGTTTAAACTGAAAACTGTTCTTCCTGTATTACACTCATTTTTCGATTTAGGCGGTACTTTTTATATGCGGTCTTAATTTAACGCGGTCAGAAAATGTAGGTATATATATATTTCTATTCGAAATCTGAATGTGGCAACCGCCGCAGCCGAAAGTCAAATTTGCCACTGCGGTTCCGATTCCGCAATTTTGAAAAAAAAAACTCGTCCAAAAGGAGATACGCTGATAATGAAACTGAAGTAGAAGTGCCAAATATTTTTAGTGAGTTAAAAAAATGGTTGATTGCTTTCGAGTACAATATACTGACAGCGACAGCGAATAAAATTTAAATTTTTTTTCAACTTTCATTATTATTCTTTTTGTGCAAAATATGTGAAATAAATATTTTTACAACATACAAAGACTTTTCTCCTACGTATGTATTTTTTTGTACTGGCAGACGCCATTTATGTGATTCTCAACCGCGTAAAAAAAAAACACGTGTAACGACTACTCCGCGTAAATCGAGGGAGGAATGTAATAGTTTTTTGTTAATTAAGTTGTTGGATCGTAGATCGTAAACCATTCGAATTTCTGTCGCGCAAATAATTAATTACATTACTTTAGTTTGATTTAACCACGTTCTTATATTTTCAAGATCATATGTGAAGAATTGATGATTTACAATTTCATAGTGATTTACAAAATTCAAATTACTAAACTTCATTTTTCACAGAGCAGTGTTTTCTGAAGAAAGGTTGTATTGAAGAAAAGTAGATTAATTAAATGATTGTACCATTTGAAACTATAAGCGTAGAATCATCTATCGCGAAAATATTAATTTTCAAAAGTATAAGTTTAAAGAACACGTGATAAGGACTTCGTGGATTTTATTAATGTTGCGAAAAGTAGAACCGTAAGTATTATGCGGTGTGAGGATCATTTGAATATTGTTTCCTACAAGTAACAACACATTTACGTAACAGTCATATATTTAATGAAACATGTATATTTAGTAAATCCATTTTGCTTTCCAACATACGTATATCGATGATATCGCCATAATTATTTTCATTTATCCATATCATTGAATATGCTAAGGGTATTTCGAACAATGAACGACCGACGCAACACAGACATTTATGCTTAAATAATCTACACAATGTTTCACTATATTTTACTATACAAATGAAGTCACCGCTTTGGTATTAAAAGTACACGTCGATTTCTATGCACACAAGTATATATAAATATTCATATAATATATTACAATTATTTTGACGAGCCTTTGACCAGCAAAGGCAAATAAATACACGTATTATATTTTCATC
Source organism: Andrena marginata (assembly GCA_963932335.1). NCBI lineage: Eukaryota > Metazoa > Arthropoda > Insecta > Hymenoptera > Andrenidae > Andrena > Andrena marginata. Next base: position 46,905,647 of record OZ010659.1, on the reverse strand, counting down.
TTTTTCCCCTTTTGAGTGATGTCTCCTAAGTGTTATTTTTCACGAAAACTGGAACAGTATTGATACCCGGAAAGTTCAATTTGTACGCGTATGAAAATACAAGAAAGCCCATTAGATTGACGGATTCAATTATGACGGATTGTCAGCCTCTAATCGCGAGAATTTACCTAGTTAACTAATTTATGGTAATTCTATCTGAAACTTAATGTATACACTCAGTATGTCTGACACGTTTTCGTACAATTTTTGTCAGTACGTTCTACAACTAAAAAGAAACCGAAAATGTTATATAAACGTAGCTCTATAAATATTTTCTTAAAAAGTCATATAAAAAATGTGCAATGTAAATGATAGTATTTAGATTATAATGATTCAGTTCGATCACCATTTAAAAAAAGAACAGTAAATGCAAATGGCTGCATACAATTAGATGACTGTGCAACATAATGTACAACAAGTGGGAAAGAAATTGATTAAGGGGGAGGCCTACCCAGAAATTTTCGAAAAATCGATTTTTATATGTTTTTGAAGTACAACATCTTAAAAATATTCCCTGAAAGCGTCAAGTTAGTCCGACCAATTTTGGCCACAGAACATGGCTGAGGTTGTATGGAAACTGTTCAGACACCCGGTATATAAGAAATGTACATAAACTACTACTACCGTTTATAATAAATTAATATACAAATATTGTTATTGGAAAGCTCACTCAAACTTTTCAACCAACGAAGATGAACATATAAAGTTTACTAATTTCAATTCCAAAACCTTTAATGTTTGAAAACTAAGATTCTTATAACTTTATATCACACATTTAGCCAATATTTGTGTAGTCACAGAGGTCCGCATCTTTTTGATGAAGATATACATTTGTTTATTATGTTCAAAGTAAAATAGAGTTATGTCCACTTAAGGTTCATTTTGACTCTTAAATGGATTTTTCTTTCAAATGTTCATGCTAGAATTTCCGAAGGTTACAAACAGATAAGACAATAAAACAAGAAGATTGTACGTAAATGAACAAGAAATGTGCAGCGTGTAAATGTAAAAAATTGTAAATTAACTAGCGCTGAAAATAATAAAATAATATACAAAATTATACTGTTCCACCCAAAAAGAATTTTAACATTTTTTTATATCTTTCTTTAATGGGTTTAAAGTAAATCTAAAACTGGACGACAATTGTGCAGCATTTCCATTTTGAAAGATTTGCCAGAAATTCATTTGGGAGCGAATAAAGCCTTAATGCGTATATTTCATTTTTCTCACTTCTACGCGTAGTCTCCAGTCGAATTAAGAACAAAGACAATTAGGTTTACGATCGCGATTAGAGATTCTGGTTATTGATTTTCGCATTACAATCTTTCTCTTTTTTTTTGTAATTTTATTTTTTGTGCGGGACACAACACGCTACGCATGGGGTTGAAACGATTTGATTTCAAAACATTCAGATTGCTCGATAACACGGTTCGACATCCATCTAGAGGTGTAACATTCAATATTCGGTTCTTACAGGTTTTTGTGCGCTGAGAACGAATCCGCAAACCGTTTGTCGCCATCAGCCTCATTTCTTTTGAAATTCGATTTTGAAAAAAACTGAACATTTTCAACTTTGAACATCTTTCGTGTCAAAATAGTAATAGTTACGTATTCGGTTGCTTATTCCGTCAAATTATTCTATGAACCCTCCCGAATATAATGATATTGAAACATATTTAAATGTTCATAATCCACTAATAACTTATATCGGTATATTCGGGAGGGTTCATAGAATAATTCGACGGAACAAGCAACCGAGTAACTATTACTGTTTGAACGCAAAAGATGATCAAAGTTGAAAATTTGCATTTTTTTTTTCAAAATCGAATTTCTTAAAAACTGAGGGTGATGGCGATAAACGGTGTGCGGATTCGTTTTCAGTGCACGAAAACCAATAAGAGACGGCTATTGAATGTTAGAAGCTCGAAAAAAATTCAAATTTTGTCGAACTGTGTAATATTTCCATTTGGATTTAACCTTTCCTCATAAAAAAGCGTCTCTCCTTTACAGAACACCACATAACATTTATTGTACAATATTGTTTAGTTATATTTCGAAGTCAGGATTTCAGTTTCGAAGTGTTGCTCGGTTACACCATTGGAATTAGACACTTTGCGCTAAGCATACGTAGAGATCAAAGGAACGACTCTCCACATTTAGGTATTGAAAGCTACATCCATTGAACCGTTCAGGTCTAGAAAGGGATTCGTTTATGGGCTAGGTGATATCTAATTCTGCGTGAAGAATCGCGCAAAGTTCTATCTAATTCTGATGTTAGTCAAGTTCCACATTTTATTCACCAAAATCCAGTTTGATTTGTCATATTTGTTTCCCATTCATACTTCGACCATGAAACGATGATAGACGATTAAAATGTTAGTAGCAGTAATTAATTTCTTTCGTGTAGTAGAAAATAGCAAAATTAAAAATGAAATTTGAAGCTTTTAGGCAATAGTCGAGTTTATATTAGCACTGTTTTCAAAAATTATCCTCAGCAGAGTTCCTGTTACGTCAGAAAGGATCCTCGTAAGGACTTCTTCAAGAACACGTATAATAAATAAGAAATATATGTTAGTCTTTTGTTGCAACAACGATTTTGCGATTTAAAGTCAAATTTGTTCAAATAGACCAATCCTTCTGGATTAAAATAAAAGAAGAAGAAACTTTGTGCGATTGATAGTTTTAGCGATGAAAAATTCATTTATAACGCCTATCTTCGCGAAAATAGGCAAAATATGCAAATTTTAACGGACTGTATTACTTAAACAAATTCGAGACCAGAAAAATGACGATTTAAACCTCCCTAATTTGACATGAACCATAATTTATTTCTATTTCATCAAAATCCCTAGTATTTTTAAATAAATACTGCACGATATAGGTACTTGGTACATGGTAGAAAGTACGGGGATAGGTAAGAAGACGTTCTTTCAACATTCTTTACAGAGGTTCTGTTTCTTTTTGCACCCTCGTGATACTGTAAGAAAAAATAATGCATTCTATTAAGGGGGGAAGCCACTGTGAAATTTCTTCAGACTTTTTGGTTCATTTTCATAATGTTTGGTGTCTCAAAAATATACCTGTACAGTTTCAAAGTGGATCTCGAAAATTCTTGGGACCAACGGAAGGTTTTGCATAGGTAGTCCAGCGCTCAGAACCGAATACACGCCAGAGATGGGCCAAATTTTTATTTAAATAAAATTTCGAATAACGAATGAAAGTTAAAATAATTATTCGTCATGTGTGGAATAAAGTTAACTGGAGTTAACGAGTGAATGACGATTTTTTTAACGTTTATTCTTTATTCGAAATTTTATTTAAATAAAAGTTTTGCCCATCTCTGGTACACGCATAAGTGAGTTGGAGTAAATCGCCCGAAAAATTTATGTTCAAGAATCCAAATGTATGTAACAAGAGGGATTATATATTGTTTAGTAGGTAGAGAATCACTAGCCACGACGTGGCCGTATACATCTGCGATCTTTAAGTTGCAGAAAATAACTTCTGTCGCAACTTTAAACGTGATTACCTCGAAACTGCATTTCTTAAACTGGGCGGTTTAATAACTCTGTCAATTTTTATGGGATTCACTTGAAGTTTTCAGGGAATGTTCGTAATAAAATTATCTTCAGTTAAGAGTAACCACAGGTGTTTTGATTGAATAATTCATCTAGTAATTGTAACATGGAAAGGACATTATTTATACCTTTTCTTTCAAAGTCCGCCATTTCTTCGAATATTAATATTTTTATAAATCTGTACGCTTAACTGAGGCTAGTGTAATATATGTTAAGAAAACGTTCGAATTTTTCAATTCAGAGCACACGTTGAAAAGTTACACGACCGCCCGTTTTGTAATTTTTTTTTTGTATAGCCTAACACATCATATGCTGTGGCCATACTACTCAACATTTTTTCAATCTAGGAGCGCAAAATGGTAATAAAGATTCATCGTAGAAAGTTACATTTCATTATAAAAGAATGCCTCGAAAGTAGCCTTTATTTTCGACCGTCACAGTGGCTTCCCCCCTTAAAAAGACACGAAGTAACTTCCGGATGACTCTGCAGGTCAAGAAAAAAAATTCTTCGCCGTTAAAATTTCAATTCACCTGAAAAGTGATGAGGGAAAGGCTCGTTACGTTTCTTTGTATCTACTATCATTTATCAAGTACATCTGGCGACCGTTATTCAGAGATACCCTATACATATAGCCCTAACGATATAACGTTTATCTTGAAATAAATACTAACGTAATGGTGTAATATTTTCATACACGTAGGTTTTGCTGAAAGTAATAATGAATTTCCGTTAAAGAGAAAATGATGGAATGTTTAAATGAAGTAATTAGAAGAGAGTGTCGCAGATTACAAGTTACAGTCTGCCATTGCCATAGCACGTAACTAAAAGGGGATTATCAGTTATCGGCAGATCAGCTATTAGGTCGTGTTCAGCTCTGATTAAATCCTTAAACGAAGAAACGTTAATGAATGGAACGAGGCCACGCTCGTGTTCGCATACTACTTTACAAAGAGGTCTTTCAGGGAAGAACAGATCGATGGCTCGCAAGATTCGGTTTGTTCTTGGTCCTGGTTGTTGCCGGAGAACCAACTTGGCGCTTTGCTGGATCTCGATTTGTTCGGCGACACTGCAGCTTTACCAGTCGAGCTGGACGCAGTGGTGTCGCTCCCTCTTTGCGCTGTCAAGATTTTCTCGATCGCACTACCTAACACCTGCAAGTGAAATTCCAGCCTGAACAGAACTGTTTAACATTTACGTAGCTCAATAATTTTATAACATTAGAATTACTTTTGAGAATGTATATCAACGCCTATTAGAATTAGGGTTGCTAGGTTGCTACCTTAAATTGTATTTGAATATAGTGCCTATGAAACGTTTAATGTTAAGTTTTTTTCTTATTACAGTTTCATTATTATTGCGTGCCAATAGTATATAATTATTACTATTATATACTTAAAGTTAATCATTATTATTACGTGAGCTAAATAAGGGAATAAAATAAACTGATAGATAAGATGATTTGGAAAGGGACAGAAAGAAGATTGAATTATTAAAAAGCTAAAGGGAATATCGTAAAAAGCATTCTCGTAAAAATTGCACGCATTATTAAAGCCATATTACAAGGTGATAATTGAATAAGAAGAATGAAATATAGCTAAAGAAAAGTTTCTTCAACTCGTTGTTAGTTAAATATATTTATACGTTAATACATTAATTCTAAATGTAATGCTAGTAAGACCAGATTATTTAGACAAAGAAGGCAGTAAACTTCGCAGCCGGCTACAAACCTGAGCATCCACTTTTGTTCCACTCGTGTCGTCCCAGATGACCTTTTGCCTGACGTCACTGTTAGGGGACGTTTTACCAAGCGTGTCTTTCACCACCTTCACGACCTTCGATTTATTGAACTTCTTTAAGTTCAGACTGGCCGTGATCAGATCCTCGGGCTTTTGCTTTTTCGACATCGGCAGATGTCTCTTCCTGAACCAATTTGATGGGGCCATTATGGTAGAGGCGGTCGCCTTCGAGGATCCGGCTAACTTGCCCTTAGCCCCGTGAAGGATCGACACGTCGAAGCTGTTCGACCGGAAGCTCTTTAGGCGATTTCGTTTCTGCTCGGCCGTTTTGCCGGACCAACTGGATTTGCTCTCTTCTCGCGAGCTCGATGCTTCGTCGCCACAGAGGTTGATCTCTGTCGCGGAGGATGTCAAAGAGTTCAGGATTGATATCAGATCTGTGTTGGAGCAGACGATGCCTGCTGCCCCAGAAACGCTCACTGCTCTTGGCAAGTCCGAGGCCCGTCTTCTTAGAGAAGAAGTAGGCGACACCGAGGGGGTAGGCAGTTCAGAGAATCGCCGTTTCGCATGCTGAGTGTATCGTTGAGCGGAGCTATTACCTTCTAAAGGCTGAATCTCGCAGACTTGTTCCGTCGATGTATTATACATCTTCAGTCGCACCTGAAAGAAATTACCCTCTGCTATTTACGTTCTCTTTCGACATCGAATCATTCGTCTTTTATAGTGTGTTTAACTCCAGCGTTGCGTTGAGTGTTTAAACTGCAGCTTAGATTTAGACCAGCAAAAAATGTAACGAGGGGTCTCTGATCAGTACAAGATTATACATATTATGTACATGTGTATATGATTATGTAATTCAAGGAAAAATCGTAATGCATTGGTGGCAGAGTTGGGCAAAATGTAATCTAATTACGAATTACGATTAAAATGTAATTGAGTAATTCAGCGCTGTCCAAGGTCGCTCCCGCGGGAGGTTGGACTCCTCCCACTCTCGTCCGAGTTGTCAGGGATACCGCGTGACGCTAACCGCGAACACGGTTGCCCGACTAGCCCGTCGTGGCAGCACTGGCAGTGACTGGCAGCCTTCGTAGCGTCGCGCGGTCTCCTTGACAACGGAAGGCGCGCTGCGCGAGAGAAAGATTGGAAGTGGTAGCAGGCGCGTGAGGGGCCCCGACGCTGGACAGCGCTGGGGTAATTGATTACACATTATTTTCTGCAATCGTTAATTTAGGTAGTTGATAAAATTGTGGTGAACTACCGAAATTAACGAACATTTTATATCAAGAAACTTGTTACAGTGTGACACTCGGTGACAATCATCTTTGTTTTCCTTCCGTTTTATTCAAACATGCCTTAGGTTTATGACACGTTGAGAAGGGAATTACAAGGATAAATTCAAAGATATTTTACTTTGTTTCTGTGGAACGTTTATGTTTATAACAACTACTTTAATGGTAAACTACTTCACATATAGATCCTTTCAAATATTCGGAGGAATATCGAGCAGATATTCGGTCATTTTCAAGACATTAAGGAGCATGAAATTTTGTCAACTTTGACGGCATATATCTCAATAACCAATCAATATATTTAAGAAATTCAAGCGGCATTTGTAGCTATATATTTCGAAAATTGAATTCTGGCCAGCTTCTGGCGATTTCGGAACACTGTGGGCTGCAGCCTCGGACCCCACTTTCCAGGGAGGCCCGTTGACCCATTCTAAATCTTCCATTCATGTAAAAAAATAATTGACTGATATTTCATTTACCTCTTCCCTTTTGAAATAATTACCAATCGCACTAAAAGTTTCTTTTAAAATATCTTCTCGACGCTTACCTTTTAATATATACTTATTTGTAAATCATTATTTTTCGTTATGGTTTAAATTGAATTTAATTTTATGTACAATAATTTTCAATTTTTTAATATTTACGTATTATATTGTATGTTTAATTAAAAAAATTTTGTGCACCACAAACATCTTAATCCGACCCTGCCTTCAGTAACCAGACCAATGTAGTTAATGTAATAGAACTTTTACCTGTTTCGGTTTTATTTTTGTAATGTCGTCCATGATATCTAACTGAAGATTATGCGTGCTCCCACTATTGCTTGGCGGGCCCGATATTCTAGATTTCGAGTCCCGACGGCCAGCTAATATTCTGGTCGCTCCCCCTAGAGGAAAAGCGGCGATGGATTCGCGACGATTACGGTCAAACAGCGTCGGTGGCACTTTGGAAATCGTTACAACGGAGTGCCTTCGGCCACCGGGCTGAGGGGCTGGCGCTTGGTACAGAGTCGCCAGGAAAGCAGCTTCCCTTGACGACGGTCCTGATCCTTCTCCTCCGCGCTCGCTCAGTCGCCTCACCTGTTGATAGAAACCGTTTTGAATGAGAGCAGTTGTACCAGTAGTTAACTTCGTAACACCGGGATATCGATGTAATAGGACGATAAGTCCCGTTAACAGTGGGAGGCTAGGAGTTTCATCCCGAGGATCAGGCAACGATGAGCCATTGGAAATTCCGTCGCCCTCGTTTCTGTTTTATACGTTTCTCTCCGGGGAAGTTTAAACGCGCGATTAAAATACGAATCGCGAGGAAGCGTCCAGACACAGAGTAGGGAGGAACAGCTGAGACGAATTTTGAATAATGCTGGATTAGTACGATAAGAAGGAAAGTTTCAAGTGCGGTCAAGGAATACTTGTATTCTTATGGGGAGCTTCTTTGTTCAATATATGTATAACAAAAGCACGAACTGTGAAACTGCTGACAGAGATAGATATTCCGTGATGTTTGTTGAATTCGTTTCCCTAATTACTAAAAGATAAACGACACAATTATGAGGTTCATTTTAAAAAAAATTAATCTATCAACTTTGCGCACCTCTTTGAGCTAAGTTATCCAAACCGAAAGGATTTGAATCGATACACTATTCATATGTATAATTATCCGAAAAGTAATCAGGGCATCAACGTGTCCGAGTATAGCTCAGGATTCTTCCATATCCACGATTCGAAATAATAATCTCTAACGTATAAGTGGAATGTATTAAAGATATACTATCGTACTCCGGGATGTGGTTTTCATATGGGTTATTCCTGGCAGAATGATCAGAGGGTACCTGAGATGCGGTTATCCCGGACGTGCATTGCGGAGTTGGCAAGGAGTGTTTCCTGGTTTCCCTCCACGGGGACAGTAGATAAGGATTCAAGGATGGCGAATCCGGATCCAGGCATCGCGGAGGCGATTCGTTTCTACGTTCTTCCTCGTCTTCTTCCCCCAGCGTACTCTCCTCGACGATGATCTGTGGTTCATTACCCCCGCTTGCCAGCATCGGGCTCGGGTTGTATGACTGCTGCCTCCTCATTTTCGTTCAGAAATTCCCTTCTGAAAAAAGACACAAGACGTTAAGTAACATTGCGTATGCTTGAGGTTTGAAATTTGTCGTTTCCTGAATTTCAGCTATAAACGACTTTGTTTCAATTGAACACTTTTAAGTGGCGCCAACTTTTCAGCAATGCCCTATGAAGTCGATCGCTTCTGTCGAGAATGTTTGCTGTATGTAACTCTACTTTTGATGCATGTCGACGTGAAAACCATGCACAGGATGCAAATCCCTCGACATGAAAACACGCCAACGTTATTTATAGTGTTAATATCATTATACATTGTAGTGTGCTGCAAATGAAATTGTAGGTACGCCACAACACTGTATAAATTCATGAAGGTAACGGGTACAAGCTGTTTTTGGAAATTAGAATTTTTATTTGGTGTTGAATGTTATATAGCAGTTATTTTCTATACTGTAAGTCGAGTATGATTGACCTTTACCTACTAACTTAGGTTGCTTACATTGAATTATTTAGAACGTGAATTGATCTTCTTGAATGTCTCAAATTTTATTTTAATGAGAATTTTATATCCTCAATACTTCGCGGAATTCGCATATGAAATGACAAATATTAACCACGGAGAGAGAAGACTATTCAGATGGAAATGAGATACTTATTGGAACAAGCAAAGAAAAAAATTATGCACGAGCGACAGATTTTTAATTTTACAGTTTGAAGCATTGAAACCAGTAGATTGCACAGTTAGATCAGTTTGTAGGCAGCAGATCAGCTGCGCATTGTCTATTCCCAAACTTAATTTTCAAAGACGTGTAATTTTGTTACATGCCGTCATATGACAAAATGATACTCATGCACCAAATGGCAAGCATTTTGCATTGTCAGGAGATTTAATTCTGGATATTAGAACAATAATGAAACGTTAATCCGCCCTTCAAGGGATGCGAATACAACAGTGAAATTGTATTTAAGATCAAATGAAATATTCAAGAGGTAAAGTATTAAGGAAAATCTGTGTCCTTTTAAGGGGAGGTTCCTGTCTAAAAATCAATTTTTTTTTTATTATATTTTTCGAATGTTCAACCTTTTAAGAATGCGTGTTTGAAAGGATTTTATGAGATTCGACAAATTTCTGAAGTAATAGGCCGGAAACTTTAAACGCGTTTTCCTCGAAACAGTGTTCTTCAAATCGGTGCAACAAATATCTCGAAAACTTTGAAGAATATACTTCTCTGTAGCGGAGAAACCTTTAACATTTTGAAATTTTTTATTTTTTAAAGGCGTTGAAAGGACGAAAAATATAGGGAAAAAGTGATTTCAAGGTGTCGTTATTTTGTCAAAAAATGTCATTTTTTGTCACTTTTAAAAGCATGTCCACTGGGTTATATCGTAAAGCGTGTGCAAAAAAAAGTTGCCTCATTGTGCGCGCGATTCCGGTTGTTCTGCTGATCTAAAACAAAACAAAACGGAAAGTATTCTTGATCACTAAGAGTGTGGCTATATCCCTTACCAAATTTATAAAAAAAAGTAAAAAATTTAAACTCATTTTTGGTATCTTTTTCGACTTTAAAAGGCTTTAAACATGTTAGAGCAAAACTCTTTCGATTCGAAAGATAAAAGAGTTTTGACATTCTTTTTATTAAGAAGTAAATGGTTAAGTATTTAAAATTACAAAAATTATCCGTTTCTTAATGAAAAAGACTATAAAAACTCTTATTCCGCCAATAATTTTATGACTCATTATAGGCCACGAATGATTTTGATCATTTTTACTTTCTCTTCTTTTGTTTGCATGCATTTGCCTCCGTTTATCGCAACTTTTCATTTAAATCTGCGTCTTCTTGGTGCCATCGGTTTTTTATTTTAATTCTTTCACATCGTCAGTAAGTCAATGTTCCAAAAATCAATATGGTACGTGTACAAGAGTACTATTCAGCTATCAGGTCAAGGGTCAGAGATCAGATACTAGGGACATTTACCTTTGTTTCGTAACCCAACCTCGGTATAAACAATTTTTTGCCACTGTAAAATAATATAACTAACAATTCTTTTCGAATTGTAGAATTGAATCGCTCATGTATGGAATAGTGATGTAACTATATTAAAAGCAAGATTCTAGCCATTTTGGCGTAAGAATACATATAATAGTATTGATGTAACTTAAAACTAAGAGAAAATAATGCATAAATATTAATAAAAATGGAGAGTAAAATTAAAATTAACGGTACTATACATTATTCAAACGTTGATTTTATTGAAAGAAAGAATACTATTATCATATGGTACTCACTAAATTTAGTGAAAAATCTTGAGTTAACATATGTCGAAAAATTAACCTTGCTAAACTAAATTTTTGAATTTATTCCAATTAAAGTTGGAATATTAGTGAAAGTTTATTGCAATAAAAATCTACTTGTTCGTAATAGCAAGTAAAGTAAATCGTTGTTAACTCATAAATGCGCACATGGGGTTGTTATAGTCTGATTTTCGAGAGTTGAGACCTGAGGCGGGTTCCTCCTTAAGCCACGCTCCGTCCAGGAACCCGCCTCAGGTCTCAACTCTCGAAAATCAGACTATAGCCACCACTCACATATTTTTCTTTAAATACGACTCCGATGAAAGAAAACTTTATTTAAACTGTGACACAATGTTATACAAACTAATTTTTAGATGCTTTACATATGTCTAAACGATGTTCATTGCAAACATGTTTGCAGCACACAAGAAAACAAAGTGTGCATTAAAGCCTTGCATTCAAGTTTCGATTCCTAGGGGTTAAGTGTGCGGTAAATCTTCGAGCTTGAATGAAATTCTTTCGGAGTTAGTTAAGGTGGGCTTCCGCCAGCTTTCGCGAACTGTTCGCGAACAGTATGGGAATTGAATTTCCTAGGAACAGTCTGTTCGCTAGTGAGGACGTACCTTTACACGAGCAATGGTTATAAAAAGTTTGCGAACAACTTGCGAGCATTGTTTGCGAACAGTGTTCCCGAACTGTTCGCTAGTGACGGCAAACCCTTAGATTTGCAACTGATTGTGAGTGCGGACTTTGAAGGATCACCCTCGATAGGGAACTGTTCAATTGGTTTTCACAAACATCTATTCAACAAACTTAATTAAACGAAATTAACAATGTATAACACCTGAACTCGTGATATGGTTCGAGATTAACCAAGGACACGTGGTATGGTCTAGCTCTACTGAGTGACAAGGTTCTTCTGCCGTTTTTCTCGATCTCGTGTATCTTCGCAGCCGCTCCACCCTCCTTCGTGGTGATCGGAAAATCGGGCCTTGCCCAATCAGCATCGTGCGGCTCCGCAATCACCCCTCCATTGCGCCCTCAGTGTGCCTGTGTAAAGTGGTGTGCATTGGCGTCAACATCTTACGCCTCGGGGCAAAGTCTGCCGCCGCTGTGGGAAAACCCTTACGCCCCTGACGTCACCGGCAGTCCACTAACTGGCGAAAAACCGATGCGATGTTGGACCCATGGTGCTTACGAGACCCGGTTCGCGATGATCTGGTCTACAAATCTCCCTTTCGAGTGATACGAGGCCAAGAGCGTAATGTAAGGACGCCTCTTTCGTGCAAAGATTTGTGTATCCGCATCTATCTAAAATGCGGATGGGGCAACTTCCTCCGATTAAAGGTCCACGCACACATATCCGTTCCGTGTCAGTTCTGTTCCGGCCTGCCAGTGGTAAGAAGAAGAGGGGCGCAGAGGGTCTCTTCTTCTTACCACTGGCACGCCGGAACGGATAAATGTGTTTGGACCTTAAAGGCCGTCTGTCCAGGGAGCGTTGCGTCATAGACGCGTACGCCTAGAGACAAATCGTACGACGCATCTGTGGATAATTGATCTGCATTTGTCAAGATGCCCGGCGTACGATTGGTCTCTACGCGTACGCGTCTGGGTCATTCCACGCGAAATCGGACACTTTTCGGAGTAACATTTCGAATGTTGCTGAAATTTGAATATGTTGTAGTCTTTAGTGATATTTAAATGTACCTCAAAGGATTTTTCAAAATTTTGAAAAATGTCGATTTTACAGCTGTTCGAAGGTAAGTGCTAACATTTTTTCAGTAAATTATAGCTATGGAAGTAGTAAACGGATGGAGATGAGCTTTACGGTGCTTATAGAGAAGACATTGAGGTTTTAAGAAAAAATTATTTCAGTTTAAAAAATAATTTTTTTTAACCACTTTTGTGCAATTATTTTAAACAAATGCAGTTTTTTAACATCGGGCGCGATTTTAAAAATCTGAAAAAATAGGGGAATATAGTTCTATCCTTTCCCTTGATGGACTAATTTTAAAAAATATGGACATTTTAGAATTGACCTTGTAAAAATCGCCGAAAGTTGGCGTTGCGTCAAATCACACCGGCTCGACTGGCCGAGCCGTGCGGTGCTCGCAGCGGCCAAGTGCTATTCTTATACAGTTTTCTCGAATATGGTAAGTATGTGTAAAAAAACTGAAGAAGGAAAGCTTTTACTGTTTTTTATACACAACATAATACGGTAACTCAATTTTTGGTGTTCGCAATATTTTCCTTGAAACGAAGGTGACCCTCAGTTTTTTAAATGGAATGCTATATATTTGATTATCCAATATGAAAGCCACTGTCAAGACAAATTCAACCATATGGTATACTATGACCTCCAAGGATACACATGGTTAGGAATGAAATAAATATATCGAAGTATCTATAGTAGATTGAATTTCTTCTTTCAATGACCGACGGTGAACCATAGCAGTAATTATCGTGCAAATGCAGATGAAATGAATCCTTGCGCAAGAATAAATCGAAATTATACAGTAACATTTTTTTGCAACGAGACTTTGCTTTCCAGAAAATCAAAGACATAGAATCGATATCCTAGAACCGGGCAGGCGAACCTTTTCATCTGCACGTGCCAAAAATTTATAAATAATATTTATCAAATTGCTGAAGTGCCGGGCAGTTTTTAGTAGTGGAAAAAAATAATAGAAAAGTCTCTAACCATATTATAATTATTTTAGATTAATATACGGACATTAAAGATAGCACCTTTAAATCATTCATGTGCCAGCAAAATTTTCCTGCGTGCCACCTCTGGCATGGGTGCCATAGATTCGCCACCCCAGTTCTAGAAAACAATACCTCGATCGCAGAAATGGCATGCAATGATTTCTTATTTTTCCATGACGATTCAAACGAAGTTTCGAATGCAAAAGTCTTTCCCTACGTATATTTACGGCTTGTATTTTCACGTACGGTTACATCCCTTCGAGTTTCGGGTTGTACCACCAGTCCAGTGACGATCTCCGTAAAAAATTCTAAGACGAATTAAAATCTTAACTCAAGTAGGGAAGAAATTAAAGAATTTTTAGGAAACGTGTCTATCGCCCTAAGACTTGTAATTTCAATGATTAGTAGTGGCGATGGATGTGGGGCACCGTATTTTATAATCGCAGCCGTATTTCCTGTCACTCTATCTCTGCTCCCTCGAGCACACTTTCCTTCTTTGTAGAGTGCAGTTACTTACAGCGGGAATCCCCATGGCGAGTCGCAGAAGGAAATTTCACGGGACGGAAATGCGCAAGGAAAGGGGGCAACAAAAGATCGAGTACCATGATTTCAAGGAGTACGTATGTATATAAGCTGCGAGTATTCGCTCCAGGAGCATCATTCCGACAGAAGTCGATTCAAAGAGCTTGGAGTAGACAACGAGTGTTACTTATTCATTAGCATCATTTGTAGTTCTGTTCAGGACTTTGATCAAAGAAACATGAAGCTTCTCATTGTTCTCTGCATTTTCGCCACTATCGCCTATGCTTCTGCTGCAACTGTTCCACAAGCAATCTTCGATGGACCGACTTACGAACTGAGTGAGTAATGTGTATATGTATACCATTTGAAAAATAAAAGATTGATAACTATGAAAGGACAGGAATATCCATAATGTATCATATAATTTTTATCCTTTAATTTTTAGTGCATAATTTTAAAATAATATTCAAGGGATGAAAAATATTTTAAAATGTGCACTAAATATGTAAGTTTTGAAATTAGCTGATCCTAATTAGCTAACATAGAATTCTAATCCTAATTAGCTAATTTCAAAACTTACATATTTAGCGCACATTTTTAAATATTTTTTATCCCTTGTATATTAAGCAATACTTAAATTAAAAGATAAAAATTTTGTGATATATTATGGATATTCCTTTCCTTTCGCAATTATCAATCTTTTATTTTTAAAAGACTGAATTTGTATTATTCCATTTTAGTAAAAATCGAACGGTATTAAGCGTTCAACTACCTACATAACCGTAACTTATTTTTAAATTCCCAGAACGACTGATAATCAGTTCTTCGTTTGATTATACAATGGTGCAATATTCTGTGAGCACTGCGTAGTTAATTAATATGCCAAAATAAAAGGTTGCATCGTTTTTAATCCCATTTTGTTTGCAATTCATAATCAACTCGTTAAAACATTACATTTTCCCATTTTGTTATAATTAGCAACTTTGCTCGTTCAAACTCTCGTGTGGAATAACAATACTACTACGTGCGAGCAAAATTAATATCGTATAACATGCCAAATTGAATAATCAACAACATAAAAAAATAACTCAAGTATCAAACTACAATAACATGTTACATTGAAATATCAAAACTCGGTCAACAAGTTTCTAATTTCTATTAAATTAACTTGGAAGACCAATATTTTCTGTAGTTGTAACAATGCATTACATTGCAAACAATATAACTTTTTTCCACATAAATACATTCATACTTGAGAAACTATGAAAGCTCCACTGAATTTTTCAAATTGCACTTGGAATTTAAACCGTGGTTTGTAGGAATAATGAAAAGGAATTTACAAAACATGTTTCTTACATTTGTTAAAACGAATGCCCGATAGAAAATAAACCTTGAACGGTTCTGTGCACATTTTATATATTTTACTCTCTTATTCCAAATCTGGAGAACATAGTAACACTAAAACAAATATGAAGAACCTATAGTTACGTTTATAAATTATCATGACTAATTATTATAAGTATTAGCGATTATTAATAATGTCTATAAATTTGTTCAGAACCTATCGAAGACGCTGATGATAGTAATGCCGTGAATGCTGAAATGGGAGCCGAAGGTGATGCTACGGAATCGACACCTCTTCGCCATCGCCGAGTAACGTGTGACGTTCTCTCATGGCAATCACAGTGGTTGAGCATCAACCATTCTGCGTGTGCCATCAGGTGCTTGGCTCAACGTCGTAAGGGTGGTTCTTGCCGGGATGGCGTTTGCATTTGCCGGAATTAAAGCATTTTTGTATTGACTAATATACAGAATGCAGTTTATTTATAATTTTCGATTGTTCTATGCGGTATTCTATACTCACAATTAAATAGTATTCTATATGATACTGAAAAACTGTAAATTTTGAAATTTTGCTCGCCGAGTACATTGCCATATCTACTTATATGTATAATACTCAAAGGTAATAAACGATTCTTAAAGAAATTAGAATAATGTGTTTCAAATGTTAACCACAAATAAATTATCCCTGATATCACCCTGCACAGGGGAGAGACGTACAGTACTGGCCAAAGCTAAATAGATTTCGCTTCTACTGTTAGTTGACTGCTCTATCAATGGAGAAACAAATGAATACCTATAGTCCTGAGCAACGTATATTCCGGCGACGTTCCTTTTTCTTTAGCATTGCCAGAGTTCTAAGACGTTTAATGTTTATGCTGGTGTTTCGCACGAGAAAAGTTATTTTTTATAGTTGATTTCTTATTTTGCTGGTAATTAAATAATTCTGCCGTATTATGTACATTATTTTCAGATTATTGGATATACATAAATGCCCCGTTTTTTGCAATTCGCTTTGTATATTACACATCAAAACCTAAAACTTTTTCCGTGCCGGACAAATTTTTTCCTATAATAAAAGTCTTTAAGTTTTTCTTCTTTGTCTTTCTGCAGAAAAATGTCCGAAATTAAACAGAAATAAGGAAAATGGACGCAGAACGATATGAACGCGGCTTTGAGAATGCTAGTTGAAAACATAATTATACTGAACTGAACTAAACTCAACATAAACTAGATTTTGATGAATATTGAGTGCATCATTTGTAAAGAATCCTTCAACCAAGATTGGGTGCAGTGCATCAATTGCAAGGGTTGGGCTTACGTGGAGTGTACAGATCAAGAAAATATCGATCGTTTTACCTGTGATATTTGTAGACGTGCCTAAATAAAAGTTCTATTCTATTTTGAAATGTTTTTTACTAACATTGTTAATTACTTAAACCTTCAAATCTACTAACTAAGTAGCTGGTCGGTACTGGACGACAATTTTTCGTTCGCTGCAAATTACAATTATTTTATGATAACATTTAAGAGAAACGATTTGTCCGCTTTTATTAAGCACCATTCGTATTACAAATTACTTTTCTAAAATTTCATTTTTACCAAGAGTAGCCCAAGGTACAGTATAAAAACTTAGAGTGGCCTGTACTACATTATTGTGGCCCTTATCTTCAACCTGAGATATATTTTTCTCTGACCCCCTGATACGGTTCCATTTTATAAAAAAAATATTCCCTGAAAAAAATTATTGTAATCGGACAACAGGAAAGGGTGCGGACCAGGCCATAAAGTTTAGAATTCATCGATGGTTTGAATTTGAAGAAGTTCTCAAAAATGCTAAGCCCTGTCGAAATTTTGTTCAAATAATATTAAAAGAGGGCATGCAATTGTTATTTTTTATTTTCCCTCTGTGCTCACGCGAGTAGAATTATTTCGGAAGCCAAGGAATACAATTAAAATGTAAATGCTGCTTGAAATCATAAAAACGGGCACATAAGGAAGTATCGTATGAAGAAACAATTAAATACTATAAAATGTATCTTCTAAATAATTACAGTAAAAGTAAACTATTTTACCCGTATATAAATTATGCAAACAATATTGATATCGTACAGCAGTTATTTGCCAGTGAATTGCTAAAGAACCAGATTACAATCACGTGTCGTAGTAAAATAACAAATCTTAACTACTGTTCTCCATTTAACCAGATTATTTATTAAAGCTCGAACCAACGTACAGATTGAATCGAAAGTAGATATTATTCTTCTTGCAACACTGCAGTGTAATGCATCCATCATGCGCATCTAATTTCTTTCTATGTATGTATCTACATCTCACAAAAGCATCAACGTTCCTTTGAACCCTTTAAATTGCGTCTCGTATTTCAACACGGGTAGGGTGAAAAGAGCATAGCTCGAGGGTATACAGGAGAGAACGAACGAGGAAGTGTAACCGTAACTTTTAAATAATGCACGATGGGAAATGTAATCATCCCGCGTACACATGAAACATTTTATTTGTTCATAGAAATTCAGGGTGATCGCACGATATTGATTTATAATTAATAGAGATAACAATAAAATTATGGAATATGGAAATATGTTCACAGCAAAGATGCATTTCGTTGACAATCTATTTAGTATACTCGAGATAGCGATATATTAACAAAAGGAGGATTTGTGTATGGTTTTATGGAATTGCCAGACACCATATTAAACGACAGACGTCGACGTGCATTGTTCCAAGCATAGGATCACACTGAATCGTCGGTCCATATCATTCCCGTTGCAGCAGTAAATATTTAACTCGAGGTCCCAAGAGTGGTCGTTATCGGTAGGGTATTTGCGCATGTCGAAATTAAAACATTTCGCAGATTACTGTACAGAGTGGCACGATAATCGTGGAAGGGAGATGAGGATGATTTTTTATGAAAAGATAAGACGAAATTGCAGTATGTTTCTGTTCTGATTGACAATGATTATGGTACTTACCATTGGATGACATTTATTATTGGACGAGTGAACGTAATAGTCCGGGACCTAGTGAACATTTTAGTGTCTCATCGCGACGGGATTTTTTTATCATTTTTCGAATTAACCTTATGCTGAAAGCCAACGGACAGGCGCGCCGCGGCTGTATCAGTTTTTAGCACTATTGGTAACTTATTTACAAAAGGAAATTGTATTAAAATTCTATACTATATAGTATTACCATTGGTACGTAGGACATTTTTTGATAATTTTTTTTTAATTCTGACACATATAGTGTTTTCTGCTAGGACTTTTTAATTATTATATCCGATTGATAAACAGCTTACCATTTCCTCTATTTCATTAAACGCAAAGTTTGCAGAAGAGAAGTAAGGAGCAGAGGCCGATCCTAATTTCTGAACACGTCCCGAAGAAATGAATCTGTAATTTGCTCGTTTCGCGTGTCACCCACTTGTGTGGTGGAAGCACGGAAAAACTGTTCAAATGCGGATTCGCTTGGAAAGTTGAATCGATTCACGGTTTGTGGTATGATTTCGTGCGGGGAATGCTTAGAATTTCACATTGCCGGCAAACTTTACCCTCGCGGGAGATTTATGACGTCGTTGGACTGATATCATTTAACTATGGAATTTCATTAAAGTGCGTTTATAAATAAAAATCTCTATTACAAGTTACTATGGAAGGAGCTTTCGACTGATAAAAGTAAATATTTTAATAGGATCAATATTTAAATACATCATCTGTTTTATTTGATTAAAGATCGAAGAGTCGTAACCGAATTTACTAAGAAGTAAATATACTATTTTAGATGGTGCTTTCATCCTCCTTTGTACCTTTTATTAATATCATTGACATCCTTTACGTTTTAATCTGCACATTGTTTCATGCGCAATTAAAAAAAATGTATGTAAAATATAAACTCTTTGGTGTAAACGTGCTTTTTGTATTACTGTGGTTTATAAAACACAATGCATACTGCTACACTGTAACTGAACGATATCAGTCAAAAGACTATTCCCGCTGCGTATGTACCTAGGTATGTATGTGTCAGTAAATAATGAGTTTCTAACAAGGGAATATCCCGGACCCGAAAGTTAAAAAAAATTCTGAAAGTTTGTGAATATGTATTGAATTTCCTTCTGATTACAACGCAATTTTTGTTTGCTGTCCAAATTCACTAGAAGGGGGTGAAATTGACCCCTGAAAATCCGGTTATTTCCCGATTTTGTATTATAACTCGTGAATGGTAAAATAATTTTTTTACCAAATGATAGATCTAATTAAAAGAAGTAACTTTTATCTTGAAACTGTTTTGCTATCTCTTACAGTTCGAGAGTTATAACACAAAATCGGAAAATAGCCGAATTTTCGGGGGTTAATTTCACCCCCTTCGAGTGAATTTGGGCAGCAAACAAAAACTGCGTTGTAATCAGGAGGAAATTCTCTACACATTCACAAAGTTCAAGAATTTTTGGAATTTTCGGGTTCGGGATTTTACCTTGTAAATATAACATAGATAATATATATGACATACGATGTTGCTCTGTATATCGAATTTTTTTATCCGTCTTTTTCGCTTTTACATTTTTCAAATGGGTTATATAACGGAAAAACGAGCAAGCTAAATAAAGGTGTAGAAGAATTATAGAAAATCGTAACCAAAACTGGTGGAAAAAAATCTAATGTAGCTATATGAGGGTCGTCTCAAAAGTCAGTTCCCCTATTTTTTGTTTTTCATACATGGGCGATAAATATAATTTAATATGATGTATAATGTACTGGGGGTAGCAGTACAAGTCGGGAAATGATGGAAGTAGGTACCACTCAAGGGCGCGTCTGATTGTGAGATGAGAGCAGTCATCCGATTTTTGATTGCGAAAAACGCATCGGCCGTGGATATTTATCGACGTCTAATCTCAGTATACTGGGAAGAAACTTCGTTAGGCGATAAAGCGGAAACGCCCTGATTTATTGAGCAAGCAGGTACTGTTGTTTCATGATAACACTCGTCGTCGTATTCTTTACAAATTAAAAGACTTGCTGGCACAATTCATCACCTCAGGAGGTCAATTCTTCAACTCGGATGGCGAAGTCAAGACGGCGGTCAGAGCTCGGCTAGCAGAAATGGGCACACCGTGGTACGAGGTGGGTATAGAAAAACTGTTGCCATGGTACCGAAAATGCATTGAGCCGAATGGTGATTAAGTAGAAAAGTAATATGATGTTCCTGAGCGTAAATAAATTTTTGTTCGAATTTTTTACTACGTTTTTAGATTTTTTCTTGCCCAGGGATACTTGAATATAATTGGGGAACGAAAATACTAACAATTTTTGAGGAATGAAAATATCATTCAAAGATTATGTGACGGAAAACAGAGTGATATAAAGGACACTGCCAACTTTTCTAATGGCACGCCCACTTCATTATAAAATTAAATGGGAGAAGTAACAAAATTTATGTAAAAAATTTCAAGGTGCTCCAGATGAATAATTAATAGGCATTTTACAATTTCTCCTTAATTTTATCGCGACAAGTAGCAAAGACTTCGTGCCACTTGAAACAAAAATTATTAACGAAGACACATTAATTTTTCAACTTCAGAGTGGCAACTATAGGTCATATGTTTCTTTTTCTAATAAAATCTGATTATATGATAATGGCACTTTCCACGACACGTAAATACTAAACAAAAATGATACTTGGAAAGAACTTGACGTTCTCTTTCAACGTGGCGGTTATTCGTTGGACATTACGCTTCTTTAGTAGTTCTAGATTTCTCCACGCAAAGAGTATTCTTTTACCTCTCGAGAGTCTCGAGCCAAATTGTACAATCAAATTTGTGGCTAGTATATTAAGGGCGAACGCGGGGACTCGGTAGACACCCTCCCCTGTGAATCTAAAACCAACCCTCGTTTTCGGTGTGCAGAATGGATATGCAATAAAGAGCGGCCCTTCTTTATACGTCCCGAATTTTCTTTTTCTATTTATTTAAAAAGTTATATACACAGATATTATTGTAAGTACGGGAGAGTTCGATCACTTTTTGGAAAAGAACTTGTAGCATCGTTGTTTTTCACATTTTCGTCGTTTTATGCACATTAAAGCGAAGCCCAAGCAATTTAGAGTATATATAAATTATAGTGTGCGACAATTTCAAATATTTATTTTCATTTTCAACGAAAAACATTGTCACTGCAAAAAAAATTAAAAACGAATACATACGTAGTGTTGGTGTTACACTGTAGTTATATGCATATTATATCCCCAATATCGGAAGAGTGTAAATAAACATACCTGTTTTTCAAATATCACCACCACTGTAACTTGGTCTAAAAACTTTCAGCCTCGCATAAAGTCTTAACTGTATCTTATAATTGAAATATGGATTTGTGACGATGGTCAATGTGAGATAAACAACAAGCGCCTTCATTTCTTTTGTGTGAATGACACGCAGTGCCCTATCTTGCGCGAGTCTTAAAATATCAACACTGGCCGGACTCTCCCGATGGTCGAACTCTCCCGGACTTACCCTATAGAAAATTAAATGCTCTTTTAATATTATTTGAACAAAATTTCGATAGGACTTAACATTTATGAGAAATCCGTTAAATCCAAAAACATTAATGAATTCTAAACTTTAAGGCCGGGGCGGCACCCTTTCATGTTGTCCGATTGCAATAAACGTTTTAAGCGATTATTTTTTTACGAGATAGAATCATACTAGAGGGCGAAGCCCATAGAAATCAGATGTGGAAAAATAAGGGCCACCATTATATGCATACGTATCGCGTAATCGTCGACAGACATTGAATGTTAAAGTTTTTCTAGCAGTTTTATACATACCAGACGCAATGTACATGTTGAAAAGTAAATATGTTCTTATATCAACGGTATCGATCATTTTGGTTTATTTTCGTCCGCAGAATCAGCGAACTCTTACTTTTCTTCGCGGATCATCGGACCGAATGATCTTTCCGTATACAAAGGGGTTGCAAATTTGAAACATGCTTTACTTCAAATTGTATCGATTAAAGCTTGGCGAGCTTCTTCGGACAGAGGAGAGTTCAGAGTATCGAGAAGAGTTCTGAAGGCTGCGGAAAAATTGTTTTGCAATAACGAGGTTTTATAAACGTATCGATCACGATGGATAAATAACACTCATACCACTCTGACAGAGGTACAAGACAATAACGGACTCTTTTACGAATCTAATCAAATGCACACATATAGTTAGGTACATAAAAAGGCAAATAAGTGTAATTAAAATTGTAGACCGCAAACGGAAGAACTGAAACGATTATCGTTTGTAACAACCGCTGAAAACCGTGTGTGTACATCCTACTAATATAATAAATGCGAAAATGTGTTTGGATGTTTGTTACTCAATCACGTCGCAACTACGCAACGGATCTTACTGGAATTTTATATGCACTTAGTCTAAGTCAGGGGTGGAGAACCTATGGCACGCGTGCCAAAGGTGGCACGTACGAAAATTTTACTGGCACGTCAATGATTGCTTGGTGCTATCTTTAATATCTGTATATTAATCTAAAATAATTATTATATGGTTAGATACACCTACGAATATATTTGTGGCCAGCTTTTACTATACGATAATGTGTATGTTAAGTTATGAGTTAATTACAGAGATGGGAAAAAAATTATTCGTCGTATGTCGAATAAAATTGCCCAGGGTTAACTTTATTCGGTGAATAAAGAAATTTAACTGTATTCGTCAAATAATATAAAGTTGAAGTAACTTTTATTTGATCCGTTATTTAAATAATTTTGTATTTAGTTAATGCCCAACTCTGGTTAAGTTTTATGAACATCTATGTTAATTTTTAATCTCTTAGAATTTCTTAATTTACCATTTCCGATTGATTAGATGCGTGAAATTTTTAAATTGAAATGCGAAAGTTTTGGTTTATTTTACTTTGTTGGATTTTTAACGTTTCGGAACACTTATTCACCGATTGCAGAATATAATTGTCGAATTATTACTCCTATAAGTGTGTGGCTCCATTAAATTATAACAAATGAAATGTGCTAGCTTCTTCATTTTAAGCAGAAGATACATATTTACTATGATATCTTTTCAGAAATTCTAACCATTTTTATAACCTGTTACAAAACCATATATAATCCATAGAGTACTTAAGCCTGGAAATGTTACTTAAATATCCACACTTTCTTGAATTTTTAGGTTCGTAATTATAGATTTATCTAAATTTTATTAGATGAGAATAAACTTTTACACGTCAGTCTAGTTTCGTTCAGAAGTTTTTACATTTCTTTAGAATATGCAATTTTAGAATTCCAACGTTCTAATAGGAAATTTTGCGGTATGGAAGTGGGCAAAGATAGCGAATGGTGGCCAGCGAAAGATTGCATCCCGTGATTTGATGAAGTATATAAGCAACAGTCTTTAATATTATTTCGATATAAGTCAACTCAAAGGCTTACACTACACGCGTCGTTTGCTCCATTAGCAACATTCACAGTTCTATTTAAAACTTTGTTCAAAGAAACATGAAGCTCCTCTGCCTTCTTCTCTACATTTCTGCTATCGTCGTTTATGTCTGCGCTCTAAGTGCTCCGCAAGTGGTCTTCGATGGTCCAACTTACGAGCTGAGTGAGTAATATAAATACACAATTTTCCAAATAAATCATTGATAGTTACGAAACGAAAGAAATATCCGTTAGATTAATAAGCTTGATACCACTTCCGTATAGGAAAACTCGATCAATGAGATTCTAATTCTTACTAAATAGATTATTTCGATTTTTCGATGAAGTCGGCGCTATGTGTTTTTGGTCTGGTTTTTTAAAATTAACTGATTGGCGCCGACTTCGAAAATTATAAATTGATATTCTGGTATAATATTAAGAAGGCAATAAGAAAAATTATTTTATGCTATTCTTAGCCATTTTGAAGTCGCTTTAATTTTTTTAATTTTATATTATTTGCATATTTATATTAGTTGATAGAATTTGAAAGTAAGTGCAATGGGCAAGGAGCAATATTTGCAAAGGGATAAACGTACGTTGCCTTATATAGGGTAAAAATCCTAGATGGCCTCATTATTAATGAACTTGATCCAACCAAACATGTAATATAAGGCGCATACAATGTGTTAATACAAAATAGATTTCTTATTTTTGGTGTAACTTCAAAACCACTTAACCGATTTTGATAATTCTTTCTTCGTGGCGTAAGTTGATTGGAGCTAAACTAAATGCAACAAGTTTCGAGATAATCTGTCCAGTAATTACGGAGAAATTCGCGGGCAAACATACATACATACATACACATCGAACTAAGAACCTCTTTCTTTTTGAAGTCAGTTAAAAATGTCCCACATTTTTATAAACACCCTGTACGTAACCGTGTGCAATTTTTACATGTCCATCCAAAAAGGTAAGAAAGCTACCTTCAACTTTCTAAACTGCACCTTGTATTTCAAACGTGGTGAAATTTATTTGTACCTAAAAGAATTTAAAACAAACGTTCTCAGATTTTTTCGAGACAAACGCCCGATTGATAATGAAACTTGAACTATCCTGTGCGTACGTGAAACATTCTTTTTTTTCCCTACCAATCTTCAGAATATTTTATGTAACAGTGGTACTTGACTCAATTATTGTATGAAATATAAAATTCTATTAAAACTAGTACTAAGATTAGGAAGCTACATACTAGCGTTTGTAAATTTGTCAATAAATGTGAATTGTTTATTTAGAACCCATCGACGATGCTGGTGGCGAAATGGGAGCCGAGGATGATGCTACGGAATTAGCACCCCTCCGTCATCGTCGAGTAACGTGCGACGTTCTCTCATGGCAATCAAAATGGTTGAGCATCAACCACTCTGCATGCGCTATCAGATGCTTGGCACAACGTCGTAAAGGTGGTAGGTGCCAGAATGGCGTTTGCATTTGCCGAAATTAGAGGATTTTTCAGTGTCACACGATCACTTATACTGGCATAATCTTCAATTTTATTGTTCTCTATGGCACCCGATATTTACCACTATTGACTTCCTACTATGCTTTGTAATAAAATGTTATATGGTTCGAAGTCTTATTAAGTGACTGTCACTTTTATTTTAATACGAATGTAATTCAATAAACACTTTTCATGTGATATTTTATTTCTAATATAATCCCCTACGCATGTACTTAGATATTCTTGAAATAGTGTTTCAAAATGGTAAGGGTATTTTGTGGTCGCTTTGCTATGTAATTCCTTTCGTGTCATTTCATAATTAACTCGTATAATTACAATTATACTCACCACGTAATTATCACGTAATAATAAATTGATCGTTCTAAATTTATGCAAGTTTATAACTATTTTAAACTATTGCACATCATACTTGGAATATTTTTTTATAAACCCATGCCTCAGACTACCTATAAAATTGCATAACACTGCACTATTATAAGGACTTACTTTATTCATAGAATTTTTACTGGGAAAATAAAACAATCAAGATTTCTTGGCCGAATTGTGTCAAAGAATATACTCTGAAAATTATGTGATTAGATAACGAGCGGAGAGTGTTAGTATGTGTGTGCTCCCAATTAGATGGCCATTCAATTTATCAATGTCTAAACAATATTTGGAAACTATAACTATGACGTGCAGCGATCGAAACAACTAAATTTTTCGGCGTCACTACTTTGATGTCTAAATATAGACTGTGCTACAACTGTGAGGTAGGTACTATGTAATCCGTGACAACCCGAGCAAAGTGAAGGCTGCGTTTCATGGAATCAAGGAACGTTTGACGTATGCCCAGTGCCATGCAGAGATTTGTGTAGCCAGGAAATACAGCGCGCTTTGATGTTAAACATCGTGCATTCTTGGAAATGCTGCAATTGCCAAAGATAAAGTAACTGTGGTGTATGAATGATGCATTTGGAACTGTTAAAAATCTTTGATTTCTAGAATGCTACAGAACGAGAAAATAACATAAATATGTAAATAGTAATCAGAGAATTGAAAAATAATATATAGGAACAGGCTTTACTTGAAATTTAATGGTAGCATATGCATAGTTCAGAGAGAAATAACAAATGCAATCATATATTATTTATTCTAAACTTTTAATTATATCTTTATCTAATGTTGCTTAAGCTCGACTTTATATTATAATTGACAAATTTGGGAAAAAGATTATGTAAACATTGATTAAATACATTCTAAGAACATTAGCTTGTTATCGACTTTCTAGGTCATGCATAATTAACGTAATTTACCGGAAGCTGAACTGCTTTCAAGGGTCCATTTTAACCTTGAGTGGGAAAAACAAGACAATATTATTATACTATTACTTCCTTGTCATTTATTTGAACCGATTTGTTGAATTATCGTATAAGCACAATTTTCTTTACTCAAATGTGAAATTATTTTCCACAGTTTTTCCCCACACAAGGGAGGTATGTGTAAAGTAATTACTTTTAGAACATTTACAATTTTAAAGATTTCTTTGGAATAATGAAATGAAATGAAATGATGGTGGACATTGATGGTAAAACCTTACTAATTATAACTATTCACATTTAAAGCGTGTTTCTCTCTCATTTTGGTCAATATTAGAGATTAATTGAAATCTGACCGAAACCTACCCACTCTCTCCTATTGCCTAGTCAACAATTACGACGAAGCGTTACTTTAAGAAGTTCACGATGCAGCTTTGAAATTTACGGAGAATATTTTTCTTAAATGAAAAACTTTAGTGCAACCAAATACAGTTAAATTAACATTCTGACCTTTTCTTACCGTTTCGACGAAAGCTCGCAGCATTATTCTTTCGAAAACTTTAATTAAGTATATGAAAATGTACAATTTTACGTTAATTTGTACATTGTTGCGTGCACACATCTTCTATGCAAATCGTGTTAATGAATTTAAAAGACAATATTATTGTTCTCATCGATAGTTTTTACGAATTTAAGATGCTGGTTAAAAAAAAAAATTGACATCTATCAAGTGCATATTTGAACATGTATTTGCTTAGAAATGAGAATTACGGTGAAATGGAAAATGTCACGTTCATTTTATACAGGTACAAAGTTAAATTGAGATCCACGCATTCGCGGAAAGTAATATCCTTCTCTAAGTGACGACAGTGAAATGGTCAACAGAAATGGAGTACGTCACTCAGAGCTTTCAATTATAGCGATGAAGTTAAGGAACAGTTAAACGCTTTATACTGATATTTCCTTGCAAATTCTATTAAACTTTTAATGACTGAAAACATAATTCACTGTTACTGCCAATAGCTGCATATAAATCAATAACAAAACTATCCATCGCATATAAATTGATTCGACGCATCCCTCAAAAACGATAAATCTTAATTGAACTAAAAAAATTCTTCTTTATTTTCACAAATTTTTTTAGTTTCTCAATATTTATTTATATATTTATTTCACATATATAAGTGTAAGACCCATTTCATAATAATATTAATAATACACGATACATAGTAGACGCGTACGTTACACAGAAAAGAAAAAGAAATATGCACGAAATATGTAGAATAAACAATGAGCTGTTAAGTAATATTCACTAATCGCATGATAGTAAGTGCACTAAACAAGTTTTTGCAGTATCAATTCAACTGATATTGCGTTGTGTAACTACGTCTAATAAATTCTATAAATACACAGGGCTAGATTAAGATTCTCGTGGGTACCTAAACATTAATAACGATCATAGTTTTGAATGTTAAATACGGTCGAACCTCGATAACTCGAATCTCGATGACTCGAACTTCGATAACTCGAACCTCGATGACTCGAACTTCGATAACTCGAAACTCGATGACTCGAACTTCGATAACTCGAACCTCGATGACTCGAACTTCGATAACTCGAACTTCGATAACTCAAAAACCTCAATAAGTTGAAAATGTTCTTCATTCCCCTCCGCTCCGCTGTAATCACCTCTATTCTGAAAACTTGATAAGCCTAAACCTCTATAATTCGAAGATTTTTTCCCTTTCCTTGAGATTCGAGTTATCAAGGTTCGATTGTATATAGTTTTGGACCATTCTATCTTCTCAGAATTTAGAAAGAAAGCATTTCGAGGGCCTCAGAAAGTTCGCTGACCAATGCTTATTATGCCCAATGTAGGTACGGTGGAAATAATTATTTCGTTTACCAAATCATCTTCAAAGTTGCTTTCTACGTTTCTTTTAGTTTCTAAACAGTTCCGAGGCAAATATAAAAATTGTATTGCCTACATTCAATGCAGCCATTGCGCTGAAAAACGTTACTTTCAAATAATTCCATTTCGTGTTCCGCCACAGTCACACTTTTATCGACCCGGTCTCGACACGATTCATTTCCAACTTTCTACAGTTACACGCACGACCATAAATCACGAATTTGATCAATGTGGTTAAAGTTCTCAATTCGATCTCAAACACCAGCAGTCTTCTGTGTCGTAAAACTTTCAAGACTGTCAAAAGTTTGAGGAGAGCTCAGCTGTTCCGTAGTATCCAATCGCGCATTCCTAAATGATCGAACCTTTTCGTTAATTGAAAACAACCCTAGTTACATTTCTCTGTTAATAAATTTCAAATTGTGTTGAAAATGGGCAAAATAAGTATACAGACTGTGTCATATCTCCTGTCAATTGCGAAGAGTAAAATAATTACTAAAAACAATCTTAATCGTCGAGGGTTGAGTTTGTTGTATTAGAATGAATTTGGGTAACAAAAAATAGCGTTGGTACTGTACATCGAGGTGTCCTTTATATATTTGTGAAGCTTTAAATGTTTTGGATTTTATGGATCGATACTTTCCCTTGTAGGTGTTTTTGAAAATGACTGTACGAAAAATGTAATCTTTAAATTCCCTGACCTATGAATAAGTGGTTGAAGTGTATAATTGAGCACTTTGCTGCAAGAAGGTGCAGCTCCATTTTTACCAACTTCGAGTAAATTAGAAAAGACAGTTTATAAAATTATTGCTTTGACTTAACATTAACAACAGGACACCAATTGAAAAATATATATTTCCACGCAATAAGTAGTAGTTATTGAGTTGATAAGTTTTTATTTCTATTTTTGACGAATTTTTCAAATCCCGAGCTGTTCGAAACAAAAATATTGCACAAAACAGAAATGGGGGCAGGTTTAAAATTTCCAATAAATCGCTCATTTGCTATCGAATTTCCATCAAACGTGCACCAAACGATGTAATTTGGTTACGTATATTACATGCCATAATTCAAAAACTGTCAAAAATGGAGTTGCACCCCTCTTGCTGCAAGGTTCTCAATTGAAAGAAATACTGCAATTCAGTCAGTTTCAATTAGTAATTACACAATAATCGTGGAAGTAACAATACAGTAGAGCCAATGAGCCATTTGAATGTTCTACGCTCTAAACGCTCTATTATTTAAAAGATTTATTATTTAAACAAAGCATATCCTTATAAAACCTGAAATTCCTTTTCCTTATTAAACTTTTTTTTACAAGTGTGAATAAGTACTACTTTCCACCACAACTTGACGAGGAATAAAATTAACCGTTTCCCTGTTCTCAGAATAACAATGGCACTGAAGCAAAAGCAAACAAAGGGTGCTGTAATATCGTCAATAAAATATAATATCGAAGAAGCTACGATCCGTTGCATTAAAAGCCACCTTTACTGAGACTTTATAAACCACCCTTGACATTAGAACTGCCCAAGTTAAATTATTTCAGGAACAAAATAAATGTTATCCCACCCGCTTCAGTGCAAAGTTCGAATCTTGCGCGAGTCACCAGCTAAAGAAAAACGACAGTCTTAGCCTTGTTTCACACGTGACGGCACGGCACGGCAACGGCGCCGTTTATACGGCACCGTTGATCGACAAAAACAGACCTTTGGCACAATTCACGGTTCATAGACGGTATTCCAAGTCAGTTGGGCTTCAACATGGAGCGTGAACGCGTTATAGCGATGCTGTTTCTATACAGACGATTAAAAAGAAGGAAGAGTAATAAAATTTGGTGGGTTCACCCAATAAATATGGGTCGAAAGGAGTTTGGGGCATTCTATACTCTCTTTATGGACTTAAGGAACAACGAAGAAAAATTTTTTAATTATTTTCGTATGAAAATTATAACTTTTGATCTGTTGCACCTACGACTGAAGGATGCAATTCAGCACAAAAATACAGGTATGCGAGAATGCATCCAGCCTATCGAAATGTTGGCCGTCACAATTAGGTTAGTAAAAGAAGACTACATTTAACAAATAGAACGTTCAATTTTTAAAAATGAAAACCTAATCGAAAAAATGAATCAGATTTATGTGCAGTTTTTGTTGTGTTCCGCTTCAGGTGGTAAACTGTTTCGAAACAAACCACACACAAAAAAAAGTTAATATAAATTAATAAAAAACATTTATTAATAATAAAAGTGTATTTAACGGTAGTGTTAATATATAATATAATATAATAATAATTATATACAACTGCCGCCTGAGCGACAGCGGAGAAATATGCGTTCTCCACGCACAAGTATCAGTCAACGAGGGACACCACCAAGTGGTGGAAGCCAACACTACCACAACATGTTACCAATGTGCAGTACTCCAAAAACAGTACTAAAGCGTTTTATATCGAAACGTCGAATGTTTCGTCGAATGAAACGTCAGAAATTTCTAATTGGTTGTACAGAACATCGAATGAATTCATGTTTGGTGTACTGCATGTTGGCGGCTGTGTTGTGTGGTAGTGTTGGCTTCCACTTGCCGGTGTCTCTTGTTGATTCATTCCTATGCTTCTTGAACGCATATTTCTCCGCCGTTTGATGGATGTTATGCTCTTTAATACTTCCATTTGAAACTCTAGGATTTCATCTTCATTTAATGAGGCTAATGAAGGGATTATGCCTTTAAAAAACGATATATGACGATCTGGCTTTTCTCTTATAGCCTGAATCATTTCGATCTCGACCGGGTCTAATTTTCGTTTCAGGCGCCCTTGCTTGGTAACTTTCGTGCTATTATGAATATTTTCGTTTTGCAGCGAATTTTCTAAAGTGTCGACATTTGCTGCTCCAGCATCTGCTACTCCAGCATCTGCTGCTCCAGCATTTGCTGCTCCAGCATTTGGTGCTCCAGCATTTGGTGCTCCTGCATTTGCTGATCCTGCTTCAGCAATTCTATTAGTCAATGAATTTTCAGTTTGGCGTTCCTCATATACTTTCATCAGAAATTGTAACTGTTTATCATAAATGTACGCTTTTCCATTTGCTGCTCCCGCTCCAGATTTTTTAGCTTCTTTGTTCTTATTACAACATTTTTTGAAGGAATCCCTCACATTAATCCACCTCTTCATCACGCCCAAGGCTGTACAAAATCAAATTAAGAAAATAATTAAATACCCCATAATATTCTTAATTATTTCAGATATCTGGCGAGTGGTTGTACTTTCACAGAATTACACTACAGTTACCGACTTGGTATTTCTACAATAAGCAAAATTGTAAGAGAAGTATGTTGTGCCATTTGGAGTGTTATGCGTTCGGAATGTTTTCCCGTACTGTGTAAAGAGAGTTGGGAAACAATTGCATCAGATTTCGAAAGAAGAGCGAATTTCCCCCACTGTTTAGGAGCTGTTGACGGGAAACATGTCAGAATAGTGAACCCACTTGGCTCGATGTATTTTAATTACAAAGGCTACTCTTCTGTGGTCTTGATGGCGGTAGCAGACTCGGATTACCGTTTTGTTTATGTTGATATCGGAAGTTATGGGAAAGATTGTGATTCCAACATATTTAAGAAATCCTCGCTCTGGACCGCAATAAAAAATAAAGAATTAGAAATTCCTGAAGAAAGATGTCTTCCAAGGTCGTTAAGTCCTAAGGTACCTTATTTTTTGGTGGGGGATGAAGCATTCGGCCTGGACAGACACCTAATTCGACCGTATGGTGGACACAGTTTGGCGGTGAAAAAAAGAATTTTCAATTACCGTCTCTGTAGAGCTCGGAGATATGTAGAATGCTCATTCGGAATATTAAGCAATAAATGGAGGATTTTTCATCGGCCTATAAACTTGGAGCCTAATTTTGCTGTTGACATTGTCAAGGCTTGTGTTGTTTTGCACAACTATGTTCGAGATAGAGATGGCTACGAAGTAGAGGATACAATGACGATTACAGGACTTTCTGATATGCCTCGACAAAGAGTAGCGCGTGGGGGAATTTCGTCAAATGATGTGAGAAATATCTTATCTGATTACTTCTTAACAGACGTTGGATCTGTAGAATGGCAACTGTCAAAAATATAATTTTACTACTGTTTTGAATATAGTATATGTATATAACCGAATGATGTATATAAAAGAATGAGACTACTACAAAACTTCGTATTTATTGTGTGCTTGTAGTAATAATTTTGAACCGAACCGAAATCATTCTTTTCTATGGCTGCACACTCCTCAAAGTCACTTCTGAGTTCAATAAAAACTTCTTTCCACGCCTTTTGAGTCTCCTTTTTGTCTCTGTACGAATTCAAGGTCTTGTCCCATATGATAGGCCTTTGCTCGATTAATGAAATCAAAACGTCAAGATTTAAGTCTTCCATTTTCTGTAAAGAAACTATTATATAACACGAGTCAACTACTCATGGCACGTGTGAAAGCTACAATACAAATGACTAACCTATGCAATATTTGACGTTTTGCAGATTCTACAATATGTCTTCGGCGTGAGGTCTCGATATTGAATATCGTTTATCAATATTCCTGTTACTAACAACATCAATAACTGCTTTTGTTCAGCACGAGTGCGTTACATATTATCAATGAGAAAAAATTATTACTAAAAATTATTTTTCAGTTTTCAGTAACGACATATGAAACAATTACAATTACGATTATTTATTAAAAATTTATTTAAAATAATTCTTAATATTACAAAAATTGATAAACGATATTAAATATCCAGACTTATTGTACAAATACCAAGACGGTAACTGTAATGTATCTAAGTCTGAGAAAGCGTAACCGCTCGCCAGATATCTGAAATAATTAAGAATATTATGGGGTATTTAGTTATTTTCTTAATTTGATTTTGTACAGCCCAGGCCGTAATGAAGAGGTGGATTAATGTGAGGGATTCCTTCAAAAAATCGTGTAATAAGAACAAAAAAACCGTATATTTATAATAAACAATTACAATTTCTAATAAAAGTATATGAGGAGTGTTGGCTTCCACCGAAACTCCATAATTTCCTACGTTACCATATGAGCTTATAAAAACGGCGGTCACGGTTGCCGTGTATTGTATTGGGGAGACACGGTACATCACGGCGGCCGTTCGCCGTCTATGTGCAGACGGCACGTGTGAAAGGTCTCTATATGATTTTCGTTCCTTTTACCGTATAAACAGTGCCGTGCCGTGCCGTGCCGTGCCGTGTCGTGTATGTGTGAAACAGGCCGAATGTGTGAAACCGGCCGACCAAAAATCACGGCGGCCGTTCGCCGTCTATGTGGCGACGGCACGTGTGAAAGGTCTCCATATGATTTTCGTTCCTTTCGCCGTATAAACGGCACCGTTGCCGTGCCGTGCCGCGCCGTGCCGTCACGTGTGAAACAAGGCTTACAGTTTGTGAAAATCGATTCCCCGCATTGTCCTCCAACATTCGCCATACACTAGTCTACTGTAAAAGTTCGTTCGCTTTATCGAACCAAAGCCTCTAATAAAAGTAAAAAAGATTTACACGTTTTTTACTTGAAAAATTTACCTTGGGTATCTATGACTTTTCGCCACATTTCTGTTAAAAGTACAAGTAGCTGGAGTAAAAAAGGACATTTTTATACACATAATATCACCTAACAGTGAGCGAATCAACTTTTGCATCGACCTATTATTTATCTTATTTCATTCAAAATATAAAGTAATAAACTGTTCTCACAAAATTTTCTTGTTCGAACAGTTGTGCCTACCAATTAGTTCGAGTCATAGAGGTTCCATTGTATCGAAAAATTCGGCCAGACAGTAGGCTCGATGTAGGTACGTCAGTGTACCAGTCCATCGGCCACATCCGAAAGCGATCCCCTGAAAGATATCGGGAGATATCCAATAAAGCAAAGACCTGGCGAGTGCAGCTTTAGATAGTCTATCGATCGTGCGTCGCGACCACGGTTCACCCTTAAAGGTACAAAGCTAAAACGCAAGGGGGGGTTTACTGGCTGTGTACTCTTCTTCATTTTTTTTATACGCCGTTTGCTAACATTACGCTGCCGCGATTCCGTGAGGCGTGCAACCCTTTGTGCGTACTTTTTTAACGCCATTTTTCGATGCACTCTGACGTCACCTGTGTTGTTCTGTCGGATCGCGAATAGGGTGTCCAAGTGGAGGTGCCGCGGTATCACATAAAAGGGGGGACCAGGCCGCGATGTGTTACGTTTCGACGCCGTTGTTAGCAAACTTTCTTGATGAGAAACGGCGTGACCTGCTTCCGATCAGATTCCAAGAAGTATCTTATTGTGAGTACTTGACATTAAACGCCAGAGGGGACGCAATATCGCGAGAGTGTCTTAACGAGAATTACTGGTACATTTGTGCTAGAGAGGGAAGGGGGGGGTGTATGTGTTATATAAGGATGACAGTAAATCAATGGCACGCGTTTTTGGAACGTGACGAAATGAATACGGGATCTGACTGGCACGTGGCAGACTTTTATTTCGTTTAACTTTGTCTTCTGTTATTGCTAATTTATACTTCTGGTCAACTAGAATGGTCACTTTGAGAATTTATGTATTTAGGAGATTAATTTTGAATAGCCTGCTTCCGAACTGCGTGGTCCTTTCTCTCAATACACTAGTATAATACAGAAGTGATTAGAATTTTAATTATACACATTATACATTAATGGTTACTGCTTTAAGATGAAATAAATGTACATACACCACTTTCGTTCTTAAGGGTTCGTGTAGCAAAAGTGGTAGAAAATTGTGCCGAATCTTAGAAATTAAGCAACCTATCGTTACGATTTAAATGTACCTAGCTCGAGCAACGTCTGTGTGTTTAGCGCGTTTAAAGTTTGTAGAATTTGAGGTGTTAGCGATTCGGTGAGATTGTTCCCCCGATTTCCAATTCTCTCGCTTCCCTTCATTACTCCCACGCAAGATTCAATCGGTTGCCCTTGATAAGTTACTCTCCACCCTGGGTGAGCAGCTTTCAGTCGCAGATGGCGGAACCTTCGAGATGTATCGAATAATATTTATTATGCCTTGAGGGGTAAAGCGGAATGAAACGGGATATTAATCACGTGCACAGTCGCCTTCTATTTCCCTCAAAAGGGGTGCAAACCCCTGCTAACGAGTCTTCTAACGGACCTGTGACTCCCGTTTATTTAGGGCATAACAACTAGCAAAGAACTCGAAACCAATTACGAGATAACCGATTATAGAGGGTGGTTCCATTTTTACTCATTGATCAGCCTGGACTTGATGGGTTAAGGGGCGTATTGTTTGGGCAACAGACAAGTGAACTCGTAAAAGCAACAAGGGTCGAGGATGGTAGTGCTCTTGAGTGTAGTTTTTTTGGACATCAGTAGGTACTCTAACGCTTTGAGTGGCACAACGTTTTGAAAAATGCCCTTTCAGGTCGGTCAAGGTCTTCCTAGGGATCGCTTCTGTCGGGAAAGTTTTCCCCAGACCACTCCACGTTTTGCACACACTTTGACAGATATTGATGATTTAAACTCCTGTATTGCCTATTAAATCTTTTTTTTGAAAAAGAAACGCATATAACTTTAAGGGTTGATTTCAACCCTTCAGAGTGAATTTCCGAGGAAGAAATGACTCCTTGCATACGTTTCCTTGTGAGCTCGTCTTGCTTGAAGAAAGTTCGAAGTCGTAGGCATTTCACGTAGTACCGAGTGAAACGCCACCCCTATTCTTATATGCCCCGTAAATTATTAAGAGTTTACGCAAAAACCCAGGCGCTGACGAAGTATTTTTCACTTTTCTATCTACTCTCGAACTTAGATTAAATTCGGTGGTAACGCTTCATGTGATCCCCTCGTTAGATGTAGATAGTAAGTTAGCTCAGGAGCCAGGGATTACTGGTTCCCGCCCTGAGGACATGCTTCTGGGGTTGGAAATACCTTTGGAGGCAAGCCTAAGACCCTTTGGGGATATCTTTTATTACACTACAAGTATATCATTTATTAGGATCGCGAAAAAGTCCTGTTCGGTCGGAACTTTAAATATTGCACACTGACAGTGAGAAACCAACCATCCAAGGGAAATAACTTCGAATCAAATGTAGATACGCGATGTATATCATAATAAATAAGAAATAACGATTGACAACAGACGATGATGATGTGCTGAATTTACAACTGCAATAACTGTGTTTAACTGATTTCACTGACTTGAGAGAAAGTACTTTTACTTGTTCTGATTGCTCTTTCCTGTTAACGAGATACTGATTAGAAGCCTAAGTACCGGTGGAAATTGACTGTTTATATAAATGTTTTTGTCTGAGTTGTTGTTGAATCTGACCACGTTGTTGACTCGTTGCTATCTCGTTTTCTTTTTAAAATAAGTCTTAAGATATTATTTTATACAATTCTCTAACCCCGCACGAACTTCGCGCATTTATTTTCTATTAAGGGAAGAACTACGGAATGAAGAAGTATTTGAAAACCACCTACACATATAGTGCTTTATTGAGTGGAACCTTTATTTTGTATTTTACGTTCCCAAGTACTTTAACACTTCAAACGTCCATTCTACGTGACTGTTACATTCGAGCGGAAACTCTCTCGCCGCGTTAAAGGAAACGGTCTGGCATTAGATTATTTCGCCGTGGCGTGTACTGAAAATTATGGTACACATCGTGATTCTCGACAGAAGTATTTCTAAGAAGCGGAATCTCCCGAGGATCAAATCGTAAATTACGTTCTCCTACGGCAGCAATAAGAAGGGCCGGTCTACTTCTATGGCAGCGTATTGTTGCCACGGTACAGCCGGGTGGAACTGCTGGAAATAAGAAATGTTAGAGGAAATGCTCCGTTCGCAGTCGAAGGAACGAAATTTTGTATACAACGAAATTAAAAGCGTAAGCGAAAACTGTGGATGCTGGAGAGAAATAAATTTAGGATCAACGATTTGTCTTCTCTCTTCTATTACCTACTCTAAACTATAGTGAAATGGTAAGACGTTGTTAATTTTATTAATCGAATTCAGACGGCTATAACGGTATATGGGGATGGAAAATTTATTTCACGTGACAAGAAAGTTCGCACAAAATCTATATTATTGTGCGTACGTATACATACGTGCTTGAAACATGTGTCATAAAGTGCGTTACTGTTTTCTGCTTTATGTAATTTCCTTTTATTGTACTTTGCATTCGCGCTCGCACAGACGTCATTTCTTTATTATCACCTTTCAGCTTCTTTATTGCTATGGTGAGGGATACCAGTGACAGAGAGAACACGACCTGTAATGCAATTCTGGAATGGTACGAGTATAATACACTATTTCATTATACATATATGCTGGTCATTTTAAATGACTGTGCATGCTACATAGGAATGTAATAATACAGTTAGGAATGATATAAAGCACTGGAAATGTGTTAAAGGTTTCAGAAATAAAGGAGTTTTATACACAGGTATAATGGCATCTGGGAATGTTAGAATATATTCTAGATAATATACGTAGGCATGGTTGCTCATGCATTCCATTAAAGATGCCAATAAAAACAGGCAAATGGGACAAAATACAAGAAAGACAGGCATTTCTTATTTTTCGATCCTCTAAAAAGTATCCAAAAACCAAAGCAATTGGAGGCGGACAACTGGGAAACCTCTACTTGCAAGAGAGTTTAATTAAGAGTAATCGATGGAAACGAATAAATGAAATTAAAAATTGAATAAGTCGAATTTAAATTAATTTAAATTCAAAGTAAAGCTAGAACATTATTTTTTGTCCGCGTGTACTGTTATTAATGTTTGTATAATACATCGAAGACTTATACAGTGTGTGTCACATAAGTAGTCCGGGTTCAAAGTACTTACAGTTCCGTTGACGATAGAAGCGATGAACCTTCTCACACGGGTAGCAATGTGCGCGCAAAGTGCCATTGCATTATTTCCTCAAATTGAACTATATATATTCCTAATAACTTTCGAATTAGCTAATTACTATTTATGTACCCTCAATTGGAAATGATCAGTTAATTATTTCGAAGACATTGTAAATAATAATGACGGGACTTCCTGCAATATCTATACAAATATTGTGCCTATAATTATTAATTAGTGTTAACGTTGAAGTGTGCGAAAAAAAAAATGGAATCTCTATCTCTGCGTCAGATTATATTCCTTCTCATTCGACGTTTAAGTTTGAAGCATCTTTTTCTTACACTGCCGCCTATTACTTTAATGCTCTTCCACCTCTCATTCGCGAATTAAAATCTCACTCGCCCTTCAAGTCTCACATTCGTTTATTTATCCTGCATCGCTATCTCTAGCTCGATCCATTTATACTTCCCGTCCTTTAATAAGTTAAGCTCTTACTTAGTATCTACAAATACTTTGAATTTTTTAATAAAGCATACGCCTTCTTCAATTGCATTTAATAGTTAAAATATATCTACTCCAGGATGTATCTTCACGAACAGAAGAATATAGTTCTGTAAAAAAGAATACCTGTACCTATCCCTTGCTTGCACGATGTACTGTGACAGCGAAAAGGCAACTTTCCTCGTTAACAATTCTTCCATGTTATTGCTTTCCCAGTACGGTAGGATTTTTATGTTCTTGCTGATAGGACATTCGACGACGCTTTAAAGTCAGTTCGACATTTTCCGAAACAGCGCATACCGTGCTCGACATTTCACGTCGAGTCAGTTTACGCCGTGCGCAAATAGACGCCAGTGAAAGCTTCAAATGTCCTGATCAATAAGAAACGTGCAACGGGAGATTCTTTTTTCCCTCTCGCGACATTTAAGAGTCTCGATCAGCGTAGTTTTCATTTTCTTCGAAGGTATTCACACAGCAGACGCTTTTCTTTCGCATCGATTCTGAGGAAGTGTTCGTTGTTTGGTATCTTTGTATGCACTATCGTCTTTTCATCGAAGCATTTCAACTTCACTCGCATAAACAATCGAAGTATTCGTGGGGTTGATATCACGTTGTGACTTATAGACTTGCTCATGTGCTTCGAAGAAATAATTAATTGCGAAAATTGGTTTCTTAAGGGGTTGTTCCGGTCTAGAGCCCATAAAACAGGTGATGTTTAGGAATTAATTAAAGGAAAACTACTACATATAATTTAATGGAACTTCTGGCATTGTATTAAGGATGTCTTAAACTATAGAAATATATTTTTCTCTGTAATTAATTATTGCAAATGGCATTAGGGATTCATTGTAGTGGAGGCGTGAAAAATTTATCTAAAATGGTGGGACTTGAAGCACCTAAACCATTGGTCTGAAATAAAAAACAATGCCAGATTATTAAAGGGCACGAAACTCGCTCGTGAACTAGACCAGAAAAAATACAAAAATTACATTTTTTGAGAAAGTAACGACACTTCAATTTTGAAATCACTTTTTCTCTATATTTCTCGTCCTTTCAACGCATTAGAAAATTGTAAATTTTCAATTTTTTTTAAATTTGATCGGTCTAACCACGAGCCAGAAGTATATTCTTCAAAATGAAAAACGTTTCAGTCGAATCGGCCCCACCGATTTTGAGAATACTGTTTCTAGAAAAACGCATCTAAAGTTTAGGGTGTTACCCATGCATTTGCCGCTACTAAAATGCCTATAACTCCGGGAATCTTACGAATTTAAAAAAATTCTTTTAAACACATATTCCTAAAAGGTGGAACATTCGAAAAATGAAATAAAAAAAATTCATTTTTTGACCGGAGCTCCCCTTAATTTTATTTCCTTCGAATTTAAAAAACTGTACTCTCGGCAAGTGTGCTCGTTTGGTAAAAATTTGATTAACAATAATAATGAGAGTTTAATTGAGTCTCGTGATAACAAGCAAGAAAAGGAATTTGGGTTATTTCAGGTCAAATCAAACACTTTTTACACTTGATGTTAGGTATTTTAATGAAATTAAAATATAATGAAATATATTAAAATATGATGTGAAACGTGTGTGTGTGGGGAGGGGGCTAAGTCACCGTTTTGTTACTTTTAATTTTTTTAAAAACTGAGGCCTTAAAAGCTTGCAATTTTTGTTGTCCATAAATAAATTTGTTAGTAAATTGTTTTTCTGTATTATGTTCGAAAATTTTCTCATCTAGACAGTTATATCTCAATGCTAACTTACGTAATGAAAGATCTATTGTATTGAAATCATAAAGGTTCAATTGCAGGTAAATGGTATTTGCGTCACCACAGAAAATAGGAACAATAAATGCTTACGCTGTATTTTCGTAAGACATGTGCGTCGTACAAATATACGACATATCTATAGAATAAAAAATGAAAGTTTGCATATATTTAAAAACGATTATACGTACAGTCAAGCTTAGATTTATAATTTTGCGATTAAAATGTGTAGAAAATTTAAATAGTATTTAAT
This sequence comes from Andrena marginata, assembly GCA_963932335.1. Lineage (NCBI taxonomy): Eukaryota > Metazoa > Arthropoda > Insecta > Hymenoptera > Andrenidae > Andrena > Andrena marginata. The sequence continues at coordinate 46,864,510 of OZ010659.1, read as the reverse complement.
CTCGTTAGAAATGAAGATTAAAAACAATGTTCAGGCCTCACATGAGAAATCAAAGAAATTGTAATTATTCATATGTAAAAAGGGGAGTTGTGAATAAATGTAGTATCTCTACCGCAAAAATATTACCACTACAATTAAGACTTCAAATGATTGTTCTGTTAGCAACTATAAAACTTATCTTCTTGCAATAAAAAGTATAAATATTATAAAAAGTATAATAAGCATTTTTTTTCGTTAATATCTGGAACAGTTCAGACATAGCAGAACACAAGGCTATATCTGAAGTCCTTCAAATATTACGTAAAAACATATTCATTTTCGAAGTTTTAATTATATGAATGAAATATGTTTTTAATGGACGAAGGAGAATCTCCATAACAGTAATTAAATTTCAGTCGGTACTAAATGAAACTTAATAAATATCGTTGAGGGAATTTTTCTCATAAATTTCGCTGACTTCGTTTTAGAATACAATTACCTTGCAAATTTGTCTAAAAATATACATGGGTATATCAACTCGCGCTATACATTCCACTCATTTTACTTAAAAATAAAGGTATTCATCGCTTGCCTCTTTTTCTATTGTACCAGCGACAATGTTTCTAATGACGCGCTTCAGAACTGGAGGATTGGTTCATGGCCGAGCTTAATCCTGTGGAGAAATCGAAGGTCTGTGGTTGCTCGATAGAATTCTCTTCTTTCATACGCTTCTTTCGCAGAATGACATCGCACGATGTTCCATCGCGTTATGAAGCTTATTCGGATATTGGTAAAGCGAAGGTATGTTTCAGCGATTGAACCCAATTAACTCTGAGAATAGAACATAAATGCGAGCAGAGCCAGCAGGAAGTCAATGCTCGAATATTTCCAATAATTGGACAGTAATCCCGATCGGGCCAAAGATTGTTCTGTAGCTTTAGCGATAATCGATACGAGCAGCATTATCAGTCAGCAGCATAAAACTTGTCCTTCGTTCAAGGTTCGCGATTCATGATACGCGAGTATCATGTTAACAGCATCCATCCACATCCCTCGTTGCTACTGACAAAATTCTTTTCCACTCATGCTTCGTATGCGGTAATAACCTAGCCAACTTAGAAAATATATTAAATGATATTTTTTAACGATATTCGTAATAATTCAGCACTGGCCAGATCTTAAAGAATCATAATAATTACTTTTGCTGAAAATGTATATACACGGCGAGTGTTTCGAATAGAATCCTTCTGGCAAAAATTGCGTACACTATCACGTGTATCAAGTGAATTTCTATAAATTATAGCAAATCAAAAATGCCCACGCGAGATACCTACGTCTGAAGATGATTTTTCTATTATTCATTGAAATTTGGAATTATTTTCGAGAACAGAAACTGTGATTTTCTTTCTATTAGGTGATGGTTGACGTTCATATAATTGGTACTCACGTAAGTGTATACGTAATTCTAGACTCATGTGGACACACTACATCTGCGGTAAAAGCTTTGAAGTGGTGTCGCAGAATTGCTGTATAAATTGACAGTATTAGTATCGCACACGAAGTACGAGTAAGAGAGTCATTTGTTCATGGATTACGAGTGTCGCAGGTAACGGTAGTCACAAGAATAAACTTGACGAACTCTTCGTTAGCTTGGAGGCTAACAATTTAATTCCATTTTACTTTGGAGTTTTGATTTTACTGGCTTATTCAGTGAAAAATTCTAAACAATAATTACGACTTTTAAATTACAAGTGTTTCACGTATTCTTAGTATCAGCTAATTTAAACTCGCATAAAACCATAGATCCCTTTATATTGATAAATAATCGACGATTATTAATAAAAAGCATAAGCAATAACTCATCGTCAAAATTACTTGAGCACTCGATGCACGAATAAGCCCGAGCATAGAATTACCCATACAAACTTATTTTGAATATAGGTAGGCAGCTAAGCGTTTTGCAGTTTGAACATTGTAATTTTTTAACGGCAAACAGTGAATCAGTTAAGCCTCTTACAATTAGAATCATACATAAATTTCTAAATTTGTTCGATGCCAAAACGTATATACATATTCATTTATATTGTTGGCTACTATTATTAATAAATACTTAGCAAAGTCAGAACTGTGGCTTTGCTTTATAGTTTAACTAGATCTCAGCGCTTTGACGAATCGATTTCGATTGCCGAAGACGGTCTTCTTTAGATCGGATCCCAAAGGATGTTAGTTACGGCGGACAAAGGGGAGCTCTCGACGAAGGAAATTTCCTTGAGGGGGAGGAAAAATTTACGTGATTCGTATCATCGTCGATTCCTCCGAAGGAGGAGGGAACGGTAGAAGGGGGACTTTATATGCTCCGATGGAGATGACGAGGAAATCGTTGAAAAGTGCGATATCAAGAACGTGGACAGAGCTTAACACGCTGGAACGGTATGCCAATAGAAATCGATTCGTAAAACGTTCATTGGCGGAATGCTTGGTATGTGTAAAGGTGCGATCCGACGGCGCGTATCTCGGCGAGTCTGTAGGCTCGTCAAGTCTGTTTGGAAAGCGCGACTACGCTCGCTGTTTCAGCCGAGCTAGATTAGTTTTTCTTTCACTCGTGCCACATTTAACGGCAACGGATGGAAAGTCCAAGCCGAGCCGCGCGAAGCCGACCTCATCATTCTCGTGTCGCCGTTTGATCGCACCTTAACACGTTACCAACCGCTCGTGGCAGAGGTGGGCAAAAGATTATTTGAAATAAAAATTTCGTACACAAATTTTTATTTCAAATAATATTTCGCCCATCTCTGGCTCGTGGGTGAATTTAAAGGGTTATACCTTGCCAGAGGCGGATGTTTGTGAATCTTTTCTGAAAAAGCGGCAGCATATATTTCTACAGGACTTTTGCACTTAGAAGAGCAACATTTAAATTAAAAGACATTTGGATATTTTATCGTAGAAAAATATTTAAGTTTATAAATTGACGGAGGGAATCTCCGAAATAATAATTTTAAACAAAATAGCGGCTATTTAAAGTCGAGGTCCTGATTTTTTTCGCGTGATTTTTGCACGAAATCATAAAAATGCGCGTTAATCAGGGGATACATTAATATACTAACGGAACCTTTCTATTTTTTGATTTTCGATAATTTGGTTTCGAATGACAGTGCTCGTCGCAAAACTAAATTTTTAAAAAGGCTTCTTGGATGTCGATTATAACTTTATTATAAACGTAAATATTCTTCTACGAAAAAATGATCAAATGTTCTTTAAATATTGCTCTTCTAAGTGCAAAAAGTTCTGTAAAAATATACGCTTGCGCTTCTTCAAAAAAATTCACAAACATTCGCCTCTTTTCGGCCGCCTGACTGGGTACAATCCCTTAAGTTGATTAATAGGCTTCCAGTGTGTAAAGTGTTAAGAATTTCCCAGAATCAATTCAACACTTGTTCTTGGTGTATGGCATGTATGCTGTGAATAACGATACGGTGCTAAATAGATACGGTATATAATTCTATATACAGTTCAAATTACCCGGCGCTGCCCGGGTTTCTTATATCCAGATTCTAGAATATCAGCATTCGTGAAAATATGAATATGAAACAATAACAATATAACATTTTAAAATTAACTATCGCCTTCATTAATTATTATGCAATGCTCGCACACAAATACTTCATTACGCAATGCTTACACGCAAATACTTCATTACGCAATGCTTAGGTACTTGCGCAGTGTTGAACAGAAACACCTGACGGGTTTGAAAATGGAATAAAGACATCACTTTGTGCTAATGAACCTATAATGGTGTACTAATGATCTGCAATGGAAGGAGATTTATCTTAAGTAAAAAATCAGTAGCTCTTACAACCTTTATGTCCATTTAAAAATTATGTCTTTCAAATGGGTGCCATTACTCCGGATACACTGCTGGAGTCGATATCGGAAGCTTTATTTAATATTATCTCCCGTATCATATCCCGCATGATGCATTGAATCCCCAACGCTATCCAGAACATTATGTTACACAGAAGCTACTTCCCGAAACTTCGATACCATATGAGAATAGCGTTGAGAGATGGTGCATTGTGTCGATTGAACTGCCCAAGAAACTTTCGCTGAGTGGTTGTTACAAGCCTTGTTACAATAAATAGCTGAACGGTAGCAACGCGGTCACGTACAGGCCAACGCTTAATGGCAAACTGAACTCCAAGATGAAGGCTGTCATATGGTACCATGCTGGGCGTTGTTGCGAACATATAGCGCCAGAAATTCGCATTTCAAAATAGTCAGGTGTTTCTGCTCACTAAAGTGTCAAGGGGATGAAAACACGGGGAGGGTTGGGGGTGTCCAGGTTTCATGGTAGCCTATATTTTCCGCAGGGTCCTACAGGGTAATTATGCAAAATTTGGTCCAGATCGGTCAAAGGGTTTAGGAGTTAGTAGGGAGCATATAGACAGACATTCTATTTTATGTGTAGGTTAACGGTTATAGGGTGACCGCTATACTATTCTAAATTTTTTCAAGGGGTGATTTCATCTCCTAAAACTGCACTATGGCACCAACAAAACAATAGGTTTGTCTTTTGCTCAGAAAGTTGCATAAAGTTGAAAGTTCTCTGAATTATCGAGTTGCCTAACTTGCCCTGTTAGTTTCCCGTTAAGTCTTTGTCAGAAACGTGGAGCAAACGATTTTGATAAAAGTTTATTTCCTTTCCGATCACTCCATTATATGATTATTTATTCGCTAAATTGAATAAAATGATTCTCAATTACCATTGACTTAACTCTGCCAGAGTTCGACTCTCCTTTCAGTTTAATGAAAGGGCGACTATGTGGTGGAACATTCAACATTTAATATTTATCAAATGAATTGTAGGTGCTTTATATTGTGTAGAGAAATAAGATCGAACTGTTCTGTTTATTAAGATAGGAATATTTATATTTGTAGGAGAATTTATTGGCACTGAAGTGAGAAATAACAGTGTGCCCCAACTGTTTTTATTAAGTTTCTCCTTCGTCGCGCGATAGTCAAATTAACAGGTCGTTATCGAGGTTCTGCGGAGCAGGAACTGTCGCGGGTCGCCTCGTGCCGCAACCCTACGTCTCGACGACGATGCTCGAGGTTTTTTCACTCACCCCGAAGAGCTTGGGACGTTGGCGAATAAACATACATATTTATAAATGTTTAAAATACTTTCGCATGATTTTTTGTATTTACATGCTCAAGTGACGAATATTTTTCTTAAGAGAATAAAGATTCATTTTGAAAAATAAAATTTTCTAAAGATTTTTGTGCATATTAAATAACGTAATGGATACATGATTAATATCTACTTTAAAGGAATAAAAATAAAAATATGAGGTAGAAAGATATGAAGTTTATGTGTTCCGAAAGAGTCAAAAGGAAACGATAAAAAATGTTTAAAGCAAAATATCTATTTGTTTAGAAAATGAAACCTCGTATGGTGAAATAGTATGAAATATTTCGCCTTATTATTTTTAAATAAGTAACATTATTTAAATCGATATCACTAAAACATCAGCAAATGGATAGAAGTGAGTACAATATAGCTAAGCATTTATTTCCATACAGGCCATACCTGTCGATTTTACTCGCGGTGCGTTATCCTGTACATACTATATATGCCTTTTCAATTGACTTCGAAGCATGCGAAGAAAGAGTGTCATTTATATTCAAACACTTCAAGCATGAAAGCTATTGAGGTGAATTCTTTGTTATCAGTTACTAGGAAATACATTGAATCTACATGTTCACTTTCTATCCGGTTATGCAACATAAATATTCAAATTTGAGACACGTTATTCTTATTATCATTACCATATCTGTTAGTCCTTATTTATTTATATTCCATTATATCGGTTACGTAAGCAGGTATTTGGTATATTCTAATTATTTTACTCCTACAGATGCATGTTTCATGAAAATTATTCGTTGTCCATCAAATAAAAAATTGTGTATTTATTAGCACTGTTATTTTTCAAGGTGAGGTAAGAACTAAACAGAAAATTAATATATGCGATCGATCAAGACTGATTTGCGATAATATTTTCTGTACAGCATGCTCAAATATATTTTAACTACCATAAACAATATAGAGGAGAAGATACCTCACTTTAGACACATTAAATAATAGGTGCATAAATAAATGCATATGTACCTACAGTATTAAAAATTAATAACATAGTATTTATTTGTTAGGCAAAGAGGGACCCCAATTTTGAATTTATCTTTAATTTATCTTTATTCTATAGGATGTGCGTTAAAAAAAGGTAATTTCCACTTTTGAAAGAAAATGAAATTCAGTCACTACAAGAAAGGTTTTTCTTAACAGGTTTCTAAGAAAGTTTAACAAGGTTTTTCTGCCATGGCATAAATATCATTTCCGTTATCTTATAAGTGTACTATAACGAAGCGCAAGTAAAATAGTTCTTTTTATGATAGCTTTTTGGAGGATGTTTTGTTCATGCGATGGAATCCTTGTTAATTTTATTAATTTGCGGGGTGTGGTACGACCATGCAGGGCGACAATCGATCGGGTAAATCTGAACCATAATAGGGGCAACCGGTGATTAATGATCCATGGCTGAGATAGTGTTTCTGGCCTCGTCTTCATTACCTGCACGTTCTTCTCGTTTGGAGGCGCTGATGCCCGCACACAGTATTTAAACTAACCGCGGATGGACATTGATGTTGTGGTTTATATAACGTTCTAAACAGTGATAAATGATTCTCCTGATGAGGCAGTGGCATTAACACTTCGTTTCAGCTACATTAAACTCGATACAGGGGGTTCGGTTACGTGTGGTAGTAAATCTAAAGGGTTAATCTGGACACCATACTAATTGTAAGACGAAAATCAAGAATAACGATATTGCGGTTGAGGCTTCGTTTGTTAATTATAAACATTTAAAGATATGCCTAAAAGCGGGCGGCGTGCGGCGGTGCACACGTTTGCATACCTTGCCAAAACTATTTTCTTTCAATACTGTATTTAGAAATCTAAATTTTTTTTAGAACTATGCAATATTGACGTAATACTATAGTGTATATGACAATTTTATCGGTTTTTCTTCAAAAATCTTATCGTATGATACATTTTTCTTTCAAGTCTAATATTTCCTCAGTATTTTTTTGTAAAATAAGCGATGGCAAGGTTTTTAACCAATTTGAAGTGTATTGATCAAATAATTACAGTTGTAAAATGTTATTCTGCGGCTTAGACATTTCCAATATTAGGTTTGGGGAAAGGGATTCTGTGGGCAGCTGAAGCAGCTTCATTTGTGAGAGCTGTTGCTTGGCAAACACTTCTGGATTCGAATCCTCGGCAATTTATTCGATTGATGCTTCTGGTCCTACTATCAATTCGACATTCGTCTTTCAACAATGCAGCCGACTGTACTTTTCCGACCAACTTTCCCCATCCACCCTGTTACGTGGTTCAAGAGCAAATAACTTCTCCCCAAATGTGTGTCCTTAAGGCCTTTTCGTCGTTTTGAAAAAAGTTGCAATTGGTCGGAGCAACGAAAAAAAAATAGGAGAGATCATTTTTTCAATTTTTTCGTCTGTGCTCGTAATGAAAATTTAAGAAATGCCTTTTCTAGATTGAAGTAAGTTGTATACAGGCTTAAAATTTCATCAAAATCGGTTAACGTTGCTCTGAGCTATAAATCCTTAAATAATAAGGTCGAAAATTACGAAATTCCCGGAAATCAGCGATTTTCGACCTTATTCTGCGATCGTTTAACGTTTATAGCTCAGAACAACGTTAACCGATTATTATGAAATTTTAGGCGTGTATACAACTTACTTCAATCTACAAAAGGCATTTTTTAAATTTTCATTACGAGCGCAGACAAAAAAGTTGAAAAAATGATCTTTCTTATTTTTTTTTCCTATTCCGACCAATTGAAACTTTTTTCAAAACGACGAATCATATCACTTAGCAAACTAATCCTTCCAGCTTCTCAAAAAAACTCAAGTTGTTTGGACCAAGTTTTAACAAGATATACGATTTTAAATGTGTCCACATACTTTTGCCCTCCACTGTACATGTAGTCGATATTTTCGTTTCGATACCAAGTATTTTTAGTGGAGGCGATACTTTCTCGGTATCGGACAAATGTACTCGTATCGAATGAGGCGAATACATTTGCCTGCCACCATATACCACCATAAATCAATGTTACATAATTCTGTTACATAATAAATGTCAATTGATGTCATTGTAATTTATATTTATTGTCACACATCGTGTTATATGCATATGTTTATATTTAAATGTTACATATGATAAAGATTACTGGTTACACTGAACTATGAGCGGCAGCGAAGAGGTAGAATTTAGCAAATAATTTATCGTTATTGGCGGTCTGTTAATTTTGAAAATAATTCAAATAGCACTGACTGCCAGCATTGGCTGCCATAGAGTTCGTAACGTTTTCGCAGAGCCACGGCCAGGTGGTTGAAACACGGAAACCTTAAGGAGCTCTGGAATAATCGAAGAAGAACATCGAGGTTGGCGGAGGAAATTCAACGATAACACGATTTTAGTCGCTGACTTCAGTTCTATCACGGCGTAGATTCGCTGCTTCTATTAGCAAGTTTACAAAGTTAACATCGCAGCCGCTCTCCTTCCTGCCTCGCTGTGGAGATTTATGTTTCTGTTTCTCATAATTTGCATCACGGATGAGGTAGCAAAGTGATTGGACGCAACCTCTCAGTAATGTGCCAATTTAATTCGTTGATATAAATAGCGTAGTTAATAGGCAAACAAGGTAGTTAGAAAAAGGTATTGCAATTAGTTTTCAACTTATTTAAGTTTCTAATTACAACTTTATACTTATAGTCTTTTGGAGAATAGTATATTGCACCAGAGAACCCGTAATGTAACAGTATCAGACTTCTATAACTTATAAAAATCCAGCCACTTAATTCTTTTACCTTCAAATAAACAGCATTCTTAAATATCTCTTCGTTCCAAACTGTACCTCCGATTTTCTAGATCAATTTATTTCATGTCATCAATTTAGTCAGCTGTTGCGAAATGTAATCTGTCCCTGGCTTTGGAGGATGCATCATAGTACACCATCGTTATTCATTTCCTGTAAGATACAATTCATCTCATTCCTGAAGGGTCTTACAAAGAAAATTACACCCCTCTTTAGTTGCAGAAGAGGGAACCCTCATTATTTTGAGCATCTTCCTCTTTCACGGCACTTTGTCGTTGCAGTTGTTCTTTTGTAGCGTGGAATGTAATCGCTGCAGATTGCTAATGGGAGATATTGATTCCTTCCTTCCTTCGATATAAATTATTTCCTGGATAAAAACGTAGAGGGTGAAATTACTGCAAGTAGATGCCGCGAGCGAGAGAGTAGGCACGAGGAATTTGTACGATTGGTGTTGCCAAAGCTATTATAATCATTAAACTGAATCCAGCCGTCTGGGTCCTGAAACTACCGACAGAGCAGAGTATTTGCGTATCTCGTGCATTTCTGCAAAATTGTGACACATGCATCGATCCTTTGATATTTTAATTTTTGCCGTGTTTTATTAACGTTTTTAATACTAATTTTGATTAAAGAAGATGGATGTTTGTAAAATTATTGTTGTTATTACGTATAACAAAACAGTATCGTGATCACTTAATCGTGAAAAATTACACTGGCCTAATTAGTGACTAAATGTTTAGTCAACATCGTATCCATTAAATATACACCAGCTTATGTTTCTGCTGGAAAATTTGTAGCTTAAAATTCGAAAACAGAGACCCCTAATTACTGCGAACAATGTGCTCGCAAAATGCATCTTTCAGTTTGCCACGAGTTTGAAAATAGCTCGTGCAACTCAAACATCTTAAATGGAATTACAGAAATTTAATCATTTGATGCATTTTATAAGATTACTTCTGAAAAACATTTATTACCTACTATTACGTGATATATCGACTATAAGATTTAATACAATTAATTATAAAAGTAAGGTAAGAAGATATTCGCACACTTTTCTCTAAAAATTTTCAATTCCTTCAAGGCAGGATTGAGGAGATTACGAAGGAAAGTGCTAGATCCACCTTATGTTGTTAAAGCTTGCGATTAGACTTTCCGCTAAGAGGATGGATTTAAGAAGAAAGTTGGTATGAAAAGGATATTCATATATATGTATGTATATAACATCTAACATCCGACATGTGTACGAGCTTTAATTTCAAGTAATAACTGAACTAAACTAAATTCTTTGCTATACCTATTATATGTATAAAAATATCTTACTTGCTGATTCCGATCTAAATAAAATTCTAACATTCCTAATTTAATTTTTATATATCTATACGATAAAAACTGATTTTTATATATATCATATTTGCAATCTTATACATCGATCAAATCCCTGCTAAACCTTTTGTACTTACAAGTATACAGAAACGATAGCTTCGTTAAAATGAAACATGATTTTTCCATTTCTTATTGTTCGAAAGTCATTTCACTAAAATTAGAGCGTCCACTGTTAGAAGTTTTTTAATTATTCGAATCGTTTTATTCACAACAATAAAACAGTATGGATATAATTATTGCTTCATTTTTCTAGTATTTATGTGAAAAATCGAATGCTTTTGACTGTAAAGGTGGCTGTTCCTTAACAGAACTAATTGTAGGTGACATAAAATATTTCAATAGCTATTCTGCTCTGTGCCACTTTTAATTACCAGGGACATGAATGAAAAATTTTACCAGAACGGAGTAGATTACATCGATTCGCATAAACTTTTCGCGGTTAGTTAGATTAATTAGTCAATACAAAATTTAGAGAACAATTTTAATAAAATCATCAGAATCAGCAGTGTTTCAAATTCTTTTCAATAAACCATAGAAGCTGTTAGATAAACTAATGCAAAAATTAAACTATGTAAATTGACTCGAGTGTGTAATCATTCGACAGTTAAGTTAACATTGAATACATTGAAAGAAGAAGTTTAAAATGGTCGTTAATATTAAATTGGTGTAAATGTAATTTTAATTTTAAGTGTCCCAAAATAAAAAATCTGTGAGTTTAGAAAAATATTCTTCATAATCCATATAATTGTTACATTCAGAGACTGTCTGTTGACATTTTGAACCTTCCGAGTTTTTGAAATGCACATGACTCGGCGGGGTCTCTCTTTCCTGCAGTCCTGTGGCGCAAGCGAGGATTTCCACGAAAACCTGATATTCATTTGAGGACATTCATGTCCTCACCATTTTCTAAGTCCAATTTCATAGTATAAAAAGGGCCGTTCTTTTTTAATAATTTGATATTGTCAAGCCTCAATTTATTTTTTACATTATACTGAAGTTATTTGTGACTTTATTAGATATTTGGAAATATACTTTCGCATGTTTTATTCATAGCTATTAAAAGTTATCTTCATGACACGACATACTGTAAAACACGGTCGAATGAAAAGAAAGAAAATAGGTATAGTTGTTACGATTTTTTTTATTTACAAGTTAAACAAAAAGATATCGGGAACGGGTAGTTACTTTCGGTTATAGTATTAAATAAAGAACTCATTAGAATTAAAAACGAACTATTATATGTATATTAAAATATAAGGAAATTGCAATGAATAAACTAATGCAAAGTGAAAATGAAAGGAAACGTTATTCGGTTTGTATCGAACATTTTTTACAAAATTCTTGAGTAGTACACATTAAGAAAATGGGTTTCTACATTCAAAACACATGTATGTTGAAAGTTTTTTTCGCATCTCTTTGCCCTCACGCCCTAGAATGGGTGATACTTCTTAACAAAAAGTCCCTGAAAATATTATTGCAATCGGACAACAGGAAAGGGAGCTGGCCAGGATTTAAAGTTTAGATTCATCAATTTTACACCAACTTATTTAATATAGTAACTCCTTGATATTTTGAACTAATGCAGGATAACCGGATAAAATTTCATATCTCACATTGTAATTAACCGTAAAATTCGCATGAAAAATGATATGTAATTTATTGTATATTATTAGATAGGTAGAAATGTTCAAATTATTTTTCTCACCTGCTAAGTTGCATATTTTTTTTTTAAAGTTAGCAGTTTCGCGGGATTACTTTCTCTTTAAAGTTTATACTATGATTATTGCTTCTGACGCTATGAATACTTATTTCCAAATGTGTAGAACGTTTTTTGTGTCCGTTCGCTTTTTGCTGAGTTTACATATTGGGTATGTAGTACAGCAGTGAATTGAGAATGATAACTGGCTAGCACACGAAGAATTTAACACGTATCTAGAGTATTTATATTATTCAGAATATTTATATTTATATTACTTTATATAATCGAGGTGATTCTGTACTTAACTACTTTTTATACAAACAGAGCAATCTTAAAGCAGCTTTCTGTTAGATAAAAACGGATATCTGTTAAAGATTTCGCAAAATGAAAGTTGGGGGATGCAGCATCTGAAAGCAGCAACTCACATAAAATCTCGCTCTGAATTTAATGCTGACTTGACCTCATTAACAATTATTCAAGGTTCTTTGGCTTCTGTATAATTCATTAACAAATAGACACGGTGATTGTCCTTGCTGCGCAACAGGCATTAGACATTCATTCGCGTTGATACGAATTACTTAGTCAGAGGAACAGAGAATATGTCCGTATGGAGGAATGTCCCTTGAAAGCGGGAATTTCGCCGCTCAGAAATGTAGTCAGCCAACGAAACCTCTACAGGAGCATTTGTCACGACGTGAATTTAACGTTTACATTTTTCAACGGCTTTTCCGCGTTTCGCCATTCGTGACTGATGCAACCTGCAGAGAGAATGGACGGAAGGAAATGACACGGAAAACAAAAGAGGGTTCATTTATTTCTGACGAAATAAGCAATTGTCAGTATTTGGTTGGTGTTAGTACCCGTAATACTGTTATATTATACACTGCGAAATAAATAAATCTTTATTTCAATATTGTACTAATACATTGTTACTGTAACATTTATGTAACTGCTTAATTTCTGTATGAGTGAATTTTTATACATGAAATTGTATTTGAATGTTAAATACATTTTATAGATATAAGCAAGTATTTTTATTTTGAAGTAGATAGATTTGAGTCAGCTGAGTGTGCATGCTTTCGTTTTTTTTTTTTTAATATACGTTTTCATAAAATATGGTAAAAATGCTTTGTATAAGTCACATAACGTTTTATCTTTCGCTTTCAAAGAGTAGGCACGATACATTTGATCAAAATTAATTATTAGCGTTGGGAATATGTTTTCTTAAATATTCTTTGTTTAATTTCTACCAATGAGTCCTATCAACAATAAAAGTTTCGTATTCGTTGTTTATTTATACTGTGTTTATTATATATTTGTCTAAAGCTCTTTTATTAAAGGAGAAATCAGTTGTAGTTATATATTATATTACCTTGTTTACTTAAATTCCAAAGTATCTTATACATTATTCAAACTTTACAGTTTTAATAAAGCTTAACCGGTTTTGGCAAACTTCGCGCCTTATAACTTGTAAAGTAGCAAGTTTAATAATCTTGACAACTTCATTGATGATATGGAAATGGAGCGCCCCACAACTGCAAAATATTTCAAACTCTAACTTTTCTCGCTTGCAAAAAATTGTAATTTTGATAATCGTCATTGATAGTGGCAAATTATGGTAATCTCCATTTTCAGCAGGATGTTTAAAAAGTATTAATAAAGAAGTAGATAGTAAACATGGTAAAAGTGATTTTTGATTTTCTTGTCAACTTCTCTAACTAACATGTAGATTATGCTATCATTCATATAAAAAATCACAGCACATTTGTCTAAAAAGTTTCCCTATAGTATCAAAGGGACAAAAACTTGGAGGGTAGTTTCATCCCCTGCCGTTTATTTTCAGATACTTCATAAACCTGCAAAGTTTCTTTGAATCCTGCGTCGATCACTTTGTAGATGTTCTTTGTTAAACCATTCTAATGAATTCGAAGTTGAGGCTGTCAGAAAGGGGGGGGGGGGGGATAGTAACTGATATGTAGGTAATAAGATTCACCGCGGTGCGGTTTTATTGTTAGCATTTGCAACTTTCAAGTGATAACTCAATGGAAATGACGACTGCAGGAACAGTTAACGGGCCAAAGACATTATAATTAGCGGAACAGTAAATTAGGAAGCACGAGGTGCGGGGTGATTAAGAGGTGTTGTGCTGTGTTTTGTTCGGTGGGGGATAGCACATGCTTTATAAGCGTTCTCGAACTTCAGTTATTGGAGTGCAAATCACGGGAGGTGGATTTGCGTAACAGGTACTCAAGTGTGGGGCATAATGTGTAATGATAATTTGCCCCGATCTTCTCGTGCAATTTAAATATTAGATTGCTGATGGGGCTACGCATTGAACGAGTATACGAGGGGAAATATCGTCTGATAGACCGCGAAGAAGTAGCTTTGTGCGACACTATTCTGTTACTAAGATACTATATAGTTGTAAAAGAAGTAATTGTAAAGAATTCCAGGGATGCTTACGGATCTATGCCAGTGGAGATGTGTTAAGAAACATTGCAAAATTTACCTTGACCTTGAAACGCAGAGATAGACTTTTTTATGACTGCGTACATTGTGTAGGTATTTTATACGATAGGAACATAGAAAGTTCAAAGAGTACCATAATTCGTAATTCGGTCGAAAACTGTCTAAATGATTTCCACCAACTTTAACTGTTTGTAGCTCACAGCTGGGTTAACCGATTTTGATGAAATTTTTTTCACGTATACAACTTACCTAAATCTACAAAAGGCATTTTTTAAATTTTCATTACGAGCACAGGCAAAACAGTTGAAAAACACGACATTTACTATTTTTTTCGTTATTCCGACCAGTTGACATTTTTTTCAAAACGACGAATCATGCCACTTAGCAAACTAATTCTTCTAGCTTCGCAAAAAAGCTCAAGTCGTTTGGACCAGTTTTAAACAAGTTATTCTGTTTTAAAGGGTGGCCGAATACTTTTGCACGCCACTGTGTAGTACCTACCTTAGTAATATTCTTAATATACATATTCATGTTACTTTATAAAGACTTAAGAATACATTGCGATAGCATTATAAGCACTTGATGTTCCATTAAATCGATATTACTCGCCTCCTGAAGATAACAATGTGGAAGTTATCTTGCATTCGACTTAGGAATTCTGACTTCCCTTCAATGTAATCTATACAAATGTTTATACTATTTCCAGGAAGTTGAACTCTTCCATCTCCGAGACTCGAATATATGGAATAACATTTTTAATTGCTTTGATTAGCCTGTAATAAATTCCGTTTCCTAATTACGTTAAATCAAGGGCGAATATTTTTGGCATAGTTTAAGGTGGTAAAAAATTTACGAGAATTTATACACTTCTAAAGATATATCCTGTACCTATGTATTATCTGGGGGGATGAAACGGTGGATAAAGTCGATATTATTCATCGCATGACTCGAACTTCTTCGACATTATGCTTTCATAGGACTCCACGTGCTATGTAAACGACGTCAGCTCAATCGAGAATCGACTGAATAAATTTTAATTTTCTAGACCGCCAGCTTATTCATCTGTCTGATGGAGATAACAAAGTTAAATTAACTATACGACGTTCTTCTATGTACGTCCGAATATACTATTTGCTTTTCTGTTTCTCTTTACCGCTATTAATAATTAACGATCATCTTTCCAATTTCTTTCCTAAAGGAGTGTTGTTCAGATTACGCGATATGTTAAAAAAGAAACAATGATGAAAAAAACACTTCAGGAAACAAATATGTCTGTTAACTTTGTCTTTTAAATTTTCAGCAATGATGAATGTAAATGCGTCTTTAATTGTTTAGCAATGATTCGGCTACCCGACACCGGGTGGGCAGCCGATATTTCGGGCTCGGGTCGGGTCGAGTAAAGTCGGGCGAGTCCGTTTCGGGTACCTAGCACGATTATTTCGGGTCAAGTCAAAGAAAATCGGCCGGGCTCGAGCTAGTTCTCGCAAGGCCCAAGATTTGCTTCGGGATTCGTTTAAAATGCATTGTATCACGTTTTTAATGCGGTCCTTGATATATATACTCAGCACTTTTAGGAAATCAAGTACTCGACAAGCATGTACATAATCTTTACCTATTTGATACTTTAGAATAAGATAATCTTCACGTGAAAAAATAACACCTACTTCTAACTACAACCTGTATATTAATTTTGTATAAGTTGAATTTTAGATTCGTTAACTTCAAACTAGTCTAAACAATTAACGTTCTACAGTAAATCCTCGTAATAAGCTCGTTTCTACTACGCGTTTAAAGCCCGGCGACTATCCCCACCATTTCTTGGAATCCTTCGGACGAGAGTGGAGAGGCTCTTTCGTTTCCTCTCGCTCGCGCTATTGGCCGCGCGGAATAGTGTCCACACCGCGCTAGGAGCCCGCCGCCAGCCCCGTTCGTCGAGCTCATAACGGGGAATTACTGTATACGTAGTAGGTATCGTTTCGATGGTTCATGTTTCACATAAAACTCGAAGCGCATCGCCTCGCTGAGAGATTTGTTTACATTAAGATTCTTGAGACTATATAGTTCAGTTAGTTCTTTCAGATCGGACCACTAGTATACACCACATACTAGTTTAGTATTATACAGATTTCAGATAAGAACACGTACCGTAAACTGGGGTGAATTTGCCCGCCGGGGTGACATTGCCCACTTTTTTACTCTGACTGAAAAATTACCATATGATTGAATTCGCTAATTTCTTTTTCGTTTGACCTTGGAGAAATTATTGCTATCAATTACAAAACACTAAATATTCTGATTACTTCACAATAAAATAAAATAAAGCCTTTCCGAAAAGTGGGCAATGTCACCCCGGGCGGGCAAAGTCACCCCAGTTTACGGTATCCTAAGAAACCATGAATTTAAATTATTTAACAAAACGAAATAATAATGCAGAGCGTCGGTCGCTATTGCGGGTCGTTTCTCAAATGAATGAGAAGCGGACTTTCAAGAACGGCCGACCCTCTACAATCTACATAAATTGGTTCTTCAAGCCGGACCTCAATCGCATTTTCTAAATGAGCGCGCAATGGTTAGATTAGGAGTAACGCCTCGGCGAACCGAAGTACCGGCGATTGGGATCAATCAGAAAATGACCATGATCACATGTACCGTCAAGATGCAACTATAGTCGCGAGTCATGTTTGATGGTCACGCGTATGGTGTGGCGTGGGTTTCGTTGAGCGTCACTCGCGTGAGCCATCTTGGCCGGAAGTGGGGAGCGCGGTCGCGTGGTTTGAGATGTTCGCTCTCTCGGTTTCCACCAGTGTTCGGAGGCATTCGGCTGCACTGAAGGAGGGAGAAACACCTACAGGAGCGGTGGTTACGCGCACCTAACTGACGCAGGCGCAGTTCATGCGCACATAACCACCGCTCCTGCAGGTGTTTCCCCCTCCATCAGTGCAGCCGAATCCCTCCGAACTCTAAACGTTATGCTTAAAACTGACCCTTATGGTACTGCATTTGAGGTTATGGTTTTCTTTGATAGTTAATCATTGATACGGACACAGATATATCTGTCTCTTAAAAAATTAGATATGGATTGAAGCATATTTCCGTTGATGTCCCTTTGCTTAAGGACTTGCATAATTTGGAGAGTCTTTATCATATCATAGACCTTCTCGATATCTATTTAGACATATCTGTGGTTGTAAGGAAAAACGACCCATGTCACATGTTTTCACTTTCGACATATTGTCGTTGAAAGTTCTAAATATCAATTCTTCTTATTAACAATGTTTCCTTGTTTTATTCTTACGATATAAACGTATATTTCCTTCACTTTGCATAATATTCAATATCCGTATAATTAACGTAAATAATAATAAACAAAATAGTAATAATTTACATACACTTTAGGCAGAACGACACAAGTCCACTGGACTTGTGTTGTTCTGCTTAATGCCGTTAAGAAGAAACGAAAGGAAATGATTACTTTTCCTTCTTTTACTTTCTTTTTTGTCTTCTTTCGTTTTCTTCTATGCTTTGCGTTGTTTTTTGTAAAATATAAGTTACACATTTAAGTATCACTGGTATTTCATGGTGTGCTGTTTCTAGTAAAATGAAAATATGAAATATAATTTTGCTCATTTTATATCACACAAAATACGTTAAAGTATATGCAGATAAATAAAAATAGAAAATATAAAGCGATCACAAAGGAAAGATACGTCGTATTCTTTAAATTTTGTGGAATTACGTTGTTTTGCCAAATGCGTATTAATCGAATATTGGACTTCGGTTAAATTGCATTATTTTTTCAACGTATAAAATTCGTTTTCATGCATTTTTTTCTGACAAAAACATACATCCAATATTCTACAGTTGAATTAATGCATAAACTCAAATTTTTTGAAATTGTGACATGTGTCGTTTTTCCTTACAACCACAGATATTGCTATTAAGTGTTGTTTTTTTTCAGGAAGGCTTCACAAATATTTGAATCTTGCATTATGAGGCTGTCAATTATGGAACGATATTGTCTGAACCCATTCTGGTTTCAATCTAGTAGTCTGTCGTTTAAATTTTTTTCTAATAATTTACACAGACAACATGTGAGGGGGATAGGTTTATAGCTATCCGGAGGGGATTTAGGTTTGCTGGGTTTTGGTATGGGGACAGCTATCGCTTCTTGCCATTTTTTAGGAAAACCGTCGTTCAACTATATAAAATTATAGATCTCTAACAGATAGTCCAGTCGCACTTTTGGTAGTTGTTGTATAAAATTTTTTGGTATGGTATCAGCCCCTGGGAAAGAGTTTCTAACAGAGTTTACTGCAGAGTGGAGTTCAGTAAGCAGGATTTTTGCATTAAGGGGGTGATAATAAAATTGTCTGAAGATATGGTAGCTTCGTGACTTAAAGTTTCTTCACCGGCACGTAGCTGTAAATCACAGGCTGTAAGGAAGCTTGGGTCGCAATTCTCATTGCTGGACTTCTTCGAAAACGTATTGGCTAGTAAGTTGGCGATTTCTTTGGAATCTGTAATAGTTGAGTTACCGGGATATAAACGATTACAAAAGTAAAAGCACCAGTTTTATGCTTTTTAAATATATTAAAGGCGTGTTTTTTCCTTCTATCGCATTTTAGCATTCTTGATCCCACAGTTTTTGTTACCACTTGTTTGTAGCTGAATGAATGATTAATACCTCAAATTCTTCCAGTAGTTGATTTATTTGTCTGCAATTTGAGGCGTTAGGGGTTTGTAATGGTGAGGCTTTTTGTGTTATTTCAAGGCGGAAAAGTGACCAATCAGCTGTTTTGAATTCCCATCTGGGTTGAGTTGTACCCTATCTACTAATTTACTGAAAGAAGTATACAGGTTATTCCAAAATTTAAGGCTTCCCGGAACATTCAATATCCTGATGCAAAAATACATCAAAAAGTCATTTACTCTTTTGGGATCCAAGGCTTCTTTCTCGAGATATAAATAGTTGAATATTAGCGGTGGAACTTCTGGGCCGCGCGGTTTAAAGCCGAAACAGCTGAACCCGGAACAGTGACTCCTAGTATGCGCACGCAGAACGCACGCGTAGATACAGACCCCCCCACACACACAGTAGAGCCAACCGCGCTGATTCAAACCGTGAAAATGAATTAAAAAACTGATCCGTGAAAATGAATTGGGTCCGTTTTTACATATCGCAAAGACGAAATTGTAAGCAAGAAATTTTTACATGCAAGTTAAATTAAATGGTTGAAATACTTACATTTTATGTAAATGCAACACAAATAGATAAACTTTTGGCGGGAAGTACAACATATAGAACTGAAATGTGGTAATGGTCGTGAAATCTAACGGATATTTCAAAAGTTATGTAGGTGGTCCATCTCACACCTAGGGTCCATCGCTTTTCGATTTATCCCATATTGTGATGGAATAATATTTGTGTTGTTAGGAAAAATTTCAGTAAAAATTGTACTCATTTTACATTAAAGCAATGGGACCATATACGCGCATAGTATAATTATATTTTTACGTATCATCGTTAATGAATTATTTTCAACAAAAATTGTGTGAGAAATAAATTCCAACACCTTATTAGTAGTGAAAGATAATAACAATTTTGATAATTACATATTCAGGTTTAATGAGAAAACTATGAAAGTTTCAGTTCAGTATGAACTTCTTAGAGTTCAAAGTATTGGTCACTGACTTAATTGAGTAAATAATCCCTTTATTATTTCAAACAGTATATTGAACCAGAATTATTCTACTATTTCACTATTAATATATTATTTGCCAAAGATTTCTAGTACTTAATTAAAAGGGAAATGAAAATAAAAGCACCACAACTATATTTTAGTAGGTAATAGTTGGTATCATCGCGTTAGAATGATAACGAATAATTTATTAACAGCCAATAATCACTTGCAGTCGAATCGTTGATATCGAAAGTACCTGCAACTGACATGCGATTTGCGTGACTTATGGAAAATTTCGATTAACGTTCCGCATTTTTCTGATCGATCGTTTCGCACAACATCTCGGTATATCATGGGTTTCAATAGCACTAAAACCCCTGGGGAATTTACGTCCTCGCGCTTGCATTGACCTGTCCGTTCTAATTGCACTTCGAATCCGTTCTACAAAATACAATTAGCAATTATTGTCACGCATGGAGTGTATCTTTATTAGTGAAATCACCCTCAGGGATGAACTTATGAATTGTTAAATCAAGAGCTAAAAAAACTCAAAATTTTATGCTTTCTGGTATTTTACAATATGGTGATAAAGAATTTTCGAAAAAAGTCATTTTTTAAAACTTATCCCCACCACCCATTTTTTTTTCCGAAAATTATCTATCACAATATTGTATATCAAAACCATAGAACTTCGAATTAAACTTATTTTCGATATCTTTTACGGTTTCACAGACATTCGCGATAATAAGAAAACTCACAATATCTTTGCGAGGGTGTTTACACAACCAAGGAGCGTTTCATTGCTAAAACAAAAAATGGCTACGTTATTAGCATGCTTTGAACTACATTTCTGCAAAGTTTCAAAATTTTTTGAATTTTCAAGTTGCCCAACATCCTTTGTCAGTGTTTAATATGTTGTCGAATTTTTTATATCTCTGAACAGTGAATTTGAGTAGATTCAAATTTTAGTTTACATTTAATTTCAAATATACGACCCTGGATTTCAGCATCCGAATGTCTTACCTAATTCCTAATTTCGTCTCTATACGTTACTTACACATATTTATATATATATATACATATATTTACATAAGTATTCCATCATAAATATAAATTTTTCATATTAACTTTTTTGTTATATTATAATATTTTTTGTTATATATTATTACCGTTATTATTATTATCAATGTTACTTAAACTTTGGCAAATATTCTTTCCCTTCCTTTTAACTTAAAAAAATACTGATTGTTAATATCCCTAGCAATTTTCACTTTATATTTCGTTTCGGTTTTTGATTTAGGATCTATTTAGCCCCATAGCCACTAACTTGTGTTCTGCTCTACTCTACCGTGTTAAATCGTCATATCTGAAGTGTCAAGTACATCCTGATAGTATAAGGCAACAGGGTTCAAGGTATTATGTTCTCCTATCGTAACACACGGCAACAAACTCCTATACGCCCCGTTATTGCGAGATACGATCTGCATCCGTCCTAGGTGTCCCGCTTATAAAATCAACATTATCGTGAATTACAAACATTGCATCCTTTACCAAAGGATAACAAACAACACCACAAAGCGTAAACATAACTTCCAAAACAGGATTAGCTAAGTAATAAAATTAATAAAATTAATAAAAAAAGAATGCGCAAAGTTATGCTGTATCTGACGCTGCTTACAAATTATTCATATTTGCTATGTTTTCTGTATAAATTATTTATTAGTCTCCTTAGAAATTGAATTGGCGTTACTACTGATTTCACTTCGATATCCACAATTAATGTTTTCCATCGGGTATTCGATTTTTTTATTTATTTACCAAACAGTCTGTAATGTGTACTTTGTAGCATCTTCTATTGTTGCGGTCAGTCCATGGGAAAAATATGTAACGATAATAATTTCAAGAAAAGAAGTTAGTAATCGAAGATCTCGTGGTGAATGTTTCAATTCATTTGCAATTTTTTCATTTTTAAACGTTATTTTGCCGAGGGATTAGATTTTGGATTCCTATTTCTCATTGCGCAACTTTGTTTCGTTTATATTATTGAATCGAGATTAGCCAGAAATATTATCTATGTAGATACAACTGTTACGTGAGGGCGTTTAATTTCATTAACGACCAAGCGGCGGAGTCTGGTCTTCCTCACGCAACGCTCTTAAGCGACTAAAAATTGTTGTGAAGAATTTTGTCATAACCAGAGTTATGGAGCAACAATCAAGATTGTTTTGGGATTCCACTTCTGTCTGAAATATATACAGGTTCGTGATATATATAGACTCGTGAGAACAAAATGAGACAGAGTTAGTTTAAAAATTACCATGTATTACAAAAGAAACTAAAGGAAAATAAAAGGGGAATCTTCACATGGATTCACAGCAATATACAATATGATTTTCTGATTACGGAGGTTACCATTTCTCCGTCTCGTTGTTCGGAGACGGTGTCATACAACACATTGGCGTATCCGCCCTCAGCTAGAAATCCCCACGACTAACGTGATGGTTGAATCGATTATCGCATGCAGGGGTTTATGTGTATCGGTTATATATAAAAAATTGCGAGAGTAAAATGTCGAGAGTAACTGGTTCACGCGACGCCACGCGAATTTCTTTGGAATCGAGACGACAATTAATTGACCGAGGGAAATTCCCGAAACACAGGTATTGGTTGGATCAATTGTCAATTATAGCATAGAGTAAGTCCGGAATAGTCCGACCATTTTTTGGAAAATAAATTGTAGCATCGTTGTTTTTCACAGTTTTGTCGTTTTGGACAAATTAAAGCAAAGCCCAAGAAATTTAGCGTACCGTAAACTGGGGTGACTTTACCCGCCGTGGTGACATTGCCCACTTTTTTACTCTGACTGAAAAATTACTATATGATTGAATTCGCTATTTTTTTTTTTTCATTTGACCTTGGAGAAATTATTGCTATCGATTACAAAGCACCATATGTTCTAATTACTTCACAATAAAATAAAGTAAAGTCTTTCCGAAAAGTGGGCAATGTCACCCCGGGCGGGCAAAGTCACCCCAGTTTACGGTATCCATAAATTATACTATCCGATAAATTCAAATATTTATTTTAATTTCAAGCAAAAACTTTGGCATTACAACTGGTCGGTCTCACTCGCATGTCGGGGTTAGAGTGTCCACTCACTACGGGTGAGACTGACCTTGAAAAGTAACAAAAAGTGTAGTGTTCTGGTGGTCGAACTATACCGGACTTACACTGTATATAGGTATATAAAAAAAATTGAAAAATGTTCGGCACGTAACACAACGATATCAAGAGAAATGTTTATCCTAGTGGTATTGGGTGGCAAACGTGATACTACTTGGTAATAGCGATACTAATGCCTGTATACACATGCTGTAAATTGATCTCCGTGGTATCGCGCGTGGGTAATTAAGTGCATCAATTGAACGTGAGGTTTCGATTAATTTACGTTTCGAAATTATTATACGTTCACGAGAGCACATTGGCTTGAAAGTGGAACCAAGATTTTTCATGTTTTAGACTAAACTTTGAGCATCCCGATTACCATTAATAGTTTACTTGTGATTATTACAATAATGCAATAATGCATGGGAATTAGGGGTGCAAACGAAATAAAGAACGTAAATTTGTTGAGGATGTAGCAAAGTACACTGCACGTATATTACACTTACTCACAAAAGTATTTCCCCACCCTATACGTAACAGGGTTTACATATTAAATGGACTTCAGAGCAAGAATTTGCAATTCTAAATCCGATTAATAAAAACCCTGATTAATATACCCACCTACTTTTGTTTTGGGTGAATTCAATTGAAACATAGTAGGCACACAGTTTATTTAACAAAGTATTATTATCCGTGGAAGTAGCAAAGATCGTGAACAAAATATTTGCCAAATTCAATATTTTAATTCAAACAATCGTAGCTCACTACAAGTTAATATTCAATATTCCTGCGATTTTATTATAAACTGTAATCTATTACGCTAAAATTTAACTAATCCTCTGTGAAATTCGGGTTTATCTCGTTCCATTTTACAAGCAAAATTTCTTTGGTCATTTGAAAATTAGATTTTTCGTAGCAAAAGTTGCTTTTTGGATTTTTTCCTATGGGTCTTAGTTATTATAGGTCTTCCGTTATAAGCGCATAAATGAAAGGGGCGACTCGAATAAAAGGTTTCTCCGTTAAAGTACAAAAGTAGCAACAATCAAATACGATAAAGTTCTTTGGTTGGTCCCATAAACAATTGCGCATAGTTTCATCAAAATCGGCGTGTGTCACTTACCGTTGAATATAATTTCAACGATGTGGTATAGAAACGATGGTTGGGGCGTTTTAAATAGACTTTTTATTCGCGTAACTAAAGAAAAGATTGTACGAGTACGGGGATCCTATCTACTTTTTCACTACAAATACTACAATTCGTCAATCAGAGAATTCTTTTACTAGTATTAAGCCAAATATATCTCCACAGATTTTTTAATTTCTGTGTCAATAAATGATGATCACAGTCATTCCCTATTTCGGTATGCAAAAACCGCTGAAGAAGTATAATAAATTTAACTAGGTTTCTGAATGGAACACCCCAAGGTTATAAATAGTAGCGTACATCTTAATGAATAGGCTCTTGTGCTGTCCTGTACAGTGTTTCCATTCCCAAGACTCCATTCTTATTATTTCGATAACGAATGTACTTTTATAATGGGAACGATAATTTATTTAAGCTGCTGTCGCAGCTGACAAATAAATTAATCAGTAATAACATTTGTTTCATTATTCATCATGCATAAATTCATACCTTCTGCCTTAGATCTGACATACTTTTACTATTAAATATTTCTCGAAGAATTATTCATTATCCTTGATACACACATTTTAGAAATTTATTTACGGGCTCTAGTGTAGAATTTATTGAAAGTATTATATTCCTTCACTAACCACGGCAACAGAACTTAAATTTCTTCATGGCATAGTGCGTAATGAAGTATGAACCTTCTAATTATATCATTATTTTGAGAAAAGTATTATATTTGTGCGATGGTCTTTTAGGAGCGGTCAGGTTTCATCTTAACGAAGGCTCTGTTGAAAGACTATTGAGCAGGGAATATACCATGGGAGATCCGTTTTATGATCAGACTCTCAGCTTACTAACCGCCGCTAGCGACAAACTCCAATCTGGTCTACAATCGAGTGTAATTTAGAGGCAATCGCTTGGTATCGATCCAAAGCTTGGAGACGTAAATTCGAACGCTAATTTCATTTTGGCATTCCAAATCACATTTCGAGACGGAAATCACAGCCGAATAGGTATCCACGAGAGACGGTTCGCGAACCATCTGCAAGTGACGCAAGCTCGACTTTTTTAATTAGCTCGTACCGAACTTTAATTTATGGCGGTGCAAACTGTGAGTCCGGATATTGGATGTACATACATATGGCGTGAAAGTAGGGCGTAAAACATACAATGAGAAGATAGAAGTAGAAACGCGTGTTTATTGCACTCGGGGAAAATTGTGTTCTAAAATCCTACTTCGTCATAAGGCGACCCATTTTGAATTTACCAAATTAAAAAATAGTACGTTTTAAAAAGAAGTTACTATGTTTCGAATGGGACATTGTGCGAGGCTTCGTGAACAAGGATGGTGTGAATAAAGACAGTTAAAAACTTGAGTCACTTCATACTTCCTTTCGTTACCATCGATTATTTATTATTTAGGTCAGTGCAAAAATTCGTTCGCTCAGTGTCACGTGATGTTTGGTGTACAGAAATACCTTCTTTCACTAAACCTACCTTTACTTTTACCAGGAAAGTGGCAAAAGGTCATAGCTAGCCAAGGAAAATACTTTGATTAAAAAAAACATCTAATATACATATTTTTATATTTAACGAAGACTTTGGTTCAATAAAGCGAACGAACTTTTGCACAGGTCTAATGGAATGGCAGCAAAGAAAATCAGCTAACTCAGGTTAGATATCTTTTTTCTTTATTCCATTATGGACACATCATATCTGTAAAATCAAAGTCGTACCATTAGGTTTCAGTTTGTGTCTTTTGCAAAGTATCCTGCCCTCTTATCGTGAGGTAGGATTATAATAGGTGCATTAGTTGCGAAGAAATATATTTTACTTCGAATAAATTGTACTCAAATAAATGAATTGGAATGTTAATGAAATTTTTGCTATCATTAATTTTACTGAAGTTACTGCAGACAGTTTTATGCGTTCCGTTTCCAAGTATATTTATTACATTCATAAACTATGAACTCGACTAATATGTGCCTCGGAAGAAGCATTACCACCAGAATTTATAAAGTTGAGAATAGTAACACATACATGACTGTAAACAGAAAATTCTACCACGTATCTTCAGAGTGAAGAGTGAAAATATGATTTGTTAGAAATGTTTCATATTCAATACACGTATTTTCAATTGGGCGTGACTAACAATATTTGTAGATCCAAATCTGTTTGATAACTGTATTTGACACGCACTTGACGCCTTCAAAAGCAAAGCTTTTGTTTCACATTGATTTTATCTGATTTTTCACGATGGTTGCGTATTCACTCTCCGTCATATCACATTTTAAGAAATAAAAGGACACTATTAACTTACCATTTTAACGGAAATATTTAGTCATTTTCGAGTTCAAAAATTTATACTCGCAGGTTTACATATCTTTAATTTTCAAATTTTTTTCTGTACTTACCGAACTCTTTTTCTCATACAAGTAAAGTATTCAAAATACAAAATTTATGTATATGTATAAACGTAAGTTTCTAGTAAGTAATTATATCAATTGTTTGCTTCGTTAAAGTATAGTTTAAATTAAGCTTGCACGAATTTTATAAACGAAAAAGCAGCAAATTACATTATTTTTAATGGCATCGTTACTCACATTTCGAAAGATGTTCAAAATTTCGTCGTTCAATTTCGAAATGTGAGTAACGATGCCATTAAAAATAATGTAATTTGCTGCTTTTTCGTTTATATATATGAGCATACACGTGTTCGTTTTTGCGAGGCGCATACTTAATTAGTTTATACTTTATACGAGCAGACGCGGACATCCTATTTTAGACGATCAATTTTCCCCTGTCACAATTTCATACGAAGTTTGTAAGTTTACTCGTGACTTATAGTAGGTGGCCAAAAGCAGAAAATTTAGAATGATTTTATATACAAGTCATGATTTTAAACGTTTTTTTTTAAGTAAAAGTGAGTATAGGAGTAATAGGAGAAAAAACCTGTGATATTAATTAAATAAATCGTGAATCACTCATTTCTAGTAGAGTAGAACTAGAAATATGGTTCATATATTAATAAGTTTGTTAATTATTGGAAATAAAATTTAATAAAATTTGAACAGAGTAGAAATAATTGGTATCTAATTGTAAGCTGCCAGAATTATGCATTTTCATTACTCATCTTGCGTTTCATTTCTGTTATATCCATTTCGGTTACGAAGGAAGAGATGATTTTCGTCCGAGGCACTAAAGTTATAGCAACGGAAGAGGTCAGCTCGCTTAAACTTTCGATGAAAGTTAATCATAAATATGTTTGCAAATACAGTAGACTTCCGTGAGACGTCCCGCTTAATAGGACCTCTGGCCGGGTAAACAATTAAGTCGGTTAATCCGACAGCACGTCGGATCCGTTATCATTTTCAGGAGGAAGGATCTCTTCCTCATATGCATTGTTTACAAGGCGACCATAGCATGGATGCAAATATGATAATATAAGTTTTTTATAAGCGGAAAATGTACATCCTAGCGTTAAATATTTGTGGAGTCCAGTACTCCAAAATTTAGTAGAGAATAAAATTAGTAAGAGAAAGACTATTTAAACAATGACAAATATGATAAAAAGTCAATTTAGACGGCAAAAAGTGACAACGCACGAAATATGTGACTAATTTTTCTTCTAGTCAATTGTTTGCATGTTAACAAAAATGTGGTCGGTTAAAGCGAGGCCGGATAATCGAGAGTCTACTGTATATCTTAAACAAACGCTTTGACATTCGGATGAAAATAATCCCGAAAGAAATATGAATTTAAAACAAAATAGAAAATTAGAAATCTAAAATTAATTACTTTAAAAAAGAATACCACTATTGCCATTCGAATTGAAAGAATAAAGGGAATAAATAGGTGCACAGTAAAATACTATTAGTGTCATTCAGAATATGATTTTAAGTACGTATGTACCTATTGCGAAAAATGTAACACACTAACGTATACACTTTTTTCTATTTCAGTAGATTCTTTCAAAATGAATATTCCACTTATTTCGTTGCGTGTGAGAAGCTTATCCGAGGAATTCTATCTGTACCGTTAATCTTAACCAAAATGGCACTGCAATACACGTTTCCATGGAGCAATAAGATTTCCCATCCCTTATTTTCTCCATATGAAATTTACTGATTAAAACAAGATACCACAAAAATGAGAAGATAAATATAAACATCAATAAATCGACTTTTATTCGTCCCCAATATTAAACCATATTAAAATCACGACCAATGGATAGATCATGCTACGGTAATGAATGAAGTAACGAATGAAAAGTTATCCAATTGGAGACAACGCCGAATAAAATACAGATTTTCCAGGAACCTCTCCAGGCTGAGCAAATGATATTAATTTCACATTATTTCATGGCTGGCATTAACGAGACCACGTTTCACATGTAAATGCGTTTCTGCGGAATAGTTCCTTGTTAATTTGTCCCGTAGCCGCGTCGACGGCGAAAAGAATCAAAAACCAATTCCACTTCTTTACTTCCTTCGCATTCACCGCTGGAAGACTGCAAGGATTGAGGCAAGCTCAACGTCGACGAAAAGTACATAGCAACATACACATATAGAAGAAAATTCCGTGAACTGGATGAAGTGAAACTATAAACACCGGGAAAGTTTCCCGAGGCATGTATCGCGGTACTTTGGTCGACCTATCGTTTCTCCTTCCGTCGACTTCAATCGATGTCTCGTATCTGTGCGATCTGGTATTCCATTTCGAAGAATATAATATACCCCTGAATCGTTGGAATTTTCTCGCAGATTCCAGTTATTTCTGCCCCATCCAATGGGGCGTGCAAATTCCGTCGGAATATTTGCTGTACCATTTCACGTTAATACGTAAGATGACGCTTTTCCCTGCTTTTTTTTTCCTTTATAAATGTGCGACAAGTGGTAATGGATTCGAGCAGGGTTCGAAAGAGTTTTGGAGGTTTTCAGTAGGTTCTATTTGCAACATGGAACATTGAATTTCTTTTAAAAATGTTCTCACATTACAAGTTCCCATGAGAAATAATAAAGTAAAAGTTCTTGAAAATAAAAGTTCCAGTTGGAATGGAACTTATAAAATATAAAAATAAAAATTTCTCTCTAACAGGAAAAGATATTTCGTTTATCAATATTTAAAAAGTTTTGAATCGCTGTAACAAATGCTGAATACTATTCGATGAATAGTACTATAACAATATTAAATAATTATTACAGTTAAATTGATATTCTAAATGTGTTATTTATTTTTAATATTTACCTACGTAGATATTATAGAATTTTTATGTATTTCGGTTTATATAAGGTAAGTTATAAAAAATGTTATTAGGTGTTATTCTTGAAAAGTTCTGTTTTTTCTTCAATACTTATGGAACTATTAATTACTTATGTTATGATTTTTATACCTGTTATTAAATAAATGTGAATACGATATTATATTTTTAAATAAAACTAATACCTACAGTTTAGTACTTTTCTTTATCTTGTGGAACCTTTTTTAATAAATGGTCTAATATAACATTTACTGTTTAACATAAACTATTACTGTTTGGACACAGAAGATGTACGAAGTTGAAAATTTGTATTTTTTTTCTCAAAATCGAATTTCGCGAAAACTGAGTGTGATGGCGACAAACGGTTTGCGGATTCGTTTTCAGCGCGCAAAAATCTATAAGAAGCGGTTATTGAATGTTACAGAACAGAAAGAAAGTTAAATTTTGCTGGACAGTGTAATAAGAAAAGTTGGTATGTTGAAAAATTGTCCACCATATTTATAAACACCCTGTATTTAAGCAAGAAGTCCGAGTGTATTTTTTAGTGAAATGACAACTCACTTTAACTGAGACTTGAAACTCAAAACGTATTCATTTTATTTTTTTAACGAATGGTGATTATTGAGATGTATCAGAAATGTATTTCAACTTGCACGTTTGTTAGAATTAGAAAGCTGCATCAATTTGCATTCAAACTTTTAAATTAATGCTGTCCTACAGATTTACTGGCAGAGTAATTCTGGAAAAGGTTGCGTAATTTAGCGAGCGCGGGTCTTTTAATTACAATGGAGTGAAGAGTATGTTGTAATTTAAATGACATGGTTCTGTCTACAACACTCAGCCTCTGTCTACTAACTGTTTGTGAGTTACACTAGCATAATTTCGGTGATGTAACCAGCAAACCGTGATTCTTCCTAATTGCAATTAATTGCATCTACTTCGTCCTCTTAATTACTTTCAAGACCACTTTCTTATGTCACAGAGTGTTAATTCCTGTGTTCCAACGCTAGACTGCTATTTCGAGCACGACTCTATTATTTTATAATCGATTTGCTATATTAAGTATTTTCTTTTATCGTATTTTTTTACATGTTGAAATTAAAAATTAATAATTTATGAACATAACTATTAACGCATACATAGCAGTTGTATCATGTTTGCTAAATATCATTAAATGACACTTAGGTAGTTAAATAGTTAGCTACATGATGTTCAAATAATCGAAGCTTTTTTGTACAGTTGAATGAGAGGTGGTTCTAATTTAAAAGCAAGTAGAAGCATTGGTTTTTCATTCAGACCATTGTTACGTTTTAACCAAATATTCATCAAATTATTCCATTAAACTGACACGAGATTGCCAGATTACGACGATTCTCGCAGCAGCTGTCGGTTAAACATTATAATTCTCTTATGGGCGCAGTTTTATGGCTTACATTTACTATCCTTTCCTTATCTTTCTTAAACCAATAGCACATCTGACTAATACATATTTTTAAAATACTAATCGTGAGGCACAAAAGTGACTGTCACCGAAAAACCCTTATAATGTAACACTTTTTTTTCTACTTCATAACTCAGAACTATTTTTACAATTAGAAAAGATGTAGAATGTTCGAAGCATTATTTTCTATTGCACCTTGTAAATTTTGATGTTAAGAATGCAGATATACCTATAATAAAAAAAACTAGAACAAGTATCTACTCAATTTAAGATCGTATATTTTATCGTAGTATAAGCAAGAGTCCGTTAATTGTATAAAATTTACTCAAATATTGTAAATAATACATGCAACATAAAGTGGTACGTACTTATTTGGTTTGCTGTCGAATTACTTCAGCTTGCTTGGTTGATCTTTCCAATATTTACTCTTTACTTAAAAATGTCTAGGTTTTGGAAAAAATATCCCACAAATTGAAAATCGACGTTTCACTCGAACCATTTCGCATCGGAGTACGTAAATATTAAGGGAAAAGGGAAAGAAGCACAGCGCACTGGGGGGAACGAGAAACAACGCGTTTGCAAATGCACATCTGTTTCTGTTCTCAATCGATTTCCTGCCGACCCAGAGATTCCAATCGAAACGCTAAAGTGCATTCATTCGGCGTTAATTGTTACTTTGAACTATGATTTTCGTCGCCTCGCGTTTCTCTTCCCCTTTTATATCCGATTGAGCTTGAAGTCAGGGTATGCTCCATTAGAAATTGTCATCGAGTTGCATCTTTATTTATACAAACGCATAAAAATGTGCAGTCCGTTGTAACATTATAAAAAAAAATATGGATATCTGTTTTATTAGCGTCCAGAAGTAGAACTTTGAGAAAAATGATCTACTAGATAATTCAATGCTTGCACCTGAAACCTAAGTTGTCAAAAATTTTGTTGTACGATCGAAAAGTACAATCCGATATTAAAAATGGCAGCGAGTGGCGTAGAGTGTATATATATAACATAAATGTGACCTCTTTCAGTTCTCACTTAAAATTTGATTTTCATTGCTCGGTACCTCGTATTCGCGCTGGTCTCTGATTCGGTTCTCCATTCTGAGAGCCACGCAATTTCCTGCTTTAAATGTAGTTTAATTGCAGTTCGATCTCGCGTTTATTCGAGTTTTCGTAGCAAGTTTAATTCGAGTCTTACTTTCGTGTGGGTGTACGTTTATTATAGACTTTGATAGTAATTCAATGAAAGTTACAATCCAATTTAAGATTCTGTAAATTTTAATACAGAAAGTATTATCTATTTTAAAATTGCACTTAAAGTTGAGTACCTACTTACGTGGATATGAAAAAAGGGCGTTGCGTTTAATTACATTTAATATATTTTATTTTTTTGAATCACAAGCAAAATTGAATAAAAAATTTAACCATTCAACCAACAACGCTGTAACGCGAAACATTTTCGCCACGATTTTAAGCAAGATGCATAGATAGCAAATTCATCATCTGATTGCAGTCCGATTGCGATATTACGTGATTTAATCTTCATAATAAATAACGTAACATCTGCATTACAGTACCCGTACAATAATTATTAATACATAATAAAATAATGACTGTTCACAAAATGCATCCTAGTAGTAATGTGCTAATAAAATAATAATGTTAAAAATGAAAGTGTTGTATTTATGTTGGCTGTCATTATTTTCTCTTCCACATTTAATAGTTATTTATTAATACACATTTATGTTCTGTTTCCCATCATGTGCGTACTACCCTCTTGTAATTCTTACGATCTTTAATTCGTACCCTTATTAATACTTTGCCACTGTTACAAACTTTGTTAATTATTTTATGTAAATTTTTCGTCTACGTTTTCTGTGTTTTATTAACACACTTCATATTTCCACTAAAATTAATGGCGATATCCGGGATTTTTAAATTCCTTGTTTAAACCATAATTTCCTAGTTCTCGCCTGAAAAATGATAAAAATATCTATTTTAGTATCATTAGATCACAAAGCAATCGATGCATTTTCACGAATCTGTTCGTCAAAAGACCCAGAGATTTTTGCCTGCAAACTTTGCGCAGCGCTTTGCACAAAGTTAGGAATCCCCATGGTATTCAAACTCCATTTCCCATCGAAATGGGAATTCCTGTGGAGCTTATTTTCGCTATCCTTTCAGAATTTTGACGACAACCGAATTTCCACTCTGAACATATTCAACCGCAAAATTTTGGATAATGTGTTATTTCGCAGTAACCCATTTCCCAGATCACAAACAGGATATTCGTCAAGAAATTCAACAGAATATCAAATCAACTTCTATATTTTACACAAGAAGCTATAATTCTAATTTTTCCAGTTGCAACTCATGTGGAAATAAAATAAAGTATACAATGAAACGTTATCAATTTAATATGTAACTTAATCGCAAACATTGACACAACAGGAAATATGCCAATATTCGAGAAAACAGCATAACCTTCCACTTACAGTTGCTGGAAACAAATGAAAATGGGATAGTATTAGTGAAAAAAAAACATGGGCGACTTGATAACGTCACATCTGCTCTTTGATGTGAAATTAGTGAAGTTAGCGGAAGTAGAAATGTGCCGATTGACACGCTAAAAAGTACTGTGCCTATGCAGTTTATTGGTGCAGAAAAACTCAAAATCGACATTTTTTTAGTTACACCTGTATCAATGCAAAACAGTGATACGGTATAGTTGGTGTGTCCAAGTGCAGCTGTAGCAAAACATTCGTTATAAAAATGTCATTAATGGCTGTAGTAAACGCATTAACAGTCATGAGCTGCGAATATGCAACATCCCAAATTAGCAAACTCATTTGTACGTCACATATGGACGTCACATATTATATTGATTAACGTTTTCGTGTGTGGCACATTAATGTTTTAAATCTATTTTTATGGCGGCTGCTATTTATGGTCGTTATAGACAAAATGACAATATATACGAATTTTGATATAAAAAGAAACAATTCCAAACAATGATGACTTCAGTAAAACTTAATAGTAATAATGGCAGCCTTTGTAATAAGTGAAGTTCTGTTATATGTCAATTTAAACAGACTGATAGAAAGATAATATTGAATTTTGTGTGTATTTTGACAACAGTAAGCTTTTCTAAAAATGTGTTATTACTTATATCAATAGTTAGCTATAGTACAGGTCATAACAATGTATGTAGTCCATTCTGTATAATTTTCATTCGCAATTAGAATTTCATGTCAAAATTGAACCTTACATTGCAACGAATTACTTCATTTTACATCGTACAGCTTACAGTCCACAGAAACGATGTTTTTCTATCTCGTATATCGTTACTGTCATAGTAATATTTACATAATGGTATTTTAATTACTGAAATTATATTTTCACGAAAAATGTACAATTATAATTAAAGATGTAATTTGTGACAAAATTATAATTCTATATTTAAGACGACAAAATAAAGTACCGTGCAATATGAATAACGTTACCTATCCTTAAGTTTTTGTTGTAATATCGATCATCGGGAATAATGAAATATTTTGGAAAAAGTTTGCATGTGCAATTTTAAACTTCGTCAATGCTAAATATAGCGTTGTAATAAGTCATATTTGTAAATGCAATTTTTTTTATCACGGTTGGTAATATTGACTATACGTAATAGAATCAGAAGTTAACACAATTAACATTAATGTACAATTACGAAACTACATCTCCCGGCAAGAAGATAGTACATCCACTAAACTTAATGTTTTCCTAATTGCCACCTAAATTTATCCACTTTTGGTCTTTAAAGAATTGTACTATTTAGTACAAGGTATTAGTACAAAGAATCATATCATTTGAGTGCATAACAAAATAACCGAAAATCGGTGGGACAAAAGAATAACACACAGATCAGAAATTTTTATAAATAAAATAAAGAAAACTTATTTTTAATATTTTGTGCATCCCCTGTTCTGTAAAACTTTCATCATACATTTTGGGACGGATTTCTATAAGTTTTTAATATATTCATGGCCGATTTGAGCTCATTTCTTCTCAACACAGAATTTCAAGTCTTTAACACTGTCAAGCTGTCTTCCTTTATTCGTATACAGCCCTTGTTAATTGTGCCCAACAATTTTCTGTTATATTTAGATCAAAAAATGTCGCTGACTGTATGTACACTTGCGTTGCTCTGCTGGAATATAAAAGTTGCGCCAGCAATTGATGTTGCGAATTTGTTTAATTGTCCATTTCTCAAATCAATATAAATGCGACTATCCAGTCTGTTGTTTACAATATTTATTTCGATTTTTCCGCGGTACCAACCAGCTCGCTCATGGAACGAACAATTCTGAATAATTAAATTTAAATTGTTAGCAAATGGTACCTTAAGAGCTTCTAATTAATTATTTCCTTTACAGCGCTTAATCCGCAGGAAGTTCCCCGAAAGTCATTTTATTGACGAGAACGTGAACCTTCTGCTTCCAACAAGAATGCAACGGAGCTTTCTTAATTATAATGGAGAGAAGTTATATGTTGGCCCGTGGTGGTTTGAGTACGCGACGCAGCTACCACATTTAAATTTACCACTCTGCTACGTGAAGTATCAAACATATAATTTATGAAAAACATAATTAAATGGGATAACTGGGCGTTCAAGCATTATATGCAAAATTTTAAATCTTAATGTAGGGTTTGATTTTAAAAAGTAAACGAGCTATACCTAGTTCTTTCCTACGTGCTAACAGAAAAAATGCATAGAATAAAACGCTGTACTCATTAGTAAATTGTAGATATTACTTTCAATGATTGAAATGATGAAAAATTAATACTAAAATTAGTATCATATGTTTGGCAGGAAATTTGACAAACGTAAATCAGATTGAAGCTACATTTTTTGGTACACTAAGTATTGAGACCATGGGATTCAGTTCCATGCAGTGTAAATATCTTTAAATTTAATAAAAAAGACACCCCCTTCGTGATCTTTGAATTCTCCAAAGTAATCATCAGGGCACTATATAACGACAATAGGAGAAACTAGACGGAGATGGCAGCTCTTAAGTGCATAACTTCGCAAGTGTATGCGCGATTCGAAGTATTTCAATAATAGTCTCTGGAGTAGGAAACATTTCAAGAATGCGCTATCACGGAATAAAGGGGGCCGAGGGGGTAGACAAAGTGATCGCCTGCTCACCTAAGAAGCATTCAGTGACGAGCATTCTAGCTAGAGTACTTACCCAGAGTTCATTTAAAATAGGGTAGGGCATAATTCGTGGCACAACCGAAGTAGCGGCGTTCGTGTCTATTAAAATAAATGTACATAAATGTGCAATACTTGTTTATCTTATGAGACTTACAATTAGCTTTGGAAAAGATTTTTAAGATTCTTTAGACACATGAGCAGTTCAGGACGACTTGATAAATGCAATGGTTGTTTATTCCACATTCATTTTGCCTTCACTGTTACAGTATAAATATTTACGGTGCTACGGGGATGATAATTATAACTGTAATAATAATATGACTTTATTACGCATACAATTGAAACAGAAATAATAGAAGTGCAGAGAGCGAGGTTCAGTAATATGCAGTTAGTAAAGTCGACATCAAATAATTCAAACAGTACAATGGATATTTACATATTCTTTAGCTTTTGGTGTAGTAAACATTGTGTTTTGGTTAGTTGTGGTTATAAATTAACTTTATCCTTATAATTGACAGTTATGGAAACCATTGATTCCATCTTATAGCGTCATATTAAAAAGAACATGTACGCAGAAAAATTGGAATAGGTACATATATTCCTCCCCAAAGAAAAAATTGTGCAGAAGTTTGAGAAATTAAAAAATCCCAAATGTAGGTACTATATACATGTATACCATTTTCAGACTGTTTTAATATAATAAACGAACAATGTGTAAAAGTATAACATTTTATTCTTGGATCTACACCTCTCTCAGTCAAATATACAGAAGTAGAAAAGGTGTGTAAAAGCCAGACACATCACTCAAGTATGTAGCATTCAACAGCACGTACACTCAACGAAT
This sequence comes from Andrena marginata, assembly GCA_963932335.1. Taxonomy (NCBI): domain Eukaryota; kingdom Metazoa; phylum Arthropoda; class Insecta; order Hymenoptera; family Andrenidae; genus Andrena; species Andrena marginata. Next base: position 46,827,298 of record OZ010659.1, on the reverse strand, counting down.
CTTCAAAAATCGATTTCCTCTCTCTCTCTCTCTCTCTCTCTCTCTCTCTCTCTCTCTCTCTCTTTCTATTACTTCATCCCCAATTTTCGATTTACTTTTATATAAAGAATCATCTCTTTTCATGTTGTTTTATGAATTACGGCATACTGACAATATATGCAAGATGTATTAATTTCCCAATTTGCCGAGTTTCATAAAATGTATTTATGTTTGACAGCTTTCATGATAACATGCTAATTTCCCTGTTGTTGTTTGTAGGAAGCATATATAATTAACCGCCGTCGATGGATTTCACTGATAAATTTACTACGTTTCTCACATTTGCACACATCATTTGCAGTTTGGGTGCGTTGAAATGCAGTGCCGTCATTGCTTAGTTAATTTTGATAAATTAGTAATGGCAGATATGTCCGACTTTCTCGGACGTATTCTAAAATAGTTTTAAACGAAATACCTACTACGCGGTAGTCGTATTTTCCATAAATTATAAGATATCCCTCGTGCAAAAATAACTAATGAGTACATCGAAATTTTTTTTTCATAAAGGTTTAAAATCTATTTTGAAAAATGTAAATTACGAATTGTAGTAGCATAAGTTAATAACAAGCTCGAAAAATGGAAATGTACTAATATTGTTCCTGTATGTATCTTTAATTCGTCAAACATAACATTTAAATGTAAACGCAGATGCAATACTTTTAATGATTTTCGAAAACAATAACCAAACTAATTCCCCGCCATGTTTACAAATAGAAACATAAAGCTGCAAGTAGTTAGATTGTACTGACAAGGCGAATTTTCAAAATGTTTTTCTCGGAACTAAACTCACGAACAAAGAAATTTTATACCACACGTTCGATTCGTTTTTACATGGTGAATCACCTGTAATTCGTTACTATCATCAACTATTGTCCACCTTGTGTAAAACCTCCCCTCAATTATTCATGCTTCCATATTCTTATCTCAACACTCATATGCAGTCCGATGGTACGAATCGATTTATAGTGACTGTTAAAAGAAGTTAGCACATACTATAGTCTTCTTAAAATGTTGCTATCAATGATCTCCAATTTTCTCTGAATTATATTATGCAGCATAGAATAATGAAACTAGTGTTTGACTCTTATTGTATATAAAAGGTCCTCTTAAATATTACAATTTTAATTTAAAAAAAAATGACTATTTGCAGATATTACTGTATTTGTGAAAATGTATATATATATCTAGAAATATAGATATTAAACCTTGTAACATTTTCATGTACAGATGTACATATTTCTTTCTTCGTTAAAAAAGTATCGTACCCTACCTAACTTCATAAAAACATCCTGTATACAATATTAATATTGTAATGATATAATTATAATGATGATATATCATTTATATATGCATGTTTTATTTCCACTCGATGATATTTACAATTTTTCTATTCATACAACTGATCAGTATTCGTAGAAGGTAGTGTAGTTTAGATTGGAAATTTCCATAACATCCGTCCCTGATCATCCATGTAGATTCGAGATACCGCTATACCATGACGCAAACCACGAAGTGAGTGTAATCCGTATCATCAGTTGACACAGCCAACATGGTTAAGGTAAACCAATTAAGGCAGCGAGTTAGTAAAACGATTATTCTCTACGTTTTCTCTGCATTCGGAAACACAGGCGCAATCGCGTAGAACATTGCTGGTCAGTAGTTTCGAAATTTAGCGAATTTGTCGCAGAAAATAACAAAATCATTTAAGTTCGCAACATTTCATAAATTTTAGTTGGAATAAGCACGATTGCGTCTCGACCTGTAATTATTTAATAATTCTGCTACTTAGTTTATTGATTTTGGCTTTCGCGTGTACCTACTTTAAAAAATTCTTTGTCTATTTCACCGTACTTTTGCAAGTATGAAATTATTTTTCGGTACATTACTGAGATTCGATTTATAAATTGCAAATTGTTCTTCTTGGCACACATCCGACAGTTTTCTCTCCCTTATTATGCCATTTTCCTTTCTTAATTGCCCGTTACATATTTTGTCTCTAATACCGTAAATAACTAGAAAAATGTTGTAGTAATCCACCGTTTTTTTAATTAACAGATTCCTGTAGGAATCGTCAATTTTATTGTGTTTCAAAAGTTTACAAAATTGAGAGGTGGACCTCGAAGAGGTAAAAGACACACGCACAGTTGAAGTGGAGCTGAAAGGTGAGTTCTCTAATCAAACTGACGGAGTATTCGTAACTTCCCCGTTTTACTTCTCTGTGATTCCTTAAAGGAAGTTCTTAGGCGAGTTAAAGCATCGCTACTTGGGATAAATGGATTCGTACGCCGGAAGGAATATTGCTCGAGATTCTCTACACGAAAAGGTTAAAGGAGTTTGATAAAATTTTGCAAAATCTATGTATTGCACATTGCGTTAATGAATAAATCTCCTATCATTGACAAACAAACTTTGTTAAAATGAGTACGAAAGAAGGATATAATTTTGTTAATGAAATAGAAAGACGTGTTGGGCAAAAGTTGAGCTCCGAGAGAACAGTGATGTAGGTAGTAAATTGTGACATTTGTGTGCATGATACGATTACTATTTCGAGGTAATCTCAGGAAAAAAATGATTCTAAAAGAAATTTCGGAAGATATAAAGATACGTATGTATATGTTCGTTTAAACGTAAAAAGTACGTAAAAGTACGAATTTTATTTCTTCTGTACCTACTTAACAAATAATCATGGTCTTTAGAGTGCAAAAGATCTCATAAGTTGGACCACGTTGTCTAATATTCACGTACAAATTATTTCAAATAGCAGTTTATGTTTAGTAATTAGTGTATGTTTAGTAATTTATCCTAGAATGTCCAATTACACAGTTGAACAAAATTTGAATGTTTTTCGGACTTCTAACATTCAATAGTTGCTTCTTATAGGCTTTCGTGCGCTGAAAATGAATCCCCAAGCCGTTTGCCGCTATCACCGTTAGTTTTTGAGAAATTCGATTTTGAAGAAAACTGCAAATTTTCAACTTTGAACATCTTTCGTGTCGAAACAGTAATAGTTATTCGGTTGCTTGTTGGGCCAAATTATTCTACGAACCCTTCGGAATACAATGATATAAGTTATTAGTGGATTATGAACATTTAAATATGTTTGCACAACGATCAAAGGGAAAAGAATACCCGAAATTCACTCATTTTTGCAGATATCTTTCAATTTATTTCCAAAACTAAGGGTCTAGGAGAAAATCTGACTACACCGTGCGATGCAGCAGATATTTTTTCTCCGGAAAGCATCAACAGAAGTGGTAAAACACTTTTTGTTTACAATACAGAAATGAAAGAGTTTGGTAAAACGTGCGGCGCCGACAGTGGTACTCAACGGCGGCGCGCGGTCCACTGCCGCTCAGCGTAATGAGCGTGACTACTACTGTCGACGCCGCACGTTTTACCAAACTATTTCGCGTTTCTATTGAAGACAAAATGTGACTTAACAGTTCTGTTGATGCTTTCCGAAGGAAAATTGGCTGCTGCATCGCGTGGAGTAGTTGAATTTTCTCCTAGACCCTTAGTTTTGGAAATAAATTGAAAGATACCTGCAAACATTTTAGAATTTAAGGTAATGGTCTTTACTTCTCCTTGCTTTCCCTAACAAAACAACATTTATATATAATTTTCAAGTTCCAATAAACTCGTTTTACTACACATCAGAATGATAAAATGCAATTGAAAACTTAAAGACACAAAGGATTTGCGTAATCACCGTAATAATTTCATCCCTAAAGCGAACAACGATTCCTGTCTTAGATTTAATTTAATTAATATTAATACACGCTTGAATAACAATTAACGCTATTGTAAAGTAAAAACGAATATTAATCTACTTATTATTTATTTCATCCAGTTAATAATTTAATAATAACTGTAACAATATTAGGTACTTCCTGAGTTCGGAAAGGAATGATTCTTCAAAGAGAACTTGATGATAGGAGCAAATACTTGAGAAACGTTTTGTAGCAACGGCTTAAAATAAGCCGATTATCAGACTGGGGTACAGTATATTGTACAATAACTCGTTTCGATATAACATGGCAATAAAGAAAACATAAATCATTCTTCCTTAATTCTTGAAATTCAATGTCTCTCTCACGTAGCAATCTAGACAATTTGAAATGGGAAAGACAAATAAATGCGTTTCACCAATTACTACGAAGCGAAAAAGAAATGAAAGAGTTTAGAACTGTTTCTTTCACGCTTCATATCTTTTTAATAATTTATTAATAAATCATTCTTAAGCCTACGTGTTCGTACACCATTCTTCTTTTATTTCTTCTACTAGTTTTGCTAAAGTGTAGAATATGTTGAAAAAATGTGATCCTCTACAGAAAGTGTTACGGGCGACTTTTTTGGGTTCGATTGAATTAAGGTATTTTCGCCAAAAAATCGCAATGTTTTGGTTTGATGTTGAATATTAAAGTTATAATTTGTACAGACTCTAAGAAATACAATCCAATAGCTTTGCCACCAAAAACTGCTCTACGTTCAGTAATAACTGCAATGGCAGAAAGAACGCCAATTTATAGGAGGTAAATCTGACAGAAGAGTATGACAGATCCGACTATGTGTCAAGATCATTCAACTATTTTATCGTCAAACATCCGACAGCCGACATGTTTGAGTATTGCCGAATGGAATGACATTTTTTTTTATCGATGAGTGAAGAGCAGATATGGGCAACTTTTTAATTTAAATAAAATTTCGAATAACGAATGAAAATTAACAAAAATTTCGTAATTTGTTCGTTAACCCGAGTTTACTTTATTATTTATGAGAAATAATTTTTTTAACTCTTGATTTGTTATTCGAAATTTTATGTAAATAACAATTTTACCCACCCCCGGTGAAGAGTAACAGAAGTTAAATACGAGGTGAAGGTGTAATTGGATAATGCACAATAAAATTTATTTTTAGAGGGTCTCATTTTTCAGAAAAAAATTAAGGGATGCTACCATTGTTCTATGATTTAAGTGTACTGATATTATCCTATTAACATCAAACGATGCCAGACATTAGCATTAAGTGACGTTAGAGAAGCTTCAAAGACAAATTATAATTCCCCTGTGTAATGCAAGGAATGAATGGGGGAGGTCAACATTTTATCCTTCGCAATAAACTACGTATAGGCTCAGGGTGAAAGGAGCAATAACCAAGGGGTATACACGTTTCCTCTGCGATGCTCTCATCGCTTGCTGCAACACCACATTGCACTTCGTTGACGGTACGCGAGTACTACGGTCCTTTATGGTCAAAGCACTTCTTTTTTATCGGTCCAGTCGCGCAGGAGCTATTTGCAACCCAATAACTGTACTCGATATTAATTCGAATCCTTTAATTCCATTGCAACCGTGGATAAGAAAAAGTTTAAGTGATGGACACTAAAAAAGTAATAGAATCTGATAAACGTGAAGTATAATGATCTTTGGCACTTAGCCACTTTCTATGTTTTTTTGCTATTCCGACAAATTGAATTTTTTTCAAAACTACGAAACACGTCACTTAGCAAAGTAATCCTTCTACCTTCTAAAAAAAACTCATGTCGTTTGGACCAATTCTAAAAAAGTTATGCGATTTTAAAAAGTGTGCCAATACTTTTTTTACTCACTGTACATTAAACATTCTGTATTTATATTAATACTTATAAAATACAATCGATCAAAGTGTATCAAGAACTGTCAGTAATGCCCTTGATATAAAAATTAGAAAGTATAAATCAATGGATGTATAAAATCAACAGAGAAATACATACATGACTCGTAATGAAGAAATAACAAGTTTGATTTCTTGATTCAGAATATTTTTTTAAGGAAGAGCCAGGTTGGGTCAAGATAACACGTCGTCTCTTACATTATCGAACTTCTAATTCGAACTTTCCGACAGTGGAGTATAACAATTATTTTAGATAAGGTGGGTACGAAATTTGGAAGTATATTGAAATTGTTTTAGGGAACTACAAAAACTTTAGCGCTTCTACAGTTTAAAAGTTTAAACTAAAATGGTTGTATCAAGTTATAGTATTATCAGAAATGAATTCACAGTAAATGGATAAGTCGAGTTTGTTTATACACAGTACACTGAACATATAATTAAGATGTTAGGGCTTAACAGATGTATACTATTATTGTTCCGTTGGTTACGAGTAAAAAATGTTTGGGCAACAAAGATCGAACAACTACTTTGTTAGTCACATGAAAATTATAATTACTTTTCGAATTTTTGATAATGCAAATGGTCTCCTTTCGTCTGTTCGTCGCAAACGGTGTGTGAACAAACTATCTCGTCATAATCCTACTTTAATGTCTTCAAAAGGCGTTTCAAAGTAACAAGTCATTTTTACTCATACTTCACACCACGGAATCGTGTATTTCTCGAAAATGTTTGGCCAGTACATAACACGTTATCTACTGGCTGTAGCAGGAAAATATTGCTACTGGAGAATTCATCGTTATTTTTTATTGAAGCCATTATGAACAACGATACAGTAATCGTTAAAAGTAAATACATCTCAATTTAATTTATTAATGGGAATGGATATTCAAAACGCGGTTCTGCAATTGGTCATAATTTAATTATGTTACGTAACCAATGCAATGTTCCGCTATTGATAAAAACAGTTAACTGTAAGTATTATTTCACATGTATGGCTTTAATACTTTGTTTAATGTATCACATGTTGGCGACAAATTATATAAGATTATTATGACTGACCTTTGCAGAGAAGTTAAAATTGTATTTATCTATTAAAAATATGTGTATATTTACACGTTCAATTTGTTTGTAGATAAGTGATATCGACCGTAATTAATATACAGTAGCGGGCAAACCAGTTACCACTTTGCCGATTTGTTTTATTTTTGTTATTTTTATTTAGCATCAACTTGGAACTGTAGTATGTGTTGAATATGCATATTCTGATGAAGAATGGAAAGCTGTATAAAACCCAGTTAAGGTTGAATTTATTTAACTAACAAACAAAAGATTTAGAATGGCATTGAACGGGTCAACATATTTTTGGGGCCGACAAACGAGTTACATACCAGTTTTCGCTACTTTTTAGGCAATCCTAAAAGCAAAAGGTGCCCGTCCAAAATATTAGATTTTTTTATCGCGTTTCAACAGTGGCAAGTTTTTTGTCGGCTTTAAAAGTGTATTGTCTTGTTTAGTGTTATGTAGGGTTTTTGTTTTTTAGTTACATCAATTCAACTTTAACTGGGTTTTATACAGCTTTAAATTCTTCTTCAGAATACGTAGATTGGGCCACATGTTGCAGTTTTGAGTCGATGTTAAAAAGTAGTATAGTTAGAGTGAATTAACGAAATGGTAACATTTTTGTCCGTTACTGTAAATGGCACGAAATTAAGTATATATGTATTATCTGTGAATAGTGCAAGAAGCTTCTTATTATGAACACTGTTTATTACGAAGCAAAGTATAAAAAATGAAATAATGTGTTATGGGCACCCTAATTTTTATATTTCATGTCTGCTATGTAAATTATTCAATATTAATTTCGACATTACAATATACGTATCTGCCTCTTAATATTTCGCTTTCAATATACTTAATTTGAAAATGCTGTTTATTTGTTAATAAACTTCATTCTGTTCATCCCATTACAAAACATGTTACTCCAAAATATAACAATATACTATATACGTACCTTTACTTTACATGTAAAAATCAGAAGGCAACATTTAAATATATTCAACTATGAAACCTACGTTTAGCAGAATTGTCTTTTAGCAGAAAATCGGCGACCTCTACCCTGCCGCAATAAGAATCTTCTCACATAAGTCACTTTTGCAGCTCGCGATAGGTATTTCAAAAATTTTCACATATTGTTTATACTCCCCTATTTTTTCTTTAAGCGGAGATTCCGGTCTAAAAATCGATTTTTTAATCTCAAGTTTCGAATGTTCAACCTTTTAAGAATACGTGTTTAAAAGGATTTTGTGAAATACGAAAAATTCCTGAAGTTATAGGCACTTGAGTAAGAGCAAACGCGTGAGTAAAACCCGGCCACTCGGAGCTCGCGAAAAAAATTTAAACGCGTTTTTCTTGAAACAGTGTTGTTAAAATCGGTGGAACCAACATCTCGAAAAGTTATTATCTGATTCAACTGAAACTTTTGTCATTTCGAAGAATCTATTTCTGCGTAGTCGAGAAACCATTAACGTTTAAAAAATTTTGAAAATTTGTAATTTTTAAACGCGTTGAAATGGCGGAAAATATGGAGAGAAAGTGATTTCAAACTTCAAGTGTCGTTATTTTCTCAAAAAATTAGATTTTTTGTCACTTTTAATGTTATGTCCGCTAGGGAGTTTCATGCCCTTTGGTAATCTGGCATTATTTCTTATTTCAGACCAATGATTTAGGTACTACAAGTTCCACCGTGTTAAATGGATTTTTTGACGCTTTGACTTTAACGGCTCCCCAGTCCCGCTTGCAATGATTAATTACTAAAAAATATATATATTTCTATAGTCTAAGATATCCTTAATACAATGCAGTAAGACCCATTAAATTATATGTAGTAGTTTTCCTTTAATTAATTCATAAATATCGCCTATTTTTATGGGCATTAGACCGGAACATCCTCTTAAACTATGACTATCTCTGTCAACTAAATATATTCAAAATAATAGTCGTGATTTACAGAAACGCCTTGTGTAGATTCGCTTTAAATATTACACTTTACTACAAACTGCATATTTACTGCACGCTTACTATCTAATGTTGTATATTGCTGCTGAGAACAGCATAGGAAATTTAAAAAGAAATTGGAAGAAATTGTATAAGGTACAGGTTATATTGCGTTTGAACTATTCTTAGCAATTTCGCGTATCGACGGAATATGATTATAATTCTCTTTGTAAATGGAACCATGAGTTTCCGATATGGTATATTGATTGCAACGGTCACCCCTGCAAACTGAAATATCAAAGTTCAGTGTGTTTAATGTGCGACGCTAAATGATTTATTACTTTCGTAATATTTCGGCGCAAATATTCCAGTTTCGCAATTCCATTTTCGTATCGCAACAAGTTTTCAAGCAACATAGAACGACGAATTGAACATCGTCATTATTGCCATCGAGCTAAAACACTTGGCGATTCTGTTGCTCAGGCTGTAACGAGTTTAACGAGCTGAAGATTTTTCCCAAGCTTTTACTCACAATCAGCCAGTTTTACGATGTGCTTTTCATTTAAACGAACATTGAAATTCTTCACAGATCGAAATCCCAATTTGTGCGTTTGAATTTCACGCGCATCTTTCCATAAATGCATAAACATGAAAATGTTTTTGATTTTGCGTTCGAAGCAACATCAATGATTGAATTTGTATTTATTGTGAATATTTTGCAAAGACAAGACGCGTATTTACACATCACTTACACATATTGAAACAGAGGATTGTAAATTTTGAGTGAATTATTAAAATCTATAAGGGAAGCGCTTGGTCGAATATAGGGGCAGGATGGGGAAAAATTTATTTTTTAACCGAGAATAAAGCAATTTTACAATAATCTTTTTTACGAGATTTTGTTTCCGAGAGAAACGACTTTGAAAATCTTGGGCTCGTGTACTCACTACGGGTCGACTTGTCTGACTAGTGACAGGTGCACTTCTACTCGTGCTAGTATATAGTAAAAAGGTTATTAAATTATGTTGTTCGAGAAAAGTACACAAGTTATGGAATATTCAACATTTTTATTTTACTAATTATGAACCTGTCGAAAATATTGGCACTGCTGTTGGATACTTAACTGTGCTCCTTCAACACTTTAAGGGGGAAACATACCAAGAGTATGTTTTAAGTGGATAATATTTTCAACAAATCTGGATATTTGCAAGTGATTTTTACGAATTTTAACCGAGTGGATGCCTTGTTGTTTTGTCTCAATTGAAAACGGTTGGTAACAAAATATTGACAGCTTAGAAAGTTATTTGTGGTTTAAGTTACCTACTATTAGAGTCTTTTCACAAATTGCATTCAAGCAACTATTGTACTATTTGAGGTACCAGATCTGGGTTAAGTCTGGGCCAGACTTTTCCCTTATTCCATTGTTTAGGGTCGTAGGTCTGGGTTATATCACAGACAAAGCGCTACATTTATAACTCCTTTTCACTATTCTGCTGCCGTTAACTTAACTCAGACCCCACAAAGACATTTAAGTTTTTATTATAGTGGAAGTGCAGCATACTTGGAATACTGTTGGTAATTTGGAAAACCGAAATATTTAAAAAACTAATAACGTTATCTTATTCGTACCACCCTAATATAATAAGAGCGAATGGCTACTCTAACTACTACGAATAACTAATAAAATTTCTGGACGAACCGTCATTTTGATATTTTCGGCTTAATCTGCAGAGTAAGAAGACGCGAATTCGCAAAATTTTTTCCGCAATTATTCTATCGTGCCAATCGTGGTTTAAATATGTCAGAATTTTAGAGTTAAACATTTAATCTATTCATTTGCATATTAATTCTATGGTTTCGTGTCAATTTTGCGATCATTCTGAGAATAAAAAATGTGGCATGTAATTTTATGTTTTAATGCCATGTTGCTAATTCGGAATACCGAAGGAAGATGCTGTGTGCCTCTTCTGCAATGTGAATTAGAGTGAGAAGAGTGGGTCCAGTGTTTTATGTGTGAAATGTGCGTACGTTGTGAATGTTCTGGTTATGACTCCGGAAGTTACACTTGTGCCTACTGAAGTCAATTTTAATACTTAGAATTGATATTTACCTAACAATAAGGTGATTGCTCCTATGCTGTGTATAGCATAGTAAATAATTTAAGTATCTACTTGTTTTTTGTAATATTTTAAAGTGAAGGTGAATCGGAATACAAATTACCTGCACCTCAACAAAATTATTATTTTCTGTCATTTTTCAATTAGACTAAAGTTTCAGATATTTTTGTTTTCATTATTACTGACAGTTTATAAAGAATATAAAGTTTTATTAGTTTGCCTATGATATTATTGCAGTTTTATTTGTTCCCATCCTCTGCCGAAATTTTTTATTCGTATTGAACAAACTGGTATTCCAAATATCCTGCACTTCCTCTACATATAGTAGGCAAGCACACCCTTCGAGTTCAATAAGGGTATGTACCTACCAGAGCTGGGAAAATTTTTGTGTCGAATTATTTATCGACCGATTTTTATATTAGTTTATTACATTAAATAAAACTCCAAATAACAACTTTTCGATATACATTCCTGGAAATAATTAAAGGAATACTATAATTTTCAGAATATTTTTATCATTTCCAAATTGCTGTATCTCCGCGAAAAATGGTAGCGCAAAAAAAAATTAAAAAAAAAACATTTTAGCGCTTGAAGTCTCTAGTTTTTGAATCAAGGATTCAATTCTTTTTTCATTAATTATAATACTGTTTTATCGATATGAAGCGCAAGAAACGAAGTTTCAGGAATTTTTGCCTAGTTTGAACATATGCACGCGCTAAAAACATGTTTTTCTTTTTTGGGTAAATCCAATGAAGAACTCTTATAGAGCAAACATTCCTCTTCAATTTCGTTTTTTTTTTGTTTGTTGTATGATTTTATGCTTATATTTGTACATATTTAGGCAATATTTAAAAAAAAATTAATTAAAAAAAATGGTACCTAAAAATTTAAACGCGTTTTTCTGAAAACGATGTTTCCCGAATTCGTTAGCACAATAACTCAAAAACCAAGCACCCGATTTACTTCGACCTTTGCATATATCTTCAGTGGATGTCCCATTCTCGCCGGTACTAAAACTGAGTCGGTATTTACAAAATTAGATTTTTGCAACTTAAATAACCAGCGATGTTTTTGCAGAAATCAATGTCTGAGAAACTGCCATTTTTGTTTTAATTTTCAGTATTTCTCATTTATTCTAGTTCGGGCGATAGCCACACTCATACAGATTACACAAATTTTTAAATTTTCTATTTCAGACAACTACAACGGCTGATTTTATGCTAACAGTGCGCATATGACTTTTCTAAGGCGCTCTATTTGAAGCACTATAACTCCGGATAAAACCACTATCTTTGCATAAAATTTTTTTTAAAGATTGACAAATAAAGTCACAGAGCTGGAAGTAAATATATTTAATGGTTTGGTTTTAAAAAATTCCCAAAGATCGCATCATTATTCGCCCGTCAAAGTAAGGAGATCCCTCAAATAATATTTTAACAAACATAATTCCGAAAACGTCCAATTCTAGTTCCTGCTAGTGTGGCAATTTACATTTCTGCATTTTATTGAGTAATCAGTATATTACACCAAGACCTCTGCACCCACTGATCTTAATACAAACAACGTAGAACAACTCTACTTCGTCTATCTTTCTCATTATACTGTAAAATTTCTATGTTATCCTAAACTCTCTTTAGCTCTCCCCTTGCAAAGTACATAAACACAAATCCTTCGCCAGCGTATTTTTCACAAGCTTCAGTTACGGCTTAAATCGCTAAATACTGCTCCGCCGTGCATATTAGCCAAACGTCCTCGAAGCTTAATTAAATTTTCCGAACCCTGGCTTCCACAACAAGAACCTTTGAAACGTTAGTACATACCTGGCATCCTATGTCTGAATAGCTGGGGATCGAATATATTTCATCGACGTGTTTCAAGCGATAACGAAGCAACGGATTTAGGAGAACACGTCCTGCAAAATTTACGCCCCAACTTCCATTATTTCATTTGCCGTAGGGATTGGCTTTCTGCGATCGATAACGTTCGCGAATCCACGGGCGACTCTACAATTGGCACGGTGAGTCTAACTGAATTTAGAAAAGACGGAATGGTATTAAACGTTCCCGCGACCGATCGCTGGAAAATGAAATGGATTTACAAGGGATCGCTCTTCTCCCGCTTCATCGCTATTTTTTTTTTGCCCATTTTTCGCGCGCGATCCCTTGAATTATAGAACGGCGTTATCCTACGGGCGGGAAATTGGAATTTCAGACTTGATGAATTTACAAGATTAAACATAAACTCGTCCGGTTTCGTTTAATAAAATCGACGTACCGTCTCCAATTTTCTGGGCGGGGGTTGTGTGGGGCGCGGGGGAGGAGGGTGACTTGAACGGGTTTAATCGAAATACTTTGTAAAAGCGTGCAGCAAGGAAGATACGAGGAAATATTATTTGCAACAAATATTTGACTCGGTGCTCGTGTAGGCGAGCCAATAGAATTTAATGTTCGCAATTACATACGCTTGGAATGAAATATTCATTTTACGTTCGGGCCGAAATTGCATGGGGCGTGCTCGGAAAGTTGTTCTGATATCAGTTTTTAAGCGTCGAACTATGGAAAATTGTTATATATTTCTAATGTTAACATTGCGTCTGTTGGTAATGAAATAGAAGATTATTTAGTGTTTGTATTTGTGTAGTTTAACGAAAGACGTTTCATTTTCAACAGTTATTAGCAAACAACTTCTTCGCTTTTCCTTTCTATTAATAATTATTAGAATTTGCTTTCACTCTGTGATAAGAGTAATTTGTTATAGTAATTTACTTGTAGGTAACAATTTAATGACTGATCTATCTCTTCAACTTGATTTAAAGTGTTGGATTAAAGTTCAAATACGTAATTAAAGAAAGAACAAGACAGTTCGTTGGATACAATTCAATGTAATGCAACTACGTATGGTAGTTCGTATAACGAATATGTAGGACTACTGTTTATTATAATATGTATTTTATTTGAATGGCTACATTTCCAAGCACCAAAATGGACTTAACACGACTAAATAATAATGCATATACATACTTTAGATAGTCAGTAACCGTGTATTTGAATTTTTGTTACAATACTAAACCTCTTTTTGTATCCATAAGTGAGTAAGTTAATTTTTCGAACCCGATTTAAGCTCAAATTCTGCTGTACACTGTGATTTCGATAATAACATTTTAAAGACTTGATTTTAGAGAAATTGATAGGTAAGCACGTCTTGAAATACTTTATGATGGATTTCTTTGGTTGAAATGTATAGCTACATTTTGTTGCGAAAAAACCATGTAGAAGATGGAACATGGCTATATATCATCGTAAGTATAAAGTATCGGATGTGCGACACACGCATAAAAAAGCTACACCTATGTATCATAACTCTCTAACGACATGTCCTGTATAGGAGAAGTGATTGAAAGCCTAGCAGAAAGTGTCCGGACCATAGTATTTGCAACGCTTCAAAACTTTGAAAACATTTTAAATCGATAACAAATCTTTTCAAACGTGCGAAAAATTGAAAATTAATTCCCATTTAGCAGCTTCCTGTTTTCGGGGAAAGCGTTCTGTCGGAACCACAGTAAACGATATTAATTACGATTTGAATTAATGTTTGGTTCAATTAAAAGATAATATAAAGGAAATATATAAGCAATTGTCAGTTTCAATATCATCGTAGCCACGTTAAAATCTTTTATACGTCAACATAATTATTCAGAGAACGTAAGATTCACAAGTTTGCTCTCGTGCCAGCTGTAACGTTTGAAGTATTCTAATAGCAACGAACTGTTTGTAATAATATATAAATTTAAACACGTTTCCGAGCAACAAGTATTGTTCTACGAGAGTATCGCCGCGCTACAAAACTACGCAAATAAGTATACGATGATCAAGTTGCGCACCATTATTCATCGCATTCTTACGGCAATATCATTTTATTCTTTGAATCAATCCAAAGAAAAGAAAAACTAAGAAAAACCATAAACACGTAAAAAAATAAAGTAGCTAACACAACGTCACTGTTCCCGTTGCTCTCAGTAGCATCTCCTCCTGCTTGGCGGGATATTCAAAATTTTAATAATTCCTGGTCCCGGCACTTATCGCCGAAAGAAACCTCGACACTTTTAGCCCGACACGCGTGTCGTTCCTAAATCAAGCGTGTAATTAAAAGCTACGGCTCACCAAGGGACTTCGGTGGCGTGCAGGAAGGACGTCGGAACGATCTTCCCCCGGAGAGAATAGCGGGGCTCGTGGTTGCACGAGGTGTATCCGTTGGACGACCAGGTGGTTACGGCACAGTCGTGGAGACCGTCCGCAGAAAACGTTCGGTTCGGTGGCAGGTTTTACGCGCTACGACCACCAGAACGATTTTTTTTTGTTACATTTGTAGGTGCACCCCGCCGCGTACCATTTAACGTCGCGCGCCTGCACGAGAACGACGATGAGGAACGTTCGCGATTCCGATCCGACGAACCGCGACTGTTCTCCACTGTTCTTCAGACTTTCCAAAACATTACGGGACGAGCGTTACGTACGATAGCGACAGGGGGGTAGGGGGAGGAGGATGCCTGAATGGACCGACGGAAACAACCCTGCCGCGCTGAGAGTCGAAGCGGTACTGCGAGGCTCGCCCCGACCCGGCGTCCCCCACCACCATCGCGACCCAGGCCCCAGTGGCCAATCACCGCCGCGGATCCTCAGCCGTTTAAACTCCTTCCGTTGGAACCACGAGCAACCGATGTCAGCTGTACGAGGGGGTGGAAAGCACTGACGCCACTTTTGGCGGTCTCACGTGTTGCTTCGCTGTAAACACCGATGATCTGGGTTACATTCAATTACTCGAAACGGCCCCTCGATTTTCGGCCTCACGTGCCGTGCCGCCGAGAATTGACCGGGGATCAACCGCACGCATTTTGGACGTGTTCCAGCTAACTCGTAATTTGCGGCTGGGTCAAGTTCCCATAATTACGGCCCCGTGCAAGGCGATAAGGGAGTCCTGTTCCTCGGCAATTAACGTGGGAATATCGTAGACGAATCGAAGCCGGTGTATATTGCGTTATGGATTCTTTTTGATACTTAGCATTCGGCATATGCGTTTTCGGATGATGTGCAGATCGTTTCTGCTTTTGCGCCGCGCAGTGCTGGCGATGCTATTATTGCACTTGAATCTCATGTCACAAAAACCTTAAATTGCTTCTGTACAACATTTGGGTGGCCCTTATTTTCAACCTGCGATTTCTTTTGCTCTCGCCCCCTAACATGATTCCATTTCATGAGAAAAGTAGATCCTGAAAAAGATTATTGTAATTGGACAACAGGAAAGGGTGCTGATCGGGTCTTAAAGTTTAGAATCCGTCGATGGTTTGAATTTGAAGAATTTCTCAAAAATGGTAAGCCCTATCGAAATTTTGTTCAAATAATATTCAAAGATCATTCAATTTTCTACAAATACTGTATATATAAGTTTTTCGTGCTTCTAACTAGTTTTTAGATAATGGCGTTTTAATATACAGAGGTCCGCACTTCGCGTGTCCCACCTTTACGACGTGACCTTTACGCCAACTTCTCTATATTCAAACGTTATTATCTAAAAAATAGTTGGAAGCACGAAAAATTGATATATACAATAATTGTAGAAAATTAAATGTTCTTTTAATATTATTTGAACAAAATTTCGATAGGGCTTACCATTTTTGAGAAATTCTTTAAATATAAACTATTCTAAAGTTTAAGGCCTGGTCGGCACCCTTCCCTGTTGTCCGATTGCAATAAACTTTTTCAGGGACTATTTTTTTATGAAATGGCACCGTTCTAGGGGGTGAGAGCAAAGAAATACAAAAAAATAGACACGTATAAATAAAGGGCACCCTAGTACAACATGGAGTGTTTAAGTTTTAATGCTTCCAAATCTTCTCTCCTTATCCTCGGCTCCTCTTTCTTCCTTCATAAACTTCTTCACATTACTGCCACACTCGAGTCCACTCTACTAGATCCCGCCAACTCTATCCGGAATTTAGGACTTCTTGATTCTACTCTCACTACCGAAAATCGTGTTTCCATTTTATGTCAAGCTTTCAATGGTCTGCGTTTTCTTTATCCTTCTCCTTATATTCTTTCCTCCTCTCAGAAACATCTTTTATCCCAATCCGTGATCATTTCTTCGTTCGACTATTGCGATGCTGTATAGCGTACAACGTCCCCGTGTATACTCTTGTCTTTCTTTCTTGATTCACCCTGTCAAAAATTTCTGTTTGCGTTTCTTTTACAGTCACAGTTATGTCAGCTTGCAATTTTGTATGACCAAATGAAAATTTTAAAAATCGCTTTTCCAATTTTTTACAACCCTTTAACTAATCCTCTATGGAACATATATGGTTAAATTGATTTAGAATGTAAATATCGACTAGAATCATAAACATAAATATTAATTAATTAATAATAATAGCAATATTATCCCCTCAACGTACACTTAAGTACACCAGCGTTCAAAAGTATCCGAATGTTACTTACGCGTATAAAATAGCGCCTAAAAGCAATCTTTATCATTTTTTTATGGAATAACAAATTATAGAATTGCAAATTACTGATTTAAAAACTTACCAATAGCGCATTAAAATTAAACACGTGATTCGTCGATGTATCTCTATATGGTGTTTGTATGCACTTGATCAAGAGTTTATAAACAGTCAATAGGTTCAGAAGAACTCTTTCTATTTGCCCAGGTCATAGAAATTAAACAACCTGAATATAAAGAATTTTCCAAGTAACAAGATAGTTTCATTACGTTTGGAATTTTGTTATTGCACTTTAGTTATACAATTTATACGAAAATCAAATTTATTGTGACATGATACTTTAGTGAACATAGCTATAACAATAACAAAATGATGAAGTCATTGTAAGTCCGTTTATTTGTAATTTAAATTACATTCTCTCAACAATAAACAAGTGACCAGATATTTTTGAACAGCTGCGTATGTAATATATTTATGTTACGTTTTTTTAGAGGAGCACCTTTTAAGGAAATACCTACTACTCACGAAATATTACGCGTTTTACTATTTTTTATTATTTTAGCCAGCCGATTGTGATTTCAGTATCCAGGAAAATTATCAGCCACATTAAAAGAATGTAAGAATAAACTCATTTCACTAATTATAAGTAGGTTGCTTTATTTTCCAAACTCTGTCAATTAAAGCAAACTAGACTGTTAACAAATTTTATCTGTATCAACTTGTCAAAATTCAGGAACTTCAAGAAAATAGATTATTTTGATTGGTCTGCTTTTAATCTACGGGAGATTGCCCTGTAGCAAAGCTATTTGGATGGAGGAGCGCCGTTAAATGTCATTTGGGCATTAGACGCTGCCGATTGATGTTCCACTTTCTGATGCCTTCAATGATACTCTGTCGGATGCTGCGCTACAACTTTGATCAACGTGACTTGTTTCTGCGATACATTTCAGCAAGTTATATTGCTTTAAGCGACGCTAAGAGATACGGAGTCTCTGACGTTAATATTGCAACGTTTGGTTGGCTTCAGAATTACTCGGAGGGTTTGACTATTTCACGCTCAAACAGACCTTATAAGCACCTTATTATTGAAATCTTTGTAATTAATTTTCAATTATGTACCCATATTTCATTTAATAAATGCAACATTTGTATAACACGCTTGACGTAATTATTTCATTGAATACGTTTAAGTATCACTGAAGAAAGCATATTTCCACAGTATGGCTTTGTACCTACACCTTCAAAGAACAGGTCTTTTTTAATCAAGATATAGCCCAAACAAAATTACCGAATATTGTTGAAACATAATCTCCATAAAATTGTTGACAATTTTTCTTGTGTAAATGATTTCAACTTATTCCATATCCGAACACTTTCAAAACGAGTATCATGAAATTTAATTTCCACGAGGATCCTTTGTGTTTATCTTGCAATTTCCACTGCGACTGATTTTTAAACTTTTCATAGAATTCTAGACCGTCTATGTGGTACGGAAACGGGAGTTCAGTGGCTATCGAAATGAAAGGGAAGCATCTAGAAAGATTGCCCCCAGGGTTTAACATAAGCATAAGTTACGACGTGATCATTTAATCTCTCCATTGTCGTTTCAATGTGAAGAGATTTCCTTAAAAAAATACATTACTACGTTTTCAAATGACGTAAAATGTGTGCAAGTCGTTGAACTTACGAGGAGAGGATTAAAAACGCGTTTTTGTAATGAGTCATATATCAAATTGTAGGGCTAGGCAAGAACCACCCCGTTTTAGGTGAAACTAGTCATTTGTTCCGGAGATGTTCGCGTTTAAAAAATTGGTTATCATAGTCGACACTCGGAATTAATATTTGTCCGCATAATGCGGTGGCAGTGCACGTTTTGATCACTTTGATACAGGATACACATTCTACGTGCATATTTATACCTTTATAGAAAATTATACTTTCTCCATTTATTTCATATTTAAAATAAATATCAAAATACATGTATGTGTGACTATTTTAATATTAGGTACTTCGCGTAGAAGATAAGGATCATTAAAAGATTATAATCTATTTTAAAACTTTACTCTCAGGCTTACATGAAAGAAATGATGAAATTGCATGTAGTGGAAGGTGGGGCAAGACGGGGTACCCCCCATATCTCGTGATACAAACGCCCGAATCAAAATTGAGCATACACGTTAGACGCGTCGCTATCGGCACCGTCAGTGACTAGCGAGTCAGTGAAACATGTGGACGCGTGACGAAGTTAGATCAGAATTTATAATTTATTGGGACTTCCTTACTTTTTCCTTATTTTTAGCCCCCGTGACAGTGATATAATAATATAGAAGATTTCCGGTACATGTATGTGTTTCTGAGGCAGAATTTAGCTGGCTATAAGGTACGATGTTATTTTATATTTTTGTAAATTATGTTTCGAGCAGTGTTCATATGATTGTCGTGAGACGCGAAGGGGCATGATGGGGTAATGAAAATGAGAGGAACCCCATCATGCCCCTCACAAACCTAAAAATAAAAATCAAAGTTTCTCATTGTTCCAGGATGTTTAGAAACTACAGACGGAAGGCGGACCGAGGAAAATGATACTTCTTTTCTATTAATTAATCCAAACGAACTGATTCCCTTGTGGAAAGGTGGATAAACTGTCAAATATGTGGCAAATGGGCTCATTTCTCCTGTGTTGATGTAGGAGATGAGGACGACGAAGCCATACATGTGTATCTCCTCTGTCAACCCAATAAATAATTACTTTGTATATATATACTTTATTTATATTGTTTTTTAATTGGTATCCCATATTACCCCACCCGTGGGGCAAGATGGGGAGAAACGACTTTTTCTGAATTTTTTTATTTATTCTATTGGAACCTGTAAAACTTAGATTGATTCACAGTTAAGCTGAAAGACTTATTACCAAAGAATGGTTCAGACATAAAATTGATTAGTTGATTATGAAAATCTGTGTTTTATTCATCATCAAACCTTTACTACCCCGTCTTGCCCCACCTTCCCCTAATAAGCGTGGACTCGCCTGTGCCAGGCATTAAAAATGCTTGCAGCGTTAAGTATTCGATTAAACTTACGAATTACTGACGACTTTTCTCATTAGACCGGATAATGAAGCTTAGTAACGTGTAACGTAAGCACTTGTTCCTCCAGTCACTCTAATCGGATAAAATTTATCTTCGTACTCGTGCAAGGTAAACTTATGATTTATTCGTGGTGAAACCTACTTTCCAAGTAGTATAATCCTCATAATATCAGGCGCACTACATTAAGTGAAATAAATCATCGATGGATCTTTTAACATTTAATAAAATTACATGTTAACGATATTCAACGTGTGAAGTAAGTATTATACTTTGAACATTACCTGCAACTAAATGTCCGAAACTGTACAAAACAAGATTTGAACACCAGTTTCTATCTATCTTTAGCTATCTTTACACGCAGTTGTTAGTTATTACAGACAGTATTTTTATTGGATTAATTTTGTAACGAATGATTTTCTATGTAAAATCCTAATTCTTGCGTTTTTTAGACCATCAACAAACATCGATCCTTCACGACCAGATAGTGACACCACTTAAACCGCAATTGCTACCGTCTCCAAAGAGATTAAGTGGTATTAGACTGTCACTTGACTTTTTATCCTGACAATGAAGCGTAATAGAATATTGATTCTTCCAGTTTTAAGTACGTTTTGTCATTTGCTGTGTGCGTTTCTTCATTATATGGCGCACATTTTGCTGCCTTACTCTCAATACAGCAAAATTACAACAATATCTGGTGAAATGCAATTAATCTCTTTAATGATGTTTTGCGATTGTCATGTCATGCGTTTTATATTGTCCAAAACTGATAAATTGCATGGATATGCAGTCAACTGATACACTTTGGTCGTTATGAAACATTCGCATTAATATAATTTCACTGTTTACGTGCTGGTATTAATAACTTACGTTAATGAATTGCTGGAATATACATCTGGGATACATATAAATTAATATTAATCTGTGTATATGATACTGTTACTGAGTTGTGTCAATATATGTATGTATGTGTGATATACGTAAATAGTATAGCACAATACAGGGTGACCTGAATTTATATGAAAAGTCGATGGAATCAAATTCTTATTTCCAAAATAAATAGTAAAGTCTTTTAACATTTTGCGATGTAGGACGTCATTTGAAAGATTTTTAAATATACACGTGATGAAATGTGTTATTATTCTATCTTCTAATACATTCTGCAAGGTCAATGCAAATTTTTGCTGATCCTGATAGTATCCACATATTAAAATTACTCTGCCCCTCAAAAGTTTGGAATCACTCTGTGAACTAAAGGGGGCAGGGAATTTCTCGTCAAATAAATAAATTTACGTGATTTATCGCGTGATTATATATTAAAAACTGTTGGGATGAAGAATATTGTGATTGTGGCTGGAGGTATCGAGTTCGAGTCAGGTGAAAATCTATCATACGGTGTAATTTTAATGAAAATATGTAAGTGATTCGAAATTTTCTGCTAACACTGTCTATAGTTTGAAGAATTGCATATTTTCTTTAATAATTTGTTAAACTTCTTTCGTCGTTGGTTTCTGTATTAATACCTTCACTGTGACGTAAACAAGTGTGTTATTGAGGCAAAGTGTGCTGCCTCGCGTGGAAAGAAAGTCTTCTCATAAAAGATTAACGTATTGTATGTCTCAATTTTTCTTCTTCTTTGGCCCATGGGGGACGACGTAACTTGGCAACGAACGTATCAAGCAACTTTAGTGAAAATCAATATTATAAAATAATAGTCAAGTTTTGATCACAGCTGCGTCTTGCACATTTAGTTCCATAGTTATGTCATAACATTAGTAGTATGTCGCAGAAAATATTTTACGAAACAGTTTTTTCTGTTACTATCTGACAGACGAAATAATTTAAATGCAAATCTAGAAAAATATCCAGATATTGCCTACGTTGCAGTTTGGTAGTGATAATGGCCAGAAGAATCCAAATGCAACTTAATATTCCAGCTTCTTTTGACCGTGGAATGTATAAAATTTATCGATTTTTACTCTACCGAATATTACGCGAATTATCCAGACAAAAGGCATGCACCTAAATGAAATGTGGTTTTCAATTGAATGAATCAATCCTATATTGCTCCTAATATATGTAGGCAAATAGAATGCACGTGGATCCTATGTATGCCAGATATATGCCCGAAAACGAATTGCAATTAAAACGGATGGAATTATTGGAACTCTGCGCGTGGCCTTTAACTTTACCATTCTATGTTAATGTAGTATTTGCATTTGAAACATTATTAGTTGCGTTATTTCGTGAGAATGGGTAATGTGACTTTAAAAATTGAACAACGAATACAAACTATCCTTTTTTATTTGCTTTAACTGTGGCAATTAAATAACTTTTTTTAATAAAATTTACCGAGAATTTATTACTTTATTTAAAAAATAATTTTAATAAACCTCTTTATCTTTGAGGTAATTTTAACATAAATATAACTTTATATTTAACAAAATTTTGGGGCCTGTCGAGTATGTTAACTAAGGCAACAAGGGAATAATAGTTGAACAATTTAAGTCGACGATTATATATATGTATTTAATTTTCTGATTCCCAATTGGTTACGCTACTTAACATTAGAAAATGTTCTGACAGATGTTTTACGACAAGAATGTTAGAAGAACCTACTGCAAGAATTAAATTCCGTCGAAGGACACTGTGATTGGCTCCATCCCACTACGAAGTATGCGTAGCGAAGATTTAAATTCATTGGTGGAATTAGAGTTAGTGGATTATCTTCAACGAGGCTAGAAAAGGAAGTACAAAATCAGAGGTACATATAGGGTGTTCTAGAATTTGTATTGTGCCAATACATTCCACGAGTCGAAATAATCACATACTTATAAATGCCCCTACTGCAGAGTTGTAACAAAAACACGAAATGCGAAGATATTAATAAGGAACTTGCTCTTAATAAAGTATAGTGTAAGAATTGGTCAAGTATTAGACTAATTATTATTATTACTACTATTAATACTAATTAAAGACACTTTGTTCGTATCGATAATCTACAAATCACACTAAATCGATATCTGTGTGTAGTTTTGAAAAACAATTTATCAAACAAAATTTAATAAACGTAACCAACGCGTGTAGTTAAATTTGAAATATAAAATTTATGCTTTAACGTGTGACCAGAAAAATTAACAAAATAATGCTATTCTTTAAATGTATTATCTCTTATTATTAAAAATACACAATTTTTCCATTTCCACCGTTCTTCTAGCTCTAATAGTTTCTAAGATATTCGACCAAATACTTGGTTTCACAATTCTAACTTTGAAGGCTATTTCGCGCCCTAGATGTGGATGATGACTGATAAAAAGAATACGTGGCAAATAATTCTAATTATTTTACAAATCTGGAAAAGTTTCATCAAAATCGACGTGTGGCACTTAAGTGATGTCCCTTGTAAGTGGTTAAAGTATTACATTTTATTGTTTATATGTATTCAGATTCAGTCTAAGTATTCAATGTGAATTCACGACCAACTACATTCTCCTTGATAAAGTGTACTTCGGCAAATAACAATTAAAAATTTCGTTTTAATTAATTTTATATATTTTTAGCATGATAAACTTTGTCACGTGTAGCAATCATACCAGAAACAGAATTAATCTCTACTATCTGGTCTACGTTCATGTTCACTTCAATTAATTAAGGCAAACATTTGATTTGATTCCATTACGGGTATAGTCCCATGTCAAATATAATTAATTCTGAAATAGTCGCGTTGAAATAGTTATTGCAAAGAGTATCAGTTATGTTTAGAACATCTGATTAATGTTAAATTACTCATTTAATTTCAGGGGATATAACTACCTCACAATGTTATTAGCATTCTTAACGACAATTTCTTGGAACAGATATTAGAATTGTCTCTTTTAACACGTTACTTGTGAACCATAAAATATTTCATGTTTTCGATACCAATGGTCATGTCTAAGTTAAAGAACAATATGAATGTACACGTATGTACATATTAACAAAATTCTGAGTCTTATAACATAATTTCTGCTACCAATAATCACAATATAGGTTCATTAAAAAGTGTTAACTATTTATTTATAAGCTTGTACTTCAATTTCGATGAAACTTTAATGCGAATTTATTGCGTTGCTTTTCTTTTATATGTACTTTTTCGCAAATATAAACAACAAAATCTTTTGGAAATATTTTCAAAATTACTCATGACTTTGAATTATTGAATATTGAAATTGTGGCGTGAAACATGATTCTATTCCATCTAAGGACAATATACTGACGGAGACCGTTCAAGTGGAAGCAATGACACTTGTCCCTTGCAGACCTGAAATCGATTTCTCTGCGGCTATTCACCCCTATAAAACATGCAACTGCAGCAGACTGTTGTGAAATAATCGAAGGAGAACTTCTCACTAGAATTTAAAATTAACCGCCTATCTTTTCTCACAGACAAGTTGAAAGGCTTATAGAAATGACAATGAAAAGAACGAGTAATAATGGCGGAAGTTGCGAAGTTGCTTCGTAACATTTAATTAAATCACGTGACGGAGTTAAGTCGTTTATTTTAACTGTATTCTTATTGTGGCGACAGTAATTACACAGACTAAGTGCAATGATCCGAGAGTCAATCTATAACTCTAAAATGTACTATTTACATACTGAACAGCAATTCTAATATTGAATTGAGATGGAGAGTATAAGTTTATAAACTGTGTTGCAGAAAAATTTGTATGTGTAACAAATACAATTCTTGTCATAGAAATTTATTTATTAAGTTCCGCATGAAGAGAAGCGAAATGCTGCGTCTAATAATGAAGTCAACGTGAGTAAATAATAAGAAACATTGGTAAAAAGTTCTAAGAAGAATTCTTATTCCCCCGTTTCCTATTAATTAATTTTTAACTAAACTTTCCTTCCATATTAAAAATATCTTTAAGAAATTTGATCACTCAAAAATATAGTAGGTATATTATTGGATTGCAGTGATGATGAAATTGGGGAATCTAAATTGGCAAATTTTATCACATCCTTCGTACTTTTCAGATAATAATTATGCACTTCACCAACAGATTTTTATTTTCTTCATTAACTGCATCACGATTTTAACAGTTAAACTCTAAAAAATACCAAGAAAGTGGAGAATAGTAGAAACAAAGTTCCTCACCCTCGAAAACAAGGAATTCTTCGATGGAAAGATTACGAAGTTCCTTGAAAAATGGGGGAAACTTATACCCCAAAAATTGATTAGTGCAAATCCGGTTGCGACGGGTCAGCAGGAGAGATGAGCAGCCGCTATATTTCGGACTCTATAAGTAAGAGCTCGTTGTAGTGCAGAACTAGCCCTTCAGTAGAAGCTTAATAGTGAATAATTTTATTTCGTTTCTTTCTCTGTTTTCTGCATATATATGCTGAAAAAAGTTATTATTGGTAACATTTAACCTGACTTTGGTAAGGTGGGGAAATGTGACAAGAGTAATAAGGTGGAGTCCCATAGACCCCCGCAAATAATGTAGTGTATTATAGGAATCCATATCTCTAATTAATATGAGATTACGTAGTGGTGGAAATTTTACAGAATAAAAATGCAGATCCACCAAATTAAATTTTTATTACCCAAAAATACTTAATTAATTAAACATCTGTAATTTTCAACAAAAATATACTCTTCCTAGTCAACAGAATCGTACTGTTTTGGATAATAAAATAGTAGAGTTATTAAGTGACAATGCAGGTAAAGCATGTGGCCATATTAACCCTTCCTTTCAAAGCTAACGAGTGGGTCATCTCTCCCTTCAGAAAGGAGAGATGGCTGAATTATGATTGGAATAGATGGCCCACCTTCAAATTGCCTACGTTATTTAGAAAATTATTTCAAAACAAATCTAAATGTCCACTAGGTAAAATAGTGATAGATGTAGTAATTTTGGCGGCAAAGAAAAACTAATTAGGCAAATATTAAAATAAGGTTTTTGTTTATTTATTTTATTTGCTCGTCCTTGTATACATTTACTTTGCTAATCAGCAGGAGGTCATTTTTTGTTCGGTGTATACTTTACGCGTTCAACTTGAACAAACTAACTTTCGATAAATCTATAGTTGTACTATTCACTCATAAACGATTTTGTTTTGTTATTTCTTTATAAATTTTGTGAGCCATCTCTCTTAAAGACGCGGACCATCTCTGCCTGCACCTGGGGAGAGATGATCAGATAACTTGACTTCAGTTTTGAATCAGATTTTCAGCAAATATTGTCTCAAAAGAAATCTAGACCACTTTCTCGGAATCAGCAGAAAATTTTAAACATATCACCTAAGTTTATTCTGATAAACTAAATAATATCAGTATTAGTATTAATAGTCATTTTATTTTAAGCGAGCCAAATATCCCGGACTTACCCTATACCTGTTAGATCGAAGTAACTGTGCATGAATACTTCGCGTGGCGCCGGCGTATTTTCAAATCGACATTTCCTGCAAATGCATCGAAAATACTGTGCGACAGTCCTCTAATGCTTGCTTTAAAAGCAACGCGCGCTCGGAGAATATGCGAGTACTGGCATTTGTTCTATGAGCAGGGGTTGGCTGGACAATTTTCCCAGCAGACGTGATCTCTCCAAGACGCCTGATCGATTTAAAATCACTTAACTATTACAAACCTTGCGTCACTCAAAGTGTTAATAGGAATTTGTACTAATACGTTGAGCATTGAAACAGACATACCTCCACCCTATGTAAAACGATCATCCCCATTAGCTAGAATAGGGTATGATGTCTGTAGTTAAAGAAGGTTCAAGGTTGTGTTCAATGGACACTAATGTTCAGCAGTTACAAAAGTGGGTAGAAAAGGCTTCAAAGAATAAAAAAAAGACCGTACTGGCCTTGTTAAGTGACTATTACAAGAAGTCTCCGCCAACTTGAACCCATTACTCTCTTCTGAAGACGGAAAAGGGAAGAGACTTCAAAGAGGCTGCGTTCGCTTTGATTATTGGTACGTGTCGCGGTTAATAACAGCCATTCAGAGATAGACGAAGCTTCCGAACGAGAAACGAACGCTATCGAGCCGCTTTTTGACCCTGGCTGATAACTTCCCTAATTAACCGAGCATAGTCCAGCTGCGCTACGTGACTGTAAGGTCCTATTGATCGCGATATTTGTGAGCGATGAAATTTCAGGCGTGGTTCAATCTCGTTTTCACGTCCAACTACTTGCGGTTCGATGAAGCGCACAGAACCAGCTCTTTCGAGGAAAATGCAGAGTCGAATATTTTTCTTATGGTCCCCATACCATGAAATCTATAGACAGCAAGACGCGATAGCATTGTAAATTTCAAGGCGTGATTACAACAGTGGGGGGCGACAATTCTAACGAAGTTTGGGTTGATGAGCCTAAGACGGAAAAAGAAGTGGACACGACACGAATAAAGGGACTATAATTCGTAGTTAGTGAAGCAAGTGGTGAAGCTCTGCGGTGGCATCTGTTTTACGATATGTTTCTTTTGAAATTTAAATATCGTTTTCTAGTACCAAAATGTTTCTATTTATTATAATGACGAATGTGTAAAATTACTTCTTCCCATTGAAGATTATATTGCTAATCTCGCGATGCTTAGCTGCTTCTAAAACAAATTTAACAGTTTTATAAAATATTATTCATTTTAATTATTTATCTAATTCTATTAAGTGTATGACTACATATTTCATTTAGAAATATTCGCAACCTCTCCTAAATTCGGTAGCACGATGCGGAATATCTCCCAAGGTGTATAAAATATGTAGGTATTCCACGCGTAACTGAACTCTATATGAATCGATTTACGACGGTTTCTCGAACATACTGTT
Organism: Andrena marginata; assembly: GCA_963932335.1. Lineage (NCBI taxonomy): Eukaryota > Metazoa > Arthropoda > Insecta > Hymenoptera > Andrenidae > Andrena > Andrena marginata. The sequence continues at coordinate 46,799,097 of OZ010659.1, read as the reverse complement.
ATGGTCTTCTCGAGTTATTCATTGCCGAAGTTGGATACGTGTGCGGAGAATTGATTTTCTCTCAGCTCATCGTACTGCACCAGTATCTACAAAAGGTCCCAAGGTTTTCAAAGAATTACATCACGTTCTTAAATATGTTTTTCTTATTTTTAGATCGCAGTTTCGAAGATCAGCTTAGATTAGAACTATGATTTCCAATAAGCCAAAATTAACTATTAGTACTAGTACATTTCGTGGATGCGATACAAACATTGTATACTATGCCTGCGTAAGAACCAATTTCTTAACAGTGATAAATCTGGTAAATTATATCCAATTAATTAATTTTCGGTGCTGAAATGATGAAACATATCGCATCGCTCAATAACGAATGCTCTTCATTAAATTAAATAATTTCGATGTCCTGACAAAATGGAGTGATAACAATTTATAGATAAAAGTATAATCTTAAAATAAGATTACAGTATACCGTATTTATGTGATACATATCACGAATTAGCAGTGTGAATTATCAGATTAGAACGAACCTGACAATCTAGTATTTTAATTTCAGAAGTAAAAAATTCTATTACTTTATCTGCTCTTATGATATAACGTAAAAATGTTGAATTGTGTAATTTCGTTGATGAGTCCCAGCATTTGAGAACTTTCAACTATTCTAAGTTTCGATTTTCGATCTGTAATATTTACATTGATTAAGCAATTTGCAGAACCACTTATACCTAGATTGTACACAATACTCTTGAGATTCTTTAACCTTTAACAATCATAGATTTAAATCCTCTGACGGATTCTATTTGCCAGAGTATAAATTCAGGATGCACTTCAATATGGGGTGCATATTCTAAATGAAATTCATCTTACACAAATATTTTTGAATATTGATGTAAACAGTTACATTCGTGCAAATTTAGGAAATAATGATAACGAAAGTGTTGGACATAATTATCAATTGCGGGACCTTGATCGGAAAGATCAATACAAGATCTCTTTCAAAGTATCAACATATTTTGAAATACTTAAAAAGTAAATGAAAATATACAAGGAAAAGTGTAGTAATATTAGATACAGCGATATTACTGTTACGCTGAATAAAATTAAACATTTATTTACGGTCTCTTGTAAATTGATGTGGGTTGTATTTTCAGTGTGCCTACCACGGAACAATAGTAGTTGGGCTTAAAAGTTACGTCTGCCTCGAGAAGTAGACTGAAATCGTGAAACGTGTCCATGGAAGCAACTTCGATTAAGTGCAGGCGGAACTTTAACGCTCTCTGTGTGAAACAATCGCGCTGGATAATTCAGTCATCGGATTTCTTCGGTGTGAAATGTGCGAGCAAGCCGGCTTTCATACCGTCAGGAGCACGTTTCATGCGAAGCTCTCCTTGTCTACGTCGTTAAGTTCCTTTGTAGTATTCCTCCTGAGGACACCAATTCATTTTCTACAGCTGACAAGAACGGCGGAATGGACATATCTCGCAAACGCTTCCGCCGCGTGCTCCCACCATTTTGCGAATCATTGCAGATGAATTTCGGGGTGGAAGATTCGTTTGCGTAATAGGCGATAAATTTATTGCTTAATTTATTTACACCAACTCCGTGAGCAGTGTTTTAATGAGTGTCAGTTCATTACGAAAGCGGACCGAATCATGTATTTTGTGATAGAAAAGTGATAGATTTTATTTTTTATAAATTTCTCAGGCCATTTTCATTTTATAAATATTCGTCCTCGGCAACTAGGGACAATGTCATCTCGACATTGTGAGACCCGTTTGAAATGTGTTTAGATGTGTGTATTTGGTAGTTATTTGAACCTCTAAGGCGTACAAGTTATGATAAATGTCATTTATATTACTAATGTGATAGAAGGTAATATAACTTACTAGTTTTACTACTCGGCTTTGCCCAAAATTTAGATTCTGATTTTATAAAAAAAAATTTTTTACTTATTTTTTTGTAAAAATAGTCACATTCATCTGGATTAGCGAGACATAATAAGATGGGACACATTTCGTGACCCCAGAGTTTACCGTTCGAAAGTTTTTAGGTCACAGACAAACACACAAACACTTTCTGATTTATATATTAAGATGAGGGGTTATTGTAGGAAGATTCAAACTGGGAATCCACCCGAAAGCTAAGCTAAACTGAGCTATGCTACGCTAAGTTTAAAAAAAATTAACTTCAATACATCTTTATGGAACCGTTTCCACCAAAAGCTGAGCTAAGCTGTGCTATGTTTTGTATGTTTTATAGCACAGCCACACATAGCATAGCATAGCGTAGCATAGCTTAGCTTCCAGGTGAACCCCAGGCATCTGTAACTATATTTCTTGTGTAATAGAACAGAAGAAAGTTGCTTTCGTTTTATATTTCTGTTTGGAGATATATCAAAATTATTGTGCGTTAAATATCATTTGGTAGCTCAGGTGAAGGGAAAGAGAATAAAACAGTAAATATATTGATATGTATTAATTAGTAACCCAATACTTTTATCAAATTATACGAAGAAGAAGTAACTGGTTCCATTTAAAAATCAATGCAGCTGCAGTTTTCAAGTGTATCGATGCATCTTTTGAATAAAATGAGTTGCGGCTCATCAGATCCTAAAATTGATATACAATATTTATACATACAGCCGATATTTACAGAGCTGTACGAACAAATGGTGATCTGAAATGGAACCATTTACCATTACACCAATCCAGAAGTCATTAAATGATACCGAAACTAAGAAATACTAAAAATCTGTATATTATAATAAAACATATTTCACAAAGATGTGCTTTAATTAAAAAATAAAGAGCCATTAAATACCAACACATCCTAACTATAATTTCTCATAATTTATCAAAGAAATTAAGTTTCTCACATATCCTTAAGAATCTAGTGCCCCAAAAGTTTATAGTTGAACGAGAAATGTATTATTAAGACCCTGTCAGTTTTATAGTATTACGCTGCTTTATGAAACAGATCACGTGTACTTGTATTATCCTCGGAACGAGATAGACACAGTACCTTCGACTTACGAAACAGTTTATCTACAAACAAGTTATTCCACGGAACGCGCGAATGTCATACAAGATCCTAACGCAACTGATTGTCAGATCAAAACTGCGACCAACTCAAAGCTAACTCAGTTTCACCGTGTAAGCGTCCAGAAGCAATAAAGCTTGAATTCACAAAGTGCACGTAAGTGTACGGTCGTCACCGTGCATTCAGAAGCTCCAAGTCCTTCCGCGCCCTCATTACTTGCCAAGCATCGCTATCGAAGAACGGCGAATGCCTGGGCTGCCGCGTGACTCGGTAGCGGCCCTTTGTCGACCGGTAGCGCCGATCGTTCCTCGATCGATCACAGTTGTCAATAGCGGTCTCGACGGCCAGGCACAAATTGCCAATCGGCGCAAGTCGGATTTAGCTCGTCGGGAATCATCGATTCCGCGACCAAACTTTCTGTTTCCTGAAAGTGACGCGGATGCGCAGAGACTTTGACGTCAAACGTTCTCGGTTAAGGGACAGGACCTTTCGACTGACATGGATATTGATTTCCCTCGGTTTCGAGGTTTCTAGAGCAGCGGACACCGTGGCGCAGACGCCACCGCTCTCAACATGGCGGTCCATCATCACACCGGGGTCCTTCCGTGTCGTGTGCCAACGTGCTCGCCTGGCCTGCTGCAGGAATCTACGAGGATGCGGCCAGTGATCGAGGATTAGGAGCAGAGCGTCTAATTGTTGGACTTGATGCATTGATTCCGGGGCTAACATGGCCGTCGGTGCAGGGTCCACTGTCACGTGTTTCGTGATCCTCGCGTCGATGCCACTCGCCAATGGTAAGCTCTGACTTTACATTCGTCAAACCACTTGTTCCGGTGATTTCTTCTGGTGACAGTTTAGGAGCAACATGCTCGGCTTGGTGATCTGTAAGTAGGATGCAACACTTTTGTAATGGAGTATAATCGTCATCATTCTTTTTTTTATACCAGTTAGCCATGGGCGTTGTTTTCTTAAGGTAACACTTCGGTGTGCTTGAGACACCAAGAACTTGTTTCAGACTCAGATTTCGTCTATGTGTAGCGCTACTGCAAAGTACATTTAAAAGCAACCGTACCTGTTGACAGTTTGCTTTATAGATGTTACGTTAGTGTTATGAATCGATCTCTTTATAAACTGTGGATCCTATTCGTCCTTATTTGGATGCTTCTGGTTTGGCTTGGAGCTTTCTAAATATATGCCTGAAACTAAAACTAGATAAAATTCTAAAGTGATTTTAGATCTCAGGAATAGATTTTTTAAACGATTGTTTTACAATATATGTTGTTTAAATAAGTGGATAAATGTGGTAGAATATATACCAGATTTAATCAAATTTATAGGATTGTTTGCCACGTGCGAGAATTTTTTCAAATTTTATTTTCAGGAAAACGATGTCGTTTTATAGAATATTGTATTAATTACTCAAGAAAATACCGCTTCTACAAGTTTTTAGTTGTGAACCATTGAATTGTATATATGTACATATGTCTGACTTATATATTTGCTGTAGAGGATATTTGAAGATTATATTGAAATTAAAACAAAAAATTTCACATACACGTGAAAACAGATTCGCAAAGGAAGCATTTAACTTGGGTAATTGTATGTTCCGCAGAATTAATTCAATTCTTCTAGTCTCTTAAGTGGTAACAATATGTACGACTATTTCACCACCACCTAGGAAAATATTTCTATTTGCAATTACATACTTGAAACAAACACAAATCGTTCGTAATAATAAATTCGAATGAATGAAGAAATGGAAGATTAAATAAAGGTTTTTATTTATTTTCCTGCTAATAAAATACTGACTTTGTTTTAAAGTCTAAAATTTAGACAATATATTGAAATATTGCAATTAACATTGTAGCAACATTTATACATTCTGTGAAAAAAAGTACTTAAATTGAGACTAAGTGAATTGCCGTTGTGTGCATAAATAATTCAAACCTATGTAATTTACTGTTTAATCTTTCTTTGGAAGTGTACAGTCACATGAGGCTGACGTGCTTACCTGTATGAAAAACGAATTAGACATGGTGCCTAAAAAATATGGTAAATCGAACGTAGGAACTATATATTGTCTATATCATATCTATGAATTTTTTATTTAGATGCGTTGATTAATAAGAAAATATTTTAATCCTACGTTTGTAGTACATTTTTAAGAGTTTATGAATCATTTAGATTTTTTTTTCACACATCCAATTGCACGGTATGAAAGATTTATAATGTCAATTGGAATGTACTACTCAACTACTGTATTGGATCTCTAAAATGCTAAGAAGATATGAAAGCAAGGAGACTATTTCTTGAATATCCGCTTTGTACTCAATCTTGCTTTGTCTTTTATAAATCAATAAATGTGTGACCATCGTTTGATTTCATGCGGTCATCAGGGCAAATATTATCAACGGAGCATCGGACAATCGCAGCTTCGAAACGAGTGAACGATTTATGGTGTTATCAATGCGACACCATGGAAGATGGAGACAGATGCTCCAATCTCACCGGAAATTACAGCATTTTCAAGCACAAGTGCACTGGCGACAAACGGACCTGCATGGTAATAACAAGTGATAACAACGATTCAAACGCTTCCCGATTACACGCGACACGCGCAGATTTCAACGAACGTTTCGTATAAATGTTTTAGAACCTCTTCCTCGCTTTTGTTTTAAGCGAAACATACTTGCCGGGTCGCGCAAACTAACGCAAGCTGCTTTCATAAATTACTGTTATAGAAGGTGGCGAGAACAGTTCATTTTCGTAAAATCTACTTCACTGGTTTTCAACGTGATAAGAAGATCTTCGTGTAATAAAGAAGAATTAACTTCTATCTCAACATTTCATAAAACTGAAATAGGCTTGCTTTGAGCTGAACAAGCACCAAGGTTTCCAAATTAAAGCTCGATATCGTATTCACGTATAAAAATATTCATGAACAAATTAGTTACTAATGAAACTATTTTGCAACTTCACAGTATCCCTGGATTAAACGACTGCACTCAATAATTACAATGAAACAAAATCCCTTTCGTTCTATCTTTGTGGAAAAAGTTTTGTCATTTTCAAATCATCAAAATTTCATGCATTTCTATTTTCATTAGTCTTATACGACGCATCCCTACACTACTCCTTAGTTTTTTGGAATACTTTACAGTTTACACAATAGAAATAAGTTGAAACATAAATTACTTTGCTTTTAATTTTCCTGGTTGAGATTCTTTTAGTCCTTTTTTCCATCACTAGGATTACGGGGAGAATCCTATTTTATGGGCTAAAAACATAGCAAAATTGAGGATTTTTTTAAAAAACTAGAATTTCGATTCAACTGAAATTTGGACCATGTTTTTACGCACCCTTGAAGAAGTTGCAGATTTTTTTAAAATTTATTTTTAATAATAAATATAGGAGTTGTGCAACACGCCGCGCAAAACTCGTTGTCCGCTGGTGTGCATGATATTTACATATGTAGCTTCAATTTGATGAACCAGAATACGGCTAAGGTCTATACTTCTTTTGTTGCATAAGAAAATTGGCGCAAAATTGGATTGCAAAAATCGAAGGTTCAGAACTATCAGTTTGAAAATTCTCCGTGCTGTTGAATAATTTTTTTTGTTTTTTGCTGGTTCATCAATTTCAACACCAAGGGCCGCCGAATTTTGCGCGGCGTGATGATCGATTATGCATAACTACTATATTTATGGTTGAAAATTAATCAAATAAAAACTGCAGCTTCCTCAAAGATGCATCAAACTATGGTCCAAATTTCAGATTAATCGAATCGCTGTTTTTTTCTTAAACAAAAATCCTAAATTTTTCTATGTTTTTAGTACAAAGAATAGGATTCTCTCCTTAAAAAGCAGATTCAAATAAGGCTCTTCTCATATTTAATTCTCTGCTTGTAGGTAAAACGATTTTCTTATACTACCAGCACGGAAAATTCGACGTCTAGCCCTCAAACTTGGTCCATGGAGAGGAATTGCACCAGCAAGTGCGAGCCTGGTTGTATCGTCATTGGCGAACGTACGAAATTGTACGCCTGCACTGCTTGCTGCGAGGAATCGTTCTGCAACATTGGCACAGCTGCTGCCAATAACCTGATGATGAGGGGGATTGATCTGTTTCTAGCTTTAACGTTACAAATTGTACTGACTATTATCATGTACCCGTCGTGACACTGCGAATAAGATGGTATCTGACCGTTCTTGTAAATAATTCCGGCTACCCTTTCATTTTAAACTCTCATCCGCTGAACTCAATTGCGACAAACGAAATGGATAAACATGCGCTTTGTGTTTTTACGATTTGTGATAATTTGCGTTGAAGGGGCAGTGTTGAAACTGGAAGTGTTTTGCGCTTCATTGCAATGACTCTTTAGAAAATAAAGTCGACAATCTGAAAACGATCTATACAAGTGTACTTATCTATTATACTTGACTATTACGTGATAAATATACAACTGCATATTTTATTGCATTTGAACCATGATAACGCGTATATTATCGATAACATGATGTGTAAGGAAATAAAAATTCATGCGCAAGTTGTTCCAGCACGTAGAACTTTCATTATCCAAACCTCCGCTGAAGAGGAGCTTCGATTGTACTTTCTACTTTGAAAGTTTGTGAAGATAATCCTATCTAAATCATTTGCCAACTGACGGATGGAAAAATTAGGAAAGCGGAAAGAAAAATTTATTACAACGATTATATTCAGATAAATACACGTTTTTGTATCGAAGCGTAATCATTCGATTATCCAAAGTTCGGATAATCGAGGTTCTACTGTAATTAATTGATTATACTGATTATTTCATCAAGATTTTGAGGTGCACGATACTTTAGGGCGACAAAATATTGGCCAACAAACATTTTTGGGAAAAGTAGGGCAGGTAAGAGACAGGGGAGGTGTTTTTTGGTAAAATTTAAATTTTTTCAAACGAGCATGTCGTTTCTATCAATGCTGACACGTCACAAACCTGTTTGGTCCAAAGGCTGACACACTGGTGTTCTTTAAGCTGACACTCACATGACAGATTAATTTGCAGGGATGATAATATTACTGATGCGAAGTGGTGCGAATATAATAATGAGGCGGTAAATATTCAGGAATCCCAATCAGACTGCGTATTACCATATCATTACACATTCAAATTGAAAGTGTCATGATTTGGGTCATTGTCAGCCTTTGATGCGGTGTCGATTTCACAGAATTAATAATTCTTTTCATATATGTGCCGATGATTATGAAAGTGGCGTAAGTCATGTACTTTTTGTTTCGAGATATTTAGACTGTTGCGTTTAACAAATATTTTTCCATTGTTGAGCAAAATGTTTCGCAACATGTGCATATGCTCTTCTAATGTCAAACTTATCTATCATTGTAAAATTGTATGAGTAACTTGTACGACTGTCTGTTTTCTAAACCTTTGAATGCCTCCCAAATTCCAAAACTGCGCAAACGTAGTTTTCGATCTTCACAATTTAATAATTTCAAACATTTTTCGAACAAAAGCAATTTTTATTTTCAAATACTTTGCCAGTAACAACTTTACCATTTCTGGTAATATATTCTTTACCACTATCTCCCTTAATTTTTCTCATATTTTCAGCATAATTAATATCTTTCGCGTTTTCTCTCTTTTTTTCTAGTCTTGCCTCACATCTAAGGTTAATACATAATACAAAAATATGTAAATATTTTCTTTCTCGCAAATTACTTACAGAGAACAAATGACATACACCACTATCGAAATGAACGTGAAACTGTCGTGGCTCGTTATGCAAGTTACATTACAACGTCATTGCTTATTTGACTTGCTTAATTTTTGAGTTTCTTTTACTTACAACACTTTCATAATGAGCATTTCTTTTCTATTAGTAGTCTGTTAACAGTTTTCTTTTGTATTATTTATTTCTTAAGCACATGCATAATGCATACACATATTTTACAGAGAGACAAATTCGAACGAAAGGGCCCGCAAATAATAAAGTATATCTACTATTTACAGTTGAAGTTAAGAGAAACTTGAGAGATTAACTTCATAATTATAGGAATCTATTGTAACATCGAATTAAAAATTTAAATAAAATCAATTGTTAATGACTAGACTAAATTCTGAGGTTTTGAATACATTAAGTTAATAAAATTTGTTTGAACAATTAAAGAAAAGCATCATTTAAATGCATAAAGCTTCTCGTAACATTGTACCTATCATCTACATATATGCTATATTTATTTATCTCGTAAATAGTATTAAATATATTCAATACTAAATATTATTTATCACCTAACTTCAGATTAAATTTACAGAATATTAAGAATTTCCAAAAATAATAATCTAAAGAAAAGAATTGATATTAATCGTTGTTCTACAATATTTAAGAGTAGGTACTTGCTCCACTATATCTACAAAAACCAAAAATGTTAGTCATAATACGAAAATTGTGACCGATATAGAGAGATTAATTGTGTTACACCCTATATACGTAGGATCAGGTATTCAAATTGTGTGCGACTGTATCGTATTAATTCTAAGTACACATACAGCTGCCATCAATTAACGCAGTTACACAACTTAAATGGAGGCATTCAGTTTAAAGTCGGCCATTCTGTCGACCAACATCCTGGAAATCTGCACGTTATCGTATTCGTAGAAGCCAAGAAAGCTTTTATTGAATGCCAATCAGACTTCTTCGTATAGATGATTCTACAATTTCCTCTGGGGAAACCACAATCATTGGAACGTTCGTCGCTTTACATTGAAATAATAAATAGCAACACCTTTCCCTTTTTCCAAAATTTCAATGTAAATCCGACTGAATATTTACAGGGTCAATTGAACAGAAACATCACTAAGTATTTTGCTTAAATATTTTAGTATTAGGTAACAGTATCAGGAAGATGGACCTAAAATAAACAAATATAAAACTATTAATTTTTCAGAAATTGGGCTGAAATGACTGAAGAATGCAACAGAGAATAGAGAACATCAGGTCGATGTTAAAAATCACTTCGTCAACATACTTTCCTTAATCGTTTGCGAATAATAATTTACTGTACTCCTGTTAACAAGCATTTTGAACTAACGTTTACAAAATATATCAACACCATCTCACCAGATTGTAGGGGGAGTTAAATTGGAAAAGTTAAAGGAAAGTTATATTGAAACAAAAGTATTGATTCTAATCAGATGTAGGTACTTTATAGATAAATGAACTTTGGTTAATTATCTACAAACACAACACAAAGAATTATAGATACTTTTAATAAACAAATTATTTTCTGAAAGATAAACAAAACTCTTTCTGTCCGCAATTGTAGCTTGCACCCGTAGCTTGTGGGGTAAATGCACATAGTTGCTTAAAGATTTCTTGATCATTACTAGACACTGTTTTTCTTCCATGCTACCTATGGATCTAGGTAAACACAGTCTTTTTCTTGTTTGATCGAATTTTGATTGCTGGTGGGATTGAATATTTATTTGTTGCCTGATGGATTGAAAGTCTTTTATCTTTAACTTCTTTCACGGGTATCCAAGATCTTTCAACGAATATGTACATATATTCTTTCTAATATAATTCCGGTATACTGAACGCATAAAAAACTTCGATATGTTAAGAGAAAAGGGTAGATGCCATCGTTCGTAATAGCCCCAAACACGTTGTTGGTAATTACCCCAAATGGACAGAAGTGATGAAATTTCAAATAAAACAGATATAAGGAATCATGCATATGTATACACAAAATGATCCGGTGATTTTATTTGTTGATAGAATGTTAGGAAAAAACCTTTAAAAATAGAATGGAACTTTTATTTAAGACCGTCCACAAATACCACACGTAAAATAACGATATTTTTTAGATCTTATACTCAAAGTGAGACCAACCCTTGCATTTGATGCACTACACCCAATCTCCGTTGCTTACCCGCAGTTTTCTTTTGTTTATTAAATTGATGTGGTAATTTGAAATGTTCAGCCAAATCGTATGCCGAATTAAAAAATTCAGACTCATTTAATGGCATAAATTTGGAATTTAGATCATTCATGTAAGAAACTAATTGAGTTTCGAATTCCTCAGTAAAAATTCTTTTAAATCTACCCATTTGCAGTGTCACATCTACAGTCTCGCCTTCTCGAGTCGCTTTAAAACGGTCTTCTAACATGATTTTTGGAACGTGGAAAGTTTCAGCGGCCCGCCTTTGATTAATTATTTTTAAAGAAGTATTTTCTAGTATATTCAATTTAAAGTATAATTTAAAGTAGTATATTCCTTGTCTCTGTTTAATTTCGGACATTTTTCGGTAGAAAACAAAGACGAAAAACCTAAGGACTTTAATTACAGGGAAAAATTTTAAAAAATTTGGTACTGCACGACAGGCACGTGGAAAAGTTTGAAGTTTAATATACAAAGAAAATTGCAAAACCCAGGGCATTATGTACACCTGATAGTCTAAAAATAATGCAGATACGTAATATGAAAAAATTATTTAATTATCTGAAAAATAAGAAATTATCTATGAAAAATTACTTTTGTCGTACGAAACACCAGCGTAAACGTTAAAAGTCGTAGAATCCTGGTAGTAATACTAAAGAAAAAGGAACTTCGCTGGAATATGTTGCTCAGGACTATAGTACTAATTTCTTTCTCCCTCGATAGTGCAGTTAACTAACAGTAGAAGCGAGATTTACCATCGGCTATCTTACAAGGGGACCTTCAGGTTTGTCAATTTCAGAAAATTTCGAAACATAGTGTACGTGACGGTCTTCGCTCGAACATTAATTCTCAAAGCAGTAAAACGCGCTTTTCAGCTAAATTCGAGAAAATCGACTGTGAAAAATTCTGACAAGGGAAGATCCCGAAGCCGGAAATTTATAAAATTCTAAAACTTTGTGAATATATAGGGAATTTCCTCCTGATTACAACGCAATTTTTGTTAGCTGCCCAAAATCACTCTAAGGGGTTGTAATTGACCGCTGAAAATCCGGTTATTTTCTGATTTTTTGTTATAACTCGTGAACTGTAAAATAATTTTTTCACCAAATCAGAGATCTAATTAAAACAAGTAGCTTTTGTCTTGAAACTTTTTTTCTATCTCTTACAGTTCGCGAGTTATAACACAAACTCGGGAAATAGCCGAATTTTCAGGAATTAATTTCACGCCCTTCGAGTGAATTTGGGCAGTAAATAAAAATTGCGTTATAAGCAGAAGGGAATCCGCTGCATACTCACAAAGTTTCAGAATTTTTTGAATTTTCTGCTTCGGGATCTTTCCTTGTGAGTTCCCTTATATACAGAATGTTCCTCTACCTATAGTCGATACATACTCTAGAGGGTAATTATACAGGCAAAAATAAAACGAAAATCAAGAGTGACGGAATCGAGGTAAAGGCTTCGTTTTCGAGAAAATTGACTTTGAATTTGCGCTGGAGGGGCCCGCGCTTACGATGCACGCGTATTTAGATGAAATTCACCTGCTTTGAGAAATTAATGTCCGAGTGGAGACCATCGCGCACACTAAGTATCAAAATTTTCTGAAATTGCCAAACCTGAAGGTCCCCTTGTTAGCTTCACCGTACGACTCTGCCCTACATAATCCCCGCGCCAAAATCTTCAATTGTATACATACCTCAGGCTAGCACAAACCCCACATACATGGACGCGACTTCCAATTTTCATTCAGAATTATCTAAACAATCTACCAACGAAGAACACCTATTGCTGCGCATCCCGAAAGACATTGACCCTCCATTATAACTCGCCCTGTAGCCGCATCAACAATATACACGATTAGGTATTCTGCAACAAACTAATAAGTATCTAATAGTAAAAAATGAGCACACTGGCCGATGCTTTCGCCACCGTCTACGCGCATCGCCTTGTGGCTGATTCGCAACGGCGAAAGGAAGCAACCGGAACAGATTTAATTTCCCTTTATTAGATTGATTGCGCTCCAGCTGGCGGATCGTGGCGCGTTCAAGGGAAAGGAGAATTCTCGGAGGCGGGAACGGTTCGAGACAAAATCCTCGGCCCTTGTTAGCGGCAGGGTCGAACAATGCGTCCACCAACATCCTCGTTTCGCGGTGATTGCACATAAAGCTGCCATTATTAGAACTTCGGTGGGCGGCAAGCGCTGGTGCTTTTTCCAGCCTGGCGTTCGCGCGCTCTTACGCACAATTCGCTGGTGCACTCGCGTGCTGGAGTGCGTTTCCGAGCTGCGTGCCTCTGTCCATGTGGCTGCCAGTTGCAGCACCGCCGACCGCCGCGTTCACTCCGCTTTAATTGAACGTTAATTCGGAATATCGCGTTCACACGCGCCGCTGTCGCGACTAAACGCGACATGGCTCCCCTGGCCATCGGAAATAGCGCGTTTTACTCATCCACGGAAACGAGAGTTCGACGAGGTGCCGTGCCCGTTTACGCGAAATTCGTTCAGCGAGACGAGAATCGTACGCAGTAGCCGCGATTGTCGCGAGAACTCTTATCACTCGCTCCACATTTCGCTGTGTTCCCCGTGCAATGAACGTGATTGCATCGTTGCTCCTGGACTGCTAATTATTTCGCGCCATCGCTGTCCCTGCAACACAGAATCGATGTAAGCAGCCTTTTGGAACCAACTGCTACATCCTATCAGTGAGGATTCGTCAACTTCTTTGTGGCCGAAGTTAACCATTAGGAGCAGCGAGTATTCCATCCGGAGACTAATTGAAATTGTAGTAATAATTTATCCTTCGATAGGAAACGAACGTGCTTCTTAAGGTGAAATTGTGTTGTGACTTGTGAGCGAACAAGCAAGGCTTGATTAATAATGAATCGTATCGGAGGTATTTTATCCTACGATGCCGTACAAGAAGACTGAAACATACACGCTTTAAATTCCACTTACATCAATAATTCTTAATATGTATATTCTGCGATGGAAGTGTTCGATTTCAAAGAAATGTTTAGTGTTGGAGCTGGACAGCTCGGTCTGATCGGGCAATTGGCGCGAAGCGATTAAGGGTACTTCGAACCATCGAACGATGAAGAGTTTACGTTTTCTCTTTATAACGTCTATTGCAACCGAAAGTAAACGAGAATGTTTGTGAAGCTCGGAGCACCGCCAGCCGAAAGGTCCCACTGAAACTTCGTTAAACCGAGAGACATGACGCAATCGAAGCTTCCGAGTTTCCTTCTGACCACGTGGTTGCTGGGAACGATTGCGACTAAATCGAGGGTAAGCGACTTTCTGCAGAGCCTGCAGGAGTACGAGATCGTACACCCTCGCATAATCTCCAATGAAAACGGGCGTAACAGGAGATCGACGTCCGAGCAGGAAAATGATAACGAACACCTCGAAGAGCCAGTGCTAATCGAGATCAGCAACTGGACTTTGAAGACGGTTGCGAATAATCGACTGATGCTGTCCTCGAACTTCACTACCGATTGGGTATACTTCGCCGAAACTAGGTCTGTCGCCTATGACCAGAAAATGGATTGTAACCTTCGACAAGGTAGCGTGGAAGGTGGCACAAGTTCCTTGGTCGTCGTCACTATTTGTAAAGAGGAAGTGTACGCTCTGATGCTGACAGACGGGAAATCGTTTTTCGTTCAGCCGTTAATGGATGGTCAGCACGTGATGTACGAATCGAAGCACCCTGGGTGGTGGTCAACCAGGGAAAATCCAGACGCTGTATCCGTCAGACGAGGAAATCCTGCAGGTGGTGCCTTTGTCCACACGGTGACTTCTAAACTTTACGATATTGTATTACAGACGCTACGCGTTGCCACGCAATATGTGATCGTTCCCGCCTGGCAGTAGACCTTTAATCTTTAAAATAAACGTTATTTTCGTTGGGAACTGCAGAAATAGGGCATTCGAGGTTTGTATTTGTAAAAAGGGTGACTCGTAACTAAAGGGATAGATTTGTTAAGGTTAAGGGTATTGTCAGGTTGCTTCAATCTCGTCTTAAATGATGGTTCGAGTCATTATGAAGTGATGAAACACGCAAATATTAATTTGTACAAATTATTTGGATATATAATTCTGGAGAAATAGATTTCAATTCTTATAATATGCAATGGATTTTAGTGATTCTTTGGAATATTCGGGGCCTATCTAGAAAATTCGATTTTTCAATTTTTATATTTTCTCGAGGCGCAGCATTTTGAAAATATTCTCTGAAAGTGTTAACTTAATCCGATCAAAATTGACAAAGTTATACGCGTGTAAGTAGGTAGGTGTAGCGCTCACAATCAGACCCAAAATTTTAAACGCGTTTTCTACAAAATCATGTTTTCAAAGCCGGTGATACGCATAACTCAAAAATTAATGAATCGATTTACTTGAGGCTATGCAGAACTATTTTAGGGTTAAAAATCTAAGCGCTATCGAGAGATTTTTTGCATAGTTTTTTTATACTCGGAAAACGAGTGATTTTTTGCCAAATATCGATGCTTCAACTTTGCACAGCCTTCATTTCGTCTCAAAATAAATTTTCCAAAATCGGGCCCGATAGCGTCTAGATAATTTTATATATTATGTAAAAAAATTCCAACTTTCAATTTCGGATGATCCTGTACCCAGCATCGGTCGTCACCCCTAACCGCGTAAAAAAAGACGTTTCGAGCATCGCCTATAACTCACAAATCTTTCAACACTTTTTACCACAAAAATAATAAAATATCAGTAAGATGTACCTACTCTTTCCAATAGGCTAATGTTTAATAATAAAAGTTTATCGGTTTTTCTAAAAAAATTCCCAACGAAGCATGTTGTTTTGACCGTTCTAGGTAGACCTCCACCCTTAAGTAGTTTTAGGTAGAATTCCTTATTTTTATATTACAACAAATTTTCACAGAAAACCTTCTTCAGGAATCTCGTCAGCAAATTAAAAGATCAAATTAAAGAACTGCCTTTTTATACATAAAAGTGTATCGAGTACATAAAAATACGTTTCTTCTATTACAAACGTACCCACGTGTACCATAATAATGTTCACAGTGCGCATACCTATGTTTATAGAATATATGCCGTCGCAACATAAGTGCTGCGTGCACTCTTATCTTTGTAAAATACATATTTTACATACAAATTTTGTGATTTAAAAATTATTTCACTCAAAGTAGTTGATGGCAAGTTTCTACACATTTTCTTAATAACTTCCGCATGTCTGTGAAGATGATTAGGTTCATCTATCTTCGAATTTCAATAGATTAAACAGAAACCTTACTTACACATGAAAAATTAAATATCTAAAACGAGTAATTTACATCCGTAGATTTATTAAAACTTTTTCTTTGTTTTCCATAAATTCTACAACTATCTAACATGTCTACATGTGTTTTATTCACAATCTTCATGTTCATTTTAAAAACGAGCAATTTTCATGCGACAAAGATTAATCTAATTGCACAGTATTAATAAACCCACTGTGATAAGTTGTTATTTCGATTAGAAATACGTTTATCTAAATTGGGAATATAAACTGCTGACAAAAATGGTATATTGGAAAATGCTACACAATTCAACACAAGCTTTAAATTT
The DNA here is from genome assembly GCA_963932335.1 of Andrena marginata. Classification (NCBI taxonomy): domain Eukaryota; kingdom Metazoa; phylum Arthropoda; class Insecta; order Hymenoptera; family Andrenidae; genus Andrena; species Andrena marginata. The sequence continues at coordinate 46,782,530 of OZ010659.1, read as the reverse complement.
TAAATAATACACGCGCAGAACTGCAGAATTTTTACAAGTTTTTCTTCCTGTAGCTACACCAGCGATATTCAGTATCACAAATGCTTTAAAATGTCGGGTTATTAACGCAACAGAATTGCGTAACACGTTGAGCAATTATCAACTTCATAGCCTGCATAGCTGTTGCAATGAAATTTCATATACGTGCTTGGAAAATTCTTAACGTGCAAGTTATAGCCTAACAGTAGGGATGGGACGAAGCTCAATATGTACTCAAGAATCCGAGTCAATTCCAATACAAAAGTTTCACTTTATGGGATTCGAATACTATTCGCAAGAATAAAGGTTCATTCTATATATTTGCAGAGTACTTGGGTTATACAAGCTCGTTTCGAACATCAGAAAGTGAACCTACCGAGTGCTTAAAGCTTTCGAGAATGTGCTTATAAGTACTTTGACGTTTAAAAGAATTGAATCTCTTAAAATTATTATACGAACACTGAAAGACAAAAATCTACATACTGCATGCATACTCGAAATATTATGTCGTAGACTGCGATTTCACTTTAAACAGAAAATTATCGTAGGTAACCTGTGAATCATAGAAGGTTCGAATCTACTTGTTCAGAGTTCGATTATGCATACTTGAAAATACCGCTTACGTTTCTCAAAGTACTTATAGAGAATTTGAATTTATCTCGTCGAGGTTCGAGTCTACTTAAAAGTATTGTTTTTCTACTTCGAAGTAGGTAATCGTGAACTGTTCGAAACTATTCAGTCAGATACGAACTTACTTTTAATATACTTCATCCCATTACTACCTAACAGCTAATTAAATGATCTCTCAATCAAGTCTCTGATCTATTATGGCCGTGGAACGCTGCAATCCTCTTTTCATTCTTTTTATTTCAAAGCAGAATGTTCTCACGGTAGAAATTTCATAGAATCGTCATATGTACATACCTATCTACATATGTTCTTGTGTTTTAATAAATTTCTTTGGAGACACATGTGTAATTAATATTAAACAGAGTCATATGTATGAATAGTGCATTTGCAAATTGTTTCCCTGGTAGTATGTCTTAGGAACTTGTTAAAATAACTTTGTAATTGATAGTTAGATTTCAATTTGTATGAGAATATATATGAATGTATTTAACTGTAGTTACGTTCAAATTTCTTTGTTGAAATATATTTTCAATGGTGTTCAAATTTTATTTATTATGTTCGAAACTATATTGTTTCTTTTTCGTGAACATTATTATTTTCACACAAGTTTTAGGATTTAGTCTACTTGATTAAGACGTTCAATGGCATGCATTTATTTTGTGAAAATGTAATTTGGTGAATGGTGAAAGTGATAATTTGTAATTGTGAAACAATAAAATTGAAATGTAATTTATACTTTTTAATTGTTAATGAATATTTAAACGTTGAAGATTACAGTTTCCTATCACATAGTCTCTTTTAATTTCATAAAGTTACGATACTAAAATTTTATACTATTTGTACTAAATATATTTAAATGAAAATTTTCATTGGACTCGTTATTGAGTTTAATGGTTTCAGCCATTAGCGCTTTCTTAAATCGTTAATTTATCATTTTCATTAAAAAAATATAGTCGTCAAACTAAGTTTTACCCAACAATTGCTTTATAAACTAATTGTCTTATTACAAATTAATCTTCACCATGTAAATAGTAATTTACTTAAAGTTGACATTACCAGATGCATGCTTTTTTGCATGATTGTCGCAATACTTATTTAGAAAGTTGTAAAGTGCAATAATGTATTTATAGAGTTTACGAAAGTCAACACGAAGTTAAAACGAAGGAGACGCGATTCTATAAACCACCATGTACAAGAATTCTACAATCTGTCGGGTGACATCTTTGATATGGAATATCCAGAAGCTGAAAAACTGATTTTGTACGATGAAAGAGATGAAGTAACAGCAGAATCTAATGACACTGTAATCGAAGAATTCTCTACTGACGCAAGCTCTGAAGGTGTTAGTTACTTTTCTGGACCTACGTGGCAGAGAAATAAAATACCAAGTGAGTGAAGAAGGGGATTTTCCAAAATATTTGTCTCATTAAGCTATAACATTGTCATAGGCATTGGAGATTCGTTCAATAATAAATATTGTTAATAAATTATTTAATGAACATAGATTTCTAGTTAAATATTTCGTATGAGGTGCTAACTAAATATCTCAGAATTATTTGCAAAGCTTGTTTATGCTAGTTATACTGCCACTTAATAATTAGAAATTACCTCATAAATCCTTTACCCACTTTAGAAACTCAAATATTCAAGAAATGTTACATATCTCATAAAAATATTATTGTATTAAATATTTAATACTTTTCATCTCTACATTACTCCATCGTCCTCAGTCCCACAAAAACGTTTTAAATACTGTATTATTATTCGAAGCATTCGATACAAATATATTACTTTAATGAAATTTATTTCACTGTTTCATGAGTTATTATGTATAATAGGAAAATGAGTCTAACTCGAAATCACAGCGAAATAATTCGCGTGTTTATGTGAACCCCATTTACAATGTTTGCATGCCAATATTATTCTAGTATCGACATCCTACGTATAAGGAGACGCTGCTCCACGGTAATATCGTCTTCAGAAATATGGAACGATCCTTCGTAACCCTTCACTCTAATCATTTATTTGACATACAAATTCTCTAGTGGCGAATTATAATTGAAAAGAAGAACGAAAGCAATTTCTGTTACTTACCTAATGGAAGCCATTATGTATTGGCACTTTTAAAGAATTTATCGCTGAATGCAATTCAGTGAGGAAACCAAAATGTCTTAAATTAGGAACTTCCAATCCCCGATATTTGGTTCCTGAATCATTAAAAAATAAAATTTAATTATAATATTCTGTGCAAATTGTACCTAGTTTACATAGTACCAGTAAAATAAAACCGAACGTTTCGGAGTGTCTGAATATACAGGGTGTGCAAGATAAAGTATCACAATCGTTATTTTATCCTAAATTTATTCAAATTCAATTTGTTTTAATAAAACAAAAACGAAAACAAAGTTAAGGCAACTGCGATGAACTTCTGATTAATAAAATTAAAAAATTTATTCTTTTGCTTTTACACATGCTCAAAGTTTCTTCTTGAAATTGTCGATACTGCCACGCAGGATCTTATCCAGAATTTCGTTCCATGCCGTAACCAAGGAGTGCTGCACGCGGCCGTGAGAGCTTGTGCAGGCTTTGGCCTCCAAAATGCCTCACATGGCGTAGTCCAATTGATTAAACCCCGGGGACTAACCAGTTTCCCGATGCGATGAACTTCGGAATATGATTTTGGTAGATTTTTGCGTTCATATGTGCTCCTTGTTCGATGTATTTGAGGGTCGTCTTGCCATTCGGAAGACTGACACTCTACTCCTCGGATCTCAATGCAATGGACTACGCCACATGGAGCTTTAGGGAGGGCAAAACCTGTGCAACCTCTTACTGCAATGTGGACGACTTAAAGCGCTCCTTGGCTGCGGCATAGAACGAAATTCCGAATGAGATTTTGTGTGTCCTCATCGACAATTTAAAGAAGAGATTTTACTTCGGGGGTGTGGAAAGGCCCAAGAAGAAATTTTTGAATTTGATTAACTATAAGTTGTTCGCAATTGTCTTAGCTCGGTTTTCATTTTTGTTTTATTAAAAAATATTGAATTTGAATAAAGTTATGATTAAAACACTTTACTGCTCATTTTGTCTTGCGCGCCCTGTAAGATCAGTTCCTGTTTAGATTTATGGTAAATTGTTAGCTTTCTACCACTGTACATATTTTTTACCACTTGGTTACGCCTACTTATAATAAATTTAAATTAATTAAGAAACTTTTAGGGAAAAAAACGACCTCTAAAGAATCGTCGACACGGTGGCTAGAACTCGGCATAGCTGCCGATTATTCCGTAGTGGATTTCCATGGAATTCGAGTACAGCAATATATATTGGCCCTTTTGAATATTGTAAGTAGTTATAGGATTAATACCCGCAACTTAAAATAAATATGGTGTACAGAAACAAGTAGATATACGAGACTAATAAATCTTGCATTATAAAATATGTACAACTACCTATAGTGATTGGAAAACATCTTGTCGAATATATTAAGTACTAGCTTTATTACTCGGCTTCGCCCGGTATTTAAATTCTGATTTTAAAAAAGAAATTTATTAGTTTTTGTTTTTTGTAAGAATAGTCACATTCATCCAGATTGCCACAGGAATAATGAGCTGAGGCACATTTCGTGATCCAAGAATTTACCGTTCGAAAGTTTTTAGGCGACCGATAAACACACAAATATATAAACTTTCTGCTTTATATTATATTTAAGATATAGTTTTTCCACTCTATTAAATTTTATAATGCAATTAGTGCAACTATGTTGTTGTCTGATTGCATTTATTCTAAATCCATTAACGAACACGAGGCCATTTAACGTGAATAAAAGTGCAGTGTCAAGTGTGTTTACAATTCTAGGTCAGTGCGATTTACATGGATCCATCGCTTGAATCGAATATGGTCTTAGTGATTGTGCGAATGATTTTATACGCGGAAAAAAGAGACGGCATGGTAAGCAATTCGAAACTTATTTCAAATTTTGCTAACATTTCAAGCGTACTTTAGTAATTAACTTCTGGAAAAATTAGGGATTTTTAATTTGAACTTATTTTAAGAATATGGGAATGGTTAAAATATAATATTTACAAGTAAAGTCATATACAGAATACGACAACTTTCTTCGCCCTTAGTTCACGTTGGCAAAAATATTCATTCCATCGATATTTCCTGCAAAAAGGTTCCAAAAGTTATTCGAAATTTTATTTGAAACTGCCATGGTGTTAAAAGATGTGACAATAGTGTGTTTCAATAGTTATAAAATCCCTAATTTCACATAAACTATATCATAATTTAATTTAATCAAAATACCTGACACTAATTGGAAGTAGGCATCCATTTAACGTGGAGTGATCCAAACATGAAAACACGTCATGAGAATTTTTTCAAAATAAAACAACATACAGTACTGGAAATATTTATTGCATCACTCTCAAATATAGGTATTACGCACAATTTTCATAGCAATACGATAGATAAAATGATTCGTGTCCAACTTATTTTTAGCAAGATACTATGCAATAATATTTTGCTAATACATATAATACGGGAAGTATAAGCGATTGCGTGATTATTTAAGTGATGCAATAAATATTTCCAGTACTGCATGTCTAATTTTTAACAATATCATGTCACCGAAATGGTAATTAGTTTAAAGGCATGACAAATGTAGTTGGAAAATGTTACCACGATTAACCCACTCACATTAGTTTCTGATTACATCGCAAGGTTCGTCGCGGTGATGCTAGACGATCCCTCGAAAACGTTAACAGATGGAACAAGAAAATGTTATCTTCGGCGAGCGTGGGCCATGACGTTGCGGTATGGCTGACCCGTATAGATATCGGAGGGCCTTCTGGATACGCACCTGTATCTGGAGTATGCGATCCTGCGAGATCGTGTGCCTTGAATCGAGACGAGGGCCTAACCAGCGCATTTATCATCGCGCACGAGGTCGCGCATATGTGAGTATCGCGCGTATTTTTTCAATTAATCAATCTAAAAATGGCCGTCTAGCATGGTTTTACAGGATAAGACGCAAAGAACATTACAATCTGATTTCTTAGGAACCACTAGAAATAATTTCAAAATCGTGCTTGTTTGTTTTAAGTCGTACTGGGAAGGAAATGTTCCCAATCTGAAAATTCTGATTTAAATGAAAGTTCGTGTAAATGTAAGTAGAGTATATTGCAGTATGCATGCAGCAGTTTTGTTATTTAATATAACTTTATTTCTCTTTTGATAATGTGATAGAGAATAGAGAATTGAACAATTCTTATATTTAAAGTTCTCTTATATTTCGTACCGTTATAAAGTTATATTAAAAAAACGCGTTGATTTTAATGGCTGATTCCACCCTTTCAGAATGAATTTAGCACAGAAATATATACTTCAATGTACTCTAAATTCACACGAAGTTTCACGAAGAGTCACTTTCTTTATGAATCTATTATTATTTGTAATTTAAAAGGAAATGGGATACTCCATTAATTCGTGCAGTTTTGAATAATCGTTTTAAAAACAAATAATGTAAGATACTCGGTTAGTATTTGGATGGTGGATTTGTGGGTAACGTGACAGCAGTCCAACTCGTGACTAGAACTCTGATTTACAGTAAGTGAGCGCTGTAAAAAATGTAAGAAAATAAAATGGTCTGCATATATCTGAAACACTCTAGTAAATCAGGAAGCTATGCTACTCTTAACGAAACGGCCAAGTAAGTAGTATGTTCAACTATTTTTGACATTTCATTTCACTTCCCTCAGACATCAGAAAAGTTTGTTTTGTTTTTTAACACTTTGCGCGACGTTGGCGTGTTTCCACGACAAGGGATTCGCATTCTGTGCCCAGTTTGGCGCGCTTCCACGTCGATATGTTTTGGACAGCATCGAAAGTGTGTTGCCTAAGTGTTTCTGAATGCTTTCTCGGATCGTGTTAAGCAATACTTCGTCGGCAGAAGCAATCGCTTGGGAAGACCTGGCCGACAGGAAGGGGCATTTCTCAAAATCTTGCGCTATTCAAAGTGTTAAGATATAAATCTTGTTCCCCGTAGTCTAGGCTTGACTCATGACGGAGACGATACCACTGGAAACGCTTGCGGTGAGGAAGGGTCTCGAGGGAGCGTGATGGCACCAATAGTTGCCGCAACGTTTCATCACTTCTACTGGTCCCCTTGTTCGAAAAAGGAGTTCCACCGAAGGCTGAGGTGAGACAGACTTGTTTTACGCGAGCGTTTCTTTTTAGAATTACATACTCCTGAAATAGGTATTTGCAGACGGTGGTCGTGTTTATTGAACAAACCAAAACACGACAGCACCACGCCCCTGAAAGCTGCCGTTCGCGAGACGTTCACGATGGACGAGCAGTGTCGCATGGAATTCGGCGAAGGGTGCGTTTTTTTTTTAATAGTAAACCAGTGCTTATTAAAATATTGCATTATATTAGATAGAATTCATAACACCGCCCAACAAAATTAAACTTTGTTTCTGTTCTGTAATAGATTTTTGTGCATTGAAAACGAATCCGTAAACCGTTTGTCACCATCACCCTCAGTTTTCGAGAAAATCGGTTTTGAAAAAAAAAATGCAAATTTCCAACTTTGAACTATTTTTGTGATCAAACAGTAATAGTTATTCGGTTGCTTGTTCGGTCAAATTATTCTATGAAACCTCGCGAACACAATGATATCAGTTATTATTGAATTATAAACATTCAAATATGTTTAAACAACGATCAAATGGAGAAGGACACCCGGAATGCACCAATTTTTATAGATGTCTTTCTATATACTTCATAAACTAAGGGTTTAGGAGAAAATCTAACTACGCCACGCGATGCAGCAGACATTTTCCCTCCAGAAACCATCAACAGAAGTGGTAAAACACCTTTTGTCTTCAATACGGAAACGAAATAATTTTGCAAAACGTGCGGCGCCGAGAGGGGTAGTCAATGACGCGTGACCCGCTCGGCGTCACAGAATCGCGTAACGCGCGTGGCTACTACTGTCTGCGCCGCACGTGTTGCCAAATTCTTTCGTTTCTGTATTGAAGACAAAATGTGACTTACCACTTCTGTTGATGCTGTCCGAAGGAAAAATGACTGCCGCATCGTGCGAGGTACTCAAATTTTCTCCTAGACCCTTAGTTTTTGAAATATATTGAAAGATATCTGCATAAATTGGTGCATTTCAGGGTGTCCTTTTCCCTTCGATCGTTGTTTAAACATATTTAAATGTTCATAATCCACTAATAACTTATATTGTATTCCGGAGGGTTCGTAGAATAATTTGGCCCAACAAGCAACCGAATAACTATTACTGTTTCGACACAAAAGATGTTCAAAGTTGAAAATTTGCAGCTTTTTCAAAATCGAATTCCACAAAAACTGAGGGTGATGGCGACAAACGGGTTGCGGATTCGTTTTCAGCGCACAAACACCCGGAAGAAACGGCTATTGAATGTTACAGAACAGAAAAGAAGTTAAATTTTGTTGGACAGTGTAATATGCGTGCCAGGTTTTTATTAGATCATAGTATTATACGATAAGTAACTAAAGTGTTTTGACATGAATCCAGTTACGAACTCTGCAAAACTTTTGATGTCTTGGAGCCGTGTTCCCATTTGTGGTGTGGTAATAGCAATATTTCTCAAACTTGCAAGACCAAAAAGGGACCTCCTTTGGAAGGCACAGTATGCGGTGGATCGAAGGTAAATTTACGTATTCCTTGTACGAAAGACGGCATTTCTGTTAAAAATTTCTATCACCTTACGCCATGGCATAACGTATCGTTTAATGTTTCGTAACAATTCTTTATCACGATTGAAGTTCACTCCATTCCTTATTTTTATTTTTCATATTTTGCTAATCATTTTTTCAGTGGTGTATAAACGGCCGATGTCAATCGACGAATAAAAAGAATTTCGAGATGGGAATAGTGTTAAATAAGCCTAGAGACGGGGGTTGGAGTACGTGGAGTGCCTGGGAAAAATGTTCGAGGACGTGTGGAGTAGGAGTGCAATGCCGAACACGAAAATGTAACAGGCCCCAGTTAGTATTTTAGCAAATAATAAAACATCATACGTAGTAATCAAATAATCTGCAAAATTTTAAGTAAAAAATTAGGCACTGATAAATTATAAAAAATTAAAAGATATCATAGGAACATAATAAAGTGATTAAAAATTACATTCATTTGAACAAAACCAAAAGTACGATGACTGAGGCTGTAAAAATGACCAGCACCCTGCGAAGGAAGAATTATTCGTGTGTTTACTTAGCTATCTTGATACAAAACACTTGCCTGCGAAAAATTGCGATTTCAGACGTGTATTATTTAATGATATCTCGTCTGCTTCAAAGACCTGCTTATGGTGGAAAATATTGCCCTGGTCCCAGTGACGACTGTAGACTTTGCGTTTCACCGAAGTGTTCCCCACCGATCGATCTCAGAGCGCAACAGTGTTCCAAACTCGCCAATGTTTTCCACCTCGAGAGAATTCAATTGAAGAATGACGTGACTTGGCTACCGTATGAATCCGATCAGGAGAACTTGAGATGTCAATTGATCTGCAGGAGCAAAGAGACAGGGGAAATATTTTATTCGAGAAAAAATTTGATCGACGGTACACCGTGCTCCTATGGATCGACAGACATATGCATACAGGTAACGCGAAACGTTAATAGTAAGATTGAAAATTAAACTTTTCATAACGTTCCATGTGTAAAATTAGGGTGGCCCTTATTTACACATGTCGAATTTTTTTTCTCAAGCGCGAACAAAATTATATATACAATAATTGTAGAAAATCGGATGCTCATTTAATATTATTTGGACAAAATTTCGATAGGGCTTAGCGTTTTTAAGAAATTTTTCAAATCCAAACCATATATATAATAAATGAAACGTGCTACTCTTCGTAACGCGCGTCGATATGAATTCTAAAGTTTAAGGCCTGGTCGACACCCTCTCCTGTTGTCCGATTGCAATGATCTTTTTCAGAGACCATTTTTGTATGAGATTGAAAAAAATCGCATCTAGAAAATAAATGCCACTCTAGTGTAACATTTTAAGGCAACGAAAGTTATGTACTTTCGTAAAGCACGTGTCTTCTTTTTCAAATTGCACATGCGATGTTTCGGTAAAGTACTTTATACTGATTGGATAAAGTTTCTTATGTAATAATTGAAACGATTTTAAAACAGAAAAAGAACAAATTTAAATAGAAAAATTGAAATGTTTAGATACTCCTTAAACATCTCACCAATTACTTTTAGGTATGCATTATAGATATTTATAACGACTTACGTGATCTCTAAGTATTTTGCATATACATATACCTATACCTCCTTTCTGTTTCTATTTACACGTTACTCGCATTCTTTGGCACATCAAATGTCTCAAAGATAATTACAATTACATATACCGTTTCATTAGTAAATTTCATAGGTGATTTGTAGTAAAAAGTATTCATTTAATAGAGACTTGCTAACCATTTTTCCGAGCCCCCAACGTAACATCCTGATATATATACATATATACTGACATGAGTTCTGCCAATAATACTCTTCTTTTATTTTAAAGGTAAAATTTTTTGTACTTTATCGTATAAGTATGACATTATATGCTGGCTGCTCTTTACACCTTATTCAAAAAGATACGACAAAACGTTAAAACGATTTCATTGAAAAAAAATTGAAAGAACACATTTTGTACTTATAAATTTGGAAATATAAAGTAATTCCTTCGGCAAACTTCACTATCTTTAAGCTACGCGACTTATCTTGTAACCACATTTTTGAAGTGTGAAGTAAGTAGGTACCTACATCTTCCAATATTGTTCGTGCAGCGGGAATTGTTTTTAGTATGTTAGTATCAAGACTATGAAGCATCTCACGACAGATCATGCATCATGTGTAGCATAATCAGTATCCAAATTATGTAAATCCTGGTATGTATACTGCAATGCGTTCAAACATACTTGTTTGTGTAAACCTCGAGGATCAAAATCATGTTGTTACAGTATCGCTTGCCTAGAATTACGTACAGAACCAGCACTTCCTTTTGGAATATCATATATTGTGCACATTAGCTGAGAAAGTGTGTATATTCCGTAGCTTCCAGAGTTTGCAGAGTGGTATTTAAATAGGAATAAATACGAAATCATTTTATGAATCTTTCAGATCGAATAAATACAGACATTAGAGTGGCTCCTATTTACTATTGGTGAAATTTTTTTTAAGATTTTCTTCGCAGCCCCCCAGTTCCAATTGATAAGAAAAAATTTGTATAAAATTCGAAACCGATTGGATAAGGGGGAAAGGAGCCCCTGGGCCGTTAAACATTAAAATAATTACTTAAAAGCGCACAAACTCGATTTTATTTAAATATCTTCTAAGTTATTGATTACTTAAAAGAACATCTGAAACAATAGTTGTAGATGCAGATAGGGAGCATCTTTTATATTGAATTACTTTTCTCGTGCGACAAACGGTTGTCAAGATAAATCCGAAAAACTGAAAAACATTAAACTATTTTGTTACTAATTTTGAAAGCGTAAATGCTTTTCGAACACTTTTTATTTATGAAAGCTAAAAAGAAAATGTGTATTTTTTGTTTCCAAGGACTATTCCAAAAAAGTCGATATTTTTTTCTTACATATTTTCAGTGTTTGATATGTCAAGAATGTTTTCCAAAAATTTAGGACCGATATTCGCGGAAATATCGAAGATATTTTCCGAAATTTTTTCGAAAACCGTTTATCGCACGAGAAAAAGTAATAGAATATAAAAGATGCATCTTGTCTGAATCTACAACTTTTATTTGACACGTTTTTTATGTAATTAATAACGTAGAGGATAAAATTAAATAAAATTTGCTTTGTGCGCTTTTAAGTAATTATTTAAATGTTCAAGGGCCCGGGGGCACCCTTTCCCCTTATCCAATCAGGCTCAAATTTTACACAGACTTCTTTTTCATTAATTGAAACTATTCGGGGTTGTGCCGCGAAGATAATTCCAAAGTCGAAAATAAAAGCCAAACCTAACAGACACGCAAGCATTCTCCACCATATGATATTAATATTATTAACACTGTGACTGGCATCGGCGTGTTTTCAGAACAAAAAATTTGCATCCTAGATATGCGTGGTTTCAGCATATTTTCGCGTCAATATTTTCTCGAAAGTATCAAAACTATTATCCGAGAATCTTTGAATATTTATACGGAAAAGAAACCAAGCTCGGAGTTCACTTTCTTACAAAACTTTCCCGACAGAAGCGATAGCTCGGAAAGAGCTGACTGACTTAAAGAGGCAGTTTTTAAACTCTGCTGAAACTGGCAATTCATTTTTAAGTTGACCAGGAATTGTAGAGCTGGAAATTATATTTAACCTTCTCAGAAACTGTAAAATACGAATAAACGTAATGTACTTATTCCATACTCATGTTTTAGTTAGAATCTGTATTCGAACGGTAGTGTAATTTACTGTAATTATTGTATACTATATAAACCGCTTATAGTTTGTAACATTAAAGAAATGAATGAATAAGGAAGACGTAAAGATGTTCACGGTGATCCATCGCGACACAGAAATATTACGATTGATGTGTTAAATAGTCAAATGTGTTTCGCAGGGCGAGTGCCATCGCATGGGATGCGATAATGTTTTGGGGTCAAAGAAAGCTTTCGACGTCTGCGGGGTATGCGACGGTGATAATTCTAACTGCGAGAGCGTCATCAGCAAGTTTCAGCGAAAGCTTCGCCGAGGTCAGTCCAGTCACCGTACCAAACTGAGTTATTAGAAGTGCCAATGAAGTTTCCGTCAAAGTCAGACAGCCAAGGAGCACGAACATCCCCAAATTAGTTTAAAGGGAGAGGAATGGCGAGAGAGGGTTGATTAGGTGCTAGCACAGTTTGTCCTGGAGCGACAACACTCTGTTTCATCGCTTTTCTTCGGAGCCTCTGATGGATAGAGAAATCATGGTGCACCCAAGCTAATGCTTGTAACAAATTATTAACTGAGAATATTGAGAAAATTGAGGGTGCAATACAATATATAGTTGTCCTAAAGGGAAAGCATTATGCAAATATAAATTGAAGACCAGTTTTATCTGAGTTATTAATAGTTTTTTGATTATGACTAATTTTCTTTATAAGTCTACGCTCCGCAAGCAATATTTTACACACGGTGGTTCTAACTTCTAATATTGAAAGAAGCTGTAGCATTCTTGTGCACGAAGGTAGAAAATGTGAATCAAAGAGAATTTATTACGTGGTTCAATTGGAAAATTTTTATTTTCCATTTCAAATTTTCACAAGAATTTGAAAAAGTTATTTCACTGCTGGTGTGCCTGGCATTTACTCGTTATATCGGTTGCATTCGTTATTTATTTTTGCAGAAGTGACACGCGTTGCTATAATACCACGGGAAGCTCACGATTTGTTCATGAATATCACAGTCGTCGGTATTCCATATTTTCATCAAGACAATCTAACAATCGTGGTGGGAGATGGTCGAAGAAGGCGGAACGTACAAGAAAATTTAGCTTCTCGTAAACGGGATTTAACGATCGCCCACGGCGCTGCCTTTCGTATTCAGAAACGGGAAAACAACACGTACTCTGTAAAAACAGATGGTACCGCATTCGAGGATGTGGTGATTTTGGTAAGAAATACATTTTACATTATTTTCAGCGTCCAAATTTCCAAATTTTCATTCGTGACAGAAGGTAACAGTTTTCTTCTAAAATTATGCTCATAATAATTTTTATATTGGGTTTGGAATTTTCTACTATTGCCTTAACATTTCTAATCTCAACCTTATTTCATATCACATCTTGGATATCTCTATAGCTATCCCTATAGCTCCTTTTTTTAATTTAAACGGGCCGCTTATGCTTATTGAAAAGCAAACACAAAAAATATTAATTTTGTGTTATGTACAATAGCAGACGCTAACCCAATATTGGCTACTCAGTTGTAGTGCAAATCTACAAGAAAAAATTTTTACCATAAAGGTAAATATCTCAACAACAAAAAAATAGTTTACAAACCCGCGTTTACTGTGATCTCTTTGTAACTTTTTGTGAGCCCTGCAGCTCAGTTACATATCCAACCATAGTTATGAAACATCGTGCGTACAAATGGAACCCGTTAAGCGAGAAAAGAAATTTAATAATTTAGTGCAAGATTGCAAATTATGTTATACCTATTCAATTATACGATTCATACTTTATTGATATCATTGATTTTAATTTTCATAGCTTGTGATATCAGAAAGCATGGCGGCGGAAGGGATGTCAGTGGGAATTTCCTTGCGATATTTTTTAAATCGCGACGAAAGGAACACGAAGGATAGGTACGTTTGGTTATTCGGGGGTTGGAGCTTTTGTTCGGCAAGCTGTGGCGGTGGGACGCGACAGAAGATGATTGTCTGCAAGGACGAGAAAACTGGAAGAATAGTTTCGCGACGGAAATGTCCATTGACGACGAAGCCAAGTCAGGAGATAGAAAAGTGCAACGTATTCAGGTATAAGTTTCTACAGGGTGTCTACGAACTAGTGCTTCTATCCAAAAGGAAGCGATTCTACATGCAAAAATAAGCCCTTCTAAACGGTAATAATGTCATGGCATAAAAAAAGAATTCTTGAGTAAAGAATACTTTCGTTTCATTGTCGTCTTACGAGATAAACACGAACAGCAATGCAGACAGTTTGCAGTGATATCTGATAGATTTAGCCTACATAGGTTTAAGTGAAGCCATGTGTAATTACACATGCACTCGATGAATATTGACCATCGATTTATTTGGAAATGAATTTCCATACGAGAAAATGTTACTCCACAGCCTCAACTTAATTTTTCATGCAAAATCACCTCGTTTATGGTGCGTATCACTAGCTTGGAAAATACCCTACAATGACTCATGAAAAGACAACGACATGCAAACGCTCTAATTCTTCATTTCAAGCCTGCATATTTTGCTTTTTATTCAAGTAATACAGATCTTCAGAATTCTTGGCGTTTTCGAAAGTATCCGAAACGTTGCATTATTAAATAGTAAATAGTCGAAGAAACGTTTCCTTTTTGCTTTTCGTTATAAAATTAATGTGGTGAATATTTATGTTTGAATTGAAAGTTCCATCTTTATGAAGTACACCTTCTGTTTGCATTTATGAACTATTTCATATGAAAAAAATTTATTCTTTCTATTTCCAATAACAGGATGTAAGATATGTTTTGTGTAAAAGTGAATACGTATATGGAATGAATTTGGCACGTAATTCTTTTCATTTATTACAGCTGTAGCTTTAAATGGCTACCAGGTCCATGGGAAGGGTGCTCAGCTACATGTGGAAGCTTCGGCAGTCAACTGCGACAAGTGTATTGCGTTCATTCAGAATTTAATGGAACTGAAGTCAATAAGTACAATGAATTGGAAGTATATCGAACGATGGTACAACCGTCCATATGTAAAACCAGTCCAAAGCCAACAAACAATAGAAAGTGTAATAGGACTCCCTGTCCCGGACATTGGATTTTTACGAATTGGTCGTCGGTGAGGAACACAAGTTTCGATTTTTATTTCTGAAGTAAAGTAGCAGCCAATTTTACTCAGATATATGCTTTCAAGTGCATCAGTCACTCTATAAGGTGCCCCCGAACGAAATAGCACTCGCTTAGGGTCTGATGTGAAATGCATTTCTGAATTACAAGTTTCAATAACCATACGCTTGAAAATCCTTCTTTAACAAATTATTGCTAAAATATATTTCACCTAAAGGCTTACGACGATTTTAATAAGTGAAACTCATAAATATTGTTTGCACGCAACGGTGATGATTAATTATAAAGGTTATTCAAAATCCTATCCACCACCTTGTTGTTATGGAAGAAATGATGTTTTGGAGCTCGTCCTGTCGTTATTTTCCACGCAATCCCATGCTCCCATTATTTCTCCACACAATTCTTCTTTTGTATCAATTAATGTCGAATAAACTCCATTTTCAGCTTTTCCCCCAAGATAATAATTCTTAATATTTTTAGCACAATGTAGAACTTTTTAATTTAGAATCGCATTTTCTATCGCATCGCAAGAAAGTGCCGTTCCTTTATGAGCCCTCTGTTGTATAAGAAAACAGTAATCTCGGAGTACAAATTAGAGACTCAACGTAATGTGCGTTTCCTTTGCAGTGTTCGAAGAGTAACGGGAAAGGCATACAATCTCGCATAGCTAGATGTATTCCTCCAGATAAGGAATCTTTCTATACTTGCGACGGACCTACGGCGAAGACGGAGATACGTCCTTGCACAGGGCACGTAACAAGAGCCATCGAGTTTCCATCTCGTTGCTGGAGAGACAAGAATCGATTCTGCTCTGTGCCAAGCTTGAAACGCTATTGCGATGTTCCGGGGTTCAGACGGAGGTGTTGCCGTACTTGCGAAACAAACAAACTCACGGATTTGCCGAACACATTCGACTCGAAACGTCGCAGATTGCAAACTTAAATTGCACGCCGGAACGTATCCGCGAGGCAAGCTTACGTTTGGCACTGTTTGTGATAGATTCTATTTGGAAACGTAAAAGGTAGATTAAAAAAGAGTAATAGTCGAAAATTGTCACATGTTAAATGTATTATATGACTAGTTATAGTTTCCAATAATATTAATGGATATACTTATTAGTTCTTAATGTATAGTTATTTCCACCTGCCCCAAAGGATAATTTACATAGATCTGGGAAAGAATTACCCAAGAAATCGCCTCTTTATGGCCCCCTGGTTTTGGAACTGAATTTTATGCTAAAGGATACCTAAATGATGAGACATCAATCACGCGAAATTTTCAAGTTGGGTTGACAATTAGTTTCTGAGATATGGGAGGTAAAAAAAGTGAAAATTCATTGATGCGTCAACCCATACGCTTTGATGTACAGACTTTTATATCAGTCCGATAATTTAAACAATTATTTCCAGGAGTTTCGCCGACTGCTAACAACGAATTTGAACTTAGATTTTCAAGACCCCCCCAAAAAATAAAAATCAAGAAATATAAATGTCGTGGGTGCTTTTTCTAATATATCGTCCACCATATTCAATCGGCCATTGTGAGTTTTGAAAATCTAAGTTCAAATTCGTTGTTATCGATCAGCAAAACCCCTGCAAATAATTGTTTAAATGGTTTTACCCCCTAAACATACAAACAGGCCGAAAAAAAGAGACACCTGTTTCTTATATTTCGGTCCTCTAAAACATATCCAAGAACCAAAGCAATTTGAGACGAACACCTGAAATCTTATAGGTAACATTGAGGGGTGGTTTCACTCCCTAAATATGGAAACGGGCCGTTATAGAAAAGTACGTATCTTATTTTTCGGTCCTCTAAAACATATCCAAAAATCGAAGCACTCGGAGGCGTACACTTGGGGAACTCTTCTTGTCAGTGAGATGTATAGTACAACAAATATTTGTGCTTTTTTACCATCAATTTTCGACTTTTTTCCTCCTAACCCGACGATCTAGACCACTGTGCGGCGTGGCTAGGAGATGGCGAGATATGCAGCTTGTCAAGGATGGACAGTGCGAATAGAATTATTAAGCCAACACTTCCCATCTAACCAAAGTATGGTGAGCACCCGATTAGACGCGCAGAACCATAAAAAGATACCGAATCAGAACATGATCTAGTAGGTACTTCTAGGGAAAATTAGCGACATGCAAGCACGCGCAGATGGGAAATCGCGAGGCGCTAGATCGGATCGTGGGCCGCTTCAAAAGTATCCAGAACTTGCTGATATGCAAATGTGTGACTACCGTGCAGAGGCAAATGTCGCAGAAGCCTGTCGCATTTATGGACAAAAGTGTCCTCATAGGCGTCTACCAAATAAGAAAACATTTACAAGGCTGGACCAACGAGTACAGGACACGTGGATGGTGAAACGATCGTTACCCGGCATACACGAGCAACAAGATCAGAATTTGGAAGAAAGAGTGTTGTGGTACATCGATCAGAATCCAGGAACGAGCGCCAGACACATCGCTGCAACTGAAATAGTCAGTAACAGCACGCTGTGTGCAATTTTGAAAGAGCTGGAACTACACCCGTACCATTTTCAACGGTTGCTGTCTAGTTGTTACTACTAGAACCTGGAGATTGTGAAAGAAGATTGGATTTTTGCCAATGAACCTCGCAGCAAATTGCGGTGAATGAAAATTTTATGCATAAAATTTCACGAGAGGTGGACTTGGAAACCAACACAACACGCACATTTCGGCCTATGAAAATCCACATGCGATATTGCAAACAAAGTCGCAGCGACAATTTGCAACAAACATTTGGACTGGAATAGTTGGCCATAAAATCATCGGTTCTGCTGTTTTGTCCCCACGCTTAACAGACATGGTAGGTATATCTGGAATTACTAATAACGGAACTACCTAGTTGTGTCCAAGACGTCCTGGTACAAACCTGAAGAGAGATGTGGTTCATGCAGTGCGACGCACCACCAGAGTGTACAATAATAGGGCGCGAACATTCAACTCGATATTTTAATAATAAATGGATTAGTCGAGGAGGACCTATTCCGTGGTCTCCACCAAGTCTGGATTTAAGGGGAAAACCTGGTTTAGGCCGCCGGAAAAAGTGATTTTCGCGAATATTTTTAACACAGATGAATACAGTAGATCATTCCATAACTTATGGGGTATTTTAATATATATTTATGCAGTACAAAAGAAATTTAATTGAAAAAGGTCAATCTCATCGCAGCGGAATTAATTAATCATCGATGCGCCTTGCCACTGGAATTGAGAATTGGTGGGAAAAATGGAACCTTTAATTTTTTATTAAAATAAACAAACCGAAGTTTTTCTTAGATTTCAGGAACTTACATGCTTATTCTTGCTTTTCGTCTTATTCTGGTGTCTAGAATGGCCCTTTATTCCCCGTGCAGCCGAGCATCAATGTAAAAACCTATTCTTGAAACGTACGTTTTTCAAAAACCGTGAAAAAGAAAAAATCAATTTTTCCGATTTTTACAGTGGTCTCCCCCTTAATAAAAACGCTTTCAAAGTTATGTAAACAGGGTTGATTGTCACTCAAAGAATTGCTGTCCCGATAACAGAGTAAGGTTTATTTGAATTTCGAGCATACAATACATCAGTGACATTGTCGGTAGTGCGAATTAGAAATCTAACAAAAATGAGTTCAAGTGAAGCAGGAAGATTAACGTTGTAAAACAACCACTGAATGGAAAATGGTAGTATGGGACTTTTCTGATGATAAGAAGTTTGCTACGCATACCTTCCACCCTTCCGCTTTGTCGGTTCAAACGCAATGCCTCGTTATTCCAATGCGCAGCAAGTAAACAGAATATTTCCTCCATCATCCTCGAAATCCGCGACCGGTATATATTACGTGTATACTCGTTTACACAATTCGCATTTGGTCTTATACAAATTAAAATATATATATTTTTATATTCAAAAATCATAACAAACATAATCATCAGCCTTCCCTGTTTCGCGCGCAATCATGAAAACTTTAACAAGAATACATCACGCTATATGTACCGAACGCAATGCATCAAATATTACAATAAATATATATTTAATTTTCTCATTAGATTTTCACGTGTAAGTTAATCATAACGTTACGTCGTATATTTAAGAACTACTCTTTGAAGTTTCTTATTGAAATCGAAAAGCAGATTCGATGATCGACGAATTATTAATTTGTAAGCACAGAGGATTGTCAGCAAAGAGAGCCCTTAACAAAACATACGTAAAATACAATATTCCACATTAGCATCTCCTCTTCGCGTATCATAGCAAGCTCCTTGCATTCACGGTTCACGGCGAGCAAAAAATTGCAATGGGAAAATCGGAACTCGGAAGACTCGAGCCTATCATAGAGGTTTACGTCTTCTGCTGATCCTGCATCGTCCTCAAGTTTCACTTTTAGCTTCCATCGATACGAATTAACGCCAGAGATTACTATATTCTATCCAAACTCAGCGACGATATGTACGTAACGTAAGATATGTACGTAACTGTGTACAGGCTGTTTCAGAAGCATAGAGTGGAAATTTGAAGGGTTTACAAATTTGACAAAAACGAACAATTATGTCTTGGCCAAAGAATATAGAGTAGTGATCATTTAGTCACGTACAGCAAAAAGGGAAATAATTTTTACTGATGCAATGAGTCGTATAAGGGGGATAGATTTTATTTTCCTAACTCATGTGTCGCTCTCTATGTTCATTTTAGTTACCACAAAGAGTAAAATTAATTTTGATTCTATTGTTGGAAGTGACTGAAATAAGTAAATTTGTTCGAGGCATTATTTTAAATCTGGAAAATCTCGTCGTTCGAAAATACGTCGAAAGTGAAAATTTTAAGGGCATACCTTTATTGGTACACATATGAGACAATTGTGAATAAAAATGTTGTCAAATGTTATTTTTTCTCTTTCTTATTCTTCAAGTCGTTAAGCAGTTATAACTCTGAAACATCCTGTATGCCGTACACGGGTGCTCGGCCTACACTTATACAGAAGCTCCTCGCGTTTCCCTCGACAGTCGACGAGAGGAACTTCGACCCGTGAACGACTGATCGTAACAGAAACGATTATTGATTCGAAACTCGTTGGATTAATGCCCTTACCACGTACTCGTTCCATTTCTTGTTGTTCTACGGAGTTACAATAGTAATTAGTATTGTCTTGCTTTCCAACTGGATCCACGTTAGTTTCTATTCATAGGCTTAGGGCTAGGCTCCCGTCTAACGTAATCACGGAACGTTCATAGATATCGTCAACGTGACTTCCTGATTGTAGCTTCGTTTCCTTGTTTTCGTGACATCGGCGAAAATCTTTGAATTCGTTATGATTAATACGGATACACGACTCGATTAGTGAACCTAACGTGTGTGTAATTTAACACGTGCACAGGTAATTGCGTCATTAATTATTTCTCTACAAATTACAATTTTATATAATATTGTAACTCTATATATACCTTCTATACATTATATAATTCATATATAACTCTGGGTACAAATAATGTTTTACAAAAATATTAATTTGGGAAGGCAAACTTTCAATTATAAACCGCTTACTCTTGGATACTCACGAATGTAACAATAACATGGCTGATTTATCTACAATACGAAACACAGAAGGAAACGTGTTTCCCGAATTCAAATCACGTTCGAATTATTACATTTCAATGAAAATCTTGATTTGGAACAATCCTGACGAGACACCTCTCACTTCGGGTACATTGAAATAAGTGAAACGCTCGAGGGTCCGATCTTAAACTGCGATTCAAGATAAATTGTCCGAGACACTTGCATCTTTGGCACATTTTAACCTATACGGGGCGAGCGCGAGGACGCTATTTCCTGTTGGCTAGCCAGGGTCCGAAGTGATACGAATCAGCCTCTGTGGCACACTTTGACAAGTCATTGTGAGTTTAAAAAGTGAGATAGTAACTAGTTCTAAGCGCGGTATACTTAGAATAAGTTCTAGATTAATAATCCATTGAAGAAAAATAAGAAATTCCATTAAAAACAAATTGTCTTTTATTGCTACAGCGCGAACTCGTTATAAGCTCGTTTCTACCATGCGTTGTATGCCCGACGATTATCCCCACCATATCTTGGAATCCTTTGGACGAGAATGAGAGAACCCGAGAACGAGCGAGAGACCCTTTCGTTTCATCTGGCTTGCTCTTGGGTTTTCTCACTCGCGCCATTGGCCGCGCGGAATAGTGTCTACAACGCGCTGTACGCCCACCGCCAGCTCCGTTCGTCGGGCTTATAACGAGTGCCCACTGTATTGCAATAAAATGACCTTATGAAAGCCGATTTAGTTTTCAAAATCTAAATACAAGCAGTGGGTATTACTGTACTGCTGAAATAACGTATGGTTTTTATCTATATTAAAGTCTCACACTTGAATAGCTAACACGAGCGCGTGACGTAGTGAAGCGACGCTCCTCCCGTATGGGTTAAACTACACACGGTATATGTGTGTCCAGTTTCACTAACGATGAAGAAACTTATTCTTAATTGTTGTCCTTTTTGTGGTAGAATTCCGGTTCTTTGGTGTTATCGAAGTTCGATAAAGCTGTTATTTGATCAAACGAAGTGGGACGCTTGTTCGTGAAAGATGGCGTTCAGTCGAAAATAACGGGGACTCAATGAATTCGTATATGAGCCTCTAAGATTGAGAGTAGTGTAAGTGAAAACTGTTGGTAGATTGAATTGCACTCGTAAATTCTGTGCTTTATGATAAAATTTATGGATAGAATAGCAGTGAGCTGAGTGAAAAAGAAAGCTAAGTCAAAAACAGTACTTTGTTTAATGAATATTGAAATACGTTGGATTTATGACGATTTTTGTGATAAACCTTAAACTCTGATTAGTTACCGGTTTCTACTTTTACCTTACATCACTCTCATTTCCACGGGCTCAAACTCTTCAGTACAATATCGTGTGTTCTTAAAGAATTACACCTTCACACACGATTTCTAATTGTAAAAATACACCTCCAAGTATTATCATTTTTTTTAGACTGAGATGTTTCTGATGACCAATAATTCTCGTCACTGGATTCCACTACATTCCATTGGGAGATATTACGCTAAGAACACTCATTCACAATATTCATAACGTTAATACGTGGCAAAAGTGTTGAGAATGAGTTGCAGCATTTCCATTAGAATAGCCAAACACTCAAAAACTGTGGCTCATATTTTAGTGTCATCTGTGTGACCCATACATTTCTTACAAATTATTTACGTTTTCGTAGCAATAGAGCCCCCTTGACGACGTCTTACGCCCCCCATTTTATTCAAATTTTACTTTACAAAAAGTTAGGTCTCAAGCCCTAGAAATCCTGCGACGCGTTTGTCATTTCATCGATAAAACAATTAAGAAGGCGAATAACTTTGTTCGTTGCTGGTGAAACCAGATAGATCTCTCTATCGCTAGAGCTCGTCTTTGGCTTCAGCGGAATTAGGCTCCACGAAAACATCTCAAACAAACGCATCAGAATATCCTGCGCGACGCTCTTTCTCACTTCGTTCTCACATCGTTTAATAGCTGCCTTTAAAAGTTACACGCTATCTTGCAATATATTTGCATCCCGAGCAATAGTCGTGGATCTTCGTAAAAAGGAAAATACGAACAAACACGTTCTAGCAGTCGTGTTTAGTTTCTACTCCGATGCCTGGCAACGTCCACCTGACGCGCATGCCTACGTGAATGGTATAATAAATTACTAAACGTTATTATACACTACTTACACGTTAAGTGACCTTACATTAATTTTTTGGTGAATTCGACGATAAGCTTCCATCGTGTCGAGTTGCGTTGTATCCACGCGTTCGTTACACCGACGCACGTCGGCGTCAAAAATTCGTAAAGAGGAAGACTGTTGTGACACGTGCTTTTGCGATTCTTATCGTCGGCGTGTAAACATTAAAAATCGCCTTTATGTTAACGAGTCGATTTAGTGCTTTGGTAAAACGTGACCTGCGGTTCGATACGCGCGCCGATGCAGTCGCGGCTCTTTGTTCTTTCTCACAATCTTTCGACGTAATTGCCAGGGAAGGTCCCGAAGTAGCCGGTCCTCTGGCTTGAACCGACGTACCAACCGTCGTCGCATTTCTCCATCACGTACACTGTGTCTCCTTCCTTCAGTTCGAGCTCGTCTTCGTTCTGAGGTCTATAATTGTATAGGGCTCGATACCTGAAACACGTTCGAGAAACGTTCATTCCCACCAATTTAGGACTCTTTCAGATGAGACATTCGATGGTGGGGTTGTGTCTATGACGCGACCATTTAATAGTCACCCTTGACACTAATGACTCTTATGATTTGTAGTCTTGCTTGCCAGTTTCTTAAGAGATTCTTCAAAGTGCTATTTGTTATTATTCTAAGGGAAAATCACTGATAAGATACCATATTCAGACACCACATGATATGTGATTCTGTCACACATTTGCTATATATTTGCAATGTATTTTTGGTAGCGCAATTGTCTCATATGAGAAGGTACTTTGTCTTAAAAGATAGGCACATGTTAAGAGATTAATGCTTATTGTCAGTATGGCTCTAAATACATTAATAGATATAAACCATTGCACCAATTAAAAGGTATAACGTAAATCAATCAGCATTAAATTTTCTGTGCACAGACAATCGATCAGTGATAAATTTGAAAGTTCATATTTCCAGTAGAACATCATAGGATGACATTCGAGTTTTGATTAAAGAATTTCATAATTTCCCTCCGTCGATTACGTGATGTAGAGTATTTATTTTATATACTGTTGTAAGGATCTATACGTACGGTATATGCTCGGAGTGTGTGTCGATGTGCAGCGCTTCGTTGAGTTGCGTAACATGTAATTTGCTCCCTCCCATTCGTGGCTGCGAGTTGCATAAAACAAGCATGGAATAATATATTAATAAACACGATACGTCTACCATTCAACGAATGAATGATTTAGGAACAAAGTTAAATTCTGCAAAATATTGACATCTTAATTAATTCTGATAATTATTCGAATTATTATTAGATATACATCTGCAGTGAGTCATGATTTTTTACATATTAAAATGTTTAAGAAGTTCATTTGAAACACACTTATATTATTTTCAATGCAAGTATATTATTCATACTGTTTTCCACGGTCGCGAACTTTCAAGTATTTAAAACTTTAGAAGAAACACTTAACATGTATCATTGATGGTTTGCCTAAAAGGGATCAGTTTTAAATTGTTAAAAACTCACCAGTGAATTATAGTGGGGCTGGGTTGTGTTTACATTAACTGGTATAGATGGCATGTAGTGATGAGGTCCCATGCTCATCTTTCCTCCAGCTGATCCGTTTGCTAGGAGACTATGCGCGGCTGGAGAGGCAACTGGCTTATTTTGTATTGGTGTTTCTGCAATTGACGCAACATTGTGATATATAAAATAGAAATACACAGTAAACAATCAACACTGTATAACATTCCTGACGAACCAGTATAGTATATGGAGTATTTCACTAATTGCGTAACAGAAAATTCTTACAATCGTATTTATTTTTAAATACCATTATGTAAAGACTTTTTCCCTTCATATGAATGGAAAAACGTGAATCTACTTTTTTTTTTTCATAACATAAGTGGCGACATGAACAATTTTATTTTTACTCGAAACGCGTTATTAACTGATACGCGTCGTAAAATATACGAAGGTATAATTGATTAATACGATTGGGATGCGATGGAAAAGCTAAATATTAAGAGAAGTCTAGGGAAATCGGCTTGTGTATGGTCAGACGCGCTTTGCGAACCAATATGACTGGAAATATGTGTAGGTACGTTTCTGTAACTTTTCCTGCGTGCGTTATTTTAAAAATTGCCGCGGGTAAAAATCATTAAAATTTACAAAATTCTTAGGAATAATATGTAGAATTTTAGCAGTGATTTTATTCAAAATTCCTACATTAAATTCTCCTTCGTCTCTGTAGAAAGAACACAGTTTTCTATTCCGTCTAGCATGAAAAATATCCATATACCACAACATTTAAAAAACAAAATATCCATATCTTTAATACATATTCGATGAACTACTTGCAACAGAGCTTTCCAGAGAATTCCATCCGTGAACACAAAATACCTTCATAATTCATGAAAACGTTTGAAAGTTCAAATCTGCATGGAATTTTCAAAATCGATCCAAATGGATTTTGAATGTTTTACTACACGGTATCAACACGACTGGCTATGCTATTATTATTATAAAACATTATTACTTGTATTCACAATAGGATACCTGATCTATGCCCAGGCTGTGTAAGGACTTCGACATATGAGATAGGGAATATCCCTTTTCTATTACCAATGCGTCCCTCATACCAGTTCTCATCGACCCTTCTCGTCAAGACGACGAGTTCTCCTGCAAAATGATGATTATATCATAATTCGATTAGTTAGAATTTTTTACCTTATCGATGAATACTCAATAGACTTACCTTTGGCCAAGGATAATTCAAGAGTCGTTTGAGCAACGAAGTTGAATTTAGCTCGCGCCTGACCTTCGTAAGGTTTCTTCGGTGTCGTTCGCATCCCATCGTATGGTAAAATCTGTAACATAACAGAAGTAATGTTCGTTGTTAATAGTAACGTTGCACTTATTAATATTTTCGTGTTTCATAAAGTGTGTTCTGCAATCTATGGCATGGATACGAAATTAAGATTATTTATATAACGCGCTGCGCACTCACCTCGCTTTTATACTTTTATACTCTCTACATTCAAACGCTATTATCTAAAAAATGGTTGGATGCCCGAAAGAATTATATATACAGTAATTGTAGAAAATTGAATGCACTTTTAATATTATTTTAACAAAATTTCGATAGGCTTTACCATTCTTGAGAAATTCTTTAAATCTAAACCATTCATGGATTCTAAACTTCAAAGCCTGGTCGGCACCCTTTCCTGTTGTCCAATTGCAATAAACTTTATCAGGAACTATTTTTGTATGAAATGGAACCGTTCTAGGGGGTGAAAGCAAAGAAATGCGAAATAAACATTCGACACGAATAAATAAGGGCCACCCTCATGTGTACGGCCGATTGTATTTCTCTGCGTTCGTTGTAACAGATTCGTTCGGTGTAAGCGTTTGAATTTAATAAGAAAAACTGTTCGTTATAGGATACTCCACTGTAGCTCGAAGACCATTTTTGTTTGCTATTAATATTATAATCGACTTAAATGGTTTTTCCAGACTTATAAATAAATCTGATAAAAGTTGAAAACAAATTTAATAGTCACGGAGTCAAGTCCTGCGCCATCTAACGTAAAATGGCTTCTATGCAAATGTTTGATTAAGAAAGCTATGGAGTCTCTAAAAACAATGTAAAATAAGATTTCCTCAAGTTTGATAGTATGTACTAGAAAAGGTTGTTACTGACCATGAGCAACTTAAACGGGGTTTGCGCCCTGTTGGACCAAAAGATTGGTAATTATTCGTGAATTTTTTGTACAAAAACGGTTGGACAAATAAATTTGAGGTTTGGCATTCTGTTTTATTCTATCTTCAGCTATTGTTCTGAAATTTTGTGTGACAGTGAAAAAAGCATGGCGGATACAGAGTGCTGACTGAGGGCGTTGAAAAAAAAATCAGGCGATCCTGGCGTTGACGGAAAATACTATAAGGGTTATCTGAAACACCAAAAGATAAATAGATTCTTAATCTATATGAATGTGATATCTGTGGTAGTAGATTTATTGTCGTATCTGTTACCGTTTCTTTTTTTATTTAAAGAACTTTTCCCGATTTTGGGGCAAAACCTTTTTCAGGCTCAAATCAGGGCACTTCATCTTCTTCAAAAGTCTGTCATTTTAATGTTTTTTTATTTTTCTTGAGGCATCTACTACCACAGATAGCCACATTCATATATATTAAGAATCTCTTTTCCTTTTTGTGTACCAGATAACTCTCAACAGTACTTTCCATCAACGCCAAGACCACTCGATTATTTTCAACGCTTTCTGAGTATCTGCCATGTTTTTTTTTTCACTGTTACACAAAAATTCAGAATAATCGTTCAAGATACAATAAAAAAACCCGGCAAACCTCAAATTAATTTGCCAAACCGTTTTTGTGCAAAAAAGTCACAAAGAATCACCTATTTTTCGGCCCAACAAGCTGCAAATCCCCCGTAATGGAGATAATGGTGCCGGAAACAATACAATAGTTCCAGAAGATGTTACCTCGACGTAATTCGATGGGAACAGTCCGATCATCGCATTATGCTCTCCCTCGTACCAGTTCTTGTCCACCTGGCGGCGGACAAATATTATGTCACCGCGACGGAAATTCAATTCCCGCGAAGATTGTCCGATAAAGTTATAGAGCGCTCTTGCTACGAGTCGGGGTTCCGGCGTTTGCTCCTGGGACCTGCTTCTGTGGCTCAGATCGTCGACGAAATCGTCGTAACGGTTCAGAGGAATCGGTGATTTCTGGGATGGTCTGAAACACACGATTCCAGAATACAAATAATGCGTAGAAATAAACGAAACATTGGAGAATGTTCACAGAGAGTCGGGCACTTAACAGCGTTACATTGAAAGATCTCTTACTTGTCTGTGCAGTTGAATAATTATTGTCCATGTGTGCAACTAAGATAAGAACAGGAGAGTATTCAGTTTAAAAGGAAACATATGCCATTTGGAAGATTAGGTATTCTCTTCGATATTGCTAAGTAGTTTCGTGTTTTTATAATCACTCGTATTTTTTTATTGCTTACACGTGTTACGAGATATTTCAAAGGTTATAGGAATTCTTTGGTTCTAAAATAATGGAGAATTATAAGACGAGCTATATCGTTCATAAATAGGTAATTATAATGAAGTTTATTTTTAACTTATCAACAACTTTAATTTATTTATTATCATGTATTCCGAAACAGTAAAACTGAGATTTATCTTTAATGTTCCTTATAGAATCTAAAAATATACGGCCAGTTGGAAATTAATGCAGTGTTTACATGGGTGTATGTTTTCTTTTTTTTATTTATTTATTTTTTTTTTATTTATTTATTTAATTGACCCTTTCCTTAAGTGAATGCAAAAATAATTATTTCTACGCGTTGAGCCTTGATACAATGTAGGTACGGTACCAAATAATAAGCGAGTAATTAATATGAACATATAATTTATCTTTATCAGTCCACGCAAATTCTCGTATGTTTATAGCAGTTCTAATTTCACGTGTGAGATCAAACCGACGTAAGTTACGAAAAGTAGCACGTTTCAATTTTCTTACGAAAAACAGCAAGCTTGTCTTCATTGTTACGAAAATTATTCCATTTCGATTTTCGCTGCGAAAACTAGCATACTTATTTGAACGGTTTGTCACGAAAAGTAGCATGTTCCGACTGCGGTTACGAAAAGTAGTATATTTGGATGGTTGGCTACGAATAATAGCATGTTTCGTTTTTCGTTGCGAAAATTACTTAGCACGTCGGAGCGATTTGCCACGAAAAGTAGCACGTTTCGTTTATAGCGACGAAAAGCATAAACTATTTGGATGGTTGGCTACGAAATATCGAACGTGTCAACTTAAATACCTTCCGACGCGATTTTTATTTAGTATTAGATCGGTAATTTATTAAACATGAAACTACCGTACTTAAATTATGTAGATTAAAATTTTCATACGTGTTTCCTTTTAGAGATTAGATGGAGTTATTATTTATTAAACAATATTCTCAAAAGTTGAATTCTTCGATGCAAAATGCACTTTAACAATTTAAACTAACCACGCGCCGAAACGTGATAGTTTCTGCAGTATAAACCAAAACGTGCTATTCTTCATGGCGAAATAAGCTAGTAATAATGTGCTAGTTTAGGCTAAGCAGTCAAATATGTTTGTTTCGGCGGCGAAAGGCCAAACGTGCTAATATTCGTCAGAAACGATGAATGTGCTTCTTTACGTGGCAAACTGAAACGTGCTGTTTTCCGTAAAAAAAAATTAAACGTGCTACTTTTCGTAACGCACGTCGAAATATGCATAATTTAACAGAAAAATTGAAGACTTGTATTGCAAACATTCATTTATATAGAAATTAAAAAAACCACCTTTGCAGAATGGCATAAACAATTTTCTTTTGTCGCATACCCGACCTAGAACTTCAGATGTTTTGCAAATCATCAAGATCGTTGTAATGGAGTCGATTACTGGTGCAGCAATTACTGTGCCACCTGTATCAACCGCGAGTAGACAATGAAAACCAGAAGTGTGGAAAATAAACAAGAAAGTGAGCACACTGTGCTGCCTGCCTATGAACAAGGAATAAAAAATATATTTTATAAGAGTGGCAAGTGTAAGCACTACATTTATATCCAATTTTTACAAAACACTCGGTGCAATTAATATTTCAATGACCTTTAAACATTGCTTTCAAAACTTTCTAGTTATTTACATGTGTTTATAAGTCTTATAAAATGATGTTGAATTAATGCATTTGCGTTCAGATGACCTCTTAAAGTGGGTAACTTTTATTCATTTTACACTTCCTATACTTCCATTTATCGTAAACAGAACGATTCTAATGTTTCTTATAAATAATACTAATATTTTCTATAAATTCTATACGTTCATGTAATTCAAACCTGATGAAATTAAACTTGAAGGGGGAATTGATAAATTTCCTAACTTAAAGACCTGTAATACCCTCTGAGGACCTTTAATCAAAACCAAGCTTGGCAGAAGTTGTACTAAAGTTAAATTGTAGGTTGTCAGTTGCATATTTGTTGGGTTTATAGGTAATCTTCCGCGTAGGAAAGTAATTGTTTTAGCCGGTATCGACATCTTGCCACGCCGATCGGCTTTTGTCACAGAAACAAATCTGTGTCTGCCACGAAGTGTATCCTTGTGTTCTGTCCCAATATAATCCAGTTAATTCTAAGGCTATCAGCTCAATTTTATCCCAATAGTATTCATTTCACGAAAATGAATCGAAAGTGGAAAATGGCAATGTTACGTTTTTATTAATGGAAATTCTACAAGTCGACATTAGTAGTCTCTGTTTCAGTGGTAGTCAGCGACATTTTATTCATGCATCATGAGATAAGATGCAAGCCTATCATGCTCCCCGTTACTTAATTTATTGCGCAATGCATCACGTACTCTAAGTTATTTTACGCAGGCGTTGTAATAGAAACGTAGGTGAGTCACATGTAAAAAGAGAAATGATCGGAGCAAGTGGAAGAATAATAATCATGAAATACGTAAGAGATGTACGTTGAATCTGATTCAAAATTCAAATATCAACGAAGGATAAAATAATGATTTAATTTGTTTGAATATAAGCAATATAAATAGTAAACTGTGGAAAATCGGAATATATAAATTATGTACAATTACTTTTACACTACATATTTTAAAATCATATAAATAACAGTTATAACTATATTTTTTGTAAATTTACTACAAGTTAGATATTTTTTGCCGATTAATTGTATATTACAAAATAATATTTCTTGCACTGGATAGATTGAAGAATAGCAAATGTAGTAGATAAGTATACAGTGTATGTTTCTTTGTGCACATTATCTTGAATATTAATTATTATTTGTGTTTTCCTTACTGATTTGTTTAATATAACAAAGGTACAAGAAAGAAAGAAGAATAAGTGGATAGGGTAGAAATAATTAGTCTCACAATTGAAAGATTATAAATCCTTAGAGAAGTTGAAAAATGTTGGAGTAGTAGATAAAAAAATAATTAAAAATCTAATAGTATATTCGTAGAGAAAATGTTTTCACATATATATGTTTTCTGCAGAAGTTATATAACGCTGGAGCTGATGGTAATTCGAGAAAAAGGATTACAATCGCAACGATAATATTGTTAGATCATCCACACAATAATACACGTTTTTCTCTACTATTATCGAATATAGATGCTCCCGTATTTCAACAGTATTTCTATTTAATTTATTCTTTATCATTTCCAAAATCACGATTTAAGGACTATAAACGAAAATATTCCGAAGCACGAGCTTTAGTAAAGAAATTCTTATCAGCTACATAACTAGAATGTTAGCCACAATTAAACACAAAATAAGTTAACCAGCTATCAACACTCGTCTGGCGGATTCGGGGTCAATTCTGACCCACCCTAGATATCAACTTACATGTGTGTTACTTATGAGTGTTACTAACTGCAATCTAATTTTAGATTATAAAACTTAGATATAAAATTTAGATTCAAATATAAAAGCTATAAAAGCTTATGCAACCAATTGAAATTTACACCATTCAAAGTTCGAAAATTTTGGCACTTGATTTACAAAAGCTTTGAACTGTTGCAAGCTCACTATAACATTTAATTATTTTATTGTTATAGTTTATAGAACTATTCGTTTGCAGAAATAAATGGAGATACAAGCTTTCATGAATGACATATATGCGTCCCTTCGATACCGGCAGATCCCTTCGATGACAGCGAAACGATTTCGTAGGAATAGAACAAAAATTGGGTGGAACTTACATGAAGTTATCGGTATGTCGTCGTGAATCAATGTCGTGGAGTTCCTGGAGATACTTGCGACGACGTTCCTCTTGATAAACGCGTCGCATGTTCTCCGCGCTCCGACGGGCGAGCTCTTCCTCGCTCAATGACTCTTTCGCCTCTGTACGCACTGGTGAACGATAGTGAATCGTCACCTCACCCTCCACATAACGCCTCGGTGATTCTGCAACAGAGATCCTTCGTTACTTCACGTGTGCGTACTCATTCATCTCGCTCGATCCCTTCAACTCGGCGATTTTAGTACATTTTCTCCGAACTCTCGCTACTTCTTATGGCTGAATTTTAATCGCGCTAACTCTACGAGACATAGCTAGAATCGACGGTGAAAAATGTCATGTAAACACTACTCTGCGAAAGATCGTTTTCTGAGCAGCGGGCTGTTGAATAAAATTTTCACGCCGCCTTTATAACACAGATCGACAAAATTTGACATTTTTCGGGCTTGTAAAAGCCGTTTCTTATAGGTTCTCGTGCGCTGAAAACGAATCCGCAAATCGTTTATCGCCATCAC
Source organism: Andrena marginata (assembly GCA_963932335.1). NCBI lineage: Eukaryota > Metazoa > Arthropoda > Insecta > Hymenoptera > Andrenidae > Andrena > Andrena marginata. Next base: position 46,750,271 of record OZ010659.1, on the reverse strand, counting down.
CCTCAGTTTTTGAGAAATTCGATTTTGCAAGAAAATACCAATTTTCTAACTTGGAACATATTTTGTGTCGAAACAGTAATAGTTATTCGATTGCTTGTTGCGTCAAATTAATCTATGAACCCACCTGAATACAACGATATAAGTCATTAGTGCATTATGAACATTTCAATATGTTTAAACAACGATCAAAGGGAAAAGAACACCCGAAATGCACCCATTTTGGCAGATATCTTTAAAATTTCCAAAACTAAGGGTTAAAGAGAAAATCTGACCACTCCACGCGATGCAGCTGACATTTTACTTTCGGAAAGCATCAACAGAAGTGGTAAATCACATTTGGTTTTCAATGCAGACGCGAAATAGTTTGGCAAAACGTGCGGCGCCGACAGTGGTAGTCACGCGCGTTAGGCGATTGTGTTAAGCTATGCAGCAGTGGATCGCGCGCCAGCGTTGACTACCACTGTCGGCGCCGCACGTTTTGCCAAACTATTTCGCTTCTGTATTGTAAGCAAAACGTGATGTACCACTTCCGTTGATGTTTTCCGAAGGAAAAATGTCCGCTGCATCGTGTGGAGTAGTCAGATTTCCCCCCAGACCCTTAGTTTTGGAAATAAATTTAAAGATATCTGCAAAAATGGCTGCATTTCGGGTGTTCTTTTCCCTTTGATCGTTGTTTAAACATATTTATATGTTCATAATGCATTAATAACTTATACCGTTGTATTCGGGAGGGTTTGTAGAACAATTTGGCCCAACAAGCAACCGAATAACTATTACTGCTTCGACGCAAAAGACGTTCAGAGTTGAAAATTTGCAACTTCTTTCAAAATCGAATTTCTCAGAAACTGGGCGTGACAGCGACAAACGGTTTGCGGATCCGTTTTCAGCGCATGAAAACCTATGAGAAACGGCTGTTGTAACAAGTCCAGATGGCTGTCGAACTGTGTAATTAAGCTTTTCTTGCCACAAATGTTGCATTATTTATAACGTTCGTCACAGGGACTAAAAAACTACACGTGTACAAAATTGGTAACTATCTCATACAGATCAGATAACCAGCTGCATAAATCACAATATCTTTGTATCTTAACTTTCTAAATATTGTTCCTCGACAATATTTCATACAGGGAGATTAATAGCTCACTGGAGCACCACTTACTAATCTGTAACATATCTATTGCGGACGATTTAGCATACTATTTCCAATAATCCAGAAATATTCAAATTTGTACTGCGGGTCACACGCGTGAGAACGTGGCTTGCTGGAGCTTTGGGGTACCCAGACCAAAATCGGTTCCTGATTACCATCAGCACGAAACGTACGTCGCGACTAGTGAAATTCTCGCTCTATGTAGTGTCACGCGCGTATGTACCATAATGACAAACGAAATGAATGCATAAATTACGACCGCGGTTTCGCTGTACATGACGGTGTTCAATAATCAATATCCTTTGCGCGTCTTACGCGCTAGTGATTAATCGCTTTCCGGCCATCAGAATGCAAATTACTTCACAGCAGCCGCGCGTATTGCATTAATAGTTATCGTTTTACCATTGTTATAATTTGCTTGACCTGTTAACAATGTTAATAATTAATGTAATGTATTTAGTATTCCTAGTTGCTCTAGTTATGTATTTTCTGTTAACGCATTCAGTATCCCTACTTGCAAAGGAAGATCCCGAACCCGAAAATTTAAAAAATTCCGAAACTTTGTGAATATACAGGGAATTTCCTCCTGATTAAAACGCAATTTTTACTTGCTTCCCAAAATCACTCGCAGGGGTGAAATTAACCCCTGAAAATTCGTCTATTTTCCGATTTTTTGTTGTAACTCGCGAACTGTAAGGAACAGAAAATAAGTTTCAAGACAAAAGTTACTTCTTTTGATCAGATCTATCATTTGGTAAACAAATTATTTTACAGTTTACGAGTTATAACACAAAATCGGAAAATAACCGAAATTCCAGGGTCAGTGTCACCCCCTTAGAGTGAATTTGTGCAGCAAACAAAAATTGCTTGGTAAGAAGGAGGAAATTCCCTACATATTAACAAAGTTTCAGAATTATTTGAATTTCCGGGTTCGGAATCTTCCCTTGTTAGTTGCGCATCATTGGACATTTCCGATACAATTTTTATCTCGTTAATCGTATTTGTTATTTGTTGAAGGTTTATTCACGATTTTATTTCATTAGGGAGCAAGCATAGTACGCGACGCGCATAGTATTTAAATATCCAATGTGAATGCATGCTCTAGTTGATCTGCATTCTAGATAACCTCGAACAACGATACACGATATGCAGATACATGTCTCTTCTTTCGTGAGTGTTGTCTTACGGAATATGAGATTTCAGGGTCTACGCGGTAAATAATCAGACATTTTACTTTTACAGTTATCCTAGATGTCATCGTACGCGTGGTAAAATTATTATATTAAATGTAACGCTATGCGTAGAACTGCAAATATACGACTACTAGACAAGTATACACATCAAAACCAGATTTAATTAATTGCACTTGCCTTCAATTTTTTTTTCTTCAAAATATAAAGTCATACAATTCCTCATTTCCCAATTTCTCCTCATAGAGAATAATTTTTCATGATATCCCACACACTTTGCAAAATCTCTTTACCTAAGCTTGTCGATGAATTTTCTTAAATCACCATTTCGTGAATATTTCACATATTGAAGATATGATTTATTATTTTGTATTTCTCTTCTATCCCTGTGATTCGCATCGATCCATAGTCTAGCTCGTTGAAAGTAACCTACACGAGACACGTACTCATGAATGTCTAAATTTTCGATTCTTTCGAAGTTATCAGTGCATGCAGGAATTCCAACGCCGGAAGACCGGCTTTTTATGCGAAAAATCGGATCGCATATAAGGAACACTGGCTTAACCCATATCGAGGTCGTGGTTTGTTTAGTTCGTTCTACAGGAAGTGTACGGCTTCTTGGCTTCTAAAGGGGAAACATTGGCTGAGAGATAAACCAGCAACTTCTAGGAAACCAACGTTGAAAATCAGTGACAACTATACTGCTCAACGCATCGATGTTCAGCATCGCCTTTCCAAAACTCAACTATATTAAAACTACCTTTATATTCTAAAAACAGAAGTTCAACGAAACTAATAAACAGTATAAATAATTAAAGCGATTTGCTCAGTGAAAGAAATAATAAAAGATCAGATCACAAATTCACGTTACATCGTCAGACACGTACTAAAAGCACTGATATAAAATAAAAAAATCTTACTCATCAAAATTACTCCGACTACTATGCGAGCTCATAACACGTCCACGATTACAACGAAACTTTGTAATGTCTTCCTAGTATCTCATTACGTACAAAATTGCAGAGTACACACTATTAATGTCCGACAATCAAATGGAATGTTTTTCGTTCGTAGTCAGAGCGACGTAACTCGAAAATTTTGAAGATCGAGATTTTCACGCCAGTTTCCTCGCGAATAGCTCAATCAGTCTGAAAAAATTATATTGCCACTGTGTACACTTTAGAGGATCACGACGGATATGATTTTAAAGGCTCCTACATGCGCTGATGCAAGAATCGTGAAACGCGCCTAGCTGGTGAGCAAGATGTAAGAGTGGCACAAACTGTATTCGGGATGCAGGCATCAGTGTTTCACGATTCTTGCATCAGCGTGTGTAGGAGCCTTAAGAGATGTCTCCTGAAAAAATGATTTGTCGCGTGACGTCACGTTCATTGGAAACGGGCAATGTATAAATACGAGCGGATTCAACGTTGAGCCTGCTTCGTGGTTGCGTACGATGAGACACCTTGCCCGAGCAAATGTTTCCGCGAATTTATTAGGAAATTCGACGCGACGAAAGCGCGCGCGCGCGGCCAGCATGCATCCGTCAGGATGTACCGAGATTACGCGACTGATAAAGCGAATGGAACTACTGGCCAGCAACCTCGGCGAACACGAGAGGGAATTGCAGGCCGCGCTTGCGTCTCGGCGCTGCCAGCACGAGGTGCATTCAGGCCATCGCGAGGCACACGCTATGCCAATTGCATTCGCGGGTTTTACGTTCCGGAAACAAAAGTAAAATCAACGAAGTGCGTCGCGATTCCTTCATCAAACACTGAAAGCACAAGGCGTTGGATTATGGTACTGAGTGTCAGAGATGTTCCTCTTAGCATTACATATTTACAGATAAATCGTCGACATGTGATTATAGTTATTTAAGGAACGTGTCTATTTTCTTTTACAAATTATTAATGATAGAGTTTACTCCTAGGATGATTTTACGTAGTCTTGATTGCTGGGTTCACTTAAGATCCTTTTCATCTTTAAATTTCGCAAATGTTGCGATTTACAAACTGTGTGGCCGTTTGAATTAAACAAGTCTGTAATATGTATAAGCTGTTTGATAAAAAAGAATAGATAATTTTCTGATTTACCGTAAGCAAGTCGTATATAAAAATCGATGGGTCACGATTTACGATAACTACCATAGTACAGAAATTACTGCATTATAAAAGTAATCGGCTATTTGTCTAATTAACACTGTATAAAGAAAATGGATAGTCATTTTAAAAGTGTCCACAAATGCAAGAAGATCAACTTGACAATTTGTTTGTACGTTCACGAATACGATATCACGCAGTCATGTTTGCTGCAATCCATTATTATTTATAAATACTTGCTGATTATGTCGTACATCATGAATAGCGAATAAGAATAACGAATAAGCTTTTAGCTGCCACACGACTAATAATAAGAATTTATTTGAATAGCATAGCAAACCGAATACCTTTTATTCGAATAATTACGTTTCCATTAGTTTCAGTATTCGTTATTCCCATTACCATCGTTATACCATACAATGCATTTATTATTTGCGAAAACAGTTATCAGACAGGTAGGCAGCGAAAACAATCAACAGTTATCCGTATCATTATTCGAATAATTTCATAATAGGTAGTAGTATATCGTAACAGAATAATGTCCCAAATAAATTATTTAATTAAATATTAACGAATTATCTATTTATGGGTAACGAATAATGATCTGGATGCAAATATTTGCCAGAAATCAGACCATCTCTGTTTTCTATCACTAGAACTAGACTAGAAGGGTGCGCAGAGCGTGATCCTAACGGCACTACGAATATTTATAGCAGGATGGGTATTATTTCAGGAAAATTATGTGCATGTTTACTGACTGTACGGAATCGGCCCGTAAACCGAGGGAAGCGTGGTTCCGGTCCCTGCCTGAAGAGCGCCAATCGAATTCACGTGATCGGACAAAGGGGGCGCATCGTTCCTGTTCCGCGCTGCGCCAAGCTCAGCAGCCTGTGAACTCTGCTGAAGATTCATGACGGAGTTGCTCGTTCGAAGATCGATCATTGAATTTTTATAATTGTTCACGAGCTGAGGCGATCTCAGATCGTCCATCGCTGTCAAATCTCCGCAGGACTTGTGCAACGCCCGCGTTACATTTTCCTTCCTCAGCTGCTTCTGCTTTGCAAAATTGCTTTTGTCGCGGATGCTTGTTTCACTGGCACTTCCTTCGCGCCATTCGCGTCTTATTAGAGAAGGTGGTTCTCGGGGGGAGTTTTCTCTGAATTTCGACACATCCTGGTTATCATCGGAAGAACATTCGTCCTTTACTATCGCTGGTTGCCCTTTCAGGGGACAATCATAGTTTCGAAGAAGGGACACATCGACTGTATAATCGCCCAATTGCCTCCTTTCGAGTGCCTCCGCCTCCTCGTATTTCTCATTCACCCTCGACAAATCCAGTGGTGGTGGAAACTTTGCGATTTTTACGCGCCTCAGGGCTAAAGACGTTGGCTCTTTATCCGGAGGATTCGATAGATCAATCTGAGAAGCGAAATATTTCCTATTTTCTGCAATGTTTTGGTTGTCATGTGAGCTGGTGTAGTAACTCAAGATGGCAGGTTTAATGTTAGATTGTTCACTGGACTTGGACGGCAAATCTGCTTCATTAATGAAGTGATTAGTCTGCACTGGAGAGTTTAATATTCTTTCAGAAAGAGTTAAATCGGGCAAAGATTTGCAATGATTCTGTTGCGAGCACCACATATTTTGTTTCGTCCACGCCGCACATTCGCTTCCGATTGGAACCTCATCTTTCTTGATCGATGTTACATAAGAAATATCAGTTTGGATAGCAAGCTTTGGCCCAGAGACGTTCTCCTCTGATCCATAACCAGACAAAAATTGATGCAAGTACTTTGAGTCCTGAGGTCCCACACCTTCTTCATCAGTTCGAATATTTTGGCCCAGTAATTCCTCAGTTGGATTCTCAGGCACGAAACTATACGCCACTGTCTTCTTATTATTTCCATCACTGTCGTGCCACGAATTAGGTGAACCTAATGCACACTTAGAACTATTCATTTGCTGATTAGCAGCTTGATTAACTGAATAAACTTCATTTATTGCTTCATTATTGAGACTACTTTCGTATTCCCTGCCTTGGTGTATAGTTTCTTCCTTTGGGTTCAGCTGCTCATAACACATCATGCACCTAGTTGGCGTGTAAGGGTTACTTGCACTGTACTGTTTAACGTTATCCATATTTATTTCGTTACCTTGTGATCGTTGAAAAGCTTCTCCAGCTACCACTGTATCATCTAAAGCAGATTTGTGCACCGAAGTCGCATCGTGGAAGCTCGTTGGTTCCTTTGAAGCGTACACCTCGTTTCCTGGCACAATTCTCACTAGTAACTTGCTATCCTTCGATGTGGACGTAACGTGCAATGTGTTCTTCGGGCACTCGCTTTTCTGAGAGGGCTCACCGACGCACCTTTCCTCTTCGACAAGTTCCGGCGTGACGTTCAATAGACCTCGAGACTTTCTGTCGTTTATGCTGCTGATCGACGACTGGTTACTTTGACTGGTAAGCGTTTCGGTGCTGCCAAATCCGTTGTTGGTGTACTTTGAAACTGTGCCAGGATTTTTATTATCGAAACCTTTAGGAAAGTCAGTGGCATAGTTCGTGGCATCGTTGTCCGGCATGCTGGAAAAAAACTTTCTTCTCAAGTATCTGTTGCGCTCGAAGATCTCGTGAAGCCTTTCCCTAGTTCCACTGTTACTAGACTCGCTACCATAATGCTGGTTAATCCTGTTGTACACTTGACTGAACTTGTCTACGTCGAAGGGGCGTCGAGACTGGTCTGCCCGAAGTAGCGGGCTCTGATCTTTTTGGTATTGGGCAGACCGTTGACTATCTGCATTTTGGCTGAACGATTCATTATACGGAGAGGAACCGTATCGTTTCTGCGAGTCATCCTGAAACTTACACTGGCTGTAATCGTCGAAGAAATAAGTCCTCTCGAATTCGGTTTTAGGACGCCAACTCCAAGGATACGTCTCGACGTCGGGCTTCGAGAGCTCGCTATTTGGCGCCAAATCTTCGTTCATTTCTGTGCTCGGTTCTATCCAAACAGATAGAGCTTTTTGCAATTGAGGAACCGAGTGTTTCTGGTAATTATGGAACTTCAACACTGGCTTCTTAGAGTGGCGATGGTTGTTCAAACGACACATTTTCTCCAGATAGTTGATCTCCTCCGCGAGACTCGTCCACTGGGCACTCTTCTCCAAGTCCTCGACGCGTGGCAAACTTGTGTTCGACATTATCACGAGTTTCGGATAGTCTTTCATTGGTCAACTATAAGAGTTTTTATTACTAGCACTAGAATCCTCAGTTCGGTTTCGTATAAAAAGAATTCTAAGAAAAAGAAAAGAATGAATGCCTCTTTGGAATGATGTTTATGACTTGTATGACAAGTTTATGAGTTGAAGTAGATCTGACACGTGACGAAACAAATGTTCGGTGCATGAAGTTTGTAAAACTGCTAAAGTTATTGTCAGTTGAGCAGTATAGTATGATCGACTTTAGGAACTCATTGTAATATCAACTTTAAAGTGAGCAGACTGGAAGAGTACTTATTTTATAGAGAAACTTTTAATGAATTGGATGATATATTTTCAGATTTTTAAAAACGACTCCAACGTGAAATTTGCAAAATAAAAATTTATTTAAAACTATTTTTTTGCGAAAACGACTTGTTGCCTTAAACGACAGTTGATTCGAGAGATAAAAAGTTTGTAAGAGTAAAAAAGATTGATTTCGGATATATGAAATTATTTACACAGACTGTTTTGAAACAAATTCGAAACTAACAAAATAATGACTTAAACTCCCTCCAATTTCACGCGTAGGCAAAATCCCTCACATCAGATCACAAATGTCATCGATTTAGCATGTAATGACACTATGGGGACAAAATTGATTTTCATAAAAGGAATTGGTGTAAAACGTGAAATTGTAAAAATGCACAGACGATAAAGGTTTTAATAGTACCTATATTATGTACTTTTGTGTTTAGTGCCTGAACTAATATTTTTCAAAATTAACATTTACGATGTCATCAAAGTACTTGAGATTATTTTATTCTCGCCCCTTTTTGACATATTTTCTATAATGATTATCAGCACATACATAATAATTCTATTTTAAGCTCTTCGTCAACAATTTTTATTCTACATTTCCCATTTATTTTTTCCCATATGATCACTAACCTTTTGCTGTACCACCTACTATTAAACACCCTGTATATACAAACTACATAAATCCACATTCTACTTTCTATAATATCGCAAATTTATATACATTAATGCTTTTGATACTGTGTGACTGGAATATCTAAATAAGGATTGTTCTAAAGCCAAGCTTGTCGAAGATCCCGACGAACGTCACGGCTGTCGCACATTACACTAACATAAGATTCCCTATCTAACCAGGATAAGAACTTGCCGGAAGTTCGCAACATCTGCGTTTCGTATTTTCGTACAACCGAAAGTTTCCATCGTTAGATGGAAGAAGAGAAGTTCATTTAAAATGATAATTCGAAAACATTTATGCCTTTTTGCAGTGAAACTAGTGGAAAAGAACTACACGTTACTTGCACGCATGGCTGCTCTACTTCAATGGCGAGTAATCTGAAAAGTTCAAGTTTGCAGAAAATGAAGTCGGCGCTCAGTTATATAAACCAGGGTATAAATATCGTATGACCGTTCCATGCCTGTTTTCTGTCTAATTGTAAATGAAATTCAATCAGCTCTTTGTTGCATCATGATGTGAGTTTAACATATAAACGATATAACATGATATACTGACAATGATACAGTTTGAGGCTGTCGAACTCGGTGAAAAGAAAACAAAAGAAACTACTTATGTTGAAAAGAACTAACTAGGTATTTATATTTTGGCTTTAGCTGCAGGTTTTCTTTTAGATGAACAACTGATATTAATATAAAAATTGAAAACGGAATGGATTAATAAGTAAAATATAAAGAAAAAATGTTATAATATGTATGTCTTTGTTATTCCACCTTCTTTTCCTTTTATTTTAAGTGTCTTTAAACTGTAACTAAATTTGGTTTCTATTTATATGCATCGTGTAGTTAAATTATACATATCGTTACCTGAGTTTTTCACTACTACGTACTAAGTACCTGCTACTTTTTTTGTGCTATACTATTTTAGTTGAACGAAAAGTATATTATCGATTCTGTTCCTCCATTTCTATTTCAGTAGATAAGTAATGACCGTTTATATGTAAAATTGTAACATTTCCTATAAATTTTCAGTAAAATAAAAATTTAAGAAACTGTATAAAATCAGAAATACTTTTCATATTAATGTACAATGTACTGTTTTATAAGTACTAGAAATAAGGATGCTATTACTACATATTTTACACAAATTAAAGTCATTAAATATCTGTATTACGATGTAATTCTTCCATAATAAGAAATAACAGTTCAATTTTTATAAATCGGTAATAACGCGTCGCTGCAGTAAGTCCAGTCGAAGAAAAAAGGATAAAATGGTAAAGTGAAACAGTATTTTCAAACATGAAACTTGTTAAGGAGAATACTGTAAGAGTGTAAGACGTTCCGTGTGGAGAAACTTCGTTCTCCGCTCGTTTCGATCAAGTGCAGAATTAATTGCGTGATAATCAACGATGAAGAATGGAAAGTGTGCTTCGGTTGAGCAACCGGTAGTCGTTTCTGGAAAACTTCGTAACGCGCACATCGTCGATCGACAGAATTATAATTAATATCCATAATTACACAATAAAAACGCTGGTACTGTCGACAAATGCAATTAACACTCTCCTAGCCACATGATCGATATTTTAATTAACACTCTGGATTAAGAAACAAACAGCTTTGCAAGGGAAACGAACTACGTCTTCATCTAACACAATGGAAATCAATTGTTAGAAAACATCGTGCCAAATGTTACAACATAGAAAATATCCGACAATGTATCCAGTATTTTTATTAACAAAATTCTATTTAGTGATTTGAGATTTCTATTCATTCAGCAGGTGAGATTATTTCCTTGTCTATAATGATCACCCAATTTCGGTTCTGATTACATTCAGGAAGTTCCAGTGGGAAACTGTTTCATTAGAACCAACTATAATGGCGGTCAATTATCCAGCAGGGAGGAAGAAACGTGTCAATTTGCAACGAACGTGTGACCAGAAAGAAGGTAAAATGTGACGAGGTATCTCGTAACTCGTAACACTTTCTCCTGTCCCACGGGGGCCGTTTTGCGCGCCGGGATACAACGTGTAAGGGAGGAGGAATTAGACGAGACGGCTTCACCCTTATTTGAACGTAAAATGTTCACAGGCGATCAGAGGTTCGTGCCTATTAAGATTAAGTGGTTGGGCCAGATGAAACACGGTTACTTTGTTACTCTCAGAGCGAGATTTTCCCTTGAGAAAGGTGCTACGTGCACACTCATAACTGCCATTCTATTCAAATGAGGAATGCCATCCCCAGGCGCAGCGTGGAGCTGTTTGTTCACGAGGAAGAAAGGAACTTTTTATCGAGCAACGATTTCACCGTGAATCACGATACTCTAATGATCCACTTCTTCTGCCTTTACGTAAATTTATGCAACACGCTGCTCGACCGACTTGTCAACGAATACTGACGCTTGTGAACCAGCAGTTAAGGAACCGCTTCTTGGAGTTACCACGGTCGTAGCATTGAGCACGCCGCTGTTACATGGTCGATCACAGATAATAGTTCAGATCATTATGTCAAAGGTGAGACGACCACTGTTAATCATCTTTTAGTGTCCGAACGCTCGACTATCCGAGTGTTCTGCCATTCGAACATTTCGTTATTCGAATAGATATGGCGTATATGCGTATGTATTTTACTGTCGAAATAGATGCAAACGTACTACTTCCATCCTTCTATACCGATCTAAACGAATACAATTCGCACTATTTGTCGGATGAAATTGATATTGTACGTGTTAACTCGTTGTATGTAATGTAATTGCATCAAATAGGAAACGTAGAGTATCAACTGTTGGAACGAAATAGGAGATACTTCAGAAGTTAGAAAATGGTGAGAGTGTTGCAAAATAAGGAAAGTGTAGAACATTCTAAGTGTAGGAGTTGACTCCCTTAGGGGTTGATTAGGGCAAAATGCTGAATCTGGTTTTAGGCATTTTTGTGGGGAACCTGTGTAAGTAAAAACCAAGTTGATATCTAATCGGGTCTAAGAAGCAACAAGGAATCCGAGAAACCATATTTCATCCCTTTTTACGCCGTTCGGGTTGGAATTTCAAAAAGTCCCTCCTTATTCAGCACCTACGTCGCAAAAGGAATATACTCTCCGAATTTCATGTTTCTACTGTTTCTAGGGTCAATGGTTTGAGCTTTGTGGTGATGAATCAGTGACACAACGATTATATAAGTATAGATTACTTTTCATTTATGGTATTGTTGTTTGACTTATTCTTTCTGGAAGATAGCGAAATCATCGCGAGGAAAGTTGTGTCCCACTTCCTATTAGTTCGGATACTGGAGGTGTTATTCTACTGCTCGAGTAATTGATTTTCTGAGGAAGTACACATATGTTACGTACAATACGTTAATCTGGAAAGTAGTTTCATTAGGTTGGGTAATAAGTTTGTTCGATTTTCTGGGACCATTAGTTTGAAGAGCCGTCTGTAGTAGTTGATTTCTACTAATGAGTGTATACAGGGTGTCCCAGCGGAAGGCGGCGACCTAAATATCTCCTTCTTTAGTGATACGGAAAATGTTTACAGCACAATTTGAATGGTTCCAAAGGAGGAAGGAAGAAAAACTGTTTCTAAGGTAATTTTTTATATTGCATTGATTTCTCGACTGCATCTTGTGGCGGATAACAAAATGCATTCATGCATGCCTGAGTTATGACCTTGATCACTAAAAAAGTGACGAAATACTAAGCCAGTATCAGGATTGTACGTGTAACTTACTGTTTATGTTACAAATGCTCAAAGTGATGTCCATCGACAGCAATACACTTTCTAAAACGAGCTCATTCAGTTGGGACACCCCGTATAACGGATACTTTACAGTTTACATTGATCAGTTTCGTTTTATATCTCAAGCAGTCAAGTTCAATGGATTACGAGTAAATGTAATATTCGCATCTGTCATTTTATAACGTTTCGGTTAAAAAATTTCGAGCTCAATTTGGAGGAGAGAAAGTGAAGAACGTTCAAGATAAATAAAATTATAGTGTATCTGTGCTAGTTAAATGCAATCGACGATATACAGCGCGGGATGTAGACGGAGTTATTATACATTTTACGGGGCTGACGTTTACAGTATCTCAGTACTTTGAAACGATACCAAATTACAATGCATCAATTGTCCATGAATCAATCAAAAAGAATTTTCTAGACGGGCTTTCACATTACGATTCTTTGTTAAGAGTACATAACGATGAGCACCTTTTGGTGCAATTAGTATCAGAAAATAACGAAGGAACTATTTGCAAAGGAGAAAACATTAACTGGAACCAAGGCTAACTATCAAGCGTCCCGAGCTGTGTTTTTTACTTTATAAGAGCGTAGGTCTGTCTGCATGAAAGAGTTTGAAGCATACTTCTTATTGTGGATTCTGATTATGTATTCTTATCAGACAATGAGTCTATATATAGTAATACTGTTCAAAGATGAATCAACTGAATCTGAGAATAACAAAAAGGTGGTTATGGTCGCTTATAAGGGCAAAAGTCGTCTTTTATAAGTATTTAATTAAATCAATTTAATCCAACCATTGTATTCATTTTTTCATATTTCTCTCTCTCAGTTTTCTTAGTTATGAGTTTCATATGATTCACTTCTTGGAAAGTTAATACAGAACACGAGGGATATCAAAAATAATTTTTGTGTCTTTCTGAACATCAAAAAATAGGAGCTTCTATCGTCAATGGAATGCAGAAGTAATCTGAAAGATGGTGAATATTATAGAACTGAACAGTGTATACAAACTGATTAAATAATGCCCACGTAATTTCAATTAAAGTTGACGCTTTACTAGAGATTCTTAACGAGCTTATTATCTAAACTAATGGTAATTAATATTTCCTAGTTACACGGTGTTCAAAATAACATTTTTCTTATTTAAAATCTGTGTTTCAGAAATTCCTATTGGTAGCAAAATGAGAATCTTTTCAAACTCGACAATGCTGAAATTGAGTATCTTCTACATCGTTATATTGAACTCTTTTAGTCATTAGTTCTTTCGTTTCTCTACTTTACGCTGCTTAGATCATTGTGATTTACTGCAATAAAACCGTTAAATAAATATCAATTAATTCACGAGAATAATTAGTAAGTTAATTGTGCATATACCAATTAAAAATGTTTTCACAATATCATGATTAAACAGCGAACGCTGATTTCCAATTTCTTGGTTCTGTAAAATATTGAAACTAAATCCTGAGATATTTCATTCGAGAAATTAGCAATCATAAAGAATGAATAGATTTCAAAATTTGTTTTAAATATACAGAATTTAAAAAAAAAAGGAAAAATATCAATTGGAGCATAGACAAATGCTGAAGTTGTAATTTTATAATATAATTTAAGTAATGAATTTCCTAATTAAAATTATTCTCAGCCACAGTATCTGAAATTTTACTGAAATTTCGAGAATTCTTAAATGAATCATAAATAATAATACCTCAATATTGTGTAAACATGTCATTCGCCATATGCCACAAATCCGAATATCGATAGGTCTTATCAGTACCACGCTTTACTGAATGACACTGTCGGTACTATATTATCGGTATCACCTTTGTGTGTGCATTTGGATAAGTGATTCATCATATTTTTTATCAATAATCTCGCTCCAAAAAATTCGCAACAAAGCCGAAAAATAATTCGAACGAAACAGTGTACTTCGCGTTCTACTGGCATAGAATGTAACTATATGGATTCAGGAAACACGGTGCATCTCCATACAATTGACCGTAATTTCGTCACGTGTTCCCCGTTAAGTTCCCTCATATAAACTTGTCATACGTAGTCTGGAAGAGCTATGCCGTGCACGAGCTCCTAATTAGGATTCAAGGCATAGACTGATTAAGCTCTTACTACGCTGCTCGCGATGACCTTGCCCACGTACGCTTGAAAATTTGAACCGTTCGACTCCTCCATCATATTCGCACCATTTTCATACGTGTACACAACGAAACAACACTTTCGATCTCGTCAATTACAAAACATCCCACCAATACTATTTCACTATAAAAATCTGCATTTTATTATACGAAACAAATAGAAACTTCTCCACTCAGGCTCTAAAGTAGCTCAAAAGACAATTATAGAGTTCACGTTTCTCACATTCTCTGTCGTTCACGTATTGTTACTCTGTGCAACTTCCTCGACGTTGCGCTTTGAAATGTTGATCGATGGTTTTAGCCCTTACGAACACTTACAAGTAACTACAACTTTCCGCGCTTGAGCATTTCACTTTCGATTAATGTTCCTCGGGTGTATCGGGCCGGATTGCGAATTTAGGGACTTATCACGAACACGCGCGCACTGTGGCGTAGACACTGCCGCGCGGAGATCGAGGCTGATCGCGACGGAAGAACGCGTCGCCGGAAAAGCGAACGGAACCGCGGGAACGTGTCTGGGCGCGATAATCGTTCTGCGACCAATAAACGTATCGCGTGTCCACGTCGTGCCGTGGCGAATACCGTGCGCACCCCGCGCGCGGGCAACGGTTCTTCTTGGTCGTCTGGTGCAACAACGAAAGCCTCTGCCGCGAAAGAAGCGCGCCGAACGTCTGGTGCTAGCCGCGAATTCGCCGACGGTTTTCGCACTCCCGCCACCTCCCGCCACGTCTGCTGATCCCGCGACAGATCCGTATTTTCACCCGAAACACTTGAGTTTTCATGGAGGCCAGTGTCGCGTGCACAATGAATTCAGCAATATCGTTTCAATTAACAGAATTTGCATAATTATTTATCAGATATTTGTGATTTATTGAAAGTGTCAGCTCCAAGCGTATAAATAATAAATGAATAACCGCTAATTTTAAGATGTATGAAGATGCTATGAATATTATTCGAAGGTTAAACCGACTTCAAAATGACTAAGAAAAGCGTAAAATAATTTTTCTTATTACTTTCTTAGTAATATACATAATGAATATCAATTTATACTATTCGAAGTCGCCGCCATGTTTTTTTAAGTTAACTGGTTGGCGCCGGCTTCGAAAAGTATAAATTGATATTTATTACGTACCTATATTATTAAGAAAGTAATAAGAACAATTATTTTATGTTTTTCTTAGCTGTTTTGAAGTCGGTTTAATTTTTTTGAAATTTTATTTTATTTGCATATTTTTGTTAGTTGATAGACTGTGAAAGTAAGTGTAATAGACGAAGACCACTATTTGCAAAGGGGACAAGCGTACGTTGCCTTAAGTAGGGTAATAATCCTAGATGGCCTTGTTATCCGTGAACTTGATTCAACTAAACATATATAAGATGTACAATGTGTTAATAATGAAACAGATTTCATATTTTTTATGTAACTTCACATTTCACAACTACTTAACCGGTTTTTATAATTCTTCCTTCGTGACTTAAGGGGATTCGAGATTTTCATAAACAAATTAAAAAATCGCGGATTTTTAGGTCATGTTTGTGCACTACCAAAAATCCGCGACCATTTAATATTTTTATGAAAATCTCTAATTTTTACGGACCATGTACATAATAGGTTGCGCGGGAAATGGCACATGTTTTATACATCCCGTAATTTTTTGCCAGTCGACCTGAACCTCCGTTCATTCGCAAATACGGCAAAATTAAGAGAAAAACAATTCGAGAAAAACGCGTTTTAAGCTACCACTTAACCTTTTTAGCTACCACATCAACAATTTTGCGAATTTTAATATAAACCAAACGGCATTTTATTCAGAAAAGATAATACTTTCGGAAAATGCAAAAAAATCGATTTTTCAATTGCCTAATTCCCTTGAGTTGATTGAAGCTAAACTAAATGCAATAAGTTTCATGAAAATCGGTCCAGTAGGTAGTTACGGAAAAATTCGCCTCTAAGAACCTCTTTCTTTCTGAAGTCGGTTAAAAATACGAATGTAGATATCGTAATGGATATTTGACATAAGATCTAAACGAAAAAAGCTTAGAAACCGAACCGTGAATCAGCGACTAAAGGAGTAAGATCACGCACACGTGGCAGCGGTCGTCAAAATTTTAACTTGAACCGATTAAATTTGTATGATTAACACTACACGGATCCAATGTATTTTAGAACGTACTTTTACGAAAAAAATTGAGGCAAATCTCGTGAACGTTATACTCGATGATTTAAAAAATGTAGTTTTAAAAAAATAGTGGTTACAGATTCAGTTGAAAAATTTCTGAAGTAAAACAGTTATGTACTATTTTACCACAGTCACTGATTCCTGAACAAACACATTGTCAGAAGAAATAACAGTTGGCTTTTAATTTGCGGGGTAAAGAGGCGGAGTGCTTAAAATAACTTCACTAATTATGTATATTTCAGCAACATGTTTCTCAAGATTTTATACCTCAAGAATCTGCAAAAAGTTAAAACCTTGTTTTTCAAAATGTCCAGGCGTGTGTTACCCCTCAAATAAAATTCATTATAGTATAATACATATTCATGCACGGGTGTTTCAAAATTACACGAATAAAGTTAATTAATTAGTAGAACTCGTAAGAAGGAATAGAATAGTTCATCAGCACGTTCTTCATCGTGCTTTCAGCGCGTAACTGGTACGATGAGTTGCGATCTTAGCGCGGAAGTGGTTGTAGCCAGAAGACTCGCGAGAAGTTCCTAAACTCGCAATTAAGTCTGATACGTGTGATGAACGCGATTTGGAGGCAGTTTCCAAATGAACATACAGTGACTCGTAGATTTGTTTAGAGCATTAATATAATTTATTCGTCTGATTGTGAGCAACAGTTTCTCATTCCTTGCTTCGAAATTAGGCAAATTAAATGGCAGTTGGTGGATGTAACAATAGAATAAAGTATTTTTACTTTTATAAAAATGTCTTATTTTTTATGCGAATGAGAAACTGAATTATTATTAGTCCTTGAAAATGAGTCGCTCAATTTTTTAACTTGTAAGCTTACACAGTTATAAAAGAATTATTGTATACAATACCCAATTTCTATTCATATATACCTGTGAAAGTGGAATTGCTAAAAATTCTTTTATACAAAATTTTCAATATTCCTGAGAAATATGAATTCGAACTTCTTACTATAAAATAAACTATGGAGAAACACAAATAATCTTGTTCCATACCCTATTGTAATTTCATTTTCATTTAAAATGTGGATATCTAGTAATTTTGCTTCTTCTCTCGTTTGAAAAATCAAAATGTCTAAAAGGGTTCTAATTAATTAAGAATACATAATTAGAATAATTAATTATAAAATTCTTGGCCCCAGTAAGAACGATTGAAATTCAAGATATTCTTGAAAGCAAATACGCAGATTGTGAAGTGCCGTAGTCTTGTAAGCTTACGTTTTATCAGTATTATTTTATTACTTCGACTCACGATACCATACAATAAAGCAGTAATTACTGCTTTTGATTTCTAACCATGTTGCACGCTGTGCTCTGTTCAGTCTTGCAATTAATTACTCATCTAATTTGAGCGAAGCACGAAAATACCATTTCGATGTTCATATTCTCCCGACAGCTATTCACAATTTTGATACGTCAGTGATAATTTTAGCACTGCACGCACGCACACCTCATCTCCATCGTAACCGAACGCTTTATCAATATAAATTTCCACCACCGAAATCACGCGGTACGTATAAATTTCATTTTTCGAAGTCACTTTACATTTTACAAGCTTGCAACACGTTTGCATTAACAGAGGTGGGTAAATTGTTACATCACTGCCTCACGAACGAAACAATAAATTTACAGTGACTGAACACAAGGTCGAGGCGAGGGAGCTCATTTAAACTTTGAGCGCTTGAAGGAAAATTCGTCGAGTTACTAAAATTTTGTTTCTTGAATGTACTGCCGGTTGGGGCAGCAAACTTATAATAAGAAACTGGCGCGACATTGGTTGGAATTCAGCCAATTTGCGATAAACAACTTCGAAGTTGCTACTACACTGAACAGATTATCGATAAAAATGTCGTCCAGATGTCGTTTTACGCTGGTATCCATCGTTTTCGGAGATTAGATAAGCCTGTATACACAATCGATGTAAATTGCGACGTGCGTCCTTCTAAGTTTATAGCTTAGGTATACGTAGAAAGCGGAAGTAACCGATAACTTTGCCAAAGATGGAATTTAAACGAACGCGTTTGACATTTCCAAACTTCTTTTGAAATTAATGACCGACAACGAGGCGAATTCATGTGAAAAGGTTGTCAGTGTTTTTCGTAAGAAAATTGAGACGTGCTACTTTTCGTAACGCACGTCGATATGTTTTCGAAGAAAATCTGTAAATTTGGAATTCCTTATAAAAGCCGAGCAATACATTGTGACATAAAGAGTAGGTACCACCTTATTTTTCAAAATTTCCTTGATGAAATGTGTGTTTCGAAAGAATTTTGGAAATATTTCAG
The DNA here is from genome assembly GCA_963932335.1 of Andrena marginata. NCBI lineage: Eukaryota > Metazoa > Arthropoda > Insecta > Hymenoptera > Andrenidae > Andrena > Andrena marginata. The sequence continues at coordinate 46,731,288 of OZ010659.1, read as the reverse complement.
CAAAAAGTGAAACTTACGAGCCGCACACTAAAATGCAGTGTAAATGTCTAAATTTTGAAACTTGATACTTTTTTTTTAAACATTGGTCATAACTCTGAATCGTTTAAAAAATTATACACGACCCTATTGGTGTAATGTTTCTTTATAATATTTCAAATACGTATTATAGGCAGTGTTCTATTACATTTTTGTAGATTATAAATCCTCAATGGTAAATCCTAAACGTCTATCTTAATGACGTATCGCTTTATGTGTATTTGATTAGTAACGATGGCATCAAGCGTATCTCATAAAGTGTGAAAACACAGTACACTATGTTCCACTCGTATGTAAATATATTGACAAATGTCAGAAGTTAGCTATACGTGAACCTAATAAATTTATATAATCTATATTCTTTGTACTGTGTAGGTACCTACGTTTAACAGATAATTCTCGACAGTTGACACAAAATTCACAAAATATTCATCTTTATGCAAGATTTTTTTTTAAAATAACTTACCGAAAATGTTGGTATTAAATATGTAATCAGGATAAATGTTCCGAGTTCAAAGTAGCAATTGTTCGCCTTTATCAGCGTGCACACGCTGCATAAGCAATCTGCTTAGAAAAGTCTCTAACGAGCAACATTTCAACATTGTTAAGTAATCTTCAGTGTACTGACAACGGAGATAAGTTCACTAATTTCACCGTGAATGGGGAAAAACTAATTTTCACCATAAAATATTTCTTTAAAAACTGAAATTTCTTAGTGTGCACCACGTTTTGAGCATGTTCTTAAATTTTAAATATGATTACTTTAATCGCTTTACGAAAATAATTTTATATATGATTTATTATAAATTTATTGTCTTCAAATTTTGAATTTTTCGAAGTATGTCCTCAGATTATATTTCACTTACCATTAACACACAATTAAAATATAAATGTTGTAACACGCCACATGCGTGTAATTAACCGTGAAATCCTTAATTAATTAAAAAATTAAACATGCAATAAAATATTCACATTACTTCTATCAGACTTCTTCAATTTTCTACATATATAAAACAATCTAATACGCACAAGTTCTCCCCTAACATGTACTATATTTACCAAAATGTATAAATTAGATCCTTTAAAAAAATGTTAATTATTGTAATTGTCATTAATCAATATGTTGCAACAAGAATTACTCATTTTGCATGGTTTCTTGTTCACACGTAAGATGTGAAAAAATTATTTTCAAATACTGCCGAAGCTTCTAATACATATTAACTCGAGTAGCAAATGTTTGACAAAACAGTATTTTCGATTTTGGCGATGTAAGTGTCTTTATTGTTTTATCATACTGAATGTTATAATTATCTTCATGACATAAAATTTTCAATAATTCAATTTAAATTACCGTCCTCGTCTCTTTCAGTTTTACATTCTTGTAAAAGTTCCTGGTTTAATCCTTGACGCGTGACATGCATTTTCTATTTGTTGTTTCAAGTCACCTAAATAACATATTGTAAATGAAAGCATCGTCTCTCTTAAATATTTTCACCGGAACTCTATTACAACAGCCAAGAAACTACTACAATTTTTTTAAATAACACACGGTATACGGAAGATATTCCCTTCCAATACTGACAGCTTCAATTTAAAATCCAAAACCAAAATTGAACAGTACTGATTCCTGTCTCCAGTTTTAAGTGATATGTAATAATTTATCACTCGTTGTAGCGTATAACCAGACACTTACAAATCCCTGAACACATTTAATTTAACACCTCATATTTCCCTACAATGTATTCGAACTCCTTCATTAACCATGCACGTATGACTCGGCACTCAAAACTACTACATACATGCCAGTTTCTCGCTCTTTTTCCTTGTAACAGCGTTCATGCTCAACACATTGCAAAACAATTGCACGGTCCCCTAAGTGCAAACGATTGCACCTTATGCCATGCATGACGAGCAACTTCCATGCTCTGTTTCTTTCGAACGGGTGTGTTCCGCGAAAATAATTTGAACGCCGTCGAAACGAACGAGAAATCGATCGATCGATTTAAGCCACGATTCAGGATGTCTCGCAAAGTTCTCGAAACATGGAGTTGGTTTATGACTATGAACGAGGTAGCAACAAATTAATCAGCCGCGTAATGGATACAAATTTAAAAAAAATGATTAGCATGTAGCGTTACCTTGGCAGTCGTCTCTGTAGTGTTGAGATTTCGGTGGCGGCGGAGGCGCGTTCGAGTATTCTATGGTCGAGCCAAAAAAAAAAAAACGAAAATGATAATTAGCCGCACTACGATTAATGGTGAAACAAAAATCACTCAGCATGGAGGAGCACTGTAAACATTCGACGAACTTTAAGGTTTTAAACAAAACACTCTCTTGCTCGGCGTCGATCGATATTGGTGTCCCCTAATGAACCACTTGAACGGTGATGCTTTTAAAAAAAAAAATAGAAACATGTTGGAGAACGGTTTAATTGTATTTTCAGAATGGTTAAATGCGTTACAATATAAATTGAGGGAAACACAGATTCGGGGCAATGAAAATTTGCCGATTTTTCGTTTCTATGCGGTGCTTTGGAAATTTCGATCCTCTAATTTGGAATTTCAGGTAAAGTTGTATAATTAGAGAATATTGGCGTCTACTTATCGCGTGACGATGTGTTACAAGTTACAAGTTACGAACGTTAAACTATTGCTACAATGATACTAAGTAGGTACGTAGGTATGGGTTTTTAATGAAAAATCATATTTTAAGAGGAAATGTAAATAAGAATTAAGAGGAACGTTTCTTGGTAATATGATTAACAAAGAAGACTATAGAGGAAGAGTAGTGTAATAATTTTGGTGAATGTTACCAGAAGGTTGTTTCAGTACAATTAGGCAGTTCGTCATTCTTTCGAAAATTTCTATCAACAACGCGAGAACATGGAAATAATACTTTAATTTTTAATTCTTCCTTCTACTGAATTTCAATAAAAAATACTATAAGACCTTTAAAATTAAGAATAGGTAGGTATTTTTTTAAACGCTCAATGGAACTATATATTGTGTATGTCAAAGAATGTCCTATCATGAATAATTATATTATTAATCATTTCACCATAAAACAATTCATAACTTCATATTACAATAGATTGAAGATGATTACTTTCGATAGTGAATACTCAAATCAATGAAAGGGTTCTTTTTAGGATATGTGCCATTAAACTACGACAGTGGACGTAAGTATAAACTTGTAATTATAGATTTAACTTTACTTTTGTTTATTTTTTAAGTAAATACTAGATACTTCCGTAATATATAGTTTAACTGAAGCTCTATTTATCCTTATTAAAATAGGATTTGTTTGCTTTATCGTCAAAAACATGTCATTTTTTCTTTCATGATTCGAAGTTTACAGTTTTGCCTAGTTATATCGTTGTATCAAAAAAATCGACGTAACTTTACACCAATAATTAAAACTAATGTGTATTATGGGAGTTTCACAGGCAGTAATTAGACATTTTTACACTGTAAATTAAATAAATAGCTAAAAAAATCCATTTAGGCGCTATGTTAAGAAAAAAATAAAATGATATCACAGAACGAAGTCCAAGAAGGTTATAACGTTTCATATTGAGGGATATACTTTGTGGAAAATTTGCGCAGACTGTATTAAGAATTTTATAAAAATGTGGTTGCATTTGATTATGAATGCAAGTCTGTATTATTTAAAAATGGAATATCAAATTTCGAATTAAATTAATAAGTGTTGAAGTACTAAAAAGATTACTTAAGATTTTTAAATAAGTATCAATAATTCGGTGTCTTTTACGAAGGATTAATTTTAAAGCCGAGAGAAATGAAACTGTAACTTGCACTGTCTAATGCGAACATGGAAGTTTTCAAATATTTTACACATAACTCCAAAGAATGGGTGGTAAAATTTATGCATAAAAGATTAAACTACATCCTTGAAACTCCATCTACACTATCGGCGAAAAGTCGGGAGGAACTCTGTGAATTGAGGTAACCAGGGCTTTTATCCTGAAATAAAAAAAATGTAAGAAATCCTTTCGCGTGAACAAAGATTAAAATGTAAGGGAATCAGAAATACTGCAATGAGCACTAAAATTGTTAACTTCGAATTAGAAAGATATTTGTCATGCGACGTGATTTGAATAACAATCGGTAAGTGCTTCGAAACTTTTCGCTGGTAGTGTATGCTTTGTAGGTGACAGTTCTTTGGAATTGTTTAAAAGAAACGTCGTTCTTTCAATAACAATACAACCGTACAAAACTGTAAACGTAGATTAGCGACCGAAAAAATACCACGTCATTAACGAAAAAGCAATAAAATATAACACGGAAACGTCTTTCTAATAACGATAAAAATAGCTTTAGATAATGTGTAAAATACGATAGCCCTTACTATTTACTTAGAAAGTGTGCAAAAGCCAAGCTGAACGCATGATTACATGCTCAAACATCTGCTCGCCATTGTTCATAGAGGAGGAGGAAGAACAAGAGCGTACTATCGGTTATGAAAATTCAGACCTTCAAAAGTAACAGTAGGCCGAGCTGTGTAGATCGGAATCGGCGACCACCAAGACGTGGTTTTCTGTCTGACGGTGGACGGAGGTATCGGAGGAGGTGGTTGATACCTAAACCTTGGTTTATGCTTATCAGGATCGAATGGTTGATTAGCAAAGGCATCAGGCTGTTTTAATATCGACGACGGGCCTTTCGACGAAGTGACGCGCACTTTCCCCAATGCTCTGCTCCCGCTGCCAGTCGTTGCTTTCGATGCACTCGAAGCGGCGTCATTTTTCGTGGAAGATTGTCTGCCAGCTAGGTCCGGCGGCGAGGATAATGAGCGCATGTTATCACGTCGACTGGGATACCTATGCGCGACCCAGCGACCAGCCAGATAAGGAGCGATATCACGCAGCTCGTGGACATCTGGTGACGAGGTGAACATCTCACCCAAAATCGACGGCTTCTGCGTCGAGAACCTCTCAAACTTCTTCCTCATCCGACCGACAGGCTTCTTTGCCTCGAGCTCCTCGGTCTCTGCCTTCCTGGCCACAGCATTCGTGACAGTTGTAGAAGCCACGGAATCCTTCAGTTCCGCTGTTTTGCTGATAACATCGATATGGGGCATCGATAAGTCCTCCCGTTTGAGAGGCACCCGGGGGATCGGTGGTGATTCGCCCCTTCGACGAATCCTTCCCCTTCGAGGCTCGTACTTCCGGCGCAGCCAGGTTACATCCGCGAATTCGTGGGGCTTTAGTAAATGTTTGCTGTCGTCGACCTTCCTAAGGAGGCTCCGCGTTAGTTCCGGATCGCTTTGGAACCTCTTGGGCGCCGGAACCACCTTCACCCTGCTACTGGATATGTCCTCAGCACTTTCGAATCTAACTCTGAGTCGCTTCACGGTGCCGTTCTTGACGAGCTTCAAGTAGGCGCGCCAATACTTCTCAGGATCGGGCGAGCAGCTCCGCTGCCAAATGCTCTCCAGGCTGCAGGATGAATCTGATCGCGCCGTCGCGCGACACGGACTGACGCTATGCGGCCTATCGTGTTCACGGTCGCGTGAACAAGAGTGGAACGACTGTCGCGTGATAGTATCCGCTTCCCGCGTTGGGCTACTTCCTCTTCTCTTCCTGGACGCTCCTCTCGGAGAGATCGACCGTGCCTTGCACCCTGACATTGGCAAAGTGGCATATTTCGCTGACTCCGTCTCTCCGAATAGTTCTTTCAAATCAGCGAAGCTCTGAGACGAAGACAGTCGTCCAGGTCTTGGCTTCACCACGTCTGATTTTCCACGATCCTGATCAGATTCCAGTTTCTCAGTCCTTTCGAAGAACTCGATCTTCTTTGGAACACCTTCAGGCTCGATGCTTCTTTGAATAACTGTCGTCACTGACGTCTCCGAACTTCCTGTAGTGCTGTCCAGTTCGCTGCCAGAGTTCAAACTTATCTTCGCTTGCGTGTTACCTTCAGGCAATGCCATCGCCACTAGTGGTGGTTTCTTCGACCACTCTTCCAGCACGCTTTCCACTCGCTGCATGTCATTCGGGCTATTGTTGCTGGGCGTTAGAACTAATAAAAAATCGTTTCTTTCCCTAGCTTTTGTTGTGTCTTCGATATAGGACGCTTCTAAGGAGTAGCAACTTCTGGGCGAGGTGCTCGTCACGCTGGGCGTGGTACAGGCACGAGCTGGTTTTGGGACCTTTTTAGCCGCCAATGCTGCAGCTATACTACCCCGAGTCTCGCGAGGAGCTAATGGCGCCGACATTCTTCTGTGCGACACTTTATCTAGAACCTCTTTTCCAAGCGTCACTGAAAGCCTCTTCTTTTCTAACTCACTCATCGACGTCGTTGCAGTTTTGTCCAACTCGGACTTTTCTACAATCTTCCCCTGACTTATAGAGTCGCTTCGTTTCAGCGTCGACTCTAGCCGACTGCAGGGCGATTTTTGATCACTCAGAGATGTATCTGTTGTAATCATCGAGTGACATCGGACGTGAAGCCCCTTCCCATCGTCTCGAACACCATCCACTGACTCCGTTTCAGGTGGAACCACGATTTCATACTTGGATAGAGAATCACGTTTCTCGAGGCCGATGTGTGTAACCTCTTCTTGTTCACGGACCACAGGACTCGCCTTTGAGGATGCCGGAGACGTGGGCTTCTGTAAATTGTCACTTCCATAAATCTCGTTCAACTGTTTCTTCAAGGTCGCCACCTGCTCGATGGACAAACTGCTCCAGAACTTTTTACTCCCTCCGAGACTCCTCTGCAGGGATGGCTGATCCAAATGATCCAACGATTTATCGATGTTCCGATCCCCCTGCGCCTTTCTTTGCATCGTGCTGGCCACGTTTATCACCGACGAGCCTCGCCAAAGAGGCTTGTAAGTATCCTTCCGCGATGAAATTTCTTTTCGTCTAGAGGACTCCAGCTCGCTACCTTCTGTTTGCAATTTCCTAAAGTGTTGTATAATGTTCTCCACCGAGCGCTCTTTACATCTCAGGCCGCAGTCACCGTGCCACTTAAACTTATGCACGTCCTTGGTACTAAACAAAAAATCCTTGTCCTTCTGAACTGCCTGTAACTTTCCGTAAAGCGCGTTCAATTCGATTTCAGCCTTCTCCTGCGATCGTATACTCTTCCAGCGATCATAATCTATAATTTCTTCGTTCTTCATTCTCGGCCGTAAATCGCTAGAAGAGAATGTCCTTTCCAGCTCGCCCAGCCTTTCGAGGCTCGAGTAAAAGTCGTACAGCTCTTTATACCTTTCCGACTTCTTTCTGTCGTGCAACAATTCCACCACATATTGATGATATTCTTCACGATCCACTGGCGATGTACAAAAGGAGTTCGTGCTTCTGGCCAGTGACAAATTAGATCCAAACCTTGCCTTCGATCGTTGTAATTCCTCAGCCTCGCCAGCGCTTCTGGCTCGGACTTTCTTTATTGTAATCGAACTTGGGGCGTCTGACTTGTCCTGCTTCAAGGTTCGTATGCGCCGAAAGGCGGGCGACCTAATCGGGGAGGGCGAAGAGGCGCGAGACGATGGTGGCCTCGAGTCTGTGCATTCCGACGAGGTCTTCAGGGGTGGTTCGCTTAAACTTCTTTCCTTGATGCGTTCCCTCGCCGAGTCTGGACTTCGATTGCGGAGAATCATTGACGAACCAAAATCGTTGATACCCATCAGGCTGTCGAACTTGCTGACTTTCTGAAACACTGACCTGCCGGGCCAGCTGACACCGTAGGGACTGGAGCTCCTGGAAGAAACACTCTCGCGTTCCCAATTTCTGAATTTCGAGTTCGACACTGGACGCTTGTGGGCTAAGTATATGCTGAGAGACTTCAGTGAAGGCTCGGACCTGCAGCCTTCCCTGATGCCTTCTTGGTATATCCTAGCACGCTCGCAGACTATGGACTTCTTCGAAGAAATGTTCTGGCTCGAGGCAACCGAAGGAATGGATTTTAAGAAAAGATTCTGGAAAAATGTATCGGATCGTGTCGCTTCTTGATGTTTTTTAATTTCTTCTATAGTCAGTGCTGGCGAGGGTACGTTAGAAGACTTTCGTCTAATATTTGGCTCCTCGTTTTCAATGTTGTCTTTCTTAAGGTTCTCGTCCTCTGAGCTTGTTTTCTGTCTATTTGTCAGTTTCTTCATTTTTGTGGCCACCCCATTTTTCTCGTTCTTCAATTTCTTCCTGACATCGACCTTCTTTTTACTTAAACTAGGATTCACTTTTATCGTTTCAGGCTTCTGCGTGACTGGTTTAATAATTGTTTGAGACCTCTCTCTAAGCCTCTTTCTCCTATTCGCGTCGTTAATTGCTACAGAGGAAGATGTTAAGGACTGTATACACTCCTTGCTACAGGACACCTTGTCAGGATGTTTAACTATCGTTCTTGGCTTTTTGATATCCATTAGAACAGCCTTACGCGTGAGGGATGGTGAAGAAGTCGTGGAAGAAGACTTCAACGACGACGTTGCCATTGGTTTCGTAATTGAAGGTGGATCAGTTGACTTTTTCAGAATCTCCTGCCCCTTTGACGATATCGCCACCACTACTTTCAAAGACTTATCATAAGGATTCTTCGCTTTTCCATTGTTCAACGCCGAACTGTACAACGTCGTTGAACTTTTAACAACCGTTCCTGTCGGAAGTATCTTCGTTTGAATGCCTTTTGCCTCCCTTTCTCGGTACTTCTGCAAAACTTTCTTATTTTCCACCGAGGACGATAGGTCAGCGGTCGATTTAACGAGTCTCTTAGATATCAGTTCCTGCTCTTTCTTTAATAAACGTGTCTTCGCGCTGTCCTTCCTCAAACACGGCACAGAGTGACAAACACCATCCCCAAAATGCAATCTTTCTTTTGACTTCGTCGTAACAGGAGTTACATACTTTCCACCCACCTTCGTGACCGACGATTTATCATCCAACACACGTCTCGCGTCGGACCTCGCAGAAAATCCGCTCTCAGAGGTCCACGATGAAGACATCGGTTTGCAGACTCGATTTCTGCTTTTCCCTGTTGACAAAGTTACACTCTTTTCCGCAGCCGTGTCGGGAAAACTTCGCGACAAGCAGGCTTCCGGCTTCTTCTTCGCCAAACTGGCGGATAATCCAGTGGAAAGTTTCGGGCGCAATGGGGCTGGGCTGTGGGGCGACGCACGAAGGAAGCTGGAATTCTGAAAGCATTCTCGACTCTTCCTTTGCCTTTCCAGGTTATTGCAAAGTCGTTCCTTCAGTGCGCCAATGTTGGACACATTATCAGCAGCGAAACACTGTTTGTGCCTCGCTTTGAAACCCTGCGCCGAGTCTGGCGTGTGCTGCTTGGCGTACAACTTTAGTGTCTTGCTGTTTCGCGACGACTCCCTTCGAGGCGGAGACGGTGGTCTGCTGAACGAAAATGTTCTAGCGTGTGGATTGGAATAGTCTCTGGCAGAACTCGATTTCGCGACAGTTATGTCCATTTTCTTGGCGGTTGAGTTCTGGGTGAACGGTGGTTGCTTGTACCGCGAGGATATGGTGGGTGCAGGCGCTGCGGTCGCCGCGGTGGTCGATCCGCTTTTTCGGTGGACACGAATCCGTGTCAGAGTGGGCGAGATAGGGAAATACTCGACATCAGAATCGTCTGTGGACAGAGGTTTGATATCGTTTTGTCGCGTTTCGCTCGAGTGTCGCGGCATTCGCTGTACCCTCTCACCAAAACTGTTCAAGGAAAGGATCGTTTTGAAGCTGGTGGAGGCTGGTATTTTGTTTTCCTGCGGAGCGTGAAGACCGGAAATTCCTCCCGGCGGTGGTACTGCTTGGTGCATCGTATTACGAGGCGGAAGGAAACCGATTTGCACACCAATATCGATAGATACCGAGGTGAACGGTGCGGCGTGTAACTTACAAGTGGTACAATGAGAAAAGATAAACGTGAGAATATGCGGCAAGCTGGACATCGGCTAGCACAACTATGGACGTTCGATTCGGAGTCATGCTTCGTACTTTTCACTCGATGCATTATTCAAGCTGTGAAACTTATACCATCGTAACCATCTATTAAATTATTCCGCGGTAATTGTGATTAACTAACGAAACGGTAAAGACGAATGTAATCTTGGAATGCTTGCATTAAACTGATTTACAGAATGAACGAGGAATAGTGGTGAAGTTAAACGTTCGAAGCGATAATAAGCCGAGGAATAATATTAAAGTTACGCGCCTGCGGCGAGCATAAGTTGTTGCAAGCGAATGACAAGTGGGCTACAAATATAAAACCCGCCTACTTAGAATTGGTTTAGCTACTTTATATATGAAAGTATATTTACCGAGATTGATACCGATCACTTGTGAATGCTTTCTTGAATGTTCGTTCGTTTGCAAAGTTTGTAAAAACTGTTAAAATAGGATAATAAGACAGTCAAACGTCGCTGTTAATTGAATAAATTTCAAGATACTCGCGGTACGAAGCTTTCAGAGGGCCTGCATTATTATATTAGGGGGAAAATGCAAATTTTGTATAAGAATTCAAAACGTCATGCTTGGGAGGCACAAGGTGTAACTTCGGTCGAAGCTCTGGGATAAAAGAAATTCAGTAACACGAGATTCACCATGCACAGACTTAGTAAAACACAACAACCGTTAGTAATTAGACAAACGACAATAAATCAGGCGCAACCGACCAGTTATATGCACGCATGCCTACTTGCGTAACGGCAATCAATGTGAGGAAGAAAAAAGTTCGTACAAAATACAAGAGTAAATTAGAATGCATTAGAAGAATAAAAAAGTAGTCTTGGAATAAAGAAAAGATTCGATTAAAAATTCAATTCTAGCTTAATTCTGAATTACTTACCCTTTGGCCGTTCTGGGGCTGGTTTACGAAATCCATGGAGGGGTACGTCACCACCGCTTTGCACAGTTTTGTAGGCCAATCTTTGCTCCAACTGACTCAATGGACTGATGTCTTCTTTGCGACGGAAGACCAGCGTCGAGTCACTTTCGTATCCTGACTCCTTCAGAGCACTGTAGACAAACAATTTTAGTGATTTTTAAGTAACAGTTAACACTGGCACGTATTCTGTGTCTCGGAAAAAAGCAAAGCTTATGTGAAATGATACAATTTTTACTTTCAAATACAGAGTACCATGGAATTCTTTTACTGACATCTCATTTTTAATAATACTAATCTTAAGCAAACGATACCAAAATACAGCGGCTTACATGATATCGCGGAATTCGTGATAAAACAACAAAAAGAAATTTCTTCGTAAAGAAATGAGACAAAATTATGAAACAAATTTTTTTCGTGAGTTTCACTTTCAAGAAAATCAGATCCGAAAGTTTGCGAGCATGCGAGCACTTGACTGTACCTTCAGTGAAGCCACAGATGTCAGTGCAAATCGCACGATCTATTACGTTATTTTTAGACAGAATTTATCAACCGTGTCAGTGGTAAAATTCCTAACGACCTTTATAAAACAGAACTCACGAATAAGGCATAGCGTAAACGTTCGTTAATTTATTAATGTAATTCAGGATATTCCAAAACTTCTACATGAAAATTATTTGGGATCTATGTGGATTCCACGAACTTGTCAACTGGGAATGAGAAAGTTAAAAAAAATTTATAACATATTTTTGCTTTCGTCTGAATGTCACCTACAGCACAGTGTTAATAAAACTAGACAAACTATGTGACACGAATCGACAAAGTTCAAAGAAAATCACCGAGCTTGGTTTGTTTTCAAAGTTAAACATTCAGAGACACCCGGATAATATTTTCAATATTTTCCAGGAACTATAGACGCGAAAACACGTCAAAACCCCGTACAGGGGATGCAAACACGTCGACGCTACTGAAAATGTTAACGGCGATAGAAGTAAAAATTGAGAGGTCCAGTGGAAAACAGGCACATGCCACGTTTTATAATTTTAGAGAAAAGCAAGTTGAAAGAAAAATTATTTTCATAGGAAATGCGATCCGAAATTGTGATTATTCTAAACAGCACTTAAATTGGATGGTGAATGACAGTTTTATCAAACTTTAACTGAAAAATGAATATTTTTTTTTATTTCGCCGTATACCTATATTGTTTACCACTATTTCTTAATATTTTTCTTCCGTTATCTTTTCATTTGTTCTCATTACGAAAAAGTTATTTTATCTCATATTTCTGTGTTTGCTTCGTATAAAGGATTAATTTCTCTACATATATGTTATCTCCAGCTTGAAAATCTCTGGTCCCTTTTCCACTGCGGATTTGTTTTTTTTTCCAGCGTGAATAAAATTTAAGTAATATAATTCTGCTCTCGGTGAAATGTACATGCTATTATATTAGGAGGTGGTAATATTATACTACGTTAGAGGAATGAATTAATGGTACAAAGAAACGAACATTTCTGCATATGTGACAGGTGACAGTTTTCCACTAAGCCCCTCAATTAATTAAAACTGAGCATCAAATATACTTACTGTGCCATGTACGGTTTAGCTGGGCGATTATTGCGTTGATCGAATGGCTGGAAAAGAAGAAGAGCTTATTCAATCGACATTGTATTAGCTCGCAGAAAAGTTTGAACATTTACATCATGCTCTTGGCGTCTTTAAATCATGTACCATTTAGATTCGAAATAGCTGTACATTCCTTTCAAAAGAAGCGATTTTTCGACATCGCTTTGACATATACAAAATACACATAGGAACGCGTAATGAACAGTGGTCTATAAAACATCGAATGGGAGTTACACATCTCATGCAACATTCAGCTAATGCTAAGCGTAAATGAATACTTATGGAGGGCAATAAAAGAGTAGATGAAATGCAATTTGGATAATAAAGCTGGAGGAAAAACAGGGGGAGCAGAGCTACGGGTACGAACATTGATTACAGCAACAATTAATTAACGACGATGCTGAACGAAAAGGGGAGAAACTACTTGAATCATAAATGACAAATTTATGCGAATATAATATTACATAAGAACAGAAACAATGAAAGAGAAGTGCAGTATTAGTTCGCTACACTGCGCTTATTCTACGCGATGAGTGACAAACGAATCTAAATAAAGTTTATGTACGTGTACAATAATTGGAATTTCGTACATCCCACATTTATCAAATTTCACTTTAATTAAAAATAAACAATACTATGAATAGTTAAATTTAATCCTGACATAGAAAAAAGTAATTGTGAAATATATATGATTATAACCACTTTAAATAATACAAATTTGAGTATTTCATTACACGTAAAATCATATGTTCAAAATACATATTCGTATTAAAATATACATATGAAAAATCTATGGCCGTTTCTATAACTTACTAAATTAAGGATATCTACAAATTTTTTAATAAAATTATGTTCGCAAGTCCTCCCAGAAAAACATTGGCAAATATTTATCGCAGATGATACTCGTGTACTCAATTCATGGTTGTATTAAGAGGTTACATACGTTCTCGGCGCCTAATAATTGATCACTTTTGGGATTCTTTTCTCTCGAGAGGTGTGAAATAAATCGAAAATTGTATAATTATATCTTGTTCTTGGGATCATTATTCATATAAAAAATTTTATTTGACACACTTTTGTCATATATTACCGTTCGTTTTCTGCTGTTGCAGCAACCTCTGCACCAAGCAGGGGACTACCTTATCAGTATCATAACTTCGCCAATTTACAACCTTTTTTTCATGAACTGAAGGGCCATTTTTTTTAATTTTTAATTTTTAATATTTTTTTACCATTTGAAGATCGAAATTGTAGACGAAAAATCGACTGCTTTCTTCAAAATGACGTAATTTTCTTATTTTTTAAACATTCCAAAATTTGGCCCAATGGCCCTTAGAGAATGCCATTCTGCATAGATGAACCCAAAGTTCATTAAAAAAAGTTGTACATTGGCGAAGTTATCATGTTGATAAGGAGGCTCCTGCTTGGTGCAGAGGTTGCTGCAACTGCAGAAAACGAACGGCAATATATGAAAAAACTGTGTCAAATAAATTTTTTTATATGAATAAAGGTCCCAAGAACAAGATACAATTATAAAATTTTCGATTGATATCACATCTCTCGAGGAAAAAACTCCCAAAAGTGATCAATCATTAGGCGCCGAGAACGTATGTAACCCCTTAAAGCAAAAGAAGAAATTGTGATAAAAAAAACGTCACGTGTTTGTTTTGATTGGGACGATAAATTAATAACACGTTTAATAGACAACGTTCTCTTTCGAAAGAGCTACTGCGACCTTTGCTGCGCTTATTCCTGTCCGAAGTCCGTAAAACCTCCAACGAAATCTTCTTTCGACCGCGCGTGTCGCGCGAACGATATAGCAAAATTAAGAGAACGCAGCACCAGACATCGAATGTCGTTAATCCAGGCGAACGGGATGCCCAAGGGAGAGAAACGCGCTAGAAGACAAGGGTGGACAAAACGAAGGCGATCAGACGGGGCAGACCTACTTACAGGCAGGCGGACAGTCACGTGTGTACATACAGGGGTCAGACAGTAAGAGAGAAAGTGAAAGGGAAAGAGAATAGAGAGAAGAATAGAAGAGAGTGATAGAGGACAACGTCATCGTGCAGTCTACTTGTCGATGATGTTGTAGCCTCTAACCCGTGAAACAGACGGCTGAACGTTGGCGATGGTAACGGAGGATGTTGTCGATGATGGTGACGATAGCATAATATGATTGGTGCTGGAGATAGTAGAAGAAGACGTTGATGAAGAAGAGGTGGGTGAGATGCGTTGGTGTTGGTGATGATGGTGGTGATGGTGGTGGTGATGATGGCGATGACGATGCTGCTCATCGGTGGTAGCTTGTAGGAGCGTCGATCTGATAGCTGCCGATCGGTCGCCGATCGGCGAGGACGAGCGGCGCAAGCAATGATCCGGCAGCACGAAGCTCTTGGATCGTCCTTCCAGCATGCCAGCGTGCCAGCCGCAGTCGGCAGCCCGTTCAAGAGGTCGCACGATCCGATCTGTCTGATCGTCCCTGCCAGTCCTCCCCGGTTCGATCGTTCTCTCGGCCGCGCGATTGTGATTGCTCGGCCTCCGGTAATCGAGCACATTCATGCTCGACCACTGTTTCGCCTGCGGTTTCGCATCGCGGCGACCACCACCGGAGGACACGTCCTCCACGGTTGGACGGGATTTCGGGACGACCTCGTGGGCTTTCGAGCTGCTGACCGCTGATACCCTTACATTATAACTGCTCTCCGGTCGGTAGGAGAGGCTCAGAACACGGTGGCTCAGCTGCGCGTCACGAAGCTCCTCCAGTCCCGTGCCCTGAGGATGCCCATTCTCGTTCAACCACTGTCCAATTGTTAGCGTCGTAGTTGTCGTTGTCAGAGTGGTCGCCGGCCGGCATCGTCCAAGGACCAGGGAGGTGTAATCCGGAAGCGTTGGAGGTGCGCACACGAACGGACACGATACGCAAACACCAAAGATACACACACACACACGGGCATCGATCGCAGGACGTGGTAATATGGTATTCGATCGCGTTAGTGGCCGACGAGACAGTTCTCGGTCGAGCGACGGTGTTTGCGCGCCGACGACCTTTGGGACCTATGTCTCAGGGACTTGTGGAGGGGAGGAGGGTGAGGTGGGGTCGCGTGCATGGTTCACGGCGTGATTCTAGGTGAACAGGGGCTGATTACTGACACACGGGTAGCCAATGTCTGTTAGATTGTTTCGGAGACGTTAGTTACTCTATGTCGGAGCTAATCCAAGAGTACTGGTTGGTAAGAAGTTGGAAGAGAAATGTGACCGTTTGAAATGGAGAAATGATTTTCCGTGTGCAGTACTTTTGTTGGTATTCATTCGACTTTTTAAGTAACCCCTCGCTTAGCGGACAGAGGCTCCAATTAAATCTTATCCTACGTGTCACTCTACTTAGGTTAGTTTTTATTGCCATCGCTTCTTCAAAGAAACATGAACTTCAGATCGTGACCAGATGAAAATCCAGCTTAAAAGCTTATTCTCAGATGTGAGTGAACGAAATTACGGGCCAAAATGGAACTTATACGTGTGACTGGTAGTCTATGTACCGTCCAAGGGTTGATATCGTTTGCTGACAATTGAATGTTAATGTAAACTTGGTATAAATGAATTATTGTATGATTTTGGATATTGAGGCTATGTGGTCTAATTGAAGTATCGGAGGTGCAAATACGGTAATAGTAAGTTTGATTGTTTTGGTACGATTAAACAAGGTGGAAGATTAGAGAGTAGAGTATATGTATAGACACATTTATACAATTAAAAGATTATAGATTTTCTAAAGGTTAACAGTAAAAGGACATTGAATGTGAATAGGAAATGATGAGCAGAAAGAAGTACAGTGAAGGAAACATGGAGTGGGTTCTTATTTAACTAAGATTAAATATAAAAATGGCGTACCCCGTCAAATATGTCCATGACCTCGTCCCACCACTAGAAACATAGAATTACATATAGCGTTAATATATGCACTAATTGTATGAGGTTAAAGTGACATTTAAATAAAAAAAGGGGGTGACTAAATGATGTATCTGCTGATTACTGTCCATCTAAAATCTGAACATGTTTTTTTAACTGCATTTTCAATTTTTTTTCATTAACTATTACGATATGTGAGAAACTAAACTATATGTATATATTTCAAACATAATTTATAACATTTTGTTTATAGTATGTTCAATTTCCATATCATATTGATTCCCGTTTGATTTCGAGTCTTTTAATTTTTATCATCGATTAAAATGTAAATTCAATAATTAATTTCTAAATTACAAGAAAATAATATTTAACGTCTAAGCTATCGTTAAATTTATTATTCTCAAGAGTACTAACATTTATAAAAATAATTATAATTTTAATTACTTAACATTCGCATGTTTAGAATTCTACAGATTTCATTGCAAATGCTTTTCAAAAAGAATTACTATATAGTAAGATGTGAAGAAAATAAACAATGTAATTTCTCAATTACGAGAATGTACTTTAGCTTTATTGTATACAGAACACTCGTACTTTGCTATTTATTTTTCCAATTCAACTTTTCATTAGATGGAAAGCAAAGCAGAGTTTCAACCAATGATTACTAAAAGCGGCGCTACTGAAAAGCTAACTAAACAACGAACAACGGGTACAATGGAATGCTGAAACTGTGAACGCGATTGCGTGCGCTCGATACCTTCGACGCATCGAAATTTTTCGCTCGAAAATAAGAGTAAAGTGTCGCCGGGTGTGGCAAAAGAAACGATCTGTAGTTCACCGTGAGGCCAACAAAACAAGCTTCGAGAAAATTAGGAAAACAACTTGTCAATGATTTCAATCGTTCGATTAATCGTTACCTTCCTTCTCGTCCGTGTGACAGAAGTCGGCTAGAAGCAAAGCCATTTCAAACGATCATGTTTATGGCACGCTTTTTGGGAGGCTTTTACGTATACATACATACCATAATAAGACTCAATTCATGGCGACAAGAATCGTATCAGTTAGCATTAATCAAGCGTCACTTTCATCGAAATTTATAAAAAAGGAAGGGCACACTACGCGAAATTCAATCCCAATTGTCTATTCGGTAAATTAGATGAATCTGGTAATTACTATTCGACTGACAAGAAGAATATTAGGATCGTAAATTTCAATGACCTTTTTCTGGTGAATTTAGAACGAAAATGAAGGGTCGCATGTCTGAGAATTAGTAAAATAGAAAATAATGGGCATGAGGAAAATTATCACAATGTAATATATCGGATGAGGGGCAACAACTAAAACAATCTTGCACAGATAAGCTACTATATAGTATACATAATGTGTACTAGTATCCTGTATCAAATTTTTTATACTGCATTATTTTTTTGTATACTTTTTCATATTGGTATAAGCGAGCAAATATTTTCCCCTATTTTCGACCTGAATTTGACAGGAAGAGTTCGTTGGAATCCACGATCCAGCGACTGGTTTGCATTTTGCAGTGCATCTATTTTGTACATGAGGTATCGTGAAATTTCAACGAGCGGTAGTGCAATCTTAGAGGGCGTCCGTTTTGAAAGATGTACTTATCAGGGCGAGGATTAGTTTTCGGGGCTCGTGATTCGCTTACCTCCTTCGCTTCCTTTTCAGCAATCGATGATCGTCCAGGTTCGTAGTCCTCGATGCGTCCAGGCTGGTTCTTATAAATGTCTGGTATATACTTCAGTGCTCCATTTCTGTAATGAAAAGTAGAAACTGTCACAAAGTTTGTTCTCAGTCAACGTAACGTCAGATTTAATCAAATTATATGTACAACTTTTAATATCTGTACATTAGAAAAATAGCACTTGAATATTTTTTACTCCAGTTAATCAAGAGCGTTACTCTACTTGTAACATTAAATAGAATATCATTATAAACGCGAGAAGTATAAAGTTAATATCGAAAGGAATATTTCCTAATTTATGTAAGAATTCTTAATAAGAATTGCAATAATTCTAAAATTCTCGAAAGACCTCGTATGTAACAGTTAAACAACTATTAAGTGCTCTTTTAAGTAAAACTGAAGAAAAAAATTGGTTTAACAAAATCATAATGTCTTAAATAACATTATCTTTTCATATTTTCCGATATCGCCGATAATAACAGAAATCTTAACAATGATAAGGCGATATTGGAGATTGTTTATAAAATCTCTGTCCTATTACATTAAATTACTAAGAAACGATGACGAAACTCAGCATGGTAAAATACGTAAGAAATTCTAAAAAAAATTATATGTAGGTATTAGAAATATTTCTTACTTTCTCGGCACAGTCGACGTAGAAAAATCATTTTCTTTATTACGTAGTCGTCGACGACTGTCAAGTGTAGCAGAACGTTCCGAGTACAAACGATGCTCTGGTTCGCTTAAATAACCACTGCCACTTCCATAGCCGTATCTCGTCCCTGGAAAAAAGATTTTTCCAACTGATTAAGAAAATATATTTACACTAATTCATGGAAGTGTTAAGTTAATTCTATTTTTCATCCGTCACCAAACAGCGCAGCAACTATGTACACGCGTTTGCAACACAGCTCGTATGGAATGAAACTTAGTTTTTGTGAAGCTGTTGTACTATTCGATTATAAATAAATAATCGATGGGTTTAAACAATGTGTGTGCTAATTAAGTTACATTTAACATTTAATTCTTTATTACAGTGTTTATATTCTCGTGATGTCTTATATATAATTAAAAATAGTGATTCAAATAAAGCTGAAATATCAGAATACGATGAATTTACTCTATACAACTCGTCGTAATTATTATTCTCTCTCGTCAAATTACATATTACGGTTATCGTCCAGTTATAAAATATGTTCTACATGAAACTTTGAGTGATTAA
This sequence comes from Andrena marginata, assembly GCA_963932335.1. NCBI lineage: Eukaryota > Metazoa > Arthropoda > Insecta > Hymenoptera > Andrenidae > Andrena > Andrena marginata. Next base: position 46,711,943 of record OZ010659.1, on the reverse strand, counting down.
TTTAATATGCAATGCAGAGGAATTTCTCTGGGCGACCACATTACACTGAAAAAATTACAGACATACTATTGTATGATTTTATTGGAAAATATGAAGATGAGTGAATTTTCGGAATTGCAAAAAGGGAGCTCTCCATTAATCGTATTTTATTTTTAAATTTGGCATCAAAATCGTTGAATACAATATACGGTTAAACCCGTTTCATTATTCCCTTTCTGCCTGCTTTAAAAAAAATACAATTATTTAAAAAGAATTAAAAAATACAATTTTTAAAAAGAATTAAAAATACAATTTTTTAAAAGAATTAAAAAATACTTAACTTGATGTTAAAGCATAGATCAGCTTATTTTATTCACTATTTATAGCTGGAGTATATTAAAAATAAACATATTTTGATTTATAACTGTACCAGTAAAAAAAAACATTTTTCGTGAAGAATGAACATTTGAGTTGTAACGAATTTATTATTTCTTTCGGTATTCATAGGATGAGTTATTAGAAACAGAACAAACCGACAGACAGGTGCAGTTCCATTACAAAAAGAAATAATTCTAAAAAAGGAAGTCACACTACCATGTAATTTCTTTTTGTACCTTTAAAGACGACAAATCTTTGACATATCTGCATTTCTTTAAACTCATTTGTAATTTTATAAAGACCAAAAAAATGGGTGTTCTATCTCCAATGACTAATCCTGTATGTGAACTATTAATGAGGGAAAAGTTGCAAAGGAAATCGGCGGATTAGGGAAAGTTAATCGGTAGTAAGATGTTAGAAATAAGGGACACTCGCATCACACGATTGTACCGTTTATTGTTACTTTCACGCACGAACGATTAGTTTCGTTAAAACCAATCACTATAGTTATGTCGTGTTACGTAAGGCTTCGATAATTCTGGCACACATTGAAACGCCATTGGTAAAATGGTAACATCAAACTTATTCGCACAGAACGCGTCTATTTGCCGTTAAATGGCGTGCGAAATTGGCCGAAGAAGAGGACCGTCATTGCAACATGTTAATGTCTGGCTAAGCTTCGTTATTGTCATTAGTATTTTTATATTGCAATTTATTCAACCGTCAAACGTGCAGCGGAGCGTGTATTCACCTCGTCTGGGTTTGTAACGAATGGTTACGTAGTCATCTGAAAACGAGATTAAATATGAAACCTGACGACTTTTTCGTCTCGCTAATAATGTATTCCCATTCGTAAAATTATTTTAAAAATCCAATACACCATAGTTTGCAAACATTTTCTTGTTCCAATTTGGATTAGGTAGGTGTGTTATTTTGGTATGATATATGTATAATATATATAATATACTGTGATACAATAGGTAACTCATTTGATTAAAATAGTGAAATGTAATGTAACTGGAGTACTAATTGAATAAGTGCTTTACATGAGCGAGTAAAAGTAAATATCGTACGATGTAGCATTATAGAGAAAATGTAATTAATTAAGGGCACACACTTCTACATTAATGCTTTGGATAAGGCAATAATTATTACAACCAATTTGCAAAACAAATTAAGTGATATTGAATTGGTGTTTCTGCTACAAATGTACTACGAATTGCTATCAGGAAATTTCACACGCGCAATGGGGTCGACTCAAAGTTACCCTTGCTAAAATATAATGGGTTCACAGTTCACAGTGGATTTAAACAAAATTCCTTTGACAACAATTATTTACACTTATATACTTATCATGTGCACCATGATCATAATTAGGAAAAAAACTGGAGATACGATTGACAAATATTTCAAAAAGCTAGAATACCAACTTCACATTTAACTTTACAAAGATCATGGAGGTTGAAAAATTTAGATTCCTGCTGAATTTTATTATATTCACCAAGATAAACAAATCGTAAGGAAACACATCGAAAATATTATGTTTGAAGTTATTTTTTATAATAATGGCTATGTATTTTCGACAATTTCTGTCTAAGAAGCACTAGTTCAGATTACGGCCTCCTCTGATCATATAAATTACAGCAAATACAGTTGAGAAATACCACTTAATTTGTTCTGCAAAAACATCGCACAGGTTAAGGATCGCTAATAAGAAATTCGGTGTAACTTTTGTGCCAATTTTTGCTTCGGTAGTTTATATTGGAATGTTAAAATAATTTTGCCAAATGGCAATACGTGGAAAGTAGCAAGAATTCATTAAAAAGTATATATTATTGTCATATTAAATAAAATCAACCAATTTAATCTACCATTGCATTTACTTGTGGTGTATTTTAGATATAATACTATGGAATGGACAATTCAAGTAAAATATACTCGATGAATGGTTGTTTCACAGAAATACAATGCACACTATTGATTCAGTTACTTCAAGATAAAAAATAAATAAACACTGGGAATGTTTACTTATTTTTGCAATCACGATGCATTTTAAGCACCATGCACAAATAAACATCTAGTAGCATTAATCGTTGTTACAATTTTAAATAAATTCTCAATGGCCTCGTCTAAGCATTGCAACTGGGAAACATTCGCTGTTAACGCAAACTCACCGTTTCGGTCTGCACGATGTAACGAATCGTACATTTTCTTGTACCATTTTGTTTGATTATTCTCCTTGACCTCCTAAAATGTTTTTGCTCGAGTCAAATAACGCAGGCGTGAAAATATACAATTTTCCTTCACTTAGAAAGCGACTTTTAGAATTCATAATTTACATTTAAAAAGTAATTCGAAATTCTGGTAAAAATTTAAATATTATAAGATACTAACACACGAAAAATTAATCGTTTTGAAATGAATACATTTCCATTTCGTAAAGAAATTACCATCATCTTTTTGGAAGCATACATATATCCCATTTTACAAGTTACATTTTAATAAATGTATTGTATGTCTGTACTTACCGAGTTCTATTGCAATATTTATACGCACAAGGTGAAAATTGATAATTAAAAGTATTGCACTTACTTTGGCAGAAATTATTCTATTACTCAAGCTTATCAATTTATTTAATCCCTTACTACAAAAGCTGTTATATTCATATCATTCTCTACTAAAATTGAGACTTAAATCAATACCTTTAATTGTTACAAATCTAATTATTAGTTATTAAATGGTGTCAAAATGATATTCCACTACAGACAAAAGAAAAACTTGACATTCTAAAAAATCTATTATAAATTGAAAGAAATTAAGATTGTCCCGTTAAGTATTATTTCGTATCGTGTAAAAGAAAAAATAATTATTTCTTGCGTTACATACGTGCAGATATTTAAATAAATGAGAACAAAAAAAGTGTTTGAACCTCAAAAATGAACCTTACTAATACTTTATAAATACATATGTATATGCGGTGAGGGATTAACAAGACTACAAGAATTATATTAATCGAAACCCTTTTTTTACTCGCGAATCCCGAACAACTTTAAGACTTCAGTAATTTTTTACAGACCTACCGATCTTAAAACAAGAGGAATACCCTCCTTAGTTGTTGGGCCAATACCCTCGATTTTTCGAGGACCCAAATCGGCCATCTTCTTCGGCAGTTCATTTTCCGTTTCCGGCTCGCTCTCGTACTCTTTCTTCACGGTGTAGACTGAGCGAACATCAGTTTAATTTCACAATGCGGCAACCGTAAAAAAAACACTCGCGGAACGTTAAGGAAGGAACACTTGGACGGACTGATTTATTATATTACGTGCATCATGCCAACGTCAAAATCATGAGTGTCCTTGATGCACGGTAGAAATAGATCGCGCTTTGATATTAGTCAACGCGTGGATCCACGAAGTGTTCTCGGATTTGCTTAGATCTTGAATGGTGCACAGTACAGGTTGCAAAATGTCGACGATCAAAGTTAAATGAAGGATGTACTCACTTATTTCACCGGGACTAATTAATGACTTTTCATCGCTCGGTGGACGTTTTATTGTTTCAGTTTCCTCTAAGTAGGCTGCCCCCTTTGGCAATTGTCCCTCTAAAATGACAAAACCGGAAACCTTTAATATATTCGCTAATATGTAATACGGTTTACATAAAGCAATATTTTCGTTAAATTTGAATAACTGACTGTAGATGGAAAAGTTGGGAAGATTCTTTTTTAAATACTTATTACTCTACCCAATTAGTATAATTGTACAGGATACCTACGTTTCACTAGATTGCCGTTATACTACTTATGCAAAACGGGAAATGATTTTTTGGAAATGATCTAGGAGTGAATACTTGTGATTAATTTTAAAGAAATTAAAATTATTAGTATTTGTAAGGTATATGTAGATTGCAACTTCGTTCCACATCTTTTTACATGTTTATCTCTTTTGCTAATCATTGTTTACAAACTTTCCCACGGTAATGTACTTGAAATAAGATTTAAGGGGTCTCCCTACCTTGACGGACGAAAAAAGATGCGAACTTTGGGAATTTTTTAAAACAAAACCATTAAATATATTTACTTCCAGCTGTGTGGCTTCATTTATCAATCTTTAGAGAATATGAAAAAAAACTGTATACAAATATAGTGGTTATATTCGGAGTTATAGTGCTTCAAATAGAAAGATTTAAAAAAATCATATACGCACTGCTAGCTTAAAACAGCCGTTGTAGTTGTGTGAAATAGAAAATGTAAAAATTTGTGTAATCTGTATGAGTGTGGCTATCGCCCGAACTGAAAATAATGAGAAATACTGAAAATTAAAATATATATGGCAGCGTCTAAAACAGACATCGATTTCTGCAAAAAGCTTCGCTAGTTTCTTAAGTCACAAAAGTCTAATTTTGCAAACATCGACTTACTTTTAGTAGCAGCGAGAATAGGACATCTACTGAAGATATATACCAAGTTTCAAGTAAATCCGGTGATTGGTTTTTGAGATACTATGCTAACAAATTCGAAAAACATCGTTTTGAGAAAAACGCGTTTAAAGTTTTAGGTACCATTTTTTAAATTAAATTGTTTTTAAAATGTTGCCTAAATATGTACAAATATACGCAATAAAGTTTTCGATTAATATAATTGGAGGGTTTCTCTTAAAAAAAAAATCTCAAATATCGCGCTCCTTTTCAGGCCGTCAAGGTAGAGAGACCAGTTAAATTATTTTTAGTATTTATTGTCTACGATCAAAGTCATTTATTTATGACATTCACCTATTTATATGCATGGCCTATCCCTTGTGGCTTACCTCTTGCTTTCTGCAATAACGTGATGGTGGGATTTTGAGCACGTGGTAAACGAGGCGTCGAAGCCAACGAATTTAAACCTTGTGATGGGGCTGAATGCGAATTGACAATTCGCACACTGCTGCTTTCGTAACTACTTTGGGATGCCTCCTTCTTTTCTCGTTCAGGCTGCCAGGGTGCTGGTGCCTCCGATGCTGTCTACAAAAGTAGCGCAAGCACAGATAAAGTATAACTATATACGCTAGCATAAAAAGGAACCGCGTAATTTTGTAATCTTTAATTTTCAACTTGTACACAATATTTCAGTTTGCACTAAAAATAATTTCTTAACTAATCGTGATTAATGAACAAAGAAAGATACGTACAACACTTTCACCCTATTAAAAATCTCCAAAGACATATGAACTATAAGAGACAATTTTAAAAAAAGATAGGATGCTATCTTATATGTACCTATATAAAATTTTAAATACACGTTATACTATGCAAATAACAATTAAAATTCGTGTATGGATAATGAGAGACTTGACAAAAGATACTGAATTATTTAAAATCACATTCCAAAAACATTTTATATAGGTGCGAGAAATTGCAACGCGATAATACAAATCTCCACGTCCCACAATATCAGTGAGGCGGAAAAATTTAATAGCCCGTCTAAATTTTACGAGCACGTGGAAAGGGATCATGATGTAAATCTTGATAACTTACTTCTTGCTGCGCTAGCTTTTTTCGGCTTAGAATGGGGCTTTCAAATTGCACTGGCCGAAATTCCTTTTTCTCTGGAACGGGGCTAGCTCCGGCGCTGGAAGGCGTCCAGACGGATGGAATTCTACCATCCTTTTGAGACTCTTTTTGTTCGGGGCTTGGCTCTTTCGGGGGTGGCGGTGGCTCGCTTCCAGGTGACCAAACGCCTAACAATAAAAATCCACGTTGTTGAACCACTATGATCGTCTCCACCTCTGGTTATTAAATGGAATATTAAAATATATTCAAAATATGAAGACAAACTGGATGTTAGTAAGTTTAACTTGTTGGGTCCAGAAGCTCACACATGTTACTTCAAACTGTGTAGTTTAAATTAGTTGTAATTTGTATTGTTTCTTGAAATAAATGAATTTAATTAAATAGTAGTTTGCATACTTCGCTAGCTATCACTTACTCAATAGTTTTAAATATTTTGAGTATATATTAGATCGACACATATGCAAAATTTCATATTTTTTTTCTATTTTGAATGATGTACTTTACTTCCAATGAACATTCTAGAAGTGTAAATTTTTTTTAGAACTTATTTGTTCATTTAGAAAATATTATTTTTAGGAATTACTTACTTGTCCTTTATCTGCAATTATTTTATATTTTACTTTTCATTTTTTTTTTTAGAAAGTATTTATAAAATATGAGTAATGTTTGTTTGTTTTTTTTTTTCATTTTTGCTTAAGTACGAGGAATTGCGAAAAAAATGTACAGCTTTCAATTGGATATGTATGTTGAAATATTGACTACATAGGTATATTTTTACATGAATTATTTAGGTAAGCACTTCAATTTACTTTAATCGTATTAAAGAATAAACACCAGTGAACTTCATTTATTAATTTCCCTTCGTATATTATATTATCCAGAAAATAGTGTGTCAGGTTGAAAAAATTTCTATTCGTCAAATCATCACCTCCCTGTTAGCTCGTATATCTAATAGAGTCTGCACTAAAAAGCAAACACGAAACTTCACCATTGCTATTATATTTTGTACATTACACGGTGCTAATTTTCCATGAACTTCACGCTCTGTTCTTTATTATTTCGCGTAACATCGCAAATAACATTTGTATATTTGTGTCCACGGACGATCGAATCGAATCGTGGGTTTCGTGGTTCGGGTAAACAACATTTCAGTCCAGTTCAAGAAAGCTGTGTTAGGGTCTTTGCACCGTGGTAGGCAGCAGACGTGGTGTGACGGTTGGGGCCACGTGAATCCAATGAATACGAGCCAAAATCAACATTCACGAACCGTAAGGGATTTGCTAATCTTGGCCGCGGGGGCGTATTATATAAAGAATCGTTTTTTCCTCGGTGATTCCTCGGTCTATTACGTGAGACGATCCCAGAGATAGGGGCGGCAGGAATTTTTGGTGTGCTCACTGACAGCAGGAATTACCCACCTATTAGTTCCCCTTCATATGATTTTGAAAGGGTCATTAACCATGGAAATTTTGTTCCAGAGAGTTCAATCGTTTCGTATAATTGACGAGGGACATATAACTATTGCAAACTGACAATAAAAAATCTAACTGCCTTCATTTTCGGTCTCGATAATTTAATGACTGGTGTATCACTAGACACAAGTCACAAAATTTATTGAATTCTTGATTATTTAAAGTAGTCGTGTTAATGTAGAAATTGGTAATTAGACGATGGGTCCCAATGGCAGACAACATAGAGTGTTATTACATGCGGCACATGCAAGGAACAAGTTATTCTAATTAAAAAAAAATTGATTTCGATAGAATAAATTTTTTTCTCAAAAATTTCATTTTTAAAGTAACAGAATCTGAAAGTTAATTCTATATGGACACACTTGATCAGCATTTGATATATCAGGTTTCACGACAGATCATTGCTATAATTTCTTTGCGAACAATACTTTTTTTTTCAAAATATCAAATTACAAGCTCGTGGTGTATAAATGTGCGCCACGTGGTAAAAATATAGTGTATCCTGCCAGAAACTGTTATTTTTAACCCTGCATACGTAAATACTGATTTTGAAGCACAGACACTGCTTATAAAAATTGACAGTTGTTTCAACTCTACATTTTTACTTGTTTCTATTAACCAGTAACCATTATCGAATTTTATACATATATCTTTAATTCAACGAGTACAATTTTATCTTTAATTACAACAACATTTAAATAATTTCTCGATCAAGAAAATACATCGATTTCAATTATTTTCCATTCTTTTTGTAATCGCAACCTAATATTTCGATTGAAACCCTCGAGGGATAACAATATATTCTACGTCTTCGGCTTATTTTTGTACAACGAATAATCGATTTTTTATTACATTATGAAGTTCGTATCCCCTTTCATATTCACAAATTCAAAAACACCATGCAATTTCCAGTGATAAGTGTGTTGTGGTTGCAAAAGCAGGAAATAAGCAGTAATTTGGTAGAACGTCCGTAAAATTAGAATTTCGTGGGCGTTGATAGTGAGGTAGGATTAATAATTGTAATTGGCTGACGAGCGCCAAGATACAATGCTGAGCTGGTTTTCTGCAGCCAGACGTTGCGAATGATGCTAATTTTCGCCTCAATTAATTTTAAAACACACGGGAAATCAGGTAACGTTAATGTGGCGTAACACTGAACGAATTCGCTTGTTTTCATCCAACAGTATTTCTACAAGAGATGTATGGAAGAGATATCCTAATCAATTGAAAAACGTCGATTAAATATTTGTTTCATTTGGTCGAAACAAATAATAGAATAAGTTGAATGAAATAGCTTCATCAATATGTGATACAATTTTTTTCTAAAATTACAATAATTTCTCATGTAAACGATGTTGTTAAACTCTTCTTCCTCTGTGTACGCAACAATAACGCATTGCATCGAAACTATTGGCTTTGCTTGAAAATGTCGTAACTTGTTATGTGAAAGGCCAAATACAGACTCGGAGTTCTGAGATTACAGTAACTTTCATTTTCAGTTATCACGCTTTAATTGCATTCAGTACGATAACGCGTGGCTAATTAATGCAGTCTGTCTCGTTGAACGCTGTCCCTTTTAATAAACGTACAATCCACAATAGTACAAAGCATTCTGTTAGTTTCATGCCTCTCTTTTGAATGTTTACCTGGTGTTTTGGACGAAGCTTTAAACGTGGGAGCGAACATAACGTTCTCTGAAAATATCAAACGGATTTTAAGGATTCGTTCAACACTCTTTATGTCTACAGGCGCAAATCCACGATGAGACCAAAATATCGTGTCTCACGTGAGACTTTAATCTCATCAGACAATTATTTCATTATTGTTTAATTATTTTGTCATTAGTTTCATGAAATTAAACTCTCGTGAGACGATTTTCGTGATGTATTTTCAAAAATCTCATCTCTCACGAATATTTCCATTATTTACATTTAGTTGTTGCTGAGATTTTTGTCTCATATAAAATCTCAATGTGGATTCACATCTTATTGAAAGTGTCTCATTGTCAAATACGATTACTACAATGAGGCAAAAGAAAAATGACTAAGTGATTACATCGATGAACTCTCATAAGCGATATGTAAATTCAAAGGGAAATAATAAATCACTGATTAATTCTGTATGTGATATCTGATTCAACATGGCGCTATCCTGCAAGCGATCATATAAAATTTCCTTTGTGAAATTAATTTTGTTGAATTCATTATGATATTTTAATAATTTATGTAACACGCATCAACATTTGCCTAAGACTTACAAGCAGAAATTCTTTTCAAATGTCATTATAGATTATTCTTATATGTTTAAAAAGACAGAGTCATGATTTCATCCACTATTCTATTTAATGGCTTTGTTACAGAATGGCCTTTCTGCTCAGTCTGTATTAATTTCTTTCATAATATACAAAACCTACTTTACTAGAAATCGAGAAGAAAGACGGATTAACCCACATTGAAAAAAAATTAATTTTTCCTTATTTATATGATTAATACAGGCTATTGGATTACACGAGTATAGTAATAGAGATATGTATATGGTTCTACTTAAAAAAATTAAGATGACCTTCGACTTCATTTTGAATAGGCAATTAAAGAAAAATTAATTTAAGATAAAATCCATTGTAGGGACAATAATTGTTTAAGAGTTACGGCGAACATAACGAACGTAACAACCTATATATAAAATAATTTTCAAATATTTCAGATTCGGATACAGTTATTATTTAAAACATCTTAATACGGTAGATTAAAAACTTCATTGTCTGTTATTTTTTAACCCTTTCGCTACGGGCAGGTTCTCCGCCGCGGTATTCCCACTGAACGGGGCAATACCGCGCGCCGCGACATCACTGTACGGGGCAATGCCGCGCGCCGCGACATCACTGTACGGTAGGTACGCGACGCCGATCGTCAGCAGGAGTACCGCGGCGGAGAACCCAAACTGCTGAATGTTATTCGAACGAAAGAATTTTTCTTCAAAGGGTATTTATAAATAAAGGGTATTCCAGGGAGACTTTATTCGCTACAAACAATCGAACAAATTACTCGAGGCTGATTCTTGAGGAATTTGGGTTGCTAAGCATTTAGTTATTTCGGTTGTGAGAAACAAATGATGCAAAATAAAATATTGTCAATGGTCGTCGGCCAGTGGCTAGTCGTCCGTAGTATCTCAGTGGCACCGTACGGGGAGCCACTATAGTCGCCCGTAGTATCTCAGTGGCACCGTATGGGGAGCCACTATAGTCGCCCGTCGTACCTCAGTGGCACCGTATGTAGTGCCACTATAGTCGCCCGTCGTACCTCAGTGGCACCGTATGGAGTGCCACTATAGTCGCCCGTCGTACCTCAGTGGCACCGTATGGAGTGCCACTATAGTCGCCCGTCGTAGCGAAAGGGTTAAGGATACTATAAAAGTACGCTAGCCGTATCACACATTGTGAGAAAGCTTATTCAAAAGTTTCTATGGAGTACTGACGTGTGTCCATCAATTACTTTGTCTATTTCAAATGCTCTATTTAAAGGTGATATCCGCATTGACAAGCAATGTGACCTTTGGAAGCATGCCATGATTACTCACGTTGGAGGTACAATTTGCAAATAAAAATCATCAAGCTCTCTTAAGCGAGTACCAAAATAATGTCTTTTTCTACTTTTAAGTGGCATTTTCAGAATTTTTTTTGCATGACATTTAGGTGATATTAAATGTAATATGTTCAGTTGAGGTTTAAAGCAAAAAGTATACGACATTCCGTACAGTACACTTCAATTAAAATTTGACAAAAAATATATTAGAATATTCTAACTGACAATTAAACTCCATTACACCTGAATGGAAGAAATTTTTACTTTAATGCGAAATAATTGTAATACTTCATATGTTTCAAGAATTCCTTTTTATGTATAAAAATTATTTCTGAAGTATACAAAGATAATATTAATAAAATCTTTCACCATCCATGGTCATAGTGTCCTGTTACAATAAAATTTCCATTATGTGGACTTTGTTTAAACGAATGTTCAATTATATCCAAACACTAGCATCTTACAAAAGAACTATCATAAAAACTATCACGAAAGCTACTATCCTGGCGAAAGAACTAACATTGGAAATAAAAAAAAACATGAACAATATTTTCTTTCTACACATTCTAAAATATTTTCGACTTCAGAAATAGTTTTAAGTCGTTACGAAGTGCAGAAAGGACGTAAGCCCATGGAAGTGCTCGTTGTATAAGGAGGCATTGGTAGCTCAAGAGGATTAAGAAACTAGAGTGTTAAGAAACTAGAGTGTAAAGAAACTATTCGACAGAAAGTATTAAAATTTTATGAAAAATTTTGTTCGGAAATGTGATATTTCTCGTGCTAGAAACGAAATTATGCAATTGCGACCGTATTAAAAAAATTATAAAATGAATGGAATCCTACAGTTTCCTTATTTGTTGTAAATATAAAAATTTGTTAGTACTTGCAATGCTGTAATAGAGGATCTTATGTTTTAAAGATTTGAATTTCACCGAGACGAGTAATTCTGCGACCTTAAATCATGATAAAGAACGTACCGAGGACTCCTTAAATTGCTTCTTTACGAGACCGGTGCAGGTCATTAATATAGAAGCAAGCCTGATGGGCTTCAAACACAAAAAGAAAGGAGAGAAGGACCGAGAAGGCAGAAAAGTCGAGGACAGGAAGATAAACATCGCTTAAACTGTGACACTGTACATTGAATCTGTTCCGTAAGCTTTAATCCTTTTTCATTTATATAAGTTCCTCTATTATGAAAGGCTGCAAATTTAATGAGACTGAATTCAGTGAAATGCAAGTCGAGTACATTTCTGAGAACTTTTTAAACTCTCTTCTTAAGGAAATTTCGTTAAATTTTGTTTCCTTCCGTAAAACAAGTTATTGCCATTTCTGTAGAATCATATTATTTTTGTTCAAAGGTAAACAAACGTATTTTGTTTTAGAAAACATTTTTATCTTTGACTAAAACATTGAAAGAGATTCGTGCATAAAACTTGGAGAGGAAAGTAATTTTTTTAAAATCTATATAGGGTAAAAAAGACAAAAATTAATTACAAAAATGCAAGAACAACGTCCATTATAACATCTGCCTCAATTAACTATTTTCAACAAAGATTACCAAGTTATTTTCGTAATTTCATTTGTCAAAGATTCGTTGCAAAAGAGTGGAGAATTTGCAGAAATTTAAATAAAATCCGATAGAAGAAACCAATGGATCAACGAAACACATTTGAAAAAGTTTCTGTGCAAATCGAATTTCGCGGCCGGAAAAGTCCAAAGAAGCGGAAAGAACCAGTGGCTGACAAACAAAAATAGCGCGTAACTTCTGCCTCGGGAACATACGTATATTGCAATTTCGTGCAATCTGTGGCGCCGTAACGTGACACCTTTATGTAATCGAAAACCGGCGAGCTACAAGCTGCTGCTTGTTTTCCACCGATATTTAATTTTTCATGCACTCGTATGTAAACACTTCTCCATGTTGTACAGTACACGCAGATAGAGTCCATATTTGAAAGAAGCTTGTTGGCACCAAAAATTAATACAAATTCATTCGGTATCTTTGCATAAAAGAGATATTAAAAGTCAACCAATCTGTAGATTTTTCGTCACTCACGGAAGTGTTACATAATAAAATATAAATATTCACTGACACTTGTCACTGTCTCTTCCTTATTTGATGAAACCATACAAGAATTTAATTCCTGGTGCAGTGGAACCTCTATTAGAACAACTGTTATAGAGATTATTCAAAAAAAATTTCGATTACATATTACTTACTCTGCGCCAATACCAACCATTCTATATTCAATATAGAAATATTGACGAAAGAAATAATACAGTAATATACAGAAATGATTTCCCTTATAATTTTCCTTTTGCAATATATTCTACTAGAGATTCTTAATTCTCCTATTCTCTAAACCACCCAACGTAAAACATTTTTCTAATGCAATGAATATTTCAAGGATTCCCAATGAAGATACTTTTAGCTTTTTCGATATTTGGCATATTAATTAAAGCCTCCATAATCCGAAGTAAACGAGACCCAAATTCGAATTAGCAGGTATTCGGATTCGCAAAAGATACGATGTCTCAGGTAAAAACTAAAAATCCATCTATCAAAAGAACGACGTTGATTGTTGGTAATTATTACGCCCACAAATAAAGCGAATGTATGTGCAGAGTTCGAATTAAACGAATTCGGTTTATCGAGACTCAGATGGCGGAGGCTCCAACGTTTTCTTGTTAATTATCTGACCGTCTAATCCGTTTCCAGTTTCTGAACTGTTCTGTAGTTTCGTTCCTATAGTTAGCATTTCACGTTTCCACGCTGATGCGGCTATTATTGTGAATGCGAACACCATCAGTTTCGTGCTGAATAATCATGGTCAGAATTAGTTTTGGCAATAACGGAACAATGCTTCAATACAATCAGAGAAATTCCAGGGATCTGCTCCGTTTTGATCATAAAGGCAGTATTATATTATTGTCAAAAACAATTATGCTTTCCCTATTTTGATAATTTAACTTGTGTTTCGAACACCATCAGTTTCGTGCTGAATAATCATGGTCAGAATTAGTTTTGGCAATAACGGAACAATGCTTCAATACAATCAGAGAAATTCCAGGTATCTGCTCCGTTTTGATCATGAAGGCAGTATTATATTATTGTCAAAAACAATTATGCTTTCCCTATTTTGATAATTTAACTTGTGTTTCGAACACGCAGCGCGAGGTTCCCTTAACGGGAGCAAACTAATTTGCGGATCGATGAAAAGTAGAATGTACGAACCTAAAGTATTTCGTATTGAATGTCACTAAATTCGTTTACGTCAAAAATATCCCATTGCGCACACGAATCTAATTATTAGAAGAGGATTTTCCACAATTAAAAGAACCGAGGATGCAAAATTTCAAAGGAATCAGCAGATTTCAATGAACGTGTAATCACCTCTACCGAATTCTCTGATTACAATAGATGTAGCTATTTACTCCAATGACATAAAATCCAGTTAAGTCATCGCTCACTATACCCACAACTGTAATTATGCTAGGAATAATTCAAATAAGTGAAAAGTTATTTGCTATTCATCACTTTTCCCACAATTTCTAATCGTCGACCGATTTCTCCATCAAGAATTCTACATCGTACATGCAACGTAATATGCCTGAAGCAAGGGATTTAACCATAGCGAAATTCAAGAGACCGCAAAGTCACTTTCAAGGAATTAGAAAAAGGGGACGCAAGTTTGTCAGAGTTGTTCAAACGAGAGTCTTAAGTGCTCGCTCGAGTGTGATCGAAATCAAAATCCTATCTAGAGATCTCCGCGTTCGCAAGGACAACCTGTTGAACGAATCCTTGAGGCGACACCACCCCGAATCCTATCACTTATCGCAGGGGGATACACCAGTAACTGCACAGAATCCTCGGCCACGTGGGCACAACTCACTTTTCTCCAGCATGTCTTGGGCCGTCTGTCCCCGTTCGGTGGGTCGACAGAAATTTCGTACGCGAGTTCGCGTTTCGCGAGAATGTAGGAAGCTCGATCGTTGGCCGAGGAATACTGAGAGGCGTCGCGACGCTCCAAGGCTCGAAGGCGACGCCGTCGTCACGTTCTGCGTCGTCGTTTAACTACGCAGAAGCCGGCGATTTAGAATAGTCCAGCAACGTGGCTCGTCGAAAGGCTTGAAAATTCGCACGGAGCCGATAGGAACCTGTGCAGCGAATGCACGAGAGCCACTTCTTCCTTGTTCGATTTACAGAATGGGGCGTAACTTGTTGTATAAACGGAATACGCGTGATTCTGTACGTAAACATGAATCGAAAAGGTGGAACAAATCTTTTCTTTTTGCATTTGGAATGTTCGTGAGAAAATGTGTCATTGTGTTTCCACGGATCGTTACTTTTTTCAGTATTGGAAAATTCTGGAAAATATCACCCTTGCGGTGGCATTTAGAGTTCTCATTCACGAATTTACGAAGTATGAAAGAAAAATACTAATGTATTTTCATTATGTAGGTAATGTGTTCTTTCTGTTGGGAAACAATTTTCAACTTTTTTGTAGAGTTTATCTTAGTAACATCTACATTGTAACCCTTAAGTATAATTAAAGGGTGTGATGTTTGATGAGTTTGGAAATTAGATAACCATACCACCGCGATCAATCCAAACAGAATTTTTAGAATAATAAAAACCTAAGAATATATACAAGTTTGTTGTATTCTTTCAACCGGACGCGCATCAATGTTGACGAACACTAGCGCGCAAGTGGAAGCAGTGAGTAATAGCCAGACACGCCAGCTAAATCGTGCGTGTAGCAGACGAATCTTCATATTCGACTATTTTGAAAACGAAGCCACGTACGAAAAAAGTGTATTCGACATTTTTTATTTAATTTTTACACAAAGAATATTATGTCGAATTGCGTTAAGTTTTTTGTTCCCTGACGTACCGTTATAACACTCATTGCGAGCTTCCTAGGCAGGTACATATCTATATGTATCACAGAAAAAGTGTGAACTACAGTAAATATAATATTAAATTTATATGCTAAGTATCATATATAATTTTGTTTAAATCATCTTTTTACTAGGTTAGGTCTGGGTGAAATTTATCGCATCTGCTTTGAACAAATGCAGTATTACTATAAATATTTTAATGTTAATAATTATGTATTAAACAGTATTATACTTCATTCGAAAGTATAAACTTTATTAATGTCACTTCTTACTTTTTATATCAAATTCTGATTGTTTGATAATTAGACTTTTTTATTCCATAGAAAGTTATTTTAAATCGCCAATATAATTTGAATGATGTTTGCAGTGCGATTTTGTATTATTTAAGTAATTTAAATAAACATCGAATTTCACGTCGTATTTAACAGAAAAAAAATAAAAATAAAATATACTTCCATACCTCCCATAGGTATTTCCGTTTGTTGACCAGAAATATACTGAGAACATTGAAATCCAATCCTCTACTTTCTCATATATGAATAAAACGAAAGTAGCATGTGCATCCTAGATATTTAATGAAACGCAGGAAGTTCCATTAATGGATAATGGACATCGGAGGTCCTTAATTTTAAATAAAGTGTAAGGACCACTAAGTTAGACATAAAAACGAATACGTCCTAAAATATATCATCTCAAATACGAAAAATACATCCGCATACATGTAAATAAAATAAGAAACTTGTCGTGGTTACTGCAGTGAAATTAAGTTCGTTATAAAGTATTCAAACTATTGACGTATATGAAATAAAAAAGAACACTTGTAATTTTGAAAAATCTTAATTTGGATACTTACTTGCAAGAGTAAACTTGAATGACTTTTAGTCGAAATCAAAGCATTTGCAATGAAAACATTTCGTAACCAATATTTAACTGAAGTCGGTAGTAAACACGTATTTCCTCGTATTTTATTTTTTACTTTCGTTGAAAAGAATGCTCTAGTTAACTAAGCAAAATCATGAGACGCACCTTTCCCAAACAGAAATCCCTTGCCGATTTTCAAAGCATTGTCGATCTCGTGCAGCAGATCGCTCTCATTGTCATTTCCTTTCGCAGCAAAATCAAAACCACTCCCTTCAGCTAAAAAAGCATGCCCAACATGTGCAAAAAATAGAATGTAAAAAAAATGAATCACTAACAATTGGTAATCTCAGAAGTGATCGAAATTCAACGGTGTTCAAAAGCGTTAGGATCTGCTAGTGGAATATTTACGGTGAATCTAAACTATGAATGATTTTCTATTTTTAACGACCAAGAAGTGAGAATATCCTTTTGAAAAATCTCAACCACACTTTATCTTGCAATACCTCTTGTCTCTAATAATTTCTTTACATCATAATTTTTGGAGAGTCTAGTGATTAAGATCTACATCGTTAAGTCAATCAGTAACTAAAATATTTTACGAAAATCATTCTTCCAAAATACAATTTTTTTTATAAATGTAACTTTTACGAACGAATTTACCATCAATATTCCACGATCGCCGTTTGCTGCTATTGTATTATTTAATGGTTAATAAAGCTATGTTACACAAAGCATGAAATGTAGAGAAATAATGGTGTTAAATGATTTAGAAATGGATTAACGAATTTGCGTATATTGCAGATTGTAGAAGAAATACACGTAGTTTGGTTCTGTAGACATGTTCATAAAGGAAATATGAAAACTGAATGCAATACACTTAGTAAATCTTAAAATTCTACTTAAATTCTCATGTTAATAAAATATAATAGAAGTAGTTTCAACAAGAAAAACCTTAAATAAAAATATCTTCATAATTTTTCAATGTTTATTCTACGCCATTTTCGGGAACGAAACTCTTCCCCGGTTCATCCATTGGGAAAGGTAAAACCTTTAGTGAAAAATATAAAAAATTGACCAGAGGAAATCGAAACGTACAGAAGAAAATACAATGAAGGTAAATTCAATTTTTATACACAGTTTATCCCCAGGATATCAGTTTAATACTCAAATCTCTACAAAATTATGAAATATCTCAATAAAAAATTAACGGATACCCTAGAACATCAATTTCGAATTTGATCCACATGAAATTGAAGAATTCGTCGTTATTGTGGGCGAAGTACTAAATTTTCAGAAGTACAACTCCGAAACCTTCCTTATAATATCCAAATGCTACACAAATCAAAATTAAAGACATTTTAAAGACAATTTATTCGGTCTCCTCAGCTGGCAAGTATTTATGTTGGAATGCAAGTAAGCACGAGACTCATTGTCGCTATTTGATGGTACCTTATTTTCTAAAAACGAGAACACCGCGGTAAACACAACTATTTACACGTTCCATCCCCCTCCATGTTACGTGAAATATTCTATGAAATATTTATAGGCATCCTAGAACATCTGTTCCGAATTGGACCTACGCGAAGCGAAGAATTTTTCGTTACTGTGAGTGAAGAGGTTGCACCGAAGGGTGGATATCTGAATGGGATACAGTTAAATCGGCGGATGTGGCAGGTCGTGTCGCAATTCGTCGGAAATAGCCAAAATCGTGGTTCCGGCGTGTAGCTGGACGCGCGACGAAACGTTCTACGAGCACTGGCCTATTTCTCGATGAGGCCTATATTTAGGTCCTCATTCGAGAATGAATCATGAACGTTGCAACCGGACCAACCTGGGCTAGCCGTTGTGATTGGACATCGAAGAAAAAATAAATCGTGGGTGGTGGATGTTCATCTGGATAGTTACCGAATATCTCTTTCAATGCCGAGGGGGGTAGACGCGATGGTGGACGTAACCATCCGTTGCTTAACGTTTCCTTACTTAACGAACCGCCTGGGGAAAATTGATTTAATAATAAAACCCAACCCTGTTCGAAACAACTAACGTACTTGAGGTTTATTTATGGGGAAAGGGAATATTTACAGCATTTTCGCAATAAATCGAGAGGCATGTCATTGTGATCATTATTAACATGATCATCATGAACTTATTGTTAGTTACTGGCTTTTGTATATTTTTAGGTATATGCCAGGATAACTTGCTTTCAAATTGCTTAACTAGTAATCAGTTTCCTTTGAGAATGTTGGATATCTTTGCATGGTAATAAATGTTTTTGTAATAAATATAATCAATGATGATTAAGTGAATTTTTCTTCATAGTATTGGAAAACGTAAGTCGATCTTTGAATTTCTTAAATAGTGATGTTCAATTACGTGAAGCTATATTTTTTTTTAGTTTAATTTCTTGAGAAGTTTTAATTAAAATGCCCACTTTTGTACGACAATAAACAGGTAATGAGATAAATCAATGAGAAATTGATTTTTGTTCGTAAGTAAAGGTGCCTATGTATAAAGATATTTAATAGTAAAGAGGAACTACTTTACGTGTTCTGTTATTGTTATGTCACTAAATTTGATTGCTATGGTTAATAAACTATTTCTAAGTTGTAACATACATATCTAAAATATGAGAATATTCACGTAAAATATGAGAAATTAATATTTTTGGAGATAATTAGTGAAATAACTGTTTCATAAATGATTATTTCATGAATTGCATGAAAACTTTTACTTTCATTAAGCTGCATTAATTTTTATGGAACACAAAATATGTTTCTGAGTTATGAAATTTCTAAATATCTTCTTACTATTTGTAGTGATCGATTTTTCATTAATTAATACCATATCAAATACAAGACAGTTAAAGAATGACACAAGAAATGATGTGTTAGATAAAGGTTGACGATTATACGTCGGCACAGAAATAGAATAATACTCTAGAAACACATTCATACGTATCTTTTACAGCCCCAAACGTCAAAACATGTTCTGTCGAAAAAGAAACGTTTGCTGTACTCAATATGACACCTAACCGAGAAACTATACAAAGTAGTATGTAACCAATCGAATATAAAATATGAAACCTGTGAAAATGAAACACAAAGATCATATTATATCCAAATGATGGGGTACTTCTTGATCTCATACAATAAGGAAAATTAAAACTGAGTTTTGTATACTGACGAATTTACTAAGTTTTATTCAAAGTTTCATGTGAAGCAAAACAAAATTTTAATTTAGTGAAAACATGCTGTGACATAGTAGTACAAACATGTATTTACTAAAAAAAAAATTTGCTGTGATTGCGCTTACATAAAAGTAATAGAATAATCTATGAAAATCAGAATAATTTGACGCTTTTTGATTATTGGATAATTACTAGTGACGACAGCACAATGAATAATACCTACTCAATTACCTAGTAGAAATATGTATATAGAACAACATGTATCAACTTTTATTACTAACAGAATGAAATTAAGACAATCGAAAATTTTAAACGATATTAAATGATATCTAAATCTTTACGATAGTAAGAATTTCTATGATGTTAAGCAACACTTTTTGTGCTCCAGTTGTATGTAATGATAACCCACGACCCGCGCGAAAGCCAACGTAGTTATCTCAAAGTATTCCCATTTTATTGGCAAGAAATAGATCCACTTCTCATTTCTTCTTTCAAAATATAACGTTTCATAGTTCTACAAATATTCTTCCTATTTTCTACGACGTATGGGTATAAAATGAAAAATCATCACTATCATAAATATGTGATATGAGTTTCTTGCGACAGACGATTATGTGACATACATATATATGTAATGTGTAACAGAGAACGTGATAATTCAGGAAAACACTAAAAAAACATACATTTACGTAAAACTTCTTTAACTGTATTTTTTGGAATGTGTATTTTCTGATTTTCAAATAATACTTCAGAAAACTGATTAAAACTATTCTTTTTAAGATTTTATACTATACGATGTTAATCCTACACAGAATGTTTAAAGCAGTAGTTTAGAACTTGGAGATATTTAGTTCTAAGTGTACTAAGCAATAAATATTTTATCAATATTCTTACAGGTCGAAAAGTTATCTGTATGGGAATGGAAAGTGATTTTTGATTTCTATAACTGTGGTGACTTGTTCAGTGAGTATTATAAAATAAATTTCATCAACAATTGTATTTAATTAATATTGTGATTAATAAGTATCGTTGTATTCCGAGTTTATAATTTCATAATTGTAACACATTTTTTTGTTTCAACGAGTAGAAAATGCCTTTTATATACGGACCGAGAATTATTGGCAAGGTATCTACGTAACTCTATGTTGCAGTTGTATCCAAAACAAAAAGCCAATTATCGTAATATTGACAAAGTTAATTTTTCAACTCTTATAATATATGGATTATGCATTACCAACTTATTGTGAGTGCAGTAATTACTCACTAAAATGGGTGCGTTTAAAGTGCGTATTTGTAATTTTAGATTTCTATCAAATAGTCACATAAACTGACAAATATTTTATTAAATTGAAGAATCATTGAAAAAATGATAATATTTTAAATCATTGAAAACTTATTCAAAATAGAATTTGTTTTTCCTTGTCTATATTTGTTGCTGCACGTAGTTCGTATTGACAGATATATGATAGAGATTAGTAGTTTAAATACTAATTAAACTAATGTCATTCAATAAATCGTCAAAAAACTGATGTCCACAATTTCTGTTTGGGCGTTTTAAACAAAATTAAAAAATAAGTGATTTAAAGACTAATAAGTATTAAGATTCCTTGCTAGTGTTCTTTGATACAGAGAAGTAGACGAACGTGATAATCGAAGTTGTGATTAACTCGACGACACTGCATTGAAATATTCAAACACAATCTCAAGGAAGCAATAAGCTAATTCCAATTTAATGAACAGATTAATGTCAATTAGATCGTCAAATACTAATTCTTACTTCTCCCATCCTGACTGACAGAACTAAATATTCCGACGTGAAAGCTAAGTGTATGCTGCAACTTAAAATAGGAATTTTCCTCGTTGATAAATATGTCCGTAATAAAAAAAATTGTATGATGTATTTCGTGTTTAATTGTTTCAATTCTTTTATGAGTTTCTTCTTTAAATCGAAAAGTTTTTATTTAATTAAAATTCAATACTATCATATGTACCATAAATATTTTGAAAACTAAAGACATTTTTGATTTAAAGAATTTATTTATTATGGGCAACTGACACAACTACAAATAGAAATGAAAAGTTATAAAATTTATTTCGATTTATAGATCGACATAATCATATGAAGATACTTAACTTAATTCCTGACTGTACTTATGTGACTTTCTCAAAAATAAAAATTCATGCTGTATTACCGAAAAAATAATAATATAAATTTTAGTTTCATATGAATAAAATTTAATAATGGCTTCCAAGAAAATATTGTAGCGAAAATATCCAAATTCGTTACGGATAGTTAAGAGCTGTGAATCAATACGCACGTATCTCCTCATTAAATTCCACACATTTCTGTTTTGAATTGTGTATTTTCGTCTTATAATTCCACAAGAAACTCCCCTTTCAGTCCTACTACAAATTTCTCATTACCCTGTGAAACATTATATTGAGTATTAAATACTGCTCTTCAAAATGTAACCATCTACAGAAACACAACTGTGAAACCTTCCTTATAACAGCAAAATTCATTAAAACGTCAAAATCAAAGACGTAGAAAACACAATTTACTCAGAGTCCAAGGAAAACAAATTTGTTCAAATGCAAGTAAATACGAAATTCATTTCCACTATTAAAATAAATGGTACTTATTTTGAGGAAAGGAGAAAACGTGCTGCAAACAAGTGCCGAACGAACTTACGCTTCGAGCTTAATACCATTTGCGGAGGACGTGTGTAGCACAACAGTTAAAAAAAAGAGAAGTAAAAAAGGTTTCTCGACGAGGAAAATAAAAATGATACTGTTCAACTAAAAACACGATCAAATGAAAAACTGTCATTCGTTGAGTATCGTTAGTGACGACAAGCACGAGACACCTACGACAATGCAACCCACGGTGCGCCTATGAACGTGCGTTAGTGACTGTTATGTGTAACTCTCGACACTGCAGTGACCTTACAAATCCAAAAATCAGGCGGAACACTCGAGCACTCGGCAGATTCAACGGCAGCAATCGAAAAAACGACGAATAACACAGCAAATCCTCTCGATTCGGTGGGACTCACCGTCGTCGGGGCTCGTCGTGGCGGATATTTTGAGGAACTCTTGAAGATGCTGGGGCAATTTTCCCGCGTCTTCGAATGCCTTCCCGTCGATTAGACATTTCGCCGTTACAACGTCCTCTTCACCGTCCTGCTCTTTCCCTCCTCTGTCGCGCACCTCGTCACCTTTACTGTCGCTTTCTGTCTCGCTCTCGTCGAGATTAATGCCGAACTTGTTTAGTCTGTTCCTCGCCTTCTCGATAAACTCTTTCTCAACAGCGCTCATGCCATTCTTCTCCAAGCTGTTGCTGGGTTTACGTATATCCTCATGTGTGCTGATCTTTACGACTTTGTGGTGCTTCCTCTCCTCTCGCTCGAGCACCTTGTGTACGTACTCGTCGTACATCTGTTGACGAAACGTCTCACCATTCACCACCCTCCCGGGTGTCTTCGGTGTTTCGGTCTTCACGGCCTTGAGAATGCCTTTGACCACGTTTTCCTTCGCGGAATTACACTCGTTCTGATTAATTTTATTTACAGTGGATGCACTCCCGTGAGCGCCAGTTACGTCACTCGCTTTAGAAACCTCGTCTTCTCCGTTGCTGATCACCGAACGCTGCTCCACGCGCTCTATTCTCTCACACGATTCTTCCTCGACGAAACCGTTTCCGTGGTGCATCTTCTTCAAGAATTCTCTCTGTCCGTGCTTGTTAATCATCTGGGAGTGACCTTCCTCAGCATTCTCTGACTTCTCCTGCCAGCTTTCGCTCTCCAATCGAGAACCATCATCCCCGGGACCACCTACCGAGGCGCCACCGCAGGATGCTTCTGGCTCACCTTCGTTACACGTTCTTCCCTGCATCTTTTGCTTCACGTGCGTCTGGAAGTCCTCAAACGCCGCCCTCTCTTCCTCCTCCGCCAATATTACGTTCTTCAGCTGATTCTCCAATAGTTCTATGTACTTAAGCTGCTGCGCGAAGTACTCCTCAGGCAGCGAGTACTTCTCACGATCGTCCAGCTGATTTTCCGCCTCGGACTGAAGCTTCTTCAAGTTCTGCATGATCTCAGTGGCCGCCACGTGCTTCAGGCCCTCCGCGTTCTTGTACTTGCGCGGCTCTAGGTGACTGCGCGGCGGGCTCTGGTCGAAAATGCTGGTCGTGTCGATGCACGACTTGTCCACTTTCACCACGCGTTTCGCTCGCGGCGGCACCTCGACTCTGTCGTCGATCAGCGCTGGATTCACGTTGTAACGCGGATCGATAGTCCTTCGCGGCGGTGTCCTTTTACCCGCTGTGTCAAGCATGCTGGGCGACTTGTCGATGAGAGCGCTGTTCAACGTAATGGGGCTCCTGCTAAACGGCGTCGAGCTTCTGACAGGTGGGTCAGGCCTCTCCGGCGAATCGTCGATCAGAGCAGCGTTGATGTAGTGTCCTGGAGCTGCTAGCTTACCGACTCCATGCTCGTCGCTGCTGCCCAGTACTGGCTCCTTCGCAGCGTCCAAGTGACTACCGCGAATTCGTGTGCCAGCGACGGGACGGGCCTTATCACACAGCTTCTCCTCACCCGACGGTTCTATTAATAAATCGTCGGAGAGAGATGTCGTGTGACACGAGATATCGACGGGCTCGCGTCTCGCAAGGTTCATCCAGTCGCAGAGGCGAGTGACCTTGAGACGCTCCTGCCCTTTCTCAGCCGGCAGTTTAGTGCACGAAGACTTCGAGTCCGACTGACTGGACTCGTCACACATCACTTTCGGATCATTTGACTCATTGTCCGAGTGCTTGGAGGTAGCCTGGCTCTTAGAGCTTTCGGAGTTTTCCTTTATAATTTCTAGCAGCCTGTTAGTCGATCTTTTATCCATTGCGCTGCGAGCTTCTCCGGCAGTTGGCTTGCAAGACTGAAAATTTGCTTCGTATTTACCGCCAGTTTCTGCTCGTACCTCGACTCTGTATTTGGGAACTGGAACGCGCGGCGGAGGCTCGTCCTCGTAATAAGTGTGTCGGTTGAGGAATTTTTTGTGGAGGTCCAGCAAATTGTCCGCGCTCGTTTTTATTGCGGTCTTCTGCTGGGACGGCGAGAGACACACGAGCAATTTTGGATCCCTCGAAGTACAGAGGCCCAGCCACGTTTCCGCGTCGTTCTTGCCCATTGCTTCCTGCGACCTTGACGACCTCCCCACGTGAATGGAATTACTCGCGGGATGTCCCTTCTGTTCTAATTGCCCTGATTTATTCTGGTCTGAAACAGTGATTTTGCACGGGTCAGGACGCTTTGATCCTGGAGAAGCTGCCGTTAGTTTAGCTGTTTCGATTTGCCGCTCGCTCACGCCATGCACGTTTAATGGCACGCCTTTCGTTTCGTTGCTCGTTACGTTGTTAGCGATCTTTGGGACCGAGCGAAGGCTTTTGAAGATGTTAAACTTTGGCACTGTTATTTCGTGGATAATTCGAACACCGTAGGGCATCGATAGGATCTTCCTGATGCAAACATCTTTCAGGGAGTCCGGTCCAGGCGAAGGGATCTTCCCCGACTGACTTTTCCCATAGCTTTCGCCACTCTCCAGTGGCACGTAATACAGATCCTCCACGGGCGAATAGGGGATAGGTTCTGGGGTGACTGGAGCCTCGTGACCGTTTGCAACGTCGTAGGATTCGTCTACTTTCAACAAAGGCAACCTACTTTTTAAACTAGATGACTCAACGGCTTTCTCTACGTCGCGTTTAAGCTTATTCTTCCTCGCTTCCTCCGCTATTATGGAGTAAATATCCGCTTGCCATGCCTCCATAGGATTATACTTGACGGTGCTCAAGGAGGTTGCGCTGCTGGACGAGTCTTGACCTTGGTAATCCGATGCCTCGAGCTTCTCATTGTCAGCTTGACGCTCGTTCGATGTCGCCACGACGCCATCACCACCTGTGCCAGTTCTTCCTGAATAACATTCTACTTCGTTATCTTCGTTCAAGCTGGAGTACTTATATATCTCCTCGAATTCTTCTTCGCTCGTCGTCAGCTCCTTTGTGTCCTTTAAAGTCCTAATCTCGTTAGTGTGCGACCTAGGCCCGCAAACTGTCGAAGTTTTCTCCCGCGTTTCGATCGTTCTGGTGCTCGAGGTTTTGTTCTTAGTTACTTTCTTGTGAACATGCTTCCCGCATGGACGCGAATGGTCCAGTTTTGGCACAGCTTGATCGCTAGGTGGCCATTCACGTGACGCTGCTTTAGTCTCATTTTTCAGCTGATTCTCAGGCGGACTTTCAAACTTATCAGCCACGGTTGGACGGGATTCCATGACAACGTTTATAATTCGTTCGGCTGGTCCACTCGCGCGTGATGTTGTCGACGACTTGGGCGCCGAACATTTTTCGCGCATCTTTTGATTCGCGTAGTCACGCGTTATTTCAGGACTTGCTCCACTGCCAAGCCTGGCGCCGTTCTCGACATAATTACGCAATACGCTAATGCTGTCACTCCCCAAACGAGCCCTCGTCTCGCGGGCCCTTAGATCATCGATGGACTCGCGAGTGCTGTCGGGCGTATCTGACGCGTCGACGTCGCCCAAAGCGTCCCGAATGTTTTCGACGGTCGCGTCACTGCGCAACAGAGTTGTCGATAATCTTCCAATGACGCCAACATTCTTCGTTAATGTTGACATTTCAGGAGTTTGTGGCGTGGACGTATCGTACGTATCAATGTTTTCTGTCGGCAATGGCGGACGACACGGTGGACTGTTCTCTTCCGTGACCTCGTTTGCTTCCCTCTTGCCAGGAATATCAGATTGGGAATGAATATTTCCTGTCTTGTGGAGATCGGCATCGGCGAAGCTGGATGATCTCTTAGGGGGCGTTGGAGGACGCCGTTGTTGTTTTATTTCTGTGGCAGTTTCCGCCTGTGATTCAAATTTCACGTGTTTCTGTTCTGCAAAGCGAGAGTCCTTCGTCAAAACATCATGGGTCTCCATTGCAGATTTTTTCAACTGCTCATCTGATTCCGAAGTAGTAGTAACAGTGGGCGAGTCAAGATCACTTAAATCACTTGATTCATTAGGATTTTTATTATCTGTCTTTATGTTAGTGTCCTTTGTAGATACCTCCACTTCTGTAGGTTTATCTTCATTTTCTGTTGCGCTTAATATTTTATTTCCCAATGTTGCATTTAGTGTAGAATTCTTTGTACTATCACTTTTCAACTGCGTGTCCTCTTTCACAGTATCTTCTGTTAATATTTGGTTTTCCGAATCAGTTCCAGGTTCAGTTGTTCCTAACTTCAATTCTTTTGACAATGCACTGCAAGTGCTCCGATCATTGTCCAACTCTAATTCCCCTTTCTCCTCTTGTGAGCAATCACTTTTCACAAGTTCATTGCCACTTACATTATTATCAGAAATCTGAGATTTCCCTTTCTCTAATTCTTCACTTGCCTCCATGATACTTTCACCAGGCAAATGTTGCTTCAATTCTTCTGATTCCACATTTGATATCTCCATTTCATCGACTACCCTTGCTCCCTTGTCTAACTGTTCGTCTGAAACACTTAACTCCTTCCTTTGAGTATCGGGTAAGGTGTGCTGATTCGTTCCCACTTCAGCATTCATTGTAGAATCATTTGTATTCACACTGTTATCATTTTCCTTTAATTCTTCCAGTTCTAACGTTCCCTGTAGCTTTCCAACATCGTCACCTTCTTGCAACGTGCTCTCACTCTCTTCCTGCATTATGGTTCCTTCGAATTTCTCTTTTATAGATGAATCATTATTACCATCAGCTTCTAAATTTTTATGTTCAGTTTCAATACTACTAGTCACATCTGCCTTTAATCCCTCTGCTTTTAAATCTTCCCGCGCGCAGTTATCTTCATTCACTTCCTCAAATGTCGATTCTGTCCTCACTTCCACGCTGTGACACTTAGATTCCGTCACTTGGTCACCTTCTTTTACATTACCCGTTGATTCTCCGTCCTCCGTCGCACCAGTTTCAACGTGGGACTCGTCTTTCTGCGCAGAAACTTCGCTCGTATCCGAATCTGCGCCAATCACGTTTATTTTTATAACATGTTCTTTCCTTTCCGCTCCACCGGTCGATTCCATTTTACCTTCCACCTCCAAGTCACGCTTCCTTTGATCAAAATTCCGCTCCTCTCTGCGGTACTTGCCAATCTCTTCATTGATAAAGTCTCTAATATGCTGTTCCTCATCTTCGGACAGTTTCTCCCCCTCCTCTTGTATGATATCCAAAAACCTGCTCGCAGCCTGCGCGTGCGCAGTGTGGGACTCCAAAGCTGCGCGCTTCCTAACCCGTTTGTGGGACGAGCCGTTAAATCTTTGCTGCTCCGTCGACTTGAACGTTGCCCCGACGTCCTCCGCGTAAGTCGGCAGTCTGAGCCCTTCGATAAAGCTCCTCAATTTCCTTTCCACTTCTCTCGGCATCACGCTGTCCCAAGCGTGCCTCGCCTCGACGTATCGGGCGTCAGACTCCTCAAAGTCAGCATCTATACGCGCGCCAGCCTCTGCTGCATCCTTCTCGGCGTCGGACTCCATTTCCACGATCACCGGTTTAACGTTATCGGTCTCCACGTCGCAGTCGCTGATGTCGTGGATTTGCAATCGTTCGTTGCTTCTCTTCGCGGGCGAACGAAACAATTCTGTAGGCTCGGAGATTGTCACTATCCCCGTGCCGTCGGCGATCTTGTCTTTGCCACCGGTCTCCAGAATACCGACTCCGGGAATGTGATCGATCTTAGCCTCCAATGGCAAGCTGCTGATCGTCGTGATCTCCACGACTCTCACGCTGGGCTCCACGGTGCCCTTCTTAATTCTACACCTCTCTTCTTTCATGTTTCTGTACGCCCTTGAAATTTGTTCCCCCGGGAAGAATTCGTCATTCGCGTCTTCTGCAGCGTCTTCGCCTTGTTCGCTTTCGATAGCTTTCTGTCGCGTCGCGTCGCTGTGTGCTGTGTTCTCCGGCGAGGAGTCGTTCGTCTTCGTGGTCGTGGGAGCATCGTGAGCTTCCGCGTTGCTGCCTAAGTCGTCCACGGCACTGTCGTTGTCTCTTGGAGCTCTCTCGGGGGTCGGGTGCCGTTGAAGTCGCCTTCGGTTGCGACCCTTGCGATTTCTGCGGTTTCGCGTCGCGTGCGGCATTGTAATCTCTTCGGTGTCCGTGGCGTACTCCAAGGATTCGCGAAATCCTACGGAATCGCAGAGTAGAGGAGGATCTTCCTTCCGATATGCCTCGCGAAAGAAACGAACGCCCTCGAGTTCACTCGGAGATGACTGACATTATTCGATTAGCGCTGGTGTCTCTGCCGAGATGCGCTTCGACAACGTTTCCTAGCGCGATTTCCTTTTGGGACGATCAAAGTGTACCGATAGAAAATGCGAATGAGTCTGTCGTGCTCCTCTTGGATATCCCCGAGTAGAACTGTTTAATAGATGGGCGTTCCTAGCGTGACAGATTCGACGAAGCTCTCGGAATAAGGAAAGCAAACTCCAGTATGTGGGTTTCTATGACACAGTTTGCTACCTCGAATATATAACACTGCAAATCTAATGAATAAAGAGGGGATAGAAATAAGAAGAGAGTGAAATCTAATGTAATTGTTGATCGCAGTAACGGGCCACTGTCTGTGAAAACTGCTGCTATTGTTAGGAGTATGCAATGTAACAGCTGAATGAAATATTTTAATTTTCTAACGTTGTCTAATTCGTGCTTAGAAATTATGAACAATGCAATGGCGATGGTGACAAGAAGTAAGAGTTAGTATTTAAAGTCTGATGGAATTGTCTATAAGAAGGCGTGAGTTTCGTGCTTCGTTTAATCTATCAGCGTTTCATTGTAGACGAAACGAGAATAGCAAATGTGCAAATGGTGCATCATGAGAGAGAAGAGAAGTATACATTTCCTTGCGATCATGCAGCAAGAGTGATTCAGCCAAACATTCCAAGACAGTGAATATTATTTTAGAGGAGGAAATGATTGTTCTTACTTCTTTTGGATTCGTCTCGTTGCTCGATTAAGGAACTCTTCGGACCACCGTTCTGTTTGACGTAGCTTTGATCAGGTTTTGTGTCATCTAGAAAAATACACAGCGCTGTAAAGCACCAACTCAAACTAACACTTTGGATAACATTCGTTTTTACTATGGAATATAAGCTATAAACTAAAACAATTATCGAGGGTTTTTGGAGCAACCGAAATGGACAACAAGTGTTTGTTGAAATTACATATTAGTTCTAACAGAGTAATATCCGGTTTTTGGTTTTATATAAATTAAATGAAATGCTTACATTCGCTAAATATTTGATTAACACTTTATTTGCTGCTCTTACGCGATTTCGATTTTACTATCGGTTTCGATAGTACGACAGTCTATGAATTCAATGTTATGTTATATTCATCAGCGAGAGAACTGCATCTCTAAAATATCTTATATTTGCAAGATGCTGTCAAGAATTACGGGGGCATTTTAGCGTAAGACGTGCTTTTTCTTACACAATCTTTGGTATTTTTTTTATAAAGTATCTACACAACCTTTCCCGTCACAATGTGGTTTATGTATTTATCTATGTTTCACTCATGTTTACAAATCTTATTAGAGAGAAATAATTTAAATTTGTGACAGTGCGAGCGTTTGAACGCATTCGGGACGAAAAAGAAGTCTCCAAATGGTACCCGTGATTCCGGCTATTCTGTTCATCCGAAATAAAATATAAAAATGATTCTTGATTAAGACGAGTTTGTCTATAGCCGGTAGCGGAATAAAAGCAAACACAACCGTCATTTATAAAAATTGCGGCTCTTGGATATTTGACTACCGAAGTTTTTCGTATTTTTTGCGGACTAAAAAAGTGAGGAAGAAACATGATTTTGAATTAATTCCGCTACCGGCTATAGCCAAGCTCGTTCCTAATTAAGAATCATTTTGACTTTTTTATTCCAGATGAGCACAATAGCCGGAATCACGGTCACCATTTAAACACTTGTTTTTTGTACCGAATGCGTTCAAACCCTTGCACTGCTACAAATTTTAATTAGTTCTCTGTAATAAAATTTATAAACATTATTGAAACATGGATAAATACATGAATCCAATTGTGACGGAAAAGGTTGTATGGATGCTTCATAAAAAAATAGCAAATACAATAGAATACCCCTTCAGGGGGTACATGGGTCTTAGACAGCTAAAATCAACGGTTTCTTCTAGGCTAGATTGTAGAGCCAGTAATAACTCAAACCATTTGCTCTTTTAACAATTCCTTCTCGAGGATAGAAGAAATAATTTGAAATAAGAATATTTACAAAATATTAAAAATTAATTAATATACAAAACATTAAAGTGAGTTCATGCGTATTGCGCGCTTCCATGTGGTGATTAGGATCCCGATTTACCGACTCATCTAAAAGCAAAATCGCTGTATATGAGTATCCTTTAACTCAAAATTTACAAGGTGGAACTCGGTCGTAAAATTTTAGTAAAAAATCACAGAGTTATACAACAAATATCAACGTTGAAGGATTTTCCCGAAATAATTCTGTGAAAAATGTTATATTAAATGTTCTTAAACTTATGCGATCTTAGTGAGCGAGTTCCAACTTATGGAGAAAAGTGTTTTGTAGGTTCAGTTAAAATTTCAACAAAATATATCGATCTGTTCTCGAATTACGATGTTCACCGCCTTGAGAAACATAGTTTTGAGAAAAACGGCTTTAAAGTTAAAGTCTAAAGTCTGTTACATTTTGCGTTGTAACTCTTGCAATTTTCTGAATTTTTGAATGAAATCTTTTTTACAAATACTTCTAAGACTTGTGACTATCATTAACAATCGGAAAAAAATTCGCTTTTTTGACCCGAAATACAAATGTATGTACCCTCTGAAGAATCAACGTATATTCTGGAAATATTGCTGTTCACAATGCCACCTGCATATGTTTATTCCGAAACGCACAAAAGATATAGTGTTAAAAACAAGAATCATTTTATCACTAGTTGCTTCAGACTCTCGTATTACCTATCTGTGATTTTGTTGCCTTTGCATCTACTATTCATATATGTATATCTACTTTCTTATGATGTAATTATACATTATTATTACAAGTGCGTGCATAATCATTGGTGTATTTTACTTTCAGGTACCCAAAGAACAAAAAGTTGTAACTCGAATTATTATAATAAAAATTTGTGTAATTTCTATGATACACTTAGTACATTTGCATTAACTAAAAATGTCTTGCTATCAAAGTGAACATAAGCTCCTAAATTCTTTGACATTCATTCTAAATCCAGGGACGTACCATAAAACCGAAAATATTTCAGTGGTATTACCTATACCAAAACCTATAAAATATCGAAATCCGCAAAATTGGAAGGCTATGATAATGGAAATAATACCAACGCCAAGATAACATTGAAACCGAAATAAATCCTGTATTTTTCTTGGTTTCATTTACAGACTTACTGAAATGTAAAATATCGATTTTTTCTGCCACGAGTGGGTAACCCTTTTTTTCTTTCAACTTTTTAATTGTAACACTCCCGTGACTTTTGATTGGTATCTCAGGTATATTCGTTTGGCAGAAATAGCGCTGGTTTGAAGGGGATATAAAAAGACAATGTGTGAATATATCCAAAATACGAGTTTATAGCTAAAAAATTCTTATGTTGAAATAATAATAGTAATACTTATAACAACGTGTAATTATTCTGTGCACACATCGGCAATAAAGTAAGAATATCTGTAATAATACAGGTGAAATAATAACAATATACCGTGACTTTCGTAAAGCAGTGTGTCTTCATATCGATATTTTCATACGTTCATTTCTACAATAAAAGTGTTGATACTTAACATATACAATAAGACTGATAATTTGCATATTTCGTGTCCTTACTCAAAGTTATTAAAACGTAACGTGTATAATACTGACATCGAAATTCAGCAGATATAATACCGATGTTTCATATTTTGGAACGTTTCTGTCTAAATCCCCCTATACAATTGTAAAGGAAAACACTCAAGGGACTGAACGCTTGTTAACAGCAACGTTAGAAATTGTAATGACATTTTCAGGCCAGACACTCGTTAGCCTATGACTAATATCCTAAACACACGCACTCATTTTCCATATTTCCATGTTTTTTTAAACCACCATTTTCTCTACCAAGCGAATACCGTAAACTGGGGTGACTTTGCCCGCCCGGGGTGACATTGCCCACTTTTCGGAAAGGCTTTATTTTATTTTATTGTGAAGTAATCAGAACATTTAGTGTTTTGTAATTGATAGCAATAATTTCTCCAAGGTCAAACGAAAAAAAAATTAGCGAATTCAGTCATATGGTAATTTTTCAGTCAGAGTAAAAAAGTGGGCAATGTCACCCCGGCGGGCAAAGTCATCCCAGTTTACGGTACCGTTCAAATACCAGTCACCGACCACTTATTGTCCCGCCTGGAAAAGAACCCTAAAGACCATTCCACGCGAGATTTTTTCTGCCTCGCAATTGGTAGGTATATTAAAAAAAGTTCACACATTCTTTTTTTCTTGTTATTTTCTTCAAAGCATTGCTACCTCTGCCAACCGAATATACCCTGAATACGACTCGTGAGCATAAAAAGTGACTCGTGTGAAAAGACACTAATTGACGTAATGAGGCTTTCCAACTTTGTACGATACTGATATAAATTCCATGTAATTAAAACTGCTTAGACTGTTCCACTAGGAACTATGGATGTATGTAATATATGATAAAAAATGAAATTATTGTTTTAAATACTGATGGTAGTGCACACGGACCTGATGTATACGAAAATCCATGAACAATTGCGCTACGTTTGCGTATTTCAACGCCACTGACAGCCGCTTATGAATCCCGAATTAAACGTCAACGGGCCACAAATCAGCGGCATGGCCTGTAGGGTCCATGAATCGCGGGAATGGACTGAGCGCTAACAGATCCGCCACCGTTGAAACACGTTCAAGTCCCCACCCACGCATGCGATCCGCTGTTCGCGCGTGTACCACCAACCTGTATTATTTGTATACATGTTTACGAATCAGAGTTTCTCAAACTGTCCCACACGTTCAGAAAGAGAACTACCTTGGGATTTTCTGCGCACACAAAATAAACGTTTCTCTATCTGAGGAACCAGATTCACCGGGAAATTTTCAAATTCAGTATTTTCTTTAAACGTCCAAGTTGAGAATTCCTGGGAAAAAATCGATACGCATTTGTCAAAACGCTGAGAGTTCGCAGATTTTTTATATTGTTCATTTCTCCTAGTTTAGGTGGTACATGGGTACCTATCTATTCATGTAGATTAATGGTATCAATGTTTTTCTGTTTCGAAGCATCAAGTGCATCGGAATTACGTAAATTATGTCGAAATTGTGTCTGCAATATTAATCCTCTGTTAACTACTTACGTTACTTGTTACCTATTATTGCTAACCCATATTGGAAAAAATTTGAATCTAACGAAATCAAAATTTAATATTAACATTTATTCGTGCGTACGAATGAAGTTATATGTATTATGCCACGTGGTCGATTAAAATTTTGTCAGATAGGGATTTAAGAAAAAAATTGTTACCCTTTTATTTATAAGATCATACATTTAACCCTTGAATTGTGTAATTTCGCTTTATTATTTCAAATCATTACAATTTTTAGAAGTGTATAATTTTTAAGTATTTCACTGAAACTCTTAACTTATTTCCATGCAAGCAGCTATATAATTCTACTCTTATTTTCTTTGTCGCTGATATCTGTGCTCGTTCTTGGGCAAATTTATGTGAATAAACGTTTAATTGCTCGGGAAATGTTTTACTGTTTGTCAAATCCTACCTATTATGGGAAATAACCTGGAGCGGTTCCCCCCAAAATCATAATCATCTCAGGTAATGCAAATGCCTAATAAATAAAATCGCTTTGCATATTTACGTAACCCTACATTCATGAAATTTAGATAACATCTATATTCCGCGTGTATAGGACTTCATAATTTCTAGTAAGCTTATCGCGCCTTTGTACCCCACCTGCTACGATAAATTCCCCTGAATGCTGTTTTCCTACTCCTTCCATTAAACCAAATTTTATGTTTGACGTAATAAAATGAAACTTGTATGTTTTAAATAAATTTCAATCTTTAAAAGTATCCTCCGGTCAAAATGTTTGAAAAATACATGATTTTAGTGAATTAAAAATAAAAAGAAACTGAACAACATACAGTAAAAAAGCTTTTTGGACTTTATTACTACATATTTGAAGAATAAACAAAAAAATTATTGTTTGAATTTTATTCATTGTACCACTGTATAAATTAGAGCTGTTGACCACTGTAAAAATCTTAATCATGGACCGATTTCCAAAACTCTTACGGCATTCTGTTCAAAATTAAACGCATTATCGCCTTATCCACAAAGAGTAATTTTGGATCACCCATTATTTTTTTATGGACAGATTTATGCGTAGAAAAACTGCTTCTTTGCAACATTGTGTTTAAGCTTCTGCTAAAAATCGCAGGATTGTTTGTTTGCAATGAAGACGGATAAGGCGATAACCATTCACATATATTTTAAGAATATTTTTAGTTTTTTTTATTTCAGACGATCCTGTCACGAGTTCTGATAGCGCCCGTCAAGAGCTCTAATTTCTACAATGGTACAATGAATGCTGTATATCTAATGCAAAAATTGATAAAAGTCAAACATTAATTTTTTTGTTTGTTCTTCAAATATGTAGTAATAAAATCCAAAAAACTTTTTTACTGTGTGTCGTTCAGTTTCTTTTTTTTTAATTCATGAAAATCTCTTATTTTTCAAGCGTTTTGACCGGAAGGAACCCTTAATGTCAACGTGTCGGGATTCATTAAATTTTTCCAAAAATACAAATTTTCATAAAAATGTAAAAAAAATACTACAGAATATACATTGTGATAGATCGAGGAAAATGAATTTATCAAAGTTAAAATTAATTTATTAATAAAATTAATTAATAAATGTAATGAACTCCCCCCCTGCTACAGGGATATCAAAGGGCACAAGTGACAGCGTTTGAGAAACACTGCTGTAAATCAGCCAACAGTGTTCTACGCGTGTACACAGAATATCGAGTTACGCTTGCGCAGCTTGTCCCCTAAATGACGTTTTTACGTCAGACGTATGTAGGTATGTACAAACGTACACATACCCTGTTAAAATACATCGCGTCTCGTCTGTATTATGCAGGTCTACCTTGCACAAAGCTTTGTGGATATTCGAAACGGACACTGCCGCACTCTGACACACATCCGTAGACGAGGTGCGTGCCCCCCAACCCCCCGATGCTCGAGGCTCATGAATAGTGCCACTTCCGAGTTGAACTTCCTTTCGAGTAAACAATGCTGGCAGAACGACTACTATCGTGAGCACACCCATCCATTTTCCACACTTTTCGTTACGTCACGTGTGACACAGGCCTGCGACGAATTCGATGCGGAAGGATTCGAATGGAAACCGACTGTTCCCGATGTTTGGTGTATTGCCTCCACCATGTAGAATAGAATTCAATCATTCGCCCTACGATAGATGCCCACTAGAAATATATTCAAATGGAAGATGCGTGGGAGAGAATTATGTAGGACATTTTAAGTTTCCATACTGGTTCTAAAAGTATAAGGTCCAATTTAAAATTTTAAAACTCCTTTTCGAGATCAATAATGGCTTTGTTATTACGATTTATTATTATTAAGGGGTGAAAAGTGCAGTGTTTGAAAAATATTGACTTTACGTAAAGTTATTTATCGTCGAAATTGATCTAACTGAAAAGAAATTGTTTTGTAGTTGTTAAGACTATTTGGGATCTTATCAACTAATTTGATTGAATTTTTGACAGTAGATTTTAAGAAGTACGGATTATCGTGTGATTACTGCTTCTTACGAAACGATAATTTATAATAAGATGTCTGTCGTATAGAGTTAAAATTTCCATCTTTTGTCAGCGGTTTTCAGCTTTTTTTAAAAACAAGGGAGCGAAAAAAGACCGCGAACGCGTATTAAAAATATTTGGTCGCTAAACGAAACCTAATCATTTTATATTTCATATATGTATATGTAATACGGTATAATTAGTTTAGGATATATTTGAAAGAGAGTATCGTCGCTATATGAAAATTTATATTAATTATCCCGTCTTCTATTTATCACATAAAACTTTATAATAAAAATAGTATTTATGAATCACGTAAAAATCGATGGAGTTTCTCGATTAAATGTTATAGTTTAAAATTAATCTAAATTTCTTAAAATATTTATAACAAATTATTGGACATGGTAGTTGTTTAAAACATGTAAATATTCTGTATGACGCGAAACATATTCACGACAACTGAGAGAAGGTATTAACGCGTACATGAGAACTCGTGACAAAGCCGAGCAAATGAGAGACTCTGAAGAGAAGTAATTTTGATGTCTCGACGTTCGAAGATCTTATGCCATGCCCCTTTTCTGTTTTACTCAAAGGTGAATGACTCGCTAATTAGGTTTCACTTCCCGAGATTTCAAAAGGGTTGCACGATTCCTCTCGAGATATAATGCAACGACCCGTCTACCCCTAGAGGCCAGACACAACAGTTCTCACAGCAATATTGATTTACGCATCATGACAAGAATGAAAGAACGAGATATTGTTACCAATGTTAACTAACTAATCTACTGTACTTAACAGGGTACTTTACAAACTTGAACGATATTAAATAATGAATTTAATTTTGAGTGATAAATTTGATCATTTATTATCTTCCACATTTAAAGGACTAAATCGCAAAATTATTAAAACATGAATTCTACTAGAATAAATTATAAATTGAACATTTTACGTATTCTATTATTTAATACTGCATTTAAAATTCAAAGTATGTTGAACATTTCAAGCTGAATATACGATAAGCAACTTCAATTTTTATTCTTCAAACTAAACTTTCCTTCAGTTCTTTCGCAATTATTCATTTATTTATTTATTTCATCATGCACGGGTAAGACCCATTTATGGCAGAAAAAAGGTGTAACAGACGCAGAGTAGAGACACAGCATTACAACAAAACAGAACAAAACAAAACTAAAGCTAAAAACTAAGAGAATATAAATTTCATTCTACATAAAATTCATATTTCATTGAAAAGAAAATATGCATTATATTGTTTTATATTACATAAAAATTTACATAACATTACCGACCGTGACACACCTCTGTAATATTTTGGTGGATTTTCTATATTTTAAAATTCCTAGATTCATTTCAGATATTCATATTCTACATCATATGTATATTACAGCGCTGTTCACCCAAATAAAACTCGAAACAAAATAACTGATCAGGAAACTATTAAACCTCCCATTTTCATTTGCAAGTTCACTTAATCTGAAATGGTTTCCACTTACTCGAAGACATAAAATTACAGAATATTTCCATTCGCAAAATTTGGGGGAAACGACACGAAAATTTAATCAAAGCATAAAATAAAAGAATAAATAAACATCACCAATAATAGCAAGCTCTAATTAGGGGAGTGCGTCACGTTGAGGGCACCAAATATTTTTTAAACGAATAGACTCCAGTGCTAAACATTTCATCGACAAAATCGAGTTCAAAGATTGCATCATGCATGACCTTCCAATTACGACACGAATTATTAACGAAGCAATATAATATGTCGAGTCGATTAATGATGTAACTAAAGCCGTAACGAGACCATAGAAATCCCTGGCGAGGGTTCGGCTTCTGGGTCCCGAACGCGCAGATAAAGGACGAAGAGATAGAAGATGGGGCTGCGGAAATGCGGGCTTGGCCGCTCCGGGGCATGACGCCGAACGGCGCACCCATCGGAGGCGCGTTAACGTAAGCGTCGTTGTGATTCTCCTAGCATGTGAATGAAAATTTAGTGTCAACTATTTTTAGCAAATTCAATATGTAGAATATGTTTTCGATTAGGATTAGGAAGGTTACCAATGGCGGAAGCGCCATGTATCAGGTCTATTCTGAAGTCTACGAGCGTTCTCGATGAAGTTTTGCGAAACGATTTTGCGGCTGCTTGCTGGGAAGCTTATATTGCAATTTAAATAGCTATAGTGCAGAAATAATACTAGCAAAATATCTCAGATATGTATCAATATAAGATGACTTATTAACATTGTTCATCCCTATCGATCATTGCATTTAACTATTCTTATGGATGTTCACACAAGACTCATTGTATTGTAAACTATATTACTTCAATTCCTATTTTCAAAGAGTTACCAGTGATGGAGGAATTCCCCTGTATTGATTTATAATTTCAAAATCGAAGTGGCATTAACTGGGCAAATTGAATCCTTAGATTCTTGTCACGATAGCTATTGATAAAATTGAAACGGATTAATCTGTCTGTAGGTATTATGCAGAATCTATTGCATATACATATTTAACGGATAATAATTATATCCTCCTGATAATTTAACTGCTGATGAGTTGACTTTAAAAATCACTAAAGTTTTCTTGAACTTCAATCAATTTTCTGTTTGACCTAGATCGATCAAAAGTGTCAACCAATAAGGGTAAAATTCGTGGATATGTCACACTATACATATAAGATGTTTGTTTACTTCAACAATAAAAATACAGCGCGATCGATTTGTCCTTCAAGATTTGGCGACAAATATGAAATGAGTATTAGAGAAGGACGAAAGAATTTAAAGAAATATCTATTCTTCGTGTGAGTCATTGTTTAGAGATTATTCATATAATATTTTTGTGTATCAAACTTTGATATATTTGTCTTATAGAATATATTCATAGTATACATTAACTACGTTGTCATTTTTCAATATATGATGTTACATCAATATTTTATAATAAGAAACTCAATTAAAGAGGTAACTTAGTTTTATGGTCCATTTAGTAAATTGGAACTCTTCTAATAATTACTCCAAATCATTGTTTCCAGAAAACACGTTGCATTAATTTTAGAATTTTTAGAGAATTATTTAAAGGGTACAGAGTAAATGCCACTTATATAAAAGTCTTTAAACATCACACGCACAATAAAAGATTATAAAATAAAGCAAAACGAGACGTAAGCCAGAATTAAGAAATAATAAAGGAAATATTATTTTCGCTACTTTATATTTCTCTGAGAAACAATAATTTGCAATATTTCAAAACTGACTGAATCAATAAATGTACACTGAAAAATAGTAAAATATTACTGAATTCTTTCCCAACCACAGAACCAACTACCAGGCACTGAAAACACTTTCGAAGCCCAAACAATTAGTTCAAACTTTACCATTATTCGCAGCGACATCCAACGGTAGATCGAAGCCTCCATCGTAAAAGGCATCATCGTGCAATCGTGTGTCGTTCACCGAAGAGCCATTTTTGTCAACTTCGTCGACAACGTCAATTTCCGTCGATACTACGCAACTTCTCATCGCCTCCTCTGCCACTTCCCTCGAACTTGCCCCTATTTCAATATTCA
The DNA here is from genome assembly GCA_963932335.1 of Andrena marginata. Taxonomy (NCBI): domain Eukaryota; kingdom Metazoa; phylum Arthropoda; class Insecta; order Hymenoptera; family Andrenidae; genus Andrena; species Andrena marginata. The sequence continues at coordinate 46,671,526 of OZ010659.1, read as the reverse complement.
TACTCATTTCATCGATCCTCCGTTCATCTGGCGTTTCTAGATCATCCTGTTCGTCCTTGAAACGCACAGTTTTACCCTCCTTGGCAACGTCGAAGAGAATATTACGAACAGCTTCGACCTTCCTGCGCTTCAAAATAGGCGCTCGTGCAAACAAATCGATCACGGTCCGCTCGATATCCAGGGGCTCGTCCATCTTGCCGACGCAGAATCTTCCGAAACGGAATTTCCGATCTTCCTGGCACAGGTTCGGAGGATTAGAGCCCATCGTTCTCGCGGCGTTCCACGCGCAGATGCCGCTGTCAGGCTCGTAAAACTCTGCCGTCGGTGTCTCCGGTATGGCGACGGTATTCATTCGCCTGAAATCCAACGTGTTTAGCTTGTTTTCAAAGTTCTGGCTGGCCTCGTCGTTCCTGAAGCAGGCTGGTGGCTCGATGAGAAACTTCAACGCTTCCAGGTGTTCGTAGTATTCACGCTCGAGCTCGCCCCGACCAATCTCGCTCCTTCCGCTTCCGTTTCCCTCGCCGCCGTTGACCATCCTAATTTCGACGCTAGCTTTGAAATTTTCTGGCCCGCTGGCTCTCTGTTTCGAATACATTCTTCTGGCCGGTGACTCCGTGGAAAACGCGTCCCAGCTTCTAGCGTAGCGCGACTTCAAGCCATCCAATCTGCTTCCGGCGCCTATTTTCCGCGTCACCTCTCGTTTCTTCGATCTTCCACGCGTCTCCAGCCTCGCCCGCTGCCTGAATCCTCCGGCGCGTTTCCAGGACAGGCGAAACGAGCGTACCATCGCCAGCAACCGAGAGCCTGGACTCGCAAGCAACACCTTTCCTTCGGGCTTCCGGCGAAACAACCGTTTCGCGGGCCGTTTCGTTACGACCAACGGGTCGGTGGCACCGAGCGACGGGCTCGATACGTCCGAAGTCTCGTCCGCGGTGGCCAAGCACCGGGAGCAATCGAGAAATCTCATTTTCGACGGTGCTCGGCCGGTCTGTCGATCGACGGCGGTTTTGTAAATCACGCTGACAGAGCCTGCAAAGGGGTATCCCGTTTGTTCTGTCCGCTGTGAAATGTTCTTTCACGCGAGACAGATGCGGTTGGAAAACAATCTCGCGTTTACCTAGAACCGCGACCACGACGGGGCAAACAACTATTTTACGTTGGATAACAGTCTCGCGTAGCGGACGCGATGCACCATGATTTTCTTTGGTCGAATAATTAGTGCTCAACCATCGACGCCTGCTTCACATTACGCTGATCATTAAGGTTATAGCCATTGTGATCGGATAGGTATATCCGTTTTCAATCACCGATGGATCTAATGGTTCCGTTCTGTGTTACGTAATTTCTATGCGCAATGCGTCCATGCGAAGCCAGCGCAATCATGCGAGATTCGACGAAAGCTAAGAGGATAGTCCACTGTACTATTCGTTCGTTCAATTTCCCGCTACACTTTCGACGATAATGGTCGAAACTATCCGCTGCTGCTCGTGCAACGTTGCTCCAGCTTCCGTTGCGCGGACCATCGATCGAATTTCGAAAAATTGCCAGCTTTCAGCAAGCAAACACAATAAACTTTCGGTTTCATTTTTAGGGTGGATCAATAGATTCGGTTGGTGTGCCTAATAGCAATTGCGAGTAAAATGAAAGATCGTGCGCTGGATTAGCCCTTATTTTCAACCTGCGATTTCCTTTGCTCTCGCCCACTCATACGGTTCCATTTCATAAAAAAATAATCTTTGAAAAAGATTATTGCAATCGGACGGCAGGAAAAGGTGCCGACCAGACCTTAAAGTTTAGAATTCGTCAATGCTTTGAATTTGAAGAATTTCTCAAAAATGGTACGCCCTATCGAAATTTTGTTCAAGTAATATTAAAAGAGCATTCAATTTTCTACAATTACTGTACATATCAGTTTTTCGTGCTTTCAACCATTTTTTAGATAATATCGTTTGAATGTAGAGACGTCCGCACCTGTACGTCGTGACGTATTGTCTGTACGCGCATGCTGCAGATCTCTCTATATTCAAACGCTATTATCTAAACAATGGTTAGAAGCACGAAAAACTTATATATACACTATTTGTAGAAAATTGAATGCTCTTTTAATATTACTTGAACAAAATTTTGATAGGGCTTACCATTTTTGAAAAATTCTTTAAATCCAAACAATTAATGAATCATAAACTTTAAGTCGGCACCCTTTCCTGTTGTCCGATTGCAATAAACTTTTTCAGGGACTATTGTTTTATCAAATGGCACTGTTCTAGGGAGTGAGAGCAAACAAATACAACAAATTTCGACATGTATAAATAAGGGCCACCCAAATGTAGACACCGAATTTAACTACCCACCGATCGTATTTCGAAAAATTAGGAGCTTTCAGCACAAAACTCAATAAACTTCTAGTTTTATTTTTGGGATGGATCAATAAATTCGGTCGGTGTTCCTACCAGCAATTGCGAGTAACATGAAAACTTGTGTACCGAATCGTGTCTATTAATATCTTCGTTCTAACTATACGTATGTAATTATGTATTAGGTTGAGGAATAAATTCGCTCGAATCTTAAAAACTCGTTCAGATTAGATATGATATTAATTATTAAAAATTCATTTCACAAACATAAACTAACGTTCTGCTAACACACTCGGTACAAACTTATGAACTCAATCTAATATATTTCAAACCAGTTCATCGACATTTTAGTTCTATAGAATCTCAAGTATTGTAAAAAATTTCCTTCGCTGCACATCACTGATTAAAAAAAACACGCACACAATCACAATTCCCAGCACAGTATTCGCGTGTTCGTACGTAATCCCTCCGCCGAGAGTCCAATACATAGAGCCAAGACCCATGCGAGCAGATCGCTTCCGACTAGTATAACTTCCCCACCTTAAACAGACAACTTTTTGCGATTCCGCGACGTGCCAATCGGGCTTTCGACCAACGATACTTCAGTCCCGGCGAAGGAAACGAAAAGCAAAGAATCGGGACAGTTTTGCCAGCACGCTGGTCAAAGTGTCTGTGAGCACTGGCAGAAAGGTGGGTCACGTCGAGGTTCGAAAAGGAGGAAGAGGGTCACCTTCTAGGGCGTCTTCTAAGTGAACAAGGGTGCGGCGTCGTCCAAGAAACACAAATGAGGGGTATGACTGTGGGGGCAGGTGCATCGTGTGCGTGTCGCTGTTTGTGTAGAAAAAAGGAGCAGGTGTGTTGGTCTGCCACTAACGGCGGGCACGAGTGAACCGTGGGTACACGCTGCTCGGCTGCCCATCGCCGCGTGACCGTACGCCAATTTGCAGAGAAGAGCCCGCGAGCGTGGATCAGAGCGGGATGCCAGCTATGCTTATGCCGTGTCTCGCGATGGTTTGTCGACACGTTAATTTAGAGCCCATTGTCTCGATTTTGAATCATCGGCCAATTCGCGATTCGCGAAACGTTCCAGTAACGACGGGACCCTTTTTACACGGGCAATCACTCGCCATTGAGTTTCACACCGAGTGACTGCGACATTGTTTGCGACCCTGGCTTCTAGATGGCGAGATAAGTCGAGACTATGGCGCCCGTAATCAATCAACGAAATTGCGATTAATTGCGGATGATCCTGATGGACCAGCAGGAAACAAGGCCGCGTGCAAGCTTAGTTTGATCAAAGTTTTTCTCCGTTGTGATATAAAGTGGAAATTGCTACACCGCCACCGTTTAGTGCTGTTATTATCGAATGTTGTGGTTCATATTTGTTCTATTTTATTTTATTTAGTTCCCTGAATTCGTAGATAGTCGTAAGCTTAGGTAATGCATCATGACTTAACGATTGACACTATTATATAGTTGGAAATACGTCTGTCTTTTCATGATGATGACAATTATAATGTTTTCTAATATAATGCTAAGTGAGTACTGTAGATTTTTTAGTTCAAGTTCGGGTGTAGTGTATTGCGTGTGAAATTTGATGCACACACATGGCTGGGTTTTGTATATAATTTTCCAGCGCATTCTTGATATTTATAGAACAAGAGTAGATCACGTTCCTCGCCGTTTTTCATGTTAGAAACACGATAAAACTCTTCGAACGAAATGGGAATTGTTTCATAGGAAAAATCTACAACTACAAGAAGTTATCTAGATAGGTGAGCTTTCAATATCGACTTCGATCATTTTTGTTTTACTCAAAATACGAAAGTAAGTATTATCTTTGAGGAAAGATTAATTTTTTTAGAATTGTTCGCACAACTGTCGTTAACGTATTGAAAATGTCTCCAATCCTATTTAGAAGAAAAAATATTTTTTATGAAAATATAGACAACTTTAATTAATCTAAAGACACTCTTCATTGCATTACCTTCAGAAACTTCAATTTTCATTAGAAAATAAATCGTTAAATATGCCCATTATTTTCATGTTCCGTATGAAATACTAAATTGCATTCAATTTTCGAGACATGGAGTGATGAGAAATGCATGTTACACTGTTTATTAAGTATGAAACAAGTAAAACTGACAAAGAAATTGACACTCAATTTGAACGTTTTGAAAAGATGCCATACCTACAAGTATTCTCTATGAGAGCCGTTTTTTTTTTCACTTTTATACTCATCTGAATTTTAATATCTATTAATTATTTCACGAGCAGATGGCGCATTAGTAATTGATTCTTCCACTGCACGTTTATCACGCATGTATGTATGTATAAACACAGTGATTTATAGCCGCCTGATTGTCGGATAAACCATTGCGTGTCACATGTTCAATTAACGAACGGATATAATCCATCCTCTAACCGTGCACAAATTGCTTTTAATCCCTACAAAAGAAATGCCAGACTAAGAATGAAACGAAACAGAGTAGCTGGGAAATCTTCGCATATTTTTGTGAAATACAGAGGGCGACTCACAAGGTCTTGCCTATTCTATGCGCTTTGTCAAGTTTGTATGTTGTAGAAAAATTCATACAATAGGTTTTAGTATTTTTATCAATTGTATGATTCCCTTATGGTAACACTCCTTGGGCTGCAAAACTAACTTTTAGAAAAATAACAAGGTGCTGTAAACTAGACAAGAACTTGTGACATTCTGTATAAAGTGAGTATTTAGAAATTTTCTTTTCAATTAGGTAGGGGGAGTTCTCCTAGTCCCGAACGCTTAAGTTTTTTCTTAAGTGAGAATTAAAAGTGTGTAAAGTTGTTCGCACATCTTTAAATAAAAATATGAAATTTTCATTTGACATTTTCTTAATTTTAACGAAAGATACAGCTACTTTTGAAACACCCCATATGATGTTGAGAAACTGCTATCACTTAATTGGTTGGTAATACGTCATTCGTTTTAAATAAAAAGAGAAACTAAGCCATTAGACTCAGTTGTAAAGTGTATTGTACAAACAAAAGATAATTATAAAGTATATGTGGCAAACACAAATCAAAGGAAGGAAGCTTATCGATGAAGCTCTAAGGTACCTAAGGTTCATTGATGAAGCTGAAAGGTACCTAAGGTTGATTGTGTTATCTGCACTATTTGGCAATGGCAACTCTAAGTGATGATAAGTATTAACAAAGGGAAACGAAATGATTTCATTTCTCATTGTTATTTACCACATCTCTAATACTTTTTTAATATTGTACCTACCTACCACTCCTTTCATCGATTACAAATGCATGTATTGATTTAATAAAAAGAAAATTAGCCAACTTATGAGTTTTAGTTTGATCGATTATATAATTATTGCACAATTTACGAGAAATTATATACTATCTGTACTGTTTTAGTGTTTCTAGTTTCTTTTAGTATTACTACATATACATATAGTACTAAGTATGTTTAGTGCCTTCAGTGCATAGGATATCGGAATAAAATGACTATATATAAAAGTCTGTTGTGGCTCAATAATCTTAATATATAAAGCAGAAAGCTTCCATATGTTTGTGTGTTTGTCTGTCGCCTAAAAACTATCGAACGATAAATTCTGGGATCACAAAACGTGCCTCAGATCATTATGTATAATTAATGCAGATGAATGTGACCATTTTTACAAAAAAAAAACTAAAACAAAAAATTTTTATAAAAGCAGACTCTAAATTTTGGGCGAAGCCGAGTATTAAAGCTAGTGCCAGATAAGTAACATATTCGTATAAAAACTTTTGTGATAACTGTAATAGTTTTTGCGGGATCGTATTCCAAAGTCAAAGTGTTACTACCGCCTCCGGTCTACCCTAATGTTTATAAATTCGTGGTGGATTTTCAGTTCCCAGATGTACGTTTACATATTTCTTAAGCACAATTTAAAACACGCGACGTAAAAAAATGATAAATTACGTTTAGTAATTACTGAAATTATGTTTCAGTGGAAAAATTGTTCAAAATTAATAAAATTGTACAATAACATTATGGATACTCACTTGTTTCGTTCTTTTTCGATTCGGGCGCTATAATCCGTGAATCCGATGTAGCTGTAGTTTTGGAAGTCGTTGTTTCTGTAAGATAAAAAGAATCTATTATTTTAAAATAACATGGAGTTAGGTAATAGAGTTAGGTAACAAATAATGACTGCACTAAACCTTTTATTTATTAATTTCTACTCTGTTTGTACTTCTATTATCAAGAAAGGTCAGAATTTTTCAATTTGTACTGAAAACAGTACTACCAAAAATTTTTATAATTTATTTATGTACATTTATCCTGATTAGAATCAAATGTTTAAAAAACTAATTATAATTGTACCATTTATGATTACAATTAAATTAAATGAATTTGTATTTTGTTTAACACCTGATAATAGATAAGCTGAGGTGTCATTTGAAATTGTTATTCCTTATTTTCATTTCAAATACAATTTTATTATTCTCATTGTCAGTTCTATTTTGCTGAAATAACTTTAGGAGGGCAGAATAAAGCATATTACAACTTTTAATGAGATTCAAGTACATCCGAAAGTTCGTGGTAATTGGAATCGTCTAATACACGGTAATTAACAATCTCAGAATAAACTTTGAACAGATTCCTGTCTGTTTTAGACTTTCCCTGTTACAGAAATATCAACAGAGTCATTTGCGTGCAGCAAACAAACTCGTTATTTTATAAAATAATATATATAATTGAAAATAAATCAAACAAAGAATTATACATTAAGTATAAATAAAATATATGAAATAAGAGATTATAAAATAACTGTATATCTGGAGAGAGGCTCGAACTTACTACCATTTAAATCATAATGAACGATATGGTATACTTGAGTTAATTAGTACCTATTCCACGTTTTGTACTAAGACAACACACGCTTGGACGCATTTAATTAAATATATCGATATTAACTTACTGTTGACAATTTCAGTAGTAGTATTTTCTTGCAAGCTGCTCTTATAAATCCGTCTTTTTGGTGAGCCAATATTCTCTCTGCAAGAAAATAAGTGACATTTTAATAAAGCCTGTAATATTACAATATGTCGAAATAAAGTAATAAAAATAAAAGTGTGGTATTTTAAATTAAATCTCTAAATATAATTAAAAATGCATCTTTTTGCAAACCCAACGAATTTACAAACTGATGAATTTCATTTCACTGTAAGTCACAGCGTTTATATACTTATCTTATTATATAGGATAGTTTTATTAAAATGTTTATGATGTTGTGTAAAGGTACTTACTGATTCAGGCCAAGCTTTAAGTGCTCCCCTGCATTTCGTAACAGTGCATGTGCCTCGCTGTTGGTTAGATCCCGTGTACCTCTGCCATTAATGCTACTAATTAAATCACCCTCTCGCACTCCCTGCTGAGCCGCCTTACTCCCCGGATTAACCTGTAACGAAAATTCAGATTTGTTCCTCAATTATAATGGAATTTGTGAACCATTGCATTTCGTTCGTTAATATAATAAGTATTTAACGCGATGAAGCTGCAATTGGTTTTTTACAAAAAAATTATAACATGACAGATACTTGGTACTGTACACAGTCGATTATTAAGTCCTGTCACAAAATCGGCGTATACAATTCTAAGTTGGCAGCACTTATTTTTAGATTAGTTTATATTAATGTACGAGTGGTTAGGTATTTAAAACCACTAAGGTTTCTTTTCTAAAACCAAAAATAATGATGTAGTAGAGCGTCAAAGAAGATGGAATAGCACTTTCGCAGTAATCATTTTGCATAAATGTGGACATTCTCCTACCATGATTTTTAAACTTTTATAAAACCTGCGAATTAATCAGCAGTTTGTTTATCGTAATATTAAAAGGTATCTCTATCGGTGACTGCAAAAGATCCGGCCACCCTTGCTTTGCAAGGATTCCAGCCCTTACCGAAGCAGTGAAAGCAGAAAGACAATTAATAAAGATTACCGTCAAATTATTATAGAAGTACCGTCACTTTTTAATTTTCTACAAATATTACAAGCACATCAGATTATTTACAAATCAACTTTTATTATACTATCTGATTTTATTTGTCGGTAACAGTATGCCACATGGAATGCATAGTTCACTAAATCCGCCAGGACAAATATATGTGTTTGAAGTTCTTAAAGCACATTTCTACCGAGGCGACTAGGCACTCTAAAGTACGCAGACTGTCTGAAAGCCTCGCCGAAGAAATGACTTCGCCTCGTCGAAATTTACTCATTAAGCTCTTTGATGCTTAAGATTCTCACCGTGTAACTGCACTTTCGTTGCCCTGACGCTCGGAACTTCAACATGTTGGAAACTTCCTTGACGTCCCCGGGGTGGTCGATACGTCAATGGGAACAACGGGCAAAGATCGAGGGCAATCCGTGTCTAATATATTTTTATACTTCTTACAACGGTTAACAAAGTTCTAGCGGTTTAATCGAAAACACAAGTGATTTCTGCAAATAGTCAACCTACTAATTCTTCTTACAAGGGAACACCGCGAACCCGGACTCACCGATTGGAATGCAACTTTGTGGGTTTTTAGGGTGACTCAAAACAAGAACAACGGTGTGTTTCATTTGTGCCCTATCGCCCTTTAAGGAGGTGAAAACTAGCCTCAAAGTCAAATTGGCATTTCCACTTTTTCGCGTATAACTCTCAAAGTACAACAGACAGAAAAAAATGTTTCGAACAAAAGTTTAATGGTGCAATAAGCGCTGCAAACTTGCGTTAACAAAATTTTGAAAAAAGTTTTTTTTCCATTCAGGTATTTTTTTTTCAAGCTCTTTTGTTAACGCAACTTTGCAGTGCTCATTTCGCCATTAAACTTTTGTTTGAAACATTTTCTTCTGTCTGTTGTAGTTTGGGAGTTATACGCAAAAAAGTGGCAGGGCCAATTTGAATTTGAGGTTAGTTTTCACCCCCTTAAAGGGCGATAGGGCACAAATGAAACACACCGTTGTTCTTCTTTTGAGTCACTCTAAAAACCCACAAAGTTGCATTCCAATCGGTGAGTAAGTGTTCGCGGTGTTCCCTTGTTAGTGAATTTTAGAATTCAAAATTGACTATGGACACGCAATCACCTGATAGTTGAGTTTTAAAACTGTTTCACAACAGGCAACTTATATCTCAATTATGTCAATATTACTACAACAAAAAAAGAAACTTAATCGAACGATGAAAAATTTATTTAACTGATGCTTCTACTAATTTGCTTTTGTCTCGATAATACATGGTAATTGGTTTTCAGAAATGAAACAGTAAATTTCATTATTGATTTTAATATATTTTAATATTCAAAATACTTTATAGTTGTATATAACTTAACTGTCGATCGTGTACTTTTAATCCAGGAGATTCTGTTTCTTTATTTTCGTTCAATTTATTTAATTATTTATTGATCTTTGCTAACGAGAAGTAGAAGTTACTAATTAACTGTGTCCACTAATTAAGTGCGTTAGTATAGAGGGCATTAAGCATTCGTTAACTAAACTTTCGAATATCCGGTACATCTTACTTGTGTTCGTTAAATCCAACAAATTAATAAATCACAGAATATTTTGTTTTTATGTAACCCATACTGGCCGTTCCGGTTACTGGTATTTTAATTACTAATCATGTACCGAACTATTGTCTACCTCATACTGAACAATCAAGTCAACGAAAGAACATTCCCCAATCACTATATCTTTATAATTTCCCTGATATCTGTTAAAACAGCGATAGATTTCATAATAAAGTACACATATTTTCACACCATCATATCTCGCCGTTCGAAAATTGCGTTTTTGATTGCTTTTAACTAATAATTTTTTTGCACTTCAATCTAAACCTTGTTTCCTTTAGGTACATATATTTCCCTTCCTTTTTTATTTTATATGTGTATACTAACTGATAAAGAGCAGTTCCCAACTCGAAAATTCTTATTTGAATGAAGCAATTTGTTTCTAAGGAAATTCACTCTAAATCAGCCCTTAATGTTATGTCGCCTTTTCGTTATCTCAATATGATTCTATTTTTCTTATATTTAAAGTTTTCATCCATCACGCACCGTTACAAAGTAAACATTGAAGTTTGATAAAATCAACGAGAAAACGCGACAAGTTTAAGGGCTGATTTTACCCGTTCAGGGTGAATTTCTGCATGAGAAACAAAATTGCTCTTTGCATACTCCAATGTGCTCTACATTCACGCGAGGTATCATTAAAGTCAACATTTTCAGATTGGGAATGATTCCTTCTAGGTAAGTAATAAAACCCTATTGTTATTATCATCATTGTTATTAAAAATATACTGTTGTTTCAACCAAGAAAATTCGCAACACAAAGTTATTGCCTTTCAATGAAGTTTCCACAGACAAACCGCGATAAAATCGACAAGCCGGAATAAAGAATAAACTTTCATAAGTTCGCACCGTACAGGCGTACAAGGTACGACCGTTAATTAAAGAAATAAGTTTCCCAAGCTGGAAGGAGTTCGTGCCTGCTCGAAGAACAATTAAGCGCTTCACAGGCGCCACGGCAGAGGAAACGGATGCAATCAGGAAATTAGTTACCGAACACAACCGATCGATAGGTACAAGGGGAAATAAAAATAAGTACACCCGCTGTATACCGAACGACAGCCTCGTGACAACACCGAAGGCTTCGAATTCTAAAATTCCGTGGCAACGGGCACAGCCGAAGATCCATTTCACGTGACAGAAGAACGGAAACTGAGAAAATTCGTGAAAAGCCGCGGCGGTGCAGATTCGTGCGAATGCATCGCCGTCGCATCGGCGCCGCTCTTTCTACTAGGAGAATAACACGATGACTCTTCTGACCGACCTTCCTCCTCAAACTTCCCTTAATTGCAGCTACTATACGTTGGTATGTATAACGTATATAGGTACCATAGCAAACAACTCACATTTCCGTTTCTGGCCGTACACATTTCGCGGCAGTTTTCCTGCTTTATGTAATTTCGCCCTTAATTGCATTTTGACTATCTGCATTGTTCTATTTTCTGCGAGTATTTATCTGCATAGTTTTACTTTGTAGTTCGAATTAGAAATTACTTGATAACTATAGAATTATTGCATAGGTATGTAATTAAATGAAATGTGTTATTGGTGAGTATCGAAATAGATGTAAGTATGTGGGAGAGTTAATATAAGAATTGATAGCGTGAGACACAATGAACACTATGCGTAATGTGATACGTTTTGACTAATTGGAGGGTCGGTTACAATAAGGGGACTAGCGCTCGAAAATGGGAGAAATTATTTTCCAAACGCCAAGAAAGATTGGAAAACTAAATATTGTTAAACTTTTAAAATACAGTTTAATAACATTTAATTTTTCAATCTGGTTTAGCGTTTAGACAATAATTTTTCCCACTTTTGAACGCTAGTCGCCTTATTGCATCCGACCCTTCAATTGTTTTGAGTTAGCAGAAGTATAAAAAACATAAATAGGAAATAGCAAAGGGGGTGGAAATTTATTAGTGAATATAATGAAGCAATTGTTCAATTTACTTAGGTATGTAATGTTTAAATTGAAAGTTTATACTTTGTTATTAGAGGTTCATTGCTGTCTTCAATTGTTGTACTTTCTTCGGTGATGAATTACAGTAGTTCTATAGCAAAGAATCGATTGGATATCACGAACAGAAACGAACCTTGAACTTCCATATATAGGTACCTAAATGTGTTTGTTATATAAGTTTAGCTCAATGTAATATTTTACATTCTGTTTTATAATTCTGATACATGTAAAATACGAGAATAACGATCACAAGAATATTAGACAGTATCACATTACAAGTAAAACGTTTTCATAAATTAAATTCTCTTGAAATAAAATATTTCGAATTTTTTAAAATCTGATAAATTTTAAATATGTATCTAACAATTGTTCCACTTAACACTTTAGTATGCAAGAAAATAAAATTCCATTAACATTTTAATACAGTTTCAATTTTCAAAACACTGCATATAATTCTAAGTAGTTAGCTACCAAGTACCTGGGTACCATAAGATGTATCAAATATTTCGACATTTTTCAAAATAAAAATGTCACTTTTATCAATTTATATTAAGATTCGGGATTCACATTAGCAGTGAGGCAAACTGACTTATCGACTTGAACGCGAGATAGTATTGAAGCGCACTCTATTCGACAAACTCGAGCAATCATTAAACTATGCCCGGGATGTCCCTTAGTTTACCGATTAGGATCTATTCAATAGACGCATCTGATTTTAAACGTTGATAAAGCAGTCGAAATGATCCAATATAATAGTTATTCAAAACGAAGTTATTTTGTGGAATCAAAGAATGTGGTCACATACTCAATTACACGATAACAGTAATGAATGTAACTATTAGAATTTTTTGAAAAAATTGTGTAATAAAAAAGTCTGATCAAGATAATTCAAAATAAACAAAATGCTTTGAGTTGATACGCGAGAATTCGAATAAATTGAAAACATTAATTCAAAAAGGTTCATTACTTTTGTAAAAATTGTTCAAGAGTTTTGTAAATTTTAGTGTACTGCAGCTCGCCTTGCTTTCCCTAAGTCCATTCAAATAGTTCTCCTTAATTTTGTAGTTGAGAAATTTAATTTCATACTAAATATTCACATCTAATATTTATTAATCAACATTGAAAAACTCGAAGATCTTGAATACTACGATACATAAAACCAGAGTAGGTATAATGTAGCACTAATTAAATTTCAGAATTTTTCTTAATCTTTCTGTTGTGCCCTGATACCAAACATTCGACGTACAACTTTTGAACTTTAAATATATATACATATATTATTTATTACATGTATATAACAAATTTTAAATATATAAAACTTTAAATAAGTAAACTGTAAATTATAAAAAAAATAATTAATACCATTGTCATTTGCAGACACATCCTAGACTCATTTTTATGCATAATCGTGTCTTACGTCGTTAAAAATCACTATATCAGACAATATGACGGAAAAGAGGAAACTCTGTATAAAAGTTCACTTGAAAAAACCCCACTTAATGTAAAAAAAAAAACCTAAAAAGTTGTCTTTGATAGTTACCTACTGTTTGTCGTCATTTAAACGGTGATGAAGGAAGGGTGTCATTTACCACATTTCCCACCCTGTAGCTACAATTTTATGCAACATTTATTTAGAGGCACTATACATAAATTTAATAAAATTATTTACAATTCTCAAAATTCGCATTTTATTCCCTCCCATGCTTTTCACGTGCAAACCATGCACGCGAACTATAAATTCTGTCTGAGATACCTAGGAACTTTTTATTCAGCAGGACACCGCTGTTTAAATTACCCATTCAGCGTAGCGCGACTGCTATTGTTTACTCGGGGTGCACGCTTTTTATGCTGTTATAATGCAAATTTCAGCCATTTCGCTTACCTTGCACCTGCTATGTTCAGATATGATATGACGCGTAATTGAAATATTGCCTTCAATATATACATGTTGTAAATTGCAATACATCATATTTCAGCACTGACTTTTTCATAATAAATCATAACTTACTATTATCAGTGAATTATACTCGACCCCTCCCTCCCATTATAAACTACACGTTTCGTTGCGTGTTGTCCCCTTCTCCTACCCTGAGCAGTTCTGGTGAAATTAAAGTTTAGATCAGGAAGAAATTAAAAACTAATCATATCCAAACAAAAGTTGATAGAACGCGAAGTCCCAGTGAAACACGGAAATAATTCAGCAAAGTGTGCGAACAGCCCGCGGCGGCATTGCAACCTATTCCCATGATCGCTTATTTCATCCGTGCCGCCGAGTTAGCCATCGCGATGTCGACGCCTCCCATATCCTTTCTACGAATTTTTCCTTACCCTCTTCGGGCGCCACGATCTCTACCATCGAATCTTCTACGCTATATCCTCTGAGCAATATTCCCTCTGAACAGTATATTCCACTTTCTTGGGAAACAGGTTTTTCAAAGTTGAAACGTGACTTGTCAACGAAGAGAAATTGCACACCTGACCTGCTGCACGCAGCATATAGATTCAGCAGAAAAAATGATCTTCGAATATGCACACATCGTAGCAAATTTTGTAACAGTAATTGTTTGTATTCAATTAATACACTTCCTAATACTACTTAATATAGAACTCATTCAAATTCTTAATCACATTTGATTTTAATTTAATTTTGGAAAGTATTTTGTCAATACTGAGATGAAAACAAATTTACACTGATTTTACAAATATTGCATAATAATATAATGCAGTGTGGATGCATTACGATCGCGGTATAATTTCTTCGATGATGAAGCATGGAATCTCCACTTTTTTAATACCGAAATTGAAAAAATTCAACGAAACAGCATTTTTAGAATAAAGAAGTTCTAATGATTTGTATCATTTAAGAAAAAAATTATTACTGAAATGATAAATATTCTTTTCTTATTTGAAGATGCCGTGTTCTACGATTATGATCTTTCACTTTTCTTCCTAGCTATGACATTTATAGTCTCACATTTCTTAAGTTTAATTATCGAATTCAATTGCTGTCTGTGAATAGTAAATAAGCTTTACTACGATGTAGATTTTAGAGTATAAAAGAAGAAAATCAAACGAAAATAACTGACAAACAGAAATAATTCTAAGTTGCACTTATCTTACTTGCACGCATTTAATTAAATTAATTACTGATTGTGTAACCCCTTTTTACTATCGTACATCGAAGGCTTCATCTCGACGATCACTCGACGATTAAATCACTCGATTAATGGAATATCTTCCAGCGGCAGAAGTATCCGTCCTCTGCGGAGTACTTTAGACGTTTAATTCCCCGATGAATATTTATAACGTCTTTCAACGAACTTCCGTGAGGAATCAAAAGAGTCGAGTGGTTCGCAATTGAGAGTTGCTTGAAACTTCTTATCGATCTGAATATTCGGAGAGTCTGGCTGAACGGAATCGCGCTAAAGGAATTATACAAATATTTGCTTCGCGAGACGAAAGGGAAGACGGCGCTGTAAAGATTGATAGCCACCATCACGCATGCGCGATTTTACTCTTTCCACCGCAATATTGTCTCTCATGCAATTTTTTTATAATATTTTGTGAAATCATAATATTCTTAGTATTTTTATACGAATCATTTTGCAGAAGACAGAAGCAGTGAATTTGGAAAAATGGTGAAATTCGTAAGTGCTACATACACGCTGCTCACTTTGAGAAACACTTTCTGGTTCATTCATAATAATTCATACGATTTGAACGTAATTTGCAATTCGTACAAAGTTATACATCCTAAGTCTTTTACAATCAAAATATAAACAATGATACATTTGTTTGTTTTAAGGGATCCCTGTTTTATGTAGTCGAATGTTTCGAAACATATCCTACGATATTAAAATACTGATGTGAATGAAACTGGGTAAAGTGATATATACTTATAGTTACTGGTCATTTTTCAATATGTTCGATTTAAAAGTTTGGAGTCTAGGAACAGTGTGCAAGTTTTTGGCCCGAAACATGCGATCGTTAAAGTGTGTCGAGAACGTTGCAAATTCAGCTAAGTGTAGGTATACAGAGTGTGCGAAGACAAAAAGTATTATTATTGTTGCAGAACAATGAAGATGGCTGAAGTATTTTGTTGCTAGTAGATGCTATGACATTATAACGAGAGAACACAATTTTTCTTAAATTGGGAGCACATTTTAAAGTGATAATACATTTACGACTCAGGAAAAATATTTTCCATAATATAGCTAAACAAAAACTGTAGAAACCGCGGGAACGGTGCATACTCGATTAGTTAGACACGCGTTGGTGAGCCTAAAGCAAATTCCACTCTGACCAACTGGGACAAGTTCTTGCATCTACCTATCGTTTGCCGCAACAGACCGTGAAACCATAATTTCTACAGTTTTGAATTCGATCCAGTGAATTTCACGTTACTTTTTCTTCTTGTGATACGTAATTCCGAGAGACGATTAATTTAATGATACCAAGCATTCGCAGTAGCTTCGTCTTTCTTTATTATGGTGCAAACAATAATATTATAAGCCAATGCCTATTCCTCGTATCACAAGGAAGAGAAATTTCCTTTGCTATGTTGCAATTTAGGACCTTATTTGTACGATACAAATTTGTATTAAAATTAAGCACTAAATTAAAAAAAGCGATTAAATTAGATATTTTTAAATTATACCGAATGGTTAAATATTTAACTAAAAACGCGAGAATTAAACTTAACAAGCAATTAAAAAGGAAACCAACTTCCAACGAGCACTATTCAAGTTTGCAATGCCAGTGACACGTGTATGTAAGTAGGTACTCACACACGAAAGTCATCAATATGTACACTCACATTCACTCATTGCACTGCTATCGGAAAATATTTAAACAGATTATGGGTTTTTAAATTACAGGATATTTTCACTTATCCTGATAATATCTCGTACACCAAAGTTCCACTTCCTTTTACACTGTAACGTTTATCCTACCCTTTTAATACTAAATGTACATTACAGCACGTGTGACAACACTTAGTCGGTTTGGGCCAATCACGAGACTTCCGATGTTCGTTTGTCTACTGAAGAATTTTGACACGTGTTGTCACTCTCACTGCCGAAATAATACTGACTGCTCGAAACTGTGTTCGACCTGGGGAGTGTAATATGTATACGTAGTCCTTCCTCAAATTCAGAATATACTAAAGTGGTAGGGCAGGTAATTGAGGAAGGGGGAGATTCAACCAGTGGTATGAATTCACGACGCAAGCTTTTGGTCATTTGTATACAAGATTTATGATGGCGTAATAACAAATGGGGTGCCAGAGGTCGCCCTACTGGTATCTATACTGGTTTCCTTCTTAAGGATCACCTGGAGACTGTCCAATATGCACCATTTAGTGGTGAATAATGATTATAAAAATAAATATGCAAAGCGAAATTTAGATCTTATTTTATTACAAATATTGTATCGTTCCATGCTTTTCAGCTACTTCAATTTCTATATTTTAATGCTTGTGTATCGCAGAGATGGGCAACATTTTTATATAAATAAAATTTTTAATAACGAATAAAGGTTGAAAGAATTTATTCGTCATGTGTCGACTAAAGTTAACTCGGGTTAACGACCGAATGACAACAGTCTTTTTTAACTTTTAATCGTTATTCGAAATTTGACTTAACCCTCGTTTGTCACACTGGATAAAATTGACCCTGCGTTTTCTTAAGCAAAAAACCTTTTTGTCGAAACTCTTATTGCTTCAAATTTTTTTTTATGCATGATGACACTTTAATTGTCAACTTTCAACGATGGGTATATATTCTACAATGTTCAAACATTATCTCAGAATCTTTTAGACTTAATTTAACAAATAGTTTTTAAATAACAACTGATGGAAAATTGACAGGGTCAAATTGACCCAGTGTGACAACGACGTTCGAAAAAGTAGGTGTGACAACCGAGGGTTAAATAAAAATGTTGCCCATCTCTGGTATATCGTAATACAGTTCAACTAACGTATATAATGTTTAAATATTTTCTATATTTTCTCAAAATCCTGCATTTCAACGTAATACTCATCAGATTTTCATCTAACAGCCTCATATTTAAATCAGAAATGGTCAAAATTTTTATTTAAATAAACGAATAAAAGTTAAAAAATTATTCGTCACGTGTTGAATAACGTTAACTCCGGTTAAAAAAAAATTAACTTTGTTCGTCGAATAAATTGTCATCGATTAAAGAATTAACTTTGTTCGTCCCATAATGTAAAGATAAAGTAATTTTTATTTGATCCTTATTTAAATAATGTTTTATTTAGTTAATGCCCAACTGTGATTTAAATGGCGCGTGCCGGAAGTGAGACTCGAATACTTTAAACAGTACTTCGATCTTAAGACCAAACCCCCCAATTATACAATGATAAATAACGTTTACTTTTCTGTGACACGTAGACTTGAATTTTTTAGCTTATTTTTGTTTTCAATTAGAATAAATCGCTTAAAATATATGACTACATCAATTTGTATACAAACAAGATACCCCCAAATAAAATTAGAAATCGTCAAGGTAACTGAAGATTTCCATCGAAATAGAAGAAAACAGGCGGAACGTAAAAATGCTTCTGAATCGAAAAACGCGGCGAATAAAGGGCAAGCAACACGGAGTAAAAAGACTGTCCGTTGAACAGGTTACCGAGAGAATTGGTAATAAGCACTCGAAAGTTCTTTCGGATGCAGACTGCAATTTAAAGCGTCGCCGTTTCTTCGACTTCTTAAATTACTTTCCTCGAATTCGTAATTAACAGGTCCGCCGGCCTGGAAGGGGGAGTTTTGCAATTTCTAACGCATCGAGGGGTATCGATTCTGATTGGAAAGTGGCTATCAGAATTCCACGAGCGCGACAGAGTTATGGGAGAAAGTTCTCGGGAAATGAAGTTGCT
This sequence comes from Andrena marginata, assembly GCA_963932335.1. Lineage (NCBI taxonomy): Eukaryota > Metazoa > Arthropoda > Insecta > Hymenoptera > Andrenidae > Andrena > Andrena marginata. The sequence goes on along the minus strand of OZ010659.1, from coordinate 46,652,721 downwards.
TCGCGTGGAGTCGTGGAAAAGGGGGAGGTAAAGAATAGAAGAAGGGTGTAATGATAAGATACGCGCAGGACGAGACAACAGGGAAATGAAGACAGACGGACAGATGCGTGAACGGAGGAAAGAACTGAGCGATGGAAGGAAACGAGGTAGATAGAGGGAGATAGATGGAAAATAATGTGCGCCTGGTGTGCAGCAAGGGAAGGGAAGGATGGAAGCCTCGTGAAATGCATTATGCATTCAAGCAGTTCCTTTCAGCTAGGCCGAGTTAGCGCGCAACAGACGGAGGCATTAATTAAAAGGCAGAACGGAGGAAAAGCAGTTAAACGTACTATTCTGAGAAAGGAGAAACAGATCCCGATTGCTGATGTTGAACGTTGTCCGTTCTTCCTTCGTAGGCTTGTCAAATATTTTGACACTATTTTCTCTGTGAGTGGTGACACGGACTTCGTGCCTTTAGTGGCTAATTTGAATCTTGCAAGAATTATTAGACCTCCATTTAATTATTGAGGTCCTCGAAGGTAATTAAAAATTTGATTTCAATATTATCCGGATTCTAATTATGGTCTGGCATTACAAGCTTCTGTGAGAATATTTACGAATGGAGGAACAAGTAGATATTATTCTATTTTCAGCAGGGGTCGAATGAAACTCTCCAAATTTTCAATTTTGAAATAACTGTAATTTTATCACTATTATCCATTCTATTCCGAGAAAACTGTTATAAAAGTGCAATGTATTAGCAGAACATTTTTTTGGATAAAATGTCTACTCTGAAATAAGTTAAGGTTCTGACAAGCAGATTTCTTGGAAATATCGTGGGGTACGTTGATGAATCTGAAGTTGTAATCTTAAACCGTTCGGTGAAAATAAATTTTGCTTCTATATTTATCCTGCTTTCAATTCCTTAATTAATACTAATTAAAACAAAATTATTCCTTACTTTTATATTTTACACTTAAACATATACAGTGGGGGACAAAAGTATGTGGACACTTTTAAAATCGTATAACTTGTTCAAAATTGGTCCAAAGAACTTGAGTTTGTTTGAGAAGCTAGAAGGATTAGTTTGCTAAGTGACGTGTTTCGTCGTTTTGAAAAAAGCTGCAATTGGTCGGAATAGCAAACAAAATAGGAATGATCATTTTTTCAACTTTTTTGTCTGTGCTCGTAATGAAAATTTGAAAAATGCCTTTTGTAGATTGAGGTAAGTTGTATACACGCCTAAAATTTCATCAAAATCGGTTAACGTTGCTCTGAACTATAAACGCTAAAAGATCGCAGAATAAGGTCGAAAATCGCTGATTTCCGGGAATTTCGCAATTTTCGACCTTATTCTGCGATCTTTTAGCGTTTATAGCTCAGGGCAGCGTTAACCGATTTTGATGAAATTTTAGGCGTGTATACAACTTACCTCAATCTACAAAAGGCATTTTTCAAATTTTCATTACGAGCACAGACAAAAAAGTTGAAAAAATGATCATTCCTATTTTGTTTGCTATTCCGACCAATTGCAACTTTTTTCAAAACGACGAAACACGTCACTTAGCAAACTAATCCTTCTAGCTTCTCAAACAAACTCAAGTTCTTTGGCCCAATTTTGAACAAGTTATACGATTTTAAAAGTGTCCACATACTTTTGTCCCCCACTGTATATTAAAAAATATATGGTCCTCCAGAACTCCAATTTTGAAATAACTGTTAAAACAGAACCTGAAGTCTTATAACAGAGTTAAAGTATTAATGTACAAAGTTAACTTAAAGCAGAATAGAAATGATTTAAAAGTTAAAAGTTCTATAAATAACTTTTATTTGTAAAAGTTAACAGTTTCATTCGACCCCTGATTTTGTGATATCGGCGATTAAAGTGTGGTGTATCTGTTTAGTAACACAAACACGGAGTTAAACACTAATCTTTAAATTTTCGTATTTACTCATTCTCACGTTATAGGCTTCATTAGAATCGCTCGATACCTCGTCTTTTACGTGTAATATTCCTTGTTTTGATTACAGAAGTTTACTTTGCATTATTTCGAAAACACGATCTTAAATATTTATGAAACAAGGAAACGAATAGTACTGTGATCGAAATTCAGGGAAAATGATATATGTATAAAATGGGAAATCTCAAAATTCTCAAAGTACAGCTTATGTACATGAACATATACCCACAACAATCGCTGATTATTGAACATATGTTTCATCATACTACTTAGGTCTGAAATTTTGGCCACAACCCAAATTTTATTACAAGGATAGACTAATACAGGGAAAAATATCAAAAACCAAAATTAGGGTGATCCATCTCCTTGAAAAATTGTTGATATTTTAATAGGTAATTGCATGAACTATTTTAATGATATTAATAAGATGCCAAATTCTTATATTCAAGAAACTCCTCGCACGTAAAATCGCATCTAAAAAGGCAAGATCTACTGGACGAATCCACCACATTAGACAGTAGAGAGTGGACAGTGACATTTTTGAAGGGAATTAATTTGATTGTTTCTGCATAAATTATGCATTATACTTTAATTTTTATGTCTGGTATTTTTCTCTACAGTATTCTGTCTTTATAATAACGCTGAAATAGTTGCCAAAATTTCAAAATTCAGTAATAAGGCACTGTATTAAACAAAAGTTCGAAGAATAATTAAATACCTAATAAATAGCCATGGAAATTATTAACTGTTGAAGTTATATAGACATAGGTTATAGACTCATTAGCTCTGAAAAGTTCCGGGTCGCTTTCAACTCAAGCATGCTGATTTCCATGCGTTTCTGCAGAACAGGTACGAGCCAAATTAAAGGTGCACTTGAAAGTGTGGTCACGTAGAAAATGGCGGGGTTGAAGGTATTCCATGTTGTTTTACTCGAGTGATAGCCTTCTAGGGATTCATTGATACCACGGTCGATGAACCTCCGTCGGCATAGTGAAGAGGAAGTTCCGTGAAAACGGCGATACTTTTTAAATTTACTGTTCTCGTCAGAGCACCGGCATTTGTACTAGATATTCAATAAGCGAAAAAATTTCTAAATTACTAGAAATTGAATACTGTTGAATACGGTGAAAATGTTAATAAACTATTTTCAAATATTTATGTTCATCTTATTCCTTTATTTCAAGTTTTTCTTCATTTGAGTAATTGGCGAACATATTATTTTTCGTAAATATTACTGTGGCAAATAAACTCTATTTATTATCTTTTCATCAGGATAACATCGCAAATGATATTATTTATGACACATATGTTAATTGGACAGTTAAGGGTACTGCGCAGCCGTTTTTTGTCGAAAATGAAGCATTACATTTTCAATTAATTACAAAGAAATAAATTGAAGTTGAGACTTGTCCTTTGACACAAAGTTTATTAACATCATAAGTTTCAAAATACATGTTTGTTTAGTCAGGAATATGCATTATATATGACGCTACAGAATGGAGCCTTTTAAAAAGTATCTTTTGTTTTGCAGTGATAATTCAGAAACGGAGGTTCGAATCGATTCAAATCAAATTCGATCATGTTCACGAAATGTGTAATTTCGACCTGAACCTAAATTGTAACTAATAAAAGCTTTTATTCGTTATGAAAAGAAACTAAACCCTCATCTTTCTCTAACGAGAAACGCATTTTTTTTAAAAACAAATCGTAATTTCGTAATTTTTATAATTTTCTTCTTTCATAGGTTCGTTGCAGAACCGGAGATACTTATTCTGAAGTAGAATTTTCAAGTAGATCGCGGAACTTCGTTTCGTTTCGTGAAAATCGCTGCAAATCAAAAGAATCGTTTTTAAAAAGCATGTTTAATGATCCATTTGTAGCGTCATTTATAATGCATATTTTTGGCGAAACAAACAGATTTTTTTAAACATTATGATATTAATAAAAATTGTGTCAAAGAACAAGTCTCGGCTTCAATTTATTTCCTTGTAAATTATTGAAAAAAAATGCTTCATTTCCGACAAAAACGACTACCTAGTGTCTACCCTTAATGAAAAGAAAATATTTTATACTACTTTAATGTATCTATTCGTGTCGAACAAAAGAACTTATGGTGTAAAAAAGGATTTAAAAGTTCCTTTAACGGAAGATAAGTTAAGGATAGATAGATTCATATCCCTTTCTTGCCAATATTGTTTCTCCATTAATCGCTTTCAATCGGATCAAATAGTACTTCCGAAGAAATTAGTAACTGAGACGTGGAGATCAACCTGATATAACTTTGTGATCCAATAGTCAATTGCCCATTTGGTGGATCTAGATCGAGTTTAAAGTTTAACAAGCACCAATCTTCCATCGAACAACAGACGCTCGACTTCAATAATAAATTCAAGAAATTGACAGAGTCGTCTATTCACATGTTCCCAACGAATTAACCATAAATTATTTCCATCATAGTATCCTACATATTCTTGCCTTATTTTCTCGAATGTCTATATTCAACTTTCCTATATCTACCTATTTTTCATCCTCAGTAACTTATTATAAAAAGCCTGAATTCAACCAGAAAAAATTCTTGGCTTGGTAAAGGAAAATGAGAGTATCCATTTCGAAGAATAAACGTCAACAATCACAGCAAATTAAGCACTGCCTGCGAATAAAAGTGTATTAAAAATGAAAAACGTGAACTCTTTGACACAAGAGCGGTTGCTTTTCATCGACAGATTATCACCTGTTTCGATGCTAACAGAATTTGTTAAACGAATAAAAAATTCGATAGCCACGAGAATGTCATGAACGTGGACCTCGAATATTGCCAATCGAATAGTGTAGATCTGATAGACCACGATCCAGGCTGTCGTTGAGCGACACGATATCAAAAATTCCATGCAGGAGAAATGCGTTAATAAAGCCTAGCGGCAATTTTCCTGGACAATCTGCGGCGTAATGTGCGGGAGACAATACGACGTCCTAAAACGGAGGCTGGAAAAGCAATAGTCGCATTTGTAGTACAAATTGATGGTGTTTGATGCAAAAGCCTGAAAACTTCATTGTAAAACTCAACAAAACGTCGATTAATTATATGACAATTGAAATCATGGAGCCAGTCGATGGGCTCATTAAAATCACTCGAGGATAATATTCTAAACAAATAGAATAATGTGTACACTTTGTTCAGTTCGAAACAGGTATTGTGCACAAAATATCTCGGTGATAAAGTATCAAAATGAAACTTGTCTTTGCAGTTCCAAATTTGTTAAAAAAAAAAATGGTCAGTGGTAGGTAACAATCCCGATAGCAATTAATGATGAATGATAGCAATTAATGATACATTCTGCACTGAACATTCAAAATCCGCAAATAGTTATTAGCGCACAGCACAGTTCAACAATCCTACATAATTATAATTAAATTTCGCATAGTATGCAGTTCAATACGGTAACAATATTATATAACACCGAACAAATTTCTAAGCCAGTAGGAGTTAAAAAGAACTATTTTTCATTGTGATTTATTGCGCATTTCTGAAATAAGCCATCCTTTGATGGTAATGAAAGTTTTAGTAGGTCTAAGTGCTACCTGCACGCAACAATGCTCTTCTTCTTTAATGAAATTGCATGCTTTCTGTTCTTTGTGTAATAGATGCTTCAGAGGAACATAGATGAAACTTTTAAACAAATAGCAAACTCTCTACTAAGATATAATGAAATTCCTTTTAAAATACTACCATAAATATATAATAAAAGTATTTGAAATTATCATTCAATTATCCTACAACTAGCTTGCGAGGAGCTTTTTACATGATAAACAGAAACTGATCAAATTCCATTGAAAGAAATAAAGTAGTGTCATCATCGGATAGCTTTTTCGTTTAAAAACTTCCCATCTAACTTCAACAATCCCAAGGACATTTAGGACCCTTTCGCACGAGACACTTTTCCCACTTTCGATTAATATTTCAGATACACAGTTACTCACAAAACTGTCCGCCCACCCCATACGTACAACATACATTACTTATTGAAGTAATCCTAAGGGGGGATTGCGCCTTGTTGGGCCGAAAAATTGGTAATTCTTTGTGACTTTTTTGCACAAACACGAATCGACAAATTAATTTGAGGTTTGGCAGGCTGCTTTACTGTATCTTGAACTATTATTCTAAATTTTTGTCTGTCAGTGAAAAAGAAAACATGTCAGATACAGAGAGAGCGTTGACAAATAATCGAGTGGTCTTGGCATTGACGAAAAGTACTGTAAGGGTTATCCGGATTTTATTAATTGGATTTATGCATAATAGATTGAATGATTATAATAAATGATAGGAATGAAACTTGCTTATAATAAAATCGCAGACATATTAGAAGAATATTAACTTTAAGTAATCACGTTTGTCTGAATTAAATATTGAATTTGAGAAAATATTTGTCTGCGCGATGTACTACTTCCACGGATAATAATACTTTTTTAAATATACCTACCGTGTACAATTTTTCAACAATTAAATCCACCCAAAACAAAGGTAGAGGTATTAATCAAGCTTTACATGAATGTGATTTAGAATTGCGAATTCTTCCTTTGAAGTCGATTTAATATGTAAAATATGTTGCACATAGGGTGGACGGATACTTTTCTGAATAACTGTATTCGTTTAACAGAGAAAAGTACAGGGAACTATAGAATATATGTGAATATATGAAAAATACCACTCGCCAGTCGCAAAAGTGACTCGCCTGAAAAGGCCCTTATAATTAGATGGAAACAATTATTGCAGCACCCTTTCTATCGAGGAACTTGTAAGAATCTAATCGCGGTAAACGTTCGCGCACCACAATTAATATACCGCCACGATTGAATCCTGCATTCGGATGATCGAAAGTTTAGTTAAGATGTGTTCGGACAATCGAGATCCACCATATTTCACCGAGCAACAGTTACTAGTCCGCCACATGGCAAGTGCCTCGAGGTTAAATGGGATCAGTGGCGCGTTGTTCCTACTTGCCGTTAATTACACGAGGCCCTCGCGACGTATCAATTGTACGAATCGCCGATGCCACTGTGAATTAATTCAATTTAAGATGAGACCAGAGAGCTAGCAACCTACTAGGAGCAACCACTGTCAGCGCACAGTTCACTGTCCACCGAGCAACTCGCGCGCGTTGCCCATGGTACGCTGGACGCGCTTTCGCGAACCAGATTATGCTCGACGGGGGCTACAGAGACGCCCCTTCGCATTATCAGTGGAAAAAGCAAGATTTGACAAGAACCAGACGCTGCTTTTCACCGATAATCAGCGTTCACGCCTAAAAGCGCTCGGGCATCCACGGTTTTAGATGTTATTTTTATGCGCGGATGCTTGCAGCGCAACGAATTAACGAGACTCGGCGAGAAGGTGATTGTTCGTGTTCAGGCGATTTGGTATTTTGCGCGTTAGGCGCCTGCCATTGTTGGCTATTCAGTAAAAATTACGAGTACACATTAGATATCTCGAGTATCGAACGATCTACGACTAAATCACCTATATATATTCTTTTTCCTTATTATCTAACGAATGGACCAAAAGAAAAAACATTAAAAACGGCGCAGTACATCCAGAGATATAGGCAAAAGAACGCACACGTTCACTTTATCCCATGTGTGCCTGTAGCGGCAGCAATTTATAGTGTGACCTTTGAGGGTTAAGTATTTTTTTGCATTGATTATACGATATTACTAATAACACTGTTTTGATTGTGTATGTTAAGCTGTTCGATTCATATGACTTGTTTTTGTACATATTTAATAATATAGTATAATTACTCTTATAATTTCGAGATCTTTCGTTTATTTTATTAACGTAATATATGATGAAACACCTGAGATATTTTATTAAACAGAATGTGAGACGCGTTTACATATGTAATTTCTTTCCACTTCCCTAAACTCGTGATTTGTTCGATCATATGTAGCTATAGGGCATAGGCATATCGAGCAAAACTGAGGCCTTCAACAAGAGCGTCCGCAGACTTTTTTCCAGGGGGGAGACAGCTTTGGGATGATGCTAAAGAAAAATATACCTCTCTTGCTTTTTTAAACCATTTTATAGTGCCAATTTAATTAAAATTTTAAAACAGAAATTTAGAGATATTCCCCTTTTTAGTATAAACTTAATAAAGATCAGTTTTGAAAAATAAGCGATTTTTTCTCAAAAGCCAGGGGGCAACTGCCCCTTTTGCACACACCCCTCCCCCCCTCCGGACGCCCATGGCCTCCAATGCGCATAAATCTCACTATTGCTTAGTATACATAGGTATGTCCCTCTAAACTTTGTTATTTCAATATTATTCACTTTTACTTTAGCAGTAATGTATGTTACATTCTTAGTACATTGTAAATATCTATTTAGTGTATTGAATGTAAGTAAGTAAATGCTCGGAATAACTAAATTTTAAGTGCTATAAAAGATCATTTTTCGTTTAAGAATATACACTATCATTCAAAAGTTTGGAAGCAGTTAAATGAAATCTTAAAAAGTCAAATTACAGATGTTTTCTTATAGTCAAATACTATATATAGCAGACTGGAAATATTTAAATAAAGAGTATTTTAAGGAATTAAAATAGAATGCATATAATTTGTTAGGAAGTTATTAAAAATATAATTATAATTTTAATATAAATATTAAAGTACTCTTTATCCAAATGTTCTCACTCTCCTTTAAGATATTCCCAGAATTGTGTGGCAGCGGTTGGTAAAAGATCTTTCACTCTATTTTTTACACAAGCAACATTCGGCACAACAAAGTATTTTTGAGAAATGCGGTTTGAAACAGATATTTTTGCAAACTGGTCAAAAGATGCAATAAACTTTTTTTACAGCCGGTTACTTTCAACGTACACTATTGAATCAACGTCGTAAAAATTATGAGCCTTCATGTTGGAAGTATAACTCGAAAATAAGTGCATAACTTGGAAAACGTGTGCGTTCTAGGCATAATGAGGAAAGAAACTTTTATGATCCATTCATCATTTCTCTTTATATTATATTTTGTGGTAAACGTATACAGGTATATTACTGAAACTATTAGTCACAAAGTATAAATTACACCCTCGTGACCAGATACTATAAGTAAATTAAGACAAGCCAAGGGAAGCAAATTTACTGCGTCAGATTGCATCAGAGCGATATTTTTCAGCGTAATGGTATTCCAGCAATTGCGGCGGTGCACGTAAGGAAAACCTCGAACACAGAGGGAAATTTCTCTTTTGTCGGTCGATGAAAGACCGTCAGTGGTAAATTGAACGTATTAAGCCACATAATTCAGCCACTCCAACTACTTAAGCCACACAAAAAGAAACGTATTAAAGCAGCTTGTTCGTGACTTTCGCCGACAACTTTCCACAAATACGTACGTGTCCAGCTATAACAAAATATTCTATTTTTGAATGATAAAAAAGTACATAGTAGCGCTACAAAAAAATACTTTAGTGATGCAGCATTTCTTACACTATACAGTACACCGTATGAAGAAAACTCCTACACGAATACGTATTCACATTTTTTACTTCGTTACTTTAAAAATTTTATAACGAATAATCGATTTCTAATATTTCATGCCAAATAGTTTGTACGAAGTTGTTTAGTAAATCGTTGTGCATACGTATATATTTCATATAAAGCTCGAGCTCAGAAGTTGTAGATATGATGTAGAAGAGCAGTCGATGAGGTAATTCGTTTAAAAATATATCAAAGGCGACTGTGGCCAAAGATTTTGCACGAGGCTTTTATATTTCGAACATGATTTCCGTCTTCTTGAAAGACGCGACGAAGTTCAACTGTTACCGCTTTACTACATATGTATGTACGCCTTTATTTTTGTAGCATTCTGGGGTTCATTTCATTTCTGTTTACTACGATATTTCTATTATTTTCTAATACTGCATTCACCAATTCCCAAAATACACGAAAAGTGTTATAACTTTATTAATATTTATTTTGTTTTTCAAAACCAATTGCTGAACGAATTCGAAATTCACCCAAAAATTATTAAGTACCTAATTTATTTATTTTTTTTAAAGAGCAATTCACGTTTAGGTATATTTAAAGTGATTTTACATTTCCATGTAGACATATTCATTTATTTACTTGAAGATCATAAAATTACAAACTACAATATTGTTTTCTTCCAAACAAACGTGCCTATACTTGAATTATCTATTGTGCTCATTGCACAAATTTCGAGTGTGATTTAAAGTAGCAATAAACATTTTCGTGGATGCCAAACCGATTTTCAAATAACAAATATTGCATTCAAACATTATCTACCAAGATATTAAATCTTTTTAATCGTTAACAATCGATGCAAAACTTAATGTCCATGCGTTACGTAGTCAATACAAAATTAATGAAACTGATGCCCACACTACCATGCACTTCATTAAATTCCCAATTTTATAAATATCACCTCCTTGTTGCCATTCTTACATCTTAAATATGGTTCCTTGTTACGTATTCTTATATTTTACATTTCTCATTCATTCCATTTCCTAAGCTTTAATTGTCCTTCCTCTTAAAATGATACATTTTTGCACCTTGCATTCCTCGTCAACCTTTCACACATTTTAATTACGCTCCCTTTCTTAAACTGCCCACACTCACGTTTCATGCCGACTCATAATTTTCTCTGAATTTTAATTATATCCCTTTTATCCCTTCTGGTTGCATACTTTTTATTTTCTTGTTCATCATTCTTTCCTAAATTTTAATTATTTATTTCCCCCAAATTACATACTTGGGTCACACGGTTCCTGATTCTTTCTACGCGAACGTCAGAGTGACCTTCGACTGATGAGCTTGAGGAGATCTTTGCCCGCTTTAAAATAGCCGTTTGGTCGCCGCGTCTCAAGTTTCGCGCGGATTCTGGCGGAAGCCGATACGCGCGCGGCATACCTTTCGTTTCGTTTGCTTCGATTACACCTTGCTCTTGTTGCACCCGTCTACCCATTCAGTCGGATTCGAATTTAGATCGAATCGAAGGTGCGCACGCGTGCAAAAAGTATTGACACACGAACGGAATATATTTGACGGCATGTATGTATACGTATGCTTGCAAAAGGATACGAACGATCGTTGAAATGTCGAATGTACGGTCTAATTCACATCGATGGCTACCAAATAGGCAGCGCGCTAAACGATTCGCAATCGCAACCGTCGCGTTGAGATGATAGGTGATTGAATTTCTTAATTCCCATCACTTTTCTGTGACCACAGAAAAATTCTGTTAAACAGCGAATGTATAAAGTAAGATGGGGCTGATTTTTACAAGAAAGCAGGGCCACCCGGTGGCAATCGAGAAAACATGATTAGAGAATGTGAGAGGAGTTATCGGCAATTTTGGTAGACATTTATATATAATTTTCTTAGCCTAATTTTGATAGTGTACATGGCCAGTTTTAAAAAAATTAATGAAATGGTATTTAATTAAAATGGCAAATATTGTTCCAATGAGTCAGGTTGCATGCGCGCTCTTCCGCAGTCTGAGGAAAGAGAAATAACAGACATTCTATGTATAAATTGGCATCGTAACCCCAGTTGTACACCAGCTCAAGTACAATATCACAGTATGCACAGCTGTTTCTACCATCCGGAAACGTGAATTGCATCTTAAACGTGTGATTTGTATAAATTTTGCAGGATGAAAATATTCTGCAGTGGTTTGGCAATATTTTCTTAATGACGTTGAAAAATTAATTTTCAAATTTTCATAGCCAAATAATGAACAATTTATTTACACCAGGAAATACGTGGAAATGTTTGAATTCGAAATTTATTCACCAAAAGGATATTTTATACTCGTTAAGGAATTGATAGTTTATTATAGTTCAATGGGTTTCAAGTTTTAGCCGTGAAATATTATGATAAAAATCTTTCGATTCAATTATTCTTCTGTATTATTTCACATTTACATATGTTAAATACAAAATTTTTTTACTCAAATATTTAAACAAGTGCTCCTAAAAATTTCACTGCTTATAAAAGTCATACTTGAGTAATTAATAATTTATACTAACTACAATTTATTTGGCTAACCATTAGCTAATGCATTCATTCCACTCATTTATATTGAACCCCGTCCGCGATATTACGTATTAATTTATATTCGTGCTAAATCACTGTATTAAATATAAATTAATAATTTGAACGTATTACTCGTTGGAAATAAATATTAGATACAAAAATTATTCCTCCAACATTCATAATCGAAATAAAGAAAAAAAAAGGTAGAGTATGCGATAAACAAAGACAGTGATATAATGAGCTCTGGAATAATTAAAAAAATAAAGGCAACCGTACCCACACGTAATATAATATTAAAGCAATTTTGATATCCTAAATCTTAGAAGCATCGAATGCTACAGTTTTAATGCAACTCGACGTTATCGGCCTTATATGTTGTTCCTACATCAAGAATAAGATTCCAGCACTAAAACACAAACTGACTCTATCAATATAACAAGAAACAGTAAACGAATGACACTACTCCCAATCACCCTGAATATTCCCTCTCCAAATTAATCACCGAACATTTCAATCATCAGCAAATACTTTTCAATACACCTCCATTTCGATTTCAATATTCTTCATTCGCATTTCCACTTCCTTCCAACTCGCATTGAAACGCATTTACAAATATATTTACATCCAATCCATCGTTTGTTCATCCATCGAATTTATCAAGAAGGCTAAACATTTTTTTATGTATCCCATTATGCTTACCAATGATTTGTTCCAATTCGAAAACACTTCAGCTTGCAATTGATTCGCTTGTATCCTTTCACCATATATCTACTCAAAGTTTCAGGGGGCACTGATACGTTCTTGTTTACAGACGGTGCACAATTTTTTCAGGGATTTTCGACGACACAAATGACAACAATTTCCCTGATGTCGATGGTACTGAGACGGTTAGTTCACTGCGACCGGCTTGTCGCGAGCCACCGGCCAGTGCCTAGGACAATATTAGAATCGTCGATCTGTAAGCGTCTCTCCCTCCCTCTGATTCCCTCTTTGCTGATGGTTCTGACGTACTTTGCTCCATTTGTCTCTGTTCCCCCCTCGCAGGTATCCCTCTCTGTCTCCTTTTCAGACTGTCCTCTTTTTATTTGCCTCCTCGGCGTCGTTTTTCCGCTGAATTTTATAGCTGACTTTATCGTACTTGGCTCGTTAGGCCCTCAGGTCCAAGGACTTCTTTCAACAGGTCGGCAAATGGCACGTGTGCTTTTGTGTGGTACAATCATTCGATCGCCTTGGACTAGCTTTCTTATCGTTAGAGCAAGGTAGAAGAAAAATTGAGTTTCTTCAACTTATAGTGGATCATTTCCTTGAAGTACGTCTAGGGGGACGTTGTCACAGTTGCTCAGTAATAGCCAATGATTCGTAAGATTCCTCCGGATACCACTACGATGATTTTGTAGGTGCATTGTTTTAGATTGCATTTGTGTATTTTTTCAATGTTTGCAGGTGAATGATAGAAATGGTAGTTTATAAGAAATTCACTAATGACACAGTTTCGGTCCTTTATACACGAGCTAGGCACCCAGCATCGACTCTTATACAAATCAATAACGGGCCCAATACATTTTCCCACAAAAAATAAAGCACACGTTTTCGTGTGCTTTTAACAATTATTTTATTGATTCGTGACAGTTTTTTTTTATATTTAATGTAGTACACTATGAGGATAAATATCCTTACATGGAATATCCGATTTCAACCTTTTCTGGGGATTGTATTCGCAGTTGTTTCTCATTCAAGAATATCTTTCTAAACACTTCATCTATTTTATAAATTACCGTGTACTTTACTAGCTGGAGCTTTCCAGCATCCACGAGAAATGCCTCAACAGCAGCTTCACTTACACAATTCATGGTCTTTTAAGATCAAACTGAAGAGAACTCGCACAAAGTCACGATAACTCTAGGTAGATAAGACACCTAAGAAATAATTCTCCGCACTACTTCAATTAACATAATGAAGCATAGCCGCAGATACTAAATCAACTTCAAAAATATTCTGTTCCATTCATAAGCGGTCTGAGAGAGATCATTGTACAAGTAAACTCTTATTAACATTTAACCGCCAACACGTTTTGGAGCAAAATTGCGCTCACTGCCTATCTTCTTCAAAATTCCAAAGCATTCACTGATTCTTGATAGCTTTCAAACGAGGATCTTATAAATCAAATACAGACATTTTAATGGTACAGTTGTATCGGTAATAAGTACAAGATGAGATTGAATTTCTAAACTTACGCGCGATAAAATAGAAAGTAACTTCCAAATTAATTAAAAATCGAAATAACGTACAATTAACACATTGTTAAGTACCAATTTTGATACACAATATTCTCCTAAAATATTACTGGCAAAACTACTCTGTAGTACATTGAGTACCTATGTATGGTCTCTGACACCACAATAAATTTTCTGATCAAATAACAATGTTTATTTAACAGACTAATTGTTATATATTATAAGTTTCATTATGCGCCAATTCTGATGCACGTGGGTGCAGAGGCCAGATATACTGTGTAAGAACATAGGTAAATCATTAGTAATAATTGTAATGGCCAGTGTTATGCGAGAAACAGAAATTCAGTCGAAGAAATAAACGTGCAGCAGGGAACTTAAGAAAATGCGTAGAAGACCAGGCACAGCTAAAATGCTGTTCTTATACCGAATCTGAAATGGACTACATTTTATTTACAAAAATCATTTTCTTTTTAAACACAGACTACACAATCGACAAAATTTATGTGTATCGTGTTATCTCGTATAAGTGGATGTGGACTTGAGGTATAATTATAGATCTTAATTAAGCGGCGTGCGTTAAAAGGCGCGTCTGGTAAGCACTTCGCCTGCCTTGATTTTGGCACAATTTGGTGCATCATGTGCTTGATATCGACGTTGCAGATATTTCGGAATCAAGGTTCAGTTACGGTTCGAAGGAGTTTATATCTATTGCAGATGTTACGCGTAACGTGCACGACATACATACGTATTCCAACTAACCTTTCATTCATAATTCTGGTCGGCGAATCGTGCACAGTGTTCTCATTCTATCGCTAATGAAAGATCGTCTTTCTCGAATACTAATTTCTTATAGTCAGGCTTAATGGAGGTTTTCAAGATATTGCATAGAAATTAGTTATTAGCCAATGACCTACTAGGCAAAATTGATAATTTTAAATAAAAAAAATCAGTTACCTACTCGTTAAGTTAAGGAAATATTGGCGCTTTGTTCCCGTTTCGTGAAGCCTGCCGTTAAAATTATATTTGATTAAATATGTCTATTGATAATTTTATATAATATTAGTAACGTTAAGTGTACTTTTATTCAATTTTAAATATAATAGAATATGTGTGTAACATAATAAAGACAGTAATTATACAATTATTAAACCTACCAAGCCGCCGTTCCATTTTAGACTTAAAAACAAAAGCTACAAAAAATTTAAAATAATATTAATTATACTACTCACTGTTAAATAACCCATTAAAAAACATTATAAAACAATAACAAGAAATAAAATATACATAATATAAATATAGCTACTTTTGTTTAACAATAAAAAATCTTCAAACTACTCAATTTCAGATCATTGAGGGTTGGTAGTTTTCTGCACAACTTGGCCCAAATACTTGTCTAAAGTAGGCCTTATATGATTTTGAAAAATTAATACTTGAAGTATAGCAATTAAAATAAGGATCATGGAAGTGTATGTACCTATAACAATTTTTCTAACCCTTCTTTTGACTTGCGCATTTGCGACTTTCAAAGACTAGAACATAATACCTATATACACAACTGTTAAATTTATATAGAAATATGCATAAAAAATTACTAAGTAAACACATTTTGATATTCCTGCTGATGTAAAATCTTTTGTTAACGTTAGACTGATCAGACTCCGATGTTACTTTGAATACCCGTCTACCAACATCGTCCTCTGGCATTTTGCCACTAATTCTAGGCTCCGACAGAGATTACGTTCGCTTGGAAAGAGATAAAAATTCGAAAATAAGGCAAACATTTTCCTGCTCGCCGAAAAAAAATGATCGCGCGTAAGCTCTGCTTTCATGGAAGATGAAGAGCACACTTGATAATAGTGTCTGAAAAGTTTGCTAGAACGGAGAGTTTTACGTCATTTGAAGATAAAGTTGCATGTTATCCTGCAAAATATAACCGTTCACATTTCTTTCAGTTTTCATTTTTATTTTAATATAAAATGCTGTGATTTATTATTAAAATTAATTACAGATAAATAGCTTACCAAGTGCTACGTGTTATAAAAGTTAGCACTTACATTGTTCGCAGCATTTATTTTTTCGTAAAATTTGGTCAAAATTTCGTCTTGTCCAAAATATAAATCTTTATGTAAGAACAATATCAATATAAATAGTTAATTGTAGAAATAATATAAAATGTATAAAATAGTGGAATTACTACATGGGATACAGTTGAGCTAAAAGTATCCGCCCGCGTCATATGTGTGACCTATTTAAGTTGAAGTCAGAATTATCAATTATAATTTATATTACAATAAACCTTGATTAATATACCGTAGATTAGGATACATTCAATTGAAAAATTATATACAGTTTATTTAGAAAAATATTGTTATTGCGGTATACTTCTGTGAGTATCTGTAAGTGAAAGTAGGGTAAAACCAGGTACTTAAGTAGTACCTATATCTTTTTTGTGCTACCAAACACTGAGAAAGCAAAAGAAACTCTGGACACCACTAGAAGTCTAAAAGTGGACCTTGTACAATCAGAAAATTATTTGACCACAAGGGAATAATTTTCTTACTAGATTTTTCAAAAGTGTCGAAATGCTCGGCTCCGTCTCAGGGGTAGGATAAAAACGGGTGCCCATTTGAAACCATGTAAAATTTGGTACATATGTTATCGTGAACGTGCTTTTGAATGATGTCGAGGTCCGATACCCTCACGCTGTTCTGAATTCGAGAGTTTTATGATTGGGAGTTAGGCTGCGTGTGGCCTTGAACAGGTATGCGTGAGACTAAACAGTCCTGGGGTAAGGAAATGACTCGTGACCCCGTTGGAACTCCCAGCTATCGGGTACCGAAGGATTGCTTGTATAAATGAAGAGAGAGAGATAGAGTGTCTGTAGAGATGACAAGCGTCCCGACGCCGTAGGTATACTAGAGAAATGGTGCCTTTACACGGACGTTCTTTTGGGACACTTTTGCGCGCCACACGCCAGCGCGGCACGCATTTGGCGTGGCGTGCCGGAACGTCGCAGGCCAGAAGATCGTACCCGTCACTACTTAGAGACAGCGAGTTCGGGCTCCCATTTCTACGTCGACTCCACGTGCTTTTTCCAGGAACCAGCGCAGTCTTGTATTGTGTACTACCTGTTCCATGTATATTATCGATCTGCGAAACAATCGGCAAGACACGATCGCGATACACGTAGGTTCGCGAAAAGTATACGAATTCCTCGATATACCTGGCTGATAGAGGATATCATAAATGCTTTTACTGTAGGGCACACTGAAACATCTGTTTTTACGAAGCTACATTTGGTTTACCTGAAGGTGCTATAAATTATGGAAATGGAAGTTCATCGGAAGTTCTTGTTAGCATCTTGTGCGCGGTTAGAAGTGTGGCGCGCCGGAATTCCACGTTCTTGCGTGCGAGTAGAACCGTTGTCAGGCGTGGCGCGTCCAAAAAAGTGTGGCGCGCTTGAATTTTCGTCCCACGCAAACCTCGACTCAAGAGGCAACCCTACCGATAAGCCGTGCCTCGATGGGTTTCAAGGACTTCGACCCTCGAGCCCAGGGGGGCCGTACAATGTTGCCCCCTAAAAAGTGACGAATCAAAAATTCTACATTTTTCATCGGATCTTGGCGAAAGTGGTGTGAATCGTTTCCTTGTGTTTTCCCGATGAAAATGGTCCAAAAACGACACAAATCGGATTGTAATTAAGGAATCTTCATAATAAATTGATTTCCAAAATTTCGTTAAAAATAGTTCGATTTACATGAAATTTGGTATAATTTTCATTTGAAAAACATAAGAAATGCATCGGTATCACTTCCATATCGATACGTGTGTACACGTGCATCTAAATTCACGGATCGTAGTATCCGTGTACCCGTGTACTGAAATTCACGCGTATTCATGTATCGAAATATACGGTTTCACGTGTATTAAGATATCCATATTTAATTTTTTAACTAACTATCCGAATGTTTAGATTTTACGCAAATACTTTGCGATAGGTAGGTACAGACATAATTTACTAGGTTGCAGATGAAAATAAATAACATCATGATTTTGGTTAATAAAGTTTAATCTATTAATCGTATATTAATCTATTTGAGACAACTACAACAACTGATTTTTTGCTAACAGTGCGCATATGAGTTTTGTAAGGCGCTCTATTTGAAGCACTATAACTCCGGATATAACCACTATTTTTGCATACAATTTTTTTTCATATTCCCTAAAGATTGACAAATGAAGCCACAAAGCTGAAAGTAAATATATTTAATTCTTTGGTTTGAAAAAATTCTCTTTCACTTCCTACCGCCTGTAGCGGCTCGAAGAGTCTTGGCTGCCAGGCGCGCCGCGCGCCTCAGAATTTTCCGCACTGTCGGAAATTCCACGCGCCACGCCAAACCCTTGGTTTCAAGTGCCGCTTTCCTTTTCTAACTACCTTTTCTGTCTCTTATGTAAACTTTTCTGAAGTCGAGGTTAGCGCGCCACACTTTTTTGGACGCGCCACGCCTGACAACAGTTCTACTCGCACGCAAGAACGTGGAATTCCGGCGCGCCACACTTCTAACTGCGCACAAGATGCTAGCAGGAACTTCCGATGAGGTGGAAACTTTTCGTCTGCAAGAAGAATGCAGATCGCAATACAGTCGTTATAACTGAGTAATAAACCATTTCCATAATTTATAGCACCTTCAGGTAAACCAAATGTAGCTTCGTAAAAACAGATGTTTCAGTGTGCCCTACAGTAAAAGCATTTATGATATCCTCTATAAGCCAGGTATATCGAGGAATTCGTATACTTTTCGCGAACCTACGTGTATCGCGATCGTGTCTTGCCGATTGTTTCGCAGATCGATAATATACATGGAACAGGTAGTACACAATACAAGACTGCGCTGGTTCCTGGAAAAAGCACGTGGAGTCGACGTAGAAATGGGAGCCCGAACTCGCTGTCTCTAAGTAGTGACGGGTACGATCTTCTGGCCTGCGACGTTCCGGCACGCCACGCCAAATGCGTGCCGCGCTGGCGTGTGGCGCGCAAAAGTGTCCCAAAAGAACGTCCGTGTAAAGGCACCAAATAGGGACTCCGTTCCCTAAGAATGTGGCCACGGAGTAGGGAAAGCGAGGATGCCTCCTAGTAAGAGGACTGTGATGAACTAGAGAGGTCCTTGCAATATACATATTTCTAACAATCACGGTACCAAAATCGTACTTCTATTACTTAAAAACTAGTTAAGACATTATTTTAAATTATTTTAACATGTTTCAACGTATTTTGTTCAAAATTTTAGACAAAATGACATCTGCTTTTTTTAAACACATGCACGCCAATTTGAGAAACGGTGTTTCGAGCGCAGATCACGCGACTTGCTTTGCTTCTCAACGATATAATTTCGAAAATATTTCGAATTTCTTTATGCAATTTTAACTGAATATTCTTAAAATGTTATACCTACTGTCGATTTAGATATATATATGATGTTTTTGAAACATCAAACCCACAGATACTTCTTAACCGAGAGGTGCACAAAGAGCCGCTCAGAGCGTGGGACGTCTTTGCGATCCTGCGCGCCGCGACGGGTAAGCGTGGATAAGCCTCCTGCTGAGCAAGGTAATAGCTCCACGCTCGGCTCCGACCCGACGCCCAGAATCGCAAAGAAGTCTCCGGTTTCTAGCGGCTCTATGTGCACCTCTATAGTGCCTCTTCGAGCTATAGTGACTTAGGTGTGAAGTCCCTCAGCGGGGTCTTAACCGACACCCTGCTGGGTACTGGCCGCTAAACGTGCCCCTCTACTACCTCTTGCAGGACTGTATTTAGAGAAGACCAGGACCAAACCGGGGCCCTAACAGAAAATGTCCTGGTCTTCTCTGAATACAGTCCTGCAAGAGGTAGTAGAGGGGCACGTTTAGTGGCCAGTACCCAGCAGGATGTCAGTTAAGACCCCGCTGAGGGACTCCACACCTAAGTCACTGTAGCTCGAAGAGGCACTATACCTTAACCCTTTCACTCTTAACGCCGGATATATCCGACATCCACGAAACAACCCACAGAGACGAACGCCGGATATATCCGGCATCCACGAAACAACCCGCAGAGACGAACGCCGATTAACCTGTGTTTACATTAGTCCGGATCAGTGTTTCATCCACTGTTTCATTTTCAATCAAACCACTCGCTTGATCCAGCGACTGGACTAATGTAAACCGGACCACCATAGCCAAAAGAGTACACTCGTAACGCGAGGTGCCGTTCGGTAGCGGCGCTCCCGCGGACCGAGGTGCCGAAGCGAAAAGGTTAAACCCTCACTGGCATGTACCGAGTCAGAAACCGCGTCCTTGAAATCGAGCCAATACTGTACACCCGGTTTAATCCCACATGAGGTACTTTAATGAACATTAAATATTTAGGAGTGAGTGGAGAATTACGGACGCGGGGTAAACCCGGACACCGCGATATTCGCTGGTTTCGCTAGTCCTGTCCTCCCGCGGTTATTGTTACATGATTTTGTCGTAGTCCGGTTACTTAATTCTAAATAAAATCACGAGATCAGTTCGTATACATATATAGGATGCCCGACAACACCTGGGAATAAATTAAAG
Organism: Andrena marginata; assembly: GCA_963932335.1. Taxonomy (NCBI): domain Eukaryota; kingdom Metazoa; phylum Arthropoda; class Insecta; order Hymenoptera; family Andrenidae; genus Andrena; species Andrena marginata. The sequence continues at coordinate 46,631,897 of OZ010659.1, read as the reverse complement.
GAGTGATTCTAGACACCATACTAAATGAAAATTAAGAATAACGACATTGCAGTTTAGGCTTCCTTTATTAGTTATAAGCGTTTAAAGATATGCCTAAAATGGCCTGTGCGGGTAAATTTATGTTCTTTTTACATTTTTTTACACGTTTTAGAGGAAGAGATCTGATATTCTTTCCTTTTTTGGGAGGGGTGTGATTCTGTGTTTTGATTTCTGCGCGTGTGTGTCTGGATAGCACGATGAACTACGACAATGGATATAATAGAAACAATGGATTCTAGCAAGTAGGTAAATACCCTTTAATTTTGGATTAGGTGTCACAGAATCGTGTGACCATGCCGATTGTCGGTAAATTTCGTCCTAGCTTCTCTGAACTGAGTGACCCCATGCGACAGTCGCTTTGACGACCACTGCTTCACCCCTTGCTTGACCTGCTCCGCGTGCAGCAGTGCACGCGAATTGCCTGCTTTTAGGCATATCTTTACACGCTTATAACTAATAAACGAAGCCACAACCGCAATATCGTTATTCTTGATTTTCGTCTCAGTATGGAGTCTAGAATCACCCCTTAAAGAGTGACCCGAAAATGAGGGGTGTTTTAGACTCTTTTGGACCCACGATTTTGGAAGTGAATTTTATACCAATAATAGGTTATAATGAGACATCAATCACAATAAATTTTCAAAATGAGGTGACAATTTGTTTCTGAGACATGGGGGGTGAAGGAAGTGAAAATTCATTAACGCATCAGACCATACGCTTTGATATACAGACTTAATAACAGCCCGCTAATTTAAAGAATTGTTCCCAGGGGTTTTGCTGTCTGGAAACAACGAATTAAAACTTAGATATTCAAAATTCCAAATATAGCGGACCGTGTGTCAAAAAATATTCTAATTTTCATAAAACTTTTGTGGAATATTCGTCACGTAAAAAGTAATAAAATGAATTTTTGAAACCAAAGTAATATTTATGGATTTAATAATAATTATTTTCAATTTTGTGGAAGCTGAGTATTCGGATTGATAGCATATACGTGCTTAGAAGATGTGAATTATAAATATCTAAGTTTAAATTCTTTATTAGTAGTCAGCAAAACCCCTGAAGACAATTCTTTAAATTGCCGAATTGTCATAAATCACCGCCCATATCTCAGAAACTAATTTTCACCTCAACTTAAAAATTTGTTGTGATTGATATCTCATCATGAGGTATTATTTGGCACAATATTCACTTCCAAAATCGTGAGACCAAAAAGAAGCTATTTCTTGGGTTACTTTTTATTCCCATGTGTTACCGAACCCTCTGTATACCTATATGTTCGTATATGTTTTATTTGAAACTAGCTTTACTATTCGCCTTACCTCGAAATTTAGATTCTGTTTTTATAAAAAAAAAAAGTATTTTTTTGGTAAATATGGTCACATTCATCTGATTAATCAGGCATAATGAGCTGAGGCACCTTTCGTGATCCCAGAGTTTATCGTTCCAAAGTTTCTAGGCGACACACAAACATATAGAAGCTTTCTGCTTTATATATTAACATATAAGATATATATGTATAGGCGACAATAGGCGAGCGATATTTTTTTACCCCGCCTCAAAAAGTTCGGAACGTTGGCGAATACAAAAGAGACTGTCAACAAAAAAAAAATACCAACAACACGCGGTATTCCCAAGCGGTCACCCATCCAAGTACTAACCGCGCCTAGCGTCGCTTAACTGCAGTGATCAGACGGGAACTGGTGTTTCGCAGACGCAGTATGGTCGTTGGTAAGAATACAGTTTCATTTATCGGTGAAACCAGGTACACCGCTGAACAAAATACATGAGTCACGAGTCTTTGGTATATATATTTATATTATTTTCTTCTATTTTTTGGTGATTTATTTGGCAAATACTGTTTTTGTCGTCCTCGACTTTTTCATGTTCTTGACGTAATTTTGTTTACTTATTTGAAATTTTTTGTTTTTTTTTTATGATGAAAATATACAAGCTAAAGTACCCGGCGTTACCCGATTTAATTTCCACACATTGGCAAAAGTACCCCAACAATCATTCTAACATATATATCCGCGGTAACCCAGTTCTCTCGCGGGAAAACACGCGAGAAGCTTAGCCACCTGGTGGTGACATCGCGGTACCGCTACGCGCGAGGACGACCCACGAGATCTGTAACCACTTCACTTACAACGTCTACCGTAGCTTGCCACGCCGGTATCGAAACGCCACGCGAGTATTCACTTCTCATTGAATAACAGAGCCTAACAGTGGGCGAGGTCAACGAAATCTATACAATGACCTCCGTTCGGACGTGTAGAACATATGTGCCAAATTTGAACGAAATCAGCGCAGCGGTGTAAATTTGTATTACAAACAAACAAACAGAAAATGAATTTTATATATGTAGAGAGAGATTTCTTAACTTTTATTCATTTTGGGTGATTACGAACCGCGTGTATAATGTATGTGTCTATTGCGGACGACGGCATTTACCCTTTTCTCTCAACAATTTCAAAGTTTTTTATTTCTCCAGCACCCCGGAATAGTATTAGAAAGATTAAAAGATTTTCAATCCATCAGGCAGCAAATAAATATTCAATCCCACGAGCAAGCATATTCTATCAAACAAAAAATAACTGTGTCAGACCCACAGTGTGGAAAAAATCCACAGTTTAGTAAAGATCAAGAGATCTTTAAACAACCGCCCGCATTTACACCGCTAGCTACAGATAATTGTCGACAGAAAGAGTATTCTTTTCCTTTCAAAAGATGATTTCTTTATTAAAGTATCTACAATTCTTTGTGTTGTCTTTGCAGATAATGAACCAAAGTTCAATTATCTATAAAGTAAATCTGATTAGAGCCAATACTTTTGTCTCAATTTAACTTTTCCCTTAAGTGCCCGTGATTCCCCCGCTCTCCCTTACACTTCAACGTTAGATAGAAAATCGGAGAAATCGGAGAACTACTGTATAAAGACTATTATGTAGAATGCAATGCTGTACTTGCCCTAATGGATTCTGAAAATAGAAGTCGTAAGCAAGGATGAATTCGCCAGTATAATATCGAAACTTTTTCACCGAAAACTGTCAAGACTATAAAAAAAAGTAGCGTGCGCTCGGGTCTATGGTTGATCACGAACTTGGGCTGCATGTCACAGCTCTTATCTTAAAGAAGCAGTGATACCAGGTTCGACCCATCTACCCGATTTTACCCTGGAAAAGGTCAAATCTGAAACTTAATTTCCTCGCAAATTTTGAAGTAGTGCACCCTTCATGTTTAATACATTATTGTACACGATGTGCACTAAATAAATATAGGTATACAAAATTTTAACGAAATTTGCAAATAGCTCGGTAAATCGGTATTCCCAACCTCGTACCGTCTAGTAGTATCGTAGCTTGATCAAGCTCACAATGGATTCGCAACATGACATCGCGAAAATTTGCACTATACGTACGTGATTAGGGAATAACAGTAACTGGAGGCTATATTCGGCGTAGGTGCGGCATAGTAGATGGGTGCGGTTTACGTGAGTTAGATCAGTGTTAACGGATACTGCTAACCGACTTTGAAGTTATTTTCAAGTGTACTTGAACTTTAAGCAAATACGGAGGAAATATTCGCTAGATTCGACACCACATCCTTGATTCCCCAAGATAATCAGGAACAAGTATGTAGTTGGAATTAGTCAAACACATTTACTGCCATTCTAAGTTTCAAGTCGTATACACTAGAATGGTTTAATTGAAGGTTTCATTGCCAGGAGCATCTCACCTAGCAAAATAGTTGTTCTAAAAGTTGTTTGAAAAAGTACTGTTATAGTAGAGAAGCAAAGCTTATATGTAGTAGGCGCTACCGCGAGAGCAAATTTATGAGAAAATGTTGAAAGAAAATGATGATGGACGTAATAGAAATGATAGAAGCGCGAGAAAAGACGATTATACTTTTGAAAATAATACTTCTGTAGGCTTCGAAATTTTAGTTTTAAGGTGATATAAAGTGCGAAAGGAAAATAATACCACGGAAATGCCCGTTTTAAAGGGAGGACACCAGGAGAAATGATGAAACTGTAATGAAATATAGGACGAAGAAAATTATTAAATGTTTTTTTGAAGTTTTAGCGAACACATTTAATGTCTCATTCTGTCCACCTTCACTTTTGGTAGTAATTGATGCTTTACTACTCTTCCAATACAGCTGGGTTATATTTTTCTCAACAAATGTGCACATTCATCAGAACAATTCGAGATAATGAAACTGGAATTATAAGTACCCTTTATGGATTTAACATCTGAAGATTAGCTGATTCGTAATAAACGTAATCAATTGTTGTGATTCATATCAATGAATCACAATATTGATATTCAAATGTCAAATGCTTCCAAACGAAGTTACAAACCAATTGTAAACAACTCAAAAAATTACATTTACCTTACGCACGTACCCCCACTTTGAAAACACTGTTCATCAGTCAACCTGTCCATCGACCACTTTTCCTTTCAACAAAATCTACCTGTGACTCCCACAGAATATTCTTCACCAGGAACCGAAACATTCATAGTACATACCGCAAAGTATGTACACTCAGTGCTATGGTTATGCTACATATTTACAGAAATTTCACTAAAAAGCTAACAGCTCAGTTATACAAGCCAACTGTTTGCCGTTCAAAAGTCCTTTATAAATTTAAAGCGCGGCCTGCTTCGAAACGCGTGACAGCGTTACAAGCTCCCTTTATTTCGTATTCTACCACCAGCATTGCTCTCGACACTCGTGTCGCGTGAACGCAACAGAACGATTCAGGCCCACGTGTGGACGAACAAACGTGTTCTTATGTTTTGGAGCAGTCGGGCTTGCGGCTCGGGTTTCGTTACGCGATACTAATTAGCCACAACCGTGGCCCGCGTTCCCGCGTTAATTACAAACCAACGGGGCATCGAGTAGGAACCGTGTGTACGCGAGTGTTTCGCGTGGCTTTGAATCCACCCATTTTGCACCACCTCATCATGTGCTTGAACCACTTTACGCGGGGTGTTCGTTTTCGAGGGTTGATATTTGGAGGGGAAGCGGTACACTTGGCTTCTCAACCATCAACTCGAACTGTGATGGTGGTCTTATTAACCTTTATCTGTATCGTCAAACGTAATCGGTCACTATGCGTAGCAAAACGCGTACAATATTGCTATAATTTACATAGACATGTTATCGATAAGGTGTTATAGTCGAAACTCCATTATTGGAATCGTCATTGTTTGAACGTTCTACTATCTGAAAGATCTATTATTCGAATTATCATATGACGTCTTACTGCGTCACGCATGAATCATAGTTGTTGGAAAGATATATTTAAAAGTAACATATCTACATATACCTAATGATAGAAGTTTATCTTCTACATCAGTTAAGGCATTTGTTAAAAAAGGAATTTGGTACGATTTGGTCGTGCCTTTGGAATTTCTGTAATCTGTAGATACTCTTGATGCTTTCATTTAAATCATATATTACGAGTTTAAATAAAAGTTTCCTAAGTCTAAAGAAATCAGTAGAGTAGGAATGACAAAAGAATTTAATTTATTTAACATCTAAATAAAAGTGAAACGTATACTTTTTCAAGGTTTCTTCTACAATTCCCATGTCAATTCCAGCGTACCTGTTAAATTTTGTACGCATAAAATACTACTAATTTACTCTATAGTTTACTGTTTAAAAGGAAACGGGGTTCCTTCATAGATACCACTACTAATACAAGATAAACAATAACAAATAACATGAGATATGGATATTTCTGTACGTACAATTACCAAGACTTTATGGCAAGTAAAAAATGGTGAAAAATTTGATGAAAAAAGTGATATGGAGTTATGCATTTGAGTGCACCGCAACTATAAACAAAAGGAAATGCAAGGGACGTTTGTGCTACGTTGTATTTGTAACTCTAAATACAAGGAGGTTCCGGTCTAAAAATCGATTTTTTTATTTCATTTTTCGAACGTTCTACCTTTTAGGAATATGTGTTTGAAAGGATTTTTTGAAATTCGTAAAACGCCGAAGTTATAGGCATTTGAGTAGCGGCAAATGCATGGGTAACACCCGGCCACTCGGCACTCGCGTAAAACTTTAAACGCGTTTTTCTCGAAACAGTGTTCTCAAAATCGGTGGAACCTGTATCTCCAAAAGTTATTATCCAATTTTACAGAAACTTTTTTTATTTTGAAGAATATATTTCTGGCTCGTGGATAGACCAGTCAAATTGAGAAAAAAAATTAAAAATTTATAATTTTTAAGGGCATTGAAAGGACGAAAAATCTAAGGAAAAAGTGATTTCAAACTTCAAGTGTCGTTATTTTCTCAAAAATGACATTTTTTCTGGTCAGTCCAGGAGCGAGTTTCATGCCCTTTAATAATCTGGCATTGTTTTTTTATTTCAGACCAATGGTTTCAATGCTACAGCTTCCACCGATTTCGATGAATTTTTTGATGCCTCAACAACTCCCTAGTGCCGTCTGCAATGATTAATTATAAAACAAAAAATATATTTCTATAGTTTAACACATCCTTAATACAATACAAAAATTCCCATGAAATGATATGTAGTAGTTTTCCTTTAATTAATTCTTAAAGATCGCCTATTTTTATGGGTTCTAGAGAACAGCCCTTTAAACACGACATAATTTAATCACGATGCACTTTAATCTGCATTATTTGGAATGTCACTGTTGAGTTGAAGACGTAACACGTTGCAAGATATATTGCCACTATTGACCCTCGTATATGGCAAACAATGCTTGCATTTAACGGACGTATCGAAACAGCATGCATCTATAATTAATGGAGAATCCTATCACGAACGTGCCACTAACTCCCAACTCGCTTCTTGAGCATCCTGCATTATGACACATGCACATATGTACGTCGTACATGCCTTTGTATATGTATACATGTCACGATTCAAACTCGACTTGCTCAAGAAACCGTTAAAATTAATTCCATAACATGATTCTTATTCTACCTCCAATTAATGTAGTAATCACCAAAGTAGACCCAAATACATAAAGCTTTCAAAAACACTTTTCGCCATTTCGAAGTTTCTTTGTCTAATAAATCTTTTATTTACTTCTATATTCAATTGAATAATCAAAACGATATTTTTAAACAAAACTGCTTGCTTCAATTCTAAACACTGAATGAAGATCGGCTGATTTCAAAAGTTGATTGTCAATGGTAATTAACAAAAAATAATATTAATAAATTGTAACCAAATGGTTTCAATTCATTTATAGGGAAATAAATAAATTCGAAATATGTGGAATATTATGTCGAGAAATTAATAATTGAGACAAGTAAAAACAATACCTCCAAGCAGTTTCCAAATCCAGTGTATTAACAATCCAAATTTTGTTAGGAGGCCTCAAAGTACTCACCTGAAACAGGAAATGAATACGATTACAATTAGTAAGGTTATTTAATTGAATGATCTGTGTAATTTAAGCTTAAAATTAACATATTTCTAATAATACAATTAGAACTGAACAAATGGCCTATGCTTCGATATTATATTTATGTAAATAGAAAATCTAATTCAACGCATCGCGATATTTATTACTTAGAATATTATTTAGACTTTTCAACAGAGATCACATTGGTATCAACTTACAACATCATTTTAACAGCTATAACGCAATTGTATGATACATTTTCTAACTAAAAAATGATACGTAATGTTCTAGTAATATTGTGCGACACTATATCATAAAAATGATAAAAAAGTATTTCTCATATAATAATTATTACTGAAACTCTATAATCAAATTCAGAATGTTCACGTGAAAATAAATGTTAACCATTTTTTTAGTAATTACTTAAAATTTGTAATTTAAAGCCAGCGTAACAGGTATCTACACAGTACACATATGAAGTGGTTTTTAATGCAATAGAGAACCGTAAAAATATGTGTAACGCAAAAAGTTTTTTAATTTTGTTTAAGTAATTAAAATAAAATGAAGTTCACAATATTCATCATGATATAATTTGTAGCAGGATAATGTCAAAAATGGATTCTGAAATGAATAAATAATTAAATCATACTTAAAAGTGACAATTCAAGAACATCGTGAATATTTAATAAATTTTTATAATAAATTCAACATCCTATAAAAACTGCATTCGATAATGAATAATGAAAAAGAAGTATTTATATATTTTACTTCATCATCCGCGCTGATGAAAAACTAACGATAAGTATTTCTTCGAAGGCAATGAACCGATTAAAGAAGCTGTTGTTAGGTAATGGCTTACGAATGACTATGATGAATGGTTATATCAGCGACCCTTCACCAGGATTGTAGAGCTCTACTGACTGTTACTTTCATTACGAACGATACGCAAACATCCGTGTTATATGTATACATGCAGAGTGGAATCGGGGACACCCGATCATGGGGTGACTCCTTTTACAAAAACAAATCGAAAGGGTCGAATAAAATTGGTTGATAAAAGCCTTCGTTTTCGAGAAGATCGACTTTCACCGATCTCAAACGTGAGTCATCACTTTGCGAGTTTCAAATTTGTTTAAACAATACAAGCCATCGAAGATTATATATGTCCATTTTCACGAAAACACTCTGTAAATGAATATTCTCCCTTACCGCAATAACCTAGTGCACTATTTGGGGCTCTTACATACTATTAGTACATACCTATAATAAAGCCAATCCCATTACGTAGTAATCTTTTTTTATCGAATGCAATCTGAGTATAGATACTGGGTTATAAAAAATATATAAAAAAAAAATTAATTTTAAACGATTTTACTAAAAATGCACCAAAAACTAGAAAATAATTCTTTTTTGTACTACAATTTCGATGGCGATATGTGACTTTAAATAAAATAATACAAATTCTGTGATTATCCTGTAGAATTGTTCAAATCAATTATAAAGAAAAGGGATAATCACAGTTTGTATAATTTTATTTAAACTCACATGTCATCGTCGAAATTGTAATACAAGGAAAGAATTATTTTTTAGTTTTTAGTGCATTTTTAGTAAAATCGTTCGGCATATTTTTTTTTATTTTTTTTTATATCCTCTAGTTTTTATTGTTTGTTGATTTTATATTTATTTCTAGTTTCTAGTGTTTGTGGATTTTTATATTCCTTTTTGCCAGATTTGAACCATACACCAAACAAACACCAAACATACAGACAATCAAAGCTAAGTAAAATCATTTCAAAACCAGACTTCATAACTGTTTTAAGACAAATTTGAAAAGTTATGGTATAATAGTTAACATCTTTAATTAAATGAATTTGGTTACCAATAACCATTACAAATTATTAAAATTGTTTGATTGCAGGTAATCGTTATCGATGACGGGAATTGTATTTTGATTTCGAATAACCATTAGCGATTATGGAAATTTAATTTTGGTTACCAGTAACCAATATCGAAGGGAAATATTTTTTTTGGTTACATTCAATCATTGTCAATTATTATTATTAACATTATTGATAATTAGTATTCCTTGACAACGTGAAACATATTAATTATAAAACTTACATGTACATTTTATTAAGCAAAAAAAAAACAATAGGTATGAAAATATATGAATTCATTCACCATTTTAAGTTTCGTCTATGTTTTCAAAAAGGCAGAATAATTTGGGAAATGTTGAAGTAATTTGGTGCAACGACGAAGACGATGCTACGGCGGGAAATCACTCCAATTCGTCGTTTCATTGCGTTTGCATTAAGGCCGCAATAGGGGCGCAGGTAAATTGAATGCGCCTATCGGAAAGCCCATTAGTTAGCCCGAAGAAATGTTGCTCTAAAAGCTTGTCAACCGCGGTAATGCCCATGCATTACTGCTAACTTCCATCTTTCCATTGTTTCAAATTCTATGGAGCAAACGGTCTATGCTACGCAGAACGGCTAGGAAAACGCTTCTGCTGAAATTCTAGAATGAAATACATTCCATCTCTTTGTCTCAGCTCGCATACAACATATATCGTAAATGTTGGCGTTTTTTTCATATACAAATTCATAACAGAGAAAAATTCGTATTCTACAGAAGCAATCTGTCCTAAAATAAATAATTCTGGGTTTCCGCTTTGCAATTAGTATAGCAAGAAAACAAAATCAGATATTTATTTTCTATTACCGCTAACTTTAGCCGCTTATTGCAACCGAACAGTCACTAATCCTCTACTTATGGTTTATCAATTTGTTAATCTACGTTTATGATTTAATTATGATATAGCAAAACATTTCTACGCTGTACAAAGATATGATCATTCAAGATTCAAGATTTTCAAACTTCTTTCACTACTCTCCAAAAAATCGCAGCTGTTGTATGCTGCCTGCTTAAGAATTTCTCTACGCATTAAGAGCCATTCTCCTGGCACTACTCATACAATGGCTCACTCCAGGTATACCCATCACAAATATTCAGAAAATAATAAAAAAAAAAAAAGTGACACATCATACAACACAGTCGTTAGAAACGTAATATCAATCCAAAAGGGCAATACATACCACTGCTCTTTTGGAACAGAAAGTAACAAGTAACAAGAGGCAATGGCAACGCATAATGCTAGGACATACGCGCTCTTTGACACACATACAGATTCAAAACACACATTACATAGCCGTCGCACACAGGGAAGAACTGTACTTCATAAAAATCCAGATGAACCAAACATCCTCGTTTCGTGGCGATAAAACGAACACCACCTCATCGCTGAAGGACTTTTACAGCCCCGCAATGACGAAAGCTACAATGAAGAAATACCTAACCACGTTGCAACACCCCAACAGCGAATGCTACTCCTCCTGGCGTGAATTCGAAAGTGCTAGAGTTGCATGAAGGAAATCAGTTTTGTGTAATTAAACAGTTAACAGACCAGCCAATCCGTCGAAAAGAAACGATTGCTCGATTAAATGTATGAACTGTAAGTGGTGCTCGTTCCCATTCACTATTGTGCGACGAAGGTTACGCACGTTGCGTCGCGCTACTTTCGTTCATCTCCGATAAAGCCGCCTGAATGAACGGCATAATGATTAATAGCCCGGGAGTTTATTAAGGAGTTTTGGCCCTTGGTTTCGGCCCTCGACTCGCTTATAACGGCTGACGCTTCAGTGTGGACTGTATTATACCACTTAGAGAATGCATTTCTTCTTGCCGAGCCGCACAGTGGGGTATTTGTCCGGAAACCCGGGCATAAATCCGTTTAAAAATTTTCCGTAAGCTGTACAATTTTTGCTGCTCCAAGTAGTTGGATATGTGAGGAACAATGTACGAATCCTTTTTTTTTTCATTTGTGCCCTCATGAAGCAACGGGCTTCATCGAAAGTTAAGAGATTTTAGAGCACGCACTTCTTTCTTAACTGCCCTCTGAAAAATTGTTGGGGTTATTAGTGATATACCTGCATGTTGTAATGAATTTGTGGGAATCCTTGCATTATGTAAGCTTTTCAGGGAATAATATACTGCACTTTCTAACAGGTTTTACTTATTCATCGTATATATTTGTATAGTTATTAATATGTGAAGATAATCGAGAATTTAGTAAATTTTCTTTACGATTATAAGATTACCTAAAGTTGAAAATTCAACAAAATTTAGTTAATATATTAAATTATTTAGTCCTTGAACGATGGGTCTTCCGAAATATTGATTTAGGACCAAATGGTAAATGTTCAAGCGTAAAATGTCTATTTTCGGTCACAATAACACTTAATTTTCTTTAATTAAAAAAAAAATAAGCAACAGAAACAGAAACCCTTCGTTCAAGGACTAGATAATTTAATATATTAACTAAATTTTTTTATAATTTTTTATTTTAGACGATCCTTTTTCGAGTAATCGTGGTCATCGCAAATCCCTCTTTCGAACAGGACATCTACGAGATTGTAAGTAACTTTGTTATTAATAAATATTTTTTAAAGCCAAAATTCAGAGACATAGCTAAATGTACTACCTTTCAAACAAAAAAATTACTGTATGAATGAAAGCACGTCGATTAAACTAATCAACATTTATACAGAATCACCGTAATAATTTTAGGAGAATTTTTAATTGAATTAATATTGCAAAATATTTCGGTTATTTAGTTCGATATTAAGTTCAATGTTCTGTGTGGCAGAGGCTATTAATTAACTCCTTTTTTTTTAAGCATTCGGTTTGTTTTGTTTTTTCATACGTCAGTGTTTCCCAACCTTTTTTGTTTCCCGACCTTTTATAATATTCAAATAACCTGCAACCCCCCACCCCCCTATATAAGGTAACGTAAATTTAATAACGCAAAGAAAACACATTAAAAATAGATATTTCAGAATATAATTCTGATTTAATAATATTCAAAAAAATAAACCCGTGGTAACCCCTCAGAGAACACTTCGCGACCCGCTTGGGGTCGCGACCCACAGGTTGGGAATCACTGGTATACATCGCTCGAGAAGGATACGGAATTTTAAAATTAAAAAGTGACACAACTCAAAAATGTATGTATCTGTGTACCTGTATTATGATAAATAAAATAACACCTATGTACGTTAGTTATTAAAAAAAAAGAGGGAAGCATAGAAGGTACTTTTTAGTTCTACTCTGAATGATTATGTTTTTAGCCTCGGGGAGTTCTCAAGCGCCACGCTGAAGGAAATGTGTCGTAATAATTGGCACACTGCTTTCGTGTATAATCACGAAGCGTGTTTTGAGAAAAATCAGCGTGGCAGCCTGTGATTAAGTATGTGTATGTATAGCAGGATGAAAGTAATTGTAAGATGAACGAGTCGAATCCCCATGAAACACAAACGACTACGATTTATAGACATCTTCTATACCAGGAAGCTGTAACGAGAATTTTCTATTCATTTTGAAGATTAAAATACCACCATTAATTATGCACAAGAAAAATACATATACACATTAATCACTGTTGTGTATTCTCATAAATTTTCAAACAGGACCATTAACTATACCTCTACGGTGTACATAATAAATATTCTTAGTAGAAAGATGAATGAAATATATAAATATAACAAAGTCTAGACGACGATTTTTAAATTTTTATTCAAATAAATATCGAATAAGAGGAACTTCTAAATTTTTAAGTAAAGAGCATAATAAATTTAAGAATAGTGATTCGATTGATTAAATAAGTACATACATTTTCATTGAAATATTAAGTAAACGTCAAAATACATTGTCAGCAAATCAGTTACCATTTTCATAATTTTTTGCAAAGGAAACTACTTTACTACAATCACAGTAAAATTCACATTTATGATTTTTTAATATGAAAAATATTATTTGGAATTTAAAATACATTATTTCCGTTACATTATGTCAAAGATAATTATGTCTGAAGGATAACGTACAGCTTAAATTTTGAGTGATATTTTGGAAAAATGAAGTATAATACCCTAATTTTATAATGTACTAATTTTCGATTTTAGGAAGAGGAGACAACAATATGTATAAACACAGAATCTGTGTACACTATACTTATAGAATAGTCTGCGATTATTTAAATTGCATTAATTGATCAACCAACAGAGCATTGCAAATAATTCTATATTTGGAGTTTAAGAGAAGTAACCAGTAAAAACTAAAATGGACAAAGTATTCAGCCTGTTCGAGGGCAGTTCATAATACATAAAACTTCTAACGAAATTAGTAAAACACCCTGTATATACAATAGATCTGCAATTGTGATGTTCGAAACTAATCACACAACCTATAGATCAGTATCTATCTAAAATGACTGGATAAGATATCATAAATATCAACGGTTTAATCAGCTTGCACGTCGCAAGGTCATTCCTAATGTCAGTGATTTAAAGGAGCATGTTTCATCATTAATTACCTACAAATTAACTTTAGAATCTAAAAACAAATACCATAAAATAAAATATAGACTGCTGCAGTACTGTTATGAAAATTCGGAATATTCTGAAGTTTCTGTACTGTATACCGTATACACGGACCCACAATAAATAAAGTTCAGAACCACCTGAATAAACAAATGTAGTATGGAAAAAGAGAAGCTTCATTTTTAAAATCGGCCGCAAATCATTATAATATTTACAATTAACGTAGTGTATCATTCATTCTTCACCCATCGAACTCACAAAAATTACATACCGCAACTATGAAAAATTGTCAGCGTCACAAATTTGAATTCCTTACTAACTCTACGTTAAGTATATAAAACACTAATTCGCGAAACTATAAAATTGCCCATACTAGGAAAAGTACCCAAACCACCAATCCCCTTAAAAAGCTAGTAAAGGAAGAAGAAAATAATTGCCCTTCGCACAAATGTGATAGCATGCCGCGTTTCTAGAATCAAGCATTGCCTTGCTTTGAATCTCAAGATGTTTGCGTGAAAAAGAAACATTAAATATGAACTGCAAGCTTGCAGGCAGCAGTATACCTATGGTTAAGCTAACTTAACCCGACAAAGTTTCTAATGTATCATCAACGACCGCGATTTTCCCGCAATTTGTTCCGCAGGCATGCGATAGTTAACCATCAAAGTTCAGCATTGGAAGTTCGGTACATCAGCTCGGCGTTTCCGCTGCAACGGGGCCCATTGTAATTAACATTAACGGGGCAACAACCCTCGATGTTCGTTTCCGCGTTAAAATACCACCGCCCACGGCTGAAAGCAACGTTTCGCGATATTACATACGATTATCGCGAATAAGCGTGTTCGAGGCTTGTTCGAACGATAAACCGCGTCGCGGGCCCTCCCTACGGCTGTTCCCTTTCTTTCTGCCTTCCCTACCCAACCGCAACTTTCCTCTGCTCTCCTGGGGTCACCGTGCATGCATACGCTTCCGACTAAAACAATTCGACGCGTCCACGGAGAGGCGAGTAATCGCTTTGGAATCCAGTGACGCTCGAAAACGAACGCTGCCTGTGCGAAAATGCCCGGGGGTACGTTCGACGGGGCTCGAATCCGCGCCCCCCGTCGATGTAAATAAGCGAAAGGAAGCACCGTGAGCGAAGGAAAATCGGAAACGGCTGGGATAATGAGGAAAGCCACTGAAACGAAAGAATTGAATAGGGAGCGAGCTAATACCGCGCGACGACTATCAATTTTAACCGTGGAGGGCCAATATCGCACCAATCCTCTCATTGGCCATTGTTCGCAAAATGTTTACCCTGGTTTATCGTTTGTATAAAATTTAGCTGGTTATTTGCACAGCTTATAGAATTTATGCGTTTCGTTTTATTATCGATAGATTAAATTAGACGGCGAGATCTTATTTGCTGGGAGGGTAATGAATGAATGTAAAAGAAATTCATTTTTACAATTGTTTAGGTAATTTTAGCTTGATGATACTATTTACTGAACAGTTGAGACGTGCGGATGTGTTTAGATATAGAGTAATCGTTGAAGAAATATTTTCCAATATAAGTATACAGTGAGTAAAAAAAGTATTGGCACACTTTTTAAAATCGCATAACTTTTTTAGAATTGGTCCAAACGACATGAGTTTTTTTTAAAAGGTAGAAGGATTATTTTGCTAAGTGACGTGTTTCGTAGTTTTGAAAAAAATGCAATTTAAAAAATAGAAAGGGCAGTTTTTTCAATTTTTTTTCTGAGCCTGCAATAAAAAATTCAAAAAACCCGTTTGTAAATTTAAGTAAGCTGTATACATGCTGAAAATTTCATCGAAATCGGTTAACGGTGCTCTGAGTTACAAACGTTTAAAGATCGCAGAATAAGGTCGAAAATCGCGAAATTCCCGAAATCAAGCGATTTTCGACCTTATTCTGCGATCTTTAAACGTTTGTAACTCAGAGCACTGTCAACCGATTTTGATGAAATTTTCAGCATGTATACAGCTTACTTAAATTTACAAACGGGTTTTTTTGAATTTTTATTACAGGCTCAGAAAAAAAAGTTGAAAAAACTGCCCTTTCTATTTTATTTTTGCTATTCCGACAAATTGCATTTTTTTCAAAACTACGAAACATGTCAGTTAGCAAAATAATTCTTCTACCTTCTAAAAAAAACTCATGTCGTTTGGACCAATTCTATAAAAGTTATGCGATTTTAAAAAGTGTGCCAATACTTTTTTTACTCGCTGTATGTATCGGGCATAAAAAAATTATTACGAAAGGATACGAAAATAAGGAACCTACGTGAAGTAACACATATTTGCCTCCCTCGAGTGATAATACTCGCAGAAAGGGTAAATATGGTAGAGGTTGATAAAGACCAAGGTCAAGAAGAAGATGTCATCACGTTCATGGGCACGAGTATTGCATCCATTTAAAAAACGAGAGCATTATCTCCAGCACTATGTACATAGGTATCTATGTACCTAATACGAGTTACTTTACCTTGTCTTATCTATTCCAAGTGTCTTGATATTGCGCATTTTCAGATAAGGGTTTTGCTGTTTATAACCAAACGTAATGTCTGAAGTAGGAAATGTAGGTTACTGTGCAACGTACTTCACACTTGTGTCATTTTCAGAAGTATTATTATAGAAGAATTATAAGCAATGTAGGTACATATGTGTACTTTAGAAGACTTCTTTATCAATAAGTTCGCAGTTGATCAAACAATTTGATTTATTACTGTACGAATATTGGATATAGGCTAGAATTTGACTTAAATTATAAATTACAAGTAAAATCGAGGAATGAGAATTTATTTATAAACGACAAACGCAATGCACGTTTAATATTGCAGAACTAGGTACAACGTCTTTTAAATAACAAGTGGTAAATAAATTTCTTTGTTTTTACATAGAATATGAAAGTTACTCGAGATATTATTTAAGTACATTATTATTTGAATAATCATTTAACAGATTAAATTAGCTTCTTATTAGCTACCCGTTTTTTTAAATAAAATTTTGCTGATTTATTATTCAAAAGAAATCGACTCACAAGTACATTTATGCAAATAAAGCATGAATGACGAGTGACAGAGGCATATAATACAATTTTAAGGCATATATTACAATAAAGGTCTAATGACGCTGAATTCGAACAAAAAATTGACCAACTTAGACTGCACTCTATAAACCTAATTCTGTTTGAGTTACCAACAATTGGTGCATAATTTATTGCGCATAACATTGTTGTACACAATACTGCACTTGGTTCGAATGTTACCAATTGCCACACAGAAAAGCCATAAAGTTAAAGAACTACACAAGTACTTTGAATCATAGTTATCATATGTTTGGCAAGCAGAAACAGTATCATAGGGAGTGCCCATATTTAGGTATACAAAAGTATAGGAAAAAATTTCTGGGAAAAAATGAATAAAACAGAAACTATTTAATTTCTAAAATATATTCTCTCAATCCTTCGAATGCTAAGCACTCTTCCATACGATAACACTACCCTCGAGACTATTTCCGTTGAAAGGCAGAATTGTACGACTACTCGTGAAAAAAATGTTGTGATCATTTGGAAAAAATTGGATTGACGTCTTGAAAGCGTGTTTGACCACGAATTTGAGAAAACCGACAACTCCTATCACGCCTCGCAGTTCGCATTTGGAAGCAGACTACCGAGTTCATTCCAATACCGGAGAATATGAATTATGCAAATAAATCCGAGCGCGTGTCGTTCCGACAGAAATATTCCGATGTTGACCCAGCCAGGTGGGAACAGTCGCGTCGATCGGTATTTTCGCATGAATATTTCAATCGAACCGAGGATCAAAAGCAATCGGAACGAGGGACATGCGCGACAAGTAAACATTCGTGTAACCATAAACGCGAGTCTGTGCAACGTTCGCGAATGATAACAACCTTTTCAGATCAGACACTTTTGTAGTTGGCGCCTGGTATTCGCATACACTCGCGCGTCCTCCACGTTCCTCTACCTTCTTCAAATCAGCGCCGGCGAAATTTAAATTCCAACCGACCACCAACCAGTAAAGTGTCCCGCATGATAAAGCCGTAACGGGCGCAAGGAGGCTTGAAAAAACGGACCACACTTAAGCGACTCCACCAACCTTGTTCCGATAAGTGCTGGGCAGGCAAGCCCACTGCGCGTAGCTCATATGAACCATCGTCGAAGAATTTCGTTTCTGTCACTCGAAGGCCCTCCTACGCCGTAGTTAAACTCTCCAGCTCCAGTTCTACGATTATAGTCTGGCCAGCGCGGGACCGCGCTCTCCGCCGCGAGTCGAACGATCCACCGGGGAGGGTCGTGGTGACCGATGGATGTCTCGATCGAAGGGGCGCTCGATCGGCGCGCGTCACTTTTCAAATGTAACTATCGCCGCGCCGTGACATTCGGTAATTACTAGCAGTTACCCTCCCCGTGGTATTGATTACCGCGCGCAGGGAACGATATCCGTTTGTTGATGACACGGTCGCGTCAAGGGACCCAGATAAACGTCATCAGATAAATGGAAAACCGCGCGAGAACTGTCACTCCGGAACGATGCCGATTCCCCTTTCAAGAACGAATAGATATGTAATAGGCGACTGATCGTCGATGTCGTTGCACTTTATGGACGCTCGTCGATGGGTCGTTGCGGTGCGTTTCCCCGCGGCCTGGCCGCGATAGAGTCCCAGAGCGAGGAAACACGTGCGCGTTCCAAGGCGTAGCCGTTGGTACTCACCGCGCAAAGGATACGTCCCGGCGATTGTACTCGAGAGCCAGCGATCGCTGCCACTGGCCCAACTCAGGGAACCTCGACAACCGCTCGTTCCGCGCAGTCGGGGTATACGGGACCCTCAGGCCCGTATGTACTGCCCATGTGCGAGCCGAAATTTCAACCATTTTTTCTTTCTTCTCCTTCGAAGCACTTTGAATAGAATTTCGAGAATCTTGGTTAAGGAAACAGTTTGTGGTGTTGTTGGTTGCAGCAATGGATTCGGGTATCTGTCTGTTTAGAGCCGTTTCGAATATTAATCGGAATACAAGAATTTGGTAAAGTTTTAAGTTTTATGGATGTTGAAAGTGCTTGTGATTTCTTTGTTTTGTTATTCGATGTAGGACGAGAGGGAAATTCGAAATATTCGTAACGAAAGCAAGAAAACTTTCGAAAGTTACTTCAGTATTCAAGATCCGTCAGACCATCGGAATGTTAACGATTTTCAAAGTTTTGGAAATGGATTGGTAACCGAAACTGTTCGAGCCAGGGGAGAACTTAATTTCTTGGAAACTTCTAACAGGCAGTAAACTGATAGAAAACTATGTGGGAGCGTGTATGGGTTAACATGGAGAATACTAACGCTGGTGAACGTTTAGGATTCTTCATACAACACAGTCATAATTGTTTGACTGGCAGAGAATCTAATTTCACTTCATTTGTGATATTGTTACATGACAATTTTATTACTGTGTTTTCTTAGTACTGTCACAGATATATAAAATGGAGCCAAGTTCGTTAAAAATTTACACAAATACTCCATTTGAACACATAGATGATAACCGAATTTGAGCAGACCAAAGGTTAACTTTTCAAATACGAGATTCTAGGTACTCTATTTTAAAAAATGTCTGCCCAAATCTGGTTATTAATAAAGTTTTTATGAGCAGAGTAATTTTGAATCTGAATGAATAATTGTTTAACTTCTGGAAAATCGAATTACACTGAACACGAGTATACATAATTTCGCGATATTTAAAGCACAGAGTCATTACTGAATATTTTATTTACCTACAAATCATCTTCGAAGTATTAATTACATCATTTCAATAAACAGTCCTTCCAATAATTTAAAAATTGTACTTTTATCAGAAAATTTCTTACCTTACCCTCGACATAAATTTATTAAATAAAATCATTTACATTATAATCTGCAATCGATTCCAAGGTACCTTCACTTTATACACTACTGCATTTTTGTATTTTATACCTTTACGTCGTTTCTTTTGATCCGCTATAATAATTTTCGCCGGTCCATAAATATTAACAATATATGTTACACTATTTTATGCAGCCAAAAGAGCTTAAACCAGAAATTAGATAATCCATCTCGTTGAATCATTTTGAACAAAATTTTTAGTGTTAAAATAGTGCTTTATTTTTATCGCAATGAGAACGACAACATTTTTATTAACCACCTGATCTAAAATTTTATAAATTGTACTTACTGATATATGCGCGAGGAATAATAAATTGAAACACGTATTTATATCGCAAGAAAATGACATAATTTGTATTTTGATTCTGAAATTCACAGAAAGACGCTTTTAACCCATTAGGCGCCGCCGTATCTATTTCAAGTGAACATACATTTTCTGTCTTTCTCCTTACTATCGTTTTTCTGTCTGCTGTGAGAATACGAAGTATGAAACAATGGAACATAATTGTAGTTCTTTTCCATAGAAAAAATAGTGTTTTATCCTTGAGACACAAGGGAAATTTTTAATTTTATCAATCAGTCATTGATAAATTTATGAATTAAAATATATTGGTATGTATTTAAATTTTATTTAAATTTGACGCAAATAACAAAATACAAAAATCATAATGTGATTGATTGCTTTCAGTGCTTATAAAAATGTGTTTACTTAAAAATTATTGATGTTTTCATGTTTATCAAATACTTAATTTGTATTTGCTATTTTGTATTGAATAAGAAAATAGTGAAAAGTTTATAAATGTACACGTGCCGCTTACTCTGTAAACAGTGTAAACTTTGAGACATGTAATTATCTCCAATGTTGATTATTTTATTATTTAATATTTTCATCATGGTATAATTAATAAAATAAGCAGAGAATAGAAATTATTTATTCTTCATGCACAAGTTCAGAGTAGGAGTGGCACATGAATTTTCCATTCATTTGGTGTCCATTGAAACGTTACTAAACAAATTCTGTAATTTCCTATATTTTAATGTTTTTCGACATTGAATATGATATTCGATATGACAACATGAACTTAATCAAACGTAGATTGGAGATCGTACACATTTATTCTTCAATTTTCGTTTAATAGCTAGGCCCTTCAAAGCATTTAACACTTTCATAGTCTGAATAACTTATTATGATTGATATTCTAGATTTTCATGTTATCATCTACATTCCAGGATTTTAGCCCTCAAATTGATTTGATTAAAATTCTTTTTTGATATTGCATAGTCTACTCTGTAGTGTGGTGTATCTTTTACCTTTGATGCACCATTTCTTCATTAATCGCGTTTTGCATACCTTAAACGTATTAGAAATAACTTTTCTCTACGTTATTATATTATTGATGCTTTAAGCAATGAATTTGCAGTAAACTACACCGATTGTAGTCACTAAAAAGGCTAAACAACGAACGTTACGAAAAAAGACACTGAACCTTACTGCATACAACTTTGCGACAACCACAAAATGATTAGAATTGTAGACTTTTTTAAGAAGTTTATGTATTCGCATCTAAGTAAATAATATAAAATGGCAATAATAAGCTAACGTTACAGTAACTGGATAAATAAATATTTTGACTACTTATAAAAAATTGGTGTAATAGAAACATTTACTTTCATGTATAAGCTACAGAACTACGCAGCACGGAAACCAACTCGCTCCAAAAATCGAAAGCTACAAAAGCTCCAAACCTCTACAGCTCCCAAACTTGGGAACAATAGAGCTCCAAAACTTGAGAACCCTAGAGCTCCGAAACTTGAGAACCCTAGAGCTCCAAAGTTCACAACACAAAAGCTCCAGAGCTCCAAGCTCCATAACTCTACAGCTCTAAAACTCGGAGCTTTAAACCTCCATAGTTCCAAACTTCCGAAGCTGCGAAATCCCAGATCTCTAAAAATCAAGAACTCTAAAACTTTAGACCTTTGAAACTTTACCTCTTACAAGAGAATCCAATGAAATTCTCCCCTACAGATATTCAGCTGTTTAGCATTTTCATTCGTAAGGTGAATGTCCCAATTTTTCCTCATTTAAATGGTTACTCGTCATAAAAAAGGCGTAAAAAAATTTGTTTGCGATCAAAATTGATAAAGTAACTGATTAATTCTTTAATAATAAATCAACCAATTCAAAACCCATGTAAGAAAGATATTTCAAAATGTTTAACTATTAGTAATTTGTAATTAAATACAATGCTCTAAATGTCCGTATTCTTGCTCACGAAAAATAGCGATGTACCTAGTACCAAATGCTGCTCACATAATATGTTGCCTCTCCAGGTCAAAATAAATTACATCTTTTATGGAGAGGTTTTATAGCACAACAGTAAAGCATAAAATAATGATAAACAAAAAATAAAATGCTTTCGAATAGAAATAGAGGTTACAGCATACATTGAATTGCAAGGTTATGTTACTAAATTTTTTGTGAGTATAAATGCGAACATGACGGCGATTCACCTGACCCTAAACCTGCGCACCTATTTTCTACTTAAAAAAATTAAAAATAGTAAAACAACTAAATCCAGAGCACAATAAGGTATCTGTTTTTGTTATTCAATAAGAACTTTCACTGCAAAAACTATTTTCTGCCCAATTATCGAAGACCAATAGTGACGCTGTTCCTTAGCACAACCAGCTAGAACAAAATCGAAAAATCATGAGCCTCTCGTTTTAAAAGTGTTTTGTTGCTTATTCTGCACTTTGAGTAGCCCCAACCTCGTGCAACCTCGTAAATATTCAAATAATTTAGAATTATTTTGTTGCAACTATAGTACAAACGTAACGCTTATAATAATAAGAAAAATACGAAATGAGCAGAAATGGGGACATTTACCCTTAATTACTATCGATTCCCTAAAAAATACTTACCGAAGCGCTACATCGAGCTAAAAATGTTTATGCCATTAGACGTTCAAGGTAAAAGGATCGGGTCTAACAAGGAGAAGGTCAGGATGACAAGTCTCAGAAATTCTTGAAACTTGGTGTACATGAAGGTCTCCACTCGGACATTAATTTCCCAAAGCAGTAAGGCGCGCTTTTCAGAAAAACTCGAGAAAATCAACTTTGAAGAATTTCGAGTTCGATATATGTACTTGATAGAAAGCAATTTTTTTTTATTTATTTAATTACCTACCCTTTTACATGCACAATTTGTCAAACCCAGGCTAATTAACAGATATTTAAATATTATTTTCAGCTAAAAAACACACATTTTCCATTACGTCTTGCTTGCAAAATTGTACTTTTTATTAAACATAGGAATCTTTAAACAAGAATATTTACAGTAAATGAAAAGTTTCAAGTACAAAATACAATCTGTAAACGTACTGCTATTATATTCTATGCTATTATACCCTATCCTATTCAATTGTTGCTTGCTTTCTATCAAGTACATATATCGAACTCGAAATTCTTCAAAGTTGATTTTCTCGAGTTTTTCTGAAAAGCGCGCCTTACTGCTTTGGGAAATTAATGTCCGAGTGGAGACCTTCATGTACACCAAGTTTCAAGAATTTCTGAGACTTGTCATCCTGACCTTCTCCTTGTAAGTAGTACGGGGTCCAGCGCGCAACTACTAACGTCCCTGAAGAGCGGCTAAGTATCGAGAGGACAAGGCATAGCCGTGTGTTTTCTACGCTTTGCGTTATACGGGCGTAAGCGAGCGTTTCGTTCGAAGGGGGCGAACCGAACCGTACTGCACCGAGGGGAAGGCGCATACTAGCTCACACATGAGTCACCGACTTACCGAATGACCAATGAACTAAACAGGGCCCCTCCTTGCACTCGGAATGCACGTATATATCAGCAAAGACGAGAGTAACTCGCAGCGTGAGCAACTCATCAAAATGCTGTTAACGACCGTTTGCCCCCTGCGCTCGCTCAAATTGAAAGCATATGCGCCCTCTGCCGACGATTGTTCTTGGAACTACGTGGACGTGTACACGCGCCAATGGCACTCTGCTCGTTCTCAATAAAGAACCAACACGATGCTTCAGCTTGAGTTTGGCCTCAGCGAAAGCACTCGAGGATGCGTCTACCTTCAGTGGCTACGATAAAAAAAATTACTTTGAAGCTTTTAGGGGAATGTTTACTGTAACGAGACTCTTCTTCGGTTAGTCTAAATGTGATGAATGGAAGGTAAATGGTGAATCACTGCAACGAGGGAGAATAAGTAACCCTGAGTAACGAGATGAGATGAAGCCTCGCTATCCGTTCAGCTGAAGGCAGACAACCGTCTGTCAAAACATTCTGCGCTTCTTAGTTTTGTATGAACATCTGTGCGTGATCTGCACACTGGCAAAGGAGTTTTCAGGGTTTTCTGAAATCGAGTGTATGCGACTGTTTCGTGGTAAATATCAGCTTTGCCGAATAATTCGCTGATTTCTGGAATTTCGCGATTTTAGAGCTTGTTCTGCGATCTTTAAGCGTTTGTAGCTCAGAGCAAAGTTTGCCGATTTTAATGAAACTTTCAGCACGTACTACACAACTTACTAAAATCTACAAACGGGCTTAGGAAAAAGTTTAAAAAACAACCTTTACTACTTTTTTGGGATATTCCGACCAATTGCAATTTTTTCAAAACGACGTAACACGTCACTTAGTGAACTAATCCTTCTAGCTTCTCAAAAACAACTCAAGTCGTTTGGACGAATTCTAAAAAAGTTATGCGATTTTAAAAGGTGCAAACTTTCTTTCGTCCATCACTGTAGATGAAAGTGTAACTATAGTAGTTAAATTAGAGGTAGCGTACATGAGAAAGTGCTTCCGTATGAGAATAATGGTTTGGTTGAAACTTACAATTAATTGTGGTGAAGATTAACTGTTAATTTTTACTCATTTTTTTTTCTATCTCTTGTTTGTTTCAAATAACTGACATAATAAACTTATAATAAATAGTTTTGATTCAACATCAAGTGGCGAACATTTTGTTCCCCTACTATATTGTATTTTGTAGTACGAATATGGTTATCTGTGTAGTGTAAGATGAAATTAAAGTTCAGTAGGTAATCATATAATTATTGCAGATATTCATACATTTTAACCGTCTTTAAGTAGGAAGAGGTTATAGATTCGACCCGTATGAATTTTTTTTATTTTTTTTATGTTTGTCCGCGCGTATTTTGATCATTTTTTTTTATTCCAAACAGAGTGGTCCATCCTGCACTGCATCAATATTTGCTCAATAATTTGTCTTTACTAGTTAATTCAAACTTCGCTTGTTTACATAATTTATAATTCATGTATTCTCGCATTTTAGAGTATTTCCGCGCGTTGAGTTGTGGATCCCATATAACGATTTTGAGACATCCTTATTCTCACTCTTTCAAGTCGCTTATTTTTGTAATCTTCCGTTTCTAGCAAACGGTTCTTTTGTTTACGAGCAGTTCTTTTTGTAGTCCTACACATATTTTTTCAAATAAATATAGTTATATAATTTAAATAATCAAAGTGTAAAAAATAAAAAATTTAGAAAAATTAAAACCAACTTCAAAAAAATAAAAATGCACTAAAATGTAAAAAGTATTTTTTTTCCTTATTTCATCTACGAATCTCAATTTTTTAAGGGGGTGCCAGATTTACATAGTGCAAATGATGAGGCGCCGTCATAAAAAAATGGACCCTCGTAGATTAAACAAGGAAAAAAATTGTTTTTCATTTTTTAGAAGTCGGTTTTAATTTTTCATTCTGAAAATCAATGCAACCCCCAATTGACTTTGAACAATTATTTACAATTCTCCATATTGTACCGCTCAATGTTCGTACCAAATGGTGGATCTCCAAAATCCATACTGAAACAGAATTTCATAAAACTTTAAAGTACAACACTTTGGGAAAAGTTCTGTGTACTTGTGCGGCATGTTTTAATATGAAGTTTCCAAAACGAGACCTTTCCACGAGCAAAAGTTTCTGCTAAAAGGAAACTTTTTGAGCACTGGGTGGGCAATGAAAAACAGTTTAGTTTTGCGATGCTCGAAACACACGCGTCTCCCTACACCGTTGTACTTTCTGCTTGGTCAACTGAAACCAGAGGCAGGTAATTTCCTTTTTATTCAAATTCAGTCTGCGATGTTTCCACTCCGAATGGCGCCGGCGTGTTTACACGCCAGGGGATTTGCTTGCTGTGTACGGTTTCGATGTTTTCAGATCGATGCTTTCTGGAACTTTTATTGAAAAAAAATTCTCTTACTTCCATAGTTCCGGAGATATACAAAGTGGTAATTCTTATTGGTCCACCCCATAAATTGGTTTACGGAAGTCGGAAGCGATTCGAATTACGTATAACTAATAATAGCCCGAACGAGGTCGAATTTGGACTGATTTTCATCCGAAAGCCTCGCCTATACGATACGTGAGTAATATTCTCATGAAGATTGAAAATAGTACAATATAGAAGTATAAATTTTTAAAATACGAGGCATGCTGGGTAAAACTTACCTTGCAAAAGCGATCGCTGGGAAAGGTACCTATGTGACCGACTTAAAGGGGCATTTATCAAAATCCCGCGCTACTCAAAGTGTTAACCTACAGAGGATGTTCGAGACTTATACAAAAAATAAGACGATTTTGAGAATAATGCCATCCTTAAGAGCTGTTTCGGCCTAGAACCCATAAAAACAGGTGATCTTTCGGAATCAATTAAAGGAAAACTACTACATATAATTTAATGGGACTTTTTGCATTGTATTAAGGATGTCTTAAACTATAGAGATAATTTTTTTGATTTATAATTAATCATTACAAACGGCACTGGAGAGTCGTAAAAGCCGAGGCGTCAAAAAATTCATCCCAATCGATGGAACCTGTAGCACCTAAACAATTGGTCTGAAGTAAAAAGCAATGCCAGATTATTAAAAGGTATGAAACTCGCTCGTGAACTAAACCAGAAAAAAAATACAAAAATGATATATTTTGAGAAAATATCGACACTTAAAGTGTGAAATCACTTTTTCCCCATATTTTTCGTCCTTTCAAAGCCTTTAAAAATTACAAATTCTCAATTTTTTTCAACTTTACTGGTCCGTCCACGAGCCAGCAGTATATTCTTCAAAATAAAAAAGTTTCAGTCGAATCGGATAGTAACTTTTGGAGATACAGGTTCCACGGATTTTGAGAACACTGTTTCGGGAAAAACGCGTTTAAAGTTTGACATGAGTGCCGAGTGGCCTAGCGTTACCCATGCATTTGCCGCCACTCAAATGCCTATAACCTCGGGAATTCTACGAATTTCAAAAGTCCTTTTAAACACGTACCTATTCTTAAAAGGTTGAACGTTCGAAAAATGAAATGAAAAAAAATCGATTTTTAGACGGGAGCCTCCCATTAATGAACATATCTGAAGAAATAAAACTACCCCCAGTACAATTATTATACAAGATAGTTACACTGTTTTCCAATAATACTTATCGATACGATTTCTGTCAAATAATAACCAAGATCAAAGTAATAACAAATGGATTGCCACAATCATAAATATAATTTCCAACCAAACTTACTGTTAGTAACATGTTTCTCCTAAAAGTCTCTTCAGTAAAATTGTAGTGCGATACAATGAACACAGAGATATTACCGAAACAACTTCTAGTACCCAGCTAAGATCGTGCAATTTCAAGACAGACAAGAAGCACAAAGGTTTATCGACTCGTCATCTTCTGCTCATATTATTTGTACGAAGTATATGAAATGTACCACTACTTCTTGCGTTACATGCAGCAGGCTGCATAATGCGACTCCTGTTTGATATGTCGCTCGTGACCACCATAATGGTAGAGTTACACGAGTGGTTCTCTTTAAGGAGATCACCCTCTGTACGACGTAAATCATTCTTCAGCATAACGTTGAACGCGAGAGTCTTATTACGGTCATGCTGGATTTAATAATTCCTAATGCTTAACATTCTTTTAAGCGTGAAAACGGAATGTGTGCGAAGTGCCTGTTAGGGGGTGTGTCGCTTGAAGATAATTGGATAGGAAAAATCGAGTACTTTACTCGTTTCATGAAATAATGTTTCTTGATAATTGACGAACATGTTGATTTTCGAGAAACCGGGTATACATCTTTTGCGTACAAACTGTAAAAATGTAGAGGACAACGAAATGTACTTACTGAAATATTTGAAAGTTTCAGGGCTGGGGTTTTTACGACAATTGCTATTTGCTATGGTGGCCATTATACCTGAATAGTTGCTACGAGGGATCGAAAGAGTTCTGGAACGCTCGTTTATAAAAATATTCTGTTAGAACTTATATGTTTTGTTTAAGAAAATGTCTGTTCCTGTGGCATTTTTATTGAAAGAAATGGGACACTTAGGAACTTCCTTAAAAAGTGTTCGCGTGGAATAGATATTTTAGAATCTGTATAATAAAAGTTCCACGAAAACAAATTATATCAGAACGTTTATTAAAAATTCCCTAAGATAAGGAATAGTACTAAACTATTAGTTACTAGTCTTATTTAACAATATAATTCGTTCTTCATATGTTTATTTATTAAAAGTTATGGAAATCATAACGTGAGTAATTAATTGTTTTGATAAGAAGTATTGAACAGAAAAGAGAAATTGTCAAGAATAATACCTAAATAACTTTTTTTATAATTTACCTTACACGAACCGAAGTACATAAAAATTCTATAATATCTACGTAGGTAAATATTACAAATAAAGAACACATTCAGAATATCAATTTAACTGTAACAATTATTTAATAGTGTTGTAGTACTATTCATTGAATAGTATTCAGTATTTGTTGCAACGATTCAGAAATTTTTCAATATTGATGAACAAAATACCTAGCTGTTCCTGTTATAGAAATTTTCTTATTTTTATATTTTATAAGTTCTATTCCAACTCAAACTTTTATTTTCAAGAACGTTTCTTTATCGGTTCTCTTATGTGAGAACGTTTTTGTAAAAATATTCGACGGTCCATGTTTTAAATAGAAGCTATTGAAAAGTTCCAGAACCCTTTCGATCCTTGGTTGTTACTGTTTGAAGCTTTGGAGTTTAAACAGCGTAATATTGAATATACACGAGGCAACCGGCCTCGTTATCGAATATAATTGTTAAAAAATGAATAAATATTTCTGAGAAATGCGTAGGAAACCTTGGCAGAAAGTATGGATTATCGAGAATATTATGATATTATTCTTATGTGACCTTTTCAATTTTGATATTACAGTGAATTTTACTTGTGACGTCAATTTTTACGACAAAATTACACATTTTTAGAAGTTAATACACTCCCTGTTGTCCCATTTATTAATCTATTTGTGTTTATTAAAATTACCTTATGCCCTCACTAGTAATTTCCTAATTGTATTCTTTTTATTATGTTGCTCGACCCTATTTTTCGCCGAATATATGATTACGTATACATTATTGAACTGAAAAAAGGCATATACAATCTTCTTAAAAATCATGTAAGAAGTAAATAAAAGAGAGGAAAGAATTTAAATACACAAAATTAACATACAACTTTAGAAAAATTATAACGAGGACTAATTAATTGCGATACATTTTGTTGATAATAAAGTTTGTCGCTTTGAATAGTCACTTGTTTGCTAATTCTTAAATTTGAAACAATACGCCATCTTCTTCTAACTAATAATTTAATTGATAATTTAAAACAATGCCCTTCATGTATCAAATGATAAACTATTTAACTTTACCTAATTAAAATCTGTCTGCACAGGTCTTAACGAATAACTTAATAAGTTAATATTCTAAATGACTTAACTATAAAAGATATTACTAACTAATTATAAAACTATTATAGTTTTAGGAAAACTGTTACTAAACCAACTTCGTACTCTCAGGAAAAGTGAATTACTTCAGTAATCCTTATGTTAATTAGATATTTAAAAAAATTAGAAAATAAACATAAAATATAATTCAATTTATTTTACACGTAATCAAATATCGTTTTTATTACATAATGTATCATGTATATTACCTAAGCCATCATTGTTTCTCTTTAAAAGCTTCACTAATCAGTAAAATTTGTATGTACATGTCTGAAACGCCCTCTATACTTCATATGCTCGTAAATGAAACGAATTATTCAGGGGTACATAAACATTAGTAATACGTTCACTCTCTAACCGTATTACTGTTCGCGTCCTTATACTTTAACGGTGCAATCATCTGTGTTGAGTGCTTCGTCTCACTCTTCACGCGTGTCTCGTCACTTTGTGTTCAATTAATCGCAGAATATTCGCGATCTGATGACTCTCAGCCCTGCTTTGGACATGACAATGGTTACACACAGTGGAGTTTCCCTATCAATATTCTCTACGGGACCTTGGGAAACGCGGCGGAACGTACTTTGGTCGTGTTCAGAGGTAAAAGTAATCGATCGCGGCGCCTGCAGACTCGCGCAGCAGAACTGCAGCCTGCATACCCAGCTGCATAAGGGTAGGCGTGACTGAAGCAGCTCTAAATCCAGACCACACCGACGAACGTGGTAAACGTGGGTAAAAGTGTTCGAATGAGATTTACAAAATCATGCGTACCACTTGGCATCAAGTTTAGATAAAATTTCAGTCATCATTTATATGGCAGATCTATTATATCCAATTCTTAACATACAGTTGCAGCAGAAGATAATTTCTAATTCCCTTCGTCGATGCACAACATATCGAATACAGAAACGTGCCGCGTTTTCTGCCTTGCGAATTATATTCTTCTGTCCATTGTATGTCAATGGACACCGAGTAAACGTGGAACAAGATCGAGATTATTGTTAATTTTTTATCAAGGGATGTACAATTTGAAATTAGAGGAACATTCATGAATTCTTTATATTGTAGAGAAAATGTAAATCTGATTATTAAGGACCTTACCAAAACATTAGTGGTATTCTGACGATCCATTTCTTTATACATATAGTATATTTAAATTAATTTCAAACCAACCTTCTTGTATTTTCCACAAGCCCTTGAATGGTTTTGGACACATTTCTATTATTTTTTTGTGTAACACATCCCACAGTTTATATTAAATGTATACATTAATGATTTTACATTAAAATGATAACTTAAGTTAATTAAATATAACAAAATGTGGTAATAAAATCGCTTCAGACAGATGGACCTGTACCTCCACTTGTGTTTTCCACAAAACAAGCAAATATGCGGTGACATAATAAAGATTATAATAAAAGTATAAGTCTATTCCTTATGCCTTCCTTTGTAAAATATACATTTCGTGAAATTAAAAAAATATAATAGCAAGGGTATTATTTTTCGAACTATTGCAAAAGCGAAAAAGGGGTTCATATGAAAGTTGTTTGGTGTGATGGAGGAAACTTAATAGAATATTAGAATTTGCGTTTAAGCTATTTTTTACACAGGTGACATTATAAGCAAAATACATTAACCGGACTTGAAATCTGCCACGAATGTTCATAAAGATATCCCGTAAATTCTTGTTCAAACCTATCTATGACAGCTATGTACATTAGGGTGGCTCTTATTTACTCTTGATGAAATTTTTTTCAAGATTTTCTTCCGGGTAACCCCAGAATAGTTACAAATAATTAAAAAAAATCTTTTGTAATTGTTGAAACGGGAAAAGGTGCCCCTGGGCTCTTGAACATTTAAATAATTATTTAACAGCTCACAAAGTCGATTTTATATAATATCATCCAATAAAAGTTTTAGATCCAGACAGTAGGTCGACCTTAAATGTTCAAAAAATTGTCCTCGAAAATAAAAATTACAATTTTTTCTTCGCCTTCATAAATAAAAAGTGTTTGAGAAGGATTTATACTTTCAAAATTTCAAGAATAATTCTTGCTTCTAAGTTTTTCGGACTTTTTTCGAAAACCGTTTGTCTCGTGAGAAAAAGTAATAGAACAAAAAAGATGCTCCTTGTCTGAATCTACGACTTTTGCTTGGCATATTTTTTTATGTAATCAATAACATGGAGCGTATTGTATAAAATTGACTTTGTGAGCTGTTAAATACTTATTTAAACGTTTAAGGGCCCAGGGACACCTTCTTCCGTTACCCGATCAGCTTCAAACTTTGCACAGATTTTTTTTTATTATTTGGAACTATTCTGAGGGGTGCTGTGAAGAAAATGCAAAACTCGAAAAAAAGAGCCTCCCTAATGTACAACCTGCAGACTGCGTCAAACGAAGTACAGCACCACGAGTATTCAAGTGTTCTAATGAACATCGTCATTTTTCAAACATTTCCCTATATTCTACCGTTTTCTGAGTCGGCAGTCATCATTTTACCTCCTCATTTTTTTCTAACAGGTACCTACATCATCAAAAATAATGCATAAGAAAACGCTAAACTTGCAGAAACTCGCAATGCCTGGTGGTGACTTTATGGGTCACAACCCGCCAGTTTTATTTTTCTCCAATATCCTCGAAGTCGCATCACCATTTTCGACTACACATTTTGAAGACGAAAATTTATGAGATTGAATACTATTTTTACCTTGCCAATTAGCAAAGTCATACATTACATTTATAACTTCGGTTTAAAAAAATTTCAGGCAACCACGTAATGTATAATAATTAATAAGTTTCTCACTTCTCGTAGCGAGCATTATAATATGCTTCCCAAATTGTAAGACCTCTTTTTACACATAGGTATACATAAGCGTAGCGTTGCCTGCAGAAAATAATTTTCGGTAACAGAGTACGAAGTACCTTTGACTATGTAATTTATACAGAATTAAAATGAAACTGAAAGAATATTACATTACCTGGAATACTATTCCTCATATACTACTGTTTCCATTTTAATTTCAAATTATTCGACATTTTACATGTCTGACCAAAAAATGCCTTTCCGTCTAAATAATATATTACGTCATTCCACAAGTAATAAAAGGCTTTCAGCAGATACATATGTTGTAGAAGTGAAAATAACCGGTGGCCCACGTGGCACAGAACGTATTAAATCTATGGTACCTTTATCACTAAACACATTTATAACATCCCCTAAGTCATAATCGTATCACACGTCAAGAATATATTTTTTGGAATGTAATCTGAAGGTAATAGTATGTGAAAAGTAATAGTCCGAAACATAAACATCCTCAGATAAGGGTATACCTTACATCCCTTCAAATACAAACGCTCGCGCAGCTTGTACTTTCTGTTTTAATTGAAAGAAGTACCTACGTTCCTTCCACTCATTAAATTCAACCCTTATGTCTAGTCCCGAGAACGTCCAACGATTTGGAACGATTTGGAACGATTCTGCACACCGCTTTGAACGCGTTCGCGCCTAGCATATGTATGCAGCTCCTAGTTAACTGAATTTAGCTGACAGCGCAGCAACTTCCACTGCAAAGGCTTCTCTCGCCTTATGTCAACGTGAAAAGATTAATTCCTCCGAGTAGGTACGCGGTGAGAAATTTCCATTCTATTTCGGATTTGTAACGGCGCCCGTCAGATATATTCGACGCGGGGGCGTTCAAAGCAATTGGGTTCACGTGCTTCGAATTCCCTCGCGATGCTCCTACGGTGGTACTTCGACTCGCACAGCGCTTGCACCTCGCGAGCGTCTATTTTTAACAATGGCGGAATTCGAATCACTTCGGAGTTGCACTCCAGATAATCGAATGGGATTACTCCGATTCGAAACGACGAAGTTTCATAAGCTCGGCTCGCGATGAAAAATAAAGAAAAAAGAAACCACAAAGCCGATCGCGATTAACCGAGTGAGCCCAGAAATTCTATAGCTATCCGCTTGTATGCTCTTGGATGATCGATTCTCTATATGTGATTGCGCGCCATTGATCCTTGGGGATTTTATATTAAATTCGATAGGTACAAGTTGTACACTTGGAAAGAAACCAAGTGACTTTACCTGCGAGCAAAATACAGTTACAAAATGCACAAATGTTATAAAAAAAAATATAACAGTTTTGGTAACTCTGATGAGCATAGGTACCTATATAGAATTTTGTGATTGACTTCGTAAATTTACTCTGAAAGTATGTAATGACGACTCTTGCATTTACTAGTAAACACTACTTAGATGTTGTTCGAAGAATTTCGAATTTTCTTCAACTTTTTCTTGTAAATCATGAACGTTAATCATCAGTTTAAGTGGCATGGAGGTGTCTTCACGCCGAGAGATTTGCAGCCTGTGCATTGTGTTGACGTGTTTTCACGTTGACATTTTCTGGAAAGCATCGAAAGTATTGTTCCCAAATGTTTAGTTTGAGAACAAACGGAGCTCGGAGTCCGCTTTATACAAAACATTCCCAGTCGGAACGCACGCTTGGAAGGACCTGACCGACTAAATGGGGCATTTTTCAGAACCTTGCGCCACTCAAAGTGTTGATCTCTGCAGCACACAGAACACCTTTTAAATGCTTCCATGAACGAAAAGAATTATATCATGCTAACACTTACTCGTAGGTACTGTGTATTGGCACAATACAACACTTTCTTTTAATTCTCTGTAACTCGTAATTCATAGTTTCATAGTACATACCACCGAGATTTATATACCTTTTTTCACCTGGCTAAGCGGAAAGATTTACTCCGCGAAATATTGTAGCGAATTTACAGATCATCACCCTTTATAGAATTCGTGCATTCTTCGTTAGGTCCCGGTGTCACCTCCGATATGCTTGATCCCAGCACTAGTCTCGAGCCTACCCTTGAAATGGCGTCGTGCCGCGACGCGCCCTGATCAATTCTTTGGATTGGAGTCCCTCGTCGAACCATGTCAAGCAGCGGTCCATTCAATCTGCTCAAACTTCTTTCAGGTACTATTCAAAACGCATTCAATATACTCGAAACTTGTCCCAATTTTCAGGCATACCAGCTGCATAGAAGTTCCCAGTACCTAACTCAACTCGGATAGGGTAAATCCGGGTGAGTAGGTCGGGCAAGAGTGTTGGTCGAGCCGCTATATTTCAGACTCTATACCAGTCAGGGCCAGGTGGAGCATTTGGGAGCCGCGCGGAAGGGGAGCTCGAAGCCAATGATACCGCGAGCGTACAACGGATAGGGAACGCTGTAAGTAGTACTGTCCGGTGCAAGCTGAAATAACTGGCTCTCTTGGGAACAATGGGGCACCCAAGAATCCCAGTCATTCTAGCCAGGCCTTCCCAAGTAGGGGAAAACCACTCCTGAAACACATGTTTCGGTGCTCCCTCCAACGCTGCGTCTTCGGCTAAGGTGGGACGATTCCTACTACCCTCTCTCCGAGGAGACAGTAACGCCGCTAGGAAGCATGTTGGGGCGCTTTAGGGTGAAAGTAGCAAATGTGTCAAGTTTTTATAGGAAATTTCATAATGACTTAAAAATAGTAGAAAAAATTGATCAGTTTGAAATGTTAGTTTAAATTTTAATATTACCTACTATTTTTAAGTCAATATGAGATTTCCTATAAAAACTTGACACATTTGGTATTTTCACCCTGAAGCGCTCCAACATGCTTCCTAGCGGCGTTACTGTGTCCTCGGAGAGAGGTTAGTGGGAATCGTCCCACCTTAGCTGAAGGCGCAGCGTTTGAGGGAGAACTGAAACATGTATTTTAGGAGTGGTTTTCCCCTACTTCGGAAGGCCTGATTCAAGCCTACCCTACGGGTATGAGCCTGCAGCGCATTCTACGGTACACACTCGTTATAAGCTCGAGGAATGGGGCTGGCGGCGGCCGTACGGCGCGTTGTGGACACTATTCCGCCGCGGCCAGTGGCGCGAGTGAGAAAAATCAAGAGCGAGCGAGAGGAAACGAAAGAGCCTCTCGCTCGTTCTCGGGTTGTCTCACTCTTGTCCGAAGGATTCCAAGAAATGGTGGGGATAATCGTCGAGCGTACAACGCACGGTAGAAACGAGCTTATAACGAGTGCCGACTGTACTACAGTTTTCCCTGGTTATTATTGGCTGTCAATCTCTCCTTCCGCGCGGCTCTGGTAAACATCGCGGAGGCCCAGCTCCCAAATGCTTCAATTGGCCTTGATTGTTCTATACGTAAGAGCGCGTTAAGGTACAGAAACTCTTCTGTGCTTTTCTGTATTTACAGGCTATAAAAGGTAAGTAGAGGTTACGACAACATTTAACCTCTTTTCTTGTATTTAAAATATACTTCTAAGTTAATTTTCGTTTAATATTCTGGATAATAAAATAGTAGAGGTATTAAGGAACAATGCAGCAGAAGCATTTGGCCATAGATATTAACTCATCCTTTCAAAGCTAACGCGAGGACCAACGACGAAAAACATTTCTGCCGACACCTCAGGAGAGGTGGTTCGATATCATGACTTCAGTTTTTAACCCGATTTTCAGCAAATATTGTCTAAACAAATATCGGCCAGTTTTGTTTTTGAAACAGCATAAAATTCTGACCACACTAGATTCATTCTGATAAAATGAATGATATCAGTATTAGTTTTAATAGCCACTTTATGGTGGGTTGACCAATTGCCCCGGACTTACCCTATTCGAGACAAATAATGCTCAGGACGTGCGCTCCAATTAGCATCTTGAGCATCTCTAGGTTCTATGCCAAATCAGTTCCAGTATTCGAGCTACCGTTATACTGTAACTAATCGTTTGCCACGTCACCGACGTCCTAAAAAGCAGTCGTGGAAATCGGTGTCCTCCCCTTGGGGGTCAACAAACTGATTATGGCATGTAGACCGTGCTTCATAACTGTAACAGTGTCAACTAACGCCGGTTGCATAATAACGATGACAATCTATGGTTCTGATTAGGGCCACGCAGACCGGCATTGAATAAACGATGGGAATCAATGACAGCCAGCTCAACATTAACAGCATTCGTTACCTATGTATATTTCGTAAGACGCGAGTGTGCAACGAGCACAATGCCTGCGAATTCATGCTCATTTACCCCTGCGAGGCGAAATACCGTCCGGGAGAGGCTTTGATCTCTCGAGCGACATACGATCCTCGCGTTGGCGTTGATTGACGTTTCATTAGTCGCAGAACAGGAACGTCTCTTATTACTGTATCTTATGAAACTACTATTACTATTTAAATTTCTTGAATCGCATAGACGACATCTATCTATCAGAGATCTATCAGGCGAACGTTAGATGTACTTTTGTTACGCTGATAAGAAGCGAGGACGACTTGTAGCACACGTCGAGCGAATCGTGTACCTTACCATTTTAATAGCAGTTTGTTAATAAAAAGAGCGTTTATAATGCAGTAAGAACAAGAGGCTCCTGATTGAGTATTATTAAATATTTTATTAACAAGGACACGATCCTCGATGCTTGTCAAGATACCTACGTACGTCAATATTTGTACCGTAACAAATTATATTGTCATCATTCCTGTTGCAATAATATGCAGATTTTTCTATATTTGTTTTGAGAATTCTATTTATGTTGTTTAGATTGCTTTATTTTACAATAAAAAAATACTATGGAATTCTCCTGTTCCAGTAAAAAAGCACTTGTTAAAACACAAGTGATTGAATGTTGACAATTCGTGCTTATGTTATTACATAATATGCAGTGGTGAATAATGATACTTGACAATACCATACATTTATTTATTCATTATATGTACATACGTGTATAAGGTTTATTTACTTTTCAGAAATAAATTCAGCTATACGTTTCGAAAAGTCGCTGAACAGAAGGAATGCAGTCTACTAGCGGACCAGTATTCAAAGATAATAGCTACCACATTAATAATGTATCTAGATACAGTAGTACCTATGTATTTCTACGAAACGCTAATAATGTATATGTAGGTGTACTGACCGAGTTACATTCTCATATCTATTTCAGTTGAATTACGGTGTCGTCATCGCCGAACATAATAAGGACACGTGTTCGTAACCACCGAAATATAAATATAAAAAATACAAAATGTAAATTTCAACATTCAAATCCTAAGTATCCAATCACAAACGATATTTTCATTCGCGTGATTCAAACATTTTTTCAATAGCATGCACAACACACCAATTTGAATGCCATTTCATACGAAATAACGATACAATTTTTAGCAAGTCTGTGTGTTACCAATTCAGAAATCATGTAGGTATTCCTCATTCCTTCCCGTTTCCTGCTGTGTTCTGTACGATTTCATCGTTATCGCGTACACAGTGTATTTTCTTTCAAGGTGGACGCATTAGTTACCACAAAAAATAATTCATTTCTTTCTATTGTGCCTAGGATTTACAGAAAAATCGACTTTTGGAAAAAGCGGTTTTCGCGAATTCCATTATTCCCCCAAAACCGGTTGAACCAGTCTTCGAATTTTCACAATAAA
This sequence comes from Andrena marginata, assembly GCA_963932335.1. Classification (NCBI taxonomy): domain Eukaryota; kingdom Metazoa; phylum Arthropoda; class Insecta; order Hymenoptera; family Andrenidae; genus Andrena; species Andrena marginata. The sequence goes on along the minus strand of OZ010659.1, from coordinate 46,593,814 downwards.
ATATAATTAAACTGGAAAATATATATTTGTATTCATTTTAAAAATTTTACATTTTTTTCAATATTTATGGGTCTACGAAAATATAACACGATAAAATACACTTCCTACAAAACCAAATGAAAACAGACTAAAATAATTCAAATCCGTACAAAATATAAGTTACGAATCTTTATTTCCTTTAGTATTTTGCTTCCGAAAATATGAATTCGTGAACATTAGGTTTACAGTAAACTGTTACCTACTACAATATGCTTGTGTTCGAGGCGATTTCAAGTCAAAATGTTAACGCTTTTAATTAAATAATTAATTCATTATTACATATTAATTCTAGTACATAAAACCGTTTTTTTTTAATTTAAAAACCGGTTTTCGAATTTTAAAAATTTATAAAAAACAGGTTTTTAAAAGCCGACAAACCTTGATTGTGCCTTGCGACAGTATAGTCACTAAAACCTGAAAGTCCTGAAACTGACTCAGAATGAACTGGACAATACTTTCTAAGTGACAGATAGAAGAAGCGTGAGAAAGACTACTATTCTTGAGACTGAGTTTCGGTTCCACGTTATAAATTAAGCTTGAATTGTTTAAATATGAGTGACCTAAGTGACACAACTTTTTTACTCGAATGAGTAAATGTTAATATAATGTTTTTTTTATCTCTATAAATATCGAGTCAGTTAACGTCAATCTTCTTATACTATCGCATTTCATGTGCAACGAATGGAACAGTGGTGGTATTTATACTGTTTCGCGTTTATAGGCACAAATAGGTTATAAAGATCACGTCCTGTCCCTCTATTGAGCGACACTCCTGTGTTTGACACTTCTCATCCATTAGCAGATGAATTGACCGTTTCCTCGTATAAGACAGCTACGGGGATCTTTGATGATTTTGATGGATGACAACACGCACATTGTGTAAATTGTCGGCGTATACGTGGGCAATCTAATCTTCTATTGTTTGCAAAGAAAATTAAAAATGTCTTTCTTAAGGGGTTACATCCACCTAGAGGTCCGGAAAAAGCATATAAACTCAGGAATTTTTTGGGGGAAAAGTATAAGTGAAAATCATACACAATGTTTTTCTACTAAAAGATAAATCTTTTAACTATATTATTCTAAATTTTCATGAGATATTGTTATTAACTGAAGGAGATATCGGCTTGGATATGAGTCGTGCTTTTCTTATGCATTAGCCGATGGACATTCCCTAGGCTAAACGATGCATCTGAAAGCAAAACTTCAAATAGATATTAAAAATAAATAGCTTTCAGAAGTACCTGACGTTCTCATATTTTTAAATTTTGCTTTCAATTTTACAATAATGGAAATACCTTCAAAGCCTTCTTGAAAAAAAGAAGAAAATATTCCACAAAATCCGTTATTTCAACTCCAAACGGTCGCTCTTTTTTACCAAAATACAATATTAAAATTCGGGGAACGTCAGGTACTTCTGTAAGTTATTTATTTGTAAAATCTATTTGAATTTTTGCTTTCAAATAGATCGGTTGGCCTAGGGAATGTCCACCAGCTAATGCTTAAAAAAAACACGACACACATCCAAGCCGATATCTCTTTTAGTTAATAATAATATCTCATGAAAATTCAGAATAATACAGTTAAAAGATGTATATTTTAGCAGAAAAACATTGTGTATGATTTTCACTTATACTTCTCCCAAAAGAAATTCCTGAACTTGTATGCTTTTTCCGAACCTCTAGGTAGATGTAACCCCTTAAGGATACGAAGGGCAATGAGTGTTTTCACTTGGATAATATTTAGAACGTTAAATTTTTATCTGTAAACATTCGTGCAAGTAAAAAATGTCATCACTCTTCAGAATTCTTCAATATTACCTAAAATCCATCATGTCGTTAGTTTCTCCGTTGTAAATCAAAGAGAAACAGAATTAGCCATTCAGAATTTTTTACTTGCTACATTTTATAGCTATGGGGATGAATTGGTAATTATATTTCTAATTTTCTACCACGTATATAGTTACAGCGTTTTGTATCACCGGCTCGATTTGACTTTTCTATCAGAAGTAAAAAGAACAACGAAAATTCAAGGATTAAATGGGACCTGATGTTCCATGCAAGTTACTCAGAACCTGGAAAATCGGAAAACGATCATGATATTGTCGATGCGGGGATCTGACCGTTTTGCACGTGTTTCCTGTATAGAAGGACTCACTATTTGTGTTAATTCCACACAGGCGGCACCGGAAATAAGTACAAGCTTACGCGTCACGAAATCACGATGCATCGAGTGTGTAGAGTCTCCCCGATTGTCGCCTATGTGCCATGTTCCTCGCAAATTGCAAAGTCTGCGAACCAGAGTTTGTACCATCCCCTTTGTATTGTGGCGTTTCAGAATATTCAGCTCGTTTATATCTTTTATTTCCGCGTACACTAGTGCTCATAAGTATTTGGCTAGCCATGTAATTCTTCTGCTCCCAATAACATGACAAATTCTTCCGTAATATCTTTTCATATTAGAATAAGGTCTAGAACCCGAATATAATTACAAATTCCTTCACCAAGGCATCTTAAAACGGACACAGTTGTAATAAAAAAAAGTCGTAGATTAATGTTTTAGAGCTGTAAAATTATTTATTTGTTTAGAACTACAATCGCCAATAGTCCTTTCTATTGAAACTTTTGCTTACTATATTTACAAACGATATTCAGCAATGTGTTTTAAGATTTCCTGATGGTTTGTGCATTATTCTTGAAGAAAGATAAAAGATAACGATTTAAAAAAAAAGTAAAAAGATTTGTTTTCAAAATAATTATACATCTCTATTGTTGAAAATAGAAATACTAAAAGTTGTTTTTAAATTAATATAATTTGACATATTTTGTGTTGACTTATTATAATAGTAGAAGGGACGTGTACAAGTAGTTAAATATGTACTTATAAGTGGAACATAGTTATATTTTCTATGTCACGTACTCTTCATTCAGTCAAAATTACTCAATCATTCATGCAAATTTTCATTCGAATAATAAGCTGTTGGATTGGCATGCTAGCTATTCGCGAGGACCATATATCGTTGCTTGACATTCATAGCGGCATAACTCAAAAAATGCGAGGCTTGATTTTTTTCCAATATTCAACTATCAGTCAAATGTAAATTTTAAACTGCTATTCCTATAAAATTGACATCTTTTGAATTATGCCACTATCAATGCCAAGCAGCGATATGCCGAGTATAGGCTAGGCAAGTACCGCGGAGGGCGCCGCCTCGCGGTCACTTTTTTGAAAAGTGGGATGATTAATCAAATGTGGTTGAATATAGTAGGTAAAGAAATGAGGGTGAAATTAGCGGAAGTTTTAAATGTTTGAAATTAGTTAAAGGACAAACTCGACCAAATTCACTGGACGGTATATATATATTTACATTATTTTTTGTACTAATCGCCCCGGGTGTTTCTCTTAAAACGTGGCCAATTATATGATGATTCTTATTTTCATCGATTTCCTCTCGAACTTCACTTACATGAAAACTTTGTAATAATTTTAGGGCTTTTGTCAAACTTTTTTGTCGAAATACACTGGTATTTACTGCTTGAAATCCAGTTTTTATTATTAAGACCATTATTTTAATGTATTTTAATGTTATTGTAACCACGTACAACCCGTTAAACAATAAATTACAAAACGCATATTTCACGTTTGAATCTTAAACAGTTGCCGCTCGTATACTCCCAAAATTGAAAAAAAAATCCGAGAGACGGCGCGAGCGCTCCGCGCCAAAGATACTTGTCTAGCCTATTGCGTCTTGCAGCGAAATAGGCGACGTCGTAAAGATGACAGTGGGCAAAATCAGTGTAAGACCCTTGAGTTTCTCAGGGATGTATTCAGCGTACTTTTTAAACAGTACTAACTCCTACCCTTACACTTTCACATTTAACGCTCCAGAATGAGCTAGAATGGAGTATGTATTATATCGTGACCAACTCGACAATAGAATTTTAAGGGTTAAGGCTATTAAGTGTTCACATCTCTACTATTGTAGGAATGTGGCCACATAAATTGCAGCCCTGTAATAAATATCGAAGAATACATTTAGTGACTTCTACCCTGGATTCCCACCTTTCAATGAAACTTTGTGTGAATGCAAAGTATAATGGAGTATACAAGGAGCCAGTTTTTTTTCTGCCGAAATTCTCTGAATGGATGAAGTCAGCTCTTATAGGTATCGCATTTTTTCGACTATGTTAGTATAATTTTATTTCTCTGTTGGTAGTGTAATAGAGCATGAAAAACTAGACTATTATTATAAGTTCTGTTGTGTCTCACATCGTTACAAAGTTATATTAACAAAAAATGAAAAATGTGATAACTTTAAGAGCTGACTTCATCCCTTCAAAATTGATTTACGAAGAAAAAATAAAACTGTTCCTCGAATACTCCAATGTGCTATACATTTACACGAAATTTTATTAAAATCAGAATTTTCGGGTTGGAAACGTTTCCTTGTTAGTTCCTAACTTAAATTGTAACTATAAATAGGTAGGCAATGTTCCTAATAAATATTCATTCCCTGTAATTATTTTTTTCATTTAATAAATTCCTAAAAACTTAGTTATATCAAGCCTGACGAAATCTATGTGTTACGTAATAGCTAATGTGTCAGCATCGCGCTTCTCAGTGCAGTTGCGAAAATTGCCACAAGCGCTTCTGCGCTCTCTTTGAAATGATTCCTGCAAAGGTCACATTTTTCTGTGCAAAAGATTTAAAGTTGAGTTTGGTTTTATGTAGAATAAATAGAATCCAATATGTTACGAATATTATGTACAAAATTTTATACTGATTCGTTGAACATTGCAACAATGCATTTTGTGCGTAAAAACGTTCGGTAATTTTCACATATACCTATTATATGTATGTAGGTAGATATATAGGCAGGTCGCTTGGAACACGTACGATTAGTGAACAAGAATGTTTGATTCAACTGGTTTCGCAACTATTTCTACCTCCTATATAAAAGCGCAATAGAAACAAATATAGTAAAAAATTTTGAGACAATGTTTCATTATATAGGAGTAAATGGTTAAATTTCTTTTAGCGTTCTTCATAATTTAATAATTATTAATACGCATTACTCGGAATATTTGCTGCAAGAAAATTCAAATAACGAAAGAGATCCAATGAAAGCAATCATTGTGTTTTAAATAAACAAACATGCCTGCTGCCGATTAAACTAGAAAAATATAATTTATTATAACATGCGCAGTTTATTTAATCATCATGCTGTCGTATAAGCAACAGTCCTGACTACATTTTCCGTGTGTTCTTGCAGAAAGGAGCGTGGGTTGCATTAATTCACGAACCAATTCGGATAGGCACGTGTTCGTGTAATGGACCATGTACCATATGTCAGTTTATAGATCGTTTTTTCGATACGAACACATGGTACCCTCTGCTGTTCGTGTATTTCTATGGCGGTTAGATCATGGAACTAGCATCCATTTATAATCGTATTAATAAACACTCAAATTACATGGGCGATAATTTCACACAATTGCAAAAATTAAGAACTTCATCAATGAAATAATGTTTACGACGACCATCGAAGATTCAAAACAATCAGTTGGCATACTTCGGACATCTCCGTAACGAGACTATTTTCACAGAAATTTGTGTGTGCACGGTGAAATTATATGCCACGAGAAAGAAACAATACTATCGTTCAAAATACTATTAGGACCTTTTTCCCTAACAAACTACTGTGACTCGCGACAGATATGTATGCCAGAGATATTCAAATATGTTCTACATCTACCTATCTTCTTTAAACGAGGCTATCTCTGCCAAGTGAATACACCCGGACTGTTATGTAGTTGCGAGCCGTAGAAATGTTTCGTGTGAAAAGGTCTTTATGCTTCACAACTTCTTTCATAACGCCTATATGACACCAAACAATTAACGAACGAGAACCAACGTGTTAATAATACGTAGGTACACTGTGTTTTTCAAAGACCATGTGCAAAACATACATATCTATCCAAAAACTAAAGGTCTTTTCACACGATACATTTTCGTCGATCGCCATTTATATCTTAAACATATTCACACCTTTCTTAATCCTTTTTTCGTAAACCAGGGCTGTTTCTGCCAAAAGAAACTCATTTTGGACACCAATTGTTAGCCACAAAAGTGTCTCGTGTGAGAGGGACTTAAGGGCAAACGTTCACTTACAACTCAAACGTCTTCATTGCACGCAAATTCGTGGTTAATCCGAGTATTATGTCGCGCGATCCTCAGAATGTGCGTATTTTGAGAACATATGTACTGTCACAGCCGAACATTCTGGCGTTACAGTGCAAATTTCATACGTGCTCCCTTGACATTGCCAGTTGCAACAACCGTGACAAATTAATGTCACGTTGTGCACGATGCACCGCATTAATTGCACGAAGACCTCGAGCTGCACTTACGTAGCACATTTATGCGCGGCCTACGTCAGAAAATGGATGTACCTATTTCGCAATGTTCCCGTAACCTTGAAAGATGACGCCAATGCCGATCCTTCTGAGTTAACAGCGTACCTACACACGCTGATGTTTAACTTCCGGCGATAAGCATAAATGACTATGTATTCACATTGGTGACAGTCCAAATAAATTTAAATATTTATCGTGGCTGCAAGGTGATCCAACTAAACGTTCAATACGTGAGTCCTACCCTTTATACCTCAATAGTACTGCGTTGGATAGTGCTCGCTAAATGGTGTGAAACATGTCTAATTACAATGGATCGGAAAATGAATCCTGAGAAACAACTTTCGGTATTGGCAATGCTTATGATTTGCTTGCTTCTGTTTCCCTACCACAACTTTATATACCTGTTCATAAGCCGCCCCCCCCTCCCCCGTTACATTTCCATACGTACGTCACCTCTACAAATGTTGTTTCCTTGATGTTTTTTTTTCTTTGAATACTTTAGGTGGGGTCGGCGTATTTTAACGCCGCGCGCCTGGGATGGCTCTTATTTTAAACTTCCAATTTCTTTTGATCTCACCCCCTAATATGGTTTCATTTCATAAAAAATAGTCCCCGAACAAGATTACTGCAATTGGACAACAGAAAAATGTACCGACCAGGCCTTGAAGTTTAGAAATCATCAATAGTTTGAATTTGAAGAATTTCTCAAAACTGGTAAGCCCTGTCGAAATTTTGTTCAAATAATAACGTGCGCCGTGGGACTAGGGTCAGTTGCTGCCTTGGTTTGAGCGTGCTTTCACGTTCATACTTTCTGGAAAGTATTCAAAGTATTGTCCGAGTGTTCCCAAATGTTTGCTCGGGGCGAGTTAACCCTTAATTACTAACCTTCTCATTTAATTTGTTATTACTATTTAACCATGGCAACTGTCAAGAATGCAAGGAAAAATTCACATTCGTTCTTTGTCGCGTCTCGATGATAACTGAATGCTGGAAGCATAGCTCGAGGGAGCATGCCACGTCGCGGGCTAGTAAAGAATTAGGGGGAAAGTAAAATTTAGTATGCGTTAAAATTGCGTATGTTTGTGATTAAAAGTTAAGCAAAATTTCTTCGGCAAAAGTCTTGATCGTTCGGTAAAGCTTCACCGAGTTGAAATGGTATTTCGCCAAACGTTACGTCACTGAAACTGTTAACTTAGTCTTCGCCATCAAATAATGTGCCAGTGTTATACCGGCATATCCAAAATGCTGTGATTTCTTGTTTCTAATTATAACATCATAACGACGCGCGTTACGAAAAGTAGCGCGTCTCATTTTTCGTACGAAAAACAGCACGTTTCGGTTTGCCACGTAAAGAAGCACATTCCATCGTTTCTGCCGAATATTAGCACGTTTAGCCTTCCACCGGGAAAACTAACATGTTTGACTGTTTAGCCACGAAGAAAAACACATTTCGTACTTTGCGGCGAAAACTAGCACATTATCCTGTTTCGCCGCGAAGAATAGCACGTTTTGGATTAAACCGTAGAAACTATCACGTTTCGGCGCGCGGTTAACTTAAATTGTTGAAGTGCATTTTGCATCAAAGAATTCAACTTCTGAAAATATTGTTTAATAGATATTAACTCCATCTAATCTCCAAAAGGAAACACATATGAAAATTTTAATCTACATAATTTAAATACGGTATTTTAATTTTAATGTTTAATAAATTACTGACCTAGTACTAAATAAAAATCGCGTCGGAAAGTATTTTAGTGGTCGCACTCGATGTTTAGTAGCCAACCATCTAAATGTGCTGCTTTTCGTCGCTATAAACGAAACATGCTACTTTTCGTGGCAAACTGCTCAAAACGCGCTAGTTTTCGCAGCGGAAACCGAAACGTGTTAGTTTTGACAGCGAAAACCGAAACGTGATAGTTTTCGCAGCGAAAACCGAAATATGATAGTTTTGACAGCGAAAACCGAAACGTGATAGTTTTCGCAGCGAAAACCGAAATATGATAGTTTTCGTAATAACGAAGCGAACGTGCTGTTTTTCGTAAGAAAATTGAAACGTGCTACTTTTCGTGACGCACGTCGATAAAACAGACGCATTTAAAGTGCTCTAGGTGATGCGATTATACCTATTATAAGGAACGTCACATGTCGTAAGCAACGTTTTTATAATTATTGTTTAGTACATTCTTCTTCAAGATGTAAATGTTACGGTAAAAGTACATAGGCTGGTAAATGTGCACATTTACCGATTTGTACTTTCACCGTAACATAAACGTTCAATAATTTTGTGCAAAAAGGATACTTTTCCTACGTAATATTGTACACATACAGGTGTGTGCTTAGTTAGAGGCACGCGCGCGCAGTAGATGCAAGACAAATCAATAAAATCAAGATAGCAAGAAGTAGTCAAATTCCTCGGTCATGGCAATTTAGCAGGTTTTCGTTCAATTGGAAACCTTCTTTGTGGTTTCTTTCTTCTCGTAGTACTAAACAGGATGTAATTCGTGCCGGTTTTGAGATACTTTATATAACAATATAAAAAATGTCAGAAACAAAATGTATATTTTGAACGCGTAATACATTACAGTAATCAAAATGTGGACAAAACTCGTGTCTCGTTAAGGAATCAGGAATATCTTCCAATTTATTTAAATAAATATGAGAAATCTGACGACCACGAGAAACAGATAAAGATTACCGTAAACGAATTAGATAATATTTTATTTGTAAAGAGTAGATAAAGTTAGAACAGAGAGAAACAGTTTTGACCAGTGATAAACTTTTGCTGATAACTTCTTTTGTTTCACATATTGTCACAAATGATTCAATAGTAGCGTTAAGTAATGTACACCCTGCATAGTTTCAAGCTTTAGTGAACTGTGATTTACTATGGTCAGAAATTAATTTATCAGCAGGTAGACTATTAAATAGGTTTAGAAAATGATAGACCATGATTCTTCGAACTTATAGCCACACCTTCTATACAACAGCACACTTATTAATTGTGCAACAAGTGCAACAACGATCAAATAGGTGCAACTGAAAGGTCTATGGATGCAGTTATTAATCTATTTCATTTTCACTGACAAATTGACAACTATATAGGAAAAATGGTCTATCAATTTGTTAAGAAAACATTTGTCGAATGTAAATGAAAGAATGTACGCGAAGAATATTTTTTGATTCGTTTTAAGACTTGCGACGGAATCTTAAAAAGTTTGAAGAAGGGATGAGTGAAAACGATGCTTTCACCAAAATTGGATGATTCAGACATTATCTACTACTAAAGCTTACAGCTTGCACTTGACACAGAGGGTGAATTGTTTGAAATCGATAAAATACGTGTCAAAAATGTATAACTCTCCAAGAAGTAGAAACACGTATAGTAAAGAACTTTTTAAAAGAAAGCATTCAAAATTAAATCGTCGATTGAATGCATCCGAGATTTAAGTGAATTAGATTTGCGCAGCACTCACTTCGTCTCTGAGAAGAAGTTACGCTAACGGAAGTATCGTATTTATAAAACGATTATCACGCTAATTACGTTGGCGCAACGAGGCGTTAACTTGTATTGCGATGACGACAGAGATAACATCACTTAACAGGCAAGCGCATCTTTTTCAATGCGTGCTACTCATTTCTCAAGAATGCAAGGATAATTTTGACGTTGTAATTATTTAAAAATAAATTAGTTGTCACAGCCTGTAAAGAAATACTGTTTCGCGAGATGCGTAAGACGCAGAGCAAATAATTCAGGTCGTTAAATTTCGTACAACGACGCTACATTAACGGTACCCTCACATCAAAAATCAAATCGCTAGAAGAATAGGCCATTTTTAGAATTTTATTTAAGAAGAAAGGAAACGTCATAACGTTAACAATCTTTTTATGCTGTATTTGTACGTCATTGAAGATGATGAAAACAATTTTTGCATATTTTATCTAATACCGCTGTCTGTAGAATTATCTGAAGTCAACAAACCAAGAAAATTCTTAAAGTTTATAATATTGTCCACGGAATCATCCATGGGCATAGCAAAATATTGGAATATCATGTTTTAGCAGACGTATGAACCACAAACTTCGTAACAACTGGTAATTTTGCGGATAAGTTCTACTGTGCATAGTTCATCTATCAAGGGAAGTTTGGAAACCTGAATTCTGATCTTTTTTAAACTCCGCAGAATTGTACAGGACCACAATGAAAATACGAAGCAATTTTTTTTGCTTAGTTTTTGGTTCTCCAAGGTGAAAACACCCATTAAAGTTAAAGGTTTGTGTGTCTCTTCCTATTTTCCTGTATATCTTGAAAACTGTAGTAGATATCAAAAATTACTACAATGAAAATTTAATAGATTTTTATGCTATATAAAACTGCAATCAAATTGTTTAATATTTGTAACTGGGAACGATTTTATATTTAAATTACAAGTTACAAACAATTTGATTACATAGTTTTATACAGCATAAAATCCATAAAATGGGCATTATAATAATTTTTTTATATCTACTAGAGTTTTCAAAATATAGACACGGGAAAATAGAAAAAGACACATTGACCTTTAGAGGCTTCACCTTTAGACCTTTTCATCCTGAAAAACCAAAAAGTAGCGCAAAAAAATTTTTTGATACTTCTATCGAGTTGCCCCAAAACCTGCAAATTTAAAAAAAAAAGAATCTTCCGGTTACCGTAGTTCCCTTATAAGTATGAATCCGAACGGGTATTCGCCATTAGGAGGAAATTACCCGTTATTCATTCTCACAAACTAAACAAAAACTGTTCCTAAAATAGACAATCTCAATAGTTTGTAAAAATTTGGGGTCTTACAAGTACTTGAAAACTTGAGATTGAGCATCCTAAGTGTTTTAAAACTATCGCCTATTTGGGTATCCGAAATATAATGATCTTGACCTAACCTGAACCGCATGGACACACATTTAATCCACACCACTCTCTTAAGGTACAATTTGCTATACCTATGACGCTTACGCAAAATTGTAATTTTTAAAAGAATTGCAGCAATTGGGCTAGATGAGTTCTTCCTCATTCGCCTTACTCGCTAAACCCCTCCCCACAGATTATAATCCATTAAGAAGCGTGGCCAACTTTCTGGAGGTAAAGCTACTGGTCAACTAATGAAGAATAAAATATTATATACATACGATTTACTGAATCCAAAAGCAGAGTGTATTTTAAATCAGCAATTATGAAAATTGATGCCGAGTGGCAGAAACTTAAGGTATGCTACTTACAGAGTAATAATTTTGGAGGTAACAATTTAGAATAATTATCCTTCACTGCATTGTAATATAACATGGACAATTAATGAAACGTACCATTTTCAATAACAAAATATTTGTCGCGTAGCAATAAGTTATGGCACTGCATGGCATTGTAATTAACAATTAAGACCCATTCGTTCGTCCTTAAATTTGCCTTAACCAGTACGACAGATTGAAACGCGACTTGCAAAAGCACGTTGAAAAATTGCTGTTTGTCTGACCTGAGTAGCCTAAGGCCACGTAAGTATGCACTTGAGCATGAACGCGAACAAGGCAAGCCGAGGCCGAACAAGCATGCAAGTGTAGACGTCGTTCCGAGGCATGCCGAGTGCCTCGGGGCCGTTCGACGCATGCTTCGGGGCCGTTCGCCGCATGCCGCAGGCCGTTCGGCGCACTGCCTCGGGCCGAACTGAAAGTTTTCGCTCCATCGAAGATAATTCGTGCTCACGTACGAGCACGTGGAGAGCAATGAAAAGCCCAGCCTCTTTCCCTACACGTTTGTTTGTGACATCTGCCACTAAGTGTTGGATTCAGTAGCCGAAACAAGGGCTTCGCACTTCATACTGCTTAAAATGTACGTACATATGTCGATGTACGAACAAAATTTCGATAGGGCTTACCATTTCTGAGAAATTCTTTAAATCCGGACTACTGATGAATTTTAAAGTTTAACCTCTGGTCGGCACCCTTTCCGGTTGTTCGATTGCAATAAACTTCTTCAGGGACTATTTCTTTATCAAATGACACCATTCTAGGGGGTGAGAGCAAAGAAATACAAAAGAATCGACACGTATAAACAAGGGCCACCATAATGAGTACAAAGGGATTTACTGTGTTGCGTTCACTAAATGGAAAGATGCAGGCTTCTGGGTTCCCGAATGGGACTTGGGTACAAGCAAGCAAGTATGGAGTGGTATGCGTACTCGAAACTCCGATAATATTGGCACAAGCCAAGAGGATGTAGTAAATGCTGTTGTTTTATTGCACACGCTCGCACAGAAACTTTTGTTTTTAAAGAGCACATTTAATTTACCTGAAGGTGTTAAAAACGGTTTATCACTCAGCAAATGGTTAAAATTTTACTTCCATACGTCCATCAAATGTGTAGATGTTTCCCTGAGAATGCGATAGGAAACGAAATTACCTATAATAATTAACACATTCACTGCTGTAACAGTCGCAGCAATATCGATTTCACTATTAATTAGTTTACTTGGCGCATCTCTAGAACTATTTATGATACCTTATCAGTTGTTTAGATATTTTAAACATGTACTGCGAACTGGTAAAGGAATACCAGCTGCAACGCGGACCGGTTTGCGGAAAATAGCATCACTTTTAGATATTTTATCTTTGATAGCACTTAAAGGAACAGTAAAATTTTCTTCCGATATTCTAATAAAATTTCTGAATATTTTTCTTTTTCAATCAACATGTCATTGAATAAAAAGGTGTTGCGTGCGTTTCTTCATCGCCTCCTGTTTAAATAGGTGCCACTGCAATGACCTTCATGTTGGCACTTTTTTATTCTTCTTAAATAAACTGTACCAAACAATGAAATTTGCCAAAGCCTCAGCTTGCTTCGTGCGGGAGACAGAGGACAAAAAGAAACATCTGAATTTTTCCTCGTTCGCGTTCGTGTTGAAGTCTGCACGCGGCCTAACAGACCGCAGACAAGCGTCACATTTCTAATTCGACGGCCCGTAAAAGCCCCACCGATATTGCACTAGCAGTGTAGGTTAGGGTATTTGCTAAACCACCCATTCTACGTAATCTCTTGCAACTTCGCTCTTCGTGTACCTACTAATCCCAGTTCAACGGACACACGTCCGCCTCGTATTTCCCTGACCAAATAAACGCGACTACACAAAGCGAGCGCAGAAATATTAAAACGTCCTTCGTCCTTTAGAAAGCGCAATGAAAGCACACGCGAGTGCCGAAACGCGAGGGAGAAATTACGAACAATACAGCAGCTATCCATTTCACTATCATAAACTGAAAAGTACTAATATAAAATATAACTGCTCAAATAAATCTATTTCGATGTTGTAGATGCTACACATTTATCTATACATACAACAGTTCAACATTGCTGCAACGCTGCTGTGCAAGATTGCAATATTGCATGCAACCTTGCGGCAACGTTGCAGCAATATTCCTGTGCCCGCCCCGTGCACTATTTCACGGCAACTTTGCAGCAGCGTTACGGCAATATTGCGCTGCAACCATGCAACGTTGCCTCAAGGTTGCAGGAACGTTCCCACAATGTTCCTGAAACGAAGTGTGCTGTATGGGTAGTATGTTTAAAATATTCCTACATCAAACTTATAGAATAAATACACACCATTGCCCGCCAAAGTGTCACGGTCTGCGAATTCGTGACAGCGGTAGAAATACAATTAAAATATTGTTGCTTACGACCAAATGTTCATTTTTCTCTTTGAACGCATATCGCGAGATAAGCAATATCGCGTCTGCAGTTCCTGCGAACTGACAAAAACTAATGGCTCGGTGAAGTGGGAATCGTTAATTTTCCAGGCGTTTTACAAACACGTTTCTATTATACTTGGGCGCGTTACAAAGGGTAACATTAGTTAAAAATTTGCTCATCGTGGATCACGAAAGGTCAAGAAAACGTATTATTCTGCGTTGGCTGGTGCACCAACGATATGCAATTTTGTGATAAATCGTGTGTATGAAAGGCAGTCATTGTGTCTTCCGCCGTTCATTTCCGCGACGTAGTCGGCGACAGAACAAAGAACTAAAAGGGGGCTCGAGAAGGACGGAGCTCACATTGTGAAAGAAGACTGCAACCAATTTTTACGACAATCGACGTTATCAGAACTACAATACCCTGTACAATATCCACGAAATCCTTTGTAGATTTATACATCTTCCTTCAGTTAGATAATAATTTTCAATTATACCAGGTGTCAGCTTGAAACAGATCACAGTAACTAATCATATGTTGCCTGAAAAATTTTTATTCCAAGTTCATATTTTTCGAATGTTTCAAGATACTTGTTTCTTTCTGTTGCACGCTACAGTTGACATTTATACATTCAACTAACCCAGAGCTCCAAAATTAAATCATCACTTTGAAATCCTTTTCCTTTATTCAACTCACTCAGGATATTGCGAAAGTTACGGAATGTTACTAATGGAATAGAGTATTTATTTATGCGTAGAATGCTGCCGGGGAAACCGAAATCATTATACGAAACAAGTTCTACAAGGTCACAAAGAATCGACAGTAGTTATTCGAGGCCTACGTGTACAGAATTTCTAAAAATCAGAGAAATGAGATGTTTGAGTAATTCGCAGAAAAAGAAACTTACAACGCGGCAAGACAAAATGTACAACCTCATCTGGATCATCTTAATTTTAACTTAAGTAGTTTAATAAGAGATCCATTTCTCGCCAAATTCCATTATACTTTCTTCGACTTTGACTTTTCTAAACTTCTACATATTCCATATTCATGACTTGCTAAAAGAAAAAACGTTCGGCGACACTTATCTTTATAATATGCATACGATTACTGTGCAATTACAAAACGAGTATCGGACTAATTTATGGAGAACGTAAAAATTGTGCAAAAATTTGCATTGTTAATTTTCAAAGATCAATGTCATGCCTTGTTAGATTTACATGTACAGTACCAAATGTATGTAAAAATTTTAAGAAATCAACAAAGTAATATGCACCGCAATTAAGGATTAAACCAGGGATTGAAACTGTTCTGGAACTCTCGTTTTTAAAAAAAATTCTGTTAAAACTTATATGTTTTATTTAAGACAATATCTGTTCCTGTGGAATTTTTCTTGAAAGGAATGTTACCCTTAGGAACTTCTTTATAAAGTGTACTCATGGAACAGATATATTTTAAAACCTATATAATAAAAGCTCCATGGAAACAAGTTATATTTGAATATTTATTAAAAAAGGTTACGTAAGATAAAGAAAATTACTAGACTATTAAATAGGTATTACTTTATTTAATAAAAGGTATGAAAATCATAACATAAGTAATTAATAGTTTCATAAGAAGTATTGAACAGAAAAGAGAACTTGTCAAGAATAATACCTAAATAACATTCAGTTACAACTCACATGAACAAAAATACATAAAAATTCTATAATATCTGCGTAGAAATTATCTACGTAGATAAATATTATAAATAAATAACACATTCAGAATATCAATTTAACTGTAGCTAATTATTCATTATTGTTGTAGTACTATTCATTGAGTGGTATTGAGTATTTCTTTCAACGATTGAGAAGTTTTTTAATATTGATGAACAAAAAATCTGTTCCTGTTATGGAAATTTTTATATTTTTATATTTTATTAGTTCCACTCAAAGTAAAACTTTTATTTTCAAGAACTTTTATTTTATCGGTTCTCATGAGACCTTATAATGTGAAAACATTTTTGAAAATGTTCCGCGGTCCATGTTTTAAATAAAACCTATTGAAAAGTTCCAGAACTCTTTCATTCCCTGTATTAAACAACTCTGTACATATTTATGAATCTATGAATTCTCCATGTAAGTCAAAGTAAACAGCATATGTCATGTATTTTTAATTTTTAAACAGTTACTAATTCTGAACGTAGAAACGAGAGTGCGTTTTCAGGAAATCGGAGTTTAAAGTTAATTTTCCGTACGTCATTACGTGTTGATATAAGCGTAACGTTACGGGCATGTGCCTCCATGTGAGACAAGAATGTTACGCAGTAGGTATGTAGCCTTCGACCTTGGTAGTGACTGACATTCATTCAACTACCTGACACTGGCAATCCTTATAGCACCATTGTACTCAGACAAGGCACAGCTCACAATTGTCTCTAAACTTACATAAACCGTTTCAATCTAAATCGGACGGCGTACGCAAAACTATATCTTATAAGCATTCACTAATTACAATGCGTAATAAAAGAGAACTAACATGTACAGTTATTCCCGTTAATACACGCGCATTGTAAGGTTTTCACATTTGTTTCCTTGTATATGGGAAAAATTTTCAAACAATGAGATTAATGATTTTACGTTGCACTAAGGTGAGTGACACTTACGATATACATCAGGGAAGACTATAATGGCTCGAAGACCTGTATTTTTTTATTAAACAAAACTTAACATGAAATATTAGAGTATCGAGTATATCGATCTTTTCACCCTTCGTTGACACACCTCTTTTTTCGATTAACTTTGAGAAACTGGGTGGCTCACACCCCGAGCAATTTTTAAACAACTGCTATTCTTATCAGAAGCATCCAATCGTTAAGGAAAAAAATCATGAGTCAATTTCAAGGTCTCTAGAATGTATTCCAATAGTTATATTATTGAAATTTTATCACAGGTTTTGTAAAAAAAATCTAGATTACCATATGTACCATATGTATATCGAGAAAAAAACGAAGAGAATCTTAAAACGTTGGTAACTTTTACAAATTTCAATATTAGAAACTAAAAATCTACAGAGTTGTTGTTCAGATATTATATTTGGAGAAATAAATAGTTTGTAAGTCGGCTTTGGAAAAAGGTATTTATTTTGTATATAGAAGGTAGGCTATTTCGGTAATCGAAAACACAGAGAAATTCCACGAATATCTACGATATTCTACGTAGAATCTACGTATGGGAAAAGGTACAGAGCGTTAAAATCGGCTTATGGGTCACTCACACGCGGAGTGTCAATCACCGTTTAATAATGAAATTAAGTTAATTCTTCAGAACTGCAAGAATTTTTAAAATAAGATTATATTTCGATATGTATCCAGTTTGTTATCCCTTTTATGGGCCTTAATTTCGTGATTGCATTTTTCGTATTATTCTGAATAAGTGACTCTGTGCGACACAATTAGGAAAAAATTTATAGAAATCTATGTACCTATTGCAATAAACGAATATCCAGTAAAACAACAAACATCAACATGAAGCCATTCAATAAAATGTGCTTATCTCATTTTATGTGAATGTACCTATGCCGTGCGAAATTGATAGATTTCCTGGATAAGCAAGTAGGATACAAATCCATCGTAGTAATCAAAATACGCGTGTGAAAGCTAGAGCACGTAATGGTGTCGTTTTAACGTGAAACACTATTTAATGCAATGACGCGTAACTTGTGACAATTTTCTAAATGAATATTACGAAATATGAGTGGCAAAACAGTACCAAAAACTCAATTTTCAAGCGTATCCATTTCTCGCTTCAATTTCATGCAAGTCACTTTCAACTATTTGGAGCAAAACTGCTCTGAAATGCTCGAATCAATTATTGGTAGATCATTTTTCATTCACACTGATGAATGTTTTTCATAATTTTAATTCTTCGTGTGGAAGTGTGGCCATTATATTATTTGGAAGGATCGAATCACTTGATCATAGTGCACCAATTATTAATTTGGATAATCGAAATTTTGCTGTACAGCGATAACCCGATCTCATGCACTGATTAACTGGTACTTGTGTAATAGACGTAACTCGGAAAAGACGTAAGTCAAGGATAGACTTGATGTACATATGCATTAGTATTTTCTTAGGTTACCAGGTAAGTTTTCAACTGATTAATACAAAATATAAAAAAATTAAAACCGGCTTAAAAAAAAGAAAAATACACAAAGCAAAAAATATTTTATTTTCCTTATTTAATCTGCGACTCTCAATACTTTTATGTCTGCTTCTCACCATTTGCACTGTGTAAATCTGACGTCGACGTAAAAATATTGAGATATTACTTTTTACTTTTTGGTGCATTTTTGTTTTTTTTTTTAAGTCGGTTTTACTGTTGAATATTTGTTATTTTTTACTTTTTAGTTGTATAAGTTATACAACTACATTTATTTTAAAAAGTATGGGCAGGTTTACAAAAAGAGCTGCTCGTAATAATAATAATGAAGTCGGTTAATGGCTTAAATTTCTTATCTTTGGTGAAACTTCAAAACTACTTAACCGATTTTGATAATTCTTTCTCCTGGACCTAAGTTCATTGAGGCTAAACTAAGTGCAATAATTTTCACGAAAATCGGTCCTGTAGTTACGGAGAAATTCGCGGACAAACATAATACATACACACATATTGAACTGAGAACCACTAATAATAAAACATCTTGAAATAACTTTTTTAAATATTTTTGAATTAGTTGATTTATTATTAAGGAATTAATCATTCATTTTGCCAATTTTGACCACAAACAAATCTTTTACACCTTCTTTATGATGAGTAAACGCTTAAATGAGTAGAAATTGAGACACTTACCTTATGTCACGAATAGCAACGGGTACTCGTTACCCGATAACTTTAAAATTGTGATTTTGCAGTGTGATCGGATGTAAGATTTTTTAAGCAAAAAAATCGGCTGTCGAATCGCAAATGGGGTCCCGTAATTTCGGGTACCCGCACACCCCTAACTACTGTACTATAAATGGTTCTATAATACATATTTCAAATGTCTTCCCCGTTCCATCCCTTGCCGTGATAAATATATAAACATTTATCAGACCTGTTCAACTATTTTTTGCAGATACCAGATGCTGCGAACGTGGCTGCATTTAATTAAAATCTGCCGAAAATCAAGGATACAAAAAAAACTCCTAACACGCAACTAATGTACATCGAATTTGGAAAGAAACTTTACGAACGTATGGATTAGATGTAATTAAGCCCGATCGATTGCGCACACGTTAATCACCCCGGCTGCTGGGTCGTTCGTTTTATGACGGGTAAGTTAAATACATTGAACGAGATAAGCCTTGACCGATTAAAGCTTCTTAAAGTTCTTAACCCCTTTACCATTGTCGACTCTTAATCAGCATAAAAAAGTCCAAACTGTCGAGTGCGTTAAAAAGACACCAATACTTGTAATAATTCACAAGAATCCACAAGCCTCAAGAGGATTTGAGCACCTGAAAATGTTTCAAAAGATTGATTTTTTGGGCATGCTTAAATCTCAAACTTTTCTGAATCCACCAACGTATAAGACTGCTGAATTTATAATGTTTAAGATAATTGTTGTTGCTTTCGATTATTAGTGTATGACTGTATGTAATCTCTACAAACATTTCCCAGGAAAATAATGAAATATTATTGGGTCAACTGCAAGAATTAGTATAGTATGTATACCTTCCAAGTGTAGCCAATGGAATGATAGGGAACATGTGAGGAATGTTTCATCTTTAGCGTATTTTCCAAAGAGGAACATATCAGAAAATTTATCAAATTAGAGATTCGAAATTTACTACAGTATCTTACGTCAAATGATAAACTCCGATGTGCATAGAACTAAACTATATTCTTGATTAAAAAAATCTTATAATTCAAAGACACTTCTACTGATCGTATGATTTAATATGAAACATAAAAACTTTTAGTTATTCGTATAAAAAAAATATTATGTCTGTAGGAAACGCCAACCCTAAAAATACGATGAGATTCTGTTTTAACCCTTTAGCGCCCAGTGTGACGTATACGTCACATCATTTTCAAACGAATAAAAAAAAATGATAGTCGATAATTTTGGATCCCAGAACGGTTCAGTTCTCTAAATGGCACCGAGATGCAAGCCACTGATGCGTTTACCGCTGTAAGTAATGTTTACAAGTAACCATGGAAACGTTTCTGGCGAATGCATGTTGGGCATTTTTCGATAACTTGAAACGTTGCTCTTGTTTTCTTTAAACAGTTGAAAGTAAAATTATTTTATTTACATTTTATTTGGTAGATACGTGTAAATTAATTGTTATACTAAAAGAATAATACTTGTAAAGTTTGATTTATGAACAAAAAATTGCTTTTTTAATCCGTACATGCCCAGTTTGACGTATACGTTGTATCGAGAAAATCATATTTCGACTGGCCTTTTTGAGAAAACAACGATGAAGTGCATGTATTGGGACCATTTTCAGTTAACTAATCGCGAGAAATCATTTTTTTCCGCCAAGAAAAGTGGCTGGGCCTTAAAGGGCCCAAGGGCATGTATTCTACTAGAACTGCACCATCGAAGCATTCAATTTCTGGTTTAAGGAGGGGTGCCACCGTAGACGCAAGAAAATTATAGGTTTCGTTTAGCAATTTCTTTCTTTTAAATAATGAACTCAATAGAAAAATTGATTAATGTCATTTGTTATAGATCTTATGAAGATTAAAAAAAATTTTTTAACTCGCCAATCGGTGTTGCGCCAATCTAGGCTGGAACAAATTCATTTCGACGCTTGCTTCTATATTAAATTGATTCATATTCTGTTATGAAATATCCTGCTCCACGATTTTATTTAAAGTGAAAAAAACAACATCGAAATTGTAGTACCAGAGAAGAATTATTTTTTAGTTTTTAGTGCATTTTAAATAAAATCGTTTAACCTAACATTTTTTAATATATGTATTTTTATTATTTACTTTTTAATGTCTAAGTTTTGATTTGTGATTGTATGCTGATTTCATGTCGATTGAATTGATTTGATTTGTGGTTATGGGATATATTTATTGCTGACTGGGTCATTCTTTAAACCCCTAGGTTTTTTCCATAATTTTATATTGTCATCCAAGCTACGTACGCCTGCAAAGTTTCGAGTTTATTGGATAGTTGGAAGTGGGTTAAAATTGAGTTTCTAGATTTGAACCAAACTAACAAACAAACAAACAGATAATTGAAGCTGCATAAAATCGTTTAACAAACAAACAGAGGATCGAAGCTGAATAAAATCGTTTTAGAAGTGAATGAAATTTTTCTACTGCTTCCCTTTTGAAATAATTAGAAATCGCACTAAAAGTTTATTTTAAAATATTTTTTCGATGTTTGTCTTTTAATTTTATTTAGGTATGTATGACTCATTTTTCGGCACGATTAAATGTCATTTAATCTTATTTAGAATAAATTCCAAATTTTGAAGATTTACGTATTTTATCGCATGTTTTATTACAAAAAAATGATACATCCCCTCCTCCTGTCTTTCAGCCAATGGGGTCCGCGAATGTTTTATAGCCTCGGGCCCCAGAAATCTTAATCCGACCCTGTATAGTGTATACATATGTATAGATGCTATTTTTCTATCATTTTAATTCTGGACTTGACTATTGCAAGAAAATATATAAATTTATTTAGAAATATTTATTAACGCGTCAATATCCCCACAGGATTCACACTGTGGACGCCATCCATTTCAGCATGCGCATTTAAAAACCACACTATTGCGTACCTGTGCAGTGTACATACATGCATTCATAGAGTTTGAACTTGCTTCATAATGTCGCATTCGTTTCGAGTAGCGTAAAATTTATCATGAATTTACCTAACTGAAACAAAAAAAATTACTTTATCGCGCGTTATATAAAATAAAACTATTCGATAAAACGTACTTGTTACTATGTTACTTCAGGAGGCCAGGTTATACATAATACTTCGTGATAACTAGCCTTTCATATGTATTTATCATACGATACGAAAATAAGAATCCAATAACATGGGACAAATTTGTGCAAATTGTTTAATACTAGAAACAAAAAAACAAAAAAACTGCACAAAACACGCAGTTAATTCTCGGAACTTCTTTAAAGAAACCATAAACATTATTATGTAAATAGACTTTTTCATGCTTATAAAAATATGCATATAGGGAATAAAAGTAGACACGTGTGCGAAGTCTTCACAAGATATTTTGATCTCACGAACAAAATGTTCATTCGTGTTCATCATAAATTCAATCGTCCTCGAGGTCCCAACAGGATCCCAACGGTATTGGATAAAGTCTGACATTTTTCCGGAGATTAAATTTAGTGACTAACCGAAACGTACATCTACTACCTGTCATAAAATACAAACAGTATGCCAGAGCATGACAGTAAATCGTAAATACGATGCAGCAAATACAATATCGACAGAATCTATTGAATGGTACACGTTTCACACAGTAAAGCAATTTCCCAAATATTCAAAGTGTGATGTCCTCTTCGTAACATTTTGTGCATGGAGTGATGAGAATTGAGATGTATACTAAAAACACGCATAGCTTAGCTGAGCTTCCAGGTGGATTCCCGGCTTTACAGTCGAAAGACCTTTTAATACAGAACAAACTTATTGCAAGTGTCTGAAAAATTCTGGGGACTGGCCAAGATGTACCTCCATAACTTAGTTTGTTTAAAATTGCAATGACAATTGCTGGTTAAGTGAAACAATATTCTAGTCTAATAGTAATTTTCTGTTCTTCGCTTATACAATAAGTAGTATAGACCGTCTCAGTGCCTGTAATCATCCTGTACGTAGGTACGAAACGGAGATACTAGACGCCTTTTTCTACCAAGAGCCAAACTGCTCCCGATATGTTGATTATACATGTATATGTATAGAACATCTCGTTAAATTATTTGGCCTTAAACAAGGTGTTCCTTGTTTGTCGTGCCAAGTTCGGAATGTATTGGCAATGTTGATAACATTGACGCCTTAGTATTTATAACTCGATAGATTCCAATGGCGTTGCCAGCCAACACCCATCAAATCGACAAAGATGTCGAAATACGTCTTAAAGCTTAAATCGTCTTGTAAATCTTAACTAGACCGCACAAATTATAAGTTAATAAGTTTTTCTACCTCTTACTCAACTTTGGTACTATCCCCTAACTCGGCACAAGGAAGATGATTCAATATAACTATCAAAACTACTAATCTTTTTAGTTATATTTTTCAAAAATGACATCTCATGTTTATAAGAAGAATGTAGTGTATGTATTTAATTTCTATTCTTCGTACAATATTTGCTTAAGCAACTGGGAGCTTTGTAGAAAAATAAGAAGAGGTGATAGCATTTTTATGAAAGGATTGCAGAAATCACATTTCGAAAGAATCTTGAACTAAAGGTTCCAAGTTACTGGAATTTTCGAACTTCGATATACATAGTCGTTATTGAGCCGAATTTAATTACAACAGATATTATGTCGTTGAATTATTCTGTCTTCATTCGAACGCACAATATTACGTAGACATACTAAACCTTTGGACCACAATAACTAAAACATTTCTTAACCAATTTATAAGCTGATTAAATAACTAATTAAAGTTTTTCGCGGCCTGACTTCTGCCACGCGCTATTTAAATACCAAACTATAGAATACCACAAGCATACCTTTAAACTAATTGTAAGTACGAAAGTTCAGCTAGATTGGTAAAAAGTACTTCTGCGGTAAGTATAGGTACTTTTATCGAAGAACAAGAAAATATTGCGTTTCTACGATCTTCCACTTAGCTATATATGTAAAACTTCAACCGAAACAAAACTTTCTTGCCCTAAACCCCGACTTATGCAAAAAAACAACAGATTGCTCTAGTCTCCAATACTAAATAATCTGAACCACCCCCTGTACGCAGGAAGTTACTTTTCGAAAATCCGAGGCAATCAAGTAGACTAATAAATAAACATCATCGTAATTAAATTACTCTACAAATATCTCAATATATAAAACAGAAATTGTCTGCGTGTGTGTCTATCACCTAAAAACTGTCGAACGGTAAACTCTGGGGTCATGAAATGCGTCCCATGCCTAACTAATCCAAATGAATTGTAACTATTTTCACAACAAAATAAATTTTTTTTTATAAAATCAGAATCTAAATATCAG
Organism: Andrena marginata; assembly: GCA_963932335.1. Classification (NCBI taxonomy): domain Eukaryota; kingdom Metazoa; phylum Arthropoda; class Insecta; order Hymenoptera; family Andrenidae; genus Andrena; species Andrena marginata. The sequence goes on along the minus strand of OZ010659.1, from coordinate 46,569,467 downwards.
GCGAAACCGGGTAGTAAAGCTAGTATCACTATAAACTGGTTATTACATGCCCCCTTTTAACGCAGATAAACTATTTAAACAACAGAGATTGAACGCGGGGACAATAATTCAGTTGGTATCACAGTTTTAATCATTAGCGTATATCAAATTCATGGTCATTTTTAATTTCAGACGTATAATGTTCTCCTCATTCTGAACAACTGACACGAGCTATGAAAGAAACGAATCACTTGTGTGAGGACACCGAACGAAATGCTTACGGTTCCGTAATGTAACTTATATATATATATATAGACTTGAATGAGTATCAATGACTGCATCATAAACGATCCTCGCCTGAAACGTGACATAAGACTTTTAAGGCAGAACAGCGGTCTCGCGTCATACGCGATGCCCCGTTATTTGCAAAACGTGCGTAACAAAACAGCCGCGTATAATGAATACCAGTGGCGGATTTAAGAAAAAAGGCCCAGGTGGCAAAAGTTCTGAGGGGCCCATTTTTCGGGAAAATGAAGAGGTAATTTACTAAAAACGGGCTGAGTGTAGTAGTATAGAAAAAAATATAGTGTTTGGATACCTATGCCTAATCATCATTTTTTTGGGGATAAGGCCCTGGGAAGGCCTTCTGGGCAGGGGCCCAGGCGGCAACAGCTCATCAGCCGCCCTGTTAAATCCACCACTGACCAATGCACATTGCAAAACTCGCCACTACTGACTCAACGGACAGAACACACAGTTCCTTAATGTTCAAAGAACGAGCGATCCTTTACGCATTCCTTGCTTGTGCGACACGTATAGTACACGATCACTGTCTCGTGTCACGCTTCATTGCGCCGCATGTGAGGCACTGACACGTTTTCGGAGTAAAAACACGCTTGGGACTAGTGGATACCGACGGTACACGTTGAATAAGTCTTACGGCGCATCTTCTAGCAGTCATACTATATTAACAAATAAAAACACAGCAACTAAATTTTTATAAATCCTAATGTAATCAAAGGCAAATTTTAAAATGGTCGAAATCACAAAATCGTAATTAATTCACGTTCAGATATTAAAGACTGTTTTATAAACATATCTCCACTTGTAAATCCGGCGTTCAATCAACTCGCGTTTATACGCACATATAATATAGATTTCCAGTTGGGACCCCGCTCGTCGCGAAGCATTTTTATATTTCGGAGCCGACCGTGCGATCGGGAATTGCTCGGAACTGCCTTGCAGGGGATATACTTACCCTAGAGATGCGTAGGGGTTGATGCAGGTCGTGTCCGCCGTGCATACGGAATCCCCAAGGGGAGCCGCCGAATAGGGTGACTTCTCTCGCACTCATCTCGGCTCGTTTCACCACCTTTCGGTAGCCACTCACCCGCGGTTCAGATCGTACACGAGACACCAGTTATCCGCTGGCACAGACGCCACGCCGTCTCGTCCTCCCCCGTCGCAAACCAATCAACGAGGTCGCGGTTCGCGCTCTGCGACGCAAAGTCGCTGATCACGCTTACGGAACTGACGCGTACGCGCGAACGAGCGCATCTTCCGAGAACCGTTCCCAAATGTTCACCGGCATAAATGATCACTGTCAACGCGATAATCCAGAGGGTGCACGTTACTTAACAGCCCTACGTATTATCGTCCGTTCAACTGATAAGGAAAGATCGCCAGCCTGCTAACCACCTGGCCGGCGTCGAACCTCGGCCGACTGAACTAACAGTGTTCAGCGAGAGGAGCGGCAGTAACGACACGCGTGACGGTAACCTTCCACGATCAATGAATAAATGTTAACGAGGATGGCGGAACGAAAGACGACAGCACCAACGACAGGACACGATTGCGAGCGGCGAGCAAAAACGCGACGCGCACTAGTCGATGGCTCGGAGTACACTGACGGCGCATTCCCCCTCCCCCGCAATAGTCTGCGCGCCACCCTCGCTTGCCATTCTGTCAAACTCACGGCACCCGCCTACCGGAACACGCGTGCCCTCCCCACTCTTCTACAAACGCCGCGTCAACGTTTCCTAAACTTACGGTTCGGGTTCGTTTCGGGTAAACCACTTGTGGCTGATGGTTCACGTACGATGTCCATTCACATCCCTTAGTTCAACGCTTTGTAAAATATAGTCAGCTATAAAGTTATTGACCCCAACATTCTTTGGGTTTGACTGTCCGTTTAGTTTGCTTCGTATGGTTGCATAACCGTCTGACACTTTAGATAAGTTCATGACTACCTAATTAATAGTGTAGAGTACCCGGATATTACTGGAGATGGAGTATAGGGGCGGTATTCACAGTCACTTATTAAACTTAAGATCACCTTAAGCATTAGGCATCCTCTACTAGTCTACACACTGCATTCCACTTTAGAGCGGACTCGTTCTGCGCAGGGACACACTGTTGATTGGTAGGAAACCGACGGGGAAATTGCTACGACCAATCGCAAAAATACTACGGCCAATCGCGTGTGTCAGATCCGTGGGAGCTGCGCAGATCGGTCGTAAATCGGTAGGAGCGTGAGTCCGAAATTGGACTAAACTAAGCTTTGATTAACAAGTCACTGAGTGCATCATTTATAAAGATTCATTCAACGATGATATGGTGCAGTGCATCGAATGCAAGGGTTGGACTCACGAGGACTGTACAGACCAAGAAAATATCGATTATTTTACCTGTGAAATTTGTAGACGCGCCTAAATAAATGTTCTATTCTATTTTTAAATTTCTTTACTAACATTATTAATTACTTAGACCTTGAAATATACTAACTAAGTAGATGGCCGGTACTGGGCGACAATTTTTCGTTCGCTGCGAATTACAACTTTTTTATTCCCGCGAATTATATACCTTTGTAAAAAAATTAAAGGAAAACGATTTGTCCCCATTTATTAAGCACAATTTGTACTACAAATTACTTCGTTGAAATTTGATTTTTACCAACAATAGCCCAAGTTGAAGTACAAAAACTTAGAATGGCCGGTACCGAAGGACTTTTCCCTATATTTTATTTCAGTTTATTGTACTAATATTTTCTCTCTATGACTAGCTGCTCTACATTATAGAAACATGTGCAGTGAATCACAAACTTATTAGCACATACAGATTGTTTGAGCTAAACCCTTTACCTGGGTCGCTTCATCTTAATATATAAAGCAGAAAGATTATGTTTGTGTTGGTCTGTCTCCTAAAAATTTTCGAACAGTAAACTCGTGAGTCTCGATATGTGCATCAGCTGATTATGCCTGGCTAATCCAAACGAATGTGACTATTTTCACAAAAAAAATTATAAAGTCAGAATCTAAATTCTGGGCGAAGCTGCGTAGCAAAGCTAGTATTCGTATACATACGTTCACTCGATCCTATGATATTAAATTTACGAAAATTGTACGAAAAATCAATATGTTTTAATATATACTTTTTGGCAAATTCTAATCGTTTTTTGTCTATTAACAGCAACTACGTACTTACATATGTTCCATCAGTACGAGCTTTGCAGGAGTCTCCTCATAGCACAATTTGCAATACCTCCTTGAAAACAATTCTGAGAAAAAATGTTTGTATATTCTATATAGTATAGGAGCACTCTCTTACCAATTTAAAATTACAATATTTTCAGGTGAATGGAGCTTTCCCGACCTCATACATGCGTGTTTGAGATTAAGGATAATTCCCACCACTGCCAACAATTTTCCAAGATTATCTTGAAAGAAGAAATTTATAAAACAATCATAATATGTTTGCCTTGCTTAGGGATGGTCGAAAGAAAGGATTCCTTGTCCCGAACGAATAGATATAGGTATACATTTACAAAAAAAAAATAAAAAAATTAAAACCAACTTCAAAAAAATAAAAATGCACTAAAAAGTAAAAAATAATTTATTTTCCTTATTTAATCTAAGACTTTCATATTATAAATTTCAAAAATATGAAAGTTGTAGATTAAATTATGAAAAAAATTATTTCTTACTTTTTAATGCAGTTTTATTTTTTTAATTTTTTTTTATTTTTAACTTTTTAGTCTTATATATATTGATACAAAATTCTGAGCAGATATGCGCGTATGTACATAAAATAATAATTAGATGATAATAGTCTTTATTATTAACCAGAACTGGCAAAATATTGAGTTAATATTGATGCAGTCCAGGATGGGGCCACCGGGGCCCCACCCTCTTTGGAATAAAAAAGAGATCATCAAAATCGGTCCATATGCTGAGGAGTTATGCGGGGACAAACATAAAAAACTACAAACGGGTTGAATTTATAACCTCCTCCTTTTTGAACTCGGTTAAAAAATTGTATAGATATCTACATTTTATATTCTACACTATCTACACTATACGCTTGAAAAAAATTTTGTAGAATTGTAACAAATGAATTGAAATTTCTTAATGTTGAAGTCGCGTGCACGAAGTAGGTACACGTATGTACATGGCGCGCCCACTCTCGTGACAGCAGAGGCGCGCCTGGCGGAGAGTTAATGAACATAAATCGAAAAATCAACCCTGCCACAATCAGGGGCAACTTCCGGTGTTAGTAGTTGAAATGATTTGATTGTTTCTATTTCGCGTATGTGTAGTGAAACGGAAGAGCATTTTACCAGACACTTACTTTAATTGTAATGTATTAATATGTTTGTTTTAGCTACTAAGTTACATTCTAAATGTGATCATGAACTAAAAACATTAAAATCGACTTCAAAAAAATAAAAAAGCACTAAAAAGTATGAAATAATGCTTTTTCCCCATTTATCTAAAACTTTCAATTTTTTTCAAGTCGGCTCCAGATTACAATTCAGTATCTACTAATGATGCGACGCCGACAAAAAAATTGAAAGTCGTAGATTAAATGATAAAAAACATTATTTGTTACTTTTTAGTATAATATTTTATATTAATACTTGAAAAATTCCTACGGCAATCGTATAAATATTGTAAAATAAAAATATAGTACATTAAATGTACCATTTCGTTGTTGTTCGATATTTCTGTCATATTGAATTAGATGAAACAATTGGTGAATTATACAAAATATGATATACCTGTGTTCGGTATAATTAAATTGTTTCTTCAATAACATCTTTCATATTCTAGCAAAATTACATATTTATGCGGAAAAAGACACATTTTATAGCGTATTTGTTACTTTGAGTTAGAATAATAACCACCACCACTAACGTTATTAATACGAGGAATATTACTAACAGATCCTTGAAGCTTGTACTCCAACAGTCGAGTGAATTATATTTATGCAAAAATGGTGGATCAAGTTCCACGTTCAGATTTTACAAAAGTCAAAAGCTTAGAGTATCAGTAATTTTAATATTTACCACATAGGAAAAAAGGTATTCGTAAAATATGTAATATATATATATATTTTTCAATTAAAAGTACAAATAAAATATAGATTGTATTCTTAACACATAATTTGTTCTGTTTTATTACATTATTTTCTTTTGTTCACAGCCCATACTCGAGTTTTTAATCACGCTATATACTTTATTTTCACAATCTATAAAATATCTTTTTTATAATCGTTAGCATACGGGTATTCGTACATTTAACATTTTAAATGTGTATACACGAAAATAATACAGTAGGTACGTTGCGGTAGACGACGATTCAAATTAAATACTGATATGTTTTAACATCTTTTACGCGTGAGCTTCAACTTATGGGGCTGACAAAATGTGAATAATACTTTCAATAATAAATCAATATCAAAGTCTTCAATGTTTATTTTAATGAAAATAAAAAATATATTCATGTATAAAATTATATAATTAAACGGAAACTTGTTACGAAATATGTCAAAATTAAGCAAGAAGTTGCATTATTGGATATCAATTTCAGGAAAAATAAAAATTACAAGCTACAGTAAAAAAAATTACAAGCAAACAGTGTTTGTAGCTTGAATAAAACATGAAACAGAAATCGTTTACATATGTGTAGCGCGGTACACAGGGTACCTACGTGATGGGCGGATGGTACAACTGGGATAGGGTGATTTCTTGTATCACCCATTTTCACCCTCTTAAATACACATATGTACCTATATATAAATGCGATACGGCATCCTATTATTGCTACTTAATTCAAAGTAAGAAGAACAACGTTAAAATCTAATAAAGCAATACTAATAATTTCGTGCATCTTATAAAAGTATAAAAACAATAGGATCCATTCAGTTTATGTTGTTATAAAATACTATCTAGAATATATAACTGTTACTTTTGTGCTTTTAAAAATTCCTGCACGTGCCAAATTTCCGTTTGCAACAGTGATCATGACTGGCGTAAATAGTATTCTTACTACGATTATAGTAATCTATTATTAATTAAATTAGTGCAGTAATCTAAAAATTACTTCTTACTCTTCGTTGCCAGCTTTCCAAGAATTATATGCTTTTTCCAAGGCGATATATGTCGGTGACTTGTTATCCGTGATCTTCGACTTTTTATCCGCGGTCTTCGACCTTTTATCCTTGTTCTTCGACTTTTTATTCGTACTTTTATTTTCAGTGAGATTTTCCTTACTTATCGCATGAATTGTATCAAGTATCAGACTTGGATTGCTCTTCACAAATTGCGTAACTCTCATTAACGATGTAGTCTTTTCATTTTTCGATTGATTGTACAAGGTACGCTCGATACGTAAGTGAGCATTTGATTTTTTGCTTTCGAATGCTATGATGCTGGTCACAGTGGTCCATTGGATTCTGTCTATGAACTCGTTACTACCCTTTGTAAAAGCAGATTCTAGAATTTTATTCCGATTTGGGTCTTGCCTCGGGCAACGGTAATAATGTTTTTCATCCTGTCGCTCGTTTTCCATATAATCAGTCACGACAAAGCTTAGAAGGTCTTGGACGGCGTGAATTTTATGAATAGCCGCACTATTGGGCACGGAGCACAGACCAACGTAGATGGAATTAGCATTAGAAGCATCGGCGCTGAGCTCTACCTTTGCAGACTTAATTGTCTGGCCTAAAGCTGCGTGATACGTTAACGCGTATATGCGCAAGGGAAATTGCCACAATTCCACCTCCGTCGTCTCTTTCGGCAGCAACCATTTACGATACGCCGGTAGAAGCTGATAATAATTTAGCTTACAACGTATTATGTTTGTAACAGCACCTCCATTCACGGAACGAACAACAAGAGTTTCTAACCTCCCATTTTCATTATAGAGCATTTCTTCTAGTTCAACTATCTTGTGTGCGCCCCTTTCGGTAATATGTACATATTTACAACCCTTCGCTAAGAGCAAACCGGGAAAGAATTTGCGATCGTGACGAATCGTATGAACAACATTCAAGTTCTCTTTCTCCCAAAACATAAACGGTTCTATGACGTAGTGTGTTCCGTTTAATATCAGATGATCTATGAAACGAGACAAACGTCCTGTAATATCATGATGGTATTGGGACATATAAAGAGTATCAAAACGCTCTTCCGTGAAATATTTCGACCGAAAGAGGGAATAGAGCAAGTAGCGAAGTTCGAAATGAAACTGAACGTCTCCTTCCGGGTGGCGGCTTTGTAGCATTTCACAGAAATATGACAGTTTGCTTTCGAAATTATCGTCATTCAATCGCATGTTTTTAGTTAATTTCGTTATGGTCAGGTCACTAAGTATCTGAATCATATAATAATTGCTTCGATTATGCAGTCGACACTTCGAAAGCGCACCCTGCTGCATTTTACTCCCAGCGATAATTAAATTCATTTGTTTCTTCAGCGATACTATATGCAATAGAAGTAGCATAGCTGGTGAAGCAAGAGTATATGTGTCCAAAATAATAGTGTTTATATGATTGAAGATTTCGCTGTATTTTAGGGAATATTTCATTAAGTCATAAAGTAGATCAACAGCATTCAGATTGATCACATTAAACATTTTAATCGCGTGATTATATGGTAAATTAAAGTGGTGCATACAGTAGGATATGTAAGTATATCCTTTTATTTCATTCTCTTCAAGCTCACTGGCTTGATCCCTTCTAAACACAACACAATCTGTTGAGCCAGCGTACTGTGTTGCCAGGCAGGACAAGATTTTGGTTTTGCCAGTTCCACTTGGGGCATCAATCATGATAACTGTACCCTTCTCATTTTTAAGCCATTCTTGTATATCATAGTACACTTCTCTTTGATCGTGATTTAGTTTTTCAACTGTAGCATTGGTACAATTAATGTCATCATCACAATATAGACCATGTTTGAGAACCATGAAAGAAAAGGTGTTGTTAAGATGTTTCATAATATTGTCTTATTTAGTATAATTTTATTGAATGAAGAAATTTCTTTACCTTTCATCATGGTATATTCCATTTCCTTGGACTATGTACCTCTCCACATAGAATTGCTCAGGTAGTTATCAGTGTCTGTACTCTTCAGGCTTCAGCTTGAATGGCTACAATTATATTATAGGTTAGTCATCGAGTTCTTTTCTTATTAACAAGTTACTTATATCATAAACGAGGTATACGGTGAGATATAAATCTTATGGGTATAAGATCTTAGTGTGTATACCATCGTATGGGATGGGCAAGTTTGAGTATTAGAGCTGTTAGTACTCGGAAAAAGCGAGCCGAGCTTGGCTCGGCTCCAAAGAATCGAGTACTCGAATTTTTTCGAGCGGCTCGAAAAGGACCGACTAGTCGATTTTTCTTTTTTTTCTCTCTTCGAGTACTCGGCTCGGCTCGGTCCGAATTTCAAGCTACTCGAATATTCGAGTATTCGAACAGCCCTACTGAGTATAACATCTTATAGGGTTTTGTGTCTCCAGCGCAACTGTTATCTGTTACATATATGCATACATCCCGATCTCAACTCCGTTATGCACAGTCCGTACGCATAATTGATAAAAATATGGGATTTCGATAAATTTCCTTCTTTGAATGTGGGTGTTTCCACGCCCACACTTATTAATAAATATTTTAAGTCACGGTCGAATATGAGCACTGTCTCATAATTGTCTGTACTGCACGAGAGTCGGTACAGAAAAGACGATGTATTCTTATCGCGAAAAAGTACGAGGCTCAGTTGGATGAAGCTTTTACAAAAGTGGGGAGCGAGAATGTGTGGCGTGTTGCTTGCCTTTGCAGAATTTGCAGCGCGACTCCTGTATCGCGCAGCAAAGTCTGCAGCGAAAATATAATTTAAAATCATAATTGATATAATTTTTTAAATTTTGAGATCGTCCAGTACCATCGGTCCATTGAGAGCCGCCATGTGGTATAACGAGAGGTTTTACTAATTCCTCCGAAAAGCGGTACAATCTGATTCCAGACTTTACCGGTAGGGTAGAATGAGGCTAAAAGTCCAGCGGGTAAAAAATCCTGAATGCAAAATATCCATTTGTAAACAATCGATTGAATATAGCAGCATAACTATGTTGAGTAAAAGGGTAAATGGGGAGGACTGCACAGTCGCAGGTCGTTTTTGGACTTTCGTTCGATTCGTATGACGCCTTTATCATTATGTACTTCAAGAAGCGAAAAAACTACGCGGTTTTTGTTGTATTATTCAAAGTAAACCACAGTTTAACAGCGTATAAGGTGATTACGTTAAGGTTGTATGTCCCTTTAGTAATGTGTACATGACAGTTTTTATGTCTGAATGATTATATTTTCGAAACTACAGAAGTACCATTGGGGCAAAAAGTCCATTACTTATATTTTTATTTTTTGTTAAAGAAGTCATGTTAAAATACTAAAAAGAGTTGTTTTTATTGAAGCAAACCAATTAGTAAAATCATAAATTATATATATTTTTTATATTAAAATAATTTGAGTTTAAGAAATAAAGCGAAAGTGCTTAAAAGAGAGTTGTAACTTTATGTTGAGCCCAGATTATTGTGCAATTTTTTGTTCGAACTGAATCTGGGTTCTGTATTTTCATTCTTTTGTTGAAAAAACGTTGCCGTAGTATTTCCTTTCAATATTGTATACTAAACAAAATTGGTTTAATAAATATTTGTTGACTTCAAAAGAGTTTTAGAGCATGATATTTTTATTAGATTAATATTAGAGCATGATATTACTATTACAGCATGATTGTATGAGCATTACGAATCTACAATTATCACTCAAAAGTTAAATGATTCACAATTACGAAAATGATAACTCAGAAATGACGCTGGGATGCAGTGGACCACGAAACTTTAATTACAAATAATTATTTAAAAATATAATTTTTGACAGTGAGTGAAACTTTTTGTAGATATGCTGTTGAATAACAAAAGCTTTTTCTTTTATAAAAAATGAAGTAATTATATGGGTGACTTAAAAACAATTTATATGTTTAATACTAAATTCAAACGTGCATTACCTACTTTTTCTAGCCTTTTCAAAAATTTTTACTTTTTTATTAGTTTTATAAACGATTTTACTCGTCTGTCGGTTTGTTTGGTTCAAATCTTCTGACTTAATTTTAGCCCACTTCCAGGAATCCAACCGACTTCGCACTTTGCAAGCGTACATAGTTATAATGACAATACAATTTTGTAAAAAAAAGCACACCCTCAAGGGCGTGAAAAAACTGCATCCCACTTCTCTCAGCCTCTCGGCCACTTCTCGAAAACGATAAAAAGTCACTGCATTGACTAACAGTGGCATCACGAATTCCGTAAGTACACAACTTATCGAGAAATGATCCGTTACGTACAAATATTTCAATTCTTCAAGTTAAGTTATGTTATATAAAAAAAATTTAAGTTAAATGATTTTATTTATTTTCATCGAAAATGCACTAAAAACTAAGAAATAAATCTGGCCTTGTACTACAACGATGGTGATGTCACTTTAAATAAAATCGTAGGGCAGGCAATTTCATAACAGGATACGAATCAATTTAATTTTACAGAATCAAGCATCGAAATGAGCGATGAAAAGCGGAGCCAAATTTTATCGTCCTGGATAGCTGCCTGCATGCGCCCGCCTAGATCGGGCCCTGATTAGATACACTTTATCATTTATGTTTCATACACTGTTGTTGCAATAACTAATAATCAGTGATAAATCACATGATAAAACAAATTCCCTGGAATGTACAATATCATTTTGAAGTTCTTGATTACTAAGTTTCAGTACCTTATATGTAGATATATAATATAAAGCAGCGGTTCTTAACCCTTTTTTTACCATGGATCGTGCTTGAATATATTTTATTGTCACAAACCCCCAAGACTTAAAACCCTAAAGTGCATCAAATATTAATTTCGAGTTGCTTATCAACGATCTTCAAATTTGGAGAGAAGGAAGTAATAAATAAATACACATACTTCTATTATAATATTTTTATTGGAATGGTTCCATACGAATTTAAAGAAATAATAGTACCTAGACCTACCAGTCCGTAGACCACAGGTTAAGAACCGCTGACATAGAGAATATACCAAACAAATGATTACTTAATATGTATTGTACTGTTATTTTAGTGACTAACAATATACTAAAGATTACTAACAAGGATACTACAAATATATACGTTCGAGTTGTTTACGAATATTGAAATAAAAAATTGATTTGTTTAAAGTAGATAATATTAATGATAATGCAAGTATCGCTATTGCTGAAATAATATTAATAATTCTGAGTAGGCAATTATGAATGAAGATGCTCTTGTGAAAATATTATATTTTTTGTTGATATCATTCCAGATACAGTAATGCTCGGTTAAATGTGAATGAATCTAACCCACACATTCAAATTATCGCGAGTGCGATAGCGTTTTGATTCAAAGAATCAGCCTCGTAACAGATGGACAAGGAAAGAGAAGAGATACAGCGGGAGTAAATGAGATAGACATACTAGGTACGTCGAAGAACCACGGCCAAGGCCCGATACTTCGAACGAGTACCGCTCATGTTACAGTATATCGTCCAAAGATAAAAATTTAACTTTCCATAATTGTCATCTATCTTTACGAAAATAATACGAATTGATTGATGAGATTCTCCCAATGAAAATAAGGTCAAACACGACATAAATCAGACTATTTTTGGGATTGTGTACGTCGGTAGAGTACATTCGTATTTAAAAATAGTCTAATTCACTTACTTTTTCATATCAATATACCTATGTTTTGCTGGGCTCGAAGTGATGAAGCCAGTCGCATAAAAAATGGTAGTAAGTATGTATGGTTCATTCAAATTTAACCGAGCATCACTTTACCACTGGTTTTTGAGCGCCCTTTACATTTTCCGAGCGGTGAGTATGACAAACACATTGTGTTCCTTACCACTGACATTGATGAAGTAGTAAACATGAAAATATTCCTGCTATATCAACGAAAAGATTTTAAAAACTGTATTCATATGTCGAATCCTGTACCTCGTTCATGATGTAATACAGCAAATTTTATCATAAATATGAATGATGATCAGTTAGTTAAAAATAAAATAGCATTTTCGATGCTAACGAGTACGTCAACAACTAAGGGATTAACTATTTCAAATGAACTAAAAGTCAACATAAAAGTCTTGCATAGCAAAATTAACATGACTTAAAAAATATTGAGAATTTGCAGAAACATTTTTAAATAACTAAATAAAAGAGATTTTTACATTAAAACATTTTGTGTTAGAATTTCAATCCAATAATTATATTGGAAGATGCTTTTATCCTCCATTGTATTAAGAAGTTTAATTACGAGACAATCATAATAAAGAAATCAAAATTGCAAACTGTACCGTATATGTCAGAGAACAATCGAAGATAATATACTCGGCGAATCAAAATGATATCAGAATTCTAATTACCATTACCAATAATGGTAACATGAAACTATTACTTAAAAAGATATTAACTAACCGTGAGGGATACAAAGGCACATGTGTCGATGCGTACGCGGATCACGTCATATACCTGCAGATTTCACACTGCGACTAAACAGTAGAAGAACGCTGGCGTTGCGTTGCATTTATACGTATGTACATACATATATGTCAAGCACTTCTCGCGAATACTTTTTTCAAAATGCGAAGATTGTTTCAAACAAGTCAACGTAGAACTGCCCGTGAGTCAAATGCATTGTAGATGATGCAATGCAGAACAGAGATCTTAACACAACGCGATTCTGTGCTGGAAACTCCTAACTTCTTTACAGGTTAGAATAGCAATGCATGAATGTGAACGCAACACAGTACGGGGCTTCCCCGGTTGACAAGTATGAGTTTTATCGCACATAGTTGTTACAAATGTCTAGAATTTATTTTGCAATTCTAGCTGGATTCCAGTATTGAACAGAAAGTACACATTAAACTGCTATGGAAAACTTATAGAAGTTAATACGTAAAGTAATTAACGATAAACTGAAGTAGATGAACATATAAGATCGAACCAATTGAGGATAAATTTTATGCTGAGAAACTTACATTTTGTTCTATATGTCAGGTCTAAATCCATTTATTTGCACTAACTTTGCGTATAAAACAAAACAAACGTCTGACTCGACGGAACGAATCGCGAAAACGATTCCGTATGCGCACGTCGTGAAGTTGAACGATTGAATGCAGGACGATAAAGTCGTCTGACGAGAGGATATGTACGATGAATCAGCTTTAAAGCACCCCACGTGGTACAAACGGCTTTTGTGCTTCGACAAATCAGGCTTCAGCATTTATCTCTGCGCGCCAAGTAATTCGTTAATTCGGTTAGACACGAAATGTCTGCTCCGCCCACTATTTAAAACCAGCGTAATTGTAACGTAAATATATATTTAAGTACTTATTCTCCTCTGAAGTTACTTATGTTTACAAATATTTCTCGCTTTCACCTTTTGCGAACACCATGTCACTCTCGCTTGCAACAACTACGCCATCTAGACTTAGATCCGAAAATCATGTGTCATCCGTACCTTATGTACCTTACGTTATCGTAGGCTCAATTTTTTTTAAGCTTGGCATATATATCCTACCCCTACTACTATTATATCTTATATCTCCAGCTAGCCTTTCAAACCCCGAGTTGGTTTTCACACATTTCACCAACGCTTAAAATCGGTCAGGAAGTGAGTCTTGTCACTTATTCGCTGTAAACTTCAGAACGTTGTATTAATAAACTTCTTATTTAAAACGAACTGGTGCTGTTGCTCCGAACTTGTGTCCATTACACACCTGTGGGCAACGCAGGGCAGGCCCGGATTAAGATTTTTAGGGCCCGGGGCTATCAAAGCTTCGAGGCCCCCCGTGGTTGATTTTTGGGGCCCAGGGCTATCAAACCTTCGAGGCCCCCCGTGGTTGAGCAGCGGGTGGGGGGTGGTTGTGAGCTAATCGCTTAGAACGGGGCCCTCCCCTGAAGGTGGGGCCCGGGGCTGCAACCCCCCCCGAGCCCCCCTTTAATCCGGGCCTGACGCAGGGCGACGATTACTAAAATTTTGATTGAATAAATTATATTTTATCACGAGTATAGCATCACATCTTTTGGCATGGATGAATACTAAGTGATCCTATTTGATGAAACCAATTTTTATGTTTTAGAGGACACCGTGTACATGTATCAGGACGTTACCTGAATTTGTATGCAAGGGCCCCCTACATGTGAGATCTGTATCGATGCGTGTTGCAAGTGTCAGCATCGCGATACAAATAACAACGTGTATTTTGACTATCTCAGTACTGATGCATTGGCATCAGATGGTACGTCGAGCATCAGCATATCCAGTGGGAACCTCGACAACTCGAAAACCTCTATACTTAAGACAAAAATTTTCTTCATTCGCTACCGCTCCGCTGTAAACACCCATTCAACTCGAAATAAAACTTCCTTATCTCAAACTATATTTTGCATTTAATTATGTATTTTACTTCTACAACTGGAATTCAGAAGAACTCCGACTTCTAGGAGTTGAAGTTTTCTTCTACTTATTAGTCAATCGATCCAAGAGGATCCGGTTCTGCGATCGTCAATTGTTTATTTTTTTAAACAGTGCATGCGTTTGATCAGGGGTTGCAGGAAAGTCTTGCGCGTAGTGGAGGGGGAATATACGTGTAGTGGAGAGGGAACACCTACAGGATTAACGGTATATGTGTGCGTGATGACGCTATGACATTGAATTTGGCTTGCTTTACACCTTCACAAGTCCAAAAATTAACTGTCGTACAGAGCCTCTATAAGTCGAATTTTCGTTTGTTGAACCTCTCTTACTCGAAACCTCGATAAGCCGAAGCCTCTAAATTCGAAGATTTTTTCCCTTCCCTTGAGGTTTATTTTTTTTTTTCATACACAAGCACTTTTAGATGTTTAGATGCAAAAACTGAAAAATGAAGAATGTTACTCGAAAATTCCACGAAACTGCGTTTTGAACTGAACTGATATCTCATGATTCCTTCTCAACGTTGAACGTATGTATATATTGTAAGGAATATGGGATTTCGACTGTCTTTCGATGTGTTTCCAAGCGGTCATTTAGCTGTCGTCGAGGAGCGTATTGGAAAAGAGAAAGCGCAATCGGCACTTGGGGGTGATAGTCAGCTAAATACACATACACCTCACCCTTCCGAGTTATCGTGTTTTCTAATAGGGCTAGTCATACATTTTCCGATAACTTTCACCGATGCTAGTCATCCGCGCGTTTCTCGACAATATCCTTTAACCTTTTCACCCTTACGCATCAACCCCTCCACCTCTAACTAGTACCTTATGCCTAAGACCGTAAGACATATACATATATATAAGTCAGTAAGCCGCATCTCCAGTTTAGTTTGGCTCGGTACAACCAACGAACCACTACTAAGTGTCAGTTCCGTTCCGGTGTGCCAGTGGTAAGAAAAAGAGGGGCGTATAGAGGGTCTCTTCTTCTTACCACTGGCACGCCGGAACGGATATGTGTGTTGGGTGGCATACAAGGGAGGCTCGAGTAAAGGGCCGAGGCGGCTGCGTTACCGAGGGCCATTCTTGAATGTATCGTTGTCGACGACGCAACCTTACTTCTTCACGAAATATGTACAGTGATTCAAAAGGATATACATTTTAAGTTCTCTTACAATGTGATGTTTGATACTTGACACAAATCTCAGATATATATTTTGATACAGATCTCAACGAATATATCTCAACAAGCATAACTTACACAAAGAGTAGACGGAAGCGTAATAACATTTATGAAAATAAAGAAATCTGCAGCAAAGATAATATTCGAACAAAAGCACTCGTCGATGCGTTCTACACCGAGTCGTTAAAACGAATGCCTCTCGTCCTTTCGACCCAGCCTCCCGAACTCTCGTTGATGACCCTTGCCGTTATCGGCCTTCCTCGAGCGTGGAAGTTACATTATGCATCCTACTGGGTCTCGCCTTCCAAGACGGCGGGCATTGAGCGTTCTACCTTCTTTACACTCGGCCTTCCTGACAGTTGAGTCTGTCCCCAGGCTCATGGTATCTATAATAGAAGTATTATTTTCGATCCTACCTATACGTCAATGGTCAACCACCAGCAAACTGCCGAAGTAAGACACCGTTGTGTCTTCTTGGATCAGGTATTGTTAACCGCTGCGGCATAGCGCAGTCGCACTACCCATCAGACGGCCTATTCGAGCGTCGAAGGTCCTGAAACTCAGCGAGTCGTGCGATTGCTGGTGACACGGCCTTTGACGACTCTAGCTGGAGAGTCACTCGTATGACAATTTCCAAATTGCCTTTCGAGATCCACTTTACAAAAGAAATTTCTGTGTATCGAAACTAATTTGTTTGCTAGCACGTGTCTGGTCGCCAACAAAGTTGTTTGTTGTCTGAACGCGTCCATTAGAATCTACAGCCCCGTTACGCGCGCCGTAACGACTTGACGAGTCTCCGGCAACTTGTCGACAATGCGCAACGGGTCTAACTAAAACCCTACCTCCAGAGAAAAAACGTCACGACCCCCTCCCCCCACAGGGTGTCTCACCTAAGGTGTCATACGCAATTTTCTTCGAAACCATAACGATAAAATTATTTCTGGCATATTGGCAATTGTTGGAATTATTTGCATAACAGACAGGGTACCGGGTACTGGACACCAGAAGCAGCAGAAAAATTGTTTCCCTTTATTATTACAAGCTTTTATTTAGCTTCACTTGTGAGTTTGTTAGTTTGTTTGTTAGGGTGAAATCTTGTACGCTAACTTCGACTCAGTTCCACATATCTGATCGACTTCGAACTTTGCACACATGTAGGCCCGATGAGAATTCAATGTTTTCACTGAAAAGTATAAAATAATTTATAGCAAAAATTCATTTTTTTAAAGCGTGGGGCGTAATATTTGAATATTAAAAGTTTTGCAAAAAGTAATTGCTGATCGGTATGATTTTGTCTTGACTTTTACTCTGATTAGAACTCAGGACCGACTTGGAATCGAGGAATTACGCTGCTCGCAACCAAGAGAAAACAAATTTGTGCAACAAGGACGCTCTAGCAGAATATGAAAACTAATGTATCAAAATTTAAAATATATTTAAAACCGACTTCAAAAGTAAAAACTAATTTTTCCCCGTATTTAATCTACGACTTTCATATTTTTTAAGCCGGCGCCAAATTTACACAGTGCAAATGATGAGGCGCCGACTTAAAAAATATGAGAGTCGTAGATTAAATACGGGGAAAAATTAGTTTTTACTTTTTAGTGCATTATTATTTTTTTGAAGTCGGTTTGAATTTTTTTTAAAATTTTTCTATTTTTAACTTTTTAGTTTTATATATATATATACATACAACGTGCTGAGGAGATATGCGCGTACGTACATAAAATAATAATAATTAGGTGACAATAGGCTTTATTATTAACCAGAACTGGCAAAATATTGGGCCAATGTTGATGCAGTGTAGGGTGGGACCACCGGGGCATCACCCTGTTTCAAGAAAAAAGATCATCATAATCAGTCTATATGCTGAGGAGTTATGCGGGGACAAACATAAAAAAATACAAGCGGGTTGAATCTATAACCTCCTCCTTTTTGAAATTGGTTAAAAATACGTACAGATTTCAATATTTACGCCACACGCTTTTAGTTTTAGTCATAGGGGGTAATTCTTCTAAGGCAGTCATTCAAGGCCGTATGAAAATTATTTTTTCCCTTTTTAATACATTTTAATGAAAGCTTCTTTTTAAAAAATTTGTTTTTACCATAATGTTCTTTAAATAAAATTGTACATAAAAGTTTACAGCTTCCAACTTGTACGATGCCATTTTCGTTTCCAATAAACAATGTAATTGAGAAGATGGTTAATTAAAACCGTAAGATCATTGCTTGTTAAATAAAAATTGAAAATACTCAAAAAACTATTGGTAAGAAAAACAGTAGCATAAATAGACTATGAAAAAAAGTGACCAAGATCTATGAAAATTTCGTTTTCGGAAGAAAATATATTCTTATTTGCTTCAGGATTTGCTCTGTTCGATGTTTCAATGACGCATTCAGCGTTTGACGTCCGTTGTTTACGAAACGTTACAACTACAAAAGCCTGGTGTAATTGTATCCCAGGTCACAGTGCCTATGGTTCCTTATCGCTCGGGAATTCTGCTCGTGAACGTGACTTCTCATGGTTCTCCTACTGCGATTCTTATAGAGTCTTTTATAAAAGGATAAACTAAGGCCTTCGTAATGTTGTTGATTAAGAATAGTAACGTTCCAGTGTACTTTTGAAAATCTTAATATATAAAGCAGAAAGTGATTGTGTGTTTGATGGCGCTGAAAAACTTTCGTACGGTAAACTCTAGGGTCACGAAATGTACCTCAGCTCATTATGCCTGGCTAATCCAGAGAAATGTGACCAATTTTACAAAAAAAAAATTTTCTTTTATAAAATCAGAATCTAAATTTCGGGCGAAGCCGAGTAGTAAAGCTAGTGATGTTATAAACTTAACACCCCAGCTTTTTCTTTATCATGAGTATAACTTCAGTCCCTATTAAAGTGGTTTCATGAAAACCATAAATAACAAAATGACGATATGTACTTCGATAGTAAATAGCGAATTTTCCTAAAACCTTCGCATCTTTTCTTTCACTCACAGACAAAATTGTTTAATATATGTAGTTAATCTCTAGTGCTGACTGACAATATATATGTAGCGAAACTTTCATACTGATCGAATAATTAGTTTTCGAGATATCGCGGTTACAGATGTGATTTTGAAAGAATCGCGTCCTTTTTGTCCTGGGATTAGGCTGCTATCTGTCCGGGTTTCCTCGGATTTATTCCCTTTGGTAGGGTGTCCGGGGAAGTCCGGGGGGATTTTCTGTAGTGATCCGAGTTTTTCGATGCTGCTCGCTCAAAAAATCATAAATATTTTATCGTTATTTCTTCATTGCAGTTACAGTCTATAATTTACAAAAAAAATTGTCTTGGGATATCGTACCTAATCATGGGCGACCGTAAACTTTTTTCCAGGAGGGAGCAACTTTAGGGTGACGATGAAGAAAAATATCGAAATGAAAAAAACGAGCAGCCCGCTTGCTTTTTTAAACTCATTTTGTGGTGCCGATTTAATTAAAAATTTAAATCCGAAATTTAGAAATATGCAATTTTTTAGTATAAACTTAATAAAGATCAGTTTTTGAAAATAAGCGATTTTTTCACAAAAGCCAGGGAGGAGCAACTGCCCTTTTTGCACCCCCTCCTGACGCCCATCTAACTAATATAAGAAATAGTTAAAAGTGTTCGGGTTTCAAGTGGAAATGTCCGGGGTTTTAATGCTTTCTGTCCTAGATTAATGATTTTACGGATGGCAGCCCTATCCTGAGAGGGAATATCCTTCCCTGTTTCTGTAGCGGCTTAATCAATAAATGTTGCAAATATTCTAAAATCAGTGACTATAATGTGTCTATATTTACTGAATTATAATCAATATAATAAATATAGAAGTTCAATGACCAAAACGAGGGTAACAACTTTTTCCGAGAAAAGAATGTCAGAAGGGTGGAACGAGCGCACGACTTCATTCGCACACACTACACTACTCAAAGACTTAACACGCTATTTAATTCTTCGAATTGTAACATTTTAAAAGCGTAATGTAAATGAATAATTGAAAGGTGTGCGCAGTTGCGGATCCAGGACCCTTTCTTGAAGGGGGAGAAATAATTAAAAGTACATAAGTACGTTTTTGAACCTTCTTTTACAAGATTTAAGCTTGTAAATTATATTGTATCTCTATCCGATACTATAGCATAAATAATTAAATTCACACAATTATTGATACATAATAAAAAGTCAGAATAATTACGGTACCAGACTCCGCTCGAGCCTTTCTTTTGCCCTAGGCGAACGTTCTAAATTGCGCCCTTCATTTATAATACAATTTACTTGAGCTTCTTGATGATTTTACTTTGAATTTGTATTCGCAGCTTATTGAAACATTTCTAGTACAACTTGTAATATTTAATTTAAAACTGTATTTTAAAAAATGCCAACGCAATGAAAAGACCATTTTGTGCTCCTAATATTGCCTATAGGGACAATTGACATACATTTGTTTCAAGAGGAGACATTCTTCATATGATTCGTAGATGCCTAGTACATAAAATTATTTCTAGACATTTTCAGACGATATTCTGAAATTGTTCTAAAAACTTCCATGCATGCAAAACGTGAACAGCTTGGCCAATATATATAATTGGTCCATTAAGTACATACCTAACAAGTTTTTCACAACGTGGATTTCTTTCGAAGACTTAAATCTTAAGAAAAAGCAAACAAATTATTTTTTTAAACCCGATTATGAAATTATGCCGTCAGCAGGTCCACCAGAAAAATCATGGTTTCTATTATACAATGTCCTCCTTCTTCGAACTGAACATTCTTCGTATAAGTGATTTTGTCAGATCCTTTCCTATATCAGTTTATAAGAATCACCCTATATAGAATCGTGATACTACGTCATAATTTAGCACTTATGATGTCGTTCAACTTGCTAAAACAGCGATGACGTAACCAAAACATAACACGTCATACTTAAATATAAGCATGTAGTAGGGCGGTGCCATGTATCATCATTTCGATCGATAATCGTTTCTGCGGTAAGTAGTGCTCAAGTTGATTCCTTGATCTCACCTATTTCTTTTTGTGGACAAACCTCGTCCGCTTTTCCACTGTGCATTACCTTCCGAAGGTTGCCTTCAATTATGCCCACCACACGAGGAAATGTTGCCTGGACGGAGCAAGGAGGTTATATGCAGTTCTTATTTTGACAGGCGCAAACTGGGAACCGTGGTGGGACAGTAAAGAAGTCGGTTAAAAAGCTGTGCACCAGTCAGCGACTGTTCGTCAGTTAAACAGACGAGTCCGTGCTCGTCGTTCCTTTGCATCAGACTTCAGTGTATTTTCTTATTAACAGTGTTTTTTCTACTGTTGCAATAAACAAGTTACTTATCGCGACGTAAACACAAGCGGAGGCGAACAATGTCCGAAATGGATGATAATAAGACAGGTGAACGTGAAAAACTTACAGTTATTTTTAAATAAATGCTTTTTCAAAAGTAAATATTTAATATATCCCATTTTACCCTTTTCTCGTAATCTACAAATTGCCATGTTCTATGATAACAGCTGGCAGCTTTATAACCGTGTCTCGAGTTTAAGATATGTTTAAACTGTCACTCTCAATTGTTTAAATAGAATAATAAGCAATCTTTGTAATTGTATGAAAATGATCCTTTGTCTATAATAATAAAATATTCGCCACTTTTCATTTTATTCATTTCCCTTAATTCATTTGTTAGAACACATTGTCATGAGTCCAAAATGCAAGACCACAAATTCCACGACACTAATAATAGAAAGGCAAGCTTTAAAGCCACTGACGGAGAATGGAAATGGAAACAATATTCATATCGCCGGAGGAGATCACGCAGGAATAGTTATTAATAAGCAAGCCGTCGCTGGTACATAAATTTTCATGAAACATTTATAATGCTGGCATGTTATTGATATCGACGAAATGAATATTGTAAATTTTTTACAGTTACGAACGGGGAAGTGCATCCAGCGCATTTGTGCTTGCAGTTCAGAGTGTTCTTGGTCAGTGCCCAAAGTGGGAAGCATACCCAAGAATCTAGAACTCTACAGTTCTGGTTCGTAGACACACTTTCAGAGGCTGAGCATCCAAGTGTGGCGCAAGAATTCTTTAGAGAATTAGTTAGTCCTCAAGAATTTCCACGAGGTAAGAGTTATTAAACATGTTTATTGAAAATTCCTTTAAATATTTGTGTATTTATGACATTTATAGTAATCTCACATCATAAGCATTATACATTATTAATCTGTTTCGATAGATATGTAAGACTTAATCGCAATTATGCTCGCATACAGCGAGCATAAAAGTTTCTAGTCACGCGCACTTCGTAATATTTCATGTCCAGTCGTTTTACTATTTCATTCTCGATGTGAATATGTAAAACAATTTTAAAATTGTATTTCATAATTTTATTTACGTGCTCCAATAGTTACTGTAATTTAATAATTATCGTAACAATATTACATGGTTTTTTACAGATTATATTGGTTTTATAACGAAAATAATGAAGTTAATGTTGCATAAGTACGTTAACATCAAAAAGATAGAAGTTGAACTAAAACAGCTTGAGGAACCCATCAATCTTCCAGCTAGGCCATGTAAGTAAAATATCTTTTCCTTCGTATAATTACATTTAATAAATATCCCTGTTTGTTTAATCAATGATAGAAGATACATAAATAATTTAAAATCAAGTATACAATAAATATGTTCCCTTTAAATGAAAATATTACACCTTGTATGTGATAATTATTCTAGCGTCTGATGCTTAATATTTTAACAACAATAGTTATATTTGAATATAGCATTATTGGAGTAGATAATTGGTTCGGTATAAATTAGTGTATTTATAATGTATTTTCCCTTTGTTTTAATGAAACGACTGTCAAGTAAGGAGTAGCATCAAGATTTATTTGATTAGGCTCATTGAACTTAATGGTTCTTTATTGAAAGATATTGGAGCAGTGTGTCTTAAGTGCACATTGTAAATGAAACCGAAGGAAATACACACTTAACATTTATACGGATCTTTTACATTTACATGATTACACACTCTTATACGCAATGTATATTCTTATTGATCTTGCACAATACAAATTTCATTTGTAATGTCTGTTATTCGCAGCTAATACTGGTCATATACTGTTCACATTTTCTCCATGTAAGAGAATTATATGGAAATCAGGTTGGAAATTATGAAAAATTACAGACATTATTTTATCGCAATGTGTTTGTACGATTTTTTAATACACACGCTAATATACAGGGTGGTTCGTTATTGGTGTTATAATCGGGCAGGGGCAGTTCTTCATAAAAAAATAAATCGAGAATGTAGAAAGATATTTATTGATTTGGAGTTTGTTTAAAAAAATTTGTAAATTCAACAGCCAATATGGTATAATTGCAGGTCAAATGAATCTTTATAAAAACACAAGCTAAAATTGTAGAAGAATCTTTTTCCTGGTGAGGCTTTGTTTCCGAGACAAATGGTTTTGAAAATTCGCCAGTCTTCTTGTGTACTTAAGTTAATGTCGGCCTTATTTTCAAAACCGATTTTCTGGGAAACGGAACATCGATCGAAAAGAAAATATTTCTACAATTTCGACTTATTTTTACAAAGATTTATTTTGCCCACAGCCATGTTATAATTCTGTATTTTGCCACACTGCTAAGTCTTAAGACAGAAAATATTATTCTACTTTTTCGACTTATTGGTTTTATGGAGATCCATCGCCTTCGCGGTTGTAACACCAATAACGGACTATACCCTGTACATATATAACAATTTAATATTTACCGGTCAAACATTTGATTAGAAAATTGCCGTCCTTTTGAAACTTTAACATTATTTTATTGTGAATTTATTTGATTGATTAATCTTCCTTTCATTTAAGTAATAATGCAAAGTAAGGGGCATTTTGAAAAAAATGTAAAAGGTTTAAAGTGTAGTGAAGAGAAAGTTTCTTATGTTTCTTATGTTGGCCGGTAAATGTAGGTTTTACTGCTTCACATAGCAAGGTGGTAACCATAACAACATTGGCTTAACACAGCCTGTTCCTTGGTTTTTGCATTACATAATAATACGAATAATAAATTTCTGTTACATTTTTAACGTTTATTTCAGTGAGCAACTAAAATCGAAACTCGTGATGATCCTATTTTCATTATTCTTTTTGTCGATAATTTATTAATTAATAAAAATATTCCGTGTTTAATTTAATTTAAAGAATATATCATGTCTTGTATGATAAATATTTATATCATACTTTAATAAGTGCATGACTACTACTGCATTGGTATTATTTTTGTTTATGTAGCCCAAGATGTTAATATTGGTTGGAATTAATTCACTTTAATGAAAGAAAAAATAAATATACTTGTGTTTCATGTTACATAATTGTAATCAATTCATAGTTTTCAGGAAATTATACTATTAATGAATGAAAATTATATTTCACATTAACTTTGAGAATATTTGTTTATAATTTAGTATGTATATAGCACTGGCTTATCCAGTGTGTAAGTTATGCAGTGTCCTTTCATTGCTATTTTTTATGCAACAGTAACATATTTGTACAAAGCATTCACCTTGTACTCATGGTTACTTACTGCTATTTAGCTATGTAGATTTCTGTGTCACTACTTCCACAAAAGGAATTATGTAGTAGCGTAAATTTTGTCCTTCTAAATTACAAGTATTTCTTCGCCATTTGTCATATGATAGATACATATTTAGTATATACAAATACGCAAATTATAGTTACTCACCAGAAATTTGTTATTATTTTAAAGCTAGTCACATACGAAACTCACATCACACAGCATTTATATAGTTTGCAACTGTATTAAACAAGTAGAAAAGATATTTTAGTATGTAATTTTTTTATTTAACAGTATCTACAGATGAAACAGTGGTTGGTCAGGTGATTGAACTGACGTTGGAAAAAGTATTGGAACTAATTGAATCTGCTTATCCGAATCCAGTAACAGTAATTGATTTAGCAAAGTAAGATTTCTATTATATTAATAATAATATATTATAGATTTTTTAATGTACATTTTATTAAAAAATAATGTTAAATTATTCCGATAATTCTGGCTTATAGAGAACACGGGTGGGATGCTTCTGCTGTTGAAACAAAATTGAAAGAATTACAAGCGAAGGGTGTTGTAAAAGCAATGGAACATGGAGCTTTTACAAGAGTTGTGCATCAAGATACTCAGATTCAAGTAAATTTCATTTAAATGTTATGGTTATTTTTGTAACTGTCACTATTCTATGATAAACTAATAAGAAATTATTTTATGTATTCTTAGGTCGTGAAGCAAATGCCAACAATGGCAAGTGCAAAGCAACCTACTATAGCTATTATTACAGCCCAATATTGTGAAAAACTCGCAGTTGACTCTATGATTGAAAACAAGGAAACATTTGTTCGTTATACTACTGTCGGTAAGATATGTCTTGTTTAACATTTCTGATTTATCTGTTGTTTTTTTTTTGCGCCATCATAGGTGAGGTGTAACTTAATCTCCGTTGATTATTTACATTTATGTAAAAGGAGCACAAAATATTATTAAGAAATTTTTTCCTTTAATGCTATCAACTTCTATGTAAAAAATTATGATATCGGTAAAATGATACGTCTCTTTCCGTTTCTTGGTATCATTTAATTTTTAACAACTACTACATGTGGAGCTTATTCAAAGACACCTTATTTATATAATGTAATAGAATTATAAAGTCATACATAAGTCATAAGTGTCTGACCTATACAGGTTGGTTCATTTAAATAAAGCCACGTAAATATCTCTTCCAATTGTAATGATACACAGAATATTTTATATGCAATTTGAATGGTATCAAGGGACCAATATGCTGCAAGAATATCTTTTCTCAAGCTCATTCTTTTCGAAGTTTTCAAGGTCATCATGTTATCATGAATTATTATGTTGCTAATGTTAAAATTCACGTTCAGATATGTGTAAATACATGACTTTGAAATAATCTTTGACTCTGGCACTTAAACGTGAAATTGATGTCTACCGATTGGTGGACAATTGGCAAGTTAAACGTGAAATTGATGTCTACCGATTGGTGGACAATTGCAAGAGATATTTAAGTGGCCTTATTTAAATGGATTTATATTATATATACAGGATGATTTACCTAATGTTATCATCTGAAATAAGTTTTTATAACGTTAGGGAGCAAAACATTTTATTTGGAAAGTTATACAAAGTCGGTCACGACCTCCGGCCACCTGAAACATTTTTATTATTCTGAACATTAGGAAGAAATTAGAGATACAGGATTTTATGGTTCCGATGTCAATATAGATGCAATTTTTTATACTAATATTTAATGGAGTCGGGAATTCTGTGGCAGAAAGTATTAACGTACATATTTCCAAAACCATTAATTTCCGTGATACATATTCAAATTTTAAGATGGTGTTTATGATGCTTCGTTTAGACTGCAATGATGGTTTTAACTACTGGCGTGGAGAATTCGAATTCTTTTCGTAACGTACACATAGTATTTTATAAAACACCATTAATGCAATCTGGATATTTATTCTCAATTTCCTGTCTATACGTCGATATTGGTAATTGAGGTCGCCATTGTGGGACAACGGAGAGCATTATCGACACTATTTTAAATTAAAAGTAGAATATCTCCGAAATTATTCGATTTAGGACACATGTTTTTAATACCTTTTTCCTTAGAATTGACTATTATATTGGATATTACCGTGAAAATGACCAACTCCATTAAAAAAATCCAATTCATCGTGATGTCTTCATACCTTCACATATAGAGTAACTGTTACTTTCATATTCTGTGCTGCTTAAAATCATAAAACCCTGTACATATCTTCAATGTTTCCCTGATGTTTAGAATTGCAGACATATTTTAGGTGGACAGAGTTATATAGTAACTTACGCGATATTTTCAAGATCAAAAGTTATATATCAACGTGCGTTACGAAAAGTAGCACGTTTTATCTTTTCTACATGCAGTTCTCCGTAAGAAAAAAAATGAAACGTGCTACTCTTCGTAACGCGCGTCGATATAAAGTATTTCTGATAGCAGTGTCAGGTGGATAACACTGTATGAGATGAAGGAAATCGTATTAACCTACTTTGAACATATCAACCACTATTGCCTCAAACATAAATAGGTTTTGCAAATTGTGTTATGAATTATTCTATTATTTTTACTATTAGTATCTGTAGTATTATTTTTCTATCATATTGATATTATATTGTTTCTTCGTCACGAATTCAAATCTAAGTTTAGATTTGAGATACTTACAAAAAAACTTGATTCATAAAGTTTTCTATTGAATAATACCTAGTTATTAATAGATTCTAAATAGAAGGGTGCAGCGTTACTTCCCAATTTAGTTTTACTATTGTAAACTTGTTTCCTCTTTTAATTTTGATAAAAAAATTTCCGGTAATTTTGATATCATATGCGAATCAAAGGTAAAAATGCGAAACGTGTTTCGAGTATACGTATATTTCACTAAGCATGAAACTTCAGGTACGGCAAACTCATCAGACGCAACAGACGGAGTACCGCGAGTGACATGCCGTTTTGGTAAAGTAGTTTGTAATATAGTTCCTTTTCCCTTTTAATGTCATCTTAATGTTATAGCTTGTCAATTGCTTGTATTCAAGAAACGTCGCAGAGCCATTGTGCTGCAAAAAATGTTTATTAAGAGGCATTATTATTTTCACCATGGCAGAAACAATACTCTATCATCGTACAATGAATATCATTAGATCAGATTCAAAATATCATCTCATATGTTACGTCCTCATGTTTAAACATTTACTCTTTCAGCAATATTAGCTAATTGAATTTAATACATTGCACATACATATTGGACGGGCATGGTTCAAAATCATCCACAAATTGTGTATTTCTTTTCATGTCTTTTGTGCCTTCTTGTTTGTTTTGTTCGTGTGAAATTCTTTACATAACATTGTTCTGTTTTTGTTCTTTGTGACTGGTATTAACCTTTTATAATTGTTTCCTTTTTTTAATTAAATAATTCATTAATAACAAAAAAATGAAAATTATTTATATTCAGTCTTCTTGTTATTATTATTGTTTATTATCAATATCTTATTTACTTAATTTTCTGGTAAAAGTACAATAATATCATGCCATACATTTTCAACGCGTCAAAGTAGGTAGTTTGTATTTTAAATTTATACGTATTTATGAATTGAAACATTGAATTATTAATGAAATCTTACATAAATTGGTGATCATTTTTTTCTTCAAAAATGGGAATGAAAAAATTTACAAATTGAGATTGCTTTTATAATTCATAATCACGTTTTTGCATACAGTAGCATATAAGTTTTGTAATTTGTAAATGCAATTAAGTTATGCTCGTCATCTATCACTTTAAAAAAATGGAATTACTTGGTACACTAATAAGTCTTTAATTAATTTAATTCTGTATCTGGTGACAGATACTGCAACATAATTGCATCTGTATGGAATGATTCGATTTTTAATCAATTTATTCACATATAACACAGGTTCGATACCAGTCTGCCAATAGTAGCACAGCGCACATGTATCATACACAGACTTCAGAATACTTAATGGTGTAAAATTTTTATGATGCAAGACACAGGCATTTTCTGTTATAGGAGAATCAAACGTCTATACATTAGGCAACATTGGTGCACACAGAATTGTGTGCACAAAACTGCCAACTGTAGGTCATACGAGAGAAGCAATGACTGCAGCAGGAAATACAACTACTAGATTGTTAGGTAATATTTGCAATATTTTCTTCGTTTGTTAGTAAAATTATTTATATGTCAACTTCGTGCCTAACAATTCTGTATATCATTTAGGCACATTCCAAAAAGTAGATTTTGTTTTTCTCATTGGAATTGGAGGTGGTGTCCCTCACTACACAGATTATAATAAACATGTACGACTTGGTGATGTAGTTATTTCACATCCTACTCCACTTAACAAAAAGTACATTTATGTGTATTGTGAAAGTGCAAAGATAAACGAAACTCGTGAATACCATTTTGAAACCAAAGAGTACTGTCCGCCAAATTTATGCCTTCAAGAAATCGCTGCTAATCTTAAGGAACAGGTAAGTTGGTTTCTGCTAATAACATTTATACATATAGTGGGGATACAATGTGATTATTTATGAACTTTCGTGTTTTTCCAGTCGGAGAATGAGGCAAGTCCCCCATGGCAAGTGTACCTGAAGGAAGGTTTAGATATTCTAAGCAATCAAACGGAACATGATTTTAAAGCGCCTCCACCAGAGTCTGATAAGTTATACATGGCTATTGGCGAAAGAGACGTTATTGAAGTGGCACATCCTACTGCACCGTTGGACGCAGCAAATAAGAGGTTATTATCTTTCGTATATACACTAAATAGAGTTCCCGTACGCTGTACGGCGTACAGCGATAGTGTCCAAATCAAGCTTTAGAGGTTAGGCACCTTCTTTCACTCTGCATTTGCTGGCATGCAAATGGACGCTAGCTGATGCTACGTTCCGCATAATCAAAATAGGGACATATAGAATGGACAAATACCTTTAAGGGGCCCTGTGAACATGCCTGCCGTAAATTGATCTGAATGACTGAATCTTCAGGTCACTTGAAATAAATACGGAAAGCGCGACATGTTCCTCTTAATTACGTGTGCCCCTCAGACGCCTAAAACTGTACATATTTCGCTGCACGCGTACTTCGTTAAAATTTAAAGTCACTTTTCTCGAAAACGAAGCGTGATATGAAACAAATTTATTCTATATTTTCGTCTTTTTCGGCGTGCAGAATCGCCCCTTAAAATAATTGCAACCTGTAGCGAAATACCCTGTATATTAGGGTGGACCGAAAAAATCAAATTTTCGAAACTCGAAACAGCCTAGTGCGTGAAAGTTGCCACTGGGGAAGACAAATCCAGGCAAAAAAAATTTGAAATCGGTCAATGTTGATCGGCCCCCATAGGGGTCAAAGTTTTTAATTTTTTACCAAGTTTGGCGACTTCCGTATATTTTCATAAAATTTTGTATATATCACTGTTGAGCATCACCCTACTGTATATCATGTATAAGATACAAATTATTAATTCTTTTCTGTGAAACATTTAATACGCGAATTGCAATCGTTTATGTTCTGAACTTTGGGTTGTTGTCCTTTTGTCAGCGTGTTCCTTTTTCAGAATGGACGGTTGCCCTCGAATTCATTTAGCGCCGGTAGCATCTGGCAGACATATTGCACGTGACGATCAGCTGAGGCAGAAATTTTCAGCTCGTTTCGGAGCCCTCGCGTTTGATGCAGAAATGGACGCCGTGGTTGAGAGTATTTTGGGTAATTGCCGCGAGAGTTTCGCCGTTATTCGAGGTATTTCTGACTATAAAGATGGTTCACGTATAAAAGAATGGCAGCCTTATGCATCTTTGGCTGCTGCTAGCGTAATGAAATCTATAATTTGTGCCATGGATCCACCAACTAATGTGTAATACCATTTCTGATGCATTCAATGCAATAGGTAGCAAAAATTGCGTAATTTTTTGTTGGCGTTCTCAATATCACGCAGCTTTGTCTTTATACGAGGTGGACCAACTACTTTAATTAGTTAAAGATAATGGTGATTTAGATTGTCGCACAAAGTGCACAAAAATTATTTAATGAACAGTATAATTTAATTCTTCTTTCTTTTGTTTATATTTTACGTCGCATTTAATGCGACATGTAACAGTGACTTATTGTTTTTACGATTAACGAGGAATTACGATCGTAATCGAAACGTATGATTTGAAGTCAGAAACTGACAGCACGAAGTGCGTATTCGAAATAATTAATTCGAATACGAATAATTTTCTTAGCAGTAGGAAGCGAAACAAATTCAGTACACTGATGCTTCGAAATTATTTATACATCGCTCAATAATTGTATTCTTTGACTGGCAAAAGTGCCAGTTTCTTTTATAAATTTTACCGCGACACGACTGTTTAAATAACACTTTTTACAATTTATATTTCTACACACAACTTTTTCAAGTTAATAGTCTAGCATTTGCATGGATTTACTACGCTAATTAATTTTCCAACGTGATCTAATACCAATTTGATATAATTTTATGCATTTTATAGATTTTTTCATATACACTTTGTACCTTTAATATCAGATCTATTACTCTTTCGTGTTAATTAAGTACGACGTTGAAAAATTAATATACGAGAGAAATCGGTTCAATGATTCTAAGACTGGTGCCATTCCCATTGTACACCGCACACGCGTAGATTTCATGAAATTCTCTTCTACAGAAAAGGAGGAGCTGCGTAAAATAAGAAATTATAATTTTGCAATAGTTATGTAGTTTAAATATTATTACGATAATGAGGCTTTGAAATATCAAATCTTTTCGGACGGGATCCGAGGTAAAATAGATACGCAAACCACTGAAAGCTTTAAACGAAGCCTCGACGTAGCAAGACAGATTAGGTATAGGACATGATACCTGAGATTGAAGGCAGAAAGTACATTTGGCAGTATTTGTCGAAAAAGGATCAAATCATTGTTACACTATTATCCTACTAAATATTACATGTTTCTCAGAGTATATCGTCGTTTTAAACAGATTTATCTACTCCATTTATGAAGCAGATAATAAGTACATCTTTTGAATTCAGTGAGAAAGTATAAACATACACTACTGTCCAAAAGTTTGATCGTATTCTTGAGGACATTCAAGCTACGGTTGTTCCAAACACACATCTGGATAATCGCGTAAACATTTAAAATACGCGTAGGATACAATGGTATTTTTATTATGGGGTGATGTATTCCTTTATTTTTACGTAAGCAGTTGTTAAATCGGCGCAGTATGTCTTGTGTAGAATTCGTTTTGTAAAGTGCTGTTTAATGTAAAAAATTATACATACACAGATTTTTCTTTACATGTCTCCTAGTAAAGTAAAATCCTCTATCAGTTTACATTACGAAATACAGCACTATATTATAATGTACCTACATGGACAACACGTTAATAAGCATTTTATATGAAAATCTGCACAAGTCCTAGCAGCAAGCCAATATTAATATTAATAATTACCCACTATTCATGGAAATCACTTTGTGATTTATATTTATGTTTAGGACTGTTATAATTTCATATTTTATTTTGTTATAATTTACGGAATACACAACATCGAGTCAAGCTCGATGCAGAATTATGAATGTTGATTTTGAAAACTAGACTGTAGTTCGGAACAGTTCAAATAGTTCCTATTCGAAATATGGGGGTTTCAGTTGATATTGAAAAGAAAGAAGTGCTCTAAGTTCAAATTAAAAACTGGAGCTTTTCCTACCGTTTTTCAGGCCAATTTAAAAATCGCAGACATTTTCATATTACAATGATGTGACCATTTAGTTCTTCCAACATTTCTTCTGTTTGTATCTTATATAAGTTTAATGCTTCCATGCCAATTAAATTTTGATTCATCTGTTTATAACACGTGCTTCTAGTCTTCACTACAATAGTATTAAACGTGGCGTTTTCTCTTGGCTGGTCTTTTCATTTATAGGTCTACTTCGATTAAACGTCGTTTAAGAATCTTTAGCGTTAATTGCATAATAATTATACGTTTAAGGAATATTCCTCGCCTGTTAATGTAGTTTCTCAATGAATTTGCGATGTTTCTTGTTCTTTTCTTTTTCAGCTTTCACACATTTAAAGTGTTAAATATTTTTATAAATGCTTTACCTTAGTACGGTATCTAAGTGTTTCGTTCTCTTACTCTATCATAGAATTCTCTATTTTTTAAATCATAACTATTGAGTATTTAATTGGATCTAGCATATTATAGGGGTTTACATTTAAATTTCAATATTACATTATTGTAATGTCACAAAGATTATCCCAATCATGATGGGCGCGATTAAACCTTTGGACGGCAGTATACGAACCAAATATCTTTAAAACTGTACAATTAATTAACATTAGTTAAAGTGCCAATGTGTTCAATAAATTTGGCGAGGGCGAACGAGATGAGAATTTTTCTAAACGACAAATGCGAGATATTTTGTATATTAATTAATGGTTAATAGAATTATTCGGTAGTTTTACGTAAATACTAAAATAATTAATTTATTTCATTCTAAGAAAAAAATCGTCATTACAATTATTTTTCTCCTTTAAATCTCATAGGTAGTTATTAATCTTCTCGTGTTTGCAGTAGCAACTTTTATCACTGTTCGATAATAATATGGATAACCAGAACACTAATAAACCAAGATGCGAGTATACGAGTTTTCGAATAAACATCGTTGTTTTCGTAATCTCCACTTTGTATCTTTTAGAAAAAGATTCTCATTGCCTGAATATAAAGTATAAAGTAATACGAAATTCCACTGCCTCTTCAACGTTCGGATGTGAATTTTGAAATCTTCGACAATTCTCTTGGACAGTTTCAATAACATCATTAAACTTCGTTAATGTGTGACAGTAAACACAACATCCTCGCATTTCAACGTCTTTATAGATTCTAAAGCACAGGGTAGCATACGAAAGCTTTATATTTAAATGACATTTATATATCGGACTCGAGCATAAATCTAAACACGTAGGAAAGTAATACGTACATCTAAATATATACATATTGTTAATAACGTAAAAGAATCTTAAAATTTTAGTAGTATCAAAGCCATCCACGAGTTTCTAATATGTCATTGATTGTATTTTAAACGGCACTTAATCGACGATTGAAAGTTTTTATTTGTTTATTTATCTATTCGTTAATTGTAAAGCATTTATATATATAGTATTTATATATTTCGTAATAAATAATGTAATTAATATAATTTGGAATAAAATCCATTGGCCGTTTAAATCGTGGTAAACTAGCATAGAATAAAGATAGAAGTCATTCAAAATGGCAGAGTGACCTTAAATGGCCAGTTGATTTTGTTTCGACTATGCTCTTAAGTTGTAGAACATGTAAAAAAGATTTTCCTTTCAGGAATCTTATTTATTCTTGATTGTATTACGAATATTACATTTAAATATTTAAAAGAAAAAGAGAAAAAAGTGGAAGGTAAATAGATTTCTAAGGTGGAAGGACCGCAGATCAATTTAATTGATGAAAAAATCACTTGTTGCGTAGAAGCACATTCTTGAAATTCTATGAATTATAGAGAGTAACTATCGTATTATATTATGAATATACACAGATACGTACACATAGATATACACTTATTTAAAGTATTTACTGTGTAATGTATGAATTGTGAATTCTGTTGTGTCGTAAAAACTTTAAATTCCATTTACCCGATGACAGATTCCTACGTAAGGCCTAAATATTACTCATGTGTCGTACGAATGAACTTTGTTATTATGTTTAGCCGAGGCTTTCGAGCTTTCAACTGTGCATTTACATATATTTTCGTTAGTATATCGCGCTTTCAACGCTAGTCGCACTATTGTGTTTTCCGTCTATTTATATGTAGGGTGTAATGTTAAGCGTGAGTAACACGTACATGTACGTCCACTTAGTTTATATTTAAAAGAAATCCTGGCTTCCGTAATTAACTACGATCGTACTGGATTTGGATTTTATTCACTCAGCAGTTTGAAGCCAATATCTTGTACATTAATTGAGGTCGTGACGAATGTTAATACTATCAGATAATTACACCCAATTTCCATTCTGAACGTCTACAATTCCGACCCAAGGACTGACAAATGTACTTGAACGCTATTAGTAAGTACGTAGTATATCGAAGAGGAGCTTAAAGCCTCAGACACGAAAATTAACGCTTCAAGCTTGTAATCGAGTAGTCTTCCTACCAACGAAACAGTTCATTGTCAACGTCTTAAAATACTTCGAATATGAACACTTCGATATTTCAGTGTCAATGTCCGTCTGTATCTGACACAGATAAATGTTTGACGTTGATATTATTGGGTTGAGCTATAAAGAGCCATCGTCTTGATTTTTTCTCAACTTAAGTCTGACACTGTGAGTGGTCGTCGGCATGTTTTCACGCCGAGGGATTACTATCCTGAACATATCGACGTGAAAACACGTCAAAACCGTACTGCAACCGATGCAAATCCCTCGACATGAAAACACGCCGACGTCATTCATTGACAGTGTTAATTTTCTATATTCTCTATTAAATCTTCATACAGGCATTACCAGTAGATTGATAATTTAACCGTAACACTTTATCCCATTCAGGCTATTTTTCATTATAAATGATATTTCAAACCACTGTCTTTTATTTACAATATCGTCAAGTGTGGTCCTACGATTCATTGTTAACCACAATTTTGTTGAGAAGTGGTTTATTTATAACTCAACCACATAATCTGGGTGCAGCCAGTAGTTCTCCGTCACACGCTTTCCCGATATATGTATTTGTATATTGTCTGCCGATCTGTTTTTGTTTTTGTGACAACTGACTTTGGTCGAGCTTGTGATTATATAAATTGGTGACGATATGATTGGAAATAGTACAACAGCTTCTTGTAGTTCAATGCGCTTACGTTAGACACCAATCATTTGTAATTTCATTATTGTATACCTTGTTAGAAACCAGAGTCGTCCCACTAAAAAGAAAGAAAGAGAAAAAGTCTATAGAATTTTAAAATGCATTATTGTATCTGCGGAAACAGTGTGTCATACGATGATACACTATGTTAAGTAATGCCGCATTTTTCCCTCACTTAAAAAGGATTTCTAATTTGTCCCAGTTCTTATAATTACTTTGTATAGTGTACATGTTGCCGTGTACAAAGAAAACGTATGAAATTATCTGATACGTAGAAAAACTGCTCAGATTGAATTAGCTAACTAAATCGCAAGTGCAGCTGCGTTTCTGTTTGGGGAACGTTCTGGTTGCACCTATGGCTAGTAGCGGTTTATTAGGGTTGTAATGTTGACAGGGGAAAGGAAAACAAAGTGTTGTATCTAATTGTAAGTTACTTCAACGCGGAAGGTAAACTGTGATAATATCGAGGTTTTTCCGCGTGAAGTAAATAAATACGTGGAGAGCCATAATATAATATAAATAATCGATTTCTTAGAACATCGTTTTCTTGTGAAATAGATACACAAGAGAGTATGTAAAACGAAAGAGAATATAAAACAGTTCTGGAAGTAAAGTACAGAGCGATTACTTCCATTTATCACGATCCCTCCCTAAAAATATTCATACTTTAAAAGTTACTTTATAATTTTGCTATAATGTTTATGGGAACATTACACACAGTGTCTTGTTATGTTCCTACTTTCTATTTTTCGCGATTCTCGGGTTTTCCCGTGGTTGGAACGCACATTTGGGGAACTTGTTCCGCGTTTCCAGCAATAAGTCCTGTGACTTATCGCTCTGGAATAGGTGAGAGTGTTTGAATATGTTCACACGCTGAAATCTACGTGAATCGGGTGACAGCGCAGCGATAAATTATAGCATAATATTTTTTGTGGTAATTACCTTTTTATGGGTGAAGAGATACCCGCCTCCTCGGAATGAGTTTGCCCGGAATTCCTCGGATTTCCGCTGTCAGACCCGTTCTGTTGGTACTGTTCAGTCACTCGCGGAGATGGTAATCCCTGGTTGTTCTGGGCTTTTAGTGTCCACTATGTACAGTAGGGGGTTTATCAATCCCTAACAGGTGGTCACTATTTGACGGTGCGCACTTGTATAATAAAGCCAGACGGCGAAGTTGTTTTTTTTTCGCCCGGCTCGGTGATTCTTGAGCATTAGGCATTTTGCTAGAATTTGGATTTGATTGATTGGGATTTTATATTACCGCGATGGTCGCGCATTAGGTCCATTGTTTGGTTACACCGTGAGCGGCTATCCCAGGCCTGTCCAGGCATTTGCTCGCACGAGCGACCGCGAGTTGCTCTTGGCCCTGGAACAGGCCTGCCGTTTAGGGTGCAAATACCTCCTCAAGTTCTGGGACCCGGGCAATAGCCGAGGACTGAACTGTTACCTTGCTAACCGTTGCGTGGGTTTTGGGAGAACTGCAAGAGTGTGTGTGCGCCAACACGCGTGAGGTCCAGCTATATAGATTTGTGGTACGAGGCAGTACGGAGGCACGCACAGTGTGCAGTTCTCCTGCAGCCCATGCTGTGGTTAGCAACGTAACAATTCCGCGCTCGGCTGTTGCCCGGGTCCCAGAACTTGAGGAGGTATTTCATTCCTAAAGAGCAGGCCTGCTCTTGAAGGCACCGAGCCTGGCTCTTCCCGCCCCTCAAGAGCGAAAGGTCCTCATGGTGGAGCATAACCGTCGCTCTTGCCTTCGCTCGCAACCACCCGCGGTTGCTCTTCGAAGGTAAGAGCAAAAGTTGGACGGACCTGCCTTAAAGGCTCTCACCGAAGTTATTTGAGCTTCAAATGATTCTCGAATAAAGATACAAATAAAGATGAAACATTATTTGAAGCTCAAGATGAAAAGCCTTCGAATAAAGAAAGTATCTGTCGTCGGATGAATTTCCATTGAATAAACTGTTTCATCCGTGGCGCTTCAAAATAATGATAAGTCGGGTAATTTTTATTCGGCGACTTAAAAGTCTTTTATTTGATACGTTATTTAAATAATTTTTTATTTAGATAATTACCATCTCTGCTTTGGAGCTCCTCCCAATATTGTTCCCACTTAATATTTTGATGGGCCTTATTATCTGTTTTGTCACTTTTATCACTTTCTCATTATTGAGATTATATGTTAATCACGAACTTTACAGAATCATCAATTTTTTAGGAATACGTTGTCAACATACGTATGTACCTATACATACCTGTAGTTGTACAGTAATTGGATAATGAGTACTCCCAACACAAATCCAGGAAAACGACGTAATTATAATTCGAGCAAGAAAGTTGAGGTGGAAACAGTTGCTAAATTTAAAACCGGTTAATCTTATATCAACGACGTGGAAATTCTTTGAATGACATTTCTTATGTAATAAAAGCAATATTACTTGCTGGGCCTTATTACCCCCTACTTACTTTACTATCGTTAAAAAACTTTTTTTTAAAAAAAATACTTGTAACATCAAGGATGTATAAAAAAGTCCTTTTACGAACAAATATTAAATTTATTTTCAAAAATTTTACACCGGAGAGAAGTTAGTCCTTTTTGTCCATTTCCCGATATGGATCGTACACTGTTCATCGTGGCGTTACCCCTTAATGTTAAATAATTCAAATATTTAGTTATTGATAGATTCCAGGCCGCGGGACATGGCAGTTTTATACCTGATGGTACAATGCGACGCAAATGGTAATGATTTTACGCGAGAAAGTCAATTGGAAATGTGGAATAAAAGATTTTCGTAAAGTGTGTCATTCTCGAGAAAATTGATTTTGAATACTTTCTGAATAGACGTACAGTTATGTATATACAGCTTTTTGGTACTTGATTCGAAAACAGATTTTCACAGTAATCATGGCTTCTCGCACAAAAATGTTATTCTACATTTTGGACTTATTTTTGGAAGAGTTCTGAAGGCTTGTTACTGTTATACCACAAATTCGTTTGAACCCTTTGTGCGTGCTTCAAATTTTTAACGGACATCAATAACAAAATTTAAAAAAATTAAAACCGAAAAAATATAAATGCGCTAAAAAGTAAAAAATAATTTTGTTCCTTATTTAATCTACGCCTCTCAATTTGTGTATGTCGGCGCCTCATCATTTGCACTGTGTAAATCTGGCGCCGATTTAAAAAAACTTGAGACTCGTAGATTAAATAAGGAACAAAATTATTTTTTACTTTTTAGCGCATTTTTATTTCCTTTAAGTCAAATTCAATTTTTTTAAAATTTTTTTATGAGTTGCACTACACCGAATTGGTTGGTTAAACTGTATAGGGAAAACCAAAACACTGAATCCCTATGCCAGACTAAATCGAAACATTCTTTACCATTTTGTCACCCGAAGCTTCGTGTACGAGACATGAACAAATGAAATTTAATTTCAATTTAAATATCGTTGGGACATACACTCCCACACGAGAAACGCAAGTACACATACATTCACGTACATGACAATGTTAAGATTAATCGTTTTAATACATATACACTATGCAGTTTGCTGACGCACATATAGTTCCACTTGTTCTCGTAATATGTCGGAAACAAAACCACAGTCGTAATTCTTATCTCGAAGCACATATATGAACGAAAATGAAATCACCGTCACATCACTCAAACTTCAACTTATGCCTTGAAATAGTACCAACGGTTCGCAGGAAGTACTCGTCTAGACAGTTATTCTCACTCTCCTTGTAGAAATGCTACTGACTGCTCGAAGCGATGTTGGACTCTAAATAGAAGCATATCGATAGTTGGTTTCGAATTCGGAATACGCAAAAACTGTGGCATCGGTAGTTAAGGAGGGAGGCTAGGTCGGTCAATGGTTGTTCAAATGCAGGGTGTCTGCTACTTATGTATGTACAACATTTATGAAGTAAAGATACAAACTGTGATGGGTTTCATTCTATTAGTAAATGCTCTTGTTTTCTTTAACCTGGCTTGACATAGATAAAATTAGGAACCATCTGGACAATGTCTACCATACTGTTTAGTCCTACTAATGACAAGAACAACAAATACAGAAGGCGAAATTGATATCTACTGCATCCCGACATACTCTCTCGCGTTTCCCACATTTTCTAAAACTATTCTGGATTTCGAAATTATATTTGGGATTTTGTCCGGTCACGTGATATCTATTTACATAGCACATGCCTCAAATCAGACTCTTCAACTCGAACTTGCGTATACTTTCAAAATCGAAACCTCAAGCTGAAAAATGGTACAGAGTTTTTAGATTTTTTTAATACA
The DNA here is from genome assembly GCA_963932335.1 of Andrena marginata. Classification (NCBI taxonomy): domain Eukaryota; kingdom Metazoa; phylum Arthropoda; class Insecta; order Hymenoptera; family Andrenidae; genus Andrena; species Andrena marginata. Next base: position 46,529,613 of record OZ010659.1, on the reverse strand, counting down.
ACGAATTGTTGGAAATTACAAAAGTCGATCGCTTAAACGTTAATCTTAATGACTCGAGATTGCGGGCTCGGCTACGGTTGTCTCCAGACTGTCCTCCTGAACCATCCAGGCTACCCTCCTTCACCCTGGGCCCAATGTCTTCGATGATCCTCTACCAGCGCAACAATTGCCAGATGGCCCTCCAGGTTTCCTATCGCTAAACCTTCCTCGCGCAAACTGCCGTACCGCGACCAACACGAGGCGCGGCCCGCCAATATCCTACAGAATTTTGTATGTTTTGGCTTAAGTTGTGGTTACCAGTGGTTGCGATTTCGCAGGAACTGAGCATCGAGCGACGATGTTTTAACGTGTAACATGTGTAATCGTATAGGATCGACCCCCCAATTTCTTGCGTCACGGCGGACGGTCACGCGGGAGCGTCCCACGGGATTGTAAAGGTGGGTATCCCCGTATCGTATCGCCGTTGCGCGTTAAAGAGCCCATACACGTTGTGATCTGCATCGATACACGTTGCAAGCATCAGTACCGCGATACTTATTAATATTGTCTACATATATTTTTTTTATATTTGATTTGAAGTGTTCTCATTTTACTATTGGTTTATATACATTTAAATATGTAACATTAGAGCTTACTTACAGCTACTACCAAACATTTCAATAATTTTTTGATTTCACTTAATAACAATAATTACTATTCAATCGAATTAGGTGAAATGGTTAAAATATGTAGTAATATATCATGTTTTAAATACTACATCGTTAATGGTCCTCGTTACATTATCGAATTCTTCATTTTGTTTTGATTACACACATTTCTTTCTGTTTCATATTTTAATACTTATGTCCCAGGTAGCACAATGCCGCCTTAAAGAACGTCTTTATCGCATTTTCTCAGATTCTCAAGACGTCTTTAAGACTTGTGTTTCGGATAACCCTAACAGTGCTTTTCGTCAACGCCAGGGCCACCCGTTTATTCTTCAACGCTCTCTCTGTATCTGCCATGTTTTTTCATTGTCACACAAAAATTCAGAATCATAGTTCAAAATACAATAAAACAGCCTGCCAAACCTCAAATTAATTTGTCGACCCGTTTTAGTACCAAGAATTCACGAAGAATTACCTATTTTTCGGCCGAACAAGGCGCGCTTCCCCCTTAAGACAAACATCTTAAAAACGTGTTGACACAATCCGAAAACAGACGTAAAGTGGACGTCTTTAAGACGATGTGTGCAATTCAGGGTGCAATGCGCATGTATGATTGGATCATTACAATAATAAAATATGATGCGTTATAACAAAATATCTTTACACTGGATGTTATATTGCTAAAGCGACTGGGACACTTTTAAGTTCTAAATAGATCTATTCAAAATGAGCGTAAAAACATGTACACACTTGAAATGTCACCATGATAGGCCTATCAGTCTTTAAAGAAGCTGTTAAAATATTGGTAGGTACTTATAAATCGTATAGACCAGTGTTTCCCAATCTTTTCTGAGTCGTGAGTCCCTTTTGTAATATTCAAATCACCCGCGACCTCTCGCCCAATATAGGTAAGATAAGGTAAATTTAATAAGATAAAGAAATCACATTAAAAATAGGTATTTCAGAATAGAATTCTAACTTAATAATGTTTACAAAAAACCGTGGCGACCCACCGATTGAGAATCACTGGTATGTATAAATATCATTTGCACATTTTAACTTATCAATTTTAACGAAAATATTTCTATTTCATTTTTTTACGCGTCCCTCTTTTTTCTTCAAGGAAGGCTCGTCTTTTTAAGCTTCTGCAGCTGGAAATAATGAAAAAAGAATATAAAATATCTTGTAATAAACATTATGGATTATGTTTTATGCTGTTTTACGAACAATTTCATGGTATGCTTTGCACCGTACGATTCTTCTTTCTATTTCCCGTCGATCATTCCATTCTTCTCCGCCACGTCTATCCTTTCATCTCCCTCCGCAGACTTTATGACCGGTGGCGCTGTTAACTTCTGCATTTCGTGCCCATTCTGTTTGCTTGATTTTCCAAGCTTGTTCCAAGATTGTTCTGTTGACGTTCCAAGGAACATATATATGATGCCGCCCGCGATCGAATTAGCAGCGGCTATCATGAAAACTAATCGCCACTGCGACACAGTTTGCTGCGCAGGAAGAATTTTATTTTTTCCTTTTTGCGGAAGAGTGAAAAATCAGAAAATGAGCCGAACGCATGTCTGTTACTTACGTTATTATTTGTTAGAAAACCAACAACAGCCGGCGAAATAAAACCGCTCCATATCACTATCATACCGCAGAAACCAAGGAGAACGCTGGCATAATTCGGGCTGAGGTCTACGAAGTTTGCTAATGTGGAGGCAGAGCATGCACCGTTCACCGCAGTCCCCGCCACCATGAAGATCACCGCGAGAGTCGGATGACACCCGCTATACCCTAAACCCAAGATGAAAACACCTTGCACGCCCGTGCACACGAATGTAGCCAATTTCCTGACGTTCGTCAATGTCATCTTCTTGGTACGTATCAGCCAGTCGCTTATTACCGAGAAGTAATACGAGAAAATCATTCTCAGTACATGTGGAAGCCCAGAAAGGATGCCAGTCTGCAGACAAACAATCGGAATAGCAAGTAATTGCGATCGAATGTGAAGGTAGGCGGTAATGGAAAGTAATTGGAGGGCAAAAACCAGAAATTTAATCACGGCGAAGTCTTCGCTCTATGAAATTCGGCAAAAAAATGTTTCACAGCTTAAGTTATGCACAGTGAATCAAGGGACATTTCGTAAGTTAGTACTGACTACAGGTTTCGTCATGAATTTCACGGAATGTATTTTTACCGCGTTAATGTTCCATCCGTGAATGAAATTGAAGTAACTTGGTGCTTGAGTCATCAATGTGAGAAAACCCCACGCTGAACTCCATTGCGCAACAATTGTGATCCAAATTGGACCCGATGTCAGTATAGATTTCCAAGGTATTTCAGCTTCTTCATTGTCAACTGACTCGGCAAGATTGTCCAAGATATATTTCTTTTCTTCGCTGGATATACGAGGATGTTGCTGAGGAGAGTCGTGTATGAGGCATAACCAAAGGCAGTACCTGCGAAATAATTACTTGCGTCAGAACTTCATGGAGATTCTAGATGTTGAGATAGTGTGATAATTGGAATTTCTATTCAATATACTAAATACGAACGTGCGTAATATGCGTGGAGGTGTTTGATAAATTGGTTGTTAATGCAGTTTGCAGGTTTTATATTCTGGGAAATTTGGTTCTTATATGAAAATTTTAGAATTTTACTTCGATAGTAGATTCCAATATTTACAGATTTTTGGTCAAGTTGTGGTGTTAATATTTTCGTAGGAAGCTAATGATATTGTTATATTGATAGCTACTAATATAAATTGGGAATACCTCTTGATGAATACATGAAAGTTTACGTAGTAAAATATTTACTTATGCGTAAAGAGCAAATATAAGAAAAGTGTACCTATGTTTTAGATATGCTATCTGTACCATAAATACAAATCATTAGATTTAGTAATATTGCCTTCTAATTTTATTATAATTTGTAGCTTGATGTCGACCGAATGAACTACTTCCATTCAAATTATGGAAAAAATATTGTGCTTATTAAGGTCGGAATATAGTTGCACAATATAATGTTGATTGCTTTACTTCAATAAATAACTGTTAACAATGTTATTCCGTGACATTCATCATTTTCTCGAAATGCTGAAGCCTAGTTTTATTCATCTATATGTAGTGCACGGTTTATTGTAATATTAAAATATTTTTAAGTCACTTGTTGTGAAAAATTAAGTGAAACCAGACTGCTCTATTGCATTATTTAAAGAGATCGTAATTTTTTACAGCACTTTGTGTATTATATTCATATATTTTCTTGTTAATCTACTAGCATGTTTCTTCAATAAAAGCATTAAAAACATATTAAGAATTTCATTCAAAGGAAAAAGTGAACATGGATGGTAGACTTTCAAAGTATCGAAGCTAAAATATTGAATATATAAAAAAAATCTTGCTTTCAATTATATAAAATTTATTACCAAATCACACCAAGTGAAGATGTTACATAGAAAGCTGCATCCCAACCAAATGTGCTGCTAACAGCTGCGCAAAGTGGGTATGTTATAGCGGCGCCCACAGAACTACCTGAAAATGGCGAGCTTATAAGTCTTTCCTAACATAGATCAATTAATTCGTTTATACATACACAGATAATCAAATTCTATTTTAATTTTCTTCAAAAATATACTGGGTAAGCCACGTAAATTGGTATAAGCTGTTTTGCATAAAACTACACCCGAAATAAACTCAAGTAATCCTTCTCTCCGTTAAATAAATACGATACAAAATGTTTATAATTAAGGGACTTTAAAAGGAATGAAAGAAAATTTGGCCCGTATAGACAGTTGTTTTTTTTTAATAATATGTATACGTTTCGAAGCAAAAATTATATATCAATTTCAGTTTACTGCATTTTCATTACATACACTTAGCGTCAAAATTAAAGCATTACGAAATTTTCGCTAAAAAATTATGAATCTTTGAACTGATAACTACTCGAAGAAAATAATCCACTTGGTGTCATTTTGACACCCCCTCGATACTTTCACCCTCATAGGTTGATTGTCCTCGAAGGTGTTTCTACATTAGGAAGCGAGGCGAGAAAGTTAAGATGTCTTTTTTTCTAGAAAATTTTACAAAATCAACCGACTCTACTTACAATTACTTTAAAAAAACAAAATTTCGCGACTCATATCACCATGAATTTAAAGTTCGAAGCCTCCCCTTTATAACGACCCCTTAAAAGTTCGTGTGTGATTTGTTTCACCATTTTATTGCATTTCCAATAAAAAAATGTATAGGTATATTGCCCTTTTAACAACCAGTATTTCGTTTATTATTTCGAATTTTTAAGGGAGTTTTCGTATCATTTTACAATCTTAATAGTCGCATCTCCTTTGAATTATGAGTAAAGTATTATTATTAGGCCTTACCCAAGTAGGAACTGACAAATCTGCTCCTCTCGTTTGGAGGTATCCATTTGGCTGTCATGTCATGCATCGAAGGCCATACAACGCCCTAAGCAAACATTAATCCTCATAAATCTTCTCTTAATTATGAAGATAATTATTAACTACATTAAAAGTTATTAAAGCTGAAGTATTTCAGCCTCCCTTGGCTTATTCTGTAAGACAAAGTTTTACCCGGCGGTATAGATCGTATGCTTAATAATTTATGCAACGCGAGTGCATGAATTTTAGTTAATTATCATCATACCGCAGGAATATGTTTCGTAATTCCTATACGTTTAGGAGCTACGGGAAAAGAGGGCCTCGGACGATGGGACTCGAAAGTTTCGAATCGAAATCCAGGATCTTCGGATCCGATGCGCTACTGGCCAGCCGTCTTACCATCGTCGCCAAAGCTGACCCCCCTCGAGGTTTCTTATTCCAGGTTCCCACTTACGGGGGTTCCGGAACCCACGTAACGTTTCGTTTGAATACTCCTCATTGAATCGCGGACTAAATTCTTCTCGGGTAAAGAATACATTAATGTTCGATCCATTTCTAGAATAGTTGCGTTTACTTACTGCAGCTATGCCCTGAAGGACTCGTAGGAAAATGAGAGCGTTGAGATGATAGCTTGTCATAAATGGAATGAGAAAACCAAGGAGCGCTGTTAAGAAATTTCCTAGACCGTAAACAAGCTTGGTCCCGTATCGTCTTGCCAAAAGACCTCCAGGAAGCTGCGATACCCAGTGTAACCAATAATATGCTCCTAACGCCAAACTCTGCTGGTACTCGTTCCAAGCGAACCGGTCGTAATACTGAAAATAAAGAAAAACGAAAGAAAAAATAAAATTTTATTCGACTAATCATCGAATATGAGTTGCAAACAAAATGAAGTTATTCGTGGATAACGAATAATCTTTTATTTTATAAATTTTTTTATATTTATTATTAAATATTTGTATTTTAATTTAGGGAATAAAGGTATCGCGTGTCATTGACACGCACCAGTACAGCCCGGCAGCCCGTGACGAAAGCAACACTCGAGTCGAAAAGCGCTCCCCTTGCTTCATGGTACCCTTCGGTCCGGGTTCCGACGCACGCTTACTCCGGACACTTATGCCACACGGAGATCCTTCGAATAACGAATAACAAATAACGCTGCAGATTCATTCGTGACTAACGAATAACGCTAGCAGATTTATTCGCGACCGACGAATAATTTTTCACCGAATAAAATCGATATTCGCTATTCACGAATAAAGTCCCAGGATTTATTCGTCGCTAACGAATAATTTTTCGCCGAATAAAATCGTTATTCATTATTCACGAATAAATTCTACGATTTATTCGATATTTTTTATTCGTTATTCGAAATAAATTTTGCCCAACTCTGGCTGGACGCTGTAGGCGTTCTCCGCACAGACTGATCTCACAGGCATGTGCATTCCTATATGAGGAAACTGAAAGGTTACGTCGATGAAAATGTGAATATTTATATTCAAGGTTGCTTGAGAATTCCTTTATTATAAATTAATGAATTTATTGCGTAGTTATACGAGTACATTCCGTTAGAGGAAACATAAACACCGTCGACTCTCCGAGTCATAAATATGAATATCATAATGAGTCAAATAGTGCCCAAGATTAGCAGTTGCTTTGGGAAGTAATTGAAAATGTACCTGTACCTAATACTTAATTTACGCGAAGCAAGAATATACATACCGTAACATTTTCTGCAATGCCTGCTAAAGTAGGGGTCACTGCAACAGTGTCGTTACTATCGTACGTTTTATTGTAGAACGTCGGGGGGATTGTGATATTGCATTGAGAAGTTGCAGCTGACTTTGGGCGAGGCATCACCATTGCCACTATCGTTAGATTCAAGTTGATCCTCAGCATGTAGTTGATGGCGAAACCACAGAAGACCAGGCACCAAAGCACGCTTCGGCATGATATGAATTCTTTCTCTTTAACAAAAGTCGAATTTGAAAACAAATTTTGCTTATGCTTGACAATCCACAAATTCATTCATATTTGGGTTTTATTTCTTTATTTACTGTGGGAACTGTAACTGTTATCATATTAATTATACCCACACACCTCAAATAGAGTAACTTGAGTTAAATATCCCAAAACATACCCATAATAGATATTAAAATAAATTTTGGATACATGATGAAGTATGATTTGGAATACACACGTCCATGTCCTAGCAGTATAGATACATAATAGACATCTATAGTGACGAAAATAACTTTTCGATACCATAAAGTAACTTTTTCTTACTGATTTAAAACAGTAATATAAATACTCCCTTTGTAAGTATGTGCTTTCTCTTTTTTTTTTAAATTTAATCTGATCTTTTTTAAAGTAATACTGGTGTTCACTTAGCACTTTTAAGCGTCTCGTTAACTAAAATTTGCAATTTAAGTTCAGAAACGTGGTCGGGGATGATTGCAACACCGGCAGTCGGGGTCGGTTGTACCGCAACAGAACTGAATAGTGCGATGAACGAATTTTAACCATCAACGTCTGGTTCTGATATAAGCAATGAAACTCTATTAACGGAAAGTGAACAAATAAATCCACCTGAAGAATTCAGGCCTGTATCTGAAGGAGAATCTGTATTTCGCAAAGTTCCTCCTCGAACGGTTTCAAATAGGGGTGAAAAGAAAAGGAAGTCTACCATATACGCCGATCTTTCTGAAAGATAAAAGATTACAACGGAATATAAAGAAAAGCAAGAGAAAAGAATGAAGAAAAATATAAGGCAGAAATCGGGAGGAAGAAATCATTTCACAACTATAAGAAAAGGAATAATGAATCTAGTGACGAAGAAGATAAATAATATTTTTGGGTGCAAAATGGGTGGAATGTACTAAATATAAGCATTAGGCACATGAAGAATGCACCAGCCAAAACGATTGATATATTGATAAAAAATTTAAAAATTAAAACCTACTTCAAAAAAATAAAATTGCACTAAAAAGTAAAGAATAATTTTTTCCCTTATTTAATCTACGACTCTCATATTTTTTAAGTCGCTGACTCATCATTTGCACTGTGTCAATCTGGCGCCGACTTAACAAATACGAGAGTCGTAGATTAAATAAGGGAAAAAATTATTTTTTACTTTTTCGTGGAATTTTATTTTTTTGAAGTGGGTTTTAATTTTCTTTATATTATAGCATGGTGTCACGTGCAAAACTTAGCATTATCTTTTATATATTCAGGCTCAAATTCGATTGTCCCTTCTTTTCCAGTTTTGTCACCATTTAGAGCGCACTTTTCATATGTATGTGGAATATAAACTTGAATTTCATTGTCCTACAATCGTATAAGTTTATTCTATAACATCTAAATTAAATTCACTATTTACTTTTTTAATGAAATGTCGTAGTTTGGGATAGTACACGCAAGTATTATGCAAGCGTATTCGTCACGAAAGATCCATAAACGTGTTTTACAATTTAAAAAGAACGTTATAATAATAAACTTAACTATTGAATCCTAAGTGTTACTTAACTCCGGAAAAGATTCAAGTAAATGCCTTTACCTAGAACTTGCTCCCATGAAATTAATCGCGTATAAAATAGCAACGAAATAAAGTAAGAAGAACCAGAATAAGAATATACAGTTTGAGATATTAATACGGATTTATTTCAAGGTAGCAGATATGCAATTACTCTTAAGGGTCAATGATTCCATTGACTGAGTTAAACTAAAAGCAGCTTGCGCAATACTGCGTTTTAAATGTATGAAGATATAGAATGTGTATAAGAGAATAATGTGAAGTGGAAAGTTCGCAGCAGAGAAATATAAGAGAAAAGTATAAAAGGGACTTACGTAACAATACAATGTAAAGCGATCAAAATGTAAACTTTAATATAAATTTATTTTCTTATACTATAAATAGTTCGCATATTAAAGGGGATCAATGTAAATAATAATTCATCTCCTAATTCAGAATAACACCTGTTATCATTTTGATTATTCCTTAATACGATGTCGTCGATACAGTACCTAAAGTTGTATTATCACATGTTTCTTGTGGTTACATGAATCGACAACAAGAGACTATGCATTATATCTGGTATAGAATTCGAATTTCACCAATTAAAAAAAAAAGAGCGTGAATTAATTGAAGTTTCAGTCAATCAGATTCAACGTCCGAGTTATTCAGTCGCACTTTTCACTCCTATCTGCAATTATCCACACGCGCATCACGTCATTACGAGCAGGAAAATTCTACTTACTTTTGCTCATTTTGTTGGTTCCCTTCGTTCGCGAGCAACGATAAGTAGGTACTCTACAGAAATATCACACGGGGAAAGTAACGATACTTTGGTTACGCGCGTTAGGAGGATGTCTCTGTCGCTAACAGGCTGCAGCTATGCGTGAAAATGTGTCAGGTAATCTGGAGAATCGTTAAATGTTTTAATTAAGAGAAACGTATGATCGAACGTTCATTTGTCTCGGTTCGTAGTGCACTGTTCCTGGCATCCCTGCAATTTTTCTTCCGTTTCCGAAAAGCAATTCCCTTCCCGTCGTTGCTCGATTACTGTCGCCGATTTCACGTCAGCATTTTCCTCGTTGACCGATTGGGTTTGGTGTGTCGCGTATCTATGAGTGTGCGTTAGTCAGTTACTGTCGCGGAGAACACTGCATGCCTGTTCTTCATTTACAATCGCGCGAACCCTGAAGAGTCTGCCCGCGAACCTCCACCCGCGAACAGAAATAGTCGTGATAACGAGGATTATGCGTTCTCCGCGTTTAGAAAGAAACGATCTCATTTTCGCTGCTTTGTCGCGTTCGATGCAAATGGATCGTATGCAGCGATCTACTATTCGTCGGCCATTAATTAGCCTTCTGTGGATTTAAATCGGTCATACGGTCAGCCGATATCGAACTTATCTCTCGGCGACGCGATTGAAATTCAATTATCTTCCAACATAGCGGAATTAATTGCTCCTTTCTATACCGTATACCCTGCTTGGAGTTAATGGGGGCAAAGATTTTCTCTATCGAGTTACAGAACGTATTGTTCCACATAAACGAAACGTCTGGTTCCTGAAGTTGTGTCTTCTTCGATTTTCTTCATTCCGTGTCCGTCAGTTTGACGGAATCAGATCTGAACTTGTGTATATGTTGGTTATGTGGAAATACATAAAAATAGAGCAGCAAAGCATTCTATTACTTATAAAAAGAGTGACCATCTTTTCATGGGCGTCCGGAGACTTTTGCCAGGGGGGCGGGGCAACTTTGGGATGATGGTAAAGAAAAATATACCCCTCTTGCTTTTTTTTAACCCATTTAGTTGTGCCGATTTAATTAAAAATTTAAAATCGAAATTTAAAAATATTTAGTATAAATTCAATAAAGATCGGTTTTGAAAAATAAGCGATTGTTTCTCAAAATCCAGGGGGGGGGGGAACTGCCCCTGGTGCACCCCCTTCCGGACGCCCATGCATCTTTTGAATGGTTCATTTGTAAAATTTATACACTTTTCTGTGTTGGAACGTTAGAAGCAATATTGGAAGACATACTAAGCTTTAATACTGGGCGCATCCGCCTGAGATATACATTTTGTACACTGCATTCCACTTAAGAGTAGACTCGTTCCGCGCAGGGATATATAGGTACCGTAAACTGGGGTGACTTTACCCGCCGGGGTGACATTGCCCACTTTTTTACTCTGACTGAAAAATTACCATATGATTGAATTCGCTATTTTTTTTTGGCGGTTGCCCTTGGAGAAATTATTGCTATCGATTACAAAGCACCATGTGTTCTAATTACTTCACAATAAAATAAAATAAAGTCTTTCCGAAAAGTGGGCAATGTCACCCCGGGCGGGCAAAGTCACCCCACTTTACGGTACTGTTGATTGGTAGGAAACCAGATGCGTGAGAGCTGCGGAGATCGGCCGTCTCCTCGGTAGGTCTACTCTTAGGTGGAACGCCCAATAGTGTGTAATCTGCAACTTGTTTTTGTTCTGCAGTCGATCTATCTTTTAGCAATGTAAGTATATTTTGTAAAATAAGGCCGCAATAATAACCTTGGTATATTTTTTATTATAGAAACAGATCTTTGTATTAGTGTATACCTTGAAAATGGTTTATAAAATAAATTTATTCGAATTCGTGTTGTATCGTCGCTACAACAAAATATTTCATTTTTTTTCGTTTATAAAATTGAGACAGATATTTTGTTCCCATTTTAAATATTTTACACTTAAGGATTGCCATTACTGAGTTCCTAAAGAACCAGTTGAATGTATTAAAACAATACAGTGTATCTCAACATTGAATAATTCGTTACAAACTGCGATGTTTGTTTGGACAGTCACTGAAAACTAATTACAAGGACTTCTAAATCGATAGTTGAGCTATTTAGACGACCTTAAACACTATTGAACAGGTTACTTGTCACGAGGATTCTCGAAACTTTTGCTGCAAGTAAAATTATGCTGTGCTGCATTTCAATACGGTAAATATGTATATCCTTGAATTTCTTTTTATTTAACGTTTAACATAAGTTGTGGAGATACCTGTATCTTGAAGACAAATAATCTTTCGATTACCATATCTGCTGCACCAAACACTGTAATAATAACATAGTTTCAATACAGCAATGATATTGAAACGTTCATACCCATTTTCGTAATGGAGGTCGAGGAATTGTTCTGGTAACTGTGCAGTACAAAATACTTATAGAAGAATTATAGACAGAGTATGAGACGACAAATTCATGATCAGCATTATTTGCAGCTGATTTTCGCGAGCGTATAAATCTATAAATCATTAGCGCCGCACGCCCGAGTTTCTGGAAGTGATGTAAGGGGATTCGAAAAACCACTCCGCACTTTCGTGAAATATGGCAAGTTGCAAGGAAACGTTTTAATGGGGCGATGATGTATGTACTTTTGTATGAAATAGAAATACAGCAAACAGCAACCGATTCGTTAAATTCAAGATGATGACGCGATACTTTGTTAAATGATAAGGAGATCTTTCACATCTGTAACAAGGCCAATTACCGTACCTAAAAATAACTGAGCTCACCGAATGAACTTCTGCACCTAAAAGTGAATAGTAAATGTGGGATCAAATTTTTTTCGTATGTATCTTTGATTTCGAGAAAGTTTATATCGAAGATTCGTAATGTCAAATCGATTTAGCTGCGTATTGCTTTATTGTTGTATTTGGCGAATTAAAGGTGTAGGAAAAATTTCACTGTCATTTTCATTTCTCAAATACTTGTTCAGTGTTCCTCGGATTACGGAGAAATATTCCGGATCGCAGATTGTCGATGATCAAATGCAGGGGACGTAGTTAGCACCTAATAAAATCATATTTGCCAAGGTCCTCGCTCGAACAAGGAGAGTGAACGAGATAAACGCAGAGTGAATGAAATAATGTATCAGCGGCAGCTCTCGGTGGACGGCGAGGAATGCAAGACCATTCAGCCACGTGTACGACTGGAGTCATCCACTGTCAAATATGAAAATTTTCATATTTCTTGTCATACCTTGATGACAGTATTACCGATGCATTGGTGAGATTCTGCCGATGAAAATGAGTCTAAACACGAAGCAATTCGGTCTACTTTTTATTACGAATACACGATTAGAGTCATACTGCTCTTGGGGGGGGGGGGGGGGGGCAACAGCGTAATTGCCTGAAAATTAAAGGTATCTTTGGAAATTTAATAGAAGGAAACTACTTAATGAATGTTTTTGAAACTTTCAGGACATTTTATTGGATATTTAAGTTATACGATTTTTTTTTTAAATTTATATGTTGTACAGGATCAGTAACTTAGCGGTACAAAAAATCTGGTTGACAGTTTTCCGTCGAAACGGTTTCTTCTAAAATCGAAAAACCAAAATGTTTTAGAAAGTATATGCGCACGCCGATGGCACGACGGGTGGGATTTTTAAAAATTTTAAAAATAACAAAATGGCGAATCTCTGATGAGAATTAACCTCGCTATTTTGTTATTTTGGTCGGGAATCTCTCAAAAATCCATTGGTGTTACTGTCATTAACATTTATTAAAAACAAGCACATTTTAATTCTCGGTACTGGATATCTTATCTAGCCCGCCCGAAGTTTCATCACGGATCTTGTACAAAGTTTTTCTTTTAGTTTGAAAACGATTTTCACCTTCTTCTTTGTAGGCTTTAACTTTAATGTTTGTAACTTTAATAATAGCCTTAATCCGACCCCTAAATAGAAACTAAACGATGTGATATCTGGTGATTCCGGAAGCCAAGTTAATGAATAATGCGCCATCGTGGCTGATACACAGTCTTTAAGATAATAAAAAACGAACAAGTTGTAAAAAGTTGTATTATTTATTCCACCATGTAAGAAATATTTTACAAGGGGTCGGTATAAACGCAATGAATACGGCGTAAATATAATCCCAAACTATATTTTACAATAATTTTACAAAAGACGCGGAGGGCTTCCGTAATGGCGACCAGCGTGTCGCAAAGACCGTATAAGATTATCCGCGTCCTAGCGGCGCGCCGAGGTCGTAGCATCCTTCCTGCGACGCTGTCATCGGGCCTGGGTTCTCACAGGTTCTCCCGCACAAACGATCCCAGCCAGTGTGCTTTTGGGCTTCCGGGCGGCAGCCCGCTGTTCCGGGACGCCATTCGAATATGCGTTCGTCGGATTTTCTTACCACCATGAATATTGACGAATACTCGCACGCAAGGGGGTCGTGCCTTAATTTAGATAAGGCTTTGAGGGGGGGGGGGGTCGCGAATTTACGTTTTCTTACAAGGGGGGTAGTCAGGTAACGTCTTACGTAATATTTTTTAACATAATTTTCAATAAATACAAATTCTATCACTAATATTCCAGAAAAGTAGTTTTAGTTTAAATTTCCCGACACCGAGTTAAATGAGTTGTTATATAAACCTTTAAAAGAATTTTAAGAACTGAAAAAATTCAATGTAAAACATATTACGTAAGGAGGGAGTTGCAATATCAACCCTTACGATTTCTTATACTGGGGGAGGGACGGGGTAAGAAATTGCTAAAATTACCCTTACGTAATTTAAGGACGGCCCCAAGTGGAAGTAGTGGATAATAGACAGACATGTCAGCCAAATTGTACGTGTTCTGAATGAATTTTCAAAATCAATTACATATTCCAAGAACGAAGCCCCACGCGAAAAAATTATTTTTACAATTTACATACACAATGAATTGAAGAGTCTTTGTAGAAAACACTGTAAGTCCCAAAAATCAAACTCTCTACTATAGTATTATCATTGGCGCGTAGAACATTTTTCCATATTTTTTTTTTAATTTTTGCACCTACAGTGCTTTCTACGAGAACTCTTCAATTATTTTTCTGTCGTACCAGGAATCAGGTTTCACCCTGTATAAATTGTTTCGAATGGGCCGTCAAAAGTATTTGGGATTTATTTCTGGGAGGGGTTAATATTTCCCTTTGTATCAGAGTTGGGCACAATGTAATCAATTACAAATTACAAATTACAAGACTGAAATGTAATTGTGTAATACAATTACAGATTACTTTATGTAATCGTTAATTTAGTTGACCACAATTACAATTGTAATGGCTACGTGTCATTTTAACGATGCGAGATAATTACAATTACATTATAATTTGATTACATAATCAATTCCATTTGTAATTGAGTACTCCCAACTCAGCTGTGTACCAATATTTTCTGGAATTCTAACTTGTTGTTGATCGCAATCTTGAAAAATTATTTCATGAATCAATGAACTACGTATAGAAGATCCAAAGCACTTATAGTTTAGCTCTCCAGATTTAAATCCATCGGTTTTATTAGATCAGAGGTGCATCATATGAGAATTAAAGTCGCATTAGACTTTTAAAATCACACGAAGACTGTATTTCAAGAAATAATTTGATTTCAGATTTGTGGAGCGCCCTTTGGCAAGCGTATGAAATTAAAATACTCTTATCACGTCTAATTAACCGTAATAAGAGTGTTCGCTTCGATTTAGACGCAATAGTGTAAAGGGAAGAGTCGACGGACGTATTGAGCATACTTTGTTCGAGTTTACGGAATTGCAATCCTGTGTATGGTTTCGGTGCGTTTTCTCGTTGATATACTGTGGTAGGCGTCGGAAGTATTATCTGAGAGTCTCCGAATGTTTGCTTTGAAAACAAACGATGCGCAGAGCTTACTTTGTACAAAATAATCCCGGCAGAAGCGATCGCACAAAAACAGCCTGACCTTGGGCAATACTATAAAAATCGATTTAAACATTTGGACTCGGGTGCTCCATCTTACGAATCCTCGTCGCTAACTCCGCAGCCAGACGTACTGTTGACAAAAGGTTCGCTGTCTTCCATAAAAGGGACGCTTAAATGTTTAAAGCTATTTTTTATAAGAATAGCTGGTCAGTTACGGCTAATATTCTACAGTTTTTTTTTATACTCATCGGCCTCTACAATTTGAGTCATGTTCCGTTCAAGAAGTGGGCTACAGCCAGGGGCGCAAGGTATATCCAAGGGCGCTTAAGAATCAAGTATATGTTGAAATGCTTTTTTCATTTAAATTTTTTATGAGAGGAGAGACACGACATCGTTAAATCTATACGATGTACATACCACCTTGCATCGATTTGGAAGAAACTACAGCCTGTACGGTGTATAGGGTTGATATTTACGCGAGGTGTTGCGGACGCAAAATTTTTTTAGCCCAGAGTGCTCAAATTATGCGTGCGTAACACAATATTAGTTTCCGAGATATTAATAAAAAATTATAGTTCATTTATTTTACGCATTAAGCTTAAACTACCTCGGAAATGATCGACGCAGATGTATATAGCTGATTCCGAATAAATAGCAAAATATTTTTATGAATTTCTCGAAAACTAAAGCCGAGCGGCGGTTACATGTATATAGGAAAAAGTTACATTCAGAATCATGGCCCTAACAACATATCTCGAGGTCATCAAATTCGGTGAGGTGTGCCCTCTTCTACGTATAATAATTACCCGGAAATATTATATGCAAGAATTAACGAAATAAAGAGCCACTTGTTTATACATAACTCGAGAGGAAATTCTATCGTGAGTAGACTACGGTTTTCTAATCGACAACGAACATTTGTTAATCTACATTCTTTCCTGTATACCTAAAGTGATACAAGAACATTCATAATAACAACTAAATTTAGCTTAACGCTTTGACAAAACCAAATCAATTATTTTAGTATTATCACGTTTTATACATCAGTCGTAAGCTGGCAATGGTACTCTTAACTGAATAATTGTTAACGGAGAACGAATGTTAGTAATTTACATACGATTAATACATAGGCATCTCTCTATTGACGCCTACTTCGTTTAAACATTCGCGGAAGAAGTTATAATATTGCGATATTTGTTAATGAATTAAAAGGAATTTGTATTTCGTGGTAAATACTATGTATGCATTCTACATATATTAAATGTATGTAGGTATGAATTTTTACGCCGGAGCGCAATTATCGTTTTTTTTTTTTGCAATTCTGATTCCCATTTCTGTTGGTGTCAGCCGCCAGATAAGTAGGCTTTGCGATTTCGTCAATGTGGTATTTATCTCCAACAGATAATACTGCTGTTGCATTATCTGGTATTGTGTCATAAATTAGTGAAAGTTTAGGACTTCGCTTGATTACCGACAAATGCGTCGCTGATAACGGAATGTGAGCCCGTTGTCGCAACATAAATGAGGAGACATTCAGATTTCTCTGTTCTTACGCCTTTTAATCATTGTCTATCCTAGCGGATACGGGGTGCACTTTTGAGGGGAGGAGCGATCAACATGAGCGATTTATTTAACAAAACTAGGCTAAAACTGTTGCTGAATATTACCTGTGAAGGGCCAGCCATTTTTATAAAAAGTGTCTGAACATTTAAAATTATGAAGTCATCGCATCGACTTCATTCTTCTCTTAAAAAGTAAATCTTGATGAGAGGAATACAAAAGTTTGACCAGAAAATACAGCTTTTTGACATAGTATAGTCCCTTAATTATGCTTGTGAAGGAGTGAATTATTTATAGTAAACAGTAATGGTCTGTAATTCAAAATAATATAAGTTATTTCGTTATAGGTAACTTTAACATTAAATGGTAATCGTAATTGAGTCATTTTTATCACATGGGAACTATAATTATTAAGAAGTAAATTGAACACTATATATACTATAAGAACATTTAAAAGTTTAATATGAATCTTGCCGTTTCGGATTCGTTTTTAATCGAGCATACTTTGCATGCGAAACGAAATACTTGTCACAAAAAATTTTCGCCCCATTCCGTAGATCTTCTTCAAGTTGCTGTAAATAGTTGACTCGAGCCAGTAATCATAATTGCCCCATAAATAACAGTGATGAACGATATAATGAAGGAAAAACAAGAAAGCAGTAGCGGTAATTCAAACATTGTTGATTGGTTCCTTCTGTTTTTATCGCTTACTTCACGATACCGACATTGTAGAAAAAAAAACAGAAGCACGGGGAATTAACTGCTTGGTTTTGCCTTATCACAAAGTGTCTGAGCCCTGATAAGAGCTAACGTGTGCATTTAAAACGCACTAGGTATTTCGTAATTGCCTGTTTGGGCCGGCGTCAGTTCTATGAAATGTTTAGAGCATTCCATACTTAAGATTTTCCTATATGTACGTGGAATTCCACATATGGGAATTTCGAAGGCATTTTACCATCTCTTTATTTTTTGTTTGCGTACTACTGTTTTCTAGGCTTTGGAAATTTGATCTTTGAATTCGTAACTCCCCCCGCCCCTTTCCAATTCCATATTCACAAAAATTTCTTCCGCCAACCCTATTGCCTGTCATGACGTTAGTGCCACAAATTATCTCCGACTATGGACAATATAAGTAGGGTAGACCGGGGCCGGTAGTAACACTTTGGCTTTGGAATACGATTATGCAAAAATTATTACATTTACAACAAAAGTTCTTATACGAAAATGTTACTTATCCGACATTGTTGAGCCACAAAAGTTTCTCTGTATGTGAAGTAATATTCAGGTTATTAGTAAAAGATGAGAAGCGGAGAAAGTGTTACAACGGAGTGGACAGTAGCGCACATTTAATTTTACAAAATTAAAATGGTTATTGCTTTAAGTTATAATAACATCGCAATTGTGGCAGAAATAAAAAACGTTTTGGCTGGTGCATTATTCAAGTGTTCAATTTTTATATTCAGTACATTGCACCCATTTTTCATTTGGTTTGTTTCTGCTGAATTATAGGATTCCATGCAAACAAGACAATATTATTCATCTTCTTTGTCACTACTCGGTTCTGTTCAGAGTTGGGCAAAATGTAATCTAATTACAAACTACAAATTACGATTACACTGTAATTGTGTAATTACACATTATATTCTGTAATCGTTAATTTAGGTAGTTGACCACAATTTTGTCAACTTACATGGATCGACAACCGAGACTGTCCCGGTCAAATCGGTACGTATGGTAACTCTAACTATAATTGTATATTTCTTAACGTAAATTGAACGATGAATTGCTGACAAATACTCACACTTAAAAGTCCATATTGATTTGTGTATGGAAAGCAGGTACATGAGCAAGATCGTTAATAAAGGAAGCATTTGTTGATGTGTCAACTCAGTTACGTGGAAAATACTTAAATGTAGAAAAAAAAGTGGAAATTGCAGAAAGATTGGAAATTATTGAAACTACCCTCGCGCTTAATCAGTAAGACGCAGTTATATTGTAGGAAAATTATGCACAGACACATTAAAAACTATTTCTTTCTAGTTTCTTTCGAGTAAAATCAATCTTTGTCTGTTTGTGAAGATGCATGATGCATATGAAATGAATCTATCGTGAAAAATACAAATCTCTAACAATATCCAATAGAAAGCTTCGCTGAGCAACTCTATGTATGTATAATCTTATATAAACAAATATTATTAGAAATTGATCATAATTAGAAGACTGAGTACATGGAAAATTTTATCCTCCGCTTATTCTACTAATAATACACATTTTATTTTAAAGGAGACCCTCCGGTCAAAACGCTTGAAAAATAGGTGATTTTTATGAAGTTTTTGCAAGAAGAGGTTATAACATATTTTAAAAAATATTTTTGGCTTTTATTAATACACTCATTAGGCCGTCGTTATAGTGTACGCGTTTTCGCGCGAAATCCAGCGATATCAATGACAAAGCCAAAATGGATCACACCGATGAATGTTATTGATTACACAGAAACAAAATCGATCGTTGGTGTGAAAACGCGCCTACTGTAACCATGGCCTGAGGCGACGAAAAAAAAATTGTGCATGTAAAAAGATCCCTGTTTCAAAAAATTACGTTAGATTCCAATTACGAGTACAAATGCCTCAAGTTTTTTTTAATCGGTTCATTAGATCTTGTGAAACCACGGTTAGGTACCGTTTAGGCATCGCTGCTCTAAGCGCCACTTAGAAAATGCATCAAGGGCGAAAACACGAAATAAAATTCTTTTATATACCCTAACGAGTGTATTAATAAAAGCCAAAAACATTTTTTAGAATATGTTACAGCCTCTTCTTGTAAAAAATTCATCAAAATCACCTATTTTCAGAGCGTTGTGACCGGAGGGTCCCCTGAATACTGAAACAACGGAATTATCTCACTTGTCACCCTCCCCAAAGAAATTTGAGGAGTCACCTAAAAAAAAACTTGGGAAAAAGCTACGTTGTTCACCAGACATGTTTGCTCATCATTTTATTTCTCTGGAGAATTCAAAGTATGGTTCGCGGACTGACTTTAAAACGTGTTTAGTAGTAATGTAGAATAATGTGTGCAAGTCAATGAACACACTTCAGTGGTAATTGCTTTGAGTTGATGTAACTTTATGATATACATATATTATTATCTATGATTATTTATATTATCTCGACATAACTTACGGTTGTAGTCGTCCTTTGGTAATAGTTTCAATATGCCTGTATCTTATCGTTCCCTTTTTTAACGACAGAACAAGTATAAAACAGGAAATATTTATTTTGCACATCGTTGTTGAAGTATAAGGGCAATTAAATTATATTTGGATGCTAATTAAATATTACGATAAATTTTGTCCACAAAATTAACCTTTACTTTCGTTGTATGTTC
The DNA here is from genome assembly GCA_963932335.1 of Andrena marginata. Classification (NCBI taxonomy): domain Eukaryota; kingdom Metazoa; phylum Arthropoda; class Insecta; order Hymenoptera; family Andrenidae; genus Andrena; species Andrena marginata. The sequence continues at coordinate 46,509,412 of OZ010659.1, read as the reverse complement.
GTACCTACTTATTGGTAGTTCCAATCGTCACCTTTCCTGGGTTATATAATTTGGTTGCGTCACTTTAATCCATAGCGATTTCACAGGGCACAAAAAATTGAACGCTGGCTGCAATTTTCCTGTGTCGCAACTTATATGGCGAAACTTACAATTTTCCTTTCGACACTCTAGGAATGGGGCACACATTCCCATTGAAACATGGTCGTTTCTAGGATTCATAAGGTATAAAGATAAAACGTCATTCGTGTGTCATGAAAGAATGTACAATGGGGGACAAAAGTATTCGGACACCCTTTAAAACAAAATAACTTTTTAAAAATTGGTCCAAACGACTTGAGATTTTTTGAGAAGTTAGAAGGATTAGTTCACTACTTAGGGGTCGTGTGTCATCGTTTTAAAAAACAGTTGCAATTGGTCGGAATAACGAAGACCGTTTTTCAACCTTTATATCTGAGTTTGTAATGAACACTTAAAAAATTCATTTTGTATACCTATTTAAATAAGTTGTATAAATGCTGAAAATTTTATCGAAAACTGCCGAAAACTGAGATTTGTACCATTTAACTGTTTATAGCTCATAGCTACGTTAATCGAGTTCGATAAACTTTTTAGCATGTATACAACTTACTTAAATTAACAAAAGGCATTTTTTAAAATTTCATTAGAGACTCAGATAAAAAAGTTGAAAAATGGCCTCACCACTTTCTTTGCTACTTCGACCATTTTCATTTTTTTTCCAAACGGCGAAACACGTTACCAGTAAAGTAATTCTTTTAGCTTCTCACAAAAAAACTCCTCGTTCGGACCAATTTTAAAAAAGTTATTCTGTTTTAAAGTGTGTTCGAATACTTTTGTTCCCCAGTGTACAGTGTTTTATTTACATATTCTGGCGTTACTGATCGAGTAATCTATACCCGTAGATGATAAAATTAACAACAAGATCAACGCTTACTGCGAATTCTATTTAAGTCGTTCCAAAGTGAGCTTGGCGTTATTGTATTTTTCTTGTCACTGTTTTTGAAATTTTTACTAATAAATTTCATCAAAATTTATTATCGTGAATAAATATTGTACAAATGAAGTTATATATTTATTTTTTCTCAAATTACTTTGTGCAACGTGTTAATACATCGAATTCTTATCAGATGATTCGTCCCTGCATCCGAACATGCAGTTTTACTTTTACGAGCTGGCCACTGGCTCTACAACTTTCTGTGATTTCGTCAGACATTCATGGTGCTCAGTGACAATATAGTATTAATAAATTATCCTTTGAAATCAAATAACAGGGAATGAACGAATTCGATGTTGTACGAAAAAAATTACTCGATTTACTTGATTTACACAGGAAGTGTTCAAATACACTCCCAGTAGTAATAAAATATCTCTTACGCGCAGTAGAAATTTCCTCATATTCTGTCTCATTATACTACATAGCAAATAGCAATCCTGTTAACGTTAATTATTTCCCGTTTTGAATAAATTGAAAATTGAGTGGTCACACTTAAACTAAATCAACGCTATAATTCGTGACATAATACAATTGATGTTGCAGTTCTACCATGCAATTATTCTCTATTAGATAAAATTATTATGTCATTATAAAATTTTTGTTATATTTCCGAAGCCATTTTGTACTCAAACTTAAAATGTGTATATAGAGGCGAAATAATCCTGGACTTACAAGTGTTGGAGAGTATTCCATACATCTTTGGACTGCTTATAATTAAGTTAAAATTAAAGTTTCCGAAAACTTTCAATTTTCCTCCTCAAAGATTAAGAATTTTTCTTCGATTTTAAGAAGCTATACGACAAAACGTTCTAAACATTTAATCAATTCGGTGTGGTCATGAATTTTGTGATCATGTTACTGTTACTCGAGTGATTAAGGTTTGTCGGTTTTTAGTTATAAATTTGTAACATTCGACAACCGGCTTTATATACTAGAATTAATATGAAATGAATTAATTATTCAATTAAAAATGTTAACATTTTTACTTCAAATCGCCTCGGACACAAGCATATTGGAGTAGGTAACAGTTTACTGTAAAACTAATCGTCATGAGTTCATATTTTCAGAAAAAGAATACTAAATGGAATATGGATTTATAATTTGGTACCACCTTTTAAAAAATTTATATTTGGTTCGGATTTTAGTTATTTTATTTTTTTTTGCATTTAGTTTTGTGTAGATAGAGTGTATTTTATTTTGTTATATTTTTGTAATTCTATAATATTAAAGAAACTGAAATTTTTTAAAATAAGTAGGTACAAATATTTATTTACTTTTAATTATATTTTTTTGTGAAAATTCAAAAACCAGTTTAATCGGTTATTTGGGAATAGTGGAATTCGAAAACCGGTTTTGTCAGAAGTCGGTTTTTGTTTAAACCCTACATGTGATATACATACATATACATGCAGACTTCGTAATAATATGTAATAAATCTATAATTCGAGTGTCATAATTCTGGATCATTTGCAAGCATCATTGTCTCTCTCTTTGATATAGGAAACTATGTTCTGACATCCCCCAAACAGCACAATGTGTCTCTAAATGACTTTTTAATAGGTATAACGTTACAGAAATAGTAATCAGCTACTAGTATACAATTAACTAATCTCTAAAAGACATACTATCACAAATTTACTCCAACCATTAATTTGTAAAAATCAGTATGACGTTTCCTCCATTCTTCACACTTACCCTTTAATCTGCATATGTAATTTAAAAACAACTTGCAAATTTTTACAGAACCTGTCTAAATTAAATTAAACACTTGCATCAATCCCGAATTCAACGTTTTAATTATCTGGCATTGCAAATAATCTAGGAACTGAAACAAAATGTGAAACACAATGGACTTCTACTATCTAATTTAATTACCAATCTCTGATCGATGCACTGATTCAGGTTTACATGAACAAGTCCGTTCTCAGTGTGCACGAATTTTGAGTGATTCCGTCAGAAGAGAGTTGTTGAGAATTCTGTGAAATTCGAGATTTTATCAGCCGGTTGATGAAATTAAGCCGCCCGTTGAGTAATCGGAGCGGTTTAAAGAAGCGCGCCAGCGAACGAACGCAGCGTATCGCGCTGCTGCAACATGCATGTATATTTCGGAACCACATGCACGCGGGTCGCGTGCCACGGCACTCCCACTGACTTTATACTCACCGTGATTTCATCAGATGGAAGCGGTCCACGAGTAGTGGGATGAAATGTAAACCGAAAACGCAACGAATAAAAATTGTTAAAGGTGATAGGGGCTTCAAAAGAAACCGACCATATGCGATGGCGCATCTGTAGTTCAAATGTTTTTGTTTTCTAATTGTGAGTTATATTAGAACTCACTCTGTTCTTCGTCACAATTCCGATGGGATTTTTAAAACCGTAACGAATCGCGAAACCATTGATTCACGATGGATTTTGCAAGAACGTAAATTAATTACAATAAATATAAACTTTGAGAATTTATAGATGACATGTATGCATAATTCTTTCTGCACCTCTATCTGTGGAGCGATTTTTACCTTACAACCTCATTTCTTCTGCAACCAGCCACTTCACATAATGCTGAATTATCGGCTAACGTTTTAGGATTCATTTAATACCTTTAGATTTTATGATAGGCTTCGTCCAAAAATCTCGCATAGGTCAGCATCCTTGAACCCCACTTAGCTTTATTGTTAGTTTTGCTCTCATTTTAAGTTACATATTTAGTTAGTTTAAATGCAATGCTTTTGTTACACCTCGTCATTTCCGATTATTATTCAATTAATGTAGATATGTTTTATGTGTTTCTTCTTGTCTCTCAGTGCGATAAAGACGTTATTGTCATTGTTATTATTGTTAATTATTCAGTTCAATTGAATCTGCAAAAACAGAATTAATCCAAGTAAGAAATTTTCCTTATTTTACTATGAATTCACGGCCAAAATATCACAATAATAATGTTGCATATTTCGAGAGAATGGAGAAACATATTTCCACCTTTCTGACAATAGTCTGACTTTCCACACTGGAATCACTTCTCCTAATCTTCTTCGTGGGTTTAGTAATAGGTCGTTCGTTAATTATATTTTCATTATACACGTTACAAGTTTTCCTTAGTGCCTACACTGCGCTTTCTCTTTCTAAATGAGAGATTCATTATACAGGGAAAGGCACCTAAATTGACGACTTCAAATGTGTACTCGTAAAAATTACTTGCTGTATGAAAAAATGTTTCAACCAGAAGTTGCATGGTATCAAAAGGGACTATTGCTTTACATACCACCCGCCCCCCTAATACCCCCTTTCATACAATAAGCAGATGTACGTGTCATTTGAACTCGCCAAATTCGGTGCCTCATCTTGTATATTGAGATATCATTAAAATGAGTATTATAATTAGATTTTAAAATGTAAACACACATTAACTGCTTAAAACCCAAATTAAAATTGGCACCACGTTTAAAGGGCTCTAGAAACATTCACGATTTGATTTATTTGTCAAAATCCGTAGTTCTTGCAAATGAATAGCTGGCGTTCATTTTGTTACACTCGAATAGAAACTGTTTAAGTTAAATGACACCATTATAAGACAATTTAAGAGTATGATCGTTACAGTAACGTTACAAATTAATAAACTTGGAATATCAATCACAACGATTTAAATAATATAGGTACATTTATATTTTATTACAACTTTACAATTTTTCTATTAACGAATAACCTCGCAACAATTTATTCTCTAAGTCAGACAGCGTTCTGGATTCAAATTTTAACGTATAATATTCCACGTACCACTTTTAACAAGAGAGAAAAGACCACTGGCCAATGAAAGACACCTATGCGCTTTGCAGAGAGGAAAAATCTCCCACGTCACACACTTAGAGAATCAACTAATCATTTTTCAACCGTTATGTTTAATAGCAGCGTACACTTTTTCCTGAACATATCCTTTCACGCACTCTTAATTTTATATAAGTCGCTTGCAGTTGGCTCGCTTATTCTCTGTTCTTCGTAATACTTTCGCCATATCGTCATTAGTGTATTACGGGCACGTGCAATGAAAATACTGCTTATTTTCACGCGCAGGCTGGAAGGTGAATTTTTCGGTCGTTCCTCTCGTTTTTCTCGACCCCACTGTTTGACCGTAGCAAGTTGTACAGCGAGTCCCTGCAAAGAAATGTTCCCCGCATTTACGTAAGCCACCGATCCTCGGAGGGGAAGTTGGCCACCGACGACGTCGTTGCAACAAGCAGCTTGCTTTCGGGTGGACAGTCTTAATTCAACTTCTGGCCGAGTCGCCTCGTGATTAGTTCATTTGTAGTGCATCGTGCTCAGTGACGATTCCCGATAGACGATATCTTCCGATATCACCGATCCATTATTCACCGTTGCCCTTTCACTGACAACCTTTCCCACAGCGGAAAGAGAAAGCCGCCAAGAGTATTATATTATCGTATCGTACTTAATTAGACACTGGATAAGAACTTTCTTACTGGTTTATTTGAATTGCGCCGACCCTACCGCATTCCACCGTTCAAATACACTAAACGATAACCGTGGGAGAGCAAGGGAGTTAACACGCGTATGTGCATAGGATCCCCCGTGATGTACGTAAAATTCCTCGATATCAACGACCATCTTCTGTTGTTGTTGTTGTGATTTTATTTATTAGGTGATCCCGCAAGCAATGCGGTTTTTCTCAGAGCTAAGTTTTAAATCATGGAACTCGTCGCGTTCGTCACTTATCTGTTTGGTACATACACTACCGTAAATAGGAACCTCCAGACAATATTGTATCAAAAGTTCACGAGTGCAGATCGAATATTGCAGTTATTACAAACGTTTGAAATGGACGCGACGAAAGAGCATATTCGGTATGTTACGTTGCGTGAGTTTAGTAAAGGAAATAATGCAACTGTAGCGGTGAAAAACATATCTGAGGTGTATGTATGGGCAGGTTATTAGTGCGAGGCAGTGTCAAAGATAGTTTAAGAATTTTCCAGCTGAGAAGTACAGTCTGAAAAATCAACTTCGTGCCGCGGGAGGCCGGAAGAGTTAGATGAACACGGTTTACGGATTACTGTTGAACAACATCGAATATAAACTGTTGGGGAATAGTTGTTTATTTTTACCTTGTATACCTACGTACCGAAAAAAACCGCATTACTTATGGGATGTCCTAATCGTTTTGGTTAACTTCGCGTTAATTTTATACGGTGGCTGCATCGGATTATTACAAAATATGTACGTTTACGTTCGAAATCGTAATGTATGTAGGGTCATTTCGGGAGAGGCGCACCACATTTTTTCTATTGCTTATACAGGCTTAAATAAATACAACTGAAAGTACAGGTAAATGTAGTTTAATTATTTATTTCAATCTCTTTAAGAAAATATAACATTAAGTCTATACAAATTTTATTTTGATATTGCATTAAGCTTTCTAAAATACATCAAGAAAGTGCATCTCTCCCTAAGCCGGAAGGAGAGATGCACTTATTTATGTGTACGCCGTTCTCCCTACTCCTATTCTTTTTTTCTCTCTTTCTCACATGTTACATAGTGTTACACATTTTAAGCACTCCGGGCAAAGAATCCAATCCACTGTAGAGCTGGTTGATTTGTAACCTTCGAAGCAATCATTACAATAGTCATTAGGGTGGCCCTTACTTTCAATCTGCGATTTGTTTTGCTCTCATCCCGTAATATGGTTCGATTTCATAGAAAATAGTCCCTAAAAAGATAATTACAATCGGATAATAGGACAGGGTGCCGACCAGGCCTTAAAGTTTAGAATTCATCAATGGTTTGAATTTGAAGAATTTCTCAGAACTGGTAAGCCCTATCGAAATTTTGTTCAAATAATATTAAAAGAGCATTCAATTTTCTACAATTACTGTATACATAATTTTTTTCGTGCTGCCAATCACTTTTAGACAATAGCGTTTGAATATAGAGAGGTCCTCATTTCGCGCATCCCACCTGTACGGCGTAACCTATTGTCTGTACTGGCGTAGTGCGGACCTCTCTATATTCAAACGCCATTATCTAAAACACGGTTCGATGCACGAAAAAATTATATCTACAGTAATTGTAGAAAATTGAATGCTCTTTTAATATTATTTGAACAAAATTTCGATATGGCTTACCATTTTCGAGAAATTCTTCGCAGTCAAACAATTTATGAATTCTAAAATTTAAGGCCTGGTCGGCACCCTTTCCTATTGTTCGATTGCAATAATCTTTTTCAGGGACTATTTTTTTTATGAAGTGGAACCATATTAGGGGGTGAGAGCAAAGAAATACAAAAACAATTTCGACAGGTATAAATAAAGGCCACTCTAATAGTCATCAGAGATTTACTCAGTCTTGATTGACTAGTTCTTTGGTTTAATCTTTGATTCTTCCATATTAGTCTCTCCCTTAGTTGAAATTATTTCAGATTGTACTTTTTTGGTCTCGCTCTTCACAGTTCTAATCATTGCCAGCTGCAGTCCAGACTGCTTTTTATGTTCTTCCGTAGTGTCTTTTCTACTTTTTCTTGTTTCACTTCCTCCAATGATTTTCTTTTACTTATATTTTCTAGACTAGTCAGTATTTGATCTATATTTTCTGAACATACTCTTTTTTCACATGCAATACTCCTTACAAACAGCATTTAGACCCATTTCTTTGTTTCTTCGCTTTGAAATAGCTTTTCTCAGCTGTTTTCCTGTCCATAACGCTCTGGCACGAGCATTTGCTGTTCTACTATATATATATATCCTCGGTATGTCCTGAAGAGGATTAATTGATGATGCATCTCTCCTTCGATTTTGAAGTCCCTGCATTGGGGGATAGATGCACTTGCGTACAAAAAAAAAAACAGTAGGCAGAAAGAATGTTAAAGCACGTTGTTATATCGAGAGAAGAAACTACTGCCACTATTTAAACCAATAATAACAGTTATAGCTACGCGATAACAAGGTAATCAAAATTTTACTCACCGTTCACAGAAATATTTCGTATGAAATCCAAGCCAATGAAAGGTTTTTTCCGCTTTAGCGCACTTAAACAACATGATCGATGTGTTTTGTTCAATAACATTATGTTGATAGACAAAAATACTAGTATTAACAGTGCGATCAATGCTGCCAATTGTTTAGTGCGGCCGGTACAGGAAGTGCATCTTATGCATCTCTCCTTCAGGTGCGTCTCTCCCGAAACGAGCCTATGTTTTTTCTTGTAAGTAGACTTCTGTAATCAGGAACAAACGTGCTATCTTCTAACGCCTTTCGTTTAAATTAAGTGCAAGCAGTTTTTCATCGTTGTCAATATGAAATTTGGAATTGTGGCTCGATTCATAGCTGCCCAAAGAAATTTCTGTCTTTTGCACATTGAGTTTTGCGCACCGTTCTGTGAAACCGCGTCTTTTCCCGCCAGAAGAGTTTCGTACAAAGCGTAGAAAGTGTGCACTCCTCGATTGGTCTGTTTTCGAAGTAAACATTACTTTCGACGATACTTTCGATGCTTTCCGGAAAATATGCACGTGAAGATATTTCAAAACCTTAGCACAGCTTGCAAATCCCTGGACGTGAAAACACGCGGACGCCAATCAAGCTCATAATCTTTCACTTTGGTATATTTCGCACATTAGTGGCTTTTTTCTTGGATACACGTCTAGCAGCAGCATCGTAAACTCATTAGAAAGTCAGCGCCATGCGTGATAGTGGCTGCGTACACTTCGCAGGCGCACCGCGTGCTATCGAGTGAGCATTTCCCGGTGGAACCCGCTTGCTATCATTCATGAAATATATTCTAACGAAATGTTAAAAAAGAAACTTATCGAGGGGGTACGTCGTGAGCGTAAGGCAGAGACAGCTCTAACTCCGATTCAGAAACAACTTGGCATAAAAAGTTCAATAGATATAATGTTGCGGAACGAGACCTTCTGCCATGTCATCTTGGCGTCTGCTTTTAGAACTCATTGTTTTAAAAAAAATAAGCCTGCCAGCAGAAGATGACAAGGTTTACAGGCTTAAATGAAAGCGAGAATTGAATGTGATATTTAAACGAGAAAGTGTTTGCACTTGGTAGAACGATGGCGTAGAAATGAATACTATTGACTAGGGATCCTAACGTGTATGCGAAGATAGAGATTGCAATAATTCTGTTTCAATGTGTTCGCGATATCGATGTGAAAGCCGTGCTTCGTTAAGTGGAGGAAATCAGTCGAAAATTTCAGTAGATCAAAGAGGCATGGTACAAATCGATAGCTTTCCTTTCGATAGATCTCAAGGCATTTCCCGTAGATAAAATGCCGAGTAGCAAAACCAGAATTGCCGTAGTCGGTGGTGGTGTAGCTGGATTGGTGGTTGCGCGGCACACAGCCTCGAGATTGGACACTTATAAGCTGACTTTGTTCGAGCAAACCGATCAGATTGGTGGGACATGGGTCTACACCGATGAAATCGACGTCGACAAGCATGGATTACCAGTTCACAGTAGCATGTACAAGAATCTAAAGTGAGTGTAGCACGTAATTGTTAAGCGACAATTATTTCAGTCTTCTAATGCAATTACTGAATCGTAGTTTACTATACGCAAGGATCTAGAGTCACGGTGAAACTCTTCCCTCTTTGCAGTGCAATTTTTTTCTTTCCCATTTTAATATGTATTCACTATTTACGAGACAAGAGATTGGCTAGTAATAACGTCAACACCCTGTATAAAGAGTTACATAAACCAATCATTCTAAGTAGTTGAAGAAATTATTGGGGATTGTAAAATAATTATGATTCTTAAACATACAATTAAAATGTTTGACTCATTGCCAGCAAAACTATGTAGGTACTTACGTACGTGGTCGAAATTAACACCTCATTAAGGGGTCATTCTACTTCGAAACGCCGAAAAATTAAGCTATTTTTAAAGATATTTTTCTCACTAAATGCGACATATAATGAAAGAAATCTTTTTGGTATTTATTGACCTACTCTTATATTATGCCAGAAACATTAAAAAGAATTTTGGCAATTTGTTTTAATGGTTTCTTTTACAGTGTCAATATGGCACCTAAAAAAAGAGGTATGATCATGACGTAGGTGATTTCCCGGCTCAGGTTTATCCGAAACAAAAAATTCCGAAAGATTCTTGATCTGTCTTAGTGTCGCTATAGTCCTCAGCTCAATTAACAATTTTTGTTGAAAAGTAACAAAATGGCGCCGGTTTGAAAAAAAGTTTGACAAAATTCCCAAAAGGATGTATTCTCGGGTGTTCCATGAGAAAATTCTCAGTTATTTCTCGACAGAAATTGTTAATTGAGCTAGGAGCTATAGCGGCACTCATACAGATTAAGAATCTTCTGGAATTTTTTGTTTTGGATAAGCTTTAGCGGGGAAATCACATACGCTACGAAAATACTTCTTTTTTTTAGGTGCCATTTTGATCCTGTAAAAAAGACCATTACATTAGGACAGATATAAACGATTCACTTTCCTGACGATCAATTGCAGCGAATACAAGTATTCTGGCATCCCTCCTTGAATGAAGCCCATGAAATTGATAATTCAGGATAAGACATGGTCATGTTTTTAACTTTATGAAAAACATTTCGACACTCTATGCTAAAATCATTTGTTTGAGGGAGGGCACCCCCTAAAAATCCATGCAAGCACACATATTTTTAAAATTTTATCTAAAAAACTACTAGTAACTGATGCTCGCGTGAATGTCCTCCCTGAATTATAACTCAAAATATTAATGGGGTATTCTCATTTGCAAGCATGAAAAATAGAGTTTTCTTTTAGAAATTTTTTTAGTGAAAAAGTACAAGTTCAACAGAGGCAGATTTAATATTTTCTTGCGGGTGAGGGAGGGGGGGGGGAGTAAGTCTGAGAAATAAATCAGGGACCTTTCCGATATTTCCCTGCTAAATAAAAAAGTGTTTCTTTAGTATCAATTTATCATATTTTCTCTCATATTGCTAAGTTAAAATAAGCATTTTGCAAATTAAAATAAGTACTTTTCTCTTGAGAGGGGCCCCCCTCTAAATTCACCACTGAAGTTCAATCAAATATTCATGACGTAATTATTCATGATCTCGATATTGCTACATACACAGATGGGCAAATCGATTTGGTCGTATGTGATTTCACGTCATTCGTTCCGTAACGATAATTGGTGGTTGTGTTCTAGTCGATCTAGCCTGTGGCGATAAACTCTGCTGACACGCGATACACTCCTTGACATAGTCACGAGACAATTGCTTTGGTAATCAGTACCAGGGTATAAAGGATTTCGATGTTTCGCCAATAAATCAGCCGATAAATCGTTGTACTGGGCGACAAATAGGAAGTTGTTGAGACCCAGTGCTGTTTTCCAAGAGAACTGATAGTTTTCTGATACCAAACATTTAACAAGACACCCAGTGTATTTTTTGTGAAATGGAAGCAAAGTTTGTGAAGTCTTACCTAAAAGGAAATGGTTGACAGTTTTAGGTAGAGATGGGCAAAATTTTTATTTAAATAAAAAATTCCGAATAACGAATAAAAGTTAAAAAAATTATTCGTCATGTGTCGGATAAAGTGAAAGCGGGTTAACTTTATTCATCGAATAAATTCTCGTCGAATAAAAAAATTAACTTTATTCGTCGAATAATCTAAAGTTAAAGTAACGTTTATTCGATCCGTTATTTAAATAATTTTTTATTTAGTTATTTATTTAGTACTTTTTCTTGAAGTGTCGATTGTAACATAGAAGTGTACCATGACATACAGTCCTCTGTTTGATATATATTGCAAATGATTGAGGAAAGCATTGTTGCGTTGCGATTGTTACGAAGCTTGCACGTTTCATTTACTGCGAGTATATTAATTAGCCGGTTCAAAAACTTACTAATACAAAAAGTATATCTATGAATTATAGTTCTTTGTAATATGTATAATATATTCTGTTTTTACTAAAGCTTCTAAACTAAAGTTTCTCTGCGGCAGCTTGTATTTTAGAACAATAAAAATTCATACTTCAAATGGTACCGAACTATTTTGTTGCCTATCTTTTTCGTTAATTACAAGACAAGGATACCTAGCGAGAAAAATTCTATAACATACTGCACAATCATTGGGAATTAAATTTCATTTAGTATTGTAACTTTATGCTTTTGCATTATCAATTATTTTACGAGTTTTTGGCCTAAACATTTTCTGTGCATTACTCTGACATAATGTTCTCTGATACCCCAGACGGAGTATAAAATTTTTTCAAAAGTTTACTAATTTCGTCTGTCGCATTACAGAACCAACCTTCCCCGAGAAATTATGCAAATACCTGACTTTCCACTGAAACATGACGATGGCTCGTCATTTGTTCATCACAGTGTAATTCGAAACTACCTCTGTGACTACACAAAACATTTCAATTTGTATCCCCATATAAAGGTAAATGTCAAACCTTATCTAATATAATATAGTCGTTTCTTAAAAAATGCATGTTAACGAGTAAAGGGTATATAAATGAATATTGTACATTTGAAAGCTAACTCACTAGCTTGAAGACTTCACGCTTTCTAACATCTTACCTTCCAAACATATCCACATATTTTCTGTCATCTTTAAAGAATAATTAAAGGGGGTGAGGTTCGAAAATTATTTTTCGAATTTTACGGGGATAATTTTGACAGTGGTGCTTTTAAATATAAAGATTAAATTTAATAACAGCGTAATCTGTCTTCCCAGAATCACGCCCTTTAACACCACTATCTCTGCCTTTGTTAAAACCTTCAATTTTTTCTTCTTTTTTCTTGTATTCTTATACGTTACATCGTATTATTTATGTGATATAATAAAATCGCATTATCATTATTACTTCTACACATGTTTGGTGTCACCGTGCAGAGCAACATATCGAAACTGTAGGGAGCAGCACTGAAAATTTCGTAGGAAAAATAACTCAAAGCCCTGTCTATTCCAGAACCTCGATATAGTTATATTTCTGTTTTCAACGTACACACACACATTTGTGTTTCTACGATTTCTAAGTACTTCTACGACTAAGTAGTTATTCCAACAGGTTTTATCCTAACGTATAGATTCATACATATAGATTCTTCCAACAGCGCAACTTCGAACTCTATTTCTCCGCGTTTTGAATGGCGTCGCACTACGCATGCTGAAGACAGTGTCTCGTGCACTTCCCTATTTGTATAGTAAGCCCAAGTACTATGCAAGTGGCTTAGATCACTCACGTCATTACTTTCACAATGGCAATTAAGCGTACTTTTGGATAACACTTCTGCGCATCATTACCTAAAAATACATGCTTGATCTATTACTTTCACTGCATTAATTCTGTAATCACAAGAGCGTGGACACGATATCTCTGTGTACATAGTTACTTTTGGTAAAGAAAAATTATATAAATCGATGGTACATCTAAAAAGCTAATACGTACTTAATTAGTAGATAATGTGTCCAATCTCCACCATTTGTGATTATTGTTTGACAGCGTCTGGATATGCTTTCGACCAACTTTTCTTCGTACGAGCATTGAGCAGGAAGAGACCTCCATATTCCTCGAATACGACGAACTAGGGCTTTTAATTTTAAAATACGCTTTCCTCGGAGTTGGTACTTCGTAATAGACCAAACATTTTCTATCGCATTTGCGTCAGGGAACTGAGATGGTTAATCCAACATGTTGATACTAACAACTTGATAGTATCAATAGCATCATCTTGATTTCAATGTTTCGGATCATTATCCTTTTGGAGTGTTCACTCTTCAATGACAGAAAGGACACTAATTCTAAGAGACCTTGGGCCATTTAGTATCAGAGGAGACTTCCTGTGTTCACACAAATACATATGAGCTCCGTCGCAGTAGGTATCAAGTGTCGGAGATATCGCGTCCACGTTCTTGTGATACAGACCGTACCACCATACAGCGTTTATGGCCGTCAATCGTTACGACGAGCGATCTTTCTCTTCTACGACTCCACCTTTTCGTTCGATTTTCAGCTAAACACTCTGGTGAAACACGTGGAACCGGAGACTCTGCGAAATGGACAGACAATCTGGATGGTCACGTACGAGGGCTTGGACACTAAAGTGGAAACCACGAAAACATTCGACGCTGTGGTCCTCTGCAACGGTCATTACACAGTAGGCCATGTCCCGTACATTCCAGGCATTGAAAGTTTCCCTGGGGGGCGCATACACAGCCATCAGTACAGGATACCCTCGTTGTACACTAGGAAGAAAGTGTGCATCCTCGGCGCCTCTTGGTCTGGCATCGATATCGCCATAGAGGTCTCACAGTACGCAGAAAAGGTATACGGAACGCTATTATTCATAGGGGCTCGGCATGAGATTTGAATCACCAATTTTGTTCAAATTTCGCACATACTTAATGCACGATGTGCACCACTCAAAAGTTTCCGGGAAAATCGGGTTCAAACTGTTGCGTTTCTAGGCTCTTGATATATGGTGTCGTCCTTAAATTACGTAAGACTTTTTTTTGGGGGGGCGGGGGGTCGCGAATTTCTTACGTTTTCTTACAAGGAGGAGGGGGAGTCAGATAGCGTCTTACGTAATATTTTTTATCCTAATTTGCAATAAATACAAATTCTATTATTAATGTTCCAGAAAAGTGTCTTAGTTTAAATTACCCGAAACGAGTTAAATGAATTATATATATATAAACCTTTAAAAGAATTGTAACTGAGAAAATTCAGTGTAAAAAATATTACGTAAGAAGGGGGTTGCAATATCAAATCTTACGAATTCTTATACTGGGGGAGGGAGGGGGTAAGGAATCGCCAAAATTACCCTTACGTAATTTAAGGACGACCCCTATGATCGAATTAAGATGCAGCGACAGATTAACTTCAATGGATGTAGCAATTTCAGCAATGTAATATCTTACATGTGTACATTCAATAGTACACCCTATCCCCAAGCTTCGAACCCTATTGCACTTAACTCCTTCCGTCCCATATCCGTCCTTCCTTTCCTTGCCAAGCTTTTCGAGAAGCTATGCTACATTCAGATATACAGAAGTTCCTAGCTATTTAGACAATATCGCAGACATCAGCTCTCATTCACTTGTTTTTCTTTGTTCGACTATGTGGATTTGTGTTACCAAAACTTCCTTCCCCCGTACCCAATGTATTCTGAATTCCTGTCTACGTTATTCCTACTCTGCTAAAATGTACCAATATGAAGCAAAGATGAGTCCTTCATCTCTGCTGCTTAGTGTTCAAAGTTCTCTGTTCTCATTCCCCTCTCTTGACAGGGTGCATATGTGAGCTTATCCATTTTAATTTAGATCTATCGTACATACTTGTGATGCACACATTACCGTAGGAAGCCGTGGTTCCTTCTCGTATGCTGTCGCTCACTACGGCCTTCCCAAAATATCTGCGCACTTCCTACACTTTCTTCTTTTAAAAGTGCGGTCAAAATCAATCTTCTGAATCACGCTTCCCCTTTCCAATAGGGTCTAGCCGTGGCTCGTCCCTTATTGTATATGTATGACATTCCAGGTCAGATTTAATAAGAGCTATCAAAGTTGAGCCTCGCCTTTTTACATTTACGTTTTTCACGACTTTCTGTTTCTTCCCCTTTTATTTTTCATTTGCATTCTTTATGCCATGTACACAGTGTGAGTAGAGACGTAATACATATAATGCATTTTTACTAATTTTTAGTGTTTCTATGATCAGTTATTTCAATTAGTCTCGATTTTACACACGGATCATTCCACGCCAAATGGATTACTTATTTCGGTCCATGCGTGGAAGTTTGATGAACCTCAGATATGTAGTTTATGTGAAATTAAGGGGGGGGGGGGGGGGTTAAGTTATAATTTTGCTGGCTCCGAATTGGTTTAAAAAATGCAGGCCGTCAAAGATTGCAAGTTTTGCTCATTTTCACGAAGCTTGGGTCTATAAATGAATTTTATCTCCGGAACTGTACATCCTACGAAGTTGGTTCTTTCTTCTATTTTAATCATTTCCTAGTTTATTGTTTTAATAGAACTGCTGGCATTTGCTGTTTAACGATGCAGGTATATTTAAGTCACAACCTACCGGAACCAGTCGATTCCAAAATGTCGCAGAACGTCGAACAGAGACCTGGGATCCAATCCATTCAAGGGAACATTTTCATCTTCCGCGACGGTTCCAAGGCCGAAGTAGACAACTTCATATATTGCACCGGTAAAAAGAATTGATCTCCTACGTACATATAAGTAATGAGGTATTCCAAGTTAATTATTCACTAGTAAATGAACATTGTCAGGGCCCTGTCGAATTATCTTCAGACCTGAACCAAAACCAAAAAATCCATTATTACTGTCCAATTGTAATCTAGGTACATGTTTACCACTCTTATTAATACATACTTTACGTGGCTTCGGCGTGTTTTTACGCACAGATATTAGCATCCTCTGCCCGGCTTTGGCGTATTTTCACGTCGATACAGTGTTCCACGTAATGTACAAAAAGCCAAGAATCTGAAGTGTTCGATCCACAAATTCTTGTATCTTAAAATGTTAACAAAAGGTCGTACGTTTTAATGCTGCCTATAACTTTCACTGAATTTACCAATTTGTTGTTAAAAATGACAGTAGAAAGTTCTTCCAAATCTCGGTGCATTTTTTTAAATGTGTGCCACTGGTGGGATGTTTATGCTTTTCATTTGATTTTTATAAGTTGTGTTTAATACTGTCATACCTTGAAAACTGTCAAGTCAGGGTTTTACAATACTAACAATTTGTACTAATTTTTTATGTTTAATGTTTATCAACTTCGAGGGGACTTTTAAAAAAGTACCAAAAAGTACCTTCATGATTTTTTTGTATACTAATTTAGGGAACTTTATATCAACGTCAATTTCAACTGCTCGGATTTGAACGAAACGGAAAGAAGTCGAAATTATTATTAAGTCGTTCAACGCTCAGACCCGTGCTGCGCCACCGCGTAACGTAGGGTGTGCTTGTGCATTCCTTTAAGCGATAAGACGCTTAGTCTAAACATTCAACTGCTCTCAATATATTTATACATTCCATCGGTATTCGTTCATCGTGGATGCTGTTCTCAGTTTTGGAAGAACAGTTACAGGCAATACATATTTCACGAGTTTTCTAAGTTGACACTAAAACCAATTTTCTTCGGAGTTGGCGTCCACATTTTCTCTGGAGGTGGATGGAATGCGTTCCGGTTCACAGACTTTTGTTTCCTTTCCTTCTGGTTGAAGTGACACGCGCTTTGGTGCTCTACCAACATTCTTCCCACTCAATATTTTGGTGGGCCCTATTGTCTGTTTTGTCACTTCCTCATTCTTGAGATTATATGTTAAACATGCACTTTACAAAATCATCAATTTTCTGGGAATACGTTACTATCCTATGTACTTATACATAGCTGTAGTTGTACAGTCATTGGATGATGAGTACTCCCAACACAAATCTAGGAAAACGACGTAATTGTTATAATTCGAGCAATGAAAGTGGAGAGGAAAATAGTAGCTGAATTTACAACCAGTAAATCTTATATCAATGACGCGGAAACTTTTCGAATGACATTTTGTATGTAATGAAAGCAAGATTACCTGCTGGCAGAGTTGTGCAGAATTGCAATTAATTCAATGACTCAATTCAACCTGACTCAATCTTATGTTTCTCACCACTCAATTTCGTTACCTCTTAATTCGTAATTCTAATTCAATTACATTGTACTTCAATTGCATTTACAAATTGCGATGTAATTTAATTGAATGAGAGATCTGAATTACGAATTACAATGTAATTGAATTATTTTGTAACTATAATTCATGGAGTATATTACTCATTTATCTCACTTCCTTGGAGTTCTGAGCTGTAACTTAATTACATTGTAATTCAATTACACGCATGATTACAGCAATTAGGAATTGAATTAATTGAAAAGTTTGAATTATGTAATTCAATTATGTTTTAATTAAATTACGTAATTAAATTGCAGTGTAATTGAATCAGCACAACTGTGCCTGCTGGGCCTTATTACCCGCACTCACCTTACAAGCATTAAAAAGAAAATAGTGACATCAAAGATGTATAAAAAAGTCATTTTACAAACAAATATTAAATTTATTTTTAAAAATTTTACTTCAGAAAGAACTTATTACTTTTTGTCCATTTCCTTAAGTGCTTCGAACACTGTTTACTGACATCGAAAATATTGTCCCAGAGTCCCCGAGTCTTTTGTCAATAGATTGGCGAGATTCTCTAGATGAAGATGAGCCTAAACTCGGTCTACACGTACATATATCCATGGTCTACGCCGCACAGTGGGGCAAAGTGACGAAGGTTGTGTCAAAATCAAAGAACTTTTGATAGGAATGAGATAGAGCGATGATTTTTTTTATATTAAAGCTGAATGATTGCAGAATAAGAGAAAATTAAAGAAATTATGGTACGAACGTTTTTTAACTTTGAAAATCTGTGTTAAACTTGAAATATTACAACAAAATTGTGATTTATCTAATACCATGTATGGTTAGATTTTTTTCTTGACATGTTGTACATCATCTTTTTCTGTAGATTTTGTCACGCTGATTTCAAATCCGTTCGCAAAATTTGTCTACTACCTGAGGATTTTGGAAAAAATCGATTTCAAGTTTAACACAGATTTTCAAAGTTAAAAAACGTTCGTACCGTAATATCTCAAATTTTCCCTTATTCTGCAATCTTTCAGCTTTAATTTAAAAAAAAAAATCATCGCTCTATCTCATTTCTATCAAAAGTTCTTTGATTTTGAAACAAACTTCGTCACTTTGCCCCACTGTGCTCCGTAGACCATAGACTCTACGCGATTCGAATTATGTATAATTAAAAATAGTACGAATAAGATCGTATTTGGACTCATTTTCACCGAGATAATATCCATTGCAAGTACTTTGATGAAGATTTAATAGACGATATAGAACTATAAATTGTCATTAGCACCTACTCGAAAAGGTCTGACCAACTTGAAGGGGCATTTCTCTGAAGGTTGCGTCACTCAAAGTGGTAAGCACTTTTCTCTCCCGTCCCCCAATTTCTAATTTTTATGAAGCCAGATGTTGAAAATACGTTTCGATGTTGCACACTTATTGTACATAAAACAGAACACTGTTTTTAATTTTGTTAGTCCTTTTTCTGAATAAAATTGGTTGCATTTGATAAACTAGATTATTTTGCCCCTTGGTAGGACCCTGACTTTCATGATCAAATGACTACATACTAACATTGCAATTTCGATGAAATACTCTGTTTTCAGGCTATAAGTTTACGTATCCCTTTCTGTCGAGTAAAGTTGAGATGCACATAAACGAGAACCACGTCGAACCGATTTACAAGCATCTGATACACATGGATTATTCCAGTTTATTTGTCATGGGACTACCAGGAATCGTAATTCCGTTCCCGATGTTTCACCTACAAGCACAATACATTCTAGGTGTTCTAGAAGGCCGTATTCGGCTGCCCTCATCCGAGAAAAGACGCGAGGAATACGCAGCAGAAAAGAAAGCTCTGCTTGATCAGGGTATTCCGGTACATATTTTATTTATGGTCATTTCATTAAATCTTCCTCAGAATTACCACGTAAGAACAGTTGATAATCGTAGGAAGTGCCTGTCACGTAAATTTTTATTTATTTTTTGTTTTAGTTCCTTGATTTAATTTTATCTTCCTGTTTGCTTATCTGTTCCGTTTTGACAAATTACCGTTTTTAGTAAGATAGAATATTCCACATTTATTAGTATTATTATTGATATAAACGGGACAAACCCATTGGAACACAATACCTATATATAATATAACAATTCTATAAACACGAGTCAGACAGTTTATCTCACGCTATTTAAATCCGATAAACGGTTCAGTAGCTGAGTGCGCAAGGAGTTTAGTGACGATGAAAACAGATCAATGTTCTCCGAGAGTAAGTTCGTATTGACCATGGGCTGTATTTATCTAGTTATTTGATTCGTTTTAAATTTTTGAATGCTAATCCGAAATTCTTCAATATAATTCAATAAGGAGCATTATTTAGAATTTGGATTTTAAAAACATTAGCGATGCTAGAAAAGTATCATCTTGCAAATATTTTTGATAATCGGTAACCAACAATTTCACTAGCACGTTTAGAAGATTCTTACTAATTTTACGAAGAATAATTATTAATAATAAACAAAATTTCTTATATGTAGAAAATATGTTTCGTATTTAATTTTGAAAATTGAAGAAGCTTTTTCTGAATGGCATAGGTATGTGGCCGCTTGAAAATTCAAGTCAATCTATACTCTAGTGCCTTAAAAATCTATTTCTTATTACATTTTAATCGTAATTTGTAATTTGTAAGTAGATTACATTTTGCCCAACTCTGGCGATAAGGAACACACTTTCCTATTCCCTATCTTTATACCTCATCAACCTATTCTTTTTAGCTCTGTTTCCAGATCTGCTAAAAATATTGTGAACAATGTTGGGCTCACAACACATCCCTGTCGTAGACCTTCTCTAGTTCAGAATTCTTCTGTCATTTCATCATTTAATCTTCTAATCATATTTCTCGTCCCTTCATAGATTTCTTTTGTTCATTCTACGAATCCTACTCTTATGCCTTTCTCTTTAATCACTTCCCATATTTTCCGTCTGTTTACTTTGTCAAACGCTGACTTCAGATCAACAAAGAAAGCAAAAATCTTACCTCCTTTGCATACCACTATATTAGAAAGTATGAATTAATTTTTATAAAGTAATGATAGAAAAAGCTAAGTAAGTTGTTTAATTCAACGATTACGAAATTTAGAGGCCAGAATTAGTTTAATTACAGTCAAGTGTAATTATACTAATATTAGTTGAATTAAAGTAATTATCGCGCAATCTACTACGATAATTAAATCAAGTTCTTTTGTGTTTTTTGTCAGTAGGTACTTATATCGCGCAAATATTGTCGAAATTTGGCACCTCAGTGAACCAAGTGATTTTCTCGTTTCCCCAGCTTAGGCATATCAGCAAACTAAAGGAGAGACAGTGGGCATATTACGATGAGATTGCTGACGCTGCGAGCATCGCAAGGTTCCCGTCAGTGATCAAGAAAATCTACAACCACGCCAATCAAATGCGCGAATTGGACTTCACTACTTACAAGAACCACCAATATCGGATACTCGATAATGAGAATTTCGTAGTACGTTGTTGTAAGCCTTGTTAGGGGTAAGCCTTAAGAGTGAAGAATAACTGGAAATTTATTGTTCCAAAATGGACGCCTGGGTTCGAAAGATGCTCAAATGATCACAATTGTTGCACGTCCAGTGACAGCTTGCACCCTCCGCTCTATTACCACAAGAACCTCGTTCTACATTCGTTGGAGTTGATACCGATGCACTTATTTTAAGACGTACCAGGCTGTGGAGATTGTCGAAATTTTTAAACAGGCAAAATCCTCCAGCTGGCCTCTTCTCGTGAAGCGTATGCACGCGTGTCGAGATAGAACTGATATAATTAATGTATTAAACGTTCCGTGTTACAAATCAGAGTGCAGCTAGCACAGTTTGCAAGTTTTGTACCGCTTGTACGGTAATTAGTTAAAGGAAACGCTATAAAGAACAGGTGAATTGCTTTGTAATGTTAATTGCTGCGGTTGAAACCGAAAGACGGCGTAGAAATTCATTGCCGATCGTGGCAATCGACTAATAACAATTTAAATTATACATAACTATGAATTGAAAATACTCGCTACTTTTAAAACAACCTATGTACTTTCATGTTTAATAGAACCTTACCATTGTGCTTTGCAATGTCTGCTGTGTATCTATTTACAGTGCAACGAAAATTGAGTTCAACATTTTTTATTCTAATTAAGAACAATTCACCAATGTATAGAAATTTTTTAAACATTCTAAAAACGTGTAATATAATTCTTTGAAGCCGTTTCCATGAAATATGGTTGCTGACAGAAATTTATTCATTTTATGTGGTTTTAAAAATGGTTTTAATGCCAAGAATCGTCACGTTTGATGTAGTATATTTTTTCTTGTTTTATAGCACCCTTATCAATCTCAAATACTTTTTATTTATTTGGTGTTGTTTTTTGTAAAGTTTAGAATTCATCGATGGTTTGAATTCGAAGAATTTCTAAAAAATTGTAAGCCCTATCGAAATTTTGTTCAAATAATATTAAAAGGGCATTCAATTTTCTACAATTACTGTACATTTAATTTTGCTGTGCTTCCAATCAATTTTTAGATAATAGCGTTTGAATGTGGAGAGTTCGTCGAGAGGAAATCTAGACTGACTTTCTATAGCTTCGTGATTACGTCAACAACTTTAACGATGACGTTATCAAGATGCAGGAACATTATGCTGCCCTACTAAACAAACTCATTGCCAGTAGTTCCTCGGAAGGGGAGCATAACTGTGTTGGAATCATGTAATATGATCGAGTTCGTGCGCGTCTTCCCAGAGGAGAGTCAAATGTACCCCCTAAATCGAAATTATTTTGAAGGGTTTGGAAACTTGATTACATTCGCGGAGGTGTCTCGGGTTCCCACGGATAGTGTTACATGACCTAGATTTACCCCAAATTAAAAGCCAATATTACACCCATCCTTTTAAATTGCATCCTAAAGCGTTGCAAACCCGCGTCTTAGGCTCCATAATAAAGTTTAATTGTGTGACGTTAAGGAGTAGTTAGGACTGCAAACAGGAGGTCGTAACTCTCGTTAATCTATACTGTTATTGCGTGAACACAGTTACGGGGTAGAAAACGGGCCGCGGAAACGTGTCCAAGCGCAAGTCGATTGAAAAGGAAAATATTTATCGCTGTTTTATATGTTGCACGCAACGTTTCCGTTATCCGCAGCTAAATTGAGTGTTAATTGTTTCGCGCCAGATGGAGTACTCATGACATTTACATACTTCCATGCACTTTACTTATCGCGACTGCGCATTGGTAAAAACATTGTATGACTCGATTTTAATGTTACGTATTGACACCAACTTTCACTCGAAAATTATCATAAGTAGTCTTTCAAAAGTAAAAGAAAAAGGTAGCGTAGAATCAACAAGATTGTTGAACTACATAATTTTTACGTCTCGTACATTAAGGCAGTACTTTGAATTTAATTTTGCAATTTCAAGTATATTAAGACAGTACTTTGAATTTAACTTTGCAATATTCAAGTATATCTATCGTCCAATCACACAAAACAAAAGTAAAGAAAGTAATTACTGCGATACAGAAGATACGAATATTCTTTTTCATTTACATTAGAATGCGGCGTATTAGTATTTTAATCGATTTTGTAATCGCTAATTCTCGTCTGTTAAGGCTAGTTATCTGCTTCCATTCGTATTTCAAAAAATGTCGATGAAAAAGTGTTTAATTTGACTGTCGCGTTATTTGAAGTTTGAACTTTTAGGTACTTCCTAAGAAATGTTCTTTGGGACAGTTTCTGCACCTCCCACTGTCAAAAGTGTATTAAAATGTGCAAACAATGTCGCGAGGGAAGTAAGAATTGTGGGGGAAGGGATCAGAAGCAGAAGTTTGGTCGAAAGTTTTGGGTTATTTGCGTGCAAAACTTATCATTTGTGCAGGAGCAAAGGCAAGAGATATCATGGGGGTTCCTTTCGCTACATATGAGGCAGTGACAGCAAGAACCAACTATCTCACATTGAAAAAATTTTTTTTCCTAGTTTATATGAGTAGTAGAGCCAATTGGAATATATTATTGCTACTGACTCAATTTCGAGAAAAAAGTGGGTTAGTCCGTTTTTGCTTTCATTGTCTCATATAGCTGTCAGTTTTCCTACACTTTTTTTCTCTTCATTCAATACATTGGCTGCCATGGGTGTCGCCAGTAGCTGACTGCTTGCACTTACAACTTTTCCATGAAATGCATCAATTAATAGACCCGTATATTAGCAAACTTCTGGATAACATTACTGCCATTAGGAATGATGTACAACATTAAGTGCATCATTGAACTGTGAATGATTATTACCTCGGACGATACACGTTTGAATGGATGTGAGTAAATGGAAAAGGTGATACGACCACGTGGCAGTCAATCTTTCAAATTTAATAGTGAAAATAACTGGACGAAGAAACACGCGAGGCAAAATTAGTACCTCATCCTTTTGTATCTTCTCACAGATGCTTGCTGACTTTACATTTTACTACCGTAAACTGGGGGAACATTGGCATCTACTTAACATCTATTAAAAATGAAGAGAAAATTCTTTTTATGCATTTTCGCAATTATAGTACAATCACAAACGATGCAATATTATAATAGGATATCTGAATCAAATTTAAAAACGTTTAATTAAAAAAATAAAATTTTATGATAGGATACCTAAAGCAAATGTAAAAATCTTGATTTTTATATTATATAGAAAACGTTTAAAAAACGTGCCAATGCTCCCACAGATTGCGGTATGGATTTTTGGATATGATTAGAAATTATATTTATGTGAAAGATTTCTGTCATTTGACGTTTAAATCGCGATTAGGCTATTCGATTAGTAATACTTTACTAATAAGAAACAGTGATATACTAAAAAATTGCAGCTACATAATTGTAGGGGAAATTAATTACGGAAGAATTTAATGCCTTTACCTATTTTACTTCGAGTGTTATTCCACGTAATAAGTAGGAATTACTAGCTTCCGTAACGGCTTTAAAATGATTTAAATGAAAGAAAGATCAGAAAAAAGAATGTGTTAACTTGTAACGAATAATCAGTTTAAACTTTAAACAAATAAATTACCGCGTACGATGTTGTAATTTATGGTCTATAACCAAATTTGTTCAGAAGAGATCATTTATATCAGGTCATTGAACATATTCAATAGTTATTGTATAATGTTTTATTCGCCATTTACTCGTAAACAGTTCCTTCTTTTTACATTGCCTTTCGAATTGTTAGACGAGCGCACGTGAACGACATATCAACTGACAATAATTCATTATTTGTGCAATCCCTCGTAACACTTATAATAACAGGCTCATATGTATAGGTATATAATATTTATATTTATGTATAAATTGCTTACGATCGGCGGCTGTACAAGCCGTGGTACATCCATATAAATTGCACCCTACCTGCTTGCATTTACACGCGTCACGCACACATGAAATTACATTCACCCATATCTGCTTACAAATTCATGTTTCGATCGCTGCACTAGCGATTCTACAGCCTCTTCGACTTAGCATCGCGTAGTTTTTACTTTATTTTTTTAGACCCTTTGAAACCAAAAATTGTCAGAATTAAATAGATACACGAAAGTGCAACTAACATTAGTTGTCCGAGCCAGTTTTAAAAATCGAACGCGATGTGTGAATTTAGCATGTCATACGACGTCGTATAAATTTTCCACCAACATCTAATGCAGTTCTGGCTGGGCCAGAGGGAAAAACGTTTCTTGATGCCGTAAATTACGGTGCATCGAGTGGCTCGTGGAATGGCGGGCTCGATAAATCCATGGCGATTATTAGTGGCTGAGCAGAGAAAGCCTTCGGCGGGTATCGGTGTCTAATGTAATTGCTGGGAGCGCGATTAATGGCGAGCAATTCTGTTAATCACGCCGCAAACGCGATTACGGGGGCTCAAATTGAATTACGCGTTCTGAGTGGCACGAAAGTCTCTGATAGCTAACGCGCAACAGAAACCAGAATGACGGAAATCAGAATGCGATGTCAAATTTTATAGTAGCGCGATCTGTCTTCACTGTATTTCATCCTTTACTCCATCATCTTCGTTACATCCTTCTGTTTTATTTAGGATTTCCTGGTGGCACAGTGTAATTTCTTTGAGCTTAAAATAAAGTCGTATTATTATTGTTATTATATTGGTCTGTAATTGATTGTATCATCAAGTTGTGCGACCAGCGATGAGAACACGTTGCCAATGAGAAGAATTTGTGTTTAGAACTTTAAACGATAAATAATATCTCGAAAGTGAAAACCTGTGACATTTTTCTTATAACCGCAGATATAACATACACAGTCCAAAAGTATCGATCACTTAATTTTTCAAAATAAATATCCTTTCATCAGTATGCCTGAATAATCCTGTCTAATAATTTCAACAAACTAAGAAAGGATCGACGTACTTCGATATTGTAAGTATCTCGGAAAAATTCCAATCCTTTCGGTAATGGAACTAGTTGAATACTTTCTCATCTACTCGCGTAATCGAGCTACTATACATATTTGAATACATATTTTCATGGGGTTCAGTATTCAGGCTGACTTAAATGTCTTTAGCTATATAAATAATGTGTGAATTATACAAATATAAAAATACTTATAACTGCAAAACTAAGCATTATCGGACATATGCGTATACCAGCTATTTTTTATTCTTTTGGTGAGTAGAATCAATACTGAAAAAACGTCCAACATTTTTGTAAACACCTTGTACAGGACATTTGCAAACCTTAAGAAAATTCAGATATGTAAGCACACTGATACTGGAACATTCCTGGGACACTCGCCTGTATCATCTTTTTTTCAGATAAGGTGAAGAACGGGGAAAGTAAAAAAGGCCAACAAGTATGGGAAAGCTGGTAAAGGGGACATTGCGATAAAGAAAAAAATTAATGAACACGTTTGCACGTCTGCGCTGACATTTATGAAGCATGTTGGACTTCTAAATGCCGTCCGGGATGTTTTTCCTGTGGTGAGCCAATGTGCCATTTCGAGGACAGCTGCCGGTGTTCGATTTTGTAATTAAGTTTAATAGAATTCTTAAGATCATCATGAGTGATGGCGACCAAAGGACGATAAAAGTTTGATTCATTGCTTTTGTATCATATTAACAGTGATTCCATGCTTGAAAAATGAAAGACACTTTTCAATTTTATAAATGAGACAGAAATGCATATAGATCGAACAATATATCGACTGTAACAATATTGAACGATATTTTTTAGTTGAATTTCATTTATTTATGAAGTGCAACAAGTAAACCACGAGGATGCAAATATTCGTATTTCTATTTATGTAAAGCGCATCTCAGTTTTCAATTGAGCGTATTCACTAAAAAAAAATGAATATTCACGGATGAGAAGAAGTGAAACAGTCCAGATGCCAAAAATTATTACTAAGGTGATTTACTAAAAAGAAGTACGATTACTGATTTATTAACAAATAGGTGGAAAGTTGGTTAAACTTCAGTGTTATGAAAATATAGAATTCAAATTTAAAATGCAGTGAATAAACAGTAGGTATTGGTTGTAAATAATTAATTTATAAGCAAGAAAAGTGTGATAGCTAA
Source organism: Andrena marginata (assembly GCA_963932335.1). Classification (NCBI taxonomy): domain Eukaryota; kingdom Metazoa; phylum Arthropoda; class Insecta; order Hymenoptera; family Andrenidae; genus Andrena; species Andrena marginata. Next base: position 46,482,130 of record OZ010659.1, on the reverse strand, counting down.
ATTGTTGGAGAAAATTTATATTTGAATAGAATAATGCACTGTGCATATTGGAAAATGCATTAAAGAGTTCCTTCTTATTTAAGGAATGACTATTTTAAAATTAACACCAAGATTAACTAATATGAATAAGACAGGGCAGTATTGGGACGAAATATTAAGAGTCGAATGGAGACATAGAAGACAATTTCATACAGAACGCAAAAGACTACATTTTGGTTTTATCCGGGAATCGGTAATAAATACTACCTATATAGTTAAAAAATTAAAACATTGCCAAAAAAATTCCCAACAAGAATTATAAACGTTTTTAAAAAAAAAAATGATTTACAAGATAATGAATTCATACAATTTTTCAAATATTTTGTATTATTATTTCAAAGAACTTAATTTTCAAAGTTGAACGTACATTGGTAATTAAATATTTGCTTCTTGCAAGAAACCCGCGTAACTTTCATGGTAATATTTAATAAAGCCTATAAACATTTCCAAAAGAAATTATGCTCAAACTGAATTTAATTTGAAAGTATTGCGTATGCTAAGTTTTTGTCGCAGACAGTAACAGGCAGTCATCCCATTTATAAAACTAATAATAGCGTTATATGAAAATTCTTGTCTCTTAAATACAAGCTGCTTTTTCTTTCTTCCTTCAATTTAAGAACCTGTTCAGCTCAAAGAAGAAAACTTATTACCTGGATTAAACAATATTTACTGTACTCTCTGTTCTGCTCTTTGTGTTATTTAAAGCAACCTCTCCATTTTTCAATAATTGATTTCAAGATTCTAGTTCAATTCGTATTGCAATGCAAAACATTTGCGTAAATCGGACTTTCGAAATCACGAGGCCATCATTTCGATAATCCACATCGTAACAAACCCTCTTTTTTCAAGTCGTCATCGAAAGGTTTACGAAATGCAATAGCATTCCAGGTAAAATAAACATTTCTTTTCACACTTTGCGCGATGTTATTTTCATTTACTTCAAACAAGTACCGCTCGATCCTCTTACGACCCACTTGCGTAAGTTCCTACACGTGATAGAATTTAAACTATCCCGGCGTTCCGTTCTCACCTTTATTTATTGGTGGCCGCGCGTAAAACTGGAAACGGATGTGGACAAACGTTTAGGTGGCGATCGATGATTTCGCAGTGATTCGTGCATCAACGCTTCTTGCGTATGAACGACAATTTACAAATACATACATATTGAGAACAACCGGATCGCTTCGATGCCATAGAAGCGTGTAATGTTTGCGATTGGTTTACACGATCGTTATTGCCAGAGGTATCGCTGGTTGCTGCGGTTGTGGTTGCATAGCGCTGCATCGATGCTCGTCAATCGACGGTGTTGAACAAGGACAGCAGGATTTTTATTTGCAAAGCTCGAACGATGACGCAGGCAACGGTGGAATGCGCGTAATTGGAAAATGGGATCTAGGAAATATATATAGCGCACTTCTGGTAAAAACGATAAAATTCTAAAACGATATTTTTGAATATTTCGAAACATACACATTCTGTAACAGTTTTAAGGTAGTAGAAAAAGCAAAATGAAATTGACTACATGGAAATACTCGTTTCAAAACGAATAAGCAAATTGGAGTCCAAAGAGAGAGAAAGGGAGAGAGAGAGAGAGAGAGAGAGTAGTATATCTACAATTTGATCTACCCAACTACGATAAAAAGTAAGAAATCTAATGCTGTTAATTATAAAAGGCATGAAAAGTGGTTTACGAATCAATATTGTTTTTTTAGTCGAGAACTTCTTTTTCTTTATAAACGAAGTGGTTAGCGTAAATTGAAAGAAAACGCAGGAATAAAATAAATATACATTATTAAGTTTGTGGAGGCAGGATTTTTAGTCGAAAAAGCGGTTAACGTCTGTAACTTCTTGTTCAATTACCTCGAGGAGAGAATACTCTCGCTTAATTTGAGCATGTTTGCGTTAAAGGATAAATTTAAGCGTATAATTCGCAATTTATTTGCCAGACTGAGAATTTCAAACGTGGCAATAACTACTTTTATTTTTATCTGCAATTAAAATTTAAATGCAAGCACGAAGCAACAGAAATCAGGCGAAAAGTAGTAGAAATACAAAATTTAATAACTCTGGGTCGGATTTCGTTCCCATAGAAAGCGATGAAAACATTTCCCACTTAAATTACTCGTAGCGTTACAACTTACAATTACTATAATTTATTGTACACCATCGATTTATAGGGGAACAGTGGATTTGCCATTTATGACTATACGAGTTAAAGAAGTGCTACCTCTTAAAGAATTAAAGTGGGCATATTGCTAATATGAACGATGGAATTATTAAAACAATGTTACTGAATTCAAAACTTACAAACAGTGACCTGTTTTTCGTTCTATTAAGCATTCTAAACCCCGGTAGATATATTTTTGCTCAGTAGAAAATCAACGACAAATTAACTATAGAGAATCGCGTTCTTAAATAAATTCCAAAGTAGAATTTAGAAAGTTATTTTCATGTATGAAATAAATGGGCTGGCTTGTCCAGGAGAAGTGCACCATTCAAAGCTGTTACTCAATTACAAAATACACAGAAAATATTTAAATTTAGTGAAAACAATTTCCGAAAACGTTCCGTAATAGTTGCGCTTCGAAAACAATTATCTAGGCAACAAAGCATTTGTAAAATAAAAACAGTGTGATAGTTAAGAAAACGCTTAAAACAGTGACGATTACTACCTGTTTAATTATATTTCCCATTTAATCTGAGGTCGGAAATTTCCCAGTCGAATGAATTCCCCGAAGGAAAGCAGTGATGTCTATAATAACATTAGTAACAAAAGTTTCAATCAATAAATTTATTAAAATCTACAATAACTCAAAAAATGAATGTTTAATAAATTTCATCCATATTCATATTTACTCCGTAAGGTCCTACTGTAAATAATAATAGTAAAAATCGGGCTAATACGACAACCCAATAATATAAAGTGATCGCCAAACATGTAGCCTACAGTGTATACATATACAGAGTGCAGTTTCAACATTTCTTTATTATCGTTCGTCAATATATTTACAGAATCTAGAAAATGGATCCAAGTCGATCCAACGTGGAACAAATACACTTTTGAATCGGTTTCATTGATTTCATTCACCGTTCGTAGCATCGTGGTTCGAAGGAGCGTATAACGCCAAACGAATTTCCCGCCGTACGAATCGCAGCGAAGACGCACGAACATTGGTGTCGCGGTTCAGCGCGCGCTTTTTGAACAAGTCGTCAGACGATACTCGAAATTGTCCAAAAGATACCCTCTTAAACTGCGAAGCAAAGACTGTCAAGCGAAATCTTTTCTAACGCGAGCTCTGGGAACATAGTTTGAAATGCAACTCCCTCGAATCGACGTTCACTTTTTCGATTTCCTCTTCGATAAAAATCCCACCGACTCGCCGCGCGTGCGAGCAGCCTCGGGCAAAAAAAAAGAAAAAAGTTCTGCACGCTGCGCCGTCGCGTAACGGACGACATGTAAATCGCTTGAAGGCCGGTATTCATAGTCGCTAATTATTCTTAAGCAAATCCTTAAGCATGCGGCATCCTCTACTAACCCAGTAGCTAGTAAAGGATACCGAATGCTTAAGCATTTGCTTAAGAATAAGTAGTAGACTGTGAATACCGGCCGAAGAGCGAGGAACGATTCTGCCGCGCGCGAGAGATTAACGAGAGCGACGACGTTCTCGGTCGCGGGTGAGAAAGGCGAATGTCCAAATGAATTCGGTCGCCAGAGGGCGGCACCAAAGAGGACACCAAGAAGATGCCAAGATGGGAAGTTACGCGTTACGAAGCGAGTTTCGAGTTCCATTCTAAAACAATTGGCACGAACCAGCGAACGGAGAGCGTAGAATCGTTCGTCTTCACCTGCATAGGTTGTTACATCGTAGCGTGCTATTCCAGACGCCTAAACTAAGGGTGCCATGACAAACAGTTTGTGGCACGACCATTTACGTGTAAAATTAACGCGATAATTATAGTGGGGTTAATCGGTCCATCGACAAATGTTACTTTCTTCGCTGTTTTTAGTTGTTACGTTTGCTTTTAGGTCGACGTTATTAATATACGTATGTATATATTTATATATGTATATGTATAGATTGTGTATAATATTATAAATACAGCACGCATTCACTATATACAGGCTCCATCAGTACTTTCTGTTTCGCTTACATTCTCACTCTCTTACGTTCTCATATACATTCTCCTCGTTTCCCTCCCTTCCTTTCCTCTTTACCGCGTTCAACGCGATCCTCGGAGAAAGTCCAGACTGCGTTTTCGTTCCGCGGTTTATCTGTCCTACGCGGGCGAAACTTGCGAGGAAACTGCGTGGAGCAACAAGCAACCGCCGAATTCCTTCGAGCGGCAAGTGCGCCGGAACACGCTGGCGAAGCGCGAATACCGAATTAGATCCAGGGAGAATTTTTCACTCGTTTCGACCGAGTCTTGGTTCTGTCTATCACCTTGTTCTTGGAAAATGCGTAACGTTCACCGTTATCGTCTTTTCCATGGTATTGCGAGTAATGTGTTTGACGAAACAAGAACAATGGATAGATAATAAGTATGCAAGAATTGATTAATTGCATAGAAAGTCTCGAGTACAATTTGTGAATGGGAGCTTGTAAATCTGCCACGATTGTTATTTTATTTTATTAAGTTGTTAATTTGTATTAAATTGCAATATCCTGATATTGAATTTAAATTATCCAGTTACTTTATGATATTAAATTGAGATATTTTATATCAAGTTCCTGATGTGGGAGATATAATGTCTCGTGAAGCATGAAAGTATTCAAATGTTTGTAAGCAAGAATCAAGACAAATGAAATATGGAAGTTACACCGAAGTTTTTGGAATATTGCGACGATAATAATCCGCAACTCTCAGACTCGTATTGGCAAAATTTGTAAATCACTTATTTTGTACGCAGGCTGGATTAAAATATATTAGTATTATATTACTCGACAGAAAGGTTTAGTTAAATTGATTTTAACAACCTAATTAACGAAGATGATTCACGTATTTTATGACTAATTGGTATTTTCCATAGTTTCAACGATTAAGTTCTTGAGGATCTTTCTTTGGATAATTCTTTAGGATAATTTCTTTCCACGAAGTTTATGGTTGTCGGCACGATACTTATTTTTAGCCAACTGTACTTACTTCAAACTCCGCCACATGTCGTAGGATTATTAGTGAACGTTACGTCACATATTAATACATTTAAACGAATCTAACCTTGAACATTCAACCCTAAAGGGTCAACTTCATTAATTAAACGAAAGTCCAATGTATTTTACACGGTTTATGTTGAATTCGTTTTGTTCGCGAGAAGTGTTTTGCAATTAATTTATCGCGTTGAAAAATATTTCGCGCAGTGGAAAACATTCCCAAGAGAAAATCTTTGAAGTATTATAAAAATGATGTTACGACGGAAGGGAATTTGAAATAAAAATCTAGTGATGCATGGGTGAAATTGTTCAAGTGGAATTACTTGATAAATAACGGAGTAACGAAAACTGGATAGCGGTAATCGCGAAAGTTTTTGATTGCAAACATTCTAATACTTTCATGCTTCATTGAGCGCCTTCCAACATGTGTTTCCGTACAGATGCCGTTATCAGTTCGTGTAAAACACATAGGTGTACGCAGTACACAACGCTGGAAGGTATTTTTTTAATTAATCGCTCCAAGTGATCCAACTCCGCCAGTAATATTCAGGATAAACGGTGCTCGCGAAGCAAATCAATGTGTCTGAGCAAACATGGTTCCGCAAACCAGCTCTTTAGAAAGGTAACTGCTTCTGCGATATATATTTAGTAAGGAACTACCCCTTTTCTTCCTGTGTCTCCCTGCGAAGCTTATTGACGTTGGATAATACTTTTTAATTGCTATATTGCTGGCAACTTTCTTACATCTGACACATTTAGGTAAAAACTGAAGAGGCTCACTTGTGGACCACACCTCGTTCCCCAAAATTAATCAGGCCGATCGGCCAGAATATGCCAAAAATGGAAAACCAAAAATATATTTCTAAAATTCTCCTAATGATGAAACATGGTTCGGTCAAAGTCCCACTTGTTTAATCCATTCCTATAAAAACATGCATTTGCATAAGCTCCCGCAATCTATATTATACCTATATTTTTATTTATTCATTTATACTTATTTATCCATTAAAGGGCAATACTTTTTGTCAACATTGACGCGATAGAAATATCATATTATACACGAAAAAGATGAAAACGGATAGATTTAAATTTAGTACTTATTTTCAATAATCACAATTTATTTCCATTTGCAGTTTATATTTCAATTGCTCACATTATTATGAACCGTTATATTTGCATTTTGCCAGATTAATATTTCATGAAATATTCAAAACATTCGTACTGCTCGATAGGGTCAAGCGCCAACCTAATCGATACTGTCCGAAAATTTCGGTACCTGGCTCGACTCGATTCTTCTAGCTGATATTTACCAGTATTCATTTCCTTAGTTTTAAGAGCAACGTTGCCCTCGAAATCTCCCGATGTTCATTGAAACGGTTTATACTTTGACTGTCGTTTGCACATGCGCCACCATGTTTTCCTTGTAAATGAAAAAATACTAAATACTTTATACAATTGAAGGAGTTAGTAGCAGCTTTAATTTAAAAAATGCAATGACCAAAACTTGCAAAATTATGAAACTTGTGATCATAGAAACTTAATATTTTACTCAAATTTCATTGAAATTTTCTGACCAAAGTTTTGTGTTATTCTGTGACATTGAATAATTATTTCGAACAAGTTGCTCCAAATGCTCGATGATACATTAAAGTTCCGTTAGGACGTAAAATGATATTACGTTTGCGAAACAGGATTTCTAGAAACTCGAAGGGTAATTCCCAGTTGAGCACCAGTATTACGAGTTTTGTGGTGTTCGTAGCGCACAGTTTGGCACGGAATGCTGAATGATATTCGCCACTAATGTTTTTAAAGGTGGAGCATTAATAAATGTCTCACGTTCCCGTTATTACGTGATTAAGAATGATTGCACTGGAAACGACCTTTTGAAATTAAAAATCTCTTCGTAAAAGACGCTCGTTTTTAGTATTAACCGTACTGCGAGAATTTAACAAAATGCAAGATAAAAAATTACATAAATAATTGTGCAGGCAATTACTTTATAATACAAAATAATTCTTTTATTAGATTGATGAATATGTTTCCTCTGAATTTGACAAATTGCAGCTCAACTTCTTCCACCGTACAATCTTCTATCTAAGTTTCTTTAGTTGGTCCATGATATTTTGAATTATATCCTGCTTTACGATATCTCGTCAAAACAAATTTTCCGGGAATTGAAATTATTAAATTTCATGAAACGCACTTATCAATAGTTGTTTCTCCGCAATATCGAAAACTCGGCATTGCAGAAAACCGCGTTCCAAGAATCAAACTGATTGAATATCCAGTAACTGATCACTTACAAATTATCACTTGCTCAAACATTTCAAGTCGATTTTTGACAAGGAAAACTTATTTTATAATCAAGCCTCGCGGCATAAGTATTCGCGATCTTCATTCGTTCTAAAGAAGCTTATTTTCATAAAAGATTCACGGATGCGCGTGAAATTTACATACAACTGTAAGTCAAAATCGGATTGGACGTATTCGACAACTTAATATTCACATCAAACTTGACGCGATTAAATATGTTCGCTTAAACGATACAATTAAATGCGACAGGAAAACGAGAATCGAAGAATAAAATGTTCTTTCATTAATCTTAGAGCCATTTAGCGTCGCGACCCGAGCTAGCTGTATTACATAGCATCGGTAATTAAAACACAAATGGTTAAACAGTAACGTGGAACCAATTGACCGTTGTTCGTTAAAGAGGAGGATATGACTCCCCTCAACTCATCTTGATGCTTGGCCGGAATATTTCTGAAAAAGCTTCGCTTCCTGTTGTCGTTTACCCGCGATTAAACGCGCCGATACACTTGCACATAAATCACGTCATGTTATACAAGCACAGTGTTAGGCAAATTATTTCATCCTCCGTAAAATTCGGTATCCGCTTTTACTCCGTTCGCGTGCACGCATTGGTTGAATAGCTTAACCCTACTACGGTCCTCGGGTCTTTTTTGACCCAGCCGTGATTTCATTTCTTCCCTACTAATATCTTTTCACTCTTGGATTCTCTCGTTTAAAAACTCTTCTAACTCTACAAAAAAAGCCATAAAGAAGTTATTTTCTAGAAATTATTCCTAGTATGCGCGTTCATCGCCCCTTCGCATCATATTAAACGTAGGCACAATGAAGCGAAGGCCGTAGCAGGGTTAATCGAAACCTTTCCGTCCCGTGTACAACAGAGCGTATGCATCTACACGCGTCACGCGTGCCCCCCCGTGCGTATGCAGTATTTTAAGCGTTTAAAGTGCACGTAATACGCATTCGCCGTTACACTGTGATTAAGGTAATACGAGAAACATTGAATTAGGCCTTAAATTTGTGCGATTTACGCGGTTTGCTTGTTCCCCCGAGCGCGGCGCCACATGCGGCCTGCTACTTAATGAAGATCGTAGCAGCGCGACGGGTAATTAGGGGATGACAAATTGAGTATTAAGTACGGATTCTGTGCGTTTCTTGCGCCGTACCGTTTATGCTTGGTAGATTGTGTTTTTAACGCCGCGCAGCTGTCGGCGACGGACGCTCGCAGCGGACAGTAATGTGTATCGCTTTAATTAAATTCGCCATCGGAGCCATTCAAACGTTCAACGAGCCAATTTAACCGAACACAATAAGTCCCATTCAATGACCAGCCGTTTCTTTAATTCCGCGTGTACCCATTACACAGAAATGATTTCGTTGAGGACGCTTTCATGGCGGTGTAACGTGGACGAACCGGCGAACAATTCGGAAACGCGATCGTGATCGTGTCACACTTTCCTTGCTTTGCTTTAAATAGATAGATATATATAAAATCGTCACTTTATCCAATGTAGCACCGCATAATATGTATAACAAAAGTACCGCATAAATAATGGACACGTTTGATAGAGTGTCAAGGATGCCTTGGTAACGTACCAGGGCGAAGCGAATCGGAGGAATCGGATTGTAAGGCCATTTACTTCTCATCGCGGATGTTGTGCTTGATGATCACTCCGTAAGGTTCAGGACAGACGTGTGCCGTCGGAGAAAAGGGGCATAAATTCATATCACGGCGACCAAAGGGGTCAGAGAACCGTATTCGCCACCGGGGGGCAACTAAACGAGTTTTAAGGACGACCTACGCGCGAACGACGCCCATTTCAATGCGCGCTGCCTAAATTCGCCCGACAAAGAGAGCCACGGGGCTGAAGAATTACAACTCTAAATTCTGACAATTGTGCCTGAGTCACGTTAAATTGGGCACTTTCGTCGGCGCGCCGAACACGGGCTGTATGTAATTCATTGGATCTTAAAAACGTCCGTATCGATCCTCCGAAAGGAGGTGCTCTTGCGTTTCGTTTCTGCTTGAATACACGCCTGTGACATCTCATTCCCAAATAATTGTGATTTGTATTTTGGGCCATTTTCTTTATAAGGTTCGACGCCGATATTAATTTGTTAAGGGGTTACATCCACCTAGAGGTCCGGGAAAAACATACAAGTTCAGGAATTTTTTTGAGGAAAAGTATAAGTGAAAATCGTACACAATGTTTTTCTACTAAAAGATGCATCTTTTAACTATATTATTCTAAATTTTCATGAGATATTATTATTAACTAAAGGAGATATCGGCTTGGATATGAGTCCTGTTTTTAAACAATAGCTGGTGGACATTCCCTAGGCTAAACGATGCATTTGAAAGCAAAAATTCAAATAGATTTTAAAAATAAATAACTTTCAGAAGTACCTGACGTTCTCATATTTTTAAACTTTGCTTTCAATTTTGCAATAACGGAAATACTTGCAAAGCCTTCTTGGAAAAAAGAACATTTTTTCCACGAAATTCGATGTTTCAACTTCAAACGGTCGCCTTTTTTCCAAAATACAATATTAAAATTCGGAGAACGTCAGATACTATATAGATTTTAATAATATCTCATGAAAATTTAGAATAATATAGTTAAAAGATGTATCTTTTAGTAGAAAAACATTTTGCATGATTTTCACTTATACTTTTCCAAAAAAAATTCCTGAACTTGTTTCCTTTTTCCGGACTTCTAGGTGGATGTAACCCCTTAAACGATTTTATAGATCTTCATTGACGCTAAGATCCTATTTGGGTGTCCTTGCTTCAAAGCTTGGAAAATCGAGTTGGATTATCAATACGCGGCGGAGAGCGAATTTGGCAGTTAAGTTGTTGAGGTAACCTATTAAGCGAGAGATTACTTTTTCAATAATAAAAACAAACTGTAGTTAGCTTCGCAGTAACTACAGCAATTGCAGAAAATCATCACAACTTTATAAACAAAAGTTGTATGAAAACTTAAAGAATTTTGCCACGACAATAACGAAAAATGTATTTTCATGCAATTTGTTAGATTTATTCTCTGTCCTTAACGGTAAATATTCTCCTGAATTCTTGTTATACACAACCTGTGTAAGTTTTCAACTGACGTCTTAACCTATGATCCTCGTTTAACAGATTAATATCGATCCTCGTTGAATCTTTGTCCCTGTACGCAGCTCAGGTGAATAGACAAAGACACTTGCTGAACAGTATCCACATTTCAAGAAAAAATGCTCAGCCTCTTAATATAAGATGGTCGCAAAGTGCGCAGTCCGCGTGGGCACACCGAAGGTTCACTTAACGAGACAATTGATTTCATCTAATCAACACTGGTCAATGATCCAGTTTCTTCCGCGTCTATTGTTTGCAAGTAATCTTAGGAATCAATAGCTCTACGATAGAGAAGCCTTCTTCCAGTTCAACTACCTGTTTTGTTATAAAGGTGGGCGTGAATGTACGATCGAACAGTCTGGACCTCTTCCAAGATGACCATTAGCTAATATTTCCGAGGTTCAGAAGAAATTCGATTTCTTCCTGATACCTCTGACGGATGTTCGAGAAGCGTGAGTCGTTCGAGTGAAGAGATTTGCGATCGCTCGCATGCTCAGGGCGAGCTATTGGCAGAAGAAATTGCACGGGAGGAAAAGAAGGTCCCAGCCTCACACATTTTCCTGCTCTTCTTATTGTTAGCACGAATGCCCTGTACAGTCGTATTTATAGGTGGCTCTCTCGTTCCTTCTGTCGGGCGTGAGGTGATACGACGCTACGGCTATAGATATTCAGAAAGGCACTAACCCTCAAAGATCCGAAAAAATCAAATGTACAAAATCAGTGCGGCCGTCGAGGCGTCGAATCGGCGCGGCGGGCACGAAATCCACCGACAGGCTCCTGTATCGCTATAGCGCCCCTTCACTTTCACCCTTATGTCTAATCGTTTTTAGCTAAAAAGCAAACCGCCGAAAGTCGAGGTCCGCCTCGCGAAGCTTAGACGTCTAAAACGTTGACGTACCAAGGAACATATTCCCGCTTCAGAGCGTACAATTCGCGTGCCGTCCCAGTCAGCGTTCCGCTCGTTCACTTTTGGCACTTCTCAACTATCGTAGAATACAAACATGTCCAGCGAAATGGGAATACACGAAATTTAGCTCGTACAGCGAAAGCCATCGTATCAAAGCGAAATCGAAAGCATGGATGTAACGTTTCCTACATTTCAACGGAATAGTAACGAACATTATGGCACAGAACGTTTTCATCATTAATGATTCGAATTTCTTATTTCGTGTGTTTTTACCACGCGCGCAAGAATTTTCCTAATTATCTTTGAAGCGTGCGCAATGGCAACGGGTAACAGACTTTTCGTTCTCGAAAATATCGACTTGCAAACGCATTATAAATTATTAACGCGGGCCTCCTTCCAACGATTAGACATCCAAGGCGTGGAGGAGTCCTTGATCCGCTCGGAGTAACCCATACTACGTCCGCACTACTGCCCCCGTTGTTGCGCATCAAGTACTCCGTTTCGTATCTTACTCGAATAGTTATAAAAAATTGAAACAATCGACGTCGGTCGTGTACAATACGATGGCACACGTAAACTCGAACCGCAAAAAATTCGATCTTCCTCCTGACAAAAATTCGATCACACATTGGTCGCGGAAAGCAGTTGGGATCGCGATGGTTTCCAGTTCTCCACTTGGAAATGGTGACTCTCGCGGCGATAAAGCTGATGCTGGATGCACGCGAACGGTCCGCGCCAGCAGCCGATCCCTCTCCCTGATGAAAGCAGTGCTCCCCTGAAGGGAGGCTGCGCAGCGGCGCGGCGGCGCTAGTTCCAGGCAAGAATCGTTCCCGGCGGAATTTTTCAAGCCAACCAAGTGTCACTGAGACCAGCTTCAGTCGCGTTAACTGGAGTTTTGGCAGTCAGCTCTGATATGTGGCATGCACACACACATACACATACACACGCGCACGATATCACCAAGCGAGGGCTGTCCCTCGCCATTAAGTCTGTGTATCGACGTCGATAACAAAAGACGCCGCTGCGAACGAGGGGCAATTAATTCGTGGTGATGATCAGCGCGAGCCGCGAGATACAGCAGCCTGAGTCACGTTGTTCGGTTGCAGCTCTTGTTGGAGATTATTCAAAGCCGCGACGTGGAAACGAGAACTCTTTTCCATGGCCGCCGTTGCTGTTGCTGCGAACAATGTAACTGTCGACTGATACTTTCAATTAGGAAAGACACTTTAATTTCACGGGATACGAAAAGTGTGTGTCCGTTTGGCAATTACTTATTACTTGGTACCCCAAACGTTTATAGCGAGATTTGCGTGCAAACGATTCGTAATTATTGCTCAAAATTGCATCCGCTTGCCTGTCCCTTTCCAAATTCTTGCGCACTCTTAATAAATATGTACGTACGATCTTCAAAAGGCGTTCTCAGTCGTGCCTCCTTCGGGTTTAGTTAATATTCGTCGGGTACGTTCGATTTCAATTAAATATAGCAATGTTTCGATAACCACAGCGAATACTATACACAACCAGCATTCTTCTCCATTTATTCTCTGTCTACTCAAAATTCTGATACTCTTCCACGCTCTTCTGTCGTTTCTTTCGATCACGACGAAAACCAAACCCTTTAACAGCACGTAACGCCTTAGCTTTCTGCGAGAACTATTCTTGACATTTTCCTAATTACGCCTAATTTCATAAAGAACTATTTCTTCTTTCTTCCATTTCTTGTCATTCACCACACAACAACGAAACCAACACCCCTCCAAACACCGTCTCCATTCTCCAACAGACATCGTGCCAAGGGACAATTCTCCCACGAGCATTAGCTCAAACATTCTTACCGTATCACTTGTATCTTCTTCGCGTGGGAGCTGCCTGACAAGTTGAAATTTCAATTTTCTCTACAACAGTCTTGCTTTCCTAAATATAAATTTTCCCTATTAGTCGCCTCGCTTATAAATCGTTCCTTTATATCTCGCTCGGCTTTCCGAATTGTCGAAGCATTCTCACGCCCCTCCGTGCCGGCCACTTCCCTCGAGGGGAGAAACAGCGACATCTCGAATGTTGGTAGACCATCAAAGGCGGGGTGCTATCACAGCAAAGACGCTACCTTCGACCTATACCCGGCTAACGTTCCAAGGGTCTCCCGTTTTACACTTTTTCTTCCTTTAATAAAGATTCCAGGCCACGGTCTCCGTGTAACGAGTCTACTAGAAAAATGTCTCTTCAGCTTCGTTCCGCGACACGTTTCCTGAGTACATCGGACTGCATCAGCGAATGAACCATGAACGATTTTCCGCAGCGTCGACATTTTTGAACGGAGAACACGAACGGCGATAGCAGCGGCCTCCATGTTGCTTCTGGAACCTCGCTGAGCTTCGTACGAGGCAGCCCTCGTCCCGTGAATGGCACGCCAACGATCCTTGACCACGGGTGACGAAACAGGCTTCCCGCTGTCCCTAGGGGCTGTGGTAGCAACGTTGCTCGCAGCTGTTTCGTCCAGACAGCAGGATAAATACCTATAAAGCGGATTCTTACGATCCAGGATTGAATCGCTCCTTCGTGTCGAACAGGCAGGCATCCCGTTCGCTAACGTGGGATCCAAAGTCGTTTTGCCTACGTCCAGGTCGCGGGTTGTCGCATCGTTGTTCCTCTTTTCCTCTCTTCCTCTCTCTCTTTCTCTCTCTTCCTCGAATATGGGTACCAATGAAATTTAAGCGATCAAAGGTACACCGACAATCACCATTATAACGGATGACAAGAGAATGATCGATGAACCACCCGTTGGTGTCTTTTCATGATTCAACTTCATCATCGGATCTGGAACAATAGTTAATTTCATTTCGTTTTAGCGATAATGGATTGCGGAGATTTTTGGTATTGTAGAAAGAAGCGGAATGTTGCTGGATTGTTAACTTGCTTACTGTTAGCCACCTTTTTTTAATTACTATTCTTACTATCGCGTGCAGCCCTTATTGTTGATTTAGAAAGTACTGTGATTCGTAGTAATGAGGTTATAGAAATTTTTTGAAATATTATTGTTTATTTTTTTAGTAGGTAATTACTAACAAGGAAGGATCACCAACCCGGAAATTCAAAAAATTATGAGACTTGGGGGTATGTAGAGGATTTATAAGTATGTATTACGCAATTTCTTTTGCTGCCCAAATTCACTCTAAGGGGGTTGAAATTGATCCTTGAAGATCCGGCTATTTTCTGATTGTGTGTTATAACTCGTGAAGTATAAGAGATGGAAAAAAATTTCAGATAAAAATTACTTCTTTTAAATAGGCCTATTTGGTAACTTACAGTTTGTACAGTTATAACACAAAATCGGGAAATAGCCGGATTTTCAGGGGTCGATTTCACCCCCTCAGAGTGAATTTGGGTAGTGAAAAAAATTGCGCAATACATATCTCTATTGTATATCTTCTACATATTTCCAAAGTTTCATAATTTTTATAAATCCCAGGTTAGGGATCTTCCCTTGTAAGATACACGGTGTGAGATTGTAGAAATTTTAGAAAAATATAAGTTTTACTTATTACTTTCTGCATTAGAAGTTTCCACAAATAGTGGAGTCATTATTTCACCATCATTATCAAATATGAGTAGGTATAGTTCTTTTCCTTTCAGCTAAGACCTTTATTTTACTGGTTAGAATAAAGTGACATTTCTTCCAGTAATGGAGTATTCGAAAATGTAAATTTTTTAATATGAGTTCTAGCTGATTGTGGAGTTTAATGAAAAGCTTTTCGAGGCGTATACTAATTTGAAGGGTAATTTCACGCCCCAAACATGAATTCCCACCGTTAAAAAAATATGCCCAATATTTTCATATAGGTAATGTGCTGGTATACCGAGTTTCATCAAAATCGATGACTAACAGCTGAGTGATTTTCCTTGTAAGATAATATAACGATTATATAACGTTATCTTGAATTCTATCAGTGGTCAGGAAAGAACATTAAAATGGAGAACGTAATATATTACTAATAGAAAAGCACAGAAAACCATGTTGTATTTTCTATAATATAGAGTATGTATAGGGCGTATTTAGACTCTTGGTGACTGGCTGTAGCTGGTATTTCTCTCAACAGTTGTACAGAGTGTTCCAGAATTGAGGGACAACCCGGAACATGCATTATCCTGAGCGACGCTAACCCATTTCCAGCCGTTCTACTGTTCTACTGCGCGTGCCTCCTGCGTGTGCGTGCTAGTGCGTGTCACTGCTTCGCGTCAGCTGTTTCGGCTTTAAACTGCGCGGCCCGGCAGTTGCTCCTCCAATATTCAACTGTTAATATCTCGAGAACGAAGCCTCGGATCTCAAAACGGTAAAGGAATTTTCGATGTCTTATTGCATCAGGATATTGCATGTTCCGAATTGTACCTCAATTCTGGGGCACCTTGTAGAAGACAATAAGGATGTAAAATCTGTACCTTCTGTAGTTGGGCCCATTCCTGATCCAGACGCCTCTGCATAATCGCGATCATTGCCAAGCGCGTCCTCATCGTCATTATCTTCTTCTTTTCCCCTTTTCCTCCAGATCGGCGGCCTGTCACCACTTCCGGAGCCATCCAAAGCTTCGTCGGCAAGCAGTGTTCCGCTGTCAGGTGCCGATGCCAAATGAGACTGCAAGATCTACGAGAAACAAAAGCAAGAGTTTATAAGCAACTTCTGTTGGAAGAAGTCAATTTATACCCAATAAAAATGATGTTGTTCTGAATTTGCAACAGAAATTCTAATCGCCATTAAACAGTATTTCGTTACCACACGTCATATACAGGGTGTAGCATACTATCTAGGAAATACCTCAGGAATAGATTTGACTAGCCCAAAAAATTTTAATAAAAATTGACAGAGTTATACAACAAATATCAACTTTGAAGGATTTTCCTAAAATAATTCTGTGATTAATGTTATCTTAAATGTTAAAACTATGCGATCTTTGTGAACGAGTTCCACCATGCGAAGAAAAGTGTTTTGTAGGTTCAGTTAACATTTCAACAAGAAATATCGATTCGTTCTCGAGTTACGATATTCATCATTTTGAGAGACATAGTTCTGAGGAAAACGGCTTTAAAGCCCGCCGCGACGCGTTTACATGCATTGGCCCTCCCGTTACTTTTTACGCTGTAACTCTCGCAATTTTTCGAATTTTTCAATGCAATCTTTTTTACAATACTTCCAAGACTTATACATGTACCCCCTTAACTTATTAACACCATTACTGGTACATAGATCTCGTTGGAACTCGGAAACAAAATAAAACTGGACACTCGCATGTTTACAAGAATTTATTTTATCCAGTTTCAGTACTGGTTTCATTCCTGATATATTTCCACATAGGTATTACGTTACGAAGATCAAGTTGATCACTCTTTTTTACACTCTTCATGGGCCTAATTAAAAGTGTTAAGCTATGTGGAGTAACATTTCTGGAAATATAGCGTGGTTTTGGAGAGGCGTTTCTGTGAATGTATGGTGGTAACGAACGCGTTAAGTGAAAGTGGTAAAATGAGGTGAATAGGGTAGAATTGTGTTTTTCATTTCATAACATAAATTTAAATATATGAAATATTTAGTTCATTTCAGATAAATGTTTTAAATAGATGCCAGCTTTATCTTCGGTGTACGAAAATCATCGAGAATGAATTCTGTCATACAAGAACTTCATCATGTCAACTATAACCACATCAAACATATTCCATGTTAGTGAATTATTTTGAAATACAGGTCAACCATACCTCTATTAACCCTCGCTTCACGGATAGAGGTTTCATTTGGACCCATCCTAAGCATGAAACTACACATGTTACTAATTATTAGTGCTACCTACTCCTTGACGAAAATACGGATTTTAGATCATAACAAGGTCCAATTCTAATATATCTAGAAGTTTATTCTGAGACCTGTACAAATGCAATTATCAGGAACAATAGACACTGCATCCAACGTGCATCAAGCTGCTCATCGCCCAACGGACAATCAACGATTCAAAAGATTAATATTGTATGCGAAAGCAAGATACAAGAAGATAGCTCTGTATGAGAAGTAACGTTCTAGATTGAATCCATTTTCAGTCTACATTCAAATAAACCTCGTAAATGAGCGCAGCTCGTTTCACTTTACAGCCGTAACGAACTCATGATTAAACGGTCAACTATTAACCACGTTATTGAAAATGTGGAGGCAGTTAACTTGTCTAATTACGCCTTCCGTGATGCACGAGCGAGCCGCGCACTGGCTCGTTTGCGTTTAGTAACTATGTAATATGCAAAACGCTGGCCGTATGTAGATCGCAACTGGATAAACGTTTATTCGTAAGGGAGGAGGGGAAAAAAGTGGAATGGCGACGATCGGATACGCGGGCAACGCTCATGGAGTTGTTTCCCCATAAATCATTCATGAGTTCGCACATTGTCATACATATCGCTTCGAGCTGCGTTCTTCCGACTCTGTACGATTTCAAATTGGATTACGCAGGTGCGATATGTCTGCGTTTGACGGGTGTGCAAGTGTTGTGCACGCAACAGGCACAAGTTGGCGGCCTGATTTCTCGGCACGCGAATTAACGTGCACTTAAACGTTAGATGGCGTCTCGGCGAGTGACAGGCAACCCGCGATGGGTACAAAGCGGCCTATCGCGTACAGCCTGTAGGTTAAAATTGGATAAGTTCTTCCCGAGGGAAACTTTTCCTCGATTTGAACAGAAACTTCTGCGCTTTATAGGCGCTCATTAACCATTGGTGTATAGTACAATCGACTCATAAAGATCGTTTCAACAAATGTAGAGGTACCGTAAACTGGGGGAACATTGGCATGTTTTTGGAACATTTTGCTATATAATATAAAAATTAACAATTTTACATTTGCTTTAAGTAGCCTATCATAACATTGCATCTTTTGTGAATGCACTACAAGTGTCAAAATGCATAAAATTTTTGGCCTTAACCTTTTTTATTACATGTTAAATATGTGCCAATGATACCCCGTAACCGGGTAACATTGGCAAATCATATATAAATAGCACTAAAAAGTTAAAGTTTTACCACATCTGAACTTACATTAACACTTAAATTTGTTTCTTTTTATGTTCAATGCATTCTATTTTATATTTTTTTAATTTTTTAATTTTTTTTTTTTTTTAATTAACATTTTAAAATTTGGTTTAGGTATCCTATTATAACATTGCATCGTTTGTGATTGTACTAGTTTACGGTATCCTCTACTGGATGCAATTAAATCGAAAGTGTAGAAAGAAGTACTTGTATGTGGATGTTATTAAAAGTAATTAATATTCATTCATCAGGGACAGGGTACTCCTAATTATAGGCTTCCAAGGGAAATGTGGTAACCCGAAAATTTTGATTTTATTACTTCCGCTTATAGTACGCGTTTATGCTGTTTCCTTAAGGGGGGATTCTTGTCTAACAGCTCCAAAAGTAACTGATATTTAAGATTTTTTTTGCAAAACTGTTGGTCTTATTGTATTAAACTCTTTTTCGATATAAGGAGGCAAATATTTAAACTTGCAGAAGATATTCTTTTAATGTCGTTCCTTTCTATTATTTATTAATTATTGTAGAATCATTGTCCACGATGTAACTCCTGCTGGCGTGATGTGTAGCACTTATCACAGTCATCTGATTGCAAAAAAAAATAGAAGTTGCTTAAAGTTAGATAGCTTACGCTGGGATTGGACTTTAAAGAAAAAAATGAAAACTTGAAAGAGTTATAGCGTTTAAGAGAAAAAGTAAGTTTTCCTTAGACAAATTTGTCATATTATTCTCTATATCGACGAGAAAAGTATTATAAATAAAAACAGAAATTAAAAATTTAGGTCCAGTACCAGCGTAAATTTGTTAACTTTAAGAAAATTTTCGTCTCTTTGCACTGTTGCACATGCTACACCTGACGCCAACATTATCAAAAAATATTTTTTGCAAGTTTAAAGATGCCTCCTTATATCCCAAAAGAGTTTAATGCAATATTAACAACAATTTTTAAAAAGAAAATTCAGGGGCTGTTACACTAGAATCCCCCCTTAACACCTGTGTTGATTTAAAGTATCTTTGTACACGGAAATAATAACATGAAATTGATAACTCGATTGTGTCAGAAAGCTTTAAAAACTTTCTCATAAAGACCAGAGTAGGTATCGATGTATTTTAAATAGGCCCAGATCGTGAACCTGTGATGACCAAGACTTTTTTTTTCGAATTCTGTAACTCATCAGTTAACTTTACACTTATTGTTTTGGAACACCCTGTATAACTAATACGCCAGGTGGCACCTGCTCGCCAATCATAGACAATCGGAACCGACTTGTGGAATTGATCTTTCACCCACGCGGCATTTAGTCAGATCTTTCGCGCCTTCCATTCACGCATGAGTTCGAGTGCGCGCGGCAGACACGACTTCGCACACCTCGTCGTATGAATAAATCGAGATTGGAACGTGATTTATGACTCGGCTAGTCGTTAACTTCGACTAGTCTGTGACCTTCCTAACAATGCGAACACGAACTTCTTGTTACCGATTTAACTCAAAAGACAATGGCAAGAAATGACCAATTTTTTGGATCACGCTACAAATTTATAAAAGAATAATTTTGTCGACAAGCAGTTGGAAATTCATAATAAACGGGCGCTAACATTCGAATGCCACAGTGCAGAATAGGTATCAGCGGAATAATCGTGAAGAGAATTAGTAAGCAGAAAAAGAAGTAGGTGTGGATTAGATATACGAATGTTATGGAACAACTTCACTCTTTCGACGAGAACCTACGTCAAGCATTTTTTACTAAAAGCGTCTACTTAAAAGATTTTTAAAGGGGTATCAATTGTAGCTCCTACAACAATAACTTAATATTTTGGTTTTCCCTGTGCATTTGTTTAACAATTATTTTGCTGATGATTGCTTGGCAGTCGATCGAATGAAGGATATTGGATCTATTTTGCCTAAAAATTAGTATTGCTACTAAAATTTGGAGATTTATAAATGAACTATTTTTAAAAATTAAGCTCGATTTGAGGGGGGGGAGCCCTATTTAGGACGCTAAGAATAAGGAGATTCTTGAGAATTTTTTGTCTAAGAAACTGTTTAGCGAATTTGTTCCAAACTTTCAGGGTATTTTAGTTCACATTGAAGCTACAAGTTTTCGTTACAAAGTGTTCGGTAGAAATTGAGATATATGGACACGTTCGTAGGGACTCGCACGCTGGAGTTGCAAATTTGCGATTATGATGAAGGGCACAATTCTTCGCCGAAATAAAAAACCAAGGACTTTCTTATTTATCGTATAATTACATTGTCGATGTACTTAGCAAACAAAAAAACTTTAAAACTTGTCAAATTGGTGGGATGTCAAAGAAAAAGTTACGATTCTGTCCCAAGATATTTCGTACTATTTATGGAGAAAGAGTTGCTCAATTTAATTTATTTATAAAAGTTTTAGGTCCATCAACAATGTAATTATACGAGAAACAAGAAAACCCTTGTTTTTTTCATATATCTCCATTTCTACCGAACACTTTGTAACAAAAAAATTAATTTTTATTGTTTGAATGTGGACTAAAATACCCTGAAAGTTTGAAAAAGATCCGCTCAATAGTTTCTTAGAAAAAAATTTCCAAAAATCACTTTAATCTTAGCGTCCTAAATATGGCTCCTCCTTTAAATAGCAATCCAAGTTATCATGTATTAATCTATTAATCCAGCCTTTTAAGCAAAACCAATATGTGCGAGCGACATTTAGCTCCAGTAATGCTACGTTGGAAATACATACAAATGATTTCGCAATTGACTTTAGATGGCTATCAGATACATATCTATCAAATCTAATCGACACAAGTTCTCAATCTATGAATTCGATACTTATTTAATGGTATCTTTACTGCGGGCATATATCCTGCGCATAGCTGCATGGGTTAATTTAACTTTAAAACTATGTACCTAATTGCTATCTTCCGCGATCGAACCTCTGAAATATCCAATCCCATTAGCATATAGTAATTTGATTAACTTTGTATGTACAATCACTCTCTGCTCTCTCTCTCTCTCTCTCTCTCTCTCTCTCTCTCTCTCTCTCTCTCTCTCTCTCTCTCTCTCTCTGCGTTATCGTAGAGTACAGATGTGCTTGTAGGCATACAAACCTAAGTTGGTTCCGCGAGTCAACAGGAACCGAAACTATATTAGTGTTGTGTATACCTTCGAGTGGTCTGATTGTTAATACGTAGTGAACCCGATTTCGAAGGGGAATTGTGAACATTCCAAAGTGAATACAAAAACAGGAGGTTCTGCTGAGTACAGCACAGAATTTTCAAATTAATGATATCGCAAAGACAATAGAAGATCCTGTTAAATGCGGTCTATTCGCCGACGATTTCTCGCTAATCTGTAGTGGAAAAAACTTGTTCGTGATTCAAGGCAATCTACAATGGTCATTAAAAACAGATTTTAAATTTTCTAGCAACAAAACGGCATTCATAATATTTACCAAAAAACCGTAAAGCGAATAATTCAATGAAACTACATATACCTAAACAAGAACGCCATCAACGAAATCAAAGAACTAAAAATTTTGGACTTAATCTTTGAAAAAAAAATATCACGGAAGAACCACGAATGTAAACTCAAAAAGATTGTAGATTTAATATTTTGAAGATATTAGCAGCCAAAAACTGAGGAGCAGACTGCAAAGTTATATTAAACTCATACAAATCGATAATTTGAGCTAAATTAAACTATGCATCTATTATTTATGGAGCCTGTGAGGCAACCGAAGAACTGAATCCTATAACTCAGGTCTACGGACAGCACTAGGCGCTTGGCGCACGAGTTCCATTTCTAGCCTTTTGGCAGAAGAAAGAATGATGTCCTGAGAATATCGGAGAATGAAATTAACATGTAATTATGTATGTAAAATGGCAGCATCTCCCAAAAATCCAAGACGGAATCTCTTATTTAATAACAAATTTAAAGTACAAGAAAGCGCGCAAACCATGCACCCCATTTATAAATAAGATTAATAAAATTTTGGAAGAATTTGACATGACCCTCCCTATAATCAAAGAAAAATCACCACAACCACAACTACAAGCAATACCTAATCAATTTAGCCAGAGATCAAATTGTGTGTAACTGGCCCAACATTACAATCCACACCTCCATCTCGGAAGAAAATAATTCATTTCACGGAAGGTTGATAACAGGAAATAAATGCACTAATTGTAAGTATAAATTCCCGAGTCAAATCTCAAAGAAGTCATGTCAAATGTACATTATTTTAATTGCATTGCTACTGTTCCAACGTTTTCTAAAGTATTATTTAAACGTTTCTACACTTGTAACCACACATATTCATAATCTTTTTCCACTTCCTATCCAGAATTGTTTAATAAAGTTAGACCGAAGCTCTGAGAGAGCCATTATCACAAGCAGCCGCCACGATACAAGAAAAGTGGTCTCCATGAAGCTTCTTCCCCCTCGGCGAGCTTTAAGTTCAAGTTAAAAACAGGATGCGAGCGAGAGGTACGATTCAGTCGGAAACAAGCCTGGCCAAGGCTGAGCTGAACAAGCAATTACAGTACGTGGACTCACCTGATTAATGCGCCTCAATTGGTCAATGAGCACGCTGGTGTTCGTGTAGCCATAGGAAGTTGCCGTCGGTGACGTTGTCGTTATGGTGAATTCGGGGTTGTACCTCTGCGCCATTAAACTCGAGTCTACCACGGTCTTTGTGTACCTGCAAGCAATTATGAAGAAATACATGAAACCACTAATTTGTCAATTCGTGTAATACATTTTGGACAATAGAGCCGAAACATGATTTCTTTTTTTAGAAAATCTCTTTGATAGTACCTGCGATTGCGATTATAAGAAAAATGTTGGGTTAATCTTAAGAAAAATGACTGTCACACTGTCCAAGAAAATTTAACTTTTTTTTCCTGTTCTGTAACATTCAATAAGTATCCGTTTCTTATAGATTTTTGTGCGTTGGAAACGAATCCGCTAACCGTTTGTCGCCATCACCCTTATTTTTCGAGAAATTCGATTTTGAAAAAAAAAATGCAAATGTTCAACTTGGAACATCTTTTGTGTTCAAACAGTAATAGTTATTCGGTTGGTTGTTCCGTTAAATTATTCTATGAGCCCTCGCGAACACAACGATATAAGTTATTATTTAATTATAAACATTTAAATATGTTTAAACAAAGATGAAAGGGAGAAGGACACCCGAAATGCACTAATTTCTGCAGATATCTTTCTATATATTTCAAAAACTAAGGGTCCAGGAGAAAATCCGACTGCACCATGCGATGCAGCAGACGTTTTTCCTTCGGAAACCACCAACAGAAGTGGTAAAACACCTTTTGTTTTCAATACAAAAACGAAAGAGTTTGGCAAAACGTGCGGCGCGGACAGTGGCAGTGGACGCGCCAAACCGCCATTGACTACCACTGTCGGCGCCGCACGTTTTGCCAAACTCCTTCGTTTCTGTGTTGAAAACAAAAAGTGTTTTACTACTTCTGTTCATGGTTTCCGGCGGGAAAATGTCTGCTGCATCGCGTGGAGCAGTCAGATTTTCTCTTCGACCCTTAGTTTTTGAAATATATAGAAAGATACCTGCAGAAATTGGTGCATTTCGGATGTCCTTCTGCCTTTCATCGTTGTTTAAACATATTTAAATGTTTATAATTCAATAATAACTTATATCGTTATGTTCGCGGGGGTTCGTAGAATAATTTGACGGAACAAGCAACCCAATAAGTATTACTGTTTGAACATAAAAGATGTTCAAATTTGAAAAGTTGCATTTTTTCTTCAAAATCAAATTTCTCGAAAACTGAGAATGATGGCGACAAACAGTTGACGGATTTATTTTCAGCGCACAAAAATCTGTAATAAACGACTATTGAATGCTACAGATCAAAATGGCTGTTGGACAGTGTTATATTCAGTTTTATGGAAATCCAAGGATTCCAAGGTACATAAGAATATTCTTATCTAATAATGTTTCGTATATGTATAGGGTGGGTCACCTCGTCACCTGCTCACCTGAGCATTCAAGCTTACTAGAATACTCCTAAACTTCAATTTCATGTAAAGAAGAAAAATTATATATGTATAATACTTCGTATCAATGAAGTGAAGAAATAGCGGGGGAGATGGTTTGAAGAGGAATCGCGATAACGCCCCACGGGTAAACAGACCCTCCAAGAAATCGAGAACCACTGGTTCGTTGCCATGTAATTGGATAAATATCGAGTGTCAAACGTGTCCGTTCAATCAAAACGTTTTGATCTACAGATAGCGCAGTAATCTTTAGCATTCCAAGCGAATGAGCTCCATAGCGACGCGCAACGTCCCGCAGAAACGTAAATCCGACTTCCGTTGAACGCGGTGGTAATTGGATAAATATCGACTGCGAGTCGTTTCAATATCAAATGCCAGCTATGTCTGTTCTTCTCGATAAATCTTTCGGTTCATCTCCTTACTTGGACGTGTATATACAACACATACGTGCATGTATCTATGTCATGTAGGTATACATATACGTTGCAATCGTTGGCACGCGTTCGTAGAAGCATCGTGCTGGCAAACTCGTTTCGATTCATTGGTCGACTGCAGTAATCTTTTGCACTTCTGCTGCTGACTGATGAACAAAAGAGGGAACCAACTATAGTTATAGCTCTTGTAACGTTTCTTGGAACGAGTGCTACAATTTTACGCGATCTTCGATGGCTGGCTACTGGGTTTTATTTACGACGGGAGTGTATTCTGGGCTTCAGATTTGATTCAAGTTTTACATGTAGTTAGAGCGCATTATGTATTGTATAATAACGTGGTAAAAATCGAGTTTAATGTTATTACTTTTGGAGCCTCGATACATAGGTAACTCTGTGGAAGAATAAAACTGTAATTAATTTTATAGTAGCAGCGTGGTCAAATATGTTACATTCTTAAGTGTATGTTAAGTACAGACGGTGGCCAAAATATTTTTATCAAAATCTGTGATAGTCGTGGTTGTAATTAAAGTAACAATGCATGAATGTCATTGTTTTTTTATTTATTGATTAGCTTCAACATCTGGCAACATTGTGATTTTTCAACATACAAATCTCATTTGTTTTTGAAAGGGTGGGGATAAAATTATTACAAATAAGACAGAAATAATACAGATTATCATCAGAGTATGGCAGAAAAATCCCAAAACTGCAGGAAGTAGCCGCAGAATGAATTGAAAGCATGCAAGCCGTCATAAAAGCTAAAGGCGGAGTCATCAAATATTGAGTAATTGTATTTCTCGTACAATATATTCTTAAATCTATATACCTAAATGTATTTAATTTGCATTTTTAAATACGTATACTAGTATTAAAAAAATGATATTATAACATTAAAAACGAGACATCTATTTTATTCCATCGTTTAAACTTTCAAAATCTCAAACCTTTTGGTTTGAGTATTATAATTTGGCCACCCACTGTATTATATAATATTTATATAATATATAATACATTCAATTATCTATGCAATTATTTGAATGTGAATTATAGAATCAACTTTTTAGTGAAATTTTAAGTAGCGAAGTAATCCTACCTATAGGTAAGTTTAACAGTTTAATACATTATTACACATGATAGTACGAATTACGTATAAAATTTCAGCTAAAGCTATGATCCGAATCTCGTGCACTTTCCCGATTAATAGTAGTTGAGTAGAGATTACAATTGGAAAACACTTTATTCGAATATTCAACAAGAGTTAATGGTAATATCCTGTAGCAACATTTTAGTCACTAATGGGCAAAGTTTCCGTCGAGTTATTATACATTCAATTACAGAGTGATTGAAATAACCTTTCACCTAAATAATTAAAATTTTTGAGGCAATATTTATTTACTTTGATTTCATTTGATTCGTTTGATAAGTAACCAGGTGAGATTCTTTATACAGAATGAAGCAACTAACATTAGAATCTAAAATATCTCACTTTCCTTTGATTATACGAGAAAATATCAATAAAAGAATCTTTGTTTCAAGAGTGTTAAATTATAATGTAATACTGTATCTTTTTTCAGGTTGGATTTTAACAGATTTCAGAAATACGTATTTTCCTCATCAAAAGTGCTATAACTGACAAAAAGAACATTTCATTTATGTACGATGTGTATGTTGACTAGGTCATAATTCATAATAATTTAATGTTCGTGGCTCGACGTGCGTACTTTATTATGCAGTAATTCTCATCAGCAGTGGAACGTCATTATCGCCTTACTAAATTAGTTATTACCGTAAAAAAATATTCCACACGATAATTGTCGATAACAAACTCATATCGAAAGCTTGATTTGATATTTGAAACTGTTATTTCTTCGTTGAGACACACTGCACGCGTGGCTACAGACGTAAATATTAAATTGAATGCGGCATTACGAATAATTACATGCTTCTAACTAGTAGCGCAATTTATTGAATCGTATATCGAATATGTCTGGCCTTACGGTGATTTCGAAAGCGACTCGCCACGTTCTGATTACCGCTGTCGCATACATTGCCAAGTCTATTAAGCTGCACGTAGCATAGATTATACGATTATTAGTGATGGGGCGAAATGCATAATGCGTAATATAAAAAATTAATGCCACATAGTTGAATCCTACATTGGGATTTAAGGATCTTTTGTTCTCCAAAATTTAGATTTAAAACCTGTTTTTCAAATTTTACAAATTTATAAAAAAAATCCGGCTTTTAAACCAGGTTTTTAAAAACCGACAAACCCTAATAGGGATGAAGCTCTCATATATTGTTAATGAACACGTTTCGCCGTTAACATGTGTTGATTTAGTGTTTGGCAACGTCTATGGGTTAATTGTTGTCCCGTAGGCAGAGCACCTATATAATTCCAGTAAGAAGTGCATGTTGAGAAGAGAAAGAGAACAAATATAAAGTGACGTGCTAATATCTGGCTACGTTAAATGTACATATTAAATGTACCTTGTAATAAATAGTACATTACTTCGCAACTTTCTCTATAGCTCCCATATAAAAGTTTATTATATATTATAATAAATAGAGTTATAGCGCTTGTTAATTATTTATGATGTTTCCAAAATAAAACAGCCTAAACAAGATAAATAAATCTAGGACGTATGTAATCCATATTCAAAATTTCATTGAAATTCGTTCAGCCGTTTAGGCGTGAAAAAAGGACAAACGAACAGACGACGCTTCACTTTAATATATTAATAAAGATAAGGATATTGAACGGAATTTACTTTTGCATATCTTTTTATAAATTGCTTCAGTTTTTTCATTCCAGTAATCATAATTGTACTGTTTCTACGTAACAAGATCAATCGTCATTATTTCTTATTTTCAGAAATACCTCAAATAATAGAAATAAAAGATGTTTAATGCCTTTTAAAATTGTATAGAATAATGAGATCGCGGCACGAATTTGGTACACGGAAGCTCTAATTTTGCTGATAGGTATCACTGCATGGTAAAACCCCCGGTCGCAATTAGTTAAATAACGCGAAATAAAGGCACTGGTTAGTTTCAGCGGTTATGTGCAAAATCGAGCGCACACAGTCCGGTCCAATTAAATCATCTGCGGCACAAGTAAGGTTTGAATAACGCAATTTCAATGGACATCGGTTACACAGTTAATTAACAGCTGATCAAATATGAAAGTGTAATTAAATATAGGAAATTTATACCTGGATATGTTTTCCCTCCAATAATCCGGCGATATTGGAATCGAAACGGACAAATGAATAGGTATAATTTACAAGTTCGCCTCATTAAAAAGTCCATGGCAAATGTACATTTCGATGTGCAAATTCATGAATTGTAATTAGTACCTACCTATACATACACGAATCAGATATTTGAAATGGAACTTGTTTGGTATGAACATCCTTGCGGAATGCAAGAAATACGATACTTTTACCAAGAATTAGTAAATGATACAACAAAATTGTATTTTTCACAAATAGGTATAGTGCTAATTCGTTTTTAAACGTGAATGAGGCGCTGAATAACATTACACTCTAAATCTGTAAGCAGGTATTTAAATTTTAATGCCATAAAGGTGGTGAGTTGTTCCCAGATTATCCGAATTAACTACGTGAATTTAATAATTTAATTCGCCGTTAATTTACTTCCAAGTACCATAGATATCGAATGTAAAATAAAGAATTAACTATTACTGCTCAAACTAACAAATATTCTATGTGTCCTGTAAGGTTTGTTCCCTCGCGCCGCGTTGCAAACCATGGCCAGAATTAAAAACAAAACACGCGAACGCTTTAAATGTTTCTAATAGTACCGATTTCGTTTTCAGATACCCTCGGAATCGTACCCAAATAGTACCAGGCTGCTAGACAGCAGAAAGCAGCTCGATAAGCGCGAGATGCATCAGAGTCGTGCCCCGCCAAGCAATAAGTCGCAATTCGAAGCTATTTAAGTTGAATCAACTGGAAAGCCAGAATCTCCGAGGCATCCGTGGTATCTTGTTGCCGTCACTGCGACCATTTGATATTCGCGGGCGCGTCGAGGAGCGCGACGAAAGAATTATCTGTGAAAGCGATAGGGAGAAGGAGGAACAGCCGTTCTATTTGCGTTGGGTATTCTTGGATCATCAGTTTTGAAACGCCCGCTCCCACAGATGGCATCGCGTGCCATTCATTAGGCCGCCACTGTACGCGCGCTCAAGTCTTCTGCATCCAAACGACGTATCTTCGTATTATCCTCGATTAATTAATTACGAGTTACGGCTACTACGATATCCTTTTTTTTTTACCTTTCTCGTCGAGGAATCGACCACGTCACGATTCTCACCGCACTTCCTATCCTCCAGTTTTCCTCGTGGCCGTTTTCACTCAACCCCCTCCCCCGCTGTACCTTTATTTTCCTTTCACTTGTATTTTTCTCTCATGTTTTTCCTTCTGTGTTGGCCTCCCTCATTCTTCTCGCGCCCGAAGAAAGCTTCCGGCGACATTTTGATGGATCGTTCGCCGACCGACACACGATTCTTTATTCATTGTACTCATGCGAATTAGTATCGAATCGAAGATTGATTGTCGGCTCCTCTTTTTGTATTTTCGCGTCATTGATAAATTAACACGTTCAACGAGCTGGGAACGAACCGTGTCGGCCGTTAATGAATTATACTGCTAACTCTAATTGAAATGATTTTTATGTATCGGCAATTGCAGTGGCTGCTGCATATTTACGCACGGTGCTTATTTTTTAATTTGGAATTTCAAAATTCATTTAGGCACTTCTTTGAGAAAATAGCCTTTGTGTCACGATTCTTAATACACCTTTGGCGAAATTCTTATTTAGAAAAAAAAAAAAAACGAAAGATTCTACCCCCGTTATTTGCGAGTCAAGCGAATTATTTATATTTCGAGAATTATTTCTTCAGCATTGTGTTTCTGTAATACATGGAGGGTATTCGAATATTATTTGATTAAAATACGCCGGCGCCGTATTAGAATGTCTAAGTATAAACGATTCAAAGCGGAAATTGCGTTCAACTCGATAGAAGAAGATTTTAAACACATTACCCTCCTTTTCGGCTGCGCCGCAGTCGGGTAAAAAGGGGAAGTTTTAAAAATTATAGAGACCCACCGCGGAAGCGATGGAAATATTTTGTGCAAGCATTGCGCTGCAGCTGCACTTCTTGGCGCTTCTCAATGGCGGCCATTCACGCAGCAACCTTCTACCCAACTTCTTACCTCTTCGTCCTTTTGCTTGCATCTGTCTTACTTCGTCCGTTTCTTCCTGCTCGTGCATCATTTTGTATCTTATTCTTTACTTTGTGCGTAATTCTCACATGCACTTCTCTTGATTTTAATGCTGCTGTTCGATAAAAAGGTTCTGCTGCTTAATTTATCTTCCTGTCTACTTCTCCACTTTCTGTCGGTGCTTTTGCATTACACTTTGCTGCACAACATGCAGCATTAACTCTCTCAGTCGTATGTACCTTTTTCGGTGTTTTAATTTATATAAATCATTTATTTTGATTACTCAAACATTACAGTATAAATTTAATTATAGGTAGGTAGATACTGATCAAAATTTCCAAGCATATTCTCTCCACATTGAGAATGAAAACGATACGATTGTAGGAATAAACACGCTGTTCAGAATTACTAACAGCGTTCTTTTGCATTTACAAAAATATTTAATGTGGGTAATTTTAACCCTTCGTTGACACTCTGGGTGTGAGCCACCCATACATTAATTTTGACGCTCTGTACCTTTTCTTTTTTCTTATTTCTTTTTTCTCAAAACATTATATCTGAACAACAGCTCTGTAAATTGTTAGCTTCTAATATAGAAATTTATAGTAGTTACAATTTTTTAAAGATTCTCGTCATGTTTTCTCGATTAATGGTAATCTAGATTTGTTTTGCAAAAACTGTGTTAAATTGTCGATCAGAAAACTACTGGGACACATTCTAGAGACTTTGTTTTTATAACGATTGGATTTTTTAGATTGAGAATGGCAGTCGTTTAAAAATTGTTCTGGGTGCGAGCCACCCAGATATGTCAAAGTTGATTGAAAAAGAAGGTGTGTCAACGAAGGGTTAAAATCACTAAATCTATTCACATCTTGTGCTTCCATAACTTACAAAATTTCATATCGTTGGAAAATGTAGATCTACGTTCACCGCTTTTAGATTTCCCGTTGTTGTTTATTAATTTCAGATTATTTTATTATTAAGTAGAATGAATATTCAATCCCATTTGACCTAAAGTCTTCGTCACAAATCGACCGAAATATACTTTTCTAGGTATGTATTTAATTAGAAGAATTGCCGTAATAAGATCGTTTAATCTAATTATTCATCTCTACGTGCAGAATTATCATTTTCCTCCCTAATTAAGTCGATCTTGGTGCATTTCGAGGATCCTCGAGAATTCTGTTCCGCGCGTCCTTCAACCTGTCATGTCCGCTCCGCAGAACTTCCGGGTTCGCCGAGTGTTCGCTCACCCTTTGTCCCCACACTTCTCTATTATTTTCCTTTTCCCTCTTCGTGTCAATTCCAGTTCGTCAGTCGTTCGATACCCCTTTCTCCAATTTTTTTCTTGACTCTTCCGCAATTTCTCTGTCCCCTCAGCCACTCCCTTTCCGTTCCCCGCGTCGCCTTTCCAGCGACATCTCGCGGGCTTTTCGCCCGTTAACGAGCATAATTCGCCGGCAGTGCAATCTCACTCGTCCAGGAACGGGGACGAAGAGAGGCGATTCGACAAAAACTGGTTCGCCGCGATCGAAAGCTATCGATACGAACCGCGCGTCTCCGGCTTCCTTTCGAATATATATGTGAATTTATATAGCCCCTTGCGCGTTCACCCTTTCTCGGACGCTATTAGAGTTCATAGTGGGATTGAAACTGACGATGAGTAAAGTATGCGAAAGAGAGTTTAGGGTGAACGAAAAAATTTTAGTCGTTTTCAATCGTACAAGTGCTCTGCTACGTGTGCAGGGTGCTTCGGAATGAGCGATGTAATTGAAAAGCAGGTAAATCTGTGGAATGAAATTTTTATATAGGTATTCTAAGGTACAGACATACTGTATCTGTTAACAATAAGAAATGTAGAGACTGTAGTGAGATTATTTCTCTTATTGACAGAATGTATTCACGTCAAGATTTTCTGAAGCAATTTATTTAATTTCGAGGCTACGATGTACTTTGAGGAAGTCTAGATTCATTGCTCGCACGAACCTTACCTGCTACTGCAACGTGATGTTTTCAGAAAAACATTTGTTCAGGATAAGAAAACATCCTGACAGTATTATATAGTAATCATTGGACATTGATTTTACGCATTGTGAATGAAGGGAAGGTCCCGGGCAAAGAATCGATTATTTTTATTTCATTTTTCGAATGTTCAACCTTTTAGCAATATCTGTTTAAAAGGATTTTTTGAAATTCGTAGAGTTGCCGAAGTTATAGGCATTTGAGTAGCGGCAAATGCGCGAGTAACACCCGGCCACTCGGCACTCACGTAAAACTTTAAACGCATTTTTCTCGAAACAGTATTCTCAAAATCGGTGGAACCCATATCTCCAACTGTTAGTATCCGATTTGACTGAAACTTTGTTTATTTTGAAGAATATACTTCTGGCTCGTGGACAGACCAGTAAAATTAAAAAAATTGAAAATTTGTAATTTTTAAATGCGTTGAAAGGACGAAAAATGTGGGGAAAAAGTGATTTCAAACTTCAAGTGTTGTTATTTTCTCAAAAAAAAAACTTAATTTTTTGTAACTTTTTCTGGCCACTCCACGAGCGAGTTTCCTGCCCTTTAATTCTCTGCCATTGTTTTTTGATTCAGACCAATGGTTTAGTTGCTACAGGTTCCACCGCTATGGATGAATTATTTGACGCTTCGACTTTAACGACTCCCCAGCAGAATGCCGCCTGCAATGATTAATTATAAAACAACAAATTTATTTCTGTAGTTTAAGACATGCTTAATTCAATGCAGAAAGTCTCATTAAATTATATATAGTAGTTTTCCTTTAATTAATTCCTCAAGACCACCTATTTTTATGGGCTCTAGACCGTAACAGCCCCTTAAGTGTTCGTACTAGCAATAAAGCCATTGGAATTAAAATTCAGCTAATTCAAATATACACTACAAAATGAAGTTAGCGTCTGGTAGGGAAGAACGAAAGTATTTCCCAACGCATAAGTCGTATAGTAAAATTTCGATTTTTTAGCCGTTAAAGATTTCTCGTGTTCCTGATATAATTATTTAAAGACCTGGTACATACAGTTTGTCATCTGCTAAAATCATTCTGACATATCTGCCATAATATTGGAAAAGTTGTTATAATATGTTCGAGTATTACGCCTGAAAGAGATTAATGTTTCTTACGTAGCCCCTAGAAAGACTACAGGGGTGGAGTTTAACCTCAGGGGTTGGCTGAAACGATATGCATTTAATTGACATTTCATTGTAAAAGTAGGATTCATAGAAACGAGCAATGATCAGTTTGTATAAAAGAATCAATCTTATTTTAAAAACCAAGTGGAAATTTCTTCAAAAAGGAAGACATATATTATGGAATTTAAGTCATATCTGCCTCCCACCTGACAATTAGCAAGAATTTCTAATATCTAGCTATCCTTGTAGTCTTACGAAACTGTTCCACCGTAAGGCTTACCTATTATAACGTGGCCTATGTATTAATAATATACGTCTTGTTAAGAAGAATCGAATGTTGTATGTAATTTGTATCTTGAAAACCAGATGGGAATCCCTTCGGAAATGAACTTAAAAATTTCGAAATTTCAAGCCTGCTGGCAATAGAAACATTAATAACTCGCATCCAGGTGTCAGCAACTTAGAGACACACTCAAGTGGTGGGTTAAGGACATCCTTAAAGTTTAAGTCGCCAGAGGCATTTCTCGTTTACTTATTAGATCAACACAGTAAGGAGGACAGAATATAATGCAATAAATTAAGAAAGCAATGCACGTGCAGATTAGGGGTTTACTGATTTTTTACAGACAGGTGAACGATGCTACGAATGAAGGCGATAGAACTGTCTTACATATCTGTAAACATATCATGCTCTTTGCACTATGCCAAATATATTTTCTTTTTATTCATCGCGATTTACTAGGAATTCTACACAGGAATTACAAGTAAATTTTTTGACTATTAATACCTAGTATTAAAGAGAGATAATTATCCAGCGATAATATCCCAATGACGCCAAATATCGTACATTGTTTTAGTAGGTAGGTATATGTAAAATAAATTTCTACAGTTTACAATTTTGATTGTCAAATTAGGGGAATGAATTGTGTTTTTGATTTAATAAACTTCGTTGATATGAAAATACATAGTAGAAATGTTTCCAACCATCTTAGAATTTCAGTTAGATACATATGCATATCCCAGGACCCAGCCCTGATACGATATAAGAAAAATACTGTTCCATGAATCCGTATAAATTTAAAATTATTTAACCAATGGAATGCTGGTCCCATTACGAAAATTTCTATTTTTTCTAATAGCTCAGACCATGGTATAAATGTTCCTCCTTTTTCCCACTATTCCCTATTTTCTTTATTGTGTTTCTTCCGTTTTTTTCTAAACTTCATTTGCCCAACGATTTCATTTTATATCGTTATACGTTCTTTTATTTTCCTCATAATTATATTTCGTTTGGTATCCATTTGTTCCATTATTAATTTCTAAGCAATGGATGTAATTGAGAGTGAATAAATGAATTCGAGATAGAACCACACTCTTACAACATATACGTGATACAGGTTCGTGGAAATCTGGTGGAAATGCATGGATAGCGATCGATTTGGATGAAGTCAAAATAGCGTGTACTTTAGGTGATATTAATATTTTAATACCAACACCTGCATAGCTCTGACACGTTGTCCAAACCACTTCCAAACCCTAGATGATCTCCGTCCTCGTGTATAATTCAAAAGGTCTCCATTGATTTCGTGAATTACAGGCAATGAGATTGCTTTATAATTACCTCGCAGTTAGGGTTCCATTTATTTATCAACGTTTGCAGATCTCTCTCCTTTGTAATAGCATAAAATATTATACATTCCTGACTGAATTTCAATTTTCGTCAATGTAGATGAGTATTCGAAATTCCTGTGATATAATCGCTGCTGCGTTCGTGTGTGATAATAGGAAAAGGAATAAAAGAAAAGCAGTCCAATATTTTTCAAAGCAAACTATGTTTTTGAAATATACAATTGTTAAGGTAAAATACCGATTTACTGCCACCTGTCGAAGTACTGTTACTCTAAGCTGTTTTAATTAAAATAACGAATAAACCTTGTGAAGTCACGCGCAAAAAATTAGTATAGGATTAAAACTATAATTTATACGATAGAAAAATCAGCAGTTAATCTTTTTTCAATAATTTTGTTAAGACGATAAAAAAATTTAAGTTGATTAGACGAGTGAAAACGACGACCTCCTTACTAGCGAAAGAGAGAACAGGGCACTAAAGAAATAGCTATAATTGTAATATTTAAGCTGAACTATTAACTTGTCTATCTGTCTCACACAACATAACGAGGGTGATAGTAACCGTTTTCCAAAATATCTTTTTAAATTAATGAATTTTGAAATAAAAATAGAGGTTTCCAGAGGCACAAATATTTTTTTCTTTAATTAATCAAATGAAATAATAATAAATCAAAAGAAAAACTTATGCTTTTGGTCATTAAATACAAAAGCTATGCAATAATGTCAGAAGCAATCCTTCAGTTGACAGTAATTGGGTCTTTCACTCTAGATCTCCAAATTCGTAGCAGATATCGTGTTCATAAATAAAGTGTTTTAATGCTGAAAATGTGTATTCGTAATTCGGCCACCGTCGATAATACAAAACGATTATTGATGACATGGGAAAGTATTTTTAACACTATCCATCATATTTTCTTTTGAACACTTTTCATTTCAAATACGATGAATATTAAACAACAGCAATCTCTATAAATCTATGTGTCTAATAGTTTTTCCATCTACGCTTAAAACATTATTCAAGAAACACTGTAATCTATATAATAACAACAAATTTAATTTATTTTAACTCAAACTGTCGCCACTGCTTTCGATAATATATCAATGCTTCTTTTCTACGTAAATTTACCTCCATACCCGTGATATGTTAATTACGAGCGACGAGAGTTGAGCTAGAGTTTCATAAAGTGATTTTTACCAGTTCGTTAAATAATTAGGCCGCGGCAAACATTACTTTTCGCTGCTTCCCGGGGTAATTTCCTTCCAGTTCACTTGACCTGGAAATTTTGTTTAGTAGGTCCACATTTCCCTACCAAAATCCGTAGAAGCAGTATTACCTGATTCGAGACATTCAGAGCGAGGTAGTTCTTTCTCAATATGTCCGACCTTTGATCATTCGAATGAAAGGCATCACCGTTGCATTTCCAACGATTGTAAAAGGATCAATGTTAGAATTAGAATGTACGATGAAAGGCTATATCGTGGAAACATTCCGTCGTTTTACAAAACCGAGTGTTTTTTTCCCTAAAAGAAGAGGTCATAAGATAAACAAGAATATACATTTTGAGAGTACCAGGGGTTAAAATGGCGGAGGTTGTAAATATTGATCATTCCTAAGATATTTTTTTTAATTTATTTATTTAATGTCGCGTCTGCTTGTTAGCCATCCTAAAATATTATTGTCACCCTTATTACACAAAATTAAGATATAACTAGTTTATAATGTATGTGATATGTATCTGAATAATTACAGCGTAAACGTTGTATGAAATCCGAATATTAGTGTTGGTATAGAAGTACTGTTTTGTTAAGGGGGGAATCCAATTTTATAGGCTAACAACATAGCAAAATTTAGGATTTCTTTTAAGAAACTAGCATTTCGATTCACCTGATATTTGGAACATGTTTTTATGCACCCTTGAAGAAGCTGCAGATAAATATCATGCACACCAGCGGCCGACGAATTTTGCGCGGCGTGATGGTGGATCATGCGTAACTACTATATTTATGGTTAAAAATTAATAAAACGAAACCTGCATCTTCCTCGAAGATGCATCAAAACATCGTCCAAATTTCAGATAAATCGAATCGCTGGTTTCTTAAAAAAAATTCCCCAATTTTTCTATTTTTTTAGACCAAAGAATAGGATTCCTCACTTAACTCCTATATAAACTTAATATGTTTCATATGAGAATGTTAAATTGAAATGTGTCATATTTAATTTAGAAAGGAATTATGTTAAACAAGTACTACTTGTTGCAGGATTAGAATCCTAATTCTTCGAATTCTAATTCAACCATCTTACCTACCCCTATCGCGTTACTTCAGAATCACTCACATTCTAAAGAAACTCAAGATGACTTCAATATACAAAGTTTTAAGCCATTTTTTATGAAAATGTTTGACAGGTGGTAGTTAATATTCTAGAAATTATTTATATTTATTTAATACCTACAGCTTAAGGGTGATTTCACCAACAGAGCATTTCGTTAGGCCGCGACTTCTGATTATGTGGAAAAAAATAACAAAACTGGATGTAATATAGAAACATAGGGTATACGAATTATTTCATGTAATCGCTAAAGTAAATAGAGACTTTTCATTAAGAACATACGAGAATATCATTTTGCTAGATTCTACCTTCAGTAATGTCCGCTTAACGTTTCAAAATATTTTTAATTTCAAGTTTCAACCATCTGTTACCGGAATGGTTAGATAATTACATTTTAAAAAACATATTTCAGATGACAGCTTTGCCGAAACCAGTTTTTCTTACAATACTATATATCACTTATGTTTTTTTAGTTTGCTGTAACTAACTAATTACTGCTGGCCAAACAAAATAAAATAAAAATCGAACTGTTCGAATAGTTACAGTATCATTGATAAAGGGCAAGCTATTAATTAAACCAGGATAATTAATAAATTTTTAAGAAAACGCTTTACGTTACATTTAGCACATACGGCGCTTAAACATTAATGTAAAAATGTTTATGTAAAGAAAAACTAGTTCCTAGCAGAGTTTAAGGTTGTAAACTGATCCAACCTCTCTCGCTGGACACTAAACAAATCAGCCCCTAACAATATAACGCATTGTGGTTCAAGAAGCAACTCGAGGCGAAGCTTGAGCCATGTTTAATAATAGACGAGTCGATGCAATTACGCTTTCTAAGCTCCGTGCAATTTCTATAGATCGCATTCAATGGAACAAATATAGTAAAGGTGCACGACACATGAAACATTTATGCCCCGAGTGGCTCGTGCTTGTTTAAGCTTCTGTTTAAAACTTCCGTTCAAGGTACTTTTCCTCTAACACAATTACCAGCGAACAAAGAAGAGCAGAAGTCGTGCACGTACACACAAAGCTGTCGAGCGTCTAAGTTTTATAAACTACATACCGCCAGGAAACCACCGAGGAAGTATATATAAAAGACCAGTTTGTCGCTTCAGAAATTCACTTTCCAGGATGAAATTGCGTCAACGATAAGAACAAGGAAACAAATTTTAGAAGACACAGGCGAATTCACGTGTGCCCATTATTTAAAAAAATTTCGTTACTCGTACGTGTTTTTCTTGGTAAATGTGTCATAAATAGTTGATTAAACTTCTTTCAGGGGGGCATCCTTTGTAAAATGGAACTGTTATATAAAAATCTGTTTTAGATCATAAGACATTGAGAATAAAACTCTGCTATAGGTAGTTTGATGAAAGTTAATTTACATTGCTTGACATTTTCTTAATGTTACCTTTAATATATAAAGCGTAAGTACATCCAGATTTGGTGATCAAAATATTCAAATACATTTAGGAATATGTAGGTAATACTATGAAAAATAAATGAAAATGCTCACTCAATATAGGTTTGAGAATAAATCCTCGGATAAGGTAAACCAAAACTAAGTAGATGTTTATTGCACCTATGATTTTTATCTTACAATTAGTTCTCCACAACTTTACAAGTACACTTAAAAAAATTCCTAAGTAGTTTGTAGAATATTTTTTTTTATTGCGACTTAAAGCTCACACACACCTGCTAAAGTTATTAGTGACCATGCTAGAAATCAGTGGGGTATGATGTATCTGAATCAGGCTGTAGAGTCCAATCTCCTTTAGGAAGGTTAGCACTTTTTCACATGAGTCTTCTTTTTGTAACATCTTTAGTGCATTTTGCAGGTTGTATTCTGCTCTCTTCCTACTGTACTTAGGACAAGTGGTTAAGATATGACTAACAGAGTTTTGTACGCCGCAGGAATTGCAGGTTCGGTTTTGGTGATCAGGTGGGAGTGTGCCCAGTTTGTGTGGCCTATTCTTACTCGTGTCAGTGTAACTTGGTCTCTTCTGTTCAGACAGATGGCCGGGCTAATATCACTTAAATTCTTGCGGATTTGGCGTAGAGTGGTAGGTCTTGAATTTATCCATTCGTCATTCCAAGGTACTGGCCATACTTTAAGCGCAATTCGTAAACACCAATGTACACATGTACATTGTACATGTACACTTAAATATAGGTGCATGCTCTAATGTGATAAAAATTCTATACAAAGAGAACATTGCCAGAACTCAGATGAAACGATACAACTTGAGAAATCGTAAATGGATCGTTTCTTTGAATTTAATGTCGAGGCATTCCGATGGCAAAGCTTAATGAATCGATGCAAATGATACGTTGCGAACACAGTTAATCAGGTATGTTATCAGTTCTAGCGCGTGGTGAGATATTGCTAACGTTCTCCAAACAGAGCGATCAATAAGCGCATTGAGTTCAAGCAGACTCAGAGGCTTACGTAAAAATAAGCAGGCAAAGAGCCACCTGAATTTCCGGCTTTCTTAATTAACTACCACCTTCCTAATTAACTGATAATCTCTCATCTCAAGGCGTTCCTTTCCACTTTAGTAAACGTAAAAATCACGGATCCGGTAAAACGAAAACGAAGAAAAATTCTCTGTTAGGAATAGAAAATATGGATGCTTTGTTCAGTGATGATGACTCTTCCGTCTTTCGATTGTTTTTATTTAAGTGATAGTTGAGCTATGCTAAGAATAGCTGATACCTACTATTAAAATAATAATATCACAAATTATTATTCTATATTCTTTTACGTCTATATCGAAGTGAATTTATTTGTAATATATGTGGA
Source organism: Andrena marginata (assembly GCA_963932335.1). Lineage (NCBI taxonomy): Eukaryota > Metazoa > Arthropoda > Insecta > Hymenoptera > Andrenidae > Andrena > Andrena marginata. Next base: position 46,441,931 of record OZ010659.1, on the reverse strand, counting down.
GATATGTATTGTTTAATGTCAAAAATAGAGGACCAGATTACAAAATGTTAACGGACTTTTTGATTGCTATTTACACGAGACATTTGCATATTTCGGTTGGTACTCGTGTTTTGGGATATCCTGTATAAAAATATGTTGAATAGTTTATAAAGTTACTATTATTTTTACTATTTATATGTAACGATATATTACTATACTTTTAAAATCACTTTAAATAAACGCGATTACAAAAAACTTCTTTACTTGTTAATGTGGACACTATAACTCTTAAATATTGCTTTACAACTGTATTCTCTGGTAGTGTTTTTACGTTACTTTTTCTATACCTTTCTGTTTACTTCTGTTCCACTCTATTCCGTAATGGAGTATATCACACACATGTATGGAATTTTCTGTGTTAATAAATACAGAGTGGAGAAAGTTTAATAAATTTGGAAGAAGAAATTTTTTTATTGTGTACTTTTCAGTGTTTGTGGATTTATATTTCACAGGTTAGATTTCTTTTTTACAAATATCTTCTACTACTTTATTCAGTTTATTTCTTATTTTATAATACGTAACACGTGCCACATAGTCTGTCAGAGTGTCAGTGTGGCAGTGTATATTTAACGACACTTAATTTGTTGTTCAATTAATTTGATTGACTTGATTAACTGAATTATTTGTGCTTGTCGTATCATTTCACGATAATAATTTGTGTATTTACGGATATCGTGTTTGTATTAGGCCACTTAGCTAAGTTGATTTCAAGTCGATTGGATTTGTGGTTATGGATTAAAATTATTGGCGACTTGGTAATATTTTCACCCCCAAGGTTTTTTTCATAATTTTGTATTGTCATCAAAGCTAAGTACGCCTGCAAAGTTTCATGTCTATTGGATTGGCGGGAGTGAGTTAAAAACGAGTTTCAAGATTCGAACCAAACAAACAGAGGATTGAAGCTGAATAAAATCGTTTAGAAACAAGGAATGTCACAAGACAGCTTTATCGAGAAAATGAAGTTTTAATACTTTAGTCCGCCATTAAAGAAGCAAGGTACAATGAATTTAATTTTCTTATATAATTTTCTTTTTAAATAATTTCTTGTTTTACCTTCACGACAGAAGCTTGAAGCTTATGCTTAGACAAAGAGTAGGGACATTCCGTATTTTTTTCCAGTGCGAAGTGAACATTCCTTGTTTTTAACCAGTATCTATACCAAATATTTAACGTTGTCTTATGGGGGTATTTAAACTTTATAACCCATTGTAATTAAACAGTTTTGTAATCCCAGTTGCCACTAACAAAATATGCTATAAATCGCAAAATCAAAGGAAATGGGCATTCCTCGTTTTTTCCTCTTACCCTTCATATAACCTCGCTATCGTATTAATTAAGACGTTGGCTCAAAGTAGCATCAACGAGTCATGGAATATTCTTCAAGGTACATAGGTCTTCACGCTTTCATTGCCAAAATAATACTGACTGCTCGAAGCTGTGTTCGACCTTAAAGGCGTGTAGGGTCTGTTTTGAAATTCAGAATAGACAAAGAATGTAGGGCAGGTAGTTAAGAAAGTGGGGAGAGTTAGTCACTGGCAAGAGTTTGACCGCAGGGTTTTGGGTCATTTGTGCTGCAAAATTTATGACCCAGCAGAGGGGAAAACTGTCGTACCGTTCGCTTTGCTGAATTGTAAACGCACCAATTTTCGAAACATTTCTTTCTCTCCCTTCCCCCTTAAATTTAATATGGAACAAAATACCTTTGTAAGTTTTAACCTAACAATAGGGCATTATCTTCGTGTAGTCCCTCATTTCTCGTCTACATACATTTTCTATACATATACATTAGGATGCCACTTAATTATTTAGGGAAAAAATTCAAATTTCTCGTGTGACCCCCCCCCCCCCCCAAAATTTGTTTCGTTTGATTTAATATAGTGATGTGTAAAGATTCAGCTTATTTGAATAACATTAAACGGTAGCGTTTTGAACTTTAACTTTAAAAAATTACAAAGAAATCATATAAACAACGAAAATTAATTTTTACTGTTTCGTAGGATTCTCGTTATTCGTAACGGTTATGTAAACCACCGTGTATCAAATCAGTTACATACGCAGCATAATAAAACAGTAAAACTGTATACTTGACTTTGATATGTTACGGAATTGTGATAAATTCTTTTACTTCGATAAATTAGAATATATGCAGGATTTGGAAGACAGTTGGGACATTTGAAATAAGATAAATCCTCCAATAAAAATTTGAAAAGGTATTTTTTTTGTTAATTTCGACATAATGTCGCCACGGGATAATATTATCCAAATGAGTTGAAATTTAGTGAAGCGCAATTTTAAATCAAAATCAGCGATACTATGGGGGGGGGGGGGTCTCCTTTCAAAATCAAAATTCGGAAAATAACTGCTACCCTAATATACATACATATCCTACATATTTTGAATCTGCTTTCTGTCATCTGACATTTAAATAGCTCGCGCCGAAAATCGATCTCTCAGCTTGAATTGCGTTTCAAGGGTGCCAAGTGTCCGAAAGCTGGTGTGAATTGAATATGCCCATCGTATTATTATTACTGTGTTCAAGTCTTCAGTTCACATTTAGGACTCTTTTGCTATAAAATACATTCATGAAAAACTAGTCAAGCAACCGAAGCAGAAATAGAGTCGCAAAACTGTCTCATCCCAAGAAGCCGCAAAGTGTCGATCGTACGTTAAAGCGTTTAAGGAACACTTTCGTGCCCGGCAAATCAGTCTGCAATGCCCATAACAGTTGCACTAATTATAAGACCACGTGTGACGCATCCATTTGGTTCACGAATGTTTCTCGCCATTTCGCCACGATGTAACGAATCAAGCACGCCGTTGATGCCACCCAAGCGCGAAGAGGGAAGCTTCCCGCGCAAAGCGCAAGGCCGAGAGCCCGAATTCCTTTTCGTCATAATTAACGACACTCCGCGTAATGAACTGCTCATCTTCGATCCCGATGACCCGCGCCTCGGCGTCCTCGACGAGAATCCTGGGATCCGAGAGAGTGCGTCGCAGGCCTCGAAGGTGTGGAGGCGAGAAGGGAGGCTGTAAAAGAGGACCGAGCGAAACAAAGCGAAGGGGATGAACGGAAGGCAGAGGGGGGCGGGGGGACGGGAAGAACGAAGCGGTTGGATTCAGCAGGGTTCGCGCGATACGAAAGAGAGGCAGATATCGAAGGAGAAGAGACGGTAGACGAGGAAGAAAGCGGTCCGGAGAAAGCGAAACAGAGGAAGAGGAAGAGGACGGTGCTAAAGGGAAGAAGAGAGAGGGGAGCAGTGTGTGAAGGCAGTTTGCGCCTGTAGGATTATTAATCAACGGCGAGGCGGCGGCGGCGGCTCTTTAAGCCACCGTCACACCAAAACGAGCCAACCCCGACGGTGATTACTCTTTCTACCTCTCACGATCTCCTTTTTATTCTTCCACGCGAGCCAATCATCCGGTGACTTGCACGAAATTAGCCCCGCGACGCGATCGATAAGGAATGCGATTAACTGGCCCAGCCGCGCTGTATCTGTAGCTTCTTCGAACGCTAATCGATACTTTGCCAGTCGGACGAAACCAGGAATACATCCTAGTAGAATTACGAGTAGAAATGTGTCCGGCAGATTCGTTGGTTTCCGTTCTCTCCGCGGCCTTCCACCCGCCCACCACCGCAAGCGATCGCGAAACCCTGCGTCCGGGGCCACGTATTTCTTCTGGTGGCCAGCAACGCCTTCGAAAGGCTATTCACGTCCGTCAAAGTTTCTTCGGGGATAGAAAAGATTATTAAGGGAGAAATACTCTATTACACTGTCCAACAAAATTGAACTTTCTTTCTGTTCTGTAACATTCAATACCCGTTTCTTCTAGATTTTTTGTGCGCTGAAAACGAATCCGCAAACCGTTTGTCGCCATCACTCTGAGTTTTCGAGAAATTCGATTTTGAAAAAAAAATGCAAATATTCAAATTTGATCATTTTTTGTGTTCAAACAGTAATAGTTATTCGGTTGCTTGTTCCGTAAAATTGTTCTATAAACCCTCGCGAACACAACGGTATAAGTTATTATTGAATTATAAACATTTAAATAAGTCTAAACAATGATCAGATAGAAAAGGACACCCGAAATGCACCAATTTTTGCAGATATAATACTATATATTTAAAAAATTAATGGTCTAGGAGAAAATCTAACTACTCCACGCGATGCAGCAGACATTTTTCCTCCGGCAACTATCAGCAGAAGTGGTAAAACATTTTTTCTTTTCAATACAGAAACGAAAGAGTTCGGCAAAACGTGCGGCGCTGACAGTGGTAGTCAATGGCGATTGAGCGCGTCCACTGCCGCCCAGCGTCACACAATCGCGTGAAACGCGTGACTACCACTGTCCGCGCCGCACGTTTTTCCAAACTCTTTCGTTTCTGTATTGAAAAGAAAAAATGTTTTACCACTTCTGCTGATGGTTTCCGAAAGGAAAATGTCTGTTGCATCGCGTGGCGTAGTCAGATTTTCTCCTAGACCCTTAGTGTTTGAAATATATAGAAAGATATCTGCAAAAAATGGTGCATTTCGGGTGTCCTTTTCCCTTTGATCGTTGTTCAAATACATTTAAATGTTTATACTTCAATAATATCTTATATCGTTGTATTACGGGAGGATTCGTAAAATAATTTGACGGAACAAGCAACCGAATAGCTTAATAGTTATAATCTGTTTCGACACCAAAAATGTTCAAAGTTTAAAATTTGCATTTTTTTCAAAAACGGAGGGTGATGACGAAAAGCGGTGTGCGGATTCGTGTTCAGCGCAATAAAAGTCTAGAAGAAACGGCTATTGAATGTTACAGACCAAAATGACTGTCGGACAGTGCTATTTTGTTATTACGTGTTTGTAGGGAAATACCTACTTCAAAAAGTGTCTTCGACTGTTGTTTATTAATCGGCGAGGTAAGATTATAACTATATATAAGATCTATATTAGTATATTATACGATTTAAATAGATTTATAATCGAAACATCAACAATTATAAGGGAAATGATTGTATCTGTAATTATAATAGCAAACAACTTGCTTAAATTCCGTGACAACTAAAATTGAATTGTCTTTATAATCTTTATCCGCCACGCGCGCTGCCAAGATTTCTTTTCGTATATTCATTTACGGCAGCGCGAGGAAAAGAGCATGTCCGTGGAAATCGAAAAAATCAATTGTCGGTGCTGTTCCGAATTGACCCGTGTTATTTATTTCACGAAATATCGTTTGGGAAATACTGATAAAATGCACTTCCCCTACCATATTTCTTCGACCGTTTTACGTTCGCAGTGATTATCAGTAAATCGTAAAAGATATAAATTTTAGCAAGTTGACGGTCCTCCCGATGTAAATTATTCCACGTTTTCTGAAAATGAATAATCCAGCAGCTAACTGGAATGATAAATTTTTCGCCCATTCGATTGCTAGCTATTTATTTTAAATTCAGTTACAGTTGTCGATACTCTATATATATTATATATCATCATCTACTTTTTCACTTGCTAAATAGTGGATGTAACTCGAAAACCCCGACAATGTTCAATGGCTAAAAAATGTTTCAAAAAATGACAAATAACACGAATTTTTACCTATCTTGCATTTTAAAAACATCTTTTGTTAAATGTAGATACACGATTTCATATTTCATACATTTCATATTGTGCACATAAACTATTTATCGTGATTAAAGTTCGAAATTAGACTAGTTCGTATGAAACATACAAATTCAGCAAATTTATTAATTTTAGAAACACCAACGATTCTCTAAATTCCACATTTTATTTTATAATTTTGATATTATGAAAGCAATAATCCCACGTCTATTTAATATAATTACTTAGTCCTTATTATATACAACTTTCGATTCCTTTAAATTTTACCGTCGTTTAGAAACGTGAAAATTCTTTAAAAATATCAAGGGATATATAATAGCCATATTTCAAGAATCAATTGGGTATTTCGGATATCTATAAAAGAAATTAAACAAGAGAAATATAACTTATCCAATGGCGTACCTGAAAAATAGTTAGTTTATCAAAATCTTTGTGTTATAAGAAATATTAAGCAGTTAATCGCTATCAAAGATTAAGTTGCTCGTGTATTATATTCTAGATTTCATTTTCGCGTGAGAATTACCACGAGATGCTTGTTACGCCGCTCCATGCAACTGATATTATTCACAGATAGAAAATTACGGCGCCCCTCCCGTGATGCAAAAATCTCCGTTTACCACGCGTTTTGTATTCTTTCATTCGGCGAGGTTCATTTTTGCAGCTAAATCGCGCTTTGTAACTATCACCTCGCACGAAGCGTGGTGGATAATAGTTAATCACGAGATAATCCGTATAAATCACTGAAAACAATGCCCCCAGGTGGTACCGGCATCTATAGCGCTGCAAAAAAAGAGAATTCACCGAGCTTTGTAAACATTTCAACACGTTGGTAACAAATGGAATCTCGTTTATCATTTAAAAATTTTACAAATACAACTGAACTGCATCGAGCCCGTTAAAATTGATATTCCTGTGTGATTAAGTGACGTACGTGCGAAGAGATTAACGAATTGCCAATCTGTCAAGATTTTGAACGACTTCAGAACTTATCCTTATTCTTATGTATTTCTACCAGTCAAATCATTTTAAGGTTTTTTCTGTGATAAGATGTGACTATCATGCGGCTATTTGCATATTTTTTATGCTTAGTGCAATGTTGTAAACCTGTGCATAAACACGCCGTATACATTTTTCACCGTTTATTATTATTATTATTGCGAGTGTGACGACAGAAAAGATTTAATTTTTCGGAAATTAGAAAGAAAACAAGTATCGCACGTATCAATTTGCACGTTTGTAGCCCTATTCTATCACCTTTTAAGACTATAACAAATTTGCGATCGCAAATATCCATTTACAGCGGAATAACCATTCCGGATGCCAGACTTCTTTGTTTAATTCCCGAAAAATTAAGCTCTTTCAGCCGTCACACCAGAAAGTCCCCTTAAAACTTTCCTCGAAGCACACCTAATTCTAGGAGTTCTACTAGTCCAGTAGTTTCCGAGTTCTGCACCCTCAGGCGCACATACTTTGCGCTGTATACACAGAGTTTACTTATTGTTTTGTAATTATATGTTTTATTCGTTGAAACCCATCACTAGTAGCGTAAAATTAATTTAACAAGTAACAGGTAAAATAATAGAAGGAAACTTCCATACAGGTAAAATTCCCTACTGGAACATGTTCATACAACGTGGTATATGACACGAATCAACCTGGCTGTTCCCCAGCCGGGGATGAACGCGTCACGTAAATTCGTAAATTCTGCCTTCCCATGACTAACTCTTGGCACAGCTGCAATGGGAAAATACGGGAATTTAGCGATGCTCGGTAACGCGCTCGTATACAAGCGCACTTAACGGTATTAATGTATCGCGCATAATTGAACAGCCGCGGCGCAGGATAGAGAGCGAAACGGCGATGGACGAACCAACGAAGCATTCCAGAAAAACGGCTACCTGATTCAGCAGAGTAGACGTAGATGGAAGCGAGAAACTAGTCTGAGGGACTCGAAAAGCTGGACTGGACCCTGTCGTATATATCGCGGACGATTACCGCGCAGACAGGAATGCCGTTCGCGTGCCACGGGGGCTCGAGAAGCTCGGAGCCAGCGTCTAGTATCTCACGGTGGAAATCTAAATGAGATTCGATCCGTCCAGGAAGCCTCGAGAGCTTCCACGATTCAATCCTCGCAGCCAATCGAGGGAAAAGTGAAACCGCCTTTCTCGCCCTCCACGGTAATTCGATTCGATCTTCCGCAGGGCTGTCTTCCTTTCCTCCCCTTTCCACACCCTTCCGACCACGCTTTGCAGGCTCTTCCCCGTGTACGGCCATTCGCGAGCTTCTTTCGCGCGAAACTATCGGGGCATATAATTCTCCGGCAGTAAAACCGTCCGTAGTGTTATGGCCGGGTGGAAAATATGCGGAAAATATATATTCCTTGGGGCGAGAGTGAGCGGTGTTCTGAATCGAAGGGGAGAGGAGTATTATCCTGGAAACCAGAGGACGATGGAAATTGTTACCTCGTTCAGAATTTCTGTGATATACCTAATCATGGTATTCTAGAAAATTTTAAGGAATATTGAGGGTGCAGTTAGGAGGAACCGAAGTAGGCATTTTTTGTAAGCCTAAGTAGTGCACCAGTTACTGAATGTTGGCTGCCGTGATCATCATCGGTCATACGCCAAAGTAGTTTGATGCTAGGTCACGGATATCTGTGTGGTATGTGTACTTATAAATGGGGATAAGAGAACAAAAGACGACAGAGAAAAACGGCTTCGATGCCTGCTATGGAAAGGTTGTGCAAGAGGAGGATAGAGTAGTGGATATGGAAAAGTCGAAACTTGTGTCAACGTTGTGCAATGTATGTATGTGAGGAATCTCTTTGTTTCACATTCTTCTTCAAATACATCGATTGCAATTGGTATATACTGGGAGAACACCATCTAGGTCAGAAAGCTCTGTAATTGGGTTAGGACAGGACGAGAGAGGACTGGTGTCACACAAGTTTTGAAAAAAGGCAATAATGTCTCTGTTGTTAAATAGTATGTCACATTTTATAAATTTCACATCAAATAGTTGGAATTTTATAAAAGGCGAAGAATTAATTAATGCACGCCATTAGTCGATTGCGGAATAGCTACTGAAAGTGATACACAATATAAATTAACGGTGTTTTGCCTGAAAACACCAAATTTAATGAAAGGAAGTCCTCGCGAAATATCAATTATTATTCAGAGAAATTATACAATAAAATTTGCAAAATGCAGCTGTAAAGCTGGGCTTAGTGAAAAGTGCAAAAATAGTGTTGCATCATTGATATTTTCAGGTAGTCTAGAATAATGATTGATTTATTTTAATATTAACTAACTATATATATAATTTCGTTTTTTTTTTATTATATTACCTATTGAAATGATGTGTCTAAACTAAATGTTCTCTTATCCACTCAAAAAACTACACATGGAGTGCTGCAAGAAATAATATTTAAACACCTTCTCCCTTTCATGTTTGAATTTCTGCTATCAAATGATAAAGCTAACAATTATCTTATTACATGCAAAGTTAATATACATTGTAAATTCAAATATTTATAATTATGTGTACAGCAAAAGATACTTCCCTGGAAAAAATAATCGGATTATTTTAAATGTAAAGAGCGTGCTTGTATATAGAGTGATACTTTCCAATTTTTAGTATTTGCTTCCACATTTTTAAGCAACTAACTCTCTCATTATTTCAGAAATCATTTTTAATATTTATTATTTCATTAGGTTTCGGAAAATAATGGAAACAGACAGTAGTGTCAATACACGTTTTACTATTACAGCTATATACGCAACAGTACATTTTGCTTTTAGTTTCCTTTGGTAGAAGCTTTTAATTTCCTTTGGTAGTAAAATATTCAGCGAATATTTTAAATTTAAGTCGTGTAAAACGATACTCACAATGCACATACCCCTATTACATGTGACAGCTAACCCGATATAATAGCTTTTAATTTTTGCCACCAGATCCCAATATATGTAAATCTTGTATTGTTGTAAGACCATTTTTCTGATATTAACCGGGTTATGTAAAAAATCTGTCACGTTTTGCAAACGGTGTCAAGGACTGTGGTAAAATTGGAATCTCTTATAGCTCACGTGAAATTAGGGTGGGTTTAAGTCATCATTTTGCTGGTTGAGAATTTGTTTAAAAGATACGGGGGGTCGAAGAATGGCCCATTGTTGACACGCATAGCAGACAAAAAGTGCTAACATAACCTGCGTGCCATGCGCAGTAGCAGCGGTATTATTTTTATTGTTATAAAAAAATGTTACATTTTATGTAGACAGAAAAAACAAAAATAAAATAACTTTTCTCCCTGAGGTACTGTAACTATCTTTATGGTGGCAGTCAACGTGTTAAAGGGGCTTCTAGCTTCAACGACCGTAGATCAGAGATGGGCAAGAAATTATTTGAAATAAAAATTTGTGTACGAAATTATTATTTCAAATAACTTTCTGCCCATCTCTGCCGCAGATACATGCGAACGAAATACTTCGAATACAACGAAAAAGACAAACATGATTTTCGCAAAAAAATTTCCTTGTAACATGATTACTCTTTGGATTTACTCAGCTTATGCATGAAGTACTTCTTACAACGACACAACTAAAATAAATAATTAAGTGGCCTATTTCTCGTGAGACACCCTATATAATACTTATATTAAATGGATACGCGTATATTGTATGAAATTTTATTTAAAAAAAAATCCACTATATCGTTATTCATGGAGTAACTTGTTGTTAGTAATAAACAGTGACGTACGCCCTGTTATTATACAAATGATTGATCGAAATAACTCTGTTCGCAGAAATCGAGGATCATACTGTTAGCACGCTGAAGAGTTATTCTTACCATTTCTACGGTTCTACTTTCTGTTACGCCCGACACCCTTTTATATGGGCCGATCTATGCATAATCTGCGAACGAGCAAAACTGTCCGTGAGATTTATGGAACGAATTGGAAGGCGTTACATTTTTCTTACTGGTGAGGAAAAATATTGCGAAACAGGGCGAGCACCAAGTTCTGGAGAGGGCGCAGGATGAAAGCAAGGGGTGTGTCGCGCATTATATTTCACATTGACGTATCTATTTTCATAATACGTTACACTGCCGTTGGTATACAGTAAACCCCTGGCGACAAACATTCTGTTAGCATTGATACATGTATACTAGGGTGGCTCTTATTTTCGGTTTTTGAATTTTCTTCGTGGCAGCCCCCTCAGAATAGTTCCAAATAATACAAAAAAATCCATGTAAAGTTTGTGCCTGATCGAATAAAGAGAAAAGGTGCCCCCGGGCACGTGAACATTTAAATAATTATTTAAAAGCCCACAAAATCGATTTTATATAATATCCTCCAAGTTATTGATTACATTAAAACATATGTCAAACAAAAGTTGTAAATCCAGAAAAGGAGCAGCTTTTATGTTGTATTATTTTTTCTCGAGCGACAAATGGTTTTTGATAAAAAAAAGTCGGAAAAATTATGAAATGCTCCCTGTCTGGATCTAAAACTTTTGTTTGACATATTTTCTTATGTAACCAATAACTTGGAGGATATTATATAAAATCGACTTTGTGAACTGTTAAATAATTATTTAACTGTTCAAGGGCTGAGGGGCATCTTTTCCCGTTATCTGATCGTGCCCAAATTTTACACAGACTTTTTTTATTATTTGGAACTATTCTGGAGGGAGGGGTGCTGCGAAAAAATCTTGAAAAAAAATTTCAGCAAGTGTAAAGGAGACATTCTACTTAGTCTGGTTTTTAAGGTGGAGTGTACTTCGAAAAAAAATGAGTTCTTCATTTTGAAATAATGATATTTATATAATATATGTAGACATGTTATAGCAAAATTACTAAAGTAGAAATACTGCGCAATATATAATCCATTTATATTTCTACAATGTATACATTAGAATCTTGCTAAAATGTAGTTACATACATTAAATTCAATGAAACTTTTTTATTTTAAATACTTATATCCCATCTAAAATGTACGATGTCTATTGGTAATTGGTTGATAATAAGTTCTATTTCTTTTACTTTATTTATTAAGATTCATATTTCTATTTTAGCAGCAATTCATATTAAATAACATATTTCAGTTTTTACATATCTACAAATCAGTTTTATATAAAATATTTTATAAGCAAAAGTCTTTTCAGCAACGCCCTGTACAATTTTACATAAGCGAGAGCCACTCTACATCATCCAAATGATTCGTACTTGCTGCCAGCAATTATCGAGCTATTAACAAGATAGGGTGGAGGGCCACCGTGCCATTCTCGTCATTTTATCGTCCCCTATATTTTTTGCTCTTATCCCTTTTTCCCCCCATGAAGATCCGAATGTAATCTCTGAAGGAAGAAGGCTTCGAGATTTATTGAACGAACGAACAGGGCGGTAGAATATTTCTGCTGTCCCATAGAAACTATTGTGGAACGGTATGGAATAACGATAAAAACAGGATCGTGGGACTCGAAACGGAAGCGGAGGGAAGGGAAAAAGAGGAAGAGGATGGGAACGGAAAACTGAAGACGGTGTCAGGTGATACCGATGTGTAGTCCAGGAATATGTTGAGAGAAATGCGTGACAAGCTTTGGAAACGTTCCCATATTTATACGAGGACATAAGAGAAAGCTGTTCGACCGAATGTACATGCGTTATCAGTTTCCATTTTGCGCATCAGCTCCTTCTAAAAAGGGACCCCCCTGATCTTGAGAAATATTCTCCGAATTCTCCTACCTACGATAATGCGACAAACATTCCTGAATCAAACGGGAAATTATATTCGAATAATTCAAGCAAACGACGATCGAGCATTTTATGAGTGATCGCTTTTGAAATTTGGTGATAAATGTATTGCAGACGTCGTAGGCAAATATTTTGCAAATCGAGAAATAAAATGGATAACGTAACTAATTTAAATCAGAGTCGCAATATCCTCCGGCTCCATCTCATACACAAAAACTTCTCTTTTACTGAAATTTAACAATCATTTACTGCATTTAAATCACTAGAATGTAAGGACATCTTCCTTATGCATACTCTTCAGAAAATAATCGTTCCTCGCAACTCTGTGCAACAGTTTCTACAAGAAATTTTTAAAATAATAAAAACAAACTAGTCCGCCATGGATGGATAACTCCGCAGCGAAGGCAAGCATAAAACAGAAGTTATTACAGATAAGAATCCCCCAACGATTCCATTAAACGACACTAAAATAACTATGTAATGTTAATAAACTCTATGATCGAACAAGCAATCGATTCGCCAAGCTGGTTCTCAGGAAATTATTCGTTCACGAGCGAAGGAAGTTGTAACTCTGTGTGGTTCATCGTCCAACGCAAATCACTGGATGGGGATAATCAATCGTAAAATACTTGGGCGCCAACGACAATTATTATCGATAATCGCCGCGCCATTTGGCTGGTAGGTAGTTTGCCACACACACAAAAAAAAAAAAGAATTCCTAGTGGCAACTCTTGATTGCTACTATTCCGCTTGGACGAAGGTCGTATCATTAAACTGTTCCGTCCTATTAAATGGCCCGGCTGGCTTCAATTAAAAACTTACACTGCCGAGCCTGTAATTCAGGGAAGGGACCACGCGAAGTCCGTTGAAGTGCCACGAAGAGAAAACCGGACTGCAAGGATGTATGTGCGTGTCGACGAAGCTGTATAATATACAGGTTTTTCACGGAGAAGATCTAGAAAGTAAAGATGAGTAATGGCGCGGAAGATGAGGGGTTGAATAAAAGTAAACGGTGAAATAGACTGGGGAAGAGGGTTGGAGCAAAACGGGAACGAACAAGAAAGCAGAAGGCGAAAGACACTTCTGCAGCTCGGAGGCTAGTTCTTCTTTGTGGAAAAGAAACGAACAATAAAGTTAATTAAATTCATAATGGCCACCTCCACGGCGCGGCGGTGCTGATTAAATTTTTGTAAGGAAATCTCAAGTGACAGATCTGTATTACGATTAATTTCTTTTGCACTTCAGACACTTCCCTTCGCGGGGGGAAGCATGTGCGTGGAAAAATCAATAAGTATTGTTCCGTGGTATGTATTTAGTTTTTAATCGAGGCAAGGTGAATAAGTAAATCCAATTACTTACTCAACTGAGGTGAACACAGTCTACTTTTCAAAATAAATTAGGGAACTTTTTGGGGAATCTTCTTTTGTGACTTTTCCCCCGTACATTTATAAAATTTGTGATTAGAAGTACACAGGAATGATTTTCTTTTCTGGGTAGTTTAAGCACTTCAAGTTTTGATTTTGACTTTTAATATTTTTGTTTGAGAAATATTCGCGTTATTCGTTAATGTAATGCTGATTGCAGAGTGAAAGGAGGGTATAATCTTCACGAAATGGGTGTTTCAATTTAAAGCTATCTATTCGTACGTCAATGAGGAAGATACTCTGATTGTAAATGTGCATTATACAGAAGACCTGGCGTTTAATGTTTATCGGAAATATCTACAAGCACGAAGAGATGAAGAACTGCATTGCGGAGGTACTGGCTCGACGCAATGGAAACAAGAGGGAAAAAATGCCATCAATGAATACAGTATGTGGGACGACCGGCCACCAAAAACTCGGGCAACGAGGTCACCAATGCGAAAAACAGAGCAATAAGATGAGCAAAATAGATTGCTGTGCAGGGGTATACGAAAATAGGAAGCTTATACGTCGTATCGCGCACGCTTTAGCGACATATTCCATTTGTATTACATAGTACCTACGTATTTTCCACGTATCGAATTTTTCGATCCAGTTTTAAAAAGTTCGATATCCAAACATTATAAATAGACCTGTGACACTTTCAACCAGCAGTGATTCTATTGGGTATGAGCAGCAAATAGCAAGTGAAGCTTTTGCAATTAATAGCATAACGATCATTTAGCAAGCTTTACGAGATAAGACTTACGAAAAATGAAAGGTGAAAAATGAAAAATGAAAAATGAAAAATGAAAAATGAAAAATGAAAAATGAAAAGTGAAAAATGAAGAGTGAAAAGTGAAAAATGAAAAATGAAAAATGAAAAATGAAAAATGAAAAATGAAAAATGAAAAATGAAAAATGAAAAATGAAAAATGAAAAATGAAAAAAGAAAAATGAAAAATGAAAAATGAAAAATGAAAAATGAAAAATGAAAAATGAAAAATGAAAAATGAAAAATGAAAAATGAAAAATGAAAAATGAAAAATGAAAAATGAAAAATGAAAAATGAAAAATGAAAATGAAAAATGAAAATGAAAATGAAAATGAAAATGAAAAATGAAAAATGAAAAATGAAAAATGAAAAATGAAAAATGAAAAATGAAAAGTGAAAAGTGAAAAATGAAAAATGAAAAATGAAAAATGAAAAATGAAAAATGAAAAAAGAAAAATGAAAAATGAAAAATGTATGAACCTCGATATAGTGTCCAAAAAAATAAATGGGTCACATCTTTCAGCGTTTCTAAGGGAAGCTGCTTATCAGAAAAGGACAAATCTAACATTTAATGGATAATAATTTCACTAAGTGAGAAACCCACAGATCTACCCTTTTCTATCCTTTCTAATCCACCCAGCCGGAAAAATATATTGCGTACCTAAAAATGCCACATAAAACAGTAGACGCAATATTTTACTTATTGTTAGTGGCGTCACGTTATAGGTTATCGAGAAGGCTTCAATTGAGGGAAGTGGGTGCAAGTTTTGCGAGTTACATTTTATCCTGCATCTCGCGAAGAAGGGATTGCAAACGACGAAGCATCAATGTGGTTCGGGATGACGAATCTGTCCTCCTTAGCTAAAATGTCCTATCCACGGTATCTAACGAGTTTTCACTTTTCAGAGTGTTTTGAAATATTTGGAACTCCACATGTATTTCACCTTTTAAGCAAAGTTAAAATGCTCCATGTGCTTTGTAGGGTTAACTTTTGTCCTAACTGTTTTGCAGATTGTCTTACTAGGTTATAATGTCCTATGTAACATCTAACTACATATATGTAGGCATATAATTGTAAGTTACATAGTCTGACCTGAAACACAGATAAGATATAATTTTATCTTACAATTAGTATGGCATTATAAGTTAGTTAATAATAATGACGATGTTGAGTCTTATATTTAATACGTTCATAATAATTAGTCAATCATTCCATTTTCCTTTAACGTTACATTTTATATTTTTATTTCATTTTTTATTTTCGAATCACAATTATAATATTTTATGCTGTAAATTACGAAATACCTTTTTTTCAGCGTTAAACAAAATAAATTAAATTTTATTTAAATCGTTTCCTAGGTTAAAATATCCTCTCCCGCTTTACAAAGTTAAAATGTCCTATCTGAGGAATTTAATTAATTGCCAGGTTACTTCTTGGAATTACTTGAATTTTGGTGGCAAATCGCGTGCTCCGTTGGGCTCCCATTGGACACGCGCACTCTGTGTAGAGGAAGTAGGAGGAGTGCTAGCACTTCCGGGAGACGTGTCTTATGCCTTTTGCAATTAATGTATCGACAAACGGGCAATGAATATATCCGCAAACAGAAACCGAATATATCCTCTGTTAATTCACTCTGCGAATTAATATCAAAGATATCCCTATCCTTTATCATTAATCGTACATTTTCAGCCCGTACACCTGTCCCAGAAAATTATATAGCCTATATAACGAGATAATAATTAAACTTTTGAAGTTTGGGGAAGGAAAACAAGGACGGCAAGAGGAAAATTATAAAACCAGGGGCGTGGTTAACATTAAATATTTTAATTTAAAAGAATATTGACACGCATGAGTCATTGCTAATTTGCTAGATGGCAAAAAGTGAATTGTTTTTAAACCTGTCTCAAGCCCCGGTATTTAAACCTTTTCCAATATTTTTCCTTCAAAATTTGTTCCTCCCCAAAATTTGTCGCTCTCAAAATTTTCTGCTCCCCCAAATTTCTCGCTCTCCAAAATTGTCTGCTCCCCCAAATTTGTCGGTTTCCAAAATTTGTCGCTCCCCAAATTCGTCCGCTCCCCAAAATTGATCGCGCCACAAAATTTACCGCCCTAGGCTGCAGCCTACTCAGCCTACGCACAAATCCGCCGCTATATAAAGCCTCGTATTTCTCCGATATTCATAAATGTTATTGAGGACAATTAAGCTAAGAAGAGCAGAAGTAATCGGTAAAGTCGAACGAAAGGCGAAACACCGTCTGGAGGCCCTGGCACGATGGACAGCTAGAGCAGCAGGACGCGTGGGTGGGAATGAATTGGCAGAAGAGAGAGCCGAAGTGCGACGCGGCCCCGCGGATGTCGCAGTCCGACACGGTGAAAATAAAAGGAAGGAAGGGGCAGGCGAGGCAACGCGCGAGGCTATGACAGCACAGAAGTGGGTAGGGGCAATGGAGGAGGGTGAGAGAGAATCGGAGTAGCCTGTGGGACGCCAAGCCGCCAAAGAGTCTGGCAACGAGAGCAAATCGGCGCCACGACGTCGCCTATTTTCATCTTTGTGTTGCATATGCATACGTATATGCGCACTCGTCTGCACGTAGCGAAGCAGCAGAGAGGAACAGAGAGGGGCGGAGGGGACGAAAAGAACCGAGGAAGATGCACAACGAGAACTGAAGCGTTTCCCGCGAACGTGCCCAAACGCCTCGGCTATGAGGTCACGATGTCGCAACATACCCTACGCTATTTTTCGCTTTTTCGTTGTCCCCCTTACGGCCGCTTCTTCAATCTTCTCCGTCTATTTCTCATATATCGCTCCTTTTGCTACTGTCAATTGCGTTCTACGGTATTATCATTGGAGGACCACGTTCTTTACATTAATTTGACTTTGCTCCACGCTTTTTCTGATTGGTAGTTTCTTTTTATGTAGAAGCAACAATTGTTGTGCTAGTTTGTGTGGAATGGGGATATTGAATGCATTGAATGTAAATGGAATAATTGTTCGAAACTGATATCTCGAAATTGAAATTAACCAGGCGAGACTTTGGACTCCTCTGTCAATACTGAAAGCATAGAAATACGTAGCAGAGAAATACGTGGATTTTTAATACAATACATATGTAAATGGTAAAATGTTCCGATTTCAATGTTTCGAGTTCCTAGTTACGTGAATCCTATTCAGCACTATCAAGCAGGAAGGCCTTGTTTCTGAAACCACTTGAAATCATGTTTTTAAAGAGGAATATGATAATACTTTAAGACTTCCGATAGTAATCCATATGTGTAATTGTCTTTATAAAGTTTCAATTTCTTTTTATACACAGGAAAATGGTTGTTACATATGGAATGCAACCTAAATTCAAAAACACCTTATTTTCAATGTATCTTGTAACAATTTTGATAATATATATATCGGTTGCAGAAGATATATTTTTTAGTATTTAGTAGATAGTACGTCTGACCATAGACAGTTTGTTTTCACTCCCATTTCACTATGTTTGTCCTTCATGGATTCTACCACTAACTTGTGACGTCAATCGATCGTAAGTAGTACGTGCCACTGCCAGACAGTTAACTGGACCAAAAGTTGGTTCAGTAACGTATCTAGAAAAAATGACATACCTAGGTACTAATAATAGAATTCATTTCTTGATCGACGAAATTTCATACACAGTATTTTATACTCTGTTAATATATTTATAATAATATACATATATGTATTCGTATAATAGCCAAAGTGTTTTATACTCAAAACTGATGGTTTCATTGTATTATTGTTTCATTACACATCCCAGATTTTTGTAATTAACCACAAAAATTCCCGGAATAAGTTCTTTAATATTAGTGGTATATGTAATTTGTAGTGGAGACATAGGATTTAACTAACCAAAGAAGTATAACGATGTTTTCAGATCCTATTTACTGAATTCGAAACACTCTTTACATATCAGTACATTTCGACACTTTATAAATAAAAATCAAGAGTTTTTAGTATACTTACATACATTAAAAATGATATAAAGAGTCATAGTAGTAAAATTTGAAAACACTTTTCATGTTCGATACTTTTCAATAAAAAATTTAGTTTACAATTTAGTTTAGATTTGATGTAATGTTTTCGAATAAATCTAGTGAACGGTGGATATTTTGCGCAATACACGCGAACTTTATTCGCGTATTTTGCTTTTCTGCCGCCACGCTTAATTTCTTTCGTGGACAATTTTATCGCATTATCTTGTGTCGCTTGTATCGTAAATACTAAACGATGTGTATTTCCATCGCAAAATTTCGCCACCGTCGCCTTATACGAAATGTATTATAGCATGAATCTTTTAGCGCGCTGTCGTGTCTGTGCCTATTTTTTCTTGTCGTTTAAATGTCAGAACGTGTAAAAATACAACAGGCCACAGAAACATTCAGGCATTTGCAATAAAAATTTTTAGTGAACAAGATGTCATAAAATCCTAACTGTAATTCGAAGAAAAAATATCACGAATATGACTTTTTGAAAGTTACACGACGTACGGTATAATAAAAAAAATTATCCGATAAAGTGCTATCGTATAATCTACCGTGTAATTCGTAACCTTGCAAATGTTTTTCATCAATAAGTCACCCTGCCGCGTCAATGTATATGCATATACCGAATGTAGTTTGTAAAACTTCTTTTTTCCCCCCTTTCATTAAAAGTGTTTAGAATAAAGCACAATGTGCCTTTTGATCTGTCGCGCTAATTATAATGTTTACATTTAAAGTTCTCGCGCATGCGATATCGAGACGTGCGTGATAAACGTCTCTCCCCCTTCTCTGTATTCATCTTCAAGGTTTGTAACTTCATATTCCCACTTTGTTACAGCTAGCATTTATCCCAAAACAAAATAAGCAACACACAGTGGTTACTATAAGTAGGCCTGCTTCCATTTAACAGCAATATTAAAACAGATATATTATCTTTAACATTATTATCCCACGGTTGATCTTTCAGCATCTACAAAAATTAAAGAGATCTCAATTCAAAAGGTAGAAAAAAATTTACACAGGCAAATTGAGGGCAAAGTGTTGCGAATTACTGATGAGACCGCACGCGTTCAAGAAATAAACAGTTTCATTAATGAAGTTCTTGTAATAAATAAGCTTAATGTTCATAAATTTTCAACCTCAAAACTGAACGCCTCGTATACTATTACAGTCCAGTGTTCCAGGTGCTAATTACACAAGAGCGAGAACTCGTATATCGATGCCCGATGTAAAATCGCCGAATCGAATGATTTATACATTAATCACGGTGCAATTTGCATGTAATTGCGGATTCCCTTCTGAAAACGATCCGCGTTTCGATTACGGATGAATATTGCGAGGTTGCACTGGATGCGTGGAAGTTTTACGTATTAGTTTCCAGAATTATAATTTCTTTCGTCGTTCCTTTTTCCTTACTCCACTGTCTGGATATCGACACGCTCCGAGCCACTGTGGAAATTCAGATTAATTGTTGGCAGGATTATAACGAATGACGAGATATGTAGATCGCAATGTTCAAATTATAGAAAAATAGAAAATTACAGCTTTCTTTTGTTCTACCGATTTCGACACTGAATTATTGACAAATACCCGTTGAATTTAAATTTCCTTTGAATAAAAACGTCGTTTCTGATAGATATCGTGGGTCCGAGTGGCAAGGAACGTATTAACCAAAACGTTACATAAAAATATGCTAATATTGTTCTACGATATTTCTGATTTTTATTTTCCAACACTCGTACCTGGCCAGCAGAAAAATATTTGCTTTGTCGACAGTGAAATATTGTACTCTATTCTCTGCTTCTTTCACATTTCTCTCTACACACGGCTGACAGCTTCCTGTACCGAATTTACACATGTTTGATATTCATGCTTGTCATCCGTGACGTCCGGGTTGCTGTTCCTCTAAACGATTTTTACTCGCTGCGACCGAATCTCTTTTCGATTTTTCTGCCCCCTGTTGATGGACACATTTTTCACGCGCATTTCTCTCGCCGAGTACTACCTACGTACGAGGCTCGAGGGCCGGCCGTTGCAAATCATTACGTTAATCTGTACCGATGCAACGAGCAGCCGTGTATTGGAAGGAGATCGAACTAATAGGAAAGAAACGGTATGCAGAATAATAAGCCTATTCATAATTTCACCAGAGCTTACTTCACGCGTTATTTTTACCAATTGCATAGGCGTTTAGAGCAGGACGTTTTTCTCGTGGAATATTACTATGAGTTTGGGGTTCGTGTGCTTTCAGGCGAATGAATTCTTCAATTATTTTGACGATTAATTATTTAAATCGATCCCGTTCTTGCACACAGATCCATACACATATAACAGTTAGAAAATACGAAACATTGAGCTTCATTTTCTCCGAAGATTTTCAGTAGTGAGAATCTCAATGCGTGGGATGAGCCAAATTTGCGTGACGCGAATCGTGTGCACTCCCCTTGTCAGATCGGCAATGCTGGGAGGGCAATTGAGAAGCCTGCTTTTGAAATCCGAAGACTGGTCACGGGATGCGAAAGCCTCGCTGCCGGTCGTTGCACATCTGACGCAGCTCATTTTTGCTCGATGTATGATTCTATCTCGGGCTGAAACTGCACACCGTTTACTACTGATAGAGAGCGGATCGAGAGAGAAACCGAGAAAAGAGGCAAGGGGCAGAGGGGACGTACGTGCTCGGAAATCGTTCCCCGACGATGACTCTATCACTGACGAACATGCTCCACGCATATTGCGACCGAACACGCTTTCTTGCCAATCGTTTTCGACGCCGAACTGCTTACTGATACACTGGCTGGGCGATACACCTGTTCACCGCGAATGCGAATAGGGTACAACGAATAAATTCTTGCCTTTCTCTACATTGAAATTGCCACCGCTTGAATCGCAACAGGATTTTAAACATTTAAACGTTCCACGTGGCGACATATTCTTAAGTAGTATGATCGTTGAAAAAATACAGATGCAAATTGCAAAAATAATTATACTTTTGATATTTGTATTTGTATATGCGATCAATATTTCAATAGCTACTTTTATTTATTTATAAATGGAATATTTAATAAAAGTCTTAGAGCTCTGAATTTATTATCCACCGACTATTTGGATGTATGCGTGAATGAGAATGAAATACGTTTGGCTGCCATATAAATCAATGGATGGTTTTAATCGGTGTTCATCTTCATTTATGAAGATGTAGGTGCCGTTCTCCGTTAAGTCGGCATCTTTATTGTTGTGTGACTTTGGTATCATATGTTGTATTCATTGATAAACATGTTTTTCATAGGGATATCCTGTGACAACTTCCATAAACATCGCTGAAACATTCTACATAGGGTACTAAGCAGTCGTTTTGTCGAAACTGCAGCATTCCTATTTCAATTAATTACAAAGAAATAAATTGAAGACGAGACTTGTTCTTTGACACGATGTTTATTACCATCATAGGCTTTTAAAAACATGTTTCTTTCGCTAAAAATTAGCATTATAGATGACGTTAGAAATGGATCATTAAAGAGTCTGTTTAAAAAAGTTTCTTTAGTTTTGCAACGATTTTAATGAAACATAACGAACTTCCGCGACCTGCTGGTAAATTCTACTTCAGAATATCTTTGATTCTGCAATGAACCCATAAAATAAGCAAAATTATGAAAATGACTGCTGGGAAATGGCGATTTTTCCAAAAAGTGCGTTTTTCGTTAAACAAAAATGAGATTTTACAATTGCTTTATTTTCACAAAGAATAAGAGTTTTTATTAACTTCGATTTAGGTTCAGGCCGAAACTACACACTTTGTGAACATGCTCGAATTTGATTTGAGTCGATTGGAACCGCCGCTTTTGAGTTATCACTGCAAAACAACAGAAACTTTTTCAAAACGCTCGTTTAATAAATAATTCATCTATAGCGTCATATATAATCCATGCTTTTGGCAAAACAGACGTGTTTTTGTTTTTAAATCTTATGGTGTTAATAAACATTGTGTGAAAGAAGAAATCCTGTCTTCAATTTAATTCTTCGTAATTAATTGAATTCTCGACAAAAAGTGACTGCCTAAGTAGTACCTACCCTTAACCTTCGCATGGCGGCTGCAGGGTCGACTTTGACCCATCCGAAATTACGTTACTTATTACCCATCAGTATCAGTACTCTAAGAAAATAAGAATCTTAGATCGAAACGAGATCAATCTATATGCATAAAAGAATAAGTCTTGACTGACTGACTCATAAACGCCCAGCTCAAACCGTTTAACCTAGGAACGTGAAATTTAGAAGGTACATTGCTTTGGTAACGCAGGCAGCCACTAAGAAAGGATTTTTAGAAATTCCACCCCCAAAGGGGTGAAAGGGGGTGAAATGTATTTTCACGCACTCCTCGAAATCCTTTAGATCCGATTAGATATCAACTTGGTTTTTACTTCAAAAGGTCCACATAAATGCCTGAAAACCGTTTTCAGGAGTTTACCCTAATCAACCTCTAAGGGGTGGTGAAAAGGGGTGAAATGTGTGTTCATGGAGTCCTTAATATCTCTTTGGCCCGAAAGGAAGCCTGGGGGTATGTTGCTAGTACCCAATATAAACGATTGTTTGTATCAAAATAGGTGCCGTGTGCAACATCGTCTAACGGTCAATTGACCAGTACCCGTGGCTCCGATACTTCCGTTCCCCATAGAAAGCATACCAGTATGAGAAAAATACCACTCGCAATATGCATTTTTACGAGCGCCTTAGCTTCTAAATTCATCCTTACGGTAGCTCCAACATACGAGCAAGTGAATTGTTCTTCTAATGCACGCGAGACGTTGAAATGCGGCGTTAACGCGCGACGTTCAGTCGTTCCAAGGAGAATCGGTGACGTTAAAAGTGCCTGGGCTCGTAAAAGTCCTCGTACGGATTCGGATATGACTTTAATATTTCCGTTCGTGGACGGCATAAACCGCGACCCTACCGAACCCATGCGAGGCGCTCCTCGCGATAATTCACGTGCCGATGGATTCTTTTTTGAAAATCGTCCAGCAAAATGGGAAGTCTACTCACTCTCCGACGCGTTCGCCGTTCCAACATCGTTTGTCAGGGTATTCCTCGCAGATCGTGTCGGCCAGAGTACCGTAGAAGGTCCGAGACCTGACGACACTGGCCAAGAAATTACCCAGCTGCACGTGCAACTGCGTCGGTAATGTTCTATGCGTGACAGGCGGCGCAGCTGCGTGCATCTCGAGGCTGCCCGACATTATTTTGCCCGTCGCAGCTGCATCCGAAGGCGTAACGGTCCCACCGCTCAATGCTTGGAATTCCGAACGACCGCACACTTTTCGCACCTGCAACACAACATCGTGGAATTTCCTTAATTTTTCGCCTTAATCGCTTTTACAGTCGTATTTAAAACAAGTATGTAGAAGAATCTATAGCCTGAGTGAACATTCGTCGTAATTGTCTCGGTAGCATTGGTTTAAAAAATTTCAAAATCTCAGAATCTGAATCCGAGAATCATATGATCCCAAAAATTCAGAATGCCTGAGACATTTTAGAATTATTGTAGAAAAATTTGCTCGCGCAAATGTTGTGGCCGATTTTTTTTCGTACAATCTAGTAGGATGTATGCTAGCAAAATAAATTTCGTGTATTAATTTTTCTCAAAATCGAAACGTGACGGTACCAAATTAGGCAATATGAGTGGTTGAAGTAAATTATAAATGTTAAAGTAACAAATTCAGGATCAAACGATACGACAGCATATAAGAAACGAATAACGTTTATCGACAATAAATAGATTCATTGGAAAGTAAATAAACACGTTCACTAGAACTTCCCGAATTCCACTTCCCACCTGTTCCCAAGTTGTTGCTCCTTTTATCGACTGCCTCTGGATATTGACGTTATGCAAATCCAATATGAAAAGTTAACATACTTTCGTATTCTTCCTGGATGCACCTAAATAAGTCACGACACGTAGGTACGCATCCTTCCATAGAAATTGAAAGAGGATAAAAGTGAAGGAGATGGCAAGAAAGTTAACCAGAAGTTATACAGATTTGCAGCGAGAGCTCATGGAGTTTTACTAATTTCGAGTAAATTAGAAAAAACTGTTTATAAAACTATTGCTTTGACTGAACATTAAAAAGAGAACACTAATTGAAAAGTATATATTTTCACATAATAAGTAGTAGTGATTGAATTGATAAGCTTTTATTTCTATTTTTGGCGAATTCTTGAAATCTGGAGCTGGCCCTGACTTGCAGCAGGGTAATGGGTGCAGATTCAAATTTTGCAATAAATCGCTAATTTGTTATCGGATTTGTATCAAACGTGTCCCAAACGATGTAGATTTTTTTTACATATATTACACGTCATAACTCAAAAACTATCAAAAATGGAGTTGCACCCCTCTTGCTGTTAATATGGGCGAAAGATAGACTGAAAAGGAGATAAGTATTTACAAATATTAAAAGCAAGTGAGTGTAGCAGGAATTGAAAAGAATTCGTATGATATAATGTAGGAGTAAAATGAACACAAAAATGTTAAAAAAAAAACAGCAATAAAATACGAGAGTGCAACGTTAGACCAGCAAGAGTATCTTACCCTATAAAATGAAATATATAATTTTTTATGAACGTATACTCTTATCGCTCTATATATGTATACGTAAGATAAGGAGAGGCGGTGATCATTTTATTCAAAGATAAATTTTTTATTACATCCCAGTTTGCATGGTTCATAATTTCATCAAAACAAATATATGGTCGAAAAACAAGGATGTTATATAAAAGTTACTACTTAGTCAAAAGAATTCAGTTTTTTTTTTATGTTGCAACGTATAATATATCTACATATTACGTATTTATTATCACAGAAATCACTAATCGGCAAAATTCCATTTTTCTCGAATATAGCGAGAGACAAATATCTGTTATAGGTACATTCGATAACATTGTATAGAATCTATTGGCAACATTTTATTAAATATATATTTACATTCAATTGGTCCATATACGTATTATGGTGGCCCGTATTTTCAACCTGCGAGTTCTTTTGCTCTCACCCCCTAATACGGTTCTATTTCATAAAAAAAAATAGTCCCTGAAAAAGATTATTGCAATCGGGCAACAGGATTGGGTGCCGACCAGGCCTTAAAGTTTAGTATTCGTCAATGCTTTGAATTTGAAGAATTTCTCAAGAATGGTAAACCCTATCGAAATTTTCTTCAAATAATATTAAAAGAGCATTCAATTTTCTACAAATACTGTATATATTAGTTTCTCGTGCCTCCAACCATTTTATAGATAATAGCGTTTGAATATAGAGAGGTCTGCACTACACGTGCGTAGTGCAGAAATCTCTATATTCAAACGCTATTATCTAAAAAATGGTTGAAAGCACGAGAAAATTATATAAAGAATATTTCGGTAGGGTTTACCACCTTCTAAATTCATATTGATGAATTCTAAACTTTAAGGCCTGGTCGGCACCCTTTCCTGTTGTTCGATTGCAATAAACTTTTTCAGAAACTATTTTTTTATCAAATGGCACCTTTCTAGGGGGTGAGAGCAAAGAAATACAAAAAAAAAATCGACACGTATAAATAAGGACCACCCTAATACATACAGGGTGTACTGTGGTTTCCTCCATAAACGGCAGGGGCATATTTCACAAATGTAAATACGAAAAAATGTTACGTGAAGATTAGCTATAAATACATTGTTTCAGAGTCGCGAGTGAATAATTTATCGTAACACGAAGTACTACGTAGGTAACACCGGATTTTCCAGTGCAGAATATGAGAGGTCGATCGTACGTAACATAGTGGTTCGTGGAATTTGCAATTAAGATTAAGGCGAAGAACGTCGAATACTTTGCGCGGGAACATTATCAAAAAAGTTTAAAATTCTTGTCGAATGGTGCTGTGGTCCCAGAGCTGCACGATGATGATATTCTATTCTTAAGACAAAATGAAATGGGTGTTAGTAAACACAGAGCAACCCACTACTCTTCATCGAAGAAATCTGCGACGATATTCTCGTACAGCAGCTGGAGCGTTTCGCTCACATAAACTTTACACAAACTGAGTAGGTATTGGTATGTTCCTCGCTTGAAAACATTCTTGGGATTTTCATATAAGATGCTACTTAGCTTCAATATGAACTATCAGCCACACGGAATAGTTTCAAGACAATAAAGCATCACACGAGTACAGATACAATAAACAGGGCCGAGTTTTTATGTTCTAGATATGTATAGTGAAAAAATCCGTTATTACGTACTTCATATTGCGTTCAATATTTGCTTGCAGCTTTGCGACAAATCGTGTACAGCCGTCCTCCAAATAACATTCTTCTCTGGGAAAACATCCCACGACACTCCGTACACAGAAACTGTGCTGAACTTTTCGACATTACATTTTTGAAATATCGACCGGAGCTATGTATCAGGATCGTGTTAACAGGCGGTACGTCGAATCGAGCACGACTTTTGCATTCGTCGTTCGCCGAAATCGTGAGCACTTCGCGCCTCCGCTCCCTGGTTCCCCGGAAATTACGCGAAGCTATCGTTCAGGGTGAAACTGGTCATTCGTCACGTAGCTGGCGCTCGTGCATTTATTTGAAATGTAGAACCAAGAAGAAATAAGTTATCGCCGCCAATATCGAATGTAGAATTTACATGCGCCGAGCGATAAGCGTTTATCTCGGAACCGGGCTCGTAGAAACGTTTGCATACGCGATCGTCATTAAGGTTATCGTCCCCATCTCCTACCGTTCTTCCACGGCTCCTTGGTCCTAATTAGTTTTTAACGCCGGCTATAAAAGGAGGTAAGCCTGTGCTCGGGCTCCTCGAACTCGGTATAATCGTAAAACCGGCCTGGTTGCTGTAATTGAGACGGCACGCGTGGGCGTGCAAACGTCGCTCCCGTCATCATGGCCGATTTTCTTTTTCTTTCACTGCTGTCTTTCGTCCGTTTATTTCGCATTCCCCTCCTTCTATGTCCACCCTGTACCTATTCCGCGCGCTCTTTCTTGCTTCGTGCTTTTTAAGGGCACCCTTCCCATCGAATCGCTCCAGAAACAGGTCGTCTTTAAGATTTTATTTAAAAGAAAGTAAACTTCGTAGAGTCAAAACACTTTTTGTGGTTTATTTGTACATCTTTGAAGGTAATAAATGCGATCTTCAGGTCAGGCTGTGACTGTCCAGGTGACACGAAAAGAAACTGCGGAATTTTTAACGCCTCGTAGATTTATGTGAAATCAACAAACCACGAAAATTCGTAAAGTTTATAAGATTGTTCGTGGAATCATTTACGGTCAAAGCACAGTATTGCAAGCTTGTGTGTTGGTAGAGGTTTTAACCACAAACGTTGAAAAACAGGAAATCATTATACGGACGAAAATGTTTATAAACAAAGAACGATTGGTCACACAGTTACAATCATAGATGATTCCACGCAGAATTTAGTAATGAACGAAATCCCGCAAGAATTTTTGAAGCCGCTCGATTATTTTTTGTTAGGACTTCCGCAGTTTTGAGAAAAACGCGTTTAAAGTTTTAACTGCTGTAGATGCGAACGGGGTACTTTTATACCTGCAGAGTTTGACGCCAAATTTTAGCCGGGCATTCTTCAGATAATGTACTACCAAAATATAAAAAAATTGATTTTTTGGAAAATTTTAATGCGAGGGTACCCTTAAGTCATGCTTCTGGTTTCAGAAACATGTGTGGTTTCATGTGAAAACAGTGGGACTCAGTTTCGTAAAATTTCATGCATTTATACTTTGATGGAGGCACGTTTCGAAGCACAACCTATAATACCTTCCTTTCCCGTCTCATACTTATTCAAGCTTACGTCTTTATGATTGTTCGAATATTATCACTACATACTTTTACTAGGAATGTGTGTTTAATTGATCTAAAATAAATAAAATTTAGCTCCTCCGACTAAATAATTTGATGCGATCAATTAGAATCAAGTTAATTTCAATTAAATTTACTAAAATTCAGCTCCTTCGACTAAAAATTTTAACGTCGTCAATTAAAATCCAATTAATTTGAAGTAAATTTACTAAAATTCAGCTCCTCCGACTGCAAACTTGTTACGCGATCAATCGAAATCAAGTTAATTCCAACTAAATTTACTAAAATTCTGCTCCTCCACCTAAAAATTTTAACGTCATCAATTAAAATCAAGTTAATTTCAACTAAATTTACTCAAATTAAGCTCCTTCGACTAAAAATTTTAACGTCGTCCATTAAAATCCAATTAATTTGAAGTAAATTTACTAAAATTCAGCTCCTCCGACTACAAACTTGTTACGCGATCAATTGAAATCAAGTTAATTCCAACTAAATTTACTAAAATTCTGCTCCTCCAGCTAAAAATTTTAACGTCATCAATTTAAATCAAATTAATTTCTACTAAATGTATTAAAATTCAGCTTCAAAAATGTTAACGCGATCAATTAAAATCAAGTCAATTTCGACTAAATTTACTAATAATTTTGCTTATTTATACCAATACATTGATGTAGAAGTGACACGTAAGTAAACAATCTATATTAAGATACGTGAGTGCCAAAGTTTTAAATAGTTTTGGACTAGAATTATAGGATCATGACATACCTCTCTTGTGCTGTTCGTGAGAGATTTCTGAAGTTAACTACAGATTCTTTACGAGTTAATACTGAATGGTGGAGGACTGAAACATGAGCCGAGTTCAACGTATTTCACAGTTTAAATTTGATTTGAAAAACTGTGGAAATACCTGCTAATACGAATAATGAGTATTATACTCGAGCTGTAATAAATGGTCAGTGAAGAATGGACGTGTGGTCAGCACGCTCGACAAACCTTAAATATGAATTAGATTTATCCAAATTGTTAAGAACAATGAAATATGAAGATTACGAAGTAGTTTTAACTGCTGATGAGAGTAGGTTGGCTGTAATAAATTTCAGTACCATAATTGCGGCCAGGACCACGAACACGTCCACAAAAAGGCTTCTTATCTGTTGGCTGGTTTATAGAGGGGAATATTTATTATAAATTGTTGCCTCACTATCGAACAATAAGAAAGCAGTTTTATTATTTATCAGCAATCAGACTGTCTCGAGTCAGCGTTATAAGAGGAATTATGAACATTGATTATGGCAGAGTTTCGTTTTATCAGGATAGTGCAAGTACCTACGTCGCAAAGGAAACATTCGAAAGGTTGCAAAGCTACTCTTGGGAAATCATGGATTATCCACTGCATTCAATGGACATTGCCTCGTCAGATTTTCATATTTTTCAAAGCATTGCATATACATCTCTGATGGACGGCTCTCTTAGTTTTGAAGGAAGACACTTAGAATATTTAAAGTGCTTTGAAATTTTCAAAACATCAAATTCGTATAAAATTTGAGTTAAATTACAAATTCAGCAAAGGAAATTTTATTTTTAACTTCGATTCGCAAAAAGGAACAAAACAAAAACTGTTCAGCTTGAGATGAGATATTATTTTCTTCCTCGTATTCATCGGCATAACTCAACTTATACTGTTTTTCCCTCCATTATACTTATAACATTAAAAAATTATGCACACAGTAATTGTAGAAAAGTGAATGCCTTTTTATTATTATTTGAACAAAATTTCGACAAGGCGTACCATTTTTAAGAAATTCATCAAATTCAAACCATCGACGAATTCTAAACTTTAAGACCTGATCAGCAACCCTTTCCTGTCGTCCAATTACAATAATCTTTTTCAGGATCTATTTTTTTTATGAAATGGAACCATATTAGAGGGTGTCAGCAAAATAAATCACAGGTTGAAAATAATGGCCACCCTAACGCACATATTCTTCGTATTAATCAGTAATCCGTCTGCAAACTCCAATAGACAGACCCGATCAATGAAATCTTTACCCCCTAGAATGCGTCGCTCCTGCGAATTGCAATTCTGAAACGCTTAGTAACGCCCCATGAACGATAAACGGTGACCCATTTCTCTCCTTTTTTCCGTGTCTCTTTTTTTTTCTGGCCAAACATCCGCAATGGTTGCGCGACAGGACGAGAAGCCGTCAGTGCCTGACGCTTACTTCCTTGTCACTCCTCAGCCGGCGTCGTTTCCGCGGGTCGCTCTATTGGTTGTTCGCCCGCAACATTCCGTCCGCCGTTCTTATGCAATTGCAAGGGCACTCGGAGGTACTATAGCAGGGCCGTTAAAACGCACTGCCCGGACTAACGCGTTACACGAACATGGCGTTTCCTTCGACACCCACGTTGGGTACCGGCTCGAGGCAGACAATCTTCCGCCTCCTCCGCGTGGTCTCTCGTTCACCTTCGTGGAAGGAAAGGAGGCGGTCGGTTACTTCGACGGACCAGCAGAGCAGACGCGTCACCCTTGACCCGGTATATAAACGATAATAATGTGTTCCGTTTCTACGCCGCGATTCAAATGAAGAAGATTAGAAGATTGGGGGATTATCTCGTGATAAGCGCACGCATACCGAGCGTCCCGCGAGCTCTTCGGGCCGACAGTAATGTATGATAATGGGCCGCGTGGTCGGAGGCTTGAAACAATTTCGCATCTCGATAGAACGATGTTTCGTGACGCGAGGCCGCGTGGGAGACGCGCCGCCTGGCCGTGATCGTAGCCGGCCGCCTCCTCAGCCGAAGCGGGGCGAAATTTTATTCGGAACTGAATCGGAATTAACGATTCTAACGATTCGCTCACTTACCAGCGCAGAAGGCTTATTTACATCGGTACCCAAGGGACACCTGCGCTCTTCGCTGTGAAAGTACATTCTCTTTGAGCTTTTTTAACAATCCACCCTGGCCGGGGTAAGTGCACCTAGTATCGCCTGACACCTAATGTCGCAACACATGGCTGGGTAATGAACTGGGTTAGTAGCTAAGCATGTGTAGGAAGACACACTGCGGTTGCAACGTCACCTGAGCAACGTCTAACGTAGGATAAGTATTTTAGTGAATCTTGATAGCGACAAGAATTATTGAACCGTGACAATTTTACATCACATTGGGAGAAGGTAAGTTTAAAGAGTCTGTGAATCCGTGAATATTTACTTGGAGTATCTAATCAATGGCAGGCTTAAGCAATTTAACTGGTTCCAACACTTTTGTTAACGGAAATAGTTTTATCATGCTTTGGCCAGCGTGCAATTAATGCCACCTACCGATGATTTCGGTATGGTATTCGCTACAGCTGGGGACACGGAATTAGCAGAGCAACAGAGCTGTCCAAACCGTTGCCTAGCATGTAAACGCGATCTTCTAAAAAATAGTATTTAATAATATCAATATTTTGAAATTGTATTTCTATCTTTTCAAATTTTTAAACATAATCCCAATAAGAAAAATTTGGCAGGAAGCCTTCAAAATATTCGTATGATTAAAAAATAATAAATGAACAGATAAATGTAATTTTAAAAGCTCATAAATACATGAATTAATTAATATTTCTCTGGTAGGTGGTATTATGCGCGCTGTTTCAAGATCCAGATTTTTGCTTGTCGTGCTTATCACCAATCGCGATTGAAAATCTTTGGATCTCAGCAATTCTCACCTGCTGTTCTCACCTGAGAACAATTTGAATTTGGGTAGGGAAAATTAGGTGCACTTGACCTACGTGTGCCAGCGAATTCAGTAAATAACTATGATAATTAAAGTTGCGATAATAAGGAGAGTATCTCGTGATCAGTGGGAGAAAATGCAATATTTTCTGACTCGTACATAAAATATTGAACCGCGTTTCGGTCTTTCGCTTGTAATAGTACCTATCTACTGCGTGCATTATAGAAAATATCGGAGTATTTGAAACAAGAATTTTTATGAAATGTTGGATCTTTAAAGTCTATGACGTGACAGGGGTAGGTCTATTGGTTCCTTTACTGTTAACATATTTTTTATGGGAGTACTATGTTTCCTGCCATTCTTCGTATTTTCAGATTTAACAGAAATTTTCGATCGTTTCATTTCTCGTAAGTCACGTTGCATCCTGGACTTCGCATCCTGAAACATTCAATCCCTTAGATTTGAATTAATTGAATTTATTGTATACATATTCCACTACCTTCTTCTCGTACAAAACGCACGTAACAGACTGGTATTTTTTATATATTCATACCCACAATTTACTGACTGAAACGAACACGACTGTCATTATTGAAAAATGAAAGACTTGCATCCGACGCGAACTCACAGGCATCTCTCGAGAAGCTACCAAAGAATTTCATCCAGCGCCTTCAACGGTGCATTGTGAAAAACAAAGAACCTTTAAAACACATTCATCTTGCACCATAATTCCCGCAGAACAATGAACCCAAATATACCTGCTCTGAATGAAATCAAAGAAACCTTTCATCACAAGTAATTTACTTCAATTTTACAATAAGCACCTTCCCATATTCCCGTATCGTAGATCAGAAACTATCGTTGCATGACATTAAAATCAGGAAAACGGCATTGCAACGTTCCAGGACCGACTGAACGTACTTTTAAATGCTGCCAGCATTTAACGGCCGAACAGCCCGGCAGTGGAAACAATTATTCCCCGTATAATTGTCCGAAGCTCGTTCCCGATAATCACTAGCGCCACGAAATCAGAACTTCCGCGTCGCGTGATCACCGGCGCGAGAAGAAAAACACAGCCAAACTGCTCGGGGAAATCCGGTGGCTCCGATATACGTACTCTCCCCCTTCGTTTGCGTACCGGCAGGGTGGTCCGTGGGACAATCGATTCCACGGATCGATGTTACCGCAAAATCAGGCCGGCAAGGGTGCCGGTGGTATCGATGTCCGCGATAACGCGATTTCGATAACGAGACGGGGAGGGTGAAGCAGCGAGACCGATGTCAGTGTAATAGAGCATCGTGCACGTCGTTAACAAGGGATACCAACGTGAAATCTTACTGTTCGCTGGTAATGCGATATATCTTACGCGTTGTGCCGATGACTCGTTTAGAGCCTCTTCTTCACTTCCTTCCTGCCTCCCCCCCCCCAGGCCCTTTACTTTCCCCACCCCTCACTTTCTTTCCACTGTAACCACCTACGTTGACGAGACTCGCTCGCAGGTGAGTCATCGCTAAAATGGTAATCGATGCCGCGAATCGAAGGACTTACCATGAAAACGCCCTACTGAAACGAACACGTTCGAAGCTCAAAGAAAATCGTTCTTTTTTTTACAATTTTGAAATGTTGTAACTTATATATATATATTCTGCCCTCTTTAGTTAAAATGTCCTATCTAGCATTTTGAAACAACCGAGAAAACTGAAGTTTTATCATTTAGTTTGTACCTTCCTTATTTCCCTTCAATCAAATTAAAATATGTTGTCATTATTTCGTAACAGCCTAATATAATTTTTTGTAATAGGTATACCGGTAGGTAATGTATTATTAACGTACCAATTAATTAATTGTTTTAGATAGGATATTTTAACCGTTTGGAAAGAAGTTAGGTTAAATACAATAAACTGTTTATAAATCTTTACGAAGCACGTAGACTTTTCTAACTTTACTTGAAAGGTAAAATACGTGTGGGACTTCAAATATTTCAACATATCTCAAAAAATGAAAAAATGTTACATAGGAGAGTTTAACTAAGGAGGGCAGTATTCCCCACTTTTTTGTAGTGCAGATGCTGTAGCAATAATAATGTATATAATAAGGCACCTCTGCAATTGAAGAAATATGAAATTATAAGATTTTCCAATTTTTACAACGTCTTTCTGAAAGGATTGTTTTCGAAAGTGTGATTTTTTAGAGAAGTTATAACTCGTAGAATGTATTTCGAACATTTAATAACTAATTCGGATGGGAAAAGGAATAAGGATGGGCGGTGTATTAAGGAACATGAAAGGCTGAATGGGAGATACGTACATATTCAATATTGGATGAAGGCTTTATGGCTTATAGAATTGAAAAGTATGAATGCTTTTAGAAAGTACTCTTCAGTTAAATGGAAAAGAGCCTCTCAGTTATTTCGTTAAACGGTGAATCGTATTCACGTTTAATGTTCCCTCGTTGGAAAAACATTTCTCTTTCGTTGTTCTATCACATCAAAAGGGGATTAAAAAATACAAGGTAAAATTCTTCGCTTCTTTAAGTGTGCACAGAACGGATGTCAGCAACAAAAAATTAAAGAAGCAAATTAAATAATAGTAAATAATAATTACGTGATAATAATACTGTCTCTAACAACAAATTTGTTTCTTTACATATACGAATGTTTCATGTTCACCAGATCTTCGTTCACATCCACAAATACTAAAGATAAAACTATTTTCAATGGTCTCCATCTACGCTTACTGCAATCCACAGAAAATAAATTCGAAATAGAGGCGAAAATTTTTGAAAATTCCAAAACACGCGGTAAGTGTATTAACGAAAATGGCCGCAGTCTACGTTGCAGTTTACGACTCTGGTAGGGTACGATTCTACGTTTCAAGTGCCACAGCAGAGAAACAATAGCAACTGAGGGAGAGAAATCGAGAATAATGATAGCGTAATAACCCGCGATTATTCACCGACACACCAAACAAATGTACAGTGCGAATAGCAGCGGCGCGTTCGGAATTCGCGTAATTTTCAGTAGCAACTGAAACGTCTATCGGAGGCATATCTTCCAAGCAAAAGGGCGATGCAATTTTTCAATTCGCGACGTGAAATATATCCCAAGTTTCCTCTCCTATCCACCATAAAATATACGGGATCATTACTTTGTACAACGAGAATCTCACCGGTTAGGGGCGCGATATCGGAAGATTCATTCCTTCCCGGAAAGTTTCCCCGTGAAATAATTGCGGAAAATGTACATGGTTGTTGGGAACGGCCGTAACCCGATCCCAGCCTCGTTGAAGTTCACGTTCGTGAACGCTGAACGCGCCCCCGGGGCAACAAGGAATTCCATTGCGAATGAAAGACGAGCTCGATACTGAAAACTTTCCTTTGGACGAACGACGTCGTCTCGCGGCATCTTCTCTACGCCCAAGGTTTGCTGTCCCAGTGAAATCGATTGCGAAACTCTTCCCACGGAAATAATCCGTCCGGGGGCCGCGTGCGGACGGTTTTCCAGAACTCTGCCGAGCCGAAAATAAAATTTGACAAAATTTGGTACTCGAATTTCATGCGCTGTATCGAGATCATTTGCTTATGTATTCTAGCATCGGAAAACTGTTTGTCGCAGTGGAATATTTACAGTATACACTATTATTTCAATTTATAAGAACTTCGTAAAAATGGCCGAAGGGTGACACAAAACACTTATGCAAAAGTATATCAAAAGTATAGAATAAAATGTTTTCGTTCGAGGCGTAGTTTTCGAGAAAAGCGATTTTGAAATTTCAAGAAAATTGAGTTTGAAGATCAAGAATAAGATCCTCCTTCAAATAGATTTCTTTTTAAATCAATTCTATTCGCAGTTTTACTGCATTTACTGTTACTTTCTAAGTGGTCAGATGCATGCGTGCTTGGCGATTTTTGAAAATCGATTCTCGCGAAAACTAAGCGTCGGATGAAAAATTTTATTCGACACTTTTGATTTATTTTTGCATTAGGAATCGCCTCCTTCCCGTTTTTACCACCTTTTCGACTGCACCCTGTAGATATATGTTATGGATTATACCTATGATAGTTACTTGAATGGGTTGGAGAGTTGGGCGTGTATGTATGCGTCATTTAGATTTCTTTACGTGAAGAAATGGACGTCTCTTAAGTTGGGGTGACATGGAGAAAGTAAATAAAGGGATTCTGGAAATTATAATTCTGGTGATCATGTATTATTCATCTCGTTAAAAAGGTATAGTATTCATGGTATGGCAGTTTAGTAATGAAACATTGATACCATCGATCATTAGTTCTCAAGGGTTGTCTGACTTTGAATAAGATATGAGTATAGAGAATATGACACTTTAAAGAGTGTTACGTTTTTTATTCTTTAATGTTCGAATCATTTTCCTGGCACGAGCTTCTCTAACTGCAGGTTTATGACACAATTTTTCTAATAAACCAACTCCTCTTGATGCAAGTATTTACCATATAAATTTAGACATTTTTTATTATAAGGCTCTAATTTCTTGTTGCTCGAATTTGGAAGTTTTAAATCAACGAATCGGAATAAACATCATGTTATGCCACATATATCCCTCATATGTCAGTCTTTCTCACTAACATACATACATAAAATTTACTATAGTATACACTTACAAGTTTTTAAGTCCCCGACGCTGAAAGAAACGTCTTCATATCTTTAGCACACTAGGAGGATCACATTTTTGCAAAGTAAATGAACAGACTCAAACGTAATAGTAGACAAAGAAAAATAAACGAAGATACTGTGGACCAATTTGTCTAAAGTTAAGTCATTTTGTTCCAAAATATACGGTGTTAGAAACTCTCGCGCTGGCCATGATTAAATATGGGGGAAACTAAAAGTTTCAAATCTTTCCTTTTTCAGTAAGAATCAAAGGTTTGGTTAAAATCGATGGAAAAATAGTTAGAAAAGCTACGATTCCTACTGTCCTCTGAAAATGACCGATCCTTAAATCGAACTTATATTTTCGTGAAAGTAATAATCTAAAACGTACTAATTAAAACGTAAAAATTGTTATTATCTGAAATTATCAAAATTTGGACTTACACCACTATGATTCTCAAGAAATAGGAATAGAATGTTCGTCTTAAATGAAAGATCCTACAGCAATTGAATTTATCCAAGGAGTTCTACACGCAAAAACAAAATTTTTATTTTCAATCAATAAAAAAACAGATATCAAAAATGCCAAAAAACTTGGGTTGAATACTGGAAATCTGCAGTCCTAGTTTTGGTCCACGAAAACTGCAATCAGCATATAAGTAAAAACGTTTCGACTAATATTAGAAAATAATTATCATGTACAACATAATTATTTAAAATTTATCTTGCAAACTTACAACGTATTCCAATCCCAAAGTTCTTTACATACTTGTCAATGAACTGTGTTATATGATTATACAGCAATATTATAGGAAACTAATTGAAAAGTGTAGCAACACATTACCGGAAAATGTACCTCTATTATAACACAAAACGCGTAGCAGATAAATGAAATTCGTCCGGGAATCGTGTTTGAATGCTTTCCGTCAACAAGTGGAAGTTGGAATTTAAAAGATTCATAGCCCTATAACAGGCACTGAAAAAACTTGTGCAGAGAGTGCAAGGCCTGTCCTCAAACACTGATGAATAACGCATCCTGCCCTATCTACAAGACAATACCGTACCGAAGGTCTTCAACTATCCACACCCTCGCACACTATATGTCCTGTCCAGACGGATCGAGCCATGGTGAAGAATATAAAATACCATATCTATTGGAACCTTCTCTGTCTCCTATAGTACGCCATAGAAACCTCAGGCGACCCACGATTCCCTTCATCTGCTTGTAAGTGCATATGCCGTGAACAAATATGAATGCATAGTAGAATTGTAACACAGACACAACGCTTTCAATAATTACACATCATTTAATACCACGTTTGAGGAAAAACTTGCTCGAAGGGTGTTTAGTATAAATGTATGTACAATCTGAATTAGTTACGCCGTAAGGTTTGTACGAAGAAACGAAGAAATTTTAATTCACAATTGATAGTAGATGCAATAGTTTTTTTTTTATAACAGAATTATATGTTGTGGAGGCAGTTTCTGTTTATAAATTAGAATGTATTCATTTATTTTTACGAAATGTAGGTTTCAATTGGCGAATGATCATGTTGATATAGGTTTGAGCAACATATTTTGTAGATTCTGACAGTACGGCTTGAGATTATTGTACTTAGTAACTTGTAGTGTAACTTTATATTGTTAAAATTTGTACAGTAGAGTATGTATGATCGTATAAATATAGAAATTAAAAATGTTGTATACCAACTTGTGGACATAGGTATATTTGTCATAATTGTTTTATCCCTTTTAATAAATTTCAACAGAACGCATTTCTCCAGTTCAATATCAATAAACACTGTTCTTACAAATTATCATTTTAAGCTTCTCCAAAGTAGTAGGTTCCGTTTAAAACAGAAACAGATGCTGATTTTTGTGACAGAAAAAGGTGAATTAAAAATTGATGCTGAGTCAGTTTACTTTCCGTTAAAAACTGATATATGTTTGTTTATCAATTTTTTTCCTTATAAACCATCAGAAGGGACCCAAGATTTGTGACGAGTCCTACTATGAACACCCTATGTACCTACATAAATAAATAGGCAAGCAGTTGCGGCTTGAAACGTTCGTTACACTAAGGGGAATGTGTTTTGAATTTGCAGTAATTAACCCTGTCTGTTAGTTCCAGGTACCAATTAATATATCTTCATTATTTTCACGTATATACGTTATCTACATTTATCAATTTTTCATTTCCTTTTTCCATTTAAGGAAATCTTAAAAAGTATATTCTTCCAATACTTAAAAATTTCTTTTATACAATGACTTTACTACACTAGACCTATGAGCTTCATTCAAATAAGATCACTGCAAATTTCAAATATTCAATTTTTCGTCAACGTCCTTCGACTTCAAGAATTTTTAACTGTTTAAAAATGGATTTCATGATTTACACTCGAGAACAGTGCAGACGAAAATACATATAGTCCTTCCCACTTTGATCATTGCGCGTTCAAATCAGATCGTTATATTCAGAATTTCAAAAATTATCTGTGCTGATGTTAATGAAAATTAAACAATTATTTATTTCAGTTGTATTTATATGAATGAATCTGTATGCTGAATTTGTGCAGACTAAATGAACGAGAATTCTATCTACGAAGCCACTAAACTATATGAATCACACAGATCGATGTCAACGTATGCATACTGTGCCAGCGTTTCACCGTGTACAGATTGTATGTACATATGCAAATTTTGATGCGCGACCAGCGCAACGAAATTTGGGAACATATGAATACTGAACACGCTGACGCAAAGTCAATATCGAAGTTATACCTACATAAATCGTTGTTATATACTTCCAAGTGCCCTGGTATTTTTCATAAACGCAATTTAGAAAGGGACATTGAAAACTAGGGGGGGGGGCATTACATATGTCTTTTTATTCAAGAAAAAAGTAGTTTTGATAATTCCTATGAGTTTCCTATATTCGTGAATTTAACGAATAAATTCTTCACAAAATCCATGATTACATTGTTCAATATTACATATCTGGATACCGTTTTATACTTGCAAATTTCATTCTGTGGTCGAGAATAAAAATTTTCCAATTATATTGGAAAGCGAGCTATTATCGCGGAATTTGACAAGTTGTGTTTATCGATGAGCTGAGTTCGACTTCAAGAATACTTGTAAAGGAATGCAAGGTATAACAAAAATCAAAATACAAATTGGCAATAATATGACAGACGTAGAAGATAAATATTTGAAGAATCGTTGTAGGATCAATAGAATCAATAATATCAATGATCGAAGCTTAAAATTTCCCTGCAACATGTTCTTGACATATAAGTTCTAATATAACAATAAATCCCATAGCATATGATAACCATAACTCCCAACAGCAAATGTCTAATATAAGAAAAAGATCGGTAAACGTCGATCAGTAAATCAGAACCGCGAGTAATTATTAACGTGTCTCGTGCAATCGAGTAATTCCATTTCGTGGGTGTCAATCTCCGATAAATACACAATGCAAACGTTACCCACAATTTTTCCACGTATTTAAAATATACGTGTTAAGGCACACGTCGAAGAGTTTTTAGGTGCGATGAAGAGGAAGCGAAATATTATTGGACAGGAACAGGAACGAGACTCGTGCGGATTGTCCGTGCACGAATTCCTTCAGTTGACTGGATTGAAGCCGGAATTTGAAGGATTTCCATCGCAGCATACCGAGCATTTATTAACGCGGCGCGTTTTGCACGTTCCTCGACCCAACAATGTTAATACATAATATGTACCTGCCGCCTTCCCGAACGCGACTAGAAAGGTGTCGTTGTTGCGTGCGCTTAAGTAGAGGCAAGTTCATTTCATGACAAACATCTATTAGCCCCGTTATATGTACTTCGGCGCTAAGGCAGACAGGAAACTCATAGGCCAGGGTGATACAGGAACTGTGCAACACTGTGCCGTTACTTCATTCTGCGCGTTGTAAGGCACTCCTGGGGCTGTCAGCGGCGAGAACACCTTTCGCATGAACCAAGTCAACAGAGGAAACTGGAGACGGGACTAATTCGATTACCTTATACAAACTTTAGATCGACGCTAGTTCCAGTGATCAATCACTCGGCTACGCCAGAGAGGTATTGGGACGAAAGGGCACTCGTTTGTCACGAGGAAATGCAAATGTGTGTGCGTGTAGGTATTTCATTCAGGGCAAAGAGCAAAGGCAATTACGCAATGAAAATATATATATTTCTTTTAAATAAGGTTTCGAGTCGCATTAACAACTAAGGTGATGAGTGACTTAAAAAATTGAGGGTAGTCGCATCGTGCATTGAGATTACGTAAGATTTTCTAGAGTACCTATTACACAGTACAAGGTTTATACACGCAAACAAACATAAATCGTTTTCTTTAACTTTACGATTTAGCGTAAGTATATTTTAATCGCTTTTAAGAATGCAATTATGTTTCTAATATTTTCACACGAGTTTTCTACTTCGCTCATGTTATTTTTAACTCGGTAGCTTTTCCTGCTCCCAGCGAGGTGATAGCATAAGTGGGACGATTTTTAGGATTTTCGAATATTTAAATGAGAATATATTCTACCGCCCTACGAAATACTAGAAACAGTCGGATTTATGTCGTGTTGGGCTCATTTTCATTTTCGTGCTTCTGAGACATGGTCACGGCGTCAATACACGGCAGTTGAAGAAAACGTGCAAGTAGAACAA
The DNA here is from genome assembly GCA_963932335.1 of Andrena marginata. NCBI lineage: Eukaryota > Metazoa > Arthropoda > Insecta > Hymenoptera > Andrenidae > Andrena > Andrena marginata. The sequence goes on along the minus strand of OZ010659.1, from coordinate 46,400,485 downwards.
ATATCTACTTATTCATTGGAAATGTGGAAAGATTTTGTTGAGCGTTTTTCTACAAGCATTGTATAATTACAAACAGAGTAATCGTTCTATTAAAACTTAATACGCCCTCTACTATTCTTCTCGCCACACTCCAGATTCTCGATGTAAAAACTCGATGCTCTCAATACTCTCTCCTCTCGTGATGCTCATGGTCTTTGCCCACAAAGCACCGACCACTCTTGCGGCGCTATCGTCTCCGAGTAGGAACACACAGATACACATCCAATGCTATCGTTCAGTCACTTTATGATTTAAACATCTCAACTAGCTGGCCATTGGAAATTTTCACACATTTAGTATTTGTTAAAATCTGAATACGGTTGCAATCGCATATTTTTCTTAGTAGATACTTTTTACACAGAAACTTGCAATGTTTCACGGAGTATCTCGCACCCCAAGAGAGAAGGAAAATTGAAGAATCATTCTAACAGGACAACTGAGAGACTCGCAATAAAATAAATATCATGAAGTATTTTGTAAACTATTCACCGTCTAATTCTAAAATCATGTATCATTAACTACAGAATCCCAGGCTCCATCACGGTGCAAAACCTAATCCAAGAGTCAGAGTTGGGGCAAAGGCAGGTAATATGGAACACCCGATATCAAAATCTTGTCAAAAGTAGGGGATTTTTTTTTTCATAAAACCGACACAAAGGGAGAAAGGAACTAATGCATATTCATATTTACAAAGTCAAATGTAAAAAAAAACACATTGTTTTGCAATTATAATAAAAAAAAAAGTGAAAAGAGTGAAAATCAGCCGTTTCGAAAAAATGGTACCTAATATGGAACACCTACTTTGGAAATTTGTAAAGATAAGTGAAAAAGCTTTACTTTTTTTTTACTAAAAATGAAGATTTATTAAGTAGAAGATGCAAGTAAATAAATATATATCATTTTTGGAATTTATTCCTGCTTTCTGTGTCTCCTACACGTTGGGCACGTATATAATACATACGTTGGAAGCCCAGATTCTTTGTCTGCCCACTGAAAGCAGCGGATACATTGGGTCTCCTTTTCATTGTCATCATTTTTATAATTACCATCGCAAAATAAGCATTCCGCATCATCTTCGTCATTGCCATTGTCGACTTCATCTATGCTACTCGGTATGTTCCATATTACGTACACACATGTTCCAACAGGAAATTAAGAATTGTACTAAGCAGAAAGTTACTTTACTGGTAAATTATTGTTGAATAATCAAGAACGAACATATTTAATGATAAATTATACCAAAATAGTACTTTGTAACTTACTTACACTACAATATTTAACTGTTAGATGCACTTCTCAGAAACTTTTACACACCACGAAAAATATAAACGTTTCTCTTTAAATTATGGGTACCCAACTGATGGTGAATTATCAGTATCGTCGTTTATTGTGTCTACTGTCTAGGGATATAGTTTATTTCGTTATTTCTTTATCGAAATTTTACGATGTTCCATATTACGTGCTGTACCTGTTTTTACCCTACATCTGGGCACCACTTCTTGGACCTCACAGTTCAGCACACTGTCCCTCCCTCACAAGTAAGAACCGTCATTCATTCTACAGTACAGATTACGTATAGATAAAACGAAAGACTTAAATAAATAAATTAGTAACAGAGAAAACTGTTATTACGGGATCTCAACCTATACCTACACCACTGTCTTTGTTAAATTCTTCTGTTTTCTTTGTGATTTTCTGTTATTATATTAAGGTATACTTTATATGTATGTGGTCGCAAGGGAGACGTAGTATTATTCTAATTATTATAACAGAAATATTATTCCTATGAGGTGGACGTTTAAGTTCACTTCATTAGTGTCTTTCATCTGAAACAATAATAATTCTGCAATATGGGAAGTTAATAATAAAGTTATTAAGGTGGCGAAGGACGATGCAGTATCGTAGTCGATGTTCAGCGCATGATCAAACCACACGGACAGAGCTTTACGTGGAAACGGATAAGCTATGGAGGAGTTAACGAAGTAGACCTTCGAATCCTCTCCGTGTAATAATAAAGTCGATTTTTTAGAATTATTTGGAAGGAATTATCGTGTTCTACACACTATCGACCTCCCTACCACCCTTGTACAGATTTTTCTCAATAACTCCAAATTGTATTTTCTGCAACCGTTACGTCACATTGTGTTTAAATACTAAAAGTTTCGTATAATATACAACCGATATTTTTACTCATATAAGTAAAGTCATTGTTTTACTTGTTCAGCCGAGATTAATTAAATTCTGCATTAATAGTGTAAGTAGAAAAATGGAAATTAAATGTCCCTCGTCCTTGTTTCTTACATTAAATATCACGCTTCAAGTTATATTTTCTAAAAATAAAGTAAAATTCACCGACGCCATTTTTATTCCTACAAGTATTAGCGTCGTAGCACTTTGATAGCCATAAGCTTCGGAGAGCAAAAGCTTCCAAACTGTTCCTTAAGCTGAAACTTTTAAATATAATATTCTATAAACATTAACAAACTTATTACCACTATATACTTTTACAATTAATAATTTTCAATTTTCATATCTTTACATGAATAACCTGAAATAGGACATTACAATTTTAGAAATACTTCACTCCATGTGTAATGGGACGTCCACAAATCGAAGAAGGGAATCATTTTCTCCATATCCGTTGCAAACAATTATACCGTCTTAATATAAAAAGAGACTTAAAATTCCGTTTAAAGGTGTTCAAAAAAATTCATAAACATCACTTACTTTCGGGGAGTGGTACACGAGAATCCCCCCCTAAGGGGGTACTCTGGTGTAACTGCGTAGTGATCGGAAAATATGTCACTGTTTTCTATTGGTCGACGCCATTAGTGACCGAAACCGGAAATAGAAGAAGCAAATCATTTTTCCTATTGGGCGAAGCAATAACATCTACCAATAAGATTCCACAACATTGAGCGAAAAGTGGGATCAGCAGCAAACTTCGTTTAATACTGAAGTGCCCGCCGATTTGCGACTTCCGCTGTAGGCCAAAATGGTGGACACATTTGCCGATCACTACCTAGAGAATCACTATAACTGCCCGTTTTTCAACGCCATCTGTGGGAATTTATTTAACAAAAACTATAAGTTTACACTATTTGGCGTTTCGCCTGCACATTGAGGTATGTTTGAAGTAATACAGTGAGTAAAAAAAGTATTGGCACACTTTTTAAAATCGCATAACTTTTTTAGAATTGGTCCAAACGACATGAGTTTTTTTTAGAAGGTAGAAGGATTATTTTTCTAAGTGACGTGTTTCGTAGTTTTGAAAAAAAATGCAATTTGCGGAATAGCAAAAAAAAAATAGAAAGGGCAGTTTTTTCAACTTTTTTTTCTGAGCCTGTAATAAAAATTCAAAAAACCCGTTTGTAAATTTAAGTAAGCTGTATACATGCTGAAAATTTCGCTTGATTTCGGGAATTTCGCGATTTTCGACCTGATTCTGCGATCTTTAAACGTTTGTAACTCAGAGCACTGTCAACCGATTTTGATGAAATTTTCAGCATGTATACAGCTTACTTAAATTTACAAACGGGTTTTTTGAATTTTTATTACAGGCTCAGCAAAAAAAAGTTGAAAAACTGCCCTTTCTATTTTTTTTTTTGCCATTCCGGCAAATTGCATTTTTTTCAAAACTACGAAACACGTCACTTAGCAAAATAATCCTTCTACCTTCTAAAAAAAACTCATGTCGTTTGGACCAATTCTAAAAAAGTTATGCGATTTTAAAAAGTGTGCCAATACTTTTTTTACTCACTGTATGTACTCAGAATTTGTTTGGTCTTTTTCACCGCACATATACATAAATATAGTCGGTGGCGGAAGCTCCCCGAAAAAGTTTATTTTCCGACGGGCGTTGGTGTGGGAACTGTTCTATTCGTCTAAAATGGAAAAACTAAGGTTTACTTTTTGTATTAACTTTGCCGCTATGCTTGGAACCAGGGACGAGTTTCTATCTTGTATAAAATGAATTCTACAGATCAAAAACAGCTAAATTCATCAGCAAAAATCGAGAATTTTTTTCAAAATGCTTTCAATCTGCAAATTTTTATTTTCAGGGCTTTTGCGTCATCGCGTGGATTCTACGCGATGCTCGAGGTCGCGTCGCACGAAATCGCGCCTACTGTAACGACGGCCATGCGATTGGCAAATCTTAACGATGAAAGCAGACATTCATCCCGTTCCGCTGACGGGGTATTATTAGTAGATAACCGCATGATAACTTTGTTGCCGTAATAAATATCGATCGCCGTGGGAAATAAAATCATTCGACATTCCATCCGTGAGTCGTTAACCTCGCCTGGCGATATACGAGGCTGCGGATAGAGTGATATTAAGCGGGGTGGATGCGCGTCGAAATTCGATAAGGTGGGCTCGAGGTCCCAACCGTGAAAATTAATTTGTCTGTTTCAGCCGACTCGGGCACAGTCAAAAGCCTCGTTTATCAACGTGACGTTGTTTAAACCCATTTGATTTGTGCAGGGTACAAACGGGGCTCCCCCCTCCCTCAACTGACTAGGGGAATTTGAATGCGAACCGCCCTCACAAAAGCATCGCCCAAGCGGGAACTACAGATTATCCCCATTTGCGGAGGCCCGTCTCAATGTATGCACGGTGATCCAGTTAAGATTTCCCATACATGTCGCGCGACTCACAGAGCCAGCCTGTTATTCAAAGTACTTAATGGCGTTATTATCTTCGGGGTAATTCGTGATTGTCGACAAGCGCGGTTCGCAATCCGCTGCGCCATACGATTTCCGAATGTTACATACGTACACCTTGGTGACATCGAGAATTTATCTCTGGACGGGTGGATATTGAGGTCCATTTTGAGCTGTCCTAAATATCAGACTAGATATATCATTTAATAACATAAGAATTTCGGATCACGTTAAAATCGTGCTTTAATAGAAGCGTTTAAAATGTGAGGTGTATCAGGATGGCCCTTATTTTCAGCCTGCGATTTCTTTTGCTCGCATACCCTACAAAGGTGCCATTTGATAAAAGAAAAGTCTCTGAAAAAGTTTATTGCAATCGGATAGCAGGAAAGAGTGCCGACCAGGCCTTAAACTTTAAAATTCGTCAATGGTTTGAATTTGGAGAATTTCTGAAAAAATGGTAAGCCCTATCGAAATTTTGTTCAAATAATATTAAAAAGAGCATTCAATTTTCTACAATTACTGTATATATAATTTTTTTCGTGCATCCAACCAATTTTTGAGAAAATGAGAAAATTATATATACAGTAATTGTAGAAAATTCAATGCTCTTTCAATATTATTTGAACGAAATTTCGATAGGGCTTACCACTTTTGAGAAATTCTTCAAATTCACACCATTGACGAATTCTAAACTTTAAGTCCCGGACGGCACCCTTTCCTGTTGTCCGATTTCAATAATTTTCTACTGTCTTAATTACTACTTAGTCACTTATATATCCGCTTTACATTGGTTCAATCAGCCATCGTTTATTTTTGTATCAATACCAAAGAGCTCTTCATTCCTTAACGCTTTGAAATGGAACACGGAGAGCACAGAGAAGAAATTCTCGATGTAATAGAAATAGAAAAAAGATAATTACACTTGTACAAGTTATTTCCTTTGTGTCTATTTTTTTATAGCATCCAATCCACTCCATGAAACTCACGGCAGTGTGTACAAATATATTTCACTATTCTTAGTAGAAACCGAAGGACGTTCCAATAAAATCCATGAAGTTTCCCAGCGACCGGGTGTATCGCAGTTTCTCAGAGAACTCGGGGGCCAGAGAACTGTATCTCGAAGTCACGTCACTGTTTGACGAGGCTCGAGAGAAGAAGTCCTTTCGCAGGCTGTCCTACAGCCGTCCCTAGCCACTAGCCAGCTGGGTAAAGAACGAAATGCGAGAAACGGTCACAGGCCGATTGCTCACGAGTTCAAAGTTCAGCCAATTTACCCGAGTTGACGTCAGAGACACTCGTCCACCATTTGGCACATGTTCCGCGGCCTAACGCGAACATTTGGAGAAGGTGCCGATGAGTGGACTTACGATTCGAATGGACACTATACAGGGTGGACCGATAAGAACTACCACCTTGAATATCTTTAACACCATGGGGAAGTAAGAGAAACATTTTTCGGATAAAAGTTGTGTAGTATGAAAGGGGCCATCGTATGGCCATAACACCTTTCACACCAAACAACTTTTATCCGAAAAATGTTTCTCCTACTTCCATCGTTTCAGAGATATTCAAGGTGGTAATTTTTATTGGGTCACACTGTATGGTACTCGTTACTGTACTAGGTACTTCTGAAGCAACGTCACTTTGACGGATATATTCTACAGTTCAAATCGAAGAAAAACGTTCTAATTAGCAGGGATCTGCAATTTTTTGTTTTTTTTTTATAAATACAGTGGGTTTAACTTTCGCTACGAGCGTAGTTTCCGTATTGCGTTCTTACAAATTTTTCTACGAATATACGGCAATGCAATAAATACTATAGAACACATTTCTGTGGAAATAAATACCAATAATTCGAGAAATAACACTCGTAAAATGAAAACAGTATACAAACTCAATTTTACTAGTCAATTTAAGGTAGAAGTATTTTGCTTTGCTTGAAAATGAAATCGCATCGGTACGTCGTGATTTTTATTTCCTGAACAATTGTTGGAATATTAATTTCAGAAAGCGATTGCACTGCCCGTTTGAACTGCCAAACGAATATATGCATTACGTAAATTAAAATGTTAAGAAATCCGGTTTTCATTAAAACGAGAAATACCACCCTGAAAACAAACCAATTAACGTTATTGTCATTGCTATTAAAAGTATTTATTTATTTCTGTCCTACTTAAGAGGTCATTCTACATTGATCGGACGAACAATTAAGCTATTTTTATAGATTTTCTTCTCGGTAAATACAACATATAATGAAATATATCTTTTTGGTATTTATTAAGCTACTTTTATATTATACAGAAAAAAAAATTGAAAAGAATTTTTCTCATTGGTTTTAATTGTTTTTTTACAGCGTTAATATGGCACCTAAAAAAAGAGATACATTCGTGGCGCAGGTGATTTCATGGCTCAGGCTTATCTGAAACAAAAAACTCGAAAAGATTCTTAATTTGAACAAGTGTCGCCATGGCCCGTGGAAAGAAACAAAATAACGCCGATTTAAAAAAAAAGTTTGTCGGTTATTTTTCGATAAACATTTATAATTGAGCTACGGGCGATAGCGACACTCATTCAAATTAAGAATCTTTTCGAGTTTTTTGTTTCAGATAAGCCTGAGCCCGGATATCACCTGCGCCACGAACATATGTACCTCTTTTTTCTTAGGTGCCATATTAACACTGTAAAAACGGTTAAAACAAATTAAAAAAAATTATTTTTAATTTCTTTATGTATAACATAAAAGTAGCTTAATAAATACCAACAAGATTTATTTCCTTATATGGTGTATTTACTGAGAAAATATTTTAAACATAGCTTAATTTTTCGGCCAGTCAAAGTAGAATGATCCCTTAAGAGTACAAAAAACTAGCGAAGTATACTCTTTCAATAAAATGAATAAATCAATTGACAAAATGTTTCTTATTTTAATAATAACTAATATCGAACGTCCATTCACTTGAATTAAAAACAGTTAATTATTTTATTTATCAACAGGCTGTTTATTAATATTTAATCGGAGTGTTAAAATTGAAATGATCCAAACGCTAAGTTAGATAGTTTTATCTAATATCAATTGTTTATAATATGAAATGGAGATCAATTATTCAGATGCATCAATGGTCGATTAATATGGGCGTGACTTAAACGATGACAAAATTATCACCCTGGTCGGAATTTCAGGCGGTAATATTCTATAAACCTCTATGCCACTCACTATCGCTCAATTACACTGTAACTCGAAAACCGGATTGATTAAACTCACGAATTAGATTCACCCAATTTACAAGAATCAGAAATGCCAGCATGCTGCCGCGGCCAAGATCATACAAAGCCTTCCAGGAGAATTAACTGCGACCGCGGAACTTAACCGTGCAAATGATCCTCGAAACAATCGAGCAGCTAATTCAATTATTCCAGTTAATATCAACAGCGGCGACAGAGCGAAGGAACAGACCGAAAATTCACAGGGTCCGATTGTCGACGAAAATTTGACGGCTGCTTGCATCGATCCTCCTATTCCCTTTTCGAGAGGGACAGAGCTGAAGAGGGAGTATTTATTATGCTCTGGGGATAACCCTTTATAAGCACAGTAGGTACGTACATCTTCATACACGTAATGATAACCTGTGATAACCGACACTATGAAACATTGAGCAGTTGGTTCAGAAAAGCAGATGTAACTATGGTGGCAACAATGAAAATGGAAGTGGTTATAATTTTCTGTTTATTGTAAGTATTATATATTACAATTATATGTTAATGTTGTAGTATAATATATTTACTATTATTGTATTGTATTCTAGTTATAGTAGTTATACTGGTCGCGGTAGAGTGATAGGAAATTTTGGTTGTAGCTTAGTATAATTAAACAGAAAGCTCAGTAACAAATTGTGCTAAACCAAATTGCAAGTGTTTGTTTTCAAAGTGTGCTCAATATTCATTTGATAAAAGTAGAAATCTGTGATTTATGTGTGTCGAGACATGGTCATCGAGTGATTATTTCTTACAACCTTAAAGAATCAGCTTTTGAATGGGAATGATTGTCGAGAAGATGTCTAAAGAATTTTGTGATAAATGCCCTTCTGAAAGGACCGTGCAACGACAATTGATAGACATTGAAAATTTCATTTAAAAGGTGGTCCATATTTCTGTTGGCCAAAACGTTAAAGCTACTCAAATTGTAATTGAACAAAATCTCCATGCAACTTACAGGCGAATAGAGATTCACGATGTCAATTAATTCGTTATATACCTTTATACATAATTCCGCATGTCGAACTCCGTTTTAGAAAATTTATTTTCTACACATCTTTCTGTGATAGTTAAAATTTCACTTCTGCCTTCAGTCGCTACGATAACAGTATACAGACACTACAATTGAATCTATCGATTACACCAAAAACCTTTGTGACGACATTTGCACTTCCCAGAACTGCTATTACAACGAGCTACTAGGTGCACCCTTTAAAATTACTAGAAATCTGCGACAAGCATCGGGTAAAACACTTTAACCGTGCCATATCCACAAGTACCGTGTAGAATTCGCTGTGGGTTCGACGGAACGGTACCAGGGGAGCTGATCCCGCGGCAAGTAATAAATACTTTTTCTTTCTCTGTGTGCGTGTTGGTCCGTTTGGCGGAGTGGATGTACAGGGGACTTAGCCGCGACTTTGCTGGCTTTGCTCCAGCCTCCTACGCGGTCGATATAATCATCCGGCATCCACGACCCACGAAGAACGATGCGTAGAGACCGTCGGAAAGAAGAGAAAGACGAGACGGAAGAGGTGGAGGAAGAAGAAGTATTGGCACGATGCCGGCCGAGGAATCAATGACCCATTCCTCCATCGGTATTTTCGGTGCCTACTTCGAATAATTCCGAGCAACCGCCACGAATACGCGACAAATTCGCAACCTCTAAAACCTTTCTTAACGTCACTCACGGATACCTCGATGCTGCTGCCTGGGGCCAGGCACTGAGGACGCAAACATCGCGGGCGCTCGTTTCTCTTATCCTTGAGACTTTATGCAGGAATTTCTCTCCCAAGTATGATCTTATCAAAAGAGTAATAATAAGTGATAGTCGCTGGAACAGCAATGTTATGAAAGAAAAGGTACGGCTTATATTGGCCACTGTAAAGCTCTCTAATCGTTTTTCATAGAAATGCTAGAATGAAAATATCTCATTCCTGATAATATAGAATTTAGATGAGCGTTGACCCGATGGGCGGTCCGAGAGCACGAGGATCCATCGCGTTTTCCAAACGTAGCGTGGAAGGGGGCGCTCGAAACCAATGAAGTTGCTGGCATGTAACGGATGGAGAAAACTCTAGTATTGCGCGTGTAGGCTCGTACCCTGAAATCAGCATGTAACCGTTACATGCTTGCGATTAAATTATTTTGATTCGTGGGTATAGGCTGAATTCAAGTCGTTTTTCCACGCGAGAGCTTTAGAAAACGCGATGGATCCTCGTGCTCTCGGACCGCCCATCGGGTCAACGCTGATTTAGATGGTCTCAGTTTGCCATCAGCCAAATTCCCTCAGATCCACTCTATTCCACACATTTATCTTCAAACGCGTACTACTTATTCTGCCATTTAAACGACACAAAAGAAAAGATAGTCGCACCTCGGGTAGTTTCCAAAACGACTTATTAGAATTCGTAAGACTCGGGACAAAATTTTATAGAGATGTAGTCAGAACTTATTGAGATAACTTTTTACAGTTAAACCAAGTCTCCGTCACCATTCCTTCATTTCTATATTCGGTATCCAAGTGGAGTAATTGCACGCAACAGTTTACGAATACGCAAGAAATTTGCAATCTACAGGCTTTCTGAACATTAATCACGGATATCTACCACTCTTACTGCCTGCTGCCAGGCGCTGAAAACGCAAACATCGCGACCTCTCGTTCTCCTTTTTCTCGAGAACCCTTGCGGGAATTTCTGTTTCGAATGCCTTTCTCAACTTACACTTGGGTGGCCACAGATTTTTGGCGATTTTAAGAACATTGCTCTCTGTAGGAGCAAAATGCCCTTGAAATGTCACTACAGTATCCTTTATTCAGTTGATTAGGCAATTACTTGAAAGAGTACTTTGTAACGCCGTCAAAAGTAGAATTGAATATTAGCTTCAGTATTCATTTCCTTGTTATAAATTGATTATACCAACGAAGGGTGAATAGAATTTGAGGTTCTGGAATGGTGGTGTGTTGTAAGCCAATAAAATGTGAAGAAAAGAGAATAGAAAGGCCAAAAGGAAGGGCGGAAAGAGTAACGGTGTCCCTCGACGTAGTACACCCTAACATGGAAAGAAGCTTAAAGTTCAGATGACGTATAAAACAGTGTATTTCGTGCCATCATAAACCTTCATGTGGATTAAAGATGACAAACAGGAACAGCGGGTTCTACTTTTATACGAAAAGCTGTACGTATTTTGAAGCTACTGATATACTGCCGTACTTTTCATTCCATGACAATTCATTGCATTTTCATAAATTCAATATTCAATGACACTACATTTAATTAACAAAAGTGTAAGGTAGGTAAGAAAAGAAATAAAATTCACTTTGCGTTTAAACTTCAGCAGGTTCAAGTAGGTTCACTTCTGAGCGTTACATTATTTTCAGTTACTTATTTCTTAGTATCCTCAATGTCGAGTAAACAGAAAAGTCAAATAGATGTTATATAAGCTACACGTTGGTTAAAATGGGTCAGGTTAATTAAGCTCCGAAAAAAAAGTAGTTTACAGAGCAAATTAGTTAAGCAACACAAATTTGAACCTCCCTGGTATAGGGTGCACTCGGTATGCCCATAGTTAATGATCCGTTTAGTTTAACCTACAAAATTAACGATTTATTTAATGGACACGTCTAGGTAAGAATATTTTAAAAGATTAACATCCCCCTATTAACGTTTCTAGTCAATTAGCTCAAACTTAAAACGAGTAACGTACAATAGTTACTTTTAAACAATTGTATCCTCCTTCGATAATTCTTTCATCCTCTGCTATTTTAATGGTAATTGATATTCTTCTTACCATAATCATTAATACCTCTTCACATTTCTCTAACTTCGTAAAAATAATATCTATCAATACCCCTCGGATGTTAATTCCGCGTAAACAAATTTTCTGCAATGTTCTACAAGTAACGTGAAAGCAAGATTCGGGAAACTTCGTTGCTCGTTTATAAGCAAGGAAGAAAAGGAGTGAAGAAGCAAGCAAACATCACTTCACAAATAAACCTCACACAAACTTTAATGGATTTTCGGAAGGGCATCTTTGCGTGTAGAAGTTAGCCAAACTCGAAAATTCGAGCAAACAACCCGGCACAGTTTATGAACGTTTACGTGTCCCCGATTTAGGATGGAATCTGAAACACTCCAGAGATCGATTACGTTAGAAACTGGCACTCAAGTTAAAGGAAGTTTCCAATAGGAGGAAGAAGCACAAGGAGCACGATTATTAGATACCGAAGCACTGTTGGGTCTGCAAATATTCTATGTAATACGACCACGACGCAGAATTCAATACCGCCAATCCCAGAATGAATAAAAATCTGTACAAAGACTGGTTCGGTTAAACAGTATTCCATTTGCGTTGCGTAGGAAACAGATGCTGAAGGATTGTATTATAAGACTATTTCATCGAGGATTAAAACCCTATCATTACAGACATATATGATTTAATTCAATAGTGTATTAAGTCTACTTTGACTAGTTCATTCTAGTTGCTTAATTTGAAGAATATTTGATGAAGACATATAATCAACAGACCTATTTCAATATTTCTTCTTGAAAAAATTTATAATAGAGCTAGAAGGAATTTTTTACAAAGATTCTGCATCTTCGAAAAGTAAAATTGGAGAAAAACTTAAAGAATATGATTAACGAAATATTTGTAGAAAAAAAATATATAGAAACAGTCACAGTTGAGAGAAAGAAAGATAAATATATATGATAAAAGAAACGAACCTAGCAGTGTATAAATTCGAGATTAGTGGAAAATGAAAGATTCCTGGCACAAAGTTTATTAGATCATACAGTGGAAAATAAGTTTTCTTAAGTCGTTAAAGTACTGAAACGACTTAAATAAGTAAAGAATTAGAGTAGATCGAATATGTCGTTTGTACAACATTTCCACACACCTCGCCTTCTCACGAAATAACGTTCAAAGAAAAGCAAGACTTAGAAAGTTTTTCTCAGAGACTATATCGATCAACAGTCGTAACTATTCAGAATTCGGAGGTACTGGTGAAACGGTAACCTTTCGCCATAACGCTACGGAACGATGATATGAATAGTTTGTCCGCGAAATTATTGGTTCCATAAAGCAAATCGTAGTTCTGTGCTTGCCAGCGCGAGGCAAAATGTGACAAAGCATAAAGTATGATCAAGGGTGGTGTAACGATGATGTATGATAGCACGTAATAATAACAGGGTAGTGAAGGAGTAGCGCGCTATTCTTGTACGCCGTGAGGCATTATTGTGCTGTCATAACATGCCAGATTGCAGTTTAACGACGTTGAAGTACTCTTGAAGATGCTGGCGAACGTAGCCAATTAAAAACAGATTGACACATAGAAACTAACAATCGATACTAAGATCTTCAATCGGCACCGAAGATATACCTCATCACACAATCACCTTCGTCTCATACATCCCAATATCACATTCAACTTAACATTCCATTGCTTCTGAGAGATACTATCGCAAACAGAATAGCCAAATTCTGAAATTCATCCAATCCACGACTTATGAATCCAGGCACGTGGTACTAAACTTAATTCTCCATCCAGCCCGGTACTCAATGATCCTGAGTTTCTGACGCGCCACCTCTCATTGGAATACATACAGGACACGACGTTTCTGCACAAATGGTTGCGCCCTCGAATCGAGATATTCGTCTTGCGATGTTAACATATCTCGCGAGTACCGAGATCGATTGGAATAACACGCTACTCGGGAATAATGTAATTCCACGTTACACGGTAGGTATGTAACGCGTACCGGCAATAACCAGCATGAGCGTAATGGCTGCGCCAAGTTGTTGCCGTGGAAAAATCTGGGCCATCCTCGTACTCTATGGCCGTTATCCAGAACCCATGGTTACACCCCATTACTCAGTTACGCTCGGCTATCTTAAATAGATACGGGACAGCTGGAATCCGATCTGAAAGGATGAAACTGCTTAATCGAACGGCGGCGATTGGCTGCGGGAGCGTGGACAAAAGCGGTGTACGATAAACAGTCGGGGACCACCTTGCAATCTTTTTTAATTGGCACGGTATGCGGATTGATAATTCCACGGGGATAAGAAATTGCCTTCGTTGGCTAACTCCCGGTGTTACGGGAGAGTTCGTGGAGGAAACCGGGTCCCTGCGCGGGTCTCGCGGCTGGAATTCCCGAAAGACACATATTAAGTCTCGGTGAGTTGTGGACCGGGCCTGATGTTGGCCGTTGGCACGCGAAACTCCAAGGAGGGGAGGCCGAGCGCAAGGGGACACGTATGTGTACATGCGTTCCGCGTGCGCGCACAGAGCGGGAGGAAGAGAGAGGCACGTTTCCAGGATGACAGAGAGGCGGCTAGGCAGTCTTCCTTAAAAAGAGAGCCTCAGCGAACCTGTTATAACCGAAGGAACCTTGCACGCACCTAACTGTTCCCTCTCTTGGTCCTCCCGCCCTCTGTCGTTCTCTCCTCCCTTTTTCTGTACCTTTCTGCGGTCCTCATCGTTATCTTTATCGCTCCTCCCCCCTCCGCGCCTCTTTACCTTGCCTCATGAAAGTCTCTCTCTTCTTTTTCACTGCCTCGTCTCTTTCCCCCCCCCCCCCCTATTAGACCCTCTTTTCGACATTCCTATTCCTTTTCCCTCCTGCCGCCCGACCGCGTGCTCCGTCCTCATCCGTCTCGTTAATCGGTCGGCCAGACGGTCGAGAGGGACCAAGATGGAATATGAAACAGCTGAATGGGGAGGGCTGGCGACGGGTGGGAGAATGGCAAGCGAGGATTGCTGTAGCCGTATGACTCCGCAGGACCCATCGACGACGGTTTTTCCAACCAATCGACGAACTTCCAACGGAACGATCTCGTTTTTGCTTGTTCTTTCGTCTTGTTCTTATCCCGCTCTAGTTCCTCGGGGTTTAGTAGCCTGCTCTTGGTGTCCTGTTCATTGCTGTGATCGAAGCAGAATTAATTGGCCGTAAAGGGTGCCTCTTCCACTGTAAATTGTGCCAGCTGCACTCCCTACTTTTACACTGTTACCATTTTATCACTCTTTTGGAAATACAGACAGCGTGTGTCTTGCACCTCGTACAGACCGGGCAACAGTCGCCGGAAACATGTATCCAGCGAGTTGCCGACAGCTCTGCGGGATACACCGACTTGTATTCGGCAACTTGTGTCCGGCGCCTTGTACCCGGCAACTTGTGTCTGGCAACTCGTCCCCTGAAGGTTAAGGCTTCAAGGTGCCAATAGACAGGGTTACAGTCACCGAATACATGTATCCAACGATTTGGCAACATCTCTGTGGGATACAGTAACTCGCACCTAACTCCAAAGGTGAAAATGTCACGTCCATATCCCAGATAGATCGGATCACGGTAATCATTATTCTTCCATTTTACCTGCTCGTGTTGCATTTATATGTCCATAATTATTTCGTATTTATTGTAGAACAAAGAGTATACTGGCCTGTTCAATAATAATGAACTGGTGGTGTTCGTTCCAAATTGAACCGCGCTTGTGGTGTACACGTCTGCGCCCGGCGGGTTAATGCAGGTACGTATTGATGTTTCCACAGACTCAGCTATATTTCCCGTGTTTCCCATCCGAAACCAGAAACTCGAATACAAGCAAAATCCTTTCATGTCGCACCGCTAAACTCTCGGGCGATGTTGCTTACCGTCAACTTGTATACCCAGTTCTTCGAATACAAGTGGCCAACAGTGATTTCTAGGAGACTGTTGGGAGCAAGGCGCGAGTTGCTATATCCTACAGAGATATTGCCAACTGACTGGATACATGTATCCGGCGACTGTATTCCGATCCATTCGTGCCTTTAAGCCTTCACCTTCAAGGGACGAGTTGCCAGACACAAGTTGCCGGATACAAGTCGCCGGACACATATTGCTGGATACAAGTCGGTGTATCCCACAGACCTGCTGGCAACTCGCTGGATACATGTTTCCGGCGATTGTTGCCCTGTCTCTACGTACATACCATTAGAGACTGACGGGAACAGACGAAATACAGAGCAATCAAGGTATAAAAGGGTATGGTGGGGATTGCCTTTCAGTGTCCTTGAACGTCCACTTGACTTTATTCTGACTATAATTAAAGTTTATACGATTTGTAGATGAATGCGCTGCGGCACTTGCGAGAACTCAAGTATTATATTAAGCATCTCCAGAAACAATGATTGTTAGAATGAAAAATTGCAACAGAAATCCAGTAGATTATGATTTAGATCCTTGTGTCAATTTTGAAAGAAAGAAGGCCACGATTGGGTCCAGAATTTGTTTCATTTAAGAGTCGTAGCATGATACATTTTTAGCGTTTTCTTCTGTTACTTGAGGATCATTCACACGCAAATATATTGCCAAGAAATAATTGTGTACAGATTGAGATACATTAATTACCTACGGGATATAAACTTTAGATGAGTCGATCAATTGTAATAATGTAATCAATTGTAAGGATTGAAAGAAATTCATGACTTCTGTTAGCTCGGTATTTGTTAGTTAATAATTATCCTCAGCTTCCCGACTTTTGTTAGAAGCTCTCCGTTATCGAACGAAACATTAACGCTTATAATGTCACCGATTTTGCCCATTAATAGTTTCCAATTACTAACGCAATTAATTAAACAGGGAAATTAACGTCAATAGTAACGCCCAGGCATTTAATCGGGGATGATGGAAGACAGAGGAACTGTATGCCTCCAATAAAACCATCAATAAATCATATATCATTCTTGGTATGAATAATCCATACATAGCTACTTGTTTAATTGCCCGTAGAAATTAATAACAAGGTGACAATGGAAAATCAGCGGAAATGGTAGAGTCAATAGCACGATCTGGCTCAACGAAAATTAAATAAAACAGCATTTATCAACATGTTAGTTGAAAATTTCTCGTGGTACAACACATTCAACCAGACGCCACATTATTAAGGTATGAGTGCAGGTTCAGTCTACAAAAACAGGAATTTTTTGCGAGTTTCACTTTTTAATACTCTTAAAAACGTCGAATCCTATTATATTTTTATCACAGAGAAAGATAATATCTGTAACTAAATATATAGGCAAATAATGAAAAACTGCCAATTTAATTTATGTATATCCAAAAATTTATTATGAAATTCTCAGTCCTCTGGTATGTCACAAACCACAAGTTTACAGTACAACGTAGAACCTACCTGTGTATGTATGGTTATGACATGAATTTAGAGTTATTTACCTACCAATTATTTATTTTATATGTATTTTACATTCATCATATATATTTATCATTCACGTTTTTCTTTATTTCAATCGATTCAATTTTATTGGCAATAAATATTTACAAAGTCACAAGATTTAAGTCCCAGCCCCATGCCCATAAAATTTTATAGAAAAAAAAACTACAATTATGATACTAGCGAAGTAATCACTTTCACATGATTAATAATACGAAGGCAGTGCACATTCTAAATTTTATGGCAGGCAGCTATTTTTGCTGAACCAACGTCGCAGATTCACGACGGGAGCACGTGTTTGATCTGGTCAAGTTCTCACTACCCTGGTATGTACCAGAGATGGGCAAACAATTATTTGAAATATAAATTTGTGTACGAAATTTTTACTTCAAATAATTTTTTGCCCGTCTCTGGTATGTACTTAATATATTTCAAGTTTATTGTTTTAACTAAGTTTTATTTAACGTAACACAAATGTAACCTTGACATACAATGCTCTTTTTAATATCAGAATGAAATAATAATTTATTTGAGAATTTTCGAACTCGACTTCAAAAATTTCAGTCCCCTGTAAAAAAATATGACGTTTTTATATCTTTGCAACAAGGAACGCACTCTCTTCAAAAATGGATAAGGACACTACAGCTGCAGTAGGTTTTAGCGAAGTGGTTCGCAAGCTTCCAACACTATATGCTACAAAAGGTGCCAGAGTTTTTTATAAATTTAAAGATGCCATCGATATTGTCGAAAAAGAAGAAAGTTACTAGCATTTGTCAGAACTGATCGCCAGATCCTTTAGGTATATAAAAAGTGCAATTATTTTTGTTTTTGTTTTTCAGTGCAGCTTATTGTTTATAAACCTTAATTATTTTTTGTCTTTACTTTTAAGTTTAATTACTTTAATTTAATTAAGTTGAATTATCAGGAGTAGTAGTTAATTCCCTTATGATCTATGCATCGATAATTTAGTAACTTATAGACATCATACACGCGATGTTGGATGTTCAAGTTATATACGCTATAATATTATAATATGATAATTTAGTGATATAAAATTTAAAAAAAAAAATTTGTTTTTACAAATAAAAGGTTTTAATTACAGTTGTTTACGTGAGACTTTTATTGAAATCTCAGTCTCCTGGATACCTTCTTAGTCCTTTCTAGATAAATTTTATAAAAATACTCAGCTCTGAGAAAAGTAATGATATGCAGTAGTCAAAATTTTTCAGCAAAAAAAAATATACACAGTTCACATTGGTGAATATACAGCTCCCTGCTCGTTTTATTAGTAATAAAAATCAGTAGTACTTCGACACTGTAAAATCTGAATTATCTCATTCCATCATCAACCAAATGTTCTCACATCCGCCCTCCTCACAAACTCCTTTACAAACTGTAACACAACCTTTTTGGCAAAATTCCCTTTATTCGCCTAATGAATAACTCCGCTCTCAGTGTTCGTCTAGAAAGAAGGCAAGTGTTCGTACTTGAAAGCAGAAAAAAAAGGACGTTTGATGTTGCAACGCAATACCTCTCCCAAGTATAGTGACTCTGTCGCGTAACTTCACCAGGTATATACCATGGCGGACGACGGCTTTATCGCCGGCCTAGCAACCGAATAAACCGGTCTTTTTTCACCTCAGTTACCAGGATTGGATCGTTTTTCCGTCCACCCAGTTACGGTGAAAAAAAATTGCAGGCACGAACGGTAACTCGCTTACATACGTAGGGACCACAGAGAGAGAGAGAGAGAGAGAGAGAGATTTCTATGTATAGAGATAGGCCAGACCTGCTGGCCGTCCTCCGAAAAAGAGGGTTCATACTACTTCATACTCGACGAGCAAAAAGAATCTATTTCCAACCGCTTTGCTGTACTTGACTCGAGATATCCTCGAGAGTGGATTTTCAATCGATTCGGGCCACTTTCATCGTCATAGAGAAAGGGCAGGGAAAGAGAATAATCGCGGGTAAAGCCTATCGCGCATCACACAGGTCGAATGGATCGTTACTAAACATATGATGCCAATGCGTCATAACTCTAACACTTGACTGACAATGAGAAAAGGGGCCAAGTACCGGACTTGTCGTTGACTGTGCACGATGAGACTGGAATTAATTCTCAATTGGTGCCGCGTCGATAACAGGTGGATATTATCCGTGACATTATTAATCGACTGAGTTTACATGCTGGGGAATACAGTGATTATATTTTTAGTACGATGTTTAGTCGTTGACTCTTACTGTTCGTTGTTATGAAATCCATATAGTGAATTATAATTTGTACGTTAATAATAACATATGTGGAGAAGGTGTAGAAGGCTTTGCTCCGATCCCCATCAAGGACTAAATTAAGAGTCTGACAGGAATGTAGACTCTATTGTAATAGCCACTTCGGTATAACGTTTGCTTCCACACAAGCGTATTAGAGAAAATGAAATTAATAGCGATTACAATCGTTAATGAATAATAGGTAAATTTGAAAGTTTTTGAAGATGGGCGTTATAGGTACTTGTAAAAAGTTTACTGTATATTATATTATTGTGACACAGGCGTACCAAAAGAAGTACGAAGTACTTTGTCAATTTAAGAAATATCTAGAGAATTTGAACAGAACTATAATTTACCAGAATAGAATAGAATAGAACATTTAAGACTGAAGATAAACAGTTTTACGTGTTATAAATCTTTTTTGGAGTGAAAAGCATTTACATAAGTTCAAAGATTTTTTAAACAGAAATACGATATCCAAAATACAGACATATTGTGCAATTAAAATAATTCATTATATAATAACGTCCTAAAATAAAGCTTCATTAAATATTCAAAAGAAAAATAATTTTTTTTCAGCAGCTCACTTATTGCATTATAAAAGTATATTTTCATATCTCATTCGATTTATACATGCTATTTAACTTTAGTAGTAAACAGTTTTTCAAGCCTTTAATGGCAAATGGAGATAATTAGGTGTCCTGTTGCTAATGAAGCACCCTGGGTGATTAGTATTCTCGAGCTTAATGACGCAGTGTTAAGTTCGCTCTATTTAGACGTGAATAGTGTAGGTTGTGAATAATTGGTTAAACTGATAACTAATCTAGTCAACCTCGTTTGACTAATTTAACAATTATTGGGGAAAAATATCATAAACTTATTATAAATATTATTATTATTATTATTACATTACAGCTGCAGAAAATCGTTTCTTGAGTTACTATTTTCACCAATAATTACATCACGTCCGTTGGAATGCAGTTTGTGTCA
Organism: Andrena marginata; assembly: GCA_963932335.1. NCBI lineage: Eukaryota > Metazoa > Arthropoda > Insecta > Hymenoptera > Andrenidae > Andrena > Andrena marginata. The sequence continues at coordinate 46,380,068 of OZ010659.1, read as the reverse complement.
ACCAAGATAGGTACTTTATGGTATGCCAAATTATGGTATGCCAAAAAATTATTAAAAACTCTTCTCAGCTACCAGGTAAGTCGGTTCATATTATTTATTCATACCAGATTAATATTCAATCATTTACAAAATATAATCAACTGGAAACAATGAATTTCATTAAAGTATCTTACTACGATTAGTCATTTATTAAATAAATTTAAGAATACGTCAATTAAGCAGGCGAATCTAGTCTAATTGTAAATAAAACTTAGATGTATACACATTATCCACCTCGATTACTTAGAGTTCACTAGTAAGTTAGTACGTGCATACATTTATAATTACTTTTCATATTTAACATTTCTCTATTTAGACATGTATAACATTTATTTATTACGTGCCCATTTAATCGGCGGACGGAAGTATAATCGGAACTTCGGAAGTGTATATCATAGCAGGGCGTGCAATCTTATTTCCAGTTATCCGTGTATCTTGCTAACGATGACGATCGTATCAGCGAACACACGAAAAGCACACTTAACAACACCTATCGCTGGTCATAATGTGGACAGTTGGTATCATTTCTGTCGTATCAGTGTGATGCAATTGCACGGCTTGGCCGTTTGCTTAATGTAATTATCCAAGTCTTTAGTTTGCCCCACACAGCAACAGCGAGCAATTTATTTAATTAAGTTATATCTATTCTGGATGCAATGCTGCATCGATACAGCTTATCTTCTTTCACGTGTTCATTCCATTTACATTTAACACCCTAATTGTGCAATTACTTTACACGGGCATTTCCGCAACAAATTTATGTGATCGCGGGCCGAGATAAAATGCTGTAGGTACAGCTGGACGTTGTCGGTGGAGACTTCTTATTGCGCGAAATTACGAAATTAATGGCAGCTTCATATCGTTAAATATTTGCTATGCTTCAGTGTATGCACCCTCTTAATTTTACGTAAATCCTGATCATAATTCAAACCAACAATTTGATTAAATTCTTCAATCTGTGGCTATCTGTCCACCGATTTTAACGAGAGAATAAAATATCCTTTAAATAATAGAATTACTAAACTTTCATTTTAAATTGCGACTTCTTACTTTTAGCAAAAAGTCGATAACATTTATTAAAATGGTAGATACCTATAGACACAAGTTTGTTTAAGGGGGGACATACACCTAGAGAGGCCTAAAAACTAACGTTCTTTTAGATTTTTTTTTCAAGAAAGTATTAACATTATTGCACCCGTATTTTTTTTTTTTTAATTATGTCACATCTTTGGCTATAATACTTAATTTTGTATGTAAAAATATTAGTCGTATAATGTAGTTATAGGGGCTACGTAGTTTCAAATGCGTCACTCACCGAATCCCAATTAAACAGATTTTATCTGAAAGTTAAAGAGCAAATTAGTTTCTTAAAATATATCAACAAATTCTGCTTTCGACAAAGCGGATTTTTTATTTGATTCATAGTTTCTTTTTCATGTCCGAAAATTGAACGTTTCACTCAGGGTGCTGCCATATCTTTAAAAATCGTCATTTTTATAGCGGCGCTGTCAAAAACAGCATTTGTTAATATATTCTAAAAAACTAATTTGCTTTGTGGTTTCAGGTAAAATCTATTTAATTGGGCGTGGGTAGGTACCGAAAATCACTACAGCGAGTAACGCATTTGTAACTAGCCCTTATAATTACATTATATAACTAATATATTTACATAGAAAATTAAGTATTATAGCCAAAGATGTGACATAATTGATAGAAAAAATCACGAGTGTAATAATGTTGATACTTTCTTAAAAAAAATTCTAAAAGAACCCCAGTTTTTAAGTCTCTCTTGGCGTATGCCCCCCCCCCCCCCTTAATATTGTACAATATCTTTCAGATTCTTTTTCCAATTCTTAATTGCCAAAAATTGCTACGGTTTTACATTATCGAATCTTCAATATTAGTTTGCAATCACAAAGAGTAAAACTGGCAGTACAGAATCTATGTTCAGTAGTTATTCTATAAACAAACGTATGAATACTCTTTACAAATTTAACCCTCACAGGACATGCTATCATTTCCTTCCGATTCGGCCACACATGGGTTAGCGTAACCCACAGACTGCCTTTGTATTAACCTCACTCGGATGCCTCAGGTTTACTAGTATCAAACTTTTTTCTCTCAAAGCCCTAACTCTCCACACTTGACCGTTCAGAAGTGTCAGGTGTTTCCCGGACGAACTGGGTTATCGTAACACAGTCTGACCATTGAGGGTTAAATATGAAGTATTAACTAACAAGTGTTACGAAGGAATGTTAAAGACATTCCATCACGTTTGGCCTCGCATAAATTTCTACAATTCAAGTCTGCAATTACTTAAACATCCCCAGTGCATAATTCAAGCTTCGCTCTTTGCAATTATCTGATTATTTCTATGTATCATAAATAAATTAAAAATTTCATTTATTATGTACAAGCCAAGCCATTGTTCCGTAGGGCGAAACATCTGCTGACCAACGAACAGTGGACAAAAGTGCTCGACGACTTTGTCTTCACATATGACGAAATATACCTTTCTTATACAAAGTGTAACAAACACACATTTGGAAAAGTTACAATAAATAATTGTACAACAAAACCTCCCCAATCCCCCATGTATTATACAATCCAATTTCCAATAATACAGTCGCATACGATTCATATTCAAGTGCACGCGCGCAATCGCAAAGACTTCGACTGCTCGCGAATTAGGAAACGAAGTAACAATCTAGCTCGTAGGCGTCCTCAGAAACGGAATCAGCATGGACTGTTCGATAGTTGTTATCTCGACACACATGAATTTCATCGCGACTGTCTATAGAATACCTATCGCGGTAATAACATCCTAGAAAGTGTTCTAAGAATCGATTGCAAGAGTTCAACGCACCAACCGGAGTTGAACTCGAGATTTACCCGCAAAATGTAGCGAGGAAGCGAGCTTAAAGGCGACTTTACGCGGTACACTTCGATTGAACAATGCGGTTGATTCAACAAAATGGAAAGCAACGCGAACAATGTAAACTACCGTTCAATCAAAGTGTTCAACCAGATTGAACATTGAAAGATATTCACAGTGTTCCTATTTCTGTTGCATACAGCTGTTCATTCAGGACGATTCGTCCAAATTAAACACGCGTGAACACGCACCTTGAACACTGAAAGGCTTTGTTTTAGTTGCGCCAATATATTGTTCGTAAACAGAGCTTGCTGCTTTGTGCTAGAAAATTGTTTTTGAAGCCATTGGAACATTGTACTTAAATAATTTGTAGTGCATACTTCTCGATTTTATAATTTGGTATAAATGGGTAGGAACAGACTCCATGTCCCGATTTCTCTGTTGTCTTTTCTTTAGGTTTATTTTAATTGCCTGACACACTGTCGTTAAATGTTCATAAATTATTTCGACACAGTTACGCTGAATTTTCAAGTGGATCAGTTCGGTCCATTTCATTGAATACTGTAAACATTCCTCTTTCGATTTCATTGTTTCAATTTTGTTGATTCAACCGCCGTTGTTCAACCAATGTGAACCGTGTAAACTCGCCTTTAAGTCCGACGGGCTACGAATGCTAGGATCGATCCGATGATACGTATAGCTGGGATTCTACTAGTTCGAATTCGATCCCCGTCTGCGTTCCGCCAGCGGAAACCGCCCGCTCGAGTTCGTAACTCCTACCCTTATTTAGTTTGTAATTTTTTCATTATGCCCCGTTCCAGTTTTATAAACCTACCCCCTCGACTTCGGTCCAGCAGACATAGCTGCGTAGGTAGCTTACTGTAGTCGGTGATTCGACTCACATCAGTTACGTTGAAGCAAAGCGAGGCCAAACTGACAAGAGCCGCGCAAACTTTTCTTCCCGTGTAAAAATAGAACGGGAACTTGTTAGCAGTTTGGATTTATAGTTTCATCTGTTCTTTGTTTCTAGGTATTGTCGACAGCATCGGATGGAGGATATAAAATACGATTAAAATAGGATCCTAGTGCAGCGATACGAAGCAAACGCTGGGGCATTAGACTCTCAACGCAAGTCTGTAGTTAAACTAAAGGTTTTACTGCATCGCATTTACATTCCGTTAGGAGGCGCGCGTGAAACGCAGCTTCGACGAGAGAATCGATTCTCTTCGGGATTAGTTTTAATAATAGCGTAACTTGCCTTCGATCGATCTCACCCTTTCCACCGTTGTCTTTGCCTTTGGTACCTAAATTACTTTGTCCTTTTTGCAATTTATTTCGGCTGTGATTTTATATTTTGTAAAATATTATTTTTTTATGCAGTGTTTTAAAGTTGGATTGTTACTATTAATGCTAGTACTAGTAGTAGTAGTAGTATAATTCTGATACAGAAAACGAGAGAAGTTAATTCTACATCTTCCATTCTGCAAATGACGAAAATATCTCAAAACTCGGACCAGGGGATACGTGAATTCATATGGGAATGTAAAATAGAGCTTCCGCGAAGTTTTGCGCGCGTTTATGGAAAAGTTACGAATTCGTGGTAAAACATTCTAGTACATGCTTCAACGTAACGAAATTTTCTGTGTCAGTAAAAGTAGTGATACAGACTCGAATATCTAGTAGCGTGCAAAAGTTTCTGTACGGTTACATTTTTAGGTTTGCTTTCGAGACGGAAAACTCCGATAAATTTTTAATAATATCAAATGGAATTTCTCTTAATTTAGAGAGATGTAAAGTTTCTTTTCGTAAAATATGATTTTCGTTCAACGTGTTTACTAGCATAAATTATAGGCATTATGAATGGTGTCGCAACGTAGAGAATCTAGAACACCCCTTACTATCGACGTATTTCAGATAAAATACCACAAAATTAGGTATTTTAACGCGATAATACTGCAAAACATGCATCATAGCTGATTAACGGGTGGCCGTACTTTGCTGCAATTTTTTTTTAAAAATGTGACAACTTTTCTGTATTACTTTTTTATATAAATTTAATGGTATATACCTAAGAAATTCTTTTTTATGTCTTTCAAACCCGTTTTAAAATCTAAAAATCATTTGTGATTCTGATTTCCTAAATGGAATGCTATATTTTTGTTTCACTGCCATGACAATAACTTGCCTATCACATGTCAACCAAATACTACTAATTTTCAGATCCCTTTAAACTTACCGATTTTACCAACATGGTCAAAAATTTGCCATCGACATTTTCAATTTTCACCTATCCGCTACGAAGCATCGCCACTTCGCTTATCATATCAAGTTTTGACGCACACGTCCGTGTGATCTGTTGGAAATCTATTGTCCAGTCAATTACTTGCTTGGGCGTTTGAATTAATTACACTTCTTTGAATAGAACTTAACTTGTATTTAATATAACGATTGGAAATATAAAAGAATAATTGGAAAATATTGCGACGGTTATCGGTATACCATGTTCAAGCAACGACTGACAGACAATTGATTCCGTTACCGATCACAACAACACGAAGCATCTTAACAACAACAAAAATTCGAATTACGTAACTGGACTGCATATCGATCCACGCGCTGTTCTTTAGAAGAAGAAATATTCCAAATTTAGTTAGTTTAAATATTTTTCCAATATGATCAATAAAGAATTTAAGTCCGAAAATATTGGTTGCTTCGCTCAAGAGACTGACCCCCCAATTATTTCAAGTATCGTAACGACAGAAGCGCTTTTAAGGATGGACGTTTTCACAAATGCAGGGAATCAGGGGAGGTGGGGGGCGAATCCCGTGAAAGAATGCGGTTCGTTTGAAGACAGAGGAGAAACGTTGGGAGAACTGAAGTTCGAAAGGCAACGGTTGCCACGACCTCGAGGCCCAGTCGTGAAGTAAAGTAGGAGCGGGTTAAGCCAGACTGGAGAGGCATTGTCGGCCCCGCAAAATACCTACAATCGATAGTATGCGAGTTCGATCCTTCGACTATGGTCGGCGAGTCAAAGCAGCTTGTACTGGCGAATGATGCGTGGAATGCAATGGGCGCGCCGCGGCGGGGTGGCGTTCCCCTCCAACCCCTCTAGCGACCTCTTCGCCAACACCTCCTCTATTGCTTCTTCCTTCGCTTCTCTATCTCCTCCTTCTTCTCCTCCCCCTTATCCTCCTTTTTCTCATTTCCCGCATTTTCCACTTTCTCCTCCACCTCCACCACCAACCCCACCTGTCCCACCTCCCTCAACTTCTCCACCTCCTCCATATTCTCCACAAAAATCCAGCACCTCCTTCACCTCCTTCACCACCAGCACCTCCTCCTCCACCTTCTCCACCTCCTCCACCTTCCCCACCTTCCCCACACCCACCCCACCTCCTCAACCTCCGGCCAAAAATCCACCTCCCTCACCTCCTCCACCTTTATCTTCTTCTTCACCTTTACTCTCCTCAGTTTCTCTTCATCACGGTACCCCCTACTTAAATATAAGCACGATACTGATCAAACTTTCGCGAAGTACAAAATTCCCGAAATCAGCGATTTTCGACCTTATTCTGCGATCTTTAAGCGTTCATAGCTCAAAGCAACGTTAACCGATTTTGATGAAAATTTAGGCACGTATATAACTTACTTAAATCTACAAACGGGTTTTTTGAATTTTCATTACAGGCTCACAAAAAAAAAGTTTTAAAAACGACCTTTACTATTTTTTTTTTTTTTGCTATTCCGACCAAGTACATTTATTCAAAACGACGAATCACATCATTTAGCAAACTAATCCCTCTATCTTCTCAAACAAAACTCGCGTCGTTTTGACCAATACTACGAAAGTTATGCGATTTTAAAAAGTGTACAAATACTTTTTTACTAACTGTACATAATTTTTGATACGTCAAGTTAACCTTCACAAAGGTATCAAAATTGCGTTCCTGCGTGACTGACTGCGTAGGTCAACTCTGTGGACTGGCTTTTATTATGAGGTCTAATGTAGGCAGTGCATGCGCAATAATTATTGGTAGTATTGAGTATTATAAGAGCACTTGATATCCATTACAAGATTGGCCCCTAATTAACATATTATTGCATTCGGCTCGTCTCTCGAAGTGCACCGGTAAATGATTCAACAACTAGAGGAATCGACTGTTTATCTGTATATCTATCAGCCAACTAAATTACAGTACCCCGGCCACGATTATACGTGTGTGTACCAGGAGAGCAGACGTATTACGTTTCACGTTTAATTAACCGATTGACTCGGTGCCATGTAAATGCACATATGCAAATTAAGCAGTAATCTCCGGACTATCGAGTTTCAATTAATTAATGAACGGTGAAGTGAGAATTGTACCGTCCTGCTGATTTCTTCGTCTGATTCGTACGTCGAGTCGGTGGTATCGACGATACGCCCCACGATGCATTCGTCTTCGATATTAAGTAATCGCGAAGTTTCCACGTGTACGTGTGTGTTTTATCGCTTGAAAATTATCGAGCTCGTGGGGCTGGCAGAGCAGAACCACCCAGGAAATTCGCGGGGAATTTCCGTGGCTGTTTCTGATTATCAATCGCAAGTATTTGCGCAATTCATATCCAGCAAACTGGTTGACTCACAAAGTGTCCAAAAGCGATATGAAATCCATTTGTTTGCAATAGCAGTGCCTCATCGCATTAAGAAATATTATAACTGATGAGAGGTCGGACAGCCAAAATGAGAAATAATTCTACGAATTTTATCACACGCTTCGCAAAAAAATTCTAATTTAATGCTTACATTGTTTTTAATAAATTAAATTCATTTCTCATTGTACATCTCTCCAGCTGTCCTCCAGTAATTTCAACATGCGCTCTCTATGTAAGTAGGTAACGCTTTGTCATTCCTATTCATTTAATACTTAACTGGATGAAATTGAAATTCAGTGACTGCAGCTTGAAATCATCATTCAGAAAGTTCTTTGCAATGTATCAGTCGCTGGGCGAGCGATCATTTTGCCGATACGTTATTGGTGCTTGAACGCACTACATTTCGCCTCTATTAAATTACGGATGGAAAGAGAACACGGGTTAAAATTACTCGTCACTTTCGTATAGTTTAGCCACTTAGGCGATTACCAATTGCTTGGAAGCAGAGCTCGCTCTGGATATCGAATGAACTGCAAGGCGATTTATAATTCCGATACTGAAACGCGACACGTTCCTTCACCCATAAATTATCGAAGATAAAAGGATTCCAGTTGGAATCGCCATTGACGATATCTCGAAAGTCGATCGAAGGGTTCACAGTAAGTGTGCTGCCCTGCTTCTAATTCTGCCAGGAATCGACGTAGGGATATTATTCGATCGAACGATACCCTAGGGAGATTGCCAGATGAACAAGATAACTCGGTTAAAGGGGCGCACCGATTTTGGCGAAACTTTGCAGGCGGATACAAAACAAAAAAAAAAGAATTGAAATATGCTTGACCATTTCTGTGGGTTCTCAATAGTTTACGAAATATTGAACAATAAAGTTGGTATAATTGAAATTAACCGTGAATATTTACAGTTGCCTTTAACAATTATTACATTACGGTCATTCCGCGTGAAATTAATCACTTTTTGCAATTGATGCGAGGGAGGGATTTTGGTGCATTCTTTGTGGGTGGGGGCGGGGAGCATCATTTTGCTGGCTTAGAATTTAATTGAGAAATACAGGCCGCCAACTTTTGCATTTTTTACCTATTTTCGTGAAACTGCGCTGTACCTATGAATTTTTACCTCAAAACCCATTTATCCTATTGAGTTCATGAATTTTTTATTTGAATCTAGAATATGTGGCCTGTTTGAATCCACATTTTTCCAAATTGAAAAATCATCTTCCTATCATGGAAAAATATGAACAAATTTTTATTTTGCAAATTTTGCTTCGAACGTCTCGGCTAGACCTCAGTCGCATGTTTATAAATTTTAAAAAAATATGACCATATTCCTTGAAGTGCTGTCTACAAACTAATCTGTTTCCTAGGATAGTATCTTTAAAATGAACGTCACAAGTCATAATGAGCTGGTAAAGACGACGGTGCGCCATGTGTCAAGTAAGCGAGCCGCACGCTCCGCTATTGCGGTTGGCTGACCAATGCCACTGCACTGAGCACTCCCTATTACTTACTATTTAATGCGTTTATTCAAACTTTAAATTGTATTGTGAAGAGGAAAGTGGGGATAGCTGCTTGGAAAAGTCTCAACGGTTAAATCCTTGTTTTTAGTACTCTGTGGGGACCGAAGAATGAGAAACGCAATTACGTTAGGCAGAGTAAAACTTTCCAAACTCCTTGTGGTCTTTATACCTATTTTCCTAATTTTTAAGAGATTGTTAGGCAACTCTGTTGTATTCCTCCTACAACGATTGAATTTTCATTTCAACAAATATACACTTCTTGCACAAATCAAAGAGGAAAAGAACTAATTCAAAATTCTTCTAAGCATCGACATTTAAATACACTAATTTGAACTTTTGCCAAAACTCTAATACTTCTTACTCGAACGATAAACATGATCAGATTATAATATTGAAATTATCTTAAGCAAAGATTCTTTCAAATTGCCTATAGTGATTTGATTTAGATTTAGTTTTCATTAAAAAAAAAATCATAGCTATCTTTTGTATTAATTAAGCAAATGGTTTTTATTATTTGATTAACCATGTGGAAGTTATAATTTTCATGAAAAAATGATATATGGAAAGAATCATTTCGTTCATTTCGAAAACCCCGAAGGACGAATTTTTCATAAATTTTTTACTTCCCAGCATAAAGACTCGCGGTAACGATATTGTGAAAGTGAATTACACGGGACGCGTTTCTGGTAGTCCTCATTCACATTTGAATGGTTCCTGAACGTGTTCGTGCTTTCATCGCGATATCAACGATGCAGCAGCGTTCTACGTCCCTTTGAGGCAACTAAATAAACTTGAGAAACGTTTGTTCGTGCAGGCTGTGAATATTCGTGCACGCCCAGAAGCTTCCTCTGGGAAATACAAATGTTTGTGAACGTTCAAAACCATTTCGCGCGGTCACTGGTAACGAACACGCGACTTGAAGTTTACGAATCCGCAATTTGCAGGAGCGAATGGCGGCACAAGCCTATTGGGGAAGAACATATTTCAAATTACATGTTACGAACTTTCAATGGAGCGTAAGTACCTACGCGCATTAACTCATCTATAGTTTTCAGTATCAGAAGAATAGTAATTTCTATTAAGGAATTAACTATTTTTAGTGTTTAATTAAATTTAATTTAAATTTATTTTACATGTATGTTTATGGTATGAAAATCTATAGCAGTATTATTTAAATAAATGTAACACAATAAAATTTTTTGTGCATGGTATGATCAATATTCTACAACTTTTTTGTAAATTAAACACTGAAGTGTTGTTTGATTATAAACTCTAATGTTTCTTATATTTCACAACTTTATTATCTGTGTTCATTTTTCTCTAATAATAAGACTTTTGTTATATGAAGGGCAAATGGTCCCAAAAATCTACCAACATCAATAATCCTGAATATTTCATGAACCTTCTTTACAATTGAGTTTTTTACATTTTGTTTCGCAATTTGTCTTCTCACCAAGGCATGCTGAATAATCTTAACACGAATATTTTGGAAAGAGAAAAAGAGTACGGTTTATTTGGTATTCTTAATTAAAAACTCTGTAGAGGAGACTTAGAAGCTAACATATTTCTAATAAACTGATATGTATGCACGCTAGAAGATACATTCCCTTTTGTAACTCAAACATATTATAAACAAGATACGCACCGGTCTCATTAGTCGAACGTGCAGCCTGAAAAATAATTCTTCTGAACGTTTGAATTTTCTGAGAATCAAATCATAAAATATGCCTTGCTAAATGATTGCAGATTCTGCTGCAATTTCGATTCCATCCTAACTCGGCGATCAGCGCACAATTATTCTCCAAAGCAAATAAACAAACACTCTCCCCGCAACCCCGGCGACCGGAAAAGTCTAAAAAACCGTGGCTCCGTTCGAACGATAAATATTTCCAGACTATCTCGATCGTATTGTTCGGAATCGGCGATCGAATAACAAAATCAGACGTAATATCCTCGCGAAACAAACCATCGCGATTGTTCACGCTGCCATTCACCGCCATGAATAAACCACTCGGGAAATCGAGTTACGGCAAAATGAAACGTCTCCTCGGCCCGTGTGCACGCGACATTCACAGAACGTTGCCTCCGTCCCGAAAAGCAGAACGAATTATTTGAATTTTAGGAAGGGTCGAGGGGGTTGAGGCGCGATGGAACGAGCACTGCCATAAATGGAGGCTAGATTGGAATAGCGTCCATTCGGCGGGCTACAAAAAAAAAACCGCGAAAGGACCCGTTCCCTTCTGGTGAAAGAATAAAGAGCGTGTATCCTGGCGAAGTCCTCGCTGATTCGGCATATTCTTTTTCAGTGCACGTATGACGTGCGACATGACGTCGGTGCACCAAATTGAATTCGAGTCGCGAATTCCTCGGCGGTTGAACGGGCGGTGGTCCCGCCGCCCCCTTGCCGTTCAAGTGAAATGTCGCGGCGAGATCGTGGTCGTGCCAGAGCCGTTGGAACGCCGCGGCGAACGGCCGAAATGGCCTTTTGTAATGACTGCATCGAAAAGCTGGGGCTCGAGTGCCGGCGGGGCACTAGCGACAAGGGCCCGGAATAATAATGAAGAATTTTAATTGTCACGCGCCGGATGGAGATAAGCAATAACGCGTGCCCCGTGGGAACGGGGCACTTGGGCCGAATCTAATCGAAAGGCATTCCTTCGAATGCGATCGGGCGACCCCCGCGCCCGATTCCTCCTCTTCCGTTCGAAATATTCTCGGAAGCCGCGGGAACTTTATAAATAATTCATTGTCTCCTAACGATCCTGCGGCCAGATCTAGCCAGCTAATTGCGCGTCAGGGTACCTGTCGCGCTTCTTTTATTTCCCAACAAATTATCTCAACATTAAGGCCGGGGTAAGTCGCGTCGGTGCGTACGGACTTAATGCGCGCCCCACTGATCGCGTGCAAGAGGAATGACTCATTTTCATTGTAGTAAAACTTATCAGGTTAATTATCGCGTAGCTGTGTATCTGGCTGATGGAGTACAGCGGTGGGTTGTAACTAGTGCCGCTGGGTTGTTGGGGAGAATTTCGTAGATTTAGAAGATGTTGATGGGGATGCAGTTTTATCTTGTGAAATTCTGGTACTTTTGAGTATATTTCTGATCATTACTGTATTTTTATGTGGATCCTTGAATTTTAAAAAAGTAAACTGATTGTGGGGAAAGGTTTGCAGAAGTTACGGCGATGTTCCTTGTTATTAAGTGAATCATGGTTTCATTCTTATGCAAACAGTTCGAGTTTGGTCATTAAAAAGTTTCAGAAGCCGAGACGCAAAAATTGACAAGCCTGCAAATAAAATTCTATCTGTAACTGTTGCGTGTCACTTATCTCCCCAAGCTTGAAACTGTGCCAACGTTTTACGCGCGGTTCGCTCCTTTTTTCGCGCGTGCTTGCGATTCTCGACGAGATATTTCGTTTTCTACTTATTTCGTTTCACTCGACGTATGAAAAACATCGCGATGTAATTTTGGTACAAGTCCCCGACGAACGGGGCCACGCCTCTGGGACTCTTTCATTTCCATGCGATTCTTGCACACAATGGGCTCATAATTATTTCAGGCAATTAGAAGAAAACAATGTGTCGTCGAAAACAAGTTTTTAGAGACAGTTCGTGCGGTGCGATCGACACTAATTATTATTGCAAAAGAGCAACGTAAATTCAGAAACTGCGCGTATATCCTTGTCATTACCTCATAGAACACTGCTACAAATAACTGGACTATGTGGACTAATATTACTATATGCTGACAAAGAAACTACCTGTTACACAATGAAGCAACACGTATCTCCAAGAATTTCCCCACGAAACATCACCAAATGTCGAGGATACGGTTTCAATAAAAATTACGTGGAAATGGTACATGATGTAAGTGCCAGATGTGAAAATTTCCAGTGTCTCAGTATTACGACAGTCCCAGAAACTGAAATCAATTATTCTAACACTTACAGCGTTTGTCGCCGTATTCAACATGAAATTTAAATCCTTTTCCACTAAAGAAATACTTTTTCATCTCTTTGGCACATAGTTCCATTGCAGCTCCTCAATTATTTTTATCTGCGGATTAAAGTAACTGCTAACTAAGGTATCTAAAGGATTCCACGAATTGACACGATCCAGATTCGCTATTGTCCCCTCCGATAAATCCAGTGACGCTGATAGAAGTTTCAAACGAAGAAGAGTAGCGAGTAGCAAAAGTCTCGGGGTAAGGGGGTAGGATGAGGGGGCAAGGTAACTCCGAAGACCTTCTCATTGTATGGAGATAAGGGAAGAGGAAGAGAGAGCGAGCTTGAGGAGCCAAGAGGAGGGAAAGGAAAAGAAGAGACACTAGGAATAATAATGAGGGATTATGATTCCTCTGCTAGAACTACGGGTGAAAAGAGACAATAGCTCCTTTTTCGCTTGTCCAATTACCGGAACGCTCCAGAAAAACGACTATAGAAGTCACTGGGCGCGATCGGGTATACAGGAAACGAGGTCTATAGGCGATACCGTTCCTACGTACAATGCTTTGTACGCCGTTCCAAGTAGTAATCGATCGAGTTGAATGACTGTTGTTGTAATCAAAGATAATTTGGTCCCAGTAGTACCGAAAAAAAAAAATTAAAAGCCTGTGGAATAATAACCGTCTCTCGTAATCGATCAGTTGGCTTGGTCCTCGGCGTCATGTTGAATGAGACAGTGAAGAGAGATTTAAGGGCCTGAGTGGCGAGAATTCTTGGATAAGTAACGCTACATTGTCGAGGTGCAATATTTAAGAGACAGTTACTATGACTTTACACAAAAATTATGGCCTTTCGACTTTCGAGGAACATAGAAAATAATGCAGTTTACAGTTGCTTAAAATAAAAGTGCGTTTAGATCGATTTTAAGATAATTTTATGAAGAATACAAAGACTCGCGATACTTTGTCAAATCACTTTGAAATACCATTCAATGGCACTTCAATTCCGCTCATCAATGCCATTAGCGTACATGACATGATTACACTCATTAGAGATGGAGAGGGTGGCTGGAAATGTTCCCGCGCTGGCATTCCGCTTAATAATAAAATTATTCAATAGGAAACACGGTAATAGTCGATTGAGATTGGCTAATACCTTCTGTAAGTACGTGCGCAAATTCCAACGATTTTTGCCCTGCCCCGTAACGCTTTCAATGCGATGCTGGTGCAAAATAGCTGAGAAATCTTTCGGCTCGCGCTCGGATCACGCGAAGTAAACGCGATGAAATATTACCCAAGGAATGACGTTTCAAATATTTCCTCAGCTTGATTGAATTTTCAGGTGAATCCGCAGGCGTGTTTACAGGCATGCAAGAAGCACACAAAGGACTAGTAGCGAGAGTAAACAAACTCCCAGACGGGTGCGCAACTACACAAGAGCCTACTATGTATTGAACTTTAATTATTTTCCAAACTGTGGAAGTTAAACGAGAATTTAGAGGAGGGTTAAAGAAGAAGTTAAGGGGGAGATGAGCCAAAGTTATGCTGTAGATGAAACAAAGCTATCTTGCGGTGATAACATTCTTCGTCTTATGGGTGACATTGCACAGAGAATATAAATGTTCTTAACTTTTATATTCAAAGAGACATATTTGTAAAGTCACGCGACATCAGCAATGGACCATAACGAGTAGCCACTCGCTTGCAAGCCTAAGCTTAATGCAACCCAGTTGTTCATTCTGTACAAAAAAAAATTTCGGCACATTTTCTTCGGATGGGCTATAGTTTTGCAAGTTATCTTGACACTAAAAATTGGGGACCTTGCAGGAAGCAGGATGTAGCTCCATTTTTGACAGTTTTTGAGTTATGACTTTTAAGATATGTAAAAAAAAACATTCTTCGTCGTTTGGTGCGCGATTGATGCAAATCCGATAACAAATGAGCGATTTATTTTTAACCTGCACCCATTACTGTTCTGTGCAATGCAGTACGCACTCGTTATGAGCCCGACGAACGGGGCTGGCGGCGGGCATACGGCGCGTTGTGGACAATATTCCGCGCGGCCAATGGCGCGAGTGAGAAAACCCGAGAGCGAGCGAGAGGAGACGAAAGAGCCTCTCGCTCGTTGTCGGGTTCCCTCACTCTCGTCCGAAGGATTCCAAGAAATGGTGGTGATAGTCGCTGGGCGTACAACGTACGGTAGAAACGGGCTTATAACCAGTGCGGAGTGTATTTTTGTTTTGGCAAGCTCCAGATTTGAAAAATTCGTCAAAAATAGAAATAAAAACTTATCAACTCGATAACTACTACTTATTCTGTGAAAATATATATTTTTCAATTAGTGTTCTCTCTTTAATTTTAAGTCAAAGCAATAATTTTATAAACAGTTTTTTTCTAATTTACTCGAAGTTGGTAAAGATGGAGCTGCACCCCTCTTGTTGCGAGGTCCTCAATTCTGAAATTGCTTTGTTCAGTGTGTTTTCAGAATCTACGATTTTACATGTGTAACTGTAGCAAGCTTTTAAGAGGTTTGTAGGCGGAGTTTCTCTCTTTGGCCACGCGCATTGGAGACGTCGTTATTGTTTAGTACTACCTATTCGCAGCAGCTTATTTCTGTATTGGAGTTGGAATTGAAATAAGTTGCTGAAAAATTGTTATAAGTCTCCTATAGCGTATATTTTCGTTGTCGTACAACTTCCTGTTATATAATAATCGCATACTAGTATACAATAATAATCATTCGCGGCAATGAAAGAAGATTAACTGACATTAGCGCATTTCCTCTTCCCTATTTAGTAATTTGTGGTCACATCGACGTTAATTGTAATAGAAGATCTTTAAATTGGTATGATTACTATCATTACGATCTGTAAACTCAGTTGAATACGTATCGCTTGCTCCACGAGTATTACACAGCCACGAACTCATCGAATCCCATTCGCCTTAAACACTTTGCATATCACGCTAATCAAGCAAAAAAATTACAGATGTGCAAAAGGCAAATATGGATTCATTCGCATAAAACACTGCGACTCCCAGCGATATAGGTACCGTAAACTGGGGTGACTTTGCCCGCCGGGGTGACATTGCCCACTTTTTTACTCTGACAGAAAAATTACCATATGATTGAATTCGCTAAATTTTTTTTCCTTAGACCTTTGAGAACTTATTGCTTTCGATTACAAAACACGATATGTTCTAATTACTTTACAATAAAATAAAATAAAGTCTTTCCGAAAAGTGGGCAATGTCACCCCGGACGGGCAAATTCGCCCCAGTTTACGGTACGTGAGAAACAGGACAAACGATCGCGAATTAGTAGCCCCCGTTAATTAAACAAAATTTGCTTTACAATGATTACCTACTTACGAGAAGTACCAAAGAGAATTTGAAAGATGCCCCCCGAAGGCGACATTCTCGTCGTAGAAAATTCTATGAAATCGGCATTACCGGACCAAGGGCCAGGGGCTGATTGAATTTTCGCACGAATTAAGAAGAGCGATCGTCTGCCGCGCACGAAGAGGGCCGAGCAGCGACAGGAACCGCGAGAAGCTGAACCGTTCGCAGACAGGTATACCCGCACACATGCACAGAGGAAGTTGCTCGGAGGACGCGGGGTGAATAATAATGAGAGACACCGGCCCGCGAGAACACCACCTCGGGCGTCTTTTCGTAAAAGGGCCGTTAAGGTGCTACCTTAACGATCCCTGAGGCCCCTCGCCGGGGTGGGGCCAAAGGCCACGTGGAATGCAGACACGTAACGCAGGCAGAATGCGCTCACGGCCCGCTGGCGCGGGGAATTATTACTCGGATTCGAGAGGACCCACGGGACCCCCTGGGCGTGGACCACGAACAGGTACGGGCACGTAAGGGCAGCCCGCCTGAGAATTTTTACCGACCACTCGCTTTCTGCAACATGTGTACATCGAGAAGAAAAAAACACCGGTGATATCATACGCGTTCGAGATTGTTTATTTCGGCCAATTACAGGGATCATGACGTCATTCGCTTCGCCGTCGATAGTATTCTTGCAGGTGTCAGATGCGTCGCTGACGGTCCAACAACGAGACGCGATCGAGACTTGTCGAGTCGATTAATTGATCACAAGGAGGGATTCTGGTCGTTATTTTTCCATAGTTTCGCTGGATCTATTGTAGTCGAGTGACCTCTTCAAACCATCCCCTCGTCGTTACTCGTTATTATGTAACTCCCTCGTCGATGGTGTGGCAAAGAGATCGCAGTGCTCGAGGCCTTTGGTATTTGCCACGATGTCTGGCGAACGGAGGAATGTATCGAGAATGTATCGATTAATTATTCTGGTAGTATGAACTTTTTAGTGTAATTATCCTGAAATAGTGTAACAATTCGCTCGAAGTCACGTGGGTGTAATCGCGGCTTTGTTTCGGGTAGAATATCGATTTACAGTTTATAAAAAATTAGAGAAATGTAGGTTAGGTACACATTAGGGTGGCCTTTATTTATACGTGTTGATTTTGTTTTGTATTCCTTTGCTCTCACCCACTAGAACGGTGCCATTTGATGAAAAAATAGTCCCTGAAAAAGTTTATTGCAATTGGAGAAAAGGAAAGGGTGCCGACCAGGCGTTAAAGTTTAGAATGCATTAATGGTTTAAATTTGAAGAATTTTTCAAAAATGGTACGCCTTATCGAAATTTTGTTCAAATAACATTAAAAGAGCATTCAATTTTCTACAATTACTGTATATATAATTTTTTCGTGCTTTCAACCATTTTTTAGATAATAGCGTTTGAATATAGAGAGGTCCGCGCTACGCGCGTACAGAAAATACGTCACGCCAAACAGGTGGGACGCGCCGCACTGCCCGGCGCCGCACGTTTTGCCAAACTCTTTCGTTTCTGTAGTGAAAACGAAAGGCGTTTTACCACTTCTGTTAATGGTTTCCGAAGGAAAAATGTCCGCTCTATCGCGTGGAGCAGTCAGATTTTTTCCTAGACCCTTAGTTTTTAAAATATTGTATATAGAATATCTGCAAAAATTTGTACATTTCGGGTGTCTATTTCCCTTTGATCGTTGTTTAAACATATTTAAATACTTATAATTCAATAAGAACATATATTGTTGTGTTCGCGAGGGTTCCTAGAATAATTTGACGGAACACGCAACTATTGCTGCTTGAACAGAAAAGATGTTCAAAGTTGAAAATTTGCAGTTGTTTGCAAAATCGAATTTCTCAAAAACTGAGGGTGATGGCAGTAAACGGTTTGCGGATTCGTTTTCAGCGCACAAAAATCTATAAGACGCGGCTATTGAATGTTACAGAACAGGAAAAAGTTCAATTTTGTGGGACAGTGTTATAGTAAACAGTAAGCAACTCGGTTCTGATAAGCACAGATAAAATGAAGTTGAGAAAATTCAAATCTTGACATACCACACGACACGCCCCCCCCCCCCCACACCTGTCTTCGAACGAACTAGCATAGAGCATAGCCACCATTCGTCCCAATTAAGAAAGCAATCTCGTACTTTCGTCTGTACGTTCTATATGCATAAAAGTAGTTCGAAATCTGTCAGTTTCGTTCGGTTTATTAAGACGAGACCGCAGGTACGGGCCAGTCGCCATTTTAACGAAGCCCTTGCGGCGTATCGCGCGTAGGATACGAATTCTGGTGTGCACGAATTCCCGTGCAGACGAGAAAGGGCCGCACGAACAGGCTCGTACAAGTATAAACTTGCACAGACAGGAGAATGACTCGCCAGGTATGAACAGGTACGCGGACTCTCTCGATTCCACGTCGCTGTGGACCGAGCAAAAAGTAGCACGTTTATCCTCCTCCCTCCTCCGCGCAGAGGCGCACACACCCACGTGGCCGTTCGGGGTGCGCCATTGTCCTCGATCCGAAGCCAACAGATCGATTCGTATCAATTACATTTGCAATCGTTACGCCGGCGCATCGGTGAAGCCCAAAAATTCCAGCGCATCCCAGTTCTACTGAATTTTCAATGTACACGTTGAAACGTGAGTGGTGGTAACGCAGCGGCAGGATTCATTCTGCATAAATGATTTCACGTCGAAAATATAGATTAACATGTTTTTCATTCGTGGCTTTAGTTTCGAGAAAATATGTGTGAAAATAAACATGGCGAATCTGTAGATGAAATTAATCCTTGTGCAAAGATAAGAAAAAATTGTTGACTAACTGTATTTAGAATCTGGCTTGATTTTCGTGAAAATTGATTTCGAAAATCAGTCGAGTAGCTTCCACCTTAAAAATTTTCGCAGAAACAAAAATCCAGCCGCAAAAACGTTACTTCACAATTTTTACTCAGTTTTGCGCAAGGATTCATTTCACCCGCAGCTGCACCATATTCGGCATTTCATTCCGCTATTGTTTAATCAGTTGCGTACGCAGTTAACGGAAGAATCACCTTCTTCCGGGCTTTATCACAAATAATAGACCATGCTGTATAGATAAATGTAAAACATTGCATGGAGTTCAACGATTTACCCGCCATGTCTCCTAATCTTTACATACCACATCCATTAAATAATTTTCTCTTCGTGAAAACGTTCCATCCACTTTCACTTCCACTTGATAGATAATAAAACTTTGACACGTTTAACTAACACTCCATGCATAAAGGATTGAGTGATTCGCTTGTGAAACGAGTTCGCGACTTTTTACAAACCGGATTATCTTATGGACACTCTTGCTACATCTGGCAAGTATTCAGACTTGGACGGTTTTTGCTGGACAAGATATTGTAGCCAGGCAAAAGAGCGAGGTTCCCAGGTATCGCGAGCGACGGATAAAATAATAAGCGAAGCCGAAATACTTATCTCGCGAAGAGACAAAAAATACGATTAAGAAAGTTGCAGAATAATACAAATTACAGCAGTTGAATGCTCTGAGGAGTGATAAGCGGATACTGTGGATTAAGGAAATAACGCAGACAGCTGTAAGTGACTAATAATTTAAAAGGATCAAAAATTGAAGTCACTTCGCAAGGGAATAAAAATCTGAAAGCTGTGATCGTAATAATAAATTGGAGATTTTTAGAGGTAGGATTAGAAGGTATTGTATCCCTGAAACTATTTTTACGATTGAAAAGTAACAATAATTTCAACAAGCTAAATAACACGAACACTAGATTCTGAAACGAGTAATCGAAGTACCAATTTTCATATGTTGTATATTTTCATATGCTTCAAGTATACAATTGTAGCAATTGCTTTTAGAACTAGAAGGTATTTTTTTAGATATCGTACTCGCCCAAAGAAATCGAAATGATTTATATTTTGCACAAACTTGCATGCAACAATTTATTAGCATCTAAAGAAACCGATATTTTACTGTTAAATTAGTTATTATATCTACTGTACTTTACAATGATAAGCTTGAAACCTTAACAAATTGATATCTACCTAAAGCAGTCAATTCGAAGGTACCTATTTCATAACTGTACTTATTCGCGTCGAAGCGATTTAATTAGAACGAAGACAAGTAAACTTTTTCAAAAACACTTCTCAGGTTTTTCTCAATACCTATCTTTAACAAAGCGCCGTGTCCAATTTACCGACACACCGAGTGTGCACCTATAAATATTATTAGAACTAAGATATCCGATTATATTGGAGTAACGAACGAATGAATTATTTACGCGTACGTCAAGTCGCGAGCGTTTCCGGTGCACATCTACCGAGAAACAGCTCGAAGTATTCGGTTAAACAGATTACGATTGCAAAGGCAATTCTCAATGACTGCAACAATGAAATCCTCGAGGAAGTAATCTCGTTTTAACGAGCGGGAGATTGAAATCGTGGAAACTGATCCAGACTTAAATCGATCCTGGCATTGTACGCTCGAAGCATTCAAAGTACGGCGTAGCGGAAACGAGAATCGCTGGCCCTTATCATTTAGTTACTTTGACTAATTCACGTTCGCCGTGATTTGCCGTATCAAACCGCGACAGGCCTTTCATAAAAACCGAGCCGCAACTTTTATCCGCCGATCGAATGATTTGCAGTGAAAGCTACTAAAGCTCTTTCATGCCAGGCCAGCCCAAGCAACGGCGATATCTCTCATAGTTGAAAGTGCATTTAAACGAGTAATCCGTTCTCGACAGGCCCGAGACGCGTTAATGCGAGCCTGGCTTTATGCGCATGTTAAACCTCTGTTCGTGAAACGGCCAGGCTAGCTTTGATTGAAAAAGAAAACGAATGTACAGAGTACCTACACGTAATCAGGGTCGATGCACGTAATTGGATTAATAGATGAGCCGTGTTCTCGAGATTATTTTGCTTTCATAGTTAGGAGGCTTTATGTCCTTAACCCAATTACGACCCTCGGGTCTTTTTTGACCCAACAGGATTTTCATTTTTTTTAAAACTCTCCTAATTCTGAAA
Organism: Andrena marginata; assembly: GCA_963932335.1. Taxonomy (NCBI): domain Eukaryota; kingdom Metazoa; phylum Arthropoda; class Insecta; order Hymenoptera; family Andrenidae; genus Andrena; species Andrena marginata. The sequence continues at coordinate 46,358,657 of OZ010659.1, read as the reverse complement.
ACCCATAAAGAAGTTATTACTTCCATATATATAGTACGTGTGTTCCTCGCCCCTTGACATCATGTCAAATGTGTATGTAGGTGAATCGAAATCCGTAGAAGGGTTAAATGAGATTTATTATTATAATTGGTAGATAAGCCACAACAAGACGACGTGACTCTTGTTCAATATTGAATTACGAACAGATTTATATTTATCGTACTTGTGATGTGAGTACAGAAAACGTGAAGTGAGATAATAGAGTAAAGGCGTGACAAGGTAACGAAGGTCTTAATGTTTATTAAAATTAAACTTCTGCTATTTTAATTTCAATCTATATGTATACAGTATCTACTGTAGATATTTATTGAGTCACTCTAAAATTTAAATAGTACCCACAATTATCATAGCAATATGGTTGATAAAATGATTCGTATTCAACTTATTTTGGCCAAGATCGTCAACACATGATTTTACAAGTTATGCACTAATTATGTGCCAAATTTGAAGCAAATCGGTGATTCAAGTCTCGCGCACTCGCCTCCGTCAGTTTACTGATGGTAAGTGCCAACTACGCTACAAGTTCCGAGCACATATTTTCCAACACCCTGCGGGAGGATAAAAGCCATACCGAACGAGCGTGGCGATTAAAAATGCATTGGTCGCGTAATCCCCTTTTAAACGGGTGGAGCAGTTGATCCACTTATAAATCGAACCAGTATTGTACCCACGGGACACCAGGCGAGGAGAAATTCCTCTTCGGACCGGGAATCGGCCCTGTCGTCGTTTCTGCAGCGATGTTCTCCGTGAGAAACTTTTAATTGCGTTCCACACGCTGCTGCCTACTTCGATGAAGCCGGCGAAGTAGGAGGGAAGCAGGGAAACAAGCAAGAGGGACCAAGCGGCCGAGGAAACGGGAAACGAGGAGGTTGGCTAGAACTCGATACTTACGTTGCACTCCCGCGAGCGTCAAACGTTATTGTCTCGGCAAATAAGATCGTTTCCCGCGGAGGCGAATAGCGTTCCCAGCGCGAGGCGCAGAAGTTGTGTCCAAGGAAAATGGAACGAGCGCCTTATGCCGGGGAAGCGCTTGAATCACGCGGGCTCCTCAATGCAGAGGCATCGGGTGGCGAATGGCTGAATTTTAGTTTTCCGATACAGTCTAGTTACTGCCTCGATCAGTGGAACCTAAATAGTACCTAGTGATGTAACATTCACTGAGGAGTTTGATAAGGTGAGGAAAGTGATGAGATGCGTTGGGAAGCAGAAATCAAAGAAGAAGACGAATGATAAAGGAAATCACTTCGGGGACTCCCATACAGTAGTATTATACAGGGTGTGACCGAAATAGGTGGGCAAACTTTGGAATTCTTTTTTCTTTCATCCTTTCCTCAGGATGAAAACACAAATCCGGAGATTCTTCCTTTCCGAGATGTACAAATTTTTTGTTTAAATTTTACACGAATAGCCTGCCTTACACGTAGAATCGCGTAAATTGGCAGTGGAGAGCCAATTGCATGGTCTGTACGCTTCCCTGATTTAAATCCTTTGGATTCTTATTTATGAGGACATCATTAGTACTTTAGTTTATGACGGGAATACTATTGGCAGTTCGAAAACACTCAAAAACCGGATTATTGCCGCATTCGGAATGCACCTGGTACTTTTGAACGTCTTCGACAGTCTTTAAAACGTCGATGCTAACAAGGAAACATATCGAACCCGAAAATTCTGATCTTAATGAAACTGCGTACAATTGTAGAGCATGTCGGAGTATGTAAGAAACGATTTTTTTTCTGCGGAAAAACACTCCGAGCGGGTGAAATCAGCCCCCAAATTTTCAGCGATTTTTCGTTTTTCGAGTATAACTTTGTAACGGTGCGAGGTAGAAGAAAACCGTAAATGGACAAAATGTTCAGTGTTTGATGGAGTATAACGTGCTGCAAAAGAAATGTTTGTAAAATAACGAAAATTTTAATTTATTTTTAAATTGTTGGACGTACAAACATTTCTTTTGCAGCGCGTTATACGGCATCAAACACTGAACATTTTGTCCATTTACGGTTTTCTTCTACCTCTCACAGTTACAAAGTTATACTCGAAAAACGAAAAATCGCTGAAAATTTGGGGGCTGATTTCATCCCCTCGGAGTGTTTTTCCGCAGAAAAAAAATCGTTTCTTACATACTCCGACATGCTCTACAATCGTACGGAGTTTCATTAAAATCAGAATTTTCGGGTTTCGATATGTTTCCTTGTAAGCGTAGGTATATCGATGCAGAAGAAAATCATTTCCAGCCATTTCTTTAAGTAAGTTTTAAGCGTTTTTATAATACTCCATCGTAAATAAAAAACGTTAATATCTCGGAAATAGAGAGTTTCCGAAGCTATGTTTATGTGACCTTTTTGTCATCCTTACGATACCAAAGTTTGGCTACCTATTTTGGTTACGCCGTGTATATAGAGAATACTATATCTTCAAGTTTGGATATAATTTTTCGTCAATTCTATTTGACTGCAGCTCAGTAAACTGGTTTTTAAATTTAAAAAAACCCGGTTTTATGTACTAGAATTAATATGTAAAAATGAATAAATTATTTAATTAAAAACGTTAACATTTTGACTTGAAATCGCCTCGGACACAAGAATATGGTGGTAGGTAACAGTTTACTGTAAAACTAATCTTCATGAGTTCATATTTTCGAAAGAAAAATACTAAATGAAATAAAGATTTTTAATTTATATATCATACGGATTTTAGTTACTTTAATATTTTTTATTTATTTGGTTTTGTATAGATAAAGTGTATTCTATTTTGTTATATTTTTGTAATTCCATAAATATTAAAAAGAAAACTGAAAATTTTTCAAACAAGTGCAAATATTTATTTTCTATTTCAATTACATTTTTATTTTGTAAAAATTCTAAAACCGGTCCAACCGTTTTTGGGGGGAATAGTGGAATTTGAAAACCGGTCTTTTCGAAAGTCGGTTTTGTATAAACCCTACTTTCTATGTGTCACTCTTATTTTGATGAATTTCTTTGCAGGCAAAACCTATCTATATAGTTGCGCTTCCTAACTTGTATCTCCAAATTAATAACCGTACGCAAAGTTGAATCGTTATCTATTTATTTAATTATCATCTTGCGTGCATTCGTGTTTTTAGTTAAAGAACATATTAAAAGTTGGCAAAGAGAAACATTCTCGCGCACTGAGTGGCGGAAGATAAGTTCGGTATAAGGTACGAAAGAGCAAACTGTTTAGCAAGGAGATGGAAACAGGTTCGTTCAAATACACGAAGGGATGATAAGAAAGCGGGGAAGGGGGGGGTGGATATACGCTGATATCCGCCCCGAAAACATGCTTCGTGCCAGGTATTCCAATTTAATCAACTACCGAAAAGCTTCTAATATCGCAGAAATGCTTTCGCCCGTGGCTGCCAGGTATTGAAGCCGTGAATGGAGCTATAGAAAACGCGGGAGTCGGCACCGTAGCCGTGTTAGAAGTAAATAGGATTCAAGCCCGCGTATTATATAATGGAAGCAGGGAGGGGCTAGGGTTTATGGTCACGGGGCGACCTGATGAGTTTCTAAGCGCTGGATACCGATGAAAATGCTAATCTGTCGTTAGTCTCGCTCAGCGGAGCGTGTAAGTCGTTCGAGTTGCGCTATTCCCTGAGCGACCTGGATGACGCTATTCTGTCAGTCGCTCTCCTAGAATAAATCACCTCCAAAGGCAATAGTATTCTTCGGGCGATTCGCGACACGCATCGAGTCTCTGTTCCAGGAAAAAATATCGGGATTTCGATGCGTTAAATCACCCGAACGTGTCTAGCATCAAGTATCGATTCCTTCTTTCCAACAAGAGGAGTTTGGTTCACGGATTTGCTTCGAATTCCTCAGACACACACAGTGCACTATGCATATGACAATACGAGAAATAAATAAAATTCATTACTGAAAAATTTATCAAGCCATCGAGTTCAAACTTTCGAGAAGTCTCCGGGACCCTTGGTATATGCGCCCGTATGTGAATCCGAAACTGTAATTAAGAAACCTTGACCTGGATTTGGTGGTAAAATCACGATTAATATTCATCCAAAGCGTTTACCACGTATACGCAGTGTGCGCTAGTTATACACGTACAAAACTTGTGCCGAATAGAAAATCCAAACCCGTTGCACTCCCTCGTCAGTTTTGACCTCACTGTGATAACTTCAACCTCGTTCCATATCTTTCTTTGCACTTCAGTCACGCGATTAACTTGCACTAGCTACGCGATAAATTTCACATGCCTCCGGAAATAAGAAAATCCAAGATATCCGTTGCACGTATCGAGGCGAACCGCTAGCACTTCAAGCATACTCGTAAGCCCTCTACATATAACTTGGAACCCGTTACGCCCAACTTATGTTCGTACAAGATTTTTCACCAGTTCCCGCGCGTATATCCATTATCCATCCCCCGAACTATTGGCATGCACTTATGAATCGCCCAGTAGATTATAAATTCCTTCTCTCGGCTCTTAAATCGCTCGTTCTTGCCACCTCCTCGATAGCAGTCGTTCAAAGTGCATTGTTACGAGGCCCTCGGTGTCATTCGCCTATCGCGGACGCAACACGCGAGGCGATGCCGGCACGCAGAGCCAGATGATCGCACGCAGCGAAATTTATAGCGCGCATCAGAATTTATAGCGTCTATTCATTTCGCTCCTAGCTGTTGCCCTCTCGTCGCACATTTCCCTTTCTTCCTTTTTGCTCCTCTTCCATTCAAAACGGCCGCGTGCATTTTCCGTTTCTGCGCCTGTGATCGATTGACGCCACTAACGACCGATAGTGCATCCCACCGCGAAAATGCAAGTGGAGGAATCCGAGATAAGATCGACAGAACGGCCGCTCGGGGTACATGTATTTTCGTTGCTCCTTCAATCAGTGAAGCCAGACCGAAGATACGTCCACTTCGTCGCGAATTTATCACGGTTTTAGATTTACTCAGCTCGCGGAGACTTTGTACGTTTATCAGTGGGCCGTTTCTTGTAGCAGGCAGTTACACTGGCGCATTACACGATGTTGACGTTCTGTAGAACTGATAATTTACTGTGCATTCTCGCTTATTTTTTAAGTATTTTGGGTATACGTATTTGCCTCGAAAAAATTCTCATTTATTTGCACGGAATGGGCCACTAACTCTGTCCGCCTGAGATATCTTTGGTATTTTAATGATTAGGAAAATATTGAAGATATTGGGTTTTATGATATCGAAGGATATATAATGTAACGGTAGGATTTATACAAAAATCGACGTTTGGCAAAAACGGTCTTCGAATTCCACTGTTCCTAAAAACCGGTTTTCAAATTTCCATAAAAAAAATACAATTAAAATAGAAAAGAATATTTGTACTTATTCTAAAAAATTTCAGTTTTCTAATGCTTATGGAATTACGAAAATATAACAAAATAGAAGACACTATATCTATACAAAACCAAATAAATAAAAAAATATAATTATATTATAAATCTTTACTTCGTTTAGTATTTTTCTTTCGAAAATATGAACTCATGACGATTTGTTTTACAGTAAACTGTTACCTACTACAATATCCTTGTGTCCGAGACGATTTCAAGTCAAAATGTTAAGGCTTTTAATTAAATCATTAATTCATTTTACAAATTCGAATTTTACAAATTTATAAGAAAAAAACGATTTTTAAAAGCCGACAAACCCTATGTGACGGCAATAGTCTAGTTTTGGGTGAAGGGGTGAAGATTTTAGACGCAACATAACTTTTTATGACCATATTCGATACCGTGGTTAATTCTAAATAAATAGTATACCGTACATGTATCGCGAAACCAATATTTTCTGAAAGATTTTAGCTTTAAGTACTCGGCAATGACGGCAAAAGTTATCAACCTCCACTCCTTCCATGTTTTCGTACCCTTTATTGGAGTTCAATCTACCTACGTCTACTGCTAATTATCTTCCAACCCAATTGATTAATTCCTTAATATCAATTGTTTTCTTAGTAATTAAATTATTAAATACAATTTTGGAATCGACTGTAACGACTTAAACAATATACAGGCTGGGTTATTTAAATCGAAACTGTTTATTGTGTGAAAAAAATATTTAAAATAAAAGTGTAGGGTTTCGGGGGGGGGGGGATAATCTGGTTTATACTAAGATTTTTTGTCTGTGAACGTGTAGTGGGCATAAAAAGGTTAAGTTCTTTTTTAATAGAATTATATGTTTCTTAATATATTTGACACTGGTAATAAATCAAATAAAAAATAACTTAAAAAATAAAGTACTTTTAACTTTAATTTTTAATTGTTATGCTCAGTGTACTTATTTATTTACCACGTTTAACTAAATAAAATAAAATCGACCGAAAGTCCATAAAAAAATCCGTTTATAATCAATAAGGGTGACATTTATGATACTTTCGATCTTTTGATCATTCAATATGCAAACCAAGCTGCTTTACGTATGCAAATATCATGGAATCCCGGGCAGTATTTTCATAAAGCAAGAAACTTTCGTTCGAGTTCGGTAATACTATGAGTTATTTAGCCACGCTTCCTACGGCGATTCGCGTTTCATAAATTTTAATGACACACCCGCCACGATATGCTAGCTATATGATAAAAGATATCAAAGGAGGTAACGACGCGAGAAATAACTGAGACGCGCGATGAGTGCAACGAGCGTGTGATGCGTTTTCACGCGCCTTCAACGTGTAACGTACGACGGGCTTGTAACCGCAACAAACCTCACTACATTGGTAAAGAATTTAAGAAATGTTGTACGCGTCAAACATGTCCCCCGGGCTATGTTTTTCCTTCTACATTATGAGCGTATCTCGTGCAAAGTGACTTAACTTCTTGCGAGCATCTCGCGTTCTCCAAGTTACCTTCTTGCTTCGCGCAATTTTCAAATTGTTAATAGCCACGTAGTTCTATAATTAAAGAAATTGTCACAGAAACGTCAATGAAGAATTGGGATTATCCGTCGCAAAAATGTACACGGTACCTATCCATTAATATATCAACATATATTTTCGTTTTCACCATTAGAAACATTTGAATTCACCGCGAGGAAATATTTATGAATGTCCTAGCCCAATATGTCTGAACGAGATTTATTTGACAAATATTTTTCGTTCGCTTATTTCGCTGTCCTAAAATGTGAAGATAATTATTCCACTAAAAGCCGGAGATGGGTAACAATTCTCAATACTACATAATAAATTAGGTCAAGTATGATTAATTTATGGCCTACGCATGCGCATTCATTGGAGCAACATTTTATGACGAAGGAACGGTTATTTTCGTAACGTCTGAATAATTAAATAATTAATCATTCAAATATGGATAACATGTACAACTAGATTCTTTTTAATAAAGCGATAGGGGAGCAATTGATTTGATTGAAGTTATAAACTGTGAAAAGACTAAAAAATACATTCATATTTAGCAAATAGAATTGTTACCTGAACTATGAACTATACAATCCAACTATCACATAATTTATTAAGTTTCAAGTAGTTGTAGGGTCTACTGTATGTTTTAAAAAATTAAATGCAAATCATGATTCTATCAATTTTGAAATTATACAAGCTCGATACATTAAAAAACGTACTTCTCTGAACGACGTTGGATGAGTTTAAAAAAAAAAAACACAAGTAAAATAGAAAAGATACCCACGTTTATACAAATCATAATTCTGAAGAGACTTTAGAACTCTTTATTTTTGAGAATGGTCTCACTTCTCAAGAAAAAATTGTGCTGATATTCAGTCGATAACTTTAAATTAAACACTAACAAAGTGCAATAAACTGTATTTAAAATTAAATTTCTAGAGAGGGGCACAAGTTTCTTCATGGAAATTCATTCCGAGGACAATTTTAATTCCTGGGCGACATTCATTCGTAACACATATTTCTTCCAAGAAGACCATAGACATCATATCTAAATCTTAAGAAGACATAATGAACAGGCGTGTAAAGGCTTTGAGCGGTGCATCAATTCAAGCGCGAACCAGCATTGTACTAACTCGCCCATTGCACGCGCCTTGAATATGCCTAAACGTGCATTTACAACAGACTACTCTCGTTTACGTGATACTCCACCAAGCAGAACACTCTAATCAACTGTTCCAACGTTTTCATGAAATCCCCTCATGCCAACGTACATTCACGCGATTCACCAGAATTTTTTTTTTAAATTCATTTTCACCATGAGTATTCTACTTTCTGTTCATGCATAAAGCATACATTCTGTGGAAAATCGACAACACTGAAGTTAATGGAGAGAAAGATCCTCTTTAATAAAAGAATAATATTTCTGGCAATGGAGAATATTTTAATTTTATATAATAGAATGAACTAACTAGAGGAATAAATATGTGTATCGATTTGTACGGATTTTAGTTATTTTTTTTTTCATTTGGTTTTGTATGCAGTCTATTTTATTGTATTGTATTTTTGTAGATCCATAAATATTAAATGAACTCCAAAATTGTACGGATTTTAGTCAATTTCCTTTTTTTCTTTGGTTTTGTATAGACGGAGTACCTATATTTTATTTTGTTATATTTTTGTAATTTCATAAATATTAAGGAAACTGAACATTTTTACAACAAGTACAAATATTTATTTACTATTTTAATTATATATTTCTTGTGAAAATTCGAAAACCGATTTTTTTTTTAAATAGAATTGGATACCCGTTTTTTTTCAAAAGTCGGATTTTGTATAAACCCTATACATGGTATTTGCCGCTATCGAAAATGTATTATTATTGACTATTTATGCTTGTACTAGTAGAAAAAGGGTCGCAATAGTCTCAGTTTTCCATTCACTGGCAACCAGGCGTTTCAAAAATGTGTCCAATTCAATTCGTAAAAACCGCTGTTCCCATTCTCCCGTCACATACAAAGGTTCCCCCATATTCTGCTCGCAACGATATACCTAGCTTTGAATATACGATCCCGGGGACCAATGACACAGCACTGCTGCGAAAATTCCTATAAATTCTATCGTGCCCCGTATAAGTCGACAATTACGTCCTCTCTAAATGCAGCGTTCCGAAACTCGGGAAGGCAATACGGGCGTAGGCGCCTATGCCGTTGGCGAGCGTTCCTAAATTCAAGATTTAAGCGAAGGAGCAGTTTCCACAAACTTCTGGCAGTCATTTATATTAACAGGCTGTAATCCGCGCGAGCTTTGATATATCGCCGGCCGCAAATTGGCTGAGCCAGTTTCCCGCCTAAATAAAAAGTGAATTTATGGAAATACCGTACAATGCACCGCGGCCCATAATAAGCATGAAACTTGTCCTTTTAGGGGCCGTGCATTCCTAGCTAGCGGCGCTAATATCAATAACAATGAAAGCAAAAATATAGCACGCACAAGACCGCAGGTAGACGCCGCGATGCGAATCGAGACTAACAAAAGGATGAACAGGATCGAAGGAATTCCTTAGCGGTGCTCGAGAAATCGCGTGGAATGGTCCCCATAAGCGGCGCCATTTATTTTACGGAGCAGCGCCGAAAAATTTCTCGTCCTGTCGCCAGGATTTGCTTTTACATACCGGGTGTTTCGTATCACGATTCTTTAAGTCTCGTGAAACGATCGTTGAGAGTGTAGAATTTATTGTACGAGGAAGCTCGTCGCGTACCGAGTTCAACCTGTTATACAGGGTGGACTAATAAAAATTACCGCTTTGAACATTTCCAGAACCATGGAATTTTCGAATTCAAGTGGTTTCGAATGAACTATTTTTCTCTTACTTTCACGATTTCGGAGATATTCAAGGTGGTCGTTCTTATCGATCCACCCAGTATAGAGGGAAATGATACTGCTTTGAACAAAGTCGGTTGAGAATTGATGAAAATTTAGTAATTATACTCCTATGAGAGGAGAAAGTATAGTGTTACATACATCGTATACATAGAGCTTTTGCTATCGCCAGAATAAATTAATTTTGTTTTTGACATTTTTAAATACACATTTTATCAATGTTTTTTATTTTAAGAGAATTTAGAGAGTTAGTACACAGTATTCTTGTTATAGCTTTTTTCGTTCAGTTGTAATTATTAATGGTTTAGTCAGTTTTGGCGGACAGTTGTAAATTCTAGTTATTACCTACCTAACATTTTGGCGGACATTGTCGAAAGGTATCATTTTAAAAGTGGCAAAGTATGATACTAAAATGAAAGTTGATCATAATTTTTCATTTATGTTCTGTATTACACTCGATGTTTGGACTTTCTTTTCACCTCTACCCATTGCGAGAAATACAATTAAAGAAAGCTTTATACATGCCTCTGTTCCAAATAAAAAATTTATAATAATCACTGGGATTTATACTTATCTTCTAGATTCACATAAAAGATGCAACATTAATGAGTGATTATTTGACACATGCATGTGAAAACACTAAAGAGAAAAATAAGTGAAATCAATCCGGATCCTTTAGACTTCATATTATAAATTACAGTCCCACAGCTTTTACTATAATTAATCCCAAATGGGCAAATCACTTTTATCCAAAGTATCCGCACAATATTGTGAATAATAATTTATTGCAACCACGATGCTTTCACTCTGCACGAAACACAAATTTAACCAATATCATTTTTATCCGTTTCAATCTTACGTATCAAATAAAGTAGTGGCCAAACGCATTTAATCATAAGTTACGCAATCCTACACTCTCCCCGTTCAAAACCGCGATTACCATGAATTAAATTGCCAAAATTATGCAATCAGCTTGGACGGCAAATGACCATTGGAAAAGAAAAGATTGTCTGAAAACAGAGCAACGGTTTTCCCGTTCGTGCTCGTACGTGAAAATGGTTCGCACAAGGTGAATGCTTTATCGATCGCCGTGATTGTTAGAATGCTATCAGCTGTACGCGATCGCCCACGAAACACTTAGGTAATTATAGAGTATCAACAATGAACGAGTCCACGTATTAATGTAAAGCCGGCGAACTGAAGGAACCAGTAAAAAGCTACTTCGATAGGGAAAATAAACGATGGAAATGTCTGCCACGGGGGCAGAATATATCCAATCTATACATAATACAGATATTACGCGTGTGTTATAGAAGCATTTTGGCGGCTACTCACTTGTTCCACGAGCGCCGGTCCGTTCTCCATCGCGTGCATAATGGCGTCCGAAATGCGGGTCTCCAATAGTCTGATGGCCTTCTCGGCATTCAGGCCCAACGGATCGTTACGGCCGTCGAACGCCACTACGAGCCTCTCGACTGCGTCCACGTAGCCAGACCACGCGAGGTCCAGCTCGGAGGCTGGTTCCGTCAAGCAGCCTCTGCAATGAAATAATTTTCACCTTTGTAGTTTGGTTCCCTCGATCAGACAGAGAGCTACACTGCTTCTACTGATTCTCGAACATTTTTTTCTTTTGTCGATAATGTGTTATCGTAAGACTGACACGAGCATCGGCAAGGTTTGAAGAGATGATGGGGTTACATTGAAATTTGTGGCACAGGTTTTTTCATATGGAAACTGTTTTCAACGAGACCAGCCTTTTCAGTGACAGCTTAGACCGATAATAATATTAGCCGACCCCGCAACATTTACCGAAAGCAACTTTTACAAACATTGAGAATCTCTCATCATCAGTCTGTGTTGCCTACTACTTTTTACTACTTAAGCTTATAGTTGACGAGGTGTACAGAAAGTGTGGAATGTTGAATGTAGATCAGAAAAGTAGAAAAGTAAATGTTAGTGGACTTATCGGTAAGGCTTGCCTAGAAGGTAGGACGAAACGGGTATATATAGGAATCGGTAGTTGAGGAAGAACTTGCGAGAGAGCGGGATCAGTAGAAATGCCCTCTTGTGGCGAGTTACGGAGGTATCGTTACAAAATGATAAGTACTGTGATAGTTCTCACAGCTCGACAGCCATTAGGACTTGTAACATTCAACAGCCGTTTCTTATAGGTTTTCGTGCGCTGAAAACGAATCCGTAAACCGTTTGCCGCCATCACAGTCAGTTTTTGAGAAATTCGATTTTGAAAAAGAAACTGCACATTTTCAAGTTTTAGCATCTTTTGTGTCGAAACAGTAATAGTTATTCGGTTGCTTGTTACGTCAAATTGTTCTATGATCCCCCTCCCCCCCCCCCCCATTACTCATCAGATGAATCTATTACTACTATAATTAAAGAACAAGTTTAGCAAGACTTAATAAATCTTCCATGAGTCAATTTAATGCGGCTAAGTGAAACAGAATCAATGCTAAATGAAATCATGAAAACCGATTCCGACCTGTCAAGCAGCTAATAGCCACTATCAACGATTTGATGCAATATTAACACGCTCGCTGCTACCACATGCTGCAACGCGCCGACTCTCGTGAGAAACCGATGTCACATTTGCGTGACAGCAACGACTTTTTATTCTATATCCGTATAATCAAATAAAGTCTACGCTGCCAGTATCGCGTAGCCTAGAAGGCAGTATAATACATACTGTAGATAACCGACGTGTTTAGTCTGAGATTTAGATCACGTTATTCAAAGCTGTTCTTTTAAAACAGCTGGACTGTAGGTAGGTACTTATAATACATAATACTATGCACATACGTATTACGATGAAAATTCAATGGAAAATAATTGAACTCATTTCCACTTGATTGACCACTGCTCAAAAGTATTTAATCACTTATTACACGTACGTTTAATGAAATAGAAAGTAGAATATTTTTCCACATTTCTATGGTCCAACGTGGCTGTTTCTTAACTCCTTGCAATCGTTTCATTCTATTTTGTTACCTAAGAGTGATTTTTGTAATGAAATTCGGTTCTCAAATTCTTCTGTTGCCAATGTCTGGCATCGTGTTTATGGATATGGGAATGTTTCTTGTAATATTAGTATTTTCTGGATTTTCTGGAGCTGTGAGGCGTCCATCTTCTTTGTTGTTAGATATTTCCGTAATTTCTAAACCTTCCGCTACAGTCGTCGCTTTTGGCCTTTACGGTTACTCTCATTTCCAGTTTCGATCGATGTTTTTTTTCTCATTTCATCATTTTTTATTTGTTAATTGAATAATTTACACTCGATAGTTCTAGCATTCTCTTTACTGAAATACGACTCGGCATTCTAGTGATTTAAACATTTTGTTAGCAACAAAATAATTGCTAACGATATAGATAAATGATAAAATATAACATCACGAACCCTCAAATGCCATTAAAAAATTATCAATCGAAAAATCGAATATAAATTAGTAGTATTTGAACGGTTCAATCGCATGAAAAGCAACAATAATAGTCGTATCTATGAATTGAAAGTATTATAGTACTGACTTTTCTTTCTGTCATTTTCCCTGCTATTTAACTCACGATGTTTCATTTGATTAAAATGTACTAAAGGGTTATTACCCGTAATAATAAATAAATAAAATCAATAAAAAATGGTAAGATTGCATGTACAATAAGAAAGAGAGCAGCAATTTGATAAAGACAAGAAGTTATCAATTATCTCGTGTGTTAATCTATTTTCCCTTTTGTAAAAACGTACATACTACTTAGTGATCAAATATTTTTGAGCGGTAGTATGCCTATTTTGTCTACCCAAATTTTTCAATTTTAGTACTCTAGCACATCACTACTGCTTAATTAACGTATTAACTTTTTGTACTTTTTATTTCACGGATTTGATGAATTTAGCTTCTCAGAAATTCATACACGTATGTGTGTGATAAGTTATTCGAAGTACTCAGCTATCCTCTGTAATTAATTTTATTTTCACAGAATTAACAACCATACACTGCACCGAATGAAACTACTCAACACTACCTATACATATGTATAGTAACTATGAAAGTAGCATACGTAAAAAATGTGAAAGAATTGAATTTATTACTTATTTGTATATTTTAATACAGGCAAACACAAAAGTCAAGACATCTTAAAACGAGAAATATATGACTCAGGTAATTTGCATAATTGCTAGCAGAAATGTGTACTGCAGTCTGCAGTGGTAAAGGAAGGAGAAGAGGAAGGCAGCACTGGAACAACACAGTGGTAGTTGTATTACAATCTTGAATCCCTTCATAGAAGTAGTAATAACACAATGAGAGCGATACTGGAGGGGAAGCGACAAGCAGATTACGTGAAGGGCGATTCTCGGGGCTCGAAAGGAGCGCAATGAAATCATCCACAACACACGGTGGTTACGACCCAAAATGCATTTTGGTTCCCACCCACGTGCCACGGGTATATTTAGATACCGAGTGAGCGATTTCAGTGGTTTCGTCTGCCGTGTACACAGCACACGATAAATTAACCGCAAAAGAATCACCCTAACCTCAGGAATCCGGAAACCGATCGATCAAACCGCTTGCGGTTATTCGCAATTTACATCTTATGAATTTCAACAAACGCGTTTGCTTCTGGTCTTCTTTATCCACTTAATATGTAAGCAGCTTCTCACACATATCCTGACCGCCTCCAGAAATTTATTTATTGATAATTTTTTATTGTCGCCGTAAATCAACCTGTAGACTCTAAAGTTTACGGAATTCTTATTTTCACGTTTCGCAAACATCAGCGCACGCTTAAATCGTCGACAGTGCAATTTAGTGATTCTATAAAATTTATAAAAAATTGAATTACGAAAATAACCGATTACCTACCACGAATTTGGTAAAACTGCGTTTTTGATTATAAGTTCCGAAATTGGAAAACGTGTTCCTTTAGTTAGCATCTGTTTCACTCAGAATTCCAATATATCGTTGCGTAATACTTGGGAACATTTAATATTAAGATTTATCGGCTCAGTGCTTGGAGATTCGACTAACAATAAGTTCCGAGAGAAGTGTCGTATTTTTTGACACTTCGATGCAAATTGGCAATGTAAATTTACTACAGAGGTATTGCTTATTATCATTCGTTACAACGTTGCTGCGCGTGTAGAAATTGAAAAATTTAAATATAGCCCGCAGGTTCAGATGACCAGACGACTCGATGTATTTCTGTGATCACCGGTAAGTACGGGAGACAACGATTCATGAGAGACGATAAACGAAAGTGAAAGTAAGTAAAATTAGCGCTGAATATAGAGCGAGTAGTTAACGACAAAAGGAACAAGTGGCGCGAGAAGATTTATACTCATTTTTCTCAGGTTGTAATCTGCCAATTCGACGAGGCATTTACAAAAGCTACAATTTCGTGATAATTTCCGATCACTTTGTCAGCAGTTCTACTACAGAATTCTCAACTACTTTTAAAGTGTGTTTGAAAATACTTTTCAGATACCAAATAGCGGAAATAAATCATTAAAACAACAAAAAGTTGCTGCAAGTAAATCGGGAGCCCACACGATTAAAAAAAAAGACCGGTATAAAGATTATTTTATGCAGGGAATTAAACGTGCATAATCATTTTATGCAAGGAGTTAAACGTTGCACGACATTTTATTCCACGCTCGAGTAAAGTTTGAATTAATTTCACGGTAATGGCGGAGTTCGTTTTAAACCGTAGATGACCTGTGCCGTTAAAAGTGGTCTGACGGTGAGTAAATGAAATTTTAATAAACGCCATTTAAAAATAAACATCCAATGTCTAAATGAACGAATTTGTATGCACTCCGTTTTTGCATTAAACAATTGTAGCTATAACTCCTAAATTAAATTGTGCTTAATACGAAGTTGTTGTGTGGGGGTACCTAGTATGAATAATTATAAAAGTTTTAATACGTTTAACGCAAAATCGATCAGTTTTAAAATGGAATGATATAATTTTTATCCGACTAAAAATAAAATCCCAAGATATTCCTTCAACACACGATTTGGCACGTGTACAACGACTACTAAAACAGAAACAATGCAGTTGTCTTTAAAGCCTCCTCATCTCCAAATACAGTAATTGTTTTCAAACCCGTGAAACATTACAAAGTCAATCAATAAAATTTTAAAATTATTAAAACCAACAAATATGACATTAACAGGTGAAAATAAAAAAGTGACATATGAAAAAAGTTAATTTTTCATTCATAAAAAAGAAGTAAATAATGTAATAGCTCATGCAATACATTTAGTATGAACAAAACGAATTCGTTCGTCCAGAATTATTTTTAAATATAAAATATTAAATATACCAGAAAGAGTTTGGTCGAAAGATGGCCCAGTAACAAGTTAAAGAATTCCAACACCATTGATCTCCACCATTTCTAAAGCCGCTGATACGATTCCCAAAAGGTGCGTCAGCCACCAAAGTGTTTAATACGATTAAAAATGAATAAAGGCCAAGGCGAATAGATGAGCTGGTAAGGTCAACGTAATTACAAGTTCTGGGTGCTTTGTGCTCACCTCATGACATTAGTGCAGAATCCGCTGCAGGGGCGAACAGCGGGTCCGATGCCCCTGCACCTGGGACAATAGGTCATCCTGAGCAGGGCGCCGTAACAGGCTTCCTGCTGGGGGCTGGTGCCAGAAAACAGCACGCTGTCAGATCTGTCCAGGACCGTTTTGCCAAGTGTCAATGCCTGCACCAGCACCCGCGTCGCCTCCAAGCTTTTGCTGACCGATTTGGACACCTGGTTCGGTATGTCCCCGAACGGCTGTATCTCCTCCATCGTCTTATACAGGCAGCTCTTGAACGTCTCTGTGAAGTCCTGCTCGGTCATGTGAGGGTTCACGGCGTTGTGATAGGCGATCGGGAACAGCTTGGTGAAGAACTCGATGAAGCGGTTCTGAAGCATGTCACGTATGAGGGGCTGCTGCAAGGTGTCCGGCGTGTTGCTCGGTGACACGTAATCAACCATCGCCTGGTACAATGCTTTTATCGAGGGCTTACTCAAAACCGCCATCGTGCGGTACACTTGCTCGAAGAGGGTTAAGGTTTTGTTCTCCGACTGTCTGGCGAGCATTGTCACGGTCTCTGCAAGCAAAAACATCGTCATTGCGATTAAGTGCATTGCACGGCAATATTCTGTCGTGGAAAGAATGCGGCAAGACGAGTTCGAGGCACGAAAGTGCCGCGGGAAATGATAATTTTTTTTTTCTTCTTTAATCTTATCCCCCCCCCCCCCCCCCCCCACCTCGCATTCTCTCCGTGAAAGCTACATTTCTTCTTTAGTTTACAACAGCTTCGTGAATAATCACGCTGTGTGGGGCTTAGGCTGGTACGTACAGGGGAACGATTATTAGTGTTCTCGTGCCGCGGTAATTTTACGTGAACGAAAATTTCGTAGTTATCGCAAGGGCATATCGATCGTAAAAGTATCGCGGTAACGGTAACAAGTTCCTCGAAGTAGCTGGAAATTACAAGGCTGAGAAGACTTTATCGTTAGTGCAACAGCGCGTAGATCGTAAAGGCGAGGCAGTAACGCTAACGAGAACATTTGCTAAAGTAATCGAGATTCATTGGGGTGGAATATATTATTGTTAGTGCAAGGGGACGCGAAGGTAGTATAACAATTACAACGCAAGGCAGTAAACATACAAACCATCCTTCTTTCCCAGACACCAACGGAATTCTATTTCAACTGATGCATCGTTGTTGGTAACGATTATCAAAATAGCCGTGCCTTTAGATATGTCGATAAGCTTTGTTTTTCTATTGACAGTTTTGTACCGTCGTTTCATACTACTAATCCTTTAGGTGCTATGGGCGCATATACGCGTCCGTTCAGTGCACTCAGTGTATGCGGGGAACGCCCCGAGGCGTTTAGACACTGCGATTAAATACAACTAGAGAAGTTTCGCACGTAGTGTGCGCTAAGCGTTCAAATTGTTTACAGTGCTCAAAAGGTTAAGTGTTATCCTAAAAGTACTTGTTAGCTATATACTCTTCTTGCGTTGATGCGATAATCAGTATTTCCTTGAACACATACTCCCCATTTTATCCATGGGGGAATTGCATTTATGTATAATAAAAAGCTTATAATGAGACTGAATTCTGAAAAAGTAATGTTTTTTCGTAAATTCTTTAGTACTATGTAGGTTACTGGCATGAGAGCCATAAAACCTTGCATTTCGTGTTTTTTTTATATTTTTTATTTACTTTTTTTTATATACCTTTTACGATGTCACTGCTGGAGTGAAATCTGAATACAGATTTTTCAGGTTTTTAAAAATTCTCGACTTCTCAAACTTCCCTTCCAGTCAATTCTCCTACTTAAGAAACCAAAATTGCCATTCGGGGGAACATCTCGCAAGTATTGGTAGATATAGGGAAAAAGATAATACTATATGAAAGTGTAACTAATTCTGTGTATTAACTAATACGTAGAGATATGTAACTTTTGTACTTCAATGAGACACGTACAAATACAAAAGTCCTGGAAATTGGTATATTACCCAAGTGATGGGTAAATATGCCACAAGGTCTGAGGTAATATACCACAAGCTATGAAGTGCGAACTATTCACTCAAACTTTGGAGAATCAACAATATTTTAAACTATCTGAGCCATTAGTAAGTAATAACAAATATTCGAACTCAATGAAGCGTAAAATATATTTGAAAAAATAGCTTCTTACAAATAAAACAGTCTCCAATCTCTACGCAATCGTCATGGGCCCAGGATTTACAGAAAATAAAAGAGAGTAAAAGCCAAAATTTATTGTCGTCTTAGCAGTTACACTAAATTGAACGGAATTAGTGCAAATGTAACGCCATCTGTTCATTATGTAAAAAATTATTGAGAAGTGGCGTATTACCTGCGGTGGCATATTACCCCAAGTGACCCTACCTAGATTCACGCATCGCAATCCATGTGAGTCCACTGTACAGAGAATGTGATCAGAGAATTGAATTCAGGCAGCCAAGCTTCGCCTAGCCCAAGGCTAACAATGTTTTAGGGCATACACGCCTGTTTGAATTCCAACTGGCTTTCCGATACAGTGGTTTCATAGGCGATCCCGATGATTCTGGTAGGAAGCAGGGAAAGCCGGTAAAAATACTATCCAAACACCGAGAAGCCACGCAGCTGGCTGTGAGTTGGCCGGCGAGTTTGGATCGCGCGGTGAAAATAAATACATAGGTATCACCGCATTACCGCCTAGCCATAGAGAAATAATGGACTCGGCCAGCAACGGTGCAAACTGGGGGAGGACCATCTCGCAGCCTTCGGACGATGACTAAGAACAAATTGTCCCTCGCAGAGAGGGGCCAAGCAACATTCCCTTCGTCCTCTTCCTCCTTGATCGGGGGCCCGCGGCTCGAAATACCGCACGAAAGAGGAAATCGAAGGCAAAAGGGGAATAATAGAACGGGCCGGAGGAACGCAAAAGGAGAAAGAGAAGCGGCTCGGAGAGGGATAGCAAGAGGGCCGAACGGAACACCGTGGGCAAACGAAAGAGCGCCGCGAGAGAAGAGCAACGTCGCAATATTTGCTGTCCTGATCTAACTCGACCCGTCGGGGTCCTCCGAGCGCCTCTTCTCATTCTCATCGGCTTCCTCTAACTTCGTCTTCGTCCTCTCGGAGACTTCTTTCACCTACGTACGAATTCGCCGCGCATCTATCCTCCTCCTTGCTCTCCCGACCGCTCATCCCTGTGGCACTTGAGGCTGCCCCGCGCGGCACAGAGGAAAGAGCTTCGGCATTCCTCTCGCCGGTCATTTTATTTTAGCGCCACCGTGTGGGAGAGAGCTGCCCCGTCTCTCTCCCTCTGCCGTCCTCACCGCCACCCGCCGTCTTTCTCCAAGTCCCTGCGTCTGGCTGCCTCGTTGGATTTCTGCGTCCACGAAGGCCTCTCTTTCCATCCGTTTCGCGGGCCTGTTCGTGCGAGGCCGATGGACGACTGATGGCGGTGTGTGCTTGCGCGCTGCCCAATGGTTGCCACGCTCAGGAGGGCGGAGGGGGTGCAAAAGGTGCGTGGGAACTGTACCACGCGGCCTCGTCGCTGGGCCAGGATCGGTTCAACGAAATTTCAACCGCTTTCTTCAGTACCACCGGTGAAAAGAACTGCCTCTCGGCTCGAGAGCATACGCGTGCTTGTTCGTTATCGGGAATGACTTGTCGCCCCACCGTAAGACACGCATGTACCGCCACTTGTTTGTTCTTTTTTTTATATGCAAAAAGTGCTGTTATAGGAGATTCAAGATCTGAAATGGATTAGAGAAGCTTGCAGGAATGTGTACTTAGTTGATGTTCGCTTGCTGCGAGGGAACGTCACCAGTAAATAGTTTCCGTTTGAAATATTTAGTCGATGTCTGGTTAAGGGGGAATAGAGTATGAGAAGGTTGTAATTCGAAAGCAGCTTTAGTTTGAAGGCACTTGTGAACTTCCTTGATTTTAGGTTCTAGCTCCTGCATTAGGTTCTACTGATTTTATTACGTTCGTTGCCTTTAATGTTTCCGTTGCGAAGGGTTGCAAGGTGCGCTTAGTAATGGTGGCATACGATAGTCGATTGTTAATAGTTCAAGTACAGAGAAATAGGAGTGAAGCTTCCATTTGTATGACTAAACGGAAGATGGAAGAAACGTGGGTTTGGTGATGAACTTTTATATCGTTGGAGCCTTTTGAATCTCCACGAGTGTACCATCCTTTCCAATAAACATTGTTTAAAAAAAAAGGTAGGTGCGAACAACGGTTGTTTCGTAAGCTGGAGGTCTGGGTTCGATGCCTGTCACTGCCAATTTTTTTCTCCTAACCCAGACCTTACCAAGACGTCTCTAGGACGTCTTTAAGACTTCTGTGTGCTGTGTGTTGATATTTTACTAAAATACAGATTGTATTTGGATAAAAGCAGCATAAAATAACTGCAAAGTGTATGTACAAAGAAACGTAAGAAATTTGTTCTTCATGTTTTTTGACAACAGATCTAACAGTGTCGACGAAAAATTTGTGTTCTAATATTTTAAGCGTCAGTTCAAAATCGCCCTTTGTTTTAGTACCATGAAATTATCATATTATGAAAAGAAAAGAAGCCAATCTAAAACAAGCTCATAGTTTACAGTGTTGTCTCTTGAATATATGTAACCAAATTATGTGTAATAGTCGCATTAATAAATATTCGTTGGCATACGTGGTTCAAAAATGATTTGGTAATTGCAACATTGGCACCACGTGTAAGAGCACACTGTGAAGAAGTAATTAAAAAACAGAGGAAGAAATAACACCAGGAAGGAAGTAGGGTATAAAGTATAATAAAAGAACAAAAAGGCAATAAAATAAGATAATAAAAGCGGAATTCTGATAGCAAATAATGAAAGAGAATAGAGAAGTCGAAGTAGGAAGTTGAGGTGGAACAAAAGGATTCCAATAAAACTTAACAAATATGACAGAGGAATAAAGCTCAAAGGGAAGACCACTAAAGCAAATAACAAAGAGTAAGATAGCAGCAAAGGACGAAAGGCAGGCAACATTAAGCATAAGCAAAGACAATACAGGCAATAACAAAAGAAATGTAGAAACAGAGTCCGGTATAACAACGTTGCTAACCCAGCTGATACATAAGATAGCTGAGATGTCAGGTGAAATGAAAAATATGAAAGAAGAATTTTAAAGAAGTAAGAAAGGAAACACAGACCTAATAGATCTAATAAGAGATATATCAAGGTTACAAGAAAATACAGGAGAGGGAAGCAAGATGGACAGAAGAAAGGACGAACCTGGAGAAATGAATAGCAGTGTTGGAAGAAATCGAGGAAAATAGAAGGAGGGGGAGAGGAAGAATAATATTATTATCAAAGGACTGCAACTAAAGCATGGAGTATAAGAAGAAATTAGGAGATTTTTAAAGGATAAACTAAGAGTGAAAGTGGAAATAGACTATACACAAGAGATAAAAACAAGGAATAATAACCAACTAATAAAAGAGAAGCTAGCATCCGGGGAAAATAAACTGAAAATAAAAAGGTGCCAAAATGCGAAAGAATATACATTGATAATGACTTAATGCCACAGAAGGAAATAGCTTCATATGCAGCAACGCAAAGAGGACAAGCAAAAAGGATTAAGATAGGATACCAAAAGGTTCATATAGATAATGAAATGCTGATATGGAAAAAGTGATTGGGACTAGTTGAAGATAAGTTGTTTCGGTAGTAAGGAGGGAAAATCCAAGAAGTTCGAGGAGAGAGCAAACAGAATAGAATTTATATTTAGGAATATTCGCGAACTGACGAACCTTCATAATCTAGATATAGAATATTATACGAAAAGAAAAATTATACATTTAATACTGAAGCGTTGACATACATTAAAAAAAAAAACGAACAAGCTTAAAGTTTGTAATTAATCAATTTCTAATTATTTGTTTAAGAACTGATTAAATTTGTTATTTAAGAAATGTCTACAATATTACCAAGTGCTTTGTAAAAAATAATGAAGTAATGCTTTTTCCCGACCTCTCATATTCCTAACTACTAAACAATTATTTCATGCAGCACTTGTTTGGGAACGCCCTGTATAAAGGAACAAATATAGACGTACATACTGTGGTGTCCGAATATTAATGATGGCAACTGTACATATTATGTTCACCCTAATAAACTCGTGACTGTTGTATTAACAAGCGTATGTACATGCGTATACTAATGTTACAATTAGAGTCGATTTAGATATATGCGCGCCATGTCCGTTCTACATTTCACATTTAGAGAAGTGCAACAACACAACGGTAGTTTGCTGGCCCACATGAATAACAAAGGAATGCACAGACACAAGAAGAATGTTTAGAATGTTGTTGAAAATTTATTCTGGAAACTAGCCGTACTTGAATAATTAAAATCCTACAATGAAAGGAGCATTATAAAGAAAATATGTGAATATCAAGGTTGAAAGAAGTTCAGTATACTTGACAAAAAATATTTTCACTCAATATTTAGACATGCTAATTAGATATACTATAACAGCCAAATCAAAACTAACATCCAAAATGAAAAATTTCTTACTGTACTGGAAAGGAATTTATAACGACACTCAATAATGTTGCAAAGGAAGAGATTAATTCTAATTGATAATTAGCTGCAAAAAGAATAGAGTTCTTAATAGAACTGTTTAAGTATAATCAACTTTGAATTAACACTGTAACAGCTTCTACTCCGAGACTTGTTAAACAGCGCACTCTTTCGCGAGATGAAGGAAAAGGGAGCAGCACAAATTGCACAAAGTAAATAGGTATGTAAGTACATTTAAATCCAGATTTATGATCCAAAACATGAAGCTTGTATATCAATTTCGAGGAACAACTTTTGCATTTTTAATTAAATTATCAGTCAGAATTTTATCATGCCACAGGAAATAAAATACAAACAACGATGATTGATGAGAGAGGTACTTACTACGACCACCCTATACAAGTGGTTGGAATATAACTCACTATCAGAAAAAAATAAAAAAGCGTTACATAAAAAACAGTTCATAGCAAAAAAGACGTTACAAGACTCGAAGTATAATATAGCTAACAATAAATATATTGTAACCAATTTTCTTGATACAAAATGAATAATTAATATGGGTGATCCTTATTTCATTGAAAAATATCGGTTTAATGATACCGGTTACGTACCGATTATACAGATGAGACATATTTTTCAAAGATTAACGATGATATCGTTTACTTACATAGTTAATAGACTCGCGTAAAAAAACAACAGAAGAAACTGTATCATTTTTCAAAATAAAATTACCTTTGCCTGCGTTCTTTTTGCTATTACAATGAAAACTACTTATGTGGAAGTCATTATAACGTTAAACAGTCTTGCGCTAATTTGCGTTGAATATTTAATGCAAGAAAACAAGGTCTTAATGGTATCTTGTTTGTGTGCGTTTTAGTATTCGTCAATTTAGAATTCACAATATAAGAGAAACAAATCTTGCTCCCTCTGCCGTAGGTAGAAACTATAAAAAGATACGTCGCAAAATACGTGGTGAACAAATACGCGTTGAAAAAACAATTTTCAAGATTTAAGAATTTAGATAACCTTTTCGCCATCTCAGAAATTATGAGATTTCCTGAACTTTTCAAGAAATTCAAAAACTTAGAACAAAAAACGTATTTCAATATAAGAAAGAAGCATTTCGATATAATTAAACGAATAAATGAGATTTTCATGTCTCAAAACCGTCATATTCTGACAATACAATCGTTCTTCTTAATATCTCGAGAACGCTGAAGTGACACAGCGCATTGCGCGCGACTGCAGGCTGCTGAATCCTTTTTGAAAATTCGGGAACACGTAGCGGTTTTAACATTTATCGGGCAAACGTTCACGTTAACCACAGATTGAAAGGCCAAAAGACTATCGCGTGTTTTCGAGCTGAACTCCAATGATTAGGTATAGATGAAGATACGGCAGGTGTATGTCGAAAGTGTGCAAACGTAAGCCAGGCAACCTTCACGTTTTGTCATCCAGGCGAAGTGACGTTTTTATAATGACTCAAGTGCAGCGGTGGAGTTTAATTATGTGCAGATAGGCAAAACCGAAAGAAAGGGGAACCGCTTCGAGAGGCTGGTGAAGAGCCCTTCTCAATTTCAAGTGGCACCAAACTCGAATGAGCGGCGAACACATCCACTCGACGAGAAGAGAATGATCATTACCGAAATAGTCTGCGGTCTCGTAATAGCAGACTCGATCGCGATTAATACTAGGATAATTAATTACCCATTATTATAGCCTGGCGAAAATCTAATTTCCAGCGCTATTATGGCTCACTCTGCAGTACGCTCAACGAGATTAAAATTAATCGGATTACTCTGCGCGGGTGACTTTGACAATTTTCGCTCACTTGTGAACTGATCAGAATGGTTCTTCGGTGCCTTGTGGCTTGAATGGCATTAATTATTCGCAGAGAAATATTTTGGAGTCTTGTACAACGATAGGTGAATATATCGTTTCAATTAACGGGTCATCCCGGTTTACGCGCCGATAAATTAAGCGATTTTCGGAAATTTATTGCGAAAAAGAGAAATGTAGAATATAGAGGACCGGTTTTTTTTTTAAAAATAATTTTTTTCAGTTTTCAAAAATGTATTTATATGTATAACGTACATGTTGGGCAGAATTCGAGGACTTGCGCAAAGCCCCGAAAGGGGCTTTGCCGGCTCGGAACGGTAATAAAATTTGTAACACTTTTTAATTTCAAAAATACAGTATGTCTGGGTTTTCTTTTTATACTGCTGATTATGAATCTGTAGTCGGATTGTAAAAATATTTCACCTATATGGCAGTTTTACCGACCAAAAGGAATGAACACGTACCAAAATTTAGAGAATTTTCTTTTAGCTTTACTCAGAGCTACATCTAACGACGTAGACGTAAAATGTTTTTGTATCATCTTTTCTTTTTTTGTTTTGTTTTCTTTTCTCCATGTTTTTATTTATTATTTCTGGTATTCTGTGCTGGTTCAGGAATTATTTTATTTTGTCGTATTTTTTGTGTTCTTTTGAACACAACGAATTTATAATCGAACATACATACAAGCACAGTCGAGCACCAACACACACATACGTGTTTATACTTTAAATTATTTTTAAGTAGTGTGCTTACCCAAAGCCCCCTAAAGGTTAAAGTACATTTCTACAGTAAGTAAAAAAACATAAAAGTAATAAAATGATTGCTTTTAAAAGCGGCCTTCGTGGCATGTTTGGAAAGTCATGCCTTGGTGGTCCAGGGATACCATTCGTTCCTGCTGTCAGAACCAAAAATCCATACGAATTCTTGATCAGTATGACTGTCGCTATAGCCTGGACTGCAATTAATGATTTGTCTTCAAAATTATCAAAATGGTGAACAAAAATAGCGAAAACAGAAAAGCCGGAAACCATTTCTATTTGCATTTTTATACGCCATTTTGTTATTTTTTTTAGATAAATCATTATATATACACGCCTAATTTTCAGTTAAATTGTATCTAATGGAGATTCGAGCTTTCCTTTTATCATAAATCATAAGGAAAATCAATATCATGCATAGCCTTGATTCGCTATTAATTTACCAGCACTCTTTGTATTTTGAAATCATGAAATTAAATGAAAAGAGAGGATGTGCAACTAGAATTTCATTAAAAATGTAAGTGGGTACTTACATATATGTATAGTATAGTTTTGTAAGTAAAAGGAAATGATGAAAATACTTGTCGTATCGTTTTGACTTATTAATGCGAATACGTCTAATAATTTGGCAAATACTCGAATGATATGTGAACATATTTATTTCAGGTAATTTTTCCTAAAAATGATATTAGTAATCAGGTTATTTCTTTGAAGTAGTGTGACGTTTGGAAAATTACTGACACTTAAAGAATACTCGAAATTCTCAATTTTATTTGATTCGGGTCGTCCAAAACAAAAAGTATACATATTTACTTTAATCAGTTGCAACGACATTTAACAAAATTTTCGCATGTAATTTACATCTATTTAGGTTTCCCTCTTTTATTCTTTACATAAAGTTGCGCATGCAATTTCATAACATTAAATAATCTCAGTGATCCTTGTGATAGAATGTATCACATCAGTTTTTAATATCTTCGAAACATTGCTGAACTATGAGCCATTTTAAACAGATCCTACATTCGCCAGGCGATCGTTAAAAGGGAATCGAAAAAAAGTGTATCTTCTACCCTAAAGTAAACCTGTTAACAAGTTTGCTGTCACGTGATTATCACAGGTGTTTCACACAGTCGCCATTATTCAAACATGCACTGTCCGAAACATAACATTTCGCAATGCTGCGATGCCTTTGGGTATTATTTTAAACTCACAATACCTACACCTGTAGCTGTTTGTTCATTGCACGCGTCTTAAAGAGACGTTGCGAGTTTGAAGCGCCAGTAAACGTGTCAAGGAAAAAATATTGAATATCTTCATTTCGCAGCGTATAATTTTGCACGTATATGTATAATACATTATTCGACTGAATATTACATCTAAAATTAACGAAGCCTCAGGTAATTAATTCATCGCTTCCTGGGTGGGACCTATTCCACCACACGAACTATCGTGAAGGAATAATCGCCAGCATCAGCCGTTCTACGGGTGACCCCAAAGGAACCGAAGGCGGCTTAACTGGAGGTGAGTGCAGCATGTAGTATATACATAAGTATATACTTACTATAGATATAGTGACTAATCTCAGACCCTCTTAAGTGGTGTGTAAAGCGATATCCCAGAAGGTGCAAACCACCAAATGTGTCCTTCGCCACATATTACCAGGCTGCACTTATTTGGTCACGTAAGTCCGCATTCTAGATCGTTAAAATAATAACGGCCAAAAAATATGCAAAAAGGTCCATGGAGTCTTGACACGAAGGAAGGCCCACGAGGCTGCTGCAGATTTTTGTCCCTGTTGCTATCATATCGCTAGATACAGGGTGATTCTGGAGCTACGCCCGACAATGGATGCGGCCTGATAGCCTCTGGCGAGGACTACCCCTGGCAGTGCCTCACCGAATTTTATGGCTTTCGACCCTCGAAGGGATTGGAGTGCCTATTATTAACAAATGAGAAATCTTCGACTTCCGCATTTCTCACCAGATCATTGCGAAAACGACGCCAATTGATTCCTTATGTTTCGCCGATGAAATTGACACCAAGAATGACGCAATTCGGACCATAATGAAGGAAATCACATATAAATCGGACTATTATCAACGAAATCAACTTGAAATGATATAAATCGATGTGTCATGGAATTTCCTTCATTATGGTCCGAATTGGGCCATTCTTGGTGTCAATTTCATCGGCGAAACATAAGGAATCAATTGGCGTCGTTTTCGCAAAGATCTGATGAGAAATGCGGAAGTCGAAGATTTCTCACTTGTTAATAGGCACTTCAACCCCGTCGAGGGTGGAAAGCCATAAAATTCGGTGGGACTCACCACGGGGTACCAGTAGAGGTGGAGAACTATCGATAGTGTTGACTATCGATATTATCGAATGTGATGAAAATTTAATAAAATATATATATGCTTTAATATATTATATTTGACTTTTGTATTTCATTTTATTTTATATATATTTCATATATATATTTTATTATATTTCCACTACATTCGATGATATCGATAGTCAACACTATCGATAGTTCTCCACCTCTAGGTACCAGGCCGCATCCATTGTCGGGCGTAGTTCCAGAATCACCCTCTATATGTAGTGGCCTAACTTCGGACCCTTTTACTGGCGTGTGAACTAATTATATTCTACAACATTTATTACATAGCTGGACTTATTTGTTTATATTCCTACACATTCCAGATCCTTAAAGCACTAACACGTCACTAACAAGTATGCTGAACATGCCCCTAGAACCTAGGCATACCATCGAAAGAATTACGGGTACTACATACCAACTTTCCCCCTTTCTACTTTTACGACACACCACTGCACCCCTACCAAACACTGTGCAGGACCGAAAACTTCAACTTCGGTAGAGGGAAGCGAAGACGCTTGACCCGCGACAGGAAAAAACATCCCGAACTCGCGGTGGAAATGCGTTTTCCGCGGAGCATCAAAAATAGAACAGGCCGGACTGAAACCTAGAGACTAGGTTGCCGAGGCAACGACACGCGCGAACATGACTTTCGTCCCGTCCTCGTGTTTCTCCCTTTTTCATCGTTCTTCGCCCGTTCTAGCAGCCTCCGTCCTCGGTCCTCGCTACCGGCTCGGCTCTACCCTTCCGCGCCGTGTGAAATTACTATATGCCCGCCGTTGAATATAGGCAGCGCCGGCTATACATCCGACTGTAAAGTTATACTGCAGGAAAATCGCTGCGGGGATACACTCGCGATACAGCGAGTGGCTAGGTGCCTATGCCCGGGCACCTCTCGCCCTTCTCCTCTCTTCCGCGATGCTTAGGGTTAGGTTGGCCACTGTTATAAACGTTCCCGCGTGCGTATTTACGTACGGGACTAAGTTTGCCGGTCTGTGCGATGCGCCGCGCAATTTTCTCACAATGGGCACTGCGCGAGGTTCGGTTCACCGATTTGGCTGCAATTCTGTATGCAGTTGGTCCGTGGCATAAACAGGTATATAGTGATACGTTGAATACATCAAGCCAAATATTTAGTATTTCGAAGAGAAAATTAGGTTCAGAGCTCCAACCTTTTCCACGTCTTACACAACTCAAAAAACGTCAATTTAAAGAAATTATATGATGAGTGATACTCAACTATGTATTAGTCGAATGTAAATTTTAACCGCTTTTCCTGTGAAATTTACATTTTGTGAGTTATGGCACTATTAATGCCAAGCAACGATATATGAATCCTACGTGTAAAGAAGAGAATAAATTATGTAACTGCTCGTAGAAATAATTGAAAGTTAACTGTGTACGTAGGTATGCCTGGAGTTGGTGTAAAGCTCAACAGCTGTAATTGCAATTTAATTATCGTTTAGCTTTTACGTACGAGCACATATTGGGGCTCTGAGGAAAGCAAGACTTTGGATTTGATTTGTTTTGTGTGAACTTTTCAGTTGTGAGGTCCATGCATTTAATAGATTATTGTACATGCTGTGCAATAACTTTGTGCGAAATTTGAACCAAATTGGTGACTAGAAGCTCGTGTACAGTGCTTGTCGGATGCGAGAAGTTCGAATAGTGTTTCCCCTGTCCTTGTTTCCAACCAGACCACGCTGCTACACATAGAGTTCTCTCGTCTCGAGTCGTTAATACAGCCGTAATGCACGTTGCTCCGCGTGTAATTCTTTGAATTGTCTGCTTCTTCGCGGAAATTTGAGAAAGGTTTATGCAATCTGGCAAGATATGGAGTTTAAATAAGAAATTCGTCCCCTGTTTGTTCTTCCTATCCTAAGATAAGTGTCCAAACTAACACCTAAACTACTGATTTTGTAAAATAATAGCGGAACGATTTTACCAGTTATCACATAAAATTTCATAACTTGATTAATACGTGACAGTAAAAAGTGTTAGAAAGAAGTAATTTTCAGTTAAATTTGAAAACAATTTCTGTCTGTCAAAAATATCAAAATTATCTGTAGCTTTGTAGACGATTCCACTCAAATTTCTGTTTCTTAATTTTCAATAAATGGGCGACGATATACTCAAAAATCAATGAATAATTCCAAATTTAAAAGAAAAATGTGGCACATGCAAATTTACTCTGAAACTTAGGGCCAATGGAACATTAAGTATCCCCTACTTGCGAACAGCCTTGGTTACTGGTAAAACTTTGAATAATCTTTTGCGAGAAAAACGCTTCGTTCGCAGCACGCGATGCCGTTCAACCGTATTATACTCTTCTCGGATCGAATACGTAAAAACAAAGGAAAATTTAACCTCAAATTGTATGACCAATATGAACTTGTTGAAGCTTCGAATATTTTTTTTCCACGTCCAGTTCACTCTGAAAAAAAAAAGGGGAAGAGATATGGCCGATTACTTACTTTGTACGTTTTACGCAGCACTCCGCGGAATTTCTCGTAATTTACTGTTACACGCC
The DNA here is from genome assembly GCA_963932335.1 of Andrena marginata. Lineage (NCBI taxonomy): Eukaryota > Metazoa > Arthropoda > Insecta > Hymenoptera > Andrenidae > Andrena > Andrena marginata. The sequence continues at coordinate 46,328,291 of OZ010659.1, read as the reverse complement.
CCACGCTATCATTTATCTAAATATAGATAAGGCCTATTCTCTTGGAGTGTAAAGTCGTGTGGCGCGAAATTCATGGTGAAACGCGACGTAACAAGGATAGAAGCCAGTGAAGCCTCGGTTCACAAACCTGCCTGTACAGGACGATCCAAAAAAGAGGTGTACGAATCCAGAGACACGTACAATTTACAAACATAGTTGAAAATGTCTGGTCAACAGACGTCCGCAAACATACCTTGACAGAAATACAGACAATATACATATTGCTTTTTTGAAAATTAATTATACAGAAATTAGTTTGCTGTAGTTTCCTGTCTCTTTCGCGTTCTTGGCCTCCAAAGCTCCAATCTCTGAATCTCGTTTGATGGGACCACTATTCATTGTATGAACTTTAATTTCGTTGTCTCAAATTCATGCTATGAAAAGTTTAAAAACGTGGTAAGCTGGAATTCTTTTAAAGTATATGTCATTTACTGCTATCGAAGATCTGAACAGGATATATAGGACCCATTTAGTAAAAAATCTAAGTAAATTAACCTTTTTCTGTCTATTTCCTTATATGTATTCGTTATGACAGGTGATTATTCAAATAAAAGTTTCACCTTACTGCTTATTTACTCCATTTCTTCATTTTAATTGTAGTATTATTTGAGTATTAATGTATTTACTCATTAGATTACTTTAATATTTCTTATCTTATTCGGAATTGAAGTATTTGCATTAACTTGCTCCAGAAAGGTACAATTTGTTTTCTGTATCTAGTAGAAATCCTGTTCCAAAACCAGAGATATCTAACAGTATTTATTCGGTAAAATACTGCACTTCAATCTTCAGGTCCAACTGAAAACTATTTTCTTTCGCTGCTATGAGTCAATGAGCTGAATGAGCCTACAAGTGCATTATTTATCTGATAAGATGACCGTGTACCAAACAGTTCTAACAGCTGATTGCTTAGAACAAATATCTTTTATCACATAAGGAAAGAATTATTACTCGTTATCTTGTATTATTATTTAAAATAATAAGATACTTGGCGAACAAGTCATTGGAAGCTACTGTATTCATCCAACAAAATTTTGAAATTTATTTTCATATTATTTATCTCTTTTGTTCGTCACTGTCCTTTCAAATAAAAGGCACTCAAACCTGCTTTCAGGTTGGCTCGTGGACCTAGGTTGAGTCGACACTTTTCGTTCACTTGCATGCGTGCTGTGCCTCCAAATTCTTCATTCCCTTTTTTAAACCACCCTGTAGATTCGCCGGCGAGGCTAACTTTATCGGCCGACCAACCCCTCCGCCCTTTCTCAATGCAAATCCGAAAATCCTGGGTTAGTATTTTACCTCGTCGCCGATCCCCGAACGAGCAGCGTGGCGGCAAACGCGAATAGAAAAATGCAGAGGGTACATTTGGAATGCGGATTTGCGTTTAACTGTATTATCATACGTTTAAATAAATTCCAGGGAACATATAGAGCCCCGCGGGCGCAGCGCTGAGCGATTTAGGTAGGTATTAGACCAGGTTCGTATTCTCCTGCAAATTCGGTATTCGGCTATGCTTGCTGCAACGTTTTCAATATTATCCGAATTTCACTGAAACGAGATACTTTAATATTCCACGCTCATAGTTTAGTTTCAAATTAATCCCTTCGTCGAGGAATATTAGCTTTCTTTGGAAAGGAGATACGATAGAGTACCTAGGTTACGGTGAAAATAAATTCACAATGAAATACCCCACTTAGGAATAATAAATTCTTGTCAGATAATGGATGATATCTTCTGTAAGGCACATGATGTGCAATTGGGCCGTTGAAAGTGGCAACGATGCAAGGTGAACATTATAGAGAGGTAGTAGCTCTAATCACACGTGATTATTTGTGAGTTATACTATCATTCGGTAACTTCTTTACAGAAATGCAAGAAAAGACACATTGTTTATTAAAAGTCTTTCTTGCAAACATGGGAATTGAGGCCTTACCTAAATGTCAGGCTGGTGGAAGCTGATTTTTTATTATTATTATTATTATTATTATTATCGACGGGGAAACCCCTTTTACTTGCCTTTGAGAAAGTAATGCTTCCAATGTTACGTTCAGTTTAACAATGATCCCTAAATTTTCTACCAAAAGGATGTATCTAATAATAAGCCTTCGAAACTGGTTGAAATAAATTGCTACGTCAAGTGTCCGAGCCTGTTTGAAAACTTTAATTTTTATGTCTCGGGCAGAGTTCCTACATTAATAAAAAAATTATATAAAAAATTAATAAAAAAAAACTGCAGCTTCTTCAAAGATGCATAAAAACATAGTACAAATGTTAGAGGAATCGAATCGCTGATTTCTTTTTAAAAAAAATCCCAAATTGATTTTAACCCAAAGAATAGGATTCCCCCCTTAATGAGTAATCAACAATAAACTTAACGACGTATAGCCTAAGTAGTAGTAAGTTGTTCTTAGATCTTCTTATGTATGCAATAATGTACCAACAATGCTATATCCCAATAATAATAATAATAGTTATCTATAATAAAATAAAAAAGAAAATGGCTATAACTAATAAATATATTCACCTAAGTATATTGGAAGGAAAAAATTAAATATCTTAGTGGGGATACACTTTTATATTCTCGTCGGAATTTTCGCTTTTCCGAAAATCTAGTGTGAAGTATAATGCATCTGAAAATCAAGTATTTAGGATGCCAAAACTTTCAACATAAAACAGGAGTTTCAAATGCATCATAAACGCGGTAAAAGTTCGAATCAACGGTCATTAGACTCATCCTTCGCCGAGTGCCACTAAACTATCACTTTTTCCATTAAGTCTAAGTGACATTCTAAAAGACGCTGTTTTTCTCAAGAAAAGCATACCTACTATCTCGGAATGTTACACGAATTGAAGGTCCTCAAAATCATCACAATCAATTTCTTTACTGATAAAATTTACCAACAGATTAATAAATAAACGAATTTTATTAGAAAAATTTAATCTAGTAGGCCGATGATTTCGTATATTACAACCGAATAAAACCTTTAAAAAAAAAAAGGAGAAAGGAAATCTAAGTAGATACAGATATTCATCAGCAAATCGTATATGAAAATAAAAGAGAACGACTAAATAAAACTCGATCTATCTCGTTGTGCATCGCCAAGCAAAAGTTCAACTCAGATCATTAGGCATTTTCGAAAATTGCGGCTCGAAACAAGCGTCCCCTTATTTCCGTAAAGGGTCTGATTATAGGTACATATATACAATATGTACCTATAATCAGACCCTTTACGGAAATAAATGGCAATAGTAGAGACACTGGCGGTACTTAGGACATCTAATATTATTTTTTTACAAATATCTTTTGTCGCTGTTTACAGTTTCACACTTTCCTTGAACCGTATAGTTATAATTAAGTAATGTTATTAATTATTTATATCACATACTTTCCGAGTTCGCATATGTTCCCTCGGAGGTTTCCTGTGGTATTTAAGACTGTATTCCGCGTGTTTGCATTTCAGAGAACGCTTTGCGTAGGTGAGGAGTGAAAATATGTAAGTCTATATTCCACGGCAATGTGTGCGCAATATTCCGAGAGTATTGTACCGCCGTATGTGCGCAATATTCCACGGCAATGTGTGCGCAATATCCCGGGAGTATTTTACGGCAGTATGTAGGCAATATTCCACGGCAATGTGTGCGCAATATTCCAGAAACATTGTACAAACGTGTCCATTGCAATATTCCACGGCAATGCTTCTACAATGTTGCAGTAATATTGCAATGCATCCTGCAACCAAACGGTAACATTGCAATGTGTAGGAACGTTTCTGCAACGTTCCTGCAACTAAGTGTGCTGTAGGGGTAGAATAGCGTGGATAGAGATATACGGCAAAAGCGTAAAGTTGCGTGGCGCAAATTTCGCGGGGAGACGCGATCCAACGAGATTAGATACATCCCCAATCCCCCTTTGGATTGCTTTGGGTCGGAGTGGACCGCATTGCCGTCCATATATTCGCATATGGAGCAGGCTAACTTCACCGTGGCTTACATAGGCCTCGAGGGCCACGATGATGTAAATGCGGAAATCTGATACCATTCTTCTTCATTCTTCGGGCGCGAAATTTCCAGGACAAGAGCGGATGCCTCGCGAACGTCCTTGGCGCGATCAATTCGAATCCATTCAGGCAGAATTTACCGCCCGCTGCTCGAAATCCCTCGGCGGTGTAAAACGGTCTCTCTAACGAAATCGAATATCCACGTGGACAAGTTCATAAATCATTGCCGGACTTTTGTGGAATTTGATGAAACCTGTCCGAAGGATATGCGGAATTGCCGTGCGGGAGGAAAGGAACTCTGGGCTATCAAAATCCCTGATCTTCTGATAGTGGCCACTATTTTTATATAAGTTCAAATGCGCAAAAAAAATAATCAATTATAATACGCGATACCCTAATAAGTACAATGATTTAGTGTGACTCCTGAAAGTGTAAAATTTTAGCGAATGGAAACACACATTCCACAAAAAATCCCCGTTATTATACCACTGAATGCCTGATCACACAGCAATTAACGTTAGCAAATAGAAATTCGAGAATCCGCCATCATTAGCGGCTGTGCGTCAAAATATATTGATCTGAATTTTCAGTCTTCTTATTCTTAAGCATATATTCAAGAAGATGCGCCTCATTTGGCCTCGTTATCGCTTCGACTATCCAGACACAAGAAGCGATACAATAAAATGAGCAGCTGCCGTCATCTCTTTCGCGATTAACGACAGTTCCATTAAACTTTTCACCGCGGCGACGAACAAAGCTCGTTTTACGCTGGAGAATAATTATCCACCCGTTGCGAAAACGTCTTCGCGGCGGTCCGCGGTGGCCGTTGCAGCTTTCTCCGTCTGACGGCCAGGCGGAGGGGGGCGAATCGGGGAAAGAAACGACGCGATACACATCGGGGAAACAGCAATGAAGATAGAACCAGCCGAGTGAAAAAGTAGCGCTGGCATTGTGGGAACGAAGAAATAAGAGAAAGATGGCCCCGTAAGCTACCGACGACACGGGTCATCTTGCTTATCTCGGGCTTAACCAGCCGTTTAGCTCTGTTGTACACGTACGGAGGGGCACGTACACAAGTAACCCAGAGGACTGGCTCACCCAAACGTTTCACTACGGCTGTACGTGTTACTTGATCGCGCCAGTCGCGCTGCCACCCACGTAAAGCGCCTAGAGCCCCGTAGAATTGTACCGGTATCAAGGATTATCCTTGGGCAGACGTGGAATTGAAAAGGAGCCACGACCACCGCCAGGGACGCTTCGCAGATTATGGGATATAATTGTGCTCCTCGAGAATCGTTGAACACCCATCGAGCTGTTTTCTTTTTTTCGCCCCATTCGGTTCGCAGCAACTGGATAAACGGGGGAAGAACCGCGCGCCACTTTGTTACGGTAAACGATTCATCCCGATAGCGTTCCTCATGAGGATTTTCAAGTATAAGCATTCTATTATTCTGTGGTATTATGAATACCGTAAACTGGGGTGACTTTGCCCGCCCGGGGTGACATTGCCCACTTTTCGGAAAGACTTTATTTTATTTTATTGCGAAGTAATTAGAACGTATGGTGGTTTGTAATCTATAGCAATAATTTCTCCCAGGGCAACCGCAAAAAAAAATAGCGAATTCAATCATATGGTAATTTTTCAGAGTAAAATAGTGGGCAATGTCACCCCGGCGGGTAAAGTCACCCCAGTTTACGGTACCTAAAGGGTTTTGGGTAAAACAGTCTTCTGGATCATGGTATGGTATGTGAGATGAGCAGGGTGAGTGATTGTGAGAAGAATGGCAGAGCCATTGGTGATTCTTTATGCAAAAATAAATCAGAAGTGTATGATAAAATTGTGTGATATGAGCTTTTGTTTTTTTTTTCTTTGAGGAAGAAAAATCGACTTTGAATATTCTGAAAATAGCTGAATGTATCGGTGAATGTGTCACAACTGCGAATGAAATAAATTCTTGTGCAGAGGTAGGTGGAAGTAGCGAGAAAACTCTTGTTCGCATGCAGCTTTGTTTTCAAGAAAGTCGAGTTTGAAAATCCATCGGGTAGGTAGGCAGGTATGGTATACCTTCGTATTCTTGTTTCTTTAGCATTGAATCTACTTGAAATTACAGCTTTTCGGATGAGACATTGAGGCGCCAGTGGATCTGATCTCGGAAAATTACTGATCTATTTCGTTTATAAATTGTCGTTTCATAATGTTTTATCAAGGGGTGAACGCAGTCACCAGTAACTCGGGTGTTAGACGGAAGAACTACCAATGAAGCACAATGGCCGACCAGTCGCCAGTACTTAATATGTACACTAATTCCACTTACGCCTAAATCGCCCATGATTTTCATTAGGGTAGGTTTCCCTATTCGCGACTGAATGCATCGTCAAGAATTTCAAAGTCGATTTTCTCGAAAACGAAACGTCATATCAAAAATTGATATTCCTTCTTCTCGACTTATTTACTTGTTATAAGTAGAAAAGAAAGAGTAATTTTTTTTTGCATCGCGCTTAATTTTCGAGATAATCGACTTTGAAATGCTTGACGTTGCGTCCAGTCGCGTATAGGGAAACCTACCTTAATGAAAATCGCGGGCGATTTGGGCGTAAGTGGAATTCGATCCAAATAAATTAAATAAATCTCCCTAGAACTTATGAAAATTTTTGCAGTTCTGCGTAATTATACCTCGCCAATAGAAAAATAAAGAGTTTTCACTACTTATTGTTAGAAAGAGTTTTCCTATTTCCTTACCAATACAGTAGAATAATATTAGAACTGAGAATGGGAGAAAACAAAATCAACTCAGATCTTTACATTATAAACCACTACTTTCAAGTTTCATAAGTTAAAGTCCGTCTGAAGCTTACTGACTTTCATCAACAACCACATCATTCCTCGATAGTCAATCAGGTTAAATGAAATTCGGAAACGCGAACAATTTTCCATGCTTTCAACAGCCACGAGGATTCCAATTTGTTGACATTAAATTAAGCTTCTCGCCTTCGAGATAAAGCTTAATCATTGTTTCCTCTGGAGCGAGTCGGGTTTTCTGCTCGTTACATTGATTACGCAAATGTCTTCATTATCGCGCGGTCAATAATGGTCAATATTGGTCCACCGTTTCGCATGTACGATCGTGCACGCATTAATGTCTGCTTTTAGGAGGAAATTTCGAGTTGATATGGACAATCGCGTGAGCGTACAAATTGCAGGGTGTTTCTGAATTATGGGTATAGGTGTAACAGGCCAGCAGAGCGCTTAAAGAGAAACAAAAGAGGTTTAACGAACGTCCATCCAAAAATTAAATGTTTCTGGGATATAAACACGCTTTCTAGTGGCATACCTAATGGTATCTTTTGTAATCAATGGTTGTGTTGTTGGCTGCTTATTGTTATATAAACTCCAACAGTACGACTCAGTGCTTTCATTAAGGGATCATTACTGTAATCACGCCGCAAATTCGGCAACATTCAGGTTCTTTCTCAGTGAATACAATGAATAATTATGTCAAACTCTTTTTCATTTTTTTTCTTCGATTTTTTAAATACACTTTTAATTGTGTTTTTTGTGTGTTTGTTTTAGTGTTTTGGCGGGAGTGATTTCAACTCACAGATCCATCTGAACCAAAAAAGAAACAAACTGATTCTTAATCATTATGAGCACCGCTATCGCAGGTGCCAGAATTAGCCACGTAAGTCAAATTTTAACAAAATTGCGCGCATTCAAACATCAAGTAAGAATGGAAAATTTCGAGATTTGAAGTTTGGATGTAAAATGGTAAAAATGGAAAATCTCGGGACCTGAAGTTTGAATGCGCGCAATTTTCTTAAATTTCGACTTACGTGGCTAATTCTGACACCTGCGATAGCGGTACTCATAATCATTATTAATCAGTTTGATTCTTTTGGTTCAGATGAGTCTGTGAGCTGAAATCATTCCCGTCAGAGAGGTATTTCTTTCCAAAGGCGCGATTTTGTACCTCCAAATAAAATTGAAAAAACACAATTAAAAGTGTATTTAAAAAATTGTTCCGTATACATTATGAGTAGCTTAATAAATAAAAAAAAAGTTTGACATGGACATTCATTGTATTCACAAAAAAAAAACTGAATGTTGGCGAATTTTGCGGCGTGTTTACAGGAATGACCCCTTAATATGTTTAAATGCAAAAACAGGCAAGATCGATATTCTATCAACACTATTAGTTGATTAATTTTCTACATATTCATAGTTCCGAAACATCCCATATGCCTTATACTCGCAACGGCAGTCTTTAACGAAAAGATTCCATTGCTTGTAATATTAAATTTTCATCACTTAATGAAAACTAAATGTAAAATTACACCTACATCGAATATGCCTGATCATCATGAATGTTCCACCACGTTTCAACACTTACAACCGTGTACATCCCAGCCTAGCACTTATGTAACACGAATTAGACGTACTTACATATATTAACAACATTTTACATACATAATCACCCGCAGAACCTAATGGTACAATGTTGATAGGGTAAGTCCGGGAGAGTTCGACCACCGAGAGAGTCCGGCCAGTGTTGATATTTAAAGACTGACACAAGATTGAGCACTGTGTGTCATTGACACAAAAGAAATGAAGGCACGTGTTGTTTATCTCACATTGACCATTGTCACAAATCCATATTTGAATTATAAGATACAGTTAAGATTTTATGCGAGGCTGAAAGTTTTTAGACCAAGTTACAGTGGTGGTGATATTTGAAAAACAGGTAAGTTTATTTACATTCTTCCGATATTGAGGATATAACACCAACAATACCTACGTAAGTATTCGTTTTTAATTTTTTTTTGATAAGGTGGTCGATCGCTCCCTTGATTACCCGTAGTGGGTGGACGGTCTAACCCCGAAATGCGGGTGAGACCGACCAGTTGCAGTGCCAATGTTTTTCGTTGAAACTGAAAATAAATATTTGAAATTATCGCACACTATAATTTATATATACCCTAAATTGCTCGAGCTTTGCTTTAACGTGCATAAAACGACAAAAATTGTGAACAACAGCGATGCTACAATTTCTTTTCCAAAAAGTGGTCGAACTCCCCCGGACTTACAATATTTGCTCTCGAAACACACATTGTATAGTAAACGCATCACTTTTAACAAGCGCGGGCGAAACGGGTGAATGCATGTTTTCCATCGTTAGCACCTGCTCTCGTGAATCTATGAATTGTTTTTGTTACCATCTGTTACATTAGCACAACAGCATCGCAATGACAGTTACCCGGCGGCGATATATCTTCCACAGATAATATAATTTATAATCGTCCAATGTTCATGCATACATTGCTCTTGGCTACTGAACTACACGCGATCGAATGTAGGACCGTTTAGAGAGATTTGTGATAAAATCGATTATAATATGTGTAGGCACGCGATATAGCTTATCGCCCATTTTCAAAATATTCTCTACGAGCTTCGATAAGATGTAAATTTAGCAAGAATTCGTTCGAAAATAAGTAGGTATGTGTATGTTATTGTGATTGCTTATCAAAAGTACGTCCCTGTTTCACATGTTATTTAACATTTCAAAGATAAACTGCCTTGCCAACTATGATTACCAAAACTATCCAGCTCGTTCTATCAAAACGTGGTATAAGATTCTTTGTTTATAGTAATAGTAAGTGGATAAATTGTTGCCAGCAAGAAACTTTTTAATAAAACATTCTTAAAAATTTTTTAAAATTTCTTAAGATTTCTCAAGATTTTCGTATTGTGCAAAAGTTTGCCGGATTTTCATGTCGATGATCTCTGGACGGTATCGAAAGCATATTGCGAACCTCCCCGAATGTCTACTTTGAAAATGAGTCGTGTACTAACGAAAATTTTAATTTGTATATTTTCTGTTACATCTCCACGAGAATCGCCAATCGATTGGCGAAGTTTTCCTGGCAAAAATGAGTCCAAACTCGACCTCATCGGCGCCAAATTCAATGATACTGTAATGTATACACCTAAAATTAATTTACGCAATTCAAAATTGATTCAAATTATGTAGCTATAATTAAAAATAGTCAGAATGATGTCATGTTTAGACTCAAAATAATGCGAATATCTATTCCTGTGCATTATCAATACTACCGCGAGGATGTAATAAAAAATTACATAAATTTACACTTTCGTTAATATCGCCATGTGTCCAAAGCATTTGCGGTCCTGATCAGCTTGATGAAGTATTTTTTCAAACCTCCCGCCACACAAATACTAATTCAAAAATATTCTGTACAAATGTATTACACTTCACACGCTTCTCAAAGACCTCGCCCTTTTTTTTTATTTATTTTTTTTTATTAAAGGATCGCCTGAAATATAAAAATTGTCTATTTCCTGTCAAATTGCTACCACACGTTCTCCTTGATACGTACTTCCTTTGAACATGAAAATCACAACGGTATGCACCAACCCACGAAGCGAGGGATTTATCGAGATCTCGAAGAGAGCGACGCGAGCCTCGACTTTCTGAGGATACTTATCCGCGCCTTCGAGCGCCGCGGATCACTTCAATGGATACTTCTTCCCGCTCGGGGACAACAGATCCGCGAGGATCATTAGAGATAAGAGCGGACCATTGTCCGCTTATAATCGTGACTCGTATGAGATGGCAGAATAGGCACGCCGTGACAAAAGGGACAGGGCGAGAGAGAGAGAGAGAGAGAGAGAGAGAGAGAGAGAGAGAGAGCTGGAAAAGAAGGCAGAAGCCTCGATTCCTTTTTCCATTCCCTACCGTCGCGGCAATTAATGGGCTCGCAAACGTTAATTGTCACCAGCGGTTTAATGCCGTGAGTTACGAACACGGCATTTCGCACATTTCCCTCCGCCCGTCTCATCCAGGCCCCCGCCATCTCCTCCTTCCACGAGATACGTAACTCAACGCGTCAGCGAGACTCGATACTCCGATCCTCGCGATCCGTCGCTGCAAACGCATTTTAGTAATATTTTCTTTCGTCTTTTCGATTTTAGTGTAATTCAAGAGCCAATGCTGTTTAAGATTACAGATAATTTACAGCAGGTCAGAAATTTCTGGAAACATACGGAAACACGAAGCTTAAGACTCGAGTAAAATAATACTTAAATAATATTCTTGATGAAAAACAAAATATTCTTGTAGCATGTTTGTTCCTTGATACCATTCAAATTGGATATAAAATAGTTTTTGTACCATCGCAATTGGAAGAGATGTTTATATAGGTGGCCTTATTTAAGAGGCCTTTCCACTGTGACGCCCTGATAAAGTAGCACTGTTTGGAATTTTGTGTCGCTACAAGAATGTGTTTACTAAATTGAAGTTTTTTTTTTCTATTTATTTATGTGTGTTTTGAGAATACAGAATATTTCCTTATTTGTTTAATGCTTGCTTGTCCCAAAATATGGGTGTGTAATATGCGTTGTGAAAAATGACACCTCGACTGCGTGGTCGATTTGGGAAGAACTACGTATCTGCGGACGGTGGTGTCAAGGAGGTTTGTAATAAATATGACTGTCGCTATGGCCCGAACTAGAATCACACATTTTCGTTGTTTTTTTTCTCATCTTTTGCGTCGCAGAATGATTAAAAATTTAGCTAATTTCGATAATTCAACTTTGGACGTCCAGCATGTTATTAATTGTTCATCGATCTAATTAATCTTAGTCCCTGCCATAGCGACAGTCATACTGATTACAAATCTTTTTGGTTTTTTTAATTTCCGACACACGGTTTCTCCAAAATCGAGCACGCAGTCGAGGCGTCTTTTATTTTACAGCGCATATTACACCCACGTATTTTGGCGCAAGCAAGCATTAAAATAATATGAAAACAGTAATTTTGTATTCTCAAAGCACGTATTAATAAACAGAAAAAACTTCAATTTAGTAAACACATTCTTTTGGCAGGAAAAAAAGTTCCAAACAGCTGTACTTTATCAGGACGTCACAGTGGAACGACCCCTTAAATGGGCCGGCCTGTATAATTTATATGCTACGTTGGTGAAATAGTAGGACGGAAAAAGAATGCTTTAATTAAGAAAATAGTGACTAAGAATTGGGAGAATACAGTAATAAGTATCGTGTAACTGTGAATTAAACGAATCCTTGTGCAAAAGTGCCTACATACGTCGAAGCTGTCGAACAACTTTCATTTCGAACGGTGCTTTCAATTGGAGAAAGTCGATTTTAACTAGTTAAGTAAAATTAAGTAGTTGAATCAACTTCGAAATCTAACTTGTAAGCAATCAATAATAATTATCAACATACTGACTTCAAAGTTAGTCTACCTATATCTCTTTCGTTCGATTGAACTTCACTTACTAATTTTATTGTCCCCTCAAAATTTCATTCGTATCGTCGTCATTTGAAGCTGTTCGCGCGTCCAAGCTCCAGCTATTCTAGATAAACCAATTTCCCCAGAGATGCAGGTGGAACCGACGCTGGACACTCGCGCCCAGCTTTCCGGAATGTTCAAATCCGCTGAAGAAGTTAGCATAGGATTTATTTTCCTGAGAGGATTTCGTTGTCTTGTAATCTTGGACCATTCATCAAGCTGATCTACCCAGCTAGATAACAGGATCCCCAGCCAAAAGTGCTTCAGGACTAGAAGCTGACGAAAACAGAAAGCTTGCGTCGCGTATACAAGAGAGTTACCGACGGCAAGAACGTTCATTGATAAAGTTGGGAGTTTAAATCTCCTTCCTTACGATTCGATCTACCCTATACGGCCAGCTGTGTCGAGCTACCATGCAACCGAGATCATCACTTATTTTTAACAGACGAGGCTATTAACCCTCGAACGGCAAACGATTCAAATGATCACAGGGAAGTCGACAACTGGGGCAGTTCGCGCAATACAGTTATTCTCAAGATGTGGCGAAAGGATTCATGTTTCTGGATAATTTAAATGGAGAAAGTATTGTTTACTCGTGTACGCTAATTTTGACAGAGTGGTGGAACTCTGGTAAATATTTTTCGATTTTCTATGTAAAACGAAACGAAGCTCATAGCTACGATTTTTACCGAGATTGAAAGTACGCGTCAAAAAATTTTCCATACCGAATACGTAGGTGTTGATGATGTCTTAAACTTCACGAGGCACATTGTGCACTCGACTACACTTTGCCTAATTCAGCGGTTCAGAATTCATCAGTTCTATTTGTACAGGGCGATGATTAATTCGTAGTGTAACTTGGAAGAAGATAATTACTTGTGCATGAGTACCTACGTCGGCTGTATAAAAGTAACGTGTCATTTCAGGTTTTTTTTTACAAAAAATTTACTTTAAACGTCTGCTATACATATAATGTCGCGTCAGTTCTGAAGTTAATGTAGGATGTTTAACTGCTATTTCTTTTGTAATAATTTTCTTGATGTGTATGTGGCTTATGCTAACAGCCATGCTCATAATTCTCGCTAAGTCAACACTTGCGCAAGAAACGGAAGAGATAAACGATGTAAAACGCAGCGGTCTAGTAAGCAAATACGAAAATTCAAACAACATACTCAACGTTCTAATATGATAATTGCACTTTATAAGCTCAACTTTCACGATGTAGATCAACTGTGTTGACTATACGTTTAACGTTTCAGATAAACCACGCGAAGGAATATTTCGCACCGACCTATTAGCATTTTAATGCAAGAAAAAAGTAATGTACAAAGATGCCACAAGATTCACTTTTGGTAAATAACTTCTTACGTGTTGTTTAATTTATTTAACATTCAAAGGCTGGAGGCATGGATAGACTCCATTCTCATAAATCTTTTATAGCCACACTTTTGTATTTTCATTCTTCTTGTCGAATCTGTTCATGACAGGAATGTTAATTTAACATGAAAGTGTTGCAACTTGCAACTATACGTATTTTAATTTCATAAGTAGGTAACGAGCCTACATTGTAATTATGCTGTTTTGTTCGTGCAAACGCTACACGCTTTACAGTGTAAATCAAACTCCAAAAACCAGAGACACAGTAATTCCATTCTCCCCATTAAATGAACCTGCATACACTATTAAATGTGAAATATGCAAATTGTTCTATACTGAATTCATACAAATTAACAGTGAAAACTTTGATAACTAGTATAAGCACTTTAACCCTTGTGTGACGGATACGTGGTCCATTTAAATCCATGAGAAACTGCGTATGTTACTTGTTACCGATTATCAGAGATGGGCAAAATTTTTATTTAAATAAAATTTTGAATGACGACAAAAAGATTAAAAAAATTATTGGTCATGTGTGGAATAAAGTTAATACGAGTTAACGAACAAATGACGAATATTTTTTGTAACTTCCCTAGTAGCACAAAATATTGAATGCACATACATCCAATATTAAAAAGAGGTTCAATCTCTTTTTGATATTTAAACAAACATACAATATTTATTCTAGATTAAGAAGCAAATATATTTTCCAAATATGCTGGAAATATTCATTTTATATTATGAAAAAAATATTCTTTTTTCAAATATAAAGTAAATATTTATTTACTGTTTGAAACAAAACATTTTTTCCGAATGTTCGGGAAATATTAATTTTATATTATGAAAAAAACATTCTTTTTCAAATATAAAGTAAATATTTATTGAATGGTAGAAAGAAAACATTTCTTTCCGAATGTTTCATATTTTCTAAACCTTTATTTCACATTTTCAGTATGTGTATATAATATTTGGAATCGACATTTTTTTCATATTAAAAAGTGTGGCTAAAAAAATATTCTTTTAATATTTGGAAAAAATATTTAACCAATATTTTGTGCTACTAGGGTTTTATTCGTTATTGGAAATTTTATTTAAATAAAAATTCTGCCCATCTCTGCTGATTAGTATCATTGCTTGAATCAGTCATTGACAAAATCAGAATCTACTATAAAAGTTTATTCCAAGAATTGTATTAACAAAGTACGCGCTGCTATTACGGGTGAAAATGGACCCTGTGTCTGCTGTCAACGGTTGAATTATCCGTCATACAAAAGTTAAAGGAGGTTCGAGCTGCATCTCTTTTAGCCTCTAATGAATAATGAAACCGTAGATTATTTCTGCGCAATAATGACACCTTCGGCAGATAGCCAGTTTAAAAGTCGATCCACGATTTCTTGCTAATGCAATAGGCGTGTGTCATGTTCATCGGGACACGGTAAAGATGTCGCAAGGCTCCACACGCTTCGTACAATTCTAGAGAGTTTATCGTTTTTCTATCCACATTCCAAGATTCTTCTAGGTCTTATTTGTTTGAAAAATTATATTTTCGCGACGACTTTATACACGCACTGTACAGAGAGTGGGATAGCTGTCGGATGTACTTACGATATAGAAAGTCTAGAATGACATCCTGCGAGAAAAATTGATCGAAATTGCAAAATACACTTTTGCATGTAAAGATTGTGAAGCTCAATTTTCCAAATAAGAAACTTCGAGATTCTATCGGGTTCGTATACAGTTAATTTGTGTTCGTATACACTTTATTAGTGTTTAGAAGAAGGATTAGTACATCATTCATAACTTTGTTTCTCTATTAATCCCCCTGTGTTACTATCTACCTTCAATAATTTGCAGCCGGTCTGTATGAGAAGATAAGACATTTAGTTTTCTGAAATTCACCAAAATAAATGTGAAAAAAATATGAAATAAAGATGATCAACGTCCACACGCCCTCGATAGATGCCACACACATTCGATGTCATTTTCTTCGGAGAAAGAAACTCTACATGCAAACGATTCATTCGCCAATATCCTTGTATATTTTTCTGTGGAATCATCTTCAGAAAAAAGAGTTTGCACTTTACCTACTGCATTTTTTGGAAACGAAGGAAACAAGTGAACGATGTTCATAGATAGACAGACTTTATCCAAGCTGCCAATAATATTCTCTGCCAATTTGGCAGATATGTTCCAATTATGGCATAAGCTTAAATAATTACATCAACAGCTAGCATGGAGAATGAAAAGAAAGAAGTTATATAAACATATGTACCTATGTTTCATCTAAATATAAAATGCCAAACGATAAAAAATCGTATCGTTCATACGCTCGTCGATTACGAATTCGAATAGCGAATGAATTGAATTGAAATGCGGAGCATGCATTCCTATCGGCGTGATACGCATCAAATTATGAACGTGCAGTGATTTACGTTCAATCTCTGCGAATTGGACTATCAGAGATGCTTCTATTATAATTTATTAATTAAAAAAAAGGATATCCGATAGCACCGCTGTGATAAAAGCGTAAACACAACCTTTCTCTTTTATTATTATAACAGTTTAACGTCACATGCATCTTCGTAATTTATTAATGACACGTGTTACGTGATCAAGTTGTAATTAATTTATAAGCCACATGCCGAATCTCATCTATACTTAACTACAAAATGCAAGGACTTTTCAGCAGGAGTTTTCTTCTTTTAGTATTTCTAGTGGGTTCATGGGAATATGATGTTGCATTCTTTTGTTTTCGAATTTGAGATAGCTTAAATGCTTATGTTGAATGGAAATTTTTATGTCGCACATGTCGCAGATAATTGGGCTATCTTTGGAAACACTACCTTTATTACGCTCGAAAGGTAAGCAACTATAAATTGTCACGTTTGTAAAGAACGGGTTAAACGTTATACGCATGGAATCAACGAAAGTTTCTTACGAACTTGATACAATGTGTTTCGAAATTAGAGCATTGGGAATGCATGCAAACACCCAACAGATAGGTAATTGTGATTCTGTCCGGTGGAATCTGACCAATACTGTTTTACGCAATGATACATTTTCACTTCGAAACTCTTCATGCAGTTGCAGATCGGGGAACACGTTTTGAGAGCCTGCCCCTACCTTATTCTTTGCAGTTTGTCCCGGCCGTTGATACTCGCTCCCCCATAAAGTACATTCTATCACGTGCATATACAATTCATAGAAAGTTTCGACGGTCGACGGGTTATATTATATGAGCAAGTAGCTTCCTGATAGTAAATTTCCCGTCAGACGTGGAGGACATGCATGCATGTATACGTGCGTTTGGTCGATGCGACGCTAGATCGAAAAATATGGCTCCGCGACTCTACAAATATCTATAAATGTGCTTTTAGGGTACGCGATATATCCTCTACGCGTCCAGCTAGGTTTAGACAAATTCTATCCAAGCTGCGCGAGGAAAAATTTGTTCCACCAAAACATGAATATACTTCTGCATAATATTATTTAAAGAATTATCGATATTGCGAACGACCGAGAACTTTATAAAAATGAAATATCCTTGAATTGATAAAACGAAGTGTGATGCAGAAAGAAATAAAAAAACGGAGTATGTATATAGAGTTATACGATTTATTTACTGATAAATGTCGTAAACTGATAGCTCCGATAAAATAAATCAAGAGTGTCTTGCGAAAAATGAAGAACATGCCAGTTGACGTGAATTACTGTTTACTTTTTTGTAGTAAATATTGTTTTATTGATAGATGTCAAAATGATAATACTGGGTGCTACTTTAATATCTCCGTTGCAAACCTGTGAAACGGAATGGAATTAATTATTATTAAACGTTTTTATTACGCAAGCAAATATATATATACGAGAGCACGAGCAGAGGAAAAAAAAACAAGACAATCACAAAGGTGAGGATCAGTCCAGAGACTGTTTTTCAGCCAACCCAAACTTGTTCTTCAACCCATACTAAATTACTTTACGTTGATATTGTCGGGTGAGGGTATAAGGAGCAAGAAGACTTAACTTCTTTTCTATCGACTGAATTAAAAGATGACCATGGAAAAGTGCAGACGAGAACAGGTAAAATAAGAACTTGAGAATTATTCAAGTGTAATATTCAGCATTTCAAACGCAATCGTGCACTTCTCACTTTTTCTTTCGTCTAAATGTTAATTGGATGTGTGTCGAGCTAAGATTGACCACGAGGTATTACAAAACGTGAAATGCTATTTGTCAAAACGAGTTCCATATGCAAGAGTGAAGTGGTATTGATGGAGGTAATTTTAGTGGATAATCTGGTACATTGTCAGGGAATCCCTTTTTTAAGGGTGTCCCCGGAAATGCAGAATGTAAATTTCAGGAATCAATCGCGGTTATAGCCCGCGTTCCATACAGGGGATGCAATTTATGATGATGCTTAGGAAAATCCACAATAATGGGTCTTGCACTTGTTTTCGTTTATAAGCTTATGCGCACTTGTGAAGAAAAGGGAACTTTTACTGATTTGAAATAGTTAGGTTACTGGATCTCTATAAAAAATGATATCTATATCTATATAATTGGAATCCTTTGATTGGTTATCTATAAAAAATTGATTGACATGCGATCGTACGTTCTCTCGCCTTCCAGATACCTTATTATTAACTACGATAGAGTTAGCACTATAAATATTTCAATAAATATTTTCTCAATTATTCTATATTTTTTCTTATAATAGGTACAGTGGAATATCTGAGATTATTTCAATTACGTTATAAATATTGAGTCCAAGGAATAATTGATTCAGGCGAATTTTGCGTGGTTTAAATCAAGTCGCGCACTGCAGTGTTCAATTGTGTCCACCATTTGTAATTTTCAAGAATTTTTCTGATAAAGTGCTTTTAAATCAAAATTAATGTTTGATTTATTCCTGAAAGAAACTGAACCGTACAAAGTACAGGTTATTTGATTTGCCGTATTCAAATACCACCTTTGCAGATTCATTAATTTTTACTCGTGAATAATAATATTCGTTGACAGTGCGAGTAAAACACATTGCAAATATGATTTAAAGACAAGAGATAGCATAATTTGAAATTCTCAGCCCCCTTCGAATACGATCATTTGTACGGCGAAAATAAAATAAAATCACTCTTGTTAAAGTCAATGGCCATCTAGAAATAAGTACTTTAATGCCATTTCGAGAAAACTTCGACTTCCTAAAATTCTTAAAGCCTAGAAGAGCATTCTCAGTGTTCGTCCACGCGGATTTTTTAAGCATTGGTTAAAAAATGAACACCTAAATGAAAATCAGAGGGTAATAAACCATGAGAACACAGTGAATGTAAAAGTGGCCGCGTAAAATTTTGAACCTCCAAAGTTCCTGACACATCTACCAAATATCATTCGCGCTGTGTAGGTGTCAGGAATATCAACAAAATGGAACTTTTCTAATAATTAGAAAAAGCTACTCGGCTAACTTCATACGACTTGTAAACAACACTCCCGTGCATTCGCAACTTCTCCCCACCCATTGAAACTACAATTTTCATCCAACTATTAACTATACCTAAAACAGGTACAACAGATCTTCACATACAACGAACAAGTGGCTTACATCAACCTAACACAATCGATACTGTTGCAGATTAGGGCATTTTGAAGACCACTCCCTACGTATCGAATTGCTTCAGACTGTTCATCCGAACAAACTCTTTCATTCCGTAACTGTTACGAATGAAACTCGTCAACTCATCGACGACTAATCAATCGTCACGGAAACGCGTCTCGATCGGCCAGACGGCGGGCACGGAAGAAATGGGAACAAGCGCGTAGAAAAGTGCACGGCGTCGAGATAGGAGGTTTTGATAGGAGATTCCTTGTACGAGACTCTCGGTCGCGTAGGCGGTTCGTTCCGGATTCCTTCACCACTTCCACCCTTCTGCTGACCGTTCCTTAGTCAGACTCTTTCGTCGTCCGCCTCTGCTTTCGTTCTCCTCCGTCTGGTTCACGGCGTGGTAGGTGCATGCCTTTGTGAAATCGTCACCGAGCCGACCCGAGCCTGAGACGTCTCGAGGGTGGACGACTACATTGGCTCCTCGGTTCTCACTCAGCTTCGCGGGCTACGTGCATCAGCATTACACGCTGCACACCGCTAATTTGCCATGTTCTTTTGCATCTGTCTGCCGTAAGTCGCTTCGTCCAAACTTACAGCGTGTATCAGTGTCACGGTTCTTCGCGGAGAGAATTCATTCCACCCTTCCACGCGTGCCCGCTTCCCCCTCCTGGTATGGAGAAAAGTGGAGGGGGGGAATAGTGTTATCGAATACAGAAGAGACTTTCTTTACTTTGTTACAAGGTGATGTTCTGTAAAGTTTCGGAATTGCTTTGTCACGGTTGGGTAGGTATTATAAATTTTCAGCCTAAATAAATAATAATCAGAAAATTAAATAGTAGCCTGATGATTATAAATTTAAACGTTCTGATAGGCTAGATATTCGATAAGCAACTTTCATAAAGAATTTAGTAATAAATACAATTAACATCTCCATCCAAAGAAAATAACACTTTCAACTTAATTTCGCTTGGAAATATTCAATGGTATTTACATTATTACATGTAATCAATAAATTATGTAGTTGTAGTTTTCAGGGACTCGGAAGAAATAACAAAGGAAGTAAGTAGGTGTAACTCTAGACTTGTTGAATTAAAACTCGCAACCTGCTAGCTGGATGATTTCTTTTTTCACGCTGGTGTATACACAGCAAACTTTGATATACCTTTCGTGCTTTCCAAGGTACGTGTTCACGCTCCTTCTAGTTTCGCTAATGTAAACCTGTCCGCATGAACGCAGTATCTTACGCTCACCTGATAAGCTTAATCTTCAGGGGTGAACTATTTGTTCAACTTTTGTGTGGGCTCTGAACATCTTTCATGTCCTGTTTTATGTTCCTCGAGCATTTTACTGGTTACACGTACGCACAGAAAACACACTGGGACCCAATTATGTATTTGGCCTCGCCTTTCGTAACCAGATTCTTGCCCCAATGTTTGCAGTTGCTTCGTTTGTTTGGATCGTTTAATGGATTCTTCGAGCAACAGGAACGACAACTAGATTCCTTCCATTTACGAATGAAAGGTAGACACTTTTTAATGTAATCCCTTCAGATTTTTAAGAAACAAGCCATAGAACTCTAAAATTCAGTTACTGTATTAATATAGTCCCTCGTCGCACGCACAATATTCCAAATTTTCTGCTCCAAATCGCATCTTTTCATTCTATCATTTAATTTCTTCCGTTGCACAAAGGAAGACAGGTGCACATCGGGCCACTATAAAAATTCTACCGCTATTTCTGCCAGCTCTGTGAGCATCGTGCGAGTACCTTCGTGCGCCGTGACGAAATGGGCACTTGGTTCAACGTCGGGGATCCTTGATGTTGGTTAAGACGATACTTAAAACCAGGGGGGCAAGGGGCGTTTTAGGGTTACGACTTCAGAGTTGCCAAGACACGTGAACACACGGATGTACCGATTTATTGCCGTCACAAGGAAGACGCGCCTTCGCCCCCCTTCCTTCTCAATCCGAATGCAGCCTGGAAGAGCAACTTGGTCACGCGTCACGGCCATTACGCTGGCAGTAGCCATGAATCCCTTTTATTTCATCGATCCCATCCACTTCGTCAGCCAAACTGCTTCACGGGCACGCTGCACTCCGAATTCACTCGATCGTCCCTTCATCGTTTCGTTTTCCATCGTTTATCCCTAACCGACGCCGCATTAGCACAATTTCCTCATTAAGGCCTTTTCGTACGGCACACGTACAGATACAGTTTCTATATTTGCTAACACGTTCCGCGCCACGGTGGAAATTCATATGTTTTGTAGGATTATGAACAGTGCCGAGGAAAGTGGATTATGGTATTAAATTATGGAAAAATAATAGTTCGTTGTTACGTCACTTTCGATAATTATCTTGGTCGACTATTATTAAGAAATACATACGAGGGAATATAAGTACCATAGGTACCTTCCTATTACATATTAGGGCATATTTATTCGGGAGCTACGGAAATATATCGTATGAAAAGGCCTTTATGCTTTATAGTTTCTTTAGTAATGTCTGTGAGAGGTCACATAATTGCCGAGGCAGAAATGGCGTCCAGCAATATTTGAAAAGATATGTTAAGTACCTACATGTGGACATTAAAGGCCTTTCCACGCGAGACGCTTCTGTTTGTCACTATGTAATACGTATTAGTATTCCAGATGTATTCTGTTTAAGCCGGGTCCAGACCTGAACGAGTATACGCTGAGGACGCTGAGCACGCACGAATATTCTGATGTGGACGGGTGAAACGGTAGCCAGGGCTGCGTGCTTCTACGTCAGAAAGGGTGAGCGTGAACGCGTATGCTAGTGTGAACGTGTCATTCGCGGTGACTCGGCGCATGCGTCGCGACTCGCGAATGCCGGCGAAGGCACATGGCCTGAGCCGATCGTTGTCGGTTTTCTTCGATACATCAAAGGGAGTCTGGAGTGCATCGCGTTCAGCGTGGAAGAATACTTTTCTAAAATCTTCGACGTCTCGGATTTTCATGATATTGAAATACATATATGGTAGTCCATATGAAATTAGGGAGGGTTAAGTCCTTATTTTTGCAGATTCGAAATTGTTTAAAAAATACAAATCTTCAAAGTTCCCTGCTTTCGGGGATTTTTACGAAACCCCCCTACGGAAATTAATTTTAATGACCTAAATTATTGAAGGTATAGACTTGCGTCTTTATTTTTTTAATCGTGAAGGATGGATCTATGTGAATAAATTTAATCCATTGCTAATATTGTCATAAACAGATAATCAAAAATTTAAAAATTACATTTTGAATAATAATAATGCAATTACCATTTGATAGACTTTAAAGCTCTATTTTGCTGAATAATTTGTTTTTCTTTTCTTCACTACACTCTGCATTGTTCTTAATTCATACGGCCTGGCCGACTCGGTGTTGTGTTAAAAAATCACACGAGATTACTCGCGGGGGGGGGGGGGGCAGTAATACGCCTCGTGGAGGGACGCAGGTAGAAAATCCCGCCTGTGACGTCTTCCCTTCGAATTGGAGACTGATCCCTTATCTCTTCAGTATAAACACGCGC
The DNA here is from genome assembly GCA_963932335.1 of Andrena marginata. Classification (NCBI taxonomy): domain Eukaryota; kingdom Metazoa; phylum Arthropoda; class Insecta; order Hymenoptera; family Andrenidae; genus Andrena; species Andrena marginata. Next base: position 46,305,421 of record OZ010659.1, on the reverse strand, counting down.
TACAATATCAAAACAAAAGGACCCACTGACATATGCGCTGCGAGAAAAGGTATCACACCATCTTTACGACTGCGGAGTGGGCTAAGTTGAGCACAGAAGTTGGCGAAGAAAGACACAATGGCACTTTCGACCCCTCCGCATGCGTCATTCGTGCGCGCTCGGCCTGCTCAGCGTATACGTATTCAGGTCTGGACCCGGCTTTACAGATATGGCTCATGTTTAATAACCATAAAAGGTCTTGAACCACAATAGTGATGCATTTACTTGGCGGAGATAACGATAGTTTAAAAGAAAAAGACTAATTGATGGGAAATATGTGAATTTTCCTAAAATGCCACTCACGAGCCAGAAAAATGTCTGGTGCGAACAGATTCTTATTCTTCTTCCTCTGATCAGCACGCCGTTCATGCGAAAAATCACCAGTCGAAGGAAGGACTACTTAGCCCGAAACAGCCTGCAATCTACTACGCTATGTCAGTTCCATAAATCATGGAAATAGTCGTACCTTATCCAGAACATGATTTACGTCTGTAACAGAACATTTATCGTCCCAGCAACCTGCAACGCTGTCAATTTTCAAAGTGAATGATTTATTGTTGCCGCGCGAATCCACGTTTCGCTTCTTCGATGCAAGAGAATGCACCGCCTGCCCGCAGGTACTACTTCGCGCGTGAATTGTAGGATACCTGGCGATCTCAGTAGCAGGTAACGTACAATTTCGAGCAGACGAGTACCTGGCGCGAAGGATAATTAATTTCTTCCACTCGGCTGACTTTTATGAATCACTGTGTCAATTCTAGATCTCTATCCATGTTACCAAATAACAGATATCTTCGTTCTCAAGTACTTAGACGTATGTAGAGTAGATATATACTATGTGATATTAAGTCATCAGGTACACATATATATTTTTTTCTTTGATTCCTACGTGATTCACTTCAATATGTATTCAAGACCAGAATTACATATTCGGCACTGCATGTTCCGCGCAGAGGACACTGGTACTGCTGTTTCTATCGTTAGTTTACTATTGAAAGAAATGTAGTTTTTCTTTTAAATTATGCTGTCATAATTACTATTCTTTCACTTTATTTGCTTAGAATAAAGCTACAGTCCGTTGTTAATTTTTTATAAATCATTACAGGAAAGTGCAATTGTCACAATTGTACTAAAGATGAAATCAGATGGAACGTGGCTCGGCGATCTTGGCGCGTGAATCGCCGATCCACGCGCTGTCTGATCGGTCGTGGCTCGCCGAGTCATGCTCGCTGAGTCATGCTCGCCAAGTCGAAGCGCGGGACCTAAGCGATCCGAGCAAGCTCGCCGAGCCACGTTCCGTCTGATTCCACTTTTAGAGAAGGGACTTAATTCACTTGCCCACTAAAAGGCTCACTTGTAAGTTTGCAGTGCATCCCAATAGCAGTACTTATAAGGCAGAGTTGGGCAAGAAATTATTTGAAATAAAAATTTGTGTACGAAATTATTATTTCAAACAATTTTCTGCCCATCTCTGTTATCAGGCATATTTTTTCTATTCTCCGATAGAGTTGTACTATCAGATTTGCACGCTAACATCCATACGAATTAATATCATAAAAGTACAATCATTATACCCATGATCAATCAGATATCATCGCCACGTTTTCATAATCTTTTTAAATATGCTTGATCTAAAGGCGGTTATCTTACTGATAGACCTGAATCATTTAAAAATCCAATAAACTTTTGTTATGCAAAAGAAGATTCCCATTCTACACTCCACTGTGTGTAGAAAACTTGCACTATTGCGATGCGCCTGGTGGGAAAAGTAACTCCGTTTCGAACAATTTTCTTTAGCAGTATCATTTTTGTAATGAATATGAAGCATAGAAAATAAATGTTACATATAAAATACTATATTGCACGTAATGTATATCATATTCAACTAATATGTTCTACAATACTAGCTGCATCTAACATAGTCTTTCATGTATAATGATTACCAATAATAAAGTATGATAAAATGTTGGTCAAATGTACAACTTTAGCAATAATGGAATAAGTAAATATGTTTGTCCACGCGATTATTTACGCCTTTCTTTTATATCGTTCGATTGAAATATGCCAGAGATAGTCACAAATACGTGATAACGCATCGTTCGAAGTGCATCGGCGAACATTATCGGCAAAATTATTGAAATACTGTATTGTCGGATAAGTAATACACATACCTATCTGTATTTATAATGAAATTCTGTATATTAATCGATCTGCCAAGAAAATCAAATTTTTTGAAAATCAATGTGGTAGCCGATGCTTGTTTATTTAAGCAACAAATTTTTAACAATTTCATTGCACAGTTTTACAGAGCATGAAAAGCCATTAAATTTTCATTATAACAATTTTCTTATGTCTACTATAGTTTCCGAGATATACAGGGAAGTAGGAAAACACATATTAACTTTTAAGGGCTGGTTTCACCCTGAAGAATTAAAAAGTAGCAAATGAAAAATTGCCTGATGGTTCTGTTCTATTGGGATTCCCTAAACATCTGCAAAGTTTTAAAACAAAACGGAATTTTCGCGTTACCGAAGTTTCCTTCTAACAGTGGGTGTAACTTTACTTTTAACATTTTGTATTTTTTTATTTCGTTTTTCTCCGCATGTAATGTGAAATAAAGATAAATAATTCATGTGTATCTTTATTATTAATATCCACTACAGCTAACAATAAATTGAATGCGACTATCGTTTATCAATAAATTATCGATATCTCCTTGATTCATTCAAATCATTCAAAATCTACTTAAATTTATTTGAACTTATTAGAGCCAACATATCAATGTGCTTTGGTTGTAATTTGTGATTCCAACTCCCTTCCATTCTTGTAGAGCATAGGTGCATACTCTAAAAGTCCAGCTTGACATTCCAAGTTTCGTCGTCCCCATTTATAAAGAAAATTATCACGTGAACTGTATTCGATCCACTTTGGCAAATACAGCCATCTCGTTTGAACGGTGGTGCGATTAAAGTGGAAAATGAAGTATCTGCGCTAAAAATGTCGCCCAGCTTTTACGAAATATTTCTTCCGCGATAATACAGCGTGCACTCTATATGAAACGTGCTGTAATTTCTGTGTTTATCCAAGAGGAACTTTGAAAATGTTGCGAAATCTAACAGATTACAGAGTGCAATATCGAAATTATAAGCCGAGGTGTATAACAGTTAATAATAGGATTCCACGCTTCAATTATATACGCAATTAATTACTTCACCCTCTGATGAGCTCCAGAAACATTTTCGTATTTCACAATCTCGTCATGAAACGATAATACGGTTTCGTTAATTGCATTCCTAATTTCTGAGCTGCCATGCGTTGCGCTTTAATTACAGTAGATTAAACAAAGTTTTAATCGTTTCGGTGCCCTTTGGTTTACTACGTCGTTCCATTCATTGCTCTACTTTCCCCGAAGAGATTTGCCGCAATTAAATGAAGCCATTTTCAATAATCTCTATTTCGTTTTATTACAACCGCGTTTCGTGCAATTTGAACTTTGCCCTGTTTTACCCAATTTACGGTAAAACCGACTTGTTACCGTCTCAAGGAGGAAAGTCATTGTGAAACTTTTCGCTTGGGGTCTCAAAAATATACTTGCCCAATTTCAAAATTAATTTTGAAAAATTCTGCGAGCTAGGGAATGTTTCGTGTAGGTAACGCAGCGCTCAGAATCGAGTGCACCAAGCTAACTTGGTGTCAGTCGTCCGAAAAGTTTACGTCCACGAATCCAAATGTATATAATAAGCGGGATTATGAGCTTAGGTATATATTGTTTAGAACTAGGCAGAGAATCACTAGCTACGACGAGACCGTTTTATACAACTGCGATCTTTATGTTGCAGAAACTAACTTCTGTCAAAACTTTAAACGCGATTTTCGCGGCGGAACGACATTTTTCAAACTTGGCGGATTAATAACTCAGTCAATTTTTATCGGAACCATTTGAAATTTTCAGGCAATATTCGTAGTCAAATTATCTTCAATTAGCCGTACAAGTGTTTTGATTGAATAGTTCATCTAATCGCAACATTGAAAAAAACATGATGATATTTTATACCTTTTTTCCAAAGTCTGCCATTCCTTCAAAATTGAATATTTTTTTTTAAATCTGTACGCTTAACTGAAGCTATTGTAATATTTGTCATATACTTTAAGAAAACGTTCGAATTTTTCAATTCATAGTGCACGTTGGAAAGTTACTTTTTTAAATAGCGCAATAAATATAACACCTCAAAAAGTCACTTTAAATGTGTGCAACTAAATGCAAATAATAACGAAATATGACCAAAGTTATAAAACAAAGGAATAACACATAAAAACAGTTATGACATATATTCTACTATCGATTTACACCGAAATATGGTGAATTGACCAGTGAATGAACAGCTAAGCGTTTTTTCAGTTTCAAATAACGATAAAAATTCAATAATGTTCTAATTTATTAATGAAATAAGAATTTGTAACAGAATAGGGTTTAAAAATGTCTAAAAAAATTGTTTGTGATTTTTTACTTGACCGGCGTCTGAAATAAATCATAATAATGTAATCAATGCCCAATATAATAGTGAATGAACAAAATACCCAATAAATGAATACATTGTACCCAGTGAATGAACACAAAGAATAATACTTCATTTTCCGACGAGAAACCGCTACAAAAGAAGAAAGGAAGTTTAGGCGAGTGACCTAACATAAGAATATAGAAATATAATCTATATATTATAATAATAGGATCCTGACAAATTTATTTATGTCAGAACACAGTTTACACGATATAATGGTTAACTGTCATCGCACGTGTTTTGTTACTAGGTTTCTCGCCGTGAATGGCAGCACCCGAAACCACAAAACAAAAAGATTAATAAGCGACCGAGACGTTCGTAGATTCAAAAAATATTAGTATCGCCGTTATCTCAATAAATTTTTCTTCGTTCTAAATATAAGATCATTGTTTTCAATGAAATAGTATTCTTGTTATACACGAAAAAAGTCAATTTCTTCATTCACTGGTCACTGTTCATTCACTGGTCGATTCACCCTACATCCAATTTACTAATTTTAAATATTCAGGGTTTTCCCATGTTTCCGGCTTTTCAAACCACTGTGCGCCGTCTTTTTTCGTACCGCTGCATTAATAACAACTCAATGCTTGCTTAATACGCTGCTGGTAACTCGAGAGAAATTCCAAATCCACGCCACAAAGTGCCCGGCGATTAACGTAAAATATGCCTGTCTTATTCCCGGCTTTACTAATTGGTCGCGACAAAACGATAAATACCAGCGACGCGGGCAATCGAGACTGGCGGGATTGCGTAATGTCTGAGAGAAATTTCGTTGGACGCTCTCTGTCATGGGATTAAAATAAATTACCACGATGCAGGCCGATGACCTGGCCCGCCCAGCACGTGCAAAAAACTTTTTCTCCCTCTAACAGCGCTGCCTCGCGCCACACGCGGAGCCGAAAGCATCGTAACAACACGATTCGGTCACAAGAATGCTAATTAAGAGCACTTCCAGCCGATCGACAGCACTCAAACCGTTCCTCCTTAATTCCAAAGCGTAAACTCGCTCTACGACCTGCCCAATCGTTTTTCAAACGCCGTTCTAACTTTTATAGTTCACTTTGCCTGGAAAACCCCCCAACAGAGATAACGTGATCGTAAAATTAGAAAGGTTTCACGGCTGCTCGCACTTTGACGCTTAACTGTGTCGTTAATATCCCTCGTCAACAGATGATGCCTACTCGAGTGCGTTATTGCGAAGCGTGTAAACTAATAATTTGTCGCAATGCATTTGATGCGAGCAGCTAGGTACATGCGTGACATGGTCCTGCAATTTGTAGTAAAATATGGAATGAAACTTTTTTTCGCCGGAGGCGTATTATAATTTTAAAAGAAGGAAATGGCTTTGGGACAGTCGTTAAACACGAAAATAGGTAGCTAAGTTAAGTTTACGTTGCACGGATTTTTGTACAAACTCGTTTGCATTTTTTAAAAATTAACAGAGGCATGATTCTTCTATGCAGATGTTGGAATATCTGAAGAATAAGTTATATCACTTTGGTATAATTATACGTAGGTATTACAAGGGCGGAAACTGCATCCAACAATTTTTTAATTATCAAACGCATATATAAAATAATGTAAATGGCTTTCTTACATTTCGTACACAACTGATCTTCTGAAAAATGAAAACTCGCGCAGGAAGTATTTGACCTTCTCAACTAAACACTCGCGCTAATATTTTAAGGCTTGTTTACATTCATCGTTCTCTACATTTCAAGTCTCGCTCTATCTATAAAACGCTTATCCCAACTCCAACTTTAAACTTCCTCCTGTAAGTTCAAACAAACGTGCCAAACGTCACCACACAGTTACCCGTGTCATATATATGTACTGCCTAATGATACGAATACGATAGAAATAGAGGGTGAACTTCATTTTGGGGGGCCCAAAATTTTTAAACCATTTTTGTATCTTTTGATGGTATCTGACGAGTAGAATCTAAAAATACGAGTTTCGAATTTAGGAAATAATTGTATTGAAAATTATGCGACTGCAAAAATCAAACAATTGCACAATATTTCGTAAAAAATATACTGACTTTTAATTGCATCCATCAATGACGTCATTAAGTCTATGTTATTTGTTCGAGAAAAAAAACGACGCCGTAGAAGTTCGTGAAAGCGTATTTTCTTCGCCTTTCCATCCAATCCTTTATTGGACGCTAACTGTGACACAATTTTCTGGCGGCTTTTCACCTAACGCCGATCGCAAATTGATCTAACCCTAACAAATACCTAATCTCCGATCAATGTACCTCGCCGACGCATAACTTTCGATGGATGATTTACTAAACTTAAAACTTAAATTATACATATTTTGAAATTTTACTCGCCACAAACATGTCATCAAAAGATACAAAAATGGATCGGAAATTTCATGTCCCCCAAAACGAAGTTTGGCGCACATTGAAGGCTGCAGCGGCAAAGAAGGAGGCACCTCCAAATGTATTAATTTTTGAAAAATCACTTCAAAAGAATAAAAATGCGCTAAAAAGTAAAAAATGATTATTTTTTTCCCTATTTAATCTACGACTCTCAATTTTTTTAACTCGGCGCCTCATCATTCGCAATGTGTAAATCCGGCGCCGACTTAAAAAATTGAGAGTCCCAGATTAAATAAGAGAAAAAATTATTTTATACCTTGTAGTGCATTTTTATTTTTTTAAAGTCGGATTTTTACATTCAACGCTACCTGCAATACACATAACTCATTTCCAGCAAATCATGAGGCTGCCCCCCTTTTGCAGCAACGTTTTCAATTTATATACCACACTCTGTAGGTATACATTACCCAAGGAATAAACAACCCATATCCTTCGGTCCCGAATATGCATTAAAATCGCATTCGGAACGCGTGAATGTTTCAAACCAAGCGTATTCTCGTTCCCAAAATAATCCGGCCCTAAATACGCATTAAAATTGCTTTCGAAACGTGACGATATCGGTAGAACCCGGCGCAAGGTCGATCGTAAACACAAGCTGGAAACATTAATGTAATTCGATCTCGAGATTATTTTCCTACCAGCCAGGCAAGATTGCCATTGTTCGATATCGTTCGCATAAAACGTGTCTCACGCGTGTCAGGGGTTCATGAATGCTCCAGCAACAATAATAGCAACGCCCTCCCGCTGGGCGGGACAGCGAGTGCACTTAGAATCGCAGCGGTCGTACTTGTTGATGTTTTAACAACCCCACGTGCGAAAACGGAATAGAACGACGCCGGAGAAGAGCAACACTTTGAGCCACGCCGACGCCGTCGATGTTTCACGGTTCAAGGGGGTCTCGGCGGGCTAATTGCGCGTGGAATCGTATTATTCGCGGCGAAAAATATTTATCAGGCGGACGAATAGGTGAACTCGTTTCGGGGAACGGGGTGCTCGATGTTGGATGGCGAAAGGCGTTTTAAAAATACCGAACGGGTTTAATTCTGTATAGTCATGATCGCCTCGCGATTCACGCACGTCTGTTAAAAATGCCATTATACATTTGTAAAGTAAACCACCTTTTCAGTATCATAAAATTGATCGAGTATGCGATGGGGCTTGTTACGAAAGAACGTAGGTGTTTTGGATTTTTGGGCTCTCTGGTATTTTATGTTGAGAAAACGGATTTCGTGGCATTAATTATGGCCGAAAAATGTGTGATTTTTGGGGATTCTTTTCTCGGAAACTATAAAACTTTATTCAAAACCCTTTTTTGGTTTGAAAGGTAGTACATATAGCTATGTCTTTGAATTTTGACGTTAAATAATATTTATTAATAACAAAGTTATTTACAATATCCTAGATGTCCTTTTCGAAAGAGTGATTTGCGGTGATGACGATAACCCGGAAGTGGATTATCTAAAATCGAAAATTCCAAAAAAATTTAGTTAATATATTGAATTACGTAGTCCTTGGACGAAGGGTTCTTCGAAATATTGTTTGAGAAGAAACTGGCAAATGTTCAAACGTAAAATGTCGATTTCCTACCACGATCGAACCCCTCTTTCAAACAGGACATCTAGGAGATTGTAAATAACTTTCTTATTAATAAATATTTCTTACCGCCAAAATTCAGAAACATAGCTAAATGTACTACCTTTCAAACAAAGAAAAACTGTCTTGACTAAAGTTTTATAGTTTCTAAGAAAAAAATTCCCAAAAGTCACACCTTTTTCAGCCTGCTGAATGAGCGTGACCCCTTAAACGCGCCCTTCGCGGAACGATGCTTATCTAATTGGTTCTTCTAACGACAGAATTAACTTAACGTTTACAAAAGCTTTCTTTACAGTTCACCAGAAGACAGACAAATTATGAAAACCCAACCATATTTTTGTACAACACTGCCATTTCACCACATAATATTTTTTAACTGCTACTCTTTTACAAGTTAAGATTCTCAAGTTCCTCGGTCTTCTAATCTTTCTTACATAGAACCCGAAATAGCACCCGAGAATATCCGCTTAATTGGGTATCCCTCTAGCAAGGCGTAAGTCCCACCACGCGGGCGTATTCGCGTTGCACGCCAGACACACGACCGCTTGGCGAAGCAGCCTCCTCGCGATAATTACCGCTAGCACATCTCGTGGCCGAATGAACCGTCCAGTTTCGAATTCGTGGCCCGGAGGTTTCGTGCAAGCTGCACTTTCCAGAGAGCATCGAGCAGCATTACAAATTGCAACGCACGCATAGCCTTATACGGCCACGGATACGAGAAACCGAGCCCTGCCCCTCCGCCCTTCCCTTCTCCACGGCCAACCCTTCTGATCCAGACCGTGGAACCCGGTCCTGGACATCAAACAGGGCCAGATATGCTGCGGTGCAGCCCCGAACTGGTATACGTGCGACTGCACGGCTCCACCTTTTCTCCTTTCCACTCCCGCAGCCTCTCTCTGAACCAGGTGCAATCGACAGGTCGCTGCCGCTGCAACCGCGGGATGCATTCGTATATTCGACCGCCGCGAGCCGTGGGATTCAAACGGAACACACATTCGTAAAGAATTAATCGGGGCTGGTGGAAATTACGTAGAGTTTTTTTGGCTTTTGCAACGAGTCTTATTTGCGTTATGTTGTATCATCGCACAGTGATTCCGAATCGCTAAGGACCGGCAAACAGCTCGAAACGTACTTCGATTTAGTCAGAAATCGGTGCTCGGTGCTTTCGAGGATTGCTGATTACGAATTTAAGGTTTAAAATTTTTCAAACAAAATTAACGAATCTAATATAGTGGACGCGTATATCAGAAACATATCGAATTAGGTCTAAACTTGGTGTCCTATAGTTTTCGAGGTCGCTGATTACGAATCTGTAGTAAAAATTTCAAAAAGCCAAATGCCGAATTTAATGGCACTGGTATAAACGTTGTTTTCAAGTTAATTTTTGTGAAAATTGGGTATTTCCTCATTTGTTACTAAAAAGGTATAATTAGGATGTTGAATTTAATACGGCGACGTTAATTCTCAAATCTTTTTTAAAAATTATTTTGAAAGTTTTGTTTTCTCCGATTCTAGTGAAAAAACTCTACATTTCTGCGTTTAGTAGGTCACGTAGTTCAAGTATATTGTCGAAAATAATAAAAGAAAACTATGGATTATAAGTGTTGTTTGAAATAACGAATGCTTTTTTATTCAGATACTACCCTAGTAGCACAAAATATTGAATGCACATACATCCAATATTAAAAAGAGGTTCAATATCTTTTTGATATTTAAACATACATACAATATTTATTCTAGATTAAGAAGCAAATATATTTTCCAAATATGCTAGAAATATTCATTTTATATTATGAAAAAAATATTCTTTTTTCAAATATAAAGTAAATATTTATTTACTGTTTGAAACAAAACATTTTTTCCGAATGTTCGGGAAATATTCATTTTATATTATGAAAAAAACATTCTTTTTCAAATATAAAGTAAATATTTATTGGATGGTAGAAAGAAAACATTTTTTTCCGAATATTTTAATTTCTAAACCTTTATTTCACATTTTCAGTATGTGTATATAATATTTGGAATCAACATTTTTTTCATATTAAAAAGTGTGGCTAAAAAAATATTTTTTTAATATTTGGAAAAAATATTTAACCAATATTTTGTGCTACTAGGGAAATACACTTGGCACTTTAAATTTAAATATTGCAGCGTGACACTCGGTGACACTTATCTTTGTTTTCCTTCCATTTCATTAAAACATGACTTAGATTTATGACACATTGAGAAGGGAATTACAAGGGTTAATTCAAAGACATTTTACTTTGTTCCTGTGGAAAGTTTATGTCCATAACACGAAAGTTTATGTCTATAGCATGAGATTTCGTGAACTTTAACGGCCTATATCTCAGCAACCAATCAATATATTTAAGAATATCAAGTGGCATTCGATGCAACAAATTTGCTATAATAGCAAAAAGCTGCTGTATACTTCGAAAATTGAATTTTGGCCAGCTTTTGGCGATTTGGGACCACTGTGTATCGTGGAGGGTTGAGTAGGTTCTCCTTTTTCCATCTTGTTGCGTTTGTTGATTCTCGAAGCTACCATATATTAAGAATCGACGATTGCACAGGTTTTGTGCAATGGAATTGTAAAACTTTTTGATTATTGTTCGTTATTCTTACAGCTTCCACTGGTGGAAATAGACATTTATTTTCTATTATAACTACGAGATCTATACTTTAATGTTTGAACGGTGATTTTGATTTATTATTTAAAATTTAAGTTTCTCCTTATCTGGAGAGACACAATTATTCAGTATAGATATGCAATTTCGTTACAACATTATTTCAGTGGATTTAACTTGTTTTGATTATTGTAGAGGATTAATAACCGTTGTCAAGAATCGATAAATTCATAATATTTTCTGTTATTCATAAATCATTGTGGAATCTATTGTAACTGAAACTTTTTTCATCACAAAAACGGCATTCTTTCATTTTTTTCCCAACAAATACCTATACATATTTTATCCCAAATTGAAATCTGATATCTTTTTTTTATGGACTGCAGTATGTCACATTTCTATAAAACGCCACTCGATGTTAGCTTTATTAAGAAATATATAATGTTATTCATCTTGTCCTTAAAAAATATAAATATACGTTTAAAGAATTACAATTGCCGTCATACTCCACAGAAACTTTAAAATTCCCCTAGGACAGTGGGCTATGAACGAGAACGGAACTAAGGAACGAGGCAAGAATTCAAAGTGAAGGGAGCAACAAAGAACGGAGGTAAATACATCTCCAATCTTCGCTTCACAAAGGTTTTCTATTCTTGCGATGGAACGTCAAGAGAGAGAGAACCTACGCAAGAACTTCGCCAGGATTAGACGCAGGCTATTTTCGGTTTGTTTCTTGTCCTTCGTTTTCCATCATTCCTAGCCTCTATTTTCATTAATTTGTAAGGTCCCTGTTAACGTTGCTCTTTAAGACTTTGATCTCGAACGGCCTCTGCCACGGAAATCCCCAAATCATTCTTCAACCACGAAATCAAAACAACATCTCAGCGAGCAAGAACGATGAAATCTTATTTGAAAAATTCCAATAGAAATCCTATTCACGAAGCAGCGCGCTGCCAAAAATCCTGCTTCTGATACGGCACTCTTAACTGGCTTGCTCGACTCTTCGGAAACAAGAATTCTTACGTTTTCAAACTCGTAACTTGTTATTCAGTAAGACAAACTTGAGTAATGAAACAGAATCGAAGTAGTCCATTAAATTCTACTTAACAAATGTTCCGAGCCACTATTCCCTTTACGTCATAAAGATTTGCATAAAGACGAGATACCAATGGTAAATAAATATCTGCACTTTACCACTCCTACGCGCGATAGTTTTCAATAGAGCAGTTCACAATAAATTACAATGCGTCATTGAGTATTCCATACGCGATCGAAGTCGCGCGCATTCCCTGGAAGCAAGATTATTTCGATCCGCCCTCAAAATTCTGCGCGGCCAACCATTCCCGCTGTCGAAACGCGAGCCTTCGCGAAAAGAGCGTGCGCGACTTCGAAAATCGCCGGTGCCGCGCGTTTCTTATTCAAGGAATCACGCCATTCCAGCTTCACTATTTCACCGTTCCTACTTACGAATGTAAATTTATCTCGGCCACGCGTTTACGGAGACCGTTCCGCGAAATTCGGCCAGACACTCCGCGCCATTTTTACGTCATATCAGGAAACGAATCGAGCGAACGAGGAGGAGAGACTGCCACGCTAGAGAGGAACGGAAAAGGCAAAGGGAGGGGTGAGAAGGACGATAGGGGAAGGAGGGGCTGGAAAGAAGGGTAAAAACGAAGAGTGGAGGGTGGAAAAAGTAAAAACTTGGAAAGCTGCAACGCGAGCTGTACGTGTCTGGAAAGGAAGAGAGAATAGAAGGGGAGAACCAGAGAGCCTAGGGCAGAATGAGAAATAGGAAGAAAAGGGCAGAAAAGCCACCGCCGACGGTGCGAGTCTACGGAGCGTTCGTATCGAGAGCTCGATTCGTATTTAACCGTACGAGTTTTCGTTTCCCGCCAAGACGCTTCAAAGCCTTTACGGCTTTTGATTCCCCTGAAATCCTGACGCGACCTAACTACGCTCGCCCATAAAAAAAAATAAACGACCAGAGAAATTCGAGGTCCCGGATTCAGGAGTCAGAGTTCCGTCGGTTTCTAAGGCGTAAGTGTGTGTAGGTTTATTTGGATTGCTCGTCGATGATGGATATTACGAAGTTATTTTTATTAACGGCGGCGAGATATTCGAAATTTCTGTAATAAACGGTGATTCTTTAAAAATTACCCTAAGTGACTGGTGAACCCTTGTTGAAAAAGTGTTGGAAATGGAAACTAATTCCTTTTAAGTTCATTTTAAGCTAATTTTTAAATTATTCAAAATACAGTAAATATTAGATTTGAATTGTTTGTAAGATTATTTATTAGTTGCACAAATATTAGCATCGCCTTACTTTTCTTTTAAGTAGAACTGTATACGTTTTTACATTACTCTTATTGCGCATTTCGGGGACACAGCTACAAGGGAAGTATCAGGCAATATTTCGTTTGTGCCCGTTTCTGGTTCTTCAGGGTGAAAACACCCCTTAAGGATTAATATGTGATTTCCTACTTTCCTGTATATCGTGGGATATAAAAAAATATTAGAATGAAAACTTAACTGCATTTTAAGTCCTATAAAACTGTGCAATAAAGTTTGTAATTTAAATAAAAGAATATTCCCCACTAAAAATTTGAATCAATTCGATTACATAGTTTTATAGGGCATAAAATGCCGTTTAGGTTTCATTGTAATAATTTTTTTATATCCACCATGGTTTTCAAGATACCTATACAGGAAAACACTCAGTAACAAATGTTTAGGGGGTGTTTTCACTGTGAAAAGCCGAGAATGGGCACAAACGAAATATTGCCTGATACTTCTATCGAGGCCCTCTAAAAACCTGCACAGTTTCAAAAAAATCGGAATGTTCGCGAACCGAATATCCCTCGTTAATGAGGTACATGATGTGTGCTCTCGATTAAGGATTTACTAAATATCCCGAAGAGTATACATAACCTAATTAAGTTTCAAACGGGTACTAAATTTGGTATTTATCGCCAATATTTAATAAATTGTCTGTTCACCTCGTTACGCGCGTTTTAAACTAGATAAATATCAAAGTGGATGTAGATAATAAAAAATTTCTTTGCGCTGAAGAACATGACGGTAAAATCGAAATATCTGTGAGCAGTAATCTAACAAAAAATTCTGGTCTGCTATTATATTTCACTCGACCGACTTTATCGTAACTTTAGTATGTAGTTCGAGAAATAATTGTCCCACAATTGTCTCCCTCGAACTGCCAAACTATCTGGCGACTCTAATCTTTTTCTCAACCTGTAATCTTCTTCATTTGGAATTGCAACAAACACGTTCTAGAAAGTTTCGAAAGTTCCTTGACAGTTTATGATTCTTCGAGAAAGTGTCGAAAGAAGCAATGCTGGGAATCCCTCTAATTTTTTATTTACCAAAGTATATATATAACCAATAGACGAAATTTGATTGTACACCATCGAGTAATTTGATTTTCAAAAAGCAATGAGACTGTTGACATTTTTATCGCACTGTTAGGATAGTAAATGTTGTATCACAGCTGCAAAATGATTATTAACTACTATTTCGTTACTTTAAAAAAGCTTTTCTATTTGGCTACGAAAACGAGTTATCGACAAGCATCCCATTTATTTAAAACACTCATTAATAGAAATTGTATCAATGTGTTACGCAGGAGCACTGCTGTGCAATTTTGAAAAACGTATTTTTCGACAATCGTAATGATTCCTCGATCAACACTATTCAGCAAAAATCAATGCCACAAACAGTAGATTAATTAATTAAAAGAAAGTAATGAATGTAGAATAAAAATATTTGCCGATTATTCAGAAATATCGTAAAATTGTTGAAAAAATTAAAGATTGATGAAACGTTATGCCTTTAATTGGAGCGACTAAAATATTTTCAACAATCCCTTTGTGAAATAAAACCACAAGTTATTGTATCGCTAAATAAAGAACTAACCTATGAAAATTTCTTATATTGGGATTTTGTGACGTGAATTCCTATCAAAAACTACAAGTCATTTACGTCCCACTCTGCTTAACAAATAGAACAAGCGACGAGAACACCACGAAAAAAGTCGTGACGTGAACACAAATAATTTTCAAGACAGTTAGCGAATGCACTTTAATTATTTTTTTATTATTATTAATCGTCTTTATTACTCTAATGGAAAAGAGAACACATAATTTACAAGGGTAGGCAAGGAGTCTAAGGCGAGGCTACAGTGGTGGCACTGATTATAAATGTAAGTTAATACCCTTCGTCGGTACATTAAACGATGCAATTTCTTCTTCCCTCCAAGACATTATTGGAGAAAAGACCATTATTAGTATAAAAGGTATTTTAACATTTAATTTACAAAGTCTTACCTGCTCCTACACACGTAATTACATGTAATCTCTGGCATATACATTTTCATTTATACCTGTCATTGTCGTGTTTGGAAGCATAAGTAAATTTCTGGTATCTAGCAATCTACGGTACCGTGTCATCGGCAAAGTGCATCGATCGATGCAGTTTCTTACATCAACAGACCGTAATGGAACCTTTTAAAGATAATTACTTATTTAAGCTATTCTTTGACTAAACTACATTACAGGTAACTCTATTATCTAATATCAGTTCGAATTACGAAATTTTCAGCTAATAGAATATTCACTTTTCTGGCACCGGTAATTCTACAATTTAAGTAACGTGGCACACCTAAACAAAAATTAAAAACACTAATGTCAAGAAACGATCCCATCAAGCAATTGATTCACACTTCGGTTCGGTTAAATGATTTACACTACTACAAGAATATAAATTTAAACTACGTCTCTAATCTTTTTGTATAAATACTCCAATGGGGGAGGGGGGAGTCCGCGTCGAGTAACATACACAAAAAAAAAAAATAAGCAGTTGCAATAAAAGCAAAGTGCAATTCCACTATGCAACTGGATATGCAAAAATTAAAAAGCCTATTCAGTGCCATGCAACTAGGTTAAACTTTAAATTGTTCGTGTGTCGCTAAATGACAGAAACAACAGCGAAACAATAAAATCTCATAATTTGAAAGCTGGTGCAAGTACATTCGAAACTCAGTTTTCGACTCAGCTCGCTTACAGTTCGAAAACGCGACGTCCTCCTCCATTTCTGTGGAATCATCCTGACAACGGACACTATAATAGTTGAGCCGTATAATTAAGGGGGCAGTATAAACGGAGCACCGATGGGAAAAATGAAAGAAAAGCGACGAGTGCGCCTGCACACGCTCGATTCTCGCCAATTCGAGAATTGCTTTCGCCTGCTTTTATTTCCGAGCCCCCCAGCAAAATTCTCGGCGCACCGCGCCTCTATCGCCCCACCGTAATGTCTCTTCACGAACTTCTAGATCTGCATAGAAGGAGAATATAGCAAAAAGCATGTGGAACGAGATACTGTACGAGATAACGAGCACTATGCCATGCACCAAGGATAAAAGAGAATACGTTCGTTTATTTCGGCTTATCAGCCGGGTTAACATTCCTGACAGATAAAAGAACTCCAATTATTTTCATGTTTTCACTGCAAAATGAATTTTAATGAAGCTATTTTTTTTTTTTAAAGAAGTACAACTATGTAGAAGATTATGGATGAAGTATGAATTCTTTTGTTTGAAAGTTACACTTTTTATTCGTGTTATTACATTGTTACTTACGCGCCAGTTCCAGGCTTTATTTACTGAATAGTTAGATGTAAACTATTCGCCCTTCATCGCAGAGATATGATGTGGTTCTGGTACGATTTGAAATTTGGCATGATTTCGAGCCAACGTTAAATTTGTATTATATGTAAATAACAATCAAGTGATGTGTACTTAATTAATGTGAAGCAAAATATTGTTAACACGGAGAGCTACTTGTGCACGTATACCCACATCTATATGGCACACAGAATTATGGTCAGAAGAAAATTGAAAAATTAAACGATACCAAAGATAGTACGATTCGATAAGAAGAAAACCGAGATTTCCAAGAATACTTCAATAACAGGAATATGATACATATATAGGTATATCATTATATTTATTGTAGAGACAAGAGGAAATCAATAAATAAGCTTGCCAGTTATGCGCTTCCTTTTTAATGTACTCAGCTTAAATTGAATTGCTTATCCAATTTATGTAATCACATGCCTAGACTACATTTGCAACATAAACGGCATCTTTATTAAGGGGGGATTCTACCTTGTGAGGCAGAAAAATTGGCGATACTTTGTGAATTTGTTGTACAAAGACTGTTCGACAAATTAATGTGAAGTTTGGCAGGCTGTTTTATAGTATCTTCAACTATTATTCTGCATTTCCGTGCGACGATAAAAAATAATATAGCATATATACATAGAATGTTGCCTGAGAGCGGTGGTAAAAATCTGGTGGTCCTGGCGTTGATGAAAAGTACCCTAAGGATTATCACAAACACAAAAAGGAAAAAAGATTCTTAATCTACATGAATGTGGCTATCTATGGTAGTAGATTTGTTGTCCCATCTGTTACCATTCCTTTTTTATTTAAAACAGGTTTTTCTGATTTTTAGGCGCAACTCGATTCATCTTCTTCAGAAGGCTGCCATTTTAACATTTTTTTATTTTCCTTAATGAATCTACTACCATAGATAGCCACATTCATGTAGATTAAGAATCTTTTTCCTTTTTATGTTTGTGATAATCCTTAGGGTAGTTTCCATCGACGCCAGGACCACCAGATTTTTACCACCGCTCTCAGGCAACATTCCATGTATATATGCTATATTATTTTTTATCGTTGCACGGAAATGCAGAATAATAGTTGAAGATCCTATAAAACAGCCTGCCAAACTTCACATTAATTTGTCGAACAGTCTTTGTACAACAAATTCACAAAGTATCACAAATTTTTCTGCCTCACAAGGTAGAATCCCCCCTTAAGGCACTTGTCTAATTCTAAGTGGCAAAAATCTACGAAACATCATCCACGGGGATAAACTAGAGAACCCTTTTTTTCTTTCCCTTCATAGATGTATATATAATAATTCCAATTTTAAAGGCTCCACAAAAAGATCTAATAATTCACGAACTTTAACACATCGAAAGTCGAGATCGAATGACACGTCTCGATGGTAGATAAGGAGCGATGGAGGAGGATGGGATGAACGAAGCGGAGGAAGCGAGAAAGAGGGAAAGAGAGCACGTTCCAGTTGGCACGTAAAAATAGTAACCTCGGCTGGGTTTTGCCAATTTAAGATACCGTTTCGCTCAATCCCATTTCTGGAACTCTCAGCACGGCTACAAAATGCTCCATTCGAACGATCTGTCGTTACTGTTCTCTTTCCTCATTCTACCCTCCGTCGTTTAGGTCAACTTGCTGGTTATTGCTATCCTTCGCATCGACGCAAGGAATACACGGGCCTGATAAAAAATTCCAACCCTCGATAAAGTGTACCGCGAATGCGAACCGCCTCGAAACCGCTGGGATCGAGTTCCTGAATAATTTTCGAGGCTAATCGCAAGACGAATTTCAAGGGGGTCGAAATGTATATGCATGTATACTTACCTTGCATTTATAAAGTAAAGTGCTGCTGTAATCGAGCACTCAATTCATAGGCATAGCATATTAGTGTTATTAAAGTGTTGAGAAAGTAGTGGATACGATTTTGTCTGCATTCCAGAGAGTGCAGGTAATTCGCAAGAAAATTTGTAAACAGCAATTCGGAAAAGCAAGATACTAAGTGTTTTGTATCCGAGGCTTTGGTTTGCAAAAAATTGAATTAGTTCACTCTTCTAGAACTCAGTTCTTTCATTTCTATGTATGTTTACAAGTATTGATTTCTCAAGCATCGATAAACCCCTAAATGACGAGGTTGGGGACATAAAATGAGGTATAGGGTTTATACAAAAACCGACTTTTGGAAACACCGGTTTTCGAATTCCAGTATTCCCAAAACCCGGTTCAACTGGTTTTCGAATTTTCATAAGAAAAATTAATTAAAATAGAAAATAAATATTTGTACTTATTTTAAAAATTTTCAGGTTTTTTAATATCTATGAAATTACAGAAATAAAATATATTTACTCTATTCAAAACCAAATAAATGAAAAAAATTAAAATTACTAAAATCCGAACAAATCCGTACAATTTTTGAGTACATTTAATATTTATGGAGCTACAAAAATATAACACAGTAAAATACACTGCATACAAAACCAAATGAAGAAAACTAAAATAACTAAAATCCCTACAAAATATAAATTAAAAATCTTTAGTTTGTTTAGTATTTTTCTTTCGAAAACATGAACTCATGAAGATTAGTTTTACAGTAAACTGTTAGCTACTACAACATGCTTGTGTCCGAGGCGATTTCAAGTCAAAATGTTAACGTTTTTAATTCAATAATTAATTCAGTTTTACATATAAATTCTAGTATATAAAACCGTTTTATTTTTAATTTAAAAACCAGCTTTCGAGTTTTACAAATTTATAAAAAAAAAACTGTTTTTCAACCCAGTTTTTAAAAACTGACAAACCCTAGTGAGGTAGGAAATCACCCCATCGAATTTCTCCCGACCTGTATTTTTGGTTAAAGGCAGAAAAATTGCTGAAGTGTTTGAAGAAATGCAAGTTTGGCAGACAGGCTGAGTGCACGCAATATGGAACACCGCAAGATCTCGACAGGTATAAGTAATGAACTGAACCAGCAACCATGTGAGTTATACCTTCCTTATAGACAGAAGGCACCTATATTGACCTTTGAGCTTCAGTCGAAAATCCGCCGATGTAAGGGAAACATTTTTCGTTCCCAAGGTGTTCAACACTTTCGGAAAAGCGAGTCAAATAGTTGAATATTTTAGTGACGGTGAGTTCAAAAATATTACTTATGTATGATTTATTATTAAATATGTTTGTTTTTGATTATCCAAAAGTAGCTTACCGTGAAATTTATTTTCTGCGTAGTATAATTCTTACTTTCGTGTCGAAGCAACTGGATTCAGGCGCGTCATTTATTGAAGACCAAGAAAGTTCAAATAAATTGTAACAAATGAAAGATATTCGTATATTTGCCTGTTTTATTTAAATAAATATTCAGTTCTGATAGCAAAAATAAATGTTTTTAAGTTTTCTTTACAAATTCCCTAGGTGTTCCACATAAGATACCATTTTTTTGAATCGCCGAATTGGACTTTTTCCTTTTTTTTACCATAATTTTAAAAAATTTAAAGTTTTACATACTCAACTGTTTATATCTGAATCTCAATTAATTTTGTCGTCTATATATAGACGTTGGTTTTATTAAAAACAAAAACGTTTCCCTATTTTTGGCAAGCTTTTAAAATCGGGTATTCCGTATTGCGTGTGGATACCCTGTTAATTAATCAATGCCATTGCGTCTTCAATTGGAATGTAATAAAACAACTAAGCTTATCACATTCTTGTGTAATCTTGCTGTTCATAAAATTGCATCGACATCATATAAATACGATAACGTTGACAGCATGTTCTCAGAAACGCTATCAATATCTGTAGATTTTTTAAATTAATTTCCTCGGTAACAAAGCACATCCCTTACTTGCGTTTTGTTTTTATTGCACTACGAATTTATCGCCACTTTGTATATTCTAAACCTGATACGTGTAATAAGGTGCAGTTATTCTGCTTATGGTGATGAAATAAACTAGACCAACCTCTCAGTGCATCCGCCGTTGTTGCCAGAAGGCCTTGCAGACTTCTGCTGTGGTGATGAATCAAGTCGTGAAAATCTGCCCTGGCCTGGTGTCTTAGCAGTTCTTCAGTCCCTCGATTGCAGCACAAACCATTGCAACTCGCTGAAATAAAATAAATCGTTCTTGAACACTGAGCACCTATGAAGTTTTCAGGATTTATTACTGGAATGGCAATTGTAATTTAAGGATAAAATATTATACTACTAATAAATACGTTTTCTATAAACCATGCAAATATTTAATAGTGTATAGGAGAGTAGATGAAAACATGTATCACTCTTTTTGTTTCGAGGAAGACGCATATTAGAAATATAAAAATTGCATAAACAAAAGGTGGAAATGGTAGGTCATAGATCTGAAATAATGTCTCAATAGCTCTGTAGCGTAAAAATTAAGCTATTTTGAAGCTATGACACTTCTACAAAATTTCGTCAGAAATATGCTTTCAGAAATTTGGTTGGTAATATAGACCAGAGTTGAAAAGGTAAAAACACGTAAGAAATAGTGTTTTATATAGATTTAGTATTTTAGCATTAAAACAAGTTCTTTCATCTTTGTAGTAATTACATGTAAAATTTCTAAATTATTTAGACCCAAGAAATTAAAAAATTTGAAAATAGAATACAAATTCCAAAAGGTTGAAAATAAGAAGAGAAAGTGAGGAACAATAGAAATTAAATAATTGCATGAACTTTTTTTTTTACAAAAAAAAAACAACCCCAGTCCATATTTACACCTCCTCCCCATGTAAAATATTTTATAACAAGTAATTAACCACAGCGCAATGCTTTCTCACTAAATGAAAAGCTATGTTGGATTAGACATGCCAATGTAAAGTTTCAAGGGAATTTATTTCCCTCCAATCAAGTATTACTTTATTTAAGAATAAGGGTAGTCTATTTGATGTAAGTACAAAAATTCGGTCTGTTGCAGTTACAAGATTGTATAATGTTTGAACACCTTTTATGCATCGTTAGCAAAATGCGCGACACGCTATCTTTGCACAGCCCCGCTCAGTCATCTGCTGAGAATATCGTTCATCTTTCCTTTATCCTCAAGGAAATAGACCATTCCCCTTATGGATTTCATGTCTCGCATTTCGCAATTTTGCTGCTTTTATTGCTAAAAGTTTCCCCGGTAGATTCTTGGCGCAAAATATCCGGCGTCATTTTAGGAAAACGTCTTCTGGAGAACGTGTCCTGCGATATTCTCTTTATTTTACAGGAAACACACGTCAATCTTCATGTAATACGTATTAAAGTCGTGTTAAAATCGAAAACTAGGGCAGAAATACCGATGCACATTTATCACTCGTTTATTTTCATTTGAAGAAGCTAAACCACGCCTTAAATAAGTAACTTAACAAGGCCAGCCGTCGAATCTAACAACAAAATTAAAATCCTGAAACCTGAGACATGAAAAAGAAAAAAAAATACAAATTTTCCAATAAAATTCACTTAATTGATCGAATTTATTTTGCTTGCATTTTGAATGTCGAGTCTTTACGACACAAATCTATTTTATGCATTTAAAAAACAGCAATCCCATCCTATAGTTATCCAAAATCATAGAATGTTAACCATCATTTTATGGTTATAGTTCTGCGCATAGTATCTACTCTACAAAAAAAAAACTAATTTACATAACAAAGCTGTTCCGTTGTGACATTGAGTTTATTGGGCTTAGAACAACATTGAAAGTAAGTTGTTCGGTACGACTGGTACCGCACAACTCATACTTACGTAACACGATTAAAACCGTAAAGTATCTACCCTACTTTTAACGTATTGCTGTGCTCTATCGAAAGTTTAGCGAGGAGAGCTCGCTGTTTTCGAAAAGGCCATAGATAACTGCTCGTTAGCCGTGAAATGTTAATCGATGGCCGAGCGAGGAGAAACGATTTCAATAATCGTTCGACAGTTCCTTTCTACAACCCAATTTAGCGTGGCACAAAAAAAAATGTGAGAAGGACGTCTCGCGTCTCGTCGCCTCGTACAATTACGGTGCGACGACGATTGCTCGATAAAATACGATAGACTCGCATCTATGTCGCAGGGGTCACGGACGGACAAATGGAACGAGGCTAACGGGACCCTCAAGAGGTCCTGGCTCGTTTCAATAGGTCCTTTTGGCCTCATTCTACTTTTCATCCACCTCGTCCTTACTGCAAACGTACGTGCGCCCCATTTTTCCAAACCTATTGCACCTACGTGCGCGAGCGCATAATTTGCTCGCATATGTACCTACCAATAGCAAGCGTGCATTTTCGTACAATTCGCGTCTCCTACACTCGAAGCACGAAATCTAGTTCTTTCGAGCGCGAGAAACGAAATAACGGAGTCAGTTTTTGAATGAGAAACTCCTTCGTGAAAAAATATGAGATGGGTTTCCTAATAATATGGATTTAAAGTACGATAGGAAATGAGATATTGGGGGGTGGTTAACCAGAGCTGATTTCATCTATTTCTTGTGTGTAACGATATTTATAAAATGTGATGATGATCGTAGTGAAAATTGGGGATTGGCTCAAAAATGATTTCATTGAAGAACGCGTGATTTAACCATAAGCATGATCTACTTCCAATTCCTAAGAAAAATCGTGAGACAAGTCGGAGTGTCGAAAAAAGGACATTCACAGAGTGAAAATTTGTTTCGCTTCGAAGAAGAAATTTGTAAAGCACGGGGACGAAATATTGGGCACGAACTTTATTATTGTTAGTAATAAACAAATTAAGGAGGGACTTGTGGATTCTCTTATGAATACAGATATACGTGGTCAAGTAAAATGAATTATTTCGATATTTAAAACAAGAATAGAAAAACTTCCCCAGGGATATTACTGGATTGACCCAACGTTGCATTATTATTATTATTACAAACATCAGCAAAAGCCTTTTTTAATTAATATTTTACTGATATATTATTACGTGAGATATTATTAAAAAATTAATAGGTATTCATGCAATATTTAAAACAAGGCAAAAACTAAACGTAAATCTTTTGTGTAACATTTATAATACATGATATATACAACAAAAGAAACGTGGGAGGTACAATACTGCATTACACATTTACAATTCTTTCTTTCTAACTGTCGGATAAAAAGGCTGACGATTTACAGAAGAAAATTTTATTATGGTTAACTGTATTAGCAAACAAGAATGTAAGGAAAACTTTAAAACTACAGTCAGTACAAAATCAACTGGTCAGGCAAGACTAATTCTCCCACTGCGAACCACGCCAGACATGACTCTCACTTTTATACCGTGCCAGCTTTGTATTCCTTCTGTTTGAAGGACAGAGAAGCTTGCCTGCAGGTTAGCGCGAAAGGTGAGAGGTAATGCAGCGAGGTAGCCAAATGATATAATAGGTAAAATTCTTTAATGTCCTTGAGCTACCTCCTGGAATTTATCGCCACTGCTAGTGAGAAAATATACTAATACTTTATCTGTACGCATAAGTGATTTAACTATTTCGATTTATTGCCGCATGAGCTTAAAAATTCAACTTTATTTCACATTTATTATTATTTCACACTTATTATTATTATTATAAACGGGAAAATTTATCTACCTTTATATCATAAAGAATGCTTTATTCTATAGTTTAAATTTGATAAAAATTTACTGTGCGCCACTGTGGGATAAATATTTGTCCCAAAACTCGGACATAAATGGATTTCAAGAATTTTGCGTAAACCGTAAAACTTTTGCTGCTCAAGGACGTTGAAGATGTGAGGAACAATGTTCGAATATTCTTTTTTCCATTTGTGCACTCATGAAGCAACGGGCTTCTTCGAAAGTTCAAAGATTTTAGAGCACGCGTTTCCTTTTAAACCGTCCTCTGAAACACCATTGGCTTATTAGTGATTTTACACGTTGTGACGAAATTGTGTGAATTCTTGCATTATGGAAGCTTTTGAGGTACGTGTATACATGTCCCCATTTAAAAGAATTTCCAATTGTGCCCAGGTCTCCCCTATATTTGTATGGTTATTAACATTCGAAGATAGTCAAGAATTCAGTAAATTTTCTTTACGATTATAAGATATCATTAATGATCTTGTTATACTTCAGGGTGAGTCCCGGTACTTTTGATAAAGATTTGTGATCACGGTGCAAAAGAAATTCGTTCGACTTCGTCCTAATTCAAGTTTTATAGCTAATTAGCTTTACTATCCGGCTGCGACCGGTTTAGATTCTGATTTTATAAAAAAAAATTTATTTATTCATATTTTTTGTGCAAATAGTCACATTCGTCTGGATTAGCCAGACACAAGGACGGATAAACACACGAAGTTATTCAATTTCTGCTTTATATATTATGATGTACAGTAGTGGACAAAATAGTTACCACTTTTTCGATTTGCTTTTTTATTTTTGTTATTTTTCAACATCAACTTGGAACTGTGGTATCCCTAGTAGCACAAAATATTGAATGCTCATACATCCAATATTAAAAAGAGGTTCAATCTCTTTTTCATATTTAAACATACATACAATATTTATTCTAGATTAAGAAGGAAATATATTTTCCAAATATGCTGGAAATATTCATTTTATATTATGAAAAAAATATTCTTTTTTCAAATATAAAGTAAATATTTATTTACCGTTTGAAACAAAACATTTTTTCCGAATGTTCGGGAAATATTCATTTTATATTATGAAAAAGACATTCCTTTTCAAATATAAAGTAAATACTTATTGAATGGTAGAAAGAAAACATTTTTTTCCGAATGTTTCATATTTTCTAAACCTTTATTTCACATTTTCAGTATGTGTATATAATATTTGGAATCAACATTTTTTTCATATTAAAAAGTGTGGCTAAAAAAATATTTTTTTAATATTTGGAAAAAATATTTAACCAATATTTTGTGCTACTAGGGATGAGTTTAATATACATATTCTGATGGACAATTAAAAGCTGTATAAAACCCAGTTAAAATTGAATTTATGTAGCTAACAAAAAAACTTTATGACATTGAACGGGACAACACATTTTTGTGACCGACAAAGGAGTTACCACTTTTGGTATTCTTTTAGGTCGTCCTAAAAGCAGAAGGTGCCCTCACGAAATATCAGATTTTTTATTACTTTTCAAAAGTGGTAACTTTTTAACAGCTTTAAAAGGGCGTCGCCGTGTTTAATGTTACGTAGGGATATTGTTTATTAGTTATTTAAATTAAACTTTAACTGGGTTTTATACAGTTTTCAATTCTCTATCAGAATATGTATATTGGGCATATGCCGCAGGTTTCAGTTGATGTTAAAAAATAATAGAATTAGAGTGGATCGAAAAAATGGTAACTTTTTTGTCCGCCACTGTGATAGAAATGATAATCAAGAACTGCTGCGTTTCACGTACGCCTGTGACTACGGTCATGTTCGCCAGGCCTCCGTGAGGTGCTACGAAACTCTTCGATGAAATTGTTTAGACTATAGACATATTAGATGTTTATGCTATGCTGTAGATAAGCCTTCGGCTAACAATAAGTCCTTTACTTTCTGTCTGCAGTCAGTTGAGACTGGAAACAATGCAATCAGAGACTGCACAGTGAGACATTCCAAGCATTTTTACATATTTATACGTTATATTTTAATTTTCCTTCCATTTTATTCAGTTTAAGCGTGGTTTTTATAGTTTACATTTAGTGTATGTTATATACATTCATCCTGCGTTTATTAAGTTAAATAATTAATTAAGGGTGTGAAATTGACCCCTGAAAATTCGGCTATTTTTCGATTTAGTGTTATAACTCGCGCACTGTGCGAAGTAACTTTTTCCTGAAAGTTTTTTTTCTATCTCTTACAGTTCGCGAGTAATAAAACAAAATCAAAAAATTCTCAATGGTCAATTGCACCCCCTGGGTGTGAATTTGGACAGCAAACAAAATTCTATTATATTAAGGAGAACGTCCCCTACACTGTATGACCTACAGGATTCACACCCCCTCCACACCCCTCCCCGCAAACCTCATTTCGATCGGCCACGGGTCCCTTTTGGAAGTATATCCCCATTCATTCCTTCATATACTATACGTTTTGGTAGTCGATATACAAATCCAGGTAAATATATTTAAATAGCTCCTCTGATTCATAGAAAATGTTCTAGGAGACCAGACTACTTGAGAAAACAATTATTATACGTATCACAATATCGCCGCAAAAAGTACGCTGGAAATTATATCTATAATTATATTAATGAAGAAAGCAACGTTAAAGGTTTAAAGGAATAACGTGAATGATTTTTTTCAATCACTTAGATCTCTCAGGTACATTGTATCGACTTCTTTTTGCTAACTTTAATAGCTACTAAATTTTCCTAGGTAATTACATAGAAATTCAGCAAATTGATAAAACCATTTTCCCCACTTATAAGTACAAACGAATAAGGTGTATGATACGAAGACAATAGAACTTACGCGAAGAATTCTGACTTTATCTAATAAAACATTCGCTAAATATTTATACTGAACACATAAGTAGGTGTAAAAATATTTAACAATGATTTGTGAGAGTGGTAAGCAAAATTAAGTGAACCCACACGCATAAATGGAGATATATCGTGTTCTTCTTTTTTTATCAGATGACTGCATCTACTGGAGAGAGAGAGATAAAAAGAATACAGCACCTCGCGCATACGTGCCTGCTGCGTCTAGATATGACAACGCCACATGCAGCTTGATTTAATTCCACTTGGTATCGATTAACGAACACCACACAAAGAAAATGGTAAAACTACGCGAGCGTTTATGATTTATGATAAATTCGCGGAACTGAAGCAAAGAGTTATTGTTGCGAGTTATTCAGCAACCGTTTATAGGGATCATAAGCAAAATTAAATAAACCTGCATGCGCACAAACAGAATTTATAGGTTCAATCAACTTTGCGTTACGCTTTCCAAAATAAAAGTTCCCTCCTTGTGAAGAAATGACGGACTACATCCCTCGGGGATTTAAACATTACCGAACCCATGCAAAATAAATTAATTAGAGAAATACTATGTTCACGTTCAAGTAGATGTTAATTAAATTAGGCAAGAAAATTAATGACACTAAACCAGCCTGCAATTACTAATCCTGATTCATTAGCCTGTACACAAAGTTTTTATATTTTTATACATTTTGCATCGAAAAAAGGTGAGATAATTAAGACAGGTGCAAAACGACCGGCCTGCATAAACCCTGTTATTCACCTGTGCTAACGAATCATTCGCAGCCAAAATAAAAAGAATAAACTGGTGAATGGTTGCCCGAAAGGTATGTCTGACAGAAATATTAAACAATAGAAGGCTACGATGAATCATGAAAAATCGAGGCGAAAACAGGGAGAAGGAAGGTTTTTCTTGGTACCTGGGCGTTCTGTGTGGTGCTACCTAAGGTCGGTCAAGGCACTCATAGTGACGAATACAAAAAGTCTGGGGTGCGGAAAAAAGGGAAGGACACCGGGACGGTGTGTTTCGTGACAGAAACTTTACGATTCCACGCCAGTTTTATTGGAATTCCCCTCTCAGCTTCGAGAAAAGGAAGACTTATCGTTCGATTTTTTATGAGAACGCGTGGCATCGACATTCAGGGTAGAACGAATTTTGTTTCGGATAACGAAGAATAACTTAATTATTGTTGATTATATGTATGTACGGGACAACTGTATTTTTATTTATTGTTTGTATTTTCATTCATATCGAAGTTAATTCCAATGAACTTTTCAATACCTTCTAAATACACATTCTATAATTATATTGCTTCTTATATTATTTTCTTTATGATCAAGAATTATCCATTATTAAATTGCATTAAAATTAATGTGGTGGTTGTTAATCACGAATTCAATGAAGATTTACACGAATAAATAGCTCATTTAAAAAAAAAATTATTTTAACAAAAGATTATTCGTTAATTTCGAATAATGTTCATTTTGTTCGTAAACGAGAGAAATTATTGAAATAAAAATTTGTGCAAATGCTTGTAATATCCCCAGACATAACTTACAATTAGACGGAGCTGTAGATATTTTTTTACGAATTGCATTTTAGTCGTACAGCTACTTTTCAAGTATTGTTATAATAACCCGAGTTATGAAAACTGAAATGCGGAATCCGTAGAAATACACGAGAAACGTTTAAAAAATATGCATCTTTCGTTTCATTAAAAAAAAAAAGAAATGGAGACGCATGCAAGGTGTCTGAAGGAAACGACTTAATTAATATGCACTTTTCAAGACTTACACATTTCAAATGAACAAATATGTAGGCAGTACTACAAATTGTAATATAATAACAATTTAGTGTTTTTACACTTTTTGCAAGCAAATCCTTACACACAGGTGACTCGAACAAGACGATGTTACTTTTTATGCCTTCTTACACCATTTCACTGCCCCTTCATTTTCATAAACGTTAATGGTGCAAATTATTTACACCTTTACATAAAATATCCACGTATCCCTGTTCACCTCTGCTTTCCAGCTTTAACAAATATCGTAACATATTCCAACGCGGTGTGCAGCTCTCACTGATGCTGTCCAAATAAAACTTACCAAGTAGGTACTAACAATAAATGTGAAGCGAATATTTCTACATTTCTGCCATCTGTTGCCTATGGCATAAAAATTCCATCGACTGTTTCTCCAGGGTAAACAAAGTGACCCGTTTTTTCCTGTTTTTTTTTAGTTCAATTCTCTGGTAAAGGAATTTTTGTTCGAAGCTTTTCTGCTGTATTTTAATTCTCGTGAAAACACACGTTCAGCGTCTCTAATAAAAATGCAATAAAAATTCTGACCCATCTATACAACATTCCACCCCCCACCTTTCTTTTAGCCGGTTTGCGCACTGATAAAAATATTTTCTATCCGAAACCTGCGTGACAACCTAACTGTAATTGCGGAATATCTAACTGCCTATTCGCACGTTTTACTTATTTTAAAACTGTAATTTACAGTGTATCATGTTAGAGGTAATATTACAGGTTACTCGAGAAAATGGCGTGCTTCAAACTAATCTTAACAGAGTCTAATTAAACGATCTAAAAGGGACATAAAAAAATGAGACTGGTACTGATTTTTGCTTGTCGTGTATGCATACTGGGTGTCTCAGAACTATTAATAGCAAGCTTAACTGGAATAATAGACTTGATAAAGTGAAGAATACTTTAATAAACGGTAGTCGATAGACTCATCGTTTTTAAAATATTCATTCATCGCTAAACAATTTTTTAAACGGTCACAAGTTTTAATAAATGCGAGCTGTTTTTAATAACCATAGAAATTGACAAACGAACTCCCTGAGAGCTTCCTTCCTCAAATTTATGCCAGTTTAAATACAAAAACTTATCTATTAGAATTTTCCTTTGTAAAGGGCGACTAAGGAAAATGACTACTAAAAAACTGCTAAAGAAAAATGACTAAAAGACTATGAAAATTGCAACTGCTAAAAGTAAATCTTGGTGTTGTTGAATATATGAATAAAATTAAACCTCGATAAGGCATTTACATTCCAAAATCACTTATTAATTCTTTAGTTAATTATTCTATAGTGCGTACACTTACAAACAACTATTACAAAAACCCAACGGATGAAAAAAATCTCTCGATATAAAGCATAATCTAAGGTACAATCCCTAGAATTTATTTTCAAAAAATAACCAGATTCCTAACAAATTTTCTAAATTTACAACCTACTGTCCCACCATCTCTGGAACTTGCAAACCGCCTTCAAATATACACCTTTCCAAAAAATATTATATTACTCTATACCAGATGTCATCATACACAGAATCTTTAGCTTTCAAACTAAAAAACTAAAAATCTCGAAAAAAAATTATTCGATGGTCTCACGTTCACTCAAATATTTTTATTAGCTTCATAAGCTCTAGCAATCGGCAAAATCTGTGTGTGTAGTTCTGAGACACCCTGTATATATATATATATGTAGGTATATCGGTCCTCTTTAATGTCTCGAGGACAAGAATCCTTGTACCTGTGCGACGAGTTCCGCCCTGAATCATTCGAAATGGCGGAGGCGCCACGAATAGAGATAGAAAAGGAGGAAAAAGAGGAATAAAAGGGACCGACAGTGAGAATGCCTCGGAAGAACGGTTTACGATGCGTCAGGGTGTGGTGCGGTTCATCGCGGTTCAAACTTTCAAACGTCTCCGTTCTCACGGCGAGCGCGTCACGTCGTTTTCTCCCCTTTCTTATGCCACATCCGCGCATAAAGGACGAAATTATACACGTTCGAGATATGATTGCAGAAAATTGAAATTTATAATTGCAATCTGAGAGCCGTCCAGATGCTACCTCTAATTAGCGGGTCTCATACATTGAGCAAATTATTAGAGGATCTACTTGAATGACTCCATTACTGGAACCAGATGTCCCGTGCTTTAGAAGTTGTTACGTGCTATTATCAGTTCGATATTCAGGGGCTGAATAAAAATGGATTTTTGTGCAGATCCTTTATTCGGAATCTAAAGTGCGGCATTCAAAGTGTGGCACTGTTTGCGCTGGTCTATAAGGTAAATGTCCCCATTACTGACCACGTCCCCATTAGTGACCAATTCATTTTCTTATTGTTTATTGCAACACAGAAAGCGAAATATAAGCGAAATATTTCAGTTATTGTTTCATACGTTTTTTATGTAGCCGTACATTCATCTTTAAGTAAATTCACATGTAAATTAAGACTTGGTCATTGACATGAAAGTTGACAGATTCTAATACCGTGAGGTTATACTCCAGATATCATTAAACTCGCAAATTTTACAATAAAAATACATGGATCCATGCAGTAACTTACTCAAATTAACGAGAAATATAAACAGAATTATAAAATAAAAAGAAAATATCCATTTTCTTTCATTATTGTAGCAGAAAATCGTGGTATAAAATAGATGGTCACTAAAGGGGACATCAGGTCCAACATAATTTTCACCATAATCTTTGTGTAAATAGTCAAATATCACTCTAAAACTAATTTGATTAAGAAACTAGAGACTTCAACAAATACAATGATCCATACTTTACTCAAATATTGTCGTATATTAGTAAAAAAATTACTATTTTGAACCAGTCACACTCTTAAACGGTCGTTAATGGGGACATTTACCTTACTACTCTATTCCCTTGCATTAAAAAATCTCTGGTAGCTATTTTAATAAATACACTTTTCAACAAGTTGATCTTGTTTAAAAGAATATTTGAAACTTTAAGGAGGTGGTAATTTGTGAGAGGAAAGGAGGCCGACTGAGGCAACGCCTAAAGATCGATTGTTGATTGGAATCTTGAGTTATTACGAAGCGAAGCTGTTGATCCCTGACGATTTACTGAACTCTGTTACTTCAGAGGCTGTTTCCGATGCACGATATTAAATTCAGTGTAACATTCCTTTACTCTGCTACTTCGTTCAACTTTCAAGAAGTTATTGTAAATAAAATGGAGCCTGGATGATCTGATTTAAGGGGGTCGAAACCAGCGAATTATCAAGATTCCCGAACTAAGCTAACACGCACAATTCCCAGGAACGTTCAATGCAAGAGGAAATACTTTGAATAACAAAAAGCTATCTATGAAAAGAACGGCACCAGCGCTATCTATTTTCTAGCAGAATTTGGAATCTAAGCGAAACTCGGTTTACCGAGATACATACCTACTCCGCTGTAATACTTTTGCCATACTGGCTAAACAGCAATCACTTGAACTTACGCAACGGACAAAGATGGATCCTCCGAGCAACAATTTCGACTTAAAAATATTATAAAATATCGGTGTGAAAATACTATAACATACAAATGAACCTTTTATACTGAACCTGCCAAGAGTTCTGATTTATTTCGAAGCAATACAACGCGCGCCAACTTCAGAATTTTAATGTTGTAGCATGCGAGATAATAAAAAAATAATTCTGGCGCAGTGACGAGAATCATGCACTCCGTTACTAAATCACTTGCCTTAAGCTGGGTTTACACCTGGCGAGTGACTCGGTATGCTACTCGGCCGAGTGAAAATTTTGATCGATTTGCCCGCCGGATTATTCGGTCGAGTACTAGAATATGCGTTCAGACCGGGCGAGTGCTGGGCTCAGTGGGCTCAATCGGCCGATTACTCGCCAGTTGTAAACTAACCATTATAATATCACGAAACAAACGTATCAAAGAGCTCAGCTACAGTGACTGGTACCACAGAATCCATCGATGAAAGCAAATGTTTGCCTTAACATTATCGAAAGCGTACTATTTCACGCTTTTCTGAACAAGGTAAGGCAATTGACATAACACTCGTTAAACTCCAATTTACGGTATTTCTAGGTTCATTATTCCATACACCAACGCGTAAATAAAGCACATCGAGTTCGAACCAATAAGCATAGGTCGACTGCCAGAGAGATGGGTTCCCTCAGCTTCATTCTCGCGTAAGTTAAAGATCAATCTTTAAACACGCCGCGCCCTGACACGAAAGCATAACCGCGGATAACAGACAATAGGTATAGCAGGCATATTTAACACTGCGATGGCCGCATGTTTCGGAGCGAAAAGTTCCAAACTGTTCCTCGGTTGCGAATCCGTTTAATCGAATTAAAATTAATGTTCTAAAATTTCCATCGATAAATTTACTTTATCTCGATGAGAAAAAGGATTATAAATAAAGGCTGGAATTAAAATTGTATGTTCTGTCTCAGCGTGAACTATCTAACCTTAAGATAACTTTTCTTCTTTCTGCAATCAGATGACTGTGACAGGTGCTACAGGTTACGGAGTTACCAACGTCGTCGAAGAAGTTAACAAGATTCCGCAATAATCAATAAATAATAAGAAGGATCGACATATGAAAAATTTCTACATCTTTAAAAATGCTTTGTTATATCCGAAAAAGGGATTTAATCCAATACGAACAATAGTTTTTTTAAAAAAGAATCACAAATATGTATCAGTTACTTTTGAGGCTGTTACGCGAGATTCGCCCCGTAAATTAAGATCTTTAACTTCATTGTACTGCAAATGGATACCCTGCGGATGATTATCTCTCTCCGTTTTCACCGTTAGGTGTGATGTACGGCAATTGACGCGCGGAAGTGCATAAAACCGGAAGCTACATCAGCGACCCTTCGCCCTCGATTCGACGAGTGGTTACAGTCGTGTAAAGTGGGCTAGGACACGATCGTTCCAAGAGAGAGAGAGAGAGAGAGAGAGAGAGAGAGGGTGAGAGAGCCATTCGTTCATTCAGCCTCTCGCGACCGCTAATAGCGCACCAGAAATCGGCATGCGATCGGTTTAGCGGATAATATAATAATTCGATAATTCGAGATTTTCATAAAAAAAAAAATTAAGAAGTCACCGGATTTTGGTAGCGCACCATAATTGTTTGTGACTTGTTAATTTTTATATGAAAATCTCGAATTTTTACGGACCATATCAGAGGTTTGCGCCGAAATGGCACATGTTTTACACATCCTGTAATTTTTTCCAAGTCGATCTGAACCTCCTTTCGTTCGCAATCAGGATAAAATGAAGAGAAACAAGTATTCGAGAAAAACGCGTTTAAAGTTTCTGGGCAAAGGCGACGATATAGGTTGCCGCTTGACGTTCTCAGCTGGCAAGTCTACAATTTTGCGAATTTTACTTCAAACCAAGCGGCATTTTATTCAGAAAAGATAGTACTTTCGGAAAATGCAATAAAAAAACCGATTTTTCGACTGCCTAGTCCCCTTAACACGGTCTAGTAACAAAGATTAAATTCTCTTTTTGCACGATTCGTTTTGATCTACCACAGTCCAATTTTGGCTTGTTAAAAATCTTCGCTTCATTTCAATTCCAACAATAAGAAAAAATATTCCTACCTATTTTTCTAGGACGTTGTTCTCGATTAGAAAAATTCTTAGGATTTGTGTTTAAGGCTGCTATACACTCTCAAGTAAATGACTTGTCTGCTTTTTACGACTTATTTGAGTTTGTGTAGCGACAATCAGTCTTCCATTCCGACTTTATCTCGTAAGTGACGCAATGAGAAAAAAATTGAGGTGGAGGTTTAACGATTTGTTTGTACGATTGGCACAGAATTGCGGTCTGGATAGAATGCCCAATTCTGTTCATATGCACGGTACCTTTGTTTGCGCTGATTTTTTAGGAACATTTCTACCGTGCAAAAACAAAATTAACTGTTTGTAAAATGTCTTTATACGAGGCATTGTTTCTCGACATGAGAGATTTTGTTCCTTGAACTGTGGACTATTTCTCCTGATTTTATTTAAAGCATTGCCAATATTTATTTATTTAAGGGGAAGAAATAGTTTTATACACGAGCATAGAGAAAGGAAACCGGTGCTCACGCCGAGTGTTTTGCATCCTATGCACGGCTTTGGCGCGCGTTCACGGTCATATTTTCTGGAAAGCATCGAAACTATTGTTCGAAAAGGCCTGACCGACTTAAAGTAGCATTTTTCAAAAACCTATTGCAACTCGTGCCATTAAAAAAATCCGTAGATATCATGAAATTAAATTTTATGACTTCCTTTGAATTAATTCTACTAGGTTGCCTTTACTGATAAGAATTCTCAGTAATTTTATCGATATAATAATTGCATAAATAGGTACAGCTTTCGGTAATAAGTATATGAACATGATTCTGTAGAAAAGGCAACATTTGCAATATTTTTCAATGTGACGAATTAAAATCTTTCAAACGTTAAAACCTGTCACTTGTCTTTAATAGTCAAATAGAACTACGAGCCCAGTTGCGAATTAATTCATAGCGAAATCGGTCAAGTTGAGACACTCGAGTGTATGCCTACTCGACACACGTTCAATGTCGAAGCTTCTTACAAAATTTTATTGAAACCTTTCAATTGTTTTACATTGGACGCTGCCACTTACAAACTACCCTGCTTAGACCATATTATTACATCGAACAATTCGTGCCTGTCTTGCAACAAGCAGAAGATATCTCACGGAAACTTGGCTGAACAATCACATTTATAACCGCATAAGTACTGTGGCGCTCTGGCATCGTTTTATTTTAAACTAAAACTGCTCAAGTAGTTGAAAAATTCGAGCTTAATTACTCTGCCACGGCCTTCAGTTCAGCTAGACTTTTAATATAATGTCAAAGAACGAGAAACACACGTGTTAGTAAAAAGTTCCTTCAATTTTTCAGAAGATTACGAGCGTTCTCAAAAAAAAAAAAAAAATGAGAGCGCCATTGGATCGAAAAAGACCCGAGGAT
The DNA here is from genome assembly GCA_963932335.1 of Andrena marginata. NCBI lineage: Eukaryota > Metazoa > Arthropoda > Insecta > Hymenoptera > Andrenidae > Andrena > Andrena marginata. The sequence continues at coordinate 46,269,311 of OZ010659.1, read as the reverse complement.
CGTAGTAGCAGAGTTAAGTTAAATACTCGGAAGTTTCCATCGAACTGAAATAAAGCGGAATCAACATACCTATATACATGGCAATGATCAATGTTAAAGAGTGCATCAAAAATGACAGAAGCAAGCCCAGCTGTTATTATAATTAGAAGATCAAACTTTTTAACGAATAATTTTTCACGTTTAGAGAATAATTTGATTGCTATGTTGAAAGGTTTATTGAATTATTTAAACCTTTAAAAATATGTTCATCCACATTCGCGATCGATAAAGGTGATTGATCTGGCACCGTAATTTTACACAGGCAATTAGCCAATTTGTACTGGACGCAGCGTAGAATTCTCAATTGGCGGTAGATTCCAGCTAACAACGCTAGTTAACAACGCGGAAAATTCTACAGGAGTATCGACCGAATTTCAGGCCACCCTGCAAATGTTCATTACGTAATCACGTTTAGGGAAAATTGGACAGCGGATAAATTTATTCTATGAGGAGTAGCGTTCGTTCCTTTTAAGTATTAGAACGGTAAAATTTATTAGTAATGATCCTCTGGCAAAGACGTTTCAATTTTGTTAATATTCTTCACAATTTCAACTAGATGCATCAGATTAAACGCGAAATTGCATGCTCTTTAATAAAACTACAACACGTATGATGAAGAGTACTTCGTGTCTTGCCTATTTTTTTCCATTTGCAGTATTATGCAACTGAAATTTCTTCTTCAACTTTAAGAGTAAGCTTCAACTGTAAGCTTGTACCTTTATTATTTTAAGAAAAACAAATCGGAAGACGAAGTAAAACATTCTTAGAATAGATTTTCCTTTTAAAAAACATCATCCCCCTATTTGGGCACCGATATGAAAAATGCTGCTTGTTATTATAATATTACGGAAACATTATTTTACAGTTCTAAATTATTTTAATAACTTCGGTTTAAAGTAATTACCGGGAAAAATAAAAAAAAATGTTACAGGTCAAGGTTGGTCAAAGAATTTGATGGAATATCCATTTTTGCCATTGCTACGAGTTCATATCGATTCTAAATAATGAAATTTTCAACTAATAAATAACAAGAATGCTATATTTTATCGTGCAAATATTTAAAGTACCTACCTAGTTATTGTACTTCTGTTAATGAATCAGATCTATGTTTTAGATAATTACTAACTTTAAATATCCTTTTTACCGCCGCCCGTTTTGACCACTTATCCCGCTTAAACTTTCTTTCGCTTTGCATTTTAAAACTTTAATTATAAAATTAATTAAGTAGTGAAGTATCTCCGGTTAGTTCCTGAGTATAGGTACCCCAGTTTACTTTGTTTAAGGACTAAATTGCATCCTTATTGACTATTACATTAACCATAGAACTGCAGACTAGAGTGATTTCCCCCATTTTTCATTGTCAGAGCAACCAACAATCTTAAATATTTTTCATAACAAAAAGATTTTTTAGTTCTATAGTCTTTGCCACTGCCTTGCTAATCCTTTAGGATCTACTTGTAAATTTAGGATATTCTCATAAGTATACTTCTATGACTGTATGGTAATACTAATAATAGCTACTATATATTTTGGTAAAACTAAGGAATCTTGCCAATGTACAATAGTATATTGAGTATATTCTAATAAAATAAAATTTCTGCAGTGTACAGGACAATCCTTAATTAAGTGTACATGCCACATCATTTGTTCCAAAATAATTTCGACCACAGAAGCATTAAACTTACTACTGGTTCGATTGCTCCGAAAAGTTTCGTGGTACTTACCATTGGTGCACAGTATTCAAACGAAAAATGTTATCGGATGTATACATCGAATGCCATTTAGAACAATATGGACACAAAATTTTGGTGCTAATTTGATTCGTTCAACCAATCAGGCCTGATAAATGAAGTTCTTCAGAGGACTGAATAATGTAAGTTGTTTTTTTAGTAAAATAACTATCTCGTTTGCATAAAGTTACTTTTCCATTCCATTTCTAACAGATCAATATTATACATTGTGTGCAACATTAAGAATGCACTGTATATAGTCAGAGAGAAATCTCTTATATAAAATTTAATCATTCAAATCAATATATAAAATAAAAGGATTTGTCTTACAAGATACAAATATTGGCACCAATAGGATTATATTACTATTTTATTAGATTTACTATTATTTACATCAGTTTCCAAAATAGTTATTTCATCAGTCATTACTACTCAATGAAATAAAATTAATATCGTATTTCGTGACTATAGTTAGTGAAATGATATTTTTTTGCATGTATTGAGTGATATTATGATGGAAATAACACGAAGCAAGTGAGGAATTTCAACTGAAGTCTACAGACTAAAGTCACCAATGACTCCGACTGTTTGGAGCAACCTACGTGACCTGAAAGTAACAAATGAGTGGCACGGCTTAACCATTGGTAGGGTTTGTCGGTTTTTAAAAGCCGTGTTTTTTTTATAAATGTGTACTAGAATTTAAATGTAAAAATGAATTAATTATTTAATTTTGACTTGAAATCGCCTCGGACACAAGCATATTGTAATTGGTAACATTTTACTGTAAAACTAATCTTCATGAGTTCATATTTTCCGAAGAAAAATACTAAATGAAGTATAGATTCTTATTTATATTTTGTAGGGATTTTAGATGTTTTAGTTTTTTTTTCATTTGGTTTTGTATACAGTGTATTATATTGTGTTATATTTTTGTAGAAACATAAATATTAAATGAACTAAAAAATTGTACGGATTTATTCGGATTTTAGTTATTTTAATTTTTTTATTTATTTGGTTTTGTATAGATGGAGTATATTTTATTTTGTTATATTTTTGTAATTCCATAAATATTAATGAAACTGGGAATTTTTAAAATACGTACAAATATTTATTTTCTATTTTAATTATATTTTTGTTAAAAATCCAAAACCGATTTAACCGGTTTTTGGGAATAGTGGAATGCTAAAACCGTTTTTTTTTTCAAAAGTCGGTTTTTGTAGGTATAAACCGTAACCGTTGGATTGTAAAAAATTGACCTACATTTGAAGAAAGTCTCAAATCGTCTGTCAGCCTGAAAATTTCAACAAGGGTAAAAATTCGCCCTAGTACACCGCTCTTAAGTTACCTATAGCCGGTCAAGTGTCCAATGAATAGCAACGAGTATACGGAAAAACCGCACACCGCAAAAGATTTCTACGACTTAAGACAGATTTGTCGGTCTCACGTCAATTGAAGTAGGTTTTTACAAGAAGTCCTCGAATGCTATTTGTTGCAATAGCATTAAGCGCCGGTTAACGTAACGACTCTCGAGGACTACCAAATAAAACTTCGTAATTAGAATCAAGCGAGTATAATCAAGGCTCCCAGTTCATTCCCTCGAATGAAGGGCGAAACACCGCCAACGTTTCCTCGATTCTCGGCATTCCCCACTAAAATGCGGATTATTAGAACGATCCGGCAACGTGACAGGGTCGCCGCGCCGTGCAATTTGAAGCGTATAAAAACTTCGCCCCGTTTCGATAAGATTACTGTGCGCTTGGTTCTGGCGCGAGCCTAGTCGCCCCCGACAAACTAATCGAAGAATATCAAAACACTGGCCGCACGGTTTGACATGCCGCGGATCGTAGAGGGGCCACCGATTGCCTTTAATCTCTGTAACAATTGAAATCGGTCACTTACTTTTCGCCACATCCTCCGGCGTGCTTCCCTTGGTAATCGTGATCGTGATGTTCTTGCTGTCGAAGAACGGCTTCACGTGCTCACAATCGGCGAAGGAGTCGGTATCGTTCTTCGGACGTTCGGCGGAACGCGGCGATCGGGAGGAGGCAAAATCAGTGCAGCCCCCCAATAGTATCAGGATCGACACAGGTCCCAGGACTGCGCGACGGTACCTCTGTATTATTTTCATTTTGGCGGAATGGCCCGAATCACGGTAACGGCCAGGGGAAACAGGAACCGTGGGGGCACCGGCGAGTTCCGTAAATCGTGATCGAGGCAGAAAGAAAGAGACACAGCGGGAGTGAGAGAGAGAGAGAGAGAGAGAGAGAGAGAGAGAGAGAGAGAAACAGAGATAGAAAAAGAGAGATAGAGTGAGAAAGGGGGAGAAAAAGAGAGAGAGAGGGAAGGACGGGGCACAGAGCAGCGAGACGATTCAATTCCTCCTCCTCCTCCTCCTCCTTAGTCGCGTATTCGGCACGATCGTTCGAAGAGTCATCAACCGCGAGACGAGACGCGGCTTCTTCTTTCCCCTTGCTCCTTCGAATCGGCCGCCCTCGCTGTCAAACCGCGCGGCGATAAAGACGGGCACGGGTGTTACTACTGCGTGATCTCGAGGAGGAGCACGAGACGTGCATTTGATGCGATCGCGCGATGGACGGACAGACGAGACGACGGCTCTGGTAATCACGACATGTACTGCCGAGATCGCGCGCGCGACACCGTGTTATGGCCCGCACACATGCACACCCGACCACTTCGGGTACACCACAATAATGAGCACACACATGCACGCACGTTTAACCGCACGCAAGCAAGCATGCATGCATGCACAACACGACGCGCGTTCCACGAGTGGCTCGATGCGACTGAAGGAAGGCCGAGAGCGGCACCCGCGTATTCACGCAATTCGACCGACCGGCGGCTCTCCCACTACTATCACACTCTCCCCCCCCCCCTCCGTACCCTCCCGCGCGCCACCAATTCGTTCGCTACCCTATACCCGCTCCCACCTAACTTTGAATCCGCTCGGAACCACTCGCCCACCCACTCGCTTACCTACCCGAACGACAGGTACCCTCCTCGCGGCGGTGCTCTGATGCCCTTTGAAAACGTCGTGTGCCGCCACCGGCTGTTGCTGGTTACCCTCTATACAAGGTAACCCACCTCTCAGCCCCTTAAGCGGGGAAAAACAATTTTCGCTTGTTCGCTGGCTGCAGAACGAAATTTGACACTCCAATGAAACGCGGTCCACTCGAAATGCCCTATCTTATTAGGGATTCTCGCTCGCTAATGTGTACGAGCAATTTTATATATTGTGGAGCAATATCCACGAAAGTGGCGAAACTACTGTACAGCAGAGATGGGCAAAAAATTATTTGAAATAAAGATTTGTGTACTGAATTTTTATTTCAAATAATTTTTCGCCCATCTCTGCTGTGCAGAGATGAGACATTGGCTAGATAAAGGAATGCTGGTCTGATTATCGTCTAATAGCCCCACCACTGTTTAGAGTCTAATAGTCCTACCTCTTGTCAACCGTATTTTCGTTATTGGCCGAAACGGTCACATCTACAAATATAATCGCGTTAAAAGTGAGGTCAAGCGGACTCAGAGGAGTACCCCTCTTGAATACTTCAGAACACTGCGCATCACCTAGTTGCACGATTTTTGGTGTATCTGTTGTAAATCATTTTAATTGTCTGGGTGAAGTTGCAGTGGTGGATTTAACAGGGCGGCTGATGAGCAGTTGCCGCCTGGGCCCCTACCCTGAAAACCTCCTAGGGCCCCATCTCCAAAAAAAATGTGATTAGATATAGGTATCCAAACACCATATTTTTTTTCGTACTACTACACTTGGCCCGTTTTTAGTAAATTACCTCTTCATTTTCCCGAAAAAAGGCCCCTCAGAACGTTTACCACCTGGGCCTTTTTTCTTAAATCCGCCACTGTGTAGTTGGTATAGATTGCAGAATCCTTGTACTTCTTCAATAATTTTTGCATAATTTCCGTTCAGAACTGTACGTAACGATGGATATAATTTCTGCATTCTTTACAATATTTACGAATTAGGTACTATTTGTTTCAATAATTATTATATAGTGCTCCGAAGAGACTAACTTGTGGCTTTTCTTTTGGTGTATATTTCTAACAAAGGAAAGACCAAGACTGTCATACGCGGATTTCAACTAAATTTTGGGCCGTAATTAATCTTTACCAATGGAGACCTTTGTCAATTATTCTAGCCGCAGGCGGCCACTCGAATTCGAAAAAATGAAGGTTAAAAAGTTGAGAAATAGCCTTTCTGGCATCTAGGTATACTGCATTCCACTTTAGAGTAGACTCGTCCCGCGTAGGGATGCACTGTTGATTGGTAGAAACCCGACAGAGAAAGTGCTACGACAAAACGCATTCGAATTTCGTATGTCAGATTCGTGGGAGCTGCGCAAATCGGTCGCAAATCGGTAGGGGCGTAAATCTACTCTTATATGGAATGAAGGATAGCTGTGCGCACGACCCATTAACCATAATAGTTGTGGCGCAACGGCAAACAACTTTAACCTATTCATTGATAAATAATGAAATCAAACTATTAGATATTATTTAACGAATATTAATTCCCTTCAAAATTTGGTTCAAGTCCACGGGGGACAGATCCGATCCTCCCCTTGTAACTATGCAGTTTCTAAGATGAAAGTTAGAATAGTAACATACGAAATTTATTTATAAAAACAGATATAAATATGTAAGAATACTTTCGAAAGTATCAAGGTATAAAAAAATAATGGCTTACATATCGTCACACTAAATATACTATAGACAGAACAATTAAATAAATGTAATTTGTGTTCTCGTTTGATTCACTTGCCACACGTTTAGCGCCTCGTATTCCTCGATGCAATCGTCGATCTGATCAGGCTTAAATCCTTTACTGGTGCATCGCTCCAGAATATCTGATACTCTGACAGTTTTCTTATCGCCAGCTAGCTCTCTAATCAGATGGAAGATTCGATTCATCGGATTTTGCTGTACGTTTGTTGGCAATGTTTCGAAGTAGTTGATGGAATGCTTGGACATCTCGATTAATCTGTTCGCCTCGATTACATCGTCCTTCTGAACGACATTTGATAATCTTAGTCGCGCTAGTGCAGTTGACAAACGTAGTAGACCTAGCAAGTTACGTGCAGACGTGAAAGTTTTGTCCTGGCTATTACGCGCCGCCCTTCTCATTTCCACATACGATTCTGAGGATAATAATTAAACAAATATATTATAAATATCGTGTTACTGTATTAATCCTTGCAAAATCCAATAAAACACTTACCAACAATGTATTCCGTTAAATCCTCCGGGACAACAGGCTGTTTTGTTTTACACAAAGTAATGTATTTTCTAATCAAATTCATATCGAGCGCTTGTGATTCCATGGGAGGTTGTATGCAATGTTGGTGAACATAAGTGATGTGTTGAGCCAATCTGAATAAGTATGTTAGTTACATCATTCTGTTATAAAGGAATATTCATGTATATTATGTAAATACGAACCTTAAATCGTTACTACGATCTGCTCGATCTTGAATTAGCCATAGTAAGTCAAATCGCGATAATAAAGCAGCAGGTAACTGAATATTTTGTTCGATCGTTCTTTTTGGATTGTATCGGCCGTAAGCTGGATTTGCAGCGGCTAATATCGAGACTCTTGCATTTAAGCGAGTCGTAATTCCTGCCTTGGCGATCGATATGGTTTGTTGTTCCATTACTTCGTGAATAGCTGTTCGATCTGCATCTGCCATTTTGTCAAATTCGTCGATAGAACAGACACCTTCGTCGGCTAATACTAACGCTCCACCCTCAAGCATCATTTGACCAGTTAGAGCATCTTTCATAACAGAGGCAGTTAAACCAACTCCGGAGGATCCTCTGCCAGTCGTATATTGAGATCGAGGAGCCAACCTCGTTATAAATGAAAGTAATTGCGATTTAGCTACTCCTGGATCGCCCATTAAACAAATATTGATGTTACCTATAAGGAATATGCATCAACATGTAAAAGTAATCAAACCAATATACACATAGTATTATATGCAGAGTTGGGCAAAATGTAATCTAATTACAACTTACAAATTACGATTAACATGTAATTGTGTAGTTGATTACACATTATTTCCTGTAATCATTAATTTAGATAGTTGACAAAATTGTGGTCAATCACCTAAATTAAATCACATTATTTTCTGTAATCGTTAATTTAGGTGGTTGACCACAATTTTGTCAACTACTTAAATTAATGATTACAGAAAATAATGTGTAATCAACTAGATAATTACATTTTAATCGTAATTTGTAAGTTGTAATTAGATTACATTTTGCCCAACTCTGATTATATGTATAATTATTTAAAACATGGACCTCTAATTTTAATATCCTCTCTGTGCTTATCTGTTCCACCAACAAGAAGTAACAATAGAGCCTTTTTAATATCTTCAAGGCCATAAATTTCTGGAGCTATGGATCGAGCTAAATTACCATACAAATCATCTGCCCTTAATACAGACAATTCTGCGTCTGTCAACTCAGCACTAACGTCATCTGCGCTTTGCATATTTGTAAAACAAGTGATTCTCTAGATTGTACAAAATATTTATGCTTAGTTAAATAATACATATCGCCACGCATAGACAACATCGTCGAAACTGCCAACTGATACCTGCGCATCCAAGTATGTTTCATTCAGAAGAGCTGCACCAACTCGAGCAGTGAATCCAGATTTTATAATAGGTAAGAAGATACCCGTAATAACAACATGATCACCAGGTAAAGCCTTTCTCGTTGTTTCGCCTCTACAATAAACTGTTAGAGTTCTAGGGATATGACCTACGGGAACTTGGTCGCTCTGAAACAACGACAGTAATTATTGATAATTAATATCCGTTAAATAATATCTAACAGTTAAATTATTAATAACCATCGCGAATGTTTATTATAACACGTCAGTCACCGATACTAAACATTTATACATAAACCTTACATGGCGGACGATATAGCGTTACTAGCAAATGAACCAAAGGATCTTAAGGACATGATACGAAGATTCGGAAAATACCTTGAAAAGAAAGGGTTGAAACTGAATTCAGAAAAATCAAAGGTGCTGATTTTGGAAGAAGTAAAGAAGATCAAATACTTAGGGTACAATTTCCAGAAAAATGGGGGCAGAGAGATGCATATAAGGGAAGTCATGAAGAAAGCAAGAACAGCTGTGGCGCAGATATGGTGAATAGGGCAAAGAATGTTCAAGAACAATTTTAAGAGAAGAATGAGAATATTCCGAAGCACAGTGAAAACTATCTTGCTGTACGCGTCAGAAATTTGGGGTTGGATGGAAGCGGAAAAGGTAGAGAAAATACAGGAGAAATACATAAGATGGACTTTAGGTTTGGACTTCGATACACCAGCATATCTAATTTTGGAGGAAACAAGAACGGACGAAGGATAGAAGCGGGGAAAAGAGCAACCAAATATGAGGAGAAAGCGAAACAGCTGAATAAGAATAAAATAGTACAAGAATGTTGGACGGAAATAGACGCGAAGCAACCAGAGAAAAAATCGAAATGGGAGGAAATGAGAGACTCATACTACAAGCAAAAAATGTTGGATAAACAAGAAATGGAAATAGAAAGAGGGAGAGGAACAGAGTTTGCTGAGGAAATAGCGCAAAGAGACACGGCAGAGCAGGTTCAATGGCAAAACGCACATTACTCAGAAATCAGGGATAATCAGAGAGCAAATTACCTAAACGGAAACTACAGAGGCAGAAACCACAGAATGATTGCAAGGTTCAGATGTGGGAACGAAGAGCGGGGAAGCAAATACTGGAAGAAAAAAAGAGACAGTACGCAGACTATGTGATGGGGCTAGAGAGACGCTGGGTCACATGCTACAAGACTGTAAATAGTTGAAAAGAGAAAACTCAACGATCAGAGGGATACTAAAGGGAGAAGAAGGAGCGGAGTGGATGCATATGGTTCTGGAAAAAAGGAGAGAAAAAGAATAAGAAGATGAAGGAAGAAGTCAAAACGAAAGTACAATCTTGAGTTAACAGTCCCAGAAACACTTACACAGATAACACATGTAACCCCATTTTGAGGCCGAAAGGCAAAAAATAAACCTATTTACTACTACATAAACCTTACATGTTCTTGTATTTTCAATTCTTGAAATTTCACAAATTTCGATCCTCTCGTTTGCATATCTAATACACCGCCCGATTTATTTATACGGCAATCATCGCTGGGACATTGTCGTAGCGGTATATATTTGAGGGATTGTACCTAAAAATCTTGATTTCAGTAAACTTTCATTTAGAATTAAACTTTACGGTCTTATCACTTCCTTACCGGTTGAAACGTTTCGGCACCGCATTGATCACACGTATACGTGGCAACGACGAGCAATGGCATTACATCGCTAGATTTAGTTACTATACCTCGCACAGTAACTAATTTTCCTATTTTGTCCGCTTTTATATCTCTCACTGAATGTGCTTTCGCAGCATCAAAATCTTTAAAGTACACCTCGCTGAAAATATATAAAAACTTATGAATGGAAAGTAAGTTTATATAAAGATGAAATAGAAATACATATTCAAAGTACAAGCGTCTCATAAGTTCCGGAGCATATTTATTCCTCGGATCACGTTGGTCGCCAACATGTCTATTACGGCTTTCCATCAACAGTCTGTGTTCAATATATACGTCTAGAGCATCTTTCGGTGGTACGGGTCTTTCTTTGAAATCAGGCAACATCTCTTGAATAAGCTACACACGTGTAAATACATATTTTTTATTCATTATGATAAACGAAACTATATCTCGCAAGTGGACCTTCAGGTTTGGCAATTTCAGAAAATTTTGACACTTAGTGTACGCAAAGGTCTTCGCTTCGACATTAATTTCCCAAACCAACAAAACGCGCTTTTCAGCCGAATTCGAGAAAATCGACTTTGAATAATTCTGATTCCCTTATACGCAGGATGTTCCTCTACCTATGGGCAAGACTCTAAGGGGCGATTATACAGGCAGAAATGAAATGAAAATCAAGAGTGACTGAATTGCGGTAAAGGCTTCGTTCTCTAGAAACTCGCTTTGAATTTCACCTAAATACGCGTGCATCGTAGGCGCTTGAGGGGCACGGAATGGGGCAAAGGAAATCAGAATTTTTGAAAGTCGGTTTCCTCGAATTTGGCTGAGAAGCGCGTCTTATTGCTTTGGGAAATTAATGTCCGAGTGAAGACCTCCGCGGACGTTAAGTTTTCTTAAATTTGCCGAACCTGAAGGTCCCCTTCTCAAACTGTTTTATACGAACACATAAAATCGTACAACTGATTAGAGATCTACTCACTTCTAAAAGTATATTGATATATCTTCGAGTATTGTTTGCAATAGATATTGCTAATTCGTCATCAAATTCATGAACATCGTCTAACTCTACTGTAAGTTCTATTTGTTCACGATGCGCTATGTTAGTGAGTTGCTTTCTGTATTTGAATGATTTTTCACCTGTCGTGTCATTTATTACTACGAACTCGGTTAAGAACGTCTTTAATTGCTCTAGTATAACATACAAAACATAAATGCGTTTAAAATATAAAAATCTTGATGCAGATTCAATGGTTAGAGAATGATTGATGTAAGCTCTCACCTCTGGCTTTCGTATAATCGTTTGCTATTTTTGGTGGCATTTTTGTAAATTCACTTCTATGATCAACTTCAATTTTAATTTACACAGTTCGTTTTACTGAACAAATCAATCTGCTACAACTACGATATAATGTTAAACACGATTACTGTACTTTCATTACGTCCCACTGTGCACTTCCCGCCTAAACTGAGCTGAACTGAGCTGAGCCGGCTGAGCCGGATGTTTACTGTTCTTCTCTCTCGTACATCGATAAATCGATATTCAAATATTTGAAAGTTCAAATCATGTATCGATTGATTGAAAATTTAATTGATAGGATTATAAATTAAATAAGTTATCAAACGAAAATCTAAAATTATATTCTCATTTACGTTAACAGGACAGTGCTGTCTCGAAAAGAAGCCGCGTCTTCTGCCTTGAAAAGAAGGCGTTGTTAATTCGTTATCCCCGCTATTTCTTTTGTACATGCATGCATATGTATGCAACGAAGATAGTAGCGCCATAGCGGGAATACCGAAGTTGTGCGAAGTTGACCGAAGTGGATTAAAGGCTGATGTTTTGATATTGGTTGATGTGTCAACTGTGTTCTGAAAAAGAAATTTAGTTTTGAATGATACGTTGAAGCTGTAATAGTTCTTCAAGGATTCGTTTTATTTTATAAACCATGGATAGATTCTTAAATATTGATTGGTAAATATAAAGTTATATTATATCTTAACCTAATATTTACAAGAACGATTGTAAATATGTTCTGATGACTGAATTTTGTTTGTAGTAATGTATATATTTTTAATATTATAAAAGAAAGTACGATTTCAATATTTAGCGGGGACAATTTTTATGCGGAGTACATAGGAGTTAATTTTTATATTTCGGTCATTAGAATTACAATTAGTTCACGTACAGTGGCTCACAGCCGTAATCGTACGCTCGTTAAAATCGCATATTTTTAAAATTGGTCCAAACGACTTAAGTTTTTTTGAGAAGCTAGAAGGATTAGTTTGCTAAGTAACGTGTTTCGTCGTTCTGAAAAAATATGCAACTGGTTAGAATAGCAAATAAAATAGTAAAGGTCGTTTTTTCAACTTTTCGCTGATTTCGGGAATTTCGCGATTTTATTATTTATTTTCGACCTTATTCTGCGATCTTTAAACTTTTGTAGCTCAGAGCAACGTTAACCGATTTTGATGAAATTTTCAGCATGTATACAACTTACTTAAATCTACAAACGAGTTTCCTGAATTTTCATTACAGGCTCAGAAAAAAACGTTGAGGAAAACGACCTTTACTATTTTTTTTTTTTTTTTTGCTATTCCGACCAGTTGTAATTTTTTTCAAAACGACGAAACACATCACTTAGCAAACTAATATTTCTAGCTTCTAAAATAAAATTAAGTCATCTGGACCAATTTTAAAAATATTATGCAATTTTAAAGAGTGTACGATTATGGCTGTGAGCCACTGTATGTACAGCATGAATTTATTTTTAATATTTACAATACTCTACTGCACATTTATATTGTATCACACATTAAATCCTTAATATATTTAACTAAAAATACAAGAAAATAATTTTTTTACTCAAATCAAACCATTACAATTAAGAAGTTTTATAAAATTGAATGTATATTTTATGTATAAGCTGTTACACTTTTAACGAATTTTTTATTTTCATCGCACGTTATTAATATTCATTTAAACCTATTGATATAATTTGTTATCGAATATCACTATGACTGTTAATAATACCTGAATGATAATTTTAAACAATAATGGTTACCGTTCAGTCAACAATAATATCATCAAAATCGTGCATAATTTACCACGTGAGTACCAATTATGTTTAATTCATTAGGAATCCTCCTTTGGAAGATATGTTAGACACTACCTTTATTGACCATGAAAGATTGGGAAAGGAGAGTGTTATGCACAAAATTATGACGGGGACTTTTGCTGACCCATTCAAAAATATTGAAGATGATTATAAAGACATTAAACCTCATTTGATGGGGGATATAGAATCAGAGATGGATACAGATGATAACGGCGATGATATTGAAACCACTGAAGCGGGAAAAGCAAATGAATCGAAGAAAGCAAAGAAGATCAAGAGCTACGTGCCTGGTATCATCAAACCAATATTTAAGTTTCCTAAAATGTCGAAATTGAACAAAGAACAGCAAGCAATGTGTTTAAGAGTCTTATTAAGATTTTCAGAATCTGATAAACCAAAAATAACTCAAACAGAAAGAGAAGAATTACGAAATTATATGGTAAATGAAATACATATACATATACTGCTATTAAAAAAATTATTAATCATATATTTGATACTATGTGTGTGTTTCAATGTTTGCATTTAAAAAAAGACACTGTTGTAGACCGTAACAATTGCTTTAGTAGATATACAGTTTTTCTCGTTGATTTTTTATAGGATTTACAAAAAATCATATCTCAAGAACAAGATGAAGTTTTAGAATTTGCAGAAAGTAAATGGCATGAGAGATCATTGACAGTTATGTGCGAAGATTATATAAATTTACGTTGGAACTCAAAAGTACAATATGTTCGTAAATTACCCAGATATTATACCGAAGTTACAAATATACCATTTGTAGCGGATAAGAACATCGAAGTAAAATTTCTTTCTGTTCCTTTACAGATGGTGAGTGAGTATATAATCGTATGATACTAATAAACAATGTATAATACATGCATGTTTATATCTATTAATATGTTTAACATGTTGTATTCCTGCGTGTTATTGTTAATGAAAGACTTTTATTATAGGGTGAATTGCCAAAAATAGTACTACCACCTTTAACAAGACCATTTATTCTACGTATAAATTCTAAACAATTACAAAAAAGGTTTCGTCCTAAAAACTATCTTGGCAATGAATCGTCAGTTCCTTTCAAGTTACCAGTAAGTGAAGATCCAAATTGTCAAAAATTGGCTGAAAGCAATAATGTGGATTTAATAATTTCATCCGGTGGTCTTAATTGTTTAGTAAATAACATTGGACCAAGTTATTCAAATTCATGGATTTTACCTCTAGTCATAAAAAGGCATAATGATAAAAATGTTATCTATATAGATAAACCAGCACCACCAGTTACTAACACTATACCAGAGAAAAACCATTGGGTATATAAGTACATTCTTAAGTATTTTCTTGTCCGTACAAAGCATCCTACTTTGGAAAGGTAAAGTGAACAATAATTCTTTATATATGTATAAAATCTACTTCTTCGTTTAGTAACATTTTAATTCATACATTTAAATATGTAATGACAGTACTAAAATATATAACGATGACAATACATTTGGTGACATTAATTCTGAACACCTCTTAAAACTGGAAGAAAAATCTGAAAACACTTTGACACAAGTTGGCAATGAGTCACATTTAAATATAGTTGAAGAACATCAGAATACTGAGAATACTTCGCACCAACAGGATATAAAAAATGGCACAGATACTCCTCAAGATGTAACATTAAACTGTAAAGAACCTTCGCATACTATTTCAGACAGCAATAGTTCTAATCTCACAGGAAATGCCAAAGGTAAAGATACTTTCGGTTTGTAGTAGAATTTGTCATAGTTAAAACACAATTAAATTAATACATCCTATTAGCCACCAAATGAGCTTTACTAATTACCAATAAAATGGAAGATATTAAAAACAAGATTATATGAAATAATTATTTCTTGTCATTATTAGGTGTAGAAAAGAAACGTAAAGCAAATACTGCATATAATGTATCGTATAAACTGTTTACCCTAGGCTCACAGGCTTCAGAGCAAAATGAATTGATGAAAAATATCATCAAAGAATATAAAATATTAGTTCGATCAAAAACAGATGGGTTTGAGGTTTGTTTATATTTGTGATTAATTGCGAATCTTAAAAAATAATATTAGAATAACAGGTTTTATTTTTATTACAGACTTTGCAAGCAGATCTACAGAGATTATTAATATTAGCACCAAAAGTAGAATATCAAGCAGATCTGGGTGCCGAATCTGTAACTTTAGAAGAAGCATTGAAACAATGGATATCTCTTATATTTAGACCTGTCACGTTTCTTGCACGAGGTAAAAAATTGATGCCTTGCAAAATTATAAATGTATGGAGCATAAATTGCGAATGTTTTACATATTGTTTGAAAAGTATCATATAACAATTTTACATTGTAGTTCGAATATCGGCAAATACGTCGGAAGTACTGCAGATAGAACATCGTACAGCGATGTCGATAAACAATGAAATCAAGAGGCTTTATAATGTAAAAGTCGAAGATTCTTTGACGATTTTGCATAATGTTATTCAGTGTCTTTCAAACCTATCCCCAGGACGTTATATTATGAGGCACACAATAAGGAATGGAGCATTTGCAGCTGTTTATAAAGAAGCGGAAAGTACAGGGTAAATAGATTACAGAAGAATGCTTAACTTAACTTTTTCAACATACAGGAGGTATTTATTTTAACTTTGATTGTTTAATTCTTGTTCACAGAAAGAATATTTTCGATATTCAAACACTTTATAACGACCAATTCCATAGTTTACTTAATTCCCCTTGGATTGCACTGGATAAAATAATACCAACTCCAATGCATAAATGCTTTGAGAGAATGCCAGCGATGTTTTACCCACCAAATAGTACAAAATTCGTAAAAAACAAAAAGCCTACGAATGGAAAAAAATCTAACACAGGTATGTGCAGGGTTATCCATTTAATTGGGAACGCCGGCGCGAGAACAGATGCCTTTCGTGGCCTCTTTCCAGACAATCGCCTCGACATTTGTCCTCGGGCTCGGGCAGAGTTGACTAACTGTTGGCTAGCGATGGGATTCGAAGCGCTTCGAATCTGTCTTAATATCAAGCGACTACTTTCAAGCACTTCGAACATTATTCGAAGCTTAAAACTATTGAAAGTCTTAATCGTCTTGAAAGTCTTGAAACTCTTGCTTCCATGCTTGGTAGTAGAACTGTTTCGAGACTTGAAACAACCGAGCCGAGCCGAGACCCGAACGGTTTCGGGTAACCCGAATGTTTTGGTAGCTCGATTATTTTCAAACAGCTCGAATGTGTTTCAGGTAACTCGATTTTTTCGAGTAGCTCGTATATTTCGGGTAACTCGAAGGTTTCGAGCCGCTCGAATATATTTTAAGTAGTGGACTGTATGGTGCAGTGTGATAGCTTCGTGTAGCTGGAACGTTTTGTAGGCACCGAATATAAATTAAGTTAGATGTATAGTATGAGATGTATAGATATAAAAACCATATGAAGTAATTTAATCCATGCCTGGTGGATATTTTAACAATACATTGGGTGCGGGATGAGCTCCTAAATAAGGTATACATCTTGTTAGCATCTAAAATGCTCGTCTTTTTCAAGAGGTAGTACTAATCAGAATACGTGTAGTTTGATACGTAGCAGTATGTATGTACATACGGGTTCGAAACCTACCAAGACTGCGAAGCAAGAGTTTTAACACCTCCAAGACGATCAAGATATTCAAGAATTTTAAGCTTCGAAGTTTTTGTCATATATATATATATATATATATACATTCGAAGCGGTTCAGATCCCATCACGTTGCACCTTTCATTTTCTTCTTACGGACTATTGCATGTGGAAAAAATGAAACGTGTTACTTTTCGTAACGCGCGTCGATATATGTATACATGTGTATTCACTTTTATTCTTTTTTTTTATTTTTTTTAGGAATGGTACGCAGAAGTTTGAGGAATAAAAAAATAAATGATATTTAATAATTAATCCAGATGTAAGTTGAATATTCTTTTAAAAGGTTATCTGATTTCATAAATGTTTACAGTGAAATATATTTATCTACTTTATTTATATGAGACTATATTGCTGTGGTCAACTTTTATTAAATTAACCGTCACCCGGCGGATGCCGAAGAATTAAATCAAATATCTGACAAATTGAATTTATAACTTATTTTGTTTTTCATTCTTTTCCCTTGAGCCATTTTCATAATTATATAATTGGACGTTTGTAAACCTACGAAAGCATGCTAGTACGTACTTAAACATATAAAATATTGTAAACAAAGAGAAAAAACAAGTTCAATCTAATAATATTAGTAAGAATTTCAAGGACGAAAAATTCTAATTTAGTGAGAGGGTTATCAAATTTAATTAATTTAATAATTCAATCGAAATCAATACTCGATAATAAAAATAATTTGAAATGAACTTTGTAATAATGTAAGTGAATTGTGCGTTGTATTTAGAATGTCTGTACATAACTCTTTAGTATTTTTAAACAATTAAACATACAAGTAACGTTTATAATACTTTTATTTTCATGTAGATTTTACAACAGTTTGTATAAATATTAGATTCTTAGTGTAAACTTTATGAACACTTTCTTAATAAAAAAATAGTATAACAATGCGATTTAATAGAACATTTCATCGAAAATAAATTTTAATATCATCATGAAAAGCATGCTGTAGAAATTCAAAAATCGTGTAAAACTATACTAAACTGCACAATCTTTATGCCCATGTATGTATGCGATTAGTATAATTGATGTACATAAGCACTTGAAGCAAACTTATTACTCTATAATTTATAGGAAACACTTCCCATACAATCCATATGTGCCATACAAAATTGTCAAAACTTTCTTATAGCGAATTCGGAAGACCCGCACTGGCCACACTGAGTGCGAGTTTTCTCGCTTCCAATTGGCTAAAAGTCGCACTCACTGCGGCCAGTGCGGGTCTCCCGAATTCGCTATTACTTATCGTGAAGTATTTCGCTTCAATTATGTAGAAACAAGTGATAGAAGAGCTTTCTTATAATCCCCAGACGTGTCACCCTAAAATATTAAATTTCACGAATTAGTGCATGAAAAAACATATTTTAACTTTTCGTAATCCAATATTTTTAGAATTGTAATAATCAAATCTAACTGTGTTATATATCTTGGTGAGTCTTGACATTAATATTGATAAAATACACAGAATACTCGAAATATGTGTTATTAACCTTTAGAGGGCCAGCAATAGTGGCCACTGAAAATTTTAAAATTTGAGCTTTAACGATTCTAAGGGTCTTTGATATCGCTAATCACGATTCTACTCATAGGCTCTGAGTAACGTCAAAGGAAAGATTTATATATGAATGTAACTGCTATTATTCATTTAGGGATGTTTAGGTTGGCAAAACTGTTTCTGTGTAAAATTTCAATACTCTGACCTTAGAATCGTGATTAGCAATATCAAAAACCCTTTGAACCACTAAAGTTGAAATTTGAAAAATTTCAGTATATGCCACACCGTTCGTGGCCGGGCCGGTCACTATAGTGGGCACGTAAAAATTTGGGTATTTTGCCGAACATGTTGGTGGTATATATGCATAAATTTTTAAGTAAATAAGATGTACAATTTCAATGAAAAAATCCTGGCCCTCCAAAGGTTAATATACTATTATGCCTACACAACAGTATTTCATAACATGACCTGTAGCTTACATATTATAAAAAAAATTAACTAGCAAAACTTAAAAATACATACAGCAATCCAATTTTCCAATAATTCTCCATATCGCTCTTCAAAGGCCTTCTTGATATCGCCAAGATCAATTTCACTTCGAGAAACAATAATGCGAATCAACGTTCGATCCTTCGTGCCTATGCCATGCATACTAGCATATAATCGTTCAGCGAAGAAACCAACTTTCGATTTCACGCACTTCACTGTTACGCAAAAGGTACAATGTTTAATTAAAATGCCTGAGATATGATTTTTAAAAGAACATGCAAATATTAAACTTATAAAGATATTCCGCGAAATAATATTTAGCAAAAAGTATAGGGGAAGATCCAACAATACGTAATCCGGATTCAATTATTAAACGATAGTAGCTAATGAAATAAATTAAGTTACTGAATCATTCAAACGGCTCTTTGTGCACCTCTGCTATAGATACATGTAAGTGAATTTAAACATTTTTTTTCAATATTGAAAACTCTTGCAAGTTGTATTGTTAAAATGAAGATACTGACCTATTCCAAGAAGACCTTTCTCAACACTTCCAGAGAATTCTTTTTTAATAGCAACTTCAATATCATGGCCAGATACTTTTTCATATTCAATGAAAGTTTGTCTTAATTGTTGATAACTACGTGTTACTAAAATAGCATTAAACTGAGATTCATCTGTACCCCACTGGTTCTCGCCTATTATAAAATAAAGTATATGTTAAGTGAAAACAATTCTTCGCTCAA
This sequence comes from Andrena marginata, assembly GCA_963932335.1. Taxonomy (NCBI): domain Eukaryota; kingdom Metazoa; phylum Arthropoda; class Insecta; order Hymenoptera; family Andrenidae; genus Andrena; species Andrena marginata. The sequence continues at coordinate 46,249,634 of OZ010659.1, read as the reverse complement.
AATGATATTTTATTTATCTAATTTTATTTACCATAATATTTCCGTATCATCGACACATTTTCTTATCATTAACAAATTGTACATGGTACTTTCCTCGTCAAACTTACCATAAGCATTCCTTTTCATGCACATTTATGCATTCTTATAGAACAAAGTATTAGGAAAATAAGTATAAAATACATACCAGCGTCGTAAAGTGCTTGTGCATCTGCTATAGCTCGAGCATGATCTATACCCTGATTTTCATCCCTATTCGCTTGGACGAGTGAAATCAACAGCCTTTTAAAATGTCCTGAAGTATCTCCCTTTAAATCACTCTCAAGTGTTTTTCCATACACTGTTAATAACAAAGTGCAGAAATAACGTTATTATATATCGTATAACGGGTTGAATAAAGGAAGCTATTACCAAATTAAACACTGTTAGTATAGAAAAAAAAAAGAAAAAAAATTAAAAAATTTTTTTTTTTATTTCGACCGTAATAATTAATAAAAGTGATTTCGGCGCACTGGTTCGGTCAATTAAACAAATTGTTGAAATCACTTTTATTTTACTGTTAGTATAGAATAACCTGAATAGCTATCTTATATAATCTGAGAAACTATCTAAAAAATATATATCTGTGAGAAAAACAACAATAACACTTCTTCAGACTAGAACCTTAAAATAAACAAATTATTACTTCAAAGAAGGCTTGGATCAAGCGAATCTTGTTTTATCGAGGAACCACTGTGGTTTATGTATTGTAAACTTTGGTAAATATTCATCTTAAAACGGAGTAACAAGTGAACTTACAGTTTTCATAGAATGCTGCGATAGTACGTATGCCGTAATTACTTAAGGTGCATAGAATCTCTACAATAGCTTCTTCGTCAGTCCCGAATCCGCTAATCGCATTATGCAATTCTTTAGCATAATAATGAGGCAGTGGTGTCATAAGAGCTAGCATAATATCCTCTAATTTTCCTGTAAGTTCACTCTTCAGATCACTAACTAAATCTTTTCCGTATAATGTTTTATACGCTTCAGCAATTTCCAGTCGCTGAACAATTCCTCTTCTTGTAAGCACATCGATAATAGTTTTTTCATCAGTGCCAAAGCCTTTCATTGCTTTACGCAGCAGTCCGGCATCTAAATTTGCGTCGAAGGGCTCTGCAGGATATACTGTAGGCGTACACTAAAATACAAAGTAAATATTTTTTTATATCTTCCATACATTAAAGCAATTATTAATTTAGTTATTGGATATTGCTAAATTGTATATGATATTAGAAACTATGACACATCATTTGATAAAGTATGAATCACTATAGGTATGCAATGAAATTACCTTTTATATCCAAATTAATAGATTATACCTTAATATAGACACAATAAATTTGATAGTTTGAAAATTAAGAAAACAGAAGAAAATTAAGATTGATGTATTAGCCATATCCATGGTTTCATTATCATATTAAATACATACGAATAAAGGTTGTAACATCATATATAAAACTTTATAAGGAAGTGTTGCAAAAACAATTCGCAATTTTACAACATGCATTTAAAATAAATTTCTTATAGGAAAGAGATGTGAATTTCATTTATTTCTAAATGACGAAGTTTCGTGTAATATGTTCAATAGCATTTTGGAATTAAATATAATTGAAATATACATTTCCCTGAAATCTAGATGAAAACCATAAACTTTTCGTAAAATCTGATCGAAAGTTGTACTTTGACACGGCTACAATACGAGACGTGCATAAATTGAACTGACGTCAGTAGGTTGATCTGTCGAGTGAAGCACCGTTAAAAATACGGCTGATCAATACCCCAAGCCAGAAATAGATTAATCTTGTGATCACGTAAAGAAATTTCTTCTAAAAGTCCACGCGAATAATAACAATGTACTTACTTTAAAGGGGTAATACTGTTGTTGTGACATGTTTGTTTCTTCAACCGACAACCTGGAATTAATAAAGATTCCAGTCAACCGATCGATTGCTTGTGCACTTACATGTATATACACACAGAGTTCGCATTATTTTATTCTTCCACAATAATTTCAGCTTATTCAGAACAGATGAAATTGTACACTTACGATAGATTGTATGTCGAAGAAAATTTTACAGTAGAATTGCCTTCGCTAAGTAGAAACAGACAGACCCTACGCGTTGGATAGCCGGCTCGTCAATAGTGGGCACACCCACTTTCGCATCACGTCATCCGTAACTCTTTCAAGGTGCCACAGGGTGCCTTATATACTGACAAAACAGCACGAAACAGTAATGAGTAAAAAGAAAGAGGCCTCAATGCTTCCCACAAGAAACCAATAATATATATGCATACACGCTGTGCGTGGTGTATGTGCTCGGGCGCTTGCAAATACTATGTATCTCCTCCTGTGTTTAAACGTTTAATACGTTTTCCTCATCCCCCCCCCACCAAACGATGTAATAATTGTATGGCATTTCTTTACACTTTTTAATACAATGTATTCTTGGATTAAAAAACATTGGTTCTTTGCATCCACTTTATACGAATTTATAATAGTTGGGTATACCTGCCTATACATATGATTCGTGTCACCTGAAAACTATTACACGGAGATCTCTCGCCGTAGGAAGACATGCTTTTTCTATCGTGCATCATTCGTGTGGAATGATTCATCGATAAATGATGCATAATTATTACGTATGAATGTTAAAGTTCCTATATAGTAAAATCTCTTGTGGCTTTTTTAAGCTACACATGTTTTTATCACAATATCTGCAATACTTTTTTATACGGAACAATATTAACCTTTAGATGACGAGATTTTTTCGCAAAAATAGTGGTTTTTAGTTTTCAAATTTTTATATATATATATATATATATGACGTGTATGTTGTGCAGAATTAGAGGACTTGCACAGAGCCCCAAAAGGAGCTTTGCCGGTCCGGAATGGTAATAAAATTTTTAGCATTTTTTATATCTAAAGATACAATATATCGTTGAGGGTTTGATACTGCTGGTCACAAATCTGTAGTCGGATTATAAAAATATTTTACCTACATGGCAGTTTTACTGACCTAAACGAATGAACACATAACAAAATTCGGAGAATTTTCTTTTAGCGTTACCCAGGGGTAACGACGTAGACGTAGAAAGTTTTTGTATCATCTTTTCTTTTTTGGTTTTCCCCCCGTTTTTTCATGTTTTTATTTATTATTTTCCCAGATAGCACACGTCTTTCAGACGTCTTTTAGACTTTGAAGACGTCTTAAAGACGGCTTATAGACGACTTGTGCTATCTGGGTTTTGATATTTTTGTGTTGTTTCGGGAATTATTTTATTTTATCGTATTTTTTGTATTTTTTTTTAACATAACCAATTTATAGTCGAATATACATACAAACACAGTCAAACACGAACACACACATACGTATTTCTACTTTAAATCATTTTTAAATAGTGAGCTTAGTCAAAGCGCCGAAAGGGGTTTAAGGTTAAAAGAGATAAGTTGAAATGCCATATATTATGTCGATAAATTTCTTCACTCCTTCGCTTTCGTTTTCGTTTAGATAAGAGAATATTGTTTAGAATAACGTTATATTTTTATAATACCATAATATGATAATAAAATTATCTGAAAAACTTCTGAAGACAGACGTTCAACACATCTTTAAGATGTCTGGAAACGTCGTTTTCTCGTCTAAGGCTACCGTTATACTGGACAATACTGGATGCGTAATCGTACGACTAGCTCGTCGTCTGAATACGTCCGTACTGCCGAAGCATTGCGGAGTGAATAAGAAAGAAAATTCGGACGACGAGCTACTCGTACGACTACACATCCAGTATAACCGTAGCCTTATACACGTCTTCTGCACGCCTTATATCAACAATCAAGACATCTTAAAATTGTCTTTAATATGTCTTTTCTCAGACGTCTTAAGGGGTTAGGCCAGGTTGAACGACCAAAGTTATAATTTTCGGCAATTTTTTGTGGGAGATAATAAAATAAATGGGAAATTCAACATGAAGCCTGTTAGCCCCGTTACGCACTTGCGACAAGTTTCCGGCAACTTAGTCGACTGTATAACGGGGCTTATTGTACAACTCTCGATTTCCATCGAGAGTTGTATTTTTTTCGTACAAAATGGCGGCGGTAGAGTCATATTACGCAGCACCTTGCTGAACGACAATAAGGGGACTGGCGCTTGAAAATGGAAAAAATTCTTGTCCAAACGCTAAGAAAGATTGGAACTTTAAGTGTTCTTACACTGTATTTTAAAAAATATAGTGTTGTAAATACACTACTTCTTCGCTAAGGGCCCGCTGGTTAGAACCAGCGTTGAGCCGTCATCGTGAAGGGAGCACTAATTCCGAGCGATCGTTTCCCTCTTCTTTCTTGCCGAAGGGGGAGCGAGATGGAACATTTCGCGTGCGCGACGGACGCGAGCAGACAGGTGCCTTCAGACAAAAACGGTTCACATCACACGCATCGTGACTGCTCGACGCACGCGCGCCACGGTCAAATAGCCAGGCACGGCACAAGCCTTTATTGCGCCCTAGACGAACTTGTTAAATTGCACCCTTTATTATAATACATTTATTCAAGATTATTGATGACCTTTCTATGAATTTTTATTCGTAGTTTAAAAAAGTTGCAGCAAAAGTTGTAGTATTTCATTAAAAAGTTTATTGTCAACAATGCCAACAATGAAAAGAGCATTTTGCACCCTTTGTCAGCCTTACGCCCCAGGCAGTTGCCTAATTTTTCAGAGTAAAGTCATAAATAATTTTAAATAAATGTATTATAATAAAGGGCGCAATTTGACAGACATGAATCGGGCCTGCGTCAAGCTTTCGTGGAAGCCGTTTTCGGCCACGGTGTAATAGACAGGTGTTCCGACTCCGGTTCAGAATGTGTGTCTTTTTGACCCTAGTTCTTCTGGCGGTCGCTAGATTGGCGCTCCAGGAGAAAAGGCTGATTTTTTTGCACATAATACGACTAAAAGCTTTGCTACACAATCACACAAATGCCTATTGCCTCCGTACATGGATTTCTTCTCACGCCGCCTCTCGCGACGACCAGAGGAACCACACCGAAATCGGTACACAGGCCATGCTAAAGCATTTGCTTAAGAATAAGTAGCTACTATGAATACCGGCAACAAAATCGCTGGGGTAAAGGTGCCGACAAGGGAAGATCCCGACACCTAAAATTCAAATAATCTGAAACTTTATGAATATGCAGGGGATTTCCTCCTGATTACAGCGTAAATTTTGTTTGCTGCCCAAATTCACTTTAAGGGGGTGAAATTAACCCCTGAAAATTCGGCTATTTTCGGATTTTATTTTCTAACTCGCAATCTGTAAGGGATAGAAAAATAAGTTTCGAGACAAAAGTTACTTCTTTTAATTAGTACTATCCAGGCCCGGATTAAAGGGGGGCCTAGGGGGGCTGCAGCCCCGGGCCCCACCTTCAGGGGAGGACCCCGTTCTAAGCGATTAGCTCACTACCCCCCCCCCCCCCCGCTGTTCAACCACAGTGGGCCTCGAAGGTTTGATAGCCCTGGGCCCCAAAATTCAACCACGGGGCCCCAAAATTCAACCACGGGGCCCCAAAAATCTTAATTCGGGCCTGGGACTATCATTTGGTAACTTACAGTTCTTACAGTTCATGAGTTATAACACAAAATCAGAAAATGGACGGAATTTAAGGGGTCCATTTCACCCTCTTAGAGTGAATTTGAGCAGCAAACAACAATTGCATTGTAATCAGGAGGAAATCCCCTACGTATGCAGAAGGTCTCAAAATTTTTTAAATTTCTGGATTCGGGATCTTTCCTTGTAAGTCAAAATATCTGTCTATTACACCGTGACTGACTACTCATAGAAATGTTTTAGATATCTAAAATATTTCTATTTAATGTTGACAAAACGTATAACGTTTGAAATGTTGGAATCAAATCATCTAATACATATATATAATATATAAAGCAGAAAGCTTCTATGTGTTTGTGTGTTTATCTCTGTCGCCTAAAAACTTTCAAACGATAAGCTCTGTGATTACGAAATGTGCCTGACTAATCCGGATGAATGTGCCTATTTTCACAAAAAAAGGAAAAAAAAACTTATTTGGTTTATAAAATCAGAATCTAAATTTCGAGCGAAGCCGAGTAGTAAACCTAATACTTAATACATGAAAACCAACTCTATCTACATATATCATAATCTTTTACTCATAACATTTTACAAAATCTGAATCTACCAAGCAACTTTAAATTGTTTAATCTACCTGTTGTAAAAGTATACACATATAATAAAAATAATAACTCGGTAAAGCGATAGAAGTTATTGTATGACAACGTGCAATAAACGTACAAAGAAAGTACAAGTATAAAAGGACATTGTTGATAATAGTGTATTTCAATACGTACTTCTAAATTGAAATACATTATAATCATGATGTAGAAAGATTTTCGTTATATAAACATATAAATATTACCGTATATTAAATTAAAATATTCAAATTGACCATATTTTTTATCGATAGAAAGTATTTGCGTTGTAGTTTAAATCTTTCACGCTAGAGTACGATTTCGATGGACTTTTCTTTTTCAAAAGATGGCTCGTAGCGCGGCAACGCCTCTTCTCGGCCCGGTTCTCCGATCGACCATTCATTGACGTTCGACTACACATCGAGATTTCAAATGTTATCCTGTAGAACGCTGGCGGCATGTTGCGTTTAACGTGCTGGTTTACCGAAAGAGATACGCAGCGTAGTGTGTTACAATCGAAGAGTAATAAAAAATTAAAAGCTAGCTCTTTTACCAAGAATGGCTGATCGCTAAATTTGTTTTACGTATGTGTATTAATACATGGTGAAAATCGTGCGAGAAGAGTAAATAACCTAACGTGATATCGATCGTGTAAAACGCGCGTAAATATGCCGCGTACCAAAGCATCGCCAAAAAAATGCGTCAAAACAACTAATTCATATCCAGGCACAAATACGTGGGTTTTTCTCATGAAAGGTCACTAAATACGTAAAATCTCATTTCACACCTTAAATTTCAGTAGCATGTGTTTGTTGTGCTAGTTAACGATTTGCCGGTAATTTCTACGATTGCTTCTCTGGTGTTGGATATACCTTTTAGTTCCTTTATTTCCTTTAATGCACAGTTATTTTCTCAAGTATTATTTTAAAATGCTTCGTGTGTTTTAGGTGATGGCTTAGATAGCACAGATGGAGGTACACCTGATGTAATTAAATTAAGGCATCCGGCTACGAATCAGGCTGCTATGTTCGTATTTAGCCCAGGCAATTTCACAGTACAAGAAGTTCTAACGTTCGATGAAAATAAGAGATCGTGGTTTATAGATGATAACGTGAAGTCCGATGGGAAGATGCATTTATCCACTCCTATCGATCCAATATTTTTAGTACTGCCTTATTTAAGAAAGGTAATCTCGTAGCGAACGTTTAATATGTTACTGTACGCGTCGAACTATTTCAATAGAATATAGTGGTTCAATTTACTTTACTACGTAGGTTCAATAGCCTTAAATGTTAGTAAATCTGAATCTTGCACTCGTAGTCGCAGCAAGTGCAACCACTCGATCAATGTCTTTGGGATGAAGATTTTCCAGAGACAGCACGTCTTTCTCAGTGTCAGAATTTAAAGTTAACGCTAATCGCTGATCGCAAAGGAGACGAATCGTTGCAAGCCTTCAAATTTAATGAAGAAAAGACATTAATCTGGTTACAAAAAAAAGTAGAACGAGTAGCCGATGTATTAAAGCAGAAGGGTATTCATGTATCGCAAGGTGCTATTAGTGCTACGTACGTTAAAAGTACTAAGCTTGAGAATGCTTCGGAGATGGGTAAGGAATAAACTACATTTTATTTATTAGAAAATGAATCGAGTACCGTTAGATATCAAGTTTAAAATTAATCTTTCTATAAATAGTTCGTAAAGGGAAGCAATATTTCTATGTATAGAATTTAAAGTAATATACGTAATATGTTTATTTTTCTAGAATATTTAAAGTATGCACATGGTATAGTCTCAGAATATCTTTCAGAAGATTTATCAAAAAAATTGGCACAACATTTAAATATAGCAGACGAAACTGAAATTAAAAAACGAAAATTAAGTAGCCCGAAAGAAAATACTGATGAGAAGAGACCTAAGAAAGATGCAACTGAAAACGAATCAGTATTAAAGCCAAAAACTCTCGATTTAACCAAGTCAGAAAAGGTAAAGTCGGTTTTTTTATGCACGTGTAAACGTGTCCATGTTGTATATATTTCCAAGGTAAATTTTTATTACGTTTATTTCCCATAGGCTCAGAAAACTACTATTAGTAAGAAGGAGTTAAGCAGACAAAAGGCAGCAGCTGGATCCAAAAGTATTACCAGTTTCTTTAAAAAAAAATAAACTTCGAACTGTTGTAGAAATTGAAAGTACCTCAAACTTTTGGAATTCCGAGCGCTGTAATGTATACTTGTGGTTTACAATATGATTGATTTCTGCCATAATTATTTAAGAATAAGTATACAATTTTATGTAACAGTATATAAAAAAACAACTTGTCAAATATTTAAAGAATAGGGAAAGAATTTTTTTATACTTAATTGGTAGGTACTTTTACATTGCAATGTCTGTGCACTTAAATGCAAGAAACACTTATTTTAACTGAATATTATATTTAAATTCTGTATATACATAAAATATATTGCAAGAAGGTACTATAAAAAATAGTTAAACGTGTCAATCTAGCAATAAGATCCCAAACGTGAAAAGAAAAATGCTTGTATTATTTTACAATTTATTACTTTATGGTACAAAAGCAGTTATTTTTACTTTGGTATGTTAGTATTTTTAACTTTAAGTGTAAATGTTTAAAAACTGGAAACAAAATTGAGCAGTATTCTGAACGATTTGTAACTCTATACTTATTATGTGATAGTCAAGAATCATGGTTTTAATTTACGTATGATTTAAAAGCTTAACAAACAATATTAAACGATATTTGTTCATTTGTATATTTAAATAATGTTATGTTATTTTGAGAATCAATATATATCATGATCGCGCAATTTATCATCGTGAAATAAAATTTTAACATTTCACAGTACTTTCGTATTTTTATATATCTACAAAAAGTTAAATATATATGCTAACATATAGAAATATACATATTTATTTTACAGGTGTGATTGATTTATGTAATTGTAATTACTTAAAAATGTTGACACCGAGTTTTCAATTTCAATTACACGAATTATTTACACACACACACATATAGTGTTTGGGAGTGTCCGAGAGTGTCTCTTCTCGAACTTCGTGTAGTGAGTCTTCGTGTACAAATTTCCCTCCTTCGCATCGACCCGAGGAAAAGCTGTTTTGCCGTTTTTGGAAGGAAACGTAAGAATAAGAGACATACTGTTCCACTTCCAGTGCATTTCTATCGATGGATTTATTTTTTTTCAACGAAAAAAGATAAGTCTATAGTAATATTTATATTCTTTCCCTGTTCAATTATAATTTAAATTATGTGTTTATTTCTATTTATTTATATGTGGAACACCGGAATCGCTGCAGTGGTTTTTAGTATATAACGCGAATGGCATCATTACCAAAAAATTCAAACATTGAAAATTAATAATTTTCAACTTTTTATGCTGCTGTGAAGTTAGAAAGTGAAATTAGAGAATTAAAAAAAAAAGTAAAACCGTCGTGCTGGGATTTGAACACCCGACCTCCTGATTGCGACTCATACGCTTGGGTTTCGGCAATATGGATTGGTGCCGAAATTCGTCGAACAGGCAACGCTGAACGCACACGTTGGGGAGTAGGGATATGTTGCCTGAGTGTGATTGGAGCAAAATGGGGGACAACTAGTGATGGGCTTTCGAATCTCAGTTTCGAACCGATTCGAAGTTATTCAATACTGTAAAGATTTGAATCACTTCGAATCAAATACTGTAAAGATTCGAATCACTTCGAATAATATGATTATTCGAAACAAGAATTTCTTGAAAGTCTCGAATAGGAGTGTGCGGATCGTCTCGAGGCTCGGGAACCCGAGTTACCGAAAGGTCAGCAAAGGTAAGGGTGACAGTACATTTCATACTGGACATAACCATTTTTTGGCGCCCCCTAACTAATTTTTTAATAAGGAAACAATCCGTTTTACTTTATATGGGTAATTCGTCGTCTTTCGTTTAAATAATAACAGAAATGTTAAAAAAACAAAATAGTAAAATATTTTGTAACTAAATAAGAACAGTTTCATAATAATAGAAAGAATGAATAATAACGAATATGTTTCGTAAACATAAAAATAGAGTATAACTCAGATATGTATATAGAATTTGAATGGAGAGAAAATTTTTATATAAATATAAATCACGAATATACAACATTTACAAGTCAGTCTTATGTTGGCATGCATTTTGCACACACGAATTAGTATATGTACTTTAAGAATCTAGTTAATGTGAAACTATTTGTTCATTTATTAGTTTACTGCTTTCACGATATATGTTATTGCAAGTTATACATAAATATATGTTCAAAAATAACTTTCCACAAATTGTTATTTGTAAAATTTATTTTCCAATTTGTAACTCTAGTAGAATTTGTGATTTATATTGCATTTTCTTTTGCAAGCAAGAGTGAACGTTTGCATACTTAATCTGTAGAAGGTTGACGTATAGTAGAAACGGTTTTGACTTTACAATTTTGATGATATAAAATATAAATAGTTTGAAGATTCAATAAACCATTGGTTCGGATTTAGGTTCTGTAGCTTCCACATCTCTGCATTTGGCATGCTGTAATTCGCGTCGTATTTCAGGTGTAATTACATGATGCGATTGTTTCTTCAATAACCCTAGTAAAGACTCTTTCTGTTCCGAGCTAATATCACTTTTGTAGCGCTGTACAAATGTTAATAACGATTGGTGCCATAGCACTGGAAGTTCTCTAGGATCTCTCTCAAACCTACAAACAAATGTTATCGTCAACATATAATAATACTAATTAAGATTGTATAATTCAAATACTAATATAATTTTTACCTAAGGAAATGAAACACAACACCATCTACAACTCTGTATGGAAGTGCATACTTTTTATCCAAAAATATCCTAAGAAAAATACTATTTGCACCAGTGTAATCCATTTCCGCAATTTTCAATATTGCTGCTGAAGAATGTAGAATTGGTATTGAATTTTTAGCAATTACAGATCCAACAATAACAGCTTCTCGTAATGTACAAGTTCCAGACTCTAATAAAGGAAGTAGAATCCCCTTCATAAAACCAGCAGGTTTAAATAATGCTTTCCGTAATGCTTGATACAAGTGGAAGTTCAATCTTTTATACTCTATTAAATCGTCTCTAATACGAGGAAGCAATACCAAATTATAAAATCTCTGTGCCATTTTGTCTTTAAGATTAGACGCAAATATTCGTGTAGCTTGGTACATCGCAGCAGCAGACCATTTCGGAGGCTCTGTAATGTACAATATTTGTTCCCAATTTCTCAAAGTAGGAACGATTTTAAATGCCTTGGGTAATTTTCCACTGCGATATTTTGCTAAAACATCTCTAACACCTTCGTACATTGCTTTAATTCTTGGATCCAATTCTTGCATTTGCACAGAACCTATATCTGAGAACTGAGTTTCGATTTCTGTCTTCTTTTCTGTTAATTTTTCCAGTATTATATCAGCCAATGTTTTCATAGGTGCAGAATTCCTAGACATAAACATTTGTATAGCGCGTTCATCTTCTTCGTTAATTTCAATATTTTCATAATACTGTGAATCATTATATTCATCTTCGCTCGACTGTTCCTCTGTATCGCTAAATTCTGTGTCAAGTTTTACTAGTAGTTTTTTCTTAGAATTTGATGTATGTCCCATTTCATTTTCTCCGTCAATTTCTAATTGTTGGCGCCTGGCTTGTGATAAGATCCTCCTTGTGAGGGTAGGGTCCACAAACTACATAATTCAAAGTGGAAAGATATATTTAAAATTCACGTTGATTAAATTTTTAAACGGTTTTGATAATTTTATTTGAAATAATATAAATAATCTGACTTAAGGTAGTTATTTCATACAACAAGCAGAATTAGTGACTTATGTTCATACAAATTATTGTTTGGTTCTATAGACTGTACGTCTAACAATGAAATATGTATTTGTATTTTCCTGAAAATTTTATTAAGCTATAAAATGTTACCTCTTCATCCTCGTCGATGCGTATTTTACTTTTATTCCTATTTTTGGATTTTAATGTTTTTTCATCTTCTATCTGTTCTGCCAAGGGCACTTTTTGTTGTTTCGTTTCACCTTTGGAAACTTTTACTTTCTTCGCCTTTCCCATTTTTCACTTCAATTATGTTTACAGAATTAATAAAAACATGTGAGATAAATCTAACCTCTTTATAGATATGTACACACGGCTCAAACGATTGTGGCCGATCGAGTTTCGATTGCATTCGAGCTCACTAGGGCTGGCTTTTTTACATCGCTACGATTCTACAGTATTTCGTGAATATGGTGGGGGCAGTGCCAAGCCAAAGGTTCCCGTCTAGAACACTTCCAATTCATGTTGAAACACCACTGTGGCACCGTCTATTTCTGAGCAGCTTCAAATTCCAACGCGGACAGTGAGAAGGTACGTACACCGGTTTACGAATGTGGGTGAGGAAGGCCTGATTGACCTACGTCAATTTAATAGGGGCGCGCGGAAGACTACGCTAGCAGAAGATAATACTATCATTGCGGAAATGGTTCAAAACCCATTCCAATCGTCGGAAGACGTTACCGTAAATCCAGATTTGCTAGTATGTCACAATACTGTGCGAAATCGTTTACAGGAAGCCGGCTACTACTGTCGCCGGCCTGCACGTAAGGTGCTGCTGACACAAACGCACCGTGAGGACCGCGTTGCGTTTGCGTTACAGCAGTTACCTGTCCCGCAATTAGAATGGGAAAGGACCATTTTCACCGATGAAAAGGTATTTTCTACTGTTGGCGGTAAATCTTTACATGTATGGAGACCCAATGGGGATTCCCGTCTAGATCCTAGATATGTTTTGCCACGTAATGACAGTGGGCGCATCACGTATGGTATGTGGGGGTGGGTTTCTGCACGTGGTCCTGGTAGATTAGTCGAAATATCACCGCATATGAACTCTGCGGAATATATTCAAATTTTAGAGAACGTACTTGTGCCCAGCGTTCGTGAAATATATTCCGTTGAGACCATGCCGGTGATTAGATTGGTACAGGACAATAGTTCAGTACACACCTCTGCTGCCGTACGTGCATGGTTTAGAAGGCACCCCGACATCGAAGTTTTACAGTGGCCTGCGAAATCGCCAGATTTAAATATAATAGAACATGGCATATATTGCTAAATCCTGGCGACCAGCTGCCGATGTAAGAACTAGGGCTGCTCTTAAAGACCATGCGATGCACGCCTGGGCAAATTTAACAGCCAACCCACAAATATTCGAAAACCTGGGGAAATCCATCCCGAAACGGTTACGTCAAGAAATTGATCGTAGCGGTTTCTGGACGAATTACTAGTGCATACCTCCGAACGCATCGCTAGGCCTTTTTCAAGGCCGCAAATATTCTCGGCGGAACAACTCTTGGATTATTGACGAAGAACATATCGGCCTTTGTAAAGGCCATACGAGGAACCAGCATTTCAAGATCGTCGTGGTTTTAGTGGGTGCAAGCCCCACATAACCTCAGCTCGGGGAGAGCTGAGGTATCCGTTAGGGATTTCCACGACGTTAAAAAAAAAAAAAAAAAAAAAATAATAATTAATAATAATAAATGAAAAATAAAAATATTTTTTATTTTTCATAAATTCTCAACCGGATAAATTTCTTACTTATTTTGGTTACTCGCATGAACAGAGTGACAGATATAGCGTGAAGTAAACGGATGACGTTTAATGCGAGACACGTTCGCGCAGTCCTGTCACAAAATTTAATTTTCGGTTATGTTTATTTTCCCGTTGTTAATATAAAATAACAGATAGTAGATTTTGAAATAAATGCGTATTTCTTTGGTCTACACCATCCCGCTTTATTTATTTGTGTCTTCCATTATAAATCCGTTGATCTATTTACTTTGGGCAAGACTTTCATCTGAGTATTCTGGTTTCTTAACCCTTGCCATCTCTACGAAATACATGTCACGTCCTAAGTTATGGAAGACTCATCAACAAAAGGCGGGAATATTTAAATGACAATTTTAAAGGTTAGTCCCTGAGGGTAGTTCGTCAGGTCGAATACACGGCCTCTAACGCCCACCACCCAATGATAATCTAGACTAGACTCGATTAAACGAAAGAGGGATTGGTTAATCACCAAGTTTCTGAATAAACTAATTTATTTGGAATAAGATTTTAATCTTACCTTAGTTATATATAATAGAAGAGACGAGAAGTGGTTTACAATGTATTTTAGTTAAAAACTAACTTATTCACTACTTATCAAGGTTTATAAAACGGTATAAAGAACGAACGCGACGAAAAACAGACTGCATTAACTATTGAACTCCCATCGACTGACTCAGCGATCCCTTCGGTCTTATTTATGTACTTTTGATCAAGAGCGCCAATTATGGTGGGGTTCGCTTGGTGACAGTCGATCTATATTTTATTAGCGCACCGCGACTAGCGATCTGAACACCCCTCGGGTCGCCCCCGCGATCCGTGGAATTATCTTCCACGTATAGCGGTTGCTATCCGGATAGATGTAATTTGATCTAACAAATCGATTTAACAAATGATGAGTGTAATAATAGCATGAAATTAATCGCAGATAAAGCTATTCCTGAATCTAAAATCAAATTGACCGCGGCCATAAACTAAGAATAAGTGAGATACCACTTCTTCTCTGTTTTCCAAATTTTACATCGTACGGTGCATGTTACATACATAACATTCGTTTCCATTCTTTTCATTACTACTCTAGTTTCCCGCTTTATTTATTTGTGTTTTCCATTATAATAATCACTTTCTTCACCTTTAAATCAACGAATATCTCAAGCCCACTACAAACAGGTGTCTGGCTTGACTTCTTCACCTCCCACTTTGCTACCCGCAAACTGAATAATATTGAGCCTAAACAGACAGGTGTCGCTTCCATCGCATATTTCTGCTTCTACTCTATCTTATCCTCTTTGGTTTGAATGTGCAGAACTCCACAGAACTCAAAATGGGTTTGTTGACAGATCCTGGAGCAGAATCTGGCAAAATTGTTAAATTTCTATTAAAATGGGAACGACCACTCTGTTGTCTTCTTTATATCAGTGGAATTATTTGGATACTGCTTCTCGCTTTACCTATGTTTAATGACAGTACGTGTTATTGCATGTGTTATTAAAACTGACAAAATTAGGTTATGTTTGTATCCTGCAACTAAATAGTTCAAATAACCTTTTCATATCACGATTCGATATGTAGCCTTTTAAATATTTTTAGCATACACACTATTTACATTATATATTTCGTACATAATTATGCAATAGTTTATTTTTTTTATAAATCCTACATTTTAATAACACACTATTATGTATTGCAAGTACCGTTGCAGATTATTATAAACGATGAATTAAGAATTATATGTTAAAGGTTTTATTTCAAAATTGGCGATCTCTGTTATATTTTCTATTCAACATTACTTTTATATTCAAGTACACCTTGCTTTATTCTTTCTGTTGAGAACTAGATGACACAGTATGTTTTTATATATATCATATAATAATAATAATGTCATAAGAAAAGTTTCAGTTTGATTGTTTTGTCTCTTTTAAATGACGCTCTATATAAAATATTTTCATACTCTTAACGAGTTGATGATTATTTTTAATATCGTGTCCTGTATTATTGACAGTACGAACAACATTTCAAGATCACTTGTATCTTTTTAAGCGGAATGCATATTTATTCAATGTAACGGAAAAGAATATGACGACATAGTGTTTCTTTTTTTCAAAGATTCATTCGCCAAAATTCGTCATAGCTTTTTAAATTTATTGTACATTCAGAACTAAGTACATTCGCAGATTAAAATTCATCGCTGTGTACAAATGTAATATTATGACTTGGATTAAGCGTGAGATCTACTGGAACGCTTGCAAATAATGTTTATGCATATTCTTGTTCGTTTCAGATACCTATTTCTCTGAAAATGCTTTGTTACCAGGATTGGTTACAAAAGAAAGTAACTTGGAACAAACGTCCAAGCAATATTACTTAGAATTAATTCACGAGATGAAACGATATCCCGATAAAATGCCTTATGCTTGGCTCGCTGCCAAATTAAACCAGCTTCAGTTGGATGTTTATATTCATAATTTTTCGTTAAATTATCCTTTTCAAGAACAACAGGTAAATAAAACATGAGAAATGTTCTTACATGTTATTAGCGGATCGTAAACTTATAATGTTTCATTAACTGAGTTTAAACATAAATTTGGCTATAAGCTTTGCTACGGAATAGAGTGCATAGACCATAAAGAAAGTCCTGTTATTTGAATATGGCAACGAGCATATTAAGGACAGTGGAGTATCTTTGAAAATGCATAATTTCCATAACTAGCAAAATACTTTAAATACCCTTTAGCTTCAACTGTGACCTTTAATAAGTTAAAGATTAAAATGATTGGTATTCAGTTTACAGGGCAAAATATATATGGAATCATAAGAGCTCCAAGAGCAGCCAGTACAGAAGCAATTATAGTTAGCGTCCCTTTTAGGCCAGTAAATAGCATTTATTTGGACACTGCTCCTTCTGTTGCTCTTATTCTTGCATTCGCCAAATTCTGTAGAAGTAAGTTCTCTTCGCGTTGAACAGTATATATCTATAAATATTTATTTCGAAAAGTATATCATATGATAAGACTAACTTTCACAACTTCACAGTTTTCAAAATTGTAAAATGAGTAAAGTTTTGTTTTATTGTTTAATCTTTACCTTGTATAAAATATGTATGGAAAGCAGGTTTTATTGTTGAAAGTTTAAATGGCCTTTGCTCTTGGCAACTGTGATCTTGAAAAGTAGTTTGAATCATATAATTTACCTTTTTGAATCAAATGCATCAAATGCATACTATTCATATTTAAATAAGGGGTTGTTCTTAAATTACGTAAGGCTTTTTTTGTCGCGAATTTCTCACGTTTTCTTACAAGAGGGGGAGTCAGGTAGCGTCTTAGTAATATTTTTTAATCTAATTTTCAATAAATATAAATTCTATCATTAATGTTTCAGAAAAGTAGCTTTAGTTTATATTTCCCGAAACCGAGTTAAGTGTATTATATAAACTTTTAAAGAATTTTAATAACTGAAAAAATTCAATTTGGAATATCAAATCTTACGAATTCTTATACTGGGGGAGAGAGGGTATAAGAAATCGCCAAAATTACCCTTACGTAATTTAAGAACGGCCCCTACGGCAAAAAATGTTTTGAAACATGCTGATACTATAAGAACATGATTTTAGTGGTATGATTGAAAAATGACATTCTCTTTTGTGATTATAGGACAAACGTATTGGGCGAAAGATATTATATTTTTAATAACAGAACATGAACAACTGGGAGTACAGGCATGGTTAGATGCATATCATGGCGTTACGAGTGGTAACGAAGATGTACTTGTATCTGGAGACCTTTCTGGCCGCGCTGGTTCCATTCAAGCTGCTATTAATTTAGAATTACATTCAATGAAGGTTTCATCTATCGATGTTAAGGTATGCACATGGAATCTTTCTTTTAATTACTACAGTACAAGCACCAATGGATTCATCTACTCGACGTTCAATATAATTAAAAGTATGTATTTAAATTTATCTTTAAATTCTGATCGCATGGATCAGACAATCAGTTTCCATGTAAAGAAACAAGATAAATGTTTTTGAAAATGTACAACTACGAGTATTTGAATTTTAGTACACACAATCATACATTTTTCTACAATTTTGTAATGACATTTATTTCAGTTTGAAGATATTGAAAACGATTGTGTTTTTAAAGTATATAAAATTCGTGAATAAGACAGCAACTTATTATTTTATTAAGCATAACTGTTACTTAGGTGGAAGGATTAAATGGACAACTGCCCAACTTAGACCTCTTCAATTTAGCACAGAATATGATTGCTAAGGAAGGGATCAGACAATCATTCCAAAGACGTTTTGATGTTAAGTACAAAGATAAATTTAAAAATTGGAAGTATCATTTTAATACGCTTCTTATGATGATTGCCACTCAAGCTACTGGAATTCCAACAGGAAATCATGGGCTTTTCCACAGGTATTAAAAAATATGCAACAAAAATTACTGGACTTTTAAAGAAAAACATCTTAGAATTATGTTTGGATATTGTAATTGTAAATAGATTTGTAAAGTATTCGCTGGTTTTCTAATGAATTACAACTAAATCAAACATACTTCAATGTATTACATTTTATAGAAATGTTCAAAAAAGCGCCAGTGTTGCAAAGTTAGCTATTCGATAATTAGCCTGAACTGTAAAATGAGAAAATGAAATTATTCTATATTGTAATTTACTATTGTTCTCTCAATAAAATATTCTTCAAGGTTTGGCATCGAAGCGATCACTTTGGAAGGTTTTGAAAAATCCGGACAGCAAAGTTCCGATGGGAATTTTTATCAAGTAGGTCGCGTGGTGGAAAGTATAATACGGTCACTAAACAATTTACTAGAACGCTTTCATCAGTCATACTTTTTTTATCTGCTGCCTTCCACCGATACTTATATTTCTATCGGTGAGTAAAAACACGTAAATATTTCAGGTATTTCACGTATTTAACATTACACAATATGTATTTATAAATTTGTGCCTTTTTAAATGATTATTTGGGGATATAAGAACATGCGCTTTTTAGTTAAATATGTTGTTGTTTCCATATTCAGTTGATAAAGTAGTATTTTAATAATAATTTATCTTATGTCGTTCTTTAATTAAAAAATAAATTATTACTATGATACTATTATTCAATGTATTCTTTTTAAATAATGTGCTCCTTCAATTATCTTGTTGTATATAAATTTAGCTTTTATTGGCTTAACAAGTATGATTATTTCAGGTCTCTACATAAGATCATTAGTCTTGATTATTGCTGCAGTATTCTTAAAAGCATTTTCCATCTGGCAAAAGCTTCAAGAATCCACTTGCGCAGAAAACAAGAAAAACACTACTATTAAACAATCAAAGGTTTGTTAATTTTATTATTTAATGAATAACGTAATTCGCATGAAATTTAATTGATGGATTAAATTTATAAATTAACACGTCCGCAATTAATAATTGCATTTATGTTAATAAATACTTTAAAAGATATACTTTAGTATGTAAATAATGCATCTTTCATAGAATTATCAACAATTATCAATATAATGTATGACCAATTTAAAAGGCAGCACATTGATGTGGTATATTCTTGTAGAAAGAAGGATTTGATATTGGAACTATAACTTCAGAGATATTATGGGCACACATTTGTGGGGTGGCAATTGCTTCATCCCCGTCCGCACTAACTTACTTGGGTAGAACACTGTGGAACTCTCGTACAGAAGATTCTATATACTTCGGTTTCGCAGTCATAACTACTTTAACATTAATGTGGCCATTTTATCCTAAGAGGTAATTTTAATGTTCGCTTCTTCTACTGTGCTTTATATAATCGCAAATAATGTGTCCTTATTATTTCCAGGCAAATGAAGTATAAAAATGCAGCTTTAATCTGTGTAATCGCATCAGTGGAATTAGCCACTGTGTTAATGTGTATAGCAATGCATAATTTTTCTTTAGCCCTTGTTGCCGCTGTAGTTTACGTGCCTGTGATTCTTCCAATAACACCGAAACAAAATTCTACCAGCAAGTAAGTATATCTACGAAACAGATTTATTGAATCGTGTTTCTTCACTAACGTTTCTGTGCTGATTTCAATATAAAGCAACAGTAATTTAAATGCTTTTGATAAGTACTACATACGTACTTGTAGTAAGAGAATGTGTTTTTTGTTCGAGCTCGTACAGCATTATAAAGGTAGGCTCTCACTACGCCTCGCTTCGGCTTATTTTATTCTTCCTATGCTTTTCTTATGTATTTTGACAATTTGACTCACACTGCGCCCCGCCTCGGTGCGATTCCGGGGCACGATTCTTCCTCGAGAATATTTTGAGGAAGAAAGGCGAGGCGTAGTGTGAGTGGATGAAATGCCACCGCTTTCAGTGAGCAACTGACCAAACACATGAACCAAGGCAAGCTCAGATAACTTAAGATACGGAAATCCGAGGCAACGCGAGCCTAGATGCGAGTGTGAAAAGAAGTTGCGTCGAGGCGAGGCGAAGTGAGAGCCTACATTTAAGGGACATTTCTTTAAAATTGTAAACACCTAAAACTTTAACTTTTAATATTATCCACACTAAATATAAAATTATGTTGCAGGTTTCGTCACGTAATCTCCTTTTTCTGGATTCTTCTACATCCATTCGTGACATCGAGTTTGCTAATAATGTGTTATACGTACATAAACTTTTCCAAAGATCCCCTTCTCTCAATTTTGTTTGGCGGATACCGTGCCACGAAACAAGCGTTTGTTTTCAGTATTATGGACTCGATGATATATGGAAATTGGTTTTATAATGTGGCAGTTTCTACGATTGTTCCCATTTGGCTTCTGTTTTGGAATATTTTGTGTTCACGTAATGTAATACATTCGTAATATATGTAAATAATTCTCCATCATAGTACACCAATTATTGTAGTTAATTATTTACATATCTCATTACTGTTAATATTCAGTATTAAGATTTTGCAATATTTTATAGAATCTAGAATCAGTACAACCGGTAATCAAGATAATCATTGCATTATATAAACATTATATGCATCGCTATGTACGTTTATTATACGTATTCAATCGATTCATCAAAACGATCGGTAACTCTTAATATACTTACATACATTATCACTATTGTCTGCAAAAGATTATGTACTATTACATTGGGTGTGTTCAGCGGACTGAACTGTTCAGTTCAACCATTGGATGCGTACAGCAGACTCAACTGTTAAGTGATCTCACTAGATTTTACTCTAAAGCTGCACGTTCATTTGTCGACGCGAGTAAAATCTAGTGAAATCACTCAACAGTTCAGTCTACTGAACACGTCCATTAAGAACCCAATGGTGATCAGTCCATCGTTCCATTGAACGACACTTGGGAGGGTAGCGATATTTGTAGCGACTCAACACGTCCCGTAAAACTAGCAGACTTTATTTAAGCTACAAAACATGGCGACCGATCACTAAACGTGTTGAAAAATGACCAACTGAGTGGTAGCGTTCAGTGAAAAATCAATGACTGGTTACTCAACGGTTGAGTCCGCTGAACCCACCCATTTAAGAGATTGTAATATGTATCGCATAATCGAACAATTTTGTATCATATGTTATTGTACTGTTATTTATTGCAAATTTTTTAAAATATGTACCAATGTTTAAGGAACACGTACAATCAGAAAATTTGGTGTAATTATTTTCCACCAATACTGTCATTTCAGATTGTAAGTCAAATGTATATGTAAAGTGTTATAATTACTATATGTAAATATTAATCATTTATATACTGCTGCAAAATTAATTCTAAGTAGATAAAATTCACATTTAGTACAATTATGCACAAGTTAGTCATTAGTGTGTAGGTAGTTTAAATAGGTTAAATACACGGGAATATTCCGAAGCCGAAAATTCGAAAAATTCTGAAACTGAACATGTGGAGAATTTCCTCCTGATTACAACGCAATTTTTATTTGCTGCCCAAATTCACTCTAAGGGGGTGTAATTGACCGCTGAAAATCCAGTTATTTTCCGATTTTGTGTTATAACTCGTGAACTGTAAAATAATTTTTTCACCAAATCAGAGATCTAATTAAAAGAAGTGACTTTTGCCCTGAACCTTTTTTTCTATCTCTTAAAGTTCGCGAATTATAACATAAAATTGGCAAATAGCTGTATACTCAGTGGTTAATTTCACCTCCTTCGAGTGAATTTGGGCAGCAAGCAAAAATTGCGTTGTAATCAGGAGGAAATCCTCTACATATTCACAAAGCTTCGGAATTTTTTGAATTTTCGGGTTTGGGATCTTCCCTTGTAAATCACTTAACCTCAAATTTATTCATTTTTCATCGCAGGAATGAACTACAAACGTTAATTATGTAATGAAAGCGTCAATTACTCATGAAATAAAAATATGTATTTCGCTTAACATTATTGTCATTTCTTTCTTAATTTTGTACAGAATCGGACAGAAATGGTATACAACATGCAAGAAATTTCTCTCCCTCCACCGCCATTTTGACAGTTTCCCTGGAAACCGTGAAAACAAACATGTATACAAAAATGATGGGAACAACAATAGCCTGAAGTTATATGTATTGAGAAATAATCTTCTTATAGAAAAATAAACAATGAAAGCTGTTCCAACTTGGGTTGACAAGGTTCAAGACAAATCAGAACATTGGTAAATGTAGAAAATAATATAATATTTTCTATAATAAAGTAACTATTACTATTGATTACTTATTTTTATATTAACTAATTTTAATTACACTTGAACTACTAATTGCTCAGTTATAATATCGTATACGATATTAAATTGTTAGAATATAGAGCTTCGTTTTCATACTTTCTTCCTTTTATTTCATCAGCGTTCGAAAATGTATCCTTGATTCTCTTCCTATCGTACTTACACTTGTGATTTCCAAATATATAAATTTACAATTAAAGAAACTTTTATTTACATGGATGCGAAGAAATGATACCTAACTAGAGAAGATGAACAGAATCATCACTAATATATTAAAACCATTGTTTCAGTATATATGACTTATGTTTTAATCCAGATGGGACTCAATTAGTTATTGCTGCTGGTCAGCAAGTTCTTGTATATGAAACTAATGAAGGTGCTTTAATTCAGCCATTGAAAGGTAAATTAATTTACAAGCATTCAACAATGTATAAATTATAAATATTTATGCATTGTAGGACATAAAGACATAGTTTATTGTGTATGCTACGCAAGAAATGGTAAAAAATTTGCATCGGGAAGTGCGGATAAGAGTGTTATCATTTGGACATCGAGATTAGAGGGCATACTTAAATATTCGTAAGTTACTTCTCTTTTATACTAAGGTACCATAATATAATCGCAGATGCACTTACATTAAATGATAACGCTCTGTAATCATGCCACTTGTTCATCAAATTCTTTGACTCTTTTACTTTACTATCGCTAGTTGTGTGTTATTTCTGTAAGAATTGTTGAAATGAACTTCTATTTTAATTGACTACGCTAAAATTTCTAATTGGAAGTACTACATTTTTTCGTAAATTTTGTTGCAATTAACAAAAGAGAAATTTAATGACATTAATTTTTAAGTATACATACATGAAAGCATTTATTGTAACATTGCTCTTTAGACACAATGAAGCTGTTCAAGCTATGCAGTTCAATCCAATATCGCATCAGCTTCTAAGTTGCTCCCTCTCTGATATAGCATTCTGGTCTCCGGAACAAAAAGCAATCGTGAAACATAAGTCGAGAGGAAGAGTGAATTGCTGTGCTTGGACGAATGATGGTCAATACTTAGCTATTGGATTGGCAACTGGCTACGTTTCCATTAGAAATAAAGTTTGTTTTATTCTTTTAAAGTTACCTACTATCATAATATATTTTATAAAATTCTACATTGTTCTGCCACTTAAAAAATGTATTATTAAATTTAGTTTTCATCTTCAGCCTTTATGTTATAATATCTATCTCATTGCGTGGTTCTTATTTCTGCGTACTAAATTTTAGAATGGCGAAGAACAGACACGTATTGATAGACAGAATGGAGTACCTATTTGGAGTTTACTATGGAATCGTCAATGGTAATAAAACGTTATCATTAAGCTATATTAACAATTCACAGAATATTTAGAATATTATGAATATTAAGTAGAATATGAATATTATTATATTTATTTTTATACATAAATTTCTGTATTGTTTGCAGGGAAAATTCTGCAGACGTCCTCTGTGTCGCAGAATGGAACGGAACTATTTCCTTTTATTCGATAGCTGGAAAACCAGTTGGAAAGGACAGATTGTTAAATTTCATTCCCCTGAAAATGTGCAACTTTGTGGGGGGTCAATATATTTTAATCGCAGGGACGAATAAACAGTGTATATTAATGACATATGATGGAATACAATTAATCAATGTGGGTGGTACATTCTCTTCTTGGGTTTGGAGCTGTGCCGTGCATCCAACTTCCTCGCATATTGTGAGAAACTATATTTTCTATTATTATACCTTTTGTTTATACTATTTTATAATTATCTTATTTAATATTGGTTGTTACACATTTACGAAAGTATTTTCTACTTACCCTATTTAGGCATTAGGTTGTCAAGATGGTACGATAACATATTTACAAGTATCGTGGAGCGTTGTCCATGGATTATATGGGGATAGATACGCGTACAGGGAAAATATGACTGATGTGATAATACAAAATTTAATTACTGGTCAAAAGGTTCGAATTAAATGTAAAGATTTGGTAAGTAAAATATTTCTTAATTCTGTATCCTAGCATTACAGAAAGCTTAATCAGTTATTCGTGCTTTACAATCAATAAATCTGTCGAGCATGTTAATCGCTAAAATCTTTATACTTACTCTATTGAATGCTGTACATCTTCTGGCCTTCAGAATTTTAAATCTTTCACAGTTTCTTGAAAATAAACTAAAATTGTTTTCAATTGTGTGATAATTTAGCTGATAATTAACATTTTGATATCTAAAGTGAAACACTGGTTCAGAAATATTAACGTATATTTAGAATATTAATTTCCATCAGAAATGAGATTATATAAAAATTTGGTTTGTTATTGAAATACACGTTTCCATTTCAGGTCTCCCGCATTGCTGTGTATAAAAGTAGATTAGCAGTTCAATTATCTGAACGTGTAATAATTTACGAACCTTCAAATTC
The DNA here is from genome assembly GCA_963932335.1 of Andrena marginata. Lineage (NCBI taxonomy): Eukaryota > Metazoa > Arthropoda > Insecta > Hymenoptera > Andrenidae > Andrena > Andrena marginata. Next base: position 46,224,551 of record OZ010659.1, on the reverse strand, counting down.
CAATGATGAAATGCACTATCGTATATGTGAGAAATTAAATCAAGCATTGAATTGTAATTTGTTAGTTGTGACAGCGAATAATTTAATTCTGTGTATGGAAAGAAGATTACAAAGTTTATCTTTTAACGGAACTGTAGAAAGAGAATGGATACTCGATGGGCTTATAACTTATATAAAAGTTGTTGGCGGTCCAGTTGGGCAAGAATGCGTAATTGCAGGTTTGTTTAATTAAAATTTACATACACATTGTCAAGCAAAAATCTAACTATTCAGTCGTATCTTGACTTTTTTATTCTTGTTTATTTCCCAAGCATATGATAACAATTTTTACATAGTATAGCATAATTAAAACTGAAGTTCTATTCTCGTTCTGATTAGTATAATTACCAAACGTATCTCGCGATATAAAAACGAAAGGAAAAGATAAAAAAGTATACAGAATTTTTACTTATTTTCAGTTAATTGGACTCTTTACATTTCATTTCCGTCATTTTCTTACTTGTTTTCTAAATTTATTTTTTAATGTAACGAACCAAAACAGATGAAAAGAACAGTGAATAAGTATTTAACAAATCCCTTTCTCTATTTTATTTTAGGTTTAAACACTGGATATATAGTAAAAATATATTTAGATAATCCCTTCCCAGCGCATCTAACAAAAATCGAAGGGTCTGTGAGATGCCTTGATATCAGCTCGTTGAAAGAAAAGCTTGCAGTAGTTAGTGAATATGGAGTTCTTTATGTGTTTGATTTGTATACCGAGGAAAAACTCCAAGAATTCCAGGATGTAAATAGTGTAGCATTTAATAGCAACTTTGAAGATATAATGTGCTTCTCAGGTGGAGAGTATTTAGCAATTAAAGTAGGAAATTTTGCGGAATATAGACAGAAATTTTCTGGATTTGTTGTGGGTCACAATAGATCGAAAGTTTACTGCTTAAATGGGTCGTGCATTGTTACAGTGGAGGTAAAGTGGAATTATTACTAGGCAAGGCTATAACGTAATTGAATATTATGTGTGCGCGCGCGTGGATAAAAAAAAAAGATAAAGATTGGCAAAACAGTTATGATGTCCGTAAATGCTTTCTTTTCTTTCTTAAATTTGCCTTACTTTTTCTTCAATTTTAATGCATGTTTTACTAATACCATTTATTACTAACAGTTTAGTTATCTACTAATTGTTCCTGTAACATTACAAAATTTGAAATTTAAGTTAAAGCTCGCACATACATTCTTAAAATTTATTCTCTCAACAAATCATACTTTCGGCGTTATTATATACTAATCTTTTAAATGTCACACGATGTATTATTATACTAATTTAAATATTACACGAATTACAGGTGCCATTATCATTATTCATGTACCAATACTTGGACATTGGCCTCTTCTCTCCTGCTTATAATATAGCGTGCCTTGGAGTAGCGGATTCCGATTGGTTTGCTCTAGGAATGTCTGCCCTGGAAAACCTAGAATTAAATATAGCGTACTCTGCCTTCGCTAGAGTTAAGAACTTGAGATATATAGAAGTTGTGTCTGAAGTAGAAGAGAAACTTAAATCTGGTGAATGGGGAAGAGAAGCTTGTATGGCTACTGCTGCGGCTGCCATGGGAAAGTTGAAGGATGCTGCGAAACTTTACCAAAAAGCTGGTTTGCAACAGTATGCGTTAGCCATGTACTCCGATTTGCGAATGTTCGATATCGCACAAGAATTTATTGTTACTGGAAACAGCCAGGTTAGTAAAATCCTTTTTCATTAATATTATTGAAGATTCGAATTCACTTTTATACATTAGGATAATCAGTTATAGGGTACTATTTAAGTACACAAGTCGGTATCGGGTGAGCTATCTAATACTAGAATTTAAAATATCTTAGCGTTTAATAATATACTTCTCTAAAATTTATTGAGGAAAATAATATTTGTTTTTACAAAATAACTACACAATGATAATTATTTTTGTACCAAAGTTATTCAAGTGTGTGTTCTACAGTAAAGAAAATATGTTACTCTGTTTAAATGCATACACCGTGAATCTAGAAATCTCAGAAAATATCAGTGAATGTAAATATTCTGGGTTCTATTGTCAGCTGGCTCATTCTATTAATTTGTAGTATGTAATAAATAATCATATCGATCGTAAGTACAACTGGATAAAAATAATAAGAACATAAATTTTTGTGGATAACACATTAAGGATCGTACAATATTACTTCGCAAAAGAGCAGAGTGGGCTAAAAGTCTTGGAGAACCTCGCGCAGCAGCTGAAATGTTTTTATCAGCGGGGGACGTGGATCGTGCAATTAATATAATTGCAGAGTATGGTTGGATTGATATGTTAATTAAAGTGGGCAGGCAACTTGATAAAACAGACAGAGATAATTTGACTATAATCGCTAAGAAATTGAAGAAACTGGGTGCAACACACGGCGCGGCTGAAATTTTTGGGCGCTTGGGGGATGATCCCGATGTAGCAGATGTGTTAGTGGATGCTCAAGCTTGGCCAGAGGCTTTCGAATTAGCGGAGAGAAATCCCAAATTGAAAGCAAGGATATATGGACCATATGCCAGGTGGTTGGCAGAAACTGGCCATTTTTCTGAAGCACAAGAAGGTGACTATCCCGTGGATATAAAATTTCCTGGGAAATCAGTTGAACATATTCAAAAAATTTACATAGTTCTGTAGCATTTCAGATAGCTGGGCAATCGGAAGAATCCGTAATGGTTCTAATAATGTTAGCAAGAAATGCTGTTGCTGAGAAAAGATTTCGCGATGCCTCTTATTTTTACTGGCTTCTTTCTCAAATTAGTTTGAACCTTAACAAAAGTACAGATGAAATAAAAACATTGTATTCCCAGTATTATGAGAAAGCTGACGTCTATTATGCGTATCACGAAGTACATAAATATATTGTAAGTAAAAACGTTAGAATTTGTAACAACGACAATTATATTAAAGATCTAACAAAAGTGTAATAAATTTCTATGGAGTAATATTATGAAAATTTGCTTAATATTCTAATGAAAATAATCATTGATTTTTAGGAAGAACCGTTTACATCGTTAATGCCAGAGGCTCTTTTTAACATTTCACGATTTCTATTAACGAAAACTCAAAAAATTCAACTAGAAGGAGTCTCGAAATTTACTATAATATACGCTTTGTTAAAACAAGCTTCTCTTCTTGGTGCTAACAAATTAACGATGCAGTTGCTGGAGAAACTGCGAAAAACAAGAATTCCAACAAATCAACTTGGTCAGTTAGAAATTTCAAGCTTATTGGCTCGGGCTTCGCCCTATAGAGATCCCGAAGAACTTTTGCCTCTTTGCTACAAATGTTCAACTTTTAATCCTTTATTATCACCCGATAATGGGGAGCATTGTGTGCAGTGTAGATTAAAATTTCAATATTCCTTCGTAATGTTTGGTAAGTTTCGTTTAATATTCTTTGGATTTCTTCGAAAAGTGTAATATAACTAAATCGAAATTACAAGTTTCAAAAATCTAACTACAGTGATATAAATACGATTTCGTACCTGAAGATCCATTTGGTTTTCAAGAATTCAATATCATTGAATTTCTTTCATGCGCAACTATATATTTTTATAAATACAGTAAATGCTAGTTGTTCCCGTGTTAGTTATTGTATTTGCTTCTTTGAACCATGTAAATTAATTCTTGATAAAGACTTTGATTCAACATTGTACGAAATGTTTTTAAATGTTTAATTAATAAATTACAAGATTAATAATTAATTTCAGAAATTCTACCGCTGGTTGAGTTCGAATTGGAGGAAGATATTTCAGATGAAGAGGCAGAGAAATTAATAAATGAGTCATTATCATCATCTGAAGATATTGTAAATAATGATCAGCTTACTATTACTTCCGAAGTAGATCTCTTTACTGCACGTTTAATGAAATACGAGGTACTGTTATACGCATATTTTTCATACATCTAGTTTGTCCGTGCTGCACTTGCATACAATTAAAGAGATTAAGAGAATATAAATTGTTTTTCGCTTGTTAGGAAGTGGTAGTTTTCAAATTAAAATTTCAATTAATAATAACTTATTTATCATATGTAGTGGCGGACGAAAGAAAGTTTACAACTTTTAAAATCGCATAACTTTTATCAAATTAATCCAAACGGGTGGAGTTTTTTTGATAAGCTACAAGGATTAGTTTGCTAAGTGACGTGTTTTGTAGTTTTGAAGAAAAATGCACTTAGTCGGAATAGCAAACAAAAATAGTAAATGTTATTTTTTAAACTTTTTTTGTGAGCCTGTAATGAAAACTCAAAAAACCCGTTTGTAGATTGAAGCAAGTTGTATACATGCCTAAAACTTCATAAAAATCGGTTAACGTTGCTCTGAGCTATAAACGCTTAAAGATCGCAGAATAAGATCGAAAATCGCAAAATTCACGGAAATCAGCGATTTTCGATCTTATTCTGCGATCTTCACACGTTTACAGCCCAGAGCAACGTTAATCGATTTTTAAGAAATTTTAGGCATGTATACAGCTTGCTCACAAAAAAGTTTAAAAAATAACATTTACTATTTTTGTTTGCTATTCCGACTAAGTGCATTTTTTTCAAAACTACAAAACACGTCACTTAGCAAACTAATGCTTGTAGCTTCTCAAAAAAACTCAACCCGTTTGAATTAATTTTATAAAAGTTATGCGATTTTAAAAGTTGCAAACTTTCTTTCGTCCGCCACTGTATGCGTGATAATTAATTATCTATTTCAGGAAAAATCTAATACCTCTACTATAGTTGTGGGAAGAAATGTATTGAGGAGTATGGATCCATGTACCGTGTTAACTATAAAATGGCCAGCACCATTCAAGACAAGATACTTCAAAAATCTTTTGGCTGATCTACAGATTACTTTTTGTAAATCATGCTTAAAGGTATGGAAAGCTAAATATATTTCGTACTTAATTTTCCATTTGTAGTGAACATAAAAGTAAATTAAGATAATTGAAAATTAATAATATAATAATTGTCAATATCGAAAATCATCCTTTTTCCTACTTTAAAGGTCTTTATATTATAAAGACATATTATATTGCTCGCATACAGTAATATATTATGTTGTGCAGAAAATATAATAATTTTTTATCATTTTTTTTTAGCTGTTTCATTTGGACGACTTTGAACTGGCTTTATTGAGATATGGATACTGTCCATTTTGTAGAACACCGAATAGAATTTCTGATTAGAATCTTTTTTCACTTATGTCAGATACAAATTAACATAACTTTACTTTTACTGGACTAATTAGTGACAAATTCTATAAAGATAATTGAAATAATACTCTAAAATATCGGAGATGATGTGATTGGAATGCATAGTTATATGATAAAGACAAATGTATTAAATACTAAAATAATATTATTTATATGCATTTATACATTTCATTTTACTGTTAGCTACATCATGTATGAATTTGTAACACATGATTCTTCTGTATTTTTATGTTTGCAAAGTGTCAAACAATTTAAAGATTTTGAACACGAAGGATTTCATTGTTTTGTCAATTAAAAGTTTTGATACGTTTCTTTCAAGTATTTTCGAAGGAAATCTAGAAGAAGAAATATTAAAAATTATTTGTGAAACAAAATATTGTAAATATCCACGATCATTTATAATGTTATAAAAATATACATATATATGTTTAATGTATTTTTCAAATTAATTCAAATAGTTTCGTATGGTATCATGAAATAAAAATGTTATATAATAATACGTATTTGAATAGCACAACAATTTTATTAATACGCATATTACTAGTTGAACCTGTTCCATACTGGGAACATTGACAGTACAGTTATGTAAGCATGACCAAATAGTAAGTTGGTTCTTATCTAAGTGCTAATTGTTCTGATTCCTTATGTACCGTTAACCGAAATCTTCGGAAGAATCGAGCGTATTTCCAACAGTTGCAGTTTGGAAGATGACGCGTATACTCGCTCTATCAATTTTCCTTTTTGGATATTTGGTCACCTGTCAAACCCACCAACTGGATAATGATATCATGGGAACTCGAGATTCAATGATTCAGGGAAGATGTGAGTATTTTTTAGCAGCAGATGAACAATGCTGTTTTATGGAGTATAATATTCGCAAATAAAATTTAAAAAAAAAAATATATATATTCTATTGGATCTTATGTTATCAAATTGCGAGAGCACAACTATTTGAATAATTTATTCATTTTCAACGTAAAAGTAAGTTTTTCTTCTACCTTTGAAGATTCTATAAAAAATGAACATAAATTTTAGTAATTACAAGCTAAATACAAAAGTTCGATAATAATTAGTGTTTATGAAAGTAGAAATTTATTTTGAAGTATATCTATGTATGTAATAAGTTCAACTACTTTTATTTGTCAATTTACTGGCAAAATCCATTACGGTTGATTTTTTAAACGTTTAAAAACTGCAAAATGAAAAAATACTATGTAATTTATTGAATATCATTTTTATTCATAGAATTACATTAAGTTTGCGATTCCAAAGAAATACAATAATTAATTATCGTAAAAGGCAAGACAAATTTAATGTAAATTTCCTTGTTGTATAAAAGCAATATCAAATCATTAAAAGGATTTTCATACAGTTTTCCCGCTATTCAGTGTTGTCCGTTTCGCAAATTCGCAATGCCTGGCTAGCAACAATTTAAATGGCACTTGCTTTACTAAAAGGGAATGCCGTGAATACGGTGGAATTGCATCTGGATCTTGTGCAAATGGCCATGGCATTTGCTGCGTTTGTAAGTAATCACATAACCGAGTTTCTTCCAAGATATAAAAGTTACAAAGAAGATCTCTTTGTCATACTTGTGGAAAATGGGCAATTGATTAATTTGAAGATATTGCTTAAATCGACTTCATTAATAATTTTTACAGTTCAAAAATCGTGTGGGTCTACTACAAACGTAAATAATACATATTTTACAAATCCAGAATATCCAACACCCTATGAAGGAAACGGACGGTGTACAATAACAGTGCAACGTTGTAATTCAAACATATGTCAGGTTTGTGTTTAACAAAATTAGCATAAAAAATCTTTAACTCGAATATTGTTATAGTAATAAATATTATTCTAATAATATTCTAGTGTATTATTATTATTGTAAAATATTACTAAATACTGTTTCAATTACACAAAAATTTCCAAGCATTTGTAAAATATAAAGAAAATAATTAAAACGCTATTTTAAATTTTTGTTCTAGTTGCGATTGGACTTTCTGGAATTTAGTCTCGCTTCACCAAATGCTAGTGGAATTTGTGACTACGATTTTTTGTTAGTTTCTGGATCATCAACCTCGGTACCTCGAATTTGTGGAGAAAATGCAAATCATGGTAACGAAAAGGAATATATAAACTTAATAATTTTTTCAACGAATGTTCTCAAATTGTTTAACGAAAGGAATATATTTGTTAATTTTTTAATAAACAGTCTATTTCTTTCATACATGCATGTATAAGTAAACATAAAATTTCATTCTTAAAATTTACTTGCCATAATTAATTTATCAAGACATTTCTGCATTAAATGTATGTTGATAAACAGAGTGAATTATTTCTGTAATTAAAACCTATTATATTTTTTAGTTTACATGGATTTTAATGGTGCCACACCAATCATGATATCAATTGACACAAATCCAGAGTACATGATGGATCGTCGATGGAATATAAGAATTCAACAAATTGCTTGCGATGCCACCTACAGAGGTAAAAATATTCCTATTCTATATTTTTCTTATCAAATGCATACATTCTCTTAGATCTTAAACTTGACAATTTCAAGACTATTATTATAAGTAATGTGTAATGTTTACCTCGGTTTAAACATTCGAATTGAAAACAAACAGCATTTTATCAATGGAATTTAAGAATCTAAACTGATTGTTTTTACTATAGTAATAAATTAATGACTAATATATCTAATATTAAAACATTTTGCAACTATTAATATTCTCCGAATAATTTCATTCTTTTTACAGCACCAAACGGATGTTTACAATACTACGATAGTGTTTCAGACACTGTAACCAGTTTTAATTATGGCACAACACAGAATCCAAGAGGTACTTTTAGCAGTACAGTAATTTGTTGAAAAACTTGGGTTGACTAAATTATCCATTACTTATACTGTGTATAAATATTTTAGTAACACAAGACATGTGGCAAAAATTAGCTTTATTTTAAAACTAAAATTTCAAATAGTAGTTCATTGCTTTTAATTTCCACTTATACAAAATATGATAAAAAAAAAGGTAGTTTCGTGGACGTGGAAGTATTAATTATTAATATACGTATGTGATAATAAGAATTGTTTTAAGCAACGTATTTGTAAATGTTGTAGCGCCAGACTTTGGTACACGACAAATAGCAAACACAAATTATGGTGTGTGCGTAAGAATGGCTCAAGGATATTGTGGCATCGAGTGGTCACAGACAGCTCCAAATTCATTTACAGTTTCGGGTGATACAGGTTCTTTTGACTCTACTTTATTAGGTAAGGGATACAACGCACCAGTCTTAATTATTTACTACATTTAAATGAATAATATTAAAAAGAAAGAACAAATAATTTAGTCTATTTTCAAAACCTTTTTGCTAATAAAATAAAATAACATTGTTCAACCAAACAAGTATATTTTTCAAACATTGTTAACTGATGACCAGGTACATCATTTGTAGCAGAAGCAGGAACAAGTTGTACTAAAGATTTTGTTATCATTCCAAATCCATTTGAAAATGGTGTTCCTGTTGGAACAGAACGATTCTGCGGTAATGGGTTTGTAACCAAAACCTGTAAGTATATTCTAATGTCCTTCTGAATTTTTTGTCTGTTAATGTTTTTTGTTAAAGAAGTTATTCTCTAATTTTAGCATATTCTAAACCATTTGTATTATATGTTGTCACAAACGGAGATGAAATGGAAGAAATTGCAAACAGAGGATTCTCGCTAATGTATCGTCAAGTACCTTGTACAGTTTAACTTAAGAAAATCTATGTATAATAGCATATATCGTATAACATCATAATTATTTATTAAATTTAATGCAATTTCTTGTTAGAATCAAACTCTTAATGCATGTTAAGTATTATTCATTTCTATATAATTTGTAATTCAACATCATATCGGCGCGCGTTACGAAAAGTAGCACGTTTCATTTTTTCTACATGCAGTTGTCCGTAAGAAAAAATGAAACGCGCTACTCTTCGTACTTCGTAACGCGCGTCGATATCAATAAGTCACTTTCTTTAACGTTTATGTGGAATGCACATGATATGGGTACTTCTGGAAGGATTCAATGCATGAAGTACCTAAAATGTAATGTTTTAATAGTAAGTTCAGTCGCTTGATTTTGAATCTTTATTCATGTATCCAAAAATTCGTTTTTTACATACAATTGTAAGTACACGCGTTTCGTTATCTTCTTTCTCGTAAATTTTCGAGAAAGGCAAAACTAAATTTTGAATCGAGCATGTGATCCATGGGCATATAAAGAATGTTCAGGATGAAATACCCCTGAAGAATACATTTGTGATTCATGTAGTAACGAATTTTAAAACAAATAATATTTTTTTAATTTAACAGTTTTCCCACTTTTTTTATAAAGAAAAATCGCCGGAAGAATGGCCGGAATTACTGGCCACGTTAATTCCGTAATTTCAGTCAAATTACCATTTTTGTATTATTGCTTCCTTTTTTGTTACATCGTAAATTTATGCTTTCTCAGCCATACTAATACAAACTAGACACTTCAAACTATCAATTCATATAAAAAAAGCTAACAAATGTGTAAGTTGCTCAAATTTTATAGCGTTTCTTGCTTATGTAGTCGGATTTACAGTTTCCAGTATTCGATTTCGAAATACAAAAGCACGCGTAAAGCGGCAAATACGCATGCGCCCATTATGTGCATTGGCTGCCTCCACGCGGGAAAAGACCTGCGCCCATAGGAACGGTACTTAGCACCGCCGCGCCGCTCTCAATGCGCGAGCACCGAAAATATTGAAAACAACGGCGAGTCACAACCAGTGATAGGTAAATCACTAGAAAGCAACGTAATTTACGTTACGTGACACGTGTATAAAATGTCCCGGCAATATAAGAGCCTAATAAAGCTTAAAAAAGATGTGAAAACTTCCCTACTACGTTTTATATTGCCGGGGCAGGTCCACTGGACATTTTATACAGGATATTTTAGTATTATACACGTATGTCGCGTAACGTAAATTACGCTAAATTACATTGCTGTCTAGTAATTTACTCATCACTGATCACAACGGTGCTGAACAAAGAGCATCGTAAGGAACGACGAAAGACTAGCGCCGAGGATATCGGTGCTGAGCACCGTTTCCAACGGTGCAGACCAGTAAATACGTAAAATACGCATCGTATTATACTCGTAAATTACTGTAATTTACTTACGCTAGTGACTGACTTGGCGGATTGGTGGCAGTATTCGCCACGCAAACTCGCGAGCTGAGTGCCTCAGGGTCATAGGGTTCTGAACGATTCTGGACTCAACGTTGCCGGCAGTTGCCGGGAAATGGGTCCTGCACAGAGTTCGGCGGTTTCCAGCTATCGCTACAGCTACAGGAGCGGTGGTAATGTGTACGTGAATTGACGCCAGCGCATAGCCAGCCAAGTGGCGACAACGCGAAGCGAATGTGACGTCCGCACAAAGGGCGGTATTTATAAATGTGCTTAAGATTAATGTCCAGGTGCGCGCACATAGGACAGTATTCATAGTCGCTACTTATTCTTAAGCAAATGCCTAAGCATTTGGTATCCTTTACTAGCTACTAGTGCCGCATGCTTAAGCATTAGCTTAAGAATAAGTAGCGACTATGAATACCGGCCAATAGAACATTATTTTACCGCGCGATTCGTATATGAATAGCGCGCGAATATGAACGTCGCGCGATCTGCTGTTGAAAGCGAGAATCAAGCATGGTTCCCCACCGCGAAATGTCTGTTCCCGAAAATGTTTCATGGCAACGCTGGTAGGAAATATGAAAGGTGATGAAAGCAGTGTGAAGCAATGCAAAAGGCATGCTTTTAGACGCTACATATTTGTGTTTCAACGAAAATGGACATGATCATGAATATAAACATTTTCGAAGATCTGGAGGATGAAGAGGACGAAGAAATATTTCTTCGAATAAAACGACCATACACCATAAAAGTTAGACGAAATCATTTAGATTTGTGGGATGATGTAGATTTTCGTTGTCGGTTTCGATTAAACAAGGAGACAGTGTTGATTATACACCGCAAAATCGAGGGAAAATTGCGAGCGACTTGCAACGTGTTAGTATTTCGATTATATGAATATCCCTGTTTAATGGAAAATAAATAGTTATAATCTTATAAGTATAACCTTCCCATTTACATTTATCTTTTTCTAATTATTTTGAGTTTTGTACATTACAGAACTAGAGCATTGTCACCACTGCAGCAACTTCTACTAACGTTGCGCTTCTATGCCACTGGGAATGTTCTGCGTGCAGTTGGAGATTTCTCAGATGTATGCGTAGCGACAGCTTGTAGAATTGTCCGCAAAGTATCGATTGCACTTGCACTACTGCGACCACGATACATTGAAATGCCTGAAAACAAAAAGGAAATGCAGGAGGTAAAAATGGGATTTTTTAAAATGTTCAACTTTCCAAGCGTTATTGGATGTATCGATGCAACGCAAGTCAGAATACAATCTCCAGGTAAAGAAAGATGTAACAGAACGAAGTGATTCGAAGCTACGAGAAAAAGTTATAAGACTATGCGTATCTTATTATTGCTATGCGGTCATGTTTGTTATTCATTATGTAAAATTTTGATAAATCATTACTTTTACTAAATGATAAATGATTATAGGCGGTGAGAATGCGGAAGAGTTTAGAAATGCAGAAGGACATTTTTCTCTGAATGTGCAAGTTGTGTGCGATCACACAATGAAAATTAGAGACATCGTTGCTCGATGGCCTGGCTCAGCAGACGATGCCACAATATTTTCCCACAGTAACTTGTACAAGAACTTTGAAGCGCAAAAATTTTCGTCGGGTTTGCTGCTAGGCGACAGCGAATATCCTGCGAAGAATTATTTATTGACACCGGTATTGAATCCGAGAACACCAGCTGAAGAACGCTATAATTCAGCGCACATATGTACGAGAAACATTATTGAACGTGTCGTTGAAGTATGGAAACGCCGATTTCCCATATTAAGTACAGGGATGAAAGTACAATTGAAAACTGTACAAGCTATAATTGTCGCTACAGCAGTTTTACATAACATAGCTGTAGATGAGAACGATGAAGGTCCACCAATACAAATATTGGTACCACGTGACGAAGAAATCGTATATGAAGCGCAAGTACAAAATGACAGTGGTACTGCAAGGCGGAATGCAATAATTACCCAGTACTTTTAAGCTAATTAATGTGATAGAAGGAGGGGGGAAACAGAAATAAAATGTCAGTATTAAGATAAGTCATTGTTTTTTATTTGTAAAAGTTTATATGTAAAAAAACGGTCATTGAATAAATTTACTATAAAATACTGTTTTAATCTATCGCCCTTTACTTACCAAAAATAATTCACAGCGATATTTACAATATTTTAATTATAATATCTGAAACTTCAAATAAATATCCCTTTATCACTTTCAATGGTGATAAATGGCCTCGAAGCGATCACCATGCGATGTTTTTTCATTTTTAAACGGCTTTACATTGAATCAGGATTGTCGGGCAACATTTTCCTGGGCAAACATATTTGTGGAGGGGAACCACCTCTCCTGTAGGTGTTTCCCCTTCCATCAGTGCAGCGTCGGCCCTCCGAACTCTGGGCCGGTCAGTGTTGATATTTTAAGATTGACGCAAGATAGGGCACTGTGTGTCATTGACACAAAAGAAATGAAGGCGCTTGTTGTTTATCTCACATCGACCATTGTCACAAATCCATTTTTCAATTATAAGATACAGTTAAGACTTTATGCGAGGCTGAAAGTTTTTAGACCAAGTTACAGTGGTGGTGACATTTGAAAAACAGGTAAGTTTATTTACACTCTTCCGATATTGGGGATATAATATGCATATAACTACAGCGTAACACCAACAATACGTATGTATTCGTTTTTAATTTTTTTTGACAAGGTGGTCGATCGCTCCCTTGATTACCCGTAGTGTGTGGACGATCTAACCCCGACATGCGGGTGAGACCGACCAGTTGCAGTGCCAATGTTTTTCGTTGAAAACGAAAATAAATATTTGAAATTATCGCACACTATAATTTATATATACTCTAAATTGCTTGGGCTTTGCTTTAACGTGCATAAAACGACAACATTGTGAAAAGCAACGATGCTACAATTTCTTTTCCAAAAAGTGGTCGAACTCTCCCGGACTTACAATATTATTAATTACGTAGAATATCCACTGGCAAGTTAACGGCAATGTATTCGCTTATAATTAATACCACGCGAAGACGACGAGAACGAGTCACCAGGCTGAAATTAGCTGAAAATTCGTTCTTCTCCAACTGTTCCATCCTCCTTGGCCTCATCGAAGGAACGTGGTCAGTGAACGATCAGCTTTATCACCCCGAAAAAGATGATTATACCCGACACTTGCATGAGTCGATGGACCCAGTAGAGTCTGAAATGAACGAAGCCGATCTTGATTCACCGAGCAACAATTAAATTTGCTGCCTACTCCGCTTGGCACGTGTTACCGACATTACCAAACGCACATCAATAATCGCCTGCGAGCTTTGGATAGGGTCTCCATTGTTTCGTTGTGAATGTACTTCCTGATCCCTAACGTGTACATGCGAACGTACGTGTCCCAATCGAAGCCGTGCATGTCGGTGTTGAATCGGCTGGAGTCGTCGAGCGCTTTCACTTTCATCGACAGATTGTCCATATTGCTCCTATCGAACTTCCACTCGTGGGTGGTGAAGAAGGAGCCGGTGTACATCATCCGCTGTAACCGTTTCACGATCTTCATCAGCCTGAAAGGACGGTTGCCCACGCGGCTGTTGCTTGAGACTGTTAGCTCGATATCCTTCCTCCTTACCGTTCCACGGACGAATACTTACACAGGTTTGCTGCCTAGAAGCTTTAAGAAAAAGTCCACGACAAACGCCGGAACAATGTGTAGGATGATCGATAGAACATTGTGCATAAATTTGTTGGTTCTAAGCGTGACACCTGGGTACCACATCACGCGCATTGACGGCCACTCTATGGCGTATTTGTTGACAAGATCGTTAAAGAGACCCCATCTAAGTCAAAGAGATCATGTGTGTTAGAATTATGTGCGTAGGATACACAGGTTGCACCTTGATTGGTGGATGCAGATGTTTTTATAGTTTTTATAATTCTTTAAAATCGGCTCACTAATCAAGGAATACAGTATAGGTATTGTTATCCATAAATCCTTACGAGTTATTGGGGGAAAGAAAAGTTGTTTTTTATAGATCAAACCAGTTACCTGATTGTCTCACCGCTGGTCGTACAATTATACACTTTGATAGTGTTATTATACTGCATCGTACTGTGCCACGAGGCGCATATCAACGTGTCGACGACGAAATCAACGGGCACTATGTTCAGATTCTTATTCGAATCACACATGAAGCTCCTGGCAGTGCCATTGCCAAAATCCACCATCACACCTGTAAAATATGAAATATATTTAGAGATGAACAGGATACACGAAGTCTAATTAAGAATCTAATAGCAATGAACAGAGCCACTTCTCGCGACTGATCAATGACCTCGGCAGTGACCTCTGCTCTTAATTCTTCGACGGGGGAACGGATTTAAATGGAGTTCAGCTTAGCAAACCGATTGATTTAAGGGGGTATAGGACTATTGAACGACTAAAATCGACGGTTTCTTGTCGTTTGGATTGCTTAGATACCAAATAATCACCATGCCGGCACATTTCACAGTTTTTTTATGTACGCTTTTACAAGTAATGTAAAATAAAAAAATTGTCAGAATGTTGAAAATTATTCAAGTTATTTGACGTTAAAGATAGTCCCACGTAGCGCGCAGCTGTAATCGGTGTACATAGTCCCAGGTGAACCAATCACCTAAAAGGAAAATGCTTTGGGGGTGAGTACTTTCTACACTAATAGTTATTGTGTGAAATTTTTCTTGGCGAATTAAAACAAAAAATGTAAAAGTTACACACAAATCAATTTTTTCCCCACATTTTTATGGGAAAAAACGTCTTTAATTAGTTATAAAATGTTTTACAAACATCCAATGTTGATGCGCAAATTCCACACGATAGAGAAAGGAATTCTACAGCTCCAGTGAAAATTTTATGTGAAAATATTCATTGGTTCAAGAGCTATGATGTACACCGTTTCTGAAAATGGTGTTTCGAGAAAACCGGCTTCAAAGTTAAGTACCCTATGTGAATACCGCTCTGCGAGGCGTTACACTCAATTACGTTCAGCGCTGTAATTTCCGTAATTATTCGAATTTTCACATGAAACTTTTTTGTAAATGTTCACAAAGGATTACGCTTTCAGAATTAATAATAAAAAAATCGATTTTTCGATACTCCAATAGTCCTATACCCCTTTAAGCGCTGCTCGCGTGACAACGTTTTAGCCTGCTCTTCAATACGTTGACTGGCATCGACTCATTGAAATTATCGTTCCGCAGCCCGTCAATGTTTATTTTGAAGCTGTACAATGTGCACGCTTTGGGCAAAACTCTTCTGATTGGAAAGCATGATCGACTGACGACTCAAAGGGGCATTTTTCAAAACCTTGCGCCACTCAAAGAGTTCATTACGAAATAAAAAAGGTATACGTTCTTGAATGTGGTTCGAACCCTCTCTGACTATCGCTTGGTAATCGTCGAAGGGGCGTAATAATACCTGTGACTCCGCCGAGATTGTCCACCCATCCGGGAAACGGTTCTTCTTGGGCGGCGCAGACGATGCTCGGCCGTACTATCGCTATTGGCAAGTTCTCCGCCTTCGCCAGGATTAGTTGCTCGGCTAAACTCTTTGTAAACGTGTACGTGTTGGGATGATTCTCCAAAATCTTCTTCTCGAGCACCTTCAGGGTCTCGTCGTCCAGACTCTTGCACATATCGATCACCGTGGATGGTTTCAGCTTTGTGCTGCGCCGTCATTAATAATACGCGAGTATCCTCGTTAGACTGTAGTCGCGAGAGTCACCAACGCCAGTTTTTATCACGCAATAAAGGAGAGCAAACGGGAAGGGACGAAATTTAGAGGGAAATGTGATAATTACTTGCAACTTTGCTTCACTGACACTTTGGCGATTTTTAATTAATTTCTTCGTCAGCGTATAATTACCATGAAAAGCGTCTGGCGGGACCCAGTTGAGAAAGCAGATTTGTATGAAGGATAAGAGGAAGAAACTGGGAATGCCACGAAACAGCTTTATCGAGAAAATTAAGTTTTAATACTCTAGTGTTCAATGAATTTATCTGTGTGCTTGATAACACGAAACTTATACCCCAATTAGGCATCAGACAAAAATAATCAATAAAATAATAACGGCTTTACACTATTTTAATACTTTTTCAGGTTTGAACAGGGCACCATGTTGGAACGAGATAAGAAATGTCCACTTCTATTATTATGAAAACAAGGAAAGCCACTCACTTTGTTAATTGTCATTCGATAGTTCGATATGACCAGTTGCCAGCAACGTGGCATCCTATAAATCGCAGAATCACGAAAAATGGACATTCCCTGTCTTTTCCCCTTACCCTTCATTGGCGGAAGGACATTTATGCTTACGTATAAATCGACTCCTTAATCTCGTGTCGATTCGCGTTACTGTAAGCTGTGCTAACGTGGATAACGCTAACTAGATTTTTCATATTCCTGCACAGCTCTATGACACGTTCCGTGCCCTTTGTATTCAAATTAACAGCCACTTTCAACGGTTCGTTGAATCTCACAGTGGCCGCACTGTGAAAGACTATGTTAACCCTCTGTATCAACGTGTTCCTGTCCTCTGGCGAGAGACCCAGTTTCGGTAAACTTACATCACCCTCCACCGGGTAGATTTTATTGAACGCATCAGGGAACTCTTTTCGGATTCGGTCGAATACCTGCGAACAACCATTGCAACATTATTCCAAACCACGATTCTTCCAGCGTATTCCTTTGTACAGGAATGATGCACCATGTAAATGCTCTACGTTTCTTTTACCAGCAAAATCTATTTCTCAAATATACTTTTCCAGACGTCCGCGTGCCTGATTTTCACTTTGAAATCGAAGGCGGACGGAGCAATCTCTCGAATGTCTATTTTCGAAGATGTATCAATGATTTTTACGTCTCTAGCCAAGGAAATAATTATCGAGTCATAGTTTCATAATTTCTTCCACATGTAACTCTGTTAGTGTGTAGGTATATTCAAACTTTCACAGGTATCCTTACTTGGTAAGTGTACGCGCTACGTCATCGATAGCATCGTGATTTTACCTTTTCTTTACTAAATTCTGTTCTTTGATTATTTGATTAATTACAAGTCCATTTGATTGAACGATAGACGGTAGCAGGATGCTTCAGACAAGAATCAAAGTGTTTTTAAGCGTCGCACAATTTCTGTATATGTATAGTCGCAGACGTGTTCGACATTTCAAGTTAGTTATCCCTTTCTCTTCGACTATTTATCAAGTGACATTTTACTTTCAGATGTTACATACGTTCTCGGCGCTTAATAATTGATGACTTTTCGGATTTTTTCCTCGAGAGGTGTGAAATAAATTGAGAATTTTATAATTGTATCTTGTTCTTGGGTCCTTTATTCATATAAAACAATTTATTTCACACACTTTTGTCATATATTGCCGTTCGTTTTCTGCGGTTGTAGCAACCTGTGCACCAAGCAGGGGGCCTTCTTAGCAGCTTCATGATAACTTCGACAATTTACAACCTTTCTTCATGAACTTTGCGTTCATCTATGCAGAATGATATTCTCTAAGGGCCATTGGGCCAAATTTTGGAATTTTGAGAAAATAATGAAATTACGCCATTATAAAAAATGTTAAAAATTAAAAATTAAAAAAATGGCCCGATGACCGTTAGAGAATGAAGTTCATGAGAAAAGGGTGTAAATTGGCGAAATTATGATGCTGATAAGGTGACCCCTGCTTGCTACAACCGCAGAAAACGAACGGCAACATATATGACAAAAGTGTGTAAAATAAATTGTTTTATATGAATAAAGGACCCAAGAACAAGAGACTATTATAAAATTTTCGATTTATTTTACACCTCTCGAGAAAAAAAATCACAAAGTGATGAATTATTTAGCGCCGAGAACGTATGTAACCCCTTAAGGAAACATGAAGCCACTGAGTTATATTCGCCACGTTCGACGAGGTTACTCTGTTAATTAATACAGTGCATGGAAAACAATGATCGTCAGCCTAGACGATAGATAACATTCGAAAGCACCATATTAATTGGCAAAATGTCCTACGACATTGACTAATTCAGGTCGCTTCTATCAAAATCTAACTTGAAAAAAAAACGTAGGTGACCTAACAGCTGTAACCGCCATGTATGCAAATAATGCCCACTTTATCATTGTTCCCCAAAAATTCTTCGACTTCAATTTGACACGCATGCGACCAGCGATGGCTTTCACCGATTAAACCTGAAAAGGGACATTCATAGAAATGTACGAACGGAATTTTCTAGGAGCTTTTTGTATCGTTGCTCGACTGTTTGGCCCTTCTTCGGACGGATCAGTATAAAGATCGTTGCCAGGCGTTGACACGAGTGCAGCAGCTTTAACAGTAGTACTTTCCCCAGGAAACCGGTCGCTCCGGTCAACAGGATCACCGATTCGGCGAAGAACGCCTCGATGGAACTTCCGTTAATATACGCGTCGTCGTTCCCATGCATCGGGTTCGTTTGTGCATTGGTCGTATCCATTTTGGGGGAAGTTCGACCAGCGTCGCTCGAAAACTCTGCAACCAAGAGAACGGACACGCGCTGGTGTTGAGAAATGGCAACGTTTCCACACATTCTTCTCGGAACAAAATAGCCCTAAGTACTCGATTACAGTAATTAAACACGTTCCTTGTATCACTAATCGCTTCGTAACGATTGATGTCTTTGAATGCAAAGAAACACTTTCCTTTTTGATAATTAGAACATGTTTTAATCGACATTTATGAGGATCTTGATGTTGTTAGTAGCAGTCATCTTCATCATTGACAAACAATTATTAATTTATTAATAATGAACATATGAACACATAATGGCAATGAGACAAAGGTTCGTAGGGTAATAGTTCAGCGTAGCCGTGGGGTTCATCCCTAAATTACGTAAGACTTTTTTTGGGGGGAGAGGATCGCGAATTTCTTACATTTTCTTACACGGTGGGGGGAGGGGGGAGTCAGGTAGCGTTTTACATAATATTTTTTAACCTAATTTTCAATAAATACAAATGCTATCATTAATGTTCCGGAAAAGTAGTTTTAGTTTAAATTTCCCGAAACCGAGTTCAATGAATTATGTAAACCTTTAAAAGAATTTTAATAACTGATAAAATTAAGTGTAAAAAATTTTACGTAAGGAGGGGGTTGGAATATCAAATCTTACGAATTCTTATACTGGGGGAGGGAGGGGGTTAGAATTCGCCAAAATTACCCCTTACGTAATTTAAGGACGGCCCCTTGTCCAGAAAAATAAAAAGCAGCGCGCAAAGCGGGCGAGTGTAACTTTCTCATTTTCCTCGCAGCGGGAAGTGAAAATCGTCTTTCTCTAAACGGATTGCTTGCTAGGATAGCTTAGAAGTCGTGGCTACTAAACGCTACCAATTTTTCAAGGGTTCACTGCATGATCGTTCGCTTAGTCTCCATTCGAACAGGTATTTTATATTATCAGCAAACGCCTCTCACATTTTCAGGCATCTATTTGTTAGAAACGTTTGCGATGGTCTTGATTTAGTCATTTATATTTCAAATGCAAATTTAGTGCCCCGAATTTCATTCAGTTTTTAAATTAAAAGTCTATGTGCGTGCGTTAGATCACATATTTCTTTTTCATATTTTTATTTTAAATTAATACGTTCTGTCGCATTTGTTTTATGGTCAAAGCCAAGGCCGTGACAGTGAAGCCCTATGGTTAAGAGGAACAGGTGTTTTCAGTTCTGAAGAACGCGTTGAAAAAATATAGTGAAAAAATAGAAAATTTAGGAAGAGCCAAAAAATTCTATCATCAAATTGCGAGACTTCTTATTCAGAAATTGTCTTTTAAATTAGATCAAGTAGGCTCGAGTTGGAGAGTTATCGAAAATTTTAGTAAAATTCGGTGTTTGCAAGTTTAAGGGGGGGGGGGGGGGGCTATTTAGGACAGCTAGGAATGAGGTAATTCTTGGGTATTTTTTTTTCTAAGAAACAGTTAAGCGAATCTTTTCCAAACTTCCAGGGTATTTTAGTTCACATTCAAACAATAAAAATTAATTTTTACGTTAAAAAGTGGTGGGTAGAAATGGAGATATATGAACACGTTCGTTAGGACTCGCGCGTCGAAGTTGCAAATTGGCGATTGTAATGGTGGCCCCGTTTCTTCCCTGAAATACAATAACCAAGGATTTGATTATTTCCAGTATAATTACATTGTCGGTGAACCTAAGACATTGATAAATAAATTGAATTGAACAACTCCTTTTTCCATAAATAGTACGACATATCTTGGGGCAGAATCGTAACTTTTTCTTTCAAGTCCCACCAATTTGCCAACTTTTAACTTTTTTTTTCGTTTCTTAGGTTCAACGACAATGTAATTATACTAGAAATAAGAAAATCCTTGGTTTTTTATTTCAAGGAAGAAATGGCGCGTAAAAATTAATATTTATTGTTTGAATCTTAACTAAATTACCCTGAAAGTTTGGAAAAGATCCGCTCAACAGTTTCTTAGAAAAAATTCCCAAGTATCACCTTATTCCCAGCGTCCTAAATAGGGTTCCTCCCTTAAGCTAAGACGGTATGAGTACAATTTCATTATTTTGCGTTTTTAAAAAATTCTTATTCATCGACATCTTGACTTTGCCTGGTCACGCCAAGTATTTGACTTCCAGGCCACGGACATCTAGGCAAATGTCTAAATGTTACATTTTATCTTCACATTATTAAAATGTCCGCGATATGAATAATGGAATGTATGAACACAGCATTTTAGCTGTACAAATGTAATTGTGTCATCTTAAGCGCAGTTGGAAAGCACTTTTATGTACTTGCAGCTCATTTTGATGTCACATCTGTTTTTTATTCTGTACTTATTATTATCTACTATTTTTTGTGATTTATTTGATAATACTTTTTTCCGTCCTCTACTTTTTCATGTACTTGGCGTATCTTTTTCCTGTTTTGAAGTTTTTTATGGGGATACATAATATACATAAATAATTCACAGATGAAAATAATAAATAATAAAACTTTAATTTAACGAATCTTTGTTTCTTCATTTCGTAATTCATTTCATGTTTCTTTATCTTTATAGTTTTTACAATTACAGTATAATAATTACTAAATCATTGCTCTTTCAGCTGGTTGAAATAATGCTCTTCATGTGCATTGTTAACTGAAAAATTGGACACACTTACAATTTATTTATAAATTATCATACATGCTCATATGTCAAGATAATTGCATGAATAATTGCATATGCAACACCATACCTGCAAATTTGTGTGTACATAGTCCGACGTAGATCATTTCATCATCTTCTGCTGCAATAAATAGATAATTAAATAGAAATAGAGTGACCTTTTTTTTTGCTAAAGTAAGTGTAGTTACTAGTTCCAGTAATAAAATATAATTTATTTACAAAATTTATAATTCTTTATTGAAACAAGAAACACTAATTAAATTCATGCATTGTCGAAGGTGTCCATGTATCAAAATAACTGAATAAATATCTACACGAAATCCTTCCTGCAAAATTATGCGTGCATACATAGACTGGCGTAGGTCACAGCATCATTTTACGCTTCGATTATCTACATATACATAAAATCCTCAGTTTAGTTAAAAATAAAAAACAGTTTGATGATATATAAACATGTCGCAATTCAAATTTCGGCAACTTACCTTGTGTTTGAGACTGCATTTTAGTTGCAATTTAATGATATAACGATACATACTTGCAAAATCACGTGGCATCTCACATTTTGACAGCTTATCTTATTTGACACTTGCCAGGTTCTAACTTGACGGTTAGCTGTCAATGGAGTAGATTGCATAGTGAAGATAGCGATTGACGAACGAGACATGTGTTATTTTTTTTGACTGAAGGTGTGCGTGTAACGCGTATACGTATTAAGTCGACAAAAATTTTAATTAGAGAGAAGAAGAGGAATCATAAGAAAATAAGACAAAATCTTACCGTTTCCGACAGATCCATGAGACGATATCACGATATCTCTGTCATGCGTGGACCAATTTTATTGAATTTGGTGTTATTTGAAAGCTTTTATACGGTTTACATAAGAAAAATACCTTTAAATTTAGGAAATATTGCAGGCGTGATGCGATATTAATGAAATAAGTTTCAGGTAAGGTTGGATTAGCCGAATTACGAGCAGAGTTGGGCATTATTCGCCTAAATTGTTCTTTGACTAACCTTCGAATACAAATTTCGAACAAAATGAAGTTATTCGTGATTAACGAATAAATTTTTAGTCGACTAAATTTTTATTCGACTAAATTTTTAGTCGTTATTCGTTCCTCGTTATTCGGTATTCGAAGGACCTCCGTGGCGACTAAAGGTCTGCGCACACATATCCGTTCCGTGCCAGTTTCGTAACCGTTCCGACGTAAGAAGAGAGGCGTAGAGGGTCTCTTTTTCTTATCACTGGCACGCCGGAACGGTTACGGAACTGGCACGGCACGGATATGTGTGCGCAGACCTTAAGCGTCACGAATAAGCCGCTTCGACTCGAGTGACTCATGAGTCATGACATCCCCCTCGGCCCGGCCAAAAACCAAGGGCCTCGAGACCCAGGGTTGCCACCTTTTTTTACAGAAAAATAGCGTACATTTGCTTTCGTGGAGTATAAAAAAAAGTACGTTCAACAAATTAAAAGTACATTTTAATCTTATTAGTTTTTATTTCTTCCAAACATATTTCCTATTGCCTTTAACATTACAGTCTAAATTTTTATTATTTTGAAATATCTCAATAACACAAGATACTTTATTTTAAAGTACGAGTGGCAACCCTATCGGGACCCGAGCCGGAGCTTATTCGTGTCGCTTAGTCGCCACAGCGGTCCTTCGAATAACGAATAACGAGGAAGGAATAACGACTAAAAATTTATTCGACTGAAAATTCAGTCGAATAAACATGTAGTCGAATAAAAATTTATTCGACTAATGCCCAACTCTGAAATAATATAATATTATAACTCGTAATTTACGAGTAAAAGATACGCGTCAGCGACAGTCTACATATACAGGGTGTCGAAACATGTACTTGGCGTCGAGACGCTACCGCGTCTCTAGATAATTACCTTCTTTTTGGCACTAATTTCTCAGCCCTAATGTTGCATTGTGGAATGAATAAAGGTAGACAGAGCAAGTTTGAACGATTATATTGAAGTTTGATATTGATATTGCAGGATTATTTGATTGATTATTGAAACTCACTTTCGAATGACACTTTCGCAGTTCTCACTCGACGCAATCCGAAGTTACACTAGCCCAAAACACGCCAGGTCCTTTACAATTCTGTGATTATTTACACATTGCAGACCCCCTACCCACGGGCACTGCGGTTACGCACTGAGTCCGAAGATCATCCCGGGTAATGGCATACTTTGTCTACTCGTCTATATTTAAAAATATTAGAAATACAATTTAAAAATATTAGATTTAAACCATCTATACTAACAGATTATTTAAAATATAAATTTTGTAAATTTGAAGTAAATTTTTTATCTTATAGTTAATATTAAATTTACAAAAAATTAATACTCAATATCTTTGATCTCCAAAGTTTACGTTTTTATGTAATGTTATGCTAAATAATATTTTTTTATAGATTAGACCAACAGATACAGGTTTTACTGCAGCACTCCGTTACTCCTGAGTCCTTTACAAGTATTTTAAAAAAAAATTTATTGAAATCGGTCAAGATTTGGACTGTTGAGCGATTTTTGTCCAAAATCGCACACTGCGGGCCACGGCCGTCGATCGCGCGGCAGTTACTTGACCGAGAGCCGCGCCACGCGGGAAGAAATGTAAATGTTCTTTCACAAATTCCATTCAGCTTTGTGGAACGATCTCTACTTTCATGTTCCATCTATCGGGGTTCTATTAGGGTTATTTCGATCCTTTGACTGTATTCCCCCGTCTTTCGATGTAAATACATTTTCTCTTCTTTCGTCGAGGGCACAAAGGGAAGAGGGTATGAATGGGTGGAATGTTTAAGGGGGAACACCACTGTGATGGCCGGAAAAGTAAGCCATTTTTAAGAATTTGTTTTCAGAGGTAATTTGAGCATGTGACCAAACCTATAAAAAATTGTAAGGCCTGCCAAAATTCTCAGTAAAATATTCAACAATGAACACGTGACACCTGTAATTAACGAAGACAGCGATGAAGATTGAATACACCACACACGATTTTTGTTGTTATCCATCCATAATTGTTAAAGGTAAGATATTTAAAAACCACCTTCACATATTAATATAGTGTAGGAAACGTTAAACAATACCGTAATTGATAGGATACTTGACAAGACAAACGGTGGCATAAAAAGCAATCCAAACTTATTATTACGTATATTTCAGGTGAATATGTTTTTAAAATAGTCTTAAAACATTTGAAAATAAATATTGATTATTTTGTCATATAATTAGGAAATATATATAGTTAATGAAAAAAAAAAAAACTTAACCTAAGGGGTACTTGTAAATTCGAGGCTCGAACCTACGTTCAAAAAGTTTGCATTGGTTTAGCATCTCGACACCTTAACACTGCGCCACTGACACCGTTGAAAAATATGGTTGATACTTTTCAGTGTAATGAGCATAGCGTAGTTTCAAATGATTCGGTTTTTCCAATTTCTCTAATTCATATGTTGCTTTGCGGTATGTAGAAACATTGAAGATCACATAAAACATTTATTTCATGAAGCAGTTCCACGTATAAGTTACCCGGACACGGAAAATACGGCGACAAAATCGGTTTTTAATTTTTTTAACTGCGGCGCACCAAATTGAAAAATCTGAAAAAAATTCAAGACAATAGTAACAATGATGCGGACTTACAGTAAAAATATAATTATAGTATCAAGACTGCTTCGATACAAAACCGGCATTTTTCAGCATTTTTTGGCGTTTTTTATTTTTCACAGCTTGGTTTTTCAATTTAAAAATCTGACACGATTCCCTAATATGTGCACCGATAACAGACATGCCTCTGAATTTTTTCAAAATTTTTCATCCGCTTGTATAGGAGAAATTCGGCAAAAACCTGATTTTCTATTTTTACCCTTTACTACCCCCCGGGTCGAGATACAAAGTTGAAACTTGACAGAAATCATTCATTTCTTATAAGCTTTCGAATGACCCATCGTGATTTGAATTCGGTTCAGGGGCACATTTTACCATCTTATCCGGCTATACCCTTTGTCCGGTTGAGAATTTATGAAAAATAAAAAATATTTTTATTTTTCATTTATTATTATTACATATTATTTTTTTTTTTTTTTTTTAACGTCGTGGAAATCCCTAACGGATACCTCAACTCTCCCTGAGCTGAGGTTATGTGGGGCTTGCACCCACTAAAACCACGACGATCTTGAAACGCTGGTTCCTCGTATGGCCTTTACAAAGGCCGATGTTCTTTGTCAATGATTCAGGAGTTGTTCCGTCGAGAATATTTGCTGCCACCACCAGGATCTTGAAATGCTGGTTCCTCTTGTGGCCTTTGCAAAGGCCGATATGTTCTTCGTCAATAATCCAAGAGTTGTTCCGCCGAGAATATTTGCGGCCTTGAA
This sequence comes from Andrena marginata, assembly GCA_963932335.1. Classification (NCBI taxonomy): domain Eukaryota; kingdom Metazoa; phylum Arthropoda; class Insecta; order Hymenoptera; family Andrenidae; genus Andrena; species Andrena marginata. The sequence continues at coordinate 46,198,483 of OZ010659.1, read as the reverse complement.
AAAGGCCTAGCGATGCGTTCGGAGGTATGCACTAGTAATTCGTCCAGAAACCGCTACGATCAATTACTTGACGTAACCGTTTCGGGATGGATTTCCCCAGGTTTTCGAATATTTGTGGGTTGGCTGTTAAATTTGCCCAGGCGTGCATCACATGGTCTATAAGAGCAGCCCTAGTTCTTACATCGGCAGCTGGTCGCCAGGATTTAGCAATATTTGCCCATACATGTTCTATTATATTTAAATCTGGCGATTTCGCAGGCCACTGTAAAACTTCGATGTCGGGGTGCCTTCTAAACCATGCACGTACGGCAGCAGAGGTGTGTACTGAACTATTGTCCTGTATGTACATACGTACGGATCGAGATTCGAGCCCTCGTGAGAAGCGCTCGCCGTCTGACGGTCACGTCGCAAACTACTATTTTTTAAAAGTCATTATTTAAAAAAAAATAATAAAAACGTTAGGACCTTCCCCTCGTCAAGACGAACAAAGTGATGTAATACACTTGTTGCTACAGTTCATATTTACTGAGAAACCGCATTTCAATGTATACTACTTCAATTTTATGTAATAGTAATTTTAGATATATATGTATTCTCGGCAGGGGTGCCCGCAGATTTTTTCCAGGGGGTGGGGGGCAACTTTGGGATGATGGTAAAGAAAAATATACCCCTCTTGCTTTTTTAACCCATTTTATAGTGTCAATTTAATTAAAAATTGAAAACCGAAATTTAAGAATATTCCCTTTTTTAGTATAAAACTTAATAAAGATCGGTTTTTAAAAATAAGAGATTTTTTCTCAACAGCCAGGTGGCAACTGCCCCTTTTGCCCCCCCCCCACCGCCGCGGACGCCCATCATTCTCGGGTGTTTTACGGAATATAAAAGTGTTTATAACTGCGAAGTTAAGGAAATTTCTGAAGGAATGTCCCACATTTTTACAAACACCCTGTATATTTATAACATAACGCAATATTTTATTTGTTTTATTAAAGAGATATTAATACTACAGATCACATAAATAAAATAAAACACAAAATGCAATTGTGAATTTGACATTGTACAATGACACAACAGCAAATTATTATTCAGAATAATTTGATCCAACACTTAAATTTAAAAGTAAAGAATAGGCGCCAATACTTCAACAATGGTTTGATTCGAATGTAACAACCATAATAAAATTGAATTAAATGATACAAGGTGTAGAGTTTGAAATAATATTACGTCATATTTATATTACATAGGTAGCTAGATATTTGCTTCCAGAATGCGTGTCCACTTCTTTCGCCATAGCGTCGTACCAGTTTTGAAGTTTCGTATTACTCAAAACATCTTCAAAGGCATTACAACCCTCTATGCTTTTTAGGATTCCATAAACAGCAAGATCCGATAAGTTAGGCTTTTCTCCTCCCATAAAGGTACCACCGCGATTGTTAATCGCATTCAACCATCTGTTAACTTCGTCATACAGAGATAGTCGGACGTCACCTTTAAGGTTGTGCCTCTTTTTTAAACGTTTTGATATCAGCCACATAGCTACAGCACCTACATTTATCATTATGAATCTTTCCCATGTCGGAAAATATTCTTCCCATTTACCAACCTAATTAATTAGGAAATAGAGCAAAAATTTACACAGATTTTGTAACTGTATAATAGACTAATAAAATTAATTTTAATTCGTTTTCTTTAAATTACTAACTAAATTGCATATAACTTCAGCTAATATTATTTTAAAGCAAATAATGGCTACACACTTTACTATTCATATGTCCAATCTTATATGCCACATCATATAAAGGTGTCATGCCTAGTTGGCAGGCGTGATTTTCGGGAATTTTTTGTGGGAAATCTAATGTGTACTTTTTACAACTATTTGCTTATTTTAAAAGTACATATATTCGGCAACTGTCAATAATTTTTTTATAGAAAAATATTAAAAAATGAACGAATAACAGCCACTCTCCCGGAAGCTATTTTTTTTGCGGTGAGCACGATTTCTCAGAGCCGGGTCATCTGAAATCGAAAAACGAAGAAGATTCTGTTAGTATATGAGTTTATCTAGTTCGTGAACGAAGGATTTTTGTTTTTGATGAAAACTCTATTTTTAATTCACGAAAAACGAACAATTCAGACATCGAAAAATCATGATTTTGCGTTAAACGGCCGCCATTTTGTCTGAAATCATTTTTTTGAAAAATCCTTCGTTCACGAACCAGATAAACTCGTATATTAACAGAATCTTCTTCACTTTTCGATTTCAGATGATCCTGCTCTGAGAAATCGTGCTCACCGCAAAAAAATAGCTTCGGGAGAGTGGCTGTTATTCATTCATTTTTTAATATTTTTCAATAACAAACTTACTGAGAGTTGCTGAACATATGTACTTTTAAATTAAGCGAATAGTTGTAAAAAATATACATCAGATTTTCCACAAATAATTCGCGAAAATCACGCATGCCAACTAGGGGCAAGACCCCTTAATCATTCTTAATCATTATGATTTATACTAACTTCTGAAAACCAGTTGAAAGTCTTGTAAGCTTCGTCAAGTGTTCTATACACATTCGGTGACAGTGTATGAACAAGTACCTCATCTGCCCATTTCCTCCACTTGCGTTCCTCCCTGCAACAACAAATTTATTCGCATTTTGTAATTCTTTTCTTTGATAAACATTTAGGTACATGCTTTCAGAGATTGAAAGCTAAAATAATAATTTCAATAATAATTCTCTTTCGAAATTATTATTATAACATGTACAAGTGAATTAAATCCAATAATAAAATGTTGTAAATAATGTAACTCACGTGATTTCATCCATCTTTTTACCTACAGCCGGACTTTCTTTATACATTAAGAAATATTTGTTCATAATTTCATACTTGAGTCTCTTCTCTGCATCGTGCATCGCTATATTCGGGTAATATTCTATTAAGTCCTTGATCTTTTGCGTGTTGTCTTTGAAATGCGATGCTAATAGCGAAATAATCATTGTGCTATCATTTAGAGGTTGGTACCCAGACTCTATATTTGTTAAGAGTATCGGTACTTTTTTATAAGAAGACCATGATATTTCTTTCCGTAACACTGGATCTACTTCCACAACATCATAAGAAAGCCCATAGTAATCCAGGAAAACTCTGACCTAGAGTATCATGTTTATTAATTATAATAATAAATCGTTACACCTCATTATTATTAAGAAATTATGACTGAATTTTAAATAATCTATTTATTAACCCTTTCGCTACTACAAACTAATATATATGTATGTTCTACTTTTGTGATCAATGAGCACATCTTATCTTCACTGCGCAAATGTGAAATAAAGTACTACGTGAATATCTTCAGCTTCTATACTTTTAATAGATATGTTTGGCAAAAATTATCAAATCAGCTTCAACTTATTCTGTACCAAAAGGGTTAAAGAATGATCTATTAATATGGATATTTCACCTTACAACAAAAAGGGCATGTTTGATATTGGAAAAGGGTCAGTTTTAATCCACTTGTATCGACTGGCGAAGTAATCTGAAATAAAAACAAATTATTAAGCTAAAAGATGTATAGTGAAAAATAAATGAATCCATTCATTTAAATGATGTATTATCGAAGGCAAAGGTATTAAGTTTAAAAGAAACGTCGGTTCAATAATATCTGATGCATTTTTAAGAATTTTATATAACGTCTGTACTTTATTGTACTTTGTAGAACAAAAAATCAAACTCACTGATTAATAATAATCAATAAATTAATTAATATGTTATTGTAATGCAGTCTGTGCATGGAATGCCAATAGGCATTCAGTTAACACATTCGCGACCGGCAGAGTTTTTACGTTTCTAATACAGAGTACCGGCGAAAATAATGAAATTCTAAAGCTGGTTGCAGCAAACTTGTATCGTTAGGGTGAAGATAAAAATGATAAAATATGTTTTGAAATATCAATGTTGTAAATATGTGTTATTTAAAATAAAAAGATTTACATAATTTGTATACTTGCTTTTAAGCATTCAATTATAAATAGCAGGACGTGAATTCGCGTTAGCGACAACCAGGAATTAAATTTGAAACGACATGAATTCACGTCGGCGACAACTAGGAATAGAATTTGAAATGACATGAGTTCATGTCAGCGGTCGCGAATGTGTTAATATTATGAAGAGATGGAACTAAAGAATTTCCGCACAATGTGCGCTTAGCTTTCCAACTTCCACCCGCAGCGGGTTAATAATTTATAGACACGTACACTAACTAGAATTAACTCTTAAATTATTTTTTGTCGTTGTAACATTTAAGATTGAAATATTCTATACAATTGTAAGTAAATTCAGCTATACCGTTCTTGAAACTGGTACATCTGGTTTTTCTTCGAGTGGTTGAACTTTTTGTTCTTTTCCTATAAGGTGATATGTTTTAGAAGCTTCTTTATCCGAGTACCAAGGGTAACCCCATGTGACCAGCACACCAACAGGAACTCCAACAGTAATCCCCAATAAACTTGTTTTGAGTACAGTTTTTAATGTTGAAGATTGTCGAGCTGCCGATGAGAAACTCTCATTCCTTCTCGAGAATCTTTGAACGACATTCTTGAAGGAACAAAAATTTCTGGGCGAGTTTGATAACTTTATTAATACAGACATTATTACGATCTATTGTTTATATGCACAATTCGAACTGAATTAATTAGTTTAAGAATGTTGTCATTAGAGAAATGCTTTTATAAGAATTTCATGACATAACATTTACAGAGATAAAGAAGAGATTGTATATACAAGTTTCATTGAATTCTTATAAACTTTATTAACAGAGTTTTAATTGGATTTCGTTACTTATTAATAATGCGTGTTATCAAAATAATATCGGAACATTATCTATGTAACATTCGGCACAACGCACGCAAGAAAGTTCCAATTCATAAACGTTTGCCATAGATTATATACAAGTAACTAGACAACGTGGTGTGCGGTGTGATGTAAGGGATGTTGCGACGTTAGTTGTGTATGTGTGTCATTAGGAGTCATTACATGAAGTTAGCTATAAGCCATAGGGATGTCAAGATTTGATGTTGTTGCGCGGCCGTTTAGGGATTCTAAATTCTTCGGGGAACTGTTTTTTATTTATCATCTCTTTTTACCAAGTAAAATTGTAAAAATTATAATTTTGTCTAAACTTTGGTCTCTTAATTGCGACCTAATTTTTGTACAAAATAATCCAGCAGCGGAAAAAACTCTCTCAGATTCTACACTTATTGGTCGGGTAGTCATTAGGAAATCAAATTTTCTATACAGGGTGTCCCAGAATTGAGGGACAATCGCAAACATGCAATACTATGATCCGTGGCTTCGATCTCGAGATTCCACCACTAATATTCAACTGTCAGTCTCAAGGCTGCCTTTACTAATGGGCTAAATAGGCTATAGAAACCAGCGGTCTTAGCCGTGATGAAAACACCGGTTCTCGCTAGATCACCGAAGTTAAAACATCACGGGGCGGGTACTGGGGAAAGATGGGTGACCACCACCACCAACCACCTTTCTCCCGGTGCGCCGCTCGCTGCTGCTGGGACCCCGAAGAAGAGAGAGGAGAGAAAAAGATATGAAGACTTATAGAGTTTCCGTTGGGCACAATATAAGCGAAAATGCTTGAACGCCATCCTGTTTAACAGGGAAAAACAATAAACCAAACTAAACTAGGCTATAGAATTAAGCGTCCGTGATCCCAAGGGTGCTTAAGAATCAAATGCATTGAAATAATGCTTTTTTCTCTTCAATTATGGAAACAAAAAATTCTATCTGGATTTCTATCTTTTTGAGAACAAAGCCTCGGATCCCAAAACGGTAAAAGACTTTTTGATGTCTTCTTGCATCAGGATATTGCATATTCCGGATTGTCCCTCAATTTTGGGACACTGTATAGATTCAATCTTTTAACAATTGAATTCTGGAACCTCAATGACATATGACGCCATTAACATTTCAGTGTGTTGATTTATAAATAAGACACTTTGTATCTCTGCTTTAAGCTTTATTGGAAATATTCTACCGTATGTACATTTATAATTGTAAACAAATTAAAGGTCTCATCTTGAAATTTCGCGCATCTAGGCTAGAACCTATCACCAATGCGACACCAGAGTACCACGTGACCGTGTTCCCCACTCCCCGGAAGCTGTTTCACTCCCCTCGCCGTAATCGCAACTATTACTCCGTCCACCTTGTACTATATATTCTCCTATATCTGCCTATATCCATGGTGATCCATGGGCAGCTGTGACAGTACAGAACGTCAAATTGCGTGCTCGCTCGTTTCTGGATACGCAGCAGACCGTTTGTTTATCAGTCGTTTGGTCGTTGCTGTTCCGTATTAGGCGTTTGGACAATAATACAGGATGGGCGTAATTTTCTTGGAACATATCGGAGGTACTCGTCTGTTCTCTTGCGCTTCCTGCGACACGAATCTTACAAACAGAGGTCAGCTGATAAGCACGCGTTTTACTGGCGCCACGGGCCGTGCTTTTCTGTTTAACAAAGTCGTCAACTTAAATTACAGGTATTCGCGTTTCTCCTTTGTTCATTAAAACTAAATTAACATTTCTCGATACGACGCGATGCATCGTACTTTACTCCGTTTTTGCGTTTCGAAAGTTCTCGCGTTTCACAGAGACGATTGTCTAAGATAGAATGTTGTTTCCATCTACCTAAGAAAATGGAGAGATAGTTAGCTAAATAAATTAACGATACTCGAAATAACGATTGGAAACAGAGGTTCTTACAAATCTGCGAGTGGGGCACAGTTTTGTTGTAATTTTTCTTTCTCAAATCAAATTACTAAAAGGCAACATGACGATGTATTTTATTTTCATGTATTTCAATTTGTTGTTCATTTACAAATAGCCTCGTGTTGCTCGAACATCCGAAGGTTCCACAGTTCTGAGAGTAACTGTTAATATAAAATGAAAACAATTCCGTTATTTTAACGATAATTCGTGTTTCGGCAAATCTCACGTTCAGTCCATTCGCTCTTAGGTGGAAGATTTATCTATTTTCACGTACATTTAGTTTTTTAGCATTATTTAGCGCACAGGATACCGTTTGTAATTGTACAAAATGTCAGTGAAATTGTGCTTAATGGCATAATTTTAAAGAAATGCTTGTCTATTCATAATTTAATTCGTCCACAATGGTATACAGCGAGGTACAGGATAGAGTGATGTTGACGGGTCGTCACATGGTCCGAGACGTCAGCTGCAAAAACTGTGATGCTAAACTCGGGTGGGTGTATGAATTTGCGACAGACGATAATCAACGTTACAAGGAAGGCCGCGTCATCCTGGAGCGCGCTTTAGTCACAGAAAGTGATGGAATGGGCGACAATATTTAATACCCTACGACAAGTAGCATGTCATAGGATAAAAATGTACCGTATAGCCAACATAAAAGCAGTTTTCCTCTTTTTCAAGTTCCTTCATTATTTAGAATAATTTTTTAAAACTGTCCTATACATGTATGACGACTCGTATTTTTGTAAACATGCTTTGTCTTACGGTATTACATATTCCCAACAATCTAACGATTCTTATTTAATTTATTCCTCATTTAAACATGTACATCGTGTCAAGTTTGATACAAAATAAAGATTGAATCTGTGTTATGTTATTGGTTTTAATACTTAAAGTATAAACTAAGTAAGTTAAAATAAGTAATTTCAAATAGCTAGAATAAGTAGCGATAAATTAGTACATAAGTCGAGCAAAATAAGCAAAGTGGCAATAATTTATATATCATGATACAATAAACTTGTTATTAGTAGTAATTACAGTATTATATATACATATATTTTACTGGAACACAAGATAACGAAACGTAATATTTGAAGTTTCCGTCTTAAAAATTGAATTCAAGTAGCTAATTATGCCCATAAACCCATCTCCAATCTGACAAATCGAGCGAGACGGAGAGAGCTTCGAAAAATACCGAAAAGCATAAGTAAAAGGATGTGGGTGAAACGGAAGCAATTAAATCTGTTAATAAAATGTACAATTAAAAAAGCTGAGAAAAATGATGGGCATTTTTGAGAAACACAAATGAACCGCGCCCCAACCTAACACGCGATTGGCCGTTGCCGTTCGAGCGAGGACCAATAGCAGAGGCGGAGTTCTGCAACGAGTCGCGACGGCGAACCAGTGTGGTCACGTAGGCCCACCATACCGCATGGTGGATAAATGTTTCCTTTAATTCGACGTCGTATAAAATGCTATAATTGTGTATTGTTGTTATTTTGCAAGGGGCACAACGATCCTGTGGAGGAGTCATCTCCAGCCTTGCACACGGTAATTACAGCAATACGTAGTTAACATTACATAGCGGTAGCGTGTCGACCGATTTCAGCGTACAATTTGTTGTTTGCTGTTCGGCTCAATGGCCGAGCGCTGATCGCACAGTAGCGATATATTCGTCACTTTTATAGAATAACTCTTCGAACCGTTTCGCAAATATCAGAACGTTGGTTTGCCTACCGTTGGGCGGTTTTTGTTATGAAAACAATTTTATTATTCCCGCATGCACGAGTTTTTTTTCCTCTATCTTGTTTTCCTCCCTCCATTCTTCGTCCTTTCCCCTCTATAGTGTCCCCCACGCATACAAAGATACGCGGCGGGCACCGACGAAAACGACTCTGTGAATTCAATGGAAATTCGAAGCGGAGTTCTTCTGGGAAACGTTCGATTTCATTGTGCGAAGACTTCCGATGCCAGGCAAAACCGTCGAGCGTTCCACCGATGTTTGCGCCCGTAAAAAGTACCGTATCTTATCAATCGCTGTTAGGCACAGAAAGTCCGCTCGCACACGGTGCCATTGCACCGCCGAATGGATCGTAACAGGAAAGCTATAAATACACACGCATCGCGGGGTAAACAAACTTGACCTCAGTGGAATTCTTATCGAAGTACCTACATGTCGATGCAGTGTACACAGATACTTTGAGGTTATGTCGAGCTTCGAAGTTCGTTAGAATCCGATCCGTTAGTTTCATATAATAGGGCTAATTATTATTCCGAAATCAGGCGAGCTTCTGTCTTCTTAATTTGCAACGAAAGTGACTTCAAGAGCGGTTTTAGGTTACCGTGAGTTATTGTTATTGTTGTTCCTGATCGGCTTATACGCTACGCTTTGTTTCGAAAGGATCGCGGTTATATTCGGTCTATTAGTTTTGCAAAAATATTTAATCGGTGCTCGGTGCTCACCAAGCTCTGCGTACTGCACACTTTCACTGTTCTAGAAAGCTGATATGTTAATTTATGTTAAATATTAAGTCGATGACACTGTTTTAAATGTTAAATACCGTTATGAACGACTCGAGATGTTGCGCAAGCCAATAAATAAATTATAAACCATCGAATTCTACAATTTTTTGCTTATGTAACGCGTGATAAAAAGAAATTAATTCGATGATAATTTCTAATTAATCTACTGTAGCTGCGTATAATTTAAGTGTACGAGTATTGCAATATATAATTTTTATAAATTGTCAGAGCACGAATTTTTATAAGTATACACTGTAAAAAATATATTACACTGTTTGATAATCGTAGTTATAAATATCAATCGAACTAGTTTAACTTGATTAGGTCTTTCATTTTTTTATCAATCAAATGGTTCTTTTTTCTTCCTTTCTTTCTTCATGTAACACTTTATCATTGGACATTTTCCAGATGCATCCATTATTGATTCTGAATAATAATTTGCTTAACTCTGGAAGAAAGTCACAGTAAAGTTATTAAGTGGCTATGGTCAGGTCAATTTCGAACCATATTAACATTTTACTCGCCACAAATATTTTCGACAAAGCTCATTTGCTAACCTTCTAATTAATTATATATATTTCTCATTAAACATTACTGCTTTGTTTATAAATAAAGCTTATAAGAAGATAATATTTGTATTAATAATAATATCTCGTGATTACGATTAATTTCATTATATAATGATTTATAAAAGGCGTAATGATCATTTGCTAGTACGCATTTCATCATCAAAACAGTTTGGTAAATCTCGTGACCGGTTGTAGATACGCGCGTTTAACACGCACTCTTCGTGTTATCGCTGTAAAATAAGCATCTGCCTCCTACAATGTTTACGAATAATTATACAGTCTGTGCTAGAGCTCAACGGAGGCATGTGGCGATCTGCCACAGAATGCACAAATGTGTATTTAATTTAAATATACATGCCTGAAGTGAAAACGTGAAATATTCTGTGAACCAACGATGAAGTGTTAATGAATGTTTCTATAAAAAAAATTCAATTTATAAATTAGTAGGTAAAATTACGAGCAAATTTTTTTTCTTTTGCTACAGAGTCTTGGCACGTGCTTGTTACTATCCGACTGTCATCGGGATACAATTAAATCATAATTGACGTAACTTGAAAGAAATTGGAGCTTCCAATATTTGCTCCTCGACATTAAAACACTATCGAAAATGAAGTGGTCACCGGGTGCTCTGTTCTGTGAACAAGTAGGCGAACTCACTCGAGTGTTTTCGCAGTGGAATGAGTGCGAGCAGACCGTTGTTCTGTATGCTTTACTTCGTCGCATTCCTGCGGTTCAAGCAAGGTTTCTTGCACAAGCGGTGCAGCATTCGTTGCACTCTGTCTCTGAATTGGACACACAGGAATTAAATGCCAATAATCCAGGTAATTATTACGATTATACTCGGCGCGAATTCAACTAGCTACTGTCATTTGCAAAAAAGTTGGCACCCGGATGCTGAACGAGGCAAGGGAGCTACTTTGCTCGCATTGGCTCCCACCGCCTGTGTCCTGTTCGCTTACTTTGTATTGGTCGACATTGTCGCGTTGGCCAATGCGAACAAAGTAGCCACCTTGCCTTGCTTAGCGTTCGGGAGCCTTCTTGTCTGCTTCTTATTCCTCCATGCTGTTAAACCGCCCCATCGCTCGCTTTCTTGCTTCATCGCATTGTTTATTTTAAAGATACACGATATGTAACGAAAACATTGTTGCAGCATTTATTAACTCATTGCTCTCCGAGTCGACAGAAGTTGCTATCAATCAACTTCTAACACACTTGCCATTATTAAGGCCTGGGAACATAGAGTGCAAGCAATCCTACTTAGTAGCGATACCAGAATTAGTGAGCCACTGTGTAACCACAGGGCAATACACCGAGCAAACCCAACAACTCCTAAGTTATACTCTGATCCATCCAGCTATAACTAGTCAAGATAGACGCTCTCTGACCCAGTGGCTTCGACATCTCGAAGAACGTATCAGTGGCACACCACCGATACATAGTCTCGAGGAATACACCAATACCACAATTAGGTGAGCTAGCAAGATCGATAAGTAATACGTACATATACCGTTTATAATTCAGTTCTCGCTGAGTTATAACTTTTATTTCAGGTGGGATAATATATGGCAGCGAAATTCTAAGCAGCAGCAGAATGAGCAAACAAATTTGTTCGGCACGCAACCAGGTACTGCCTTCAATTTGCAATTTCCGCCGCCTTTAACGCGCCAACGCCGATCAAATAGTTTAACACCGCCTGTTGCTGCTTCTCATCATCTAGAAGTTGTCGATCGCAGTAATAACGCAAACTGCACGACTAGACACAAGTCACGGAGTTTCAGTGTCTCTGGAGATCATACGAGTTAGTGTTAGAACATAAAAAAAAAGGAAATCAAATATCAATTACACCGTTACTTTGTCTTGAGTAATTGTTCATTTCTGAACAGGCAATCTCATTGGATTGGGCCCGTTGAGCCCTCAGAGCTCTTGCGCAAGTAGCGGCAGCGAAGGGCGTTTAGACGAAGCTTCTAACCGATCGCTAGCTAGCGGTATGAGAGGTACGCGTTTACGGTTCATTACAGTTTTGCAAATCCAGGATTTATTGGCAGGATGAATTTCATAAGGTGTTGTGTTACGTTTCCAGATGTTCCAGCATGGCTGAAAACCTTACGTCTTCATAAGTATAGCTATCTGTTTGTTACACTCAGTTACGAAGAAATGCTTCAACTGACAGAAGAGCAATTAGCAGAACAGGGCGTGACGAAAGGGGCCAGGCACAAATTAGCCCTTTCTATTGCGAAGTTGCAGCAACGCTATACGACGCTTTTAAATTTAGAGAAAGACTTACTGCAACCGACCCGCGATAATAGCACACAGTCAGCATCGTTTTTACAAGGACCAACAGTACTGGTCAACACTATCGACGAGTTGAAAACAATCTTAGCTACACCGATGAAACCAAGCCAGGAGAACGATCTCCAAGACATACCTGCTCAATTCACTAAGGTCCTTGGTAAACGTAAGTGCATTATCATTGTTGGCATGAAGTTTAAATATCACGATGTTGCGTATGGGTAACAAATGTGAAGACGTTTTAACATACTGTGTTCGTTTATTTCTTAGTGTGTAGCCGATTGGCATTGGAAAGCGTGGATGATGGCATTTTGTGCGCTTGTATTAACATATTAGAGAAAGTATTGCAGCATGATTGCTTTACTCCAAACCAGAAGGAAAAGGTGCAACAGTGGCGTAGCAGACTTGGAAATCCGCGACCTACCCCAAAGTAAGAGAACAAATACTCTTCGCGCATCTTTTACGGAGTTGGTGATGGAGGTCGCGAGACAAGCAACTAAGATACACGATTCAAATTAATTCTACAATTGCACTTCCAGGTGGCAACATAATTACGGATATAATAACAAAAGGTACTGTAATCCGCAGCAACACAATAGAAAGCCAAGTTTAAACTTAGGACACATTCACAATTCGCATCCGCAAAACAATTCTTTTGTGGTCAGCACACACAGAAACAGTATATCCACGCCGTATCTACAGAATAATCAGAACCAAAGTGTAAATCAGAATAATACCTTACGTCCAGTCCACGCGCCCGAGAAACGACCTAGTTTACAAGAATCTAGTTTACAGGTACGTACTTCTGTACGATTCGGGGATTGAAACTGTTACGAGAATACCTGTTATAGAAAGATTCTTTCTCAAACAGTTATGAAGAATCGATATAATTTGCATACGTTAAAGTAATTAAAACTAATCGACATTAAGACAGCGATAAAAATCAATACATATAAGTTTTTACTTATAAACTTTTAGTATTAGAATTGTTTTTACTAAAAACATTTCTGCGATTTCCTGTAACAGTTTTAGAACGAGCCTTTATAAGTTGTATTAAATTAAAAAAATATAAAATCTGAAAATATTAAAAATTCTGACGTAGAATATTGATAACGTGAAAATATGCCAATGCCGTTCATACTGTTAATTTCAGTTCTTTACTGTTGATATCCAATATGTATAGCTGTCTTCTGGAATCGTTTCGAGAACGAAACTTGATATTATATCAGTTTTCAATTCCTGCCAATATAGAATCCCGGGTACGATACGTTTGCCAGATAAAACACCGTGTCTCTTTGTATTTTAGCAGTTACAAAGAACGTTACAGCGCACGTACAGCGCACCGAGGGATCATTTTCTTGGTCAAATTGGTAACAACACGTCGGAAACAACGGAGCCGGAGATCAACTCTCGCCTGGAATCTCTTTGTTTAAGAATGACGGAGCAAGCGATCGGTGGCTTCGGCGAGGCCTAACGAATTCTTCGTTCCATTGACTGGATCTACTCAGTAAGTCCTGTTTGAGAAAGAAAATTTTATATGAATGAGTGGGTACACGTCCGAGCACCGACTTTTCAATTGCCGAAGGCAAGACTGACTTCCGATAGATCTTTACGAATGAAGAAACCGACAGCGCGTGTTTCCAGCGATGGGATCTGAAGCACTTCGAATCGCTCCGAGTCTGTATTGTATATGTGGTGACCTATTCGAATTACATCGAACATGATTCGAAGCTTAAAACTCATGAAAGTCTCGATAAGTCTTGAGGCTCGATAGGTCTCGAGTCTTTAAAGTCTCGGTACGTCGTGAAAGTCTTGATCGTTATGGAAGGACCTGGATAGGTTTGGAAGTCTTAAGAGTTTGTTTATCGTAAGGCAGGATATTCGATGCCCTCGGCTCGAACGTGGAAATGATATTTAGGCAGTAGCTTATTGAAGTATAAACAAAAGATGAACTGGCCCAAAGACTTCGAAGACGTCGATCGTCAAACCTGTCAAGACTTTCAAGGCTTTAAACACTTAAGAACTATCAAGACTCAAGACTTATCAAGACTTGGAAGAGTTTTAAGCTTCGAATCATGTTCGGAGCGATTCGAATTTTTCGCCATATATGTATGTAAATTCGAGGGGTTTCAGATCCCATCACTGCGCGTTTCCTGCGTGCACGCATTCGCGCTTTAACGTAGCCCTACCAAATGAAAAATGTCCGACATTGGACACATTGCCGGGGGAAACTCAGTTCGGCGACGTCTGAACGGTGTTGCGAAAGAAAACGAAGGGAAAAACAAAGGAAACAAATAATATTTTTTATTATACCCGATGCAATTATAACTATTTAATGAAACTGACAGAATTTGGCAAGCCAAATGCTATTTAGGAAGATAGATTCTTTCCTTGACTAATTGCTGCATCTATATAAATGTATTATATAAAGAATATATATATATATGTATACACGTATGATAGAATTTTATGGGAAGCGGATTAAATCGTATAACATATATATATATATGTATATTAAAAAAAAAATGCAAAAAAAGAGGGGGACGAAAAAGGTACACCACATTATTGTGCGATGTTTGCAATATTATTTTTCGTGTTATCCATTTCGGGAAATGGAATTCGTCTGATTTTAAGCGCCAGGACACATTATACTAATGTAATGTAATTCATTTTAATGAACTGACTGATTTTACTTCTTTTTAACATTATTATAATTATTCTCTATTTTGCTCATAATCACCACCGCCGCTGTTGCTACTATCATTACTGTTTTCTATTATTATTATCATCAACTACTACCGTGCACCCATTGCTATCGCCCTCATTGGCATCGTCATCATTACTATCCGACATATTATCATCACCATCCGTATAGTTATTGCAATTATGATTTCCATGTAAATTTTTACTATCACTCCTGTTGCTATTATTTCTCCTACTACAAATCTAACAACCATTATTCGTATGCTCCGAGACCGTTACTATTTTTGTCCTCAGTCGTTGCTGCTGCTTCTACTATTATCCTACCATCTGACGCTATGCTATTGCTATTACTATTCTACCCCTATTACTAAATAGCACTCCTACTATTACTATTACCAAGTACTGCTATTACTACGCTATTATAACTATCTTCACTATCGCTGTGTATTAGACTACTCTAATATTCTCTTTAGAGAAGAGGAAGCATACTTAAAAAGTTTGACACTTTATTACGTGCGTTAAAAAATGAGGGAGGGGGGGATAGAGAGCAAAAAAACGAGGAAGACACCATGTACACGTTTTTAAATTCGTCTCTGTTATCCCGAAAGAGATAATAAGACAACACACAGGCACAAGGTCCACCCCCCCCCCCCCCAGGCGTACACACACCCACACACACACACACACGCATGATGTCGTGTATGCTTTGTAGTTTGTGCACAGATCTCGTGATTTTTGTTCGCTTGTATGCGAGAGTTACCATGTGTTTGTTCTTTTGAACGCGGTTAGGCTGTAACGAAAGACAGAGGTAGAGAGCGAACAGGCAGAAGAGAAGGCAGAGTGGAAGTAGGCGGCGATAAACGGATTTCTTAGGCCTTAAAAGGATGTATCGAGCGCGAACGCGTGGAGGAAGTTATAAAGACTAAAATAATTATACCTAGTAGCGACACCGGGGGAAAACGGAGAGGGTAAACGTGCGTCTAATTGCATCATGCATTTTATGATGCGACATCGAAATCTGGGGCTTTAAATTCTAAGCATACATCATTACTACCTACTCTGAACTTATGCACCTTAGCACTGTAACGTGTAACGTTTTGCGAGTGACCGTAGCATAATATTTTTCGTGCTAGACGTAAACACGGGGGGAGAATTGGGGGAGGGATATGACAGAGGGACAGTTAAATTTAATGAATTAATAACGATTAACGATTAATATAGTATTAGCGAGTAACGTAGCGATAAGTACGCGACGAAAAAAAAAAAAAAGCAAAAATATATAAACCACGAAAGACTGAACAATTCACGCGCCGTGAGCCGGTGAATTTCGGACGTTTTGCATTCGTTTAATTCGTAGAAACAGCTGCCCGCGGCCGCGTGAATGGAAACAATTGGAAGACTGTGGAAGGAAAAACCTGTCAAAATATTAAGAATTAGAGAATGATGCGAGCGTGAGAGCGACAGAGCGAGAGAATAATGAAAGAAAGCGCGAAAGGGAGCGAGAGAGAGAGAGAGAGCAACGTTTAGCTATATAACTAGGTTGTAATGATTTATTCTAACGATTATACTCTTAGTAGGACGATGAATCTACGTAATGGCGCGCGGTGATTTCTCGATTAATAATTAATTAACGATTAGTCGGTTCGAGCGAGAGGAACCGTTTCTAATGAACATGGAACGATCGAAAAATCGAAAAATCGAAAAATCGATGTTTTGTTCCCCCACATCGCGAAACTGACTTTTGAACACACAAACACTTACACACACAGCACACGCATACGTACACACGGCTGTTCAACTAGACTTCCAGATTTCTTAGACACACAGGACACACCGCCACACTGACCACACGATAATTTCAGGAGAGACGGTCAAAAGCTAGTCAACACGATACGATTCTAATTTCTACCAGCTAACTAATGTGTATAGATATTATTTGTACGCCAATTCCGCGGGAGTAACGTGAAAGGAAAAATAGGGGGAAAAAAATGAGAAAAAGCGAGGCCGCGCCCGCGCGCGTTTTAAGTGGCAACCGAGAAGAATAATATGAAAAATGAAGGTGAGGAGAGGAGGGAAATGAAAAATGTAGAAAATGAGGGGAGAGAAAAAAAATATGTACGACGACTCTTGCGTCAACGCATGCGAACATGTTGAAAGACTGCTTCCAAACGACTTCAGGAAACTCGTTCAACGTAGAATTATTATTTCGTACTGAAACGCAGTATCTAAGTGCGCGATCGATTTTAAAGGGCAGGACCTGAATCTAACTAGCTATCGAAACGCAAAGAGATATTATCCGCATCAGAGGAATGTGCACGATGCGCGTGGCGACGAGCGACGAGAAGAGCGCGCGTGATTCTGTCAAAGGCGAGCGGCGAGAGCGCGTGATTCTGTCAAAGACGAGCATCCCGTATGTCCCAGCCACTGTCTTGTAACGCGAAATAAGATAATCATCGGGCGGACGAAACGACGAAACATTGTACTTAGTACTTAGGCTGGATACACGTCGAATCCTTTGTTCGGCGTACGCTCGAGGAACGGACGGTGTGCGGACGACATCAGCGGCTTTAGGCAGAAACATAGCGCGTTTTTCGGCTCGATAAGCATCGAATGGATAAGAAACTATACAAGAAGGAATATGTATCTTCGGCTTAAGCCTGCGTTAGGTACTGAATGGAAAAGTGTTTACCGTTTTAAACACTTGTGGCTACAAGATCTGAATTCTTACAGTTGATCCTACTCTAGGCTCCTGGGTGTAAGAGCCACGACCTTCTGAATATGTGTTCCGACGTTCCATTATCATTGGAGCCAGCTTCGTTAGACTGTCTCTAAATCCTGATCATTGAACTTTGATCAGGGCACTTCATCGAATCCTACTCAGTGTGTCTTGTCGAATCTTGATCAGTGCTTTATTAAACTATGGCCAGTGTTTTATCAGACACTGATCATTTGCGCCTTATTAAACCCTGATCATGGTGCTTTATCAGATCCTGATCAGAGCACTGCCTCGTCCAAATCCTGATCAGCGCTTCGTCAAACACCGATTACTACGTCGTAAGATTCTGATCAGCTAATTACCAGATTCCTCGCGATGATAACGAAACGTTAGAACACACTTTCGCAAGAGCATAATTTTACACCCGGAAGCCTGGAACGGCATCAATCGTACGATTACCACCTCTTTTACGACGAGTTCCAACGGCTCTTATCCATTCGTTGTGTTTGCTTTAATTCGCTTTAAAGACCTGTACCGAGACGGTGGTGTAATTGTTAACGCTAGCGCAGGATATTCTCTTTAGCCGGATGCTTGCGTTTCGGGTGATCAGCTAATCAAGCTCTTAAGGGCGCGCACGTTTGTCGAAGGGTATAGGGATTCACGCAGCGACTCGTGTTTCACGGGGAAATACGTCATTGTAACGGCGTGTAGAGCAAGTTTCCGGCCGAAAAAGCATCGTTGATGATAGATCGGGTATCAACCGAAACGGTAACCGTCGACTGATCTTCTGCTTCGACGATCTAGAGAGATACGAAACGTTAAACATTTCGCGAGCGATAAAGCAGTTTGTGATGATTTGCTGTGTAATCACGCATGGAACTTGCCTCCCCCCCGTCGGTGGGCTTCTGCTCTTTTTAGGCGTGCTTTGGCTGGCAAACGTGAATACTGAAATGCGAGCGTAATTACGGCGCACGTGAATTAACCTGTTAATCGGCGAAGACGAGTTAACTCGTCATTGGAAAATTCCTTTGCGTCTGCGGCAAAGATTAGAACACTTCACTCGTTCAAGAGGAAGGAATCACGTGCCAGGATTAGAGCATGTGTCGCGTTTATTGCGGGCAAAACGGGTTCATTTGCCCGGAATTATTTTTTAATATAAGATTTCAAGTATATTGGTAGCGTTTCTGGTTGAGAATGACCCAGTTGACAGGTTAAACGCGATGCTTCTGTGTATATAGGTTCCGTATCTTAGAATTCGATTCGAATGTTTGTACGTTACGGCTTCGAGCGAAGCGAATATTCCCACTAAGTCCGGCGTCGTATGGCGGACCAACGTACCGCCGCGATGCGTTGCTGCAAATATTTCATTTGCGTTGTTTGTAATGTACTTCCTTCCACCAAATATGTATGTTACGGCAAAACGGACGAAGTAGAACAGTCGTCAGTTCGAATGCGTCGACGTATGGCATTAGGCATGTAACTACGTATAAGATGGATTTAAAATAGCTGCACGAATTTCTACTGCGTTCAATGAAGTGACCATCTGCGGCATGTTGCTGCACTCTGTCCGACGGCACGCCAAATGCGTCGATCCATGCATGCGACCGCTGTACTTGGTGGAATGTCCGCTGTCGAATATTTTCTCGCTTCGAGAATCAATGACGATACGTTCGGATACGTTGTCCCGCGTGTTTAGATCGAACGTGATCAGTCGTCGATAAGAGATTAACGTTAGCCAGCCAAATTTAGTGAACCGTAAGTCAAGCATCGTTTTTATCGGAACGTAGAGAAAGAGAATTTCGCGACGTTCGACGATACGTGTTTATTGTATGGATCCGTGTCCGTCGAACTCGTACCGAGAATTAGAAAGATTTATCTCTTGGGACTAGTATATTGCGTTGTCGCCAAAGAATGCCTCTGCTACGGCGCCTTCTGTTAATTATTAAGAGACGTAGCTTTTCAATTGTCAGATTGCAAACTGGGATATTTTTAGTCACGTAAGTTGGATAACTTGTAAAAATGCAATTTTTGTACTGTTATAACGTTAAATAGACGAAGGTACACTGACGTTGTAGCGTGAAAGAACATTTTTCAATAAAGAATTTTTCATACGCAAATACATCATTTTTTGTTTCTCTTTTGTTCGACGTATATTTTCTTCAGCGAAGCACGATGCAAGGGGAGTGAAAATTTGTATTTGATGTGCGAGGTGTAAGTATGTAGTCGGTGTATGATGAAAAATATACCTATCTGCAAAATCAAATTCTGATTTTACATATGTATACGTCACCTATGTATTTGCATTTCAGTTATTTCAGTTGTGAATATTATTGAACATTACTTTGGGGAGACTACATAGCACCGCACTTTCATGCTTAGTGTGGACTAACTACTGTTTTAGAGTATTTGTTTCATTTAAAGAGACTATCTGTGATATTGGTTATTTATTTCTAATGTTATGGACTCAATTCTATCAATGCTAAAAAGCATTTATAAGTATTACAAGTTGAGTATCTTTTAAATAACTAAAATATTAAGAAGATAAATATAAGTAACGACATTTAAAGTATTCAATTGGTCAAGCAGGAAATAAGTACGTATGTATGTATATGAGAAGAAATAAAACTTATTACATGTACAGAAAATATTCGTTACATGTTCACCACTCGGGAAAGACGCGAACATATAACGTGTAGGAGGCCACGAAGTTCAGCTCGAGCTGGTTTATTTATTAAAGCGGTACCGTCGAGTCTCGGGCTCGCTTGTATGTTTTGCCGGCAATCGAAGAAAAGGGGTGCGTTCAGCGGACTCAACCCTTAAGAACTCAACGGTGTTCAGTCCTGATGAGTCATCGTTCCGCTCAACGACACCTGGGTGGGTGAGGATATTTGTAGTAACTCGACACGTTCCGTAAAAGTAGCGGAGTTTTTACACTACAAAACATGGCGACCGATCACTAAATGTGTCGAGCCTAGCGGTAGCGTTCAGCGAAAAATCAGTGAGCGGTTACTCAATGGTTGAGTCCGTTGAACGCACCCAATGACAGCGAGTGGGAAAAAGTGAGAGCGAATGAGAAAAAATGAACGTCATTTGAATATGAAAATGACAATATGATCCAAGTCACATCGTGTTTGGTCTTATTTTCATCAGAAAACTGTCATTAATATGTTAAAAATATTTTCATATGAATAAAAACAAAAATTTAAACGTTTAATTAACTCCTATCGCCTTTCATGCTTGACTGGTTCCGAGGGGGAGATCACCCCAGGTAGTGGAGCGAGGGGACCATCATATAACGAGTACTTCTGGCGAACATGTAACGAATATTTACTGTAATATGAACAACCAATAAAATTATAAATGTATGAAATATAAATAAAACGAGTAGAATGAAAGTAATAGGGTATGAAATAAACTAAATACACGAAGAAATCATTTAGAATATTACTATGTTGCATCATTTGTAATAAATTCTTTGCATACCACAATTCAATTTCGTACAATTGTCCTATTTGAAGTAATTGAAAATAGAAATACAATCCATTTTTAGTGTTTTAGATGTCCTTCATGTTAAACATTAATATTTTCATATTATCTTTTACCCATATGTCAAGTTTCTATTAAATCAATTTCCTGAGATTAGTCATCTTAATAATGGTAACTTGAATAATGATAGCTTATCAAAATGTGAATTATTTATTCAAAGGAGTAGCAAAATTGAGTTACCTTCGCATTCTTGTTGATTGTGTCGAGTACCATGCTCACACTATTCTCGTTCTCATTTATCGCTATTTATGATAACATCCAAAGACAAATTTCTAATGCTTTGTGAATTAAAAGTCTGAATAAAATCAAACAAACTAATTTAGTTTCAATTTAGTTTTAATAACGATCTTCAACTGAAAGCTTCAAACTCTTTGAAAGTAAGGTGTCTCGATGAATCAGATAACTAAATACAGTAAAAGATTCAGTAAAACTTTAACAACAGTTTCAAACACATAAAAGATTAAAAGCCTCACAAAATAAACGAATAAATAGAATAAAAGGTTCAATTTCAGTTGTAAAAATGATTTCCATAGAAATCCCTTGGACATCAATGTATGTGATTAAATATACCGATCTTATAGTTCTCTAAATGATATTTATTTCTGATACACTTCAGAGTTTGTGAACCGCCCAAGAGACAATCCTATAGCGATTTAGTCGCAAAGGATACAGTAAATGTTAGCACATTACCGTTCATATAATATCAATATTTAGACCTGCTTCGATATCATCGAAGGCCGCATCTAAACAGATAACCCATCTGATTAACATTTTAGTAGCACGGTATTATTAGGTACGTACACGTAGGTAGACTTAATAATAATATAACGGCGCGTTATTTCCGGATTCCATCTGGTTCTTCAAGTACCAGAAATTTCTTCCATACTCTTACTTTAGAAATTCATTCTTTATCAAACACATAATCGTCCGCTTCATCTCACATCTCACGTACCTACGTAACGTGCATTTTCGTACCTAGTACAAGTAACTACAGAATGGTAATAAATACTTATCATCTACTTAACGCTTCCTTAAATGCACGAAATGTAATTAGTTCGGAGGAAAATGTTCATGCTTTCGACTACTGTTCTTTGCTAAGAGCGCTTGTGCCAGTGGATACATTAAGCTTCTCGAATTAAAAGGCAGGGCAGTACATTTTTATCATATCAGACTTTTCATACGGCTTTAAATTCCATCATGATTAAAACAAAATAATAAATTACCTGTTGCTTCACCAATGTAATACATATTTAATTCAGTTTCTATAAATATGGAGCAAATATTATCTATACGCGATATAACTCTGAATATCTTTGCGAATAAGTTGTGGAAGTTTGAGAACAAGGTGATACTTTGAGATATTGGTATCTAGTAATTATTGCAGAAACCATATTTCTATATTTCGTTAACTCTTAATTGCCAATTATAACCAAGCTTGACATAATTTATTATAAAGATGCGACATTGTCGCTAATTTATGAAGGTGTAATATAGAAAATTTGCAGTAATCGTTAACTCCTAAAGATTAATTTAATGTCTTGTTACTTTTATATGAATACTATGCAGTGTATGTTTATAAATTAAATAAATTAACAGAGTGTATGGTAGCATTAATAACTAAGAGTTAACATAAAAGAAAGATATATTTTGATTAGAATATTGTACACCCTCTTCGTAAGATTATAACAACAAAATATTGTATTGCATAAACGGAAACAACAGCCTACAATTTGAAGTAAAAGTATAATCTATGGTAAAGAAATTATACTTTCAGACTCTGGTAAAAGACCCTCATTTTTATATAAAATTTAAACCAAGTACACTGTTACATACAATAAGTGAATAAATTGTTCGATAGTATTTTTTTAATTCTACATTATGCTTTTTTACAAACAACTCTGGTCATGTCTGTCTACAGTCAAATGGTTAAAGACAACTCATAATTTGCTAGATTATGTTCGTTACCAGAAATGTCTGCTTTAGGAAATACTGCGTCAAATTCTCGCCACAATGCGTAGCTCAATATACACTCAGGACAGAAGTTCTATGGAAAGAACAGTAGTCACTTGCACAACGGCATTCTTTAAATATATCCATATAATACATGCTTAATATCCTATGTTATCATTTATCGTATGCTTAATAGTATAAACATCGATTCGTTTTCCCGTATCTCGCATATTTACTCTATACACATATATACACTGACCAACGGTATCCTCTATACTCTCTCAGCATTGATCAGTCTGGCACTGCTGTGAGAGGCATCAGACTACAAAGAGGATGTTATAAACAAAGTCGAAGGCAGCTTAACGCTAAATGGATTAGATTGTTTTCCTTCCTCTCTCTTGTCCTAATTACAGAGTGGTATTACACAGCAATGTTACTTGTAACGAAGGTCGCGCCAAACCCTGTATATTTTTTTTTATTTCCCTGTTGAAAGCACATACCTCTAAAGAACATCTTTGATACAAACGCACAATTAGAATCCATGAAACTATGGATCTGATCATTATATATCAGATCGATCAACAAATATCACTTCGAATCATCCACAACTAGAAGGCTCCGCAAAGTTTTCGTCAGTGAATGTTTATATCCGTTTACTATTATCATTACATCGCGCAGATACGCGTGTTGATAAAGAAAGGTTAAGGGACATCAAGGGGCACGATATCGGATCCCGAAAAATCGTAGTTTCACGGATTTATCAAAACGCGAAGAATCTTTATTTCCTTCGTACGTAATACTCCCGCTATACGAAGTGTTAATACTAATTAACAGTAGTTGTTCTTATAAAAGCTTTGTCCGTTTCGTTCCAGTAAAACAATAAAAAGTTGCGAGCCTATAGTCTAATTACGCGGAGGAAATCACGCTCTCTTTCTCTCTTATTTGTAACAGCGAACAAGAAGAGTCTCTTAGTTTCCTCTTTATAGAATATTTTTCATTCTTTAAACGACAGCTTAATTCATCAATTTTAAACAACGATCACGGATAGATTAAAATCGAAATTCTGTGTTGACGCGAAGTAGAGTCACGTAGAGGATGTCGGGGGAAATATTAATTCTATTCCGATTTCGACTAGGCAGCAGGCACGGTCCACGATTGACCGTTCATTCACGCTTTTCGTCGCAGTTCCTTCTCATCCGAACTAATCGAACGATACAAATAGAACGCGTGAGTAGCATTCACAATAATATATTTGGTGACATTAGGGAAAGGTTTAAATACAAAAGAATGAGGAGCGCACTTTAGCGTAGGGAGTAAATTAATGGAGAGCTATGAATTGGAAGAAAATCAACTTGTCTATGACCATCGAGGGTCTATAACCACCACACTGCTCGACTACCCCAACCCTTATTTCTTTGAGAAATGACACTGATTGACTATTTTAGTCGATAGTTTGCTCCAACTCATAGCAACCATAGTGACCGCAAATAAATTTACAATCATCACCTAGAAGAATTACTGAGCTAGACAGCCCCCTTCTTTCCATTTGAAAACGTCTCTCTTTGGTCTCGTGTGTGTATATTTCAAGTAAAATAAAAAATAAATTTCAATTCGCTTCCGGCGCATAATCGTTAAGTAGCATGCACAGCTCTAAACTCGGTCTGTTTCCTCGATACTTCTCTTTATATACTTAATGACTAATAAACCTCTAATTTCGATAATCCTATTTCACAGTAGATCGTGAATATACACGTGTGTATATGCGATGCCGTGAAATCTGCGCGCGCGCGCGCGCGTGTGTGTATGTGCAATGAATATTTACTAACAAATAATATGGCATTACAAAAAATGTACATACAGTCGTAACGACACGTGATCCTTAATATCGAATACGCTAATAATACTATCGGTGTCATGCAATGTTAATGTCACGATTCTGTCCTTGCAGAGATAAGGAGCAATAAATACCCTAGGATTTATCGATTAAACGTCAGTTACGTCTCCCTACAAGGTCCTTCGTATCTGGAACGCGACTGTACAGAGTTGTAGGGTACACTCATCATTGGCAGTACGGAAAAGAAGTGTGCGCCAGATACATAAGATATGCGACAAATTTAGAGGCTTTACACGATATCTCTTTCCTCTCGCTCATTTACACGCTCACCGCGCGTACAGACGGCACACAATACAGGTCACACACGCACGCGTTTCTCCGCATTCTCGAATTGTGCATATTTACCGAACGTAAATCCTCACTTCGAGCAACGAATAGCTCTTCTACCTAGTAGAATCGATACTAGCAGCAGGATAAACCAGTATCCGCTCTGCTATATTTCTCGCCACGAATTACTGTTATCCACAATGGACCGAGCGTCGCTCGCCCGACTGCAATGCCACGTACAGCGGTGCTGCTTAACATAGAATTTGTTCATTAACCCGATTCGTAATACTAATAATTTATACATTGAAATATATCTTATATCACATTTTTTAGCATCGGCCTTGAAACCGCGAAACCACCCTCCCAACTTGCATCAGAGTTCCACCCGAATAGCTCATTCAACGTATGTACGTACATTCTACTGCGCTTTAATCGTACTCCCTCTGGCCTTAAACGCGTCTACCTGACAGTAAAATCTTCGTCGTTAGAAAAGAGGTTTCTCCATATTTTGTTACACCCGGCTGGAGCAGTGTGTCTTAGGTACAGTGCACGAAATGTCAGAGTTGATATGCGTGCCTTTTCGTAGATAGAGAGTGTTGCCTTTAGCAGTCTCGTGCGAGTGATTGGGCAGATTACCCTCCTCGATTCTAAGTGAAGATGCTTCGACGAAAGCTCGAATCACCATGGCTCCAGTGTCTACTCGGGTGGCAGAGTATGAATCCAAAGTTTCATGTGCCTTTGTATAAGTGTCAGGCTGTTTGTCATCCAGTCCAGTAAGTGTTTACTTAATCTCGCGGTTAATCCTGTCGAGCGAAGTAGCTTGCGCAATTTCAATGGGTCGAGCCTTTATAGAAGATTCCAGCTCTATTCATAGACACGTATGTAGCATAGGAGTACCAGCTGTGCGGGGGAGGTGTTGAAGAGTTGCCACTTGCACGCTTGTGAATAGCCAGTGACAGGATCACCCCTTTGATTTCCGCATCCAGGACCTTCTACCAAGGCTAACGACACTCGCGCAGCTGGCAGTACTGGAAACACTTGCCAATGAGTTCAGGCTTACCGAATGTTAATCTTGCAACATGTGTACAAAACTGATTGGGAACATTCCTCTTCTTTCCGGCGCACGTTCTAGCGCACCCTCCATCCAGTTGTCGTCGTCGGTTTGCTCGTTGGTGACAATGATGACTTCACCTTCACGGAAGGACAGCTCATCTTCATTGTCGGCCTCGCAGTCATATAGAGCTCGACAACGTCGTAATCCGCTCAATGTTGATGAGGTTGGCTAAAAAGGAAACGAACCAACATGATAGTTAGAGTAGATAAACATGGAGGAACATGTACATTTTAATTTTCCATGGACGAAGCAAGCACTCTTTAACTCGCCAGAGAGACGACTGCAACGAATACGAAGAATGCTTCCTTAGGTCACAGGGACGGAAAGATTGGAAATTCTAGCTGGAAAAGGCGGAAGGGAAACAGTGTCTTTCCAAGAATGTACGCAGATCGTGCATTGTCAAGTAAGAATATTTTAATACACTTCCCTCTTAGTTTAATGTATCATGCATATGAAAGAAATTGGTCTTTAAAACGTCGGAGATAGTATTTGAATATTAACACATTGTGTACAACGCTCTACTCATACAACATACTTTCTAGTCTCTGTACATTTTTATAAGTACTGTTTTTTAATTCTTTACGGTTTTCTAAGAACCTATACATTGCTGATATATTTATCTTAAATTGGGGGCCCAAAATTTAGATTTTCCAAACTAACACACTTCTTTAGAAATATAGGAATAATAGGATTTTAATAATAAAATGAATTAGATGATAAGATATATGATCAGGGTCATTCAATGAAATGATGCCACTAAAAAGATTTGCCTGCTTTGTTTAAAAAAAATGTGTGCACAGTACTGTAGGAATTTGTTTCAAAAGAGTGTAATAATCAGACTGACTTTGTTTTTAAATTCAGAAGTCACTTACTGAGCAATTTAAAAAAGAACTTAAAAATAAGACATTTTATGATTTGTACGCAATGTGTTAAAATATGAAATAAAACAGTTAAGTATGTATCACTGATTATTAGAAATTATAGACAATGTATCTATTAAGTTGTGAATTACACATGGCCAGTAAATTACTCCTGAAATTTTCAAAGGAAAGCCTCCCGTTCAGTGATACGATTTCTTTGTACATACGTGATGGTGTGCTTTCAAGATATGCACATAATCCTTACTCTTTTAAATGAAACAATGAGGGTTATCCTTCAAATTGTGACAGGGTGTGAACCCTGTGAACACTTGAAAAAAAGTTAAAGTAAAAGTGATCGTCATATTTAAAAAACACTTCACATACAAAGGAATCATCACCAAACAGTGTTTTTTTCAGGATTATGAAACTTCTTTAAAAAAAATATTTCTCCGCGTCCTATAGCTTCAAAATTATTTAGATGGCAATAATTCTGTGATTACTCTATGTCAGTGGACATTTTTATTACCTATGTTCTAATTAAAATGAATCGTATCGTTAATATATATTAGCTAATTGTTATTCAGTTGAAACAGATACGTAGCATTGAATTCTTATTATTTTCATATTTTTCATTGTAATTTATTAAGCACCTAACATTTATTGAACTAGAATTTCCAATGATATTATTTTCATGCTACTTATAAGTAATTTTCAGATTCAGTTTGTAGATTTACGCTATTAATATAATCTTCAGTTGCAAACAAAGTGGAAGGCATACGTGGCACGGCTAACTATAAGCATATAAAATAATCCCTAACAATGACTATTAATACGAATAGAAAATCACTTTGAAAATAAGTTTCCTACAAGCATCTTACATATTGATTATGCTTCTTTCTTTATGCCATACATCCATACTACTATTATTTTTACCTCCGAATTTTGTTCTTCGAATCATGAATATTCAGTCTGTACAACTGCAGAAGATCTATATTCTCGATTAATAAGGCTAATTTACTTTATAGATAGACCGTAAGATCTTATAGCTAGCCTTGCTACTAATTACATCCATTTTGTAAGGTTACAAGGGTAGTATCATCTCAGAATAATTAGGGGGTTCAGTGCGTTCAAGTGCTATTGTGAAACAGAAATTTGGGAGATTCATGCGAAAATTAAGCTTATGCCCTAATTCGACATATTTTGATTAATGAAAATGTTGCAACGACAAGTTAGGATTGGTACACAGGAGGCATGAACATTGACTGGAAAATTACATTAGTATCCAGTAATTAATTCTTTTGTACGTTCTATATTGAGAATCTGTATGCTTATTACAATTGGATAGTAGAAATCCAGGAAGTAACGTAACTCTGATCAAAAACGGAACGAAACAATTGTTTTAAAATTATAAGAAAAACAACAAATCTGACAAATTATAGTGAAACGTTATTTCCACAGAAATTATACCCAAAGCATTGACAATGGAAGAACGATGGTTACGGACAGCACGACTGATCATGCAAAGCTTTACCACACTTGAAAAGAGTGTTTAATAACACAGCATTTATATATCAATATTTTACTGTGTTCATTAATTTTATCATTCATCTAAGTGTTTTATCTGCATCTAAAATTTCATAGAGATAAAAATCTTCTGAATATTTCCTTTTAACGAGTACACTGTCAAAGAACACAATTTCCTACGTGTTTATGAATAGTATAATAAAAATACATCATACAATCAAGAAATGTGAATTTAATTGTGTAAATAGAGAAACGAATATCAGAATGGAAATAAAACTACAGCGATATCAAATATATGCAAATTTCCAGGTTTTAATTTGTGCATTTAAATATTGTAAAATATAAGTATGTCATTTTTTGGTATCATTGTTTGGCTCACGTGTAGTATATCAATGCTAAAATACATTTCAAGTGTAGCAAGCTGTAATGTGGGATGGCTGATGTTTACCAGATTCAGATTTGGGAGCAAAGATGAAGGCTCCTCGGCGTAGCTCTCTAGCCTGGACCGGTCCCTTCGCTGTACCAACAATGGTTAATAACAAACCATAAAGCACTGTCTTTGAAATACATGCAGTGTCTAAATAGCGAATCGAAATTTTTAAAAAAATTCTCACGTGTTTCTGTGTTAAAGATAGTCTTCCTGCTTAATTTCTAAAATACTTTGCGAAAGATTTCTCTCTTCCATTAAATACTATTTCCTTGATTCTTCTTATGCATATAAACAATTTACGAAGAATAGTATTTCTCAATTTTTAAAGGCATTTTCTATTGCGTTAAGTGTATTTTTATATGGCGTTACCTGATTTTGTAAACGTTATTGACAAGATATTAGTACATTACAATTTTGATTTCTGCTTCGGTCGTTTCTCGAAGTGGAATGAATTGATGAGTTAGGCAATACTTGAAGTAATGTGCGCTATATATAGTTGCAAAGGTTTAACAACAATAAGATGTAATGAAAATATGATGTTTGTGATCGATGAACATGTACAGCTGCTACTGAAAAAATCACGGGTGATGTGTGTGACTGGTAGATACGCAAAGTATCAACGTTTATAAACAGGAATTAAAGAGCTGTTAATTACTACATGGGAAGAATGATAGGTGTAATATCGTGTTAGTTAAAATATTTGTAGTTAATATGTATGTTAAATGAGCGATAATTAATTCGGATGGATGTATATACATACACATACGCCGTTAAAGGAAATGTTAGACATCTACTGGCATTGATGACTGATATGCGCCAAATAAAATACAAATAAAACATCATTCGCTTTAGCGTGAAATAATACCTCAGTAGGTTTGCATCACACATCCGAAAATAATATAAAAAAAAATAGGATTATTCCTCGATTTCCATGTTTCAGCATTTCCTACTTCCTCTTTAAATGAACCATAAACCCTTTCTTCGTGTCTTTTAGTATTTCAAAATTATGGGACACACAGAAACACAGTAATTCTTTGCACCAGAGGAAATGAAAAATTCTTATACAGTCTTATAATCTGAGGCTTTGTTTTCAAAAGTAAGCAAAGAAAATTTAGGAATCTATACACGAAAAATACAAGCAAATACATATTCACGTATATTGAATGCCGTTAATAGTAACGTATATTGTCATTTATTCTGATAGTCTCTTAGTCACTTTTCGTTTCCACCACAGTCAACAAAAATTTCATTATGTAATTCCATGGAGAAAAAAGCACAGCTGGCGATGCTGGCGCATGAATAATTTGTAACGATTACGCGCAACACAAACGATGTAGCTATGTCTTTTTCTTGGAAAATGAAATATACACCGGAATGCAGAATTGCTGATAATTAGTTCAATTTATTCACTCACTGATTTTTGGATTTCTATTCAGATATGAAAGAACATCAATCAAAATAAATTTTAGAGCTTTATTGTATTACAGTTTTAGCTCCGTGTTTAGCGTGGCAACAAGTTACAAGAAATAATCGATGACGTAGTTTAAAAATTTGGTAGAAAATTTACCACACGCGCTAAAACAATTACTGTTAATGCTACACGTAATGAATGCGCGGCTGCAGTGCCATTGTCACTTGAACAGCGGGCGCCAGATATCAAATCCGTTATATTTCGAAAACGAAGCATCAGATTCATAGATGATACAAGAGTTTCCGATCTCCTTTAACACGAAGAATCGACATATTTAGGCTTAGCCCATAATTTTGGAAGGCCCCGCGTATGGGTAGGAAAGACTAGCAGCTTCCGTGAGAGATATACAACTTACTTTGCGCGGAGGCGGGACAGGGTTACCCAAACCGTGATCGGAACACATAGAACTCAACGATTCGCTGCTACGGCCATTGCTCAATCTGGACGAGTTAATACCAGACGGCGCGGGGGGTGGTGGATTCCTCGGTCTCTGTAGCGTTGAGCTATTCACTTTGTCCGTGCCTAACGAACAGACAAAACGCCATCAGCTTCGGTGGCAAAATGTGGGCGAAAGGTTTTTAAGTTTACCCGAACCACTCGGCAGTTCGTAGAGAAGCTTGCGTGAATTTTCAAACGCACCGTGTCCCGTTGAAGAATCTCCACTGGGCGATCTTTTATGATGCTGACTGTTTAATGTATTTAACGCATGTGGCAGAGTATGTAAAGAATGCCCAGCTAAGATCGGTTCGCTCGTTGTACGGCTATGCGTCGACGCTGCTAAGGACGCGGACGAAGGTAGTGTACCGTAATGAGAGGAGGGTATACCACCTGTACTTCCGGCCGGTGGTGGTGGCGGGGGAGCCACACGCTTCTTCAACGACCCGTGAATATTGACAGAAATATCTGGCGGCATTGGTGCTGGTACTGGAACAAAAATAAATCTGACTACTTACGATTCTTTGAATGCGTCATGCATATTTAAACGAATGGGTTGGAATAAAGGAATATTAATACTGGCCAATTTGTTGACCCCTTGCGGTCGGCGCCGAGTTGGACTCGCCATAAAGCTCGGGATCCACTGGGAAGCTAAGTTATGATATGCTATGTTTTAGCTTAGCTGTTGGTGGAAAGTATTGAAAGTAATTTTTTTAAAACGTAGCATAGCATAGCATATCATAACTTAGCTTCTCAGTGGATTCCCGGCTTTATACTTCAACTGGCTTTTTTTCTGGAAAGCATCGAAAGTATGCATATACGATCTGTGAGATTCAACGACCAGGGATACAAGATAATCTTTGAGTACGTCCGTTTCGTGCGACGTACAGTGTGATGCCCATCACAAAGGGTAAATAAATATAACTTGTAGAAGAAAGAGTGTAACTATAGAAACCAATAAAAACATTATCTGTTAAGGGGCTACATAGTTAGAGTTAAAAAAAACGGTTTTTCAAAAATGCCCTTATCTGAATATACGGTGTTTACAGAATATTCATATATAATTTTATGGTAAAATTCCTTAAAATGATAGTTATGGGTGAATTAAGTGCAGCGCGTGTAAGTGAAAAATGAATTGAAAAATTACAGCTAGCAGGCGAACGCGGAAATTCAAAAAATTCTCAGACTTTGGGAATATGTAAGGGATTTCCTCCTGATTACAACATTTTTTTTGCTGCTTGAAATCACTCTAATGGAGTGAAATTGGCCCCTTAAATTCCGGTTATTTTCCGATTTTGTGTTATAATTCACGAACCGCAAGTTACCAAATGAGAGCCCTAATTAAAAGAAGTCATTTTTGTCTTGGAACTTTTTTTCTAAAACTTACAGATTGCGAGTTACAAAATAAAATCGGGAAATAGCCGAATTTCCAGGGATTAATTTGACTCCCTTAGAGCGAATTTGGGCCGCAAACAAAAATTGCATTGTAATCAGGAGGAAATCCCCTATATATTTGCAAAGTTTCAGATTCTTTTTTAATTTCCAGGTCCCGGATCTTTCCTTGTAAGATTGTACTGGAGGTTAAAGTTTATGTAATTGCATTGACGAAAGCTCGTACCAGCGACAGGTTTCCTGGATTGTGGTGGTGGCGGTGGAGGCATCTGCTGTCTATTCGTTGAGGAACTTGGAGAAGAACCGCTTTGCAAGCTGTCGCAAGTACTGCTTCGACTGCGTAGAGTTACCGGTGAATCTCCCGGCCCTGTACCACCACCACTGCCACCTCCGCCTACGTAAGAGGGTGGCCTACTGCGAGATTTCTTCTCAGGTGTCAAGCATCCATTCTAAAAAAGTACAAGAGTGAAACGATAAAAGAAATTTGGAAAAAAAAATCTTCACATTATTAGGTACTCTGTTTATTGCCCTGTCAACATACTCTGTCTTCTATTATTGTTTCATCGTCGGAGAAGTCGGTAGAGCCTTCGTCATGCGAGAGATTCCAATCGATATTAACGTTGTCGAACAATGTCTTCTGCCTTTGTAGAGCGTGACTCAACTAAACGTAATAAAGCATTTGGGTTCCATTGTACTTCGCTCATTGTATTACGTCGTATTGTCATACAAATTAGATGATAATCGCGCGATGCTTTACCAGCTCTTTACACGTATGGTGGCCCATTTCCTGCGCTATGTCCAGCGGTGTTTTATCCTGTTTATTCCGATGCGTCGGATCGGCGCCGGCTCGTAACAGCAGCTTCATCGCTTCTGCTCTGTCGTGCCTCGCGCAAAGATGCAACGCCGTCTCTCTGTCGATGGTGGTTCTGTCTATGCCACCCGTTGACATGTTTTGCACTAGGAAATCGATGATGTGCAAGCTGTTCCCCATCTCCCGCAAAATGGCCAAGTGCAACGCTGTTTCGCCCACGTCCTGTAGCCCGGGATGAAATTATTATGTCACAGTGATATTCTTCATATTAAATAATAGAACAGGTCTTATCTAACTTATATAGTTTAACAAGATATCTTTTCAAATCTTTGATCTATCTTGTGCTTCCTTTCTTCGGTTCCTTCCCAATATTTATATCAACTATTCTAAGCTTTGCCTTCCTGATTTTCTTTATCTTTTCTTTGCTGTTTAAATATTTCCCTAACTCTAATGTCGCTACCTTTCTACATCGCTTGTTACAAAATTTTCCACATGTTTAATCAAAATATACAAGCTGTTTCGCTACAAGTGGTAAGCCTTTTAGGGGGTTATTCTGTAGGCCAAAATGAGACGAAAAGCAAGAGTGACGAAATTGCGGTGAAGGTGGTAGCGGTTTCTACGTTTGACTCTTTGGGTTTTTGACTCTTAGCAACTCAATGCGACACTTTATGAAAAAACACATACAAAATTACATTTTATTTTGGCCTGTATAATCACTCCCTAAAAGGTTCACCATCTGTAATAAAACATCCTGTATATTACCGATGTAGGCAACGGTGCTGCCAGGTCGACGTTCTCAGCGTAAACTTGCAGAAGTTGTTGCAAGTCACGATTGTTAACAGCGTGCTCCAAATCAGACAGCAGGTCTCGTTCATCCGCGCAGGTGTTCATCACGTATCTTTTGTCCACGTATTTTGCTCTTATAAATTCGTACCTCTCTTCCCTGTGCAATACAGAAAGAAAAAAAGTTCGATTGTACATTGATGAGCTACAAGCAAGAGATTAATTCAGCTATGAATGAATAATTTCGTTTACATCGTCGATGTTGGTGTTGGTTTGTGACTGTGGTGTAACGTAGCTTCCATCACTTCGTTAAACGCCTGATTAGTCATGTGCCTTGCAAGAAGCAGCTGAGCGGTGCCAACATTATCCAGCGTTAGAGACTGTATTCTGGATATGTGTACTCCCAAGTCTCGATGGATCCCACTGCACTCTATGCATACGATTATACCAAAATTCGTGGAGAGCCACGTAGCATCTGTGAAATAAAAACAATTGGCTTTATACATATCTTCCAGCTGAAAGTTACATATCTTGCTCGCGACACTGTATTAAAAGATAGGAGCAAATCTTCTGCATTTTTTAACCGACTTCAAAAAGAGAGTGGTTCTTAGCTCGATGTGTTTGTATTATGTTTCTGCTGTGAATTTCTCCGTAACTACTGGACCGATTTTCGTGACTCTTATTGCAGTTAGTTTAGCTTTAATCGACTTAGGCCATGGAGAAAGGATTATCGAAATCGGTAAAGTAGTTTTGAAGTTACACCAAAAATAAGAAATCTGATTTATTGATCGACTTCATTATTATTATTATCAGCAGCTCTGTTTGTACATGTACCCATATATTTTTAAATAAATGTAGTTTTATAACTTAAATAACTAAAAAGTTAAAAATAAAAAATGACAGAAGTTAAAACAGACTTAAAAAAAAGTAAAACCGACTTTAAAAAAAATTCACCAAAAAGTAATAAACAATTTTTTCCCTTATTTAATCTACGACTCTGCCATATTTTTAAGTCGGTACCAGATTTACACAGTGAAAATGATGAGGCGCCAACATAAAAATATTGGGCATCATAGATTAAATAAGGAAAAAAATTATTTTTTACGTTTTGGTGCATTTTTATTTTTAATTCGTTTTGATACTATGCGGCAGTACAGATACTATATTAATCAGAAATTTTTACGTGCTTTCATGAAGTAGGCTAAATTTTAAAGAAACATCTCAATGGCATGATTGTATAATATTCTTGCATGTGAAAAAAAAAAAGAAAAATCTTTATTCCTTGTGGGATTGAATTTACACTACTTCTTTTCTATAATCTAAACATCGTGTATTTATTCTGCCTGCAATTAAGAAATGTGAAATCTCTCACGAAGTACAATTCCCTCTT
The DNA here is from genome assembly GCA_963932335.1 of Andrena marginata. NCBI lineage: Eukaryota > Metazoa > Arthropoda > Insecta > Hymenoptera > Andrenidae > Andrena > Andrena marginata. The sequence continues at coordinate 46,163,034 of OZ010659.1, read as the reverse complement.
TGAACACTTTAGTCGATTAGTTTTACACGTGAAATGGCCCATCCCAATGGTGTGACACAACCTGTCTATCTACGTAGTATATAATAAAATCCCCGGTAGGCGTCTGTTTGTTCGGGCTAATCTCGAGAACCACTCACCCGATTTTGATGTGCTTTTTATCGTTTTATAGAGCATTTCTCGAGGAAGGTTTAGCTGTATGAAACATTAACCCATGACAAAAGGAAGCCGAGCAGTAACGATTTCAGTGAAGCACTCCTCGAGAATGGACCGCCGCATCGCAGTCCGAACAGGCAGATGCCTCCGGGGTCTTTATTTTATACCATGTAGAGATACATATAAGAAACCCGAGCAACGCCGGGTATTTTAAGCTACTGCAGTCATACATAATTCAGACTCTTCTTTAAAATTTACCTTCCAAAATGCCCAGTGAATTTTGGAACACCCAGCAAAATCGTTTATCGTAAATAAAGAAAGGGATCTCATCAGATTTACCATTTTGCGAGGAGCAGTCGCAGCACTGGTCGTTTCCAGGTAACCTCATGACACATCGGATTACAGCCTGTTGTAGCTCGACTAAACTTGGATTTCCAGAGCCAGCTTCTGCTTTGCCACTAGCATCGAACGCTCTGAGCAAAGCACGTTCTTTACAATTGACCAAAACAGACATCCACGCTCGTTGATCGGCCTCGTCCTCCGCTTGAAAGTGATACGTTCTGTTGTCTGAAAGGGTCAGAGAATAAATTGACTAGAGTGTGTCATACACATTCTTACATGACTCACTACGCGATGTCAATGTTATTAACAAGTACTAACGATAATGTTACTTCTATTAACATCACCAATTACTCATACTTTTGCCAACGACAAAATTATATATTAAAGGGTCATGCCTAGTTGGCAAACGAAAAAGAAACCGTCATTTTCGGGAATCTTTTGTGAAAAATGTGACGTATGTTTCTTACAACTATTTCCTTATTTTAGATGTACATACATTTAGCGATCCTCAGAAATTTGAATGACAGCCATTCTCGCGGAAGCTGTTTTTATAATGGCTTGCGCGGTGAGCACAATTTCTCCGAACCGGATCATCTGTCATCACAAAGTGAAGAAGATTCTGTTAATATACGAGATTATCTCGTTCGCGAACGAAGGATTTTTCAGAAAAATGATTTCAGAGAAAATGGTACTCGTTTAACGCAAAATCATGATTTTTCGATGTCTGATTTGTTCATTTTTCGTGAATTAAAAATAGAGTTTGCATCACAAAAAAATCCTTCGTTCGCGAACTAGATAAACTCATATACTAACAGAATCTTCTTCACTTTTCGATTTCAGATGATCCGGCTCGGAGAAATCGTGTTCACAGCTAAAAAAAATAGCTTCCGGGAGAGTCGCTGTTATCCGTTCACTTTTTAATATTTTCTTATAACAATATTACTGAGAGTTGCTGAATACATGTACTTTTAAAATAAGCAAACAGTTGTAAAGAATATACATTAGATTTTCCACAAAAAATTCCTGAAAACCACGTTTTATTTTCGCCAGCCAACTAGGCATGACTCCTTAATCGTCATCAAAGGATTTATATTGTCACTTACAGCTGATAAGATCGAATCCCCGTTTATCGTCCGGCACTAGTTTAATTTGGCAGGTGAGTAAATTTACTCTCGTGGGTGGTTTATTCTCGTCCGCGTGACAGATGTCCAGATAGCCCTCCGCTTGAACGGCGCACCTCCTCTTCTGCCAGACCCTCCTCATTTTCCCCTCACTCTTCTTCAAAAGGTGACCTGACCGAGTGACGCCGTGTTGCTTGTCTCCTTGAAGCTGGTGGAGCGAATACCCTGCATTCGCGTTTACATTTAACTGGAAATCATACAATCTTGAATGTTCATGGAAAACACGTCGCCGTATGGCACAAGCATTGACGAGAATAGCCTTTAAGTACCTCTTTGTCGCAGCCCGAGCTTCTAAGGAGGTTCCTCAGCTCGGTTAAACGTCTTCTTTCCTCGTCCTGCGTTTGCCTGATCTTCTGCAGTTTCACGCTGAGGTCCGCCACGTACGAGCCAAAGTGTTCGATGGTCTTTAGGCCGTCTTGAAAGTAACTGGAAAAATTCAGAGTCCACGTGAACGATACGCAATACGCAATTTTCTCCCTTCGTGGTCGGAATTATTTTACAAGTCTATTTTATAGTTTCTAATTACCTGTTTCGATTTTTAACCGGTGTTATTTAGTGTTCTGCACTAGTATATAGCTATTTGTTAAATGGATCAATTAATAAATCCCACGGATTTAAGCTTGCTGAATTATAGCTCTGAGATAATTAGTACAAGGATTATTCTGTCATCGACAAATACACGAGAACAGCTTATAAGTGAGCAATGTATGATTTCCAAACCCGTATTTATTACTGTAGACCGTTTTCGATACCCTGAGAATTTATTCTTAATTTTGTCACAAAATTCTATACATAGGTTTACCTAATTTTCTATCAATTGATAGTCTGTCTTCTGGACCAAGTTTCCGAGTGTACTCATGAAAATGTTTAATATTTCGACCACAAATGGTTATTGATTACGTGTAACACTAGTACTGCAAGGTGCCATGTCGAGCTTACTTAGTTTGCGCGTGATAATACTCGACTAGATGCTGAAGTAGTTCAATTCCTTTCTTCGTTTTGATTTCGTTCACTTTTATAAGATACTGTAACAGAAGAAGGGATTAATGAAACAATAATGTTACTCTAATATGAAGAGAGAGAGAGAGAGAGAGAGAGAGAGAGAGAGAGAGAGAGAGAGAGAGAGAGAGAGAGACAAGTATAGATTATTTGATTTCCTTTCCTGTCGTTTACAATTATAGTTTTTTTATACAAGTTGAGACCCTTCAAACTGTCATTTAATATAACTTCCTCCCCACGAAGTTACAAGAAAAAATATTTTAAATGAAATATACAGCACGAGGTTTTAACTTTGGTATAATTTTGTGCCTTTGGAAGTAAAGTATAAGAGTCTTTCTAAATCATACTACAGTCTCTTATTTTGCTGTACGAAATAAATAAGAACACGATCTAATCTTAAGGAACTTCAAAAAAGCAACTTATAATGCGCCCCAGCATCACAAGTTTTCATTTTCTTTTCGTTAAATAAGGATATTGATATTGAAATGTCGCTCCAGCAGAAAGAAATTTCTAATAAAAACAACCTTCTCTTTAGTTCTCAATGCGCTATTCCCCCTCGGGACATTTTTACAAATGGTACGCACTAATTAGATGGAATATTTCAACTAAAAGCTCATTCGTAAGATCAACAGATAAGAATGTGTTTGAAATTGAACGGGGTTCAATAACTCGGTACCCTCTTATTATACGAAATTTCATGCCGCAAATTGCACCGATCAACGGGATGCATACATATAGAGCAGACCACTGTCCCTTGTTCCAGTTATGATTCGGAGGCCTCACCTCGCACATTTGCAATTGAAACAATCTTCTCTCCTTCTCCATCTCATCGGCGATCTCGGCCGGCGTAACTTCCGTCCGAATGAGGCCAGCCTCTTTCGCGTGCTGCTTCTTCTCTTTCTCGATTTTCGCGTATTTCGCCTCGTAATCCTTCCACGCCTTCTCGAACGGCCTCTTCAAGTCACCTTTCACACCTCTCAAATCCCCTTTCAGCACCGAGTCCAGAGGAAACATCACGATGTTGTTGATGTTCTGCATCTGTTAATTAGGAAACAGAGAGTCAAGAACAATTGTAAAACCACTTTAAATGAATTGAAAGAATTGCTCAACACTGTTGGTGGCGCAAGAACTTGAGAAATGTTAGTCAAAATGTGTATAAAAAAGAAAAACTATGCACAGGGTGGAAGTTCTTCGGCGTAAAAACACGGCGATGCCGTTCCAAGAGTTAAATTCCAAATCTTTGCGAGGTGAATTATATATGTATATTTCGACAACGCCAAATGTTGGCGCTATTTTAGGGCAGAGATAATATGGCACAAGCAGAAATAGGTTTCTTGCTTCGACGGGAATAAAACGAGAGTTGACAAATTGTTTTGAATTCAGTCCATCAAATTATTCCTTGTTTTTCTTTTTTTATGAAATTTTCATTTGCTAATTGAGCTTCCTTCAGGCTCAACTACTTGTTATCTACTGCGGACGAAAAATCAGCACATGTATATATATCGTTCTTACGCACCAGGGTCTTCATTAAAGCGCTCAATTCCTTCGTAACGACCGCAAACTTCAAGAAAGCAGCACCGATATCCGGTTCCTGTTCCTTCAAAGCAGCATCTCCGAGCCTTTCCAGTGCCCTTCCAAGGTACACCTCGTTGTCCACGTGAGCTGTTGCAGAAACGAATATATGAAGAGAGAATAGTCTAAAAAAGTTCATCGCAGTCTTTTGCCGAGAATCCCGGAGCAACAATATCATCGTCTTTAGGGCAATGCACGTTTTGCCAAACTCTTTCGTTCTTGTATTGAAAACAAAAGGTGTTTCACCACTTCTGTTGATGCTTTTCGAAGGAAAAATGTCTGCTGCATCGCGCGGAGTAGTCAGACTTTCCCCTAAACCCTCAGGTTTTGAAAAATATAGAAAGATATCTGCAAAAATTGGTGCATTTTGGGTGTCCATTTTTCTTTGGTTGTTGTTCAAACGTATCTAAATGTTCATAATGCACCAATAATTTATATCGCTGTGTTCGCGAGAGCTCATAAAATAATTGGACGGAACCAGCAACCGAATAGCTGTCACTGTTTGAACACAAATAATGTTCAAAGCTGAAAATTTGCATTTTTTTTTCTTTTAAATCGAATTTCTCGAAAACTGAGGGTGGCAAACGGTTTGCGGATTCGTTTTCAGCGCACAAAAATCTATAAGAAACGGCTACTGAATGTTACAGACCAAAATTGTTGTTGGAAAGTGTTACTTGCCATCCCTAAACTTTCCTACATCTGCAAACAAGTACCCACTCGTCCGATCACTCAATAGATATGTACGCGTTTTTGTGCCACTAACCATCGTTAAACATGCAAATCATCCAGCCGCTCTTCCCTTATTTCTTTTTCGTGTGGGGATCCTCATTCAAACTAAGCTCCTGCTATACAACTTTTCCAAAGGGGAATGGTGTGGGGGTAGGGTAAATCCGGGAGACGCGGTCGGGCCGGAGAGTTGGTCGAGTCGCTATATTTCAGAGTCTATATGTAAAAATGCCTTAAAGTGCAGACCAATTACTTCTCTAGAAGCCAAATAGTGGAATGAATAGCGTCATTTCGCTTCCTTCTGAATTTTTCTGGATTTATAGGCTATAAAAGTTAAATTGTGGTTACATTTAACCTCTTTTGTCAAATAACGGTGTACAGAATCATATTTAAAACATACTTCTACGTTTTTTTTTTTTTTTTAATGTTTGGAATAATAAGATAGTAGAGATATTGAGTGACAATGCAGCCAAAGTATTTTGCCACATTAACTCTTCCTCTCAAAGCTAACAAGACCATCTTTCGCTGCAGAAAGGTGAGATGGTCGAATTATGATTTTTTTATTATTTATGTTTATCTTTTCATTTTTTATTATTATTTTTGTTTATTTAGTGTATTTATTCACTTTTGTATCCATTTGCCTTGCTAATCGTCAGTAGGTGGTTCACTTTTTCTTTGATGTATTCTTTACTTATTTAGCGTAAACAAATTAACTATTAATAAATCTGTAGGTGTATTCACTCATAAATAATTTTGCTTGATCCTTTGTTAATTTTCTATGAATAATTATGTGAGTGGCCTCTGCCAACGACGAAAACCATTTCTCCCGGCACCTCGGGAGAGGTGGTCCAATGTCATGACTTCAGTTTTCAACCCGATTTACAGTAAATATTGTGTTAAAGCAAATATCGACCAGTTTTTCTGAATCAGCATAAAATTCTGAACATATAGGTTTGTTCTGATAAAATAAATAATATCTATAGTAGTTTTAATAGCCATTTTATACTAGGTCGACCACGTCTCCCGGATTTACCCTATCTGCCTTCGATGGCACTTAAAAACGCGATGTCGCTAGTAAGTAATGAAACGGGCGTTTTCCACTGAAACCGTTGACAGGGTTCAATGTATGATTACAGATTTTGTAATTACCTTTATAATTCGATAGTTGATGTTATGACATACGTGCTTCGAACGGTTAAAATACATTTGTAATCATATCTACGAATTAATTAATACGTTGACTGGTAAACGTATTAATTAATACGCGAAACAACACTCCATTTATAAACATATAGTAATTTTTAAATTTATAATTGACATTTCTTTGCCTAATGGCGATTCACTGGTACGCGGTCAATTGCTGGTTGCTTTACCCTACTAAGAATATGAACCAGAAGGTTTAAACCAAACAATTAATTTTAACCACTGTTTTTAAACAAATAATGCGCGAATTTTTGGCGAAAATTGCACCTTAATTGTTTGAAGTTCCGCCATGTTTAAAATATGCAATTTTTTACACTATTTACGATTCATATTCGTACAATTGGCACATAAATTGAAAAAAAATATTGTTCTGTTTCAGATAACTACCAGAGACGCTAAAACTAAAAAAAAAAAAAGAAGAAAAAAGGAAACTATTTCTGACACTGCTCTATTTCTTTTGTATTTATTATAATTTTACTGTTATAAATTTTGTTTATTTGTTCTAATGTTAAATAAAGTAAAAGTTCCGAAAGGATTAGGGCATTGATATATTTGCAAAAAATTCCTAAAAATTGATACAAAAATTCTCCCCTTAAGCGAAATAAGTTTATCTAAGCACTTCTCACAAAAGTATCAGAATCTCTTGTTCCAGCAAATAAGAAACTACAACAGTTAAAGCAACGGGATTTCATTAAAAAACGAAAAAGCTACAAATTCATTTTGCAATTACACGTATGCGCATAAATGCATAATGGTAGCATGGAAAGCTGGGGGATCTAAAACGACTTTACTTTTCCTTATAATAAATCGTTTTAATGATACAATCTGATCTAGTTGCCGAGCACAGTCTGTTTAACTCTTCTGTTCGTAGGTGTACGGAAAATTTCCATTGCAAGTGTATGCAACGTGAGCATTTTGCAAGCTCCAAGACCGTAAAAGGGTAAAAGATTCCGCAGCTTCGTCTATTCTGTTGTGGCAGGGAAATTCTTAAAAACGACCGCCTCTTATATCGAACAGAAAACTATAAAAAGGAGAAAGCGTCGGGTAAAGACGGGACGAGGAGAATACGAAACCCGGTAGAAATTTCAATTAAAAGAAAGCCTGAACGTTGCTCATTAAACGCGTACAGGATATATCTCGCGTTACCAGAGCCTCTGGCAGAGTAAGAGGGGAAATCTGAAACTTTCATCCGAGGCTGGATAAAATTTTTTAACCCGTCCGTACTCACCGTTTCCTGAGTTGTGGATGGCTTTGATCGCTTTCTTCAGCTTCGTCAGACCGTCTCTGTCGAAGTCCAAAGTCTGAAACAGAATTATACAAATATGAAGAACATTTACAACGCGCAACGTTTTCTTCAGTCTTGCTTCTATCACTAATGATGGGAATTTTAAATACGCAGCTTTTCTTTCCTCCTAGTCGTTCCCATTACTCGTCAACGAAGGTAATTATTGTACGTGCAACTTTTTCTTATTGTTATCGCTTTCCACTACTCGCGAATGGCAGGAATTTTAAATAAACGCTGGCGAAGAAAATTTTTAGCCAGCGCCTTCTTCTTACTCGGCCCCATCACTCGCTACAACGAGTACAAAGCAGCGCGGGGAGTCAAATAAAGGATAACACACGCTCTTTCATTTTAATCCTAGCGTAGTGAATATCTGTCTTTAAGTAAGTGGTAAACGTTAACGAATCCTCGTCAATTTTTGCATTTATTGTTCTCCATCGCCATATATCTATATATCTTCCTTACTAATACATAAAAGTGGAACGTTGTCTGTTTGTTTGTCCTTCTTTCACGCCTAAACGGCTTAGCGGATTTCAACGAAATTTGGAATATATATTACGTACGTCCTAGATTAGATTATAGGCTATAATTTTTTTTGTTTAGGCTCTTTTATTTTTCAAACATCATAAATAATTCCCGGGTGAAACCGGGTAACAAGTCAGCTAGTAATATATAAATCAGAAAGCTTCTATATGTTGTGTGATTGTCTGTCGCCTAAAAACATTCGAACGATAATCTCTGGGATCACGAAATGTGCCTCAGCTCATTGTGCTCGACTAATCCAGATGAATGTGACCATTTTCAAATAAAATTTTTGTTTCATAAAATCAGAATGTAAATTTCGAAGGGAAGCCGAGTAGTAAAGCTAGTACCTACGTAATTGGTTCCTTGAACTTCGTAGGAGCCAACAGCCGTAGAGATTTTCGCGAGCATCGAGGACATGGCGAACGTCTCTTGGCGGCAAAAGACTTGGGCGACTGTTGAACGCGAGATGGAAAAGCAACGCAACAACGAGGAAAGGAATTCCTGAGGAGAACGAAGCGACGATATGTATATTTTATCGGATCATGCTTCGCCAAGCGGAAGATTCGTGTGTCTTTGTTCTTCCCGGCACTGTCTTCACTTTTATCAGCGATTTTTGCATTTCGCGCGCGGCGCCTTCGCGATTTTTCCTGCGGACGCACGGTCGAGAGAGGGGACGAAAGGTAAAAGTATATTGGAATTCCTATCGATCGGTGCGAGGTTGCAGTAAAATGAAAAAGATCACGATTTAATCTCCGTTTTGCATGGTGCGCGGTAGGGTTTTTGAAAACCGTTTTTCTTTTAAATTTGTAAAATAAAACTATGAGTAATTTCAGACCTGTAACTCCTCCCGTAAGGGTGATACAGGGACAACAACCCCAAACTTTATGATTTTTTTTCTCGAAAACTACTTAAGATATTTGAATGCGACAAGTTGCATATATTAGGTACTTGCTAACTCTAGTAAATCTATTTTTTCCAAATTTTAGAGCGATAATTAAGGGTAGAAATAAAGGAATCAATTATTTGAGGGTAGTTTTTGGAAACAACCCTTTGAGTGACACCAACGAAAAAAATCACGAGTAACGCCTCACTACATAGCTATCATCTATATTTTTTCGTTGGTGTCACTCAAGGGGTTGTTTACAAAAACTACGCTCAAATAATTGATTCCTTTATTTCTACCCTTAATTATCACTTCAAAATTTCGAAAAAATAGATTTAGTAGAGTTAGTAAGTACCTAATATTTGCAACTTGTCTCTTAAGTAGTTTTCGAGAGAAAAAAATCATAAAGTTTGGGGTTGTTGTCCCCATATCACCCTTACGGGAGGGGTTACAGGTCTGAAATTACTCAAAGTAGTTTTTCATGCAAAGAGCATTATTTTAACAAGCATAAATGATAAAAATTGGTGCTGGGGCCGTTTCCCTATGCTTACTCTGCCAGGCCCTTTGAAAGAAACACGAATTTTGGTTTTTTAAAACCCAACCAATCCAGATGCGCATATCCACCCCATCCATGGACTGATAAACCCTTTTCCTCGGATCTAGTGAAACTTTTATCTCCCGCGCCCGATACACTTCCGAGGGAGCGTGACAAAGGACCCTTGTAATTAATCGCTGTACGTTCCCCGCGACGCTGTACCGAGAGACTGGCGACGCGAAGCACGCCGATAAATATCGATGTCGTCTCGATAAGTTCATCCCAGTGAATGGTAAAGACGATACGCCGTCTATTTTACTGGGAATGGAGGGGTTCGATCCTGTTCCTCTTTTTTTTTTGTCTCTCTTTTCTGTTTTCGAGCAGCCAGGTGATCGCACGTAGATACATCACGACGCGTCGTTGAGCACGTTGCGCTGATACGGCGATCTGCTCGACAACCGTTTCTTCCTGGAATTCACGTTTGCGCCAACTCACCCCCTTCCACTTCTGTATTTTCACTGGAGAATCCGGTCTCCGTGCGATCTCCAGCGAAAAAGTCCTTCGAATTAATCCTAGGACGACTTCGACTCATAACGAGAGTGCGCGAGGTTTGAGTCACCAATTTGGCTTAAATTTTGTGTAGTGTCAGTGGATAGCCTGTACAATAATGTAGTAAACGCGTGTGCCGCAGTATTCGTCGGTTTACGAGAAACTCGAGTTCAAAGTTTCGCCACTTGCAGATCCTCGATATGCGCACACGACGTGAACAGGAAACTGTAACTATAAAACAGGGGATGTTTGATGTCATACAGCGATTTCGATGAAACTTTGTACAAATGTTCAGTAGTCCCAACTAAGAACTTTGCCGTACCTAATTGGTTGGTGCTATGCTGCTTTTCCACTGTGACTGAGAAACCACCCCGTTTATTCGAGCCACTCTTTTTACGCGTGCGTGCGTATACAACGCTTAAATTACAAAAGATATCGAGAAACTTTCAAAACGAATGTTTTACTGTTTCTAATGATCTTATAAATCGGTGGGAAAAATTTCAGAAAGAATAGTTATTTTATGAAAATTTAATTATTATCCCCACCTTTTATTTAGAAATTTTAATATTTTCTTTGGAGGAATAAAGACATCGTTTTAGTATTCTGAAATCAACTATGCCTGACCAAGGATAATTGCTATAATCAGAGGAAGACTTATGTACATTTTCGTAAAAAAGAACTATTTTTCGGAAATTGCAGTGACGATACTAAGCATATGTTTTTCCAATGTTTAATTATACTTCATTCGCCTCGTTTTCGAGATTAGCAATGTAGTTTTCCCCTTGTCCGCAGTGGGTTATAACGTTCAGATTTTAAACATGAGAGACGGTCCTCTCGTTACTCTTCTATTGTTTTGCTCCCATATTTTTGGAGTATTTAAAATTGTTTTTTAAAAGTCCGTTTAATCGTTCAATTATTTTTGTGATTGATTAGGTACTTAAATCAGTCTCGTTTTGAATGCTAGATCCGTGCATACAGGATCTGGGAAAGAGGAACCTTTAAACTCGATTTTCCTTACGAGTTTAGTATCTGTATAATTATACGAAATATGGCGTTAGTCTTATTCAAAATATGATCCGAATGGATGACACAAACTTTTTATACCTAGGTACTTCCCTCGCCAGTTGAATAGAACAACGTCAATCATGGTCTAGCGCGCGAGTTTCATTACCATTTTTCAGAATTTTTTATAACCAACCAAAGCAAATACAGTACACAAGGTTTTCTCTAAAATCTTAATCATCCTCTTAATTATACTTACAAATTGTTTTGTCGCGAAAAAATTAGTGTGAAGTGTCTGTACGAAGACACGAATATTGTGCGTTTTCGCGGAGACTTCGTAGGTATTTGAAGCAAATGATTAATGAAAAATTTTATTCAGTAAGAATATGGCTATCTTCTGAACCAGGATTATTCATTAAAATTAGTTTTTCATAAAACGGCGCCATTTTAAACAGAAAATTCCGTTTTTTTCCCTTCAATTGTGATACAATTTGTTAATTAGAAATACAATTTTCCACATATTTTTATAATTTCGGTTCAGACGATAGTCATATTCTTGTCGAATAAAATTTTTCATTAATCATGTTGGGGGAGCAGGAAGCTCTACAGGAAGCATGTAATATTTACAAATACCTATATGAGAGAATTGTATAACAAAAAAATCTGTATTTTCTAGAAACACGAGTAAGCGTGACAGAAAAATTGCGCATTCCGTAGTCTTATAACCATTTCGGTATTAATTACTAAAGATCACCCAGGAATACGACGCGCCCAGTTGGGATAGCCGGCTTTCGTTTTATTATTTAATTAACGGGTGGCACTGGGAAGCCGACAGTCCCCGAATTAATTAATATCGCCGTCGCCCGCTTGTTGAAAGGTCGATGCAGCGCGATGTAATTCGCGTAATTTCCTGTTTTTATCCTCCTTTTAGTTGCTTGTTATCTTCTCGTGCTTGTATTTCCATTTTGCATTCCCCGATCTCGTGGATATAATATCGCGACGAGCGTTCTAGTAAATGTGGAAGGGCGATTCGTTTCAAATAATACGGTCGAATATTGCTGCAATCACGTAACATTAAATGAATGTTTTTTCTCCGAAAATTTTCTCCGAATCTGTTGAATTCTACTCGGTATTTTATTTCTGTCTGCCAATTCAATTTCACGTGTATGTACAACTGCCGAATAAATACGAATAATAGTATTAGTAGTAGTAGTAATACTAATAATAATTTTAATAATAATACTAATAATAATAATACCAAAATTTCTATACAGCTGCATAAAATAAAGAGGAACACCAACGTCTCGTGTAAAATAGAACTGCATCGCCAGTGGTGAGATTTGTTCAGCTGTGAGCGAGACAAAAAAGCTGTCGCTGTAGCGTGGAAAATTAAATCGACAGGCGTTTCTTCGTTCGTAGCATGATCGGACCGCAGTTTGCCCAACGAAAACGTCACGCTGGGTATAATTGGAAAGTTGGAATGGAAACGTTCGGATCGATGAGCGTCCTCCATTGTTCGGGCGATACTGCTGCCTCTAGGGCGCCGAGGAGGATCGTCCAGCGAATTGAATAAAATGGGGAACGGAATGACAGAAATTCAATGACTCTGTTAGCTGGCGAGTATAGCTTGCACCGCGGAGTACGCCCATAATTCGCGCAGAATCGAAGATATTGCTTTCAATTCTAATAATCGATTACTCCCCCCGGCGGATAATGGGGATAAGATATAAAAGTAATGGGCAATCAAAGTAAACGTGGTTGAAGAAATTCCGAGCAAATTTTTTTAGCAAACGCATTTCTGAAAAGTCTTGTATGAAAACGTAGATAGTATGCAGTTGTGAGTGATCTGAATATTCGAAATCAACGTCATGCTGTATTCTTTCGAATAATTCTAGTATGTGTACTTATTCGACTGAGATTTAATTAGCGATCAAATTTATCTAAAATAAAAGATAGATATCTATGTATGTAAAATTAGGTAGAATTTTAAAAAAAAAATTTAAATTGGTAATATAGATTTATTCTTCTGGTGGGTAACGCGCCTTGGTATCACCAAAGATCTTCTGGTTTGGGCTAGATTATATTTACAGTCTGTATCTTAGTAAAAACTTTTTAGGAAATGTGGGTGCATTTGAAAAAGGACTCGAAATTTAATAGTCTGGCGCTCGTGGAATATAATATTACACACAAAGGAGTGAAAAGAATTAGTTTTTACGAAGTTCTGATTTTCTGTTAAGGGAGTATACCCGTTTGAACCCTCGGCAAATGTGTGCATTTTGTGGATTTTTTTACAAGTCAACGGTTTGATGAAGATTTACCGGTTTTTTTTTACTATCTTTACATAGTATTATGAACTACTTAAAAAAAAAGTTTCAGGTAAAAAACTATTGTTTGTCGGAAGTTACGCATACATATGCGAAATTCTATCGATTTTAGACGGCTAAACGGTGGGCCTAAAAACTCGCGCCACGATCAACCAATTCACTTCCAATTTTACATGCAGGATCGTAATAAGATTCCACATCGTCCAACGAGGACTTTTTTTTTATTCCGATTCCTCGTTTATTATTTATACAGAAAAAAGGTGGCCTTTTCTCTTAGAAAAATGTAACTTTACCTTTGATCTCTCGCCATTTCTTTATTTTTCAAAGTTTTCAAAATCGGCCTCGTTGGACGATAGCTATTGACATACTTTGTAAGAAGATTTTATTGTTTTTGATTTCAGACACGACATACAGCTGTTTCCAGGCTCACCGTTTAGCCGTCTAAAATCGAGAGACTTTCGGATATGTATCCATAACTATCGAAAAACAATAGTTTTTCAACAGAATTTTTTTTTTAAGTAGTTCATAATACTATGTAAAGATACTAAAAAAAAACGGGAAATCTGCATTAAACCGTTGAGTTGTAAAAAAATCCACAAAATGTACACATTTTCCGAGGGTTCAAACGGGTATATTCCCTTAATGGGCTCACTGTGGATTACATCTGTTCCTTTCCATTAAACGTAATAATAACAATAATGATGAAACCGTTTTTATTACACACTAATATGAAAATGGCGTAGAAAGATATAACAGTGTGTAAAAGGTGAGGTTCAGCTACCTGAAACTACGCTGTTTTTTTTTTAAACTTAACCCTTCAAGTATCACTTTGCAAGGGCAAAAATACATTAACGTACATACTACTCAGGAACATTATTTTTATATGTACCGATATATGTATAAATATTAATAACTTGCAACGGTAACTTAAAATTAACATTTTAAAGGGTAAATAATCGAAAAAGTATTTTTATGGAATCTTGAGAAAAATATAGTAATTTCAAGGAAATATAGGAAAATAAAAAGTACAGATTTATTCTTTTATTTTACTTATTTTTATGTTCATATTAGTATACATTAATAACTCATTCTTTATTAATTTAATTGTAGCTTTATTTCTTTCTGCACGCCATTTAATATTCATAATTGAAGAGATCCATTCAGTAAAGTCTGAGGTAGCTGATGTTGACAGGAAAAAAAAACAGTTTTAAGGATGTTACATAAATCAGGTGTGTTTTTAAAAAGGGCTTGCCACTTTTCACAGGTAGTTTTGGATTCTAAATCTTTGTTTTCCCTTACTTTTTCAAGAATTTCGTTCAACAATATAAGTGCAGAAAATAAGTTGATAACATAAATTTTTAATTTATCTACTGGATTTAAAGATTCGAAGATGTTTTCAAATGATTTAAATTCAATTTGTGTTAAAATTGAGGAACTGAATTTGGTGAAATTTGAGTAAAAGTCAAACCAGGTATACACCTTTGTAAATAAATAATAAAATGTCCCTAATAATGCATAGTGTCGCGTGATGTTAATAGCTAAGGGTGCGTTCTAAGCACCGAGACTCGCTACAATTAGGTTAATTTAGTTAGATAGATAATTAAATGTTTTAATTAACTATTACCATTTACCTAAATACAGTACAATATTATTGTATAACATAGTACGGGTGGAAACCCTAATCGTGAATGTGTTAATGAAGAGTCAGAGAGCAGTACCTATCATTTAGCAACGATTAATATAACGACAACAATATCAAATGAATGTATGTAATAACGGATTATAAGACTAACGAATATTAATGTCGTTGTAATTAATAATAATTAACCGTTCGTTGTCACACGGGGTGTATCATACCCCAAGAGAAATTTTCAAGTTCAAATGTCTCGCCTTTACAACTTCCAAAGGAGATTTATCGCAAAAAATATCGCTTTTTCCACAACCGGAGAAAAAAAATTCCTCTTCTTGAAATTTCATCATATCAAAATTTACATTTCTAGACAAAGACTATTAAAGCATGACTATATGAGTATTGCGAATATAGGTACCTATAATTAACACTCAAAAGTTTTCAAAAAGATTAAAAAATACGAAAATGGTAACTCAAAAATGGGGTTGCAGAGAATCCCATGTGAGCAATTTGTGATTATAAGGTGTGACCACGGAGGGTTAACAATAATATTAAAAAGAAAATAAAAGAAAATTACTATTGTCATTTCAATGGTATTTTATCATTGATTCTTTCGTCCCCATATAGCAATTATTCCTCCCAACCGGTGTAACTCCAGCGAGAAATGGAGAAAGGCACAAAAACAAATCATCGACTGCTGAATTAAACCTAGCCAGGTACCTGCAAGAAGCTTGAATATAATATAATAATAATAAAGCAATTAAGGATTATTTTGGGTTCTCGACTCTTTCTCCAAATATGCATCTACATACACGTGGTTTCATAATATGTAGGATGTTTGCCCGATTCGGCAAACGCTGTCCTACTGCAATCTATGCAACCGCTTTTTGTAAGCGGCAGACTCTCGGTCAAACCGAGCCAATAGCCGCGAGTACATTGTCTAATTTTAGTTAAACGCATTCAGAAACGAACGCGCGACTAAATGACTTTCCTTCGCACGACAGACACACGATAATAGCACCACGCATCTTAAGTTATTTCGGTGCACCAAAACTGTGTCGCGCCTCCAAATGGAAGCTTCGGAGTAGCGCGTGTCAGGCGGGTGCATTCATGAAACTACTCCAGCACAAACCGATAAGGTGGTACAGAGTATTTTAACAGAGTCAGCTAATACTTTGGGGCTGTTTTCTATACATCAGGGGGGAGGGTTGTATAAGTATGTGTCCAAAAACGTTTCCTTTAAGCTTACATGGTCTGGCAATAAAAGTTCCCGGCTGCAGCAATAAAAAAAACACACACATCTCTCAGATAACAAACAATGTGTGACACATCTGTGCTACAAAGCTTCGAAATTTTTTTTAAAACTCCGTAGTTAAATAGGAATATTGTTCAGACTGCCCGTCACATTCTTCTGAATACCCTCGACCTCTTGAAAAGGTTTACCTTTCGTGAGGATTTTCAGCTTTGGGAATGATAGGAAATCCGAGGGGACCAGATCCGGAAGATAAGATGGTTGACTAATCTCAATAACCCTTTTCTTGCGCAAAAACTGCTTTACGATGAATTCCCTTGTGCGCGGGTGCGTTGTGATGCAGCAAACACCAGCTTCCGTGTTAGTTTATGAAATCTGCTGTTCCTTTCACTATACGAACAGCTGAATGGAATCAGCTGTTCAGCGCACTTACGGATATGTGCAAGGTGTTGCCACATACACAAACTTACTTTGCGACATTAGAACTCGTGCTCTAGCACCAGTCTGGGATAGTTTATTGTTGGGCGGGTATGATTAGATAAATAAATATATAGGAAGAGCTGAAAATCTTCTGGAGAAGATTTAAAGGGTCGTCCCGTCATTGGCGGTGCCCCCCCCCCCTCAAAGAAATTAGGATTTAAAAGGTATGTACACATCCTGGATAGTTTTCACGTGATTCCTGAATTTCCGCTTTTATTATATTATTTATATTTGTTTAGAACAACCAGAACGATTTTCTCAAAATGACATTTCTTAAACTAGTGACCACGGTTTATTACAAAAACTACTAACCAATCGACTTGAAATTTTTGGCAACGCCCAACGGAAATATCCAACTTCGGTGTGCCATGAAATTAATTTGATATATTAAAAACTTTCTGTTGTAATGCAAGAAGGAGAAATAGAAAAACTAGTGAAAACCTATTTCTTTGTAATATAAGGAACTAGCTTTACTACTCGGCTTCGTGCGAAATTTAGATTCTGATTTTATGAAAAAAGATTATTAATTTCTTTGTGAAAATAGTCACAATCGTCTGGATTAGCTAGGCATAATGAGCTAAGACACATTTCGTGACCTCAGAATTTAGCGTTCGAAAGTGTTTAGGCGACAGACTAACACACAACAAACACTTTTTGCTTTATATATTAAGATTTTGTTAATTTTTGTTTCCATCAATTCATGGCAGTACCCTAGTAGCACAAAATATTGATTGAATATTTTTTCCAAATATTAAAAAAAAAATTTTTTTAGCCACACTTTTTAATATGAAAAAAATGTTGATTCTAAATATTATATACACATACTGAAAATGTGAAATAAAGGTTTAGAAATTAAAATATTCGGAAAGAAATGTTTTCTTTCTACCATTCAATAAATATTTACTTTATATTTGAAAAAGAATGTTTTTTTCATAATATAAAATGAATATTTCACGAACATTCGGAAAAAATGTTTTGTTTCAAACAGTAAATAAATATTTACTTCATATCTGAAAAAAGAATATTTTTTTCATAATATAAAATGAATATTTCCAGCATATTTGGAAAATATATTTGCTTCTTAATCTAGAATAAATATTGTATGTATGTTTAAATATCAAAAAGATATTGAACCTCTTTTTAATATTGGATGTATGTGCATTCAATATTTTGTGCTACTAGGGTAGTGACAATAGTTCCACTCGCAGAAAATACAGATCTGATTAAATTTTTGTTTGTGATTATTGGGTTAAGCGCTATCATGGTCGCTGATTATAATGTGACTATCGATACAACATCGAAACATTACCATTAATTCGTGTATCTATTATTAAAGAAAGTTACATAAAAAAAATCGTATCGAGTGTTCATAAGTACACTATTCACCGAAATAAACTTCATATTAAACGTGCCCTGTGTTTTTCATTTAAAAAAATATTCTAACAATCACCCCACGGGATCCATTTCGACCCATGATAATCTGTTCATACAATTCTCAGAATAAACTTTTATAGTAGACTTTGAGCTTGTGGTGTAAAATTCTCATTTTCTAAACGCTGTGACTCAAATAATAAATAACAGTTCTTTCGCTTGGTGTGTTGCCATTGATTACTGAATTCATTTGAAGGTGTCGTGATAGCTACAAACAGTGGATGGTATACTATAGCCATAAGCGTAGAAAACAGTTATATCCAGAAGAGCCCCCCACATTAAATGCAACACCAACTTTGCATTCAAACGAGGTCGCGCTACGTGTCTGGCAGCATGTGAACGAAGGCGCCACGCTTTGAGTTACTAAAACCCAACCGAACGATCGTTACAGAAGTCCATTGTGAACAATTGGACGGACTGAAATCGGCATAAAAATCGAGGCAATCAGGTGTATTCAATAGAAAAGGATTCAAAAGGATTCTCTTTCGCCAGGATAACGCAAGATCATGCATGGTGATACCAACATTGCTGAAACTCGAGGAGTTGCAGTGCAAACAGACGATTTGGTCGTGAAATTTTTCAGATGTCTGCAAATATCGAGCCAGGGGAAGAGAAGAAATAACATCAACAACGTGAAAATCAAGATTCGGGGATTATTGGAAAGTTACGAATGCATAAGTAATCAGTATCGGTAATTAAGGGGCCATGCTCAGTCAGGAGGCCGAAAAAAGGTTGGTCTTTGGAAATTTTTTACTCGAAAGCTATAACACATTTCTCAAAAAATCTTTCTTCCTTTTAAGGATTGCATCTAGTACCGTGCATCGTAATTTTTTTATTCAAAAATATTTATCAATAACTAAGTTATTGTCCATCACTCGAAGGTTCTCTAAAAAAAAAAGGCTTTTGCGGTGACCACTGCTGCTCGAAAGTCGATCATCAAAAATAAAAAATTCAAAAGAATTTACCTATTATATTATATTATCTAGTATTTGAACGAAGGATTTTTCGAAACATTGATTTGGGAAAAAATGGCTGATGTTTAAAGTCAAAGTTTCAATTTTTATCGTAAATCGTGCTTAATTTTCGTCAATTAAAAGAAAACTAAGCATCGGATAAAAAAATCCTTCGTTCAAAGACTAGTTTATTGTTCCTATAGTAAGCTTGTAAAATTTGAAGTAAATCGGTTGAATGGTTTTACCTAGGTACCTGATTCGAACGCAGCGTGACCTTTGTTGTCGTGTTCTGACGACAATTTTCGTATTTTCGGACCACAAAATACGAATATAATTTTTCTAAAAATTTTCAAAACATCCTTCTAAAATTACAGTTGGTAATAATATTATTTACATTATTTTTATGTGGCCAAAAGGATTTTCGGAACAAAACTGAAATTCACTGACGAGGGCCTATCCTTTCCGATTAAAACAAACGCGTAACGACATCCGTGTGTTTATCAGTTTCGGAGATAAAAATTCACAAGCGAAGGCAATTTCGTATTTATTAAACAATTTCGATATTAGAAAAATGATGAAAAATGATATATACAAAAGTGATCGAGTGGCGTATACATCTATGTGTTACGCCTGTTACACGCACACAACACACATACCTACAGTACTTACAAAAATCCCTATAGAAACGACGTGAAGGCGAAACAAGGAATGTCAGATGATCGCTGTAATGTATCAGTACAGCGAAAATTCTTGCCTGATACCGGCCCATCTTCTGCTCTACTAAAATGATGCAAATGGGTCAAGCAAGTTCATTAGGGTGGCAGCTGCGGCGCGAAGTGTGTATGTTAAGAAATCGCGACCCGTTTCGAGGAACTGTGCCATCATCGCGTGGACCCCCTCTCAGATTGGAGGAGGCTTGCGAAAGCCGCGAGCTGGTCGCGCATTACAGGGAAATTGGCGAGTATGGCCCGCTCCGGAACTGACCTCCCTTACGCTCTCTGCGCCAACGCCGAAGAGAATGGATAAAAGCCGATGGAACAGGTTTTGCACTCGCTGCTGAGCCAATGAACCTCGTTTAACACACGGCGCAGCGGGCTACGGCGTTTCAGCGAAATTTCGCGCGAGACCTGAATGAAATCGCTGGTTTGGCATAAATGAAAGTGCTCACCACGCGAACAGTCGCGCGGAATACAGGAAGCAAATGATATTGTGGTACATCCACTATTCAATGAAAGATCACACAGGCTGCGAAGTGCATATTTTTGGGTGCTGAATATAAAAAAACACAATAACAATTTCATTCAAGTAAATATTAGAAATTAGTCGAAATTTTGACTGGACTATAAATACTGAGGAACCAAACCACATCAGTTAGTCGTGAATTCGATCATCTTTCGCTACTAATTTTATTCAATGGCACATTGCAGCATAAAAATGTTAAAGCGATTTGTGGGAAAAAAACTGTAGGGTGACTTGCTGTAATATACCACTTTTCAATGATTTACTATTTAGGTAATGCAGAGATGACGATATATAATTGAGCGCTCATATCGTTCAGTTTAGTGCAACCGCCACGACAATAATTATTTGCTTTTATCTCCGTTTAGTTACAACAAATCTAGGCAACAAATCTTCTAGGTATACTCTGACGAGAACGCGGATTATACATTCGAGTTAATAGTTGTACAGTTAATTAATAGATTATGATGAATTATACTAACAAATGAATTTTATAAGCTGTTGAACATTCACCAAAACCATACGCTTAGTGGAGAAATCGATGCTTTTTTAATATGGCCGTTTGGGGTAAAATACCACATGATTCGACTGATGCAGAAGATGATAACTTCTATGCAATATATTATGAACTTTAGGATAAATCCGGGAGACGCAGCCGGGCTGGAGAGTTGGTCGAAACAGTTGATTCTTAGAGAATTAATTGTTCTAAACCTTAACGCACTTTTACATATACACAGATGTAGAGCCTGAATATAGCCATTCGACCAACTCTCCACCCCGACTGCGTCTCCCGGATTTACCCTATTAGTACGATGAAGAACGACTTAAATGTGACTGAATAAGAACTACATGTTTAAAAAAAAATGAATCCACGAAGACTGTATATTAGAGATTGGAGACTGTTTACTTTGTAAGAAATACCTATTTATTTTTTGGAAAATGCTACATCCCTGTAATTATTATCCAATCAACATAATTGATCATACTTTCATACAGTTGTATCGTTTTCCCTGTATCTACTTACTAGCTTTACTACTCGGCTTCGTCCGAAATTCGGAATCTGATTTTTTTTTGTGAAAATAGTCACATTCGTCTGGATTAGCTAGGCGTATAGAGCTGGGACACATTTCGTGACCCCAGAGTTTACAATTCGAAAGTTTTTAGGCGACAAACACACAAACACTTTCTGCTTTATACGTTTGTATTAAAATACTGGCACGATATCGCGTTTCAAAAATAACTGTGACATATTACACCGCTCCCCTACGTGATGTAGATATCTTCAGGTTATTTTGCATTTCGAAGTCCAAATTCCTATAAAACTAATATACAGTGGCTCACAACCATAATCGTACACTCTTTCAAATCGCATATCATTTTTAAAATTGATCCAAACGACTTGAGTTTTTTGGAGAAACTAGAACGATTAGTTTGCTAAGTGACCTGTATCGTCGTTTAGAAAAAAAATTACAACTGGTCGAAATAGTAGAAAAAAATAGTCTTTTTCAACTTTTTTTCTGAGCCTGTAATAAAACTGCAAAAACCCCGTTTGTAGATTTAATTTTTTGAATAAGCACGAAAATTGCGAAATTCCGGTAATCAGCGATTTTCGACCATATTTTGTGATCTTTAAACGTTCGTAGCTCGGAGCAACGTTAACCAATTTTGATGAAATTTTCAGCATGTATACAATCTACTTAAATCTACAAACGGTTTTTTTTTTTCAATTTTCATTACTGGCTCGGAAAAAAAGTTGAAATAAAAACGACCTTCACTATTTTTATCTGCTATTTCGACCAATTGCAATTTTTTTTCAAAACGACGATACACGCCACTTAGCAAACTAATCCTTCTAGCTTCTCAAAAAAAAACTCAAGTTGTTTGGAGGAATTTTAAAAACGTTATGCGATTTTAAAGTCTGTACGATTATGGTTGTGAGCCACTGTAGATACAATTTTAAAAATGTTTTTTTACCTTCAATCTTCCAGGTCTGTGTTATTATGAATTAAAAGTTTCACAAATTGCGTGCTAATTTGTGAAGTTATCGGAGTAAACTTTTAACCCTCGCCCGGCGAATAGCTCTTTTGACTCGCTATACCCGTTAGTCGTCTGTTCTAGAACAGGTTCTTATTGAGCAGGAATTACAAGCGTGCGGAGGAGATGATTTTTCTGCAACAGAATCTGACGAAGGTATTAGGACTACTGATCTCGTGCTATTTCTGACCACAGATGAAAACACATTGCTCCTAAACATACCAATATTGCATAATGCATTTCACGCAACACGCTCTGACAGAAAACAGCAACGAAATAGAAACAATTGGGGAATGTTCTCATCTTTACATGGATAACAATAGAATACGTATATCGAAGCACTGCTAAAATATCCGCAGCTCGAGAGTTAAACAGGAAGCACAGGTGAAATTTTTTATTATAACTGAGCAAAGTTACTCCCACAATATTCTCTGTACCATCGACGTAAGAATACTCAGCCAAATTCTCTATACTTGGAGGCTTGGAAATTCGATACTGTCTTCTTCGATTCACATAGTGTACGTTTTAAGGTGGATTCACACCATTCGTCTAGCCGGCGCGCTACGAAACGTTAGAGGAGCAGACTAGTCGCTGTTCAGTTGCTGAGAAAATAGTTCCGCAGTCGTGTCGTGAAATCCGTATACTTCTATAAAAGGCAGTGCATTTTTGTGGGTGACTAAATTGTTGGTCAACAAATTATCGACAGCGTGGGGGGTCTAAGGTTGTCTTTATTACTATTTATTATTATGCTCGATGGCATCAAATTTGGCATCAATGGTGATTCTTAACGCGCCAGAAATAATTGACTGATTTCGGTGACAATTACACCTTAGAAAATGTTCGATAAATTGAAACAGTTCGTTGCGTTCCATGGGACGCTGAATCTCGTTAATTACACCTCAATCATAGATTTAGATGTTAGGATCCAGTTCTTCCTTACTTTGCAAAGTTATAGTTATGTTAAATTTTCTGTTTTCTATTTTTTGGATAGGTTAATAGCAGTTTATAGATTATAACTCGCGTTTTGCATTGTACTTCGTTTCTAGTATAATATAATTAGAACATATAATAATATAAGTAATTATGCAGGTAATAAAGTCGCATTATAATATTATTACTCACACTTATGACACAAATAACTCAGTTCTCGAATTGGTTCGACGAAAGACAAAGTTCTCTTTCGACTACTGAAGTAAAGGTGTCCGGATTACAGTCAGTCCTTGGACAGTTCGACGCGCGTTACGAAATGTAGCACGTATCAATTTTCTTACGAAAAACAGCGCGTTTGTTTTCGTTATTACGAAAACTATCACGTTTCGATTTTCGCCGCGAGAACCAGCACGTTCGAACGGTTTGCCACGAAAAGTAGCACGTTCCGACTGTGGCTACGAAAAGCAGCATATTTGGATGGTTGACTACGAAAAATAGCACGTTTCGTCTTTCGCTGCGAAAACTAGCACGTTTGAGCGGTTGGCTACGAAACATCGTGTGCGTCAAGTTATATAGGGTAAACCAACCAGTAATTGACCGCATACCAGTGAATGACCATTATGCAAAGAAATGTAAATTATAAATTTAAAAATATTTTATGTTTGTAAATAGAGTGTAGCTGCACTTTTAATATCCCATATTTTTAGTTACGCGTAGTAAGCAAACATTAATAAGTACAATTCTTATTAAAAGTATGCTGTCATTAACTGGGCTTCTACACGATTTGCATTTTATAATCGTGTTTTTTTTTTTAAAATTACGAGTAGAATAAGTAATTATTTTTATAGAAATTTCAAGAAAAATAAATTTAAATGCAATTTCAACAGTTGTTTTGCTGTTATATATAAATATATTCAAGCATTAATCTCAAAGGTCCATAAATTCAACAATTCGCTCATTCACTGGTTGATTTACCCTACCTTCAGACGCGATTTTTATTCAATACTAGGTCGGTGATTTATTAGACATTAAAATACCGTACTTAAATTACGTAGATTAAAAATTTCATACGTGCTTCCTTTTGGTGATTGGATGGAGTTATTATTTATTAAACAATATTCTCAAACGTTGAATTCTTCGATGCAGAATGCACTTCAACAATTTAAACTAACCGCGCGCCGAAACGTAATAGTTTCTGCAGTTTACTCCGAAACGTGGTATTCTTCGTGGCGAAACAGGATAATGTGCTGGTTTTCACCGCAAAGTACAAAATGTGCTATTCTTCGTGGCTAAACAGTCAAATATGTTAGTTTTCGCGGGGGAAGAGCAAACGTGTTAATATTCGTCAGAAACTATGGAATGTGCTTCTTTACGTGGCAAACTGAAACGTGCTGTTTTTCATAAGAAAAATGAAACGTGCTACTTTTCGCAATGCACGTCGGGTTAATCAACTACTTAGGGGTTTTCATACGCTGTTGGCAAATCGGTAGCGCGAGGGCTAATATGTATAACACTGTGCCGTAGTCCGAGGCGAACGATTAATAATCGTCGACTCTGATTGACGCCAAGAGGCATTAATAACATCGAGTGGTCGTCGAAGCAAATAGATTCGTTCCTAGATGAATAATCCCGTGGACCACGAGAGTCCTTGTGTCCTCGATTCTAAAGCAATCAGTTTGCACAAGTTCGCGCCGTTGTGTTGCTTTCCACGGGACGACTAAGAATAAACTATGAAGATAAGACGAACGATATGATGACTCCTCGTTCCTTGAACCATTCGTTTCTGTCTTCGCTGTTTTTCCATTTTTAAATTTTCAGAACTTGAACGACGCTTTCTCGTAACTGCATTGTTCACGTTTGCGGAGGTGATATCTAAAGAAAATAATAAACCTACGGATTTGAGATTTTAAGAGATTGTAGAAAATATATCCCTCTATTGCACGAACTATAACTATAACAATATGTATGATAGTTTTGGTATTAATAAAATACATTTTTTACGATTTTAACTGTAGAGCGCCATCGTTTTAGGAGTGGTCAACATTTTATGTTTATTCTAGCGTAAATCATAATTAGACTCGTACCTAATTAACAAAATTTTGTTTCAATTTTTGGCCCAGCTCGCAGTAGCGACCCGCAATTATTTGCGTATGCGGGGCGTTTCTTTCTAAAATGATATTATTAAAAAACTATTGTTTTCATGAACACGAAACAAATTATCAAATAGCTAATGAATATGTGTGTAAATTTCGAGAACAATCCACCCAGTAGTTTGTTCTCTACAAATTTCTGACAGTGCCCATGTTTTTCGGGCCTCCGAAGAAGAAACATCTCTCGAGGAGGGACATAAAAATAGAGAGGCTTAAACGCCGGTGTTCTTTTAGAATTTTGTTTTTGCAGAAAGTATAAAAGTTATCGCATTCGTAATTTTTTATTCATTTAATCTGATCTGTGGATATGATAATTAATTTTTTATGTAAATATATTAATCATATATTAATTATTACAAGAGCTAGTTCCACATGCGTCATTCGCTGCAGTGATTCGCAATAAACAAATTAGTTTCTTAAAATATATTAACAATTGCTGTGTCTGGTGTGAAATGACAGTTCTCTGAATGAATAAGCCAATTTTCGGACATGAATTATTGCCCTTTTTACGCAGTAAAAAAAGTGTGAGTCAAATAAAGATGCGCCTCGTCGAAAGCTGCATGCTGGTGTACCATATAGCCATGCAAAATTTGCAATAAATTGGTTGAATAGTTTTTGAGTAATCGTGGGCAATGTTTTTGAAAGCCTGGTTTCGATAAAAATGTATTTGAGGTTCTTATCGACGTATGGCAACACGTGAGCATGATTCACTTCTAATGTCTGTATCTTCGATATTTCTTCGAATTTCTTCCCCAAATTGGGGGAAAACATTCTTGACAATATCAAACAATACGTATAAAAGATCAATTTTTCTGGCATATCTAGGTGCATGTCTCCCATTAAAGGAAGTGGTGTCGTTTCGAAAACAATGCTATTAATAATACTTTCTTTATTACAATTTATTAGTGCACTAGAAATGCATTGTTCGAAAAGTAAAATGAAAAAAAAGCATCGCAAGATATTAATCTTAGCTGAGATTATTTGTCGTTGAACTCGATCTGTACTAGAAGAAATTGTGTTGTGTTGTTAAAAAGGAACTGACTTGAAATGTTACATATACATTCCAAGATTTCTTATTTATAAAGTGCAGTTGCAAATGGACTCCGAACTCAATGAATTATTCGAAAATTTGAAAGATATCAATGACAAACATCAGTTTATTAAATATTAGGAGTTCGAGTTGAATTTCTGTGACGGTCGGAACGTTATCGATTCCGAATATCGAAGATAATTCCTGTTTTATTTTTAAATGCTGCCATATATCTTTATAATACATCAGTTAGTGAGTTGATGACAAATCAACGATATCCAAGTACAATTTATTCTCAATAATTATATGCATTATGGCTGAAATTCAGAACAAGAATCTAACAGATACCTACCCCTTTTTTTATTAATTACTATTAGGCGAAATACGCGGTGTTAGCCGGGTTAATGCAGCTTTTAAAATAAAAGCGACAGTATTATAGACGGCGAAATAGTTGAAAGCGTTATTAAAGTTACCGAGAAAGGCAATAGTATTTTTTCATAGTTTATTTTGTTGCCATTAGGACAACAAATAATCACAAACGCATGTCCAAACAGAAATTTTACTAAATCAATTTCAGTACGTCTACTGTAATTCACCACACCGGTACCGAAATGCTACACGAGTATTCATTTCTCATTAAATAAGAGAGGGTAAAAGTGGGCGTGGTTAACGAAACCTATACAGTGACCTCCGCTTGGACTTATAGAAAATATGTGCCAAATTTGAACGAAATCCGTGTAGCGGTGTAAATTTGTATTACCAACATACAATCGAGCAAACAAACAGAAAATGAATTTTATATAAGTATATAATATAGAAGATTTCTCTAATTCCTGATAATAATTTACCATACCTTCTTCGAACAGTCTAACAATAAAATGAGCAAAGTAGAAATCAAACTTCCATTTGTTTCACCAGTGAAATCCTTTTTAATATTAATCAAACGTGAGTAGATAATTTTTATGCTTCATCCACTCGTGTTGGCTAATATCATGTTTAGCAGGCTAATGTAAAGAAATTTTGATTTTGACCATAACGCGTGCAACACTGAATGACGAGTCTCAAGAATGAGTAAGTCAAACACCGAAGGAGGTGTCTCATAGTGACTCTTTCTCTGACTCACAATCAGCCACAGATGGCACACCGCAAGTGCGTACCCACCTTTAGTCTCGGCTAACAAGGAGACCATACAGTCGGTATCCTTCGGATTTGGATGAAATTTTAAGGGATGAATCTAGATAGTTAGAGACTGTACGGTGACAGTTTTTAGAATATTTTGTACCAATGCGCATTTTTTATAAACAATTAGACTATAAATGATTAACAGTTTGTTATTGAGCTGTGGTTCATGATCATTCCAACTTCCAACAAAAGGTTTGTTAACCTTGTATTTTCCTGTGGATTTAATGGCATATTACAGTTTATATACAACGTGGACATCACTCTATGATAACTATAATAATAATGGGATGTAATAAAATTCATGTTAAGGGAAAGTGAAGGTTAAAGTCACAAAGGGAGGCAGGGACCATCATGTATCAAACGGTTCTGATAGAGGGATGTATGTATAATCGAACATTGTACGAGGTTATGCATAAATAAAATTAATGTAACTGTTAATATATTGTTAAAAAAGAAAAAGGTTCACAAACGGAAGGTCTTGAGTTTGAGTCAGCACAAGCCGGCCTACATGTTTTAACTTTCATTTCGAACAATTTTAATTCTTTTGCTTTTATTGTGCTGATATCAAAGTTATTTTCAACTTCTGTTGATAAATATACAACTAATAGATTTGTCTAATAATATATCGCGAATTTAAGTTTAATATTAAACCTCCTTTTGCAATACTACTACACGCATAACATTACAACTGCAAATGCATATATTACATTAACTTTTACAATTCATAGGATGATAAATAGAATCGCAATTACATTTCATTTCTCTCGTATCGTTACGAAAACTTTCATTTATATTTAAAGACACTTGTCTATTTGGTATTAGTTTGGCCGAAAACGAAGCCTATTTTTTATCTTTCATTGTAATATTGCTGCCGGATCGTTAAGGCTTCGTTAACTCGAAAATAACTTCAATATTAGCAAAATAAAAGTAAAAGAATTAAAATGAAATGAATTTTGTTCGAAATGAAAGTTGAGAAAAAAATATGGCTTATGCAGACTAAAACTCGAGGCCTCCAATTCATGAATTGTACGCTCTTCGCACTCACCTAGATCGGATCTCGATAATAATCTCTTATACTTTAAGGCCGTTCGTGCACCGTCACACAACGCAACTGCAATTTGACCAAAAAAAAACGATTGCACGCAATGTCGTGAGTGTAACTCGGGGAAATCAGTCAGCTTTCTCTGAGAGATTTCAGATTAACAAAACAAAATGTCGACGAGAAAGAAAACCCTTGCGAGTGATTAACGCAATTGTTTTTTTGTTAAACTGAAGTTGCGTTGCGGCGGTGGACGAACGGGCCTTAAAATCTTTAAATAGTACAGTTTAATTGTTTATAAAGAAAATCCTCATTGGTACCAAACATTCTTTCAGAATGTCATCACACGAGCTCTAAATAAATCCATCCCTTAAAATTTCATGATAATCCGCGGGACACCGACTGTAGGGTCTCCTTGTAAGCCAGGTTCCTTCTACATAGCTTGCTCGCCGTTTCTCTCTTTCCCTCTCGACGATCAGGTGAGGCGACTGAGAACGAAAGAAATTCCTGGCCGCGCGACCTTGGTAGGTCGTTCGTATCCAAGTCGTTTACCTGGACCGATTTGCAAACGGTCAGGAGGCTGCAGCCACGCTGCTTCAGCTGTGTTGAGAGGACTCTGCTCGACTCGGGCGAAGCTTCGCAAAACGATGCAAGGGAAATTGTAACGTTTGCAAATATCGTGTTGCGTCCGTTGCGCATATACAGTGACTCGCAGCCATAATCGTACACTCTTTAAAATCGCATAACTTTTTTAGAATTGGTCCAAACGACTCGAGCTTTTTTTACAAGCTAGAAGGATTAGTTTGCCAACTGATGTGTTTCGTCGTTTTGAAAAAATTGCAACTGGTCGAAATAGCGACAAAAAATAGTAAAGACCGTTTTTAAAACTTTTTTTTGTGAGCCTGTAATGAAAATTCAAAAAACCCGATTGTAGATTGAAGTAAGTTGTATACATGCTGAAAATTTCATCAAAATCGGTTAACGTTGCTCTGAGCTACAAACGTTAACCGATTTTGATGAAATTTTCAGCATGTATAAAACTTACTTTAATCTACAATCGGGTTTTTGAATTTTCCTTACAGGCTCACAAAAAAAAAGTTTTAAAAACGATCTTGACTATTTTTTTCGCTATTTCGACCAGTTGCAATTTTTTCAAAACGACGAAACACATCAATTGGCAAACTAATCCTTCTAGTTTCTAAAAAAAACTCAAGTCGTTTGGACCAATTTTAAAAAAGTTATGCGAATTTAAAGAGTGTATGATTATGGCTGCGAGTCACTGTACGTCTTCATTTAATACGTAATTCAAGAAACTAAAATAAAATCTAAAATTCTCTCTTTCGTTTCAAAATCGGTTCATCGTGGTATTACAATTAAAACAAATGCCATGTTCGTTAATACAAGCTGATTACGACCCTTCTTTCCGCGAATGTCGTTTCAGTTCCCACAATATTCGCGACTTGTTACGATTTAATGCAGAGCGCTGCAGGAATTCAAGCCGAATGAGTTAAAATTGAATAGATTTTAACCTCCGCGAAACATTCCAGCGGAAATCAGCATTTTAATCGGATCAGCTAAATGGGAATCCAATTTCTGCTTCATTAACGTTCATCGCGCGAGGAAATTTCGCGTTTACGGTTCACGATGGCGCTTGGTGGAACGCTGATTTCTGTGCCCTTTGTACGAAATGCCAATCTAAATGGCTCTTTTTATCGACGACATTCACTCAAATTGTTATGGCAACTTTAATAACCGTTTTTACAGTTCTTATAATCGAGAGCGGGCGTGGTGGAGAGGTTTCCCAGTTGCCTTTATTGTTTATTTATTTCGTCATTGGTGATTTTTATTCCGCTTTTTGCCTCCCCCCCCCCCCCCCCGATATAGATGTTTTTGTAACGAGCTTCTTTGTTCTGTTTCACTTCTTGTTAACACACCTAAGGCATTTAATATTTACTGGACCCGATTAATCAGCGGTCCTTCCAAGATACAACAACACGTTTTAATTGGTAGTACAATTAATTAAATAGCAATAGCCACAGGGAACTAGAAGTATCTATCATCAGGTATTCGAAAACATAATTTCGTACAAAACAGTGAAAAATGTACATAAGCGTGGTTCGCATTTTCGACTTTCGAATTTTGTTCGCGGCACTCCCCAGAATAGGTCCAAATCATAAAAAGAATCTGTGTAAAATTATCTAGACATCATGATTTCGAGACAAATGCATTTTAATTATGTATCAATGTTATACTCTAGTCTAATACTTACATTTAAACTGTACGATTTAGATTGAAAAATGTAAAGTAGATGTTCCAATAGTACAAATAATACTGATTATTAAATTTAATATTCACTTTATCCATAAAAGAACTATTTTATTCAATTATTCAAATATTTAATAAAATATATTCATATATATATTTTTCTTAGTAAACTTGTAACACTCGTAAAAAAAAATAATTTTCTTGAATTCTCCAGTTTAGGTACACACGGTTTATCGTGTAATTATTGTAATTGCAAAATCGTTTTTATATAAATCGACTTATATAACTGAAAAATTCTCCATCGTGTTTCCGTCGTACCTTAAATGCCCAAAGTAGGTATTGGGACATTTACTTTGATTAAGGTTAGCTTTAATAACAGCATTACGCTAAAATTTCTTAACCTTGTCTTTGCCCTTAATCGTTCGATCTGGTATGCTATGCGTTATAAAAAGTATATAATTTTATTTTATACTTCGCGCAAAGTCTATTAATAATCATAATAATGCGAATATACCTCTCTAATATTTGGTTGTTTCGACAGTTATTTATTTAAATTAGTTTCCTTCCTACATGCAGACCCATACACAGGATCTGTGATAGAATTCTGACCTTGCTTTTCTCGCGAAATATTAAGTAGGTAGCCCGTCCCATGCGCTTAATACAATGTATTTTTACCCACGGTATGCATCAACTATGCATATGCAAAATTTCAGCGAAATCGGTGACTTGAACCTCGTGCTGCTCGTGCACTCCCCTCATCAGGTTAGTGGGCATTATCTGCCTTATACAGTTAGTAAGAAAAGTATTTGTACATTTTTTAAAATCGCATAACTTTCGTAGAATTGGTCCAAACGACGTGCGTTTTTTTTAGAAACTTGAGGGATTAGTTTGCTAAATGATGTGATTCGTCGTTTTGAAAAAATGTACTTGGTCGGAATAGCAAAAAAAAATAGTAAAGGTCGTTTTTTAACCTTTTTTTGTGAGCCTGTAATGAAAATTCAAAAAACCCGTTTGTAGATTTAAGTAAGTTATGTATGTCCCTAAAATTTCATCAAAATTGGTTAACGTTGCTCTGAGCTATGAACGCTTAAAGATCGTAGAATAAGGTCGAAAATCGCTGATTTCGGGAATTTCCGCGATTTTCGACTTCATTCTACGATCTTTAAGTGTTCATAGCTCAGAGCAACGTTAACCAATTTTGATGAAATTTTAGGCGCATACATAACTTACTTAAATCTACAAACGGGTTTCTTGAATTTTCATTACAGGCTCACGAAAAAAAGGTTAAAAAACGATCTTTACTATTTTTTTTTTGCTATTCCGACCAAGTACATTTTTTCAAAACGACAAATCACATCATTTAGCAAACTAATCCCTCTAGCTTCTAAAAAAAACTCACGTCGTTTGGACCAATTCTACGAAAGTTATGCGATTTTAAAAAGTGTACAAATACTATTTTTACTAACTGTATGACTTGAGCCCTCTTTCATGACACTCACCGCGTATATACATACGAACATACACGCGAGGCTTAAATATAGAACACTGGAAAATGATCCAGGAAAGAATCTACAACCCCCGGGCGGTTTGCGCCAGTGTGAACAATTATCAAAAAATGATCTGGAGCGTGTTAATGCGTCGGCAACGTGTAAACGACCGGTTACGCAAAATCCAATACCATGCTGTTCGAATGCACGTAGGTGGGGATTAAGCTGGGATCTCGAATGTGCGGCTCGACGCTCCGGCCAACGGCGGCCCCACTAGTGCAAGGGAGAAGCATGCATCTGTTTCTCTCTTGCACTAGTGGAGCCGCCGCCGGCCGGAGCGGCGAGACGCACATTGCAGATCCCAGCTTTAGCTTACCGTTCCTCTTCCACCCTCTTTCAGGGCAAGCACACATAGCATGCTTCTTTCAAGTATTTCAATCGATAAAGTAGGTACTATGCCACAAAGTGTCTGACAAGGTGAGGGCATGAGGCTTGAGTCACCGTTTTAGTTGCTACCTTGCACGTAGTTAGTGCACAGTATGTATGCTGATCGATAAGAAAAATTTGATGGAAGTCGAGTTCCAAGATTTGCTTTTTCCTATTCCTCTATACATGCACCGATGCGCGAGGAATAAACCGTAACTGACAAGGGAAGATCTCGAAGCCGAAAAGTCAAAAAGTTCTGAAACCTTGTGAATATGTAGGGGATTTCCTCCTGATTGGAACGTAACATTTGTTTGCTGCCCAAATTCAGTCTAACAGGATAGAATCGACCCCTGAAAATCCCGCTATTTTCCGATGTTGTCTTATAACTCGTGAACTGTAAAATAATTTTTCTACCAAATGATAGATCTAATTAAAAGAAGTAACTTTTGCCTTGAAACTTCTTCTCTATCTCTTACAGTTCGCGAATGAAATTTTTGGTAAACAAACACGTGTACGCCATCACGCCACAAAAGACAAATAGTATATTACGTGATAAGGGAGAGAAGAAAGCAATTCACGCGAGGCGAAATCGCGTCTCTCCCTTATCACGTACAATATTTTTTTTCAACGCCTGCATGGAAGGTGAGTTTTTGAAAACCTGCTGAGCGATTCGCAAAAATATATGAAAATTCGATTGCTTTTTTATTCTATCGAAATTAATAAATACGTGTATTTATTTTCCAACAAATCGATTACGATTAGTCGAATAACTGCATCTTTATACCACAGAGTAACGTCAAACTCCAGTTTCCTTGTGTGGAAACTAAGAAATTGCGAATACGCATGCGCGTAAAGTCTTTTCCGTTGGGAGAAAAGTAGAAAACGCGAATACGTCTGAAATTGGTCATTTTGCTCCCGCTCAGCAGGCGTAAAAAACACCCATTTTCATGCAGGTGATGAAAAAAACACCTTCCAAACCATAACGTTAAATATCTCATAAATTATTAACCCTTCATAAGTATCCAAAACCGTATATCATTAACTTCATTATTTCAAGCTCTATTCGTACACAAAACCCCGTTAAAAAGTGAGGTTACCACATAGGAGCCCCCCCCCCCCCCCCTGTGAGACCGAGCTCTCACGATCCTCGATTCCGTTTTACTAATCCCTCGAACAGAGATCTACTCGGTGCCCCGTTTACCTGCTGTATTAAGCGTTCCGCTAAACGTTCCCGTTTCTTGAAACGGGCTGTGATCTCAAGGAACATCTCTCAACACCAAATAACGCGATGCCTCTCGCGTGGGAACACTTCCGTCGAGTTTTTCGTTAATGCGGTGACAAAAGAAATACGGCTGACTCCAGTTCCTCCGTAACGGCGGCAATCGTGAGGAACGAGAGGGAAGGGAAGAGGGAACGGTGTCTCTCGTCTCTTCCGCTGGCTGACACTAACGAGAATAGACCGCGGTCGCGCCACGCCAAAAATAGCCGGCGGAACGTAAATTTTCGTCGCGCTAGTGTCGTAAGTCCACACTGCTAAAGCGGGAAAGTGGGTGACTTACTGACGCTCAGGGTCAAGAGTAGACGAAAGCGATATATGTACAATAGGGCTATTTAGTGAATAGATCCAGGCGTTTGTTTGGTTGTTAAAGGAGTCATTAGCGACGGACTAACCATTTGCACTGCCCTCAGGTACGTTGAAGATTAACTTTCAGTTACATATTGATGTCACGGAACGTTGTGAAAGTGGAGGTCGTGATTCGTTGGATTAAATGAACGATTAACATTGAAATCACTTACTATACCGGTTCCTATACTGAAGTTCTGTATTCAAGGGTGGTATTATAAAAGACTGAAAGAATTTGTGTGTCATAGTGATTTTTGACCCGTAGTGCGCAATGCACAAGACTGCAAGCAGCGAGTCACAGAGCGAATAAGATACTGTATATAGTTAACTAAAGAATAATCCAAATATAGCCATGCAACAGGGGAGTCTATTTTTCATTTTGATGTTGAAGTAAAATGGGGGAAACAGTGAATAACAATATGAAAAATTTCACATTTACTATTTTACCATTTTCTACCATCCCGCCGAAGCAGTTGAAGTGCAAAAGTGACGATGAACATGTCAGAAGAAAAACATTTAAAACGTAGATATTAACACTGCGTATGACGTCGGCGTATTTTCACGTCGAGGGATTTCTACCGAGTGACTGTTTTGGTATGATTTTACATACGTCGATATTCTGTGGAAAACATTGAAAGTATTGTCTCGGAATTCTACAGCCTCGGCTTTGAAAACAAAACCAGCTTATTCATTGGCTTGCCGGCAGCTGAGCCTGGGGTGTCATCTAACATTAAAACTTTAAATTTATATATTTTCTATTCGATTTTCATGAGAGTATTATAAACAAATTGATGAGCTTTTCCCGGCGTGAATGACTGTAATTATGCGTGATGTACAATTACACTACGTAATGCAGAAGTGGTTCGAAATATATACATATAATTTAATATAGTCCGAATAAGGTCGTATTTGGATTATTTTCCCAACAAGAGTTAAAGCATTCATAACTGTTTTAAGCTTTAACCCATCGTGTTTCTCTGCTAGACTACGCCAAGTGGCCTGAAAAGACTGTCGTTTAGATGTAGGGTTGCCACCCGTACTTTAAAATAAAGTATCTTGTGTTATTGAGATATTTCAAAATAATACAAATTTAGTCTTTAATGTTAAAAGCAATAGAAAATATGTTTGGAAGAAATAAAAACTAATAAGATTAAAATGTACTTTTAATTTGTTGAACGTACTTTTTTTTATACCCCACGAAAGCAAATGTACGTTATTTTTCTGTAAAAAAAGGTGGCAACCCTATTTAGATCAGTCCCAAAAGGCGGTGGGGGTAACTCGCGAACCTTTATGGAAGCGCTGGTAACGTCCTGTATGGGAGTCTTAAGGGGTCATATACGTTTCTCCACTTCAAAAAATCAATTTTTTTTTTTTTACATATATTGAAAGAGCTCTACGGTGCCGGTATAGCAGATTAAGAGTAAGTTACAAAATTTCTTTTTTATCGAACTTTAAAGCTCTTCAAAAATTTTAAACGCGTTTTTCTCAAAACAACATTTCTCATGACGGTGTGCACAATATCTGCCCCACTGTTTATCCGATTAACTTTATCTTTTACATACAGATTCTAAATAAGATCCTTTATCGGTCAACGAGGGCTTTTTCCGATAAAATAAACCATTTCTTAATAACAAACAAAAATGTGCGGTTCTTTTTACGAAAATCATGATCTCCGTCTTTTAATCGTTACTACTGCTACAATATCGTGTTTTTCAAAAAACCCCCTCGTCAACCGATAACTATGATCTCAATAAGTGTAAATAAATCGCAAATTTTTGTTTTAGATTACTTGTACGAGTTAAATCATGCACACCATTTGCGGCAGGATAAAAAAAACATTCTGCGTTAATGCAATTAGACGCCAAATTTTTAACAATTTATACATCTTCATTAGTGTTTACTGCTGTATAAACATCTACTTTTACGTTACAAAAAGAATTCAACCAATCGGCCTAATAGTTTGTCCACCAATTGCTTGTAAACATTGAGTACATTTCAGTGTCGAGAAACGTATATGACCCCTTAACTGTACACTCGGCTAAAAAATATCCCTCCAACAACTACAAATGCACAGTGGAAAGTAGTCCAACTTCACACAGTTCGTACCAGTTTTACGAACACTTCTGCAACATTTCGTCAATATGCTCTGGAACAGAGTTTATGGCGTGGCTTTTGCCCTGACACTATATTCATGAAATGCTGTGTAAGTCTGCGGTTATACTGGACGCGTATTCTGACGAGTAGCTCGTCGTCCAAGTTTTTTTTCCATACGCTCCGCAATGTTCCGGCAGTACGAACCTATTCGAACGACGAGTTCGTCGTTAGAATACGCATCCAGTATAACCGCAGCCTAAAGGCCTGCGCACACTTGTCAGTTCCGTGACAGGGGCGTAGAGGAGTTCTTCTTCTTAACACTGGCAACGCCGGCACTGATCTGTCACGGACAGTGTTGCCATCCCTACGGATTTTTCCGTAGGTCTACGGATTTTTTACTTTATCTACGGATCTACGGATTGTAAACCGAAATCTACGGATATTTTACTGTTTAATTTGACTCGTTGATTTTACGATCCAAACCGCCGATTTACTGCGGGTCGCTAAATTCCACTTCACTACAAGAGCTTTCCATCACACTTAATCGCTGGAATTCAAGCTATTATTTTCAAGTTCTATTGCCCTGCATTTTGAACGAGTACAATAGGAATTAGCAAAGTTGATTTCGGAAACTTTGCGTGTGATCGACTTTCGGGGAAACATTATTTTTGGGAAAAGCTCTTGTACTGAAGTGGAATTAGTAAAAGTCGATTTCACAACTGTTGCACGCGAACTATTTTCGTAACTTGTGAATTTTTGTTGTGACAATAATTTTTTTGAGGATGTTAGGGGAGGGTCGAAATATAAGATTTCTAGAAACGATTTGGGAAAGGGCGGTTTCCATGAGCAAGGGAATTAGCTTCTTTCATATATGTAATAATTAACACTTATACAGAAAATCCGTAGATCAACGGATTTTTCAAAGGGGGATCTACGGAAATCTACGGGAAGTTGAACTCTTCTCTACGGATTTTCAAAAATCTGAGTTGGCAAGACTGGTCACGGAACTGATAAGTGTGTTCAGACCTTAAGTGTTCGCGAAACGGATAACAACCACGTGAAGTTCGGTCACTCTCCACCATGCACGTTTTTTAGCCGAGTGTACAGTGGAGTTTAGACAGATCCCGTGACGGGAGTATTAGCATTCTCTCCGCGAATCAGATCGAACGTTGGCGTTCCAGGCCTGGCCCGACTGCAGTTCTAATTAAGGGACATGCCAACCGGCCAACCCGCTAATTAGTTTTCTGCTCGTCCATGTTCTTCGCGTGTGAAATGGTGCTACTAGCATCAGTTTGGAGAGGTAACGGTTTCGAAACGACAAACGGATTTTTCCATTTAACGCGACTGGTACTGTAGTATAACATATCCGGTGAAAGAAAATTCACGGTGCAACGGGAAGCAGGCGATTCTACGCCTGAAAATAAGTCAAAATTACAGCATAAATCTTTTTCCTGGGAGGTTGCATTTTCAAGAACAGTTATTCTGAAAAGTAGGTAATAGAGTAGGTATAGGTATGCGTATTTTTAATTAAGAATTATCAGAATACAGTAGTAATAATATCGTAGAGTCGCGAATGAAATGAATATGTACTGGTGCAGAAATAAGTGAAAACTTTCTCTAAATTTTCTTTGAGTAAGTCTTTGCTTTATAGAAAATCGGATTTAAAAATTCGCGAAGTGCGTGCTTACTTGAATAAATATCGATTTTCTCGAAGGAAGAAGCCTCATTCAAAAAAATCACTCAAATTCCATAATTTCGACTTATTTTTCCACGAAAATTCATTTTATTCACAGTTGCGTCATATGTACTTGATACTACATTCTGCTGGTTCTTAATCAGAAACATGCATACCTTAGTACCGGGGTGGCGAACCTATGGCACGCGTGGCTGAGGTGGCACGTACAAAAATTTGACTGGCACGTGAATGATTTACAGGTGCTATCTTTAATATCCGTATATTAATCTAAAATAATTATAATATGGTTAGAGACACGTACAAAAATATTTTTGGCGAGCTTTTACTCTTTGACAATGTGTACCTATGTGAAGTTATGAATTAATTCCAGAGATGGACAAAAAATTATTCATCATGCGTCGAATACAATTGCCCCGAGGTAACTTTATTCGTCGAATAAAAAAATTAATTGTATTCGTCTAATAATCTAAAGTTGAAGTAACTTTTATTTGATCCGTTATTTAAATATTTTTCTATTTAGTTAATGCCCAACTCTGGTTAATTCTTATGAAAATCTGTTAATTTTTAAACTTGCCTCAATAAAAATCTGCAATGATTAATTTTCTACTCATTTTTCATCTATTAAGAACTGCTCGGCACGTCAGCAATTCGATAAATATTATTTATAAATTTTTGGCACGCCCAGATAAAAAGGTTTTATTTTATAAAACATTGTTCCCGAAAATAAGTACTCGCACAAAAATGCTTTATGACACAATTTATACCGTAAATTCAATATTTTACCGTATCTACTGACGAATCGAATGACTTCAAAAAAATAAACTTGCACTAAAAAGTAAAAACTATTTTTTTCCCTTATTCAATCTACGACTCCCATACTTTTTAAGCGATGATGCAGCGACTTAAAAAATATGGCAGTCGTAGATTAAATAAGGGAAAAAATTAGTTTTTACTTTTTAGTGCAAGTTTATGTTTTTGAAGGTGGTTTTTTTTTTGCCAGGTACATACGTACCAGATGAGTTTTCAAAATCAATTTTCTCGAAAAATGAACCCTATGAACAACTTTTATTCCACGTTCCCTATTTATTCTTCCATGCAGAATCACTACCCTTTCGGTTACACTTCCTCTTACAAAACAGATTGTATAGCGTAATATTATATTTTATTCTGATGCAAGATCGTAGTTACTAAATTTTTGTGAAACGGCAGGTAACTCGTTTCATCTTAAGCGGAAGCATCTTCAAATGACGAGTTACCTTGTCCTCCCCAGTTAACGGGGTAAGAAGATGGAGGGGAAGACGAACTGACCCGGAATGGTTGATGCTGGCGCATCAAAGCAGACGGAAGTGGTCGAGTATAATTTGCAAGGAAGCACCAAGTCGAATTGCATCGTAAAAGCGACTCGGATGCGCCATTACAGGTGCAGCACTGGTATCGACTTTCGCGTCGAGGCAAAAGTAACGCGCATAATTTTACGAAGTAAAATACACTTCCCGATTTTTCAATTTCCTATTTTTTTATTTCAAAATACAAGCCTCGAATTAAATTATCCTTCAAAGTAATGATGCTTCTTTAGAAGTATTTTAATGTTTTCTTAATTAAAAAGTACATCGAATGGGGAATTAAAAAATATGATTTCCTATTTCAAGGAAATGTACAAATTCACCTTGCAATTCCATGAGAATGCATAAATCCAAAGTGGTGACATAGCAATATATATAGAGCCTTAACAACGATACAGTTTTGTGTTATTCATATTTCTTCTTCGTGTTTTAAACCTATTCCATATACTGTGTCCTATATTGTACTTATATAGTAAATAGGGATTTCTGTATAGCGTAGATCTGGGTATGTTAAAGTCGAAGTATTTGAAATATTATAGAAGCATTAATGCGTCCGAGAAAAAGAAGTAATAAAGTTATCAAACAATAGTTCAATTAAAATATTCCAATTCCTCACCGGCAATATTTCCAAATTGATGTTCATTAGGTAGCAAATGTTAGAATGCTCATATTTAACTTTCACTCTTGATCCATATAAAGGCATTTATTAATATATAGAAGCTCGATTTATTAAATAATGGGATACTACTTCCCCATGATACTAATTCATGATACTACAAATACAATTTTTCATATTCAATCACGGCAGGTACATATTTAATCATTACATAATATAGTATTCACTGCTAGATGCATAATTCATTAGGCATTAAATTTCCCCATTTGTGATCTGATTACCGCAACGTGACGAGTCACAATAGGCCCCGTGAACCCGTTTCCAAGGGGCCCTTTCATGCTATCGACTTTAAAATCGTAGCCAGCTTTTCTGTGCGAGAAGAAACTTTAATAATTCCGTGCATAAATTCCACTTCCAAGCGGTGCGGCACACTTTCCGCGCGAAGTTCCCTATCTGCCCGCGTGTTACAAAATACGCCCACGATTCGATAATATGCAAACTAGCAGTGTCGCAACGATAACGGCCTGGTTTATCGGCATATATTGATAGTAATTTAATAAAGTATAGAAAATAATTTTTAACGCGCCATTAATACGTACATATAAAATAACATACGTGTGAATATCCGGTGACTCAGTTTTCGTCGTCGCAAAAACAAAAGTGCCAGGCAGTGATTTATTTGTGTCGCGGTGAGTTTCTCAACGTGGAGAAAAGAGGTTAAAAAATTCGTAAAAATAAACTGATTGGTCAAGGGTTTGGAAAATTAATGTTTTATAAATATGTGTGTGAGGGGGGGGGTATTAATTAAAGTGGGGCTAGGTGCATACAAAAGGTAAGGTTATGTTTCATAGAAGAATCCATAAGATAAGTGGTCATATTGTAGTTTAAAAGTAATTAAAAGAATATGACATCATTCACCCTTGCTTATGCATTAGTCCTCATAAAATATGCTGCGTACATATAAGTCGATGCAGTAGGATTCTACTTTTATTATTACACAGCAGAGTATATATAAATGTTAACTATCACTTGGTATAATAAAAACATGCTCGTTCACCCGCCCCCTCAACATTAACAAAATTCAAGTCTAAATAGTTGCAAAAAATATGGCGTAATATTTAATGGAACTTCTATTATTTTTTCTTCCATTCCAAGCTCATTTTTAACTAATACCACTGATACAAGTGATTCATTTTCCATAATTCATTCTTGAATCTTTTAAATATATACTTACATGCTCTATTGGTGAATGTTTTCTGAGAAATCACTAATTTCTATTCTTCCATATACATATGTAATACTTAGGCAAGTTTTCAAAATTCATTTTCTCAAAACCGAAGACTTTTATGAAAAAATGTATTCTAATTTTTTGGCCTGATTTGCTGTATGCAATGCACACATCAAAATTTACAGTTTTTGAGTTATTAGTTTAGAAAAAGCGATTGTTGTCTAACAAAACTTTTGGACCCGTTTCCCAAAAAATCATAAATTTTGAGTTATGTCGTCGTTGCAGGAAATGGGCGATATATATACCACATTTCATGAAGAAAACAGAGACGAAAACTGACGATTTTAAGTACAAACCATTACGTATCAGTGCTTCCACAGATCAGTTCGCTCGACCAGTGAAAATCTTCACGACCTCGTGTAAGTTGAAAATAGGTCCTGTGCTCGGGAACCAATATGTGTCAGCGAACTAGTAGAACACTACG
The DNA here is from genome assembly GCA_963932335.1 of Andrena marginata. Taxonomy (NCBI): domain Eukaryota; kingdom Metazoa; phylum Arthropoda; class Insecta; order Hymenoptera; family Andrenidae; genus Andrena; species Andrena marginata. The sequence goes on along the minus strand of OZ010659.1, from coordinate 46,121,145 downwards.
AAAGTGGGTGATTCTCGATGAAAAAATAAGTAGGAAGCAGATACAGAATAACATTTCTTTTACCGAGCCTTTGTTTTCGAGAAACTAAATGCAACAAAATCGTCTGGTACACGTATATCTGATTAGATATTGTCAGACTGCAACAGTAAATACACATTGTAAAAATAAGTCGATATTGTGTAATAATTTTCCTCGAACGTGGCTTTGTTTTCCACAAAATCAAGTCTGAAAATCCGCCGAAAATTCGTGCACCTGACTGTTTAACAAGAGAATTAAAATCGATCTTCTCGGCAACAACGATTAAATAAAGAAAGAAGAGTGCTATTTCGACTTATTTTTTTTTCACCATCATTCATTTCATTCACAGTGGAACTATATTTATTGTTGCATTCTGCCAATTCTTAGTCAGACGTATTTAACAAATATTCAATATTACTTTTTTTTTAAACAAACCTCCGAATCAAGAAATTTTTTCCTGTATTTTCGATTTATATGTTCATACAAAATCTCACCCTTTCAAGTCGCACCATCAGTTTTGCGACACCCTATACATAGCTGTGTATATACATAGTACAGTTCCCAAAATAGGGGGGCAAACTTTGTTTTTCTATCACTAAAATGAGGAGAATACACTTCATAAAGTTTCACCCCTTATTTTAGGAACACCTTGTGTGTATATTTTTAATATATCTATATTATCTAAACATTTCCGGCAGGCAGCGCAACCTACGAGACTTTCGGTGGTCGTTAAATTACGAAAGCCGCATGCAATAACATTCCTCACCCATAATTACGTCGGCGTATTACGGTTTGCTCTTACAACAGACCCATTATCTACATCTGCATGAAAGAATGGCGCGGGACACTCTTTCCCTTTTCTGCCACCGTAACTACACAGGCACCTCAATCCCGTGTCTCTCGTGACGCGTTACGTCTTCGCTATCCCGCTAATTAATCCGATTCGAAATCCCCGCAGCGCGTCAGGCGTGCATAAAGCGCCGTATCCACGAAACGCGTGATGCTTCGTCGTAAGTCACGTACCTAACACGGCAAGAACACTGGCATCGATCAGTCGGGCAACGCGATTGGCCAATAAACGTGCAAAACATTCCAGGATAGGTGATCAGGACGTTCGAACCCGATGCAATCGAGAATTCCGCGGGTTAGGTATCACGCGGGGACACGAAAATCCAGCACGTCTGCATGCATTGCCCGAACTGGAAGTGGTAAATCGACACGGTGCGGGTATTTACATCATCGATACGTGGAAAGCGGCCGTAGAGATGCAGGCCACCAGCCTCGGTAAAAGTTGCGTGTACCTTCAGGGACGTCGGTGAAAAAGGTAACGCCGAGCGTCAGTGCACCGAAAAATCAATCGTTACGTCTATCGCGGTCGAAGGTATTGCGGGTGTATAAATCGGATATCTATGGGGCAATTGCGAAACGCCCACGCAGGACAACACGCGCTCGACACCACGGATGGAGTGGTAAGGTTACGCGTTGCACGCTCAAAGTAGGCGAACGAAGGACGTTTCGTTTCATTTTGTTTTAACTTATTTCCTTCCCTCAAAGGAAGAAATGGATACGAAAAGAGAGAGAGAGAGAGAGAGAGAGAGGGTGCGGGGGGAGAACTCACCTCCTCGAGGGATGTGATTGTCTGCCTGCATTGTGGCATTCGCGAAACGAAGGTGGACGTGGTGGGCGAATTATAATCCTCCCTCGTCTCCTCGACGAACTCGCTGACGGCGATCAGGCCCGGCATTTTTTCCCTCTTTCCGCCTATATTGGCCTAAATGATAACGAGCCCCGCGGATATCTCTCCGATCTGGCCAGCTTCGGTGCCGTCGCACTCACCTCACTCTGCCACCACTCACTTCACCGTTTCTCCCGGGCGCACCATGAATTCCGCGGGAGGGCTGTCACCTTCTGTCTCCTCCCAATGCCGTTTCCCGTGACGCACGGTAAACGTCGTCCCGGTGCGACCAACGGGCCCAGAGAGGAGGCGATGGAAAGGGGACAGGGGGCAAAGAGAGAGGAGGGAGAGGGAACAGGGTTGGAAAGAGGAGGACAGTACGAGGGGGATAGACAGAGAGAGAGATGGAAACGGGGCACACGGTTTGTCTTCTCTGCCAGCGAGAGACACTTGCGCGACACGATTATTCTCCTAACATTTTCGACGCTCCGGGTATCCCGCACGGGCCGCGAGCAAACATATCTTGCTCCCTTTTTATCATCCTCGCGCGGCTCCCGATGCATACACACTTTCACGCGCGTACGCGGCTGCGTCCCAGCACGATCTTCTTTATATCTACTCGTCACTCGGTCTTAAATCAACCTGATCAGTCGCGATACGCTTTCCTCCACGGTCGAAATTCTACTGAGGCGGCGCTGTGTACGTTCCTACCTTCACCATTGAGTTTACGATGGAGAAGAAGGCGATTCGTGGTGGGGATCAAACGCTGCGCCGCCTTGTGGCACCTTGATGCAACTAACCATTCGTTGAAGCCATTATTTCCTTAATTCAAAAATGGCTTTTTAATTTGCTCGGTCTGCAAAGGTGTTAATTGCGCTAGATACGTGTGTATATTTATTGAGTCGCTGTCATTTACAGGCACGTTAGATTAACTGTTATTGTTGAGGTTAAGCGCACTGAATAATGATAACTACATGTTCAAACGTAAATTTTTGTAACCATCAATTTAATTGTCCTATTATAGTGGCTTGTTATACTCAAATTTCATACGTTTTTATTTTTGATAGACCTGCGAGTCCTTTCGAAATGTAAACTATTTCGAAACTTCCAGCATTTATTGCACATATGGCAATTGAACTTTCAGTTTTAGGGAAATTATATAAATCTAGAATTAATGTTCATAATAAATATGTGCCAAAAGTAATATTTCGATTTTGCTTAAAAAATCGATTACTGTTAACAGATTGTCAAGTGCACACGCTGTCGCACACGTTAAGTGAAATATCCGAAGTGGACAATCTGTGGTATGGATATAAATGAAGCAAATAATGTATGAGTTTTTCATTTTTATTACAGAAACAGAAGAATTAAAGGACAAGTGTCTCTTGTAATTTAAGTTGTTTTTTGCTTTTTGCTTTAACCTGTGCCGCAATGCGATCTAAATCTCTACGACCTTGACTCGTAAGCTTGCGCCCACCCAGTGGAGCCTTTTCGATGAGTTTCAGCTGTTCCAAGCTCTGAAGAGCTTTACGAGCCACGCCGCCGGCCGATCTGCAGAAGTGGCTGGGGTGGGTACCGTTGCGTTTGCGCCCTCCGAAGATTTTCGTCACCGCGCCCACTCCAATTGGGCTACGGATGTAAATGTGACGTACCAAGGCAGCACACCTAATGTAATACCAGTCTGGATCGTATGGAGCCAGTTCCTTGAAACGCGCAGATTTCACAATGTCAACCCATTCTGGCACGCGCATTTTTCCTGTCCTAAAATTTACAAGAAATCAATACGTAACCTTTCGCACGATTCTTGTGCTTGTAGAAAGTAAAAGTAAATTTTTACTACACACTTGTCCGAGATCGTCAAGTGTGTGGGTATAAAGTTCTTTTTGAGGTTAGGCGCACGTAGAAAATGAAACGGTAACTCACTTTTTCAAGAACGCGGCAAAAGCCTTCACGAACTTGTGTTGGTCAACGTCTTTCAGCGTTACGGAAGGCATCTGAGACAAATATTAAACGTAAAAATCATCAATAAACACAAATGTTGCGCGCTACACGACACACGTGTTTTACTGTAACAACACTACTTCGATACTCTGCTAAAATATGTCACATATTTTAAAAAAATATATATAAATAATGCGTAAGTCTGTCCACTGCTTTGTGTTACAATCTATGCTACTTTTTTCACACTAATATCGCAAATTTTACGGAATCCGCTGAAAGTACACACCTTCGCACGAAAGCTACCCGGAAAGAGAGCAGCTAAGATGGCGTGGACCCATCAAAACTACAACAAGATGGCCGCGCCACAGGAAATGGTCACGGAATTTTTATGTATGTAGAAAGCTGTCTCAATGATCGAATCAATTTTTTACCCACTATATAAAAATTTTTTACCAGGTATTTTTATGATTTGACCAATTAAATGCCATTACAGCTATAGTATGAAATCTACATTTCATTCTTGCAACGTAAAGAGTTTTACTTAAATATTTGTTACAAGAACCGGGAATTAGCCTTCGTTACATTTATGATCGAACATTTTGCTGTATGTTAACAAATAAGATAATTGGTATTCAGGGTCGACGCGAGGCGGATTTAGCCCGTTTCCCAAAAGCCAGCCCCGCGTTCTAAAACGAAAATCTCATCGTAAATTTCGCGCGGCCCTATGCGTAGATATTTATTTAGCATGCTATTTATGTGTACAAATCCGTTATTTTTTCCCTCCGCAAAAATTTACGCCTGCCCTGTTGTTATCTATAGCGATATAGATATGATAAGCAATTAAATGATGGTTTTGACTTTGTCAAACATCAGTGCTGCCGATTGGAAGCTGTCGGTAAGGATACACATCCTCCACAGTATACAAAGTATGAGTGCACGGTTAACATGAGTACTTTGTTGAAAAAATTGTGCCAGAGATACATGACATCTCCGTTTGCTAAACTTAGTTCGGTCACCAGCAAGAGTTATACAACAATGACAGTGTTAACAGAACCGATTCCTTTCTCAAAAGATTTTCTCTTTCGTCAAGTAAGTCGATAAGTGCGCAGAATCGCATTCCCACGTACATAACTGTACTTTCATGAACGCTCGTCCGCACACTTCATTGCCGCGCATGCAGCGACATCTAGCTGCTCAAGCTGTATTATACGATTCAAATAATCAATTTCGATCAATCTTTTGTTTCACGAATCTTGTACACTTGTACAGTATACTGTCGTTTAGCTTATTCGTTGCTATAACTGATTCATATTATATTGCCTCAATTATTTTAGAAATTAAATAAAAATTATTTACAGCTACAGTAGATAGCTAGTAATACTGCATCCGGTAATATTCATTTTTGTGAGGCAATGTTAGGTTGGATAGGAGTTCTAGATTAATGTTGTCTTGGAAATAGTGAATGTTCTCGTGAAAATGTATATATGAATAAAATTGCCAGCTGTTTATATTAATTTCCAAACTATACTCGATGATTTAACGTGATAATATATTTTCTACAGGGGAATATAAAAAATTCTACTTTCAAATTCAGATAGTTCGATACAATTGAACGTTTTGCTGAGTATGATACGTATTGAAAATACGTATAACAATAAATGAAAAAGATGATGAAACTTTCTTAGTATGCGTTTTCTTAGGCGTAACTCTTCATGCTTTTTTCCGTATTCGCCAGCATGAACTGAACTTCAGTGACTAGAATTATCAATTAGAATTATGTATCTATGTTTCGTTTCCTGTTTCCGCTTGCAAAATAATTTTGGAACTATGTAGCAATCCTGACACCTTATTGCTTTCGCAATCATGAAAATAAATTTGCTTAAAAAAAGTACGTCCAAAAACGTCACTTTTATCTAATAACATATTTTTCATACCATTGATATTTTCGAAAATATTCACTCGTATTATGGGTGATGCATGAAAAATAGGATCACTTAAATAATTCTTTTAATTTTGGAAATATGAAGAAGTGATAATAACACATGTTTGGAGGGTGAAATATGACGTATAAAGAACTTTTCCTCGAGGCCATTTTTATCTAAGATTTTAAAGTTGGTTGTTGTGTAAAATAAAAATCGGGAGATACATTCTTATTTTACATTTACTTCGTAAAATAGATAGAATTATATTTAGAATAATTTTTAACATCCTCAGAATTAGACGAGTTATTTAGATCCTCAATTTCTGGTGGGGCATCTTTTATATCAAAACTTCTACGTATTGAGTTTTTTTTTTAAATAACTTTTAATTGAAATCCTTAGATGTTTGATCCCGTCTCCAGCACATACACTTATCTGTTGGCTGACATTGGCGATAAGACAGCGATCTTGATTGATCCTGTCATTGAATGGGCAGAACGCGATAAAAATGTTATTCAGGAACTGGGATTAACGTTGAAATACGCTAGTAAGTTGAAAATACGATTGCATTGACCAAAATTTTACTGTATTCGATATAGAAGAAAATTTGTGGTGCAGCCAGAAGTAGGATGGTTTCATAATCGATGGAATTGTTTGAATTCATTAAAAGTCAAGCGTACATAAACACTCGATAAGATCTTGATTTTGACTAAGACAGTTGTTGAAGTGTTTGTATAGTTAACAACGTGGATCATTTTAATAAAAATTCTTACACATATCTCTGTTTCGATATAGGTTTCTCGAAATCATAATGTCTATATCTTCGAGATTTTTGCGAATTTCGGTTGCAAATTTTCAGGAAACATTCATGACATATCACTCACCGAAAATATGGAAAAAAATAATCTTTTTGGCATATCTCGGTACATACCCCCCCCCCCTTCCTCAAATGTTTAAAAAATAGTCCTCGAAAATAAAAGTCACAATTTTTTCCGCCTTCAGAAATGAAAAGTGTTTGAGAAGGATTTAAACTTTCAAAATTGAATAAAAAGTTTTTTCCTAGTATTTCGGACTTTTTTCGAAAACCGTTTGTCGCGCGAGAAAAAGTAATAGTACATAAAAGATGCTCCTTGTCTGGATCTACAACTTTTGTTTGATATATGTTTTTATGTAATCAATAACTTGGAAGATATTATATAAAATCGACTTTGTGAACTGTTAAATAATTATTTAAATGTTCAAGAGCCCAGGGGCACTTTGCAGTGATTTTTTTTTATTATTTGAATCTATTCTGGGAGGTGCCGCGACGAAAATTCAAAAGTCGAAAATAAGAGCCACCCTAATGAGTACCTTAGCGACTGGAAAATCCCCTCGGAGGGATGAGCTAATTTTATATTTTATATATCTGATCTCTATTATTATTCTATTAACTTTAATGCATTAATAAAAACGAATTATTTCACTACTAAACTTCATTTTCGGTGGTTTTTCTATTTTTTAAAGAAGCCGCTGTCGGTTTAAGTGGTAGTAAAAACAATATTCGAAGAAATTGATACAAGCACATGCGACATCTTGCGTCGTTCATTTTTCAACGGATTATAAGCTGGTACAACGATAATGTTTGAGTACTTTAAAAATAATAGGATTTATAATACTTATAATATTTTAATTTACAATTAGTACGGGTCTCTGAATGATAAGACGAAACGTATCAGATCGAGATTTAGTTAAACGTACGCTGATTAAACTTCAAGGATAGAAGATCTTATATACCTATAAAGAAATTTTTTACTAATGACCAATTCCGTTCCGAGGAACCATCCTATTTTTGATTCTATCATGATTTGTGCTGCATGTTGCTTTTACGTAAAGCGCATTCAACCAGGGGCGAATTTGTATGTAGGCTAAGTAGGCAAATTTTGGACGAAAGAAATTGAAAAAGGTTTTAACATATATAGAGGCTTCAGACAACTTTAACCTTCATTCTGTGCACAGGGGTGCAAACACACCCCAAGCTAATAAAAACGAAAATAAAAGGTTGCCGAATTGAAACTTTCCAAAGTATTCTGAGGAATGTTATCTGTGATATGTTTCACACAAAATTTCATAAAAAAATAAGCTTATTTTTCTTTATTTATATATAGCTTTTTAATTTTTGCATTTTAAATTAAATGTTTTAATTCTGTTTACATCCATCTTCTTAAAAATCAATAAAATGTCACAAATACTTAAGCAGCCAAAGTTTTTTTTCTGTACATTTTGCACTGAAAATGCGGGTGTGTGTGTACACCCTTGTACGCGGTTAAGGTAAAATTATTTGCACGAAGGGCGAAGTTTAAAATCGATTCAGTGTGTTTTATGTAGCAAATTAGCAACAATTGATTATCAGTTACTGATATGTAGTTGTCATAGTGAATTAATTTTAGAATTGTCTCAGCTCTTGTAAATTAAATATCTTTTAAATATTTCACCCCAATGGCGGCTGTGCTTGTTAGCCTAGGGGCGCCAAATCTCCAAAACCGTCCTTGCATTCAAAATAAATTTACTCGACTAATCTATTTCCGCTGCAACGAACGAATAATTATATGAACGTTCAATTGTTTGAATCTAATTATAATTTCTGTATACAAACCAGTGTCGTTTTAACATGAACGCGAAAGAGGCAGCCGCCTCAGTGTCCAGGAGCTCAGGGGGCCCCTGAAAAATCAGATAATTATAAAAAATTGGATTGTAAAAGCTAGAAAAGAATTGAATATGGGCTCGCCAACTGTGACGGAAAATAAATAACGAATACACCAACATTTATATTTTAAAATGAGGCCGTTTTTCGGGAAATGGACTCGACGTTTAATGTCATTTATTTAATTCTTTTAACACTTATTCACTGCGAGTGTTAACGCTGTATTTTTTATTTTATTTAATATAAAATAAGTTAGAGAGCCACTTGCTTCAGGGTTGATACAAATATACAGTAGCGTACAAAATAGTTACCACTTTATCGATTTGCTTTATTTTTCTTATTTTTTAACATCAACTTGGAATTGTAGTATGTGTTTAATATACATATTCTGATTGATAATTTAAAGCTGTATAAAATCCAGTTAAAATTGAATTTACGTAACTAACAAAAAAATTTCATGACATTGAACGGGGTAACACCATTTTTGGGGCCGACAAAGGAGTTACCACTTTTGGCATTCTTTTAGACCGTCCTAAAAGCAGAAGGTCCAAATATTAGATTTTTTTATTACTTTTCAAAAGTGGTAACTTTTTAACCGCTGTAAAAAGGCGTTGTCGTGTTTAATGTTACGCAGGGATTTTATTTATTAGTTAAATAAATTCAACCTTTTCTGGGTTTTATACAGTTTTTAATTCTCTGTCAGAATATGTATATTGGGAATATGTATAACATGCTGCAGTTTTGAGTTTGTTTTAAAAAATAATAGAGGTAGAGTGGCTCGAAAAAGTGGTAACTTTTTTGTCCGCTACTGTAGCAGATGCCAGTGATTTAACGTTCAACATTGATATATTTGCCGTACAGTGGATCAAAAACGTTTGTGCCAGTTGAAATTTCTTAACTCGAGTGAGCCTGTCGAACATGAATACGCTAATTAACAAATTCGATAATTCAGTACAGTATGAGTGCTATTAACCGGGCTGAACGTTTAAATGTCGAAATTGCCACTCGGAGTATAATTCCGCATGAATCGAAGCATGAAAGTGGCCCTTTACTTTCAATTTACTTGCAAGAAAAACTTGCAGTAATAATGTAATTTAGCAAATGTTTAATATGAATGAGACTCGAAGGGAAACTCGTATTTTCGTTATTACTTTTATCATCTGGTGTGGTGGGCTTTCATCCTTTCGCGTTTCCAAAGCGCCGGAGTTTAGAGGAAAACATAATTAATAAACTGGCTCTCTCCGTTTACGTTCGCCACTGGCCCCTCGACGAAATTAATGAAAATATTTAGAAGCGTTGAATGAGAGACAAGTAGTAGGTACCATCGGCCCTTCTAAAAAATCTTCATTTTTCAAACGCAGGTATCTCGTTGACGGTGCAACGATGAAATGCGTTGGTTCACGTGTAGAGGACTTTTCCTGATAATCATTTTGTTTCTCAGAAAACGCGATATAAATACAAATAGCAGAAATACAAAAATAGTAATACAAAGAAACGATTTCTTTTTTAAATGTGTCTGTGTCGCATACTTTTTCGTTGCTGAATTGCAGAATTCCAGAATCGTGTGCTTCTTGTACTTAGACTGATAATAATGTAAAAATCTTTTCTTTTAATTTCATGAATACTTCGAAGATTTCAGTTAAACATATTCTTCAATGCCAGCAATCGTAAATTATTCGACACAAGAAAAATGTTCATTTTCAAACCAGTCAAGTGGATAAATACGGGGACGAAACTCGTTGGTCCACGCGACGACCAGTAAACTAACAGTGCCAATCGGCTTTTGCAGTAAACACGCATATGCACGCTGATCATATCACCGGAACAGGAAGGTTGAAGTCATTGCTACCTGGCTGCCAGTCGATGATATCACGTACCAGTGGGGCTATGGCTGATATACACTTGAATCCTAATGATCAAGTGAGGTTTGGCAGACACCACTTACGAGTACTTCCTACTCCTGGCCATACCGAAGGTCAGACATTCATTTATCAAAAATACTCTTGACAGTAGTTAAGAATACTAATCAAGGTGCGGTCCCATCAACTGTATCAACAAGAATATTAATACGTAGACTGTCAGAGGGTGACAGGTTAAATTGGTTACGAATTTGCAATTTTATTTTTCTGTGCAATGCCCATAATAAATAAACAATTAGGTTTGCAATCATCTGAACAATCATCCGACCCACATAAAACTACGCAATTTTTACCGATAAGCATTATCCACGCGTATTTACTAACATTTCGGTAAGTTGTAAAAAAAAATTTCAATCGTATAATAATTAACGGAGATTTGGGTTTTTCTCGAACCGGTGTTTTTCATGACGGTACACACGATATCTCAACTTCTAGTGGGCGAATCTGGTCCGTCTTTTCCGTGCACCTTCAGAAAACATATAATTCTAGACGGTAACAGAATCAAGGCGAAATAATTTTTTTCTCACAAGTTTAAGACCGTTTAAAGGCGAAAGAAAAACACGGAAAAGATGAGTTTAAATTTCAAGTCCCGCCATTTTGTGAATTTTTAATTTTTTTTTTCATAAATCTTCTACCGGCTGTAGCCACACTCTTACTGATTAAGAATCCTTTTGGTTCTTTCGTTTTGGATCAGCGGAACAGCCAGAATCGTATGCACCATGAGGCAACTTTTTTTTGCACACGCTTTACGAAATGATCCATATATCCATTAATTATTATTATATGTGCCTGGAAATTTTTTTACAACTAAGTGAAATGTTAATAAATACGCGTGGATAATGCTCATCGGTGAAAATTGTATAGTTTTCTTGTGCAACGTCCCTAAAGAAAGGCAAAAAATGGCTTTCTAGACGAGAATACCCTCTTAAGCGCATCATTGAACTACGAAATATTCTTGTTACGGACAATACATATTCGAATCAATATCGCTGAACGAAAGAAGGGGGTAGCCAGTGTGTTATTATGGCCCCATGGCTACACACAGGGCGTTCTAACTTTTGACAGTAAAATTTGAAGAGTGCGAAGTGTCCAAAATAAAAGTAAAATTTATTATAATATCTCGTAAACCGTAGTCAACCGCCAAAAAGTTTAAAGGGAAATGTTGCGCAGAATGGCGACCTTGACAACATATTTAAAGCTCATTGAAATCGGTGAGGAACTAGCTTTTCGACAAGTTTGCCCGCATATCTACAGAAAAAAACATCGGTTTCATCAAACTACATCATCAAATGTACTATTTATTAAAGGTCTGCGCACAAACAACAGACCGTTTACCGAGGTCTCAATTTTTTCTTGGTATATTTTGTATCCACTTTTTCTTTAACTTTTCATCCAGAGGCAAGCGAAAACGGGGGTATATTTTGCATCAGAAGTTGCATAACTGCTGTTGTATTTGGGTACAAAACACTTGTCTGGCAATTGTAAAGGAACATCAAAAAAATACTCTCCACAGGTCGTAGTGATTCATTGCACTTTTATATTTATTAATACAAATACAACAAAGTTGTCTACTGAAATAAAGGTTCTGCTCGTTTCATATTCACCGTATTCTTCTATTTTTGCAATTCTAAAACTTTACGCTAATATATTATTTATAACACTTATAGATCAGACACATAAATAACATTTAAATAATTACAGTAAATCTACGTATCCCAATAATACCACACAACGCGGACGGCTTCAAAATAAATTTCTTATTACTGATCACAGCGTTGCCAAATTAGAGATGCCCGTCAGAATGCACTCATTTAAATTATCGGAATGGCTGTATTTTTAAATATAGGTTCGTTGCCCCTTTGTTTCTAAAGGTGCGATCCCACGGCGCGAAACTCACCGAGCCACGCGCCGTTGGATCGCACCTTAAGAAATACAGTTTTGGCTGTTTATGAGTGCGACGCCCAGGGGATAAGCCATATACATACATATGTATCTCTAACGAAACGGTATGCTATTCGGCTCGCTTTTCATATTTGCCGTCTTCTCTTAGTAATATGATGCCGCTGCTATCTCGAAAGAAATTTAAAGCTTTTCGCTACTGCGTGCCCTCTCGCTCATTCTTATTGTCAGTCTCTCGCATTTGCCGCGGCGACTATAAAAGAAGTAGCGGGGATAGAAATGTATCCTTAACAAAAACAGAGGACTCGTACTCATAACGAGACAACACTATAGTAAGACCAGTTTTCAAAATTTCCTCAATGCGGCATTGTTAATACTGTTAATATTTTTTTTAAAATTCTAAATAAGTACCAGATGAAACTGGGCGATAAGAATAGCTTACAAGCAAAGTTGGCCGTCCAAATAAATGGCCCAAACGTCCCCTGATCTCAACCTAAATACTTGATTTATAAATGCGAGATTACAGTAAGGGAAGACTTTACCTCCAAGTAAAATTAATAATAAACAATGACCTGATTAAGAAAATTGCAAATATCTGCCAAAGTTTGAAAGCCATTAAAGAAATATTAGAAATAGTAATCGACTGAATAACAGCGCGGTTTGAATTATTTGCACAATAGGATGATAAGTATTTGCTTCCGGAATTTGTTGAATTCATTGATTATTCATTTCGTGCATACTAAATCTCTTCTTTACTTTCGAATTTACTTGTGAATTTATATTCATATGACTTTTTCTTTATTTTACATGACTCTATATACTTTCGAAGTTTGGCTGCTTAATGTTGTGAGATTCTAGACAGAAAAGTGATCTAATATTTAGCCCCGTCTAATAATTTACGCTTTGCAAAAATAGCATTTATATTGATGATGTCAGCAGCAGTCCTAGTACTAATTGTTTTAAACGAAAACTATTGTTTCCATATAAAGTAAGTATTTAGATTAATTCATTTTTCCCCTTGCTTCTGGTGTGTTGGTTCCATATTATTATTTCTGACAACACCGCCAAGGTTGTAGAATCAGATAAGTAGAACCTCAATCATGAGAACGTTCGATTAGGCGAATGGTCAATTTTTCGAATAGTGAAGTAATAATTCGATTTCGAAAACAATGAAGGAATTGACATTCGAAAGAACTAATGGGATACTACAGAAATGGAAGAGTTGACAACAAAGAAGATTATATTTTCTAAAGATAGCAGTTTTAAAATGATTACTTCGCGGAAATAGCAGTTTCAAGAGGAATATGCGCTTTGGGAATCAGAAGGATTAGGCTCCTAAGGCTTAGGACAAACGAAATTATTTCACATTTACATAATCTCTGGTTTCTAACTGTAATATTATATAATAACTAGCTGATCCGTTAGACAGTTTCAACCGGGAATTATTTATGATGTTTCCAAAATAAAAAAGCCTAAAAAAATAAATGACCCATAATCTAATCTAGAACGTATTTTATTACACAGGCTAGCGAGAAAAAAAACTTTTTCAATATGTTAATCAGTTTCAATATATTTTTGAGTACCGAATTTGAAACACACGGGGTGTGTTTAAGGTTTTCATAATTATTGATGCAGGTGAATATTAGAATTTATTAGAAAGTGTGACGTAAGAAATCGCCTGTTTTTGGTCCCACGATTTTGGAACTGAATTTTCTGCCAAATGATACCTTATGATGAGACATCAGTCACAACAAATTTTCAAATTCAGGTGATAATTAGTTTCTGTGATATGCGCTTCAGTGTACGGACTTTCATGTCAGTCCGATAATTTAAAGAATTGTTCCCAGGGGTTTTGTTGACTGCTAACAACGAATTTGAACTTAGATTTGTAATATTCACAATGGCCGATTCAATACGACGAGCGATACCTTTATTAAAAAAAAAGCACCTACTACACAGACATTTATTATTTTTTACTTGGATTTTTGGAAACGGTGATGGATACGTTTTATTATAATGTGGCTGCAACAGCCAACAGTTCGGGCACCACTTTCGCATGTGCAGTAATATTCGGTGATTGATTCTCGCCCGGTTTTAATTCTATCAATAAGGATGAAAATGTGGTGATGCTTTCCATTGCGGCATCGAGATTTCATAGTGCATTGACTAGCAAATGATTTTCAACCGAAATCCTGTCTCTTGCATAATCCGAAGTTGTTGTTCGATATTTAGGGTTTGTTGGTTTAAACTTATGAATGAGAAAAACCATAAATATTACTTTAGTTTCGAAAATTCAATTTATGACTTTTTATGTTACGAATATTAGGGTAGATGTCCCAATTACTGCCACTGTCCCTATTACTACCACTATATTTATTCTATTTATAAAAATGTAACGTATAAAGAATTGCGTTCAAAAAAAATTATTATTATATTGGGACAGTTTTTTTTTCTAGACCAAAGTTTTATTATTTCTTGACATACATTTCTTGGAACAATTCTTTAAATTATCGGGCTAACATAAAAGTCTGTACATCGAAGCGTAGATATGGGCTGACGCGTTACGGGTCCATTCTACTTCGACGTTCGAAAAAGAGGCCTATTCTCATGTTTCTTTTTTTAAAAATTAATGTATGAATTTTAATGCCTTTTTTGTTGAATGTTTATTATTCCTTGCCGTATAGAATCGTATTTCTCGTGTTTCCAAAATTTAATTACAAATGTGTGGATTTAAATTGCAATATTTGTAATGTTTGCTAAAATTGATAAATATAGATCCTCAATATTTTTTCATTTTGCTACCAATTTTTTTGAATATTGTGTTTGAGATAACTACAATTGGCATCCGGAAAGATATCATTCTCTTCACGATGTTCCTATTCCGCTATAAATGGATATTTGCGATCACAAATTTGTTATAGTCTTAAAAGGCGATAGATTAAAGCGACAAACGCGCAAAATGATACGTGCAATACTTGTACCTTTTTTTAATTCCTGAAAAATCAAGTTTTCTTCAGTCGTCACACTAAGAACACCCCTTTAATGAATTTTCCCTTCTTTGACCTTCCATATTTCAGAAACTAATTGTCACCTCAACTTAAAGATTTGTTGTGATTGCCGCCTCATCATGAGGTATCATTTGGCAGAAAATTCAGTTCCAAAATTGTACTCATTTTAGGGTCACCTTTTCTATGTGACTATATACATTGTGTCTCCAAGCCATGTACATTGGTTAATTGTGAGATCAGTCGCTTTTGCTACCAATTTCATTCAATCGCATATTACAACATAAAAACGTCAAAGCGAGCCATGGAAAAACTGTAGGCGATGTACCAAACTTGAGGATATTTTCTCATTTAGAAGTTCAAATTCCTATAAAACCAGCATATATTTTTAAAAACGTTTTTATGAATCTCAATTCTGCAACCCTGTGTTATCCTCTGTGGTAAATTATGATTGTTTTATTATTCAAAAGTATTGGTTATCCACATATATTAAATTCACCTTTTTCTCTTACTTTTGATTTTGATGGTCGAGGCTCTGCTGTAACTAAACATATTTCATCATCTGTGGACCGGTTTAATTGATCTCGTATTGAGTTAGATTAGATGCCACTTGTTTAAGCAGGGAGTAAATCGACGATTAAATACCTTCGCCAAATAATTGAAGAACAAATAAACTGTCGAATTAGCCTGAATTTCTGCTGCTAGCCAAGCATTTAGAAATATAAACACGCGTCATAGTGGTCACGTAAATGTACGTGTTTCGTAAACTGGCCGTCAACTACAGATCACGTAAAAATAAAGCAGCACTTCTTTGTATCATAAAAGTACCAGGCTGTTGCTTAAACTTTCCTCTGCAAGTATTTCTTTTTAAATCAGTACAATTTTTGGATACAACGTTAAAAAGAAGTCAAGCTTCAGCGTTGAGGTGTCGTTGCCGAGAGCGCTTGTTCTAGATTGCACTTTGGAAAGTGCAGATTGCAAGTGTTATGTTTTTTCTTCTGAATGTATCCCCAGGCCACTTCATATTTTTGAAGTATACATTATGCAAGGGGGTTGAAAAATAGAATAGTAATTTTTGTTAAGACAATCTATCGTTTCATTTATTTTATTTAATTACTGACACGATGCACGTTAAAATAACAAGTTTGATCGTACTATTCCCTTTATGTTTAATGTTTACACAATCGTAATTTATAACTGCAAGATTTACGAAGGAGCTGTAGGGGAGACCAGGGTAAAGTGGGCCTGAAAAAGTTTAAAGTAGAAAAAAAAAATTTATTTTCAATAAAAATGTATACGAATAAATTTATAATATTACTGTTGACAAATTATGACTAGAAATGCTTCAGATACACTTAGAATATATTAAAATTCAACTTGAAAATGAAAAAGCAAAACGATCACTTTACCCCATAATATACTCCTCACATTAATTGAAGGGTCAACTCTAGGAACCTGAAAAATAGGAGCAAGTTCACATGGTCATAACCCCCACAAAAATAATCGTATCAGTATTTTGAAAATACGGTTTGAAAGCGTGGAATCCCTACTTTCAGGTGTTTTTTTTTTAGATTTTAGCTGTATTGCGTTTCGGCAAAGTTATAACGATATAAAGAGCACTTGGTCAATTTTAAAAAAATTTCTTCAACTTTCGAAATTTCCACGGGGAGTATGAAATTTTGTACACAAATTCCATTTGCACCAGTCGAAAGCGGCTACTTTCCTGTGTAAAAAGAGAGTAATAAATGTCTCGTGCAATTTTTTTTGGCTGTGTTATTCAGCTTTGAAGCAAAAACCGTTTTTTTTTACTTTAGTTGCTTTTAGCAAGCGAAGGAATCATCGTTGAATGTTCATGAAACTTTGCCGAAAAGCAATACCGCTAAAATCTAAAAAAAAAGAAACAGCTGAAAGTAGGGATTCCACGCTTTCAAACCATATATTTAAAATATCGATACGACTATTTTTGTCGGAGTTATGATCATGTGAACTTTTCCCTATTTTTCAGGTTCCTAGAGGTGATCCTTTAATTAATGTGGGGAGTGTATGAGACAAAATGAGCTACTAACTGTGGTAAAGTGAGCTGAAATAAAATGAGTTTTAAGTAAGGATATAATTATTAAATTAACTTAATTAGAACTTTTAAAACATTCACACCGTTTTTTAAAAAATATACTGCACTTTTTTGTTAGATTCTTTTTTCAGCTGTCTTTTTCTACTATAAAGTTTCTATGACTATTCTATATTATTGTATTTATAAAGAAAAGACTTATATGTCAGATGAAATGTTTAAAATTACTTAGACTGGTTTAGATTGTAATCAGCCAAGTGATATTGGTTATGTCTATATTATCGAGTTCCTTAGAATTTGAATGTAAAACTGAAAATGGTGGCTTAATGGATGGATTTTATGTTTCATAGGCTGCATTACTTACGTCTGCGACGAGCAAGGCATCGCTTTCACAGGCGATGCCCTTTTAATACGCGGATGTGGCAGAACTGACTTTCAGGTTTGTATTAAAACGAAGGAATATTTTCTTGTGTTAAAGCAATTCATGAGTTTGATGCGCCCTCCCTTCATTATGCACTGTGAAATATCCATTATCAAAATTAGCAGAGAGTCGCGACTGCTTTCACCTAATTGCATACAATAGAACACTCACTATTCTGACTTTGATCATTGTATTTCACATGTAAGGCACCATAAATATGAACGCTAGAAATAGGAGAAAAAGCAAAGAATGTAAAGAATCACGTTCTTCTCACACATGCAATCATAATAATATTTTATTTCTTTTTAATTTTATGAATACATAATAAATTACCAAGAAACTATTTCTTGACTATAGTAACTGTATATTTTTCGTGCTTACATATTTATTTGAATTTCACATTCCCGCCACGTTTGCAATGAATAATTACTTTTGACGGTTCCATAAACTTGTTTGCATTGCCAAGTGAGAAGTATTGAGGTCATGCTCTGTATTTATAATTAACAGCCCGTTAGATTCAATAACAGCGTAATTTGTCTTCACCGAATGTTGCTCTTTGCGCCATTCTCTTTATCTTTGTTAAATTGAAATCTTCTATTTTTTTATTTCTTCTTTCTGCGATTTTGCATTTCTTCTTCTTCTGATTGTTATTACCACTAGTACTACTACACTGCTACTACTATTACTATTGCAACTGCTACGTTTATTATTCTATTTTACGCAGTTGTTCATTTATTGATCGCAGAAGGTAATATTTTAACGTTGAATCTTAAAATCTGGTAACTTTTATACGGGCAGCGCTGACGTAAAATTATGTTGGTTCGATACTGTACGTGATAGCTCCAGCGTACTGGTGCGCATCACTTATTTAGACGCTACACCTTTTAAAAGTGACATCGCCATAATGGCACGTAATAATCTTTGAAATTGAAAAATTCTTTTTATAAAATTCTAATACTTTTCAACCCCAAATTCATGACCTCTTAAAAAGAACCTCAGTTTCGATCAATACATATTTTATTATCAGCTTATAAAATCTGTCAGACATTAGAACCGTTCACTTAAGTAGTTATTTAGTTCATTCCAGTTTCTCTAAACAATTTTACATTCATATTCCACGTGGTAACCAATAGTTGCAATCGGAAAAGACCTTTAAAGGATATTTGTAAAGAGAATTGCTAAGTACTCTAGTCAAATGAATGTATACTAAATACTTAAATGAATGAATTATTACATGAATTATTACAACTACTTCAATTTCACGGCACACACGCTCGCGCTCGATTTAAACTATTAAACAAGACACAGATTTTGGTACCATTAAGGCACAGTAAATATATGACTAATTTTCAGTATTAATTGTAAAAAATATTCGACTGAATACGATTTATAAAGACGATGTCCTCAAATATCCGACCCAGAAATCTATTTATTCTTCTTTCAATCCGCCTTTTGTACAAATATATTAATAAAACCTTCCAAATAGAACCTCCCCACTGGATCGAAATGCTGAAATGTTTATCATCGTTAACAACAGCCGCGGGCCATTCATTATTCCCTGGTTTTTATCGAACAGCTGTACCATTTTCCAAGAAAGGGAACTGCTCGTCCTTTCTCGGTTTCATAGTTCAGCTGGGCGAAATGAAAATGCCAGGCATTATTTCAATCGCGAAACACCTCGCAGCACGGTTGCTCGAGATAATGTCGGAGCTTGGCGACGAATTTTAATCCTCGTAATTTCTGTATCTGCAGGGCGGCTCCGCGGAAGTTTTGTACAAGTCCGTTCATACGAAAATCTTTACGCTACCGCCGAATTACAAGCTATATCCAGCCCACGATTACAGCGGTAGAACAGTGACTACGGTGGCCGAGGAGAAGGCCCTTAATCCCAGATTAACGAAATCTCTGAATGAATTTGTTGACATAATGAGTAGCCTTAATCTGCCCCGCCCAAAGATGATCGGTATGCTAATTGAGCCTCGTACGATTTATGTGTTACAGTCCTACCGTTGTTTGAGAAATTATTCTTAACATCTGTTTATCGTTCCAGATAAAGCAGTGCCAGCTAATAAGGTTTGCGGGCTGTACGAAGTTAACGAGAAACCATGATGCGACCAAGTGATATTTTTATATTCATCGATCGAGGGGAACGTTAATTCAATTTCGCCACCAGGAGCACGGCATTGTAGAATAAGAAGGCTTTAAGTATCTGTACTGCATTTAAATAAACAATGATTTTTCTCGCTGCAGTTATTTTAGTTCGGCGTGGCTATATGGAAATGGTGTCTCCTATGCTATGTTGTTGAGAAAATGCTTGATGGGGTGTGAAATGTTACATACCGTAGACTGGGGGAACATCAGTAAGTTACTTAACATGTATTAAAGAAGGAAAATGACAAAAATATTATGCAATTTCACAATTGTAGTGCAGTCACAAACGAGGGGATGTTATAGTAGGATACCTAAAGAAAATTTAAAAATGTTAACTGTTATATTATACTAGCAAAATATCCCCGCGCTTCGGTTCGGGCCTAAGAGATATTAAGGACTCCATGAAAACACATTTCACCCCATTTCATCACCCTCTTGGGGGTTGATTAGGGCAAAATCCTGAAGTTGGGTTTTAGGCATTAATTTGCTTAACCTTTCGAAGTAAAAACCAAGTTGGATATCTAATCGAGCGTAAGAGATATTAAGGAATCCGTGAAAACATATTTTGCCCCGTTTCCCCTCTTTAGGGGTTGATTAGGGCAAAATCCTGAAGTTGGTTTTTAGGCATTTAGTTGGGTAATATTTCGAAGTAAAAACCAAGTTGATGTCTAATCGAGCCTAAGAGATATTAAGCAATCCGTGAAAACATATTTTGCCCCGTTTCATCCGTTTAGGGGTTGATTAGGGTAAAATCCTGAAATTGGTTTTTAGGCATTAATTTGCTTAATCTTTCGAAGTAAAAACCAAGTTGGATATCTAATCGTGCCTAAAAGATGTTAAGGAATCCGTGAAAACATATTTTGCCCCGTTTCCCCTCTTTAGGGGTTGATTTGGGCAAAATCCTGAAGTTGGTTTTTAGGCATTAATTTGCTTAACCTTTCGAAGTAAAAACCAAGTTGGATATCTAATCGAGCGTAAGAGATATTAAGGAATCCGTGAAAACATATTTTGCCCCGTTTCCCCTCTTTAGGGGTTGATTAGGGCAAAATCCTGAAGTTGGTTTTTAGGCATTTAGTTGGGTAATATTTCGAAGTAAAAACCAAGTTGATGTCTAATCGAGCCTAAGAGATATTAAGCAATCCGTGAAAACATATTTTGCCCCGTTTCACCCGTTTAGGGGTTGATTAGGGCAAAATCCTGAAATTGGTTTTTAGGCATTAATTTGCTTAACCTTTCGAAGGAAAAATCAAGTTGGATATCTAATCGAGCCTAAGAGATATTAAGGAATCCGTGAAAACATATTTTGCCCCGTTTCACCCGTTTAGGGGTTGATTAGGGCAAAATCCTGAAATTGGTTTTTAGGCATTAATTTGCTTAACCTTTCGAAGTAAAAACCAAGTTGGATATCTAATCGAGCGTAAGAGATATTAAGCAATCCGTGAAAACATATTTTGCCCCGTTTCACCAGTTTAGGGGTTGATTAGGGCAAAATCCTGAAATTGGTTTTCAGGCATTAATTTGCTTAACCTTTCGAAGTAAAAATCAAGTAGATATCTAATCGGGTCTAAGAAATAATGAGTCCGAGGAAACATATTTCACCCCTTTTTACCACCCTCGGGTTGGAATTTCAAAAATTCCCATCTCATCGAGCACCTATGTCGCAAAAGGAATCTAGCCTCCGAATTTCATGTTTCTAGGGTCAGCTGGACAGTGATGAATCAGTGACACAACGATTATATAACTATAGATGTACATATAACAAAATGTTCCAAAAACCTGCCAAAGTCCTCCAGCTTGCGGTATTTCGGGTTAATTTTTGTGGGATATACATACATACAGTGTCAAACGTATTAACGTTTTCTGCAATCCTCTCATTCCCACTGAATAGGTATTTCGCTTGTTTTCCAAACAAAGCATTCCCATTTGTAAAACCTGATTAAATTTTTGTTCGAATATTCTGTACACGGCGCTGGGTTATTCAGATGATATTACCCAGTACATTTATTTTCCAACAAAAACCAACGCTCGTACATAAATATGTGAGATATTGACATCTGTGTGTTCTACGAAAAAGCTCTTGCATTGTTGTAAATATGTATTTAAATGATATTATGCATTGCAGAAACCAAGGGGATAGCAACTCAGTATATTTATTACGTAGTAATTCTGTGCTTTCTGCTGTGCATAATATTAAGAGTCTCGAATCCTGGTATCGTGTTATTAATAAATATTTAGGAGAATCAACACAATGCAGAGTAAAAATCAGGGGTAGTATATCGAACTGAAGGTATATCGAATCCAAAATATAAACGGCAATTTTTTGTATTTACTGTCTCAATATCTGTGCTCCAGACTCTCGCAGTGGTATAAATGAATATTTAGAGGAATCATTATAGCACAGAGCCACGAACTATTATGGTAACTCAACGGTGGTCGTATCTAAAATTTCAATGGCTGTTTTAAAGAAGATTGTCTGCTTTAATAGCAGAGCTCTAGAATTCTGCAACGGTAGGTATAGATAAATATCTGGAAGAATCAGTATAAAGGAAATTAGAATTTTTTCCGCCTTCGGATAAGGTGGTCAGAGTTTTATAGCAGTATAAATAAAAGCTTAAAAAAATCGGCACAATAGGGAGGAAGGGCTATCGTGGTAGCTCGAGTGGCGATCGCATCTGAAATTTCAACGGCTATTTGGCAATGCTCTCTGCTCCCTAAGATAGTGCTGGGCCGATTTTCCGAATCACGCGAAACGAAATGCTAGGGATAATAGAGATGGAAGCTGCTGTAATCGGGTAGTTTAAACGGGCTGCCTTGTCGAAACTCGAGACGAAGAGACCCCCATGGTGTGCCGCTGGTTTCTGCTGCATAGCTGAGGGTTGAAATCGATACCGTTTCCAGGGTAACCGGTGGGTACGGTGGCCGACACACGGGCAAAGGTATGGGCCAAGGCTATCTGCTCGTGCGTTTCCATGTTCTTCTGAAAAAGAACGAAGAAAGTCGAAGTGGAAGGAAAAGAAAAACGAGGAGCAGATAAAGCCACGCGGAATGTGTAATTTTCCCGGGGTCTAATGGGTTAGACGGGAAAATAGAAGAAATCCAGAAGGGCGCGTTGTTAACGAACCAAATGTCAAGAGATGCTCGATAAAGCGGCGTACGAACGATTTTCTAAATCGCAGAAAATCACGAGAGTCGAGTAAACGGAGGCAGCGATACAGTCTCGACAATTTATCCGTACTTAAAGCTACCTTCGATGCACCTGGCTCGCGACATTTCCTTTCAACCCACGATCTTGCCTTCGTCCCTTGCCCCTTCGTCACGTCGTTCTTTCGTATTGTCGTGGTGGGTGGAGTTCTCATTCGTTAGTTTCACAACACTACATCATCTCTTTGTATATGTACATTTAATTTCAATTATTCCTGTTCAGAAATATGTTTTCTCTTTAACGAAATTTGCTGTTGTGAACGTGGAATTCAATTCGAACGCAACTGCTACACTAGAAAATAGTTGATTCAACTTATTTAAAGTGTAATAAAGTATGGTGCAGTTTGACACTTTGAAAAAATGATTTTCCTTTTTACATTTTCTTATAGCTTTGTGTCTTAAAAATCTGCTCATAAAGGGTTGGTAGAAGTGGTGGAGTTATAAGCATTTCGCTGGACGTAAGAGACGAGAGTTTATTGTGACACGCATTATGGATCATTTAAGTAATAAAATTCTTGCTATTGCTATGAAATCGAGATTTTGTAAAGCATAGGACAAATGTAAAAAAGAATATCAAAATGGAGTTAATATGCAGTAAGGCCGAAGTATGTATAATATGAATTTTCAGTCGAACCTCTTTGTTTGATCTCCTTCGTGTCTTTGTACATCTATCTCACCCTTAGTCCTTAAATTTATTTTATCGAAAAGTGGAATACAATTTGTATTTGTACCTATATCTAGATTATGACAAGAAGTTTTTTTATAAATTTGTATGGCCTCCTTTCAATTGCAAATAGTCGCCTGTGGCTGTTGGTCTGACTTCATGACTGTTGATGGAATGGTTTTGCTCGCGCTCTTCTCACTGTTTTATCGGAAATGGTTTTTTTATGTAGAAAAATGTTCATGCGCTGCATTCAATTCAAGAGTTGAATCTAGCACTGATTCTAGGATTTTCTTTTACTTTTAGCGCTGCGAAACGTCCCTTTGATGCATTTAACGACTCCGTTCTATCCCTGTGGAATTTATCTTCTACAATCTACAGTTAGTCCATTTTGCTACCTTGGCATGATGTTTCTTCTGCCCTTGAAGTCTTCTTTTATCATTTTCCTAATTCTTCTACATGATTTTCCGTCGTACGATACTCTGTGTTAGCAATCATTTCTACAGTTTATGTTACTTTTTAATAAAAATATCTGTTAAAGAATTCTTCGACATTCAACGATGTTCTAAGGCTCATAAGCAGTACGAACTAGAGTTATACAGCAATAGAAAAACGTGTAAGATCTCCGACTTTATTTATATTCATAAAATGAATGATCAGTGCCTTTTATTTGGTCGGATCAAAGAGACAGAATTTTATTTTCTGTCATTTGTATTTTATATGAAGCATTGTTCATACACATTATACAAGCAAAAATATTAAACGTATTTCTGTCATCGTTCGATGTTAGAATTCTTCATCAAGTTTTATGATTCACTCAATGTATACCTGATGTCACGCTATTGTATCATATGCTCTTGCGTATTAATAGCGTTGTTACTGGTACGCAAGTATGTATATATAGATTCTTACCTTTAAACCTATCTAAAATATTCTCTGCAAAGATTTTTTAATCATAGAATTGTATAATGCCTCGTAACGTAAACTGAACAATGGATTCACTTCTATTGCAGGAACTCGTTTCATATTTACAGTGCATGTAAAAACTTGAATAAGTTTCGATTTGTCGTCAACACTCCCTTCTACAAATTACAATGCCTATAGTGGATGTAACATCCTTTACAACACGGTTTAACAAGAGATTCAGCGTATGTCAACATAGTATATAGGGTGTCCCAAAATTCAGGCACTTCTCGGAACATGAAATATCCTGAAGCAAAAAGACATCGAAAAGTCCTTTACCGTTTTGGGATCAGAGGCTTCGTTCTCGAGATATAACCAGTTGAATATTAACGGTGCAACTTCCGGGTCGCGCAGTTTAAAGCCGACTCAGCTGAGCGCGTGATAACAGACGCTGGAGGCGTGTGTAGATACAGGTTCACACACACAGTTGAGCCGACCGCGCAGGATCAAACCGTGTGCCTGGGTCTGTATACATATACGCGTGACTCCTGCGCGTGCGTGCTGGGAGTCACTACTCCGCGTCAGCTGTTTCGGCTTTAAGCCTCGCGGCCCGGAAGCTGCACGGCTACTATTCAACTGTTAATATCTCGGGAACGAAGACTCGGATCCCAAAACGGTAAAGAACTTTTCGATGTCTTCTTGCATCAAGATATTGTATGTTCCGGAAAGTCACAGAATTTTTCGACACCCTGTATATAAACTTGCAAACCGGAAGTCCGTACTTTCTGTAATGGTAAAAAATTTGTGTGTTTTCAACGGAAATGTAGGTACTCTTTACGTCTACATATCACTTGCATATGCGTATTTATTGCCTATTATTATTAGTTTATGTATTAAAACTAGCCATAACATGATAATTATTGCTGTAAATAGTAATAATTATATTACTGCTATACATTCTATACTATTGCTATGCGTGTCACTGAATTATAGTTCCATGTATATCTTTATTAGTTTCAAATTATTCTATTTCTTAGAAACAATTATGTTTGCGAGTCATATAGTATTGTATATTGTTTTAATGCATCCTGCAAGAAAATCCTTTCTACGTTCACATTAGACGCTATGTAATAGCGCAATGGTGTATTTGCTATTTGAGATAATGTAGGTACTCGTAATGAGGTTACTGTCGAAGCGTCAGCTACCGGTGACCGTCACAGCGGTGAATGTGTTAATTGTAATTTCGTTCCCTGTCGCATTGCCAGGAAACATCTGGACATTCGTGGACGTACGAAAGTAAAATTTTACAGTCCTTTTCTGAATAAACCATTTTAATAATTTTTTGTACCTTCGGGTAAACTAAATGTAGCTCCGTAAAAACAGATGTTTCACTGTGGAATAAAGTAGCCGCTATTATGGCATCCTCTATAAGCCGGATACCTATATCGGAATTTGAAGTACATACGCGCACCAGACCACACTTGCCTGTCCATTTCAGAGATGCGAATTAATCAAAGGAAATACGTATATACATTATGCATATGTGTGGACGTGGACATCTGATTGCACCCATGCGTCCCGCCTTCATCTGAAACGGTACGAAGGGTAAAACTCTTCCTTCGGTTGCTGAAGTCTCCACATTGTACTACTCATGCGAATAAACATGCACGATGAAAGCTTATTATGGCCACGATGTACCTTCCCTCATCGCCTTCGATCATCTACTGCAGGCCTGTTCAACTGGGCTGTGGCGAGCAAGAGCTCTCTCGATTACCAACGATCAGAGCCAAGAGCAACGTCAACAGCATTTCCCCCACTCTGTGGTTACTAGGTGCCGTAGTGTGAGTCTGTCTTGTAAGGCAGGACTGATGATGATCGGGGACTAGCTCGTTGCTAGCCAGGTTTGTCAGAAGTAGAGACGCGATACGTCATAACCCGTCCCTGTGGTCTCTACTTCTGGCATCCCTGTTGCAAGTTTTTAAGGCCCTCATCAACGTTGCCAGGAAAATTGGTGCGGAGTAGAGGGGGAACACCTATAGAAATCCTATACAGGAGGTTCAGCTACACCTAGGAATAAATTTAAGGGCCGATTCTAGATACCATACTAAGACGAAAATCAAGAATAACGATACTGCGGTTGAGGCTTCGTTTGTTAGTTATAAGCGTTTAAAGCTATGCCCAGAAGCAGGCTACCCGCGTGCACCGCTGCACGCGGGCAAAGTCAGGCAAGGAATCGAGCAGTGGTCGTCAAAGTCACTGTCGCACGGGCCACCCACCTCAGAGAGCCTGCGACGAAATTTACGACACTTAATCTAAAATTAAGGGGTACTAACCTACTCGCTAAAACCCATGGTTTCCACTGTTATAGTTCATTCTGTTATCGAAATACACACGCGCAGAAATCAGACAAAACACAGAATCACACCACCCCAAAAGATATCAGATCTCTCGCACTACAGCGTGTAAAAAAATTTAAAAAGTACACAATTTACCCGGCACTGAAACACGCGTGGCAATGCCGATTGTTGGTAAATTTCGTCGTAGCTTGTCTGAGGTGAACGACTCGAGGCGACTGTGGCTTTGACGACCACTGCTCGTCCCCCGATGGAGTTGTGCCCGCGTGCAGCGGTGCACGCGGATTGCCTGCGTTCAGGCATATCTTTAAATGTTTATAACTAACAAACGAGGCCTCAACCCATGGCCGTCACTACAGGCCGGAACCTACGATGTTGCAACACCGCATTTCGAACAACCACCAGTCTGATGACTATGTTCCGACCGATACCAGAGACGGCCATAAAAATGCGCGCGAAAGGCTTCATAAAAATCCAAGTAGGACTGATGACAGCGTTACCAAATTCACTATGTTCCGGCCTGTTACTAGAGATCGCCGTGCTCGACCGCAATATCGTTATTCTTGATTTTCGTCTTAGTAACCACACGACGCCAGTCTAGAATCAACCGTTTTATTCCCACGTGTAGCCGAACACCCTGTATAATAAGAGGCTTAAGGTATCTGTCCGTTTGTTAGCAAAATCTGTCCAGAGGGTTTTTTTCCATACTTCCCAGTGACCTGAAAGGTTCAAATTCAGCATGAAGTTTCCTGGGCACCCAAAGATGCCGTAAAAATTCCAAAACTTGGAAAATTCGAAAATGGGTAGTACCTGTGGCCTAAAACAGGTATTATCTTTATCTTATGGAGGCTAGGGGGTTTAAGCACTGCTGTACACTAAGTTTTGGTAAGTTTCTTTTCCTTTCTTCGCAGATAACACTACATGACCCAAGATGAGACAGGGGATAAAGATCGCAGAATAAGGTCGAAAATCGCTTGATTTCGGGAATTTCGCGATTTTCGACCTTATTCTGCGATCTTTAAACGTTTGTAACTCAGAGCACCGTTAACCGATTTTAATGAAATTTTCAGCATGTATACAGCTTACTTAAATTTACAAACGGGTTTTTTGAATTTTCATTACAGGCTCAGAAAAAAAAGTTGAAAAAACTGCCCTTTCTATATTTTTTTGCTATTCCGACAAATTGCATTTTTTTCAAAACTACGAAACACGTCACTTAGCAAAGTAATCCTTCTACCTTCTAAAAAAAACTCATGTCGTTTGGACCAATTCTAAAAAAGTTATGCGATTTTAAAAAGTGTGCCAATACTTTTTTTACTCACTGTATTTATATTCTGATAATCGAATTATAAGCCACCACCTAATTAGTTAGGTTCAAAATTAGTTTGGACAACGGATTCTTACAATTGAAAAGCCATTGAAGTGGTCGATGATCCGCACAAATTATAAATGTTTAGCCATATAAGTACCTATGGTCGAAAATGTTCAACAGAATTAATTATTGCTAATAACTCTTTCTCTGTAGTCGAGCATTTCTGCTCTGAGTTATTTAATGTATAATTTGAAATTTGAGATATTTGTTGTGCAAGTGCCGCTGCGTTATTGAAGCCTTCGCTAATATTGAATTTCCAACCTGATGTTACACGAAGAAAATGTTCCATAAACCTAGCAAAATATCTCGTTAAATATTGAAATTAGTACCGATATATTGTTAATACATTTATATTAAAAAATCCACATGCTTTCCACCGATGTCATAAAAAATACATTTTATTAAAAACAAAAACGAAGTTGACCTTCAAATTTCCGAAACACCACCATATACAAAGAAAGTATGTAGTTATAAAATACCCCCCTCAAAACTGTAAAACTTTTATATACAACCATTTTTTAACAGATACATAATTTGTGTATGCCCTGTATGTACAGGGTGTCGCGATAGGTTAAACGTAAAAAATATACAGGGTGTCCTAAAATAATGGGACAATTCGAAACATGCAAATTCTTCATGCAAGAAGACATCGAAAAGCCCTTTACCGTTTTGGGATCCGAGGCTTCGTTCTCAAAATATTAACAGGTGAATATTAATGGTCGAACTTTCACGCCGCGCCGCCCAGTTTAAAGCCAAAACAGCTGAGCGCGGAGCAGTGGCTGAGAAAGCGAAGAGGTATGCATAGATACAGACCCACGCAGAGTAGAGCCGACCGCACTCGTCCGAACCGTGAAAATGGGTTAGCGCGTTCGGCTCTACTCTGTGTGTGTGTGAACCTGTATCTACGCGCGCGTCCTGCGTGATGCGCGAGCGTAAGCTACCGCGCGGACAGCTGACTCGGCTTTAAACTGCGCGACCCGGAAGTAGCACCGCTAATATTCAACTGTTAATATCTCGATAACGAAGCCTCGGATCCCAAAACGGTAAAGGACATTTCAATGTCATTTTGCATTAAGAATCTGCATGTTTCGGATTGTCCCACTATTTTGGGACACCCTGTATTTTATCCACCGTGACCGAGGAAACGTCAAGAAAATTGCTAATTAAGAAAATCACACAAATTTCTTCCGCAATTAAAATTTCTTCTTTTGTTTCATCAATCAGGAACTCTACAAAGAGAAGCATTGCACAACTTTGCTTAACGGGTAATGAATCTTTGCTATCTTATAACTTCTTAACGAATAATTTTTGGACATGAATTCATACGAACTTTTTCCAACTATTTAATCTCCTGAATGTGCTGTATTCAATTGACACCAACCTATCCGGATACCCTTGTGTAAGAGAATTCAATGCGAAGAACAGGACCTAGTCCTTAGTAACTAAATCATAAGAAAATCGGACTTTGATATAGAAAGTGAGATATTGAGTAATTTGTTCCTGGAAAATAGCTGGGAACAGCACCTATCGCCTGGCGTTCTATTGATTCAGTGCTAACAGAGGGCAATCATCCAACATGTTTTCAAACAATATAAAATACGTGGATCATCCCTTGTTCCAAGAGTTACAAAAGAATAATATATTTCTTGAGATGTTTCTCAAAAGAAAATGACGTCAGTGTACAATACTAAGGTCAAATCATCCCCGTAAATGTCTTCGGTACTGTCTTTTTTCTCTTAGAAATCGAAGTATCCGGAGCATCGATTGACTGTGACGGATGCCGTGGTTACATTTTGTCATCGATTGGCAGTTGTCGGGGTTATTATACATAGATATAGAGACTGAATGAAGAACTTTGTCTGCTTTCAGCAAATAAAGGAAAACCTTAATTACTTCAACTGATCTTGTTTTCAATTTCTATGTATCTTTCTATCAGTGTTTCATAAATTACAAATCTGAATTGCGTAAAAAAGGAAAGATTTTTCATTCTATAAGTCAATTAAAATATATAAAAAAAATTGGAATGAATACTTATGAATAAAAAATAAGAAGTAAATAATAATTGACTTAAATTTAATTAAAGAATTTATGTAAATATTTGAATAAAAAATGTACTGCTCCTGAGCCAAATATTTAATGTAACGAACGTGCTCCAGCTTTTGAATCTAATGCCATGATGTTCTTGTAAATTTAAATTTTAACTGATAGTCCAATATTAGTCTCGCTTGGATCATAAGTACAAGTAGTAAGTTGATTATCCGCAGTAATTGATCTAAATTTGACTGATAATAGGACGTCTGCAATTCAACCCGAAAGACGAGATTGTTCACAAACCAGAAATAGCACGAAAATTGAATAATTCGTTCTGCATTACGCTTCAGTTTCTTAACCTTTCTAGGTTGTTGAGTTTCATATTGTTTTTACAGGGAAAATTTCTGTGGGGTTACTTTATTCAAATGTTACGTTTTGCATTGAAATTCATTTTGATAATCTGAACGCCTTTGAATTTGTAAGAATATTACTTTTATAAGTATAATTTTTTTCTTCGTGCATATGTATCTTAAATTTTCAATTAAATTATCATTTCCAGTTTCGTTGCTAGTGTTAACCAACGCCTTTCAAGATAATCATTTATCGGAAGACATTGTTCATATAATTTAATATTCGGTTAAATATTATTCACGTGAAATTTAGTTAAATGTTGCTATGAAAACAAGAAAATTTTGTAAACACATTATGTTACTGTATTATCATTGTTTCTTCTAATATATTGAAAACAAAGAATACAAGGTACTAGCAAAATTTCCCCGCGCTTCGCTTCGGGCCTAAAATTTATTAAGGGGGATTCTCGTGTGACAGACCCGGAAATTTAGGAATTTTTTTTACAAACTATTGTTAATATTGCATTAAACTCTTTTGGGATATAAGGCGCCATCTTTAATCTTGTCCAATTTTGTTCTATGTCGATCCTTCTTATTATTTATTAATTATTCTGGAATAACTAGGCGTAGCATTCATCATTGTTCATCACTGTCACAGTCATCATTGCAAAAAGAAGAAAATTTTCTTAAGGTTAAATAATTTACGCGGGGGTGGACCTAAAATTTTAATTTTAGTTTCTATTTATAATACTTTTTTTCGTCGATATAAAGAATAATATGAAAAATTTGTCTAAAGAAAAAGCTTACTGTTTCTTTCAAACGCTATAACTCTTTTAATTTTTCTTTTGTTTTCTTTAAAGTGGCCCAATCCCAGCGTAAACTATCTAACTTCAAGAAATTTCTATTTCTTTTGCAATCAAATGACTGTGACAGGTGCTACAGAAGGTTCGATATAAAAAAAATATTTTCTGCCAGTTCAAATATGCCTCCTTATATCCCAAAAAAGTTTAATCGAATATGACCAAAAGATTTTTAAAAAAAAAATCTTAAATATCAGTTACATTTAGGGCTGTTACAGGAGAATCCCCCTTTAAGGACTCCATGAAAACACATTTCACCCCTTTCCACCACTCCCTTAGGGGTCGAGTAGAGCAAAATCATGAAATTGGTTTTTAGGCATTTAATATGT
The DNA here is from genome assembly GCA_963932335.1 of Andrena marginata. Classification (NCBI taxonomy): domain Eukaryota; kingdom Metazoa; phylum Arthropoda; class Insecta; order Hymenoptera; family Andrenidae; genus Andrena; species Andrena marginata. Next base: position 46,089,388 of record OZ010659.1, on the reverse strand, counting down.
GGGTAACCTTTCGAGGTAAAAACCAAGTTGATATCTAATCGGGCTTATCTCTATATTAAGGAATCCGGGAAAATACAGTTTACCCTATTTCACCTGAGGGTTGACTAGGGCAAAATGCTGAATCTAATTTTTAGGCATTTTTTATATCTAATCGTACCTAAGAAATAATAAGGAGTCCGAGAAAACATTTTTCACCCCTTTTTACCCCCACGGGGGTGGAATTTCAAAAAGTCCCTTCCTATCAAGCACCTGCGTCGCAAAAGGAATAAACCCTCTTTTACAAATTTCAATATTAGAAGCTAAAAATCTACCGAGTTGTTGCTCAGATATGATATTGTCAGAAAAAAAACAAAATTTCTAAGTTGGGTTTGGAAAAAAGTTATTTAGTTTGCATATAGTAGGTACAGAGCGACAAAATCAGCTTACGGCTGTCTTACAACCAGAGTGTCAAACGAAGGGTTAAACGCATGGTTGTAGAATGACCAGCGTTGAAACTTCACGCGGAAACGGCTATTTCTGCATTTGGACTGAACGAAAAACACTGAGCGGCCAGGTAGTACCGTTTCAAAATCACGATATTCCCGCCACGTTATCGACTGACCACTGCGCGCATGTGAACGCACCCTCCGGCGCGGTCATCCAGCAGCGGCCTGCCATTGGTCGGGGCCGTTTCAGCGGCACCGGCGCCGCGCTTCACCACCATCTTGATTTCTCGTAAAGCGACCCACCCAGGCAGCAGTGTCACAGTAGTACGCTGCGCTCTCGTATACGACGGGTGAGTGGTGCCTCGCATACATTGAATCCGTTCACGGCGACGTTTCTGCCGTTTCGTTACAATCAGTGCATTACGCCGTACCTCCGCAGAGAACGGACCGAGGGAGCCGCGGGCGAAACGGGAGCAACCGAAAGGACGACCGTGGAGGAATTTAAAAGGGTCAGGCGAAGAGGAAAGATGAAGGGGATGCTGGTGGCCGCACTGCTGGCCGTTTTGACCGTCTGCCGGGTCCAGGTGAGTACCAGTCCACCTACGAGCCTCCAAATACGAAAGCAAAGGTGCCAGTGGAACACCTAGCACCGCCGCGAATCGATCGCGTCCGGCGGTTCTCTGCTTCTCGGCCAACCTCGATGTCAGTTCCTAGTTTCTGCCAATCTCGCTTTTCGTCTTCTTCCTTTTCTTTGCCGTCTCGACGAACAAGCGACAAATGTCACGCGCAACGCGCACCGCGATCGATGTGGTACTGTCCCACGGTGTGCCTGCTCCGTGAAATTCCCCTTTAAAACGGTACGTACGCCGATTAGCCCGTGCTACCTGTCAAACGGTTCACGGACGCTCGATCGATGGGCCAGGCTAGCGATGCCTTCGATGCCGTGTTCGTTTTAAAGTGCATTATACCGCGGTAACGTAACGATCGCCAGCGCAGCACGTATTACTTATATGTTGCCCGCGAATGTTTGCCCACCGCCGAGGACTACGCGATTAACCGCCTACCCGTACACTAACGCTCGTTCCGTGCGACCGAGCGGCATTAATCGAATCTGACGTTACACGTTATACCTCCGTAGACGTAACTCGTACCACGACGGTTCGTCGGCTATTCTCATCGTTAATGTCACGTATCGCGGCACGAGCCTGCCGGATTCGACCCTTTTTCTGTTTCCGCGAAGCTCGAGCGTCGCGATTCCAGTTTCTCGGCTAGAAATTGGGTAGCAGAGCGTGTAAAGTCTCGAGTCCGATCGAACGCCTCGCCAACGACGTCGTGATTCACGATTCTCTCCCCGCGGGACCGCGGCGAAAGCGGTCTCGAATAATTCATCCGAGAAACTAGCGATCAGCTGTCAGTTTTGCATTTTTCACGTCCCTCCGTGTCAGCCGATCTGTGCCGACAGTCCCGTCCGCTAGGCGTTGCTGCTTTTCCAGCGTCGTCGTTTCAGCTCGGCTTGGGCATTTTTTTCCTGGAGGAAAGAGACGGGGCCCTCGCGAAACGGTTGATTTTAAATACGCTTTCAAAGCGCGTCAGCCTCCTGGGGGAGTAACGTTGTGTGCGCGTAAATTATCACGCGCTAACGAACAGAGGCAGAATGCTGCGGAGGGGCACGAACCGAGGCAGGGATTGCGAATACCGTAAGTTGCGAAAACGGATTCGCGAGCGATTTTCTCGTTAGCGTTAATTCAGCGCGACAGTTCAATTTACGTGACAGTAGATCGCCATTGCTGTCGGATAGGGCCCCGTCACGCGTACACGAGAAAGTTTGCTCTCGAAATGGGTGTACCACCGTTTAGGCATGGAACATAAAATCGCGAAGATAGATCACCCTTGAATCTCGATTGGTACTGTCACGTAACGAGGGATATTCTTAGTGTTTTTAAACATTAATGCTCTTCTGTCTGATCCCTTTCATAGCTTTTATTAAATTGATCTGGAATATTATTTGTTTAACTTGATGAATGTTGCTAATGGAAGAAAAGAACAGTACTGATTTCTATTTTCATCGATATTCGATCGTTTTTTTGTTTCAGAGTTAAATCATTAACAGATCATTCGTTTGTTGTTAGCACGTTGATATTTTCAGAGTTATTTTGCTACTTAGATATACAATATCGAACTGTGGGAATACATTTCAATTCGAACTGAAAAATCTCATTGTTCATCTTTACGAGAAATATCATAGGGCGTTTCGTTCATCGTGAATGGAATTTTTCATTTTGCTTATCGATATTTCTGAGCGTATTTCCGTGTTTAATTGAATTACTAATGGCGTGTACGAAAATTTAACAACTTCGCACCGATAATATCGAATATTTTATATAGTAATGTCCATAGTTTATTTATGACATATAAGTTAATGGTGTTCGCCGTTTCGGTATACAATATAAAATTCTGAGTGTATTGATTTGATTTAAATTTTTCAATCTGTACTCTCCAGTGGCAAACAGATACCTGTAATGCTTTTAAGTAGGGATAAATAGAATTTTTATTTTTGTCAATGGTTATTCCCGATGATTTTTCGCTCCATTTCTATAAAGAATACAGAATTCGAAAGATATTGGGCCAATTTGAATTTCAATTTGCCGTCGATATTTCTCATGGTTTTTTTATTTTGAGTTGCGCCATTGAACCAAAAATTGAATTTTTCGTTTTATATTACCTATCGATTCCGTATTTTATTTTCAAATTACAGTCTGAAAACGGCCAACTTTTTCGGCATAGAAAATAAAATTGTGACAATTTGTATTCTAGGTAATTGGTGTTATTGTTTGACAAACACTCGTAGAGTTTTCGACGATCAATACATACAATTTTTCTCTTTTCTTCAAGAATATTTACAACAGTTTTATTTGTATTTTCCAGTTACTTCGCGAGTTTGTAAGCCAAAAAATATCGGCTATTCGGAGTTCTCGAAATATTCGAATTGAATAAATGTCGTTTTCGTGGGTCGTGTACTCAATCATTCCAGTAATTCGTAAAGTAAATTTAAATATGCTAGCATTCCGAAAGAAAATTCGGGGCGTATTCCAAATACTTGACATATTCGAATTAAAACGAACCTTTTAAATTTTTCCGACTTTCTTCCTTACTTTTATTCAAATAGATCCAATGTAAGGAATTCGTTCGAATATTACGAATTATCTAAAATATTCGCACTCATCGAATTTTCCAATACTGAAGCTACACAAAGAATTCTTGAATAATTTTTAAATGTCACTTACCTACTCATTAAAATAAATAATATTCATTTAAAAGTACATATTACATTCAGTTTCAATTCTGAGATTCAGATAGAATCTACGTCACGTGCGGAAATCCGTCAGTCCTATTTCTTAACCATATATTTCGAACGCCTATAGTCGGTCACCGCATTGACTGTCCTATTTCCCAGACCCATTCCGCGCAAAGGTTTAAAATTATATTTTCGTAAATAAATAATATTCAAATCTTCGATTCAGTTTCCGGAATCATGTCGGGCCTCAGATACGTAAAATTGCTCGCGAATTCACTGACACTTCTTAAAAAAAGATAAAAAAAAATATTCCATTCGATAATGCCTTTGAATCGTTCGTTTAACATCGTTACGGTCGCGTTTTACTTATGAATTACGATCTTCACCCAGATTCCTTTAACGCCAGGCGGTGTCGCATGATCGAAACGCGCAGTCAAAGAGTTTCTCGCGCTTTTCGTCGCCCCCTCATCATTTTCCGCGGTCTCGTTTTTTCACCGTAAAGACTGGTTTTGCACGGAATAAATAAAAAAAGCGATATTCCACAGGCCGTTTAAATGCGGCTTCTTCTTCTGCCACGCCGCCCGTGCGTACCAGAAAATGCTCTGGTAATGGAGCGCGCTGTAAATGAGGACGAAAGAGTTTTCAATGCATTTTTCATTTTCGTACGCAGATTCCTTCGGGTCACAAATCTCGTGCCCAATCATTTCCCTTCGTGCCTGTACTTATTTATCTGCTCTTTTCCTTCCTTGGGACGCACTAATTCGCTAATAAAATCAATGTTTCGGTAATTAGCAGAGCGACACAGGAAATTCTGCCTGCGAGCGTTTTCCCGAAAATGCACCATTCATTAACCGACTGAATTTCCCGTGGAAAATTACGCGTTAGATGGAAATGAAAAGCGCTGGACATTCGTAAAATATCACCCTTGAATGGTATTAATTCACTATTAATTGCTCGGCGATTTATCTATCGCCGCCGCTTGGTTTGGCATTAATTCGTATAATGCATTGATATTTCAATGTTTATTGCTCGATCTTCGCAAAGAGGCTGAGGTCGCGGGCGAAATTTCGAAAATCAGGTTAGCTGACTTGGTACACACATAGTTGTTTCTGTCGAATAATACTGTTGAATAATAATAAAAATATCTTGTCGAAGCAACGTTGACAATTAAGAATTGTCTTGTACTGTAATACGTGTTCTTTAGGTTATTACGTGCATTTTTTTTGCGAAGAAGCTACAAAACTTAGTACCGTCAGCATTAGTGTTTATATGGATTTATATTTCAGTAACGTTCACAAATTTTTTTAAAGAGAAAGAATCAGAATCAGGGAAAATTACGTAAGAAGAAAGTCTTCTTATTGCGGACATGTTTCCGCCCATTCTGCTCATATGAAATAAAAAATCAAAAAGATTCTTAATTTGGTTGACTTCGACTATCGTAGGTACCAGAATGGCATAAAAAATCGTCAATTAACAAATAACTGCGCTTTGAAGGTTGACTATCGATTTTTTAATTTTTGTCGTATCTTTCGCGGTTTAAAAAATGAGAAAAACACATTATTGTGTATCAATTCTGCTACCGGCCACGGAACATGCATTAATCCGTCAAGTAGATCTTAAGATATATCATGGTAATCAATTCAAAATTCATGGTTTTGGGAAAACCGCGTTTAAAGTTTTCCATACCGGTTCGATAAAAATAATTATGCTTGCGACTAATCTACCAGCGCAGAACCACATAGTGGACCATCTTGCTAAAAAAATGTCCTGCTCAGCTGATTTCTCTTCTCGATAAGCAACTGTGGTTTTCTTTGCAGCCTCTTTTCTTTGAGCGTTGTTCGTCTCGAGATTTTCTTTTTTTTCTGTCTCGAACGACAAGTCCCTGTTCTGTTTCTTTCCTGCCCATTCTTAATATTGCGCTTGTACCTATCGACGCGCGTTGCGAAGAGTAGCACCTTTCATTTTTTTCTTACGGACAACTGCATGTAGAAAAAAATGAAACGTGTTTACTCTTCGTAGAGTAAAGAAAAAATGTGCACTCACTTCGAACTAAATATTTCTGCTGCGAATTTGTGTCCCCTTAACTTTACGGTCACACATATACTAAACTCGCTGAGTAGGTACTGAAAATTATGCTGAGAGACAGTGGACCACGCGTTTACTTCTAAACAGGTCAAAAATGACCCGTTAGCTTTTTAATAGAAACAATTTGACAATTCCGATAGAAGGAAACACCACTTGCCGCAACGATATTATTGTTCGTCGCATTATTCGAACCTCTGTGACTTCCTTAATTTTAGGAATTCGGACATAGAGTTTTGCAGATATATTTTTGAAACTTTATTTTTGGGGGAACTGCAAGCGGAATCGATTTCTTTTTTGAATTCTATAAGGGAGGACCCCTTAAATACGTGGCAATTCGTATAATGCAATTTTCAATTTCATTCGACATTCGAAATCAGAAACCACGCCTCGAAATAACATTCAGCCTTTTGGTTACGATAATGTGACTTGGGAAATAAACGAAATATTAATTCATTAGAAACATGTGGAATGTGCAATAATTAAAACGTTTCGTTACCTTTCAGGTAGGGGAGAGCGGGGACAAACGTAACACTTTTTACATGTGGCCTAGCTGCCAATTACCTCTTACAGATATAAAAACGAAAATTATGCCTTAAGATAGTGTGTTTCTTGGTCTATCATTTAACCACAAATTCAGCCTTCCATGATAAGTAGTCAAAGAGTTATAGCAATTTTCCGCAGTGACTGTCATTGTTACTTTTGTCCTGCAGGGGTAGGACGAAAGTAACATACCATGGGGACGAAAGTAATACTAATTATTTTGAGAACAATTAAGTAAAAACACTTGTTCCAAAGCAAGATAGGATTTTTTATTACCAGAAACGATAGAAACAAACATTTAAATAAACATATTTTAAGTAGGTAACGATAAAAAAGCATAACCAGCTTCAAATATTTCTTTGATACTGTGTAGTTGATTTAATATGGAATCTCATGTAACGGCTCCAAAAGTAACTAATATTTATAATTCTTTTTTAAAAACTATTGTTAATATTGGATTCAACTACTCTCTGTAGTGACGTGTTACTTTTGTCCCCAGCTATGTTTTTCAGTATAGAAATGTTATAACGTACAAAGTATACAATACTTATTCAAATCAAATACAGGAACTTATAAAGACATTATCTAAGAACGCTCTAACAAATAACTGCATCAATATCTATAGTTTAATTATGAATATTAACAAAAAACCAACAGAGGAGACACTTAACTGAATGATCGAAATAACGAAATCAGCTTGCCCACGGTATACGAATCGTCGTATTGCTCAGCGTCACTCCGTGACACAAAAGAAACACTAAATACACGTAACTATGTGAAGCAAACGTTTTGGAAACTTTTGTGGAAGGCGGGAGAAGGCGTGTTACTTTCATGACGCCGTTACGTTTGTCCCCGCTCTCCCCTATACTTAACCAATTTTGTATTTGAAGCTGATTTTATCGGGGTTTAACGATGTATGATGTTACGGCTGATCTTTCGTGCAAACTACTAGTTGTTTGATCCTAGTGGAATGAATGAAGAAAATTGGGAAAATAAAGCGTAATGAAAATACAGGAATAGAAACTGTGAATTCACTGACACTTATTATTCAATGAATGCTTGAATGCACAAGTATAATATTTCAGTAATTGACGATTTGAGTCGTGTAGAATGGTTCAATTATTCGGATAGTCAAGTATTCGAAAGCTGCCATATTTGATCTTTATCCGATTAGTACCCGATTTTCGATCGAGGAATAGGTATTTGAACAATGCAATATTCGATTTTTAATCAAGTTACATTTGAATTTTAATCGAGGTACCCTCAATTGTTTAATCGTGGAACATTTACATTTTAATCGTTAAATCTTCGGCTAGTGCAACAGTCGGGTTTCAATTAAGGGGTATTCAAATTTTATTTATTCATATAATTATTAAGAGTAACATGAAGAGATATAATTCTGCCTGCAATTTATACATTTTATGTCTGCATAACTGACTTAATGCTAAATAGGCTTTAAGTATTACGTTTATTTAGTATTTAAAGTATGTAGATATGTGTATAAACAAAGTAGTATCAGCCCTCATTACTTGAAAAGCACCTAAACATCAGCGTTTTGAACGATGTCAGTGACTCTGAGGAAAAATGGAGAGAGTGGAAATTGCTATCTTGTATGTTGAAACTGTTCGAAAATAGGTGCTTTTAATTGATCAAAGTCGAGATGTAGCTATTAAAACTAGAGCAATTTATTTGAACGACGTGTATATCTTTTCGGTCCTACTCTGCCAGTCTCGTTTTTAGAAGAAGCACTTGCGTGAATATAACCAAACAAAACAAACATAGTAGGTACATACTTATACGCCTCCGCGTAACGCAAGGCGATAAACATTAACAAGTTGGCACCACCTAATCTATACTTATATAATCGTTGTGTCACTTACTCATCACTGTCCAGCCCAAACCGCTGACCTTAGAAACATAAAATTCGTATGGTATATTCCTTTCGCGACGTAGGTGCTCGATAAAAAGGGATTTTTGAAATTCCAACCCGAAGGGGGTAAAAAGGGGTGAAATATGTTTTCTCGGACTCCTTATTATTCCTTAGGCCCCATTAGATATCAAGCTGGTTTTTATTTCAAAAGGTTACCCACATAAATGCCACAAAACTAATTTGAGGATTTAACCCTAATCAACCCCTAGCTAGTGGTGAAAAGGAGTGAAATGTGTTTTCATACAGCCCTTAATATCTCTTGGGCCCGAAGCGAAGCGCTAGTTTGCTAGTATAATCTAACGCCACATCTCATGTTGAAACAAACCGATCTCAACAGAAACTATTACAAATATCAGTGATCACAAACTGGATCATAATGGTCGATATTGATTTTATACGATCTCGAATAAAATAACAGACCCAGAGTTTACCGCGCGAAAGTTTTTAGGCGATAGATAAACACACAAACATATAAACTTTCTGCTTTATACATATATATGATGAATTAACGTTTTCAACTTAGAAATATTTTTTTCTCAAAGCTTTTGCTTCGTTATAAGCCACACGTTTTTGGTGGGATTTGCATCCGGAGATTGTCATAGCGATTTTATTGGATGTTGTATCTCGCGACCCCATGCCAGACCATTTTCGATGTGCCGCTTTTAGAGTAATGGTTTCACCCTAGTAAACGACGTTTAATCGTCATTATGGTCATATTTATATTCTATCTAGTAATGTGAGCCAGTGAGGAGCCCTTTACACAATGTCAGCGATGGATTTTTTTTAAAAAGCCGAATGATGACTCTATCGTTGTTAACCGTAGTGGTTCGCTTTTAATCTCGATTTCGAAAATCAGCTACACCTTTTCCCTCGTTGTTCTTCACGAACTCTTTTGACTTATGTATCTACTAAGCTGCATTTCCTTTTCTGTGTCAATATAAGACCGCTCCACATCTCTCAGCGTGAACTGCACTCATTTCCAAACATCCGTATTTCTCAACGACACAAACGATACTGGACAGTCTTAAAAGAAACGCGCATTGATAAACACCTTATATGTTTAACTTATCACATACTCCTTCTCTCTAGTAGATATCGCCTTCTGAACATATCACCGTTACGCTGTTGTGCGACAGACTTCACGCAATGTGTTCATTAAAATCAAAATGTCTGTTAAAAAGAATCCCGAAATTTTCATGGATAAATTTTCGAATACTACCACATTCGACTTGCAGCCGGAAAATATTCAAACTTCATTTGAATGATATTCAAATTTTAACCAATAAATATTCGGTAAGTCCAATATTCAAATTGTGCTCAGCGTATATTCGAACACTATTGTATTCAAATCTCCACCAATGGATACTAAAACCCTAAAATCTTCAAATTTTCAAACAGAAAGAAACTCGACAAATCTTAGGGGTGTGCGAGTACCCGGAATTTACGAGCTCAGCCGAACTCGGTTCGACTGCTCGAGCCGAATCGCGCCTTTAAATTTTCCGAGGTGTTTGAAAAAAATGCGGGTATTTGAAAAACTCGAACGGCTCGAGTTACTTGGAGATAAATTTTCAACTGGAAAATTCTCGAACTACTCAAATATATCCTCGTAAATATTCGAATTACACAAGTTACTCGAATATTTATGTATTTACTATCAAATACTAGTCTAGTTGTAAGGAACAACTATAGGCACAAGAGGCTACTAACTCGAAGCAATTCGATTTGACGAAAAGAAAGCGAAAATATTTGTGAAATATGTACTAGAGGCCATCCTCGTACAAATCTCACTCGTATCTACCTTTAATCGTCAACTAACGAGATTAATGCCTGTTCCGGTCGACTGCGCTGAAAAATGCACGTAGCACGTACACCGAATGGCCAGTAAATTCCGTTCAAGGCTCGCGGAGGATTAACGGCCAACGATAATTCCGTGTCTAGCAGTCGATTACACGTGGTTATTAGTTTTCCAACGGTACCGGAGCTTCGGGACCCGAAGCTTTTGGTCGTTGCCGCGTTGTCGAGCCCCCGTTTCATTTGCGAGCGCTTCTAATGTAAGAGGTTTAACAATACGGCGTTAACAAATGGCCAAAGTGCTGGCAAGGGTCATTCGGATAACAAACGCCTCGACGCCAAGCGGTTGCACTGGGTGCTTGTAAATTAACAGGTGCCTTCGACGACCCAAATTTCGGTATTTGATGGAACAGGGTCGACCGACGAAGAGACGCTCGCATTTTTTATTCCTGAATAATTCCTCGGGCGTAGGTTGCGAAAGACATCAACACCTAGGATAACCGCATCATGAGCTGCTGGGTCCTGTGTAACATCTATTCTGGAGTTCACTTTGTAGATAAACTCACGTCTCTTAAATTATTCTACTTGGGATTGGAACGTGTATTGTTGGGAGAAGTCTGCAAGGTGATTAGTGACTTACGAGCGTGCAGCGATTTTTATGCACCATTGGTATCAGATGTAATCACCTCGACAAATGACCGCAAAGTTCGAGATTTTGCGATTTTGAACAAAACAAGCCGATAGTAAAATGCCATTTGGTCTGAGGGAGCTCGGGTAAGCTCTTGAGGAAAAATCGAGGGGTGTAAGTGATATAGCTAGCGAGTCTGGCGCGCCAAATGTGCCTCGTGACATGGCATTCATTCCAGAGCCGTATTGGGCCTGCGACAAGCCGTTTACTATGGGTCAGGATGGAATCGTCTGATAGGTATAAAAGGCAAAGAAATTGCAGGTTACTAGTGTAAACCTCTGGTTCCTTTTACTCCAGCAGAAGGAGAAAGACAAAATATAATGTAAAAAGCATATCGTCGACACTGAGGAAAAGTGGAGGAGTCGTCTACCCAACACAGGCACTTCGTTTCTATTCGTCTGGTTCCGTAAACAGAGTTCGATACAATACCTTGCGGACTAATTCGTGGCAATCATCACCGTCGCTCGCGACATTACAAGGGACAACCGGCAATTCCCAGCTGTCGGCTAAGCAGAGTCTTACATATTTAATACGCCTGCAACCCCACAACCCAGGACCTGGAGGCCTACGGGACCTTCGCCATTAACAGCGTGATACCTGACGGTATATTAGCACCTAAAACGAATATAGAGATCTGCGTGACTGCCTTCATTCTTCTCCCACCAACGCATTACTAATCACCATACTATTAGTTTTACCATTGGTATAAAAGACTTATAGCCAACCCCAAGTCAGTCAATCAAATCTGAACGTGATATCAGGTCGAACCTCTCTCGGGCAGCACTCTGGTCTGTATTCTAATTCTGATTGTCAAAAGGCATACCTATCTTACAATAAATTCTTGTTGCAAATCTGATTCGAGAGTTTGTGGTTTGAGGAAATCTCCTTGGAGTTATATATTCTGTCCTTTCATCCAAATCGTAACAACTTTCAGTCCGGTACCAGATACGCACACCAAATTTTACACTCCACTGATCTGTTTGTTTACTTCTCGACTATAGATTATTGACCCCACTACGATCCTCGCGTCTTTTTTTACCCAGTCGTGTCCGTATCTTTAACTCTACTACGGTCTTCAGGTCATTTTTTTATCTAATCGTGTCTGTGTCTTTAACCCAGTGCTGTCCAATGTCGAGCACGCGAGGTCCTCCCACTCTCGTCCGCGTTGTCAGGGATACCGCGAAGACGCAACCCGGCTATCCCGTTATGGCAGCCTTTGTAGCGTCGCGCGAACTCCTTGACAACGCAAGGCGCGCTGCGCGAAAGAGAGATTGGAAGGGGCAGCAGGACGCATGAGGGGCCCCTACGCTGGACAGCGCTGCTTTAACCCTACCGCGTTACTCGGGTCATTTTTTATCCAATCGCGTTACCATTTCATCTAGGATTCTTTTTACTTTGAGGAAAATACATGCTAGTTGCTGCTACCATGTGGATTTTTGGTTCTTTAACATTATGTAAAATATTTAACCGTACTGAAGACCGTACCAGGATCAACTAATATGAAAGCAAATTATTGTTATTATTATTATCATCATCATCATCTGTAAATCTGATGGAAAAGTTCAGGTATGACTTACTGTATGTCATTCCTTTTAGATTCACAGATTGCTTCGAATATAAAAAAGTATAAGGTGTATATACAGTAGTGCCTCGTTAGCTGGCCGGATTTCTCCCCTGTTAGCTGACCGTCGCGTCACTATCCCCATCACTTCTTGGAACTAGCTTCACGGAGCTATTTAGCCTGGAGCTACTTAGCCCCGACACCCAAGCGTGTTTGTTTAACCCTTGAATGGCGGATAGTTCGGGTGACCACATCGGAGTAGGTGGCTGGGTCCGTTTGGACCCGTAGCAACTATCCTACTATCGATACACATTTCAGACGACTTCTCTCTTGTTATACTAATTCACTTTTTGAGTTTCTAAAGATTTTTATGTTACTATATATTCAAAATTGCGCTTGGTGACGTTACGCTTCGGTCAGAAGAGACCCAGACACCGCTGTCAGAGAGTGAAGAACCTACCAACTGAAGATCACGCTATCTCATTCGCACTGAAGGTTTCTCCAACGTTCACTCGATTTCTTCGATATTTCCTGCCCAGATAGATGGTTAGATATGGTCCTGGACCTCACTTAACTAACGGGGCACTACTTAGTTCTCGCTATGGAGCCTTAATTCAACGCGCAATGTAATGGTGAGGGTTGCCAGGCTTTTCCCTACTGTAGCGGAGGGTGAACACCTACAACAGTGGCGGTGCATGTGTGTCACGGCGTCATCATTCCCCTTCCATTACACGTTTGTTCCCATTCCACTATCATAGGGAAAAGCCTGGCATCCCTGGTTTTATGGTCCTTTTTGTCACGCTTCCATCGAGTCTGAGGTTTTTCCGCGTTTCTCACCGTGGAAAGGTCCCAACTGGAGTTGCCAGGCGTATCCCACGCGTAGAGGAGAAGTGACGCCACAGACTGTATACACTAATGCGAGTTGTGCACGCCTTCCGATAAATTTTGTTACGCCGAACGCGTCACCATCACAAATATACTATTGTTGCTGTAGATGTTCCCCCGTCTACTACTCCGTACTACGGCACTTCTTACCTAAACCCGCCATTAATTCCCTACGTACGGCAACTCTGGACCCCCAACCGTTGCCGCTGGCCTTCAACATGTCTCGATACCTAATAGGTAGAATAACATTCTGTGCAGGATGCACTGCTGGAGGGATACTGTATCCTACAAGCTTTGAAATAGCTGCACTAATTAAGTACCTTCATTATTGATTCATTGTTATGACACTAATTGCAACGCATTGCGCAATACTTGCACTCGTTCACTAGTGTTCTGCTATGTCTATAGAATAAGTAGAATGAACTTGTCCATATATATATATATATCTCAAATATCATCTTCTCTGTTTTTGTACAGGCTAAATATCTAACTCTTTCCTATAGAAATTGTCGAATATTCATATTACGAAAGTAGCAGTATTATTTTGGTGTATACTGCATAAAGCAGTGATTCTCAACCCGTGGACCGCGACCTCCAAGTGGACCGCGAAGTGTTTTCTGCGGGTGTTTTCTCAAATACCTACTTTTAATGTGTTTGCTTTACCTTATTAAATTTACCTTACCTTATATTTGGGGAAGGGGGAGTTATTTGAATATTATAAAAGGGGATTGCGACTAAAAAAAGGCTGGGGAGCACTGGCATAAAGCGTACCATCAAATGGGGTAGTTTTGACCACAAAACTACATTTTTAAACCAATTCATATAGCATCTATTACAGAATAGGTGTTATTATCATTGTCAAAGTGCCCTGCGTAGCTTTAATGGCCTATTTCAAGATGCAGTTTGTCTGATAATAATACAAGAATTTATTTTAAAATCTAATTTTGTTGTCACCCCATTTGGCGTAATGCAGTTATGTACGTTAGTTGAGGGGGCACCTATACTTTAAGAATGACTTATTCCTTTTTAATAATCATTAGTTGTAGCGTTGTGTTTCAATTCACTGTACGCAGGAACACCTGTTTCTGTGTGGTATCACATTTTCGACATTTCAATGACGGTCTGAATTGGTTTCCAGGGTGATGTTTTCAGTCCTTTCAGTTCGCAGATTTCACAGAATTTTATTTTATATTTATATCGTAGCTTCGCAAAGAAAATTTTCCAATTGGCTGTTCCGATTGGTTCTCCCTAACTTGTAACTTTCTGCAGAGAGTGTAAAATTAAGATTACACGATGATGTCGCTAAAAGTGATATAAAATTATTCTTTCTGGGGGATTATTTAGTGTTGAAGATGTCATTTTACGTGTTATTAGATTTTTAAAAATATATCATGCCATTTAAGAAAAACAAGATGACCTTCGTGTCGCCTCGATACCTATGTACTTTCATCTGCAAAAATATCAACTTGATCATATAACATCCTGTTTGAGATTAAACTATCGCTAAAGAAGGAAACAAAAATAGATTCTTAATATTAAACATATTAGCTTGTAATATTATTTTAAATATTAATATTCTTGCTAATTTCCAATCTGTAATTAATATTTCCTCGTGTAATATTCTCCCTTTCCTGCACGCTGTGTAAATTGCAAGAATTTATAGGTGTTATACGATTACTACTTGAAATCTCGCTACACATTAGTGTTCTGTATAAAAAAGATAACTTAAAATTGTGTTACAACGGCTCAAAAGGATTACACCAACAATTATAGACTATACGAAATAGCAACAGCCCTTATTAAACATGTATTAAATAAAAAGTATATAAATACACACCCATGTTATTGAAATTAATTAGTATTCACTTGTTTGACGCATAGGAGATCAAATTATAGGCTTAACCCAGTTACATTGCATTCTGAATAGATATCTACTAGCTAATTATGTAGCTTATGGTTGTGGGCACGATATTTTTCAGTATACTGTATGTATATCTACATTGAACCGTGTACTCAATTTAAAAAATGACAAATATCTTTTCTCAAAAATATTAGGTAGGTGTATCTCTCTGTTCTTCATCTGCAATTGATTCCATGCTTTGATGTGCTGTACAAATTATAACCATATGTTAGAGTCAGTACCAAATAGAATATTTCTTCAATCTTAACATTGTGTATTATACAAAAACTGAACACTTAAGACACGATTTTCCAAATTTTCGGGCGACTTCCGGAACTGTGTTATCGGGAACATTTTTATACATGGTGTCCTGTAATATGTGGGACCACTTCAGAATTGAACTCAACGCTTCAAATTTAGTAATAATAATAAAAGCTAATTTCAATAAATATATCGCATATTTGACTTTATTTACGAGTTGTAGCAAAATTCGTGTTCTGTCAACATCTAACCTAATCGATCATTTTCACAAGAGATAACAATGTATACCTGTAGACGTCTTGTCATTGATCTTGTTGCTCTCTCGACGCGTGTAGGTGTTATTCAGATTTGGTGGAAACCTTGTTCAACTTCACTCATAAGGAAATGCCTTAATAACTCATAAGCAAGTTAAATGGGACATAGGTACATACATTTATATTAGCATTATTATTTTTAAGTGCTGACTCCTACTTAACGTGACATCCACAAACAGCGGTGGCACAAAGAAAGTTTAACAGAACTAAATAACTTAAGGATGTATCGGACGTACAATATTAGACAAAAGTATATGAAATTCGAAATACTTGAGTATCTACGTCTTACGCATAGTAATCTAGATGTAAGGAACTCGAACGACGGGTTGAAGTCTTATTTTTATTCCTAGGAAGGTATTTTTCACTTTGCAAATGCTTTCTGAAGCATTATTTGCCAAACTTTTGCCAGTGAAAATACTCTGAATTCGCAATTTTCTTAAGTTATAATTTATTTCTTTAAAACGGTGCAGTGAAAACAATTGAAACTCTGCAGATATTTTCATCTACCCATATACTACATGTAAAAAAGAAAAATGAAAACATTGGTACCATTTCTTCAGCTGTTTCATCTATCAAGATCGTCTCTTTCCATAAGAGTACGTGTAAAATCAGTGAAATTTAAAATCGTTATAACTCGGCGAGCGTTTAGTGAATCCGTTTAAAATTTTTGGAGCACATCAGGAAGATTAGAAAGAACAATCTTACAAATTTTCATTAACTTGGTACCATTTTGAAGATGGGTCCAATACATGGATACCTATTCTAACAAAGCTGTGGAATATAAATTTGGATACAATTTTTTTCTACTTAGTGGAAGTTATTTTGAAATATTTTATTTGTGCTACTGTTCGACATTTTAACCTTTCTTTTGCCCACTACTGCATTACAGGTCACCAGCACAATACAGTTTCGAATATCCGAATATTGTCGAATTTCTTGTATTCAGAGAAGCACGGTATCTATTACCATACCCGTCCCTCCATCTTCCATTAATATAGGCATCTACCATCCCATCCTCATCTTCCTATAAAGTCTGTAAAACGCAAGGTGCAACGTTAGTTGAAGCAATTCGCTCGACACTCGCAATTCGCAACATCTAGCTCTGCAAATAGGTGGGCAGCTGCGTGGTGAAACGAGAAACGTTTGAAGGAATAGTCGCGTCTGTAGGAGTTGCAGAAATTCCATCTTGCGCTTGGCTTCGTTGTTATCGACGTCTACGATGGGCCGAGGGTCTCGTCGCAAAGCATCTTAAGAAAGGGAACACGAGGGTCGCGTTTCGGTGCGTCAGCGTCTGAAAACTACTGTTCCGCGCGGTGTCGCGTGTGCCCCGAAGCTCTTTAAGGCTGCGGTCAGATTCACTTTAAGTGCATTAAGTAAATCCACTTAGATCGAATCTTATATAAAACATCGGGTAATCAGCTTTAAAGGGCTGCGTCCCGGACGTGTGTCAAAGGAGAAAGCTGCCCTCTCTTCCGTTGCCCGTACATATGAAGTACATGTACGTCTTTCGATCATTGATCGCCGTTTCGTGATGCATTGGAATCTTAACGTGTACCCACTTGGCGTGGCGTCGGGGTGATTTCACGCCCTGGGATTTCCAACCTGTGCACAGTGGAAAATGATAAAAGTATTCGCGAGGGTTCCATAATGTTTGGTTTGAAAGCAAAGCGAGATCGAAATTCGTCTTCTATATACTTCCTCGTCTCAGAGATTCTTCTCAGGAAAATGGATCTAAAGTCGACGTTATTCGGGTTATTTTATCCACGCGGGATGTATGTATAATTGCTTTACGGAATTTAGGAGCAATTTGAATTGTCTGTAATTAAAAATATCCCGAATAAGGTATTTAGATTTATTTTCTTTCAGAAACATCGCCCATTTATTGAATGTATTGTCATAAAAGTCTGGAGAAACTATAAATATTGAAATTTTTTATTAGCGAAGGACTCTGTCCAAACTCGGCTGCCGGGCGATCGAAAGGTCGTTATTGTACAATGCGATTTCTGAAATCTTTTTCAAATTTCGGAAGTGTGTTGAACTTTTGTTAATTGCCGATAATGAAAACCAAAATGAAATTTGATGTGACAAGGACGAATTATTTGAAACCAATAGAAGTTATATTACTTATTTAAAGCGATAAAAATCGACGTAGTACCTATATTCAATAATTCCTGGAAATCTGCATAAGTGCATCTTGTACTTAAGATAGACATCGTTCGATAATATAGATTTATCAGTGATACACGAGAAATAATATTGAATTTTAATACTAAACTCAAGCACGAATGTCATGAAATTATTATTTATTATCGCAATGGTCGAATAACGTAAAAGTTGAATATTACTTCGTTCATGTGTAATATTCATTTTACTACCCTGATGTAACTTTATCAATTTCACTTCTAAAAGCTGCAAAATGAATTTAAATTATTACACGGTTCTTTTTTAAACCTAAAGTTACATATTCTGGTAATCACGTCAGAATGCATCAATCGTGGAGGTATACAGGGGTTCGTCGAATTCTGTGGTGCAACGTCAAAAGCGAAGTGGGTTGATTACTTTTGTAAAAAAAAAATATTGGAAAATGTGGAATATTATTTGTTCAGCGAGGCTTCGTTCTTGAGAATATCGATTTTGCAAGTCTATCAACTATCTGCAAATGTAACTGACGATAAAAATCACATCTATTTTAAAACTGAATTTTTTCGAAAACAATGCTTTGCGCAAAAAAATTTATCCTACAATTTCTACTTATTCTTCGCGCAAACATTCATTATATCCCCTGTGGTACAATGTTTACTTTCACAACCATACAATTCTTACTGCAGTGCACGTGTGTGAAAAGAACCTTTTCAAATTCAATTTTCTCGAAAACGGCGGTAAAACCAAATTCATTTTACATTTCCGGCTTTGGCTTTGTACCACCCACTTAGAGACATCCAGTACCTATACCAGTCGTTCGCCTCGACGGAAAATAAATCTCCAAAAGCTAATTTGCTTAAACGAAGCTGTCTCGATCCAGCTGTTTCCTCTGTTTTTCAACCTGGACGTGCCCAGCAACGCGTGCAGTGATTTCACGTATACCGGGCCGCCTTGTACGAGCCACGACAAGAGATGCCTTTACCGATCCCCTTTTCTCCGCGCAAGTGGATCGAGTGGGGCCGAGTTGCTGGTTCTCTTTCTGTTCTCCTTTCTACTCGTATCGCTGCACTGCTGTGCCTGTACACCTTCTCGACCCGGCCAGCGAGGACGTCGTTAACAACAACGATTGTACTGCGCGGAAAGCACAATCGTAGTGGTTTTTCGTTCAATCGTAGAAGTGAAACCGAGCTAGCCGTAAATAGAAACAGTCGATGGAACAGATATAGGGAACTCCTAAAAGCAGCTGAGGTTGGAGATAATGGCACTCTTCAGTGTCTGGTCACAAGTTTCAACGGCTCACAGACAGATTGAGTACGTGGCTTTTAGATATGGATAGTTATACAAAGCTGAGAGTTAAGAATACTTAAATTCTTGAAGGAACTGGGTGCATTAAGGCGGATGGGCCTTTTGGGTCTATAGGACCCTTTAGTGAAAGTGGCAAAGATTCATCTAGATCTGCGTGTAGACTTTGCGCGGCAGCCTCGCGCTACCTCGAGCATGAGATCTGCCTCGGCATCAGCTGTGCCGTCGGTTTTTCGACGTGTTAGAAAGTGCCTCCGGATGAGTCGCTCGTTTCGGCTTCGTTGCATTTACTGAAATCGCTTCTCGCGTGTAAGTGTCCTGTTTTCTTTTACTCGCGACTCGATTAAAAAGCTTAAGTAATTAAAATCGTCGACTCTCAAACGCGTAAAGTTTTTCGTATTCGATCTTCGTATTGCAGTCGATTGCTAAATAATTTTTTCACTCGCCAGCGTGGTCTTCTTTTTCACTCTATTTTTAAAAAAAAAATATAAATGACTCAAAAGGCCACTCGTGGGCCTTGAACAAGTTGTTGCTATATGTGCTGATCAGTACTGACCACGGGTAAGGCCCCTGGTGCACCTTTGTCCCCCTCTACATGCTGTTTTTTTTTGTGCCAAGCAGCCCTACACACAACGGAGCATTAAGTGTCTGTAGAATTCTTATGCATGGTAATAGTCCCAGAGTTGAGGAAGCTCATTTTACTCGCGAGTATAGTTAGACCAGCACCAACACACGTGATATAACTGTGTAAGAATTCCTGTAAAAAAATCGGTAGAAAGTGTAGAAAAAAAAATTTCATCCGAAACGAGGCTTCGTTTTCGGGAACATAAATTTGAAAATCGATGGAGTTCACCTGCACTTACTTTAGAACTCTTTCTGTCTTCAGAATTGATTTGCGTGAAAACAGCCTCTTTCAAGAAAATTTCTAAGATTTTGACTTACTCTTGCATGAAAAATCACTTCGTCTACAGTTATACTATAAATATATACCGTTGCATTCGTCCAATTCTTAATCCAGTACACGTACATGTGCCATAACTATTTATCAATTTGAATTCTCTTAAAACCGAAGCCTCGCACAAAAAGAACTTATTCTACAATTTCGACTTAATTTTTCTCGAGGATTCATTTCTGTTCTGTTCAAAGACTAGCTTATTGTTCCTATAGCAAGCTTGTAAAATTTGAAGTAAATCGGTCCAATGGTTTTTTTAAATATTCTGGTCGCCGCAGAAGCCGTTTTATTTGAGAGAACCTTCGAGTGATGGACAATAACTTAGTTTTTGATAAATATTTTTAAATAAAAAAATTACGATGCACGGTACTAGATGCAATCCTTAAAAGGAAATAAGATTTTTTGAGAAATGTGTTATAGCTTTCGAGTAAAAAATTTCCAAAAACCACCCTTTTTTCGGCCCCCAGGACTGAGCATGACCCCTTAAGTCCTACCTTTTAGCACTCTCTGGAATATTGATAGATGCATAAATTAATTGTCACTCTACCTAGACTGTCGTAATCCCAGTGGAGGGAACAGATGGTGCATGCATGTACACGTGTTGATTTTTACCCGTCGAACAACCGTATCGTCCTAGAAAACGACTGCATGATGCAGTCGAGGTGTGGCCGACGCGTTACGCCGCGTAAACGTCGTCGCGGATTACATACATCAGGGTGTACGTCACGATCTCGTTTCGCATTCTTCTCCACGGAGTA
This sequence comes from Andrena marginata, assembly GCA_963932335.1. Classification (NCBI taxonomy): domain Eukaryota; kingdom Metazoa; phylum Arthropoda; class Insecta; order Hymenoptera; family Andrenidae; genus Andrena; species Andrena marginata. The sequence continues at coordinate 46,068,559 of OZ010659.1, read as the reverse complement.
ATGAGAGTAGACGGTCTTACGCGACGGGTGTTCTGTCCACCGATCCAGATTGCGTGCCTATGCTGCATCGAGTCAATAGTTATTACTGCTGAAACCGCTAAAAGAGTTTACTCGTCAAGGTTCGGGTCGCTTTGCAAACTGCTTGTTGGACGAAGATGGATTTCTTAAACGACCGTGAAAGTTATTTTTTGCTAGCAAAACTTATGCATATAAAATGGAAATTGAAGGATGAAATTAGCTAATGAACTTGGTTTTCGCATTTATATTCTACAGCTGAGAATTTTCAATTCAATATTTATGTTTCATGGAAACATAGTTTCTTTTTTTAACTAGCTCTGTTTGCTATCATTAACAGCTTGTTGTATAATATTAATGACCCCTTTATTTCTTCACTTTCATCGTCCTCGGAATCTGCAATTCGAATAACCTAATGACGGAATAAAAGCTGACGAATCAAATAACCATTTTCAAACGATATTGCCTCCGCTGACACGCACGGGGAATTTCATGTAATTTTCGCGAACTGATATGGAAGTAATTAGACTAATCACGTCAGCATTGATTTATTATCAAAATTGACTGATAAACTTCTATTTTTTTATAAGAGCCGTGCAAGATTTGAATCTTTGCGTGACGTTTATCAAATTTCTGGGTACGTATGGCAATTTTCAATTCCTCTATGTTTTGAAATTGCCCTCACATACTATACCTATGTATGTACCTACCTGCATACCTAAGTATATGGAATGTCGAATGTTAATAGTCCCTTCTAACAGTTCTCTATTATAGCTGGCCATGTTAAGTACAGCGGTTATTGTTTTTATTAAAACCGCACTTTTCAACAGAATAATGCAGCAAATGCATACTGCAGAATTCGTTAAAATGTGCATTTTTCCAGCAATGTACGCAGCACACTTTTGTACGTGTTCGTCCATTCAGTTTATAAAACCAGGCACAGTTCAGTCGTTTTTTTATTAACTTTGATCTATTCTTGCCATGTTTTCACCCACATCATTATGCCCCCATTAATTTCTGGATGAATCGGTAGTCCTTCGTTTTCATAAATTATATTAGGTCTATTATTCCAACCATCTAGACTAGACTATTCAATTGCGAGTTTCCTCTCGCAGGCAAGAATAATACCTACAGCTTTGTGTCTTTCCATTGAACATAATTTTATTGCAAAGGGAGGCGTGCCATTTTTTTCTCGAGGACTTCAACCGTGACTTCTCTTCAGAAATGTTTGCTTCTCATTTATTCTGTGGAATAGCATGTATTTATTCTTGCTTTACGTTACGATGATGTATTAAATAAAATTGATGTGAAGCAAAAGTTATTGAAAGAAATAAAAATATCACGTAACACGCGTAATAACTTTGCAATAAAAATTACAGAAAGTCTACGTGGAATAATGTGGAGATATTCAATCAAAGTACAAAATTTTAGAAATTTTCTTCATTTACCTGGTGTCCATTATATTAAATTCGTTAGCGAATATTTTATATTAAATTCGTTAGCGAATATTTTATATTAAATTCGTTAGCGAAACTTTTTCGAAAGTTTGAAGTTAAATCAATTTAAAGTAATAAGTACAGCGAATTAAAATTGAATTGCCCACTTTTTCCGGAAACCAGTAACATCTGTTTGTAACCATTCTGGTTATTTCGCCCACATGGGATCATAGAAAAATATTTTTAAATATTTAACGCCTTGCCGCGTCAAAACTTTGAATTTACTGAAAGTATTCACTCCTTCTTTTAACCACGTAAAATTTTTACAATTTTGTGTATTTATTATAAAAGAAAATTATAGCTACAGTTTTAAAAAACAACGTAGCCTTTGTAAGTACTAACGAATCTATTTTCTTTTACAATTCAAGCTCAGAAACATTTAGGAGAATACTTGAAACTTACAGACTTTTCACACAATCTTAATACGACGATTTTATGCTTGGAAAATCTGCTTGTATCTCTTATCTTACAACGATCTCTTATCTTAAAGCGTATAAATTTGATCATCAAGCATCTTACGATGTCGATAGTTTGCCACGAATATTTCGCTGGTAGGAGCAAGTTTTTACTCGGTGTCTTAAAAAGATTCATGGGAATTAAAAAAAAAAACACGTAGAAACTTGCGACGTTACTTAGCGCAGTTAGGAAATTACATTGTCTATGCAGAAAGTTCTCTTATCGGAACTGTGTGCTTTGATAATATAGGCGACTGAGGACAGTGGAAGTCTTTTAAAATCTTCATTACTTCAGCAGTGCACTCGGAGGCAAAACACAGGCTTTTACCGCGCAGAAACTTTGAAGTTCTTTTATGTAAACTGTTAATTTTGAATACTAGAGAAATTGGACGTTAGAAATGAAGTGATTTCAAATCTGAAATTTCTGATTCCTTTTACATGCTCCCTTCGGAGTTACATAAATTCTATGCATGTATTTTTTAGGAATCCCAAAATGAACATAATTTTGAAAATCACGGATTCTTTTATGACATTTATAGGAAAAGATCATTCTTGGGGAAACGTTTTTTGCGGTAGGGTGTGATTGTAGAATATGAGCCTTTCATATTCACGCACTTCTAGTCTCTAGAGTCCAGTCTAATAGGCTCGAAGATCTGGATTCAGTGTGTATTTATGAGATAGGGGAACCTTGAAGTTGGCAACCGCGAAGTTAGCTTAGCACCGAGAATGAACAGAGTAAAAAAAATGATAGCAGAAAGGAAAGTGCCGATTTCAGTTTCACGCGGCTGATCAAAAACGAAAGGATCCCAAAACATTTTGCGACAGCCTTTTGTTTGGCAGCTTTGTACAATCATGCAAGTTGCATGAACTCTTGCATATCTCAGTTCTGAACACTTTTGAGTCCTGAGATTTTTTCGTTATAAATGTTTCATACACATTATCAACTATTTTACGTAAACAAAAAAAAAGAAGGAAATAGATAACTCGTAGACAGCGTTGCCAACAAAATCTTGTTTTTACGTTTCCCCTAAATTTTTTCATATTTTTCTCCATCTTTGCGTCGATTCGGTTCCAAAGCAAAAGCGAAGCACCAAACACTCAAAGCTGAAAAATTTCAATCGCAAGACGTCATCTTGAAATTCTATCGCTACTATCCTCAATCACTTGACTCCTGAAGTAATTCTCCATGTGTTCCCCTCGCTAGGTCAAAGAAAGAAAAAAAAGAAGGAGAAGAGGAATTCATCGTTCTGCTGCATAGGACTATAGATAGTTATTCTCTTGAGACCAGGATCCTCCACTGTTCCGATTAAGCGCGCTTCAAACGGCCTCTCCTTAAAACCAGCGACGATTGAAGCTCACTGATCGAAACCAAACGCTTCTTGTCTGGCGATGGTTCAGCGAAACCAACCGTAATCGATGCCTGTCGCGAACGAAAACGCCGTTCGATTCGCGATCACATGCTGCATCGCGATAATTAGCCGTTTCCAACGAACCGTATGACGCTCTTCCCCCCCAAAGAGGAGGGTTTAATCGACCGTGTTTCACCTATATATTGGGTTAATTAAAGAACCTTCTGATTTTGGCAATACACACGTAGCATGTCAGCGGCAATACGCGAGTGCAGTTTTCTTTAGCTTCATGCAAGTCAACAAGCAAGTTTGAGAATCGATCCTGGAGATCGTGAAGATACTCGGTATGTAAATAAAAAATATGTCGGTTTTATCCGGAGAATCGCCGAATTGGTGGTAGAATAGACGGGATGATTCTGCGCGAAGAAATAAGTAGGACATATAGAATTACATTTTGTTCCCAAGAAGATTTCGTTTCCGAAAAATTCGATTCTGAAAATTCATCTAATAGACGTCCATCTAAATAGAAGAATATAAACAGCACTAGACAGATAAAAAGATGAGATGAATCCTCGTGCAAAAATAAGTTTAAATTGTGTAATAATTTTTTCCAAATTTCTTCCTTTGTGTCCCACAAAATAAAGATTGAAAATTCGTGCGCTCGCCTAACAGGAAAATTAAAATAGATTTTCCCGGGAACTATGATTCGATCGGAAAAAAGCTACTGCAACTACAATTTCGACTCATTTTTCCACGACCATTCATTTCATTCTGCCTATACTAACCGGTATATTTATTTTTGCATTAAGAAATAGTAAGTTATTTTTTTTTTTTTTTGAAACAAAGCTCCAGATCAAAAAATGCTTTCCTATATTTTCGATTTATATTTTGATGTAGTTTCGCATTCTTTCGGGTTGTATCATCAGTTTCGTAATATCCTGTGTATAAAATTTATCCTCGAATCTCCTTAAAAAATATGAGAAAACTTTTTTCAGTCAACCTAATAATTTCCTTTCGTATGTTTCCTCGCCGAATACATTTGGCTGCTGAAAGAATGCCAGCCATCTACGCGCAGGCATATTGCCTTTCTATCTCCGTGTGCGGTGTGGGTTGCATGGCGTGGTGTCGGCCATTAAGGCCATTTCACGCGAGACGTTTCTGTGGTTGAAGAATATTCTTGGGAGGTAGGAAGACATCGATCTAGAAAACACTTCTTCAGTCGAATAAAATGTACGCAGAGGTAGGAGAAGATAATGAGAATTATAGTGATGATAAATGTTATTAGGGAAACTTGTTTAATAGGGGAAAGTGATGCAAAACGGAAGATCAATGTTCCTCTTAAATAACAGCTGTGAATGAGTTGGTATCTTGTGACACATGGGACCAAACGGTGACCGTAAAACAGTTTGTGATCGACCACAGACCCGCGCACACGTTATTTTTTCATTTATACTGTTGGAAAATTTTTCAGTGGTATTGTGTCAGCATTTCAACGACTTTTTTGAACTTGTATTTAGAAGTTTTATAACAGTAAGTACTTGCAGTATAGAATTCTATAGTCCTTACGCTGTCTTTTGACGTTTTACTTTAAATATTAAATGTTTATTAAATTATCTCACGTGGAGTAAAACGGAGCACTTTAGCGCAGAGATGCACAAAGAGCTGCTCGGATCCAGAGACCCCTGCGATTTTGGGCACCCAGAATCGCAGAGGTCTCCTGCTCCGAGCGGCTCCTTGTGCACAAAGGTCTAAAGTTGTCTAAGGTCTGCTTAATACTCCCAGTAAAGTTCCATGTCTTTCTTTTCCTTAGGATTTTTTGTTATCACACTCCAAACTTACGTGTTTCGTTTTACCCGCTTTCCCCTACTTCTAAACTTTTTTTTGCACAAAACTTGTAAGATATTTTCATGCAGAACATGTCTTTATTGTCGAAGCTGATTCTCTCCCCGACTTGATAACAATATTCTAGATATATTCACACATTTTCTATCACATTAAATGAATATATCTGAAATAACTGTCGCCAGCTACAAAAGTGTCTCGTGCGAAACGTCCCTTATACTTTTTCCTCGTTACCTACCTTTCATAAAATTCTCAAAACTATATCTCTGAAAATTATTAAGGAGTTATGCCTACCTGCAAAATTCGGAAAAATGGATTTTGGGGTTCTGACATTTTCTTAAAGTGCAACATCTCAAAAGTATCGCGCGAAAGTTTTAATTTGACCCGACCAAAATTGGCGGAGCAGTGCGAGTTTTAGTATAGGTATGTCCTGGAGGATGTAAACCTAACTTAAAACTTTAAACGTGTTTTTTTCGAAACTACATTTTCAGAATCGGTGAGCAAAATATCTTGGGAACCGCTGCATCGATTGAATTCAGCTTTAGTAGGCTTATTCTATATATAAAAATCTTGTCCTTAATCGTGGCTCTTTCATTTCCTTTGCGTAGTTTCTATTTTGCAGATAAAAAAACGAGCGATTTTTGTGACGAAAATGGATATTTTAATTTGAACAACCGCCATTTTGTAGCAAATTAATATTTCGAGATAACGAACGATTAAGGACAAGATAATTTAATATACTAACTAAATTCCTTCGAAATTTTCACTTCGGATACGTCAGGTCAAAATTAGAGTGGTCATCGCAAGCTACTGAAAAAATAATCGCTTCCGGGAGATCACTGATATTTCTTTTATTTATTTATATTTTCCATTGGAATAATTACTACAAGTAGTATGAGATGTACACTTTCGAATACATAAAGGTTAGTTTAAAGAAGTCTTCAAGTTTTCCCCCAAAAAAATCCCGAATATACTTGCGTTTTCAGACCTTGCAGGTAGGCATAATCCCTTAACAGAAAGATAACAGAAAGTTAATTTTCAAATCAAACGGCGCAATGTGACGCTTTCGCTAGCATAACAAAATTCCATCGCGTTATTAAAAGAAAATCTACTCCAGGAAATACGCGTGGTTGGCAGACATTGACAAATGTTAACATAGGGTCAGTCACGTGCTAATAATGGCCATAGAAGTGTTTCGTGTGAAAAGGCCCTATTCGAAACACCAGTCGTGCTTGACAAAAGTGTCTGGTGTGAAAAGGCCTTTAAGCTCCTGACTCCTTTCACTAGTCAGGCAGATTGTCCGCCGTGAGACTGTTCTTGCCCCTCTATACATATATGTACGCTCAATAGCCTGTTAATGCGTCATTAGTCGAACCCAGGAGATGACTAAATCAGCGATAGAGCCGCTCGAGAGACCGATTAGGGCTGGGATCTAATTCCCCCGTGTTACTTGTTTCGTAGCACAGAGGCTCCGGCTTAATACCCTGCATTATATCAGCCTCCGGCGTTCGAAGGGTTGTCGTATTGCCTGTAGGTCTGTCGAAACGGCTCAGCAATTATGGCGAGTCATAAGCTTGTTGGCGCGGACTAATTTTTCGGGGTTGAACCCTTCGCTTCGTTTCTATCCTACCTTCGTATAGAGGGTTTCATAGTAAAATAATAGCAGGAAGAAAAGACGAGCAGAAATAAGTGTAAATGAGAGTTAGAGAAAGAAATAAGTAGGTAATAAAAAAAGTTCGTGTGAACGGTTTTGTATCTCATTGTCAGTATTTTTTAATAAATAGCTGGTCTAACTGGTCCCAATGGGTTGTTTTACTATCAACTCTTCATATTTCATGTACAGTATTACTAGTTGTAAATACATTCATAGTATTCCACGAGTCACTATGTAGTCCCTTTTTGTAGGTATTTTTTATCATCGCGTATCTCGTATTTTTTTTTTTTTAATTTTCGGAAGATCCGAAAGTTCCGGAGAAACGTAGTAAATGTAAACAGTTTTCTCGCTTTCTTTACTATTACTGTGCTCGAATACTTATGTCACTCATATTTTTGTTTATTAGATATTTCAAAATACATATTCTATGTTAAAATTTGTTAAATCTTAAGCTCTCTTACTTAAGCCCTATATTTAAATTTGTTAAATTCTTATCCTCTGTAAACTATTAAGTTAATTTAATGTTACTGCGTTGAATCATTTAAGTATATCGAGAAATGACCATTTGTCCGGTACTGTACATACAAACAATAGTTTTTCACAAATATCACTTTAAAAAGATGCTTTTAAGTAAACAAGCTGGAACAAAGATTGAAACAAAATGATGTTAAGCATGAGCCTGGTTATGGTTCGAACTATAATAAACATGAAATGTTGAAAATTGACAAAATGACAGCATTCTAAAGCTGAAGTCGTAAAAAATGTTCGCCTCTTTTATTAATAACAGAAAAACTATCACAGATATTTTTACGGTTCTAGTTGATTCAATACAGTGATATGTTTCCTACAATCTTTGAAAATTTCAAACTGATATGTTCATTTGTTTTTGACATATCACTTCTACCTACTTGAAAAATATAATTTCGGAAACAACAGCACCTAAGTTTTTACAATGGTTCTTGTAGTCCAAATGAACATGTATCTAAAACTTGAGAACAATCCACTCGGTAGATTATTGTCTATAAATTCCTAAAAACTACCCATGCCTTCCGGGCCATCGAAAGAGAAAGTCACGCGAACAGCCTGTGTTACGTTATTTGTACTCTTGATTTGCGGAAAGTCCATGAATGAAACTTACGAAAATGCAGAGAGGCTGTGAGACACTGGAAAGCCGAGTCTCGGTAGCGTGTAGTGTCACGCGAGCTGAATTTCTCTTTGCTTTCTGCATTGCAGGCGGTGTCGGAGAGGCTCGAGTTGGCACCCGCTGGAGGAAGATCAGAGCCGCAAGTGAGTGTCACTTGAAAATGCACGCTTCCTTTTCCTTACGAATGTCATCGAGGCCGTGCACTCCGATTTTACATTGCGACGGTATTCACCGTTTCCACGCGAGACGTCTGAAATCGCTCCCGTCCGAAACCCAGACCTTCCAGCCATTCTGAAACGAATTCTTCGCGTCGAATCTACCCTGGGAATTCGCAACACAGTATTTTCACCATAAAACGTGGCACAGTCTATATTTTCTTCAAATCTACATTCCCACACGTATTTTCTATTCTCTTACTTTAACTACTTATACTTCATTTGAAATTTGATTATTCAATAATACGCAAAGGAGTCTATATAAATTCATTGAGTTTTATTTATTTTTTTACTGTAGTTACATATCATGGAATTTGCTTTTTCATTTCTATTGCTTTGCAGAATAAATTTTTTCTATTCTAACTTTGTGTATATTCGATAGAACTGTAATTGTTGAAATTTAGAAACTAATTCAATTGGGACTTAAAATTATCTGTCTACGCTCACATCACATCACACTCTCGCACATTTGTGTAAGGATATAATTTTCAATGGTGACGCGTGAAACATTAATTCAGAAGCATTTAAATGATCAACTTTTCGTATATGAAGTGGTAGTGCGGTAGGTATATTTTTTATTAGTTCCTATATATTTAATTCTCATATAAGATAATCAATTTGTTTCTGTCAAAAGATGTGAAAAACCACACGAGCCTAAGTTAAGCCTATTCAAACGGAAAAAATTAAACACTTTAATAGAATTAAAAGTCGATGATTGAACGAATGCAGTAGAAATGTTTGTTACACGTAGTTCACAGTACTTACTATACTCCAGATCCGATCACTCTTCATTTTCACTACAAAATTCCTAAAAGTAGATAAGAAAAAATGAGGAATTATCACACCATATCCACCTTAAAATTGATTAATAAATAAAATAACTGCACTACAGTTAATCCTGGCAAAACAGAATATCCATAGCAATAAGAGAATAAATATTTCACGAGAATATGCCTTGTTTTAATAACGGTCCCATCATAAATGTTGCCCGAATTTAGTACCTCCAGTAAAAGTCTTATCTATTCGAAGAATTGACACGTTGATTGCCTCGAGGGTCATTAAACCACTTAACTTCTCGGCCAATATTACCTCTATTACAAACAATACAAAATAATGAGTACATCTCTGCCCTACAGAATCCACTCACTTTTAACGCCACACATCTGAATAAACGTGTCCAAACAAAAGGACAATCAACTAACAAGCAACTTGTTAAAGCTGATTAACAACGAAACACACAAATTGTTTCCCGCCCCCCTTTACTTTCCCCGCTTCACCCATTCCAAACAAGGATCCACTTAAAAAGGGGGAGACACGCATTTACATTTAGCCCGGCGGAATACCTACCTAATCCCAGTAGATAGGTATCGTCGGTAGAAAAACGTTCCTCCGGCTCGCCGTGGAAATTCTTTCCATTCCGCGGGCACAGCGAGGATTTGCGTTCAGACGTCTCGTGCAGTCGCCGAGGAATAGCGAAAACTTTATGATTGATCGCGTTTAAACATTAGCCCGCATCCTTCCATTTATATTACGCGCGCGCAACGAGAGGTGGCACTTTATGCGAACGCTTTGCAAAGGTTGCCACATTATGCGAGGCTGGAGAGGTGTACCTGGCACAGCACATGGGCGAGCAGGGTCGTTGGGTTTCCTCGGCCGACAAGAAGAGCTGCATGACTGACAAGCTCGAGATTCTCGAATACTGCAAGAAGGTAAGCCACTGAAGTATTCTATCATTTATTCACTTTCAAATATAGTGGATGTAAATAGCGCTGCCTGTGGATATACTACGTCGGGGGATTCCCATTGGGTCGGTTGCGTTGACCCGCCAACAGTGCGCTGCACTTGTAGCAGGCCAAATACTTTTGGCATATTTTGTGCTATTCGCTTTGTATACTTTTACTTATTAGCAACGCGTATATAGAATTGTGAGATGGTTGATTACTAATGGCTTGTGTAGATTTTTATTCGGCGAATATCCTAGGAGCGATGTCCACCTATTGTGGTCACTTCACTGTTTACGTCCACTCTATCGCTAATTTGAACGGATAATAGATTGGTGTACTTAGTATTTCGATTACATTCACATGCATTTATGCTTGGTATTCGCGATGTTAATTTTAACAGTGTTTTCTTTGTAAATGGCAAGTCTAGCATAGCACTGTGTTTATATTATTTAGTATGTTTCATTGATGGGAGGGCTACGTAATGCGTGTAGCTATGAAACTGTTAAATTAGTTATTTCTTTACTGATCTGATATGACTTTTAACGTGACTGTGTTTCATGCCGCTGAATTCGTCTTGTTAGTCTTGACAGTTGGTTTATAAAAAAAATCGTACTTATAAAATAAATTTACAGAAATAAATGTTTGGTAGGAGGGCAAACGAGTGTAAAGTTAGAAGTTTTAGTTTTGTAGGAGGACACTTAAAATATTTAAAGTTTTGTACGATCAGGTGTTGATTTAGTTATTTCCAACTTTGATTCACAAAAAAAGAAGAAAAAAGAAACTGTTTAAGGGGACCCTCCGGTCAAAGCCCTTAAAAAATAGGTGGTCTTCATGAATTTTTTACAAGAAGAGGTTATAACATATCCTAAAAAATATTTTTGGCATTTATTGATACACTGTTTAGGGTGCAAAAAAAATTTGGTTTAATGTTTTCGGTCTTGATGCATTTTCTAGGAGGCACTTAGTTGCGGCCGCTGCCAAAAAGAGATACCAAAACGGTAACCACGAAATTTATTCACAGGATTGTTCAAAGTAAAAAATTCAAACAGTTTCTTAAAATTTATTTCAATGACTATCGCAGCACCCGTTGTTGGGGCAAAAAGGACCAAAACTATGATGTTGGTGCACATTTGAACGAAGTGGTGCAAAATCAGTGGGTAATTTTCCGCGCAAATTTGCAGATAAAAAAATACCCGTGTTTAAAAAAATATATGTTATACGGTGCCGTGATAGCGAGTCCAATTACGAATCAAGTGCCTCAAGGTTTGTTTTTACTCGGTTCATTAATTCTCCCGAAATCGTGATTACCGTTTCGAGAGGAAGGTGTTCAAAGCGTTCGCGGCTCATACCTGCGTTCGGAGTTTGAATTAGTTATGTGACTGTAGAATTTATACCGTTACAAATTTTGGTGTGAAACTTTCACATGGCATTCTCGGGATGTTATACCACAAAAATATATATATTTCCGAAAAATTTTAACCGGTGGGTCCCCTTAAGCCTGAGGTAATATTTCACTTATATTCATTTGTCCACCCAGCAGAGAAATGTACCTATAGCTTTTCCACCTACACAATTAAAGTTCACCTTCGTTATGTAAAAATGATTGCAAATTCAAAAAGTTGATATAACCATTTCGTTACTTGTAATTGGTAAAACTTTCCCTGTTTTTCATACACTTGCCATTTACCAGAAAACCGTCGAATAGCAATAAGGAAATTGCAATATAATCTATGAGCACGTAGAAACAAATACGTATTACTACGTACTAATGTATAATAATTTAGGTACCTATATCTGTTACTCCTCTCTCCACTACTGTATTCTCTTTTTCTCACATTCTTGCTATTAGAAAAGTTGCATTGCAATATTTAAATGTAAGGTATCGAGTAACGCCGCCGTAGCCGTGGAAGGGTAAAAAAACAAATAGAGATTGAAAAATTCGAACGTCTGTCTACGTTTATGCAACATAATAGACACATTTATGTAGATGCAGACGTTGAAGCTCGAGACGAGAGCTCGTTGCTTAATTTACAGAAATAGTTGAGCGACGTTTTAATATCCGCCAAATAATGCGAGTGTCGCGGATGAATGCTCGCGTTATCGAGTGAAAAGCATGATAATTTCGCGGATAATTGCGATCGATTTCGCGTGCGTCAAACACATCTGGAGATTCGCATGAGTCCGAACGGGATGGAAAAGTGCGAGAACTTTGGAATTTCTTTCTTTTAATAAACTATAAATTTGTATTGATTCACTTTGTTTCTGTTTAATAGTATACAGCGTTGGAGTAGGTATTGCCAAATACAGTTTGATATAAAGATTGCTTAAAGTCTTTTGTAGTGTTTTGTGCTAGATTCAATACTGCTCGAGCGATCTATTTGAAATAAAAAAAGATCGAACCGATTTATGAAATAAAATGGTGTAGTTTAGTAGCTACATAGTCAATTATTTCAACTTTTTAATTAGAATTAAATGGCGAGCGTTCAAATAGAGGACATTGATTTTAATGTATCGTGTATTACTTTGTTGTTGCGTTATTTTTAGAACAGAAAAATGGAACGACTTCGCAAAGAAACTCCAGCGTACATACTGTCGTTTGCAGAAAAGAAGGCGCCCGGACGCTAAACGCGGGAAGAGGGTTACTTTGACTCGCATCAGCCAACGCGACAATTCATTCTTTACTGTAATTCCTTTAATTTTTGGAATATCCGGTTGCGCTTAAAATACGTAGAGAATATGTAGCTAGCGGAATATGCAAAAATCCTTGAAACAAATTTTCGAAAATTTTTAGGGTAATCTACCCCCTTAAGGATGGAGAACCAAAGCGGTATTAGAAATTTCTATCGATTGTCAGCTACGGAATTGGAATCATATCAATATTAATAGACCGAACTAAATATATGTATCAACGGTCTATATAAAACAAAAAACAGCTCAAAAGCTGTTCGGAAGAGCTTTAGTCGAGACCCTTCAGATAACTATACATTGCGAACAGATCAGGAACTAGAAATAACAATTCGTATACTGTTCGCCAGTGGAGACGCGCCTTAACATAATTCCATCGATACATGCACACCTCAGAATAAGCTTTTTACATTGGATTTTGATATCGTCATGGTCTAAAATTCTGATGTTCTTAAGAAAATAGAGGGTGCGCCTATAGAGACCCGGTATCCGACATTCGAGGGTTGAAAGACAGCCTCCGCCGTTTTCACTTTCCCGCCAAAAAGATGTGCTATCCAATTCATGTTATCCAATCTTTTAGTGGAGATTCTGGAGGATCGTACCTTCGTTTAAAAGTTGAATAATAAGAGCTTTGCGTATGGTAATCTGGGCTCGTGTTTTCAGGCTTACCCGAAGAGAGACATCACCAACATCGTAGAGTCTTCGCACTACGTGAGGATCAGTGGTTGGTATAAACCGGGAAGGACCAAATGCAAATTGTCGCGCTGGGTCAAGCCGTACAGGTGTCTTGGTATGTGCAATTATAAAGTCATAATTGAAATCATAAAATAATTCTAAAGGGTATTTAAATGCTTGGAGAATGAATACATTAGTTATAACGCATTACAATTTAACCTTGCTTGGGACATTTGCCATAAATGAATATTAAGTAGACTGTGACAGGAGAATTGATTTAAAATATCAGCCAAATATATGATACAGTAATGATAATGTAATGTGGGTACTCAAAATCACGAAACTGAGGATTTTAATATAAAATGGTCCTCTAGGAATTTTAATACACTTATTTTGTTCAATAATATTAATAGCATAGGAGTTTATATGAATAAGAATTTATGTTATTGATAAGCAAAATGATAATAACAGGTATTATTAATAGCGTATGAATTAGAAGACTAAGACTGTATGTTGTTAGTAGCATGTATTGCATACTGTTAGTCTGTCCGAATGTGTACAAAACTTCAAGGATGCAATCTTGTCGTAGAAAAGTTACTTTTTTGATTTCATGAACATTATTATTATGTCTGACTGATTTTTCAAATCAATTGTTCTGTTAGGGGCCACTTGATTTTCATTTAAGGTAAATGTTATATTCCTACTAACAGTCACACACCCTTTAGTGACTATCTAGTTGCATTTGTTTTTCCAGCAAAATTGTGGGGAAAAAATTTCCCATTGATTTATACATGACTTGATTTATTGTCAAAGTTTAATTTTATTACAATTTTTAATGAGTACAATAAAGTTGTGAAATTATTCATTGGCGACGAGAACAAGGACTTTATGCAAGATGAAATTACACACAAATTTTTTTGGCAGCTTTTTATATCAGAAAATCTATCGAGGTATAAAGTAACTTATTAAGGTTAATAAGAGGAATGCAATTAAAGAATGAATTTATGAAGGCATAAGACGATTGATAATATGTAGGTCGATAAGGGGGACAAAAGGCTGAAGGTACTTACTTTTCAGTATAAATGAGACGCGCATTTTTATTTGAAAATTAACCTGAAAACTGAAAAGACCAATGTTCTCGATATTTTGTATTTTATCCTAATTATTCTTAATTATTAATGAGCGGTCTTTGTTTTTAAACGATATTCTTTTTACTTATCCAGTAGTGAGGATATTTATTGTATGTACTTGTACATATAGGTACAAATACAGAATTCTTCAAAAGGAACTTTTAGAAACAAGAATAAAAAGGATGCATAAAAATATGTGATTGGTTCGGTATAAATTTTCTGTTACACAATATGTAAATGTAGATTGTTCTTAGTTAGATGCAAGACAATTTTATAATATATTGTAAATTACAACTCGTTTGCAAACGGAAATATACAAAAATACTGTAGTATTCTTACAGAAAATATATACTATTATTTTACTAAAATAAATTCTTAATATTTTATTTATTGCATTGGTCCAGACTTATTACTCTATTCTTTAAAAAAATATCTAAAATTACTAGTAATTATTTCAATACAAAATTTTAATTCAACCAAAATTCCATTCAAGACTTAAATCACAGGTCGAAAAGAACATTTCATAAACTTACAAACAATACATTTACCATCAAAATAAATGCATTCCTATATTTTGATGTGATGCAACATTATGCGACAGAAAAAAGACATTTTTAATCACCCTTTTATAATAAGAACAAGAAACTCTAATACAACAGAAGGAAGATTATTCTTTCTCACCGAATAAATTAATTTACTTTTACCAGTCATAATTATTTTACAATCTATATTTTTTATTCAACTATGGCTTGGAAAAAATGCCGAAGTATGGTCACGAAATCACAATTTTTCTCTTTTTTTTTTCTTTTTAGGATCTGACGTTCATAAAACCCCGAATATAAGTTAACCATTACATGGCATATGCATTAACTGTACGAAACTTTTATAGCGTCTACCGTTCGTTGTTCTAATTAAGAGAATGTTTGAGCCCTTGGAGCAAAACACGGCGCTTTATTTCACGATCGTGCTCTTTAACGAGGGCAAAACATTCCACTCCTGCATCGAATCACTCTTTAATGGCGTCACTGACGCATTCGATAATCATTTATTATCGCGTCGTAAACTTCGCGAATGGGATTCTCATCCACCTTCGTTTTACCTTCAACAGCTGCTGCCATCGTACTGATAAAATTTATTACAATTTTACTACCACGGTTAAGTGTCACACGTCGATTTTGATGAAACTTTACAGAATTGTTCACTAACCCAACCTAAGAACTTTGATCTATTTGGTTGGCGTTACTTTTCGACTTTAAGGGAGAAACCACCCCTTCCGTCCATGTCATTCTTTGTATTTAGCCGTATACATGTAGAGTAAAGGTAGGTAATATGGAATGGCACGTAATCTGGAACATAGTAAAATTTCGATAAATAAATAACGAACTTTACAGGCAATCGTATATTATATATTAGTTCTCTAGAAACAATGGACGATCATAATGACAATTGAGCATCAGTCGGGCATTCATCATTAAAAGAGAAGCGTTTTTATTTTTCAGGGTGTGCAAATGTTTTGAAAAGTGAATCAAAGCATCAAATATTTTTTACGAATTTCCTAGATGTTCTATATTAGATACCATTTTTTTGAACTGCCGATTTCCACTCTTTTTAGTTTTTCTAATATAATTTCAGAACTTTGAGTTTTTTACATTTGGTTTTATAAATTTGATTATTCATAAATTACTTCGTTCCCTCGTGTCAGTTTTATTTATATAAAAACGAAAAATAAAAAAATGCTCTACTTTTGGCAAGCTTTTGAAATCAGGTGTTCCATATTACATACGTTTACCCTAACTTTAAAATTAAGAAAATATGTCAAAATATGGTTCAAACAAAATTTGTACTGTTTCTAAAGACCGGTAAATCGGAGAGAAAAGTTTCCGAAAAATGGATTCTTATTATTTATAGTAATTATATTATTCCAATTATACATTGTTACACATCGTTGGTTTCAGAACAAACCCATGCCATTATTCCTTTAATGAGAATATCAAAATTTGTGAAAAATTGAGGGCGGTGGTTAAGTATTACATTTCCGGAATAGAAGGCCTTTAGAAACAGGGAAACTGTTTCTGTTTGAAACATTTCTTGATATCTTTTGCAATTTAAGAGTTAATATACGCACAAATAAAAAGAGTGACTCCAATAAAAGAGATAGTTTCTCACTGTCACATTTCATGAAAAACGACGTACTGACACTTACCGAACGTTTCTTAAAGATCGTTCCACGCGAGACACGTCTGTGATTTATGACTCGTATTTTTTTGTGTACAACACGAAGTGTAATAATTCTACATAAAGAAATAAGGAGATGTGATATAAAGTTTATTCACAGGAGGTTTCTTGTTTGAGAAAATTGATTTTGAAAACTCGTCTAGTATGCGTACCCCTTACTACAAATCAGCAGAGTTTATCAATAAAAGTAGTAAAACTGCAAATGTTACAAAATCCTTATGCACAAAATTGTAGTACAATTGTTTCAAATTGATGCTTTGTTTTCCAAAAATTTAAGTTCGGAAGTCCGTCTGGCCGGTATAAACTTGACTAAATATCAGTCCGATCATCAAATCGATTTTCTGAAAAACACAAACCATCTTCAAAAAAAGAATTCACAATGTTGCGCTTACTTTTGCACAATTATTGTAACCACTTTGCCTGGAACGATAATTTAATTAACATTTTTGGGACATATATCCCTATAGGAGTTTGAATAAGTATTAGTTTTTCTGTTTAAAGATTTAACATTCTATTGATAAAATAAGAAATTTAAATTCCTGGGCTGCTAAATTTAATGGTCACTGATAATATTATTGATAATGAAATCTCCACAGTTTCTAAATGTGAGTACATTTTTATAAAAATTTCCAACTGATTTCCAAGATAGAAATATTATGTTATACGTTCGATTCCTTTTCAGTCACTAATCACTTAATAGACTTTGATGACCGCATATTTTACAGCAAAAGCTTTCAAAATGTTCTTTACTTTCAGACTTGAAATTTAACGATTCATGAATATTGAAATATCGCCGCTCCACTTTTACTAATAATATTTATCTTCGAGCGAAAGTTAATAAGTATAATTGCCAGCTATTTGTCTTTTAATGTAATGAAATTCAATTGAATTGTTTACTCAACTAATACAGACACGTAGCAGTTCGATTTTTCAACATTTATCGTCTACTGTAAAAATCAATCAAATCATTCACAGGAATAAACTAGGAAACGCTTGTCTATGACTTTCCCTCCTAATTTCATTTATTTTCGAAACACTCGACCATACGAAGCATTACTTCTAAAAACGAACAAATGAATCAATTTTTACATTTCATGCGTAGAATACTCTTGAATTATGACTTTACACAAATTGAAAATCTCGTTCAAATTACGTGAACCTACAGTTAAGAACAAAATTGAATTAACACTTATTGTTGGACATTATAGATAAAATAATTGTGAATCAGTTATTTTTCCAACACTCAGTATGATAGTTTAGACATTTATAAATTGATCTTCGAACGTGTTCATGAAAAAAAAATCGTAGGAGGGATACAAAATATTAAAAAAGCATAGGTAACATCCGACAAATACATGTTAAGTGTCCACTTTATTTTATCTACCTCTCATTTCTGTTACATAGTAAATCTTTATCAAAAATATAGTGAAAGACTCGAGTTTCCTTCTTTTTTTTTCTTAGATAAAATCAAGAAAGTGTTTGATACTTAAGATAAACTGTATAAGTGAACTTCAGTTGTATATTTAGTCAATACACGCACACAGACACTTATCTGCACTCTGACGGAAGTGTCAAAATGTCCACTCAATTTTATCCTTGACTGCGGACCCACAAACTATATAAAAATTATTTTTGGCGATGTGGCATTGAATAAAACGAAACGCTTCTCTAAACTGACTGCCTCTTGCGAACCTCGCGATTTTACTGGAAACATTATTCCAACGAATATGAACAGAAATACCATAAAGACAATTCGAAATGAGGTTCAAATATATAAAACGTAAGACAGTTGGGTAAATCGTAACGTATTGTACAAAGGGTTAAAATTACGACGTCAAATGTGTTTTCCCTTTTTTCATTTTCTTTCATATTTTTACGTTATATTACGCCATGCTGGAATATTTTGCAGCCACTTACAAGGCCAGTTCATTTACATAGGGCAAATATTATGGCGAGCAAAATGTAAGCAAGAATATTGGCGATTTTCACTGCGAGCGAATATTTAATCGAGATAGAGGGACGGGAAGCAGGAATCGCGTCACATGGTGTGCTATAGATCTACGTGTCTACTCTACCCCTTAACATGGAACCCTCCCGCTGTACGCAGCACTCGAGAACCCGAAGAATCAATACGGCAGAAACTGCAAATCAGAGCTACTCACTGGGGTCGCGCATAAACGTATAAGGTGGCTGTCATCGACCATTTTCATTCGAGTATAAAAGAATCTCACGTACAGTCGTTACCCCTTGGGTGATGGATGTCTTATGGATCAGTTTGCTGCATGGCAGATAAAGTGTCCATTTTGATCCATAAATGAGTGATTCTGCGACTTAAAATGCAGAGGGTGGCAAAATTATTATAATCAAACCATTTCGTCAATTTTTGGGATCATTTTAAAATGAATTTAGTACGATTAAAAAAGGAATCTTAAATTGGTATAACTAAAGGTTCTGAAACGAAACTTTCTTAGCTTTCCAAAACACTCATGAAAATCTGTCTACGATCATGAGTTCGCAAGTTCTAGGTATTCAAATTGAAAACTACCTTTTATGCTTTGATCGCGAATGACTTAGGTCTAAGAACGTATGGACGAGTAAAAAAAATTTTCCAATAAATCCAACGAAGTACTCTTATAGAGCAAGCATTTCCCTTTAATTTCGTATTCTTTGTTTTGTTGTATGAGTTTTATTTACCGAGTTATTACGCCGTCTCAAAAGTAGGTGCTCCCGCGAAATATTAGTTTTACTTTTAAAAAGTGGTAACTTTTTAACAGCTTTAAAAGGGAATTGTCTTGTTCAATGTTATGTAGGGATTTTGTTTATTAGTTAAATAAATTTAACTTTAACTGGGTTTTATACAGTTTTTGATCCTCTACCGGAATATGTATATTGGGCAGTGGGCACATTTAAGAAATAATAGAGGTAGAGTGGATCGAAAACGTGGTAACCTTTTTGCCCACTACTGTATTTAAATTAGAATTTTTTACTGTGCCTATGTACTATAGGTGTCGTAGAGTCACTTCGTGAGCTCGGGCTGCTTCGATTCGTCCCTTTCACCAGCCATTTCCTTTCAGAGGGACCGTTCCAGAGCGATGCGTTACTCGTTCCAGAGGGTTGCCTGTTCGACCACCTCCACAATCAGACGAAATGCTGGGAATCCCACAGGTAAGGTGGTGAATTTCAACGAAACAAAGCAGCGTCGAGGTATCGATTTACGGTGTTGTCCAGAACGCCACGTAACTCTATCCTCGGCACAGCGACTCCACGTTATTGGACTTCACAGCTCGATAATTCCTACACTCACAAGCGATCCTCCCGGTTCAGCGAATTTTGAATAGACTTTCAATTTTAGGAACGGCCGACTCTCCCTGGGCGACCCTTTCTTTCCCTACTGCAGTAAAAATGAAAATGAATTTCAGAGCTAACAAGTGAACATCGTGATATTGGCGGATACTTTTTTTTTTAGTGGAATCGAGCTTAAATCGCAAGGGCTGATGACAATAAAGAATCGGTAGAAGGTTCGAGGTTTCTAGCTATGCATTTTTATAAAAAATAGTCTTAGGTGTCAAGTATCTATACTAACTACTAGTGTAAAATTATCTGTATACTAGTAGCAGCTAAGGTACTTAGTTTCACTAGAGTTAGTGTTGTTTTCAGCCATTACAGCAACCTATATAATAGGGTTTTTTACCAGTCCAACCTAAGAACTTTATCGTATTTGGTTGGTGCTACTTTTCGAATTCAGAAGAAAAACCACCTCTTTCATTCGAGCTACCCTTTGAAAGTACAAGAGATATTGAGAAATGCTTCGAAGGAAAATTTCTAAAGACCTGTAACCGATGGAGAAATATGTTTCTTATTAAAATTTAGTTACTTTTCCGTTGAAGAAAATATTGAAATTTCTGAAAAAAATTTAAGGGAAATTGAACCAAACGTCCATGCTAAGTATAAGGATTCTGGCTTCCATTAAGGCAGCTTGCAAACTCGCGTTTAACTCGCGTTCAAAACTGAGGGTGCTGGAAATTTCCCATCTCTTTTTTTTTAAAATTTTTTTTATTTCTGAAGGATCTTTTCACGTAGAATTACTACCCATTGCGTTGAACGGTTCTCGGGAGCAAAACTGAAGGAGTGGATAACTTTCCCTTCTTTCCCAGTCTTTTCAGTTTTGCTCGTGACCGTATAAAACTCGAAACGTGGTAGTTCTACATTAAAGGATCAGCAAAAAATGTAGAACAAAATTTGTTGGGCGAGAAGTTTTGCTTTCGAAAAAATCGATTTCGAAAATATTAGCTACCTGCGTATACATCCAATTACAGTTTTGAATATTCACATTCTCAATTCCGCCTGCAGTACGTATTAAATGCCGAAAGTTCAAATGAAAAGCGCTCTCTTTACTTCACGGTACCCCTTCAGACTAAAGCTGCCCTTGAGTCTACCGCGAACCTCGCGAAATATTCAAACTCAATTTTCTCTAAAACGAAGAGCCTTCTGAATAAATTTTATTCCACATTTAACACTTATATTTTCATCTCGAAATTGTACCACCAATTATAGAACAGCGTATATATTTAAAGTATTTTAGTATCTTTTCTCCAAAAATATCTGGCTAGAAACCCTTAACATCCTACAGTTTCTTTATACTCATCGACCCTCGCGATTTCAGCTGCACTCCACTAAAAAAAAAAAAAAAGAACTCGCTCGGATCGTGACTTCCCTCGCTGAGAGGATCTTGAATTCACTGCTAGGCGATTCCTCGTTTCCCTTTGACGGCGAAACACTCGGCAGGCGTTCGAACGTGGAAAGCTCGTAAAGAGCAGCGGGAAATTTCTGTTTCAGATGGAACGCGACCGCCGCAGACACCTGCCGCGAGAGGAACATGAACCTGAGAAGCTTCGCGATGCTGTTGCCCTGCGGTATATCCTTGTTCTCGGGCGTCGAGTTCGTGTGCTGCCCGAAACACCTCAAAGGTACGTAACGTACGTACATTCTCATACATTCATATCATTCATTCATTCATCAGCCCGTATGTGTGCCTCGATTCGATGCGTGTGTGCATGCCCGGAATGCAAGCGAATGCTAACGAAAGCTGCGCCGAGAACATCATCGCTAGAGCCCCCAGGTGGCCAGCTTTCGCGAGACAGGCGCACTACCCTTCATAAGTTCGTCAGAGTGCTTAACAAATTAAACGAAAATTCACAGTGGAAATGAATAATAAACACAAGGGATGGTGGGCACGGTGAGATTCGCCTAAGGCAAATCACGGTGTTATTTAATCTACTCATAGTATTTGTTATTGAAGGCGTACGTTGCGACGAATCGCACTCGAGCTTCCAAGGGTTTATCCATAACAGACATTTTTGGCTCGTGACTGCATATTTCAGATATTAAATTCGTTTGGTAGATGTACCATTAACCCTTTGGGTGCATAAACCGTGTAAGTCTATAAGCATCAATCGGTTAACGGATGCGTCTGGAGCAGTGTTTCTCAAAGTGGACGCTACCACCCCCTCAGGGGCGTTTGAATTATCTTGGGAGGCAATAGGCATTAAGAGGCGCTCAGGTTTTTAATAACATAAAGTCGCACATGATTACTCAACAAAGTTTCTTACATCACAGTAAATACTCGTATTAAACCCAACGAACGGGGCTGGCGGCGGGCGTACGACGCGTTCCGGACACTATTCCGTGCGGTCCGTGCCGCGAGTGAGAAAATCGAAGAGCGAGCGAGAGGGAACGAAACAGTTGACAGAAAGTTGCCGTCGACTCTTTCGTTCTCTCACTCTCGACCGAAGTATTCCAAGAAATGGTGGGGATAGTCGCCGGGCGTAGCACGCATGCTAAAAGCGGGACTGTAACGAGGATTTACTGTGGTAGGATATTTTTTATATCAATTATATCGATAATATTCGACGGACTGCAGCTTTAGAACGCTGGGAATATGTAGTCGTAACTGTTATAAACAGACAATCTTGCGTTGCTTTGATGCGATCCTAAACGTTGGGAAATAACAGGGTGAAATGTTTAAAACGCGACACCCGGTATATACCAAGAGGCGGTTGGATTAATTTGATAGAACTAAGGGAGCGGTGGTCTGGAAAAGCTTGAGGAACAATGGTCTAAAGGAGTTCGGCACGTGGCGTACGCCGAGCGTTTAAATTATCAGCGCCCAAAGGGTTAATTTAAACAAGATTCTGGAAGATAGAAAGTATGTGTAATCGTGTCCGAAATACTAGGGGTATGCCACAGAATTATATTGCGTGGAAAGTCTCTTAAGGCTGATCAGACACGTCCGGCAATTTAGTCGAGTAGCGAGTAATTTAGTAATTTACCGTGTGTGGATACCAAAATTTCGTCGAGTAGTTTAGTAAAACAATGGTAAATTACTAAATGACTTGCAACTCGACTAAATTCCTCGACGTGTCTGAATCAGCATTTACAATTAATCGGCGAGTGATACAAGATTTTGAAAAATTAAGTAATTGTGAGAGTAGCGAGTACTAGGAATGATTTATTGCTTTATAAAAAAAAAATTAAAGAAATTAAAACCGACTTCAAAAAAATAAAATTGCTCTAAAAAGTAAAAAATAATTTGTTTCCTTATTTAATCTACGACTCTCATATTTTTTAAGTCGTTGCCTCATCATTTGCACTGTGTAAATCTGGTGCCGACTTAAAAAATGTGAGATTCGTAGATTAAATACGGGAAAAAATTATTTTTTACTTAGTGCAATTTTATTTTTTTGAAGGGGGTTTTAATTTTTTTATTCTTTTTTTTTAACATCAACTTCGAACTGTGGTATATGTTTAATACACATATTCCGATTGATAATTTAAAGCTGTATAAAACCCAGTTAAAATTGAATTTATGTAGCTATCAAAACAATTTACGACATTGAACGGGATAACGAATTTTTAGGGCCGACAAAGGAGTTACCACTTTTGGTATTCTTTTAGGGCGTCCTAAAAGCAGAAGGTGCCCTCGCGAAATATCAGATTTTTTATTACTTTTCAAAAATGGTAACTTTTTAACAGCTTTAAAAGGGCGTTGTCGTGTTTGATGTAATGTAGGGATTTTGTTTATTAGTTAAATAAATTCAACCTTTTCTGGGTTTTTTACAGTTGTCAATTTCCTATCAGAATATATATATGCGGCACATGCTGCAGTTTTGAGTTGATGTTAAAAAATAATAGAGGTAGAGAAAATCGAAAAAATGGTAACTTTTTTGTCCGCTACTGTACGCCACGATCGCGTTATTCGTACAATTAAAATAAATAAATGGGATTAGATTCATTTTAACCCTTAATTGGTATCCTGGGGTCAGTCATGACCCCAAGCACGCAAAGTTCGCTACAAAATTTTTGCTTGTCTAAGTTTGTAAACTGAATTTCTACTTAATTTTATAATAATAGTTTAACTGTCTACGTTTATGTTAATTTATACATTACCTAAGAACAAAACATTCATAGAGGTTGATCTAACGTCAACTTCACAAATTTCTCTGCTCTTTTTTATTTGGGGTCTGCCACGACTCCAGTATACCAGTTACGTTAAAAAAAAAAACAGTATAGCAGTTAAGGGTTAAATATACATATACAATATAAATACTGTAAAAGTTGAAGCTACGTAATCATTTCTATCAAACCGACTGACACTCTGTCAAACATTAGCAGACTCACGATATAATCAGATGTAAATATTCAAACTGTCCTATAATTTAGTGCATTAGCAAATTCGGGGTAAAAACACTTAAAAGGGGTTTATTATAAAACTGTGATTTGATTCAACTATGGTTATCCTACGTATCTTCCCTTACACTGCCAATATTCATAATTGAATGATAACTATTTTCAAAATATAATTCATATTTCCCGAAAACTGCGCAATTTTCTGGCAACTTATGGTCGGTAGTGTGCAGCATGAAAACCTACAGGTATAAGCGAGTACGAGAGTTAAGTTCTTCAGCGTCGAATTTCCACGTCGGCGTATATCCAGGGAAATGAACCAGGTACGTGTTATTGTAATTGGATCGGCAAGGAAACTGGGAAAAATAACGCGCAGCTTGATATCCGCACCGTAAACAAGGCCTGCGGGGGCCCGCGAACCCCCGGCCTGCTTCGAAACGCTCTTTTGTCGTTCCGCGTTTGTGCTCATTTTAATCGAGCCTTTTGCGCGTTTCAAGCGTACTTTCTGGCACCCATCGAGTCGGACAATACCATTGAACCGTTTCAACGGTGTTCTCCTCATTGTTCTATTAATCATCGATGTGTGCGCTTTTAAAACGAAGCCCACAAAGGAATCTGGCTCGCTCACGCGACCGCCTACGATGGTTTTTCACCGTTTAAAGGGCCTGGATGACTGAGAATCCGATAGATGGTGAAGAGAAGAATAAACTTCAGCTCGAAATTCCACGCTCATTAATTTCTCACCTACCAAAATTAACGTTTCCACGGTTCGCGCGCTGCTCGACGTCGGCTGTTACGAATGCCTTGCGTGGTGGATGGTCTGCAGGGGAACTTCTGGGTCTTGACTCGCCTTAAGGGGTCATTCTACTTTGATCGGCTGAAAAATTAAACTATTTTTAAAGATCTTTTTCACAATAAATACAACGTATAATGAAATAAATCTTTTTGGCAGTTATTGAGCTACTCTTATATTATACAAACCAAATTTAAGAATAATTTTTTAATTTTGTTTTAATTGTTTTTTTTTTACAGCGTTGGCACCTAATAGAGAGGTTTATCTGAATCAGAAAATTCGAATATAAGAGTATCTTAGTAAGTAGCAAAAAGATTTATTTCATTATATTTTGTATTTACTGAGAAAGAAATCTTTAAATAAAACTTAATTTTTCGACGTTTCGAAGTAGAATATGACCCCTCGGGTATTTTCTAGATTCGTTTACTACTTACAAAAGGAGTTTAGTTACTCGAATATTCCCAGTTGTTTTTGAAACTGTGCAGGTTTGTAGAGGACTCCAATAGAAGTATCTGACAATTTTTCGTTTGTGCCCGTTTTCGGCTCTTCAGGGTGAAAACATCCCTTATAGATTAATATGTGATATCCTACTTTCAAATACCGTAAACTGGGGTGACTTTGCCCGCCCGGGGTGACATTGCCCACTTTTCGGAAAGGCTTTATTTTATTTTATTGTGAAGTAATCAGAACATTTAGTGTTTTGTAATTGATAGCAATAATTTCTCCAAGGTCAAACGAAAAAAAATTAGCGAATTCAATCATATGGTAATTTTTCAGTCAGAGTAAAAAAGTGGGCAATGTCACCCCGGCGGGCAAAGTCACCCCAATTTACGGTACCTATATCTTGAAATCTATAGTAGATATAAAAAAATATTTCAATGAAAACTTAACAGCTTTTTATACTATATAAAACTATGTAATCGAATTGTTTAAAATTTGTGGTGGGGCACATTTTCCTGTTTAAATTACAACTTTTATATAATTTGATCACACAACTTCATAGACCATAAAAAACCTTGAAATTTTTCATTGCAATAATTTTTTGATATATACCTACTACAGTTTTCAAGATATACAGAAAAGTAGAAAATCACACATTAACCTTTAAGGGACGTTTTCACCCCGAAGAACCGAAAACGAGCACAAACGAAATCTTGGCTGACACTTCTATCGAAGCCCTCTACAAACCTGCACAGTTTCCAAAAATTCGGATTGTTCGGACAATCGAAATCCCATTATTAGTTTACTTTGAGTAATTATTAGTCACATCGACAACGTGTGAATTATGCTACAGTAAAAATTAGAGAAATAGGAGCTGTAGATACAGTCATTTTTTATTTAACGAACTTAGCAACGGCGCTTATAATACGCTGCACCAAGAACTAAAGAAATAATTTTAGTCCAAAAATAAAAATTAAATAAATCAAAGCATATGAAAGAAACTTTTTTCAGCATATATATATATATATATTAATTCATCATACCGAATTTACTCAATTCTATACAATATAACTATTAAAGAAATAAAACCACACTTAAAAAAATTATTCTAACATAATCAGTATAAATCATACTAAAATTTATTGCACCATCTACTATATCGTGAATATGAAGACTTTCCAAATGAACCTTGCTACTTTTCGAGCAACTTTCATTGAAACTCTCCCTTATCTCTACGCAGCATTAGTCAGATGAAATGGTGGATTACGTTTACTGTGTCACCTTTCCTGCATCGCAACTCCAATCGCAACTAAAAAAAAAACCTATTTCTTTTTTCGTTCGTGGAGCTATTATTCCGCGACAGATGCCGCAAAATTTACAGACTCGTGACTCGATAAAATTTAAGATCAAGGGAAGTCTCTAATGACCCCAGAAGTGAAGCTCGACTGGAGTCATCGGTGGAGATAAGAAAGTGGGTGCATATAGCAACTTTTACCCTGGTCGTTTCTCTTCCCTCCCTCTCTCTCTCTCTCTCTCTCACCCCCCGCCCTCTCTCATGGTTCACTCTCGACGCTTCTGTCTTGCTCGCTCGTGCAATCAATAACGTGTCCCGTCGACGTTCCTGACGGCTGCGCAACGTAACACTATGGCTTTGCCCGTTCCTGCGCATCTTTTCGTTTCGATGTACCCGCGATGCCAATACCTCGCACGTACGTGACAGCTAATAAACTCGACCCCGATATACACTTGTCCACGGTCGGGAGGGGGTGGCCGTGGCGGCTGTGGCAGGGTGAGAGGGTAGGTGTGCAGCTACACACGAGCAGCCCTCGCCAAACATGTCACGACGGCGTTTCCCACATAGTTCGGAATCAATAGGAATCGCCGATGAATCACTGGGTGAAATTACGAGCCCTCGGCTCGACGAGACGCGAGCCCCCACCACAGCCGTTCCTCCGCGTCGAATCGCGGAACCATTCTGCGCCATAGTTGCCGCAGGCATGCTCGATTTAAAAATGTCCTATCGATCACGAACGGGGCACGTTTTTACTGGACCTGCGATGACTGGTTCCTTCGAACCCTCCTCTGCGAAGTGCGTGTAATTAAAAGATGCAGGGCAACCTGGCTGTTTTAATAATAGTCGATGGTGAATGCATGGTAACCGTAGGATAGGTATTGTTATACGATCACGATGAAACTCGACTACCGCTCTTGCTTGAGGGCACTCGTGACGATGGTTATGCCTGGCGCATCAACGGATGCGGATGAATTTGCGCGTTTTCCCAACATGGATCTGGCAAAAGTTAAAGCAACGTGCAGACTACGTTTACGTTGTACAGAGGGAGAGTTCCGTGTTGTAAATTTAACATGTTATGGAATACGGTGAAGTGAATATTTTTTCTTAACAGGATTTTGCTGTATGGCGTTATGTAACGAAATTAGAAGGCTTTGAAAATTAAACTTCCTTGCGCCTGGTGGTGGGCAATCCGCGTTCGTTTGCTTCCTGTCTTCTTCCGCAACTTATTTCTCTTCTTATTGTTTCTAAACGCTTAATTTATTCGGCGTCCTTTTTATTCAATAACGATTTATACGCAGTGGCGTAATTTTAATCTTACGGTTGAATGCGTCGCAAACTGTACGCGTAATCAGAGCGGCGTGTGCCCTTAGGCACAGACGAGTGGCGGGTTGTCTATCGCCAGGCGCTTGGAAACCTAATTTGCAAAGCCCTGTAATTTCATTATGTGACGTCATGTGGCAAAATACTACTAAGATGAAATGTTCAGCTGATCGTGCTTCGCGATAGTTTATGACACGGGATATTCGTGGGCACAGTGTTCTCTACTCCCTCTGTACTTAATATAAAATTTTTCAAAAGAAATTGCCGCAGTGTTCTGTATTCAAATGAATCACTCGAGTGTCCAGCATTCCGTTACACAAGTCTTGCATTATTCGATGTACAAGAAGAAGGCAGGAAGAACAGGTTCCCCAGTTCCTAATTTTCGATTTTGATGATTCTCATAGATTTCCGCTGCCCGGGCAAGTGTCTCAGCCGTGAAGTCGGGCAAACAAATTGAATTAACTCGATCGTATTAAAAAATAAACAACCCGACTTGCGACCCCAATGTTTACCAATAATTTATTCGCTGGCGATGCGAGAAGAATGCTCGCCAGCTGTTTGTCGGTGCGTTTTGTTTATGCTGCTATTTTAAAATAAGGCAGCCGACGAGCCACGGTGCTTTTCAGCGCGCCAATTTCTACGGGCGACCGAGCAAAGCTTTCTCTCCCTTCGTCCGCGCAAATACGCGGAAGCCCCTCGCGACCGTCCGCTTTCCTGCCTTCCATGTCACGGCGGTACGCCGAATCTTGATGCCCTTTCGAGCCGGGTTCCCCGAGGAAAAGGAGTCCCCGATATGCGCGACAGTATCCTGCCTCGCAGTGATACCTATAGCGATACGTTTTAAAAGTAGGGGGCGAAGTGGGTAGCGCCCTCGAGTCTCTTGCAGACAAGTCGAGAGCCCAGGGACGTAATCAGCATAATTTTTGGACATCTGCATAACGCCTTTCATAGATATAGGTACTTAGTGCCAGGAAAGTTGAAGGCAACAAAGTCGCTGGGACCCTCCAGGGCCTTGTGTGTCATCAAGTCGAAATCTCGTGGGTGTATTTCTAATTTCTTGAAATTAGTACTTCAAAGCTGCGAGTAAATAAGTAACAGCTGACGAAGAACACGTTTGCGATATCATTTTGTACGTCACTTGAGCTGGTCCCAGGTTAGGTTTCAGCTCAGTAGTTTCAGGCCCTAGAGTGGGGAGGAATGTGACCACATAAGTACAGCCCAGTAACGTGTGGCCAAGAACATATTTGGCTGCTCGTACCCTCAAGAATATTGCTTTACACACCACTCGAGCGGGTCTCGGGTTAGCCACTATACCCCGGCGAGGCACAATACGTATTACGAGCATTCGACGACGGAAAAACTGCCAACACGACACCACTGCGTGACCCAGATAAAAGGACAGCCACCGAGGATACGCTGGCCGAGGCTTTTGTCTGGCTTTGCAGAACTCGAGAAGTCAGCTCATCAGCGTGTCTATTCTCGGAGAATGGGACATCTCGAGAACCTAGTTAGTCAAGACGGCTGTCCACTTCAACATAACAGAGACAAATTAGAGATTTTCACGGTGGGAAAAAGGGACGAGCCGTGTATATAAAGACGCGAGCTGACGACTTCCCTGCAAAGAGCCAAAGTTCCGAGATACAGGCGCACTCCCGTTCGCGAGCCACCGGGCACTCGCGCTTGTTTTCAGCAAACTGATTATTGCGACGTGGATGCAAGTTTCCTAAGTGACTTGCGTTCTTGTATTTTCTTATATTTACTTGCTTTTACTTCTTTGCAAGATTGAAAGTATCTCACGAAATATTAAATATTTAAATATTTATAAATGCAACATCTCTGTATATCCGCTTCTTTGCAAGATTGCAGCAGTGACGAAAATGTAATTTGTTGTTATTTGTAATCATACTATTATATATTAGTGTGATAGTGTATAATATTAATATCACTATTACAAGCAAATGAAATTTTTTTTTACTTTGTAATTGTACCGTGAGAAAAAAGGCAAGAGCCACTGGGATTCGAACTGAGGACCAGTAGCATCGTAGTCGAGCTTTTTTGTGTTTTAAATATACGTTTATTAAAAGTAAACGGTAATAATAGAATAAACTATAGGTAGAGGTCAGATATATGATGTATGGGGCCTTTAGGCTCACTGGAAAGGCCGATTTCCCCTCGATCGCTATTTGCAAAACAACTTCAGACAGTTCAGACTGGTCAATATATCTGACCTCCACCATAGAAACGGAGGAACAGATATTAGAGAGAAACTTTAAACATGTATAAAAAAAGGAATGTACCTACATGATACATAAGTTTCACTTGAAGACTGAAGACTATAAAATGACTATACAGAAATGGTAATTACATATAATGCTTAAGGGATAACAACACAATAGCGGCACAAAAACGTAGTGTACCTTTGGCAATTGTTTGTGGGTAAACAAAGAAATAAGTGGAAAATTTGTTTAAACGCCTTTATTATATACATTTTAAGTAGATTCAGGCTATTTTTTGCTTTTCTTTTTTTTTTTTTAATGATACTTTAAATGCATTTTTCTCGTAACCACATTTTTCAAATTGGCCAGCAGCACCATTTGAACAAATTTTATTGGATTCACTTGACATTTTTACAGTAGCTTCTAAACTACATTCTCCATTGAAGTGCGTACCGATTCTACGATTTGTTGAAAACTTTGTAAATTTATGTATAATTTTTCAACTGCAAATAGTGTTGAACGTGGATGAATGGAGCTAGAGAGTGAACTTTACGTTCAAATGCTTACTATTTTTAAGAAAAATAATATTTTACCATATCAATACGTACGTGAATGGAGAATGTAGTTTAGAAGCTACTGTCCGAATTTCAAGGGAATTGAATAAAAATTGTTCAAATGGTACTGCTGGCCAATTTGATAAAAAGAAAAGAAAAAAAAATAGCTTGAAACTACTTAATATGTATATAATAAAGGTGTTTAAAGAAATGTTCCACTTATTTCTTTGTTTACCCACAAACAATTGCCAAAGGTAACACTACGATTTCGTGCCGCTACAGTGATGTTACCCCTTAAACCAATATAAACAAGAGCGAAGAGTTAACTAAACTTAAATTATGGTTTAGAAGTTAGCATAGAAAAGACTTATGGTAAAAACTATGCTAGATAGTTGTGACGATGGCAAGACGATAAGAGATAGTAAAGGGGGGAAGTGGAAGAGGAAAATACTTGTGATGTACTTCAAATAATATCTGGTAAACAACTAATTGCACTTTAAAATAATAAAAAAATTAGTAAAGGCTATTTTGTAATAAAACGTTATCACAGCAAACAATACTTATTAACTTGTTTCTATAATTGTTGCTTAAGTTTATCTGAGGTTAAAGTTGTTTACATCAATGTACTTATCATATGTAAAATAACTTCTTATCGAATGTCGACCACTTTACTACCGCAGATACAACCGCTAATTGAATACAAGGCTTACGACAGCTTACGTAATTTAATTATATAGGTACATATATGGGTAGTATGCACTACCATGCAAAACTTTAAACTCATATTTCTCAAAAACGAAGGCTTATTTTGACAAACCCCATTAGGGTTTTCCAACACTAAATGTGTACTACAACTTCCATCCAGTATCATTGCACATAAAAAATGTACATACTTATAGTATGGTCATTTAAAAAAATTATCTTCATGTCACAACTTAAGTAATTTCTTACTATAAAATCGTCCTCTTACCAACTTTACTGACAGGAGGAAGCTACAAAACTGTGGCGCGAGTGTTTTAATCAGTTTCTTTTTAGATGCAGGGGAGGACATTGCAAAAATAGCAAGAAGCAAAGAGCAACTCTTTTCCGTTGCCGAGAAATAAATTCTTAAAAATGTGAAATTTTGAATCGATTAAAGTCTACCGGGCAAATTGGACTTCTATCGCAGCATGATTTTCTTCCGAACAAATTCAAAAAGTGTTCGATAGTAGGTAATTATAAAAACGCACTATTCTGCCAAGGAAGTAAATTCTTATTAATCTTAATACGTATACAAAAAAAAAATAATTCATAAATTAAGTCCTTTCGTACAAAAGTTTATTAAATAAATATAGATAGAAACCGATCTGGCTCACGCCGATCTGAACTCAAATCATGTAAGGTATTAAAAGTCGAACAGGCTTAAAATTCCAACTACTGCATTTAAATTATCACTTAATTCAACATCGAGGTCGCAATAATCTTTATAAGTATGATCTCTCCAAAGATATTACGCTGTTATCCCTAAGGCAATTTTGGGCAGTGAGAGCAAAAACGGACTAACCCACATTTTTTCGAAATTGAGTTAGCAGCAATAACGTATTCCAATAGGCTCTACTTATCACATAAAATAGGAAAAAAGAATTTAATGTGGGTTGGTCCGTTGTCGCTGTCACTCCCCCATTTAATCTAATAATTTTTAATAAACTATCTTTATAATCAAACATAATTGATTAAATTTTTTACAGTTTTATAACTTTAAATATCCTCCTGATAAGATTATTTATTTTAAATCATTTTTAAATAATAAAATGGTCATTCAATAAAATTGTCGCAGGATACAACTATTGGTACCTAAATCGACCAATATCTATTCTAGAGATGCCCACGATAAGCCATTCATCATTATCTAAACTTTAAATCTAGAAATCACTTTGTTCATTGTAGAATTATTTTACTCCGCTTTCTACGTTTGTAATATTGGCTAAGCAATAAATGTAGTAATTAGCATGTTCGCCTGCGGAACTCTTTTGCCTCTGTCCGTGTTCGAGCCCCATGCCAGCGATCTTCTTTTATCTTTCTATTTATTTTGTAAGTGCCCAGTCTTTGGACCTACATATCGCCTGTCACCGTGCATAGCGTTACCACTCCAAGATTTTTTTAAGTTAGAATATACGTACCGTTTAGGAAAGCTGCGCGGGAAATTTCGTTTTCTTTTTGATGAAATCTCGAAAGCATGCATAATTTAGTAAAAATTCGTGCATATTCAACCTACAATAGATTCTAATGCGAATTTTCTACTTAATTTCCAGCCAATTGACCTTGATATTTCAGTTTGGTAAAAATTATGAGTTGTACAAACCAGAGGGAGTTGCACGCAGAACAGATTGAACGCATAGGGTAAAGTAGCCGAATATCAGACCCATTTCTTAAAAACATCATAACTCTAGACTAAGACCACTTCCATTAAAATTCGATACACGTTTTGAAAGTAGAATACGTATTCTTTAGCAACCTACTGGAAAGTACTATAACAAAGACTCGGTTTCTTCATAATATAATAAAAACGAAAGTTATTCAAATACGCAGATAAAAGAAAAATGTGTTCCTAATATGAGACCCAGTTTGCGTTTTCCTGAAACTTATTTTTTCTTTCTTTTTTTATAAATTCGACACGTGAAATCTATTTCTTCACTACCGCAGTCTTCGTGGGCCCACCACGCCCATCATAACAATTTAAACGTACACTTAACCCATTATTCACCTAACACATCTGGAGACCTGTGCGAAACAGGCATCCTGTATCTTAATTTTCTTTCTTAATCGCTTTCGTCATTCACAACAATTTCTTCTTCACTCTCCTCAGTTGAACTTTCACGCAGGGACAGATTTAGGATTTTCGGGAGAGGGGGGAGGGGGCGCAGAGCCGAATCCAAGATTTTCTTCAGGGTTGAGGGGGCGTAGGTGTGACAAATGAACCAGGGACCTCTCCGATATTTTCCTGCTAAATGAAAGTGTTTTTTTTTTGCATCAATTTATCATATTTTCCCTCATATTGCTAAGTTAAAATAAGTATTTTGCAAATTAAAATAAGTATTTCTCCCTTGTATCCGTCACTGCTTTCACGGGTCTGATATTCGGAAACAATAACATGATAACTATTAAGTAGCTTCGAAGTTAAGTCTTCATCATTTAATGATATACAACTAGGAAGCCTTAAACTCCATTGCAAGCACTATACAACACTACTTGCGAAAATCATTATACACTTACCACTTTAGAGGTATTTGTAATTTATCGAGCCACTTGAAAAACTTTTTACAACGTACTTCAGAAATATGTGCTTGCTCGAGACGCTTAATTGATTGCAAAGCCACTGCGCGGACAAAGCAACAAATACACGGTTAGTTAATAAGGGAATAGCATCGCTATGACATTCGAGAGTTCTGTAGCAGAGATAAGCTACGGTGTCATAAGAAGAGGTCGTCAGATTCAGCTACTTTACCCTATATGCGTGCATAAAACGCCAACGTGTTAAATAAACAAGACAGAACGTTACCAGCAGTCTCGGTGGATCCGATGAAACAATCACGTTTCCTTGTTTTTTTTTTTTTTTATACACAATGTCAATAGAATGCGTGTTCCTTTGATGTGCAGAAAATGTGAAGCCGATGAAGTCGATCAACTTGCCGATCCCTAAGGGTATGGACTCGGACGAAGACGAGGATGATCTCGATGACGATGACGACCTTGACGGTGACTCGAACGAGGAAGACGATTCTGAGGCGGACCCCGAGGACGTGTTCAGCGATCAGCCTGACGACGACGAGAGCGACGAGGAATATCTCGACGATTACGACACCACGACAAGGTCAGCGCACGTTGTTTCGATAACTTGTAAATAATTCGCGAATAACTTATGCCTGGGAATTGGTGGCACTAACGAAGCACGTGCTTTCTATTCTAGTCGATTATCAACAACAATTTCAACAACGGAGAAACCTAAACAGGACGTGACTGCGATGCCGTTGCCGGTTAGTACCAGCACACAACAATCCCCGCAATCACAGAGTACACCTGATCCATACCTAATGCATTTTGATCCACGTTCCGAGCACCAGAGTTACAAACAGGCACAGATGAGGCTCGAGGAGGTGCACAAAGAGAAAGTGACAAAAGTAAGCGGGTATTATTGTTCAGGTCGCCTTTGTCCATGATAAATCTACTAAGCGTGTGCACGGCAGTTGCTTTCACGAGTGGTCGTTTCATACGTTTTCGTTGATTTCGTTTTGGGACACTTGCGATACGTGAGCGAGAAACGAAGTAAGAAGAATATTAAAAACACTGTGTTTTTAGGAAGTAATCATGTGTCAGTTTCCTCAAGTTTCTAAGTGGTACCATATGATTGTACTTTTTCCGATTTATTCGTTCGCATTTTGTGCGAAATTTGGAATATTATTTGGACCGATGTTACTTACAAGGTTCTCGAATTTGTTGATGTTGTTAGAGAGAAATGCTACTTGGTGACGTAATGGTGATGTGATATCCACTGACATGAATTTTTATTACTACTTTCCGAAACTTCAATGCATAATAACTTCACATTTTTGAGAATAGTATTTATAGCTACAATTTTGAGTTTGAAAACTGTTACTTATGATAATTAACAGTAAATAACAGAACACCTTGCGTTGCAGTAAAAGACACGCAATTCAAATACTTACAAAAAGGATATCCTTTTTTACATCGATATAAAAAATTAGTGTTTTACACGTTACACGTTGAATTTAATTAATATTACTAACGGCATTATGAAAAGAGAATCGTGTGGTCCCGTTTAAGAAATTCAAGATAATAATGAGCTTTTAATAAAAAAAAGAACATTTTCAATATTTTGATTTGAAACAGAAACTTTATTGTATTACTTTATCGCAAGTGTGTCCAAAATCGTCCAAACTCTCGGAATGTACTTATACCGTGTACATTGAGGATGTTTTAGCGAATGGTTACGATTAAAGGGAAAGACGAGTCGAATTCTCGAGAGACTATTATTATCTCGCGGGACACTAGTGTCGAAATCTTTGTGCTACAACGATTTCAGGTGATGAAGGATTGGAGTGATCTTGAGGAGAAATATCAAGACATCCGTGCGCACGACCCTGTCGCCGCTGATGCTTTCAAACGGTGGATGACCGCACGATTTCAAGAGACTGTCGCTGCTCTGGAAGAAAGTGGAGCCGCAGAGAAACATCAGTTGAGCGCTATGCATCAACAAAGAGTACAAGTACGTGATTTTATATCGACTGAAATTTAAGGAATAAGGAAACCTGTGTCCCGCAAAACTAGCTTACAAAAATTTCCAGGATGTTCGGCACATTTTGTCGAATCAAAATACTATTATAATGAAACTTGACCCATCCCATTTCTAGCTTGTCATTGCCCAGTGTCTTCATATCAAGCAACACTATTGAAGTATACAAAGCATTTGTCTATTATCACAGACCGTACATGCATTGCAAATCCGTATTGAAAAAAAAAATATATAGCTTCATGATTAATTATTAATTCGATGAACCCATAGATAATCTATATGTTATCAAGTTCGAAAGATTTATTTACAGATAATGGTATTCAGAAAATAAATATTGCCTTCTGCTCAGAAATAAAAAGTGTAGTTAACCACCACATGTACATCAGAGTCTACATCCTCGTTAGTGACTAGAAGACTTGATATCAAGATCACTTACCATGGTAACTCATGGAAATAGAACCAGTGTGTGTGTTTGTGTGGCCTTTTTGAAAGACAGCTATTAATTAGTTTAATGTAAGATTTGCGCGACAAGGTACGACATCTCCTGTTATTAACTTGCAGGAAGCTGTTAAGCAAAGAAACGAGGAAGCGATGTCATGTTACACCGCTGCTCTAAACGAGACACCGCCAAACGTAAGTTTACTAAGAGCTTCGCTTCGCGCGTCTCACTTGTAACTTCATAATAATTTGCATTGTTATCTTCCCTGTTCAGATGCATCGTATTCAAAAGTGTCTGCAGAAACTGCTTCGAGCTCTCCACAAAGATAGACACCACACGATCGCTCATTATAAACACCTGCTGGATAGCAGCTTGGAACAGGCGCAACGCGAGAAGCCCGCAACGTTGGAGCACTTGGCGGAGATCGATAGAATCACCAATCAGAGCCTCTTGATGCTAGAACGGTAATGTGTCGGTCAATAGAACGCAACGTCAGCCGCGGAATACCAAGCTGTAGATTTTGATATTTCCAGCAGAAAACGTGTGCACTTTGGTTTATAGAATACTATATAGAAGATTTCATTCCTTATATTTAGGTATCCTGATTTAAGCGCAAAAATTGGCCGGCTTATGGATGATTACGTTTTGGCCCTCAGGAGCAAAGATGAGACTCCTGGACTGCTGTTAGCGATGACACGAGAAGCGGAAGCAGCTATTTTAGACAAATATCAGGCCGACGTCGCCAGCAAGCAACAAGGTAACTTGGGCAAACTGTTACTAACGAAAGGAAAGGGGCGATTTTTAAGGAAACGACTACGCGCCACGTAGATTAAAAATACCTACATGCGTATATGAACTTTTAGAAAAAGAACATCAGAAGCAACTCGAACGTGCACGTAAGGAGCAACGCAAAGCGGAGCGCGGCGAGTTACGTACCGAACAGGCGCTACAGGAAGAAAATGACTCGATAAATGACAACAAGGATGCTCAGCAACAGCAACAGCAACAACCAGAGCAACCATCAGCAGTAGCCGCTATGCACAGCGAAGGCCTCGTTAGAGCAGCCCACAGCATGACACACGACATTTCTCACTCTGAACCGGTAAGAATAATTGTACTATATTTATCAGAAAATAATTGTCCACGGAATGTATTGGTAAACTTGAAAATATTTCTGTTTCCTTTACCACGTGTATAGGGTTACTCTGTGAGAAGGGAAATCTATCACAGGGAGAGTCGATCCGTTTATTTCACACTTGCGTTTGCTGGAATCGCACTCATGGCTGCTGCGATAGTAGGTGTAGCAGTATTCAAAAGACGCAGTGCGAGAAGCCCTCACAGTCAGGTAGATTCAATGATTAAAGTTATTAAAAAATTGAAAGGGTAAATGCTCCCATTATCAGGCTTTTATTAATTTTTTAAAAGAATAGGATACACCATCGACTTACTTAGTGTAACAAACATCGGTTTTGTTCAATCTCTCATGTAATTTGTTTTTAAAATGACAAGCATTTTTGTAATCCTATATAATGAGACGCTTAAGGTGGATGTTCGTTTGTTAGCTAAATCTTTCCAGAGGCTTCTGTTTCGTACTTCCCGATGACCTACAAAGTTCAGATTCGGCATGAAGTTTCCTCGGCACCCAACGATGCCGTAAAAAATCCAAAACCTGGAAAATTCGATAACGGGTAGTACCTGTGTCCTAAAACAGGTACTATGTACAATGTAGTAGCCGCACTGCATTTTATGTAGGCACGCACGCGGGTCGAGCTCGAGCTTGAGTTGAAAACGAAGCGATACAAAGTGTCATGCTTTCTCTCTTTCGTAGACGCCGGTAACTTCGTGTCGACTCTTTCGTCCTCTTTCGCTCGCTCGCGAGTTCTCTCACTCTAGCTCTCGACCGAAGGATTCCAAGAAGTGGTGGAGATACATACGCGCGTTCAACACAGAATTGAAATGCGCCCTTTAATTGAGGTCTCATGCAGACAAACTAAATTTCACAGTGAATATGCTCCACAAATTTCTTTGATTCGAGATAGGTACGTGACTTAGGCCTCTCGAAATGCCCTTCACGAGACCAATTAGACAGACACCCTTCTGATACGGAAAAGTTGTAAAATTTCGTATTTCGCAGCGGAAATTGTTGCTGGGAAAGTATCCAACAAAAATTGTGATTATCTTAGGCGTCTTATTATATAGGGTAGTAATGCCTAGCAAAGACAGGCTAAAAAACTAGTAAGATTATATTTTGTAGAAAACTATATCTGCTCTTTGTTCCCCTTTAACGACTTACGTATCTTTACTAGCAATTATATTCCATCTTCGTCATCTAATTTCCTAATTGCATTTTTCCTAGTAATTTCAGTAGATTACTGTTTACATCAATAGACCTTTGATATTAATATCTGTTTGCTCATCTTGATAATAAACAGACTTAGGAGTTTATGAAGATTATTGATAAATTTGATAATGCAATGAAATTATTCTGGGTGCTACACTTTTAAGGGGAGATTCTTCTTTGGAGGCCTCAAATCATTGATATTTTTAGGCATTTATGGAGAATAAACTATTGGATGGATTGTTCTCAATTCTTATTTATATATGTATGTATGTATTATTCATTGGCTTTTAGCCAATACACATAAGTACACAATAGTTTATACACAAGAAACACGAAATGTTGAAAATTGTAAAAACGATGGCAGTTGAAAGTTAAAAATCGTAAAAAATTTTATCTCTTTTATTAAATAACAAAAAACTATCGAAGGTATTTGGTACAGTTCAAATCCATGCAATTCACGGATATGTTCTTGATAATCTCTACACACTTCAAACCGGTAGTTGTATTAGTTTTTGAGATATCACTTCCACAAACTTGAAAAGTATAGTTTCGGCAAAAGCGGCTTTAAAATTTTTCTAATGATTCCGGTATTCTTACAAAACTTCCACCCGGTAGAATATTCTCCATAAACTTCTAAGAAACACCGATGCTCTTCGGGTCTCCAAAGGGGAAAGCCCACAGAACAACTGATCGATAAGAAAGATTTGGTCGCTAATGGGAAAATTTACCTCAACATACTCTTTCCTAAAACGACTGCTGTGAATTATTCCTAACATTGAACAGGGTTTCATCGAAGTGGATCAAGCGGCTACGCCAGAGGAGCGACACGTAGCAAACATGCAGATCAACGGATATGAAAATCCTACATACAAATACTTCGAGGTCAAAGAATAATTCAGCCACCTCGGTCTACAGGAGTTTTATTTGAAACTGGTCTTAATTGTCCGTTATTCGCGTATGTCCTTCAAGAATCTCATAGTATGTATTTTGTTAGTGTAAGATATATCTTTCAGGTCCGAGGTTCTTCCGAAGATTCAAAGGTATATAAACCCGTGGCCCAGCGGCACGGGGGATAAAATCTGTCCATAGGGTGATAGGTGTTGCGATACAGTATCATTATGTGACGTCTCTTTGCGTATAAGCTTACGACGTACCACGACCATACCTTAAATGCTCTATGATATATGTATAAAGCAATGTTCATACGACATCTGGTAGATAGAAGCGATACGAGTCTCATTCAGCAATACTCGTAGCACGTCAGGTTTATCTACGAGACAATGTGAAAGGAAAACAACACGCCAATGTGCCATATTTATGGGAAACGAGTGAATCGTCTTCGGAAGTATCTCATACACGTTGTTTTCGTTTCGTTGTCATACATGTTATACTGAGAAAGAAGAAGAAAAAGGAAACGCAGGAAGGAGCGCTCACAATAATAAAAAATAAAAAAAAGAAACGGTTAATAACTAATGTTAACGCGATATACTTACCCTTCAGACAGAAGGCTGTGGACTATAATCTCTTACGAATTCGTTGATTTCGGCGGCCGAGAATGCGAACGCGCTGAAAAGAACCGGTACCGCTCGTAAATAAACCATTCGACGCGTGTGTGTGCTGTTGCGCTCTTTGCTGTACTCTTTTCACTTCTGATATTTTTCGAGGCAGTGAATGGCAATAAAAGGCAAACGCAGCTTAAAATAATATACGAGGAAGGAATATCAGCGGTAGCAGCTTGCACAGCGGCAGCGTTATAATCAGATTTAAAACGAAAGCGAATACCATGCATACCGTTATGTAGCAATATACGAGAGAGACTTGTATGCTGCGGGAAACGCTCTTAAAATATCAGAACGGCGACCGATGCACGTTCACCTTCGTGATGCAGCTGTTTTTCCATCTCCGTTCGATTTCCCACTGCCTGATTTTTTTCAGCGACCTTTTCAGTACTTAACATCTACTCAGATTATACAACTTTATACTTAAGAAAGAAAAATTTCAGATCACTAACGTATCGAGACTCTTTAACGAGAAGCAGGATATTTTATCATTCCATACGAGATGCCCACTATCTTATCGAGGTGCTGTCCGAACGTATGCACGGAAAATATTCAGCAGCCTTGTTCGACTCGGCCGGGCGCCGGTCGTTTTAGAAGCGAACGGATCGAAAGGGTCACGCCGAGGCTGCCGAATAAGAGGAACAGTTTAACAGGGAGTTTTTTTGAGTGGCAATTAGTACCTCCGATTTGGGTCGAATAAGTGGCGACTGTTGAGGAAAGCAAGCATTTCTATCCTCTTCTATTTGATTTCCTCTCACCCCTCCCCCCACCCCACCCCTCTTTTGTTTTCCCCCCTTTCTCGGAGAAAGATGGTTTATACAATAACTATCTTAGGATATTAATTATATATGATGACGATAATATATTACACGTTTAATGCTTATATATTTGTATATGGTCAGATGGTAGCAGGCCGCGCTTTGGCCAGGGTCGCGTGGGAAAGCACAGCTTTCACTCGTTTCAATGAACGCCGCAAGTTTTCGTTAGACTTTATTCTATAACACGTGCGCCGATTAACGGTGTACGGTAACAATCGAACAATACGTTCCGTACAATCACAAGGACATTCGGTCGCGCAAGTTTTAAATTAATAACGACATTAAGACGCCCTTTATTATTAAGATTACCCGTAAGTTTGCCCGCCGCTTGCGAAACTTGTATCTGTATGTTATCTTTAGGGGGGTTGGTTCTGTTTTAACGGTTAATTTTGTTGAAATAAATTAAGAAAATGCGCATAAACCGGGGGCCGTCGATTGTCCGTGGATTTCCTAAGCGCACGTAAAACAGCTGCCTTCCTGATTTTCTTAGCGAACAGCGGACTGTCTCACGCAACTCTGGTAGAAGGACGAGCCGACACGAAGTACACACAGGCACACACATTCGCGCATCGCTGAGTGTTAAAAATATTATTTTAGATATATTAAAAAGAAAAAAAATGATAGCGATTAACTATATGTCTATGAATACAACAAAAGCATAGCATCAATACGTTAATAATAATAATAATAATAATAATAATAATAATTATAATAATAATAATAATAAATAATATAAATATATATGTTCGTGTGTGTGTGTGTGTGTGCGTGTGTAATATATGAACAATATACATAATACATGTACACCTATCAAATTAACTATACAATTATGTACCTATAGCGTATATAGTCGTTAAAACGAGGGAAAATGAAACATTGACACGTCGCGTATAAATCTGACTTGATACGGATTCACAGATGTTGAGGATCTTCGTCGTTTAAGTGTAAACGCTAATCTATTCTTTCAGCAGCGATGTCGCCCCTCCCCCCCCCTTCCCCTCCCCCGAATTTCCGCGATTTTCGTGATTTCTACCCATTGTAA
The DNA here is from genome assembly GCA_963932335.1 of Andrena marginata. Lineage (NCBI taxonomy): Eukaryota > Metazoa > Arthropoda > Insecta > Hymenoptera > Andrenidae > Andrena > Andrena marginata. The sequence continues at coordinate 46,026,150 of OZ010659.1, read as the reverse complement.
AAAGAAATTACCAAAAACGATAATAAAGGTGGTACGCGATGAGAGATAATGATTGGCCTACGTTGACGGATCCGCTGTTCATCATACGTTATATTTGTCAATGGATAATGATGCGAACAGCACCTTGCCACATTCATCTCGCGTCCCATCTTTCGAGCGTGTACGCGGGTTCAGAGTTATTTGGCGTTTGTTACGAAAAATTCGCGGGCGTATAAGAGAGAAAGGAACGATCGCTTCGACACAGCGTCGAAGTGAACGTGCTTCGCGCAGCAAATATAAGGCGTTAGCCTCTTCGACTTAATCGCAGGGGATAAAGGCTATCTCAACATTAGCATAAACGCCCCCTCGAAGCATATCAGTTCTAGCAAGTTCGTTCGATGACGAATGCAACGTCCCTCTTTGCCACCTTCAAGATACTGTGAATTTGCGTCGAGCCACCCTGTATAAGTTTAAGAATTGATTTTTGTAAAAAGGTAATAAATATTTACCGAGGTAATTAACCTAGCTTAACGAACAAAAGGAACAAAAAAAAATAATGAGGCGACATGTGAGAAGTGAGGAAAGGGAAAGGAACAAAAGAAAATAAATACGTCCTTTGCGTAGTGAATCGGATTATAGATGTTGGCGAATGGGAATAATAACGGAACTAAACTTTATTTTTGCAGTTATTTCGGTATATTACAATGTCTATTCTTACGATTACCATCGCCTTTAACACGAACCATCGATCGCCGTCACGTATGAAAATTTTCACGGGTGACGATCTCACGTGCTGTACTGACGTGTCGCGTCGGTGTGTATGCCTATACAAAGCTCTGTATTATATAGTTTTCGATCTTCTGCCGAGTCAAAGTTCCGCCTGATATCACTGATTACAGTCTCTTCTAGTCACGTGTCCAGCGTTGGTTCTTTCATCGGCAGCTGGATCTTCTCACAAAGACCCCGCTGACCTGGCGGAAAACTATCGATCGTACGTTCGATGGAATTAGTCAGCGCCTGCATTCGATGATAGGACCGACGCTTTTATCGAGGGCCATCTGGCGTCGAGACGAACGAAAATGATATGTAGAAACAGAGACACGTGGCTCGAATCGTGGGAACACAACTGGATTGGTTTTCGTGTTGTTGTTGTTGTTGAATTAGGTAGGATCGAAAACTACACACGCTCGCTAATAGAACGCTTCTGCGACCGACCTTCGACGAATAGAGAGGTCACTAACTGGCGGATAAAAACTAATAATTCCCCATCTCCCTCTTTCTCCATCACAAGGATTTCTCCTCGCCACTCACAAATTTTATCGCATTAATACACTCCGTGAAAGAACGTATTGTGTTTGTGGATATATGTAATTTTACTTATCAATAAATAAATTACAAAGATCCACTAGCGCCTGAGTGACTTCTTGCCAACAAGTCGCTGGAAGGTGAAAGGATATTGTTTCGCTGGGCTTAAAACCATTTACCCATCAGTTTTAGAATTTGTTGCGCGTTATCAGTTTTTCGAAATATAAAAACTTTCATATTCAATTTGGAACGAAAATTATCGCTTGAAAATACGTTTCCTAATCGAAGAAAGTTTGCGACAGCAAACGAGAAAATGTCACTTTATATTTTTATGAGTCATTGACACGTGCTGTTTACGTATAGCTGGGAAAAAGTGTGTTTAACTAACGGGAACAAAAAATTGTGCGTGATAAAATTCTTAGGTATCATTCTTTCGTTGTTGCATATCTCAATTACATATCATTGCATGATTGGAGCCGTTCGACGCGGCTGGCTGACGGGCCGCGAAGTAATGACGATCGCGGAACTGGAACTTATTATTTGTCCATTTCCACGAATCTGGCAAAATGCTTCCTCACCGATGCGCTAGTTCTATTTCAGTTCTGTAGTCATCATTGCAAACACTCTAAGTAGTATCAGAGTATGCACACGTTGGGTAAGTGTCACAGTAATTAAATAGCTTATTCATTAACATAGATGCTTTTGCTCATTATATAATAGTACCAACTAGAAAACAGAGTTTCTAAATAAACGAGAATCTGTTTTGATTAGGTCATTAAGCCGCGAATTGCAATTGAAGAATTGGTGTGACAAACAACAGGAAGGATTGTTTTTATAAACATCTAATTTAAAAGATATTTAATTTAAGACATCGAATAGAAATTTTCATGAGAATGTTATAGAGATTGTCATTTCCTGTTTAGTCCACGACATTCAATTTCATTCAATTTAGCTTGTGGTTATCAGCGACTCGCTATCAGTCAGATAGATCGTTTCTAAAAAACGTGAATGACACACACAACAGGATTTAATTCGTAAATAGCGCGTGGTATTGTTACCACGATAGCGATATCGATCGGGAAAACAATATGGCGGCGACAATAGGTATTTGAGAAATGTCAAATCCAAAATAAAGAGTGACGCGTAGCCTGGTTCGTAACGTGCAGTGATCTTGTGAGAAATGGGCATGATGTAGTGCAAATCAACAATAACGAATATTTCCGAAGCAATCCGTTTGTCGGGAAGTTGTTAACCTTATTCAAATTAACACCATGAACTTTAAAGGTATTAACGTTAATTACAAACTATTGACTGATCTCTTTCGGTCCTATGTTCCGACAGAAATTAAGATGTTAGTCTGCTGACAAATAACAGTATCTATGTTTCAACTTTATCACATAAAATGTTAATGATATAGAAACTCATGTTTCTGTCAACTGCTGGTACAATAATTTAAGAATTGATTGTTACAGAATCAATAGTCGTCCTTTATTGTACCATAGTTGGTTAAATATTTATCCTCGAACGGTTGAACAAGAAGCCGCTCAGATGTCTCTCAATGATGACTTCGACAGACCGTTCGAAGACTTCGAACCCTTACAATGGGGAGCGTTGCGGGAACTATGTCAGGCCAACGCGGAGTACTTTATGAATCATCAAGATGAGAACGGCGTTAGAATCAGAGCCGCGCTTATGGCGATGTTAGATCATTTAGAACAATTACAGCCACTATACAAAGAGATTAGTAGGGTAGCGCCGATGTTTGATTTCGATGAACAAACACCTGGCAATGGCTACAGAAGTTTCCTAGTTCTAATAGATAAATGTATCGTATACTCGCGTTCCGTCTGCCACCAAATATATTGCCAAAAGGATTCTATGTTCTTTCGTAAAAGTTACCAAATGAGGTAATCATCGAGATTTAACAAATTCTCGAATATTACGATCCGTGTTACGCAACTTACAAATGTAAATGTTTATAGGGAAGTAGAAGCTTGTTCGCAATTACTAGCGTCCTTATACACTTGCTTCGAGCACTTACAAACTCTGTTCTCATGGAGCGAAGAGATGAACGATGGAAAGCCATCTCTATTTATCGGGGACAATCGAAACGCTTATGAAATTTTGAATAAAGTAGATAGCATCAACCAATATTGCTTTTACGGCAGGTGCTTAGGATTTCAGGTATTAATGACGGTAGTTATGTAAGATCTAAACTAATTGTTAATCGTTTTAGTAAAATACATTGCTTTCAGTTTTATGATAGCTTGAAACCTGTTTTAAAAACCATACTAGTTTGTATGGCGACGTTTAGCGAAGCGTTCTATTCTAATGGAACATTGCTGGCGCGATGCGCTAATTCTGTTAAGTATATGTTAGACCCCGAGATAAGGGCACGCCGTATCGTCGATGTGTCTCGAAGCGCTGATATTTCATTTTGTCAGGCCTTTTGGTTCCTCAACGAGACTGGTAACACATTATTTTTAATCGGAACGGGAAACTTAACGTTTTACTATTATTTTAACGTGTACGATTTATGTTTATCAGATATAGCACGCAGATTACCAACTATAGCGTCTCCTTCTTTGGCAATCAATCAAATAATTTCTGTTCCACCGGAGGAATTAACGCTTCCTGCGTTAGATGGGACGATAGTGTCAATTCCGATACCAAACAGTCATATCGGAAAGAAGCCGATACATGTTAGACTATTCAGCTCTAAGCGCCGTCTGGGAATGGTAAAGAGATACAAAATTTATGGAATCTAATCACTTTGTACAGTTAGTACAAACAGTATTTTCACTCATTGCTTTCGTTTGATTAAGAAGAGACTCTTATGAGGCATTGATTTCACTCCTGTGCAGTACATGCTTCTTGCAGGTAGGCTCGGGGGGAGTTGCCGGAGAACTGCTTGGATTGTCGGACGAACTGATAATTCATTGTCACGGCGGAGGTTTCGTAGCGCAGACTTCGTTATCTCACGAAACATACTTACGTGCCTGGGCTACTAATATTGGTGTACCCATTCTAAGCATAGATTACAGTTTGGCGCCTCAAGCACCATTCCCTCGTGCACTCGAAGAAGTGTTGTACGCGTATGCATGGGCTTTAAATCATGCGAGTACGTTGCTTGGAAGCACAGGGAAAAAAGTACTGCTTGCTGGTAAGATGTTGGCAACTGGATTATGCCATTTTCTTGATACCTTCGTAATACTATATGTATAATTTATACGATTCAACTTCTTTGCAGGTGACTCTGCTGGGGCAAACTTAAATTTGGGAGTTACTTTGAAATGTATACAATTGAATATTAGAAAACCAGATGGACTGTTTATGGCGTACACGCCAGTATTTGTTGATTTTGTACTGTCGCCTTCGCGGTTACTTTGCGTTACAGATCCATTATTACCAATGGGATTTCTCATACGTTGTTTAAAAGCATACGCAGCGTCGAATAATAAGAAAACTACCAAGTAAATTCCATCTACGAAAGTGAACTCTGCTTGTAAATAGTACTATGATATACTAATGTTCGTTCTATTGGATTTCCAGAGAAAAGCAGCCTGACATTGGTGAGTGTACAAAATCGGACACAGAATCTTTCGCGGAAGTAAGCGAAAGCGATTTAATAGCACTGGCTCTCAGCCCTAACGGAGATGAGACAAACGACGCACATAAATTGGCATCCTTACCATCTGACTCTACATTGAACTCTGTTAGTTTAACAGAAGTTGATGGTAAATACGTGAAAAATATATTTTTAGAGGATAATACCAAATTATTTGTTTCGTAGAATCTAATTTTCATTAACCCTTCAACGATTTACTCACTTTCAATAGTATTCTCTAACACAGTAGGGACAGAGCATCCAAAGGAAGGGAAATCTCAAGAATATATTAAAAGATTCTTGGAATTATATCGAAATGCCGGTATAAATGCTTCAACGTACATTAAAAACGATACTAACGGTGTAGAAAATGATGTTTCAAGAGGCGAGAGATCGTGGTCATTCTTTGGTTGGTCTCTTGGAGGAAGGCATAGAGAATCCAGGGAACTCGACATAGAGAACATAAGGAGCCCTTTGGAAGAGTTTATCTTTACGGTGCCCAGGGATCCATTTTTAAGCCCCTATCTTGCACCAGATGATCTTTTAGCACAATTGCCACCTATTACAATGCTGGTAAATTCTTCGATTACTTTTTACCTCGTGTTCGTAATCATACGTAGATTATTTGATATCTGACCTTTCTCTTTCGTAGACGTTACAGCTCGATCCGTGCCTCGACGATTCTGTCATGTTCGCAAGGAAGCTTCGATTGCTCAATGTAGTAGTCACACTTGATATATTGCCCGGTTTACCGCACGGATTTCTTAATTTAACAATGGTAAAAGAAGCATCTTTGTCAAATAAATATTATAAAAATTTCGTACACTCAACAGCTCGATGTTAATTTATAGGTTTCGAAAGAAGCTAGCGAAGGATCAGAATTATGCATCAAAAGAATGCAAGAGTTGCTGGCATTATAATTCTGTGCATATAGCGAATACTCATTAAAGTATAAATTTTAATGCGTGGGAACAACAAAAGCTTTTATACTATTGTTTTTTTCTTAAATATTGTAAATTAAGTTTTTACGTACTAAGATCAGCTGCAATAACTTATGATGTTCAGAAAATTTTATGCGTCGGCATATGAATGTTATAAATATATATATATATATATATATATATATATATATATATATATATATATATATATATATATATATATATATATATATATATATATATATATATATATATATATATATGTCTGTTTTTATCTACAGTAAGTTGCAGAAGTATTCGTACTGTCGCAGTGATCGATTTCAAATCATTGATATTCGTGTAAAAATGTCCAATTTAATATCGATGGCAATGGATAATGTGCAAGTTAAATTTTCCGTTTCTGTAAGCTTGACGCAGAAATAATAATTCAAACTAACAACTGCGATTTCTGTTTAGGTATTCAGCACTACAAACATTTGTACTCTTATAAATCATTACTAAATGTAATCACTCCTCTTGAGATTCATATTTTGTCATAGTGACTTGAATAGTAAGTGTCTTTTTGTTTAATATTATGACTCGATTAGTACGAAACCTTTGATTTTATATTTTCATTCACATATCGAATTGGTACATTTACTTCTATCCAGTAAGCCTGTCGAGTACTCGGAAAAAGCGAGCCGAACCGAGCCGAGTACCCGTAAAACCGAGTGGCTCGAAGGAACTGTATTTCGAGCTTCTCGGTAGGGCTGTTCGAGTACTCAAAGAGAAAAAAAAAAGAAAAACCGAATAGTCGGTTTTCTTCGAGCCGCTCGAAAAAATTTGAGTACTCGATTCTTTGGAGCTACTCGGTTTTTACAGGTACTCGGCTCGGCTCAGTCCGAACTTCGAGCTACTCGAATATATAAAAAAGTACTAAATATTTGCTATTATCGTACTATTTATAGATGAACTTTCTTTGTTCTCACTTAGTTGCTTGCCATTTAACTAACCGATGGCAATATAGTACATAATCCAAATTGTACGAATACTTTTGTGGTGCTGTTTTACTGTTGATTTATTGAACGTCAATTCTCAATGTCCAATAAAATTTACGCTACTTAAAAGTTCGATCAATTTATTATTCGTTCCAGTCAGTGATGATCCCATCGCTCTTCCATCAGAGAAATATCAATTGTTTGAATCTGATAGCGGTGACGGTACAGCTAATTACTTTTCAGTCTCATCTATTTTGTACTATAAATTTCTATTTTTATAAATAATGTGTTTAATATCGACAGTGCAATCAAATCGTAGCAAAGAACTGTACTTAATTGGTGGAAATGATGGAGATGCTGTATAACTTTACATTACGTTCATTAAATGTGCAATGTTGTAGGAAATGCGATTTATCTTTCAATTCTCCGCATGAAAAAGGAGGATCGTTAAAAGATTAGGTGATTATATAGGATATATTGATCGTTAAATGTATTATGAGATAATTTTGGTTCACAGCACAATTACAATACATCACGCTGCTCTGTAATATTTTATTAAACTGATGAACATCATAAACTGTGCCGACGTGCTATAAATTATTGTTAACGCGATGTCAGTCTAATGAAATTGTATGAGAAAGCAGATGATATGGATAACATCAACAATAAACATGAAATTACGCTGTCCTCTCGAGTCAGTATTAACAATTTGTAAGGGCTATTAAATGTATGTTTTCTTTTACACGGAAGTACAATGCATTTGTCAACTTCATTAAATTATTTATAAAATTCTAATTCTATAACTTATAACGCACTGGGAAATTCAATAAAAATAACTTTATTACCAGACTGTGTAAATATAGTTTTTGGGATGTGATAAGTTAATGATTAACAATTTTCATTGGTTAGCTTGTTGATTATTCGTTTGATTTGTTCTAGGTCGCAATGTTTTCTGTAACACGTGCGCATCTGCGGGTTCTATTCTCTTATAATAGTGCTCCTTTGTCTCTACTATTTCGAACCCAAATTTTTTATAGAAGTCAATAGCCCCTTCATTGCTTATTTGGACATGCCTGCGAACAAGAAATACAATGCCAAAATTGTAATGATTAACAGTAGTATCTAACGTTCGGTTTAAATACTTACAGAAAGATCGAATCAAAGTTTCCATCTTTGCTAACGTAGTTTAAAACATGTTGTACCATTACGGTACCAATTCCTAGCCTTCTATAGGGATAGAGGCATCCCAACGTCATAATATATAAGCGCCTAGAATTTTCAGATGTATCTACTCTACAACAAACTGCGCCAACCTAACACGAACAACATAATCGGTCAGCGAGAGATTTCTGTAATTGACGCTACGTCAAGGTTTACGCTTTGAATAAATCTTTTCATAGTAAATATAACGTACCACTATGTCGTTATAATATGCGAGTTTTGCTAATTCTCCGGCCTCTAACACATCCTTGTAAAATTTCTCATTATACGAGACTGGAAACACCACTTGGTTGAGAAGTTTAAGTTGTTTTATATTATGTGGTGTTACATCTCCTAATTCTATCTTTGATCTGTGATTTCAAATTTTCTATATTCATTAAACATTAAATATATTAACTATATCTAATTGTATCCAATGCAATAATAGTAGAAATGATTTAAATAGTTCGAAATATTTACGAATTTTTTTTCTCAATGAAAATAAAGGAATATTGATACTTTCAAATTAATTTTCATCTATTAGAAGTGTTTGAAAATTTTGCGGTATAAAGATCAATGAGACGCGAAATATTCTATCAAAGTATAATAAATATTTGACAAGGATGATCGTACTTAAAAATTATTTTATGTCAAGCTAGTGAAAATGTTTGAATTATTATCCTTACTTCTTTTTTGTTTGTGGGCACACGTTTTCAAACGAACGTGTCCTTGAAAATAAGAATATTTAAAATTTCAATTCACTATCAATTGTTGTAAACAATAAACAGAGATGAATTATCGTGGCGTATTATCATATTTTATGTCGAAATACGAAATCGATAATGATTTCCCAAGCTATTTTGACTTATAAAAATATAACCTCAAAATCATTGAAACCTACCTAGTCATATTAGGTAGTACCAGTTTTTTAACGTTTCTAAAATGATCAGTAATAACAAATTTTGACCCTAAGAGGTTTACAAGGAAACGTGCTAACATATAACTTTTGTTGACGATCCACCAGCGTTCTGCCGCCTTATTCTTACCACTGAAATCTTATTATATATATATATAGCAGAGTAGGATTTAATATTACCTGCTTCTCCAAATTTGGATAGGTTTGGGAATACGTAAAAGCTCATTTGACCACACTACAAGTTATAATGGTTATAATTATAATTGTAAAATAAATAGGTATTGTGTAATCGTAAAAATATATATATGGAAAGACTGATAATCAATATTTTTAATTATCTTACATTTTTAAATATGTACATTATTTATTGAGGACTGCATATATTTTTAAAAGCTCAATCAAACAGATTTTCTTTTACTTAATAAAGCATCTTGTTGAAGCTGCAAACGTTGGATTAAATTTATTATAATTTATCTATTCTGATTATATATTTTATATGCCTACTTATTTTAATAATTCTTAGATTACCAAAAACCTAGGGCAAATTCTACTTACGCCCAAATCGCCGGTGATTTTCAATTAAGCTAGGTTTTCCCATACGCGACTGGACGCATCGTCAAGAATATCAAAGTCGATTTTCTCGAAAATGAAGCAGAATATCAAAAAATGTTATTTCTTTTCCTCGGCATATTTACTTGTTACAAATCGAAAAGAAAGAGTAACTTTTTTTCATATCGCGCTTCAATTTCGAGAAAATCAACTTTGAAATTCTTGACGATGCGTTCTGCGCGTCTCATGCACCGGAAGTCGCATCGTATTGGTGGCAAGTGAGAGAAATTCTAGTGAATCGTACGATGCTAACAATTTCGTGCGCTTAAATGCGCAAATCGGAACAGACCCATGGTATTGAGTGCAACACATTTTTATTTTATACACCCAGATAGCACACATCGTTTATAAGTCGTCTTTCAGACTTTCAAGACGTTTTTAAAGTCTGAAAAACGGCTTAAAGACATCGTGTGCTATCTGGGCAGTTGTTTAGTGATGAAATCCACCCAGATAGCACAGGACGTTTTAAAAACGTCCATTTTACGTCCATTTTACGTCTGAACGTCTTGATTTGTAACCAGACGTCTTTAAGACGTCTTTAAGACTTTACCAGACGTTGTGCTATCTGGGCAAATACTACACGGAAAGATGTCTGCACCGTTCCCACCCAGATAGCACAGGACGTTTTAAAAACGTCCATTTTACGTCCATTTTACGTCTGAACGTCTTGATTTGTAACCAGACGTCTTTAAGACGTCTTTAAGCCGTCTTTAAGACGTCTTTAAGACTTTACCAGACGTTGTGCTATCTGGGCAATGTTGGAAACGGTGCAGACATCTTTCGCGTACCTCTCAGATAGCACACAGACGCCCAAAAGACATTCAAGAACGCCAGACGTCTAAAAAAGTCCAAAAGACGTCCTAAAGCCGTTCAGCCCTAAAACGGATGTACAATTGACGTGTTTAAGACGTCTGTGCTATGCAGACTACTTAGAATTCATAAAGAATAATTGAATCATTATGTATTCTATGAAATACAAGAATCGTGAGAAACTGTGAATATTTATATAAGATTATTATTATTATAACAAACTCTTTCTTTTCTAAGATGGTTAAATATGTATAATTAAATGTAGTTAAGATTATATTACGATATCTTAACCCTGAAATTTCAGAAAGATGACATTTCCTACGCACTATAGTGCTGATAAGCTCATAATAGAAATATATATTTGATTAAGATTAATTAAACATCTAGAACAATTCGTGTAACCATCATTCCTTTCTGTTATCACATACTATCTCTGTGGCGCTGGAGTGGCGACAACACGCGCGAAATTAGCTACTACAGTTCATAATTATGTAGCAAGAAAATAGAGGATAATCGTAATTTCTACATCATAAGACTGTTTACTATTGATAGCAATCATAATCCACGTTTGTAACGACCAATATTTTTGTAACAATCACACCGTTCTTAATCGTACTTAGCACCGAGTTTAGTCGTGAATGAAAAGACTGTCGCGTTTCAATTGTCTGTCATAAAGTCGTATCTACATTTGTGATTCATCAGATAGTTTGGAATAACCTCGATATGAAATTTGACATTTGACCACGCATTTGACGTATGTATGCGAGCGATATACTGCCATAATGAAAGTAGAGCAAGTTGTTTCACTGGATGACTGCATTGCATTAGTCAGTGATTTGTTCGCTTTGTTACAGGCAAAAGACAGGACGATTGATTAATCGTTTGTCACGAGGGAACGATCGTTTATATAAACTTTGAATAAATTTTACGTACAATATTATTAATTCAAGATGAAGAAGAAGGTATACATTTTTATTTATATTAAATTAGAGCGCCTAATGCCTGTTTGCATTTAATTAAATTAAATCCTACGGTCCGTTTCTTTAACTATAAACTCTTCCAGGTTCTTCTAATGGGGAAGAGCGGCTCAGGAAAAACTAGCATGCGTAGCATTATCTTTGCCAATTACATTGCTCGCGATACTCGACGCCTCGGAGCGACAAGTGAGTACTACTAACATTAATCTTTCATTGTTGTATTACATACGCTTATTTGTTCGTACTTATTACAGTCGACGTGGAGCACAGTCATGTACGATTCCTTGGGAACCTGGTGTTAAATCTTTGGGATTGCGGTGGCCAAGAAGCATTTATGGAGAATTATTTCGCATCGCAGCGCGACAATATATTTAGGAACGTAGAAGTTCTGATTTATGTTTTCGATGTAGAATCAAGGGAATTAGATAAAGACATGCACTATTATCAAAGCTGCTTAGAAGCGATACTGCAGAATAGTCCGGAAGCGAAAATCTTCTGCTTAGTACATAAGATGGATTTGGTGCAAGAAGACCAGCGAGACGTAATATTTAGAGAGAGGGAAGAAGACTTAAAAAGACTCAGTCTGCCACTTGAATGCACTTGCTTCAGGACTAGTATATGGGATGAAACACTGTACAGGTATGCCTTCGTAATTGTACGTTCGTTTGAATTTATAAGATCACAGAATTTCATGTAAATTTTTACATTCAGGGCATGGTCTTCGATCGTGTACATGTTAATTCCTAATGTTAAAGAGCTTGAACAAAGTTTGAAACAATTCACAAACATCATTGATGCTGATGAAGTGCTTCTGTTTGAGAGAGCAACATTTTTAGTAATTAGTTATTGTCAAAGGCAACACCACAGAGATGTACATCGATTTGAAAAAGTCTCCAATATAATAAAGCAATTTAAGTTAAGTTGCAGGTAAATTTGAAAAAAATACATATTATAACGATATTAATTTAACACTTCATGGTCACACTGGGTCTAATAGACCCGTTTTTTAACTTTGGAGCTCGATACCGGTGAGTTCCTGGCTTTCCTTTCCGATTTTTTTTGGTACATGTTGTCATTTCATTTCTTACTAAAACGCGGCTGTTCCATATTCTACAATGTTCAAAGTGTGTATTATAATTTTTGAGAATCGATTGGACTGATACAGTTCGTACGGTAACTGTTTAAAAATCGGCTGGGTCCATTGGACCCAGTGTGACCACCGGGGCAGGACTTTACAGAAATGTGATCACAAAGGATTAAGGGGGGATTGCGCCTTGTTGGGCCGAAAAATAGGTAAATCTTTGTGAATTTTTTGTTGAAAAACGGTTCGACAAATTAATTTGAGGTTTGGTAGGCTATTTTATTGTATCTTCAACTATTGTTCTAAATTTTTGTGTGACAGTGAAGAAGAACATAGCAGATACAGAGAGAGAGAGAGCGTTGAAAAATAATCGGGTGGCCCTGGCGTTGACGAAAAGTACTGTAAGCGTTATCCGAAACACAGAAAGGAAAAGAGATTCTTAAACTATATGAGTATGGCTATGAGTGGTAGTAGATGCATTAAGATAAATAAAAAATGTTAAAATGGCAGCCTTTTGAAGAAGATGAAACGCCCTGATTTCAGTTTTAGAAAGGTTTTGCCTCAAAATCGGGAAAACTTTTTTAAATAAAAAAGGAGCGGTAACAGATACGGCAATAAATTTACTACCACAGATAGAAGCATTCATATAGTTTAAGAATCTCTTTTCTTTTTTGTGTTTCGGATAACCCTTACAGTACATTTCGTCAACACCAGGGCCACTAGATTATTTTTCAACGCTCTCTCTGTATCTGCCATGTTTTTTTCACTGTCACACAAAAATTCGGAACAATAGTTCAAGATACAGTAAAACAGCCTGCTAAATCTCAAATTAATTTGTCGAACTGTTTTTCAACAAAAAATGCACAAAGTATTACCTACTTTTCGGCTCAACAAGGCGCAATCCCCCTTAAGTCTAAGATATGACCGAATAATCATAATTCTAGCAAATTGGCTGCACAATTTCAAAGTATGGAAGTTAGAAACACGAACTTCGCCGCTTTCATCGATGTATTTACATCGAATACATATGTGATGGTTATTATGTCGGATCCTGCTATTCGTAAGTATCCTAAATTTCAAAATTTCTTTCCAATGTATACTAACACGCTTCTCTATGATGTTTCAGCGTCAGCAGCAACGTTAATCAATATTCGTAATGCACGAAAGCATTTCGAGAAACTGGAACGTGCTAGTCAAAGCTCGGCATTCAGTAGATAGAAGTCAGTTCGGCCCAGGTGCGTTGTCGCCCGGGTCCAAGCTGTCAATCACTGTTGAGTCTAAGAGCTACTTTGAAACGGAGTCACCAGAATGCAAGTGCAGTTATACGAGTTTTTTCTTATTTATCAATCACCGTGTATTGATAATTTTTGCCAATGAACTCGTAATTTCCATGTGCAATTTGTGACATAGACCACCAATAACGATATAACGATGATATTTTCCAAGAGGCTTTTATTATTTCCCGATAAAGAAAAGAGTTTTAAAGTACGTATTCATAGTTTACTTAATGTTGAACCTAAAATTCATACATATATGTATAAACGCATAGAAATGCAAACATAAATACGAATGCAAGGAGTCCACCGACAATGCTACTCGGAATTTAACTATTTGATATTGTACTAGGTGAATGTATTTCACTGTTCACTTGTGGCAAATGCTCTCTTTCTTGGCTCTTAGATCACGCATGGTATCATGGGTTAAGCAATTTTCCTGATCCCATGTTGTCACACATCTCATTTCTGTACAGCAATTATTCTGGCCTGTTATAAAGACATATATTTTCCTACGTTATATTCACTTATTATAATAGCGTACTTATTATAGCGATTTGACTACTCTATTGCGGTTAGAATTAACTGAATCGCTCGCGATTGTATCTTTCAATTTATATAAACGATAGTATAGATGCTATTTGTACAAAATTTTCGTTCTATAATACTTGTAACATAAGGGTTACGAATATTAAATCGATAAGAGTTTATGTATAGCTGTATCTATTAATAATATTTGGAAAGATAAACGCCGTATAATAAGAAAGTATGCTTAAACATGTATTGTTAAACTGTATTTTTTAACTGTACGAATAAAGAAAAACGTGGAAATTGATTTGTTTCTAATATGTTTAAATAAGAGGTAATATCTGTTAAGTCGAGCAAGCTTCGTTTAAATTTTAACAAACTTAAAGGCTGATTCACACACGTCGAGTAACTTAGTCGAGTGGCGAGTAATTTAGTGATTTACCATTGTTTTACTTAACTACTCGACTAAATTTTGGTGTCCACACACGGTATAATACTAAATTAAACGCTACTCGACTAAATTACTGGACGTGTCTGAATCAGCCTTTAGCTCCGATTCAGGGCGAATTCCACTTACGCCCAAATAGCCCGTAACGCCTGTAGTTTTCGTTTCAAAATTTATGAAAATCTGAAATATGGAAGAGAAACCTGTGAAAGGGCCATTATCGGAAAATACAAGGTTTTAAATATAAATTACAACTCGAGAACAGGAACATATAATTTATAATATTCATTTTACTACAAAAACGGAAAATTCAATACTACGGCAAAAAATTGAGTCGCGTGTAAATTCCTCTATGTATATAGGTATACGTATGTTCCGGTGTGAGATGGCAACAAGCAACACCGCATCGATCGTCTGAATCGGGGCTTATTGTCAGTTTTATTCATTTTCAATTGAATTCGAATTTCCCGCTATTCGTTTGATAATGGCGGATTTATGTACCGTCACCAGCCGTCACCATTTCAGGTTGACAAGTGCAGTTGGAGCGTTCGCAAACGTTACTATGGATAGAATAATCAAAGGAATAATGCAATATAGAAGATGCCATAGGGAAGAAATGGTGAAACAATTTCAAAAAGTTCGAGATCATCCTGAGGTACGAAAAGATTGTAATGTTCAATTCTCTCCTTTTAATTTGTCACATACCATTTCTTCGTAACATAACATTAGCCTTAAATATCATAGTTATCGTTTCTATTAAGAGAAATCGCGATTACCATTTTTGACAATAATCCCACGCAAAATGCAATACAAATATGTAAACAAATCTAATAAAAATATATATCAATTGTGTGGATTGAAATGCTTGTAGAACAACACATTTTCACAACAGATGAAGTGTCTTACGATAGTGCCCTAATAGTTTGTCCTTGAACCAGGGAATGGCTGATAACGGGAATAAAATATTTGTACACGTGCACTTAAACAGTTCGTGAAAGCGCGAGTTCATAATTATGTCTTGTTGGTGTATTGATGAATAATTTAAGATATAAACAAAATAGCACTCAACATTCGAACGAAAGATTTTCAAAACTTACGTTATGTTCGTTACGGTTTAATATTTTACTGCATCTGAAATGAGCAACTTGTGATCAATATTTACAAACTTTTTTTACTGTTTCATGCAGCTAATTATTATACAGAATGTCTGTTCCGTTTTCAGTTCCTTTTTTTATAATAACACGTGGAGGTTATGTATACGTTTATGTTCAATGTTAATGTTTTGTAATAAAGTTGCACCTGAAATAAAATCCGTGTTTAAAAAATGCATTAGTGAAGTGTGATTTAAAAATTGAATTGTTGATGCAATGGAAATATTAACGTATTTCGCGCCGGATCTGTTACCGAAAGCTTAAAATTACATTTTGCAGAAATTACTATGTATATCTGAAAATGCATTCGATATATTGGTATGAAATTTGAATTGAAGACTTACATTTTGAGCTCTGATTACGTCAAATATTAATATTCGTTTCATTTTTACTAGTAAAAGTATCGAAAAAAAACTCGTAACTTTACGTGATCGGCAGTTAATCGAGAATATGGAAAGTCGTATTTTTACTGGACCGGCGCAAAACGTGATAACAATTACTGCCGTAATTGACTTGTGTCGTTACTCTTACCACAGCCAAAAGCAGTATTCTTTACCTGCATGGACTCCCGGATGATCCCAACTAGATTTACGGAAACGAACGTTGGAGATATGTTTGTCGGTACGAGACTTCACTATGACATTATTCAATTGAACGTGAAGCTTGGCTTTTTTGGCATTCTCACGTGGCAGCACGTTTCACTGTTATCACTCCGACCGAAAGACGGGTGCTTCTTAAAAGTAGCCTTTCTCAAATAAATACCGCGCGTAATATGATTCTGACGAAATTTGACGGAAAGAATTCAGGGGTTGAATGATGAAATTCTCGAAAATATGTTTCGCGCCAATGCGCAATTTTTATGAATACCTGATATTAATCGCTGAAGAAATGTCTATATGTAACTGATATATTGAAAATATTCGCGAAACAGTCTATTGCGTGGCAGCGATGAGAGTCGAAGCTTGAATCTTATTAATGCAAAAAATACTTGTTCTACATTTTTGTTTCAAATATTTAAATTTTATACAACTTTATTTTACAAATATTGTAACTCTTTGACGTAAACGTTCGCTCACAAATACTTAACAAATATATGTAAGTCATGTTCCTAATTTCAAAATTCAAATTGTTCTCAATTGAAGGGTAATTGATATTTAAATATGTTTCTAATTAGTCTCAAATAAAAAAGAAATTGTGTTTCATGTACGGCAGGTTAGAATTGTTGAAATCTAAATTTTCAATCGCGAGTGGATAAAAGGAAGACTAGCAAAAATCGGGATCTGGGAAAAGTGCACATAATATCTTCTACCTGAGAAATATTGATTAATTTATTTATTTATGGGCTTTTGAAGATGATTTATTTATGGCTTTTTTTACCAAACTTTTTATTGGGATTATGTTTAAAAAAAGTCTTTATTATAAAAATACAATTTCAACAAAATATTTATATTATTACATTTCATTTTTTGAGACAATCGAGTTTACATGCCGGGCGAACGAAGTTCAGCTCTGTAGCTGCGCAAATTACGTGTCCGCGTTTGTAGCAAATACCACAATGCAACCACTCACTTGATAGGCTGTATTGAGTGTACGCTGGCCGAGACACAAAAGAACTGTTTCCGTTAATAAAAATGTTGAAACCGAATAAATTGCTCAAGCATATTATTAATTAAATACTCCCAGTAAATATTCATGCATTCATAGGCTTCTTAAATTTACCTTCTCCCAATGTGATGTAAAATTGTCACGGTTGAATAAATTTGTAAACTATCAAGAATCGCTAAAATACTTCTAGGACGTTGCTCAAGTGACGTTGCAACCATAGTATGTACAGTGAGTAAAAAAAGTATTGGCACACTTTTTAAAATCGCATAACTTTTGTAGAATTGGTCCAAACGACATGAGTTTTTTTTAGAAGGTAGAAGGATTATTTTGCTAAGTGACGTGTTTCGTAGTTTTGAAAAAAATGCAATTTGTCGGAATAGCAAAAAAAAATAGAAAGGGCAGTTTTTTCAACTTTTTTTTCTGAGCCTGTAATAAAAATTCAAAAAACCCCGTTTGTAAATTTAAGTAAGCTGTATACATGCTGAAAATTTCATCAAAATCGGTTGACAGTGCTCTGAGTTACAAACGTTTAAAGATCGCAGAATAAGGTCGAAAATCGCTTGATTTCGGGAATTTCGCTTGATTTCGGGAATTTCGCGATTTTAGACCTTATTCTGCGATCTTTAAACGTTTGTAACTCAGAGCACCGTCAACCGATTTCGATGAAATTTTCAGCATGTATACAGCTTACTTAAATTTACAAACGGGTTTTTTGAATTTTTATTACAGGCTCAGAAAAAAAGTTGAAAAAACTGCCCTTTCTATTTTTTTTTGCTATTCCGACAAATTGCATTTTTTTCAAAACTATGAAACACGTCACTTAGCAAAATAATCCTTCTACCTTCTAAAAAAAACTCATATCGTTTGGACCAATTCTAAAAAAGTTATGCGATTTTAAAAAGTGTGCCAATACTTTTTTTACTCACTGTATGTCTCCCTACACATGCTTGGCTATTCAGTTCATTACTATCGCATGTCAGCATTTACTTCGCGAGATATTACGAGTAGCGATATTAAGCGCACTTACTCTATACCTACTACAGAGTAGCTTGCACCCTATAAACTTAAGCATAGAACACAAACGTTATTCAATATTCTTCTAACAAAAATGTTCGAAAAATTTACTATTCCCTCGGGATTTTTATTTGTATGATACAATATTGCAAGTTTTATATTTGCTTAATAGTTTTATGTTACAAACATATTATTTGGAACAATTACTACCTACGCCTGACAAGCTTTGTCAGTCGTAAAAATGACGAGCCTTTGTGTTTTAGGGTTAATATGAATTTTTTCTTTACAATGAGTATATAATATAAATATATACGTGCATATTAAATATAGCGAACAAATGTGCAAAATAAATACAATGTTTAAATAAAGGAGTAACAGAATTAAATATGTGAGGCAAAAGTTAGAGAAATTATTTCGCGGTGACGGCATGCGAACCTCGGACTTTCCGCTGACGAAGAAGCAACGAGCCTTCACTTAGATACGTATCAGTGATTATTAATAATTGTTTATAAAAAATGGACATTGTTCCAAAATATTCATCATTCGATCCTTAGAATCAATCCTCCAAATTTCATCGAAACCCCTGGGGATGCTACACATATTGCAACATATGAGGGTGCCTCACATAAAGTGTTAAAAGCTGATTTTTCGAAAACTGTTGGGGGATAGCAAAAAATTCTCTTTTTTTTATAGTTTAAAATTTTCCGAGGCTCACTGTGCCACACAAACAGGTGGTTTCGTTATCGGGTTAATTCGTAGAGGGCCCGGGTGACGATTCATTTATTTTTTAAATGAAATAGTGTTTGTTGTAGTAAATACAGTATTTGTGTGTTTCTAATATTCAACGAGTAGCAGTAACAATTATGAAAATATTGTAAGTTGATTTTTTAGAAATTATTGGAGAGAACGGTAAAGATCTGTTTTTATATTCTGAAGCTCATTTAGGCCATTAAATAATAAGTGCCAACACAGTGAACGTTTTGGTCGAGTGTCTATAGGCATCAAAAGCAGTCAAAATGTATCGATGCTCGAAAAATGGTAAATTTTACGATGACTGAATATGGTGACGTGTACGAAAGTAAAGGGTTCGAACATAAAGTGTATATTCATGGCAACACTTTAATAACTCGTTGTTATGTAAAGAGTTTCTTCGTTGTCCTTAACAGTTTTCCAGAGAAAAGCTGCTAACGCTTTATATAAGATAGGCGGCGTAATAAAATTTCGTATATCGATACAATGGTAACGGGGGTGGAAGGTGTTCAATTTGAGAATGGCCAATTTGGAGTACTCTTAGTCGCAGTTTACTTTTACAAAACGCTAAAATACCATAGATTTTATTTCCGTTTTATTTTCCAGTCAGGAACGCCGGTAACGTTGTTCCTCACTCTCAGCATTTCGTGGACGAGCTGACCATGTGCGAGCCGGCAGCTTTAGAGCTTGGCTGCGTAGTGAACGACATAAGGCATGTTATAGTTTGCGGGCACAGCGACTGCAAAGCTATGAATTTGTTGTACGCTCTGCGGGACGAGGAATTTGCGTCTAAAGTAAGCATTTCTGATCAACTTAATCCCTTACAGCACGAATCTGTTTGAAGCGCGAAGAAAACGCTGTTGTAACTGCGAGCACAGCTTACGATGTTTTAAAATCTTAAACTATGTATGAGTTACGACAATAGGTTGATACAGTCAGAGCTGCGTGCGTGCGCAGGAGCGCGGCAGGTTGCCTACTCCAGGCGCTCATGCCGGGTTTACACCAAGGCCAACGCGAACAATAACACGAACAAAAACGTTTTCGTCTTTTCTCGCGAACATGTTCGCTACTCTACAGAAATAGTATGCGTGACAAGCTCGAATAAAATGTTTATATTTTTTGTTTTAGCACAATGAGAATACTTCCAACGTATGGATGAGATTTTTCTAATGAAAATGAAACCAAACCCGACGCAATTCAGACAAGTTTGAGTTCTGCTTATTATATATAATGGCTTTAAACTATCAGTATTTTTTAATAGGTACTAGTCAATAACAGATTTACTTCAAAAAGAAGATAAAATTTTTGTTTGGAGGTGGTTCGTGTTTAAAGCTGTAGGATATTACTTACTAGGGAATAAGAAGAAAGTATTAACGAGTTATACAGGGTGATTCTGGAGCTACAAAGAGATGCGGCCTGGTACCCGTGGCGAGGACAACCCCTCGCAGGGTCTCACCAAATTTTATGGCTTTCGACGCTCGAAGGGGTTGGAGTGCCTATTAAGAAGTGAGAAATTTTCGACTTCCGATTTCTAATCAGATATTTCCGTCAATAGTCCGATTTACATGAAATATTGGTATGATTTTTATTGGAAAAACGGAAGGAATCAATTGGTGTCACTTCCATATCGATACGATAAAGAATAAAGAATAATTTTTTTCTGAAACAGGTATAAATCCTCGGCCGACCGTAGCGAATTCAGGTCAGCGCTCCGCAGTCGAGGGTGAAAATGTGAAATATTAATTTCAGCGTAGTAAGAAATTCTTTATTCTTTATCGTATCGATATGGAAGTGACACCAATGGATTCCTTCCGTTTATCCAATAAAAATCATACCAACTTTCATGTAAATCGGACTATTATTAACGAAATTAGTTTGAGGTTGTGGAAATGAATTTTTCGTGGAATTTCCTTCATTATTTTCCGAACTATGTCAGTTTCATCGACGAAATATAAGGAATCAATTGACGTCGTTTTCGCAAAGATCTGATTAGAAATCGAAAGTCGAAGATTGTCACTTTTTAAACACGAATCACCTCCAAACAAAAATTTGATCGCCTTTTTCAAGCAAATCTGTTATTGACTAGTATTAAAAAATATTGATATTTTAAAGCCATTATATTTCATAAGCAGAACTCAAACTTGTCTGAATTGCGTCGGGTTTGGTTTCATTTTTATTCGAAAAATTTCATGCGTACGTTGGAAATGCTAAAACAAAAAATATAAATATTTTATTCGAGCTTGCCACGCATACTATTTCTGTGGAGTATCTGCCGGCGGATAGTCCTAGAGGGTCGCCTGTTTACGAGTCCCACAATGGAAAGGGATGCGGATCGCCAGGTATCGTCAGAAATTTTCGTCCGCTGCGTTTCTACCGACGCGAACATCTTCGAGAACGTTCGTACGCTGTATTCTGTTCGTGTTCGCGGCGGTGTAAACGCAATGAGAACAGACGAACACGTTTTTCTTCGTGTTATTGTTCGCGTTCGCCTTGGTGTAAACCCGGCATCAGGCATTTAAACGTAGGTTCTCACTACGCCTCGTCTATCCTCGCCTTGGCTCAGTTTATTCTTCCCATGCTTTTCTTATGTTTGACAATTTGACTCACACTGCGCCTCGCCTCGCCTCGGCGCGACTACGAGCCACGGATTCTTCCTTGAGAATATTTTAAGGAAGAGAGGCGAGGCGTAGTGTGACTGGAAGAGGTTCTCTGAGCAACTGACCAAAAACACGAAGCGAGGCAAGCTCAGATAAAGAAGAGACCTCGCGAGGAAGCCTCGCAAAGTCGATACGCACCTTAAGTTCGGGTACGGAAAAATCGAGGCGACGCGGGCCTAGCTGTGAGTGCGAAAAGAAGTTGCGTCGAGGCGAGGCGTATTGAGAGCCTACCTTTATTCTCAAAAGTCTGTAACTTTTTTATATGACGTCATATAGCAAAATGGAACTAAGAAAAGCTGTTTACTGTATCGTCCACTACAATACCCTACATTTATAACACGGTGCTCCGGTTAAGTGTACTTTATTTTGACTGGTTTGTCCACTTCAGAGTAATATTTGGTTTGTAGGCAAATCGGAGGATATCGCCATTGAGAGCGTGGCTATGCGCACACGCTAGCAGCAGCTTGGCGAAGTTTCAGCAGCTCGAAATCACCGGCTTCCATCAGCCGATACTCTTCCAAGCGGAGACGCCATTACGGAAGTTCGTGGCTTACATCGACCCCGAGGATAAATTTACTATAGAGGACAAATTGTCACAAGTCAGTACAAGCATGGGAGCGAGTTTAATTGAAATTTAACACGTTCACGGCCCCTGGCGGCCCATTGCTTTTGGATCATGGAGGTGGAATACACTAATGAGACATTTGCAGCCCATTTTTAGTTCATTTTGATGGAAGCAGTTATTATTTTTATAAAAATCGTATAATTTAAGAAGTGTTCATTTTCAAAATACACGCCTTAGTAAGTGCACACTTCTTATTTTCTAACTGTATCTCTTAAAAGACCTTATACATATGTATATTCAGATTTATTTTATTATAGTGGCGTTTTTGACACTCTGTTTAGAGGCTGTCTTTAAATTACGTAAGGGTAATTTTGGCGATTTCTTACCCCCTCCCTCCCCCAGTACAAGATTTCGTAAGATTTGATATTCCAACCGTACTCCTCCTTACGTAATATTTTTTACACTTAATTTTTTCCAGTCATTAAAATTCTTTTACAGGTTTATATAATTCATTTGACTCGATTTCGGGAAATTTAAACTAAAACTACTTTTCTGAAACATTAATGATAGAATTTGTATTTATTGAAAATCAGGTTAAAAAATATTACGTAAGACGCCACCTGACCCCCCCCCCCCTTGTAAGAATACGTAAGAAATTCACCCCCCCCCCCCCCACCCCAAGCCTTACGTAATTTAAAGACGGCCCCTTGTGGGACTTTTTTACTCCATTTGATTGTCCAAAACGATTTAAATAAATCATTCTTTCCTGGGACATTGTAGATATTTACGAGTATGTGTGATAATAATAACATGTAATGAATATTAGTAGCAGAATTTATTAACGTACAATGATTTTTACGATCTCGGATTCATTGTTACGACTTCTTTAACCAAATTCATCATCTTCTATCCGTCGATTGTAATTTATTTTCAACATACAAATACCCTTTTTAATTTCAGATTAATACTCTGCAACAACTGCAAAACGTAGCTTCCTACGGGTTTCTAAAGAAACGTCTGGAAAGGCATGATCTGCACATTCACGCGCTGTGGTTCGATATTTATACTGGCGATATTTATTATTTCAGTAGAGCGAACAAAAGATTCGTGGAAATAAACGAAACAAACGAACCTTCCTTGCTCGGGGAGGTTAAGAAATATTATTCTTAAATCGTTTCGCTTATCAAGGGAGAAAATATCTCGTAACTTTAGGGATCAAGACTGAGCAAGAACGATTCTTCGAATTCATCAAGAGTGTTCGATCGTAGAGTAACTACGGGGCTTAGATGTTCGTCCTATTGAAGACCATATAATGTACCTGGATGTGAAAGTAGTGAATTCTCTATCCCCTTTTTTATCGAGATTCATATTACAAACTTGTTTGAACAAAATAGACGACTACGGTGCTGTCAGTGGTATTTATAATAAAAAGGTATGCTTGGCGTAGATTTATCTCGAGTAATACATGGTGTATAGTAGGGGTATTCCATTGTGTATCATATTGTTATTTATATACGAATTCTTGCGTAGCGTGTGTTTTGCAACAAATACTACGCGGGGGAATTTATTTTTCCGTTCTAAACGAATGATAGAATAGTAAGTGAAATATTATTTTTGGACGTATATAAGTGGTATAATATTTTACATATTGTTGTATATTGTATACAAAGTATATTTTTCACAATTTATATAACTCTGCATATAACCAGCTCTGTAACAGTACAAAATATATTTGTTGTTTCACCGCTTGGGATCCTTGTCTCGATTCATTTAACGATTCAGCTGGCTTTCCACCGATTTGGATCGGTATACTTTGCGCGTGAATCGCGCAAAATTCAAGCCGAGAAACAAGAGGCGGAGGACGTACCGTACTGACGGATGGACGGTTTCGTGGCCAGGTGAACTAGAGCATGCCACTCCCGAAAGAGAAAGCAAAACAACGAACCAAGGTGTAGAATTAGGATGATGATAAGTACGGTATCGGACGTTCGAGTCAATTTATTGACGCAACATACTACAGGTATTCGCACCTGTTGCGAATATTTTTATATCATCTAATTCGACGATATTGTCCTTAAAATTGATATAAAATCAACGGTAGATTTATTCCCGCAAGTCTGCTGTTCTCCTTTATTCTACCCGAATTGAAATGATTTTTATTCACAGATACAAAGACAGAAATTTTAGAAAATGGAGATGTAATAACAAGACAAATTCAGGAAATTTTAGAACAGTCTTTTAATCAGTTATGTATCTGTAGTAACAGCGGACAGAAATAATTTTGAACGAAAACATCGATTTTTGTTTCCACTTTTTTAGAGTTTACTATTTTAAGGAATAACTACTTAGTTCAAATAATTTTTCGGCTGTAAGGCAGCCATTTTTCTTACAATCGATTCTCTTGAATATGTTCTCGGAAATATTCGGAAACTATTTACCCAATAGATCTGAATTTTTGTCTTTACATTCATAATAATATTCACTATCTTTGCACCACGGATTTTTTTATTCCTCCAAGGTTTTTCGAAAAATCCTATTTGTGCGTATCTTATTACTCTTATCTCTCCAAAAGCATAAAAAAAAGATATCAAAAATTTATAACATTCGAATTTTTTGTATTTCTCGCCATGTTGACTAAAATGACATGTTCAGGGGAAATACAGCGAATCAAAGCGTACGTTAGATTCAAATTCTCATATTGCCTATATTTATCAAACCTTATATTTTCACAAAAATTCTTCAAAAACAGATACTTTAAACACTTCAGCATAAAACGTTAAAAAGAGACTTAAGGGGACAAACAATAAGTAGGTAGTTAATTCGCTCGAAGATCAAATATTTTTTGCGAATTAATTCCAAGCAGATGAATCCAAAATTGTGCCTAGATAATACTTTTGGGTAATGTTTTTTAATACTATAAACGGTAAAACAATTTGTTTGATAATATATACATGTATATGACGGTGCTCTGATGTTTCGTCATTTTTTCTGTGGTTTTGCCCTGAAAAAAACGCGGTTCGGATCGACTTGAAAATTTTACAGCATGTTCAAAATATACTCCCGTTTGGCGTGCACCTCAGCAAAAAGTGTAAAAGCTCTAGCTTTCGAGATAAAAAACAGCCATCTGTGCCCTCCGAAAATCGACAATTATTGAACAAATCACCTTTTCCTAGTCACAATTTTAATAATTTTGGTTCATTTCTTTTTTCAGAGGACCCCTCCAACATTGCAGGTTCTAGGAGAAACATATTCCAAGGAAACCGTTGTATCTTTATTTTTTAACTCAATATCAGGTCAAAACCAAAGATACTATTTCTAAAACACTGTAGAATCAACCTCGTGTGGCGCCATCTGAAAAATACATATATATAGAAAAAAAATATTTTTTTTACTCTACGTGATAGTAATAAACAGTGTGTAAAATGAGAAGTCGGTGCTTGCTTTCATCTCCTTATAATTAATTTGCAAGAAATACTTGATTTTCGAGCGATTTGTGCAGAGACCCCTTCAAAAATTGCGCATATTACGAGATATCTACATCCTGTATAGTCTATGAACAAACAGCTGTGCAAGTACGTACGTGCCCACTTGTGTTTGGTAGTACCTTTACGAAGCAGCCAGGCATCCCCAGATCGCGTAGCTATACGCGAAAAACGGTTAGACTAGCTCGCGCTTTTCAGTGTGTTTCGCGGTAAAAGTGAAGAGGACTCGCTTCTCTTTTCTAGGCGAATCGTTGAGTTGGGCCGGTTAGGCCGGTCTAAGGACTGTGACGAGCGCTACAGCATGGTCGCCGCGAACCGGAAGGCGCGGGATCAAACAATCTACTTCGGTCTCGGGAGACATACCGTGCGTCCTTCTTCTCCTTTCCGTTGGTATCTCGTACCTCGTACCCCGCGAGTCATGGTGGCACACTGGCCTGGATTACTCCCCGTTATCTATGACGGTGGGACTGAGCACGCGCTTCAAATACACCATAGGATGTGTGCGCGTACATTAAAAAGTAAAATCGTGCAAACTCTTTTTCCTACCAACAGGAGCGAGAAATTTTTGTCGAGCTAACAGTGACTTGTTCCACCGGCGAACGTTATTTTAAAACGCAAAATATACGCATCCGTTAGGGCGATCGAAATAAGTTTTCGAGTAATTTTGTTATCTGCTTAGTTAAATGTTCTGTGAAACCTTTTTCGTATTTTAGGATAATTTAAACACCCGCGCATCTCAGATACTTCAAATATTTCAGTTTTTAACAGTTCCTTCTGTTCCAAGTTCTTTATATTTGCGATTAATTTTCGACAACTATGGGAGGTGCTAACTTTATGTTCCTTTTAACTACATACCATTGAATCGTGCTTTTCTTATTTAGAAATAGACACGAGTAATTAATATGAAGTCTTATCGCACGCAATAACTACTGTAATGCTTTTATTCAAAATTTTCAACTTCGTTCGAAGTTATTCAAAATGATTATATTGAAACATATTCTGTGGTTTGTAAGTTACAAGAAGTGTTTTTATGTTTACACGAATTAAATACAGCTTATCATACAGTTCTGTAAAAGAAAACCAAGATTCTTATCTATGAACCTTCGTTATGCACATTTTCTTCGTTAATAGAGAGAATTACTGTGGCACGTGGAAAAAGGAAGGTTAATATTATTTAGTTTTGAATTTAGTAACGCCATTTTTTATTACAATGTATAAATGTACTAAAAATGCTGTCTTCAAAGAGTCAAATAACATTGAAATCATTGCAAAATATTAATATAATGTAAAGTTATTATCGTCCAAGTAAATCCGCCCTAAAACAAACTGATTTGTGATTGCAAGATTTATCAGAATCCAATGAACTCATTGACATCAATTTTTCATGGTTTATTCCAATATATATTGTTTATTGTTCAATCGTGACCCTTTCTCATTTTATCAGTTGTTCCCATTTTATATTAAAAAAAAAAGTTTAAAAACTTCATGTGAAAAATGAAAGTGTTGGTTATCTCTCCAAATGCTTCTTTACATTTCCCATACCGTTCGCAATTTGTGTTCGGCTAAACAGGGCTTTCCAGAATTATAGACAGAAAGTTAAACATGGTCAGCAGGGGAGAAGTACTCAGAAGGAAACGTTCTCAACTCGAGAATTCTGATTTTAATGAAACTCGAGGTGAACATAGACTCTATTGAAGTATGCAAGGGGCATTTTTTCTGGGGAAATTCACTCTGAAAGGGTGAAATCAACCCTCAAAGTCATAGGGTTTTTTCGTATTTTAAATATAACTGTACTTTTCTTTCGATAGTGTAATAGAGTATAAAAAAACTGAACAATTCTAATATTTAAAGTTTTGTTCTAACTCGCACCGGTGCAAAGTTATAATTAAATGAAACGAAAAACCGCGATAATTTTAAGGGCTGATTGGACCGCTTCAGAGTGAGACTCCGCAGAAAGAAAATTGCTCCTTGCATACTTCGATAATGCTCTACACGCACACGAATCTTCGTTGAAATCAGAATTTTCGGATTGGTGACCGTTTCGTTTGTCAGTTTGCCCATAGGAAATATTCCCTCCCTGTCGAGCACCTGTACCGAATTACCGAGGATGGAATCGCAACAGGCGTTTTAAAGCGTGCACACGCCAACGAGCTTCCGTGAACGACGTCACCGTTAAATTAGATTCGGTTACGAAATTCGGGTACACGGTAGTCCTCGAGCCCGTTTACCTGGCCCGCGGGTGACAATGTTGTTTACTGCACCGGGTTGACAGACAATTTGCGCAGTTCTGTGGGTAGGGGTCGGATCGCTAGAGCCACGGGGAGTGTTCCTCAGGTGAACCAGGAAGTCTAAAGAGAAGCTACCGGCCGTCTTTCAACCCTCCGTTCACCGCAATTCCACAACGCGCCGCTTCCGCGTCCGTCTCTGCCTTTGTTCCGAAAATGGCGGAACGAGTTTCACCGAAATATTGCCCGACAGTGGGTCTGTGAAAAGCTCAAGGAATTGGGTAAAGGCCCAAAGGTAAAGGGATGGCTACATGATTAAATTTTTATGCTCCCCATGGAAACGAAATCGAACAATGCCTCTGCAATGTGAACTGGGAATATTTTATTAGTTCGTTAGTGATGGTACACCCTGAAGGCGGTGGTAAATCAAAACTGAGGAATGAAACTTTTGAAAATAGTATCCTATTTTTTGTGCAGTGAATTATAAATTGGTAATGTAACGTGTCTGATTAGAGAGCACGTAGTGCTTTCTTTTGCTTACAAGTAATATCGATAGCAGCGATATGTATTATGGATAGGGAATAAAATCCCGGCTGTTTTTTGGATTCTAAATAGCTATCTAGCTAAGGACCCGGCACCCATTTGTATCGATTGTCATTCTGTAATTACAGTGGAACACCTATTACTATTCTGTGCTAAATACAGAATGTATGGCGGTCGCCATAAGATTTTTCCACCCCTGAAGAACAATTTCGACAAAGATAAATTAGACTATCTTATAAAATTCTTAAACGGTCCAAATTATTAAACAAAATACTATAATATGATACGATAGCTGGCCCCTCCCCCCTCCCCACAGAAAAGCCGTACTATTATTTAAAAAAAGAAAGCTAAATTGGAAGCTAAATATCTGCGATTCTGTTTGTAAACAGAAACAAGCAAGGCACTGCAACAAAATTTGTTACATTATATTAAAGCGACTTCCTCGCAATGACCAGCCTCTACTTCCCGATATTTGACTTTGTAAGTCCCAAGAAATGATTTGAACCTTTAAAATAATACAAAATCATACTATTTTTTAGCAACCAAATTCTAAACGCGAAGTCGTGCCCGACATTATTAGACTCCCGAGTTCTTAACTACGTAAAGACTGATAGTTTGTTTCTTCCCCAAACGGAAAGATATTCGTATGGCCATTTGGTCGATTTGCCATGCATTCGATCAAGCATTTTCGCATAAGGGATTGGATCATGTTCGTCGGACGAATTTACTTGGTAGGTTAATTAATTACGCGGGTAAGATGTCGTTAATATTTCTACGGTCGACGGGCCTTCGTCGCCGCGAAGCACAGCGCTCGTGTAATACGGATTCGGAAAAATACACGAGCGTAACGAAGTAGTAATGCCATCGGGGGCTGTAGCGTGTTACGCTTCGACACACACCACTGACCGCGCACTCTTTTTCTTCGACCGGTCTAAAACGAAAGAACAAAAAAAAAAGGAGATCGTGCGAAATCGTGACATCGTTACTGTCTCCCGCGCTTCGATTGTGAACCGATACCAAAAATCTCAATCCGTTCGAACGCGTTTGACAAATTATTGCCAAATGATGAAAGAAGCAAGGGACTCGTATGTTCCAGATGGCGCTGCTGGCTCCTTTCCTTATGATTCAGTTGTGGTCTAAATAGTTGACTTTTTTTTTTTAAGGATATCTAGCTTATGATGTGCGAAAACTGTGTTGAGTGTTTGGTCTACTTGCGTTGATATTGTTACTGCGCAGAAGGCAATTTACTTTTTAACTGACCATCGCGAGGTCTAAGCCGGAACTAAACTTTCGAATCCTAAGAAAGAAGACGAATTTAAGGTCTCCTGGTTTCTGTTTCGTTGGTGTTGGTTTTTTTATTTGCTCGTCAAAATTGTCCATATTTTCCAGCGGACATAATGAATATCCTTTTATTATCGGAGATTCAAAAAGTGATAAGAATAGAGGAATTCGCGAGATTTCGAAGATTCTAATTTTAAACATAAAGCTATTTGGCAGTGGTTTCTGTGCTGATTTTTTGAAAGGATTATTAAAAATTTACTGTTTTATTTAAGATCTATATATATATATATAGAATCTCTGTGAAACGTGTACTGAGACGTTGAGTGAGTGGGGCGGAGTAATTGGAAAAATAAAAGAGAAGAGGTTTTAGATCGCAACGAAAGTAACAATGAAAGTAATGATGAGAATAGTGAGAGATCAGTCTTATGTATTTCGAGAGTAAATTATGGTATCAGACGTTCAATTATCGTGATGAATTTTCTATTTAGTATCCGCTAATACACACTGTTTGACAAAAGGGACTTTAAAAAATAAATACTAATAAAATGACCATGATTTTATAAAAAGGAACTATATTCCTCAGTCTATACGACATATGAGAACAAAAACGGACTAACCTACATTGAAAAAAAATAATGTTTCCTATTTTATATTCAATTTTGCAAAAATCGAGGGTTAGTCCGCTTTTGCTCTCAATGCCTCATATAATAGTACAAGAACCCTTGCAGCAAACGAATGATACCAACATGATAATAAAAATCCAATATTAACCTCATTTATACACGTACGTAAAAATATCAATTTTGAACATTTTATTCACCTTTGTGTATATTAGGGTGGCTCTTATTTACTCTTGGTAAAATATTTTTTTCAAGTTTTAGTTCGGTGCACCCTCCAAATAATTAAAAAAAATCTGTGTAAAGTTTAAGCTCGTTCGGATAATGGGAAAAGTTGCCCCTGGCCATTTGAACATTTAAATAATTATTTAACAGTTCAAAAAGTAAATTTTATATAATATCCTCCAAGTTATTGAGTATATAAGAAAATATGTCAAACAAAAGTTGTAGATCCGGACAAGAAGCATCTTTTATGTTCTATTACTGTTACTCGCGCGACAAACGGTTTTCCAAAAAGTCCGAGAAAAACTGAAAAAAAAATTTTTTCCTCAACTTTTGAAAGTTTAGTTGCTTCTCGAACACTTTTAATTATTAATTATTCTGGAAGAGCTACCGTAGTGTACATATTTATGTGCCGTTCAACATCTCTTACTGTGTGCTTCTCTTCACCATCTCCGCCATTTTCATATGCCAAATGTCAACGCTTTTGACAGAAATTATACTCCTGTTACTTACAGAATTAACTCGCCTGTGAAGTGGTTAAAGAAGCGACACAAAAAACGAGAGGAGGATCTTTGTCCCAGTGGCCCTGGCAGAGGTGAATCCTTACGTGTCCATCAGTGTGCCCGTTTTCAGGCCCGTTTTATGCTCGAGTAAAAGTGAGTCCCAGATAAACAGTACATAAAGCTGTAAATACACGTGTCGAGGAATTAAAAAGACCCATATGGTTCCGCGATCCCCTCGTGTCTCTAATTAAATTAAAAAGGTGGTGGGGGGGAGGGGCAAAAAAATATTCCCCGCGCAAGAAGCGTTTACGAACCATTGCCCTTTGTGCCTTTTCTCTCCTTTTCGTTTCATCGTTTCCCCCCTTTGGGCCCCACTAATGCGCCTCGCTGGATTTAGGTCGAGGAAGTCACGAACAGTGTGAGTTCGACACAATTTTCTCTATTTGTCGGTCGAATGTCAAGGTGTAGGTTCCGTCGTCGGGGCCCGTGTACCGCGTGCGTGCCTATTCGCCGCCGTCAAATGCCCGAAATTCTGGGCACGACCGTTAGGCCAACGTTTAACTGTATAATCGTGGCGCAACCTGTACGAAACCTCCCCCCCCCCCCCTCTTCTTTCCATTGCCCTCTCACATCGCCCTTTCTCTGACGTTCCGTGAATTAATGCGCGCAGAGTTCTCCGAAAATAACATCCGGAGGCTGTCGTTCTCCTTATAGGTACAGTGACTCACAAAATTATTGGCACAGATATATTTTTGGTTTCAACTCACCGCTTACTTTCGTCCATGCTTCCTCGCGATTATCTGATGGTCAGATAATAAACTTGTTCACGTAGCGGAATATAAGATCACACCTCACGCCAGCAGGCTTCAATATGTATCCTTTGGCAAAAGCTTAAGTTGTTCCTCTTTTATTACCGATACTTGATAATGGCTTTTGTTCGAGTAAAAGTGTGTCCGCGGATTTATCAAGCAATCGTACGACCTCTGCCACCTTCGGGGGTGGGGGAAATATAGTATTTTTGTGGAATCTTGAAGGATATAGTATTTTCAGGGAAATTTAGGAAAATACTGTATTTTCAGGGAAATTTAGGAAAATGAACAGATTTATTTTTTATTATACTTGTTTTTTCCAAGTGTATTTGTTGTTACTTTGTGCTTTTAGTATCAAGGAATTATTTTTTACAAAGTAACTATAAGACTCCCCGCATTCTACATTCCTATTAATATAAATTAATAACTCAATTTTTATTACTTTTAATTGTAGCTTTATTTCTTTCTTCTCGCCATTTAATATTCTTATAAGAAAAACTTGAACATTGACAGCTGACCTAAGCTGGCCATGCATAGTGTCACGTGATGTTAATAGCTAAGGGTGCGTTCCGAGCACTGAGACTTGCTGCAATTAGGTTTACATTTTCTAAATATTTATTTTATATTCCACGAATATTTAGTTCATATTTTTTTATATTTGGAAAAAAATATTTAACCAATATTTTGTGCTACTAGGGTTTATTTAGGTTGATAATTAAATTTTTTTTAAGTAACTACGAAATGAAAATATAGTATTTTGTGTGTTATAATTTGTTTCAACAGTATGTATATAGTACAATGTCATATTATATAGTGCGGGCGGCAACCCTAGACTCCACCCACATTTGCATCTTCTGATTGGGCATGCACTTACTATTATCAAATTTTCCATCAACGTTTCAAGTAAAGTTGGTGCTCCTCGGGAGAAAAATATTTTACAGTTGTATTAAAGATACCCACTAATTTTCTTGCATTTATAATTAAGAGTCTTCCTGAAAATAGTGTTAACGACTTTGCTCTTCCTTTCTATCCACAATATTTGCATTCTATATAAATAAAATGATAGGTCAGCGCAAAAATTCGTTCCCTCACTGTTAGGTGCACGGATATGTCTTTTTCTACCATACCTATTTTTTTTTTACCGGAAAAAAGTGACAAAAGGTCATACATACCCAACCAAAATACATACATTGATTAAAAAAACATGTAATATATTTTTACGTTTGATAACCACGTTGATACAATAAAGCGAACAAACCATTGTAACGATCTAATAATAAAAACAAAGAGAGGGAAACCATTAGCACTAGCCTCTAACATTCTTTTTCTAAGAAAAAAAAACGGTGTCATTAACATTGATCAAAAAAGAAAATTCAAACTTTTTGTATCCAAGGAAAATATCATTTTCCAAGAATATATTAAAGAAGCTTTAAGTTCATTGAATCACGCGATTGAGAAGCTATAAGCCGCGAGGAGTAGAATGGCTATCGAAGTCGATTTTTTTTTACGAAATATGTAGAACGTCCTTGATAAGTCCTTGCAGCGCGGGACGTTGCAGGCAGCCGAAGGACTCGCGCTCGTCGTTTCGCTTCGCTTCTGTTCGTATCGAGAAAAATGATCGTATTTGTGTAGATCAGCGGCAATTGGCCAATTCCCGCCAGCGCGCCGCGCTGTGTCGAATGTCCCCCAATGATATCGTTTATTTTTGCGCGCCACTCGCAGAACGTAACGGTGGCGTAGCCACGGCGTAATTATAAAATGTTGCAACGCCAGCCGGTGCAACGAACTCACGAATGTGCCGTACCATGATTCTGCCGGTGAACAGTCCAATTGTTATGAAACATCTTTCCATACGTTTCGGGAACGCTTGCTTGACAATAGAGTTTGCTTCCACACATATACCTACACTAATTGTAGAAAGTCTTTACAGTCACACTCCGCCTTCCTTCATGGTCCACAAAATTTTCATCTTGCCTATAAGCGAAAGAAAGTTTGAAATCGATATTTTTATACACCTTAAAGCGGGAGTTAGTTTTCGCCATTTTTTTTTCAGATGTTTGTATACTAAGTATGTAAGATAAAAAATTGGTTTTTAAAAAGTTCATAAAATCTGGGATCATTCACTTTCTGTTATTTAGCCTTAAACGAAGCTATGTAAACCATAATTTGCATAAGATTGTTCGGGGATGGCAATTTAACTTTTAACCTGTTTATTTCCCGGTAAAAATTAGATTCAGTAAGGAGACAGTGGAATTGATCTTTTCCAAATTTCGGTGCAAAGATTACTCACAGGTGGAATGTAATCCCGGTTTACAGTATTTGTAGAAGTAGCTTTAACGAGAGATATTGCTTACCATGTTCGTATCACTGGTCTGCTGGGGACTCTGATGTGCTAATGTGTACAGTTGCTTTTTGAGAAATTATGGTACCCTTGTTACCGTTAGCTTTTAAACTTCCTTTCGGCCATCATCGTCGAACATTTGTTCAAGGATAATACAAAATTCTCTTGATTTAATATTAATGATGGCAGTCCTGGTTCTAAAGGAGTGATCGCAACTGTGCACGTCTACGATTTTGTATGAAATCAGCCTCGTAATCAATTATCTTCCAAGCCGAACGGGACATAAAACTTTCTAAAAATTCTGTATACGCAGTGTTTCGCGGTGCACACTGCGTATGAATGAGTCTTACAAAGGTACTGACAAAGATACCTGTATTCTAATAATCGTCGCGACGTATCTTCCATTCCATCGAACCAAGAATATTTTGAGTAACAGATGCGTACAATTTTGCACATTTGAAAACTTTGAAATTTATTCAGTTTCTCATCGAATGCGATGTTTTCCAAAAAGTAGGCACAGCTAGTGATCAGTCACATTCATAACACAGACGATGGGAATTTATCAACCCTTGGACGGGCGATAAGGGGCAATATTTGGCCCACAATATAATTTCATTCACATAAATACACTTACATTGGATCTTGATCTTGATAAGATCCAAAATACTTATTTCTTACAAATAATTGATCAGTAGCGGATTTAACGGACGGCCGATGAGCAGCCGACGCCTGGGCCCCTGCCGAGAAGTCCACCCCAGGGCCCCATCGTCCAAAAAAATTACGATTTCATCCAAACACTATATTTCCTTTGTTTCCCATAATTTTCATACCACACGCGCGTAAATTTATTTGTAATTCTGTTATGTTTACAGGGTGTCTCGGAACGTTTGCCACCTGGGCCTTTTTCCTTAAATCCGCTATTGGAACTGTCACTACTATGTAATGAGTAACAGAACTAGCATAGTGTGCATACAGGGTGGGTTCAAATTATGGTGACCATTTTTTTCTTGGGTTCCCGGAAAAATAAGATTTTTTGAGGGACCACTCCTCGTAGACTAGGCTCCACTATTGCCAAATTAGTAGAATTTTAATAGCCACCTCGTGGCTTCGGTTTCATATTAATTATTTTGCAACTTTAAAGAAGAAATACAGAATCGAGGATAAATAATTACCGTAAACTGGGTTAACTTTGCCCGCCCGGGGTGACATTGCCCACTTTTCGGAAAGGCTTTATTTTATTTTATTGTGAAGTAATCGGAACATTTAGTGTTTTGTAATTGATTGCAATAATTTCTCCAAGGTCAATCGAAAAAAAAATTAGCGAATTCAATCATATGGTAATTTTTCAGTCAGAGTAAAATAGTGGGCAATGTCACCCCGGCGGGCAAAGTCACCCCAGTTTACGGTACCTTAAATTCAGAATTGGCGACAGAAGTTACCGGTTACACAAATCGTGCCCCGGGGACTGTCCCCGGAAATCGGGGATGAATGGTCCCTTATCCAAAAGTGCCCTTCTTCGCCAGGCGAGGGCGAAACGACGCTGATTCGATAATTCAGGAAAACCGTCGAATCGTTCGTTTCGTCAATTTCATGCCGTCCGCGTGGCCCTGCCGACATGCTTTCACTTGTGCACGCATCTAACACGCGATGCTGACATAAGGGGCGGATGAGAGCCGAGAGATTAGCAACCTTCCACCTATGATCGTGCGGTGACATTTTCCTTTGCGCTCGTCCGTAAATGCGGCATAAGGTACGTCGCCGATACCACGACGTAGACCCAATTGGGAGCATATTTTACTTGGGCGATCGTGGCGCAACGCGCGGCTGTACGGGAACGAACTACGTTATGTAAAATCCGAGCAAAAATCACCGCGGCGTACAAAAAGCGCGTTCTGCCGCGTTGCTGGGAACCTCGAGGGTACCTACTTGCCTAAGCTACCGAGGAATTGGGCACCGACCTGGCCGATTGGTTACGATCGTTCGTTCGTGCCTCCTCGAATCGCCGCTACTTTTTTCTCCGGTTTCGTGGCGGGAATTCGTTGCTGCAATATCGCGGCGCTCACGCATCGCGGCTCCGCGCCTCGAAAGAAGTTAAGACTTCGGCTGCTGTCGCGTACCTATGCGTGCTTCCTCGACTCTCAATTAGCACTTTCCTCGAGCCTAAGAAATCAATTCTATTTCATATTTTTGTCTCCAACACAGCTATAGTATTTAAAGATTTATATCCGCGGGCGTATTTGGAGATTTGGCGCCCTTAGGTTAACGAGTGTCTGCCACCCTTTCCGCGAAATATCATCAGATATTTTCATTTAAAAGAGTCGAGGAAATTTCAAAATTAATGCTAATTCGTATATGGAAAGGAGGTGAATTGTGTTTAAAGCTGTCTCAGCCCCTGTGTTTAAACCTTTCCCAATTTCTTTCGCTCCAATGTCGCGCCTCAAAATTTGTCGCCCCTAAAATTTGCCGCCCTCGGCTCTAGTCTATTTAATCTATACACAAATCCACTCATGTTTATATCTCGTTTACGATATGCTGTTTGCGTGGTTTTAAAAAACAAATGAATAGTTGGGAGACTCGGAAATGATCGACGTAAGTTTGCCGGAAAATGTTGAGTTGTTTATTGAAAGTATGACTCGGACGGTCAAGCTTCTAAATTTTGATGATCATCGCGAGATGAAGTTAACTGTTTGACTGGCAGCGAGAATCCGGAAGTGGGTTTCAAGGCTGACACGCTCTTTCATACGTTTATTATCTGCAAGAAGGCATTGTCCAGCTTAATTTTTGACTGTGAGCCTAAACCTCATTAAACTTAGGCGTTGCATTAAGGCAGCTTTCATTTCAGACAAGTTCAGCTACGGCGAAACTGATGATATCTACGTTATAGTTAACGGTGGCTTCGAGTATCTCTAGTGGCGTGGAAACGCGTCAATGCCGGGGACTGGATGCAGACTTTTGACTCGAAAAGGCATCACTGCTAGGCAAAGACTTGAGAAGGGTTACTAGGCAGTCGTTTTTGTGGAAAATCAAGCATTTCTTTTTCAATTAATTACAAAGAACCTCAGG
This sequence comes from Andrena marginata, assembly GCA_963932335.1. NCBI lineage: Eukaryota > Metazoa > Arthropoda > Insecta > Hymenoptera > Andrenidae > Andrena > Andrena marginata. The sequence goes on along the minus strand of OZ010659.1, from coordinate 45,988,673 downwards.
CTTGTTCTTTGACACAATGTTTATTAACATCATAAGCGTTAAGAAAACATGTTTGTTTCGCCGAAAATATGTATCATAGATGACGCTACAGAAGGATCATTCCAGAGCCTTTTTAAAAAAGTTTCGACTACCTACTTAGTACCTAGCCGAGGTGAAGTGGTCTTTTCAATGTGACGCTATAAAACCTAGCATTAGGCATTTAATTAATGTACTAACGAAGGAAACTTCGTGTGCTTCTCTAATGCTGTATGTGCAGTTATATGCATCTGTTGAGTAGTAATTAGTTGCGCGGTTAGCGATAGATTCTTTTGTGGCTATGGCTCAGAAAAGGAGTTCTATATGCATAAATTGGAAAAAGTGGGACATTTTGTAATTCAAATGTCCAATAACAAGGAAATATTTAGAAGAATATTAGTGTAAAATGCGGCTGCTGATGTCACAATTTTATAACGGAATGTACATCAGGAAATCATTTTCCAATCAACATATTACAGTTTCGATTTTTCCTTCATCGACGCTGGAGACCGAATATTCATTTAAATTTGGAATTTTAATTAACGCGTCGCTCTCCGCGGGAGACCCAAAATAACAGTTAAAAAAAGAATGGCAAGAGATCATTAAGTAAAAATTAATTTTTATTTCAATGGAAAGCAGTTATCACTGCATCTTAAAAAAAATTTTAAAAAATAAAATTGTTAAAAACATTAAGTCCTAACTGTTCTGATTACGAATAACCATTGTAAGCGATTAAGAAATTTTTGGTTATACTGTTAATCATTATTGATCACGAAAATTGTTTTTGGGCTCGAATTACCATTGCTGACGATAGAAATTGTTTTTGGCTGCGAATAACCATTATCGATGACGGGAATTTTAGTTTGAAATTTTTTTTTCTTAATTCGTTGGAAATAGGTTGCATTCTTGGTTATTTAATGTTAGTTTGATAACATACGATCGTTAAAGTTTCAATTCACACTGACTCTAGACCACCAACCATGCAACTTATCTCCAACAAATTCACAAAAACTTATGTTTGTACAATTAGATGCAGAATTTACACGTTAAATATTAATGTATATAAGTAGTAAATAAAAATATTGGATTACAATATCTATTATTCTATTCTTTGTTGATGGATGTTAATCACCAGTAATGTTAATAACAACTGACGGTCGGATGTAAGAAAATAAATTTTCGCCATTGATAATGATTATCGATAACGAGAATATAATTCGAGAATGGTACCAGGTAACCAAAGGATTTTAATCACTCATAACGGTTATTCGTAACCAAGATATTAATTCTAATACCAAAACTCTAAAAATTTGGGTTATACCAGTTATGGTCTCTGCTTTCCATATCTTCGTCTTATGTTGTCCTGTAAAAATCACCCCCTAAAAGAATGACCATCAGTACTCGAACACCCAGTATGCCACGCAGCAGAGTTTTCTAGTACAACGAAAACGTAGCCATTACCCTCTGCAACGACTTCCACATTTTTTAACGATCTGTTACATTTCTACAGTTACAATAACGATCATATTATACAAAATGTCACTCACAGAGAAGCATCGAATGTAACTCGCGCAGCGCATAAAGTTACAATAATTAACGCTCCTAATACAAGACGGTGCAATGATCATTTTCACAGATCTCTCCTTCATCTCCTCGCCGCGATTCGCGCGACACAAATTTCAGTTGAACGGTGCCCTGAGCCGTCTTACGCTATCGGTAGAATCAACAGGCGGTGCACGTAAATCATTAGCACAATATAGCGATCGATCAAACGCGATGAAAAGAAGAGGTCCCCGGCAACTTCCGAGCGGGCCCAATTTCTCCTTTATCAGGGATCGCGGTTTGTCCCTGCTGCCTGGCGTGGAGAAGACACGGCAAGAGCCCGCGGACCCGTGGCGGTGCGTAGGTCGTTGGTGCGTGAGCGTGCAAGTTCAAGAACAATGGCACTTCACGATCTGTATAATGTAGGTAGGATTTTGCCAGGCGACGGTGTCGGCTGATTGTGGTGGCGGAGGCGGTGGCGGTGGTGGCGGGCAGGCTCTCGTGCCACTGACCCACAAACACACTTACCTATGTTATACTATGCCTGGCTGTACACGCCGTTCTGCCGTTGTCGCTATGCCTTAATGCCCGTGCACACCGTGTTTCCGCCTCGCGGGAGCGCCCGCGTACGTCGTCCTTGGAAGATTTACTCGCCGGCTTGATCGTGCTCCCGATGCCGCCTCTTGAATTTTTCATTCGTACCAGCCCCACCGTGAACTGAAAGTGACTCGTTACCGAAGGGAGCCGGCTAATTGTATGCTAAATATCCGTCAGCGGCACGACGGCCACGTTCGAGCGCCCCCTGTCGTCCGAACCGATCGCTCAGATTAGAATTAGAATCTCGGGGCGAAATAACACATCTTGCCGGATGTACCACGGAACCTTTAATTTACTTACAATTTCGTTTTACGTCCGTACGGCCGTGGTTACCGTTAAATGTCACCCCCTACGGTGACATTAAAGGCCCCGCGAGACGGACGGCGTTATTATACATTTACGCGTGCCTCTTCCTGGCGTGGGTTTAACCGCCGCATCGCTTGTTTCTGCGGTATCGTTCTTGTACTTGCTTTTGCGAAGGGAATTCTTCTGAGGTTCTTAAAACGGTCCGTGTCCAGGTGGAAATTCAGAGTCTTGGTAGGATTATAAAAAGCGATGAGAAAACTTGGATTGAGGGACACCATTTTTTTTTGTTAAATAAACGGTTCACCAAGGATGAATATCGTGGGCTACCGGTGCATTGCTGGCCGGATTGAAGAGTTTAGTGACATTTGCGTATATCTTTTAAGATGTCGGAATAAAACTTGCGTAAAAATATAGGATAATATTATTCCTTTCTAATGATGTACAATTTAATATTTTTTACACTTGTTTAGTTATTTGTATTCAATTTTTTTAACTTAATCGCGACAAAAAATATTTGAAAACTGATTATTTGGTACTTTATTTAATGCCCTTTTATGTGTTTTAACTTAAATGTTTAAGTGTTCTTTGGACAATTTTAAAAAATCTCGCAATATTCCTTGCTGTATTCAGAATTATATTCGAATCCGTTATTTATATTGGTTACTTATAAAATGTTACTAAATTCTTCAATACGTGACACGGGACGCGTTAAAATGGTATACTGGTCACTTTTATCTCGGACTTATTGAGAAGATAATAAATTTTCTTAAAAGCAACGTTATACTGCTCGAAACTTTTTTGCGGAGCATATAATTACGTAAATATACATTAATCGAAATATAGATGCATAAAGACATACCTATACAATTTTCTTAAAATTCGCGTACCTAAGAAGTAAATGAGACGGAGAAAACAATTTGAATACACTTCAGAAAACTTATAACGAAGGGTAATTTATTCCGACACATTTTTTTCACAATAAAGTTTGCCACTTGTTTACTAATTCATAAATTCGAAACAATACGCCATTTTCTTGTCACAAATAATTGATAATTTAAAACAATGCCATCTACATATCAGATGGTGCACTATTTACTTTACCTGAATTCTGTTTAACTTTCCGCGTGAGCGATCGGCAAAAAATAATATCCAGGGATATAGAACATGGTAAAGAGTGTACACTTGTGTTTCATTATCTCCTCCTATTCGATTCGAACTTACTTTTTAGAATTGTTATATTCATTACCTATTTAGTTTTGTATCATGGATCAATAATAAATCTTCTCCAAAGGTGTTTCCACCCTCAATATCGAGAAGCACAATTCACACCAAAAACCAATTTTCCATCGTTTCAGCGTGACCGTAATTCCATTCGAATGATCGTATCGAAGAGATTACCAAACTATCGAGTCAGCCCCTTTTTGAAATCGCGTATCTTTTAAAGTGACTAATAATATCTCAAGTTCAGTGTAAAAACAGGCGCTCCGTAAGGAGCTGTACAGATGCCTCGCGTAGATGAGAGTACAGGCTGGCGAGAGCAAATTCAGACCGCATGAAACTATCGCGAAAAACACGAGCCCATGAAAATTGCGGGCAACTGCGTAACTGTGCCTGCAGAGACGTGTACGCGTGTAATCCCCGTCTGTCGTCCTCCCGCGTTTTACTCTCGATCTCGATTGGCCCACTTGGTAAACAGGACAAAACTGGAAGAGCAAGGCTGGTCCTGCCGCGGCTCGGGGTTGCGGGTAAAGGGGGGCAGCCGATCCGCTCAACTTTTTGCCAGCGTCACGAAACGAAGACGAGGAGCATCGCGATGGAAGGAGCGCCACCAGGAAACGGCGGGCGGAAGAGGAAACCCACGTTAAAATCGTGAGCGATTCGTTATCGCCGCCCCACAACTCTGAATGCCGCGACCCACTCTTGGTTTCTGGGGGAGGGGGGGAAGGGAAATAAACTGGGAACAATCTCCACCCGCCACCTCCTTACCGTCGACTTTGTTCTCCAGTCGATCAGGTTGCTGGGAACAAAAGTTGGTCTCGACAGACCGCGGACCGGATATAATCGCGCGACACATTCGAGCAGAAAGCAGGTGGCGTATTGATTGAAAATTCGAAATTTTCCTGCATCATGCATGCGCACGCTTCAGTTTCAAAGATTTCGCTGCCCCAACTTGGCATTTTCACTAGCCGCAAGTAAATTTCAGTCGGGGCTGGGGTTTGATTTTCACCCGCAACGCTCTTCGTTCCACGTCAGGTTGAGATTATAATTAATAACGAACGGTCGGTGGTCAGCTTCTTTTATCGTGGTATTCGGGACACTTTTTGCCGGCGGTTCTTGATAAAAAGATTTTACGAGAAGCGGCGGCCGCCACGCTTGGGCTTTACCTTTACGATCACGCCGAGCGACGCGGCATACCAGAAATCGAACTAGTCATGCGCGGGTTTTTTCGTTCGCTCGGTGAACCCAACTGGGTCACGCTCCCTCCGCCCTGGCTAGGGCAATAGGCGAGCAACGGACCTTCGGCTGTTACACTTTCGAAAAAATTCGGACAGCGCTACTTCGCGCCACTTTGGGCGCCGCTCCGTTGCCCAAATTTCTCCCTCCTCCACGCCGGTTCTGTCTACCTAAATCCGGAACCTCGTTTGGTGTACACCCCCCCGCCCACCCCCTCCCCCTCCCTCCCCCCTCACGCTCCGCGGAATGTCCTCATTTTTTTCGGGGGGCCTCGGGGGCCTCGAGGATCGCGTGACTTCCTCAACGTTGTAAACGGGGAACCGCGATGTAGCACCGCGTGAGCTTTGAAATCCGTCTCCTGGCACTCCGTTCACTGTGCCCCAGCAAAACAGCTTTTTCCCTTCGGACATATCCACCTTCAATTATAGTTCAGTGACTGGGAAAGGAATTCGTTGCACAAGTGTCGTTAGTTGAAGCTTCAAGTGAAGACACTTTACAAGAGGATGATTGCTTTTGGAATCGAAGTTTAGTATTATTTCAGTGGTTGCAACTGAAAGGCTTAACGTCTATAGGGTTTATAATATATGGGTACAAAAGTTCATATTTTGTAGGTGTACAGTTGTATGGGTATGGAAAGTTGACTTATCGTTTTTGTGATTAGGATACTGGTGTTTTAAGGTTAGGTTAGTTAGATGTAACTGCATGTAAAATTAAGCTTTTGAGAGGTTTACAAGTTTTATTATTAATGTTAGGTGGAGTTGGGACACTTTGGTGCAAGGGGTACAACGAAACAATATTTTCTTGATATCTGGAAACAGTTGGAAGTTCAAAACATTATCACAAAACAGCATAAGCTACCATCTTGATAGATGATATAGGGGAGAGTTGCTAATATCTTACTGGTCACCTAAATCGTACCTCATCAATTTCTCAGTAATTAATAAATATAAAGGACATCTGATGATACAAATAGCAAGTAAATACGAAATAAGAAAGCGAAACAAAACCTTTTGAGCTTACACCCTATTTTGTGCGTGCTATAAAGATTTGAAAAAATCAGTTTTTAGCAGTTTATTTTAGCTGACAATAATCAAACAATGCAGTTTTGACCTGTATTTTGGTATTTTTCTAAAAGTGGGTTTAATGTAGAATATTTTACATTCATTTTAAATACATTTTATGTATGTGATAAAAAGATTAATAATAAATTAATTTGTTCTGAACAAAAGGTTAAGCGTATAATACTAGATGTCTAAAAGATCAAGCTACAATATCCAATAGTCATTTGCGTTCAAATTAGTACCAAATATGAAATACAACGTAAAATGTCTTAAGTGGTACGATATGGACAACCCTCTCCTAAGATTATAAGATGATACCCTATTGATATCATTATCAAAGTGCCCCAACTCCCCCTACTGGAAGAAAAACAAAGGCGAATAAATATGGCTTGCTTTAAAGTTTATCTATAAAGTTTGGAAATTAAAGAAGAACTTCCAATTTTCCGGGTACAGGCTTTCATTAAACGTTTAAAATGTGTAACAGTATTATTTAGAAAATTACTGTTGGTACATTATTATCTATCGGTAGAACAGTGGGCGTCCAACGTGTCGAATATACGTGAGACATATTTCTGCTCATTTGAACCCATCCGAAACTACATATACTTATGTCACTCACACTTTATCAGTGTCACTAGTCTAAGAAAATAAGAATCTTAGATCATTTTTAATTTAATTTTTAATTTTAATTAAAATAGACAGGTTAGACGACCCTTTGGTACAATTAATTACAAAATGAGGTAGAGAAACGGACGCACATTAAGAAAGACAGAGAAAAGGAAGAGAAAAAAAGAAAAACATGAACATACAATATGAGACATTCATGGCAACAGACGTAATAGCTTTGTACGGATCTTATTTATTGAATCGGACAAAAAGTCAAGCTGGTCGTGATAAGAATTAGCAATACCACGTATGCGATCGATGTAATTATGTTTGCCGCAGAGGGTTCGATGAGTTTTTACGTTAAAAAGATTACCATGCCTTAAGGCTCCCATACACGAGCGAGTCGCTCGGCAAGCCGCTCGCTAACTGTAGGCTCGGCTCGCATGCTCGCTGGTGTGTGGGATCGACGAGCGATTAAACTGCTCGCTCAAGAGCCGAGCATCTCGCTCGTGATTACATTGAGATTGAGTTGTCATAGTATGATCTGACAATTTATTCGACTATTTATGACATTATATTAAAATCTATGATAAAATCTTATTCTCAGAATAATATGAACGTACATTACACTATGAATCAAAATAGAACCCGCTTACCGCCATCCAGGAATTAGTGCCGTTTTATTAAATATTCGACCCGATTATGTAGCAGCTCTACAAGCTACCGAATGAATGCCAACTTGTTTGCAGCGCGAGTGGCCAAACTGACGCGGCGACGGCGCGATCCTCATTGTCAGCCGAGTGGCGTCGAAACCACCGGCAGAAACAGCGAACCAGCGATCAACGGCCGACCGTCTCGGCGTGATAAACAATTACGAAACGGATTGTTAAAAAAGGAAGCAATACGGCTCGCGCATATTTATGTAACGGCGGTGGAGGCGCAGTACCCACGAGCGTGTAACGGCAACGCGAGTAAGTTTCCTCGTAAGTCCGCGGTAACATCCGTGTCGCGGTGGCGCGTGTGTGCAAGCTCCCACCCGTTGTCTACCTGTTGCTCTTGCCAGCACACTTGTACGCCGGCACGTACGCCTAGCTGCCCGGTGTCCACGTGTGCGTCACACTTAACGCCTGCCTCTAGTCACCGACTAACGTGGTAGGATCGTCGCCGGCGCTCGTGTGCCGCGAAAGAAGTTTCACTCGGGTACAGTCCCTCGGTATATGTACGTACTTACGTGCGTACCCGATACGTACGGTATATACGCGCGCACGGGAACCTGGGCAGACATGCGTGCTACCGGCAGCTCGATCGGAGAACGGCCAGCCAAGTCCTTGGCAAGGCCGATCGAGACATCATCCGACCACCTTTTTCCAATTAGCGGACTTCTGGTAATCGACTACCGGCTTCCTACGAACCCGGCACACTAGCGCTCGCCTCTATTGGCTCTAGTACCGCCCAGACGGATCTGACACTCGTGAGTCCGTTGCGCATATAGGTACATTCGGGCACTGCGCACGCGTCAGCTTTTCTAGCGATTGCGGCGTGTAGCTCTTGAACGATGGGCTCTGGCCACGACGATTATGCCTAAGGGAGGAACAAACGCTTGGGAACATTTTCTTCGGTAATTTTCTTCTTTAGGAGGGCGAGCTTGGAAGTTTTGTGTTTTTTAAGGAATTGACGTGGACGCAGTTACAGAAGCGAAAAATTGCGTGAGGGATGAGGAGAAATGTGGCGCATAATTATTTTGATTGATTGGTGCGTTTGTATGTATAATTGAACTGCACTTGGAAGTCGAGTACGACGTAAAATATGGATATAAAAATTATACTAGAGATGAAATATTATTGATAGCAGTGCTAAAGGTAGTTAACTGCCCTCCTTAGTTAAAGTCTCCCATCTGGCAAGTCGAAACATTCGAGAAAATTGAGGTTTTATCGTTTCCTTGGTACCCTTTTCGTAAAAAATAAATAAATTAGACTGTTTCTAGATCTCTACGAAGCACGTAGAGTTTTCTAACTTTACTTAAAAGGTAAAGTACGTCTGGAACTTCAAACATTTGAATATTTTTTGAAAAATGGTCAAATGCGTCTGTGAGGCGCTGTTGCCATTTTACCTGTTCGCGCGAGCGCGGGTTGCAAGATAAAATGCTGACCTTGTACCTTGGTATCGAAAAACGATTATCGCGGGTAGCAGTAAAATTTTCCAAGAGCTAGGGATGATGGAGGTACCGAGGCTCCGATTTGCGAAATTTATGGCCGCGATCCGTGGGGTTCCTGCTCGTAGCAGGCACTCGTCAAAATCGAATTGGCTAAGTGCACAGCTTCCTGGGTGTCGTAAAGCGCACTGAAAGGATGCTCGGTGGCCACATCTAGGCCCACAGACCGTTTTCGGTCGATTTACTACGGTAAAGTTTTACAACAGACCTGCGCCGTTTGCGGCAGCCGCGAGATCTCGATTCTCTGCACCTTCGTCCCCTCCACTGCTAGGGAAATATTATGCTGCCTCTGAAAAAAATCTATGAAGATTTCACTGCTTTCCTTAGGTACTTATAAAATTAAGATAGATCATATAGTAACATCGAACACCCACCCCTAACCACATTTTTCTTCCAAATCGACCTGCAAACTAAATACAAGTATATAATGACTCCTCCTCTAAATGAAATTACACTTAACTCACTTTACACGAATCAATTCTTCCCATTGCATTGCGTAGATATCAGCTCTATCATCAGCTTAGGTGAAGTCAATATTTTTTTATTCCCCATTAAAGAATAGGTGCACCGACTATAAAAAGTACTAAATTCAGCACATTGGAATGTAAAGACTTGGCAGGTACTTAATTTAAAAAGTAGCATGTACAACGAGGAAACTCTGAGTATCACTGTAAAGTTATCTTTCAGTGCAACAACTCCGAGAGAAAATCGTCGAGTCGCAGAGAACCGATTTTTACGATTCTTTATGATATTCGTTGGAAGTGGCACATTATCCCTTGGCCAAGGTCACGGGATTCATATTGTCAGGTGGATTGGTAATGGCGGTGCCGAAATGGTGTCCAGTGGCCACATCAAGGGCCGCAAACCGTTCCACCGCGCAGAACCACCGTAAATTTTCAGACGCGTTTGCGGATGGAACGTCACTGTTTCGAAAGTCGATATTCTCCTGTCGTGACGGCCGAGAAGCGTCGGGGGATTTAAGTGTCATAGAGACCTGTCGAATTATTTACGGCCTTCTGTTCGACGTAAACATAACTGCGGCCTTGTACCTGGGCCGAATAAATAGCCGGTAGTCGGTGGACCATTTTATTTTCGCGATACGATGGCCTTTTGGGAGTAGAGCTTGTAGGGATATCAGTAAATTTACGAACTGCGTTTACCGCTTGGCACTCTATTATAGTTAGGAATTGACTTAAGGGAGGACTCTCGTCTAACAGCCCCAAAATTAACTGGTATTTAAGAATTCTTTTTGAAAAAACTTTTTGCCATAATATTATCGTCAATAATTAATAAATAATAAGAAGGGCATAAAAAAATATTTCTGCAAGTTTAATGCCTCCTTGTATCCCAAAAGAGTTTAATGCAATATTAACAATAGCTTTTTAAACAGAAAATCCTAAATTTCGGGGGCTGTTACTCGAGAATCCCCCCTTAAATCTCTGTGTAATTTAATAGCAGCGAAACAGAAATTGGAAGGTTAGTATATAATTATTAACGAAAAGCTTGTAAATTTCTATTGAATTGATTGTTCATGTTTCGCGTAGGGAAACTTGTTAAAATGACTGTTCTAAGTTTCTATCTGTAATTACCAAAATTGTTTCGTGGGAACGTGTGAACACATCTTTCTTTAGTCATTGGAAAAGTAGGATACTTTAGGTTTTTTTCAATTAAAAGCCAACAGGATCTTTTTTTACTTTTTACTTAGATTGTGAAAGCATTATAAGGATCGTTGGAAAGAAATAGTCAACAATAGGCATAGCCACGGTCAAAAAATTATTTCAATTTCTGGGAAGGTTTTGACTATTTTAAAAAGTATGTATTTTTCGCAGGCTGCGTTTCACACAATACAATTACTTAAAGCGCGATTCACACTTGACTTTTTCGCACGCGTGTTGCTTTATGTATGCGAACCTACTTTCCTGGCGTCGTAAATTTGTGATATCGCTGTTCGTAACGATAGACGGTCCATCGTTCGCCATCGACTTTCTTTTAGAAATGACTGCTTTCAACGATGACGGTGTGTATTTATTGAAAAACGCGAGCTTCGTAAAAAAATGCATCAATTTAAATGCAAATAACACTTGTACCCTTTCTTTAAATAAATCGATTCTTCTTATCATTCGGTATATGAAAATACAAAGGGACGAACAATGAGATATTTTATAAGTGTATTACATTACATTGTAATTTGCAGTTGCGCCGTTTCATCCAAGAAGACAATTATGTGATAAAAAAAGCGCCCTTGTTAGGTAAAAAGATGCAAGATACACCGAAGTCAATGATATACTAAAGAAACACGGGAGGAGCTCACGTCAAGGGACGTGAAATAAATTTTAGACGACGATTTAGAAGTTAAAAAAAAGTAGGGTCGGGGTGAATTAAAAGAGACTGAAAAAGCAATAATTACGAGGTAAATACAAATGCAATAATTTAAATAAAACAGTAAATAGTTTGCAAATAAAATTATCTTTAGATTTAAGTTTACATCTAAAAATTTGATTGAGGCTAAATGATAAAAGGAAACAATACAGTAACTACTGCTATATTACGACTTTCAACTCTTCCCTCTCCCAATTCTTCCTATCTCCCTGTAGAATAGAGCTGCAGCCTGTTCGAACGTTTAGAATCACCCTGTTGTATGCACATACAACTGACTTTAAATAACGTGTATCTGCTTCGAATGTAAAGATCGCGACAACGAAGCTGTCGTCGGTTTCCAGAAGAGGATCGAAATGTGAAGCATTGAAAATTCCGTGACGAATCTCGCGTGGCAAAATATTTTCGGTCGTGGACCATTGGGATCCCCGCCGCCGGAGCCGACCGTAAGAAATCGCGCCTCGCAATATTTAGACTTGTACTACTTGCCGCGCATGTAGGCGAGCCTGTCTGCGACGGCCGATTATCCACGGCCCTTTCGTTCCCGTGACTTTTCGGGGTGCACCCGGAAGAGGCTCCCTTTCGGGTTCGTTGCACCGACAATAAGGAAGTTTCGGCGCGTTTCGCAGGTAGCCTCCCGCCCCTCTTTCTTCTGTCCGCGCGGAAAACTTCCGGGTGGTCCACTGGCCCGAACTACTCCGCACATTCCATTCGTATCTTGGGTAATTGGATCAGGCTGATGCTTCGAGTCGCGCGTTGATTTACTCTCGCGCTGCGCTCACAGGTTTCTTACAAATCCCGGAATCAAGTATAGGGAATACCAAAACTTAATGGAAATGATGTGTAGCAATATTGCGGTGGTATCGGTTCGATCTGAACGCAGTATTTTATACTGAAAGCCTGCTACCTACTATTGTTGTGTAGTGTTATTTAACAATTAAGGATTTGTGGAATAATAAAGCAAACGAAAATAAATGAATTTGAATTTAATGGTAATGGGAGATTTCCACTTCGACTTTTTGTTACTGTAGGATTGTTGATCGATGTTACCTACTTGTGTAAATCCTTCTTCTTTTGTAATTATTTAAAATTCCCCTGTTACTTACTTCGTTATTTCTTTTGAAACACAATTTACATGTTTCTAAATGAAATGTGTGGAATTTTTAATCGACCGAGGCATCAAACTGTTTCGAGATATTTATCAAAATATTTATCTGAATTTAATACCTTCTGCTCCCCGCGTTCTTTTCTTTTAATAACATTGAAGTTAAACGTCATAGAATGTTCGGCCAACGGAGGAATACTATCAGTACATCCAGAAAATGTATCAAATCTATAAAAGTGTTAACTGCAAATTTGGAAAAATCCACTATTAACGGTGTCTTGAGTTGACTGCATTTTTTGCCGAATAATCGTCGAAGGAGAGAACGTAAAAAAGATCAATGAAACGCAAATTTCCAAGCGTTTCGTTGCTTGCAATACGACTTCCTGGTTCGTTTGAACCACGCCTAATGGCCGGAGTTAACAGAGTGAGAGAAAAATAAGACGCGTTGCTATTTGCGAATCAGGGAAACGCGTTTGATGAGTAAATGTTGATTTGTTTGGCCTCTATTGGTTTTATCGCCTCCACCTTGAAGCCACGTGTGAATTGTCGTTTAATCGCTTCGGTGATTATTTGAGTCGCCTCGATTTGTGTAATTGTTTCCTCGCGAGGTCCTCGTTGTGTTCCACGAGCAATGACACGAGGCTGACTTATCCTTCGACAGTTTTTTACGTCTTACTCGCGTTATTCTGCACCTTATTGTTTACGTTACATTTTAGTTGTTCCTCGATCGTATTTTTTATTACAAATATTGTTCAATTCTGGCCCGGATTTATTCGTTCCAGTTTTCTAAATTTTCTTGCACAGTATTGCATCATGCAAATCTTTATTTTCTAAATTCAAAAATATTTATAATCTGTGGGATCAATATTAAAGAAGTCATTTGTATTTCTTTTGCATTCTTCTATCAGATATTTCCGCCCCATAAGAATGTTTATTGGCTAATTCTTTATAGGGAACTTTTGAAATAGAGGCCTTTACCAAACAGCATAAAGAAGATATTTTATAAACTATGCATCTATATACTTACTTACATCTTCCCTTATAAAAGAACATCATCTAACAGCCAAACATTTTCAATTTCTACTTGAATCGTTTAAACTTCATTTTATTACATTTTTGTCAATATTTAAAATCATGTTCATTTACACTCCTTAAGGATGTATCGGACGTACATTATTAGACAAAAGTATATGAAATTTGAAATATTCGATTATCTACGTCTTACGCATAGTAAATCTAGCTGTAAGGAACTCGAACGACAGTCGGAGTCTTATTTTTACTCCTCGGAAGCTATTATTCACTTTACAAATGCTTCTTCAAGCACTATTTCTTGAACGTTTGCCAGTGAAAATGCCCTGAATTCACAATTTTCTCAAGTTACAACTTCTCTATCCATATACTACATGTACAAAAAAAAATTGAAAACCGTGGTACCATTTCTTCAACATTTTTCCAGCGGTTTTATCTGTCAAGGTCGTCTCTTTCCATAAGAGTACGTGTAAAATCAGCGAAAATCAAAGTCGTTATAACTCAGCAACCGTTGAGTGAGCTCATTTAAATGTTTTGAAGCACGTCAGGAAAGTTAAATAGAACAATCTCAAAAATATTCATCAACTTGGTACCATTTTGAAGATAGGCCCGATACATCCTCAAGGGGCGAAAGAATGACGCTTGTAAGGTGTCATTCAGTTGGGAGCATCCATGGGAAAACACGGAGTCTCGCGTCAGAGGTCCGTAGCATGTAGAAGAAAGAAGAGGGCCCTAAAGATTTTTACGGAATACCCAATTTCGAGGAGCGTAAATATTTGGAGGAAGTCGTCACGCCCGTCGTATATTTGACGCGTGACCATTGTAAACGTTGAAAGATTCGCAATAAATATCGCACCCTCGTCTGGGACACACGTGTTTCCCCGCGCGGACGGGCACGCTTCGGGTCGTACTTCCAGGATACCGTCCACGTGTCACAGGTCATGGGCACTTTATGCCCAAGCGTTTCCCTGAACAATACGTGCAATTCATCTTCTGATCACTACCAGCGGGCACGGGCCAGGTATAGAGCGAATGTTTCATTGTTCAGTCTCGAACACGGCAACTCGACTACCCCGCAAGCAGGGTACGCGACGCGAGTAGCGAAAAAGGTAACGGGTCGGAAATGGTAAAGCGTAACAGCAATGTTTATACGCTTCTCTATCAAACTCGATCGACCGATTATATAATTCCACTTTTACTTTCAATTTGGCATTAACCCTGGGGTGGTTCTGCGCTTTCTAGCACATGGATATTGCGCGTGGTGGTTATTGTAGGATTATCTTGTTTTTAAATTTCGCGACGATCTGCATTGTTGATAACACTTCCGAAAGGGATTTCGAGGTACTGTTGCTTCTCAATTATTACCAAGGGATTTATTTGGATTGGATAAAAAGGTTCCTTCTGTTCTTTAATTTAGAGACAAGTTCTATATGTGGAACGAAGAGTTTCACTGGATTTTCGTGTATTGAGTAAGTATCTCCCTGGTATCTCCCGTGGCGACTATTCTTTGCGTGCACGATGCTGAGGGAAATAGCACTCGCGGCTTGAAAACAAAGTGCTATATTAAGGGGAGATTCCAGTCCAATAATTGATTTTTGTTATTTCCTCTTTCGAATGTTCAACCTTTTAGGAATATGCTTTTTTGAAATTCGTAAAATTCCCGAAGTTATAGGCATTTGAATAGCGGCAGATGCATGCGTAATACCCGGCCGGTTATTATCTGATTCGGCTGAACTTTTTTTTATTTTGAAGAATATACTTCCGGCTCGTGGGGAAGCCAGTAAAATTTAAAGAAATTGGAAATTTGTAATTTTTGAAGGCGTTGAAAGGACGAAAAATATAAGGAAAAATTGATTACAAACTTCAAGTGTCGTTCTTTTCTCGAAAGAATGTAATTTTCTTGTCATTTTTACTAGTTAGTCCACGAGCGAGTTTCATGCCTTGCAATAATCTGGTATTGTTTTTTATTTCAGGTTTAGGTGCTACAGGTTCCACCGATTTGGATGAATTTTTTACGCCTCGACTTTGGCGACTCTCCAGTGCTGCCTGCAATGATCAATCATAAAACAAAAAATTGAATTCTGTTGTTTAAGACATCCTTAATAAAATGCAAAAAATCCTATTAAATAATATATGTCGTAGTTTTCCTTTAATTAATTCTTAAAGATCACCTATTTTTATGGGCTCTAACTGGAACAGCCCCTTGAGAAAAATAAGCAGACTCAATGCTAATATTAAGGTGGTGACACATCTCACAAAATCCCTTTTTCTGCATCTTTATGCAGCACCAAAATCATTTCTTTATTAATATATTTCAACAAGTGAAGCTTTGAAAATACGTATATGTCATATACGTTAATACATCTGCACTTGGTCCAAAATATTCTTAAAATGACGGTAGCGTTACGATGTGGTTAAAAATTTATGTTTACCAGGAGGAAATGCAATTAGCTAATTACGTTTTATATTCCACGTGCCAAGGGTGTAGATACATGCCCACCGATCTCGTTTGCATACAATCGAATAAGTGGGCGTAGTCGTAGGCGCAGATACCTAGGGCATAAGGGTACCTAAATATTTTGACAGTGCCACCTCGGGACACCCCGAGGAAGCGAGATTTATGGTACCTCCTTTTGCAAGTTGCTGGGTTACGGTCGCCCGGAGGTCCTTCGAAGGACTACGAGCTTCGGACGGACCGTTAAGATCTGCCGATTGCACGACTTTATTGGCAACAATAAACGCGTCCCTGCGCTGCCGTTTCTCTCGACTTTTATGAAGAATCACGAGTGATCCTTACTTATGCCCCCTTTTCAGCGGGCCCATTTTTGCGCCAATCCTTGCGAACGGCCTAGGATAAAATTTCGATAGTAGGAATCGCATATGTGTAGCAAATGCGAAGTATTGGGCCGAACATCACACAATTATTACATAATTCCTTAGTAATTATTCTTTTGTTCTTCATAACCTAATCTACTATTCTATCACGTGTCGTGTCTACATTCATATTTCGAGTTTTCTATATAATTTTGTTGCTCTAAAATTCGTCCAAACATGTCGGTTAGAAAAGTATTTATTCGACAGGTATACTACTTTATGAGTTTCAAAGAGTTTCACTGGGGTCACAGAAAAGAAACTAGGGTAAAATAAGCATTTGCGAAGTTTACAGAGAAGGTGGCATTAAAGCTCGAGTGTATCAAATGCGGCTTCAAAAAAATTCCGATTAGGAGACTTCGGGTTAGACTGTAACCGTAATGATAAAGGCAACAGACGAGGCATCCCTACCAGAACTACCAGAGAACTCGCGATGAAGTTTAATGCGTTTCTACGAGAGTAACACAGTGATATTTAATAAAAGGAAAGCACAAAACCTTTCCGTTCAACCCAATATTACAAAAACCAGAGTGTGCACGAACCCTCGTGACCATCGTGTTCACATCCGTTCGCCACTCGCCGCTTTGCGACACCAAAGTGACCGGCTCGCTAACGAATAAATAAGAAGCGATCATTGAAGGAAACATACTACTCGTGGAAGTCGAAGCAACCGCGGGAACCTTCCTCGAGCGCGGCCCAGCGCCGTCTCTGGATCCACAAGAGTAGTCTCTCACGGTTCACATACTTTAAAATAAACTTGGAAACAATTAGGTCGATCTGGTTAGCGATCCCCGGCGGAGGAGGAACGCGGCCGAGTGGTACCACTAGTCGCAGCAACGAAAGTGTAACCGATTCGCGCAGAAGTGGGGCCCCCGTTCCTTCGAATCGACGGTAAAAAATGGTGGGGGCCGGGGGAAGGCCCAACGACGAACGATCGCCTGTCTCGTCGTTACGTTGCGTCAAGGAAAAAAAAGGCCCGACGACGCGCAGGCGCGGGGAGGAGAGGAGGGACGACGTGGCGGAGCTGGGGCATTATTCGACGCCTAATTAATCGAAAGTTATACAACAATTATTATGACGCAAATGGTTGCGATCCGTGGCAAGCGCGACGGTTATGCCGCGGCTCACCCATATCGCAATCACAGACGGTAATTCACGTTTGATTCAGCGGCGCTCGTTAGAATAAATTGAGCGCCGCGGTGTTCGCTGGCAGCCGACTTTTAAACAACCGTGCCGAGCGGAAAACTGCGGCGGGAAAACTTGGCCGACGGCGAAGTCGACCTCAATAATTTCAAGCTTTCGGCTTGAAAGTGGTCTCGCAGTTTTCGTGGCCCCCGAAGGAGCCGCGCGGTCGCGCGGTACAGGACGATTGTGCCAAGGGGGTACGGTACATACCACGGATGGTTCGTCTTACTGGATTAAGTCGTAACGCTGGCGGAGAGGAAAAAATCTGACCGGAGATCCTTTCGTCAAGGACCGTGTCGATAGGCTTGGGTTACTGTATTTTGCAAACTAGCGGTGCCAAGCGTTTTTTTTTCATCCCGAAATCCCCGAAAGTCCCGTTTTTCATCTGGCAAAAACGGACACGACTGTCACGGATTGTAGGGTAACTGTAAATGGATTTTCCGTTGAAGGGTTACTGGCTGCCTTTTTTTTTAATGTCAACCAGGACTCTGTTACCTGGCGTGCAGTTTATTGCCTTCGGGGACCGACTTCGTCGTAGAGTAAAATTGCATGGAAAGATATGGATCTTTCCGTGAAGATACAAGAAACTTTTTATCAACAAACTTCGCCTATTTATAATCATTAACAATATTACTCGCAATCAGGGGATTCTAGAACAACTGCAAGGTAAGTCCATCATGTAAAACGGCAAATAAAATAATTAAATCAGCGTTCGATATTATAAATCATAATTCTAGTGTGGTATCAATGGCATAGAAATGATGAATTAATGAATACCTACGCTTGTTCCGTTATGTGTAATCAGATATGCAGTTTTGAATATTAAGGTCTTTGTTTGGAATTTTCTAAATTTCTTGAAGATCAGCGATTTCTCAACTAACGTTTACTGTTCCATCGCACGGGATAACATTATTACCTTAATATGTTGTACTAGAAAAATATACCGCGAAAGCATGCGATATTAATGTTTATTAATATCTGGTGCATTAACCGAACGCGGCGCGTCTTGGAGTTCAATACGAGCGTGCAAAAGCGCTTTGAATGGTTGCAAGAAATGGCCATGACGAGGTATGTATGCATTGAAAGCGTAGGAACGTCCCTTTGATCCTTGGATCTCTGTGTAAGGATCTATATCATGAATCCACTTTATCGATTTCGTAGGCACTCGACAAAAATCCACGAAATATAATTCGTGCAGAAACAAATACTTAATGTGTCTAAGGGGCATAAAAAATGTTACTTTAAATATATCATTATTTAAGGACGCACAAGAGTGTCCTACTTGTCTTAAAAATTTGATGAGTTTACTTACCCAGAGATTATGATTTTTAGAACAGAAATTCTGCCTAAATGCTTTGAATTTAGAAATAAAAGAGGAGGTAGGGTATAAATGATACGGTATAGATTATTGGTGTATTTTGATTCTAGTAGAAAAATTGAAACGACCAGTTTCGATTTTTAAAAAGATCTTAATAAATATGAACTCTTGGTCGAAGAATATTTCAATCATACGTATTAGTAGTGTTCTAACGCAGAATATAATTATAATGCAAGTATTACGTTTTATAATACTTGGCAGAGACTTTTTGATTTTTATCTCTAGATATTAAAAATGTTTTCATTGCAAAATAGAATATCTTTGTGATTCTTGCAATTTTTACTCATTCGTACTATTTATTAACAATAATCGCGTATGTCTATATACAGAATAATATACACTTCTTAAATCGTTTCATCAGAAATGTTTTTTTCAACAAAATAAAAACGTTCGAGCATTGCATTTAGTTTACGAATACCGATTCTAGGATCTACTTTTACTTTTCGCACTACAAGACGCTCTTCTCATGCAGTTAAAACTTCTTCTATCACACAGCACTACTTCCTACTGTTCTCCCATTCTAATATCTTTTTATGCTTCTTACAATACCAAACTCCCTTTTTATTATTCCTTCCATTTCTCTGTATAGCTGGCTGTCTTTTCAATGGGAAATCACAATATTCTTCACCTTTCCACTCGTGTCTCTATCCCCGTTAACCATGGTAATGTGTATTTACTTATTTAAAAAAAACTTTTACAGAGCGCCATTACTCAACATTGGCAAATTTTTGTCTACCTATCAGTAAATCGACCGACGTATTTCAGCATCTCCTGTACATAGAGATACCAATCAATAGCGATATTTGTACGCAGAGTTACGTGGAAGCTTCAGCGTACATTGGGTACCATATTCTCCCTGCGCATGTGCATTGGAGATCTCGCTACTGCTTGGTGTATAAATGCATATTCATTTACGCAATGGCCTTTTCACACACGGCATTATCATGTTTTGTGATTGACGGAGCACACCTCCCAACTCTTTCTACCTCACTTCAACTATTTAGTGTCAGCTCTGTCAAATGAACATACATATACATAAATATGTCTCCCAGGCACAGCAAAGTCAGAACGGTATAATTTGTGATTCGTAAAATCTAATAATTTATTGAGTTTCACATCTACAATATTTTTGCCTGGGTATTCCAGAATTCTAACTTCGGCTAATAAGTGCAGCGTTTAAGTTTAAGGAGCTGTTCCGGTCTAGAGCCCATAATAATAGGCGATCTTTAAGAATTAATTAAAGGAAAACTACTAGATATAGTTTAATGGGACTTTTTGCATTGTATTAAGGATGTCTGAAACTATAGAAATAGATTTTCTGTTTTATAATTAATCATTGCAGACGGCACTGGGGAGTCGTTAAAGTCGGGGCGTCAAAAAATTCATCCAAAACCGTGGAACCTGTAGCCCCTAAACCATTGGTCTGAAATATAAAACAATGCCAGATTATTAAAGGGCATGATACTTGCTCGTGGACTTAGCAGTAAAAATTAGAAAAAATTACATTCTTGAGAAAATAAGGACACTTGAAGTTTGGAATTACTTTTTCCTTTAAACGGTTTTAAAAATTACAAATTTACAATTTTTTAAATTTTACTGTTTCTCCATCAGCCAGAAGTATATTCTTCAAAATAAAAGAAGTTTCAGCCGAGTCGAATAATAACTTTTGGAGATATAGGTTCTACCGGTTTTGAGAATACTGTTTCGAGAAAAACGCGTTTAAAGTTTTACGCGAGTGTCGAGTGGCCGGGTGTTCCCATGCTTTTGCCGCTACTCAAATGCCTATAACGTCGGAAATGTTACGAATTTCAGAAAATCCTTATAAACACCTGTTCTTAAAATGTTGAACAATCTAAAAATAAAAAAAAAACGATTTTTAGACCAGAACCTCCCCTTAAGTTTAATTTTTTACCTGTAAACTCTACATCGCTACGCATTCTGACGCCAAATTTTAGCTGGCCATTCTTCAGATGATGTACTACCAAACTGTGTATATATATTTTGGAGAATTTTAATGGGAGGGTAACCCTTAAAATTGAAAGGGCTAACTTGGCACGATGGGGAGCCGCCAACGAACAAAAGAAATTGTTGTAAATCGACGAGCCCGAAGAAGGGTGATGCGTGTATGCGGTTTTACGCTTTTCCCTGCCCATTCGCTCGGGGCAGATGCGTGTAGGTGCGCGTCGACGTGCCCGGTGAAGGTAAAAATTGCGAAATCCTCGGCACTGCCAATTAGATTCAAAACTCGGACGCAGACGGGCCGCGGAGCAAGCACGAATTCCTCGTTGGCCAATTCGCGCCAACCCGACGGTACCGTGCGCGCGAGCGCATCGCGAATTTCCATCGACGGGACTTTATCGATCTTCCCGTTCTGTCTGTGTTGAAACGAAGAAGGCGTACGTAGGTATCTACGATTTTCGGTACGACCGCGAAACCTCCGTCGAAAGCGTCGATCCGCTCGAATCGGTACCTCGTGGCTGCTCCCCAATTAGTCGCGCTACCAATACCGTCCACTGCTGGATCAGACAAATATTTAATTCATTCTTGATTTACAGTGTTTTATCGAAAGCAACGCTGGGCAAATGAAGTTCTCGATCATTCGTTGGGTTAAGTCAGAGTTGGGCATTATTCGAATAAATCTTTATTCTTTTATTTTCTTGTTCAAGGAAAAAAATCCTACTTCCTTGAATTCACGGGCTGATTTTAAACATCTGGGTGGCATTGTAAATCTTCAAAGAAACATTTTCGGTGTATTTTGTATTTTCTAGGTTGCAAAAATTTCCACGTTTGTTAATGTTCTCGACGTTTTCTTATAAACTCCATTATCTCGATAACTTGAAAACCTCTGTAAGACGAAAATTATCTTCATTCCATTCCGCTCCGCTGTAAACACCTCTACAACTCGAAATAAAACTTCCTTAACTCGAACTATATTTTGCATCTCAAATTATGTATTTCACCTCTACAACTCGAATTTAGAAGAACTCTGACCTCTAAAATTCAAAGTTTACTTCTACATATGTATTACGAAATTTCGAGGAAGATCTCAAAATATTGAGAAAAATGTTTTCTCTGCGTTATTCACGATTGAAAATGCTATTAATTTACAGTACACTACAAGACTAGCACGAAGGAAAATCACAATTTTTTTTTAATATGTAATAAAGAGTGATATTCTTTATAAAATTCTATGGGACGTGTGAATCACAAGTCGCAGCACCGATAATTATTAAACTTAACAGCTACAACAAACGCGTTAACGTGACGTTAAAGCAATATTATCTACTAAGGACGAAATATTCTTTCTGTCGAAAAATATGTTTTATCGTCTTGAAACAGGTATTTGATATTTCACCTCGATATTCTGGATTAAAAAAGTCCTACCTTTCCAATTCATAATTAATTGTTCACTTACATATTAATGTATAGGTATAATTCTCTTATATCTCGATGTAAATTTCTTCTGAAAAAATGCGTAGACACAGAGAACCACTCAAAAGAATACATTACGGTTTGTAGACTTAGAACTTGAATCTTTCCTAGAGTTTTTAACAATCTACTTTAGATTGTTTATATAATTTACAAAATAGTGTCTGCCAATTAACTTCCCTCAAACATTCGTGTTAAATTTTGTAGTTGTTTCGATGCTGCTTCCGTAGATATAGAATGATTATAGCTTTTAAATAATCCTTGCATAATTTTCATTTAGACCTGAATAAATTATGAAATACAGATGGGTGCCCTCCTGCGTTTTTTAAACCACGAGCAACCTGAAGAATCAACACTATCCAGTGTTTCGTCGTAGATAACGCGACATGTGGATTTTCTTTCGCAGTGCCTGTCCGAGTCTTTACTGTTTTTAACGTGGCATCATCATTGCTGCCAAGCATATAAATGTCATGTTTGTCCTTCCACTTCGATGCCACAGGTTTCGTTCTATGACAAATTCCTGTTCCACTTTTTAATAGTTTACAAATACAATTTACATGACACTGAATCACTGGCTATCGTGGTTGACACGCATATTACCTAAATAAGTGGCAACGTATATGGCGGGTGTGTCCACTGAGACCACCACACGATAACTGTAAGCAACAAGTAAACCTCTTTCCTCCCCGTAAGGGGCTAAATAAAAAAAGGCAAATTAACTTGCAATTCGAAAATGGTTCCATATCGGGGGAGACGAGTCAACTGGACGCGAAACTTGAATAATTATGCTCGCACAAAAAAAGTAAATACAGTCGCGCAAAATGAATTCAATCATTTCTAAGTACATACTCCATTGATAATTAAGTCTTATATATACAAGGTGAAGCAAATAACACGTGTCAGTGGAGTATTTTCAAAAATAATGATTACATCAAGAAATTCTAATTTGGCAAAATCAAAGTAATTTAGGGAGCTCATTTTTAACAAAGATTCTAGCTAGGAAAGTACATATTCCATTGATAATTAAGTCTTATATATACAAGGTGAAGCAAATAACACGTGTCAGTGGAGTATTTTCAAAAATCATGATTACATCAAGAAATTCTAATTTGGCAAAGTCAAAGTAATTTAGGGAGCTCATTTTTAACAAAGATTGCATAAGATAAAGAAAAGTACTAAACTATTAGGTACTAGTTTCATTTAACAATATAATATCATATTCTTCGTGTTTATTTAATAAAAGGTATGAAAATCATAGCATAAGTAATTAATAGTTTCATAAGAAGTATTGAACAGAAAAGAGGACTTGTCTCTTTGTTTTTATTTACATGAACCAAAATACACAAAGATTCTATAATAAGTATCTGCGTAGATTTTAGCTACGTAGGTAAATTTTACAAATAAATAACACATTCAGGATATCAATTTAACTGTAATAATTATTAATTATTGGTGTAGTACTACTCATTGAATAGTATTCAGCATTTGTTACAACGATTGAGAACTTTTATAATAGTGATGATAAAATCATCAAGTTCCATTCCAACAAGAACTTTTACTTTATATAGTTCTCATGGGACCTTATAATGTGTGAATATTTATAAAACAGTTCCACAGTCCATGTTTCAAATAGAACCTATTGAAAAGTTCCAGAACTCTTTCGAATCCTGATTTCATCTGATGCAATTGTAGTATACACTATACTGCAACGATTGTTTGCCCGATACATATCCTTCAATTCGTAGTTCCGTGCCCTACAATAACCCAGTTGAAATCTCCTTGACACCATCACGTTCGAAAAGCGAGTGCACGCGAAAAGTAGACCTCCTAAAACATTTCAACTTTGCCAAATAATAATCTCTCGCATCAGAAATGCTTTTGAAAATATTCAATTACCCCTCCTTATATACTTTGCCACGGTACAACTTCAAGACGTATCTCTACATTTCAGACACCCTTACATGCCCTGTCCAAGGGATTTATCTCCACCCCCCCCCCCCCCCCCCGTTGATTGATCAAGAAATCGGGAGAACCTTTATTCGCCAGTGGTACTCGGCACTCCGTCGACGTCACGGTGCGATTCGATGTCAGAGGGAATCGGTAGACGGTGATTTAACACCGGTGGTGGACGATGCACGAAACGCCAAGGTGGTGGAAGAAGAGCAGTAACGGGGTGGAGGGGGTTGGGGGAGTGGGACTGTACCGAGAGGGAAGGGGGTGGGTGAAGTTTGAGGTGGGGGGTCCACGGTCCCCCCCGGCTCAATACGCAAGGAGGCCTCTCGAAGTAGGGGCCCCTGTCGGTCGGCAGCACGTAAGGCCCCTCGCAGTAAGGGCCCACAGGCCATCCAGTTCGTTTCTTCCTCGCCTACTTTTAGGAATTAGTCGCATCTCGTCCGGCGCCAGGCGAGCGAGGCCTCTCTCCTGCTCGTGTCACATCGACAAGGCCTCCCTCCTTTTTCTCTCTCTCTCCCCCTATCACTCTGTCTTTCTCTTTCTCCTTATCTTCCTTTTCTCTCTCTCTCTCTCTCACTACCTCACTCTCTCTTTCTCTTTCTCTCTCTCTCTCTCTCTCTCTCTCTTTCTTTCTCTTTCTCTGTCTTTCTCCGTTTTCCCCGACGTTATCCACTGGAACGTGAAATCGGTCAGAAGTTACGGGACAGAAGGAACGAGAGGAGTGTGCAAGTTTCGAACCGAGGGGGCAGCCGGTGCTCCTGTTGACGAATTTCCGCGCGACAGTGACCGTGATCGTGGATCGCGCGCACGAGAGTTCCGGCGGGGTCGATCGACCGCGAGATAAGGATCGCGAGTGATCGTGCCCGAGGGACCACGCCGATTCTGGGTCGCGATCGACGTAGCCGGGGATCCGAAGGCAGCAGGGCATCCAGCGGTGACCGGTGCGAAAAGGGTTGGTCGTGGATAGAGAGACGGCGTAGCGGCCGATGAAGTCCACCGGGTGGCTGATGAACGATCGACAGTGCTCGTGGTGGCAAGGGAGGAGACACTGGGCAAGGTCAAGGACCCTGTCCCGCGGGAATTCCTCTTCCTGATCCACGGCGGATCGATCACGGGTCCCGAGCTCGAATTGCGCGCCACGCTCGCGAAGAACGACGCGTTCGACGGCTCGTCCGGAGAACACAAGAAAGGAGAAGAAGAGGAAGAGCGTCAGTGAAAGTTTCGTGGTCCTCTCCTAGCTTCCGGTTTTCTAGGGGAATCGGACGAGGTCGTTAATTGTCCTCGATAGGATCGATCGACCAGTGTGTGGACCGACAGACTGACAGACTATTCGGTGATCTTGTGCCCCTCTTGACCCTCGTTGCTGGTTTATCGCGACAAAGGAAATATATATACACGCACACACGCGCATAATATATACATCTTGCTGACTTCTTCACGCCTCTTTGGTCGGTGCTGCGCCGTGAGAGGTGAAGTCTGTATAAAGTGATCTTATAACGAATCGTTGTCGAAGGAAGCGGATCCACGGGTGAACAGTGTCTCGTTCTGTGGATAGATTTTAAAGAGGAGGTCCTGAGAACATCAACAATTCCACTCTGGATACCACGCTGCTCATATGTAAGTTAACAATGCCACGGCACCTCACGCCTTTCCTTTTACCATTCGTACACTCTACGCTGCCCCACGTTTCTTGCTCCCATTTTTGCCACCAAAAGGAATTGTGTAAATACTTTTTACCTGTGCTTCAAGTCCCGGATAAAACTCGAACGCCAACGTTTTATGCTTAATCGTAAATTAAAGCGTCGCAATCGCGCGAATATCACCCCTCTCTCATCCCCACCCCCCCGGTTCGATTACATAATTGTTTCATCGAACACCAAATTGTAAGTGACACTCGCTCGGTGCCACAATATGGCCACTAGATGAGCATTCAACGATACTTACCGTAGACGGTGGCCCCAGGAAAATATTCGGGATACGATTCCATGAACGGTTTGCAAAGGTTGTTGCATTTTTATGAATCGATTCCCGCTCAGAATTTCTTGTACCACATACGTCACTCGAGTTACCACGCTTTCTAACGATAGAACCCGTGTCTCGTATTCACGATCGAAGTCGCGGATTCCGGTCGACTTTTTTTTTCCCTCCTCCGCTCCACTCGCGAGGAACTTTAACCAGTCTCGTTCAACGGCCGCGACCGGGCCGTCTTCGCGTAGAAGAATTAAATCGTCGCTGCCCTCGGTGTCCTTGGCCTTTCGCAACGGCCGCGGACGATATCGTAAGGAAGGTCAGGTCTACTTGTTTGAATGGACTAGAATTCTTCCGGAACAGAAGGAAATTCTTTAGAGAGTGCTCTACCGATGCGACCCAGTAAGAAGTCGAAGACACTGCCGCTTGGGAAATGGAGGGATCGCGACGCGTACGATCGTCGATCACTCGACAACACGCGTTCCTTTAAATCTTACCGATTTTATGAATTCGCTATAGTAGACGCAACGAGTAGCGAAATAAAGTGGACACTTTAAGAAAAGCTGGCTCTTTGGGTATAGTCGAAATGAAGTATAAAATACTTTGAAAGAGATTAATTTTGGTAGAGGGTACTTATGGCAATTCGATTCTTCGATCGATGAACAAAATAATCAGAAACATGTACATCGTTATCCTTCGAATGGTTTCGAGAGGCCGCTCGCAACGTGTCAGTGGGACCTGGCACTAAAACCTAACAGTTAGTAACGGGTACTGGTAACCGTGTCATAAAGGAGGATCCTCCGTAGCACGAAAGCATTTCGGTATTTCGGACCGCGTGTATTCGGCACGTTAACAGCCAAACTGCAACCTCGTCGTAAAAATTTTTCCCGAGACCTGCATCTGTCCTAGAAAGATTAAAAAAATCTCCGTTCTCGTATTATCCACGCGCGAATAACAGTATACCACGCGTCGGCTTGTCGAAAACACTATTCTGCCCTAGTATCCACGCCAATGGTGACTTTTAATCGCGCCATGAATGGGACTATATATTTAGTTAGGAAACCCACGGCGCGCGCGAAGGGTGTCAAACTTGTTGCCCACGGTTGAATAATAACGAGCGTAATACGTTTCTGGAAGAAATTTATTTAACGAGCACCGCGACGTGGCGCAACGGTAGCCAGACGTTTCGAGCTTCTCGCCGTGTCTTCGGACAACAAATCATACGCGTGTCCGCAGAGGAACGTTCTGGGCCGTTTTCCATCGAGTAAATTTTAGTCGCCGCTTGCGAGGTACCGTATAAATCGTACGATAGCGATTGGGTCGTATGCATGTGTCTCGTGGTCGATCCGAGGAGGAAACGTGCCGTTCAAGCGCCGCGCGAAATTCGATTTTCGATGGACGTCCTTGCCCTTGGCCGAGACCAGGGCTTTTGGGGTCTCGACTCGAGGAACGCGAGCGGATCTCCCAGACACGAAAGTTCCCATTGTATTCTCTGCGCAAGCCGCGGCCCCATACATCTCGCCAGTGGTGCTTTGACATTTAGAAGCTGACTCGGCTATTAGGTATTGGAGTATCGACGATGAAGAGGAGGACGGCCGCGTATGTACGTGCGATGGATGCGACAAAGACGGAGGCTGCTCGGTTCGCGGTGAAATCTCTCCGCAGCGAGTTGCCCGGCTGTCGCGAGTGGGGAATCGACGTGTTGGCGCGAGGTTGTAGACATCTTGCAAGGCGGTTCGTTGCTCCTCCATGGCAATTCACGATTGGCTCGAGCCAGTGTCAGTGTCAGAACGTCGATTTCTCGTGGCTACGATCATCCGTCGAAAGCTTCCACTCTCCAGCCAGCCGCTGGTCGCCGCGAAGCACGAACAATCGCGACGGAAGGACTTTTTCCCTATAAATCGCCGGCTATTATATCCACGTGATCGTGCTCGTTTAAGCGGAAACAGCTATCGGAAACAGCTTCGCTATACCTTCTTTCCCTCGTCCATTTTTTCCCCGACGAAGCTCGCGAAACTGACAATTTCCTTTCCAGCGTTAATCATTTCCTGCGCGTGCACGTCGCGCGCGAGGAAAATCTCGCTCGTCCGATTCGCATTTACGATTCTTCGGCTCGTAAACATCTCCAGCTCTATTTTCCATGGAAAGCTGGTGCATAGTGCCATGTAACAAAATTCAATCTCTCAATATTTCCGTAACTAAATGGACCAAAGAGGAACAACGGAACACCAGATATTCGAGTCCCTCTTTTTACGGGACGAAGAACCAGGATACGGGCGAATTATTCGCGGGAGAGGAAGAAACGAGAGCTAGGACTCTCGCGCCAGAGAAAAGGGGTAAAGCCAGGGCGGGGGGGAGTATTACAGCGAGACGCAGAAAGGGAATGCCAGTGAGACGAGGAAAGAGAGAGGAACCGAGCAGCGAGAGAGAGAGAGAAGCTTGCGGGGGAGAGAAGGACGAGAGAATAACAGTGTGGTGGGGTACTCCCAGTGGTACCCGCGGTGGCTGGAGAGTAGGTCAGTGTACCACATTAACCGGTATTCCAGCGAAGTAGGGGGGCTTCCGACTCGTCAGTTCCGCAAGCGCCTATAGTCCTATAGATATACCTACACGCTGCTCCGACCACGGTCGCGTCCATGCCCGCCTCGCTTCTCATCCACGGACATAGGTAACTGCTTTGTTCAGTTGCATGGTCGAGTACCGGTACCCCGACGTACTTGCCCGAACTGTAACCACTCGTTGGAGACATTCCCGAAATAGTCCATTGCAATTACCACTGAAGAATCGCGCCACCGCTTCAAGGAGTTTTTGCACTAGTTCCCTAACCTGCGAAGGACCATTGCTTAGCAATGGTTTTGAAGTCGAGCATATTTGGTTTGGGCACCTGTATCGTAAGGATCGCAATCGTTTCTGAAGTTGGTCCTAGCTGTTGCAGTATCCGGCGATAGCACTTCATGAGATACGCCCCCTTCGCGTCGCTCTTCGTCTTCTTTAATCTTTACCTTAATGGTTGCCGCACTTTCTCCGTTGGCAGCGCGGTGCCAGGCTCCCCTGTACACGCTCGCATGTAAGTATGCGCCTATGAGCTACGACGCATTTTGATGTCCACGTCACGAGCAGCGTCCAATTTCCCTGGCTCCCTGGTTCGAACGCCCCGATCGAAGGGTACAGGTCTTTCTCGAATCTTCTCAATGACAACCGTGATTCATGCGCGCGAAACGTTGCTGATGTAACTTTCTGCTTCATGTTGAGATCGACGACTGCTATAGATGTCCGTTGAATTCTCTAATCCTGTAGCAAAAAGTGAATATCAAGTGTTCCAAATTGACACCCATTTCGTCATCCTTGAAGTTTCGTGGTTGTCCATGTACAGCTGGAAATTGTTTCATGCGATCGCAGAATTCCGTTCGACGGAATATTAATGAGTCGTTACGAGCATCATGACTCAAACATGAAGTATCCGCGCGAGGAATGCGAAGTGTTGCGGACGTTGCGCTTAGTGCTGGCATTCAAATCTCCGATTTCCATGCGCGCGTAAATAAATGGCCGCTACTGGGACCGATGTCTGTGAGTTCCAACGACTTTGGGAATTTCGTTGGTCGGTACCAAGCATTCCCGAGCGTGATAGAAAGTAATCGATCGTTGACACGATGCTGGAGGCGCGTACGTTCCACCGATATTCCTCTCCTGCCCACATAATGACGCTAATCGGTCGGCGAGTACTAATGAACGCGCTAAATATAACCGTGTTCGAGTATACCGCTATAATAGATAACAGATAGTACCCCCATTTCACGTGTTTGCCTTTAAAGCGTATTAATGCGAAAGTCGACGACGAGACTGATCGGCGCGGCGCGTGGCTGTTGCCGTCCTGCATTCCTCGCAAATGGAATTCGACTAGTCAACGCAAAGTGACTTCCGCCGTTAGGAAAGCAGTTACTTGCTGGTATTTCCCAGGAAATCCTTCAAACTTCGCTACCCCCTATTTCATACAATCTAATCATTTGAAGAGGACACAAGCGCCCCCCAATTTTAAAGAAGGATCAATTAGTCCCCGGAATTTCTAAAATGTCCAAGAGCCGTAGAAGGAAAGGAACGGCGATTTGCATGCGTTTGTTGCACGTTGCCGCTATTACCATATAATTTCGTGCACGTTGAAAAGCGAAAGAACGGGGTCGACCTCGTAAATTCGTCGAAACGCGCGAGCAATTCGTCATTCATGTCGGACGCGGAAGCGCGCGGAAGTGAATTTCACGTTTACTCGTTTCTGGTTTTACGTGTTACGGGGGACACGTCGTGTGTCGCTGCCTTCCCCAGCGTCCGCGGTGCGCCCGTACAGATCGAGACGCGCCAACTCGTTCCGCGTATGTGGGTCACCGTGGGGAACCGCGATTCGCA
Source organism: Andrena marginata (assembly GCA_963932335.1). Classification (NCBI taxonomy): domain Eukaryota; kingdom Metazoa; phylum Arthropoda; class Insecta; order Hymenoptera; family Andrenidae; genus Andrena; species Andrena marginata. The sequence continues at coordinate 45,958,188 of OZ010659.1, read as the reverse complement.
CGCGCCATTTTTCGCAACGAAAAGGAAAGCCATGGCTCACGCGCCTAGCAAAATACGACTGGTTTTGCGTAGGCCTCCTCGCCGTCGAGCGCAACGCGTAACGGTGCTTCGACCTACTTCCGTTCCCCACTATACACCACACGCTCGGATATAGTTTAGCCGTGTATAGTAGCGCGAACAAGTGCCGCCGTGTCACGTGACCACGCGCGTTCCTCACGTTCAACTGTTCCAGAAAATCGAATTTCAAACGTGAGCGCTCCTATTTATCCTTTTAATGACGCCCACGCAAAAGATTTTTCATTCTTCACGATAATTTAAATATCCTATAAAATGATCACCGCGAGGAGAGGGGTCTTCTAGCTCCTCTAAGCTTCGCAAGCGATCGTTCCTTATGGGAACATGAAAATTTAATGACGTTGGGGAGGGGGTGATTAAGTGGAGATTCCTGTGTGCAGTGGGTCAGAGGAGTCTTCTAATGCTGGCACATCGGGCGGCAAAAGTGGATCAATACGGAAACCATGGCTCGCACGCGCCATTTTTCACAACGAAAAGGAAAGCCATGTGGGCAAAATCTAGCCGATTTGCGTAGGCTTCGACCGTGCAGCGGGCTGTAACGGTGCTTCGGCCTACTTCGGTCCCCACTATACGCGAGCACGAGCGCGGTATAGTTTCGGCGTATAGTCATGGGCAGAAGTGCTCGCGAGCTGGGACCAACCATGTATGTAGGTCCACCTCGCTCGTGCACCAACGGCACACGTGCGTGCACTCGCCGCCGTTTAATTTCGGTACGCCACCACGTGTATCGAACGCGCTTGACATCCTTGGTTCTCTCCCATTTCTATCGGTCAAAATAAATAACGTAACACGAGACGAAATTTTCAGTACGTAACTACTCTGTACGTATATGTGTTACCGAGAAAAGTGGATATCAAAAATGCCCACATTCCCTGATCATCGTAATCGCTAAAGCTCACCGCCGTCTCAGTGGAGCAATCGAAAACTATATTCTCTCCCGCCAAAAGGGGACCACTGAACCGGCTACGTCCGAGATCTCGGCCGCGATCGTCGCCAAGAAATTCAATAAATACGTCTGCCAGCGCGGACGGGTCCAGCTGGCGACTTAATGGGAACTGAAAACGCGCGCGCGAGACACGAGCACGGGCACGCGGCGCGTATAGGTGGGCACATCGTAAACCTGGATCGTGGGCCTGGCGCGAATCGATACGGCCGAATTGGTCGCGTCGCGCGGATACCCGGTGATCCCATTGATAAGTGGTTCACCGAGACATTGTCGTAGGCCCGAAAAAAGTGGGACCGCGGCGCACGCGCGCGAAGCGAGCTGCCCGCCGCCGGTGCCAGTGGTGACGGAGCCTACGAGGCTTCCTCGAGCGAGTTCACGCCACTGGATAACGGTACACGGTGAACACGTCACGGCTCGACGGGACCCCCGTATCCTCTCCCCTTTGGTCCCCTGAGTGGGGACCTCCAACGCGTCTACCATCCACTGGCAATCGACAAGGACGGGCTCTAACCGGCGACAAGGACGGACACGGCGGGTTCACTCGAACAGAAAGGGGCGGGAAGCACGACGGGGCAGGGGGGCAAGGAAGGAACCTCGTGGCGGGCACAGTCGGGGCCATATGTGTGTGCCAGCGACCATTTGCATGATTCCCATGATGTGGCTCTTACGGCCACGCGGATGTGTCAATCGGAACGAGATGAGAGAAAGACCCGATTCGCGTTTTTCGTGGCAGGATGTGGGGATCGCGGCCGCTTCTCCGTCGATGTAAATAAACGTCCTTTTGTCTGGACACCTCGAAGAGATTCGATTATCACCGATCAGGAAGTGTGGTTAACTCCGCGGTACCGTATCTGGAACGATGTTCACGGATTGTGGGACTCGTTATCGCGGCTTTTGCAACGCTTTTGCGGCGGAGGATGCGCGTACCATTCTGGGACGCGTTTGCAGTCGCTAGAAAAGAAATGTCCGGTTAGGTTTAGTCTTCTTAGTAATTGCTTGTTGCGGATGGTATCTAACAAACGTCTATATCCGGTATTCACGTGGCGCTGCTGAGAATGAGACTTTCTGCGAGGCACATAGGCGCGCGCGGACTTTCGAGTTTGTGTTGCCTGGAATGAGCATTTTTAATGTTAATCTTGCCATTTTTCTGATTGGCAATAGTGTATAGGACGGTGGTGGCTCGCTATTCGCAACACGAAAATGTATTTTTAAACGTGGCAATTTGGTTGGTCGAGTGTACCCGGCCGTGGCTGGCTAGTGTGCCACTAACCTAGTTAGCGGGAGCAAGTCCCTTTCTTCTTGAGAGAAGTGGTATCTGCCTACTTAACTTCACGATACATGCTGATATACATATGTATTTATACGTACGTGTACTGTACACCTTTATTCGCGGATACGCTTGATGTACATAAAAAAATGTCGTTTATAATGCCGTCGCGCAGACACGCGCAATGGCACTTCAGTATGTGTACACGCACATAGAAACTTATAGCAAACAGTCTACCACGCAATGTTACTGGTATCATTCGCGACTATACTGTATGATATCTTAACGCATTATCCCGTCAAATTTTTAGATCTGTTTTCTGCTCGTCCTTTTGGAGATGAGTTTACTGTTAGACTTCTTACTTGTCTTTTAGCATTGAACGTTGGCGTTGATTTGGAAATTTCAAGCATACTACTACCGTCTACTTTTTCTAACTCCCATTCAACTTTCATCTTCTTATAATATTTCTCGCTCCAGCATCACGGAAACAAGAAACCTCTCTAAATGATTTTTAATTTCTGAAACGGTCACTCCAGAATTCCTTCGCATTTCACAAATAACAAATCGTACTTCAATTGACTTGTCCCTCTCCAAAGTCGAACTTCATGTTACAGGTCCCCGCGGCGCCGTTGGCGGTTGCAGCACCCCCGGCAGTAGAGTGGATCCCTGGTGGAATCCTGGTACCCTCTTCCCCTCGACCCCTGGGCCCCCAAGGATCAACGAGGGGGCACCGGATAACGGTAGCGGTGGTTTTCAGTTCTGCAGCCCACCGAGCCGTACCGCGAATAGTCCGTCCCAACAGACTCACCAGCACCATCAGCATCACCCCCATCAACGCCAGCAGTCGCAGCATCCTCAGAGTCAGCCAAACGCGGCCAGGAACGTCTGTACGGCTTACAGCATCGCCTCGACCTCGGCCTCTTCGTGCTCGTCGTCGAGCCTCGGTCACGTCGATACGGTAGCGCGAGGTGCTGATGCCGTAGGTTCGCCTGCCAGCGCGTACGGCATCGCCTCGTCGTCACCGGAACCATCCTCGGCCAGCAACCTCATACTCTCGACCTTGTTAACAACCGCGTCGTCGACAGAGGGCAACAGCCAAGCGTCACGGATCGGTCCAACGACTACTGGCCAGGGTAACACGTTACCGTCTACGTCCGTAGCATCCCTCAGCTCCACGAGCACTCGAAACATCTACAGCAGGAGCATCGCGTCGGCTGATTCCTTGAACGGAATCCTGTCGTCTCTAAACGTCCGGATCAAGACGGAGGAATACCCGAAGCTACGCTCGGAGGAGCGAAGAGCGACAAACGCGACACTATCATCAGCGTCACCGTCGCTGTCTTCATCCTCGGCGTCCACCTTCAACGCCTCCCTACTCAGTTCACTGCTGTCCACGTCGCGCATCTCGACGGGCCCCTGCAGAAACGACAGCGACGACATCCTCTCTAGGTCCTGCATCAAGCTAGAGTACCCACCCACGGACACGCCGCACAGTCGTGACCAGTCGGAGGTGCAGACAGTGGTGCGCAGCATCAAAGTAGAGTACCCACTCAGGCAATCGTCTCGAGACGTTCTGGAGGCCAGTGAGGAAGAGGAACTAGCTGCCACGTCGCCGTACGATATAATCGCTGGGAACCCTGGTCGGTGTTTACCAAAACAGACCACTTGCGGCGGTAAAAGCCAGACGAGCTCGTTGGTGAAGGACATCACGGTGCCACCCTGTACGAACATCCTCTCACCAGCCTCAGATATCGTGATCGAGATGAAGTACGAGACCCAGTCAGGCCCACCGGCCGCGCCACCGCATCTAACCTCCTCTGGGGTCGAGCCACCTCACAGTAGCCAGGGGACGGGCATCGTCGTCGGGGGTTCACCCGCTGAAGTGGTGGGCGTCGACAGTTTGCTGCTGTCGCCCTGGGGAGCGACTGGGCCAGATTTTCTCGAGCCACCCGACGTCAAGCAAACGGCAGCTGGTCTGCACGATGCGTGGGACACTCTCCTCCTCGGCTCGTCGGTCGGCGTAGCCTCGGCACAGTCGTTGGCGGAGCTCAAACCTCTTCCACCCTTTACGGGGTACACGGGCCACCTGAGCATCAACGGTATACCCGGCCATCACTATCACACGATAGCGTCGTCCGCGCAGAGGCCCTCGTTACCGTCTTCATCGCCGACATCTTCTTCCAATCAGGAGTACTACGAGTCACCAGTCGTATCCTCCAGCACGCCCTGTCCCCAGGGTAGTCAAAAGCAGCAGCAGCAGCAGCAGCAACAGCAGCAGCAGCAACATCAACACCATCAGCACCAGCAGCAGCAACAACAGCAGCAACAGCATCATCACCACCATCAACAGCAACAGCTGCCGCAGTCCACGCAGCAAGTGGACTACGACATCGAGGACATAGCGGAAATCATTGGGTCCGCAATAGCAGACACGACGGTGCCCGGCGGTGGTAACGGGGCAGGGTCGGAGCACGATCCTGACGCGTCGCGCGATTGGATCGACATCGCCGAATGGATCGACACCGCGTGTTCGCCGAAGGCGCAAGAGACCACGTCACCCAGTCCGTACTCGCAGATATACGCCACCGCGACACCCTCGTCACAGGCGCAGCAGCACGGCTCGACACTGCAGAGCTTGCTGACACACGGCTACGCACCGTTGCTGAACGCCAGGCTACAGTCGGCCAACGCTGGCCTTCAAAATGCATCCTGCGGAGAGACACCGTCGTCGACGAGCCCCTATCCACCTGTCAGCCCACCTGGCAGAGTCTCGACCTCGTGCAGCCCCGATCACCTGTTGCACTCGTCGTTCGCCGCGCCGTCGCACCCCAGAAAGAGGTCACGACCCACTCCCGGCTCCCAGAATCCCTCCAAGAAGAGCCCAGGTACTGGAGCGACGGCCCTACCTTACGGGACGGAGTCCGGGCTGATCGGTGGCAAGGAGAAGCCCGTGCACAGGTGTTCCATCTGCAACCGTGGATTCCTCAACAAGAGCAATATCAAGGTGCATCTAAGGACCCACACGGGCGAGAAACCGTTCAGGTGCGAGGTCTGCGGGAAAGCATTCAGGCAGAAGGCACATCTGATCAAGCATCAACAAATTCACAAGAGGATCGGTAGGGATTAGGCTCGCGACGATCCTTCCCTCTGTTCTGGGAGTATGTTTTGGATGTACCTATATTACCGTAAGTACCTATGACGAAGTAACGTCGAACAGATGTGACCCCCGATCGGAGATGGAGAGAGATTGGCGAACTGATCGTCATTGTCCACTGCGATCCGCGGATCGACTCGCTCGATGGCGATCGACGACAAGCTTTCACGTCACTGATGTTGCGCAGGGGGAGGAGGGCTCAGGCGACGAATCTGGTGAGTCGATGCACCCCGAGAAACTGTCCAGAACGCCGGTCGACATCGCGGAGGAGGAGTTGACAGTGCAAAGTCCCAGGTGCAATATCGAAGGAAGATCGAGGCTTTCGTAGAACAGGTATGAAACCTTCCAACGGGGGCTCGATCGCACAGCGGTTCTTCTATGGGGCCATGGATGACGTATGAGAGCGAGACAGGTAAATGGTGAGATGATCTCTCGTGCTGTGTTATAACGACTACTCCTGATAGCACGGTGTGTACATATATACGTATCGACGATAACAGAACACACGTACGCGGGTACGTGCGTATATACACGTGGGAAGAAGCGAGAACGTTTAACGTTTCAAAAGAGAGGATGTTTAAAAAACAGAGTATATATACATTCATATGTATACATATACATAGTTAGGTTGTAATATATAACATACGTAGAAGGAAGTGACGAAAACTACGCGAGGCGCGGCCATGCGCATGGCCTCGCTACGGATGTACCTAAGCTCTTCCAAATACGTTATCGTGTAGACTCTATCGCTTGTTCTTTTTTTTTCTTTTTTATTTATAACGCTTTTATATTATATATTTTCACGGTCTCATTGTCCGCAGTCCTTTCTGTTTCTTTGTTATTTATTTCCACCCGACTCGCCTAACTTTCTTGTTGGCTTGCCTCTTTGTAAGATAGTCGATCGTTTTGTCACTTCTTATTTAAGTTTCTCATCCTACCCTTTTCTATATTTCCTCCAGCCTCCCTGTTAGCTTTCGATCGTACGGGCGCACCGTACCGTTACATGTACGACGACAATTTCATAGAATCGTTCAAGGACGTGTATACTTTTCGAAGTCGTTCGAACGATACGACGCTACGCTGCTCCCCCTATACGACCAGTCGGGTCTGTCGAGGCTTATTTACGGGTTCGTTCTTCCTCCTTTCCCCTCGACGAAGAAGTGTTCATCCAAGGCAAGAAGAATCATGTACCCAGCGTATCTTTTATTCTTGAATCGTCGTCTAAGGACGAATTTTGAGATTTCGATGGATCGACCGACGAAGGATGACGACGCCCGCTAGATGCCGTTTTTGAATCGTGTTACTTCAGAGAAATAATACTCATCGATCGACAGGAGTCGAGCCCAGACCTTAACATTAACTTATTCGCTCGATCGTCCTTCCTCATTCGATCCAACGAATTCTCGTCGACACTGTGTCCTGCGTTACGATGCTCGGTGGCTGCGGAATTGTAATTTGTATAAAGTCAGAAAAATGTGGATTATTTAAAAAACTGATGTTCGATTAAATGATTGTTACCGTAATACGAAGTTTCCAACTCGTTTTTCTTTTCGATACCTTTCGATCCTTTATTCATAATCTCCATCATTCCTTCTCTTTCGAGCAACGCCATTTCCTCCATAAATTCCGAAATTATCGTCTCAGAAGTTAATTTCATATTTTCCATTTCCCGTAGATTTCTCAATTTTAGTACTCAAAATCTGTTCTTAACTGAATTTTCATTTCATGGAGAGGATCACTTCGGCTTCCGAGGTGCTCAAATTAAGCACGAAATGTCTACTTTTTCCTATAAAATACCTACTATGTATTCCTCGCATATGCTGGATAGAAGAATCAAAGTCGAAACGGGCGCTGATACTTTCCGAATCGTAATTTTAACACGTTATCCTTTGTTCATCGCACAAGAATCTAGACCACGGAAAATTGTCATCATTCATCGTAACAATTGCCATTTTTCGCGTAAGCTTAATCGAAGCGGAGCGTGTCGACATTGGCGAGGTGAAAGTTAGCAAGTTATAATCAGGTTGTAATACTTGACGACGAAAACGTACCCTCCGCGCATTTTATGGGACTAGCCAATCAGAAACCCCACAAACATCTCGGCTCTTCGTTGCGTGTTCCGCGTATCCGGATCTCCTCTCTCGTGTATGTGCTCGTTTTCTTACTTTTATTTCACTTTAAGTGTGGCAGCGGCTCGGAGAGGCCGGCGTCCGGATTCTGCGTTTACTTGACATAATGGTCACGTTGCCTGTATTGATTTCTCGAAAACCAGACTCCCTTCGACATTCAATTATAGTTATCAGTAATGGTCAAAGGACAAATAATTGAACACTTGGATCTTTTGACTTGGCCTAAAAGCCAGACTTACAACTCCCGATTTAATAAGGAAGGGTACTAGATGACGTAAATCTTTTGCAAAATAAAACGAAAATTCGTGTGTCACAAGCATATTTTTCTGGAGAAAAATGACAAAAGTAGGTATTAATTTTCAAGGACAATGGCTCGAAATTTTACGAAATTATGAATACTTCCATTTTATTGGTGTAAGTAATAGGAAGAATATGTTGCAAAATCCTCGATGTTTAATACACATTATTCACCTAATCTTTCATTTCTGGGAGTTAGAATTTATATTGTAGCGAAAGTCGTGTGTTTGTTTCTTTTTAATACATATGCACACGTTCAGTAGAATCAGGACAATCTAAATGGCTCACACCCGTAATCGTACACTCGTCAAAATCGCATAACATTTTTAAAATTGGATCAAACGACTTGAGTTTTTTTGAGAAGCTACAAGTATTAGTTTGCTAAGTGACGTGTTTCGTCATTTTGGAAAGAATTGCAAAAATAATACTAAAGGTCGTTTTTTTTACCTTATTCGATCTATATCTGCGATCTTTGAATGTTTGTAGCTCAGAGCAACGTTAACCGATTTTTCAGCATGTATATAATTTACTCAAATCTACAAACGTTTTTTTTTTAATTTTCATTACAGGCTCAGAAAAAAGTTGAAAAAACGACCTTTACTATTTTTTTTACTATTCGAACCAATTGCAATGTGTTTGAAAATGATGAAACACGTCACTTAGCAAACTAATCCTTCTAGCTTCTCAAAAAAACTCAAGTCGTTTGAACCAAAATATTAAAAATGTTATGTGATTTTAAAGAGTGTACGATTAAGGGCGTGAGTCACAGTATATGATGTTGATTATTCTACTTATTCTCATAAAATACGAAACCCGCGATGCGTTTAACCTTTCTTTCTGTTACCCACAAACGTGCACACGATTACCTATTCCCAAAATCGAACTTGCATGACGTCATTTCTCATTCGTTTAACCGATCGATGAAACAATCATTTCGTGCCACTAATCACACTCCTCTGCACTCTGGATTTTCTTCTCAACCCCTACTCCTAACAAATTCACATCCAAATTCGTCACTCACGTCACCGCTAGAAACTTTTCCTTTAATTGCCACATTACCACTGTTATTACGTAGGCTTGCATAATTCAGTTCCTCCCACATTTATAAAACTGGTTTCGCCAAAGTGGAATCTCTTCCTCGATCTCTTGATCATCATTTTCCGAACGCTGCAAGTTCATAGGTCTGCTATCAACGAAATGAGCCGACTTCTGTTTCGCGTGGTGTCATCGAATCATTGCGCGCGTATCCTGCGTACGTTCCAAGCGTCAGTTCAACTTGACGACGCGCGAAATTACGCTGGAAGTCATGACAGAAGAGTTGAAGAAGAAAAGGATGAGATCCAGCTTCGGCAACAGGTTGTAGAAACGGTGCATTGGTTAGAATAAAGACCGCGGACCATTGTTACATGTAATAATATAACGGGGTTACGGTCCCAAAGGTTATAAGGCCCCTCGTGACGTTGTCTCCGCGGGTAGATACGGAGATTAAGGCAGGAAAGGAGCAGACAAAAGGGGAAACGAGACGGGCTGATCTTCTTATTTTGGTCTGCCTCCCAAGACCCGTTAAAACCACAGGCACAAATTACAGGTATGTTCCTATATATAATACATACAAATGGGCGCTTTGCAGTTCTTGTGGTGGCAGAACTCGTGCATTCGTAGCGACAGATTTGTACCAATCGTGGGATGGAATTCTGTTAATAATAACAAAAACAGATACCGTAAAAAGAATTGAATAATTGAATTTATCACTTTTTTTTGGTATTTGTTAATGCACGCGAAAGCAAACGTCACTGGTATAATCACTGGCACAAGTATCGAAGGATAAATGAGAAGCTAGGGTACACCACACTGCTCGTTTCAAACGGTCCAATTAACTTCAGAACGAACTCTGCGACATTTGACTTCTCGGCCACTTAGATTTCATTGGTTTTGAATTAGGCGGATTTATAGTATATATGATCCAAATATTGATACTTCTTGTATATGATACATGAGGCACTAAATGAGGGTACTAAGTAGTAATGATCGAGTGGCCACGCGATAAAACCATTCGACTACTTTACCTGACAAATGCTGTACCAGTAAAGTGGAAAGTATTTCTGCAGGACTACCCAAAAGTAATAGAATTAATTTCATACCATGTTTTTACGTCGCAACATTCCGAAATAGTCTCGCTGCAGTGGATGACTGATTACAAATTCTTTGAGTAGATAGTAAGTAGTAATATTTAGCAGCAGTTAGAAGCTAATAAATCGAAGGAAGTTGTGAGTAATATCGAAGTATGTGGGGTCAGTAGAGATCGTAGAAGTTGCCCTAGGGTTAAGGCAGTAACGTAGGAGCAGGAGATGGAACAGTTGGCCAGAGAAGGAGAAGACAAAGAGGTACGAGAAAAAGATGGGATGGAACCAGAGGAGGTTTGTGATTCCGAACAGTTAGAGGCTAAACCGTGATGGAGGAAAGGGACCGTGGTACCACGAGTCCCATCCCGGCTTACGTAGCCCAGCCAGGCCAATGACCTAGATTTTTGGGGCCCGTTGGGCCAGGTAGGGCTTCCCACTCGAGATCGCTGGGTCAGCTTCGTAACGCGCGTTACACCTTTTCTAGGAGACTGGTTCCTTGACTTCTGTAGCGCGGCAGCGTAACGTAAGAGGATTCCAGACGCTCCAGGAAACCGGAGACTCGGAATTGATGGCGAACTCGACGCCGGGTCGATACGTTACTCGCTGCTCGATACATATTGGTGAATTCCGCTGTTCCCCTTTCACCGTTCCTTTTCTACATAAAACTCACACCTACCGAAGCCCGTAACACCATCCTAATTAAGACGCCGCGTTAATCCAGAAACAGTGTTCGATTCGCCGGATTCAATTGCAACATCAGGATCGCCAGCGACGTTTCGCTGCAGCCGCGTTCGTTAGAATTACGAAAGTTCCAGAATACCCATCTGAACATCTGATTTACTAGCTGGAAAGTGGCCTGGCTATGCACTCGTACTCGCGATTCACGCAACTCTGCCCACATTCCATTCCCTCTTATCGATACCTCCGCAAAATCTCCCTACAGAGGCTACCCGAAAGGTAAACGCGCCACCATTTCCGCCGTTCGACTCCGAGACCGATCATTTACCAGCCGTCCTTCGCCAGGACGTTCGAAGCATTGGCGGCAGCGACACGCGGAAGTGGATGTAAGTACCATTTTCGTCGCGAGGGCACCGCAAAAAGATCGCTCGTCCAGGAAAAAAGGGACGGCAAAGCGGATGCGCGGAAGATCTGGCTCGATTATGGCCTCGTCGAGAGAGACAATGGACATCCTCTTGTGCAGCTCGATGGACGGGTTTTACCATCGGGCAAAACGTGGCAGACGGTAGCGTGCTGGGCCCTCCGCTCGCCGCGGAGCCACCTTAAAGAAAGTCTTTCACCGTGTGTATACGCGGCCCCGGCTAAGGGGGAGTGCCCCGCGAGGGGCAAGGTGGCTGGGGGAAGGGGAGAGGAGGAGGGTGGATGGTGGTGGAAGGGCAAAGAGGAACAGCGAAGGAGGAGGACCATGTTATACTACGTTGGTATACTTGATGGTCGGTACCAGGCAGCGATGTTCCACTTACACGGCACACTTAGCAACCCGCCTCGGTTCAGGATCCTGAAGAGTGGGTCTATCCTACGGCTCTGATCGCGTCGTTTGCTACTCAGCCGTGTACAGGCCTCGGCTGTTCCGACGTGAAATTCGTGATAGAGCTCGAGAGAGGCGGCCGGCACGGCGCGGACGCTTCCTTAGGAAATGACGAACTCGCCGCTAGAAACTAGGGGAATTCGCGTGCACGCGCGCTTGGGATAAAGATGGTTATCGCTAAGATTCATACTCCGTTGTGCTGGATTCTATTTTCTTTCTTCTATATTTTTTTGTGGTCGCTCAGCCAGCTATACAGAGCCAAGCGTTTATAGTTTTATAGCGAGCTCGGGCTTCCACGGGGGAATATCTCAGCGGCACATGCGAGTTGTTTGCGCGTTTTTAGAGCGACCGGTAGATGTTGGGATCGTGCTTTTGTCCTGCGGGTTTGCAAATTCCTGGTGGAGACTTTGCGTCTAGAGCTTCTCGAAATAAACGGAGAAGTAGAGTAGAGCTGATGGATCACTAGTTTTTTTGGCGATTATTATCCCATTTTTCGGATCAAGGCGATTTAATAAGACATATGAACAGATGGTATTAACATATTATTTATTTTTAATTTACACGCGCTATCTGACTTTATTAATTGGTAAATTGTTTTATGAATACTTTTAAGATTTTACATCAGCTTTAGTAATAATGATTAACTATTCTAAAATTAGTGCGGTTGAGTATGAAAAGTGGTGTTCAATAAGAATATGCTCTGCTCAGATAATAGATCACTGAAATAGTAGAGTATTCGGTTAATAAAAGTTCGAATAATCCGGGCTGCATTAACAAATACCAGGTTGAAGATGAAACCTCGCCAAGTTATAAAATACAAATGTATTTATTTATCGTAAAAGATATTCAACACGTCTTCCTTTTATTTCACTGTACAAACTCAGCATGTTGCTTGATTAAAACCGACGCAGGCTCAAAAACACAAGGTTTTCTCTTCATCACTGAATAACAACCCTAAATCCTAAGGCGATATAGAGAATATCACGCTTATTACGGGATAGGTGTTTAAAACGATCCCTCGTGGTAAAATGATTCCTGGCTGTTCTAGGGCTATTAGTAGTGCTATTTATATAGCAGTCATAGTACTATATAGTAGTCAAGTGTCACACAAAGTGCCGGGTAAATATCAGCGCTATGTGTGTTATAAACAAGAAAAAATAAAAATTACTGTCTTTTATCTAAGGTAAGGTCTTTTTCAATGTTGTGTAACATTTGTCATACACGGCTTAGTGTGACAGCTGTTTTCTTGCGAATCTAATGACAATTCAACAATAATTTAATGTATGTTTCGTTTCCGAATTTTAATAATATGACATTATATTCAACCACTAAATGTGAGTTGCATGTTTGGGGTCATATGATCCCTCTCTAGTAGAGTAAAATGATCCCAGGAATCTCGGGGGGTGCGCGAAAAAATTTGAGTCTGTGAAGCTGATCTCCTTTTCTTATGTACTAAAAATTATGTGAGATTTGATCTATTTAAAAAATTGTTTAAATTTATTACGTTCGGATATTTTGTGACTCAGTTTCATTTCTGTTTTTATTTAAAGAAATCAATACTTTTTAATGTCCGTCTTATTCATTGTCAGTGTGTATAAAATGATCCTAGGTGTCATTTTCTTAAGGACCCCTTTAGTATGCCTTCACAAAACTGCGAATAAAAAATGTAATTGATCAGGTAGCTAAATTTGATCTAAGCCAATAATAAGGTAGATAAACTAACTTAGAAAAACTACTTTACTTTTATTTAAATAATATGCATTTGTATTTTTTTGTATGAATTACGCCTTAAGGGGATCGTTTTAGACACATTTCCTCCAGCTGTTGCCTAACAGAAAAGGCAATAAATAAAATCTTAATATATAAAGCAGAAAGTTTATATGGTTGTGTGCTCGTCTGTCGCCTAAAAACTTTCGAATGGTAAACTCTTGGATCACGAAATGTACCTCAGCTCATTATGCCCGGCTAATCCAGATAAATGTGATTATTTTCACAAAAATAAATTTTTTTTATAAAATCAAAATCTAAATTCCCCGCGAAGCCGAGTAGTAAACCTAGCATTTTATCAATTAATTTGAACTACGAATTTGTGAGCACTCTGTACAATACGCTATTTAAGTAATTTTATATTTCATACTTACACAGTATGCTTTGGTGGGAACTTCGGTCATCGCGTAATTAAATTCACAACGAGGTGAATTTCCAAGGCATATAATTTTGTGCGGATTAAATTCACAACGAGGTGAATTTCCAAGGCATATCTAGTGATACTTGAAAATTAACTGAAATATCCTTTAACTCACGAGTAGTTGTAATGGTATATTTGCATCTATAGAGTGGCTAAACTTAAATCGCCACACTGCAGATACATTTACCATTTACAGGTTGCAAATGATGCGCAGCTCACGCGATAGACGCAGCGCGATTAGGCGAAGAGAAATTATTGTGTTACGAGCTGAACGTAATGTACATACGAACTGATTCTCACAGGTTGAAGGTTCTAGGGCATCGCTGTGTTTCGGTACACGAAACGTGCGAGGTAATTAACATAACAATTGCGTGTCGCAGAATGACGGCAATGTGTTCTTGCTCCAGTGGTTGCGTTTCTATACCGCCGTCTTTCGAAATGATGTGTAGTACCTACATTAGATATAGTTTTAGACAAATATGTCAAATTAAATTGCATTGAGAAGATCGTTTTTATTAAGATTACTGCTATCTGGATTATAACTATTAGGATTACTTATCCCTACTTATCCCTACTTTATACCTACTTTCATTAAAATTACTCAAAATCAAAGTACCGTCATGTACATTATTTTTACTTGATGTAAAAGATTACAATGGGTGGCCAAATTATTATACTCAAAAAAAAGGTTTGAGATTTTGTACATTTTAGCGATGGAAGAAAAAAGATGTCCCGTTCTAAAAACCACCGATGGTCTTGAGAAATCGAACATGACCTTAACAAGAATAACTTTTGGATCATCATATTTTTCCAATTAAGATATTAAGGTGAACTTAAACAGGACACACTGTATATTTGTTTATATTATATCCTACCAACTCAGAGCTCGTTATTTAATCCCAACGTTACAATTTTTCAACGTTCCCTAAACGATTACAACATTCATTAGACGAAACTGCGGGAAACGATTCGAGCACACATTTCAGCGGTTAGGAATTCATAATCAGCGACGAGGCAAACGCGTGCTGTGTTCGAGTTGCGGTCGGTCCGCGTCTCGAAGATTATGCAGAAACTAGGCCAAGTCGAAATTTGACACACTTCTGGCCGCGCGTTCGAATTCGAGTGGTTCCTTCTTCATCGTGGAACGCACAATTGGGTATTATTCGAATAGTTTCGAAAAAATATTTATCCAACATAGTTATCCAAATCAATTCTACCTCGTTCCTTGAGCAATTCGTCATTGATTAATCGAATAACTCATTCGAATTATCGAACAAAGCTAAGGTAAACAATTGTTTATTAAAAATATGTATGGGTCCATGTAAAGCTTCATAACTTTTTATTGAAAGATTCTTTGAGTTCAAATAAAAAACATTCATTCGAATAACTATTTAAGAATTATTGAAATAATCATGCGAACAAGTTTATTGACAGACAACTGTTTTCACAAATAATAAATACTAGGTACAAGACCAGGCGAATAACAGAAGATGCAGATGACAAATAATGCTACTGAGGAATAAATAATTATTCCACCCGTCATGCTGTTAAATAAAATTCCAATTCGATGAAGAACTTATTTTATTTCTGTGAATAAAAGCTTATTTGTTGGTCTTGTCCATTATTCGTCATGTTAAGGAAACTGGGGGATGGTGGCACGATAATGGGCGCGGCGCCTTCGACGATATTCGGTGGCGTTTGACAGACCCCGGTGTCACGACGCGATGAAACAGCAACATATTTCGAATTCCCGCTGAGAAATCGAAATTACGTCGAATCGCTCGTTTCAAGTTCGACACGCTTTCGACCATTTAAAGAAAGTCTCTGGCAACGCAAAATTCTCTGCAGCCCGCAAGGTAGGTACTCGAAATTGTGAAACTTCAGGAAGATGTCAATACTCGTTGGTGCTGTCAGAATAAAGACTGCCTTGGTTTCTGGCAGAAGCAAATCGTTTCTGTCAAGTTTTCGTTTTCACAGGGTTTCCCACTAATTGATAAGTGTTTTCATCCTGAATAACTAACAACTACAAGAAAAAAATGGTCTGAAACTTCTATTGAGGTCCTCTACAAACCTGCGAAGTTGAAAAAAAATTCTCGAATTACAGAAGTTAATAACAGAAAGCACAAAGTAAATGCTCAGTTACCAATTGACTACACTAAACTTACAACTTATCCCCTTTCTATCAAATGATCCACTGCTCTATAATATTTGCAATATTACACTAAATGTTAAGTGAATCCTTTGTTACTATTATAAATTCTCAATCACTCATCAGATTAATCATTCAGTACCACATGTGAAGAACAATTTCAAAAATATTAAGAAAATCTTCAACATATAAAAATTCCTGAGAGAATCTCAACTATTAGACAAATTACAATAATCATTATGTACTAGCAGTTACTGTAACACTAAATCCCATTTAAGAAAAAGAAGAAATAGACACCTAATAACATTTAAAAAAAATCAGTAAAATTAAGTGTTAGCATTTTACAGTCATTGTACTTTTTTCTACTTTTAAATTGCATCTTCGCAACGCGTCAAAAGGAAAAAAGGACGCTTGCCCCGTTCATCGCCCCTCCATCCGTCCGTCGATTGCGCGTGCAACGGGGTAGGAGGGAAATTTCGCAAATGGACGAATAATCAAAGGCGATTCGGATCATGTGAGTGGCGCTGTTCACACAATTACGTTTTGAGCGCCTTCTCAATGGACGTCAGCGGGTTATGCCTGTTAAAGACGAAGATGCGCATACACGTCTGCATGTGTGCGCCCGTGCATAGGCCCCCATCATACTTCTGACTCCGTAATAGGATTCTCCATTCCCGTGGTAAAGTTCCCATCGCCTGGCGTATCGTTCTTCGGTGCTTTCAGCGCAACCTCGCTCCGAGATTGTGTCAAAAGATTCGTGACACATTAGGCCACGGGTCGAGCAGAAATAAAAAAAGCCAACAAGATAATAGTTTCGCCTAGTGAGCGTTCATGTTTCACCTTTGCTCACCGGACACTGGGTCTATTTCCACCCGTTCCTGATATACGAAGTGTCCCTGAAAAGGATGGCCTCCTTAAGGGAGAATTAGGGGCGGTAAAGTGAAGTAAAAGAATCTCTTATTAAAATAGCGCCTAAAATGTATATTCAATCAGACAATGGTTATAAGAAATTTTCAATATGACCATTATTTCCTCTTACGCAGAGCTAAGTCTGCTGTAATATATGTGCAGTACTACTTTTACTTACAGCAACGATGGAATTCCATAATTCCTCTTGTTTCTTTAACGCGTTCGTCTAAACTAATTGCCTCACAGTTTCCCAAGTAACATTTATCTAATTAAATATGCGTTTTTGACGGTATGTTGATACATTTTTCTCTTTCCTGCAAAAGTCTCTTTCATGCAAAACCTGTATATATAACTACTTATTTACAATGTAAATTTATGTACAATACATACGTTACTGTATAACTTAATTTAACCTTTTCTTTGTCTGAATACATTAATTGGCATTTAGGATGTCCTCGATTACCATTTAACGCCCACTTCTATGTACCTGGTACAACGATAAGGAAGATTCTTCCTTCTCTTTAGACCTGAATTCTATAAATCCACATTTGATTGCCTTGATCCTCTCTCACGAGTCACTTATTCTTTCAATAACAATGTCGGAGTATGATCCGTGGATTATTTCTCAATTAGGTAGGTACTGTCAGATCTTTCAAAATTTGAACGTAGAGAACTTTTATTAAGTATCACGATTTCTGAATAAATCTATTCCTCATAAATTTAGGAGTATCATTCGTTTAAGAATTTAGAAATGTTAGATCGTAATAAGATCAAAAAATAATTTGAAAGTTTTTTCCAGTTCGCATCAACTGTCGAATTATTCATTGTTCGAGGGTTATTATTTAATTATCGTGGCATGTCACGTGCCGATGTAGATAAGAAACTAATTACTAAAAAATACAAATTCTCTTCACTGCTGTAATCATTTTCTTATGTTCATATTATATTTTTCCTTATGTCGTTTCATTATTGTTATAACTCAAATATTAGTAGCAGAAGGAGAATATCAATATAAATCAACAATTTCCTTTAACGTATAATTAACTTTAAGAACGTTTAAGTTTACAGCAGATTAACAGAAAATTGAAAGAAAAATCGCTACAGAATTTGCCACAAACACTAAAATATTCTCGCAATCCAACATTAGTACACGGAGGTACCAATGGTTTCCCATCATTAGTTTAATGACGAATTGGAGAATAATATGCAACTCTTTAGAGCAACGCTGAGTGAAAATTAATAACCCACCTATTATAATGACGCTTTTGCAAGATAGTTGATCTTAAACAGCAATTTCGAAATTTCTCTCCATACTTAAAACATATTGGTTTACTTGTCCCCCTCTTCACACCCCTATAACGCTCCTACTCAAAATTTAAAAATATAAAAAAAGCAACTTGACCTCACACAATAAAATAAAGCACTACACAAACCAAGTAGGACCCCGATTAACCGAGTCGAGATAATCTGTGACCATTCGCTGAATCTCGAATATTGCTGTCTCCCCATTGAGTCGGTTAATCCAAGTCCTACTGCATTCTCGATTTTCAATGTTGTTTTTTATTTTATTTGGAGTTTAAAGTTGCATCGACTGCATAGGTCATTAACGACTATACATCAGTTTAACAGCATCTTTACATATTTCTTATACAGTTACTCAGAAAAGTATCCGCCTATATTTTACGAAAATGTATTTTACTTATTCAAGTAATGTTAAATTCAGAATATACATTATAATTTACATTAGTTTAAACATTGATTAATATATTTTTATTTTGTAGCATGTCCTAAAGAAATGCTTAAAAAAAATTGAGAGAAGAGTGGAACAAGATGAACCTGAATTTTCCAGAAAAGTTGAACCTCTGCATAATAGATCAAGGCTCATAAATAATAAGATCGTTATTAACGTATTGTTATTTCGTTTGTGTAAATGAAACATTGAATTGGGGTGAATATATTTTGCACGATTTTTGCTACTTTCACGGATAATAGATACTTTTCTAAATAGACTGTGTATAATTTCTCAATTGAATGCACTCAAGACAAAAGTGTATTAATCCTTCGTTGACACTCTGGGTGTGAGCCACTCATAAGCTGATTTTGACGTTCTGTACCTTCTATATGCAAAATAAATACCTTTTTTCCAAAGCCGAACTACAAACATCTTTTTTCTCAAAATATTATATCTGAACAAAAATGCTGCAGATTTTTAGCTTCTTTATTTTAATTTTGAAGATACTTAATTTTTTGAAGATTTTCTTCGCTTTGAGTCGACATATGGTAACCTAGATTTTTTTTACAAAAAAAGTGATAACATTTCATTCAAAAAATTATTGGAATACATTTTTTTATAACGATTGGATACTTTAGTTGAGAATGGCTGTCGTTCAAAAATTGATCTGGGTGTGAGCCACCCAGGTATGTCAAAGTTGATCGAAAAAAGAAGCGTGTCAACGAAGGGTTAATGAAATATCCGTATATACTTCTTTAGATTAACATAAAAGGAAGATTTTTCTCAAAATTTAAAGTCAATCGGAAGAAAAGTCTCTGAGATTCGCGCAACGCCAATTGGCGAGTCAATTGTAAAGGAACCATCGCGTAGCGCCTCGGGCACTACCATTTTATGAAAATTTTTTTTTTTTTAATCTTCAAGAGAGGTATAATAAATGCCATCAATCCTATTGAGTTGATTATTTAAAAGAGCAGAATTCCTAAATGAACTTATGATTTTCCTGCACCCAAAATGGCCCTCCTTAATCAAGGTCGATATTAATGTGAATTAGAATTGCCAATTCTTACTTTGAAATCCATGTAATATGTAAAACACGAACCATACAGGGTGGGCTGAGAGTTTTGTGAGTAACTGCATGCCATTAAAGATATTGCCGTTTCTTCAAAATTCCATTACGTCTTCCTGGTACGATACAGATCTAAGTAGGTACATATATCAGTGAAGTTATCGTTAACATTACAATTTCTTCTTTCTTGGGATTAATTTTCAATGTCGCACCGCGAATAGTTCAACCAAGATACGCCTCTCAGTAACCATCATCCGTGCCCCATACGAGCAACCGGCCCCGTTAATTTTCGGCCTTACCGTCTCATCATCAGCCACAGTTTTAGCGTCGCTGATAAATCTCCACCGTCAGCGTTCGAGTCCCGGCAGTCCCTAATTAAGGCGCCATTAAGCGTTACCACGAGCTTAGGTGGAATTAGCAGCGCGCCGGCTCGTGAATGGGCCTTAGAATCGGTGTTTGAGGTTGATCGCTGGGAACGGGTTTGGAAACGAGGGAGAAAGGGTGGGGTAGAGGCGAACAGAGAAAATACAGTTAAGAATTCGTCGCACGTGGAATGGCTATATCTAGCTGTTCTTGCCCTTATCTGATGCTCCATTTAAATAAGAATTCCTAATTACCATTGTGCGCCCCCCCCACAGGGGCCCCACGATTTGCCGTGGATCGGTGTATCCGCACGGCGGAATGACAACGATCGGCTGTCGTCGGCGTCGTTTAAGGGCACCTGCGTCGACGGTTCTTCTAGCGCCGTTCCTTCTTTTTCCTTCTATCGCATCTAACGGTACCGTACGCGGGCATTAGCACATTTTAACGCGCGTGTAATGGGTAATTTATTACATCGCGCGTGGTCGAATGATGGACGATGGATCAGCCATCGAAACCCTTGATCGATCGTATGCTAACGAGAAATAGGATTGTTGGTTGACTTGTTAACCGAGGAAGACGAGGTAATTCGCCACCTAAAAATCCCTTCGCTATGGGCGAAATGAATGAATTAATCGCGAGAACTTAATAATCACGTTCCTTTAAAGGGGGGAGGGGGAGACTTTGGTAAGTCGTATGCGGCGTTTCGTGTCATTGAAACGAATTAATTCCCGACTGATCGCGTTTTAATATGTACAAGTAACAGGTTAAAGTTGTGGAGGATTTGTTTGAGTATTAAGTAATTCAAATACATAGGTACGGGTACAATACTTTGTTTTCTATTCATGTGAAAATGAGAGTGGCTCATTTGACATTCGTTGAATTTGTTATAATTTCTAGAGTGTAATACAAAAGGAATCGCCTGGTCCCATTCGAAGAATTTAGGGCAAGATTGATCCTCGAACAATGGGAGAAGTTTTCTGCAACAGACAAAATCTTCTACTTGCAACTCATTTTTCTAGATTATCACAAGTGCCTCGAAAACCATGCAGATATAAGACATTAGCCCTCTATGTGTACACAAATATCAACACTAATGTTAGTCATTAAAATACAATTTGTGGATTTATATATCGTGTACTCCGTATTCTAATTATTGTAAACTAACTTCATCCGGCACGACACTGTGTTTCAGAAATACTACCTACACTTGCAGTAGGTTGATCGTATTTCAAATGTGCTAAATGATATGCTGTAAAATTATCAGTGAAATTCTTGAATGTACCTACATACTGAGCGATTAAAAAAACATTTGATTCTTGTCCGTGACCTTTAAAAACAATCTTGTTGCCAGAGCGCCTGTCGCGTCCCGTTGTGATATCTTAATGATCGATGAGATTAATTGTAAGTCGGCGTGATTCATGATACTCGCTGAAACGCGATACGCGCGTTAGCAAATGTTTTAAATTGTTTCGATCTATAGTGTGGTCAATGAACGAGTGACTTTATAAAGATGTCTATCTAATTATTTCGAGTTGCCTGGTAGGTTTCTCGCGTGTTGATAAAATATGCATTTTACAATAAAACGGAAATAACGAAGTGCGTTAAAGCTATAGGTGGCAATATCGTTAATAATATTGTGTTACTCTT
The DNA here is from genome assembly GCA_963932335.1 of Andrena marginata. Classification (NCBI taxonomy): domain Eukaryota; kingdom Metazoa; phylum Arthropoda; class Insecta; order Hymenoptera; family Andrenidae; genus Andrena; species Andrena marginata. The sequence goes on along the minus strand of OZ010659.1, from coordinate 45,936,597 downwards.
TTAGGGCATACATATAATTCAGGTAAAATTTTTGAAAGTCTCATAGAACAAAGATAGGACGTTACAATAGATCCAGTTTGGGAAATCTGTCATTCAAATTTGTAAAAGTAGGTATACCTATACGTTCATTATGAATGGTTAATAATATATAACAAATTTTTTACGAAAGGATAATATTGACTGATTATAGAGACTGAGGCAAGCTGTAGCCCTTTTCTACGCGAAATACAAAAGATTGATATTATGGAAAAGTTGAATTTCATAATAAGGATTATTTTTTCATTTCCATCAAATAACATAATTTTTGCTTCGATGCAACGGGACAAGTGCAATATGCACGGTTGTGCTGCCACTTGCACTCTTGTATTCAGGAAATCAATTATCGTGAAAAGATAGTACTCCTTATAAAACTCCAAATTTCCAGGTAATAACGTTTCAGTATCTATACGTAGAAAAGAGGTGCACCTCATTCTAGTATTTATAATCACCCTGTATGTTAAATATATATATGTATATATATATGTATTTACAGAAGAAACATGAATTAAACAGAGTGTCGCAAAATAAAATACTGAGTAACTGTAAGTGTTTACATATAAATTAGTTGCAGGAAAAGAGATATTAAATTTACTTGGTAACAGGGAAGGAATGTTTAGATATGAAAAGTGAAGAAAATTACCGTTTTTCTACAAAGAACAAAACAAATAATGATGGTAAGAATCCTAGCATAATAATCCAAATTTGCAATGCGAAAGTGGTAAATTGAATTGCATTAAAGAACACAATAGATTAAATGTATGACATTTTCCCTATTAGATCACTACGAGATTGTAACTTTGAATTAAATGTTAATTAGGTTGTAACACAGACGTTAAAACAAAGAAGTATCGAAAAAGAAATGATTTTTCTCACCTTGCTCTACAAGGTATCCAATAACTTTAATAATAATTTTATAGTAATAGATTTATTTATGATTGCCATTTGCTATATTCAAAAATAGAACGAGAGAAACACAACAAGATTTAAGACTGAGCGCTAGTGAGGCATATAAAAAAAAAGAAAAGCAAGCCAATACAAATAGAAACAAAACAAAAACCAGCATAAAAGTAATACGTGATAGTTTAGGAGTAGGGAAAATAATTTCAACCGGATAATAATGATGGCCAATGGAAATAATAGAACTCTCGATATGTGACAAGTGTGAATTACATCTGCAATCATCTAACTTTCGAAACCGATTCGATTAGTACTTTTTCTCTCGTCGCGCGCGAATGGGAGACATTTCCTTTTTACTTTCTTTGCCTCGTATACATTTCGTACAAGATATTGGACTCGACATATTTGTCGATACTCGTATCGTATTTCTGTAGATTTCACCGTCAATAATATCGTCACAAGGGTTTCACCCACATGTTTCTATAATTATGTACGACAAGTGTCTATTAATCGAGTACATCTGAATGGCACAAATCGCGCGCAGGCTCAATTTGCAAGCTAGTAGGGAAATTGCTATTATCTCTTATGAACTTCTCTTTTTCTAGACTTGTAACAAGAATACATGTACTCGTATTTAGATTCAGCTTTCAACATCTTTTACAACAAATACCTTTTCGAAATAGATTTTGCTTCAGAGTCAGAATTGATTAGGAATAAGAAGAATTTAATGTAACAGATAATTTATTAGCAAGTATTAAATGTAGATATTAATTATTGGGGATATTATTGAATCAATGTTACATCAACACTTCGAAATTAAACTAATATGTTAGAAAATATGTTATTTCATGAATAGCCAAACTCAGCTTCTTCGAAAACCAGACCTCGTATGAAGAAGTAACAAAAATGTTTATTTCTCTTTCTCCTTTGGCAATAGTCAAAAGTAGGATTATGTTGAATTCTATCAAGATCACTAGATACCCCATACAAGCGGAGAAAAATTATTTAATAAAAATAGTCTAAGCTTTAAAAGGATTTTAAATTAAACATTGTGTAATAGAAAATAAAGAATTTTTAGTTTTTAAATTTAAAAATTAATAATTTTAAATTTTTAACTTTAAAACTTCAAAAATTTAAATTTTTAACTTTAAAACTTCAAAATTTTAAATTTGTAACTTTATAAATATTAAATATTTTAAATATTTATGTTTTTAAATATTAAGAATTTTAAATTTTTAACTTTGAAGATTGAGAATTTTAAATTTTCAGAATGAACTTAAAATTGAAAGCTTCAATATTTCGTTTAAAACTTTCAGTGAAAATGTTTAAGGCATCGTTCCTCCCTTATACTATTTAACTTTTCATTTTCCTCGAATGTGTGCGCTTTTTATGACAAAAGACTCGATCGTCGGTCTCTCAATCGGTTGCTCCGCGCGCGTTTTTGGGTTTCGTCCCACCGTGTGACAGGGCTCGTACCTCTTTGGTTTTTATAGCCCGTTCTTGTGCACGACGGAACAGCCTCGATCGCGGCTAATGGGCCGAGCTCACGTCGCGGCTCGCTTAACGATCAAGTTCGATTTCTCTTGGCACCGTGGCTACCGTGCGTGCACACGCACGGGTGAAAATCCTACGGTGTGCCGTCGAAAATTATTGCCGTTTAAGTTCACACGTGAACGGACCACCTTCCGCGATTAGGAGCACCTTGGGCCTTTAGACACTGTCCTGCAGTGACGATCAATTTTGATCTTGATCCTTTCCCCTTTAACACCTTGACTACTGAGTCGCCTATATGATTCTGAATAGTTCAATTCAATTTCAATATATGAAAGATCATTTCTGGGCCGATTTGAATTCTACATACAAAGACAAGCCTCTGTTGAATTTTACAAAGGAAGATTTGTTGACAAATATGCGTTTTCTTTATTTTCTATGCTTTCATTATTAATTATGCGTTATCTTCATTTATAAGGATACCATATTTTTCATATTCGAATAAGATTTCCATGGGGGTATCACGAAAACGCAATGTTTATCTTAGAGAGGTACGGGACTATTGAAATCTCGAAAAATCGATTTCTTTATTATTAATAATTCTGAAAGCGTCATCCTTTATGTACATTTACAAGAAAGTTTCATGAGTAAATTCGGAAAATTACAGAAATTATAGCGTTGATCGTAATTGAGTGCACCGTCCAGTAACGGCCTCGCAGAGCGATATTGGCGTAGGGGACTTAACTTTGCAGCCGTTTATCTCGAAACTACATTTTGAAACACCGTGTACATCATAACTCTTGAACGAATTAATATTTTCACTTGAAATTTTAACTGGAAGCGTAGAATTAAATCCTCTATATCAAGGAATTTCCGCATCAACATTGGATGTTTGTAAATTTTTTTAAAAGCGATTAAAGCCGGGTTTGTCCATAAAAATGTGGAGACAAAATTGATGCGTGTGTAACTTTCACAATTTTTATTTAAATTCATCAGTAAAGTTCGATGCTGTAGATTTTGGTGTAGAAATTATTCAACCCAAAGCATTTTGCTTTCTGATGATTAGTTCGCCTGATACTACGTACACCAACTAAAGCTGTGCACTATACACGACCATCTTCAGCGCTTAATAATTTCAACAACTTTGAACATTCCGACAATTCTTTTTTTTAGTAATTATTCAGAAACGCGTTGAAAAGTATGGGTATAATGATTAGTTGGTACCAAAGCAATCCAACACAAAAGAAACCATCAATTTTACTTGTCCTAAAAGTCCTATACCCCCTTAAGTAAAAAATCGTTCGACATTTCTCGATGATTTGTAAGGGTTCTTGTGCAGTCTAGTAAAAAATATCACTCCTCCTACTACAACTGCGTTTGATAAACATTTCTACAACGGAGCCTGGGTCGTGGGTTTGCGTAACACCAGATTCACGAAACATTATACACGTGCTAGCGAAATGGTTGCCAACTATGTGAAGTGTTATGTGAACTACCATTTGTTGTTGTTGGAGCGATATTCTTTAACCGACTGTACAGTTATAAGAGTCATGGTGAATATTTTATGACTTTTTATAAAATTGTAAAGGGCATATGAGTCCCAAATTTTAGCCACTGCGGAACATTGAAATTACCTCCCGCAGCGATCGTGTTAATAAGACTTCTTAACCGAGGCTATTAAAATGAAAAAAGCACGGTAAAATTCATAAAAAAATGAGTTTAAGGCAGACTTATGTGAAACCAGAATCACTGTGCACATTATATTTATTAGAATGACACTTTAATTTGAACGTGCCATAGTACAGAAGATTAATTGCAGCTTGTTTAAGGGAAACGTACAAAAGTGCCCTGCAAATGTGCAACCAGAGTTACGTGGTCTATTTTAGTAGCAGTGAAAGTAATGCACTTCGCAACATACATACATAGTTGTTTTGACAATGATAAACTCATATAGTAAGGTGTTGCTGCATTAATCATTTTAATATATAGGTTGAAGTACCTGCCATTAAATTGTATTCGTTACTATTAACTAGTCGAAAAAGTATGTATAGAAAAAGGCTTTATTTCAAGATATTTTTCCAAATCGAGCAGCATAGAAGTATTGAACTGATAAAACATGAAATTCAACCATGTATCTAAATATTACAATAAGTTATAATTTAATATGGAGAGGCGATATGCGTATCTATTTAATTATTAAAATATTTTACCTAACATGGGAACACTGTCACTGCCTTATTTTTTCTTTACTCGCATCATTTAATTTATAAAATGTGTTGTACATTTGTTTCCATGTTCTACTTTTGTAATTGTATTCGTAAATATTATGCAATATTTAAAATTTCGTTGGTAGTGTTACCAAATATTATATTATTTTGATCTTTAACTTCAACCAGAGATAGTATTCACATTAATATAAATTCTATTTTTTAATATCCCTAATAAAAAAACTTGGCCATGTTCAGATCATGTGAATGTTTCTCATTAATCGTATATAATATCATGCAACCAGGAGGGAAAATGTAGTGTTACAAAATGATGGATGAGTAAAGCTATGATTTAAATTGCTCCTAAACAGAAGATAACGATGGTGTTCCCATGTTTAATTAGAACTTTTCTAAAATGGGACAGACGTATACATTGTCTCTGTATAATAAATTATGATTTATTTTAAATTACGATAGGTAGTTGAATTTCTATTTTCCCAGCTCTAATACTGTAACGATGAAAATATATACCATCCTATTCATAAAAATTTTAGTGTCGCTGAAATCGTGAAAAATGTAGTGTCGAGAAAAAATATTTTGCATCACACGAATTATCTCCTTAAAAAAAAAAGATTTTTACACTTTTTCGTATCACCAAAAGCAATAATTCTCTGCACTTGTAACTCAAGTTACACATTTCTGTGTGCAGGTACTTCATGCATACTTTGGAAATGACAAAAAAAAACCTGCTACTCAAGGAAGTAGCTAAAGACACATCTGAATTCAACTTTGTTGCCATTTTCTCATAATTTTCTCCAATAAGTGACACTCTTGTTAAACAGTTTCTGGTAAGAGATAAGATTTTTGTTAAATAATAGGTGTCACAATCTTGTAAACATATATTTACATGACTTTCTTCAGGATGAAGCAAATCTTGATAAGATGAGGAATTAAATGACCAAATTTAAATCAGACTGTGCAACGTTATGATGTCACATTTTTTTCAACTCTTTTAGTCTTTCTAGTCCACGTAGGTTACAAAAATCTTTCTTTCCCGTGTCACTACTTACCATGACACCCGTTAAATAAATCAACCATTGCCAAGCAGTGACATATGCTATCAGCATGATTAAAAGTCAAATTAGACATTTTCAATGATTCTTCAACCGAGCGAGTTCGACGATGAACTACTTATCTACAGGCCATTTTACACCCTGCCCAAAAAATATATATATACGTAGTTGTAGTGGTAGTGTCGCCGTAAAGTATTACCAGAGGCGAAAGTTTCTCGTCATTATACGCATAATATCAGTATCAGAATCAATGCCGCTATGGCATTCCGTGTTTAGCGTTATTATCACAATCTGTACGATAACTATGCCCTCGATACTGTTACCACTAGCCCAGTATTTCCGCCGCGTCTATTGCCGTTATTATCAATGCCCGCGAGCTCGATAATCCACAGAATCAGGAATCGCTGATCGACACCTCGTTATCATTCCATTTGCGTATTTTGCAAACCCGATCATCTGATAATGAGAGAGGTATTACACCTACGAATAAGGAACACTTCTGAGGATCATATGTGCGATTTCAAATTATATTTCTAGTCGAACAGTTTGATCGAGGATTCGGTCAGGTTTTGAAGTTAATTAGGTGTTAGATACGTTACTTTCCCTCTCTATAGGTACGCTGGGTGAGCCCGCTCGCGTGCCTATACAGAGGGAGCACTATTGATCCATCGTTATCTTGTTTACAGGAGAATTAGAAACGACAAATTTAAATTTTCTCACATGATTCTTCGCATATTGATAAATATAGCATGGAATTGGACTTAGATGACATATTAGAAGATATTAAAGCCAGGTTTAAGAACAAGAGCAGAAGGTAGAGTTATACCAAAAGGAATGCGGATTTTAATAAAATGCGAAGTTAATTTAGCGATTAAGAGGGAGCCCTATTTAGGACGTTAGGAATAAGATGATACTTGGGAATTTTTTTCTCAGAAACTGTAAAGCGGATCCTTTCCACAGTTTCAGGGTATTTTAGTTCACATTTAAACAATCAAAAGAATTTTTTCGTTGCAAAGTGTTCTGGTTACAAGTGAATTTCTCATCTAGTGCAACCTACATAATTTCTAAACAGTTAATATGTGTCTCATGCTGTAATTCAGACTGTGAGAAGACCACAAATGGAACTGAATGCCCTTTTAGCAAATACATACGAGAAAGAACAGAAAATTTTCACAAACAAATACATACATTCAGATGAAATACTAGAAAGTTCTCAAATTATATTGAAAATTTTACAGTTCAAAGATGAATATGGTGACTTTAAGCGCCCTAAATCTCTCACTCCCATATAAAAATGAAACTCCTTCGCTTCGTTATCAAATGACAAAATAGTGGACTTACCCCTGACGAAGTCTCAAATTGAATTTTTAACTCTAGAACGTCCCCCAGGTGGATTTAATTGCATGTTTGATCTTGTCACCCTCATGTAAGACTACGATGTTTCCCCGCCAATCTACAAAGAAACGATCGTCATTCAAATTCAAAGGCACGGAAAGAAAACTAAGTTGCCGTTAAACTACAGTCTAATCGCTCTGACACGACGTGTAAGATGATAGAGGAACTAAATAGCAAATAGAAGACTTCGTTAGGCATTATAACAGTTAAACTCCTTACCTCTGCCAGAGTGGCCTTCGCCAGTGCCTAATCCACATTAGATCAGCTTATTAACCTAGAACCAAACATCTGCGAGGCCTTTGCAAACGGACAACGTCTAACGGTTGTCCGTGCGGATACTGATAAGCGAAAATGATATTAATTGGACTAGCAATCCCTTCGTTCTTCTTAATTTTGCACTGACCACAAATTCTTTCATGTCCTATTGTTTACGAGGAATAGCATAGAAACGAGAACCCCTTGCATCTTCAAGGGACGATCTTATCCCTAGTAGCATTTCTGGTTGGCTCACAGTATTTCCAAGTTGGGAATAAGTTGGCAATCAGAATACCAACAGTAAATGCTGCCAGGGATTCCTCTAAAGCAAATTTATGCAGTAGGAGAAAATAGCGCGTTGTGTTTATCAAGCTCAGTGGCGCACTCAGAATTTAATCTTTGGGGCGTGCCGAGTTGAACGTATAAAAATATTTTTAACGTAATTCAATGCAGTTCATTGGGTGCTTATAAAAATTGATTTCAAGAATAAAGTCCAGTTTTCTTTGCTTTTCACAAAGCTTTTGAATTAATTCAGTCGTGGTTACATTAATCTCCTTTTTTCCTTTTCTTTGGGGGTGCACCACCCCCTCCCCTCTGAGTGCGCCACTGATCAAGTATCTATATATCCCCAAAATTTCATAATTTACCGAGCAGCGCCAAATAATTCGCAAGTACAATACATCATTTGCTTTCACAAGCACTGCAAATTCCTTAAACGAAACTTAAGCCCGTTTCGCACGAAACATTTTTGTGGCTCATGTCTCATATTTCGGACATGTTCCGTCGCTAAAAACAGAGATATTTAAACAATGAAGAAAAAAAGAAAACGCGCAAAATATTAGTCGTGGTCTACAGAAGTGTGTCTTTCAACCGGCCCTTACTTCGAATTAATCAACAGTCCCAAGTATCCATGCTGAATTTGGCTCCACCAGTAGACACTCCATATGAGGAGACAGTAAGACACGAACAGAGAAATGTGTGCCAATAAGAGAAGACAACGTTCTTCCCCTGCGATACTATTTGACTTTTTGTTTTCATAGGATCGAGCGCTATTGTGCTCACACACGTACACGCACGAGAGAGCGCGATGCCACGCGTGTGGGGGTCTATGGAGGTATATAGCAAGCGGGGCCCGAGTTAAACGTGCTATGTTCTTTCGTGCTCCTCGTGCTGGCGGGACCTTGTTTCATGACCCACATAAAGCAAGGCCGTTAACACTACTCAGGGCTCGCGAACGTATGGGTGCGGGCCACTGCGAGCTACTCGCCGCTCTATGGGACCCCACGTGCCCCCTCCCCGCTCTCCCACCTAACCGCAACGTCAGGAGGCCCGACCTGCCCCCACCGCTCCCAGCGATACGCTACCTGCATGTGCCTGCATGTACCTGCGCGTACCTTCGTTATTAGTTGTACACTGATAAGCGTGCATAAGATGAACCAGAGAAGATGATCCTTCGTAGTACGCGTGACACAACTGCAGCCGCGTATACTGTAAGCGTCTATCAACGAGAGAGTTTTGCGAGGCCTTGCGTACAGGTTTCATGACAATCGCCGAGAATAATACTTAATCCTCTTCTACGGATTATGACGAGCCGATGCATGCCTCCCAAGCGAATCGCAGGGAATTCGTATTAATTAGCAGGCCACCGGAGGAAAGCTTGAGAAATGTTTTGAATAGCCCTGAACACAGAATCGCGTATCCGAGGATCGACGGAAAACGAAGGAGGGGGAATGGACGATGCTGGTTTCATGGATTTCGAATTGAACGTCTGGATCTGTTGAAAAGAGAAATTACTGTTTCTGGGTGTTCCTTATATCGCGTGGAACGGCTCCGCGATGCCTAGCGCTGCGGCAAGAACGGCGAAGGAATCTTCCTCTCCTCTCGGGAGCTCCTTAAATTACAGGGAATCTCGAAGTGGCGCGTGTCGAATCCGACTCCGTCGTTCAACGATCGATAACGACGATCGGTCGGTGTGTATGCGCGTTCTTCCCCGCCAGGGAACGTTTCGATCGCTATCGAAATTCCATCGCGCAGACATTCCGATTTCCAAGGCGAAATCAGTGTCACTGTTACGTTTGCCAGGAGGCGATGCAATAAAGGATACGTAAACCGAAAGTCGAGCGGGGAGGAAAAATGTCGCGGCGTGTCCTGGGTGTTGTTCGTGCACTTATGTAGCACTTATAGGATGTGTGCGCTGAATGTGCATCCGCCAATGTATGTGCGCGCACCTGACGAGTTAGTAGGTCACGCAGACGTAAGTCAAGCGGCGAGGATGCCTCGGTGTGCGCGGCACGCGCACACGCCAACACCAACGGGGCATTATCGTGCCCATGGAGAACAGTGGCTTCGAACGAGGCTCCATGAGGCACCTTGATCTTGACTGGACGCAAGGTCCATTTCGCTGTCGACGCGCGTTCAATATCGCATTGCTTCTGTGTATTTAGTTTCGCGGTGTTCGCACCGACGCCATGTGTTATACAGTAACCGTGCGCGTTGGGATGCAAATGTCAAGAGATTACTGCATGTTTTGCGATAACGTGATTTGTGTACCAGATATGGTGACACCATGTACATCAGAATTGGTGAACACCGTAGGCACCAAATACTAGAAAATATGGTTAATAATGTATAACAGTTATTCTGTTATATTAAGTATTACTATTCGATCAAAATTTTTATTGATGGTAGGTACTCATGGCAGTCAACGTTAAATCCGATCTTTTTATATATGTATATAATTAACTTTAACACTAGGTGTTTCTAAATGTATTAGTATTAGCGTTTATTTTTATTAGGAATCGCTTTTATTCTATGTAATAAGAATAAGTGCATAAATTCTCCTAGTTAAGTTATGGTATTTATGTTATTTTCACATCGTAAATTTTTTTTCGGGCATCGTTGTAAATTGACAAGTTTCTCACAGGAAGTGAATACTGTAATAGAAAAGGTTTGATTAGTTTGCATTGCTGCAGTATGTAGTAGAAATTTTGTTAGTCTTTCGCTTTGTATTTTCTACGATATATTCAAGTTCTTTATAAATGGCGCACACGGCTCAAGTAAGTCGTGTCAAACTACCCCAAATGCACGGAAGCTAATGATGGGAAAGATCTCCTTTTCCCCTACTTAGAGATATTCCTACTATTTTTTACGATTGATGATACGAAAAGTTGGCGCACATCAAATCAGTATGTTGAACCACAGCTTCGTCGATGGTTGAACTCTTGGGAGTGCGAATCACAGATAATTTAGTCTGTTGATAAATCAGTGACTGACAGACTACTATTTTACATCTAGAAAAACATCTTTCACATCTAGAAAAGTGTTCCTTAAATATATATTTATACGACAAATTTCTCATTTTGTAACAATGATTTAATTTTTATATATTGCTCTCAGATTGAACATACGTTTGAGTTTTAAGAATTTCTTATCGAAGAACTTGTCATAATTATCATGAATAATAAGTGTCGTAAGGAACCAAATCTACCGTAGTAAAGGTGTACGCAGTGACATCTTCCGCGAAGAAACGAACAAGTTTAGCAGATACACTTCTATACCGATAAGCAACCCATCGTACTGCACTAAATTTCGATTTGTGCCTCTTATATTTTAGGTTTACGATATGTATGGATAAATGTATTTGCTACACAAAATCATGGATGAAGTATAGGATAGACATATCATGCAATGTAATTTTGTGTTACACACTCGGTGGGCTCGCGAGCCCCTTACCATTTTTCGTGTCACACCCAACATTATTGGTTCAGTGTAAAATAAGATTACAATGATACGAGTGGTGGGAACATCACTGAAGTATGGATAGACCTATCGCTAATGCTTTTTCTGTCACCGGTTTGTGGGGTCCTAGCATCACCGACGAAGTATAGGATAGACCTATCACCTTATGGATGTCGTGTCGCCACCCAACCTGTGTTACCGATCCATAATTTTAGGATCGAATGTAGTGGCATCTGCTCATGAACAGCGTCCAACTCAGCAACTACTCTGAAATGTGTGAAATGCTGAAAGGTCGGTGCGTGCTTGAAGTCAGGCTTTTGCTGCGCTATGCTTTTGCTCGGCTTGTCAACGACTCACGCGGATTTCTCTTCGAAAATCCATTTTGGGGATCAAAACACTATGGCGCTCAAACATGGTATTCCTTCAAAGCCCGTGTAAGCTATAAATTGCAAGATAACATTGTTTATTAGTATTTTGCGTGTAGTAGAACCCTTCCACGTATCGTACGCCGAAAAGTATTAAAAATTCTCGCTGTTACTGACATTCCCGCAAGTTTCTAATGCACTGTTTAATCAGTCTAGTGAAGTAATAATAATTGTATTCTGTTTGCCCCGAGTATTAGCTTATCGCGGATATTGAACTTTACAGTAAAATCTAATTCTTAAAAGCCTCGCAGAAAGTTGCATGCTGCATGAGTGTCGTGGGGTGCATGAATGCAACTGCAAATCGAGTTACTTTTCAAACCCGCATTACGAAATAAAATTTTTTCTAGCCCTGACAAATTCATTGCGTCAGTGTTCAGTGACGTGTGGGCATGTCATAGTGCATATTATTTCGTGATTTCTCAATTCGTGCACCAGTTTCATCGATTACTGGACCATGTGGGAGGTCGCTTAACAATATTCTACTACAATTCAACCAGTATCTATAAGACTTCTTGAGCAATACATTTCTCGAGGAACTGGTAGTCGTTGGAGCGAGACGCAACGTCAACAACCTCTACCAAAGTCGCACCATCGCCGAACAATGTACCTGCCAGTTCAACTTTACCTACGACAGTGATCGGATCTCAGTGAACGCGTGAGCATATTATTTCGTGATATGTTGATTCCCGGACTAATTTCATCGATTACCGGACCATGTGGGTGGTCGCTTAACAAGATTCTACTACAATTCAACCAGTATCTATAAGACTTCCTGAGCAATACATTTCTCGAGGAACTGGTAGTCGTTGGAGCGAGACGCAACGTCATCAACCTCTACCAAAGTCGCACCATCGCCGAACAATGTACCTGCCAGTTCAACTTTACCTACGACAGTGATCGGATCTCAGTGAACGCGTGAGCATATTATTTCGTGATTTGTTGATTCCCGGATTAATTTCATCGATTACCGGACCATGTGGGAGGTCGCTTAACAAGATTCTACTACAATTCAACCAGTATCAATAAGACTTCTTGAGCAATACATTTCTCGAGGAACTGGTAGTCGTTGGAGCGAGACGCAACGTCATCAACCTCTACCAAAGTCGCACCATCGCCGAACAATGTACCTGCCAGTTCAACTTTACCTACGACAGTGATCGGATCTCAGTGAACGCGTGAGCATATTATTTCGTGATATGTTGATTCCTGGATTAATTTCATCGATTACCGGACCATGTGGGAGGTCGCTTAACAAGATTCTACTACAATTCAACCAGTATCAATAAGACTTCTTGAGCAATACATTTCTCGAGGAACTGGTAGTCGTTGGAGCGAGACGCAACGTCATCAACCTCTACCAAAGTCGCACCATCGCCGAACAATGTACCTGCCAGTTCAACTTTACCTACGACAGTGATCGGATCTCAGTGAACGCGTGAGCATATTATTTCGTGATTTGTTGATTCCCGGATTAATTTCATCGATTACTGGACCATGTGGGAGGTCGCTTAACAAGATTCTACTACAATTCACCCAGTATCCAGAAGACTTCTCGAGCAATACTTTTCTCGAGGAGTTGCGAGTCATTGAAGCGAGACAGAACGTCAACTACCTCTACCAAAGTCGCACCATCGCCGAACAATGTACCTGCCAGTTCAACTTTACCTACGACAGTGATAGGATCTCAGTGAACGCGTGAGCATATTATTTCGTGATATGTTGATTCCCGGATTAATTTCATCGATTACCGGACCATGTGGGAGGTCGCTTAACAAGATTCTACTACAATTCAACCAGTATCTATAAGACTTCTTGAGCAATACATTTCTCGAGGAACTGGTAGTCGTTGGAGCGAGACGCAACGTCAACAACCTCTACCAAAGTCGCACCATCGCCGAACAATGTACCTGCCAGTTCAACTTTACCTACGACAGTGATCGGATCTCAGTGAACGCGTGAGCATATTATTTCGTGATATGTTGATTCCCGGACTAATTTCATCGATTACCGGACCATGTGGGAGGTCGCTTAACAAGATTCTACTACAATTCAACCAGTATCTATAAGACTTCCTGAGCAATACATTTCTCGAGGAACTGGTAGTCGTTGGAGCGAGACGCAACGTCATCAACCTCTACCAAAGTCGCACCATCGCCGAACAATGTACCTGCCAGTTCAACTTTACCTACGACAGTGATCGGATCTCAGTAAACGCGTGAGCATATTATTTCGTGATTTGTTGATACCCGGATTAATTTCATCGATTACTGGACCATGTGGGAGGTCACTTAACAAGATTCTACTACAATTCACACAGTATCCAGAAGACTTCTCGACCAATACTTTTCTCGAGGAGTTGCGAGTCATTGAAGCGAGACTGAACGTCAACTACCTGTACCAAAGTCGCACCATCGCCGAACAATGTACCTGCCAGTTCAACTTTACCTACGACAGTGATCGGATCTCAAAGAACGCGTGGGCATATTATTTCGTGATATGTTGATTCCCGGATTAATTTCATCGATTACCGGACCATGTGGGAGGTCGCTTAACAAGATTCTACTACAATTCAACCAGTATCTATAAGACTTCTTGAGCAATACATTTCTCGAGGAACTGGTAGTCGTTGGAGCGAGACGCAACGTCAACAACCTCTACCAAAGTCGCACCATCGCCGAACAATGTACCTGCCAGTTCAACTTTACCTACGACAGTGATCGGATCTCAGTGAACGCGTGAGCATATTATTTCGTGATATGTTGATTCCCGGATTAATTTCATCGATTACCGGACCATGTGGGAGGTCGCTTAACAAGATTCTACTACAATTCAACCAGTATCTATATGACTTCTTGAGCAATACATTTCTCGAGGAACTGGTAGTCGTTGGAGCGAGACGCAACGTCAACCACCTCTACCAAAGTCGCACCATCGCCGAACAATGTACCTGCCAGTTCAACTTTACCTACGACAGTGATCGGATCTCAGTGAACGCGTAAGCATATTATTTCGTGATTTGTTGATTCCCGGATTAATTTCATCGATTACTGGACCATGTGGGAGGTCGCTTAACAAGATTCTACTACAATTCACCCAGTATCCAGGAGATTTCTCGAGCAATACTTCTCTCGAGGAGCTGGGAGTCGTTGGAGCGCGACGGAACGTCAACAACCTCTTCCAAATTTGTGATCTGCCAGTTGAACTTTACCTGCGACAGTGATGGAAGTAGTGTCAACGCGAGTGTAGAGTCAGTGTTTTTCCGCATTTAGAACTATTCAAGTCTAAGCACCGGTGCTCAAATTGCTTTTTAATCCAGAAATTAAAGTGACATATTTGTGTGTGTGAGATACATTCTATTCGGTACTGACGCTGCAGCTGCGGGACAGTCTGCAGATCGAATAGCTATTGCCGAAGGGGGATGCTTGTCTGCATGGATAGCAGTGAGACTGTTTGCAACGAACGGTGAGAGATACTTTTTCATTCTTTCAATCTTTCTGCATGCCATCGAACAAAATGATTGCTGTAGCGAGCGTAAGCACCACGAATACATACTTAGTACTCGCGAATAGTAACAGGAATGCGTGTGCTTCCAGATGTTCAATACGCGTAGAAACATACAATAAATAAATTTTAAATTTGCGGTAGATGTTTTCATATCGCGTTTCAACCATTCTAAACTATTTTCCTTTAATTTTATAATCATTCGGGATGCTTAATATATCGAATACGAGTTACATTTCTGAAGTTGAACTCTTCCGCGTGAGATCTTTCAAAACTTCCCTCTTAACTGTAATTACATTCGAGTCATTACATTCTCTTAATAAGGCGCGAATAGAAAGCATTAATTTGGTATAATAACTAACAATGACAGTCATCGTTGGTACTACCTGCTCACTATGCTCGGAGCTGCTATATAAACTTAAATTTCTTTACCCCCTTCTATTAAAATAAGTTTAAGCTACTAAACATGAAATTTTATACATCGCGGAAGAACTTGCACGCGTGCTTGGTTTTAACTAACTATAATCCTAGTAATAAGTCTTAGTTTAAGAACTTCTGTCGTAAGACATTTTCCAAATTTTTCAAAATGCACATAGCATTGGTCGAACATGGACTAGAAATATTTCATAGAAATGAGTCACTTTCGTAGGTACCTCCGCGCCGGTGTGCTCGGTTCCTTGGTAACGTTTCCCAAGCATTGCGACTTGCGAAACGGAATCAAGCTAAAGCCTACGATCTAGGTTAAGGGCCCAGATCGAGCCAAACTTACCTTCAGTGAGCTTGGTTCGGTCTCGGCAGCTAATCAGAATTTTATTCTGTTTCAGATTAGTATTTCGTCGATGGTTTTACGTAATATGTTCTATTTTATGTATTTGGTCGATGGTTTTACGTAATATGTCCTATTTTATGTATTTCGTCTATGGATTTGCATGATTTATTTTATTTCATGTCCTGTATTTTATTATGTTTATTTAATTTCCTTCCATGCTGGTCTCACAATTACTAACATAACGTAGTTAAATGTTTCAGCTTTCCAGGTTCAGCCCTTTAAAATAAAATAAATAAAAATAAAAGTGATAGTGAAAAGTGTTAGTGAAAAGTGATAGTGACAGAAGACATCTAAGGAAGCCTAGGCTAAGTTATCATAGCATGAAGTATTTAAGGCCCCATGTAAAATTGCCAAATAGTCACTGAATCATTAGCTTTGTTGCACTTTCGTTGGCTCCTCATCTCTGATGAGGAGGTCGCCGCTGCTTCCATTTTCGGAAGCAAGCGACTGAGCATGGAATTTGTATGGATGGATCAGTTTCATCCCCTGCTGTTCTTGTCGAAAGGGACAAGTTTCGGGCGTAGGGGGTGTACCGCTTGGTACACTGCCTGCGTAAGTCTCCCAGTCCGATTACCCAATCTCCGCGTAAGACGGCTTGAGTCAGGTCACACCTAGTGTTGCTCCTGACGGGTCGCATGAGTCGGTGCAACAGGAATCGGCTGGGAGACGCCGAGCGTTTTTCCCTTTCGACTCGGACAGCAGGGTGGTAGGAACTGCGCCACCCAATACTCCTTTCATGCTCACCCATAGTCTTTCCTTTTTTGCCGAATTTATTTCAATCGGGTGATTGCTTGGCAGTTCCCTAGATTTGATATCTAAACCGAAGGGATCGATGGAACTTGGTTTCCATCCATCTCTTTGGTTGAGTAGGCTAAGGGTTTCATGTACAGGGAGATCGACGGAACTTTGATTCCATCTATCTCTCTACGGGTCTCCAAGCGCAGCAACCTCCTCGCGGTGAGACCTGGTAATCGGTGACGACCACCGAGCCGATAGCTGTGATTGTCAAATATTCTAATTAGTTATAAGAATTGCTTTAGTTGTAAGACTTTTTCCAAATTTTTCAAAGTGCACAAAGCATTGGTCGAACATGGACCAAAAATATTTCGTAGAAATGGGTCACTTTCGTAGGTACCTCCGCGCTGGTGTGCTCGGCTCCTTGGTAACGTTTCCTAAGCATTGCGACTTACGAAACGGAATCAAGCTAAAGCCTACGATCTAGGTTAAGGGCCCAGATCGAGCCAAACTTACCTTCAGTGAGCTTGGTTCGGTCTCGGCAGCTAATCAGAATTTTATTCTGTTTCAGATTAGTATTTAGTCGATGGTTTTACGTAATATGTTCTATTTTATGTATTTGGTCGATGGTTTTACGTAATATGTTCTATTTTATGTATTTCGTCTATGGATTTGCATGATTTATTTTATTTCATGTCCTGTATTTTATTATGTTTATTTAATTTCCTTCCATGCTGGTCTCACAATTACTAACATAACGTAGTTAAATGTTTCAGCTTTCCAGGTTCAGCCCTTTAAAATAAAATAAATAAAAATAAAAGTGATAGTGAAAAGTGTTAGTGAAAAGTGATAGTGACAGAAGACATCTAAGGAAGCCTAGGCTAAGTTATCATAGCATGAAGTATTTAAGGCCCCATGTAAAATTGCCAAGTAGTCACTGAATCATTAGCTTTGTTGCACTTTCGTTGGCTCCTCATCTCTGATGAGGAGGTCGCCGCTGCTTCCATTTTCGGAAGCAAGCGATTGAGCATGGAATTTGTATGGATGGATCAGTTTCATCCCCTGCTGTTCTTGTCGAAAGGGAAAAGTTTCGGGCGTAGGGGGTGTACCGCTTGGTACACTGCCTGCGTAAGTCTCCCAGTCCGATTACCCAATCTCCGCGTAAGACGGCTTGAGTCAGGTCACACCTAGTGTTGCTCCTGACGGGTCGCATGAGTCGGTGCAACAGGAATCGGCTGGGAGACGCCGAGCGCTTTTCCCTTTCGACTCGGACAGCAGGGTGGTAGGAACTGCGCCACCCAATACTCCTTTCATGCTAACCCATAGTCTTTCCTTCTTTGCCGAATTTATTTCAATCGGGTGATTGCTTGGCAGTTCCCTAGATTCGATATCTAAACCGAAGGGATCGATGGAACTTGGTTTCCATCCATCTCTTTGGTTGAGTAGGCTAAGGGTTTCATGTACAGGGAGATCGACGGAACTTTGATTCCATCTATCTCTCTACGGGTCTCCAAGCGCAGCAACCTCCTCGCGGTGAGACCTGGTAATCGGTGACGACCACCGAGCCGATAGCTGTGATTGTCAAATATTCTAATTAGTTATAAGAATTGCTTTAGTTGTAAGACTTTTTCCAAATTTTTCAAAGTGCACAAAGCATTGGTCGAACATGGACCAAAAATATTTCGTAGAAATGGGTCACTTTCGTAG
This sequence comes from Andrena marginata, assembly GCA_963932335.1. Lineage (NCBI taxonomy): Eukaryota > Metazoa > Arthropoda > Insecta > Hymenoptera > Andrenidae > Andrena > Andrena marginata. The sequence goes on along the minus strand of OZ010659.1, from coordinate 45,918,305 downwards.
GTACCTCCGCGCTGGTGTGCTCGGCTCCTTGGTAACGTTTCCTAAGCATTGCGACTTACGAAACGGAATCAAGCTAAAGCCTACGATCTAGGTTAAGGGCCCAGATCGAGCCAAACTTACCTTCAGTGAGCTTGGTTCGGTCTCGGCAGCTAATCAGAATTTTATTCTGTTTCAGATTAGTATTTAGTCGATGGTTTTACGTAATATGTTCTATTTTATGTATTTGGTCGATGGTTTTACGTAATATGTTCTATTTTATGTATTTCGTCTATGGATTTGCATGATTTATTTTATTTCATGTCCTGTATTTTATTATGTTTATTTAATTTCCTTCCATGCTGGTCTCACAATTACTAACATAACGTAGTTAAATGTTTCAGCTTTCCAGGTTCAGCCCTTTAAAATAAAATAAATAAAAATAAAAGTGATAGTGAAAAGTGTTAGTGAAAAGTGATAGTGACAGAAGACATCTAAGGAAGCCTAGGCTAAGTTATCATAGCATGAAGTATTTAAGGCCCCATGTAAAATTGCCAAGTAGTCACTGAATCATTAGCTTTGTTGCACTTTCGTTGGCTCCTCATCTCTGATGAGGAGGTCGCCACTGCTTCCATTTTCGGAAGCAAGCGACTGAGCATGGAATTTGTATGGATGGATCAGTTTCATCCGCTGCTGTTCTTGTCGAAAGGGAAAAGTTTCGGGCGTAGGGGGTGTACCGCTTGGTACACTGCCTGCGTAAGTCTCCCAGTCCGATTACCCAATCTCCGCGTAAGACGGCTTGAGTCAGGTCACACCTAGTGTTGCTCCTGACGGGTCGCATGAGTCGGTGCAACAGGAATCGGCTGGGAGACGCCGAGCGCTTTTCCCTTTCGACTCGGACAGCAGGGTGCTAGGAACTGCGCCACCCAATACTCCTTTCATGCTAACCCATAGTCTTTCCTTCTTTGCCGAATTTATTTCAATCGGGTGATTGCTTGGCAGTTCCCTAGATTTGATATCTAAACCGAAGGGATCGATGGAACTTGGTTTCCATCCATCTCTTTGGTTGAGTAGGCTAAGGGTTTCATGTACAGGGAGATCGACGGAACTTTGATTCCATCTATCTCTCTACGGGTCTCCAAGCGCAGCAACCTCCTCGCGGTGAGACCTGGTAATCGGTGAGAACCGAGCCAATGGCTGCGATTGTCAAATATTCTAGTCGGATATAAGAATTTAACTTAATAAATGTTTCTTGAAAATTTTGTAACTTCTATATTAAGTAAAAATACTTACGTGAAATTATTAAGTGTTGTTCGATTTTCCTACCCGACCCCAGAATATGCGTACAGTATTAAGATAGAAGGATGAACTTGGAATATTTCAGCAAGGTACCGGAACTGATGGGTTTTTGTCAATTTTTAATGTCCTCTCTACTTCAGCACCGTATTGAAATATACCAAGTTACAATTCCTTGGTGAGGTATTCCAAATTACATCATGCAATCATGTTTTCCACAAATAATATTGTTGTTTATATAAATTTTTATATTAAATAAATTTGCTTTGCGTTAAATAAATCCGAATAGGACAGCAAGGTTAAAAGGCGTATGTGTTCTCGTTTTGTTGTGATCCCTCTTTCTCTGTCGTTGAACGGAATACATTTATAAAACGACCTTTAAATTATTACTGTGACAGAATCATTTGTAAATCGCGGCTTTCAAACGATCTAAGTTTTACCCGTGTTGAATTCTAATTCCTACCACGCGTAGCGTTACAATCTTATTTTAGACTGAATCGATAACGTTGGGTGTGACATGAAAATGGTAAGGGGGCTCGCGAGCCCCCCGAGCGTGTGACACAAAATTACATTGCGTGATGGGTCTATCCTATACCTGGTCTGTGGTTTTACACGTGTAGAATTCTAATTCCTACCACGCGTAGCGTTACAACCTTATTTTAGACTGAATCGATAACGTTGGGTGTGCCATGAAAATGGTGGTCTGTGATATCCGGCAGCGCTGGCGTCGACGAACAGTGTCGGGGTGTTAGTGGAAGCCCCGCATATCCAACAGATGGCTTAAAGCACTCTCTTCCTAGTAAAAAAAAAAATGTTTTTGGTTCTTTCTTTGGGGATCTGGACCTTCGGCAAGCACATTATTATTTGTTTTAAAAGTTTCGCCTATTATACATTATGTTACAGTGTGTTGGTAAGGTAGGGAATGACATCTAAAAGGTAAAAAAATAATTTCCAGTCGCCAAAGATTCTTCCCGTAAACATTATTTCTATACAAAATGCAACTGTTTCCATAATTTCAGCCGATTTGGAGCATGAGGGTCTTCGGAAGTTTAACCAAATTCTAACCGGTAGAAGGAACTCCGCGCTGAATTCAAAATGGTAAGGGAGCTCGTGAGCTCCCTGAGCGTGTCGCACAAAATTACATTAGATGAAAGGTCTATCCTGTACTTTACCAATCGTCAAGCTAGGATTCGAGAAAATGTTTCTACCTTATCACCGTAAAAATGTAAAAGTTGTGTATGTAAGGGGAGTCCCATTAGAGCGCTTTTTTACTTTTCAGTGTATGAAGTTGCCCTGCGGCATGTGTGGAATTAACCAAATTAACGGCACTGGACGACAATTGAAATATATCGATTTATTTATTAGAAAGTGATATAGAAATCATGAAAAAATAGTTGAATTTTTCGGGTAGAAAAGTGTCAGGAATATTCCAAAATTCTTCCAGTTATTCCAATCTATTCAATTTTTTAGAAGGATTTGAAGCATTTGATGAGTAAATCAAACTTCAATATACCTATATTGATTCTTTTAATTATTTGACATTTACAATGTCAAGGGTGGCAGCAAGTTATGTTGGCACAAGTGATAGGGGTGTGTCAGTGTGCCATCCCTTCAATGGGACCGCTGAAGACCGACATCGGTTCGAACCAGTTCGAGTATCGCAGCGAGCCTACATTTTCTTATGTCGTGGGACCGAGGCCCCTTTCTCGGTGCCATATGGTAGTTAAACCTTCGGTCTCAACTACTCTAAACACTATCTGTCATTTAACATTTCGAGTATTGAGCACTCTACAGCAAAATGCTTACTATATGTAGGTACATAGACGACACCCAGCCCGTAATGATAATTTCCGAGGTCGAGAGTAAGAAAACAAAAACGAGTGAGAGTACTTTTCACGCGCCATTCATGTAGGCTATGAACTATCGTAGCTGAATATCGGAAATAAATAAGTTTCCCATGCATCCCAGGGGCCCTTAACTCTGTGTCAATAGTCACTACTGCTCCCCATTCATATCAAATACTAAATATTTTCGACTTTAATCTTTTAATACTTTCATTAAATCAATTAATTTATGAAGGGGACACAAGTAATTGTATTATTAAATTAATAATTCCTTACTTACACTTGTTGTCCCCATAGTGTCTCCTATATTTTTAATGTAAAGTTCGAGATTTGTTAACTTCAAATTAAAACGGTACCTATGATTTTCTATTTCTACGTTATTATAAATATGTTTTTTCCCTCCAAGAATATAATTTTCTATCTTGATATCTTTACATCCCTTACGTGCGGAATTTACAACTATAAGTCAGGTATTTTATTTTTACCTTTACATCTGAAGACACTTTATTGGTTTACTTGCTGAACTTGCCTTTCTGCGGAGACGGATTCAGGGACTTTTCGTGGAGGGGGCGAAATATCTAAAAGTACATAAGTACATTTTTTAACCTTCTTTCACAAGATTTATGTGATAATATAACCTAAATAATAAAATTCACATTAATTATTTATACAGCATAATACGCAATATCACAATATTTTTCTATTTTATTACTCTTGTGGGGGGGGGGGGGGTGATCGCCCCTGTGGGTCCGCCCATGCCTTTTTGATATGTACATGTTCAAGTTTAATTTTTAATATGTCGTAACGGAGTACAGTAAGGTTCGAAAAAACCTGTCATATATCATAAATTATCTTCAGTAAATATTCAGGTGAGACGGAACACAAATTATGAACAACTTTTTCACGAAACCGTAATACATGTGGAAAGTAAAGTAAAAATGTGATAGATAAATCTGCTTGGTTGGCATTGAATCTGTGAAAAGTAGGTTGCGAATAAGGATCATGATTATACAATACACGTAAGAACACCTGCAAACGGCAATGTACTTTCACCTTTTTAATGTAATTAAAAAAGGAAAGTCGTATTCAGCAGGACTGCAAGGACGAACGATAGATTCGATCTGAAATTCAAAAAAATCTCAAGATCTTTATTTTTTAGTCACTGCAGGCGACGAATAAATTTGATCAAGCTAAAGATTTTTACGTAGATCATTAAAAGTTTTCGATCATTTTCCGTTGAGGTTTTATTACAAATTAAGTTAAAGTAATATAGGTAATTTAGAATATAAAACACACTAACTGTAAACGTTGATGTGGTATAAATTCTGAATGAATCCAAGTCCAATTGAATTAAAAGCAGAAAATTCGCGATAACTGAGCAGTGAGTATTTTTATTCTATTTTATATTTCATAATAATTCATAATCATGCTTTTCAGATCTATGAATTTTCTGAGTCTACAACTTGTAAGTCTGCAAACAGCAAGCGGAATTTCCGCGCACGTCATCTGCAGCATCAGTTCTGCATGTGGCAATCAGAATGACTCGTTAGACGAGGGCGCCTACTTTATTTCAGCTGAATCTACTGTGTTAAGTGATCAAATCTAGTGGCTGACACAGAATAGATTCCGAATAGATTAATTGCGTTATTGTCATATGCCTCTACTTTCTCGATAAGTTAATATGGGAAGCAAGTGTGTTATAATAAAACGTTTTATACATTAATTCTAACAAATAATTATTGTATTTTATGTTCGTTAAAACATATAATCGACGAAGGGGTGGTGTTTCGCGGACCCAATAAAAATATATGTAGATAAAAGAAGAACATAAACAACAAAAACAGTAAGAACTACAGAATAAAGTGTTTTTATTTACTATGTACGTATATCCGAATGCACAACCTTTAATATCAGAATAAGTGGTTATATACTTATAAGTTACATTTTTAAGTCAGTGAAATACTTATTAGAAGTGATTATGGTTTTCACAATTTCTGATATTTATTTGTACCACACCAAATAGTTTATTCATTTGTCACTAACAAGGGGACGACAGGGTGTGATAGACATCGATTTTGATGAGCCTTAGCACGGTGGATCTATGTCGAAACTTCCAGGATTCGTATCATTAGGACTGACTGATGTTTGAAGGTGCTTCGGAAAATAGACAATGTCTACACTTTTCCTTACGTAGTGTCGAATGTATGATGTCGCATTCATTAAATTCGAGACTCGAAACGGCATTCGGGTCCTTGGAATTTTCGGGAATCCCGACTCTCCCTTGAATTTCTCTTGAGGTCGTGGGAACCCGACATCGGGTTCCCGACATTTTTGGGTTCTCGCACACCTCTAGTTGTTATCAATTAACCGTCGGATATTTAAACTTGGATATTTGAATTAGCATTGCATTGTATAATGTAGTAATTGTGAATACTGTTTTTACTAATAAATAACGATATCTAACGAAAAGAAACCTCGACGCCGCAAAAGTATTTTACTAATAATGGCTATGATACTCTATATCAATTTCACGTTCAAAGACGTTTTTCTCGTAAACAACGCGAAAATTTAAAAAAATATTACATATTTTTTGCTTCTTTTCTTACGAGTTATATTCATAAATCATCCCCCTATTGGTTGTACCTAGCAATGGCAATCAATTCGCTTTGTTTTAAATGTTTAATCAATGCAATATTTGTCCTGTCTTTCATGTCTTTTGTTTTTCATTCAATGTAAAACGTATTGGAATAGAAATTTGTAAATTTAATCTAGGAAATTCTTAATTAAGGCTTATATACAATCGTTTATGTTTATTCCTGGAACAGCGCATAATTTTGTTGGAAAGAAGAAATTAATTGATACGATTTCTCTTTTGTGATATGAAGTAAATTTTATTAATGGAAAAATATTCCGCTAGTTCCTTAATTTAAAGTAAGAGAAACAAGAAAGCTGTAATATTAAACATAATATTTTTGCAGTTCGAAACTGTTATTTGCTCTAAAGTTTTTCAACTGCTGTGTTTTAATCGAAGATTTTTGGTCTCGTTACGCAACCATTTTAATATATAAGTAGGAAAAAATACTTGTATTTGCGCAAGTGTCGTACAATTAGTGTGGTGAAGTGCCCTTTTATCAGTTCACTCTTCGAATGTATATTTTCTTTGTGTTAGAGGATCGTACTGATATTTCTTTTCAAAACTTTATTAGATAAAAATCTTTATAAGTCATAGAAACTTGATAATTTCAACATTTTAAAGGCAACGTAGATACATTATTCATAAATCATTTACATAGTTAACAAACTAATATTGCATAGATTATGTTACTTCATGTTTTCTGCGAATTAAGTCCTTATTACTATATCTGACAAGAATTGTTTTTAGAATAATTGTTCTTAACAATAGAAGCAGCACGATTGGCATTATCTTTCAGACTGGTAAAAGCATAGGAAAAACTGAAATTCATAGAAGAACGCGTGAGGCATAGTCTATTATTGTAAGAAAGATAGTTTGCGAAGAAATCGTCCAAGAATTTTCAAACTTCATTTTTAGTTGAATTTGAAACTTCACACAATTCGCGTATAAACGTAATGTACGTCACTGTAGTGCACGAAGATTTAAAAAACGCTACCAGCTTTGTCCGAAAACTTGATAATTTTTCCAAGAAAAAAATATTACCGGGGATTTGTAAAAAAGTGTTCAACGATCACTTTCAGTTGGATTATAAATATTAATCTTTCCGTAAAAAGGAACACGCGCAATTCTGTTAAACCGCAACCTTGAAATTTACTTAAAAATTTCTGGTTTTGCCGAGGAAACTTTCGTGGAATTTGTCGAAAAAAAAATTTTGGCTCTCACGCCTAATTTACTTCTAGAATTTTGTAAATATACGCCATGTACGATACTGTGTCAAACCGCAACCTTGAAAATGTACATATTTATTTTAAGATTTTTGCGGTTCTCCCAAGAATAATATTATAGGAAATTTAGCAACAAGATTCTGACATTTCTTTCTACTCAAGGTTAACATATTCAATACAATCCATATTTTCCTAAAAAAGCGAAGTGTGCGATGCTATGATGTGTTAAAATCTTGATATTCTACATATTTCTATAAAAGAAGTTTTACCGCAGTAAATATTGTTTATGCAAATACGTGCTATTTTAAATTTTCTGTTTTTTTTTTTTTGATAAGAGGCTATTATGATTGTGACGTTTTAGTACCGAAAATCTAGAAAATTTCTGTAGGGTTTTCCTTGGTATAAAAATGAGTATGAATAACACAGCTTTACTTTATTTTGGAAACGTAATTAAGAATAAAGAATAAATGATTAACAGTAAGTACATATTTTGAAATATGTTTCCACTAAATAGGAAAGTATAGGTTGCGTTCACCGTTTTTTGGCCACATTATTAACTAATTAAAAATACACAAAATATACTTGTCAGATTGTGTTTGGTGACGTGTTTTACTTCGACATTTTACATAATATTTAGAACACACAGTTCAAATTCGTTTTCGTAGCCATATTGGTTTTACGTGTTGATTCTATGATAGTACATTCTTTTTCCAAGAAAATCTTTCTGTTTGGCGTTTTCTACGTGAATTGAAAATGAGAGTTGAGATATTGTGTTGATATTAGCACTTTTTTCAGTTGGACAAATTTACCATATGATTTTGTCGGGTGAAGTCATCATATTTAGTAAACTACAAAATGACGTCTGTTAGACAGTAAATATTAGATTTCTTGAACTTTCGATATGTCATTTTGCGTTCTAGCCCGCAACAGTCAGCAAAAAGGAAACTTGTAATAATTCATTTTTACTATACTTATCAACAATTATATAAGCCTACCATTATCGATAAAAATAAATAAATTTAATTTGTTTAATTTTAAATAGCGTAAAGCTATTTATATTTATTTTCCAAATAAGCAAATTATTATACCCGAAATTACAAGATTGTATGAGAAATATGCTAATTTATAAAAATAAACGAATGAATTGCATATGTTTTAAACCCTGACAAATTTCTCAAACTTTTGTTCTTTGAAGACCACACAGTTATTCCTATAGAAGTCGTGAATTATAGAACACTCAATGTATTAAGGTTTATGCACAAATATTCGTTTCGTGTCCGCTCCGTGTCCGTTCCGTGTCCGCTCAGTGCCCGTTCAGTGTCAGTTCCGCGAAGAATTCAACTAGGTACACTTTCCATTACAATCATTAAAAATAAAAAAATTTCTGTTAAACGATTTTACAAAAAATGCACTAAAAACTATAATTCTTTTCTTGTACTTACTACAATTTCGGTGGTGTTTTCTCACTTTCGATAAAATCGTGGCGCTGTAGTAAATTGCTTTATATTCTGTTACGAAATATCCCGCGCCATGATTTTATTTTTAAGTGAGAAAACACCATCGAAATTGCGGTAAAAGAAAATAATTATTTTTTAGTTTTTGTGTATTTTTTGTAACATCGTTCAACATAATTTTTTTTTAGTTCTTAGTGTTTGTGCATATTTTTTTCTGGTGTTTAGTGTTTGTCGATTTTTTTATACATTTCTTTTAAATTTTTGATTTTTGACATTTTTAAAAATTGTATTGTCATCCAACCTACGCAGGCATGCAAAATTTCAAAACAATTGGATTGATGGAAATGGATGAAAATTGAGTTGCCAGATTTGAACCACACACCAAAAGTCATACAGAGGATTGAAGCTAAGTAAAATCATTTAACAATCAGAATTATATCAGGTTTGGTGTCATTTTTATCAGAAAATCACCAGCAATCCATTGTGATACTTGTATGAAGATCTATTAAGAAAATATAGAAATACTCATTTTCAATACTCAATGGCCTACTGATTTCTCTGTTTTTATGGCTCCAGTTTTTAGTGTTCTCGAAGAGCATCGTTCGATAGCTTCGATTCGCGATCAAATCAAGGTCATAAAAAATGCCCTCATTCAACCGATTTCAAGAGAACATCACTACGAAAGCCAGAATACCGTGGTCAACGAATTTGAAAGTACGAGTACGGATCCCTGAAGGGAGAATACGTCACTGGCACGGGTAAGTGTGAATTGCCGATTCCAAAAAAGGGAAACGATTTCGTACCACTAATACTGACGGCACTGAAGTCACACGGATCTAATATGTGTGCTCAGACGTTTAAAGTTTCTCCACTCTGTCGTTCGTAAAGCGGGTTATCTTCCGTGTCGATATGATCGCAAATATGGGTCTATCGCATTGCTCAGATTTTCAGACGGTCAGAAAAGAGACACATCATCTCTGGCCTTATTTCTTCTAGGAAATTAATGAAATTCTGCAACCTCGTTTACAGGTACAGGATATACATGTTGCGCTTTCTTCTACACTGAAGTAAGAGCAAATTCTTCACTGATTTTTGCTTCCTATTGCCCGTGTTTCTTACAGTAATCGGAAACTTCTCAACCCTGTTCCGCGACATGGCTTGGAAACATCAGAACGAAGTCCCACGAGATTAGGGGAATTTAGCACACAGTACACTAACGATGAGTACGAAAACATGTAACGGAACATCTCACTATCAGAATGACAGAGTCAATCCTGTGTGGCACATAACTGTGCGATGCTAAGTGAATTAAAATATAAAACTGTGTCCTAGCACCGAAGTAACATCAAGATGGAATATTAATTACCAAAATCACCGCTGCGTCACGAAAATACCTCGTTTTAGGTGCCACATTGACACTTGTAAAAAAACAATTAAAACAAATTAGCTTAATAAATACCAAAACGATTTATTTCATAACCTATATGTTGTATTTACTGAGAAAAAATCTTTAAAAGTAGCTCAACTTTTTGGCCGATCAAAGTAGAATGACCCCTTAAATAAAAATATATTTTACAGCGACTCGCGAAACTATTCCAAAACACTTTAAAACAGAATAACTCTTTTAAAATTGGTCCAAACGACTTGATTGGTTCAACTTTTTTATCTGAGCATGCAATGAAAATCTGAATATCCCGTTAGTAGATTTAAGTACGTAAGTTGCATACCCGCTGAGAATTTCATCGAAATCGATTGATGCAGAAATAAGCGACAGGCATCAAAATACGTAAAATCCTTATGTTTATTAAAGTTATGTGTATAATCCTAAAACTGATTTCCACCACTTTCAGCTGTTTGTAGCTCATAGCTCCGTCCATTCCAATTCTTTTTACCACATACGGCAAACCTTTTGCACAAATCTAACACAACCACAACGAAATCAATCGCGCCAAGCGATGAAAACCCGAGATCGCACGATCTCAAAGTGCAGAGTTCAGGCCCAACTCGTACATAGCTCGAGTTCGACGCGCGTGCGGAAAAAGGTCCGTGGATTTCCGTGGAACTGCGACGCGACCTTCCAAGGGTTCGGACGTGTTAGTGAAATCGGTTACGTTCGTCCGTCGTATGCGATAGAGGAAATTCCAGTGTGTATCGGTCGAAGTATACTTAGTCAGCAGAGTCGAACGACACAAGTCATTCATTTTGCGAAAGAGAAGCCGCCACCAGAGCCGTGGCTTCGATGCGCGCATACAGGCAATCCACGGGTCGTACGTTTACCTGGCGTCCCTACCACTTTCTTTGGCCGCTTGGTGGGCAGTGCGTTCTCGTTACCGTGGTCCACGCTGCACTACCGTTCCACTATCTCCTCATTCACTTGGTGCTTCGACAAGATCGAGGAGCACGCGCGCATCTGGGCTCACCTTCGAGCTCCAACACTTGAGCTATCGGGAACAAGCGAACATTCGTTCAAGCGTAACCCTTCGTCCATAGTGCGCGGATTTCAGCAGGAGCGCGAGATTTCTTCGAAATGTTCGTAACGCGAAAGTGATCGATTCTGCGTAGAGTCCACCCCTTTCGCGCCTAATCGGTGATTTCGTTGATCGTACATGAGGCACTAAGTGTTGCTCACTGCTTACTTTCAAACTTCAGTTCTCATTGGGGAAGTGCACGAAAAAAAAAAAAAAAAGAAAGGAACGAACGTGGGGAGAATAGTTCTGGGATTTTGTGTAATTAGAGGGGATTCGGGCGAATCGAACGAAAACTTGGCTGTAGTTCTTCATTCCTCAGTCGCGATTTAGCGGGTATCTGTCACCCTCTTCGAGCTGCAGCCACTGGTCGCGTTCCCCGACGTTTGACCGAGATTCTATGAGCGTGAAAGTTGTTGGTTTTGGTGTTGACTGCGAGGCAAGGTACGCGATGCCGACGCTTTGACCGAGGGTGCGGATTTTCAGCACGGCGCAGAGTAATCATCAGGCGGTGGAAGAGGAACCGGCTGACAGTACCGTGATAACCGTACCTCGCTGAAGCGTGAAAAGGATGGGAAGCCGTTGAAGAGGAAATACTCGAAAGGATATCGTGACCGAGGGAAATGGCAATCGCATTCTAAACGGGTACGGCGGACGAAACTGTTCGCGTAGCACCTTGCCGATAGAGAAACTTGTCTCTCGTGGTTTTCCTCTTCTCATTCGCTCGCCACCATAGAACTGTTGTGTGTTACATAAACGCGGATTTTACTGGCCAGTTAATGAACCCGGTCGTGTACACATATAGGCTGCGTCTGTCAGCGACCTTACGTAAGTAAATATGCATAATTTCTTATCTGAAAGTGGTGAAGAATGTGGAAATTGCGTAGGATAGAGCAAAGAATACGATTCTGCATGTAACACCGCGGTCTTCAAATTACTGTCACGTCCCTCGTCCTTAACATATTAAAATCGCGAAGTCGATGTCACCACTGCGATAACTGTATTAGTGGAAAGTTTTCCATCTTACGAACGAAATAAGTCCTTTGTAGCTGCTAAACCTGCAACAGCCTTCTTCTTTTTTTTGTTCGGGCATATATGGATTGATTGATGCCAGTTCAGTATAATATTCGTATATAATCAAAGTTTTAAGTCAGCGTGTACGTAATCGTAAGGGTAATTTGTTGAATTCGTGACACGTGGTTTTAAATAATATGTTGATGGATAAATGCACGTAACTTTCGTACGATATGCAATATTGCAAATTGAGCATAATACTTTATACTAAAATTTGGTCGATTTTCTGACGTCTTCGACAACTTACAATCAAAAGCAATTCTTGTGCAAACAAATGCAAACTATGCAAACAGTTTTGAAACACACATTCCTCGATCCTAAAAGAGCTATCCAAATTTGCGAAGATTTATATACCGTTCCAGTTAAACAACGGAAGTTGGGTTTCCATCGTCCCCAGACATGATGACACTGATATTCTATATTCTCTCTCTCTCTCTCTCTCTCTCTCTCTCTCTCTCTCTCTCTCTCCCTCTCTCTGTCTCTATATATATATATACATATATATATATATCACATAACCAACCCCACTGAACCGTACAACATAATAAAACATTTTCAGTCAGTATGGCCAATAGTTTTCTAGGAAACAGCTTCTAAAAATTTAGGCGACCCTTCCTGTAAATGTTTCACCATAGATCAGCAACTTGATTTTATACTTATTATTCGGGTGTTTGAAAGTATTCGTTCATGTTGAGTATTAGAACAGTTAGGGCACCTTCAAAGGAGCATTCTTAGGGCTATTTAGATGGTTTGATTGTATGAGCAACTTGGTTCTTGTAGACAGGTCCTAAAGAAATTTATGTTCTTGTGGTTAGTAAAATTCTTGCACAAGTCTTAAAATGTGAAGTTTCGGCGTGGATTTAAGCATTACGTTACGTATGTGTTACACGCAACAGGTTGCAGAGGGTGACCTTTCACATTACGAATACTGTAAAGTTCAAGTAAAATTTCTGCTTCCAACAAACTTTCGTATGCTCTTTTCTAAGTAGTATTTTGTTATGCTATTGCCTGCGTTCCTACGAGTTCAAGTGAATGCTTTAAACTGAAATAACGACATTCTGGAGTTTATTCATAAGGGAAGATCCCGAACCCGAAAAATCAAAAAATTTTGAAACTTTGTGTATATGTAAGGGATTTCTCTCTGATTACAACGCAATTTTTGTTTGCTGCTCAAATTCACTCCAAGGAGGTGTAATTAACCCTTGAATATTCAGATATTTTCCGATTTTGTGTTCTAACTCGCGAACTGTAAGAGATATAAACAAAGTTTGAAGACAAAAGTTGCTTCTTTTAATTAGATCTATCATTTGGCGAAAACAGTATTTTACAGTTGACGAGTTATAAGCGGTCAAATACACCCTCTTAGAGTGATTTTGGGCAGCAAAAAAAAATTGCGTCGCAATCAATAGGAAATTCCCTCCATATTCACAAAGTTTTTAAATTTTTCGAATTTCCGGGTTCGGGATTTTCCTTTGTGAGTGACCCGAAATATAAGACTAATTCAGCTACTCAATTTGAAAGTGCAAGATATACCTGTATGAGGAATTACATTGTCTTAATTAATTCGATTAACACGGCAAAATGTTCTAATTTTTAAAATTAGGAAATTAGTCATTCCGGAGTATATGTACGTATACTCGATGAATGAATGCCTTCATTAATGAATTCTTCGCTATCATTTTCCTGTTACAATCAGGTAACGATTTTGTTCGAAGTAATGAAAAGGAAAACATTGAGAAGGTAAGAGTTAAAGCAGCCTGGCTTCGATATCGTGTTATGAAAATATACGCAAAGAAATCTATTAGTGCATAAATATGTCGTATTAAGATCTTAAAAAAAAATTGCCGTTTACATTTACATACGTTGAATATACAAAAGGATTGATTCTACCGAAACATGAAAAAGTCAGATTTACTTGCTGTAAGTAGAAGTGAAATAATTCTTTGCGACATTCTTGATTCTATATCAATAGAGATTTAAATCTACATTTAATAGAAAAAAGTACATTCTCTTTCATGTTTTGCTCTCACTTTATAATTTCTTCTCTTTACTTTCTCTATTAACTATTTTGCTACATTTTATCTTTGAAGGTCTCTATAATCGAGATCAGATTATCTGCGAAACACTTGCTGTTCTCTCACGTGTAACAGTATCTCGTGTCAGTAGCGAATAATCGCGCGTTCTTATGGTGATTTTGTAAGAAACTGTCGGAGCGCACTTTCTTTCGCATTGTTTTACCCGGACATACTTTGGTTCATTATTACACGGTACGTCGAGTCGAGCTACTAGAACGATTATTTGAAATTTAGGGCAAGTTCAACTGCCTCGCAGCGTTGTCACCAGGTCCCTCAAACAGTTTAAACGTAATTGCAATTCTCGTGATCGCCACTGTTGAAACGTTTCATGCTTTTTTTTAACTTCGTGAATCAGAATTAACAAAAATATATTTCTGATAAAATCGAAAAGAACAAAGAATTGTGCCTTCTAAAATTACCACACAAATGTAGTTCTTCCCATCTTTTATAGTGGGAAGATATTATCTTGTTTTTCGTAGTAGATGTAGAGATTGAGAAGAAAATTACAAGTCGTCTTAAATTTGGGAAGAAACTTCAGAAATCTAGATAGCACGAAGCTGATTGAAGTATGCGCGAATAAAATTCGTATCAATCTTTTGCATGTTAAAGTACACAAAGAATTTTTTTTAGAAGTGAACAGAATTTTATATTTGCGGTTTACATCTTTAGATTTATATTATTTCCTATTAACAACTTTACTAAAGATTACAATGTTATTAGAAATGATTGCTTCGTATGGCAAAATGAATGAAATCATAGAAATCGATGATTTTAATGGGATTAGAAATTCTAGTTCTATTTTAACACTGCTGTGGTATTGGAATCGTCAATTTGCATAAGCTTAATAGCAACCGATTACCATGAAACAGTATTAAATGATTAATATTTATGCAACAGGCGCGACTTTGAAAACGTTCACAAGTATTATATCAAAATGATATCACATGTTACATAAAATGAGTGGAATGAAGATGAAGGTAAAAGCGACACTCAGGGGAAAAGAAGAAATTCGACTTTCTCTTTATTTTTAAGTACCCCGGTATCGCAACGCAGTTTTTCGACCTCTCTCGTTTTTACACGAAATGATTTTGGCATATTACATTACGTCCCCTTATATAACCTTCACTGCAGACATCACAAGCGAAAAACATGATTTTAATAAACGATAAGCTTTCAACGTTTTGACGTAACGTCACTTTACTAACTGTGCTGGTTTATTCGTTGTTTAATTGCGGTGATTGTATTTTATAATTTATAACAGCTTTTCATCAAGTGGTGCAAAAAATATATAATTTTTCGGCCCAACAAGGCGCATTCCCCCTTAAAGGACTCGTGATGATACTACGAATATCTACCATGGGTTTGTTACCGTTTGATATACCATATCAAATCGCACGAAATTGTCCGTTAAATCACCGTTATGGAAAATACGAAAGTGTTCAAACGTACATACTTAAAATTATTGAAGTCAGAATACATTGGTAAAATAAGCCACTGCGTTGCGTGCACTTAAATTTTGTAGTACATTCGTCACACTCGAAAGAAAGAAGTGCCAAGAGCTGCCATTAATTCTGCTAATTCTACGAAGTAGAGGATGCTCGTTATTCTAATGTATCAAATAGATTACAAACATGTAGGAAATGCAATTAACAGTTACTCATTGTTAGTTGCCCTGTGCAGATATAAATAATTTATGAAATTTTAATTCTTAAATGGGTAATATTTTACATAAGTAGGCATGTGACCTGTGTTTAAATTATATATCTATTTCTAATAAAGTATTCAAAATGAAGGAAATGTGTATCGATCCAGCAGAGAAAATTTTTAAGTAACCACCCGGAGCTGCTACTTAAATTTTTCTCAATATTCAGAGGATTCTGCATTTTAAATCTGAATTCATCCAAAAGATGTTTGCACATACGTTTCGTGATCTACCGTTTATGGGCCACACGTGCATGGAAAGTAGATATCTTTACGAAAATTATTTCCGTATGCCTTGGTGTAATTTAACTTGTCGTTAGAACCAGTTGGTATTCGAACGACTACAAAGTTCCCTTTCGTGGAGTTAATACCAGTGAATTTTTCACGTAGTCGAGTATTTTTCTGTTTGGAGGATAATTGTCTCTCTCACAATTACATTCATCGTTACAGTCTCAATTCTTCATTTTGCTATGAGTTCCTTCAACAGAAATAATTCATTGACATTACTGGGGTTTATTAATATGTTAGCCTACAATATAACAATTTTCAAATATTTAAATTACATATTTGCTACTAATTTCGTTAAAGGGTTAAGAAATAAAAACGTTATTTCATATTATACAAGTTTAATCAGGAATTAGTAGGGGAATTCACACACAAATATTTTGAAATCTTATTGACTCAGTTAATATGAATTTTAGTGAATTTAAAGATTATAGATTTTTATTAAAATACGTTTTCTTCAGTCAACAGTATTTAATCTGCCAGCGTTATTCGAAACAGTTAGATAATGTTCAAAAAGAGACATTTTTATGTTATCTTTCACTTTCCCAATTAGAAACGAACAATTAGTATTACTGTTAATGTTTTAATTTTGTATAGAATTATAGTTTTATTTCAAAGTCTAATATGCTTCCAACTCGAACGTATTAGATGTGTTAAAAAAACATCAATTTTAAGTTTTACATCTAGAATCTTATATAAAATATTCATTCAATGCAAATTGTACTGTTTAAATTAACATTGTTACAGTTTTGGCATTTATTGGTGACAGTAGAAAATCACTGACTTTAAGAAAGTGTAAACTTTTCGAAATATGCCTCATTAATTTTCTATAATCCAATTGAGTACTACTGAATTAACTTTCCTGCAATTTGATTGTTACAATCTACCTTAATATATAAAGCAGAGAGTTTATATCTTTGTGTGCTTGTCTGTTGCCTAAAAACTTTCGAACCATAAACTCTGGGATCACGAAATGTGCCTCAGCTCCTTATGCCTGGCTAATCCAATTGAATGTGACTATTTTCACTCCAAGAAAACTTCTTTTTTGTAAAATCAGAATCTAAATTTCGGGCGAAGCCGGATAGTAAAGTAAGTTTTATATAAACAAAGGTGGATTAGTGGGAAAATAAACACTAAAAGTTACAGAAATCTGGAATTGATGTGTCTAGCAGAGGAATGCTGAAATATTGTTAACCAGACACCATAGTTTCAACATAGTCGTAAAAGAAAATCTCGATCTTGGCCAGCATTGCGATGTAAGATAGAACGAGGGCTACGGTATTGGGAGTACTTACGAAACACGTTTACTTTCTAGAAAAAGACTATTTTGTTTGCTGTTGCAAACACACGCGAGCGCAGAGGGATCAAGTGAATTGCACACTGATGAAAGAGATAATCGATTATACTGGAATTTCTCAATGCTGGAACTGAGTACCGTATGAAGCAAGTTAATCATTTGTCAGGTACATTACAACTTCATTGAAATCGATTTGCATTAACAATTTTCTATTTATGAATGGAATAATCTGTTTAGATAGGTATCCAATACTGTTATGTTAGGAATTATTGAATTTATGTTGGGAAAATGGAAGATTTGAAAGAACGGATTGGACTACAATGAATAGAATAAATTGTAGTTAACATATTATAAAAGGTGTGGCTATCAAAAAAGAAAATGAATAATGTTACACATCGTCCCCTTTCTATTCAGTATTTGAATAAATTTTATTGAAATATTTTTAAATATCTTCAATATTTGTTAAACTAAAATCTTGAAAACGTTCTTAATAAAATGCACACTCACAAATCAATCCGACTTTATTTGATCACACAACGATTCGCGAAAATTCATTAAATCAGAGGCCATGGTTCGCAGTGTAATGGATTAAACAATTTATCGTAGATGCTTGAAAACAGTAGAATGTGAGGTCATTAATTTGTAGGTACTTGTGCAACACAAGCGAAACGTCGAAACTTAGCCTAGTAGCATTTCTGGTTGGCTCACAGTGTCCCCAAGTTGGGAATTAGTTGCCCATCAAAACGTCAATAATAAATGCTACTATAGTGCTATTTTTTTGCCGAATATATGACTATGTATACATTCACTGAAACATAAATGCCCGATAAAAGGCATATACAATCTTCTTAAAAATCACGTAAGAAGTAAATAAGACGGAAAAAACAACTGAATACACGAAATTTATATAGAACTTTAGAAAACTTATAAACGCGGTCTAATTTATTGTGACACATTTTTTTTAACGATAAAGTTTATCGCTTTGAATAGTTACTTGTTTACTGATTTTTAAATATGATATAATACGCCATTTTGTGCTAACTAATAATTAATAATTTAAACCAATGTCATTTATGTATCAGGTGATACACTATTTACTTTACAGGAAGTTCGTTTAACTTTTTGCGTGACTGATCGGCAAAAAATAGTGTCTAGCACTATAGGGTACTGTTTCACTTACGAAAATTTGAAACGTGAGTAGGAGGCTAACGAAATTACAACTTTTATCTTACCAGCGACATGGCATACGAAGGGCTCACGTTGCAACTGCATCCATCTAAATTTCTTGCAATACAGTGACAGTTTTCAACAGAAGGCAAAAACGATTCTTTAGTGCGGGTAACAAAAAATTTCTCTGTGGAAACTACCATAATATGCTTGTAATTACGTTCAACTTTTTGTAAATGCCGCAAACGAACCACATCCAGTGACGACATTACGATAATACGTTAGTGCTTAATTACGCTACTTGACCTTTTTGTGACAGCCTTAGTTTCCTTTGTTTTCTCTGATGTTTATTTTTGTACAAAAAGTTGTTGATCGATCCAATTAATTCTACAAAAAGAATGAAAGGAACTTCTTCCTAGAAAAGTAGAAACTATAACTAGTTACTTCGAAGTAGAAAAGCTGTTAGGTTCAGCTGATTTTAGTTGCGTAGAAACAGAAAGGGGAATTAAATTGAAAATTATAATTTTAATACCCTACCGGATGAATATTGGCATGTTTTTGAAGCGTTTTGTTATATACGTAATACAAAAATTGCCATTTTTACAGTTGCTTTAATTATCCTATCATAACATTGCATCCTTTGTGATTTTACTACAAGTGTCAAAATCCATCAAATGTTTATTTTTCTTCCTTCTTTAATACATGCTAAGTAACTGCCAATGTTCCCACAGTTTATGATACATGTAATAATTAATTGTATAGGTATGTCTGTACTCTCTCACATTCAATTGTATTCTATTCAACACACTTTTCCTATATTTTATACTTACTCTCTAAACCAACGTTTCCAGTGTCAAGTGAATGCACAGTTATTCACAAAAGAATCTGTCCACCTTATGTGTAACATGTTATACAATATTTCATGTTTATTTTACATGTGTAATCATTTTAAATGTTAGAATTACGTATTCTAAACTTTGATTAATACACTTTAGATTAGAAGGCGTTAAATAATTATATTCGGTGTATTTAAAAAATTATTGTTATTCATGGAAGCACCAAAGAACGTGCACAAAATATTCGACCAAATTTAATATTTACTTTACAAAAATATGTACCAAATTTTATTACAAATTTTAGTCTGTTACACATATGTAGATTGAACTAATTTTTTGGCCGAATTAGTTCTCATCTTTTTACAATTTTCTATAAAAATTTATTCCAGCATTTCTTTGATAGACGATACTAACTGAAAGTATAATAATCAAGCTTCCTATTAACGTGAATTAGAATTGATGATTTAGCTTTAATATTGGCTGAATATGTAAAATATATTATACGCGTTCCATAGGTTGATACTTCTGAGTACCTGAAATACATGCCAGCCGTAGGCCATAAAGCTGTCTCGCGTGAAGAGGCTTTTACATGTTTGCTTCATTGTCAGTTGTATACTTCGTTTTATGCGAAATAACAAAATAGACCCCTGACTGAATTTCACAGACATAAAGCTGACGTTTACTGAATGCAAAGAGCGTAAAAATACTGAGCTCGTGGCTACAGATCAAAACCACAAGCCCCGAATGAATGCTTCCGTATTAGTTCTCCGAAAAACACGTAGAATTTCTATTTTTAGCCGACTTCAAAACGAAAGAGGTTTTACGTTTGATGTGTATGTATGTATATTACTATGTATTATGTTTGTCCGTAAATTCCTTCGTAACTACTGAATTAATTTTCGTAAAACTTATTGCATTTAGTTTAGCTTCAATCAACTTAGGTCATGGAGAAAGAATTATCAAAATCGGTTAAGTAGTTTTAAAGTTACACCAAAAATAAGAAATCTGTTTCATTAACCGACTTCATTATTTAAATAAATCTAGTTACATAACTTAAATAAATAAATGTAATTGTATAACTTGAATAACTAAACAGTAAAAAATAAAAAAATTTTAAAAAAATAAAGATTTGCTAAAAATTAAAAAATAATTTTGTTCCTTATTGAATTTACGACTCTCAATTTTTCTTTAAGACGGCGCCAGATTTTCACAGTGCAAATAATGAGGCGCCGACATAAAAAATTGACAGTCGTAGATTAAATAAAGAACAAAATTGTTTTTTACTTTTTATCGAATTTTTACTTTTTTTTAAAGTCGGTTTTAATTTTTTAAAACAAATTTTATTCATTAAATGATACATATTCCTCATAACAATGCTACACCTTACGAATATACATTTATTCCATTCGACTGAACATTCTTCATTGAATTGTTGACAAGTAACCGTTATTATTGTAATGTAAATCTGAGAAATTTTAAGTTTAAAGAACATTCATAAACTGAAAGGAAACATTAGAATATGTAGTACAACTCGAAAAGAGTGATAACTTCCGAAAAAATATTTAAAAGATGTTAAATAAAATTTGTTTGTACGAGTCCTCATTTTTTAGCAGAACAATTTTGAAAATAAATGGAGCGCATGTGTTTTGAATGCTATACTTGGCTTCGCAAACAAACACATTAGATTCTGAGCAAAGGTATAACGTTCATTTCTAACTGAAACAGTGGCAGTTACAATTTACATCAGCAAGAAATTTATAAATAAATAAATTTTCTTATTTATACTTTCAAATGGAATTTCCTCTTTTCAATACTTATCACGCATATGCTGACTATCGATAGTTCTATGGAATCACGAGCTAATATATTCATTCATAAATAAATAAGAAAAATTTAGAAATAGTGTAATTTTTTTTATAAACATTCAATAAATTTGGAAAAGGAAGTAGTAGATAAGAGAATAACAATAAAGAATAGTATACCGTGGTGTATCTTATCGTTTTTAATATTCACATTTTAAGTTATCTTTTATCAAGAATATATATTTAGTAAAATACAAACAATTAATATTTGTACTATAAAATGAAGGTACAAACATGTAAGGATTTCAGTAGCGTTACTTTTCATTTAACAGGTTTCCATTTATAAGCCCCTTATGACATTAAGATTTCAATTAGTATAGGTACGTTACCAAATTCATTTGGGATTTCTCGATTTCAAAACTAGTGCTTGCGAAGTAATCTGCAATCTCGCGAAGAACGATTCGTAATGTCCCTTCAAACTGCTCTATCATTAATACTACCGTAAAGTGTTCTCTTCCCATCGTTACTCATACTGAAACGAGTTGCATCAAACGCTGCGGTGTGTACGTTAAGCTAGATTATTACTGCATCACAACGTACAATTTGCCGCCAAGCGGTAGCACGAACGGATGCTAATGCACGATGTAAATGAGATATTCGATTGGTCTAACACCTGAGTGTGGAATGCGTGGCAATATGTAATCTGATAGCGAAATTTAGGTATGCGCAAAAGGCCCTGTCGAAGAATCAATTCACTTCGTATTGAATTTCACCGTCTTACTCTAAACAAAATAAAAAGTTATTAAAACTATGACTAGGATTTTTCAAACATTTTGAAAACGTGCAATATAAGCAAAGTATTATAGTGTTTTAAGTTGTATTATGATGATGTAAAACGTTATTAATTTGTTGCTTCGTTATAAATTTATTTAACAGGTGATATTTTAAAGAAAATGGATCACAGGACGTATACGACAAAAAATTCTGTTTCTGCTTCACGAAATTTCTTGATATGTCAAAAATATAGATGACTTATAGTAGGGGAAAGTTCCCTAAATTGGACAATAGTCTTTATTCACATATTAATTAACTTAGGCGATATCTTTTAGCATGGGGTTGTAGCTCACATGTTTCTTACAATTAATAACAGTATGCAAATAAAACATTTTGAAATAAGTAATAACTCGACCGTGATGAATGTTTTGTTTTGATGTCGGCCGATGTAATTTTTTCTCCAATTTATACAAGGCTGTCACTTTTAACTGGTAGGAAAATTTTGAATTCTAATGGGTGTAATTTTTTATGAATGGTTATATCTTTAATGATATCATAACGTTTATATGATACTTGCACTAGTTTTTGTTTATTACACCTAGACGTTAAAACTGGGTTATTTTCTTGAATTGAACCACCTAATTGCTCTTAAGTAGCACCGATCCAAATTATGCAACGTTCTTTCCTTCTTAAGGATAACATGCTCACAGCGGGGAAACTATGGGGCATAGGACTGATTATGGTAACGAAGTCTTCAAATGACGCAGAGCCATCCTCAGAATGCCTTTGTGTTGTTTGTTCGTCTGCATTTTAAGAATCAGTTATAGTCCATAACTTATGAGAGAAGAGTGGATTCAGTGTCTTTCTTGCAAGAGATACATAGGTTTATTTGAGCTGCACTAACGTTCGTAATGCCGATTATTTATTACGAGTGCATAAATTGCCAGTCGGATAGCGACTAATTATTTCGTCAAATGCATATTCATTTTTTCTCAGTATGCTGTAAAATGCTACTCAGAGTTACTCAGAGTTTTATTATTTTTTAAGGAGTGTAAGTATATTTTTAAATAAAAGTTTTTACCTAAAATAATGAAAAATAGACATAATCCAATTTAGGATATCTGTGGTTCAAATTAGGAAACCAATTTCCAAGATTGGACCATTGACGGTAGTTTGAAAATATTTTTTGTAAGCAGCCACATAGCGTTTCAGTCTGTTCTATTGGATTTATGTATCAATTACAATCCTTAAATTGTTCTCAAATTTTTCTGCTCAAGACTATGAACACGTTTTCGCTTGATGGAGATACTTCCTTAAGTGGTCCAATATAGGGAACTTTCTCCTAATTAATCTGTTTGACTCCTCAGGAAAAGAAAATTAAAGTTTTTTCGTTTAATATCTGTGCCAACTTAAGGGTACAAGACAGTGCTTTTTGTCGAGAATGCAGCATTTCTTTTTCAAATAATATCAAAGGAATAAATTGAAACTGAGACTTGTTCTTTGGCACAATGTTTAGTAACATCACAAACTTCAGAATGACATGTTTGTTTCGCCAAAAATGTGCATTATAGATGACGCCATAGACGGATCATTAAAGAGGCTTTTGAAAAAAATTTCTTTTGTTTTGCAGCGATTTTGATAACACGAAACGAAATTCAGAGACCTGCTTGTAAATTCTGCTTCAGAATACTCTGGTTCTTTAATTAACTCTGGTTCTACACTGAACCTGTAAATGAATTAAAATTACGAAAACGACAGGTAAGAAATGGCGATTTTTTTAAAAAAGTACGTTTTTTGCTAGACAAAGATGAGGTTTTAGTTTCTTTTCATAAAGAATAAGAGTTTTTATTAACTTCAATGTAGGTTCAGGTCGAAACTACACATTTTGTTAACATACTCGAATTTGATTTAAATCGAGAGGAAGTTCCCTTTTTGAGGTATCATTGAAAACCAACCGAAACTTTTTTAAGAAGTCTCTTGAATGATTTACGTATAGGGTCATCTATAATGCATATTTTATTGCGAAACAGACGTGTTTTTTTTATGGTTTATGATGATACTGAACATTGTGCCAAGGAACAAGTTTCAAATTCAATTCATTTCTTTCTAATTAATTGAAAAAGAAATGCTTCATTTTCCGTCAAAAAGGAATAGGAAATTCTGCATTTTTTCAAGGGGTGATTTCACCCCCAAAAATTGCATTATGGCACGAACAATAAATAGGTTTGCGTTACGGATGAACTGCTCTACTTACACACTAAGTTTCATAATTTTCTGAATTTCCGGGTTGCCGAATATCCCTTTTTAGATAAAAAAAATTATTCAAATCAAAATTCGAGTAATCGATGATTTTTTATTAACTAGGATTATCTCTATTCAGTGAATAATCTTTACCTATAAAGAAGCTTTTTATTGTTATTTGTGCCCCTATTTGAAATTTCAAACAAATAGTGTAAAGTTCAAACTATGAATTGATTGCGTTTCTCAATAATATTAGGTATTAATAGAAAAATGTGTTCCTCTCCTTCAGCCCCCAATTTGCTTTTTAATTTCTTATGCGAATAATTTTTATTTCCATAAAATAAAGTGAAAATTTATATACAAAAACTGATGTAAAAAATTTTTTATCTTGGTCAAAGTTGCCCGTCTTGGAATAGTCCTACAACGAAGAATTATCCCGGTGTTCGATAGCTGAATCACTTGCATGTGTATGGTTTTGGCGCTCGAGCGCCGGTATCGTTTTATTCTAAATTACACTTTACGCCAGGAAGTTTCAACGATTTCGCAAAAATTGTTATAGCAAGGAATTGTTCTGTTGCACGCATATATCACCGCGTATGATTTCACTTCTTTTGGAAACGTCGAAAGGTTGTGAAAGCACGATCTGGTTTAAGTTCGCGCTGCAGTAACAGTAGGAAATGTGCGTCATACTTGTTTTTACCCCTTCCACCCTCGAAGCGAATGGAAAGTCTGAAGTCAGAGTTCCTCCTTCGTAAGTAGATGGCCGGGAACTGTATGTCGAGCAGTCCATTTGTCCTTGCGGTCATTATGTTTCCGTATTGCGGACCATGAAATTCAGACAAAACAATTCGAGTTTGATAGCAATGACTACTTATCTACCATATTTTTGTAATATCATTTCCTAATCTCCGTGAAATTCAATCAACAACAGAGTACATGCCTACTACTTACGAATTGAGAAGGGAGGAGACCTAGAGAGTTTCGTAGTACCAAATAAGAACTACTCACGTTACTATTGCTATCTACTTATCCCCATTAACACTATGCTGACCGGTCATGAGTATACTCCTGTTATGGAAGAATATAAAACAACAGATTTATGCATTTTACTATTGAATTATGGAAAACTAGCCAGTGGCACGGCTTAGTTTTTGGACAAAGTTGACGGTTAAAAGTGTGTTAAGAGCTTTATAAACTGGTTAATTAGGGAAGTCAAGCTAACTTATTACGTATTTGAAAATGCCTTTGTATCGGGTAAGATGTGGTAATTTGTTGTCGTAATAATAATTACAATCGTTTAAAGCGAGTATGCAATGTGCAGCATTACAGGAAAGTGTATCATTTTTTTAAAATTTAGCTTGAAATTACATAATGCAATTGGAAAGAAGCTTATACAGTTGTATAAAGTAAAATTTTATTAATGATTAAAAATAATATCGAAAAATAAATTGACTGTTTTAATAATTCATTAATATGTACATAATAGAGAAAATTATTACATTTATCCCGTTGCTGACTGTATTAATTGTTACTACATATTAGTTATCACATTCAGTTGTATCGTAAACAACCGATACTGTATACATAAGAAAGTACATTAGCTTGTTGATAACTACTTAGGTTCGTTGGGTAGATACGTCGCCAAAGTATTTAAAATCGTGAAATTCAAAATAATTAATTAGCCACAGTGAATTTCCTACACGTGATTAATATTATTGCGTTTCGGAGCATTCGGTGTCTCTTCGTTAGGCACTATTATTTAATACAAACAGTGTTAATATGTATATCTAGTTATCTCTGATATTAAAGCACGTATTGAGTTAACAATGGGTATACCTATACATATTTGATTTCAATGATCGAATACAAAATTGCACGGGTTTCGATAGATCAACAGCAAACGGCACAAGATACATTCTGCCGGACGGACTAGCTCTCCTTTCATATCCTTCGCACCCTGTGCGCGTGTTCAATAGGAGCCAAAGGGAGCACATGACTTGCAGGTAAAATTCGAGTAATCCCAACAAACACATATAATAGAAAGTAGCAGGTACAATAATCTTAGCATGTCGCAACACTAGAATACTATATTTACTACTTTTTCACCGGTGTAATAACTAAATTTTTACAAAGAATTATCTTCTACTGATGACAAGAAATTTTAAGTAAGAAGTTAAGCTAGTTTTTCCCAGTTAACAAGGTAATAATATATTCTTTTTCAATTACTTTATCAACGATAAAACCCATTAATTTAAATAGGCATATCATACAAAAAAAGGCAGTTATTTACTCCCTTAAAGCATTAAATGGTTACTAGTATTTGGTATTTTGTGAAATATTAATGTTGATATTTTATTAATATTTCTGTCCGGTTTTTATGTTCCATCTTACTGTTCTCGTCGCTTTCATTTTGTCCAAAAGAAATATTCAGCTTTTTAAAACAAATTTGATTTATGGAAAGTATGAATCATTTGGAGCTGAATGGTTGTGTAAAGAATGATACAGGTCGACCGCTTCGAACGACGTTTATTTCTTTTGCTGATTCTTTACAAAAGGGCAGTCCTCCCCGATTTCGATGTCCTTGAAATATGTTGTCAAAGTTAACGTTCTGGACAACTTTTTTTCCTATACACGAGTCGCTTGAGTTTAGTTTTCGAGGTATTCGCAAAAAACTGTGATCGGCAGTTGGTTTGGTTTAACGGATCCCCGTTGATTTTAAGATAAAAAGGTGTGTAAATCTCCCAAAATTTGGCGGCTCGCCCCACGGGGGGTGAAATAATCCATCTAACCCAAATCAACTACTGATCACAGTTTTTTGCCAATATCTTGAAAACTAAAGCCGACCAACGGCAACATGCCGTTGTTCAGAATCATCGAAATTGGTGACGACTGCCTTTTTGTAAATAATTACCTTTAGTTTTTCACAATTTAATGCTAAACATTGAAAGTAGGTATTTTACGCTACAATTGTAACAGTAGGTGTAGGCAGAACTTACTATGTTGGAATGTGTTGCACAAGATCATGGTTATTGCCAAATTTCAGAAACCGTTTACGCTCCAGATACGTAAAAAATGACAGAAATCAGGCGCAGCGATGCATTACAACTTTCTCTGAAATGTTCGATACGATCAAAGTGAAATAATATTGATGTCACACATTGTGTCGGATAATTGAAGTTGACTTGAGTCGAGTTATGCCCATTCAATGCAGAAATTGTAGCATGCATTATTGCACAATTATTCCAGATCTTTATCCAACGACGATTTCGATATTTCATGAAATTATTCTTATGTAATGAGAATATTGAGCCAGTTGCAAGAGTTTTGCATTAACAATTTCCTAAAAATTTTATTCTGCTATTATATTATTATTTACTATACATACAGTGAGTCAAAAAAGTATTTGTACACCTAGTATCTTTGCAATAACTTTATACAAACAAGTGGTACACTACAACTGTTTCCATTAATAGTGTACTATGCACATAATACACTATTAATGTGCATAGTACATTAATTTTCTTTTTCTTTTCCTAAGAATATATACCACTTCAGCATTATCCTACCTCGTGTCACATTTCTGTTACACCTTAACATGCTTTTACCTATACAGTCTGAAATATAGCGACTCTACCAACTCTACATACTTCACCGCAATCGGTATTTGTAACAGCCACGTATCTGTCATTAAACATTTCTAAAGGCCTTGAAGCAATGCAACGTAACTCTTCCCTAATTTATCGGGTCTTGCACAGCCTTCAGCGCAACTCCGAACCGCTGTTTTGGTATAACGTGTATGTTTACTACTTAGTGTTTACTACATAGCACTGTGTTTTTCGTTCAAAACAGAATTGGGTATTATGTAAACAAAAAATAATTTAAATAAAAATACCAAGAACAGATATTTCATCTTTTTTGTTAGTA
The DNA here is from genome assembly GCA_963932335.1 of Andrena marginata. NCBI lineage: Eukaryota > Metazoa > Arthropoda > Insecta > Hymenoptera > Andrenidae > Andrena > Andrena marginata. The sequence goes on along the minus strand of OZ010659.1, from coordinate 45,890,236 downwards.
AAACGTTCGAATAATTCTAGTTATTTTTATTTCGTGAGTAACGGATAAATTGATTTAGCCGCTGACGATCTGTGTTGCGAATGAAAATACTTTTCCTCGTTCGTGGGATCCGTTGTCATCACTGTCGAATAAGGTTTTTTATCTTTTTCTGTATCTTGTAGGGACATAGGCTCTGGAAGCGACAATGTATACATATGTATTATTCATAGGAGGAGATATGAGACAAGTTTTTACCTGTCTGGTCTTACTTATTTTCTTTCTTCATTCAGAATTCGAAAATATGTTCGCCCTACAAATCTGTCGAAAGACAATATTTAGAGACACCTAAATATTGAATAGTTTTATACAACAAATCAGATGTAATTATAATTTTTTCCATTATTTTACAATTTCTTTTTTAATAATAAGCCCGTGGAATTATATATTTTATCACGAAGTGAGTGAACTATATCATAAATGCAATAACCTAAGAAAAACAATTGATTAATATAAAGATGTTGATCTGCATGTAGATTCTGGTTTAATCAATTACGTGTAACAATTCTAAAAGAGCCCATGCACGTTGAGATCTGTATCGATACATGTTGCAAGTATCAGTATCGCGATACAAATCTCAATGTGTATTTGATTGTCTCAGTATCGAAACATTGATTCATGCATCTTGCATCTTGCTCACCCTTCTGGTTGGTGAGCAAGATGCCAGTTTCATGAAACCTGTATCGCGATCTGTATCGATACATATCGCAACGCGTATGAGGCCCTTAATAATGAATCATGTTCATACTATATGATATCAATTTGAATGAAATAAAATTTATACCTTACCTTTAGGGATGTAAGGAATAGTATGTGGTACAAAAAGCTATTACGTAACATACCTACTACATCATTCTGGAAAGCGATAATTTCTGGAGAAAATTAGTATTGCTCTGTATTAGGTGTATAAAATAATTTAATACTTGACCTGGAGACTTATTTTGTTTTTGGATGCAAATGTTTTTATTGAACCTCTTAGTTTACAATTCATAGTACTTTTATTTATTATATTTTATTTATTATATTTTAACTAATTCTTTCCATTGTAAACCATATTAGAGTGCTATATACTGAACAGAAAATTCGATGCTACTCGGTTTGTCGAACACTAACCAATAACTGGATAGGTATGCTTAATTCACGATTCACTGATATTTTCGTAGCTTTCAATAGAAGGTTTTTACATAAACAATTGTAATAAATTAAATAAATACTTTTATTGTTAAACTTCTCTATACATATGTATAAAGATTATGTTGTAATATGAGACAACAAAACAAAAAAAATGAAATTAAAGAGAAATGTTTACTCTACAAGAGCCCCCCATCGGATTTATCTGAAAAAAATTTGGCTCGTATATAAATACGTTCAAATTAGACAGAAACTTTTGAAACTTCGATTTCTAAGCTTCATCTTAATAAAACAATATCATAATGGATGAAAACATGTTGGTGTCCTCGTTTCAAAAACTAAAAACTAAAAGAGTTGAAATGATTTTTTAAAATATTTTCTGCGACCATTTTGCGCGGAAATATGGATATTTGAAAATGACCAAAATTTTCAGAAAACTATACTGATCCTTTAATGTGGTCTAGCGGTGTAGAATAACATGGTTTACTTATAATGATCACGTAATACAGTGACGTGTGCATCTAGATTGCATCTGATTTATACATAAGTCATGACAATTAGTTGTAATGATGGCGCGTGCCTAATATCGTATTGCACACAATTGAAATTTCCTAATAATATGATTGATTGTAAAAAACATTGCTCATTTATCATAAAAGCATTGTTTTACCTTATTCACATCATACACTATACACTTTAATAACGAATTAGAGGTGTCTGTAATAAAATAAGTCCATAATAAATGGGTAAGGGAGAAGGTGTAAATGTGGACCAGGGTTGTAATACGGACCACGTGCTTGTGTCTCCGGTAAGTGTTGGGATATGTCGGGAACTGAAATGAACCCAGCAATCAGTGTCTTCTAACACCACCAGGCGGAAATAGTGTGATTGGTATGTTTACTTTAGCTAAAAAGTGAAAGTGTCTGTTTTTGTTCGTCTTAAAGGTTTTTCATAGTAAGATTAATTAATTTTTTCTCGTGTTAATTTACAAATGTAATATGTTAGTTAAAGAAGCATAATTAGTTATAAGGTGGAGCTTCAAAATGGTTTATTTAGTTATTGGGAAATATCTTTCTCATGCTAAGATTCTTGGGTTTTTCTAAAAGATGGCCGGAGGTGCAAGTATGGGCCGCGGCGGTAAATTTCATTAAATAAATTTTATAATTTTTTTAAAAAGTTCAAATTTTGATGATTTTGTCCTATTTTCAATTTTTTTTGGCCTAAGTAATGTTGAAATTTGACATGTAATTACTACAAACACGAAAAAAGCTTGTTTTAGTATTAAAATACAAAATCTGTAAGAAAATTACTATCTGTTACGTGTTTTTTACCTTTTCAGCTCTGTTCCATATTACCATTCCAATGTCTAAAATCATGTTTCTGACAAAATTGTTAAGAATGGCATAGCTTCAAAGTAGCTGAATTTTCACGCTAAGAAGCTGTTGATACATTATCTCAGCTCTTTGAGCTATCATTTCGATTTTTTGTTCATGCAATTTTTACACTTGTAACGTGTGATTTCTTCAAAACAAAGAAGCCCATATTTACGCCTCCCCTATCTATTTTTTCATTTTTATAAAAGTGTATTATTTGCTAATTCATCCTACAAAATTATTAACAATGATAAAATTGCTAGCACAATTGCTAGTAAATTATTTTTAATCGTACGTATAATACTTACATTAAGGGACTGCATGGAAAAATACAAAGCGCGAAGTATAATAAGAGGTACAAGGAGATCGAACCGCACACGCAGTTACCAAAGTATTTACGGATAGAAGAGAAGAAGGGGATGCAAAAGCTAAAGGCAAGGGCTAGGAGTGGAAATCTGGAAGAAAATAATAGATACTGGGAAAGTGAAGGAGCAAGGAAGTGTATGCTGAGCAAGGGGAACAAAGGAACATTAAGACACCTAATGTTGCAATGTGAAAAACCTAATAGAACAGCACTGAAGAAACGGGAGAAGAGGACAAAGAGGAAGTGGTGGAATGAGAAAGTAAGATAGAAGGAACAGTTTAAAGAAGGATAGCGCAATAAGAAGCACAGTAAAAGTACAAATATATGGGGGGGGGGGGAGGGGGGGGGGGGTTGTGAATAAAAAATTAAATGTAGAATAAATTAAGTATAAATTAGAAAAAGATAGTACAGTAAGTGGGGGTAGACGAAACGTTAATTCGTATTTTGATTTTATATGTCACTTAAATTATTTTGCTCATATAAATACTAAGTAGTTAGCTGCGTTCTCTTCATATTTCAACCGATATGAGCAAAATAATTTAAGTGATATATAAAATCAAAATACGAATGTAATACCACGTTGTCGCAAATTTGAAAAAAATGTTCGTGGCTCCAAAAAATACCATCACTTTGACGTTTCGTATGAAGAAATGTGTGCTAATAAAGAAAGCATTTCTGAAAGTCAAGTGCCCCTCATTGCTTGAAGGAATTCAGGAAACACATTATACTTTGAGAGAAAATTTCTGAAACTGTACATTCCTATCGTATTATTTCCTTGTGAAATTATTTTGTAATACCAATAAGATGACAAAACGTCTATTAGTGCATTGTTTACGTAGTGGTAACGGGGATTCTTGCAGAACTTAAAGATCATCTACATATGTTTTGCTCGTTGTTTACACAATTATACAGTCTCAGGGACACACAAGATTGATATTTTCTGTTCTACATGCAGCACAAATGATGTTTACGTGAAACGAATGGACTACTTAATAACGTTTTTCGTATGCACTTAACACGTATTACCATTTGCATCATTAACTGTCACGGCTTACGTACTGCATAATAATTTCAAGAACCACGACCATAGATGAGACAGAAATGCGTTCCATGTCAGTTGAAATTCATAAAAATGTTGTAATTTTTACAAATGTATTCTCACAGAATTTAACAGAACCTATTGAGATTTTGCTTATCTCAATAAAAATGGATAAAATTTACGTACGAAGACAGTCGTGAATGTGTTGTACGTTGGTGCACGTGGCTTAAACATTGATGCATGTACACAGAAGAAAGTTGTGGAAGAAAGTTCTATATAGAGTCTCGTTAAATGCACATTGCATTTCTGCACGAAATATAATGTACCTATAAAATGAAATACAAGCGTCGTAATGGAGGTAATAATGAAAACATGAGCAATTTTATAAAGAAGTCACTTTCTTCAGATTTCGTATCCGTGTAGTCTAAGAGCATTTTAGATTATTTCTAAATTGATGGGCAAAGAAGAACATGTATGCTTACAAGTATATGAAGTGGTTTTAGTTTGAAAAATCTCTTGCAAAATAAAATATTCACATTGGTTGAGATACGAGTTATCAGTTGTATTTATTCATTTACATTTTTAGAGACAAAAGAGAGAGAAAATCTATTAATTTATATTTTTAAAATAGAATCTGGCGTATACTAGGTATATTTACCCAAGTGTTTTATACTAATATGAATCACATTTGTCTAACGTCTGTACTTGAAGTTTAATATGCGCTAGAAGGTGACGTTTATATTACGAGCATAGTTCCTGAGAGTTAGTAACAATGTAACGTTTAATTTTGTTAGTATTCGAAAGTAAATGATGACGCGTTATAAAGCATTACATATAGGTTTTCCCTTGATCAGGATATCGAAATTAGCAGTTTTCTCCGCTTGGTGGGCGATGTAAATATTACAAAACGACAGTTTTGTGTGTTCGAGTAATTAGCTTATCAGTGCCAACATTTTAATAAATGTGCGCCTGGGTAAAAAGCTTATGGTACTATGTACACTAAAAATTTTATGAATTTTATGACCAGTCACTGTGTCGTATTTTTAGATGAGGTACTACGTCTATGGTAAAGATTCAGAAAATTTACAACAGAAACTTTTGGTCCCCTTTCAGCCGAAATTCCTCTCATCAAGTCCATAGAAAGTAACGAACATGTTTTTCAAAGCTTGCTGTAAAGAGAATTCTGTCATTGTACGGATATTTTTAATAAAAATTCAAGAAAATGATGCAGTAGGTATAGTGGATGTTATTAGCCTTGGACGTCAACATTTTTAGTAGCCTAAACAATTTTACATCCAAAAAGAAAGTTTTTGCATAAATTATTTAGATATTGATGAACTTGATTGATGGCGAGTGTTATCACTCAATAAACTTAATATGCAATCCATGTACGTACGTAACTTAAACAATTGCGTCGAAGGTAATGTTGAATAATTTTTGCATATTTTAAATATTTCTGAGTTAGAAAATGGTTTGTAAAAAATAACCTTAAAATGCAGAAAAAATAGCCTTGATAATAATTTATATGTTGTACATAATTCACGCATTGTGACGCATAATTTATTGACAATGTAGTGAATCGAGTGCTTAATGTCACTAATAATGGGTACATCAAAAAAATTATACTTCAAGTACACGCGAAGTTATTTGAATTGTAAAATGTACTGATGCGGAAACGTTTCAATAATAGAATTTAAAATTTAAAGAACGTAAAGTTAGAAGTATCAATGTAGGATTTGAGACACGCGTAGAAATGAAGTATTTTTGAATTTCGGTTAAAAAACAGTTCTTATAAACTTCAGGCTAAATTCTATTTTTTAATTTACTAGATTGAATATGGCGAATTTATTGATAATAAGATGTAAAGATACATCTGCTTTTTTAGGTATCTCCAAAATTTACATAGTTATTTATTAGGGCAAGTTCTATAATAGCCTCAGTAAACACAACAACAGTGTAATTAATTTCTGTTATTGTTTACCACATTTACATCTGTTACAAATTGGGGTGATGCAGTCACCACATCTACCTGGTTGCAGAAAAAGAATTATTTACTGACCGTGGACGTGATTAATACGATACAAACAAGAATCATAGTACAATAAAAACTTTTGATAAATTTGTAGATTTTATCAACTGACACTGACTTCGTTATAAAAAAATTTATTTACTGCGTGAAGATTAATATATCTTCTACCGTGATGATTGTAACATGGATGTGGTATTCCTTTAAGTTTAGTAAGTTTTACCGGATTGATACATAGTATTTGACAGCAAGTAATTTTTATTTTACACATCAAACATGTACAAAGATTATGGGAACCTCGAATTTCATAATTCTGTACAGTTTCTTGTAATTTTTAAATTCATTTTTGGAATTCATCGTGACTTCGGATACGTAATATTAATGATATTTGGAGAGTTTAGTACGTTTTGAGTCAACTGCTTAGTAGTGTAGATATACATATGTATGTACATATATAGGTACCTAAGTAGTTTTCTCCAAATAGAAGACAACACCACCTAATTTTTATTCATCTTGTCGTTACAGTATACACCAGTGAAATTGATATTTAAAAATTTTAGTATTTTAATTCAAAATTAAACTACTAAATATTGGATATACAGATTATGTTATCTTATTTTAAAAAATAATATAGGGGCAGCTTATAATTCACTGGTTATATGCTAAATTTTTTCGCTATATTTTTTAACGTAACAGAAATGCGTATGTTGGAAAACAAAATCTTTTATTTCTTTATTTTCACGGACTGGATATACTGTTCAAGTTCTAGTGGAAATTTACACATTTCACCAAAGAACCTACTAGGAAATTATCGACGAAAGTATGCAATAAATAACATGCATCCTAATAATTCTAATATAATCTACATGATGAAATCGCCATCACTATGGATCTAAATATTTGAGGAATTTTTTATGAGATGAATCATTCAGAAGTGAAACATCTCGAAAATCATTGTTTGATCAGTACTCCTACGCTTCATGCATATGTATATAACTAATTGCTGGAGAAAGTGCAAGAAATTAATATGGAAACTGTTTTGATTAAACTGATGAAGGTGAGTGGCAGCTGGTATACAATATGAAGTTTAATTGACAACGAATATTTCGTATGTGGCAAACCGAGGCTTTTCAGATTTCTCAGACGTATGTACATGCATGATTCACTTGCGTCATAATTTTGTTACACAAGTATTATGCTAGCTAAACAGCGTAGGAAAACAAAGTTAAGTAATAATCCAGCGAAACCATTATTTTCTCGTAATTACTAACTGCATAAAAGAGTTAAGGTTATCGTCCAATAAATATCATTCTCGTCTAATGTTCATATTTACACTTTGATCTTTATTAATGTCACATCAATTGTTTACAGTGCTTATCAATAACATAATATAACTTGGTCAGTTTTACGATAGATTTTGCTTAAAGTTGCTTATTACCTTCGTTTCTTTAAAAAATCTCAGCATAGAGGAGGTAGTTTAGAATGAAATTTGAAATTATTCTCTAAATTTCGCGTTAGCTTGCTTTTCTAACGGGTGGTCAATAGTTTCGGAAAATTGAGGGTTATATTCTTAACATGTGTTGCTGTTTTCTTGTTTTATGTTCTGGTCTGCTTCTTTATTTCTAATAGTTCTAATTAGTTCTATATGTAAAATACGCAATAAAAAGAAAATGTTTGAAGTAAATATTTTTAATTTTAAAACTTATACAATTATTCCAATAGTTACTTCGAGTTTACATTTATTTCCAGATTTGTCACATGCGAATGCAAAAGGTATTAAAGGTACAGAAGGTATTAAAATATTTAATATTTGAACAATCTCACTGACTGTAATCAACAATTTATCTTCAAATTTACTTATTAACAAGACTCTTTAAAATTTTAAAGAAATATAGATTAATTATTGATAATAAAAAATGTTTCCTACAAAATGATGTGTATATTTGTTAAGTAGTGCTTGTTAAAAACAATATTATCAGTTTTCTCACAATAGGATTTTTTTATTTACTACACGTGTGTTAAATGAATTTGAAACGCCTTGTTTATTATGAAGAATAAATAATAGTCATACCTACATCAAAGAGTTTAATGCTACAGAAATGCCGTTATACATATTAATTCGAAGGTTTACCATAATATGATAAGTAGGTATATTATACGTAATTCATTTAAAGTACATTCATCTCGAAAGAATCTTAATGCTTTATCGTAAGATTTCCAAAAAGATTGAAATCATAACAGGAACATCATGTTCTGTATTCTACATGCACGATTATGTACATTTAAATAACACAAAATTTTTAACAAAACCATCCTGAACTCTGTGTGACGTTCCATAATCTACCTATGTGAAAAGATTGAAACGTTTATATAGCATTGTTGAAATGAATATTTGTGTGATAATACGTGCATCATAAGAATTAATCAAATTATTAACTATGTTGCAGGCAACAAATTTCGTTAAAGTAAAAGATTTTATTTTTTGAAAACAGTTTTAAAATTTTTTACGTGTTATGTAATATATTGTGATGTTGTATTATAATGAGGGGAATGAGTGTTGCTACTTTCTCAGATGCGGAACTATGTAGGACGTGAGTAAATACTAAGTACTTGTGCTAATAAGTAGTGAAAGTGTGAGTGCTACCAGTTTTCGTAGTTTGCTTTTTTCTTCCTAGTGAATTCTCTATCCAGTATCGTTTCACTCAATCTATAGCGCCGTTGTGAACGACACCATTTGGAAAGCCAAGTAGTTACTTAAAGAAGTAACTTTCATTCGCTATAAAAAAATTATTTTCACTTTTTACGATTAGGTACGTCGTTCTGCCGAATATTCATTCTTGTTTCTGAACATGTTTTCTGACTGATTTATATATATAAATAAAGTAATATATATATTTATATTAAGTTTTAAATTTTGCAAGTTCATCTTATATGTAATTTCGTTAATTATAACCTGAATTATGTTCGACTAGATCCGATGAGAAATGCGAAACTTGATATTTTTCACTCCTTAATGCCCAGTCTTCCCGGTGTCCTATCTTCGAGCGCCGATCGCTCGGTTGTGAAGAATGTGAAGGTTCCCATTTCCCACATCCTAAGTAAGCAAGAAATGGTAGTGGGAATGATTTTGTATCAACCTATCCGGGGTAAAATTATCAACGTAACTGGTCACAACTGTACATTTATGAAATTTTTAAACAAATCTTTATTGAATTTCAATGCAAACGATGCGGAAATTGTGTGTTAATTTTGGGAACTTATATAAGAGAGGAAAAGCTAGCTTACTAGCTGTAAAATAAAGATTGTAATCTCAAAAGTGAAACCGTTATTGATAGTTTTAATTGTCTAATTTGAAGTAATATATAGTTTCCTTAATCTTTTACATAGCATAAAAATTCATTTCGAAACTTGAAAATGATCGAAATTTATTGATGCAGAAACTACACAATGAGGAATACATTTTTTAAAACAGGTTTATTACGTTTTCTAAAGTTTTAAGTTATTACGTGATCAATGCTTCACTAGTTGCACTTTAAAACTCATATTTTATGTATAACTCTATTTTTTCTGTTTCGAATTAATGAATATATCCTAGTTTGCCAAAAACGAGTGTCTTACATCATCTGGGAATGATTTCGTAATATATCATACTTCCTGTAATCAAATTATGTACAAGGGCAGTGGTTTTAGCTATTAACATCAACATATGGTAAATTTTATAATGCATAAACATGAAATTCGCTTCCTTTCAATAAGACATTGACATTTACAAATTTTTTAAATATATCCTGCAGAAATACAATATTTATAATCTTATTAATAGGAACTATTAAGTTGTGTGTTCTATAAGTGACAGGTTTATGTAGTCTCAACATTTTAACAAAGTAATTTAAATATGTCTTAAGTAAATCATCATGATAAATTAGAGAAATAAAACAAATACTGTTATGTATTTCTATCATTTTTGCAAGCAGGATTTATTGAATTTATGATATTGTAATACATGGCCACTGAACGTTTATTGGATAATCCTTGATCTCTGCAATAGCGTATGCGATGCAGAATCGATACCCTGAAAGGCAGTTATATAATATAAAGGACAGACAACTTTCTTTTTCAGATCGAAAGTTATACGGATGCAGCAGTACCATAGTTCATGAGTAATTACGTGGCTGCATATCCTTAACGCATTGCAGTTTACAGTTCAATGATCAATTACCTTCTTCACACGACTAAGGATAGTGCTTTATGCCTTCTAAATACAAAATGCATAGCAGTCACAGAAAAAGTTCAGTCCAGTCATGTAATCAAAAACGAAGAACATTTCGAATTGTTTACTCTGAATGTTACCATCATTTGTATTTTACTCTCATTAATACTATTACATGAAGGGTAAAGGAAAATCATGGAATGTCACAAAACAGTTTTATCGAGAAAAATAAGTTTTAATACTTTAATCCATCAGTAAAGAAACATGGTTGAATATATTTATCTGCATTCTTCATAACGTAAAGTTTATACCCTAATTAGGTATCAGACAAAAATAAGTAAGAGAATAATAGTTGTTTTACAGTATTATAATATTTTTTCAATTTTGAAGAGGACAGCATAGTGAAACAAAATAAGAAATTTCCACTTCTATATTTATCAAGACAAGGAATTTGTTTTTGAAATAGGCAGGAGTTCCTTGTATGCTCTATTGCGAAGTTTAACCGTCTCCTCTATTTTTTTGTAATCGTGATGAAGGTATTCGACCAACTGTTGTAGATGGTTCGATAAAAATATCACAATTTTATTTCGTAGGACAGATCTCCATTCCCTTATCTTTATTTCTTGTTTTACCTTGGCGACAGAAGCTTATGCTTAGGCAAAGAGTGGGGACATTCCGTGTTTTTTTCGAGTATACAGTGGACATTTCCTGTTTTTACCTAGTATGCCAAATCATTAACGTTATTTTACGAGGGCATTTGAACTTCATAAACCTTTGTGATTCGATAATTCTGTAGTCGCAGTTCCCACCAACAAAATGTGCTATAAATCGCAAAATCACGAAAAATGGACATTCCACGTTTTTCCCTCTTATCTTTCATATTTAACCTTAAGTATTGAATATATTTTAGCTGTACTCAAAGTATCGAAAAAAACTTATACTTTTGACTTGACGGAAAGTGAGGTAATATAATATTTATTTTATAGGTATACATTTGTAAGTACTAAGTACTATTCGTTTTTAATGAATTGCAATATTTTTTATTAATAGTATTATAGTGCTTACAAAAGTTTGACAATAACAAAAGCATAATCTATTTTGTTGTTTTTTTTATATATGTAAACAGGAATTTATGAGTGTTCAACCAAAACAAAGTTATTGTTGCAAGCTACTCAAATTTATTTTCTTTCCCAAAATCTGAGTTATCTTGTCATTTTTCAATACAAGTCTATTGTATAGAATATATATATGTAATTCTTTTTCCATAGTACTCTAGAGCTTAATTTTGATTAATATTTGACTTGATGTACACATTTAAAAGTCATAAAATTTTTTAGGCATCTACAAGTATACATAAATGTACATATACATGTATCTGAAATAGTGGTGGTTGTCTCGTAACGGTGATTTATTAAACAATGTTATCACACAAATTTCTAATTTTGTGAATTCAGTTCATCGAGTCTATTATACTATCGTGAAGATTATTATTCCACGCTTTTATTATAAACTGTATTTCCTACAGAGGGTGGCCCAATTATTATACTCAAAACATTTTCATAAATTTTAAAATGGATTTAATACGATTAAAAAAATCTTAAATTCGCAACTAAAGGTTCTGAAAAGAAACTTTCTTAGCTTTCTAAAACACTCATGAAATTTTGTCTAAGATCATGAGTTCGCAAGTTATAGGTGTTCAAAGTGGAAAGTACCTTTTTTGCTTTGATCGCGCATAACTCGGTCAATAAAAATCATACAGCAAAACTAAAAAGAAATGAAAGTAAAGAGAAATGTTTGCTCTATAAGAGCTCTTCGTTGGATTTACCAGAAAATTTTTTTGGCCCGTGTATACGTTCAAACTGGGCAAAAATTTCTGAAACTTCATTTCCTGCACTACATCTTGATAAAAGAGTATCATAATGGATGAAAAAATTGGGTGCTTGATTAAAAAATTAGGAACTTCAAGCGTTAAAATGTGTTTTTTTAAATATTTTTTGGGACCATTTTTCTCAGAGATACAGCCATTCCATAGCTTAAATTTACAAAATCTCAAACCTTTTTATTTGAGTATAATAATTTGACCACCCACTATGAGTCAAGTATATATAATTAAAGATTAACTTCATGGAGTATATCTAATAATGGATAGTGCACGTAGAAAGTTAGTAATTCAGCTTGAAAAATAAGTAGAACATATAAAAAATGTATTATATGAGGCTTCGTTCCTTCTTGAGAAAAATTGTACCAATTTTCACTAAAATGAAACTTCCTTGAAAAAAAAAACGTTATTCGACAATTTCGAATTACTTTTACGCAAGGATTCATTTTATCCGCGACAGTACCTAATTCATTGTGGCATTCTGCGAATGTATTGTTTATATTTGAACACATGTAATGCTTTGTGTATATCGCCATCCATGTTATTACGTTTACATAAATAATTGTGAAACTTGAGTTGTGATAAAATGGTTGTGCCAATTTCGCAAAGGTATGCAGTCAACGTAGTCACAATGGCAAGACTTGAGGTCCTGAAATCTTTTTCATTTTGGGATTGTAGTAATTTATTCTTGAAGTGAAGCATCATTTCAGAAATATATCAAATGGTCGAGCAAAAACAAAAGTACGTCACATTTTCATAATTACAAGTTTACTATAATTTCCCCGTTAGCGGTGGTGTAAGATGTTACCACCGTTTCATTTTCTAGGGAAAAAAGTTTAACACGTACACAATATAACATTTGGCATTAGAATTTACTTAGCATCTCGTTCTTGTGTTTTTATTATACGACAGAAAATTAGTGGAAGATTAAAGATTAAACTCAGTCACATAGTGGAGTCATAAAACGCGACAAAAACTTCAGTGTGAACGTGTGAATTAAGCAGACTATAATTTTATTTATTAGTTTAGCATGTTAGAGTCTCACTACAATATAACAGGTTGGGTATTAAATTACTGAAAACCACGTTTAGTTGATTATTATGATAAAACATTAAGAAATCCCATAAGGCTCAATAATTTAATTAGATAAATTGTGTTTCACTTAATTATTGTATCTTCTTCTAGTAATATTTCAGTTAAGAAAATATTTCTTGAATGTATAATAGTTGAAAGATGTTTCATTACTCGCGTTTTTATTTTTTGCTTAATTACTCTATTGTTCATAATTAGTTGGACATTTAAACGTTTTTATCATTTCGACCTATTCGAGTTCTTTATATGAAATTACTGAATGACGGAACTGGTCTTTATTGACCAATAATATCGAGAAAAGTGGCGTAATTACAGTAAAACGAAAACGTAACTTTTAGACACCTAAAAGAAGTGACCTTTCAGTAGCTCGTTTTATCCCTCATGCTCGATTTATTCTTCAGTGTTATGCATGTAAACTGTTTATTTATCATCAAAATTAAGGCATTTATAAATACGTGGATAAATATTCACCTCTTCATTGAAGTAAGCATGAAACTGGTTATAATTACTTTTTATGTTTGTCTGCGCATAAATCCTCAGCATATAGACCGATCTTGATATTCTATTTTTTTATTCGAAAGAAGGCGATGTCCCGGTGGTCCCATGCTACATTGCACCAATATTGGCCCAATACTTTGTCAGTACTGGTTAATAACAACAAATTTGAGACATCCTAATTTTCACTTTTCGAGTCGCTTATTTTGGGAATTTTCCGTTTCTAGCAAACGGTTCTTTTTTTACGAACAGCTCCTTTTGTAGACACTCCCATTTTTTTTTAAAATAAATGTAGTTATATAACTTAAATAACTAAAAAGTCGAAAATACAACAAATTTAATATTAAAACCAACTTCAAAAAATAAAAATGCCCTAGAAAGTATAAGTCTCAACTTGAGAGTCGTAGATTAAATAAGGAAATCAATTCTTTTTTTACTTTTTGTGGCATTTTTATTTTTTGAAGTCAATTTAATTTTTTTTACATTTTTCTTTCTACAAATGGATCAAGTAAGGTAACAAGACACTAGATACTGAAAATCGATGTATCGAAACACTAAGCAAATGAAATAAGTGCATCTGTGTATGAGGAAACTCGGCAGATACTAATTAAGGCGGATTTGATTCAATTGGAGTAACGATAAACAGGCGGTTGCTGACATTAGGTCTGTGAAAATGTGTCGTAGGCCATACTTGTGCTAAGAAACAGATTTGTTGGAGCAAAATACTATTCAAACTGTATAGTTTTATTAGGATAATATTAGGATAAGGTTCCTTGAACAGGTGCATCTAAAGAAGTGTTTGGTTGCAAGTGTTGTGTTTGGGCTCATTGGAAATCAAATAAAACATTCCTTTGAAACTGTACTGCAACAATGGTTGAATATAGGGTTGCTTAATAATGCAATGGGGTTGATTTTGAGTAACAGCGTTGGCGATACAGGAAAAAGAACAGTATTTAGACATTTTAAAAGAGTACGCACTTCCAGTGGAAAAAGCATTCTTTGGCAATATTTTTGTTTCTATATCAGATAACGATCTAAAACGTTATGCAATAGTGTGCAGAAGTATCAACTATCTAAAAACCGTTGAAAGATAATTGGTTAAAAATAATGTAACGGCCTCCACCAGACTCGATCTCATTTTAATTGAGAATTTTTTACATGAATCAGACAAAAAAAAGAAAAAAAAAGTAAATATCTGAAATCTCAAAAAGGTAGAAGCTACGTTAGAAATTCTCACTTACAGATTTCCGTCGTTAATAGGGGCTATTATTTTTCGGAGTGACGGATATGTTTTATAGGAAAAATACTTAATTTCTTACGTCACTTAATAACAAGATAATTATTGTATTGTGAAACTTAATTTTTATATAATGAATAGACTTCGAACTGACACTGCTTTCAGTATAAAACATTTCCAGTATGGTGACGTTAGAACGCTATTTATCTTAACTAGCTATATATTTACATGCGTACGAATAATAGTGTAATTAGTGAGGAAAGCAAGAAGCTACAATTAATTAGTATGGTCAACTTGAGACACCTTCCTAGTTGACCAGTGACATTCGAGCAGTCATTACATTTTGATCCGCGCAAGGTGCCAACTCCAGAAGATTTCTACTCGCTTTCACGGTAATTACTTTAACGTAGCTCCAGGTGCATACATATGAGATAAATCTTCAAAACCAATTCATTTGAAAATAAAGTTTAGACGGAAAGAATATTATTGAACGATTTTGATTTATTCTTTTATTTAGGGATTATCGTCTTCTCGACAGGGTTACGAAGTTTAGAACACAAACTTAAGAGTTTCTCCCCTAAACTATAGGTTGTGAAAAAGCGTTACTTGTTTTTATAAGATATTAATTGGTTGGCAAGGAAGATTCAGTTAAGAAGGCAATGTATTTAACCAGTTTGAAATACTGCGCATTCGCAACACTTCGAAACCATATAAATAAATTAAATAGTATCCATTTGCTTGTATGTTTCAGGAGAGAACAGTTCAAGGATCTGTACTCAGCTAACGAGGTTGGAACCGAAACCCCGACGCAATATTGAACACCGATACAGGAAGGAGCAATCAGTATTTGAGCGAAGACTGGTGCAATTTGATTAAACGAATTCGTCAGAAGAGAGGAGAATAAGAAAAAGTCAGGAGGGAACAGCCAAAGTCGAGATCACAGGGGCATATAGGAAACGAAATGTCTGTTAACAATGTTTTAAGAGCAGCCCGCATGTACCCCTGGGAACGATGTTTGGAGAAGTGACGTGAGCTAATACTTTCCAAACGTAACACATGGTAGATTAGCTGTGACGAGATTTCTACGGCGTGACGATAAACAGAGCACAAAATCGCCAATTAACTTAATTATCGCAACTCAATTGTGGAACGTAAAGGAAAGAATTATTCCTGTTATCAGTCTCGTGATCCTGAGATATCGTCCGGCAGGAACAAACGACTTCAAGGAGGAGTACGGTTATGAGCCAGTTTGTTAGTGAGGAAGTTTGAAGAAGAGTAGACATCTGTGTGGTTTTTAAAGGTCGTCTGTTGTTCAAGAGCTCAAGATGAAGTTGATAGGGTCTTTGTTCGGGATCAGATCGCCCAAGACGATGGGCAAGCAGTACATGAAAGTAGGCAGGAACGCTTTATTCGGTCTTAGGACAGATCAACGTGACAGTGTGTGTACAGAAAAGGTGCCTGAACCACTATCTCTACTTATTTCCAAGAACGGGAGGCTTAAACACGGTAAGTTCTGCCCTGATGATACATACTGACTGCATGATTCTATTATACAACGGTGAAATGCCGTTCGGAGACTTTAACGCACAGCTTGTGTTGCGAAAGTCCTATGATTACAATTTCGTAAAGCGAAACACTATGGTCGAGGTATTGTGTCTCTGTTTGAATGTCAGTAGTATGCAATGAGATTCAACGCTGCGTTGAAAATGAAATTGAAATGATTCAGGATAGTGGATAATGATTTAAAAGAACGGAATTCAATATTGTATTTTCTATCGCAAATTTGATACTATTTAGTGATTGTTAAACAAATTTACTTTCACTTGTTTACGAAATCGTAATTGCGTGTACAGAGTAGTTACAGAAAGTGGATTGGGGTATATCTGTTTTCTGTATGATGATGAAGTAAATTGGTAGAGGGAAACGTTGCACTGTTAAGGAAGACCTGTTTTCTCAAGGTTATATTTTTTTTATGTTACTTAGTATGACATAATTGCAGAATGTAATTGTAAAGTTTTTTTAAAACGTATTAGCTATATTGTTTTTTAGAATAGATAAACTGGTGCTCCCAGCGCTTTTATGTATAAAAGTGTGAAGGCATAAGTATCGAAAAGTTAATATTTTTCGAAGTATTGAAAATAACTGAATTGCAGTTAGATTTCTATTTGCCGAACTTTGATGGTTGAAGAATTTAAACAAGTATAGATGCAAGAGATAAATTGTGTACAATGCAATTTTACAAAGTTTTTGTATTTATAGTATGTACTTAAGATTGCATGCAAGGTAAAACTAATTAAAACTAATCTATGAGGGGTTTTATCGATCAAGTCGAGAGGTTTTATTTGTTTACAACAAAATATAACACATAAATTACTTATACATATGAAAAAAGATTATCCAGGGGTATTTCAGCATATATTGTCAAAATACAAAACCTTAATTTTAAGGGGTGGTGGTGGGGGTGACTAGAAAAATATGAATTTTTAGAAAATTATTTTCACGCGGTTTTGTAGATATAAGAAAAAGATGCACCTTCTGTTTAAACTTCTTTTCAATATCTCTCACTGTTCTCGAGATATTCCATGGGATAGAAAATTTTGCATTTTCTTCAAGGGGTGATTTCACCTGCAAAAATTACATTATGGCACCAACAAAAAATTGGTTTGCATTACGGGTGAACTACTCTACTTGCACACCAACTTTCATAATTTTCTGAATTTTAAAACTTTAAACATAATCAGAATAGCTAAAAAATGTATAAGCGATTGGGTAATATTTTATAAAAGCGTGTATAATAATATACCTCTGTACCATTTTTATACCATAAAGTTTCCATTCAATTTAATTAAAAAATATATATTTAACATAGTTAAACATGTAGAAACTTTGGTTATTAACAGAGTTTGAGGAAATAGTCCTATAACGTACTCACTTCCTTCCAAAGTGTCTAATGGCATTAGTTTCCTTCTTCTTACCTTCAAATCAGGGAGAAATTCTTCACTCTGTTAGAGAAACTTGAATTATCATAAGTAGATCTCGTTTTCTCCAACACAACGAATGCGTCTGTTCCTGTTTTCTGCTTAAGAACTGATTCAACGAACAAGCTTGATCAACCATACGTAACATTTTTCAATGAACTTGAAATCGACCTTTCACGTACGCTTGGCCTCTTTACTCTGTACAATCATCATTCTAAATTCCATAATAATTACCAACACGTATAGTTCGCAAATTATCTAAAACGTTAAACTGTGCCCATGAAGGTAACCAAGGAATCCCACGTCTCGATTCTTAAAAATTCATAATCGCTAAAAATTACATAAAAAATACCATAATTTAACAACGAGTTAAATTATATTAAAATATGAACCAAAGCGAATAATGATGCACCATTATCGAGTGTCAAATTATATTATTTCTTCAAGGTTTCTATTTTTTTTACCATTCTACTTTTATTAAGCTACCGATTCATTGGAAGTAGCTATTTCTGAGAGTTTCTCTCGGTTCGATTGAACTGTTTGATGAGAACGGAACCAGTACCTGTGGCACCGTATTCAGAGATTGCCAGAGACGGCGATCCTACTTGTAAAGTGTGCTGGCGATAGCCGACCATAATCCAGCCGATGCGGTACGGGCGATAGTAGGGCAATCGACCACCATCACCTGTTTCACTAACCCACTGCACCCCGACCTTCGTTATTACACGTTGTCAATACGATATTGTCCGATTGACAGCCATCGTGCATTACCCTCCGTGAGAATATTAAGGAGAAATGCCACCGCCGATTTCTAGAAACCACACTTGACAGCAGCTGCTGACAAGGGTTCTTTCTTGCTGGCACGAATTAGCTCTTTCCTGCTGGAGCAATTTCTTCATGGAAGCGTCCTTCTTCGAAGCCGGACATTGAAGTTCGATTATCCGTTTCAAGGTTGTGAAAGTGGTGGTTTAAATCAACCTCGTTGATTTAAATATTTTGATTCATCATCGTAGGTGTTGGAATTTTATTAACGTCATAGAAATATCAATGCGTGATTCATGTAACGAAACAAGATGTTGAGATAGGTACTTGGAGAGTTTTAAATAAAGTGTACGCGTTCATTGAACCTTTTTTAAACAAGTTTTCATTTAACGAAACCGATTGGAAAGAAATCGGATGCAATGCGACGGTGTGACGTGAAACTTTTCACGATCTGAAAGGAAATGCCACCTTTTCCGTTTCCAAGAGCAACCGTTTAATGGCGTAGAAGAATGCGGGTCTCGATTGCACGCTTGTCCGAATGCCTGCTTGTTTTTGTGGCGCGATCTTAGTGCTTGATCCACGAGCTGATGGTTGGAGTGAGTTGATTTTGCAATACAGTGTCTTCATGGAAATTTTTCAGTAGACGGGTTAAATATATGAGGGATTTAGGAAACCAACCGGTCGAATATTTTTATTTTCTTTAAGAAGCAATAGTAATAATGAGGAACAAGTGTAGCTTATTTATGATTGGTACTGGTTGAATCAGTGTAATTTCCGAGCGGTGCATTTCCAGTGCGTTCCAACAACATGCAACTGCTGTATTAGAATCAATTGCGGCGAGCAATTTTCTGTACAATTTGTTTCGATAAATCCTTTCTCATTATTTTCCTTCGTAATAATTTCTTGTTGCGACTTACAGTGTAGTAGAAGAATACAGTATGGGTATTACATGTTTATAATTCTTATTTTACTGTATGTTAATATTAGTTCACCTTTCTCCGTGCATCATCGATAAACTATAAACAAAATTTTTAGTTCTATCAATATAGCTGATTCTGAGTTCATGCATTTCGTATTACCAGTTATTGTCTTTTTGATAATAATCTATTTTACTTGTTTTATACGAGTGGCATGCACGACAATAATAGAAGAGCACAAAATTTCAATTAATAACATAGTGTAGTTCATTTTTCTTGGTATTGTTAACACCCTGTATAGTCTAATTTCTATTGGTTCAAAATCGAAAATATTTCTCACGTGTGCTTGATGAAAAATAAGCTGTAAGTAGTAAATAGGAATTTCTAGCAGATAAGTCTGGGAAAGCAACGGGCCTGGTATCGTCAGTGGTTCATGTCCACTGGAGATCTATAAAGAGAAAAGGCGATTGAGATCTATGACGTCATACTTATGACTCGTGAGTTTTCCCCGATGGTCAAAGCCCCGTGCACTACCTATCTTTGAAAATTGTTCAGATACGAGAAGCTATTTCTTCTGTTTATTGTCCTAATAGCCTTTAAAAGTAATTGAGAATATTTTATTAGTTTTCAATAAAATTTTATTCTCCATAACGAGTTATTTAATTTCGTTTCGAATGCTTTTTTAGTGACAACGGTGTAAACGTTTTTGGCGATGTTATATAATATTGCAACGTTAAATCGACTATACAGCAAAATGTTTCTCAGTGAAATAAATATTACGTTATGAGAGGAACTGTGATATGAAAAGTAGGTACTGGGGAAACTTATAATGTCCCTTTAATGGTGTAGAACTCTTTTAAGGGGGAATTCCTATTCTTTGGACTAAAAATCTAGCAAAATTGGAATTTTTTTGCTTAAGAAACCAGTGATTCGAATCATTTGAAATTTGAACCATGTTTTAATGCATCTTTGAGGAAACTGCGGTTTATTTATTATTACTTTTTAACCATAAATATTTTAATTATGCATGATCGGCCATCGCGCCGCGCAAAATTTGCTGGTTGTTCGTGTGCATGATATTTATCTACCAGGTAATCTGAAACACAAAATTGAAACGATGTTTTATTTTATACATATGTAGGTTGAAATTAATGAACCAGCAAAAAACAAAAAAATTATTGAGCATTGTGGAGAATTTTCAACCTGAAAGGTTTGAACCTTTAATTTTTGCAGTCCAATTTTGCGCCAATTTTCTTATGTAACAAAAGAAGTATGGAACTGAGCGGAATTCTGGTTCATCAAATTGTAGCAACATATGTACAAAGTAAAATGCCGTTTCATTTTTCTGTTTTAGATTACCTGGAAAGTAAATGTCATGCACTCCTATATTTATTATTAAAAATGAATAAAAGTAACTACAACTTCTTCAAGGATGCATCAAAGCATGATCCAAATTTCAGATGAATCGAAATGCTAGTTTCTAAAAGAAATCCTAAATTTTGCTATGTTGTTAGTCCATAAAATAGGATTCCCCCTTCAATTTTAAAGAAATATTAGTTTTCGAGTGGCTTGCTGTTTGTTCAATTTGAATATTGAATCTGAAATTGCAAATATTGGAACGGTGTGGGAGATATTAACAAAAATTTCTATTCCAAAGCACCTAATAGTTGTTAACGTTAACAATATCTCAACTAAATATTAGTGTATTCATTTTTCATTGTATACATAAATTAATTATGAATTTCATAAATAACGAGATGTAAATTTTGCGGAAAATTTAGTTGCTGCTTGCATATCCTTCTTTAATTTCGTTGAAACATATTTTAAATTATTATTGAAATAATTTGAATTGCATTATAATATACCTGCAGAATTTCCTGTTGCGTGTATACGCATAATTATTTCTTAAGCTATTGAAGACATAAGAAAGTTGTTTTCATGAATGTCACTCAATTTGACCGGAAGATATGCTGTGAGACTTGAATATTTTCTGAAATCGTGCTGTAGAGACTTAAGTGTCACCTACATTCTTTTTATATATAACTATATATTATTATCGCGTCCATCATATGGTGTGGTACAAAGTGGATTTAAAAAGGTAAATTATAGTCCACTTTTCATCAATCATGTACAATTAGGGTTGTTCTAACAGCATCTAGCACTCTGGTACTAGTATTAGTACTTACTACAGTACTCTAGTACTCGAATATTTGGGCAGCCCGAAATCCGAACCGAGCCGGGCCGAGCACTGGTAAAAATCGAACGGCTCGAAAAGGACCGAGGAGCTTGAATTTATTCGAACGGCTCGAATGTATAATGTAGATTCTTACATACCTCCAGCAGTTCGACTGTGTCAACCAGCTTGAACCTCTAACGTTTCGGGCAGTACGAATGTTTCGAATATTTTAAACAATGTTTATCTACTGGAATGTAAATAATGGTCCTTAAATAGTGTGAATATTTTCATTTGCTGTTTACATTTTAATTCTTCACATTATTAAGAACCATTATTTACATTCAAGTAAATAAACATTTCCTAAAATATTCGAAGCATTCGTACTGCCTGAAACGTTCAAGCTCCAAGCTACTCGACGCACATAATGTAATCAAAGTGGATCAATTCAATTGTTCCTGTCATAAGCTTAAAAACTAAATTTTGATTCTCCTTAAGTTTGTTAACATCACCAATTCTATTATTTCTCGCAGTTCCTTGTTCAAGTTTCTCCTGTTAATTTGACAAATTATACAAATATACACGGTGTGGAATCCCTTTATGCAGCTCTGTAAGAATTAGCCCTGGAAGCAGAAGAATACACGCGTAACGCGTCACTACCAGTGTTTAATAATTGTAAACAAACCTCTTCTTACTTTTACGTCAGCCTAAAGAGCGCTAGGATGACCCGTAGACATGTACATATATTTAATATTCTTAATCGTTCGTAGGAAAAGCCGGCGACGGTAAGAATGCGATCAAAATACACTAATTGTTCGCAAAGAGACTGCGACACGTGTTCGTTTTCACAAAAAAGAAAAACTTAACTGCAATCCTAAGAGATGTCTAACGCAAAACAAAGTTTATAATATATTCAAGGGAAATGTCAAATGTCGGTGAGTGTTAGGTGACAGCGCACAAACGCATGGAGGACGTGCTTCACGGTTGTCAAATCATCGACAAATGTGTGACCTCTAAAGCGATTCCCACGCGAATCTCCAAATGATTACGGGTTGTATGATTGAGAGCGCTCGAGGCGTGGGATGTGAAAATGAAAGATAGACGCCCGACACGCAATAGGAAAGAAAATCTGCTGAGAGAGACCGGTAAAATAATGAAAAGCCGAGGGGATGTAGACTGTGTAAGAAGACACATGCATTTTAATAAAACAGAATTTAGAGATATGGGTGTTGGATGATCAGTCTTCTATTGGCCATGAGTTATTGAATGTTTTAACTGATAACTGTAACCTACCAACACGAAGAATATGATATTATATTGTTAAATAAAATTAGTACCTAACAGTTTAGTACTTTTCTTTATCTTATGGAGCCTTTTTTAATAAATGCTCTAATATAACTATTTCCATGGAACTTTTATTATATAGCTTCTAAAATATCTGTTCCATGAGAACATTTTCTAAAGAAGTTCCTAAGGGTAACATTTCTTTCAATAAAAATTACAAAGAAACAGATATTTTCTTGAACGAAACATATAAGTTCTAACAGAATTTTTTTAAAAATAAGAGTTCCAGAATCTTTTCGATCCCTGTTTACAACTACTGGCAATCACAGAGAAAAGAGTTCACGATGGGCCGTGTTGCGTCGAAGTGTTCGTACCCTGATCAATGGCAGACCCCTTCAGCGGAATGCAGTCAGGGTTACAAAATCGCACCTGTTCAAACATTTTTACACAACGGGTTGCAAAACATTGGGGCCGTTACTTATGAAGTATGAAACCCAAGGGGCACGCATGTATGCGCGCTTAAACAATTTTGAGATCACTTTCACTCTCGCCCGTTCGGAGAAACGCTGGACGAGACACGGTCCAGCGTAACCCGGCCATTTTTGGCACGGTTGACTGGACTCGCCACGTCTTCGATATTACGTATTTCGATGTCTGTTAAGTAACCGCACTGATGAGATAACGTTGTTATATGCAACATCGGTTGACGTTCAGCGGACCATTCCTTGGGTAATGTGCTGCTACCTATGGTTTACAATGCTAATGCGTTATATCGTTAACGTAACGATCTTCCACTGAAATTTGTGTAATTCCGGGGTTCAATGTCGAGCAATGGAGCAGTAGGAATATAAATACTGATTAGATTCGTTAGATGAAGGTTCTTCGAATTTTTTGAAATGTAACGTAATACGGTGCAGTCTGTTCGTGGAATGTCGCAATTTTTATACCATAATGAAAGCAACTATTCGGTGTGCAGTGCAATTGGACGATTCTCCATCAGGAAAGCAAGAATTTTTTTAGTTAATTTCCTTGTACCTACCACAAAATTTTGGATGTTGGTATTATAAAATTGTGGAAATAAATGAAAATATTTCAACAGGTGCTCAACAACAGAGATGGGCATATAATTATTTTAAATACAAATTTCTGTACGAAATTTTTGCCTAATTGTTTCCCCATCTCTGCTCATTAGAAAAAATATAAATCCTTCCAATGTTAATTACATGTCACGTTATTTTAATTTGATTGTTTAACTCGTTTCACTGCACCTCAATCTAATTTCCCAGACTATGAGCAAATAATGTAATATTACTTTCAACGTCAATAAACTCATTGCAGATAGAAGTCAGTAACTTTAACGAACGTAGGAGGAGAAGAAAAATACCGCAAGATGGGGATTTATATCGTGGAATTATTGAATTGTGATAGGCGACGAAACTGTAACGGAAGTCAGTGAAAATTGTGATGTAAACGACGGAAGTGAAAATTTTAACGAGCTGTACGTACCGGAAACGGAAGCGTCGAAGGTTCAAACTGAACTTTCATAAAGTTGAAAGAAAAAACGAATACTAAAGAAATGATCGTAAATATTAGCCCCTGAAAATAAAATACCTGTGCGAGATGCCATTGTGAACTTTCATGCAAGTGCAACGTCGAATTGCACATTTATTTTATTTTATTGTTCATCTTGTTAATGAAACCGTCCTGTGATATTGTTAAAACATTCTGCAATAGTATGCTGTTTGAATTCGTGATAAAGGAAATCTAGAACGATTCGACATAGACGGTGTGCGTAACAAATGAAATACGAGCAATTTACTGCACAAGAATTTCTTGAACACATTGACCGTTATTCCTCTTGAAAGCTTCCACACTTTCTATAGTTACAGGTTTCTCAATTTTTGCGCCAACTTACTTCTACACATTTACGCAGGAATTGGTAAGCAAACTGCATACAAGAATTGTATACTTTTCAAAAGATTCTCTCAAGGTGATAATTGTAATCAGACATATGTTTTAATTAAATTAAACATTAATTAGTAATCCATTATATAAATAATATTTTTTGTTCACGTTGTTAATTTTAGAAAATCAAATCTGTTTCTCCATTCGAAAAAGTACTGCTTACTTTAATATAAATAACGGTTATGACTTTAGAAAAGTTTGTAATATTTTTGTAACATAATTTACAAAGAAATATTTAATTCGTGCTTACCATTTTCTTTGTAGATGTCATTTAAAAATGACTTTATAGCTTTACTGATGACAAAGAATATTAACGAACAGTGTGCCATAAAGTTTCGCTCATTTTTGTATTTTTTCAAAGTACAGTAAAACTGTAAATAAATGCTCTACTATTCGAATATTCTCCGACAGGAAACACATCGTATCTGTACAGAATGACGTTTTTCTTATTGAGACAGCTTTTTACAATTGTTAAAACTAATCCTGAATCTTGTAAGACTATCATAAAATTCAAAAAAATGATAACAGTAAAAAAAGTGTGAAGTAAAAAATGTAGAAATATTGCGATATACCTACTCCATGCAAAATTAGTAAAATACGCTTAGAAAGATGGGTCGAATATGTTAAGTTGCATATGAGTGCATTGAAACAACCTGATGCTACTTTCTTCATTTTTGTCCTGTTACTAATTTACAAATGACTCTGGATGATTAAAATTAGATGGTACGTTGTGAACGTTTACTATTGTTAAAAGTTTCTAACGAGCTATATTCCACGGAAATCAATTTGTATATTTTCTCTGTTAACAATCACGACCACGTAGCCTATTTACGCTCTATAAAGTTGCAAATCAAGAATGCTTTAACCAAATTCTTTCACGATAACCGCCACCTAATTAATTACAATTGTGATTACATAAGTAGTAGTGATTTCTAGACCGTAAATTAAAACTAACGCAATGTTAGAGTTGCTACGTAGTTGTATTACCTGTTTACCGAACTTTTACATTTACCCAACTGATTCTCATTAAGTTAATTGCATGTCTTCGAAAGAACAAGAATGACATAGTTCAAGGTGAGCCATTACATTCATTGAATCAATATGGAAAAGATAATTAAATTAGTGTGTCATTTTCAACTTTTTGGAGGCCGCCCACTATGTGAAATCCAACTTTCTCGTACTTTTATACAATATAGTGTAATGGAAATACAAAAGAAACATGCTTCTGACATAATAATCATCAGTTACAACTGTGAGAAATGAAGTGAAAACTATTTATAATAATAACATTACAAAATAATTACGCTACGCACTTCTTATTTGAAATTTGTTTAACCCAGTAAGCTTTACATAATTATGTTTATTGGGGATTTTTATGTTTCATTTTCGTGTAGAATATAAATTGAATAGTATCATTAAGGTGTAGGTACTTCATTTAAATATAATTCTTAATTTATTCGCAATGTACATGGTAAAAAGGCAGGTAAGGGTTTGTGAACATTTTTTCTTTTTTCTTTTACAGAAATGTCATTTTGTGAGATTAGTGATTAAAGTGTGTATTATTACAATAAAAAGATCGTACGCTCGTATTCTGTCCTAGTACTTCTAAGATAAACACTCCACTTCTACCTATGGGTACAGGAAATGACACGTGACTTCCTTGAGGATGTTCCTCATTACACAATTTTTATACGGAACTACCGACGTTAACGTCAATAATAATGCAGCATAGAAATGCACTTCCTTTCTGAAAACCATTTATGATTTGTCATATAGAGTTAATACTAGATTTTGTAAGAGACTGAGCATAGTTATTGTTACTAATGATTTAGAAAAAAATGTATGATCGGGGTGAATTCTGAAAAAATATTTTATTTCCACAAATTCTTCACCACCATATGCCATTCAAAACTATAAAGCTTTGTATTGTACATTTTTCCGGTATCTTTTACGATTTCCTACTTAGATGTGGTTGACAATATGAAAGCTCACAATTTCGTTGAGAGGGTGTTTCGAGTTGCTCTTCGATTGCTAAAATAAAAAATGGGTATGCAATTGAGTCCATCTGAACTATCTGTAGATATTTCTGTAAAGTATCAGATTTGATTCGAATTTTCAAGTGTTGAACCTCTGTTGTAAGTTGTAACATAATAAATCTTACTATGGATGTTCTTGCACAATGTCATTGGTTAGTGTTTATTGAGAAAAAATTCATTTTTAATCACTAAATCAGCATTTATATTTTTAGATAAAAATTTCATAGCAGGTCAGAATTTACTACTTAAAATAAGAACTTATTAAAAATCGATAAGGTTCAAGAATGCGTTTAATTAAGTTCGTGAGTATGTTAATATCTAAGGATATCTTCTGCTCTAGATATGTCTGCTTAAAGAGAAAAGTAAAAACAGTCTAGTATGCCTCTCAAATTATCGTGTCGTGCGTCAGCGATCAAGCCTTTCGCATATTTTCTTAATAAGAGTTCGTTGGATTTATCGTCGCAACATTCAGCCCAAAGCAAGCCCAGCACATTTGAAATGAACTATTATGTTATTTTCTCTAGTTTCTTTCGACACTGTATGAAACTTAGAATTGGAGTTCTAGTTTCACAAGATAAAGACCATTCCAAGCAAGTATAGACAATGTGTACAGTGTTGATGATATGAGTTAACTTCTAAGCAACCGAATAATCATTTTTTAAGTCATTTTTCTATTATTCTTTCTCATTTGAGTGATTTTTTTTCTCTAAAGTTTTAAAAATTCCACGTTATATTTTGAAGTATCTAATATCATTAACGATTAAATTTACAATGTAGGCTTTTAATCACTTTGTTTAACAGAAACCGGAAGATTTTGAATGAGTATTTCTTCTCAAATTTAATGGCCATACGATTTCTATACAAATTAAATTACATTACTATTCGTATGAAATAGTTTTCTTTGAAGAATCTATCGATTGCTATACACCTAGTTCAATTTGGTTTGGGGCACTTTTCACTATGCTTACCCGGCTAGACCGAAGGCGCAGGTCAGTCAAATGTTTTAGAAATTAATGGGGAATATATAGACATATATAGGTATTCTGTATTTTATGTATATACATAGAAGATTTTCCTTAAAAGGTCATAGTTCTTTATTTGTTGTCTTATTTTTCATGGGAGCTATGTGAATAATCAATTTTCTTTACATATTCCCTCTTAAAAATACTGAGCTATTTCACAAAAATTTGCTTGGGTTTGAGAGGAGGTGGACTTTAGGCGTATACAAAATAGTATCACAGAAAGGAGGAATTAATTTATGTCTTTAACAGTTACTTGCAGTATGAATACAAAATAAATTATACACAATTTTGTTAGCTATTTGTCTGGTAATTTAGTGAATTAATTAAAGATCACACAGTACGATATAAATGTACCTCATTGCATTCGATAAGTACAGATAAAGATCGGTAAACACGAACGTATGTACGTTGTATTTAATGCGGACGTGCGGCATAATTGAACAGTTATCGATGTCTACACCTTTTATTGGGTACTGGAATGTGATTCATCTTCTCTGCTCATTAGCATTCCGTACAGCACGGAGACTGATCACGTAGAAATTCAATACAGTTTTAAATGTTTGACTAAGAAATCAATTTTTTATATTTGGAATCTAAGTTCAATGCACTTGGGTTGGAAAGAAAAAAAGGTTTGCATTATTACAATGATTTTCTTTAATTATGTACCTACATTTCTATTTAATTAGGTATGTTTGAACAACAATTTTTTCTTTCCTATGTTCGTTGATCACAAAACAAAAACATCCTTTAATATTGTGTTCATAAAATTCTAATACTATGTGGATAGAGTCCTATAGAATCAAAGTTTAAAATCATGCAATTTGTTACAGTAATGTGGAATTTTCAGACAATTTATTATTAACTAAATTTTGTACTGTTACCATAGTATATTACTGCACATCAATCTATTTTATTTACAGAAAGTTTTATTTAAGAAACTTTCTTTCTATTTTTAAATGATCACTACTTTATAATTTACTTTGGTTCAATCATCAACGACTGAAAAATCATTTGTTATTCTTATTCGTTCCTTACTAATTCTATATTTTATTAATACATATATAATTTGTTAAAGCGGTGACGTACATAGGTAGGAACTATAAAACACAAAAGATTCACTTGATCGAAATATTATCATCTTCAGTTTTATTATTCACAATTATATTCCTGTTAGTTGTTACGCATACCTAACAAAATACTAAAATATTATATTTTACGCAAGCTTCATGAAAATATTTTACTAACAATAAGTTGGAACTAATTGTGTATGCCGTCAGTGATATCAGAATAAAGTAATCTCGGTTAATGTAAACAGAAGATAGCATAAAATGTAAGTGAACTGTGAATTTCATTCCCCAGAGACCATCGACCTGAAGGCATGCGAAAAATGATTGCAAACGTAGCTTCCGTGCAGCGATCCTTGACGAGTGAGCAATTTTCGCGGACGATCTTAGTTACACTCGATCCAAGTTTTCTTTTCGAATTCCACGTCGAACAACAACCTTCGTAGTAAAAAGTCTTTCTTTAACTGCTCATTCTTATTCTTCAAACAAATCGTCGGCGAATACTTGCATCAAACTTTCTTGTTTCGTTCTCCTCATTTTTCAGTAAATAGTGCATTACACTAAAATTGCATCACACGAAGTGGAACGAATAATTACTTACTCATGTACAGCATCAGTATCATGCACATTATAATTTTCCAATTAATGCAACTTGTACGAATATAATCGAGTAGCGTGATTAATTTGCTTCGGATGGTAATTCCTGGCAAATATTAGGTATGGAATAGCTGTATGGAAATGGAATGATTTAATAAGTTACAAATACAATAAAATGATTTTTTATTGACTTGGACGATATGTTACCTTGTGTTCCTACGTATTATTCATGTCTCTCTATTGTAACGCTTTAAATTGCAAATATTGCAAATATATACAATACTTGTACCAATAAGTGGCTGTTTAGTGAAATTTAAGAGCTCCGACTCAATGTGTCTAATATAAAGTAACGTTTAACTTCGCTGCTTTGTCTATTAAGAAATTTATTCAATAAAGTTACTTTACTAAATTAAAATTATAAATAAAAAATTTCATACTTCAACAGTGAAAAATCCAAAATAATACTTGTAATAAAGGTAGATATTTATTGATCACTTTTTGAACTTTATATCGGGATTTTTGATGAGTCCCGTTGTAAGAGCGCCGCTCGGGGGACAAGCTTATTGGTAGGTATAGTATTCGGCGCGCCTTTTCTCTTTGTCATCTTCTTTTAAAAATACATACAATGCCGCCGCTGTTTGAAATTAAATTTATGGCTTGTTGCTGTCGCATGCCCTCTCGCTTATTATGAGTCTCTTGCACTCGCTGTGGCGACTATAAAAGAAGTAGCTCTTAACGGAACGGAGGACCCATTTTCTTAAGGGCACTCCCAGGTCAAAACATTAAAAATTTTTGTTTGCATATGTTCATCCCACAACATTTCAAGAATGACCAGTGAAAATTTTAGAACGAAATTGCTAACGGTAGAGATTTTACAGGCAATTTAGTGGGGTCAACAGTGTGACGGCCTTAAAAACAAGTGTTTTTTGAAGATGAATTGTGACGCAGGTATAACAGATGTAAATAGTGACTTTTCTTTTAATTAATAATGAATTTATTGATTTAAGAAAGGAATCAATTTTTTATTTAATCGAATAAACGCATGAAAAATAGGGCGCTCACGGGCAAGTCCCCGTCACTAGACGAACGCGCTCGGTGTCAAACTTTAAGTACGTTTCTCACGAAACAATTTTTCGCGCACTATCGCCACGATAAAAAATGCAATTCTTGACCGAATGTAAAAATCGAAACGGAATTCTACTCGTGATTACACTGGCT
Organism: Andrena marginata; assembly: GCA_963932335.1. Taxonomy (NCBI): domain Eukaryota; kingdom Metazoa; phylum Arthropoda; class Insecta; order Hymenoptera; family Andrenidae; genus Andrena; species Andrena marginata. The sequence goes on along the minus strand of OZ010659.1, from coordinate 45,859,338 downwards.
TCCGCACTACCCTCTATTGCGAATATTTCATACACACCATTTTTTTTTTGCGAAACATTCTTGTGCGAAAAAACCCATGTTTCGGGTCCCTATCGTTTAAACATATGGCATTCATCGCCCAGTTGTTTGTTAACACTACTTGAGGGTAGCGCGATAAGCACACATGTGTAATTAAGGAATATCTTTAATTAAGGAATCCTATCTAAAGTTATCGTGGCGATAGTTTAGGCCAGTTTTTTTTACAATGATGCAGCACGCAATGCATATCAGAGGCAGGGGTGGGCAAGAATAAATTTAAAAATATGTTTTATACTCTACATTTGTAGTAGAATAAAGTGCAAAAAGTTTTAGTCCTATGCATTGTACTCTTTTTTGTAGAAAAAATCCAGGATTTTCAGGTTCAAGCTTATCTGAAACAAAAGATTCTTAATCTGTGTGAGCTTCGCTATCGCCCGTAGCTCAATTAACAATTTTTGTCGAAAATTCATCGAGATCTTTCTCGGGGAATACATGAGAAAACATCATTTTGGGTGTTCTGTCAAACTTTTTTTTCAAACCGGCGATATTTTATTACTTTCCAACAAAAATTATTAATTGAGCTACGGGCGAATGCAATACTAATGCAGAGTGAGAATCTTTTCGAATTCTTTGTTTCAGATAAGCTTGAACCTGGAAATCTTCTGCGCCACGAACATACCTTATATTTTTAGATACCATATTGATGTTGTTCAAAAACAATTAAAACGAATTAAAAAATTCTTTTAATTTTGTTCTGTATAATATGAGAGTAGCTTAATAAATACCAGAAAGATTTGTTTCATTATATGTTGTATTTACTGAGAAAGAAATCTTTAAAAATTGCTTAATTTTTCGGCCGATTAAAGTAGAATAACCCCTTAAAGAGCAACCGGCTGGCATGCAAGCGCATTCGTTAGTTGGCCTAACACTATACTATACATAATATGTATTTACATTCATATCCTTTGTTTCTTTGTTGATCCATGGAAATACATCCGGGCTTCGTTAAATACCACTTTTTCCGGATCCGTGTTTTATGGAATTATTTTATTAATTTAAGGAATAGAACCGATCCTGAAGAGATGTCTCACAGTTTTATTAACACCTTGTATACATTTCTTCTACGTCAGTATTCTTCTCTTCCTACATTCATGAAATATACAAAGTAATCGTCGATAAATGTTGAGGAATAGTCGGATTGTTAGCTTTCAGCATTTGGATGATAATGGCGGTCCACTTAATGCGAAGTGGTCGTAAAACGAGAAGATATCTTACTGTGTGCAATCAGTTCCTTCCTTCAGGAAAGCATAAAATTGTACAACAGTGCTAAAAAATGAGAATAAGGTATTAGGTGCTAGGTATGCAGAAGATATAACTAATGGCTAATTTACGACACAGTCTGTGGAAAGATTTGTAAGTAACAGCTATTTAGTGATGGGTCAGAGCCTGTCGTAAATAATATTGAGACTTTGCACAATATGTGTATAGAAAGTCCATATAAACATTTAAAAAAATAATAATATTATATAGAATGGAAGGAAGAATGTGTTCAAATTTGATATCGATATAGTTCTTAATTATTATTAATTCTTGCTATTTAGAAAAATTTAGTATTATTGTTCATATAGTAGTGTTCAGAAAAATAGAAATTAACTTAATTTTGAGATTACACTTTGACATATGGTTAGTTACCAAATTTTTAGAACGTCATTGTAGTAATTATACTGACATAGCCTTTAGATAATGCTCAATAGATATTGGTCATTAAGGTTGGACTACATCTACCTATATCTCTATTTACAAATTTTTAAGTCCGATTGCCAGCTTCTCAACAAACCCAATATTAGGTATATTAAATTACTATACAGATATATTCATTAAATAGCAAGATCGAGATTCTATTCTGTGAATATCAATCATCCCTTAAGCAATTGGCCAAGCACAATAAAGAAATTGCTGGAAGTGAGATTTCGACGATTGGAAGGCTTGCATTTAGATACGACTATTCGAAAGATCTTCATCTCAAAGTCCTCCTTATTCGAGGACACGCGAAGAAAATGAATTTTAACGGAGGCGGTCAACAGCGGCGTTCGAGAAAGGAGAGATCGTAAAATTATGCAATGACCGCGGTAATTTATACCACGAATGGCTAAGGAACACCATGTACCGCACCTTCCTAAGTAACAAGTTATTTAGCATTCTTTCAATTACACCATAAGGATTGTTTTGATTTAATTTGCGCCGGAATTTTGAATCGAGCAAGAACCTAGAAGTCAACTCATTTTACTCCAAGTATTAAATTAAATTAATTTGGTTGATGCAAACAGTTTGATCCTGGTATATTGATCCGAACTTCAAGTAAAATATTAAAGTCCATTTAATGGATAAAACTATGAATACCTATTGAATACTATTGTTTACCAACGTGAATTAGAAGTAGAAAAAGGTCAAGGGAGAATGTATGATAATGCTTATTCCCACATAAAATAAATGATATATGATAAAGGGTTCGACGCTAATTTGGGATATTTCAATATACACCATACATTTCTGATATTTTGCCCACTAATTTTCATTTATTTAAATCTCTCAATCATTATATCTACCACAAAAGATTCTATAGCAGAGGATTCCTTGCAAATGCTGTTATAGTTTCTAAATTCTAAAAGTTTGCAGTTCCAAAAAAAAGGGTTGAAGGACTCATTTGCAGGTACAAAGAGTATATCAATGCCAGCACTGTCTACTTCAAAACTATGTAATCTCCTGTTGAACCGTGTGTACCAACCTTACATGGCAAACTTGCCTAATTTGTACCTGCGCCTAAATCGACACACATACTGTTTCTTTTAAACTAACAACAGGACAGTCGCAGGCCCTCCTAGCTATAGTAAGTGTGAACCACAGTTAACCATGCGCAATTAACAAGCCGAGTCACCACGCGGTCACTATATGAAAGAAATATAAAAAAGGTAGGTTTGTTCATTACTTCAAAGTTTGGTACGGTTCTTAAAGATTTTGTACAAATTACTATTTGTGAGAATCAGTGAAACAAATTTTTGTGTAAAACTATGTCTATGTTCAAATTTATTTTTTATTTTTACACCTACGAACAGTGCTCTATACTTTAGCGAGGCAAATTTAAATTCTAGTTCACCTATGTGCCTATTGCGTACCACCGTGTGTAAGTTTAAATCGTACTGAGAAAGAAACTTGGATGAGGTTAAAAAGAAAACCGTAATCAGGAATTTAACCGGAACAGCGAAGAAGACTCGTAAGAGGAAGAATAGTGCCAAAACTAATACACAAAAGGACAAAAAGAAGAAAAAGAAAGGCGATGGCAATAAAAACTCGTTCTGTAAAATGTGTGAAGAGAATACACAGGAAAGTTTGATACAGTGACACATTTTTGAATATATATTTGATGATTGTTGTGATCAAATTTCAAAGTACGAATTAGGATAAATATCGTACGTTTTAGTGACATTAACCCTAAATCGTACTTTTTCCACATTAAAAACAAATGGGTTTTATGAGTAGAAGTTGATTGTTTGAGTTTATTAAACTGTAAATTCTGTTAATAAAGTGTTCATTGACACTAATTTTGTTTCATTGTCCCTGTTATTTTTCCAGTAACAATCATTTCTTCTTAATGAGTACGATTTAGGCAAGTTTACTTTATCTTGTGGAAGAAGAATTTGTGATTTGTAGAATAAAATAAATTATTGTGTGATAAATCACTGTACTATATGTTTTCCTATACAGCAGTTTTGTATCTAATAAGTGCAGCATTTAGCAAATGATCTGTGGTCGATGCACAAACAATTAATTTGCTGTAAGGGTTAAATACTAAGCTGTTACTATCTTAACATATAAAGTAGAAAGTTTATAATATTTGTGTTTGTCTGTTGTCTAAAAACTTTCTATCGATAAACTCTGGGGTTGCAAAATGTGACTTAGATAAATGTGACTATTTTCATAAAAAAAATTTTAATATAAAATCCTAATCTATATTCTGGGCGAAGCCGGATTGTAAAGCTAGTATATTGTCATCTTTAAACTTAAGGATATAGATATTCAATTTTGCTCTTTTTCACACCACGTGGAAACTTTCGCGTCGTTACAGAGATGACGGTTCACAGGAGTGAGTCAGAGTTAAGCACACTTACATCATGTTCTCAAAATTCTAATTAGGAGGTAAGAATGTGGGAATTTCCGTTCTGTGAAAAGCAATGTTGACGTTTTTGCCTGGGATTGGAGTCAATAATTTATACGATATTCCTTGGCGCTGCCCACCCTATTTCTCCGAAATTGTGACGAAACCCAACACCTACATCAATGAGTTTATTCGAAACAGAAGTAGGTATGTAGTTTGAAATTCACGCAACAAAGTGGGCTATAATAAGCTTCTTGATACAGAGCTACACTTATATAAACATTTAGGTATTATAAAACTTTTACAATTGAAAGTGAAAAGTTTCTATTCTGTCACTTCATAGGAAAAATACACGTGCGAGGTTTAAGTACAAATTAGGAAAAGATGGTCTTTAGATGTGACAATTTTTAGGTTCTTTTAACACACATCAATCTAGTTACCCCAAAATAATGATATTTTACACAACAATAATAAATATCCCAACTTCTTCAATCTTCTTTCCCAAAATTTATTCTTTTAAAAAATGGAGACAAGTTTCCTACCCATTTTACTTCTTATTTTCAAAATGACGAAAGTAATTCCCCTTTCTTCTAACATGTTCGCCTCTTTTCCCCTCAGAGTAATTTTTAACTACAAGGCGATTTATTACTTAATTCTAATGTAGTCGATAATACGCTACAAGGCTCACACGATGTGTTTTAAGTATCAATTGGTTTCTATCAGTTAATATGAATAAAATGACTGTTCTCTCGTCGTGTCCTTTTTTACGCAGATTGAGTAAATCAGCATTTGGCTGCGTGTGCGAATAGGTAACAATTTCAGCAAACAAGTAGTTGAATATTCAAAATTGTAACGTCCTTGATATAGAGTTAACGAAATATCCTTGGCATCATCTATTAGGCTAATATCCTACGGAGTCCTAGTGGGTACGTTGTACAGCGAATATTGTGTAATCCAAGGTTCTTAAAATACAGGCACTCTTAACAGAAAAAGAAACGCGTCTGGAGGACCCTAAAAAGTGTACGAAATACCTCACCGTCCTTCTTTGGGGTTTCTATTAATTGACCTTGAAGTGAGAGTAAAACACATTGAAAGTAAATTAAGGAACGGAAATTCACAACTCCCACTGACCAGGTATTTAAATAGCGTTGGTGGATAATCCAGTCAGGATAGTGAATTTATATTCAGAATGCATTGTTGAAGCCAGAAATGTTACCTGATTTATTTACCTGTATGTGTACAGTCTACGCATACTACATAACATATTTTTAATGTATTTCAACGTATGTATTACAATTAAATCTATTTATGCCACTTCTGTGTAGTGGGGGCCTCGCCTGTTATAATGATGATAATAATAACATAGTCGTTAATTATGACATGAATTACTTTTCTTGCCAATAACTTTTTGTCCTACACTCTTTTGCGCACTCGCCCTGCTCAATTATATTCATTTGTAATATTTACAGCATACTATTTAATATTTCATGTTAAATTTGAAAAATATTGCGCATTGGACGCTATTGAGAACTGAGTTCTACAGTTCAAAGTGTTTTTTGACACGTATAATTAATATTATAGGTACATTCGAAATAGAATCTTAAGAATACCTATAGTTCATGAAGAAATCACAATGAACCCTTATAAGTCTTAAAAATTTTGATTGTTTTACCAGTAAATATCGAGATGATTTTTTTGGTTGAATTAATTTGGGTAACTATTTACAGAAGAGCAGAATATACCGATTTCGATGGCCATGGAATATGTTGTTGGCGGGGCCATGGTGCTGATCAATTCTTTCCGATCCACATTGCCGTCGTTTGGCTTTAATTTTTAAGATATTCGCAAAGAACTGTGATCGGTATTTGATTTAGGTTAGATGGTTTAGCTGCCTCCCATGGGGTGGGTTGCCAACTTTTGGCAGATTTATACATTTTTTATTTTAAATCTCTGAAAAGTTACCAACCCCCCCTATCGGGGTGCCGCTGAAGCGTCTCACCCACACCAATTACCAATCACAGGTTTGGTAATTATTTAGAATGATGACCTTGAAATGTGTTGTCGGGGGCATGATTCTGACCAACGATCTCCTATACATTTTATCGTCCGTCGGCTTTTTCGTTTCCGAGGCTAAATCATCTAACGCAAATATTTTGTTTTTTTGCAAATATCTCGAAAACCATAGCCCAGCGACGATAACATGTATAGGAAAGAGTTGTTCAAAATGTTAACTTTGGCAACAATATTTCAAGGTCATTGAAATTGGTGAGCACTGATCTTTTGTAAATAATTAGGAATTTCGTGAATTTGGTGTGGTTTGCGAAATTTGTTTCGTGCGAGTTTTCTAACTGTGTCACGAATTTGGTTTATTAAAAAAACATGGACTGTTACGTTTACCAGATCGTAAAAATTATGATTATTAGCGAAATAGTAGCGAGTGTAATAAAATATTAGTCTCCTGCGTATTACGCTGCTGCAGATTACAAATGAGCACACCAGGTCAATGTAATTGCATTGACGCGCGCTGATCGTATACTTTCTTCATATTATCCTACTTTCTTCACACGGACATCCAATTGTAAACTAATACAAGCAATGGGCGCAGATCCTTTATCCTAGTAACTTTCAAATCTATCGTGCTTTAAAATTATATTTATAGGAATCTTTTGCAGAAATTTGTATTCTTGTATATTCTAACGGGCCGTCTATTTTGTAGCACGAAGTTCACGAATTAGGAACTTTTTATCTGTTTACCTGTATCAGATTCTGTACGTATTTATATAATCTAACATACGGTGCATTTCCGTTCGTTTCCCTTTAATTTTGAAGAAAATGAGAGAGACACGTTGTCGTTTTTTGATTTTATACAAAACAAATTGGTGGGTATATCGCACTGTTGGGAAATATTTACGCTTTTGCTATTCGAAGATGTTTGATATCATATTTCAACATTTCTAAATAAAAGTTTCACATAGTAGGTAGTCGTTTTAGAAGTCCCATTAGGTACATTTCTCTAACATCTTTATTCCTCCTGTTTCTTTGTTATTACTTATGAACATATGTAATAATTTAATTTCGAGAGACACATTATTTAGTATAGAGGAAGAAAATATTTTTGGTTTCATTTTTGGTCGAAACAATCCCATTTCCACGAAAAGGTTTATTATATAGATCTATTCAAATGAATAAGAAATTTTATCTGTCAATAATTTTGTATTACCACGTTTTATTGAATTTTACATGTATGTACCTATACATAAAAGTTTAATTTTTCTTTTACCTATACTTTTATACTAAATACCCCTTTACTTGGTGCCGAATTATGTTATAATTTGAAAGAATAGCTTAAGTGGAATTCAAAATACTCAACTTTTAACCTTTCCTATGAATTGACGTTTATTCAAACGTCAAAATTGGGAAATCATTGCTTCAGCATGATTCGCTTCATTAGTTTCGTGTGTTACTGTAGTCATTATAAGAGGGAAAAATGGTACCCATTTGCACATTAAGCAGCCCATTCATGCCTCTGACACGGGTTTGTGACATTTCTAATGAGGCTGTAGGTATTACTGCTTGAAGAAAATGGAAATTAATTAGCCTTAAGGCAATGTTATCAGTAAATCTGCCCGCAAGGAGTGCCCTACACCTTATGAAGACTTACATATGTCCATTTCACTCTTGACAGTCTTGTTTTTTTAAAATGGCCGAGTACTTGAACTCCACTTTCGAAGTTTCTCTTTTTATAACAAGGATATAAATTATTCTCTAACTCCTATTTGCATGTTGTGACACGTTACTATCAATCTACTATTTCGTACTGGCTACCTCATATATGTATAATTACATTATATATTAAATTATAACAAACAGATATTAAAGTTTTACTTAAAAATGTTAATGGTGTTCGGAAATATATTATATAAATACATGGTCATTTAGGGAGTTTCTGAATATTCATTTTTTTAAATAACCTTTGTCTCTAATGATATTTCTATCTCTTATACTCGTCGTGAATCATACAATCTTACGAGAATATATTATGACAATAAATCTAAAATTACACACGTGTTGGAACTCGCACATGACGAAAGTATCAACGTGTCCTCATATTGATTTATTAACCCTTATGCCAATAACCAACTTTACGACGTTGTTCAATGAACCGATGTACAGCTGTACCCGCGCGGTGAAATAATGTACCTATTTAAGGCACTTTAGAGGAGTGACTCTGCACCGTACTTGACTTCTGCAGCCCTGAGGTGAGCCGGAAGACCTTTATCAGGTGTACAGGACTTTTCATGTGTACCTGGAAGGATTTTTAAGTGATTTTTGACAAAGTCGCACGGTCTTTTGCTTAGTTAGTTTTTCGAACTCATAAGGCAATACCGCGAATCCGCACTCACCGATTGGAACGCAACTTTGTAGGTTTATGGTGCGACTCAAGACAAAAATAACGGTATGTTTCATTTATGCCTTACCGCTCTTAAAGGTGTGAAAATTAATCTCATAGTCACATAGACAATCCCACTTTTTCGCGTATAACTCCTACAGTACAAGAGACAGCTAAACAGGTTTTAAAGTTTAATGGAGCAATAAGCGCTGCAAACTTTCATTAACAAAATTTTGAAAAAAGTTTGAAAAAATACCTGACAAAAAAAAACTTTGGTTTTCAAAATTTGTTAACGCAAGTTTGCACTTTTGTAATATTTTCAAGTCAGAAATTTTAGAACTAGGGGCACAAATTGACAGTAAATAACTTAAATAACGACGATTTAGCAGGACAAATTTTTTTTTAACGGAAACAAAATTTTGGGTGGTACTGTTAGGTGGGTACAGCTGCACCCGATTATTGACATAAGGATTAATGTATTTAGGACATAAGGAATCAGAAACAGTAGTGTTTATTGCAAGTCTTCATAAGTATTTATTTAAGAAGCAATAGAAATTAACAAAGTAAATGAAAATAAACAAAAAGTAAGTGCCTATTTTTATGTTTTACAGGCAGAGTGTCAGCAATTCTTATTGGAATTCTGACGCTGGTAATCGGTATCATCTTGAGCAGCATACCTTGGGTGGATTATGTTATTTTAAAGGTACGTAAAATAATTCCTTTTCATCAAATTAAACGAAAACAAATTACTTAAACAATTCCAATTGTGTGCGTCATACCAATATTGGTATAGGATTATTTTTTATGCTACTCACTATTATTTGTGAATTCGTAATAATTTTAATTTTCATCTGAAATACTTTTTAATACTGTAGAATTTTAAGTATCTAAAAATAACTTAAATGAATGTTCAGTTAGTCGAACATGATTCAATCGAACATTCAATCATTGGAAAACCACGCAAGTAAAAGTTTGATTGTCCCAATAAAGTTTTAGGAAGTGTCCAGAAATATACAATTTCGTGCCAGTTAGGGTTTGTCGGTTTTTAAAAACCGTGTTTAAAACCGGATTTTTTCATAAATTTGTAAAATTCGGAAACCGGGTTTTAAATTGAAAAAAAAACGGTTTTATATACTAGAATTAATATGTAAAAATGAATTAATTATTTAATTAAAAACGTTAACATTTTGACTTGATATCGCCTCGGATACAAGCATATTGCAGTAGGTAACAGTTTACTGTGAAACTAATCTTCATTAGCTCATATTTTCGGAAGAAAAATACCAAATGATATAAAGATTAATAATTTAAATTTTGTACCGATATTAGTTATTTTAATTTTTTTTATCTATTTTGATATTAATAGATAGAGTATATTTTATTTGTTTTATATTTTTGTACTTCCATACCTAAATATTAAAAAAACTGAAAATTTTTCAAATAAGTACAAATATTTATTTTCTATTTTAATTATATTTTTTTCTGGAAATTAGAACACCGGTTCAATTGGCATTTTATGAATAATGGAACGCGAAAACCGGTTTTTCCAAAGTCGGTTTTTTGTATAAACCTTAGTGCCAGTGTTAAGAAGAAGAGAGCCTCTATCTCTATCCCCTCTTCTTCTTACCACTGGCGCGCCGGCACTGTGTCATCACGGAACTGATTAGTGTGTTTAAACCTTTAGGATCTGGGAACACATATCAGTTCCGTGTCCGGTTCGTGTCAATTCCGTGTCCGAACCGTGTCTATTGATATAAATTACGGTCTCCACAGGGTGGCCATCGTGGTACGCACATATTGTAAGAGTGATTTATGGGAATTCGAGGCGATGACAGCAATAGCCTCGAGCAGAATATTTCGGCGGTCACTTTGTTAGATTCCTTTATAATTCGCCCCTGCCATCCGATGGTCAGCTCTCAGAAAAGCTCAAGCAAAACACGAGTGGAAAATAGCATGTCTTAAATAGCTATCGACTTAAAAATCAATATTCAGAATCAGTAAGGAAATTGAGCAGAAATAAAAGGAGTGACAGTGATGATGATTGCAATACTGAAACCTGTACTAAAATTCTGCGGTTTAGTCGCCTAAAAGGATTGCTTTCCTATATCCTTGAACGATGAAAGCCATTAAATTTTTATTTAGTTTCAGATTTATAAATGCACCATTACGAAATAAACGGTCATTCCTTTTAAAGTTTAAACTTTCGATTATCTATAAAGGAATCTCTTATTTGAATATCGTGGCCTCGAGTTGATTTGGATAACACAGTTCGACAGTCATCTAGACTTGTAACATTCAATAGCGGTTTTTTATAGGTTTTCATGCGCTGAAAACGAATCCGCAAACCGTTTGTCGCCATCACTATAAGTTTTTTAGAAATTCGATTTTGAAAAAACTGCAAATTTTCAACTTTGACCATCTTTTGCGTCGAAACACTAATAGTTATTCGGTTGTTTGGTCCGTCAAATTATTCAAATACGTTTAAACAACAATCAAAGGGAAAAGGACAACCAAAATGCACCAATTTCGGCACAAAGGTCGGCGCCGCACCTTTTTCCAAAATTTCTCGCTTCTGTATTGAAAACAAAACGCAACTTACCACTTCTGTTGAAGCTTCCCGAAGGAAAAATATCTGCTGCATCACGTGGAGTAGTTATATTTTCTCCTAGACCCTTAGTTTTGGAAATAAATCGAAGGATATCTGCAAAAATTGGCGCATTTCGGGTGTTCTTTCCATTTGATCGTTGTTTAAATATATTTAAATGTTCATAATGCACTAATAACTAATATCGTTGTTTTCGGGAGGGTTCATTGAATAATTTGACGGAACAAGCAACCGAATAACTGTTTCTGTTTCGAAACAAAAGATGTTGAAAGTTGAAAATTTGCAATTTTTTTTCAAAATCGAATGTCTCGGAAACTGAGGATGATGGCGGCAAGCGCCTTTGCGGATTTGTTTTCAGCGCACAAAAACCTATAAGGAACGGCTATTAAATGATACATGTCCGAGAAAAAGACAAATTTTGTCGTGATTATTGGAATTCTTCTGTATCACTAAGTATTTCGATGGCATTCAGCATAGCTCGATTAAAATGAGTCACTATGTATAGTGTATGCACACGTAACGTTGCGAATTACTAGTATCAAGAGGAAACAGAATTTATTTCCGTTATCGGCCTTGCACTTTCTCGAGGAACAAGTTACGCAATTCACACGTTTCACTCACAATGTGTCCTATTAATCATGGCTATTAAATTTTGAAACCAGTTTTTGTATTTGCAGTTTCAAGGTACCGATTTCCTATATTTGTACAAGTGTCCTAAATATGCCTTGATGTTACTTTGCTTCCATCGACGAAAGGAAGTCATGACCCAATTCTTCATCCAAAAACAAACCATACAAGCCTGTCGCATATTCTGACATTTTGGATGCATTTTTCCTTTCAACAACCTAAAATTCAAATTTAATATGGATTTGAAATTACTGTTATTATTCAGTTCAGGTTTAACTATATAAGTGGAAAATGTACAATATTAGTTTCCTCGCAACTGTTTATTTAAATATAACGGCTTGCAAAATGTGGGCTTCCCGGGAGGCTAAATATTTCTCAAACTGATTCCAAGTAAATAATGTTTAGTGATAATAGGCTGGAAAATTATCATTACCATTGTCTTATTCATACAAAATGAGTGTTATAATATTGTAAAGTAAAGCAGCATAGTTAACAGTTCCATTTATAAAATATTACAATTAACCTTTTTTTGGTCTCATTACCTTGTATTGTTACAAAAATTAATACTTTCTTGCTATGGTGAGTAGAAAATTGTGTCATACCCAGCCACGAACTTTTGAAGGGGTATGGAATACGAGGACTAAAAAGTGTGAAGCCTCTATAAAAATTAACGAGTTGTATTTAGAATAACTTTTCTAGTCATTTGTTGATATACAAGGAGTATTTATATTACTAAAAATAATTACGAACTCTTCTTACATTAATTCTTATGATCACTAACCATTTTTTACCTAATTTAGTGAGTTCTCTCTATCGAAGTATTCCTGAACCCCTTTTTAAACACCCTGTATACAAGTGTAAGAATACTCACTTTACACTATAAAAATTTTACCTTCAATTTAAAATGGTAAATAAAATTAGAGATTCGTGCTTGTTAGTGTACCTCTATAAATTGCAGTATGCACAATACTTATTCGACCTACATTGTGAAAGTATGTATTTGCTTTATGTTTACTTACTTTTCAATAATTAGAAAATATACGTGATTTTCATTTATTTTCAGCAACTGCGATTGTGGAATGGCTCACTTTCTTTTCACTATTGGCAAAAGCCTGGTGTAGTTCGACTGACCAAAGTCTACATATTTAACGTGACGAACACCGAAAATTTCTTGCAATTTAATGAAAAACCAAAACTGCAAGAAATTGGTCCGTTCGTTTATAGGTACGTTTGCGTAACATAATGAACATACATTATAGTTAACGAAGTCATTTTATCATTAATATAAAATACTCATTTCAATATTCGATATTATGCTTGTACGTTATAATGCTGTATTTTTCTAATAATTTTTTTCTAATCATCCTTACTATGTTTACCGCATTTTAAGCGTTACGTAGTATAATGAATATTTTGTTGCACCAATTGAATATGACAATTACAGGACTTTAAAAGAAATGCCTATGAGTAGCTTATCGGCTGCTTCCGGTTTAACATGTAAATTTTCGATTCAGGATATTCCGGATCCTGTTTGTATCCGAGTGCATATTACACGGAAATGATTCTCTCGTTTTGAAATATTTTGAAATTCTTTGAGATCATCAAGGCATAATAATCGTTATTAGCAATTTATTACTTCCTCATATAAAAAGCAGTTTAAGCAGATTTAGTGTTGCAACACTCTTACTCTTTAGCAACATCCACAATGTAGTCACGTTCTACTACGTCTTTTGTTACTCGATTATTCTTTATAATTCTTAAATAACAAATAATTAATTTATAAATTCTTAATTTATTTGCTAAAGTATAAAATTACGATGGGTCATAGTTACTTAAGCCCTTCGTGATTGCACGAAGTGTAGCGCACCCCAGGGTACATCTTTGCCAATATTTCTGTAAATTTTTATACCTTAATAATAAAATTTAAAAATTTTGTGAATTTTAACAAAAGAATCGCACTTCTTCCGCAAATTAACTTCAAATACAAAATTTCAACATATTAAAATTTACATTTTTAGAAAAAGACTTAGAGAATGATTGTACGAATATTACGAATGTGTAATTATCACTCAAAAGTTAAAAGATTCAAAAATGGTAACTCAAAAAGGACGCGGGGGTGCAACGAACCCCATGTGACCAACTCGTAATTATAAGAAGGTGTGACCACGTGTGGTTAAAGCTGCACGTACCAAATCTACAATATTTCCATGACGATAATTAGTTACATAATTTTTAATTACATCATAATTTAGAACCGTAAATACTTTACAAAGGGATCAAGCAATTTTATTAGCTTTCATATTTCCAACCTGAGAAAAGGGAAAGTAATCCAATAAATGGGCGAATCCTTACTATTTTACAGAGAGGATATGGAGAAAGTCAATATCGTTTTCCATAACAATGGTACAGTTAGTTACCAACACAAAAAAATATTGAATTTTGTACCAGAATTGTCTAAGGACAAAGACGTGAAGCTAATGGTACCAAACATTCCCTTACTCGTAAGTGAATTTTTTATCATTGTAACTATATATGACATCGTAGAGTATTTATAATGACTTAATTATATATGCCAGTGTTTTTAACTATTGCGTCATATTCATACCTACTTTATCTACTGCAACTTTTAATTATTTGACTTGTACCACCACTGCTACACAGTAGAGCACCCTTTGACAATTCACTACAAATAAATGAAAATATTTGTTTTATTAATGCGCATATAAAAATAATTAGTCCGTTACTATGTAAAACATGTTTTGTATTTTTTAGACTCTGACGACACAAAGCAAGAGTCTACCTCGATTTCTTACTGTAGGATTATCCGTGTTCTTGAGCGGCATGCACATGAGTCCATTTGTTCCTGTAACTGCTCAAGAATTAGTTTTCGGATATGATGATCCATTAGTTAGCATTGCGCACCGATTCTTTCCGAAAACGCGACGTCCTATGAGTCAAATGGGACTCCTTCTTGGGGTAGGCAATAATTTATTATTTATGAACAAATCATACCTCGTAGAAATAAGATGAAGAGGAAGGTGCATAAAAAATTTGCTCGAAATAATATTATCGTAATATTATCGTAATATCTTAATTTATAATTATGGCAGAATACCACAATGCAATGATACAGTATGGTATTCATTCAGAGGATTGATTTTACTAAAATTTGAAGACTATAGTAACTTCTATTAATATTTTCAATATTACATCTCTATGTTTTACTTTATACTACGAATTAGCCTTTTTTGTAGTCATATAAATTACCTTATGCCAAGTTTAGAAAATTAGATTCTGGATAATATAATGGCCTTAAACACGAATCTGCATAATTCTATTTCTACTATTTGGTGATAGATGTACCTCAGCAATGAGAAAGAAACTCAATATAAATTAATCACCGCATTTAAAACCAAACATTTTCGTATGAAACAAAAGGACTTTTCATGTTTCCCATTCATGTTTTTTTGGATTTGTTTAATTTTCTACAAAAATATGTACATACTTGTTATATGGACTGTATTAACGAATGTACGCATCATGTATATTAAACACACGATGATTAAGAAGCAAAAATATAATAATAATTATCATTGCAGAGAAATGGCACATTAAACGAAGTGTCTACCATTTTCACGGGACATACAGACATGAAGGAATTTGGATTAATAAATCGGTTGAATGGATTAGATCGTCTGCCATATTGGGCAGATGCGCCATGTAATTCTATACGAGCTTCGGAAGGTAATACTATGACTTATTTCAACGTATCACAAAGAGATAATTATTCGAAGCTATTATTAATAATACAAATTTTGGCAAAATATTGGATTTGTCTTCTATTTATATGGCACTGGTTACCTACTACTACTAATTAGGAGTAGTAAAGTTGTTATTCAGGAAAAGTGCCATATTCCACATGCAAAGTCCTAAATTATAATTTTGTAAAATACATTGTTACTTAAAACTAAATGGATTACATAGATTCTCCACAACTACTTAGTTCAAGTTTTTGATAAAGTTTTCGAGAGAAATGCTGTCTATAAATTTTTTAAGCTTCACTTCTTTCTGTGTACAATCGTTCTAATTAAAATTGACATTACTCGAATATTAGTAAAAGTATGTTTATTACTTTTATTACTATTGTTTTCTTATATTTCAGGATCCTTCTTCCCACCCCGCGAGAAAACTGGTGAAGATATCATTCATCTTTGGGACAAGGATATTTGCCGCACCTTACCTTTACAATATCGCGGCCCAACTGAGAAATCAGGAATTAAAGCAGACTTTTATACTCCATCCGACGTTGTCTTTGGACGACCTAACGAAACAGCACCGGAAAATGAATGCTTTTGCTCTGACGACATGTCGACTTGTCCATCAGGCGGATTACAAAATATTAGTCCATGCCAGTACAGTGCGTATTACTTCGACTATTTTCCAATATGGCGCATTAGGATTGTCTGTATTTATACGCGTCAAAATTTTTCGTATTTCTTTGCTCTCATCTCGTAGAACGGTGCCATTTGATAAAAAAGGAGTCCCTGAAAATATTTATTGCAATCGATCAACCGGAAAGGGCGCCGACCAGGCTTTAAAGTTTAGAATTCATCAATGATTTGAATTTGAAGAATTTCTAAAAAATCGAAATTCTGTTCAAATAATATTAAATTTTCTATAACTAATGTATATATAATTTTCTCGTGCTTCCAACCCATTTTTAGATAATAGCGTTTGAATATAGCGATGTCCGCACTACGCGCGTATAGACAATATGTCACACCGTGCAGGTGGGGCGCGCGAAGTTGCGGAGCTCTCTATATTCAAATGCTATTATCTAAAAAATGGTTGGAAGCACGCGAAAATTATGTATACATTAGATGTAGAAAATTGAATGCTCTTTTAATATTATTTGAACAAAATTTCGATAGGACTTACCATTTTTGAGAAATTCTCCAAATTCAAATCATTGATGAATTCTAAACTTTAAGGCCTGGTCGGCGCCTTTTCCCGTTGCCCCATTGCACTAATATTTTCAGGGACTCCTTTTTTTATGAAATGGAACCATATTGGGAGGTGAGAGCAAAAGAAATCTAAGGTTGAAAATAAGGGCCACCCTAATGGCGCATGCAGTTTTGAGAACATCAAATCCAGATGTTGTGCATCGCATTTTGATCACCGTCCCAAGCTATACTACTATTTATATTTAAATTGGTTTTATTCAATATAGTGTATATTTTAATTAGGTACATAAAATGCGTAATAAAGACGTCAAATTGTTGTTTTGAACATACCCTAGACCCCTAGAGTGCCTGATTTAGACCAGTCTGATCAGTTTGTCACTAGAAATCAGGGTTTCACAAATGTGTAACGCGTGGTTGTGGACGCATTAAAGTAGCTCTTCCAGTCAACCAGCCAAAGTAGCCGGTTACAGCCAAAGCAGTAAAATGAAATATAGCAACAATTACAATTTCATAATACATATTTCTGTATTTCTTCTATTTCCAGCTGCGCCAGTTTACCTTTCCTTTCCACACTTCTATAAATCGGACCGTCAGTTATTAGATGCTGTTGAGGGATTGAATCCAAACGCAGAAATGCATGGAACTTACTTCAAAATTCAATCGGTAAGTATTGTTTCGTAATAGCTTGTCCTCGAAATTCGATTTAATCTGGCCAGATCGATCAATTTCAATGGCTAATATTAGCTTTCTGAAAAATAGAAGTAAATAAGAACGATAGGTACGATTCAGGCGGTAGGAGATTGCCTTATTATAAAGTTTAATAATAAACGAGATCATTGAAAACGTTATAATTCTAGCTATATTTAGAATACGATTCTTCCGCGTTACAGAAGCTTGGTGTGCCGTTAGAAGGAAAGGTTCGCCTGCAATTGAATTTAAAAGTCGAACGTCAGCCATACATCGGTGTCGTGTCGGATTTCCCCGACATCGTATTCCCAGTCATGTGGCTGGAAGAAGGTATCGAGGAACTGACACCTTCTATCCGCAGATGGGTCTACTTAGCAACGACATTCAGCGATATCGCTGTTCCTTGCGCCTCGTATGGATTAATTCTAGTCGGTATAATAATCATCGTCACAGTTTTCGCGAAGGCCTACAACAACACGGTGTTCACGCACGAAGCCATCGAGTTAGGCAAGAAGACCATCAGAAGAGGTTCGATGCTGCTGGTCAATGGGCAGCACAAATTTTTGGCCACACGGGAATCGTACGTTTTGCTCAGTTACGATAACAATAAAAAACCAGCGAGGACAGAGGTCTAGCTCGCCTAGTATAATTTTGCGGATAGTGCCCGATATACGTTTAAGTGATATTGCGTTATGCGGCGTCGAGGTAGCTTCGCATATCGTATAATCGTTTTACACTGTACACCAAAGTTTTCCTTCCGATTACCTGAAGAGAACGACGACGCGTATGATCCAATAGCATGTATTTGGCAGATATCCGGTAACAACTGCACGAACGGCGTTCAAGGTTGTTTAATTTCTTTTTCTGTATCTGTGATTTCATCTTCTTATTTATATATTATCAATATACCGCTGTACGAAATAGATCGAGTCGGACGAGCAGAAAAGTGTAACGAAAAACGAAGGAAAAGCAGGAAGGCGTCCGACGGGATTGTTTACTTCAATAATCTAGTGTGCATTTTATAGGAACATTTATCGTATGGCTCTTTACGAGCAGTTTATGCACGATCAAAATCTAGTGCAATATTAGTGCTAGGTGTTAGGTATTAATATGAACGATTACCAAGCAGAATATTCAAACGACACGTTAGAAACGGGGCAGTGATAGCAACAACGGACTAATCCACATTTTTTAGAAATTGAGGCAGCAGCAATAACGTATTCCAATCGGCTCTACCAATCGTATAAAATAGGGAAAACAACATTTTTTCTAGTTTGTGTTGATCCGTTATTGCTCTCACTGCCTCAAATATTCCAACGTTTGTTCCTTTGTGCCTGTTACAGTACTTGTTCATTACGAAGTTTCGAAGAGAAACTAAACTGAAGATTTTCCAATTTTGGATAAGGATTTCTAATTCTAATTGGGTCTAATCTTAAACGTGTAAAATCTACTGTTACTAATACTCCGAGTTAAGTAATGAAAGGAGCACGAGATAACGTATGTTATGTTATATCGTAGGTAATTTTTTTATAATTGGTGACGAGTAAAATCTATTTAAAGAAATCGAATGTTAAAGAAACTAGGGGAAGTAATTAATGTAACTTTATAGGAAATATGTACTAAATATAAGCTTTCGTATTGGAACAATTGGATTCCTTAAAATTTATGAAAACAATATACTATTACTATACAGTTTATAATAAAAGATGTTATTGTATATGAAAATGTGTTTAAATTGATTTTAAAGTGGTTAAACCAGAACTATTTATCATCATTTTAATTAGAAAACTATAATAATTTCTGAAAAATATAAATAAATAGGTGGATACGTCGTGTAACATACGTCATATGCGTATGTCATTAAGTTTAAAAAATTAGAAATTTATCCTTTGCATTATCATTCTTACAGCCGTTATAAGCGTAAAAACGAATCCACGTATCGCGCCGGAAATTAAATTCCTCGGATGTCAATTGCTTTACGTGAAAGACGAATCCGCGGATGACGAAGGTAATTCCAGGGGATTTCCGGACCACCGGCGCGCCATTTCATTCGATCGACGGTAGCTAACCGAACCCCACAATAGTTGGCACTTCTAAATCAAAATTGTATATGTAAATAAGGCTACAGGCACCATTAGTGGCAGTTGATGAGGCTTTTGTAAGCCAGTTCTGTTGTAGCGAATTCGGCGCCCTGGACCAGTGCGCACTGAGTAGGAAGTTTTTCGGTGCCACACATTCGGCTGATGCTCTTTGTCTTGTATCATCGACGAAGTATAAGATAGACCTATCACCCAACGTTATTTTCTGTCCCACGATTTTGGGGCTCATGAGCGCTATTACCATTTCCGTGTCACGTTCAATGTTAACGGCGGAGCGTGAAATAAGAGTGCAGCGCTCATAGCGGTGGGAATTAAAATTATAATAGTGGTGAAAATTTAAACACCGGGTGTCCCGATTGGTGGATGACAAATTGATAAAACATATTCGAAACGTCAAATATTTAGAAAAATTTATATAGAAAAAATTTATTCACTCATAAGATAGAAATATTTTCTCGATTTTCCAATGTCAGTGGTCCAATAGTGGTCACGACGTGTTTCCCACACCCACCACTTGAATAAGGGAGAAGCACTGACGAGGTATTGGGAAATATTCTGAGAGCTCTATCTACTAAAGTAAGCTCTGTAAACGGGTCAATCGTGTTACAGGACTGGTGTCACACAAGTATTGAAATAGCGCAATAATGTTTTTGCCATTAAATAGTCTGTTAAATTTTACAAAATCGATCATCAAACAGTCGAAATTTCCAATACTGCCAATTACATGTGACACCTAACACGATTACACTGCTTTAATTTTCGCCACCAGATTGCGTAGCGGAAATAAGGAAATGCCAATTAGGATAGACCCATCACCCAATGCATTTTCTTGTCACCGGTCTGTGGGGTCCTGGGACACCATTATCACTTTAGTGTCACATGCAACGTTACCGGTGAATTCTAGAAACAGATTGTAACGCTATGGGTGGTAGGAATTAGAATTCAGCAAGGGTAAAATTTGGTTATTCAAAGCCCGCGATTTACAAATGTTTCCGTTAGAGTAACAATTTAATTTCCGTTTAACGGTAGAGAAAGAAGGATCACAACAAAACGAAAACACATTCGTCCTTTAACCTTGATGTTCTCTTCGAGTTTATTTAACTGAAAACAAATTTATTTAACATAAACGTTTGTATAAAGAGCAACGTTATTTGTGGAAGGAATGCTTTAATTACGTAACTTGGAATACCTCACCAAGCAATTGGAACTTGATATATTTCAGTAAGGTGCTGAAACAGAGAGGATTTTGAAATTTTTCATCAATTGCGGTATCCTGCTGAAATATTCCAAGTTCTGGGGTCATTCTGGGGTCAGATAGGAATAATCCATCAACACTTAATATAAAATAATAACAATAAAATTTTTGTTTCATATAAATTATAGAAGTTTAAACATTTCAAGTTACATCTATTCTTACATTCTACCAAAATCTTCCAAATTACATACATAAACTCTTTACATCTAACTAGAATATTTGACAATCGCAGCCATCGAGGATAGATGGAATCAAAGTTCCATCCAACTCCATTTACATGAAAACATTAGTATACTAAACCAAACAGATGGATGGAAACCAAGTTCCATCGATCTCGTCAGTTTAGATATAGAACCTGGGGAACTGCCAAGCAATCGTCCGATTAAAACAAATTCAGTAAAGAGTGAAAATTTGAGTGAATGTATCAAATTTAAAATGTAATTACATAAATATTTCTGAGCACGTTTAATGTATGATGTACATATTTTAAATACAAATAGAGGTGTATTACTATTTTCTGACAAATACTAGTGTTACAAATGAAATGTAATTTGTCACTATTTTCTAAAAAGAAAAGATAAAATTTAGAGTTATGTACATATGCATAGGTACATATACTATGAGCGACTTTGGGTGCATCAATCTATAAATTTTTCTTGTAAAATAGCCGTTCGTCGCCCACTAATTTAATAATTGTGTTTTAATTTTAGTTTTTATAGCTTGCGCTGGAAGCCGCGGATGTAACAAACAAGAATCACACCTTGCGAAATTGGATTACGTCTCTTTTTAAGACAGATATTAATAAAAAATACGTCACATATATTAAATACGTCACGGTAATTGTAAAAAATTGAACAAAGTTTGGATAGGACTTACCATTTTTGAGTAATTCTTCAAATTTAAACCATTGCCGAATTCTAAACTTTAAGGCATGGTCGGCACTCTTTCCTGTTGTCCGATTGCAATAATCTTTTTCGGACACTATTTTTTTATGAAATGAAACTATATTATGAGGTGAGAGCAAAAGAAATCGCAGATTGAAAATAAGGGCCACCCTAGTTCGACACGATTGGACGTATGACGAATCTTAACATTGGGCCGATGTCACCTATTATGATCAATGGCATTCAGGACAAACAAAATTGGACAATGATTATACAGTCATTAAAGAAGGCGCCGCTCCTAAAAATGTCCGCTAAGCCCTTGTATTCTTTGAGAGTTGAAATTACGCGTTTTCCTTTCCGACGATCTCACTGCGGAAACGCTTGTACTGAAATCATCGAATTTTTGTTGAAACGAAAGGTAGCACTGTGTTTTCTGATCAAAGTGCATCATTAATGGGGAAACGCACATGTTCATTAGTACATGTATACCAGTACGAATGTTCCATTAATAAAAAAGGCACGTCTAAGTATTTTCCTTCAACATGGTTCTCATTCCATGTCGAATCTTGAGTAGTTTACTATCTTGTCTCACTCACACGGTCGTACGTCTCACCCACATCTCTCCAGTGACCTACCTCAAGTTCGATACGTGTCCGACGAGTCAGCGACTTTTTATTATTTTTCGTGGTGACATACGCATTTCCATGACAAAACTAGGCCACAGGTTTTTCATGAATTCCAATTAACGTTTCAGATTCGTACATCGCTAGACTTTCAGATTCTACATCCCCGAAATTAGTCTGATAATTTGGAGAATTTTTTAATTTTTCTTTTATTTGAATTTACATTAAACGTTAACGCTGCGTTAGTAAATATAAAAATAGTTATTCTGCAACATTAATTTCTGCTAATTGCGTAATATTGTTAATCTGTAATGGCACACACAGGTACTGAGCTAATAAAGTATTACTTTATAGAAAATTACACTTATATTTATTGCTTATTGCATATCGAACACTTTAATAGAATTACACATTAATAGAAGTAATTTATAATACACATGTGTATCGTTAACAATATCCTTAATATCACTCCGAAGTAGAAATCGAAGGGTGGGACATCTAACGATTTTGGAGTCCTAATTAAGAAGCCTATAGTTACCTATCCAAACAAAGGTTTTAGAATAATGAAGCATCATCAACCTATAAACGTTTGTTGTGCTATTTGAGCGAGGCCACCCATCCATCACTGGTAACGAACACTGCCGCGTTAAGTGGAAGTACCGAGTAATTAGCCAGACATGCTAGT
The DNA here is from genome assembly GCA_963932335.1 of Andrena marginata. Lineage (NCBI taxonomy): Eukaryota > Metazoa > Arthropoda > Insecta > Hymenoptera > Andrenidae > Andrena > Andrena marginata. The sequence goes on along the minus strand of OZ010659.1, from coordinate 45,836,348 downwards.
TGAATCGTGCATAGTCGGACAAGTAGCTTGTGGATCTTAAAATTCAATTGTTTCGGAAACGAAGCCTCGTACGAAAAAAATGTATTTTTTTCACGTCAACTTTCATTTGAAGTAGACAGACATTACTTTTTTTAAATATTGGTCATTCTATAAATCACATTACTACGGTAACAACAATTTTCAGCTCCACAGTCTCGGAAGGTTTAATCATGAATACATTTGTGATATCAATTTCCAGACATCAATAATTCATAGTTTCTTTTCTGTCGCAAACTTTATTCTGTTTTGAACTTTATCTATACTGCTTATGGACATTACTTTCTTTTTATACTTTACCCGACTTGCTGATACGTCCTTCACCTAACCTCCTATACCAACACCTTTCTGAACTCCATCGCATCAGTGATCTGCTTCGAGAACAAAAATAAAGGAAACTGTTTAGGTACCTACATGACTCCTTACACGTCTTCAATCTTTTTCCAAAGGTACATGATCCATTTTCAATATTTCTGCTATTTCAATAAAAATCGGGAATAGTACTACACACTTAAAAGGGGGAATCCTATTTTTGCGGTCAAAAACATAGCAAAATGCGGGAATTTTTTTTCAATTAACTAGCAATTCGATTTATCTGAATTTTGGACCATGTTTTTATGAATCTTTGAAGAAGTTGCAGTCTTTTTTATTATTTGTTAAGAATAAGCGTAGGAGTTATGCAAGATCGACCATCACGCCACGTAAAATTTTCCGTCCGCTGGTGTGCATAATATTTATCTTTCAGGTAATCGGAAACAGAAAAATAAAACATGTAACATGTAAAATAAAAAAAATAAAAGTTTTTCAAAGATGCATAAAAACATGTTCCCAATTACAGATGATTCGAATCGCATAGTTTCTTGAAAAAAATTCCCAAATATTGCTGTGTTTTTAGCCCAAAAATAGGATTCTTCCCTTAACTTGACTCTATCTAAAATCCAGTGTATTAGCCTTCTGTGGCTTATGCCTCACAATTTTGTAACGTTGTCTCCATTAAAGGCAAAATAAAATGTAGTTACATCGCTTTCATATTGTGCAACTTTATGGAAATATGACGAAATATACTGGAAAATTTAAGACGAAATGGAATGTTTTGTTGGATGCCTCTTGCGTATAGATTATTGGAATAGAATCTGCTCCGTGTGTGTATGCGTGCCCACACGCGAGTGACGGTGTGTACATATTGGTGGGTTGCGTTAAGTTGCATAGATATTGTGTGTGAGCATAGAAGCGTGACCGTCCTAACACTGCGTGTTTATTGAACTTTGAGAAACTATGGTTCCCCTCGAGATTTTGCCTAATCTTAGTATATTTGTCGACTGCACCGAATCGTATAGTGGTTGCTGAAACATGGGTGGGAATAAACCTTCAACAAACTAATTCTTAAGTGACAAAGATTTTGGGGATAAAAAATAGAAAATTCTTAGTAAAAGAAATGTGTTCTGTTGCGAGAGAGAGAGAGACCCTGGAATTTTTCGACTACATTTATGATATAATTATATGCACGAGTAGTGCTTAAGTGATGACTATACACTAAATGAATACGGACAAAACACGTATGAAAACAAACATGCTGGATATTGGAAATTGTTTTATTACATATTTGTAAGTCGTGTTATGTTATAAAGTAACACGACTGAGACGTTTATAAGCGTTTTCACGTGTTTCTTTATTAATATCTGACCGACATTGCAAGTAGTTTTGTTTTTGTTTGGCAGTCCTTCATTCCCTGGACTGCACGGAGTGTCCAGGAATCCATTTGATGTGGACAAGCGTGAAGGACATACTTGATTGTAGTGGCGTTCTCAATGAGGGATAGAGGAGTCGTAATTACTGGATCGATGAAAGCTTCTAATCGAGGAGTTAGGCAGTATTTATAGGATTAATACAGGGTGTGGAGAATTCAATTACTCGAAGCAAGCAAAGACCTTATGTATTATTAGTATGATGTTGGCTGGACACACGTTTTACACGTACACCGGGAAATCGGTTTCACAGCATTATATGAATATGGGCTGTAACGGAATGTTAAACGTTTGAAACAGTCTATCCATATTTACACACATTCCTCAATGCTAAAGCGTTGTTATTACCAATGCATTATGGCTTCGTTATATGCACATCATTTCTAGCACAGAATACAGTGAACATACATATTCAATTAATGAGGGGGATATGTTCCTCACATTTTCTTAACTAACCCTTCGTTGACATTCTGGGTGTGAGCCACCCACAAACTGATTTTGACGCTGTGTCCATTCTATATGCAAAATAAATACCTTTTTCCCAAAGCCGACTTACAAACTATTGTTTTCCTCAAAATATTATATTTGAGCAACAACTCGGTAGATTTTTAGCTTCTAATATTGAAATTTGTAAAAGTTACAATTTTTTGAAGATTTTCTTCGTGTTTTCTTGACATATGGTAATCTAGATTTTTTTTTGCAAAAACTGCGATAAAATGTCAATCAAAAAACTATTGGAATACATTCTAGAGACCTTGAAATTGGTCCATGATTTTTTTCATAACGATTGGATTCTTTACACGAGAATGGCAGTCGTTCGAAAAATGTTCTGGGTTTGAGCCACCCAGGTATGTCAAAGTTGATCGACAAAGGAGGTGTGGCAACGAAGGGCTAATATTTGCCCATAATTATTTACTTTTCTAATAAACAAATAAATTTATTATCTTGAAATAAATACTCCCATGGTCGAAAATATTATATATCATTTGATCCAACTAAATATTAAATAAAATTGTCACTCTCGGTTATGATGAACATGCATATGTAATATGATTTCAAAATTCACTTCGTATAATTCCACAGGATCTGTTGTGTCTTTAGTTTACAAGGGAGATATAGAAAGCTTACAATATAATCTTCGAGGGTACAAACCGCTGTGTCGTCGCCACCATTTGCAAATTCGACAAGGTATAACGTCATGCAGTTGGATGTTCTTCATGGACATGGCAGTTGTAACGTGCCACTACCATCCTTGCTTATGGTATTCCGTAAATTAATGGTTTCAGGACTTGCTACACTTTGGCAAACATATACCTTTCAAATTACAAGCTATGTATCTAGAAACTTCTCCACCGCAAAATAATGTTGCATATTCTTGAACTATGTTACTACAGTAGAATCTTATTACGTCGGTGCAAAAGTTCGTTCGTTTTATTGAACAGAAGTCTTTATTAAAAGTAGAAATATTTTACACCTTTTTTTCATCAATGTATACTCCTTGGATATCTAGAATGAATTAAAATTGAAATAACACAATAAAATTAAAAAAAAAACACACAAAACCCAGATAAGTGTTTTCACACAATTGTTTCTAGCTTCGGTATTTATCCATATTTTCTTTAGTAGCATCTTGTTTTCTTCGTAAAAGTGCAGCCACAAGGTAGGAAATGAGAAACTGGGCTCATCGTAGCGATATCAATTTCTTCCAGATGATTAAATGAATCGTCGATCTCAATTTCAATCGAAGAAAATGACTTTTTTCAGATATTTCCACCGATTTCACCCGAACTACTGAACCGATTTGAAATTTTTGTAAAGTACATTTGTTGGTAATTCAATTATCTTTAATTCGATATAATTTTCGACCAAATCCGACATTCGCAGCACAAGATATTAGCAATTAAGTGAGACTACCTTTTTGTCAGACAGGCAAAAAGTTCACCCGCTGATATCTCGAAAACGTATCCATAGAATTTTTTTTTTAACCTTATATTCGGAATTAGCGGCCATTTAAGATAAGGAATAAGTGGGGGTATCTGCTGCGTAAAATGGCTGTAAACTAGTGTTATATATACGTGTACAGGGTGTTCTAAAATTTTATGAATTTACCGGAACATGTAATATCTTGATACAAAAAGACATAGAAAAGTGCTTTACTATTTTTGGAACCGAGGCTTCGTTCTCCAGATATTAATAATTGAATATTAACGGTGGAACTTCGGGCCGCGCAGTTTAAAGCCCAACAGCTGAGCGCGGAGTACTGACCCCTAGTACGCATACGCAGGAGGCACGCGTAGACACAATACCACACATAGTAGAACCGACCGCGCTGCTTCGAACCGTGAAGATGAACAAGCGCGGTCGGCTCAACTGCGTGTGTGAAGCCGTATCTACGTACGCGTGTGTGCGTGCAAGTGACCACTACCGCGCGCCCAGCTGACTGGGCTTTAAACTGCACGGTCCAGAAGTTCGACCGCCAATATTCAACTGTTAATATCTCGAGAACGAAGCCTCCGATACCAAAACGGTAAATGACTTTTCCGTGTCTTTTTTACATCAGGATATTGCATGTTCTGGGAAATCCTTAAATTTTGGGACATCCTGTATATGTTTATAATAACTACCGGTGTCTTAGGCATTGCTAGCGCACAACAATATAACAATTGCAGATTACCTATGTATCAGTTTTTTTATAAAATATTTTTTTATATTACTATCTCATTCAACGATATTTCTGTGGGTCCATTAAAGAGATACAGGCCTTACACATAACACACGAATGTCACGCCTTCGGAAGAATACAAATTTATCGTAGCTTTTAAAATCCATTTTCGAAGAGCGCCAGTTAATTTCGTAAAGCGATTTGCGGAGTACACATTTCAATTATAGTTTAAACATGGCGCTAGTAAAGCAAATAAACAATTTTAGGGATCGCATTTGTATTCATTTCAAGTTTAAAAAATGATCAAAAACACGTTTACGATTCCAAGTACTTCCCGCGTGAACAAACTGAGTAATTACAGCGAAAAATGGAATAAGAAGAAAACGAGATATCACAGCCTTATGTACTGTTGCGATGTTTTCGTTGCACCTGATAAAACTCATCTGAATCTGTGTTTATACCCGGGCATATAAATCTTCATGTTTACGTTTCCGCCTTCATTAATTTCCGCTTAGGAAGCAATATACAGTGGTCGAATTGCCCTGATAAGATAATGTAAAATATTTGTCATAACAATACATGTGATTCTTTCTTCGTATTTCAATTTCGTTGGTACAGATTGATCCCTGAAAAAATTTATTAATGGCATATAATGTCATCTTACTTTCAGTCAGCGAACTTAAATGATTTTACATTTACATACAGTGGAACCTCCATTATCTGAATTATTAGGAAGACATGATTGTTCAAAGTATGAAGCAATCACTTTCATCATGTTGAATGTTTTGCATTTCAGAAAGATTAATACGAATCATAATGCCAGAAATGAAAAGTAATATAAATATACTGTCACAGATCTTCCAACGTTGTATATTCATGCTAATTTAACTCTCGCCATTTTCTAGCTTCTGAAGTATCTCCTGTTTCGTTCGAACAGTTGGTGGGCACTAATTATACGTTTTCTCTTTAATACCATTACATGTAAAGTATATGGGACTATACATATAATATTTTTAGTACCAGATTAGTATTCATTTTGATCGCTATAGAAAATTGAAAGTACTACGTTCGTATCTGTTTCGATAGTAAAGGACACATGTAGGTACTTACATACAGTCACACGCCTTATCTAATAATCATGAAAGGAAATAATGTACAGCATCAATTATACGAACTTGGTTTATCCGATTACATTAAAAAATAAACTTCGTTAACATTAACTGTATGTAATTACTATGTATTGTACACATATATTTTCCGTAATATGCATTACATTTCAAATTACAGCAGTAGTACTCTTATATTTAGTAAGTAATTTTAAGGTACTTACATGCATGTTTCATTCTTCGAACTGTTCGATTATACGAACAATTTGATTTTCCGAATCACCTCGGTCCCATTTGGTACGGATAATATTGGCGCTCTACTGCAGGGTTGTCTAACTGACGACTCACGAGATGCCGGGGGAGTAAAAGTAAGTATATATCAGTTCGTATTGTCGTATTAATTATAATTATATGTAAACGTATGGCCGTAGCCGGCCGTAGCAATCGAATGTATTTATGTCTGTGTAGGGACGGACGAATTCGACTGCGTTCGTCAATGTTCAGTAGGTGTGGAGGGGGCCGTTCAGCGTGGCAGCAAGGCGGAGGAGCCCCCGGCATCTCGTGAGTCGTGAGTTAGACAACCCTGCTCTACTGTATACTCTCGAGGTAATGCGACGCTTCAGTGACAAAAAGCATTCGGTTAAGGCTGCGTTCAGACGGACCAATTTAGAAGCCCCCTACAACCACAGAACAGTGCTTCAGCAGTCGCTTTTGTATCGACGGCAAAGAACTGTACCATGAAATTGTCGTTGTCGGTGGTTGACACAACGCACAATCGTTTTTTGTGGTTGTAGTGGGCTTCTAAATTGGTCTGTCTGAGCTGAACCTAATAAAATATTCGGATAACGGGTACACGGATAATGGAGTTTCTACTGTAATAATTGCATTAAGTTCATTATTTTACTTACAAACTTTTCCTTTACAACGTCACACGCAAACATCCACTTATCTTTGATCTCTCTGTTGGTGTGAAAGCAGGTAGATTTCATTTGAACTTAACGTAAGTGATCTTGAAACAGGCTTGCCACTTTGATTTACAACGTTTACATTGCCAGCTGGCTGAATGCAGCATAGGTATATACCTTCTGTGATATATTTATTTGCAGCTTAGAGTGACTAAAATGTCTTATCGCATAAAGTACGTACAAATATGTTTATCTTGTAAGTCAAATTTTCCGCGTAAAACTTTCGTAGTAAAACAAGTTATACTACAAAAGATTTGCATTTATAATTTGTTTGTGCATCATTCCCCAGAATGACTCATTATAGCAATGAGAGAACAGCGAATGTTCATTGTGCCATTACTGTCCAGGGAGTACCTACCTGTCTCTGCGAATCTATTGCCTAAAATCTAAGTAACTAATATTTACTCTGCATCATATCTAAATATAACGTAATTGAAATACTTCTGGGTCTAGCTATTTTTCAAGAGCATGAGCAGGGTATCTTCAATCGACAAATTTAAAGCGGGAGACAAAGTATGCCGGTGTATCATCGATCAATGTCAATGGCAATGTGTCAGCGAATCAATTACAATTCAGCGAATATATATTACCTAAGTTTTTATGGCGTTTTGGGGTTGACTGACGGTGACACAATAGAGCAAGATTGAAAATGTTGTATAGCTATGTAATAATGTGAGAGTAATAATGCTCCAGGATAATGCATGATTTGCAAAATAGTTTTATGAAATAAATATGTACTATCTTTACTACTCAGCTTCACCTGAAATAAACATATATCTGTACTTTATCTTTTTAAAGAATTACATTATACAAATTGGCAATAGTTATACCAACTTTCGAATCCTAACAAAAATACGAACATGTGCGACCATAAAATGGAAAGCAAAACATTTATTGCCTTTCTAGTGTCTTTATAAGCTCCACTTGTCTTTCATAGCATTCTAGAGTTTTGATACCATCCGTTGGCAATCACTCTACTGTGTACATAACGCTGTGCATGTATCGTTTATTTAATACTATTTGCTTCACCTCCAAATGCGGTTACGAAATTGCAGCTGCATCGGCGAAGACATCAACAAGCTAACGCCTACGGGAGAGCAGATTACTTGAGACGAAGATTAATAACTTGTAGACTCCAGTTAGCTATTCCCATGGGGTATGTTTTAAGTAGCGTTCTATGTCTGCTACGTAACGTATAGAATCCCAACTAAGGAAATTATTTCACCACAAAGTGATAACAAAAACATTCATGTGTATACAGGTTTACAACACTCGATGAACATTTCGGAAATTTAAAAGCCCCCATACTGGTGCATACATCAAACAATAGAATAGAAGGTACTCTTTTTTCTTTTCAATTTTAAAGCGCTTAAATCAGTGTTTTCCAACCTTTTTTGAGTTACAACCCTCTTTTATGATATTCAAATAATCTACGCCTCCCCCCTTCACCCTACATATACTTAAGGTGAGGCAAATTTAATACGGTAAGTAAAGAAAATACATTCAAAATAGGTATTTCAGAATATATTTTTAAGTTAATGATATTTAATTATTTTAATACATATATTAAATATACTTAAAGATAATATATTACATATACTTCAAGATAATTAATATATTTAATTATATTATTTAGTGCATTAAAAAAATGCTAAGAATCGTCAACTAAAAATAACCGCCGCTACCCTGAGGAAACACTTCGCAAACCATAGGTTGGGAACCACTGTCTTAAATAGACGGCTGGAAGGATAAGCTACGTTATCTAATTGAAGTGACTCAATTAAGTATAAATTAAATTTAAATTTCGTATGAGTATAGGTACAAACGTATGTATATTTTCTATACCAAATATCGTTCGATATAGGTTTTATTTTACAAGGAGCTTAAAAAAGAGCACAGCAAATCATATGTAGGTATAGTATCAACTTACGGAAATTTGTATGTAATTTTGTTTATAAATAGTGGCTAAGACGAACTTCTTTATAAATCACACGCAACTAGAAAGGATGTAGGATATAATCACATTTAGAAACAAGTTATTGATTCATTTAGATCGAACAAACAGTCAATCACGGTTTTCACTAAATGGATCTCATTGTACAGCACTATTTGAACGCATTTATAGTCAGGTACAAGTATTAATGAAAATGTCTTTAATCTCGTATAATTTTTCTTCGACTATTCATTTGGTACCTATGCTTATTTATATAATTTACGCCAGTAATTAAATAAGTAAAACAAACATTCTGAGTTCCGAATTAGTACATATGCACAACGAAATATACAAATGAAATGAAAAAGTAAAATAACTGCAAAGACTGAAGTGCATCTCCCGCGTAATAAAGAACAAGAAGCAAGAGAAATAATTATCCCATAAATTTCTGTTACATTTACTCCTTTGACAACATTAATGAGATCATTAATTTTAACTGAAATTTAGTTAGTAGCAGAAACATAATATAATGATGTAACTTATACACCTAGCTAAAACTGCAAAGTGTCAGTTTAGCTTTAACACAGGTGTCGATACACAGAAAATTTTTATTTTCACTGCCCATAATGATTTTTTAATAATAAATGTAAAAATCTGCAATAAACTTTTTAAGGGTTTCACTTATTTTCTGTACATTATATTTAAAAAAAAAACATTTCAAAACAGATCATCAGATATCTTTTTAAGAAAGGTTTTCTTTAACTATAATTTAAAAATAATTTAAAGGAAACCTTTTTTAAAAAAGTATCTGATGATCTGTTTTGAAATGTTTACTTTACAAGTCTGCAGTCAGGTGGAAGATTATCCGTTTGAACACTGACAGGAAGTTATTCAAGCATGAAAATCCTGTGCTTCGAAAAGAAGGGGATACAGAGTACGTGTTTGCTTATCGTTTTTTATTGATTTTCTACATTCTACAATAATATATCTACCATTTCTTACATTTATATTTTAGAAGTACACATGATGTAAAAATTTGTACGAGTATCGTCCCTTTTTTTACCAAAATACAATATTAAACTCAGAGAACCTCAGGTACTTCTATAAGTTGTCTATTTTTAAAATCTATTTGAATTTTTTCTTTCAGATACATCATTTCGCCTAGGGAAGGTCCGACAACTAATGCTTAAAAAAGAGGCGACTCGCATCCAAGCCAATATCTCCGTTAGTTAATAATAAAATCTTATGTAAATTTAGAATAATATAGTCGAAATATGTATCTCTTAGTAGTAAAACATTGTGCATGATTTTCATTTATATTTTTCCCCCCAAAAAATTCTAAACTTCTATGTTTTTTCCGGACCTCTAGGTGGATGTACGATGATCTCTTTAACGACGCGTCTGTTGATGACTACGGCCCCGGATTACAGCGATCGGGTATAAATATAAATTAGAAGCCCGCAAAGGCAATTTCACCATCGCTGTTCTGAGGGAGAAGACGAAGCACGACCAACGGCCGCTCTCAGACAGCTTAGGGACTCCGGCTGGAGTCCCTAGGCGATAAAACCTGGACGGCTGACTGGAGAGAGAGCGTACTACTTAGGTACTCTTTTTCCTAGACGCTCGACCGATATGGAGAGTTCGGCGACAATGCCCGGACGCCAATCGACCGGGAGAGTACTATTGCCCGATGAGAAGATGAGCTACTACCCACAAGCTGAAATGTCACAGGGGCAAGGGGAATCGCCCGCTCGCTCCACCCTATCCCCTCCAAGAAGTCCTACCTTTCGGTTCTTAGCGGCTGTCCATATCCGCGGATTGTCGCGATTGCTTCCGTTCGCGTTGTTCGTCACGGGACGAACTGTGTTGGAGGGGATGGGTTGACGCGAGCGGGCGATTCCCCTTGCCCCTGTGACATTTCAGCTTGTTGGTAGTAGCTCATCTTCTCATCGGGCAATAGTACAAAGAAGCTCTTGGACGCCTCATTAGAAGAGAGTTGACAACACTTTCATAAATACCTGATCTTTGAGAGAGGAGAGTAAGGGAGAATATTCCTGGACGCCCTATCGAAGGCTACAGGGTTAATTTGTATTTCTTATGGAATATATAATGAAATGAAATTATAGAATATATAATGATATTCTGGTGATATACGCACTCATAAATATTTATTTATCTATGAATGTAAAATACAGAAAGAAGCACTTTATGTGCCGCAATAATTTGTTTGAAAATACTAACACTGGACAAGTCTTCGATAAAAATCCTTCCATAGTTAATTATCGCAGTCACAGTACTTCAGAGGAATGCATTCTCCTTCGCTGTTCCTTACAAGTTCACCCGCACAGAAGCAGCCTTCGACGCATTCCTGAAAGACAAATTGTTTAACGATTAGATATATACATACACAAAAATAACATAAAATTATTCAGAATCATACGATGTCATATGACATATATTATAGGCAGTCGATTTTTGAAAAATGGTGTTTAATGTTCTGGATATTACTTTCCATTGAATTGTACATTAAAGTATAATAGTATAGCGATATCGAAGTATCATATTGTAACATATGAAAAGATGAACACTTTCAACGAAGTTTTCGTGTAGCTGAAACTTATCGATTATTGATATGAATTGATATGCACTAGTGCAGCATAAACTGCACATGATCTATCCTTCAGGAAACGCACGATTGATATCCCCAACGCGAATTCTAGGTCACTCACACTCGGCGAGTCTTGTTTACTGTCCTCGACGGGGGGAAGGCTCGAGCCCGCGATAAAAATCGTCACCATGTATCGAAAATCACACGCGAATAGTCCAGAATGGTCGTATAAATAATGAAATATATGTGCATTACTGTACTAACCAGAGTACAAACTTGAGGATCAGGAATTGTGCAATTTGGTTCACAAGCAGTACCGCACAGTTCATAAACTTCCTTTGGTGGGCATCTACTCGTTGTTACTAAAATTCATACCATTACACGATTCGTATTATTTCTTGTAAAATTCTGTATGCAGAGTTGGGGTTGGAACAAGTTACAGGATACATATTTTTGCTCTGACTTTAACACTTCATTGGAATACACATTAAGAAACTTTTAATTTTTGACTTTGGAGTTACAAATACTGGCATTTCGCTTTTCTCCATTCCAATATGTATATCACCCATCGTAGTAAAAGCATTGTTTCAGACAAATGTCACAAAAGTGAGGATATAATGTTGGCCCATGTGACAATTAAGGTTTGAAAAAATATTTATAGAAATACGCGTTAATAGTAATGGAATAATAAAATTCAATATAAGGAATTTAGTGGACACAAAATAAACTTACGTAGTTCCATAAGACAATGTGGAAAGTGACTTTCATGAACTTCATTACTTACCCACAGTGAAGATTACCACGAAGGCAAATGCAGCAAGAATGAAGCGAGACATATTGGCTGTGTGTGATGTTTGTATGAACGTTTCCAGTGAACTTAATGCTGCATTGAAGGAGTGGTCCTGTTTTATACTATACTGTTCCACGCGTTAGTGTCACGTCTTGTCTGTGTTCAGCATACACAGACCGATATTTATGATTCTGTCTCGTTGAACCTAGATTTAAAGAATAAACCCCTGTTACCAGATAAAGAAATTACCCAAAATAATGAGCCAACGCCCGCAGCACGCAGTATCGTCATAGCCAATGTTTGGCATGAAATTATTGATATTTGAATTTCTTACAGCCGTTGATTTAATTGTTATCTCTGTTATGCTATTAATCTATTCTACACGATACAGACTTCTTAAAACACGTTTTCTTAGAATAATTCGGGAAATCAACCTTTGTTAGGCAGAACGACTTTCACATATCATGTTTACATCGGTATATTATTGTTATAAGGTATATACTGTAGCGTGTTATGTACCAATTTAAGATATGTATACATAATGTGATATGTACCATTAACATGTTCGCTAGCAAACGTCGCTTACCGCGCGAAGTGACCCGACGCGCCGATTCAGTCACACAAATCAGTGTCCCATATGCTACCGTGTTAATTCAATAGGGTGTATCTGCATCTTTCGCTTAAATTGAGGTATTGCTGTCAGGTAGTACAAACATAGTTTTACTATATGTATATTAAATAAGAAAACTATATCTGTATTGAAACTGAAGATATAACGGTTTATGTTTCGGACGCGTATGTGAAATCGATGCCTGATTTTTGGCGTATCTACTAAAGTCTTCTTTGGAGTATATGAAATATTTTACACGTTTGTCAAAAATATTTAGACACATTTTATACAGATTTAATATTTAACCTAATACGATTTAGAAGAAATACCGATGGCATAACATAAAACACTAGGTCATTTATCTCAGGACCATTTTTTCACCAGATACGCTAGTGATTCCCAACTTGTGGGTCGCGAAGTGTTTTCTGGGGAGTTGCCACGTTTTTTTTTTAAACATTATTAAGTTAAAATTATATTCTGAAACACCTACTTCATCATCTATTAAATAAACGAAGTATAATCTTCACTAACGTAGAACCTTAAGGGCAGTATCTACAACGTGTGTCTGTTCAGTGTGTCTATTTATTACATTTTATCTATTCCCAAGTAGAAATATTCACTGTATTGAGTAAAACTACGAAAAATATAGAACTATCTGTTGTTAGTATTTTTCAACTGACTGGCGGTTACAAACACGTTAAAAGACTTTAACGGATCTTTTGTATTAATGGATAATATGACTGAAATAGTCACATTATAATTATATTTCAATAAATGTATGCGAGAATGAATTTTTATCATTATTTTGATGATTAGATATGATCTTAAAAAAATGTGCCCCTTTTCCGTCGCAAAGACTATTCCTTACAGCAGGTTTGACAGTCTTCAAGTGGGTTTCTAGAATGATTAGCAACGGATGTTCGTCAACTCGAAAATTCAAAAAAAAATTTAATGTTTACGAAAACGTACTTCATGTAATGCTAATAACGTAATTATTTTTTGTTTCGGCTCCCCATCAAAGAAATTATTCGTGAATATTTGCGAAACTTGAGATAAAATTTTCAGCATGCACACAACTTACTTAAATCTACAAAAGGCATGTTTTAAATTTTCATTACAGGCTTAAATGAAACAGTTGAAAAAATGACCTTCAATTTTCTTCATTATTTCGACCAATTCCTTATAAAAAAAATAAGAAAAAGATATAGAATACAATTTTTCATTCTCGGCTTAGTTTTCGAGAAAATCAAGTGTGAAAATCCGCTGCGTATTTAATGCGACATATGCGACATAGCGTACAATGTGCAACGTAGGTTACAGTGATGTCTCATTAAGAGCACGAGCCCTCCGTTCCGTTAAGAGAACACTTCGATTCCCACTAATTTTTCTGCAGTCTCAAGTTAGAACTTGGAGTCCGGTGAATTTTATATTTATCAATTAAATTTTGTCAGGCTTTGTTAAATGAATTCTTGTATAAATTTTTCTAATTTAAGTAGTTTCGTTTCTTTGTTGATATGAAGTTGGAGAACAACTTATTTTGAAATGTTGAATGTTTACCTTGAAGTGAAAATTAGTGACATTATTGATGGTAAAAATATCAACATCGATTGCTTATTAATTATTGTACGCGATTCACTTTTTATCACAACACGGTTATTGTATTTGTTCAATCTTTATGAGTGTTTGCTCTGTGGACAAGTTCATGAATATAATGTGCCGACAGATTTGTTGCTTCATTTTTGCCTCAACTAAAACGGTCCCATACAGCTCCATTTCAACAGCATTGACAATTTCGAAAACTGTGGAGACATTTCACTTTTTTCGTAAAAGTTGATATGTCTACTATTAGCTTTCTACTATTACATTTTATAAGAATGTGACAGATAAATCGTGCTGTATACTGCATAGTACCATTCAGTCACCAATGCTTTTAACATGTATTGCACTGCAGGAAAAACATAGTCATACAATAAACAAAGTAATTTATGAATAATGAGAAATATGAACAAAATGTGTTTTGAGCTTTCTTTTCTTGTCTCCTATACACAGTGATATATCTTGTTAAGGCCAAACCAGCCGCAGTCAGGAAAGATTCTAAGCCTCGGTGAACGTATAAAAACACCGACACCGAATTTGTTTCTACATGCAAGAAAATTATTGTGGGAGGACCATACATAGTCACCATGTCTCGTACCATTATAACTTTATCCTTCATCTTGGTAATTTCTACTGTAGGTACGTTGTCAAAAACAAATTATATTTTTCCAGACACGTATCATATTCGTTTGTTCAGATTTCACGATGATAATTTTATACAAATAAGCATTTTACTTTTAAAAGTACATGAAGATTTTTTTTAACTTCACTCAATATTGAAAATTTCAAAAGCTTACAAAAACTTCCATCGTTTAAATGTTATTTAGGGTGGTAATTGTAAAGCTTACTATTTAAATGAGTTTAAATTCGATTAAAATTATAAAAAAGTAACGGGAGCACAGAATGTTCAGTTTAATGGGGAATGTGGTAATGGAAGTTCATTTCGGTCAAGATCATCGTGTACAAATCGAAATATATAATTTAAAATGGTAATTACATGAAATGAAAAATGTCATTAAAATTCGTAGAGCAGAACGAGGACAAACATAACGGCGTCATGAAAGTAACACGCCTTCTCCCGTCTTCCACAAAAGTTTCCAAAACGTTTTCTTTACATAGTTACGCGTGTTAAGTTCTTCTTTTCTTTCACGGAGTGACGCTGAGCAATACAACAATTCGTATACCGTGGGCAAGCTGATTTCGTTATTTCGATCACTCAGATAAGCGTCTCCTCTGTTGTTTCTTTTTTGTTAATATTCATACTTAAACTATAGACATTGATCGAATTATTTGTTAGAGCGTTTTTAAATAATGTCTTTATAAGTTCCTGTATTTGATTTCAATGAGCCTTGTATAGTTTGCACGTTATTACAGTTCTATGATGAAAAACATGGCTGGGGACAAAAGTAACACGTCACTAGGGGGGGTAGTTGAATCCAATATCAACAATAGTTTTTAAAAAAGAAATCATAAATATTAGTTACTTTTGGGGCCGTTATACGAGATTCCATATTAAATCAAATACACAGTATCAAAGAAATGTTTGAAGCTGGTTATACTTTTTTATCGTTACCTACTTAAAATATGTTTATTTAAATGTTTGTTTCTATCGTTTCTGATAATAAAAAATCCTATTTTGCTTTGAAAGAAGTGTTCTTACTTAATTCTCCTCAAAATAATTAGTATTACTTTCGTCCCCATCATATGTAACTTTCGTCCTACACCCTGCAGGACAAAAGTAACAATGACAGTCACTGCGGAAAATTGCCATAACTCTTTGATTACTTATCATGTAATGCTGAATTTGTCTATCAAATTATAGACCAAGAATCACACTACCTTAAGGCATAATTTTCGTTTTTATATCTGTAAGAGGTAATTGGTAGCTAGGCCAAATGTAAAAAGTGTTACGTTTGTCCCCGCTCTCCCCTAATCTTTTGTGAAAATAGCCCACAAGAAAGATATTTTAATTTATCGTTTACAATATCGCCTATATGCGATTTAGTTACATAAGATAATAAACTATAAACTGTACTATGGTTTCTAACATAGTACAGCGGTTGTGAGCCACAAACCTAAATGTCCGTGCACAAGGAAGAATTAAGTGTGGACCCAATGTGCCGCTGGTTGTCAATATACTTGTGCTAATCCAAATCCTATATGCCCCTTCGTTAGTATTTACATTTTGTTGAAATCATGCATAAAACGTTTGAATTATATCGAAGGTTCGCTCGCCAAGTATGCAAACTGTTTCTTTATTCAGTTGGCGATAATACTTGCTCCTTAGAATCGCAATCGTCATGCTTACCTTCTGGTTTAAATCCATACTTCATACATGTGACTACACATTGGATTTATACATACAATTTCAGATATAAAACTATTTGCATTTTAGATTTGTGAAGAGGGCTGCGTATATGAACCTACTTACCTGAGAGATAAAAACGGAGAGTGCATTCCTGAAGAATGCTGTGAACCGCCCGACTTGGGGCACTGGGACATGTAACAGTACTTCACTATATTACAATGATTTCACATATGGATGCCTTAACCCTGTCATTACGGCGTACATTACCGCGAAAGTCCTTTTATCTAAATTTTTTTCAAACTACCCGAGATGCCACTAAAGTCGGCGCTAGGATCGAAAGGGTTAAAGTAGAATAACTAAATCGACATCTTCTGAAGATGAGGTTCGAATTGCTCTTAATGTATTACTGAATAATAAATAAAAAGTAATATCAAAGGATATTTTGTTAGTTTTGTTGATTTATATTGCTGTGCTTCTGAGAGTTGGATATCTATAGATATTTTAGACGAGCCTTTCCAATGCGTTGTCTTACGTATATGAATTATAAATATCTAGCGGGCAAATCATTTACCACTTTTCAGATCCACCCTACTTCTATTATTTTGTAACATCAACTCAAAATTGCAGCATATGTCCATTATACATATTCTGATAGAGAATTAAAAGCTGTATACAACCCAGTTAAAGATGAATTTGTTTAGTAACAAATCAATACCTTACATAACATTAAGGAAGCCAACACAATTTTAAAGCCCACGAAAAGTGCCCACTTTTTAAAAGTTGTAAAAAATGTAATGTTTTCGGGGGCACCTTTTACGTTTAGGAAGGCTTAAAAAGTTACCAAAGGTGGTAGCTAACTCGTTTGCCGGTTACAAAATTGTGTTCTCCCGTTCAATAGTTATATACAACTTTTGTTTGTTATTTCAATAAATTTAGCTTTAACTGGGTTTTATACAGCTTTAAACTCTCCATCGGAATATGTATATTAACACTCAAATGTCTCATTGGGTTGCGCTAATCCAATCCGTCAGGACAACACCTGGTATTTCAGAACGGTAAAGTGTGGGGAGTTAGGGCATTGGGGGAAAAAGTTTAATACCTCTAGAAATCCTCCCCCTCCCCCCTTCACATAGTACCACATTGAACGAATAATAATATCGCATGTTTTTCATCAAATTATGACTCGAAACCTTTGGATTGTCTGAAAGAAAACTGTGATTTAAAGAAAAAAATCCAATGTTTCACTAACTTAAGATATCGTGAGTACCAAACGATTTCTGACTAAATCACCTATTTACATGTTTTCTTTTTCCTTGTGGTCTTGCGAACCGGTTGAAGGAAGGAACAAACGGTGTAACGCATCTAGAGATATACGCTAAAGAACGCTCTAGGTCACGCTAACCCATGTGTGCCTGTAGCGGGACGAAATGATAGTGTCACCATTGAGGGTTAATATACGATTTAATTGTAATTAAATTTTAACTATAACGGAATTTTAATAAATCTGTAGTTGCAGTAGTACCTATTAACTCATCAATAATTTTGATTTCTCTTTTGTCATTTTTGTTGAATAATTATATAGGCCATTTCTTCTGGCATCTCAAGGGAAATGGCCAGATGTCATGAATTCTGTTTCCAATCTGATTTTCAGCAACTATTGTCTCAAAGGAAATATTGGTCACTGTTTTTGAATCAGCATAAAATGTGAAAATTTTAGGGTTAATCTGATGAAATAAATACTGTCAGAATTAGTTTAATAGCCGTTTTATGTTAGGTGGGACATCTGTTACCTTCTTACCCTACTAACAGGGCACCGCCTACGTGCCTATCGCACGCTAGGCCGTTTCCCGAAATGACACTGCTTCCCTACTCTATACAATCATATTATAATTCATGTAATTACAATAATTGAATACTTAATAATTCTTACAAGAGAATCAGGCATACATATACATTGAGATAAAACACAGTGAAGAGAATATGAAAATCAAAATTGCAGTTCATGTGTGGGGGGAACAGTACAAGCAGACAAAAATGCCAACCATTTATAGATTTCATCCATCCTAGATCCAGCACGTAATAAAAATTATCTCAAATATTTAATAAACTTTTCCAATAAAAATTGCGTAGAAATGCAGGGGCTACGTATGTACCTACATATATTCCTTTTCAGTCGTGCCAGGCGATGATTTTGCAACAGTTTTTACAATGGAGTGATGAAGATTATATTCTATTATTTTGATGCAAGTTTGCCTATAATACAGATCGAAACATCATCTATTCATTCAAAATGAAATTATTGTCCATTTGTACCCGTTACTATAATTTCTTATTTTATATTTCCCTTTTCGCAACTGTGTGGAAGAACAGAAATGAAATATCTTACATGGCTATTGAAATTAGACCAACTGGAATGACCAACAATGTATACTCGATGATGACAAAACAAGTACAATCGTTTGATTATCATTATCCATTATCACAGGTGTAGCAAAGAACACGTGTCACAGTATTGAACTTATAAATGTATCTAAATAAAGGTTCGCTACTTTTATGACACCAAAATTGTCAATTACAAAATAAGTGTGACTGGCTATGTGGAAAAATAAAATTATAAATGTAATAACATCTCTACTTATCTTAGGTTATTGATACACGCAATAATGATCAATTTTTTTAGAAGAATGGTCTTTACTTTTCCAATTTCTTTAGGCTATCAAGTACCATATCCTTTTTTTAACTAGTGTCTCTATGGAATGATTAATATTTTACGCTTCGTGTTAATTAAGAAAACATAGAGGAGTACCATTTTTGGATACATAATATCAACATGTAATACAAATAATAAATATTAGTAGTAGAAATGTATTATACTATGTGGTCTATCAATTCTTTCTAATATTAATTGTCAATTACAAAATAAGTGTGACTGGCATTGTCCATTGAAGTTGTTATTTCACACATCATTCACATTGGTAAGATTGTGTTTAAAATATATTTTTCACCCAGTGCCACTATTCAAATAATAGAGCTATACAGCTAAGTAGAATAAAAATAATAATTTATATAAATAATTTATATAAATAATTTATAAAAGTTATTTTCATAAATGACTCTGTCTCTGGCTAGACCTTATTAATATTTATAGGTATAGTCAACTCGTTCTTCATGTGCAAGCAATTAACTGGTAAAACTTGCCAAAACAACTGACAATGAGTCAATATATGCAACTGACAAACGCTTCCGGCATTGGTGGATGAGGTCTAAGTATTTGCATCGCATGACTGAACTGTTCAACTCTATTTCTTCATATTTAACTAACTGGTAGAATAATCCTATAACAGTGTTCCATGACTCATCGGTAACATAACTCATAACTACCTATCCATATTGTGCAAAATTCTATTACAAACACAATACATACAGACAGAAACAATAGACGAGAGTCTACTTGAAATGGGTTAATTCGCAGCAAATTTAGCTTTAACATAGGTATCAATACACAGAAAAATTTTGTTTTCTCTGACTATAAACATTTTTTTAAATGTAAAAATGTTCGTTTAGCTTGTAAACGACACCAATGGATTCCTTATGTTTGTCCGATGAAAATCATGCCAAATATCGTGTAAATCGGACAACTTTTACATAAGGAATACAAATAGCTTGTGACAATGTAGTGCGATTAGGCATAATATTTGGTATGATTTTAATCGACGGAACGTTAGGAATCCGTTGGCGTCGTTTTCGCAAAGATCTGATGAGAAATGCCGAAGTCGAAGATTTCACAACTTCTTAATGGTATTCCAAACCCTTTGAGGGTCGAAAGCCATAAAATTCGATGCGGTACTGCAGGCTGTTGTCCTCGTCACGGGGTGACCGGCGTAGCTGGAGAATCACCCTGCGAGCTTTGCTTTGGAATCGTCCATGTCGAGGTAGTCTTCAGAGACTTTCCAACAGGCGAGGCGTGCCTCGCGCTACAGCCTCGCAACGTCTAGACGCATCTTTACAACCAGGTAACTGATGGTTTGTTTGGAAATGATTACAAGTTTGCATTCAGGTGGAAGTCTATTCTTTGGAACATTGACGGGAAGTTATTCAAGCATGAAAATCCTGTGTTTCGAAAAGAGGAGGATATCGAGTACGTGTTTGATTATTGTTTTCCATTGATTTTCTACATTCTACAACAATGTACCACCTTATGCATTTATATTTTTGAATTCCACAGGACGTAAAAGTTTGCACGAGTATCTACGGTCACACGAAATAACAGTATTTGGTATATCTAAGGATTCAGATAAAGGGTTTTTGTTTTTTACAGCGTTATAGCAATACAATATTCCCTTTTACGTATGCTCACATAAATATTTATTTGGTCATGAAATTCAAATACAGAAAGAAGCACTTTATGTGCGGCAGTAATTCATCTGAAAATACTAATACTGGACAAGTCTTCGATAAAAATCCTTCCATAGTTAATTATCGCAGTCACAGTACTTCAGAGGAATGCATTCTCTTTCGCTGTTCCTTACAAGATTACCCACACAGAAGCAGCCTTCGACGCATTGCTGAAAGACAAATTGTTTAACGATTAGATATATACATACACAAAAATAACATAAAATTATTCAGAATCATACGATGTCATATGACATATATTATAGGCAGTCGATTTTTGAAAAATGGTGTTTAATGTTCTGGATATTACTTTCCATTGAATTGTACATTAAAGTATAATAGTGGCGATATCGAAGTATCATATTGTAACATACGAAAAGATGAACACTTTCAGCAATGCTTTCGTGTAGCTGAAATTTATCGATTATTGATGTGAATTGATATGCGGTAGTGCAGCATAAACTGCAAATGGTCTATCCTTCAGGAAACGCACGATTGACACCCCAACGCGAGTTCTACCTCACTCACACTCGGCCAGTCTTGTTTACTGTCCTCGACGGTGGGTAGGGCTCGAGCCCGCGATAAAAATCGTGACCATGTACCAAAAATCACACGCGAATATAGTCCCGAATGGTCGTATAAATAATGAAATATATGTGCACTACTGTACTAACCTTAGTACAAACTTGAGGATCAGGAATTGTGCAATTTGGTTCACAAGCAGTACCGCACAGTTTATAAACTTCCTTTGGTGGGCATCTACTCGTTGTTGCTAAAATTCATACCATTACACGATTCGTATTATTTCTTATAAAATTCTGCAAGCAGAGTTGGGGGTGAAACAAGTAACAGGATACATCTTTGTGCTTCGACTTTAACACTGAATTCCAATACACATTATGAAACATTTAATTTTTGGTTTCAACAGTTATTACTAATGTCCCAAACATTACTAATCAATAATCAAAGGAATATCTTACGAAAAACATAATACGTATTTAATAAAACTAATTTTTAGTTTATAGATACTAGAAGCTATAAGATTTTTCATCGTATTACCTTATTACGACTGAGTAGAATGTATAAAATGGAGTACATTTATTACGATAATAAATCAAATATGTAGTCTGTATGTAAATAGAATACATTTCTTCCTTAAAAATATTGAACATGTGTACGACATAATTGTTTTCATATAAATATAGTATGGTGGATGTCTCACGAGCGTTACGAAACACACTTCAATTAATTTCTGCACACATATTTCTAATAACCACACCACATTAGCAGATATTTGAAGCGTCTTTTAAATAATAACAAGTGATTGGAAAATTTTAAAGTGTGTACACTGTAAGTTTGTTACCTGCGTTATATTACGCATATAATGTAGGCCCATGGGACAATTAAGGCTTGAAAAAATATTTGTAGAAGTACTTGTTAATGGTAATTGAATAATGAAATAAAATATACGGAATTCAATGGACACAAAATAAACTTATGTACGTTCATAAGACAATATGGAAAGTGACTTTCATGAACTTCATTACTTACCGACAGTGAAGATTACCATGAAGGCAAATGCAGCAAAAATGAAGCGAGACATATTGGTTGTGTGTGCTGTTCGTATGGATGCTTTAAGTGAACTTGGCGACACTTGACGAATGGCTCTGTTTTATACTATACCGTTCCACGTGTTAATGTCACGTCTTGTGTGTGTTCAGCATGCACAGAACGATATTTATGGTTCTGTCTCATTGAGCCTAGAGTTAAAAACTGATCCCCCGTTACCAGATAAAGAAATTATCCAAAATAATGAGCCAACGCTTACAACAAACAGTGTTATCATAGCAATGTTTATCAAGGTATTATGAATATTTGAATTTGTTACCACCGTTGATTCAATTGTTATCTCGTTAAATAAATGCTATTAAACGATTCTACACAATACAGAATGCTTAAAATAAAATTCCTTAGAATACAGTACGCACTCGTTACAAACCCGTTTCTTCCATACGTTGTAGGCCCGGCAACTATCCCCACCATTTCTTCGAATCCTTCGTATGAGAGTGGGAGAAACATGAACGAGCGGGGGGGGGGGGCTCTTTCGTTTCCTCTCGCTCGTTCTTGGGTTTTCTAACTCGCGCCACTGGCCGCGTGGAATAGTGTCTACAACGCGCCGTACGACCGCCCCCAGCCCCGTTCGTCGGGTTTATAAAGAGACCGTATAAAAAATGGCTATAATTTTAAATGAAGTTCTACTATTGGCTATTATGCAAAACGTGAATAAACTACAGCTACCTTTCATAAACATCAAAGTTTGCGTAATGTCACAAACTTAGTAGACACATTTTGTACAAGAACGTAGTTACAAGTAGCATTATTGCAATTGTAAGAGAAAAAGAGTCAGCTGCCACGGCCCACCAGGAAACATGCCCCCAGTCGTTATAGTTCAGACTCTACTTCAGTACAAGCTGAACAGCTTAGCGAATAACTTTATTTGCTTTTTGTGTGTGTTTATGGATATATATACTGAAAAAGGCAACTGGAGGACACATTTCGCCTCTAGTATAAAGCAATAATGTACATTATGTTATTTGATATATATTTCAAAGTTAATTTTCGTTTGATATTTTAGATATCTCCCATCTCGGGAGAGATGGCTACATGTCATGAATTTAGATTCAAACCCGATTTTCAGCAAATATTTTCTTAAAAGAAATAATGGTCAATTTTTGTGAAACAGCATCTAATATGAACATATTAAATTTATTGTGATAATATAAATAATATCAGTATTAGTTTTAATACCCATTTTATGTTCGGTGGGTCAATTGTTCCGGATATTTTTTACTACACCGAGGCGCCGCTTATCTGCCGTTCGCATGTTATGCTGTTTCCCGAAATGGCACTGTTTTCCTACTCTATACAATCATTATAATTCAAGTAATTACAATAATTGTATACTTATGTAATAATTGTTACCAGAAAATCAGGCACGCACATACACCTAGATAAGACAGTGAAGAAGATACCCTGACAATTCTTCCTGCACCACCATTCCTTGATAATTGAATTCTTGAAAATTTAACATTTGAAATTCATTAATTATGCTTACTTCACGACAGAAGTTAACCCAATCAACAGCAGTCTTGGACGATATTTGAATTTCTGCACTCAATAATTTTTGCATTCGACAATTGGTCATTAAAAAATAGCAAATGATACGACATATTTTTACTAAATCCAAGCGTGCCTTTGTAAACCATGTACTTGTTAGTGCACTTACCCCTACAGCACACTTTGTTGCAGGAACGTCTCAGTGACGTCGCGCTGTAACACTTGGAACATTGCTCCAAATGTTCCCGAAACGTTTCAAGAAAATTCCTATGTCCGCCTTGTGTAACATTGCAGGAGATATCTCTGGAACATTGTTCCGGAATTTTACAGCAATTTTTCGTAGAACGTTTCGGAGATCTTACAGGAATTTTTCGTGGAACGTTTCGGAGATCTTAGAGGAATTTTCCGTGGAACGTTTCGGAGATTTTATAGCAATTGTCGGGCAATGTTTCGGAGATATTACACAGCAATGGTCATGCAACGTTCCGGGCAGTAAGGCCAAACATAAAAATATTGGTATTATCTAGAGACGCGGTAGCGTCTCGACGCCAAGTACATGAAAGACACCCTGTATATGTCGACTGTGGCTACCGCTATCATTTACTCGTCGCCCGGCTAATCCAACCTAACCTGAAACTTATTTCATTAATATCTCATCACGCCTGCAATATTTCCAACATTTAAAGGCATTTTTCTTATGTAAACCGCATATAAGCTTTCGAATAGGACCAATTTCAATAAAATCGGTCCACGTATGACAGAGATATCATAATATCGTCTCATGGATCAGTCGAAAATTTTAAGTTTTAAGATTTTTCTTCTGATTCTTCTTGTTCAAGGAATTTTTCGTCAATATAATACGTATATACGCGTTACACACACACCTTCAGCCAACACATGTTTCGTTCTTCGTTCGTCGACTCTCGGGATTATTCGGCAGGGATCGTCGTCCGTCATTGTACAACATATACTTACTTCTATATATATATGTACTATTTTGAATTTTATAACCTACCAAGTGCTAAGTGTCAAATAAAGTAAGTTGTCCGAATTTGGAATGTCACGAGTTTTTACACTACATAGGAGACTGAATTATTGTCTCAATTAATAATGTAAGTTGCCAAAATTTTTTTAATAGATTTCTTATGTAGAGTCGCAGACTTGGAAGTTGTCCGGAGATCGTTCGACTGAGAAGCATCTCCTTTCACACAAGTTTCTGGAAATTTGTACCATGCATGTACAAAAAATAATATATATATTGTAGTAAAAAATTGCACTGCATTTAAATTGCCAGATATTTGTATTTGTATACCAGCAATTTAGAGTTTTTATGTAAAGCTTATTATATTATAGAAATGAAGGGGACGCACAGGCTTGGATAGTAGAATTTGAGGGGACGCACAGGCTTGGATGGATAGAAATCAAGAGAATGCACAGGCTTGAAGGTTGTCCGGAGAAGATTAGATAGATAGACAAAGCATCTTGTGTCGCACAAGTTTCTGGAAATTTGTCAAATAAGGTAAATCGACAAAATTTGTCTAAAGACATAGTATTTGGAATTATTAAGAAAGTAGATTATGGTGGACTGCTTGCAATGTAAAGCAAGTCACATTAGTGAAGAAAGTACGCTGAAAACACATCTCCCTTGATGCTTTTCAATCTTTTGTGAAAGACATTCGCAATACTTTAAAATCCACAGTAGTTGCCACGCTACTCATTATATTGTAATTATATTTATTTATATTGTAATTATATTTTTTATTTATGTGATTATATTTTTTTGTTAATTATACTTTATACGTCCTTGACTTTTTCATGTTTCTTTGTCTTTTTTTGTTTTTTTTTGTATTTATTTGTTGATAATACTCTTTTTTTTCCTCGACTTTTTCATGTATACATTTTCTTTTTTTTGTGAGATTTTTGATAATACTTTTTTTGTCCTCGACATTTTCATGTACTTGACGTATTTTTTACTTTTTTAAAGTTTTTTTGTAAATTATATACCGTGCGGCGAGGGACGCGGACCTTACATGAATGTGTGTAGAATCGTATCAGTATAACATCCGTGTGTGTCTTTAATAAATCGAAAATCATCCTTTTACCCCAAGTGAGATTCGAGAACCCATGACCTCGAGCGTCGTAGACGAATACCTTGCTGCTGCAGCTACAACTGTTGATTGAAAATTTTGCTTACGTTTTCGAACTTAATTCCCAATCGTGCATAACTTTAAACTCAAATTATTAGAAAATGAAGGCTCATTTTGACAACCCCTTTACATCTCCCTAATCGTGGAGCCAGATATCACACAACAAAATTCATTTAGACGCTTGATTCTATATTAAATTGATTCATATTCTGTTGTGAAATATCGTGTGTAATATAAGACACGATTTTTCTTCAGTTTTTAATGCATTTTCAATACAATGGTTTAACAATTTTTTTATATGTTTATTAATTTTCTAGATTTTAGTGTTTGTGGATTTACATTTGCACAGCTCACACATCTTTACAACTATCTTTTGTTTCTGTATATAGTTTCTGAGTTTGTTTAAACCCTATAGTGTTAATTAAGTATTTGTATTAATTACTTATATCACATATTGTCCATTTTCTAGCTTCTGAAGTATCTCCTGTTTCGTTCAAACAGTTGGTGGGCACTAATTATACGTTTTCTCTTTAATACCATTACATGTAAAGTATATGGGACTATACATATAATATTTTTAGTACCAGATTAGTATTCATTTTGATCGCTATAGAAAAGTGAAAGTACTACGTTCGTATCTGTTTCGATAGTAAAGGACATATGTAGGTACTTACATACAGTCACACGCCTTATCTAATAATCACGAAAGGAAATAATGTACAGCATCAATTATATGAACTTCGTTTATCCGATTACATTAAAAAATAAACTTCGTTAACATTAACTGTATGTAATTACTATGTATTGTACACATATATTTTGTGTCATATGCATTACATTTCAAATTACAGCAGTAGTACGCTTATATTTAGTAAGTAATTTTAAGGTAATTACATGCATGTTTCATTCTTCGAACTGTTCGATTATACGAACAATTTGATTTTCCGAATCACCTCGGTCCCATTTGGTACGGATAATATTGACGCTCTACTGTATACTCTCGAGATAATACGACGCTTCAGTGACAAAAAGCATTCGGTTAAGGCTGCGTTCAGACGGACCAATTTAGAAGCCCCCTACAACCACAAAACAGTGCTTCAGCAGTCGCTTTTGTATCGACGGCAAAGAACTGTACCATGAAATTGTCGTTGTCGGTGGTTGACACAACGCACAATCGTTTTTTGTGGTTGTAGTGGGCTTCTAAATTGGTCTGTCTGAGCTGAACCTAATAGAATATTCAGATAACGGGTACACGGATAATGGAGTTTCTACTGTAATAATTGCATTAAGTTCATTATTTTACTTACAAACTTTTCCTTTACAACGTCACACGCAAACATCCACTTATCTTTGGTCTCTCTGTTGGTGTGAAAGCAGGTAGATTTCATTTGAACTAAACGTAAGTGATCTTGAAACAGGCTTGTCACTTTGATTTACAACGTTTACATTGCCAGCTGGCTGAATGCAGCATAGGTATATACCTTCTTGTGATATATTTATTTGCAGCTTAGAGTGACTAAAATGTCTTATCGCATAAAGTACGTACAAATATGTTTATCTTGTAAGTCAAATTTTCCGCGTAAAACTTTCGTAGTAAAACAAGTTATACTACAAAAGATTTGCATTTATAATTCGTTTGTGCATCATTCCCCAGAATGACTCATTATAGCAATGAGAGAACAGCGAATGTTCATTCTGCCATTACTGTCCAGGGAGTACCTACTTGTCTCTGCGAATCTATTGCCTAAAATCTTAGTAATTTAAATACTTCTTGGTCTAGCTATTTTTCAAGAGCATGAACAGGGTATCTTCAATCGACAAATTTAAAGCGGGAGACAAAGTATGCCGGTGTATCATCGATCAATGTCAATGGCAATGTGTCAGCGAATCAATTACAATTCAGCGAATATATATTACCTAAGTTTTTATGGCGTTTTGGGGTTGACTGACGGTGACACAATAGAGCAAGATTGAAAATGTTGTATAGCTATGTAATAATGTGAGAGTAATAATGCTCCAGGATAATGCATGATTTGCAAAATAGTTTTATGAAATAAATATGTACTATCTTTACTACTCAGCTTCACCTGAAATAAACATATATCTGTACTTTATCTTTTTAAAGAATTACATTATACAAATTGGCAATAGTTATACCAACTTTCGAATCCTAACAAAAATACGAACATGTGCGACCATAAAATGGAAAGCAAAACATTTATTGCCTTTCTAGTGTCTTTATAAGCTCCACTTGTCTTTCATAGCATTCTAGAGTTTTGATACCATCCGTTGGCAATCACTCTACTGTGTACATAACGCTGTGCATGTATCGTTTATTTAATACTATTTGCTTCACCTCCAAATGCGGTTAGGAAATTGCAGCTGCATCGGCGAAGACATCAACAAGCTAACGCCTACGGGAGAGCAGATTACTTGAGACGAAGATTAACAACTTTTAGACTCCAGTTAGCTATTCCCATGGGGTATGTTTTAAGTAGCGTTCTATGTCTGCTACGTAACGTATAGAATCCCAACTAAGGAAATTATTTCACCACAAAGTGATAACAAAAACATTAATGTGTATACAGGTTTACAACACTCGATGAACATTTCGGAAATTTAAAAGCTCCCACACTGGTGCATACATCAAACAATAGAATAGAAGTTACTCTTTTTTCTTTTCAATTTTAAAGCGCTTAAATCAGTGTTTTCCAACCTTTTTTGAGTTACAACCCTCTTTTATGATATTCAAATAATCTACGCCTCCCCCCTTCACCCTACATATACTTAAGGTGAGGCAAATTTAATACGGTAAGTAAAGAAAATACATTCAAAATAGGTATTTCAGAATATATTTTTAAGTTAATGATATTTAATTATTTTAATACATATATTAAATATACTTAAAGATAATATATTACATATACTTCAAGATAATTAATATATTTAATTATATTATTTAGTGCATTAAAAAAATGCTAAGAATCGTCAACTAAAAATAACCGCAGCTACCCTGAGGAAACACTTCGCGAACCATAGGTTGGGAACCACTGTTTTAAATAGACGGTTGAAAGGATAAGCTACGTTATCTAATTGAAGTGACTCAATTAAGTATAAATTAAATTTTAATTTCGTATAAGTATAGGTACAAACGTATGTATATTTTCTATACCAAATATCGTTCGATATAGGTTTTATTTTACAAGGAGCTTAAAAAAGAGCACAGCAAATCATATGTAGGTATGGTATCAACTTACGGAAATTTGTATGTAATTTTGTTTATAAATAGTGGCTAAGACGAACTTCTTTATAAATCACGCGCAACTACAAAGGATGTAGGATATAATCACAGCTAGAAACAAGTTATTGATTAATTTAGATCGAACAAACAGTCAATCTCGGTTTTCACTAAATGGATCTCATTGTACAGCACTATTTGAACGCATTTATAGTCAGGTACAAGTATTAATGAAAATGTCTTTAATCTCGTATAATTTTTCTTCAACTATTCATTTGGTACCGTAAACTGGGGGAACATTGGCAGTACGGGGTAACATTGGCATCTACTTAACATCTATTAAAAAGGGAAAGGAAAAAAATTTATGCATTTTTACACATGTAGTACAATCACAAACAATGCAATGTTATAATAGAATACCTAAACCAAATTTGAAAATGTTAATTAAAATAATAAAAAAATAAAAAAATTAAAAAAATATAAAATTGAATGCATTGAACATAAAAAGAAACAAATTTAAGTGTTAATGTAAGTTCAGATGTGGTCAAAACTTTAACTTTTTAGTGCTATTTATATATGATTTGTCAATGTTATCCGGTTACGGGGTATCATTGGCACATATTTAACATGTAATAAAAAAGGTTAAGGACAAAAATTTTATGCATTTTGACACTTGTAGTGCATTCATAAAAGATGCAATGTTATGATAGGCTACTTAAAGCAACTGTAAAAATGTTAATTTTTATATTATATAGCAAAATGTTCCAAAAACATGCCAATGTTCCCCCAGTTTACGGTATGCTTATTTATATAATTTACGGCAGTAATTAAATAAGTAAAACAAACATTCTGAGTTCCGAATTAGTACATATGCATAACGAAATATACAACGAAGGGACAAACCACGGTTAAATAAAATGAAAAAGTAAAATAACTGCAAAGACTGAAGTGCATCTCCTGCGTAATAAAGAACAAGAAGCAAGAGAAATAATTATCCGATTTGTTACATTTACTCCTTTGACAACATTAATGAGATCATTAACTTTAACTGAAATTTAGTTAGTAGAAGAAACATAATATAATGATGTAACTTATACACCTAGCTAAAACTGCAAACTGTCAGTTTAGCTTTAACACACCTGTCGATACACAGAAAATTTTTATTTTCACTGTCCATAAAGATTTTTTAATAATAAATGTAAAAATCTGCAATAAACTTTTTAAGGATTTCACTTATTTTCTGTACATTATATTTAAAAAAAAAAACATTTCAAAACAGATCACCAGATATCTTTTTAAGAAAGGTTTTCTTTAACTATAATTTAAATATAATTTAAAGGAAACCTTTTTTAAAAAAGTATCTGATGATCTGTTTTGAAATGTTTACTTTACAAGTCTGCAGTCAGGTGGAAGATTATCCGTTTGAACACTGACAGGAAGTTATTCAAGCATGAAAATCCTGTGCTTCGAAAAGAAGGGGATACAGAGTACGTGTTTGCTTATCGTTTTTTATTGATTTTCTTCAATCTACAATAATATATCTACCATTTCTTACATTTATATTTTAGAAGTACACATGATGTAAAAATTTGTACGAGTGTCGTCCCTTTTTTTCCCAAAATACAATATTAAACTCGGAGAACCTCAGGTACTTCTATAAGTTGTCTATTTTTAAAATCTATTTGAATTTTTTCTTTCAGATACATCATTTCGCCTAGGGAAGGTCCAACAACTAATGCTTAAAAAAGAGGCGACTCGCATCCAAGCCAATAGCTCCGTTAGTTAATAATAAAATCTTATGTAAATTTAGAATAATATAGTCGAAATATGTATCTCTTAGTAGTAAAACATTGTGCATGATTTTCATTTATATTTTTCCCCCCAAAAAATTCTAAACTTCTATGTTTTTTCCGGACCTCTAGGTGGATGTACGATGATCTCCTTAACGACGCGTCTGTTGATGACTGCGGCCCCGGATTACAGCGATCGGGTATAAATATAAATTAGAAGCCCGCAAAGGCATTTTCACCTTCGCTGTTCTGAGGGAGAAGACGAAGCACGACCAACGGCCGCTCTCAGACAGCTTAGGGACTCCGGCTGGAGAGTTCGGCGATAATACCTGGACGGCTGACTGGAGAGAGAGCGTACTACTTAGGTACTCTTTTTCCTGGACGCTCGACCGATATGGAGAGTTCGGCGACAATGCCTGGACGCCAATCGAAAGGGAGAGTACAAAGTAGCTCTTGGACGCCTCATTAGAAGAGAGTTGACAACACTTTCATAAATACATGATCTTTGAGAGAGGAGAGTAAGGGAGAATATTCCTGGACGCCCTATCGAAGGCTACAGGGTTAATTTGTATTTCTTATGGAATATATAATGAAATGAAATTATAGAATATATAATGATATTCTGGTGATATACGCACTCATAAATATTTATTTATCTATGAAAGTAAAATACAGAAAGAAGCACTTTATGTGCGGCAATAATTCATTTGAAAATACTAACACTGGACAAGTCTTCGATAAAAATCCTTCCATAGTTAATTATCGCAGTCACAGTACTTCAGAGGAATGCATTCTCTTTCGCTGTTCCTTACAAGATTACCCTCACAGAAGCAGCCTTCGACGCATTGCTGAAAGACAAATTGTTTAACGATTAGATATATACATACACAAAAATAACATAAAATTATTCAGAATCATACGATGTCATATGACATATATTATAGGCAGTCGATTTTTGAAAAATGGTGTTTAATGTTCTGGATATTACTTTCCATTGAATTGTACATTAAAGTATAATAGTATAGCGATATCGAAGTATCATATTGTAACATATGAAAAGATGAACACTTTCAACGAAGTTTTCGTGTAGCTGAAACTTATCGATTATTGATATGAATTGATATGCACTAGTGCAGCATAAACTGCACATGATCTATCCTTCAGGAAACGCACGATTGACATCCCCAACGCGAATTCTAGGTCACTCACACTCGGCGAGTCGTGTTTACTGTCCTCAACGGGGGGAAGGCTCGAGCCCGCGATAAAAATCGTCACCATGTATCGAAAATCACACGCGAATAGTCCCGAATGGTCGTATAAATAATGAAATATATGTGCATTACTGTACTAACCAGAGTACAAACTTTAGGATGAGGAATTGTGCAATTTGGTTCACAAGCAGTACCGCACAGTTCATAAACTTCCTTTGGTGGGCATCTACTCGTTGTTGCTAAAATTCATTCCATTACACGATTCGTATTATTTCTTGTAAAATTCTGTATGCAGAGTTGGGGTTGGAACAAGTTACAGGATACATATTTTTGCTCTGACTTTAACACTTCATTGGAATACACATTAAGAAACTTTTAATTATTGCCTTTGGAGGTACAAATACTGGCATTTCGCTTTTCTCCATTCCAATATGTATATCACCCATCGTAGTAAAAGCATTGTTTCAGACAAATGTCACAAAAGTGAGGATATAATGTTGGCCCATGTGACAATTAAGTTTTGAAAAAATATTTATAGAAATACGCGTTAATAGTAATGGAATAATAAAATTCAATGTAAGGAATTCAGTGGACACAAAATAAACTTACGAGTTGCATAAAACAATGTGGAAAGTGACTTTCATGAACTTCATTACTTACCCACAGAGAAGATTACCACGAAGGCAAATGCAGCAAGAATGAAGCGAGACATATTGGCTGTGTGTGCTGTTTGTATGAACGTTTCCAGTGAACTTAATGCTGCACTGAAGGAGTGGTCCTGTTTTATACTATACTGTTCCACGCGTTAGTGTCACGTCTTGTCTGTGTTCAGCATGCACAGACCGATATTTATGATTCTGCCTCGTTGAACCTAGATTTAAAGAATAATCCCCTGTTACAAGATAAAGAAATTACCCAAAATAATGAGCCAACGCCCGCAGCACGCAGTATCGTCATAGCCAATGTTTGGCATGAAATTATCGATATTTGATTTTCTTACAGCCGTTGATTTAATTGTTATCTCTGTTATGCTATTGATCTATTCTACACGATACAGACTTCTTAAAACACGTTTTCTTAGAATAAATCGGGAAATCAACCTTTTTTAGGCAGAACGACTTTCACATATCATGTTTACATCGGTATATTATTGTTATAAGGTATATACTGTAGCGTGTTATGTACCAATTTAAGATATGTATACATAATGTGATATGTACCATTAACATGTTCGTTAGCAAACGTCGCTTACCGCGCGAAGTGACCCGACGCGCCGATTCTGTCACACAAATCAGTGTCCCATATGCTACCGTGTTAATTCAATAGGGTGTATCTGCATCTTTCGCTTAAATTGAGGTATTGCTGTCAGGTAGTACAAACATAGTTTTACTATATGTATATTAAATAAGAAAACTATATCTGTATTGAAACTGAAGATATAACGGTTTATGTTTCGGACGCGTATGTGAAATCGATGCCTGATTTTTGGCGTATCTACTAAAGTCTTCTTTGGAGTATATGAAATATTTTACACGTTTGTCAAAAATATTTAGACACATTTTATACAGATTTAATATTTAACCTAATACGATTTAGAAGAAATACCGATGGCATAACATAAGACACTAGGTCATTTATCTCAGGACCATTTTTTCACCAGATACGCTAGTGATTCTCAACTTGTGGGTCGCGAAGTGTTTTCTGGGGAGTTGCCATGTTTTTTTTTAAACATTATTAAGTTAAAATTATATTCTGAAACACCTACTTCATCATCTATTAAATAAACGAAGTATAATCTCCATTAACGTAGAACCTTAAGGGCAGTATCTACAACGTGTGTCTGTTCAGTGTGTCTATTTATTACATTTTATCTATTCCCCAGTAGAAATATTCACTGTATTGAGTAAAACTACTAAAAATATAGAACTATCTGTTGTTAGTGATTTTTCAACTGACTGGCGGTTACAAACACGTTAAAACACTTTAAGGGATCTTTTGTATTAATGGATAATATGACTGAAATAGTCACATTATAATTATATTTCAATAAATGTATGCGAGAATGAATTTTTATCATTATTTTGATGATTAGATATGATCTTAAAAAAATGTGTCCCTTTTCCGTCGCAAAGACTATTCCTTACAGCAGGTTTGACAGTCTTCAAGTGGGTTTCTAGAAGGATTAGCAACGGATGTTCGTCAACTCGGAAATTCAAAAAAAAATTTAATGTTTACGAAAACGTACTTCATGTGATGCTAATAACGTAATTATTTTTTGTTTCGGCTCCCCATCAAAGAAATTGTGAATTTTCATATTTTCGTGAATATTTGCGAAACTTGAGATAAAATTTTCAGCATGCACACAACTTACTTAAATCTACAAAAGGCATGTTTTAAATTTTCATTACAGGCTCAGATGAAACAGTTGAAAAAATGACCTTCAATATTCTTCACTATTTCGACCAATTCCTTATAAAAATATAAGAAAAAGATATAGATTAAAATTTTTCATTCTCGGCTTAGTTTTCGAGAAAATGAAGTGTGAAAATCCGCTGCGTATTTAATGCGACATATGCGACATAGCGTACAATGTGCAACGTAGGTTACAGTGATGTCTCATTAAGAGCACGAGCCCTCCGTTCCGTTAAGAGAACACTTCGATTTCCACTAATTTTTCTGCAGTCTCAAGTTACAACTTGGAGTCAGGTGACTTTTATATTTAACAATTAAATTTTGTCAGGCTTTGTTAAATGAATTCTTGTATAAATTTTTCTAATTTAAGTAGTTTCGTTTCTTTGTTGATATGAAGTTGTAGAACAACTTATTTTGAAATGTTGAATCTTTACCTTGCAGTGAAAATTAGTGACATTATTGATGGTAAAAATATCAACATCGATTGCTTATTAATTATTGTACGCGATTCACTTTTTATCATAACACGGTTATTGTATTTGTTCAATCTTTATGAGTGTTTGCCCTCCGGACAAGTTCATGAATATAATGTGCCGACAGATTTGTTGCTTCATTTTTACCTCAACTAAAACGGTTCCATACAGCTCCATTTCAACAGCATTGACAATTTCGAAAACTGTGGAGACATTTCACTTTTTTCGTAAAAGTTGATATGTCTACTATTAGCTTTCTACTATTACATTTTATAAGAATGTGACAGATAAATCGTGCTGTATACTGCATAGCACAATTCAGTAACCAATGTTTTTAGCATGTATTTCACTGCAGGAAAAACATAGTCATACAATAAACAAAGTAATTTATGAATAATGAGAAATATGAACAAAATGTGTTTTGAGCTTTCTTATCTTGTCTCCTATACACAGTGATATATCTTGTGAAGGCCAAACCAGCCGCAGTCAGGAAAGATTCT
Organism: Andrena marginata; assembly: GCA_963932335.1. Lineage (NCBI taxonomy): Eukaryota > Metazoa > Arthropoda > Insecta > Hymenoptera > Andrenidae > Andrena > Andrena marginata. The sequence continues at coordinate 45,800,706 of OZ010659.1, read as the reverse complement.
AAGCCTCGGTGAACGTATAAAAACACCGACACCGAATTTGTTTCTACATTCAAGAAAATTATTGCGGGAGGACCATACATAGTCACCATGTCTCGTACCATTATAACATTATCCTTCATCTTGGTAATTTCTACTGTAGGTACGTTGTCAAAACCAAATTATATTTTTCCAGACACGTATCATATTCGTTTGTTCAGATTTCACGATGATAATTTTATACAAATAAGCATTTTACTTTTAAAAGTACATGAAGATTTTTTTTTAACTTCACTCAATATTGAAAATTTCAAGAACTTCCAAAATTAGTTTCTTATTATCAGATTTAATTTTCTAATTAGTAATAAAATTTTGTCGTTTAAATGTTATTTAGGGTGGTAATTGTAAAGCTTACTATTTAAATGAGTTTAAATTCGATTAAAATTATAAAAAAGTAACGGGAGCACAGAATGTTCAGTTTAATGGGGAATGTGGTAATGGAAGTTCATTTCGGTCAAGATCATCGTGTACTAATCGAAATATATAAATTAAAATGGTAATTACATGAAATGAAAAATGTCATTAAAATTCGTAGAGTAGAGCGGGGACAAACATAACGGTGTCATGAAAGTAACACGCCTTCTCCCGTCTTTCACAAAAGTTTCCAAAACGTTTTCTTTACATAGTTACGCGTGTTAAGTGCTTCTTTTCTTTCACGGAGTGACGCTGAGCAATACAACAATTCGTATACCGTGGGCAAGCTGATTTTGTTATTTAGATTACTCAGATAAGCGTCTTCTCTGTTGTTTTTTTTTGTTAATATTCATAGTTAAACTATAGACATTGATTGAATTATGTGTTAGAGCGTTCTTAAATAATGTCTTTATAAGTTCCTGTATTTGATTTCAATGAGCCTTGTATAGTTTGCACGTTATGACAGTTCCATGATGAAAAACATGGCTGGGGACAAAAGTAACACGTCACTAGGGGGGTAGTTGAATCCAATATCAACACTAGTTTTTAAAAAAGAAATCATAAATATTAGTTACTTTTGGGGCCGTTATACGAGATTCCATATTAAATCAAATACACAGTATCAAAGAAATGTTTGAAGCTGGTTATACTTTTTTATCGTTACCTACTTAAGATATGTTTATTTAAATGTTTGGTTTTATCGTTTCTGATAATAAAAAATCCTATTTTGCTTTGAAAGAAGTGTTCTTACTTAATTCTCCTCAAAATAATTAGTATTACTTTCGTCCCCATCGTATGTTACTTTCGTCCTACACCCTGCAGGACAAAATTAACAATGACAGTCACTGCGGAAAATTGCCATAACTCTTTGATTACTTATCATGGAAAGATGAATTTGTCTATCAAATGATAGACCAAGAATCACACTACCTTAAGGCATAATTTTCGTTTTTATATCTGTAAGAGGTAATTGGTAGCTAGGCCAAATGTAAAAAGTGTTACGTTTGTCCCCGCTCTCCCCTAATCTTATGTGAAAATAGCCCACAAGAAAGATATTTTAATTTATCGTTTACAGTATCGCCTATATGCGATTTAGTTACATAAGATAATAAACTATAAACTGAACTATGGTTTCTAACATATTACAGCGGTTGTGAGCCACAAACCTAAATGTCCGTGCACAGGGAAGAATGAAGTGTGGACCCAATGTGCCGCTGGTTGTCAATATACTTGTGCTAATCCAAATCCTATGTGCCCCTTCGTTAGTATTTACATTTTGTTGAAATCATGCATAAAACGTTTGAATTATATCGAAGGTTCGCTCGCCAAGTATGCAAACTGTTTCTTTATTCAGTTGGCGATAATACTTGTTCCTTAGAATCGCAATCGTCATGCTTACCTTCTGGTTTAAATCCATACTTCATACATGCGACTACACATTGGATTTATACATACAATTTCAGATATAAAACTATTTGCATTTTAGATTTGTGAAGAGGGCTGCGTATGTGAACCTACTTACCTGAGAGATAAAAATGGAGAGTGCATTCCTGAAGAATGCTGTGAACCGCCCGACTGGGGGCACTGGGACATGTAACAGTACTTCACTATATTACAATGATTTCACATATGGATGCCTTAACCCTGTCATTACGGCGTACATTTCCGCGAAAGTCCTTTTATGTAAATTTATTTCAAACTACCCGAGATGCCACTAAAGTCGCCGCTAGGATCGAAAGGGTTAAAGTAGAATAACTAAATCGATATCTTCTAAAGATGAGGTTCGAATTGCTCTGAATGTATTACTGAATAATAAAAAAAAAGTAATATCAAAGGATATTTTGTTACTTTTGTTGATTTATATTGCTGTGCTTCTGAGAGTTGGATATCTGTTGATATTTTAGACGAGCCTTTCCAATGCGTTGTCTTACGTATATGAATTATGAATATCTAGCGGGCAAATCATTTACCACTTTTCAGATCCACCCGACTTCTATTATTTTGTAACATCAACTCAAAATTGCAGCATATGTCCATTATACATATTCTGATAGAGAATTAAAAGCTGTATACAACCCAGTTAAAGATGAATTTGTTTAGTAACAAATAAATACCTTACATAACATTAAGGAAGCCAACACAATTTTAAAGCCCACGAAAAGTGCCCACTTTTTAAAAGTTGTAAAAAATGTAATGTTTTCGGGGGCACCTTTTACGTTTAGGAAGGCTTAAAAAGTTACCAAAGGTGGTAGCTAACTCGTTTGCCGGTTACAAAATTGTGTTCTCCCGTTCAATAGTTATATACAACTTTTGTTTGTTATTTCAATAAATTTAGCTTTAACTGGGTTTTATACAGCTTTAAACTCTCCATCGGAATATGTATATTAACACTCAAATGTCACATTGGGTTGCGCTAATCCAATCCGTCAGGACAACCCCTGGTATTTCAGAACGGTAAAGTGTGGGGAGTTAGGGCATTGGGGGGAAAAAGTTTAATACCTCTTCTAGAAAACCTCCCTTCACATAGTACCACATTGAACGAATAATAATACCGCATGTTTTTCATCAAAGTATGACTCGAAACCTTTGGATTGTCTGAAAGAAAACTGTGATTTAAAGAAAAAATCCAATGTTTCACTAACTTAAGATATCTCGAGTACCAAACGATTTCTGACTAAATCACCTATTTACGTGTTTTCTTTTTCCTTGTGGTCTTGCGAATCGGTTGAAGGAAGGAACAAACGGTGTAACGCATCTAGAGATATACGCTAAAGAACGCTCTAGGTTACGCTAACCCATGTGTGCTTGTAGCGGGACGAAATGATAGTGTCACCATTGAGAGTTAATATAAGATTTAATTGTAATTAAATTTTAACTATAACTGAATTTTAATAAATCTGTAGTTGCAGTAGTACCTATTAACTCACCAATAATTTTGATTTCTCTTTTGTCATTTTTGTTGAATAATTATATAGGCCATTTCTTCTGGCATCTCAAGGGAAATGGCCAGATGTCATGAATTCTGTTTCCAATCTGATTTTCAGCAACTATTGTCTCAAAGGAAATATTGGTCACTGTTTTATAATCAGCATAAAATGTGAAAATTTTAGGGTTCATCTGATGAAATAAATACTGTCAGAATTAGTTTAATAGCCGTTTTATGTTAGGTGGGACATCTGTTACCTTCTTACCCTACTAACGGGGCACCGCCTACGTGCCTATCGCACGCTAGGCCGTTTCCCGAAATGACACTGCTTCCCTACTCTATACAATCATATTATAATTCATGTAATTACAATAATTGAATACTTAATAAATCTTACAAGAGAATCAGGCATACATATACATTGAGATAAAACACAGTGAAGAGAATATGAAAATCAAAATTACAGTTCATGTGTGGGGGGAACAGTACAAGCAGACAAGAATGCCAACCATTTATAGATTTCATCCATCCTAGATCCAGCACGTAATAAAAAATATCTCAAATATTTAATAAACTTTTCCAATAAAAATTGCGTAGAAATGCAGGGGCTACGTATGTACCTACGTATATTCCTTTTCAGTCGTGCCAGGCGATGATTTTGCAACAGTTTTTACAATGGAATGATGAAGATTATATTCTATTATTTTGATGCAAGTTTGCCTATAATACAGATCGAAACATCATCTATTCATTCAAAATGAAATTATTGTCCATTTGTACCCGTTACTATAATTTCTTATTTTATATTTCCGTTTTCGCAACTGTGTGGAAGAACAGAAATGAAATATCTTACATGGCTATTGAAATTAGACCAACTGGAATGACCAACAATGTATACTCGATGATGACAAAACAAGTACAATCGTTTGATTATCATTATCCATTATCACAGGTGTAGCAAAGAACACGTGTCACAGTATTGAACTTATAAATGTATCTAAATAAAGGTTCGCTACTTTTATGACACCAAAATTGTCAATTACAAAATAAGTGTGACTGGCTATGTGGAAAAATAAAATTATAAATGTAATAACATCTCTACTTATCTTAGGTTATTGATACACGCAATAATGATCAATTTTTTTAGAAGAATGGTCTTTACTTTTCCAATTTCTTTAGGCTATCAAGTACCATATCCTTTTTTTAACTAGTGTCTCTATGGAATGATTAATATTTTACGCTTCGTGTTAATTAAGAAAACATAGAGGAGTACCATTTTTGGATACATAATATCAACATGTAATACAAATAATAAATATTAGTAGTAGAAATGTAATATACTATGTGGTCTATCAATTCTTTCGAATATTAATTTCTTCGTCATTGTCCATTGAAGTTGTTATTTCACACATCATTTACATTGGTAAGATTGTGTTTAAAATATATTTTTCACCCAGTGGCACTATTCAAATAATAGAGCTATACAGCTAAGTAGAATAAAAATAATAATTTATATAAATAATTTATATAAATAATTTATAAAAGTTATTTTCATAAATGACTCTGTCTCTGGCTAGACCTTATTAATATTTATAGGTATAGTCAACTCGTTCTTCATGTGCAAGCAATTAACTGGTAAAACTTGCCAAAACAACTGACAATGAGTCAATATATGCAACTGACAAACGCTTCCGGCATTGGTGGATGAGGTCTAAGTATTTGCATCGCATGACTGAACTGTTCAACTCTATTTCTTCATATTTAACTAACTGGTAGAATAATCCTATAACAGTGTTCCATGACTCATCGGTAACATAACTCATAACTACCTATCCATATTGTGCAAAATTCTATTACAAACACAATACATACAGACAAAAAAAATAGACGAGAGTCTACTTGAAATGGGTTAATTCGCAGCAAATTTAGCTTTAACATAGGTATCAATACACAGAAAAATTTTGTTTTCTCTCACATTAAACATTTTTTTAACAATAAATGTAAAAATGTTCGTTTAGTTTGTAAACGACACCAATGGATTCCTTATGTTTGTCCGATGAAAATCATGCCAAATATCGTGTAAATCGGACAACTTTTACATAAGGAATACGAATAGCTTGTGACAAGGTAGTGCGATTAGGCATGATATTTGGTATGATTTTCGCAAAGATCTGATGAGAAATGCGGAAGTCGAAGATTTCACAACTTCTTAATGGTATTCCAAACCCTTTGAGGGTCGAAAGCCATAAAATTCGATGGGGTACTGCAGGCTGTTGTCCTCGCCACGGGGTGACCGGCGTAGCTGGAGAATCACGCTGCGAGCTTTGCTTTGGAATCGTCCATGTCGAGGTAGTCTTCAGAGACTTTCCAACAGGCGAGGCGTGCCTCGCGCTACAGCCTCGCAACGTCGAGACGCATCTTTACAAACAGGTAACTGATGGTTTGTTTGGAAATGATTACAAGTTTGCATTCAGGTGGAAGTCTATTCTTTGGAACATTGACAGGAAGTTATTCAAGCATGGAAATCCTGTGTTTCGAAAAGAGGAGGATATCGAGTACGTGCTTGATTATGGTTTTCCATTGATTTTCTACATTCTACAACAATGTACCACCTTATGCATTTATATTTTTGAATTACACAGGACGTAAAAGTTTGTACGAGTATCTACGGTCACACGAAATAACAGAATTTGGTTTACCTAAGGATTCAGATACAGGTTTTATGTTTTTTTTTTGCAGCGTTGTCACATTTGTTGCTATTTTTATGGAATGTACAACAAAATATTCCCTTTTACGTTGCTCACATAAATATTTATTTCGCCATGAAATTAAAATACAGAAAGAAGCACTGGACAAATTATAAATAAACAGCCTCCATATTCGATAAAAATTCTTTCATAGTTAATCATCGCGGCCACATGCAGCAGGAGGAACACATCTTCCTTTAGAGTTCCTTACAAAACCATTCCTACAGAAACAGCCTTCGACGCAATGCTAAAAGACAAATTGTTTAATGATTAGATTTATACATATACAAAAATAACATACAATAATTCAGAATCACACGATGTCATATATCATAGGAGGTCGATTTTTCAAAAAGGGTATTTAACGTTCTGGATATTACTTTTCATTGAATTGTAAGTCCAAGTATAATGGTGGCGATATTGAAGTATCATATTGTAACATACGAAAAGATGAACACTTTCAAGAATGCTTTCGTGTAGCTGAAACTTATCGATTATTGATGTGAATTGATATGCGGTAGTGCAACATAAACTGCACATAGTCTATCCTTCAGGAAACGCACGATTGACATCCCTAACGCGAGTTCTACCTCACTCACACTCGGCGAGTCTTGTTTACTGTCCTCGGCGGTGGGTAGGTTCGAGCCCGCGATAAAAATCGTGACCATGTACCGAAAATCACACGCGAATAATCCCGAACGGTCGTGCAAATAATGATATATGTGTACTACTGTACTAACCAGAGCACAATATCGAGGATCACCATCTTCGCAAGTTGCTGGACAGGTAGTACCGCAGTCGCTATAAACCTCATTTGCTGGGCATCTACCCGCTGTTGCTAAAATTCATACCATTACAGGATTCGTATTATTTCTTATAAAATTCTGCAAGCAGAGTTGGGGGTGAAACAAGTAACAGGATACATCTTCGTGCTCTGACTTTAACACTTCATTACAATACACATTATGAAACTTTTAATTTTTGGCTTTGGAATTACAAATTCTGCCATTTCCTTTTGCTCCATTCTAATATGTATATCACTTACCGTAGTAAAAGCAATGTTTTAGACAAATGTTACAAACGTGAGGATATAATGTAGGCCCATGTGACAATTAAGGTTTGAAAATATATTTGTAGAAATACGCGTTAATAGTAATTGAATAATAAAATAAAATATAATTTATTCAGTGGACACAAAATAATCTTATGTACGTCCATAAGACAATATGGAAAGTGACTTTAATGAACTTCATTACTTACCCACAGAGAAGATTACCATGAAGGTAAATGCAGCAAAAATGAAGCGAGACATATTGGCTGTGTGTGCTGTTCGTATGGCCGTTTCCAATGAACTTGGTTACACTTGAGGAATAGCTCTGTTTTATACTATATCGTTCCACGCGTTAATGTCACGTCTTGTGTGTGTTCAGCATGGACAGACCGATATTTATGGTTCTGTCTCATTGAGCCTGGAGTTAAAAAATGACCCCCCGTTACCAGATAAAGAAATTATCCAAAATAATGAGCCAACGCTTACAACACACAGTGTTATCATAGCAATGTTTATAAGGATATTATCAATATTTGAATTTGTTACCACCATTGATTAAATTGTTGTCTCGATAAATAAATGTTATTAATCGATTCTAAGCATTACAGACTGCTTAAAATAAATTTTCTTAGAATACAATACGCACACGTTACAAGCTCGTTTCTACAATGCGTTGTACGTCCGGCGGCTATCCCCACCATTTCTTCGAATCCTTCGGATGAGAGTGGGAGACCAAAGAACAAGCGCAGGGGCTCTTTCGTTTCCTCTCGCTCGTTCTTGGGTTTTCTCACTTGCGCCATTTGCCGCGCGGAATAGTGTCCACAACGCGCCATACGCCCGCCGCCAGTCCCGTTCGTCGTGCTTATAACGAGTGCGTGTAATAAATGGCTATAATTTTAAATGAAGCTCTACTCTTGGCTATTGTGCAAAACGTGAATAAACCACAGTCACCTTTCATAAACATCCAAGTTTGCGTAATGTCACAAACTTAATAGACACATTTTGTAGAAGAACGTAGTTACAAGTAGCATTATTGCAATTGTAATATGTCATGAATTCAGATTCCAACCCGATTTTCAGCAAATATTGTTTGAAACGAAATATTGGTCACTTTTTCTGAATCAGTATAAAATATGAACATATTAAATTTATTCTAATAATATAAATAATATCAGTATTAGTTTTAATAGCCATTTTATGTTCGGTGGGTCAACTGTTCCGGACATTCCCTACCACACCGGGGCGCCTCTTATCTGCCGTTCGCATGCTAGGCTGTTTCCCGAAATGGCACTGCTTTCCTACCCTATACAATCATTATAATTCAAGTAATTACAATAATTGTTTACTTATGTAATAATTCTTACCAGAGAATCTAGATAAGACATAGCGAAGAAGATACCCTGACAATTCTTCCTGCATCACTCTTCCTTGATAATTGAATTCTTGAACGTTTAATATTTGAAATTAATTAATTATGCTTACTTCACGACAGAAGTTAACCCAATCAACAGCAGCCTTTGTCGGTATTTGAATTTTGCACTCAATAATTTTTACGTTGGAGAATTGCTCATTAAAAAATAGCAAATGATACGACATATTTTTACTAAATCTAAATGTGCCTTCGTAAACTATGTGCTTGTCAGTGCACTTATTGTAAAGTTACATATCTGTTTTCGTTTTTATCTCGGACCTATTAAGGCCTAACGACGGATAATGTATACAGAAAGGTTATTCAGAATGTTGACCATGACAACATACGTTAAGGTCATCGGAATCAGTTTAGCTTTAACTAGGTGTCGATACACACCAAAATTTTGTTTTCACTAGCCATAAACAATTTTGAATAATAGATATGAAAATGTGCGTTTAGTTTTTAAAGGTCCTGATTATTTTTCTCTAAATTATATGTGAATATATACGTACATTACAAAGGAAATCTATATGGTCTGCTTGGAAATGTGTACAAGTTTGCATTCCGGTGGAAAATTATCTGTTGGAACACTGACAGGAAGTTATTCGAGTATCAAAATACTGTGCTTCGAAATGAATAGGATATCGAGTACGTGTTTTTTATCGTTTCCCATTGATTTTCACCATTTTACAACAATGTACCACCTTATGCATTTATATTTTTGATTTACACAGGACGTAAAAGTTTGTACGAGCACCGTCACAAGAATGGACAGAATTTGGTTTAACTATTGATTCATATTCAGGGTTAATTTGTTTTTCTTACGGAATTTATAACAAAATATTCTCTTCTACGTATGCTCACATAAATATTTATTTGGCCATGAAAGTAGAATACAGAAAGTAGCACTTTATGTGCGGCAACAATTCATCTGAAAATGATAACACTGGACAAGTCTTCGATAAACGACATTCATATTCGATGAAAATTCTTCCAGAGTTAAGCATCACATTTACATGCAGCAAGAGGAATGCATCTTCCTTTAGAGTTCCTTACAAGACCACCTTTACAGAAGCAACCTGCGACGCATTGCTGAAAGACAAATTGTTTAACGATTAGATTTATACATACACAAAAATAACATAAAATAATTCAGAATCATACGATGTCATATATCAGAGGCAGTCGATTTTTGAAAGAGGGTATTTAACATTCTGGATATTACTTTCCATTGAATTGTACGTCAAAGTATAATAGTGGCGATATCGAAGTATCGTATTTTCACTTATGAAAAGATAAACACTTTCAACGAAGTTTTCGTATAGCTGAAACTTATCGATTATTGTTGTGAATTGATATGCAGTAGTGCAGCATAAACTGCACATGATCTATCCTTCAGGAAACGCACGATTGACATCATCAACGCGAGTTCTACTCCACTCACGCTCGTCGAGCCTTGTTTACTGACCCCGACGGTGGGTAGGCTCGAGCCCGCGATAAAAATCGTGACCATTTACCGAAAGTCACACTCGAATGGTTCCGACTGATCGCGTAAATATAAAATATATGTGTACTACTGTACTAACCGTAGTACAAGGTCGAGGACCATGATTTTTGCAAGATGCTTGACAGGCAGTACCGCACTCGCTATAAACCTCAGTTATTCGGCATTTAGCTGCTGTTGCTAAAATTCATACCATTACACGATTAGTATTATTTCTTATAAAATTTGATGGTGAAACAAGTAATAAGATAGATCTTTGTGCTCTGACTTTAATACTCCATTGCAATACACATTATGAAACTTTTAATTTTAGGCTTTGGAGTTACAAATTCTGGCATTTCGCTTTTCTCCATTCCAATATGTATATCACCCATCGTAGTAAAGGCATTTTTTCAGACAAGTGTTACAATCGTTAGGAGTTGTATGTACATTGCAGTAGATACTGTAGGTAGGAAAGTCACTAACAGAATGATAAAAATTTGTTAATATGAGAGTTTAATTTCATGTAATATGGAAAACTGTCGGTTGTCATTAAAAGTTTAAAATGTTTTTTGGAAAGGTTTTGTAACTGTCAGACTGTGTATTGAATTAATGAGAATGTTGTTAAGAACATAAAAATTGCGCTCTTAATTAAAGACACGCCGGTCTTATTTTAGAACTGTTACAAGAAATATTGAAGTTCAAATTCTCGTAATATGTATCTTCCAAAACTAATTGCTCTTAATTGGTATTATTACTAATGTCCTAAACATTACTAATCAGTAATCAAAGGAATATCTTACGAAAAACATAATACGTAGGTATTTAATAAAACTAATTTTTAGTTTATAGATACTAGAAGCTATAAGATTTTCCATCGTATTACCTTACTACGACTGAGTAGAATGTATAAAATGGAGTACAATTACGATAATAAATAAAATATGTAGTCTGTATGTAAATAGAATACATTCCTTCCTTAAAAATATTAAATATGGCTAGGATATAATTGGTTTCGAATAAATATACTATAGCGGATTTCAGCAAAATTAGCTGATGTTTAAAGTGTCTTTTAAATAATTACAAGTGATTGCAAATTTTTAAAGTTTGTTACCTGCATTATATTACGCATATAACGTAGGTGCATGTGACAATTAAGGTTTGAAAAGTATTTGTACAAGTGGGTAATAGTAATTGAATGCTAAAAAAAAAATATAAGGAATTAAGTGAACACAAAATGAACGTATGTATGTGTATAAGACAATATGGAAAATGACTTTGATGAACTTCATTACTTACCCACAGAGAAGATTACCATGAAGGTAAATACAGCAAAAAGAAAACGGGACATGTTAGCTGTGTGTGCTGTTCGTATGGACGTTTCGAGTGAACTTGATGACACTGAAGGAGTGAATCTGTTTTATACTATGCCGATCCTACGCGTTAGCGCCACGTCTTGTGTGCGTGCAGCATGCACAGACCGATATTTATGATCCTGCCTGGTGAAACCGGGATTTAAAAAATGATCTTCCGTTACCAGATAAAGAAATTACACAAAATAATTAATCATCGTCTACACCACACGGTGTTATTATAGCAATGTTTATCATGGTATTATCGGCATTTGAATTTGTTACTACCTTTGATTTAATTGTAAGCTCTTGAAATAATTGCTATTAATCTATTCTACACGGTACAGATTGCTTAAAATACATTTTCTTTGAATATATTGAGAAGGACTTTCACATATCATGTTTATATCAGTAGGTATATCACCAAGTGCGACCGGAGATTTTTTCCATGGCACGGGCGGAGCAACATTGGGATGATGGCGAAGAAAAATGTAACCGAAATTGACAAAGTATTACCTTTTTTTACCATAAACTTAATAAAGATCAGTTTTGAAAAATAAGCGATTTTTTCCTTGAAGCGCGGGGGGGGGGGCAAATACCCCTATTGTACCACCCTCCGGACGCCCATTTATACCAATTTAAGATATTTATACATAATGAGATATGTATAGTAATTAAGAACGGAAGACCGTTTAAACCGAACGAAAAGCAGAAACTAAATTTTTTCCATAAATCGCTTCTAAAACATTTAAAAAATATATTCTCAACGTTATAGACCGAAATTCAACTCCGTATCGATACTATAGTGAGCGAGTCAGTGCGCCTCCGAGCACCGAGCATACTTAAAACGCATTTTAAGGGGAGGTTCCTGTCTAAATATCGATTTTTTTTTAATTTCATTTTTCAAATGTTCAACCTTTTAGATATACGTATTTATTGGCGCCGGTGATAACTCAGAAATTACTTGACCAATCAACTTCAAATTTAGGAAACTTTATAATATTCCTCAGAATATAAACTACAACGTTTAACCAAATTATTAATTTCGACTACTGTTTTTAAATAAATAAAACGCGAATTTTTTTACACCATTTGAGGTTCATATTCTTACAATTGGTATACAAATTGAAAAAGAATTTATTGGTCTGTTTCTCATAACTACCTGAGACCCTACAACCGGCGCCGTTTTGCATCTCGAAAAAGCCTATTTCAGATACTGCTCTATTTCTTTTCTATTTATTATAATTTGTCTGTTATTTTTGTTTTGTTTACTTGATATAATGTTAAATAAAGTACCCTTAATGTTACGAAAGGATTAGCGGATTGGTATCTTTGCAAAAAATTCTTAAAAATTGATACAAAAATAAGTCGTTCATACGGGCTTCGCCCCTTAACACGTTCACTAGCAAGCGTCACGTACGCGCGACGCGATCGACACACCGATTCTACCACAGAATTTGCAACTATCGCTTAAATAGAGTTACTGCTGCCACGTAGCACAGAAATAGTTTATCTATACATATATTAAATAAGAAAGCCATATCTGCATTGAAACTGAAGATATGATCAGATGAGTCCTGCTGTAGCGGAACATCTAGTAACGAATGTCTTTAGGAAAAAAATAGTTGCACAAAAAACAAAGTGTTTTCCGCATAAAGACAAATATGGACACAATGTATTTTGAACGTTTTTTATCTTGTTTTCTATGCACAGCGATATATCTTGTTAAGGCGAAAACAACGGCATCTGGGAAAGATTATAAGTCAGCGCACGTATAAAAACACAGCATCGAATTTTTTTCTACATTCAAGGAAAATATTGCGCCAGGAGCATACAAAGTCACCATGTCTCGTACCTTTATAACTTTATTCTTCATCTTGGCAATTTCGACTGCAGGTACGTTGTCAAAACCAAATGATATTTTTCCAGATAAGTTTCACATTCATTTCACATTCATATTTCACATCACATAATTTTATATAAATAGGCATTTTACTTTTACATGTTCATGAAGATTTTGTTTACCTGCACTAAATATTGAAAATGTCAAAAAATTACAAAATTAGTTTCTTATTACCAGATTGAATTTTGTAATTAGTAATAGAATTTTGTCGTTTAAATGTCATTTGTGGTGGTAATTGTAAAGGTTACTATTTAATTGGCTCTATTTAATTTCGATTGAAATTCTAAAAAAGTAACGAGAGAACAGAATATTCAGTTTAATGGAGAATGCGGTAATGGAAGCTCATTTTGGTCAAGATCATCGTTTACAAATTGTCAGAGTCATCCTTTGTTTCTTTCTTAAACGAAACCATATGTAGGTATTATTAATAAGTAATAAGTACTCAAAAAATTAGGGTACTAATTCAAGGACAGCCATTTAAATACTCCTGACTTACATATGGATACTGGTTATATACTGGTACAACGTACAAAATCGAAATATATCATTTAGCCCTTTAGCGCCCAGTGTGACGTATGCGTCACATCAGTTTCAGACGTATAAAAAAAATCGATAGTAAATAAGTTTGGGTCCCAAAACGGATCAGTTCTCTAATTTGTTCCGAGATGCAAGCCACTGATGCGTTTACCGCTGTAAATAATGTTTACTGTAACCATAAAAACGTTCAGGGCAAATGCATGTTGGACATTTTTCGAAAACCTGAAACATTCCTCTTGTTTTCTTGTAAAAGTTGAGAGTAACATTATTTTTCTTACGTTTTATTTGGTAGATACGTGTAATTTAATTGTTATACTAAACGAATATTGCTTGTAAAGTTTGATTAGATCAATTTTTAGTTTGTAATTGCATGTTGAAAGTCGTGTGACGCATACGTCACACTGGGCGTATACGGAATAAAAGTATAAATTAATAAAACACGATTATATCGTTTAGAAATGTGTAGAAAAGATTACATATTATAGTAAACATGCATTTAAAACAGAAATTTCGTGTTTTATATATTGAGCCACATTTTACTCCGTATACAACCAGTGTAACGTATACGTAACATCTAGAAAATCATATTTCCACTGACTTTTTGGGGAAAAGAACGATGAAGTGCATGTATTGGGACCATTTTTCAATTAACTAAAATTGCAAAAAATAATTTTTTCTCACGGGGAAAAGTGTCTGGGCCCTAAAGGGTTAGAATGGTAATTACATGAAGTGGAAGAAGTCATTAAATTTATTATATTTTCGGATTTTTTTCTATAAAATCTCACGTGAAAATTGCCACCACGAAGACAAGCACACACATGTACATATGTATGCATATGTATAATTTATCGGTCATAGTATACATACAATCATCTATATACTATTTAGTTTAATAAGATAATAAATTATAAAATGTACTATGCTTTGTAACATATTACAGGCGTTTTGAGCAATACAACTGTATGTTCGTGCGGGAGGAATGAAGTGTGGTCCGAATGTACTGCTCATTGCAAATCGACTTGTGTTGATCCATATCCTCCGTGTCCGAAGGTTCGGTTGCAAAATATGCAAACTGTTTCCATATTCAGTTGGCGATAATACTTTTTTTCGTAGAATCACAATCGCTATACTTACCTTCTGGTTTAAATCCATACTTCATACATGTTGCTACACATTGGATTTATACATACGGTTGTTGATAAAAAACTATTTGTATTTTAGATTTGCGTACCTGGCTGCATATGTAAACCTGGTTACCGGGCAGATAGTAAGAGGCGCTGCGTTCCTGCAGATTGCTGCGATTGGGATCTAGAAGTGTCGGAATGACGCCTGTAAAATTACCCCACTATATTACGATGATTTAACATATGGTTGCCATAAAGTAGAATAACTAAATCTGCATATTCTGGAAATGATGTTTTACTAACTCTTAATGTACTACTCAATCATAAATAAAAAGTAATATCAAAGCATATTTAATTACTTTTCTTGATTTATATGAATGTGTTTTTGAGAGTTGGATATATTCTGGATGAGCCTTCCAATCCTATTCAATCCTATTCCTTGGGTTCTTCCCAACTAGTGCGAATAGAATCAATATTGAAAGTCTTTTGGTGGTAATAGATTTTTTCAACATGGTTGCTTTTAAAGATGGGATAATGATTAGAATAAGATTAGATCTGTATTCGACTTTCTATTTCTGTACAAATCTATGTGGGTGGATGAGTTGGGCATTGCGAAGGAATAAGTCATGATTGTCAATAGACTGTAGGTGTCTCCCACCGTTAAGATCAGTGTTGGGACAATTCCACATCGTATGGTGAGTATTAAAATGTCCCATGAGAATATAATTATAGTTTTTCCCAATATTCTTGACAATTTGTTTCCAATTAGCTTGAGAGAGTACAAAACCTGGAGTTCTGTAACATGTTATTATCTTCAAAGAGGGGTTAACATTAGTGATGTTTAATCCACAAACTTTGACAGTGCCGTCAGGAGCGATCAGATATTTTAATTCACAAAAGACAACATTCTTACGCACTAAGATAATTATCTTAATGCACCTGACGCATTCTGAATGCATTCAAATTGAAATTCTTTCTCTTTTTCAAGCGTTAGCCATGATTCTACACACACCAGAATGTCTAAGTTCTTTAATGAAACTTCCACTTCTTCTTTACGCTGTATGATGCTTCCTGCGTTCCAAAAGAGCTGGCGAAGATTCGAAGAATTGCGGCTTGATTGTAAGTGCGAAGCGGAAATTCGCGCTTGATGAAGTGTACTGTACTTTGATTAGTTATAATTATTCGTCGGCGGAGCTGGGATCTTCGGCTGAGGTACCATCCTTGTTTGGAGATTACAATTTTTTAATAATTCTGGTTATTCCACTTTTCAACTGTCTTTGTTTAATATAATCGTATGTGCTTCCAAACATACCAATAAGAGCTTTTATGTGCTGGGTACATTTCCGAGTTACCGTGTCTAACAAGGGGCGTTCGGCAACCCGGAAATTCAGAAAATTATGAAACTCGGTGCGCAAGTAGAGTAGTTCATCCGTAACGCAACCCTTCTTTTGTTGGTGCCATAATGCAATTTTTGTCATCTAAAACTGAGGACGTGGGTATAACCGGAGTCATTCATTCCCACTCTTATATGTATAGGGTAGTTGAGATTTTCCAGGAATGTATGGGATTATTAGACACACGTTAGAAAGTAGGGTAAACTGTACACTGATTGACACCCTAAGCGGAAATCACAATTGGAATGTCTATATTCTTTTGTGAAGTTTTTATATGGTCTTAATTTTCAGTTATTATCAATGATTATGGATTTTTCATTAAAATAAAACACCTTGAGTACCTATTAAGTCTTTTATGTTAAAAATATTCAATGAAAAACAAAAATAGGCATAAAAGTACAATCATTGGCACCCTAAAATTTAAGATTATATAGAAGAACGTACATAATGAAAAACGAAGTTTAAAGTGTTCAAACAGACTATTTCATTCACTATTAAATACCTATAACACTTAATAAATTTGCATTTCAATCCATGAAAGAAAAATAAGAAATTGTAAAAAAGTACTTTCTAAGCTTGTACTTCTTAATATTTGTCTTTTTAATGAGGAGTGCCAATGATTAGTGCAATGCCAGCATTAGCGCAGTTTAGCCTATTACAAGTTTGGATTTAGAAACTAGCGGACGAAACTCAAGAGTATGATTGTTTACTTTACATTCTTGTGGATACCCAGGTCAGCCGCTGCTTGGCAACTCAGGTATAAACTAACTCTACCATGAGATATTCTTGAGACGAAGCAAATATTACTGGGGCCAATCAGTCGACCAGTGGCTAGTGTGTATTCTTTAATAGATAAACCTTCTTCGGGAAATTGACATTTTGAGCAACTTGAGCGTATGATCCTTTTGAGGAAGACATTGTAATGTTAGATATTCGGATACAAAAAGAAAAAAAGAAACACGAAATCATAGTTTATGACACTTGTGCGCAATCTAAGATATGCAGGATATTGCCCACGTAAACACTAGCGACAGCAAATACGTTCCATCGCTACGACGGTTCAGACCGACCTTCCTTCGTCAGTTGTTGGATAGCAGTCAGAGAGGATACGCGGCTACGAAATCTAACGAGTAAGTTCCTTTTAAAAATAAGTGCTATCATATGCTAAAATAAAATTCATAAGGTTAATGAAAATAATTTTTAACTGACGCGTTACCTCGAAACATGTATCGATGAAATTCAGATTTTGTCAACTTAAATACTATTATAAAGAGCAACTTTTGCCAATTAGTAGAAGTCATGAATAATAACAAAAATTGTGCGCGTGACCTGGTGGGGTCACCGTTTCCTGCAGTGATATGGTGCAACCGAGTTTTGCCACAAAAATCTAATATTCTGGAGGCATTCATGTGCCAAATATTTTCTAACCGAATTTCATGGCATAAAAGGCCTAGGAACCCATACTCGGGGGCTCATTTTAAGTTTAGTACGTTTAGACGAAAGAGTCTTGCGAGATCAAGTAAAATTCTCCTTCAACTATTATTTCAACTTAAACCATACAGTACGTTGAGTTGCTAATAGGTGTTGTAATCATTAAACTCTTCGAGACTCCCGCATTTCTCAGTGCGTCAAAACCGAGAGGTGGACTTAGGTACAGCGACAATTAGACACTTAAACAATTGTAAAAGACCCAGCTTCTAGAATATAATTAATTATTTCTTACTCAGAGTTCTTTTATTTGAATCAATCATCATCTGAATTTTCTCTTCGAGACTAACCCACATAGTATCGCATTATAAAGTTACGAGGTTAAACTAATATTCTTAGTGGTTCCCGGAGAGACCAGACCCCAGTTCGTCCACGACAACCAACCTCTTAATAGTTACCGGGGATACCAGACCCCGGTTCGTCTACCACAACCACCTCCTTATAGCGGTTCCCGGGAATACTAGACCCCGGTTCGTCCGCTACTAACAAACTCCAACAAACAAACGCAAATCCACGGCTTCGCAGCCGCCAATCTCAGTGCCCTGAGCCTCAGCTCGCAATAAACGTGATAAACGTTTTGCAGTTGAGGAGCGATCTTTCAAAACGGAACATTTCCACAAAGAACAAATTTTCAATAACCGCAATAAACTATGGTACCTACGTTTATTAAAAAAATCTGTTTTTTATTAGAAGATACACGTACAATTTATTATTCCATCTGATAATGCTAATGTTTTAAATTTAGCGACGTTGTTTTAATAATTATTTTAAAAAAAGTTTGGAAATAAGCCCTTTTGATGGAAACTATAAGAAATAAACCCCTTTGTATAAAACCATTTGGAAATAAGTCCTTTTTTAATTTACACATTACGTTGCCTGACTTTGTAAAAAAGTGGAACCAACTAAAGTTGAAAGGTTTCAAACGCTTGATATGTCTATGGAATTAAGTTCCATTTGTTTCGAATTCATTACAATTTCCAAGACGAATATAGGAAATATGTCCGTTTTGTTTCAGACTAAAAAATTATTTCACTATATTATCCGACATATTTGAAAATAAGACGTTTTCTATGTAACATGTATTTTCACTTCAATTTTTTGAAAAGGGATAAACCTATTTTCAAGTGTTTCGTGCCACCGGAATATGTAATTTAACATTATTAAGATGATGCGGTCAAAATTTGCTTCAAGCTCAACAATGGAAATATGCCCTTTGGAAAAATCACTTCTCAGATAAGTTGTAATATTTACAAGAAATTTCAGCTATGTCTACAAAATCCTATTATTTGGTCAACACGAACCCCCATTTAAATTGTATAACGTGCCCACAGATATTTTGCTCCATTTTGATATCAAATAAAACTGTTCCATGCAAATAAGCTTACAGCCCTATTTTAAGAGCATTAAAAATTTCATAAACTGTGGAGACATTCCACTATTTTTGTAAAAGTTGATTTGTCTAACTGAACAGTTTTCGTGTCTTACAAAGCTTCTTAGACTTACTATTACATTATATCGGTATGAACGTGACAGACAGATAAATCGTGCTGTATAGCACCATTTAGTAACAAATGTCTTTAACATGTACGTCACTGTAGGAACAACATAGTCACACGTAAAACAAAGTACTTTACGAATAAGGACAAATATGGAAAACATATAGTCTGAGCTTTCTTATCTTATTACCTATACAGTGCGATATACCTATGTGTTAAGACCAATACAGCCGCAGCCGAGAAAGATTATAAAACGCTGACATTAAAATTTTTTTACATTCAAGGAAAATATTGTGCCAGGAGCATACAAAATCACCATGTCTCGTACCTTCATAATTGTATTCTTCATCTTGGTAATTTATTCTGAAGGTAAGTTGTTAAAAACAAATTATATTTTTTTCAAGATACAGTGGCGGACGAAAGAAAGTTTCCAACGTTTAAAATCGCATAACTTTTTTAGATTTGGTCCAAAAGACATGAGTTTTTTTGGAGAAGTTAGAAGGATTAGTTTGTTAAGTGACGTGTTTTGTACTTTTGAAAAAAATGCAATTGGTCGGAATAGCCAAAAAAAAAATAGTGAAGGTCGTTTTTTAAACTTTTTTTGTGAGCCTGTAATAAAAATTTAAGAATCCCGTTTGTAAATTGAAGTAAGTTGTACACATGCCTAAAATTTCATCAAAATCGGTTAACGTTACTTTGAGCTATAAACGCTTAAAGATCGCAGAATCAGGTCGAAAGTCACTAATTTTAATCATTTATTTGATTCCACATACATACAATATTTTATATACTCTTTAGTTTCATAAGATAATAAATTATAAAATGGGCTATGCTTCGTAACATATTACAGGGGTTTTGAGCCAAGAAACTCCACATCCGTGCAGGAGGAATGAAGTGTGGTCCCAATGTAATGGTCTTTGCCCACCGACTTGTGTTCATCCAATTCTTCCGTGTCCCCGCGTTAGTATTTACATTTTGTCGTAATCCTACATAAAACATTTGAATTATATCGAAGTTACACTTGCAGAATATGCAAACTGTTCCCTTATTCAGTTGGCGATAATACGTTTTTTTTTAGAATCACAATCGGCATACTTACCTTCAGGTTTAAATCCATACTTCATACATGTTACAACACATTGGATTTACACATACAGTTTCTGATACAAAACTATTTGTGTTTTAGGCTTGCTTACCTGGCTGCATATGTAAACCTGATTACCTGAAAAATAAAGAAGGGGAGTGCGTTCCTAAAGATAGCTGCGATTCGAGTGAGGAATCGTCCGAATGACGCCTCTAACAGTACCCCACTATATTACGATGATTTAACATATGTATGGCTTAAAGTAGAATAGCTATATCGATATACATATTCTGAAGATGATGTTTGCATAACTATTAATGTACTCAGCCGAAATGTTTCAGAGAGAAGCGACTATAGAATTTCATTTGGTTACACGTGCACTTACCCCGATCCACTACTCACGCTTTCATTATAGCATTTCCCGTTATAACATCACATGGGGTCCTGCAAAGTTGCTATGTAGTTTGTAACTCCAAGGAAGATACCACGTTAGGAAGAGTTCATAAATCAATCGTTAGACAACCACAGGTAAATATACGTCAGAGGTGTTGTCATTTTCAATAATTTTTTGATTAGTAAAATGAGGAGTTCACGTACTGGAGAAGCTGTCTAATTTTCTCATACAACTTCATTTTTTAACCTCATGTGTTTACACTGCATACAAGCACAAGTATGTAGAAGTGCGCCATGTGCATTATTTAAAGCTTCCAAGTTGTTTTTATCGAAAACAAAGACTCGCTCGAACAAACTTTATTCTTGAATTTTTACTTAATTTTGTATGAGGAATCTCCTACCCTCACTTGTACTCCAAATGTTGCCTCAACCTGTGTATGTATTTATGTAGAATACTAGTATCATAAACTGAATTGTCTGGGGATATTGTATTAAACGCCGTGTGTATGCATGCTAAAGTAAAGTTTGAATTGTACTGAATTTTTATATGTAGCTAAAGAAACTAAGATCTCATATTTTGGGGCTTGGGGGTGGATAGAACCTCATCAATAGCGTTTTAGTTTTTTTTTTCATAAAGAATAAGAGTTTTCATTAAGTACACATTTTATGAACATGTTTGAATTTCATTTGAATCTATTGGAACCTCCATTTCTAAGCAAAATCACTGCAAAATAAAAGAAACATTTTTAAAAAGCCTGTTTAATGATTTATCTGTAGCGTCATATATAATGCATATTTTTTACTAAACGAACATTTTTTTAAAGCTTATGATGTTAATAAACTTCATGTCAAAGAGCAAGTCTCAGTTTCAATTTGTTTCTTTGTAAATAATTGAAACGGAAATGCTTCATACCGACTGTCTAGTACCTTTAAGCATAATCTCACATCATTCTACGATTTTGTTACGTATGTGGAATTTTCCCATACGCCGCTTTCAACTGTTTTTTCCAGCTCGCGTTTGCGTAAGGAAAACGCCCTAAAATCATTTCGCTTATCACACACCACTATACCATGGGTGTCATGCTCTCGACTAACTGGATCACGACCATGGGAACGGGAGTGACACGACGACGACGCCTAAGATTTCCTTATATGGAAATTCTTAGTGAGTCCCCACGCATTTTGAGACTGTATAAACCCTTTGGTTTCAACCCTCGACGGCTCAAAGCTATTTACACAGTCACGCGTAGAAGTGACGTCGTGTCACGCTGGTACAAAGTTGGTTATATCCAGTAAGATCAGGCTCGAGTCTCCTTTCGAACCAATAGTTAACCTTATAGAATCCGCAAGTTCGGTTTATATTCTATTTGGCATATTGAAATAGCCACTCTTACGCTCCGCGTCGTCCAGTGCGTCAGTACCGTGCAAACTGTTGGTAACTTACACAATCTATTTATTTAATTAAACGTGCCACTTACATTTGTACTATATTTGATTATTCGATATACGAATGGTGTGCACGTGTAGATTCGCTAAACCCATTTTTTATCCAGCGATGCTTATAATATTAGTAGCACATACCCATCGATATAACTTTACCGCTCGAGTTGTATCAAACTTTAATTAAGAGTTACGAGGCATCACTAACATTTCCCACGACTCCCTGATTTCGCATCAGGTTCGTTTGCACCTCTCACCAAAACAAGGAATCTTCTCCAACCCAGTGGCTCCCCGATTTTGCATCGGGTTCGACCACGAAACCTCATCTACCTACGGCTCCATGATTTCGCATCAGGTTCATCCGCGCCCCTAACTAACAAACTCAGAAATCGTATTCCTTGGGACATACCCCTCTCGCCGGTCTCTCGCATTGCCGCAGCCCCGGCTCGTAAAAAAATCAGTCTAGATGGATCTTTGGATGGGAGAATTATGTCAGAGTTTTGAAGTACTGTTTGTGTTAAGCGATAACGGTAAGCTATGTCAATCAGGTAACAGTCTGATCGTTTTCGTGTTTAGTGGATTTAGAATGGACTGTGACTGCCATGATTTATTGTTGTTACTATATACAGCCTATAAATAATAATATTTATATTTACGTAAGTGTTTATTACTTCTTGCATGATTTCCTTGTGTAGCAGTTGTCACAAAATATATTATAAACGAACACTTCTTCTATACACTTCGTTGCATTGTTTCCAAATATCAACGGAATAATTAAGTTGTTAAATCACTTGTTAATATATAATTAATTTCGTCCCTCTGACTTTAAGCTTCCTTATTCTGTGTTCACTAAAATCTAGCTAATATGTTACAAACCTGTACTTTTAACGATATCCATCAACAGAAGTAATGTAATTTGTACAATAGCGAAATAACGTGAAAAGTGTTTAAAGTTACCGTAAATTAGCATCGATGAGACGAGAGAAAATTCACTTAACATGTCTAACGCTCCCTTACTTACAGGTTTTCCATCACTCTTCTCATTTTAACAAATTACTCCCGTGATTACTCGCTTTTCGACATGCGTACCTTTTTTCACTGTGTTTTTGTTTAAATAATACTTAAAGGAAAGAAAATGGTAAAATCAATAATCATAGTACCTATATCGGTTAAGGAACTGAGATAGGTACGTAGGATGAAATTTCAGTTTCCCAAATATTCGACACCTAATATTTCTGCAAATAATGGAGACTGGTAGGGTCATTCCGGGAGAGATGCACCACATTTTTCCTTCTGCATATTTTCTAAACTAGTCGATACTTGATCTATATATTCTTAAGAGAGTTTATTTTTATATGCAATACACGTTAGAAACAGCGTTTTGACCCATTTCTTTGTTTCTTAGCTTTGAAATAGCTTCTTTCATCTGTTTGTCTGTCCGTGTCGCTCAGGCAGGAGCATTTGCTTTTACTATATGTATATGTACACCCTTGGCCTCAAAGCGATGGCTTGTAAGGGTATAGGTATCGGCACTATCGGCTATATAATACACATTCCATTTTGCTAGCGAGGCGCAATGAAACATTGAGTTACTTCAACAACAAACCTTTTGGTTACTTACTAATTGCTTGGTAGAAACCGATTACACCCTATAATCTACAAAAACTATTGATTTGAAAAAACGACACCTTTAAATATACCTTTTAAATATAGTTTTAAAAATATAAAAAAAAATGCAATCTTTTGACACACCTCACTCATTTTTTCACTGTTTTCTTTTATGAAAAAACTCTAATTACTTTTTGTGCAGAGCTACAACTATTTTTGACTATGACGAGGAAAGAATGCAAGATTTATTTTAACCCAGTCTACTCGGCATATCCTGAAAAGCATTAATTGATGGTACATCTCTTCCTGGATTTTGAGTCTGTGCACAAAAGAAGTCAGTAGGAAGGAAAAATTTTGAAACACGTTATTATACCGAGAGAAGAAACTACTGCCCCTATTTAAACCAATAATTATAGTTAAAGCTACGCGATAACAATGTTCACAAAAATATTTTGTATAAAATCCAAGGCAGTGAAAATTTTTTTCAGTTTTAATGCGCTTAAATAATAAGATCGATGTGTTCATACACAAGAATGCCAGTATTAACAGTTCAATGAATGCTGCCAATTGTTTAGCGCGACCGGAACAGTAACTGGTTCATTTCTTCTTCAGGTGCGTCTCTCCCGAAATGACCCTGCACCCACTTACTACGTAAATTAACATTTGTGACACACCTTGGCAATGTCAATAAGTAACATGCTGAAATGCAATACTATTGTTATCACGATTGAAGAACAACTGTCGTGTTCCACCTACCACCCCGTGATTCTCCTTATCTTCTCCTATTTTTGGGTAGATTTTCCCCGTCCTTCTCAAACCCCTTGTTTCTTCCATAGCATTTCTCTTTCTCTTTCGTACCTTGTCTCGGTTAATCTCTTCCTGCCATTCCTGGTACTCCCCACGCCTCTTTAACTCCTCTGTCCTGCCCTTCGTGCCACTTCTCAATCCCTAGAACTTGTGTCACTTCCTGGCTCTCCCTGTCTCTTTCGACTTACGGCACTGGAAATATTTATTACATCCCTCTAAAATATGCACAGTACGTACAATTTTCATAGCAATATGATTGATAAAAAGATTTGTATCCAATTTGTTTTGGCCACGATAGTGAGCTACACATTTTTGCAATAAATAAATTTTGCGATAATACATATTTTTCTATTGCTAACAATAAGTGAGGTATAAGGGATAACGTGTTTAATATTCAAGTGATACAATAAATATTTCCAGTACTGTACATGTTTTTCTTTAATCTCCTCGTCCCTCGCCCACCCCCTTCAGCAGATGCGTCGCTATCATCTCTAGCAGAATTGGGTCAAAATATTTTTCCTTTGTAATTTTGTTAAATTTTTGTCCCGAAAAATATGAAGAGAAATCGCGAATGTCGACACTTAATGCTCAAATTGTAGCCGTTTTAAGAATTTTTGAAATTTCAATCCAAATCTGCTACCAGCGATAGTCATACAAGAATAATTTAAAAATCGTTTGGGTTTTTTTATTTCGGATGAACAGATAGACCAGCACCATGGCAACAAGTCAAGCATATTTTCGAGGTGGTCGGCTTTCATGGGCTGTGGTGCTATCTTTAATTAATATTTTCAATCCAAAGAAATTGTTCATATTTTAAGATATAATAAATGTACAGTAAAAAGTTCAACATAAAAATCTCTCATTAAGTCCATAAATAAAATTCCTGAAAATAGTTGAAAAAATCGCAAGTCCCAGTAGAATACCCTCTTAAGGGAAAAATACACAGTGCCAGGGTTGATCAGGAAGAACAAGACGTAGAAGCAAAAAGAGACAGGTTGGAGTAGGGAGTAATAAGTATAGATAGGGGGTGGTTGGTATAGATAGAACTAGGTTGTATATAGCTGAAGACACGAAGATAGGAAAAAGGACAGATGCAGCTGCAGTGAAGCAGAAAGAGGTGGGTAGAGGCTAGATAAGCTAAGGTATTTATGGGAAAGATAGGGAGGACTTAGTACGGTTAGATAGGGATAGTAATTTGGTCTGACAATAAGGTTGTTAAACATTAAACGATACCAGAAATATTATTCAACTCTTCTTTCATAAATACTAAAGATATACCATCTTGGGGGTTGGCTAATTGGCTAATCGGATAAAACCCTAGTCGATACATCTCTAATAAATATGTCAAAATGTTATACACACGCAATACATATAAAATGTTTCAGAAAATATATTTTAACGCTAGCTTTAAAATTTATGTGAAGGTCGAAGAAAAGTAGTTTACTTCACATAACTTAGACGGTCCAGTAGAAAAGGAAATTATACTACGATACAATCTCTAACATATTATGTAGGTATGTATATGGTAATATTTTGGCCACTGTTTCTGCATTCCAATTTCCGGCTCTCTACCTACAGTTAAATTCGCATCAATTCATACGTTAACTTACTCTGACGTTGATTAATCTGAAACTGTAGATTCGGAAAGATCAATTCCCCCTGAAGCGGATCGTTATCAGTGCTGAAAACTTTCACAGCAGATGACTCAGAGAGGTCTCTTTATGTGTGTCACTCGGTGGTCCTCGCTTTCATACATCATTTATGCAAAAGCATAATTACACTAGGATTACAACAACTTCCCACATATCCTCTCAAAAAATTTAAGTGGTTCCCTAGCAAGAGTAAACTTCGTTTAGGACAACACCTGCCACTATGGAAGAGAATCCCAAGAGTTAAAATTCAGATCCAGTTACCAGTGCTTAGAATACGAGGACTATTAATTATGTTGGAACTCCTCAGACACAAGCATTGTCCATCATCATGTAACTCGTATTAGTAATTTTTAATTCGACCAGATATTTTAGCACGAATTTATTTACAGTCTTCTCAGATACTGTAAAATACGAATCTGGGAAATATTATTGTATACTTATTCAATATTCAATTTTTACTGAGAAACTATAATCGAACGGTGGTTAATATTCTATAAACTGTAATTTACTATGTTTATTTTATGTTACATGAACTGCTTGTGGTTTGTAGCAATAAATCAATGAATATTCTCTCAAAACTGTGCAACTACCTTATTTAGTCAAATTTTAGAGTTATTCAAATTACATATCTACGCTTGGCAATCGTAAAATGCACTCAATTCTTCAAGTACACATATGTATGTATAAAGGGAAATGTTAATTTTGCACAAAACAATGTGCCACAATTGCTATACACTTTTGGAAACCTTTCATTAGCACCAATACAATAGTACAATTTTTATCCTGAAAATCAGTTAGGATTATCATTAAAAAAAATTTAAAGTTTGTAATTTTAAACTTTAAAAGAAAGGAAATGGTAGGAAGCATTTGGATGTACGCACTTCGAATATATTATAAGATATTTATAGAGATTATTTGAATCATCATGTGTGATTCTCACTACCTACTGTGATTTTGTAATGTCGACCAACATGTTGCATCAAATCCATATTACACTTGTTACTATAATTCCTCGAGTCAAAAAAGTCTTGTCGTAAATAATCTACTCGATAAAAAAAATTTTTCCACAAATTTTTAAAGTATATTAATCTCATGATACGTATTTGACAAGAGTCTTGAAGCAAGTAATTGAAACACGGAAGCAGTTTCGAAAAACGGAAGCTCTGATCAGAAATTTGGTATCGTTCGTTATTGGTTGGCGTGCTGAACAAACTGAAAGCAGCGTAATCGAAACACGGTTTTGTTGCTCTTCTCTTCTCGGCATGTAGTCCTTTCATAAACCAATACATCAAAATTTATCGCGCTTCCATCACTGAGAAACAATTGAATTTTCATCGTTATTACATCACGGTAATTGATGTTATACATATACAGATATTGCAGCTGCAAATTACATAGGTACAGTTACTCACAAAAATATCCATCCACACTCTATGTAACATATTTTACATATTAAATCGTTCCGAAAGTAAGAATTGCGCAATTCTAATTCACATTGACGTAAACCTTAATTAATATACTTTCGTTTCGGGCGCATTCGTTTGTAAAATTGTACACAATTTATTTAAAAATGTAGTATTATCGTTCAAAAAAATATTCGCACAAATTCGATATTTAGTTTATACAAATGTAATTGCAGTAATTTGTTATGCATAAATTCAACCAATTTTCTGTGAAAATCAGGTTTATCTTGTTTCATTCTTGAAGCAAAATTTCTTTTAGAATTTCTTTGGTAGATGGTATGTACCTACAAACTAAAAATATATTAATTAAGGTTTATACTAATGTGTAATTCTAAATGTAACATTATTTAGACGAGGAAAGTATGTAATACGTATGGGGTGGGGCTTATACTTTTGTGAGTAACTGTATGCACGTACGTATAATATACCGTCAATTGGCATCCCAGTTTCAGGCTTATCGATGCTCAGCAATGAATGTATTGACGTTCCATAATAAATATTGTAATACACTAACGATACGGTTGCACGCCCGATTATTCAGGATCAACTTCTAGTAAATTAGAAAGAACTATTTATAAAATTATTACTTTGACTTAACATTAAAAAGAGAACGCTAATTGAAAAATACATATTTTCACACAATAAGTAGGGGTTGCTGAGTTGATATGTTTTTATTTCTCTTCTTGGCAAATTTTTCAAACCTAAAGCTGCCTCCTACTTGCACCAAAGTGTAAAAAAACGGTCGCGTTTTGATAACTATGCACAATAAAGAACACAATTTATTAATTTATTGTTACTTCATTACTCAAATATGGAAAAAATATCTTGAAATTTATTGTAGACATAAATATATAAAAAACAAATTTTACGTTAAACGATTTTATTAAAAATGCACTAAAAATTAAAAAATACTTTTTTGCTTGTACTACAATTTCGATGGTGTTTTTCCACTTTAAATAAAATCGTGGAACAGCATATGTCATAACAGAATATGAATAAATTTAATACAGAATCAAGCGTCGAAATGAATTTGTTATCAGATGTTCCGTTCTACGATTTTATTCAAATTCGAAATTGTAATACAAGAAAATAATTATTTTTTAGTTTTTAGTTTCATTTTGAATAAAATCATTTAACACAAATTTTTTTATATATTTTTTATTTTCTAGTTTGTAGTATTCATGGATTTACATTTCACAGCTCAGAACAGTAATAGAAAACAGAACACATTACTGTACGTGAAATACCGCGCGAGTGATTTATACCAGTATATTTCGAACCGCTCTGCTCTTGTTAGTTGAGTGCTAAAGAGAAAAGTTCTTATTTCTCAGTTCAGAATGAAGTTACAACTTACTTCACTATGAAAATAAACAGATGGAGCCTTTAAGACTTAAAATTAAAAACTGTTATTAACTCAAATTATTAAAATTTCGACTTATACCACTATAATTCTCAGCCCTCCATATGTGAATATTGTAAAATATAGAAGGTGGCGCCTCGCCCTAATGTGTGGGACTTCAAGCGCGAGATTTCGAAATCTAAATCTCAACAAATATAAACTCGACTGATGCAACTTCGCACACTGCCGGGGCGGAAGAGAGCGAACGAAAGCGAGCTAAATGCGGGGCGGTAAAACATACGATAGAACAGATGTAACGCTCTAACTAATGTTAACGCTCTGTAACGCTCTAATTTCTAACGGAGAACATGCACCTATTAAATTTTGTTACAAACTCTGAAAAAGTGGCTCGGAAACGTTGCTTATGATTCAGACAGCCTTTGGAGATATGTACTGCTATGAATGATTCATAAGTTTAGGAGTGGTGTAGCAGGTTTAAAAATGGTTGGACATCGACTGAAAACGAATCTAGGTCCGAGAGGTCTTCAACCTTAACAACCGAAAAACTAAAGCAGGAAATCGATGCCCTCGTGTAAAAAGATCGGCGAATAACAATAAGAGAACTCTCAGAAAGTTTGAACATTTCGTACGGTTCATGCCAACCTGTTTTGAACCAGCTGGGCGTGACTGCTACAGCATGATACCCACATACGGTACTTCTCGTTCAAGAGCTTTTACCCCGAAATTTACTTCTATTAGTCCCGCAACCGTCATATTTACCTGATTTGCCTTCAGCAGACTTTTTCCTTTTCCTGTGCTTCAAACGGACGTTAAAAGGAGGACGTTTTGCTACGCGGGTGGAAATCATTGACAAATCGAGTGAAGTGTTAAACTCAATCTCAATTTCGGAGTATGTAGGTACCAGGCGGCTTTAAAAAATTTTAGAAAAATACTTCAAAGGTGTATAGCATTCGATAATGACTACTTTGAATGGGGTGCTATGGAAATGGATGAAAAACTACCAATAAAAAATTTATAAACAAAGTCCCTAAAAGTTTTTATCTGACCTTGTACGTAAATGCATATTAATGTTAAATTTAATTGAACCTCGCAGTGATTGCGTTCATGCGAGGCAATTTACGGTACGCACATACTAAATCGGTCGATTTGTGAATACACACGCTCTCTCTTGCATTACAACTTGTGACTGTACAAGTGAATCGAATAGAAAAAAGAAGCGTGTATGGCGGCGTTGATAGTAACACGATACACATACAGTAATTCTTTTTCTACAGAACTGACTAAAAACTTGTGCGGCATATGTCACGATATACCTTTTATAAAATTTTTGAATTCTTTGCTTTCTACACGAATATCATCTATGCCTTAGAATTAGTGTAGGTTCCTATAAAAATAATTGTGCCACTTGTTTGGCATTTCAACGTGTCATGTTCAATGTTAGTTTATACGCGCGAAGTTACATAATATTAATATTATCACTGCTTGATTTGTAATTCTATTTTTCGCAATTAATAATATTATCATTGCTTAATTTTTAATTATTAGTATCTATATGCAGCGTACTACACAAGCTGGGTCCTGTTCCGTGTTTCATTTAAGTGACTGTGTTTCATATCAGATTGTGTATTGGTTTCTGAGAGGAAGCGTTGGGCGCAACGATTCTTGACTAAATGGCTCAAGTTCTACCTTTCTGCCGAACTCCACTAGGAAAAATAGTTTGGAATGTGATCTCGATGTTATCGAAGAAAAGTTTTGCACAATACTGGAAAGTTTCAAAGTCGCGTATGTCATTAAATAGATCAAATAAATTTTTATGAAAACAGTAGCTGTTATGAAGTCAAACCGATATGCGAATAGTGTTTATAAAATATCGGAATTTCATGTTTGCTTAATTATAGTTAAAATTCTATAAGAATTCAGAACGTGATAGAATTCTCATGTTATTAAACAAAATGTTTATTTTTAGGGTAATATATTTATAACAGCTAAGATTTAGGAATATTTAACAATTTGGACGCTGGAAAAATGAAGAGAAGATTTTAATTGATTTAACTTTGACCTATCAATCATTCATTTGACTAGAACGTGCTCAATTTTGTGATATTAAAATGTTCAATGTATTAAACTAAAGGGGAACATTCTCAACCGGAAAGTACAGATTTTAATAAAACTTTTTTGTGAATGTCGAACATATTGCAGTATACAAGGAGCAATTTCTTTCTACGGATATTAACTCGGAAGGGCCTGAAATCAGCCCTTAATTTAAAGTTACCGCGTTTTCTCGTGTTTCTGGCATAACTTTGGAACGGTAAGAAAAATAAAGTTATACTAAAACAAATACGAAAAAACGTGATAACTTTAAGGGTTTATTTCATCCCTTCAGAGTAAATTTTCCAAGAGAAAAGAATTGCTCTTTGCATGCTTCAATATATTCTACCTTTACACAAACTTTTATTATAATCAGAATTTTCGGGTTGTGAATGTTAACACGTGAGTTAAGAAAAAAAAATATACATGGATGTACCCGAAATAAAAATTACATTCTACTTATATAAGTAAGTAACTACTTATATATTATATAAGTAAGAGTTTACTTTAGCCCGCCCCCAGCTTTTTATATTTTTCAATTCGTGTTCTCTTTTCACTGTTAAGTCAAAGCAATAATTTTACAAACAGTTACTACTTAAAAAATGGATTTACACATTTCTCACATAAAATTCCTGACGTGTTTTGTGATCACGATTAATGCACTAACGGATTAACGTGAAATTATAAATCACCGTATATGCACACATAGTTCTAAGAAAATAAAATTGCAAAGGCAAAACGAATGCGAAAGTTTTATTATAATAATAACCGAACAATCACTTGCACTGAATGAGGTATATTATTTAAAGAGATCAGAAAAGATTAAAATTAAAACTTGCAAATAATAAAACGGGATTCCCCGCGTCAGAATGTGGTCTACTTCCATTTCTAAATGTTAAATGAAATTCAACATCCATTCAAGACAAATGCATAAAATATTCCACTACTCCATCATAAAATCTGACATTGACTGAGGCTAACATGTTGTTTTAAGATCAAAACTTGTCTCTACTTCCATTACCTAATTATGGAACGAAATTCGAAATCTTTTCACCTCAACTGCAGTAAATACTCTGCGACTGTATCACAAAATCTGTCACTGACATGCGCTGCCATTGCATTTATAAATTATTCCTCTCCTCGCCGCGTGAGGAACTAAAACTGAAATCTGACGAATACAGCAAGGTATAAAAG
Organism: Andrena marginata; assembly: GCA_963932335.1. Classification (NCBI taxonomy): domain Eukaryota; kingdom Metazoa; phylum Arthropoda; class Insecta; order Hymenoptera; family Andrenidae; genus Andrena; species Andrena marginata. The sequence goes on along the minus strand of OZ010659.1, from coordinate 45,768,255 downwards.
AAGATAAACAATGAACAGACATGTTCCATATTTAAAAATTTTAAATCATATTCTCTGAAAAATTAAATATGAAAGAAGCAGAACCTTATTTTACATACTTATGAGCTTATAAAAAGTATATTATATTTTCCATCAGTATTCTATGTAGTCTTGGGATAAATGCACTGGTTCACGTACTTTTTGCTTATCTTCGTTCACGAAGAAAAATTACTACTTACCTACCATCGGGTCATACAAAGAAGAAATATCAATAGAGATTGGAAGGAAAGATAAAGTAAGGAGTATGAAGGCCAGAAATGTCTCTTCGATCGAAGTCAAGTGAACTTCATTTTTTGGCTGAACCTAATACATGCGAAGTAGCAAGTAACAGTATATACATGTAAAGGGACACCGTTCAAGTAAAGTACAGGAAAAGTATGTACGTACGATATCAACGTTGACTGCAGCCTTCTATAAATTTAGAATAAAACGAGTGAAACTTTTATACCGATCATTTGTCCACAATAAAAGCTGCTTGTAGGAACGAGGTTTATGGAGGGAACGTTTCTTTTATACTGGTGACCCGCATCGAAGAATGATATTTAGAATAAATCACATTAAAATTAGACAGGACGGTAGATAAGAGTACGTAGATTGTTTTCTTTGTAGATGCTTGTGCCACGATATGTAAATTATTGGCTTCGCGCGATTTGCACGAAACAACGTGTAACGAAGCTTCAGCATTAAAGCGAATATTCCAGCAACTACGATGCCGCATGACGAATCGACGAGTTAGATGTAAAAAAAGCTCGTGTTTCAACTAAAAACTTTATTTTAAATATAAAGAGTACGAGGTAAACCGAGGAACGTCCATTTTTCGTGATTTTGCGATTTATAGTATATTTTGTTAGTGCCAACTGGGGTTACATAACTGTCGAATCACGAAGGGTTATAAATGATGAACAATTTTTTTATTTAAACTAGAATTTTGAAATAATTTGATTGCATACTTTTATACACCATAAAAGGGCGCTAAATTTTCATTGTAATATATTTTTTTGTATCTACTACAGTCTTCAAGGAAATTATAAAATTACACATTAACCTTCAAGGGGTGATTTCATCCTCAAAAACCGAAAACGGGCAAAAATGAAATGTCACCTGATATTTCTATTTAGGTCCTGTACAAACCTGCACAGTTTCAAAAAAATCGGAGTGTTCGGGCAACCGAGCATCCCTTATTAATAAAGGAGCAAACAGTTCGGTATTCAATCCTTTTTGGGGATAACGCAGTGAGGATTGACACATCCTTGTAGGCAGAAGTGAGGATCTTGTCATCGTGCCAGAGACTTTTGGTTTGACTACGACTCGCGCTGACGGGGATTAAAATCATAATGCAAGGGGTTAACAACGTTCCGACGAAAACAGTGCAGCAACGTTCCGCAGGAAGTCAGTCCAGTGAGCTCAGTAGAATTTTGTACGGCACAAATCAACCGCTTTTCTAAATCCATTTTATACTTCGTCCGAGGCGATGTGGCAACGTATGTGTGTTAAAACGCTTACGTGCGTTTGAAATTTCTGAAAAGGACCAACCTTAACACGAGGTAAATAAAATGAATTGTTGACATTTACTAATGTCAGTGAGTGTCAATACCGAGTCGTAGTTTCCCCTTTTTAAGCGCTATCGGTACAAGTGTCAACTGTAATCGACAGGCATTGAGTGCTTTCATATGGCGGAGCTTTGACTGCAATCGCAGACTGCTATGACAGTCGAAGAGTAACGATTCAGTTCTGTGAACATTGTTCTTTGTAATATAAGAGTTTTGTGATTTTATATTATTTCACAAATGTAGGATAGTATACAATAAAAGAAAAAAAAATGTACAAGGTAGTAAATACATAGTATGTACTCACAAAGCAGAGTGAAGAAGTTTTAACATAGATATGCGAGCTAATTTTATACTTTTTAATATTCGTTAGGTATTGGTCTCTATTTATTACTAGTTACAATTAACAAATAATGAAGAAAGATTGCAGATTAAAGAATCTATATTTAATGAATAAAATATGGCACGTATACCTACATATGTTGCAACGAAGGGGAGGAGCAATGCAATCGGAAGATTTAAAATTGGTAAAATAATTCTAATACGTTCAAATGACACAGTAAATAATTTGTACGTGGTTTTATTTTAACAAGGGTAAGGATTTAAAACGGTTAAAACGAATGTAAAAAATATGGTGTGGTTCCAGCTGAATTGTCCTTATTAATTTTTAACAATTTTTTAAAAATGGAAGAAGAGGAAGAAGTGTCGCTTCATATGAAGGATGAAAGGTTTACGTGCCTTTGGTGTTTAAAGTTGTGCAGTAACCTTTCATGTGCTTGAACCTACTTAATGAAAACGACGAAAGGCAATTACTCGACGCGCGACGTACCCTGTGAATTGGGAATTTGATTTGCGCGTAGTTAGCTTTCGTGTAAAGACAATTGAAATTCTCCAACGTAGTTGAACAGAGGGGAACTATACATCATCCTCAAATAGCAGTGAGGACATGGTAGGCAATTAATCATGTCATCAAGATGAATTTCTACCTCGCCTTACGTGAAACATTTCATATGTTTCGTAACGTTATCTTTGTCGCCATCTTATCGATCTACGAGTTCACGTACCTTAAAAATTCCTAAACTTGTGTTAACGTTAATACATATTATGTTTCACTATGAGTTCAAGATTGAGTATTTTTCAGGGAATACAAAATATGTTGGCAATTGATTAGGAATTTCGTAAAACACTAGATCTTTCTAATAATTTAAGAAGTACAAAGTAGTAGTTGTAATTAAAGAAATAGTATGTTACATTTTGCTAATTTCTTTAAATTACATTCAGAACTTGTACGCAAAAATACTGATTAAGAATGCATAACTAATACTGATTGTTTATACTCCTTCATTTATGTAGGGAAGAAGAGTTTCATAGTTCTTCCTAATGACCATTGTATACATAAATCATTAGAATGCACTTAATAGGTCTTTTATTGGCCTACAGATAATTTACGAAACAAAATCCAGGCCAACTATCGTAAAATCTTTTACACATCGTGCATCTGACGTGTTCCAAGCTAGTAAATCAGAGCAGCGCTTGCCGCGGAAGACGTTGAGTTCGCTCCCTGAAATCGATGGAAATAAAGGCTAAAATTGCAACCGCATGCCGCAAGCACTGTTATTCGGTCACATAGGCGTAAACTTCTAATTGAACAATCAAGATTCTTATGTTAATTTAAAAATTTGGAGTCCAATAAATAGATTAAAATGGTAAACACAGTTACAAAGACAATATTGTGTTACAATAAGCATAAAGTGATCTCAATAAGTGTATGCTTTAAGTTGGGACAATATTGTACCAGAAAAATTAATAAATTAAGCTTTTGTAAATTAAATAAAATGTTCAAGTGACCGATGAAATATTCACGTGTGAAATATAAGTTCTCAAATCCAGTGTCAAAGGCATAAATTAATTGCCATTAATTTACGTACAAGCAGTGGTGGATTTAAGAGGGGAGGCCTGTCTAGAAATTTTCGAAAAAATTTTGCCACAAAACATACTGAACTATTCGCAAGGTGTACTCTTTCCAATAAACTAAGGTTTAATAATAAAAGTTTATCGGGTTTTCTAGAAAAAATTCCCAAAGAAGCATGTTGTTTTTACCGTGGCAAACGTTCTGGGGCACCCTGTATAAATAACAGAATTACAAATGAATTTACTCGTGTACGGTATGAAAATTACTTATGGGAAACAAAGATAAACAGTATTTACATAAAATCATAATTTCTTCTAGAAGATGATGCCCTGAGGCAACCGCTTATCATCTGCGTACAAGTTTGCATAATTTGTTCAACGATCCATGAGCATTATTATTTTAGCTTGATAAAAATCAAGGGTGCCTGAGGCCAAGTGCTTTTCCTACGCTATTGTTTAAATAACAGCAACATACCGATATGGCAATAAAATATATTTCCAATATCATCAAATTCTTCTTAAATTAATATGTACTTTTTTTTGCAAATTATGTGAATCTTATTCTAACATAAAACTGCACGAATGAAAAGCTAATAATTTCCATCGTTCAGCTTGAAAGTCTATTGCAGGCTATCCTTCAAGTGTCATTAGGCTTTTCAAGGGTATAAGCACACACGTGAGAAGAATTAATAGTCGAATTCAAGGTAATTATATAGAAGAGAGCACAGCTCGCCGATTTTAATGACCTTGAAATATGTTGCAAAGGTTATTATTATGAACAACTGTTTCTTATATTTACAAGATACCGCCGCTCGGCCTCAGTTTCCAAGATATTTGCAAAAAACTGCTGCTACTATTTCAATGAACTCTGCGTATAGATTGTGCGGAATAACAAGTCTTCGGTTTGCCACAACTTGTGGGCCATAAGTCACTAAACCGCCTGACTGGTAAGTGGTGCCTGACAGCTATTTCCGAAATATATTGTTCACCATGGTGCGCAATCACCATTTTAAGATTCAAATAGATACAAAGACTCTATTAATCATCCAGCATCAGAGGATTAAGGATTAAGGTCATCCTTACCCCATCTTAATGGCTGTTACATATGTATAAGCATTCACAAACTACACCTACATATGATAAATAGTAGGTACTGCATCCATGTTTTGCAAGCACTTACAAGGCCTTATTATTGTAAACGAAAAAAGTAGTCTTTATATTTAATATTTATTTTCTATGTCCATCAATTTTCGACAAATTCACCTAAACAGATTTTTCAAGCGCATGTTTGAGCGCAATTTTCACCCGATGAACATAAATTTTAAGTCGCTAAAAAAATTCTTATTCGTGTGTCAAATTTCATAAAAATTTAAAATTGTCAATTGATTTAACCTAACAATTTATAGGGTATTGTGTGTTGTTTTTAAGAAACTGTTGCTTACATATGCCACACTGTTAAAACATCATTGGTCTGTAGGCTAGCCACATAAGCTTTGAAAACGAGAATTTATTGAATTTATAGAACATTAGTTACGCATTACATATCATTCAGGTTGTGAGCTGATTCCGAGCGTTCATCGAAATCTAACAATTAATCATCAAACATATAATTCAATATCAATGAATGGTACAAATGTAATTTCGTGGATGATCAGGTGTATTGAATTGTGCGAAATTATATAATCGAGTACACTGAAATACAAATGTTTACATAATCCTTATTGATTTAGATTTTAGATGATGGATCCTCGTATCCATGTTGACTTTGATATTAGATATTAATGCCTGGTATCCTTATTATATCTAATGAATGAAGGATATACAGGGTGTCTCAAAATAATGAGGCAATCCGAAACATGCAAATTGTTCATGCAAAAAAAAATGAAAAAGTCCTTTACCGTTTTCGGATCCGAGGCTTCGTTTTTGAGATATCAACAGACGAATATTAGCGGTGGAACTTGCTAAACAGCGAATTCATTTGCGTACAATATTTATTTTAAAACTTTCTATGTTACATATTATCCAAGAATTCTTTTATTATTATTGGGTAATTAGTAATACTTAATGCATAACTTTTAATTCCATACTATATTAATTAGCAGCTAAATTTAATTTTAAAGATAAATGTAATAACAGAAGGTTTCAAATTCGTACACTAATTGAGTTTTATTATCTTATGCAAAAACAATATTTAAAAATTATGAGTCGTCCGTGAAAATAATTAGAGTAGAGACATGTTTCTTGCGCATTCTAAAGAAATGTCGGATCCAGTTTTATAAACTATTATATATATATGTATGTCTCTACTTTATGTTCTCGAATAAATTATCTTTTCCATTTCCCTCCATGAAACTCAAATTTCTTGCTAATTATTAATTTTTCTATTTAAACGATTAAAAAAGTTGTACCCTGGCTGTATTCATTTTTAACTAACGAAACATCGGAACATGTGTTTATATTGCGATTCCTTCGTAAACTTAATTTTATTTTCCACTATGTTTGTCTCCACTTCGTGCATTGTACATACGTACACAAGAAGGAATGGAAACTTTGTATACGAGAGTACATCACTTCTTTTAAAGTGAAGTAATTCTAGTTCCGTGTTGGACATCTACAATTAAGTGTATTTGCCTAATGCAGTGGAATTTGAGTTTGCGACTCATGGTAGTGTGAACAGAGGAACTTTGAGTTTCAACAGCGATGTAACTATGCAACTGTTGTAAGTAAGCGTAATAGTGCTTCATTATTCAGAACTTTTGAAGTGGTTGGGCATATTCGGGGAGTCTGCGTAAAACTTCCTGTATAATACAATTGCCACGGAAGTTTTATTTGGGAATGCAGCCCAAGAATGTTAAATTACAATGCCAAATAAAGTTTCTCAATATTTCATCAGTAACTGACATTATCTCGAACTTCTTTTTTATAAATTCATATATTGAATAAATATGGCACGTTCTGAATTTCCTTTAATCATGTTACACATCTTTATTCTCTGGTGGGAGGGTAAACGAGCATAAGTGAAATTTTACCTCAAGCTTAAACAGTTTCTTTTTTGTCTATTTTTGCAAATCTAAATTAAAAATACATGTTTCTTTTAATATATATGTTATGAACTATCCCGTCCAAAATTTAACACCTGATCTTATCTATCAGTTTAAATATTCTGAGTGTCTTCCTGCAAAATTAATAATTCCGATTTATACTCATTTGCCCACTCACCAGAGACATATAATAGTATTCTAATGGCTCTTCATGTGCATACAATGAATTACAGGATATATTTAGGGAAACTGTCGTTGATGTCTCGAAAAGCGAAATCTTCTGCAAATCATCTTTAAAAATTTCAATGTGTTTACTTTTATCTTTGCACTCTTAAAATAGTAAAAAGAACCAAATTGTGTAAAAGGGTCTAAAATGATATAAAAAAATCATGGATACCAATCTTGGGATATCTCCAAAAGATACTAATTTCAGAAAAGTTCAGTTCTTTATTGTATGAGGTAATCTAGATGTGATCTCTCTAGATCACACGAAATCTTTGAAAGCCTGTGAGAGAGGAAATTTAATATTAGTTCTAAATTCAAACATGATACATTACTTAATGCATTACTAACGCCCTACTTAAAATACAAATTGAAATAATTCATATTAAGATAATTGTTGTGTTATCTATTAGAAATTGGTCCAATACACATATGCATACACACAACAACAATAATTATTATCTTAAAAATTAATAAGCTGAACATTTTCTAAATTATTAGCTCCCAAAGGCACAAGTAGGTATTATAACTTTTTCGTTCATTTCAATAAGGGTTCTCAACCCTTGAGGTTTATACCCACACTTTATTCGCATGCTCACAAAAATGATATCTTTATGCTATTTATTTAACGAAAGAAATATATTTATACAGACATCTGTCTCCAAAATTTTTTTATCGTCACTTGAAAAAAATGATCTCATTTGCCGATATATATATATATACCTACACACAGCCAGCGAGTGAACGAAACGTTCGCATGCACATCGGTATTTTAAAACGATGCTTCTTTGGAAATATGCCAACTTAAAGCAGTAAACGGATACTACCGAACGTCATCAGTTGCGCCTGTCGCGGGTTAAAAGCGTAATACCTACGTAGGGACTTTACAGAAATACGAGCTGATACGTATTTATACCAAGATATATCTTCCGAGTGTCTCGAATATGTGAATAAATTGGAACCATATTTCTTGTATAGATATCTATTTGTATATTTCTATATTTTATGCAGAATCACGTGCATAGGTTTGTATTCCATTGCATACGTTTGTTCCTATACAGAATTACAGCCCGTTGAATATTAAATTTATGCGTTTCAATATTGATACATATTTTAGGATAGTTCAGATTTGTGGAATACGTATTAAACATAAACATTGTGATGTCGAGTGAACCAAATAAACTGGACACATTGGTGTTTGATATTACTTAAAAAATAATCAGTTTGTTATGATGGATAATTGAAGAGTCCTTATATGTATAGCGGATAATAGCGCTTATTGGGGTATAAACTTATTTTCAATATAGGTAGGTCTGAGAGATTTACAGCGTCTAACCATTGAACAAGTCCTCAATGATTATTGCACGTTATTAATCTTCCCTCTCATAACGTATTCACATTTCGCCATATTTTGCACAGTGCACTTATAGAGGTACCGATGATTTTTATGATTTTTAATGAGCTGCTGAAGAAGTAAAGAAGATGCCTAATGGTAAGGTTGGGGAGAGAAGTACTATTATCATTTCAAAAACAGTATTTTTACTCATCAAGATGTGACAATGTTTGCACAAAGAAAATGTCGGAAAACCTTGCACTTGGAGAGTTTCGTGTTCCAGTATAATTATTGTTATTTATTATTCCCGTATTTTAGGTACACCAAAGACGCACACTTTCCCACCTGACTCGAGTTCCGTTTTGCTTGAGTTTCGTCTTGCAGTCTTCCGTCTAAACCGATAAACCTTCCTTTATTCCGGTGTCGCGGTTTAAAATATTAGTTCTGCATAAGAAACATCTGAACGGTGGGAAAGGATTTTTGACTTGAGAATTTCCCTTTGCAAAGGATTAATTTTGCTCGTTAACTCTGCTTTTCTAGTACTTCTTATTAAGAGCAAAAATGTCAAATTACCTAGTTGAAGGTATTCGGCGTGAAATGGAATATACCACTAACGTGCAATTAATAAAGTATGTTACAACCAATTACCACGTAATTACTGTTCTTCTGGAGAAGAGTTAATTTATATGAAATTTTTTTTCCATACTTCAATTTTTTCAAGATAATGATATGAACCGCATTCATGCAGCACATGATATTGAATTGCAAGGTGAAATGTTAAATAATTCAAATGTCCCCTGGTCGTTATGCTTTACCTACACCCATCCCAATTTAATTAACATTTACATTTCAGTTGAAATTATTAAACATGTACTTAGCAAAATTATTCGATATATACTTCAAATTTGAACTGTTTTCGAGCAAAGCAATGATCTATGTTTCGGTGTTCCCGAAATCTCATTGCATTCGTAGCATTTTAAGAGGTCACAATATCCTTTACTTTCTTGTTCTTTTTTTTTGTTAATGAATTAGAGATATTAAAAAGTGTACAATTATATTATTATAAATCTCCTGATATCTCACATAGAGACACTGCAAAAATGATCGTACAGAAACTGTTCCGCCCCTCATTATCAGAGTCAATAATAGTTGTATGTAACGCTATTCTTCCAAATGCAAAATGTCCGACGGCATCGGCAGTGGTTGATGAAAAATACATGCAGATCAGAACCTGTTTGTGAGCTTGCAATCGCTTATTTAAACCAAGTACAATACGTGAAATGTAAACAGTGACCTTATTAAGTTCCTGCGCAACCTCCAATAACCGGAATAAAGCGTGCTTGCCAAATAACACAGTAACAATACATTAATCCGCCGGCGGGCGCGCCCCACAGTGGGGCAAAGTGACGAAGTTTGTTTCAAAATCAAAGAACTTTTGATAGAAATGAGATAGAGCGATGATTTTTTTTTTCAAATTAAAGTTGAATGATTGCAGAATAAGGGAAAATTAAAGAAATTATAGTACGAACGTTTTTTAACTTTGAAAATCTATGTTAAACTCGAAATCGATTTTTTCCAAAATCCTGAGGTAGTAGACAAATTTTACGAACGGATTTGAAATCAGCGTGACAAAATCTACAGGAAATGACGTACAACATGTCAAGAAAAAAATCTAACCGTACATGGTATTGGTTAATCACAATTTTCTTGTAATATTTCAAGTTTAACACAGATTTTCAAAGTTAAAAAACGTTCGTACCATAATTTCTTTAATTTTTTCTTATTCTGCAATCATTCAACTTTAATTTAAAAAAAAATCATCGCTCTATCTCATTCCTATCAAAAGTTCTTTGATTTTGACACAACCTTCGTCACTTTGCCCCACTGTGCGCCCGTTGGAGTCTCGCAAGCGGAGCGAGCGTCCCGTGTACTCAGTACAGGGGGGTCTGTTTTGGCTGAAAAAACCGTTTTACCGTGATGTATTTTATCCAGCACCCCTATGTATTTTTCCAGCGGACATTTTTGCATCATGCTACGTGCTTGTCAGGTTCAAATTCAACTTGAAAGTGTCTCTGATTAAATGAAAACGAAAGTAAGTATACCACGTATCCTGCCGGCGCGCGCCCGTACTCACAAAGAGTTTCCGAGGTGTCTGCCTCCGATTGCTTTGATTTTTGGATATGTTTATGGGACAGAGAAATATGTATGTGTGGTAAGAAACATTACCAGTTAAAAGTAAATTTCTATGTACAGAGACTTGGTATTAACTACTTTGATATTAAATAGAAGCGCAGCCAAACAGATTTTCTTAAAATTCATGTATTTAAATATTGTGTATGAACGTTTATATAATATTTCGTATTCTGAGGAAATTAGAGGGAATAATAGAAAAATATCTGAAACGTCAAAGCTTCGTTTTCCGTTTGCAATTACTATTCAACTGAAACTTGTGGAAGAGGAGACCGTGTACCATTTCGTCCAGAACTTTAATTTAAAATTTAATTTCCTGCAGTCTAAAATAATTTTCGACCGCTGCAGATCAGATTATTAGCTCGTTGTAAGATAATGCTTCTTTCTCTCTAATGCCCGATAAAAGCTGTGTTACATATGTATAAGTGCCTGGATGAAGGTAACATTCTTAAATTACAGCACAGTTTCAACAAAGCGGAGCAACATTATCTAAATAAATTAAATTTAGATTAATTAATGCTAGAGAATTGAATGCGAGTATCTGAACTATTACGGAGGAGCACCGACAAGAAGTAATTTTATACTTCTTTGTAGGATAATATTGAAAAGTATAACAAAATAGTAAAATGTACTGAAATGAGTAGATACCTACAAATGTACTAATTTAATCAAGTGATAAAAAATCCGAACTTCAAACGCTTTGCAACTTTCCGAGAAACAGTTTTAAGATAAAATGATTGTGATAAAATTTTCCTATTCTCTAACTTAGATCACGAAAATGATTGGATTTGCATAAGTTCCCGTTTGAAATTTAAAAGTTATCCTCCGCTTTATCCTCCAGTGCAGGTGAGTGGAGCAAGAGGAGAAGGGGAATATGGGTGAGTCTCGACACCGATTTGAAGGTCTTTGGGATCTATCAAATTTAAAATTAGAACGATTAAAATTAATCACCTCTTAGATCTCGGGATATTACCACTTCGATAAATTTTGCCGAAAACTTACGCCCACTGTCGATCATTTCAATATTTTCCAACTATTCATTGGTTTTTGAATACCATTAAAACAGCATATTATTAAAAGAATATACATCTTTGAATGGTATAGTTTTATCAGTGAGAAATATAATATAAGAATTCTTAGACTTACAGAAGGCAATAAATCGTTTAGTGTTACGTATGCCACCCTATATATTATCTAATGCCACCCTGTAAATTATGTCGGTTTGTATTAAGCTAACAGATTTTCCTTCTTTTTTGTTTTTGGTTTTAAGGTCGTATCAACTTCGTGATTATTAGCGACCATACTCAATGGTTATTGTTCGCAATAAAGATTTAGTCTAGGATAAAGTCGAGTGCTTTCTTCAGGTTTTCTTCTGTTTCGAATATTTATTTCATATTGTTGGATAGTTGGTGCTGATTTCTAGTATCTTTTGTGTTTTTGCAGTCTAATTCGATGTGTTTGATGGTTAAGCTTTGTTGGCAGGGTTCACAGCATGGTGGGGTTGTTTCGTTGAAAATTTGTTAACAATAATCTGCCAAATAATTAATCTGTTTAATATTACCTGGTCATTTCCGTTAAATTTGGCTGTGGCGTGGTTTGTACAGAGGTCACCAGTAATACCTCAGACATTGCAGGGTATATCTTTTTGCTATTTACATATACAGCAACTTTGGAGGTATGCAGATATTTCCACCTTGCCTTGTTACTTCAGAAAGCGTAAATGGCCAGCGACTCTCCTGTTTATCTGGATCAGAAGAACATGTTTCACGCTTCTCGTATTTCACGAGCAGCTAATTAGAAACTTTCGCGCTAAACTTGGGTTTCTCGTGCTAAAAGGGATCAGTGAGCAATACTTTACTGAGAACGAAAAGTTGTGCGAGTATATTATTATACAGTGGTGAAATCGTTGTTTGCGTGGACTGAGTAAGGTTGAATATCAATTTTGATAACTACGCCTTAACCGTTATGGTTTATTGGTTTAATTCAGCACCATGATGCTAAAGGATACAAGCTGAGAGATATCTCGACTCTGGTGCTTATAATGTAAACCATTGCAATTAGGAATTATTCCGGAGAGCTGTAAAGCTAATTATTATAGGTCGAGTGTCCTTGACGAGATACGGTGAAAATATATTGTTACTCACTGTTTACTGTTATTTTACAAATTTTATCATATGGATAATAATGAGCTGCTGTCAAACTCTTAACATTTACGATTGTTAATTTATTTTGTCGTGTTAATAAAACGCGCCACAATACATTATGTCGTCATTACATTTAATTCCGTAATTAAAGGTTCTTACGCAGTGAGATAACTTTAAACATAAAAATACAATACAAAGTGATCTTTGTTTGTCTTGTTTCAGTGATTCAGTGAATTTTAAATTCTCAAAAAGTGTGCAACTTCAAGCCGGGAATCCACCTGAAACCTAAGCTACGATATGCTATGCTAAGTTTTAAAAAATTAGCTTCAATACGTCCTTGTGGATTAGTTTCCATCAACAGCAAAGCAAAGCTGTGCAAGGTTTTTTATGTTTTCTAGCACAGCATAGCATAAATTAACTTCGCTTCCAGGCTTCATACGAAATGTAATTAAATTTGTGTCAAAGCTTTAACCCAAAAGAGAGTAACAATATAAAAAATTGCAGTGATCTCCAGACAAAGGAATAATAACGAAACGAGGGCAACGAATGACCGAATTCATGTTGTATACCTACCTACCCTGCAGCCATATATTTCACACGACAGTCACGTACATTTTTGGAATAACGCTCGATTAAACAGACCCTTTGTCCATTAGACGTCCTAGTTTCAGACACGAAGTTGAACAATTGAGCACGTTTAGCTGACGAGAATACCTTGTGAGTTATAATAGATTTTGTGAAACCTTCTACACCATAAATATATTCTATTTATCTCCTTTTAATATGTGAATAAATTATAACACTCTTAACGTATTGTTAAAATGAGTTTTGTTCAAGGCTGTAAAATAACGTTTATTTTAATAGGTATAACAATAGGGTGACTGTACCGAATATCGCCTAGTAAAAGTTAAATCGCTGTCTATTGAATAATAATTTATATTTTTGCATGCGATTCGTTTTAAAGTAAAGAGCAATTATTCATCTTTCATGTAGCATAAGGTAGAATCGTTGAAGCCTACAAATTTTGAATTAGGAATTAAAAAACTTAAGACATGTAAAAATTCGGTCCTGAAAAAAGTGTACCTAATACCGCCTACTCAAGAAATATCGATTAATTTATGTATATATGAGTTTTTAAAGTCATTTTCACGTGTGCTTTTATTATTTCTTGCTGTATAAATGTTTTTGATCCATCTCTGATTTTATTTTTATTAAAAAAATATAGAAATTTAAAAATACAGATTTTTAAAATATTTTAGTTTTTACGTTCCGATGTACATTTTGGACAAATGAAGTTTATTTCGGTTGCTCGGCACATTTGGTAACACCACCTGTAACGAACATTACATCAAAAACATTGTTCTCCGGTAGGCGGTATTGAGAACGTGCATGCTGCTAAAAGGAAAACACTATTTTCATTACGAAAAATGTATGAATCCATTTCATTCCTTAAGTACATCATTAATTAGGTATTTCTAGTGGATATTCTTATATTCACGGAATTATTAGACTTACCTTCTCCGAATGTGATGTAAAATTGTGGCAGTCCAATAAATTTTTACACTATTAAGATTCATTAAAATCCTTCCTTTTCTGTAATTGTTGATCACATGACGCTGCAATTACAGTATGTCTTCTTACGTATGTTTAGGTACTGATTCAGTGCATAATCGATAAATTTTAGTGCTTACTTTGCGAGATATAGCGAGTGGCGATATTAGGAACATGATCGATATTAAGTACGGTCACCCTAAGTGTCTGTTATGTTTCTGATCTTTAGTAGCAGGAATGAACAAAAAACCAATTTGTGGTAAGCAGAATTCCGAATATTTATTACGTCACAAGATTCTACATTAGGGGTGTGCGGGTACCCGAAATTATGGGACCCGGTTTGTGATTCACGAGCCGATTTTCTTGCCTAAAAATTCTTACATCTGATCACACTGAAAAATCACAATTTAAAAGTTTTCAGGTACCCGTAAACCCGGGAACATTCGGGTACCCGCATACCCCTATTCTACATGTCTCAATTTTTACACTTTCTGTGTATTTTTGGGACTTAAGACCGTATTAAAGTTTTCGCTTAACAGCACATTTAAACACCGCGCGACGAAAGTCGAACTCCTAAGTTCAATTATTGATATCTTGAGAATGATACTTCGAAATGTAAGAAAATGACCTTATATTTGAACAAATCACCCATATATTGTAGGGGAAGGTTGTTAAATTATTTCAGATGAGCTCAATTCGAATAATTCTTCAATGAAGTGTTACGGGTGGAATATGTCAAACCTATTGACATTGGAAAAAGGAAATAAACAACTAAAGCTAGGAACATTTTCTTTCCTCCTCTTTATTAAAAGTTTTTATTAATAAAGAAGTGTCCCAATTAAAGAAAAATTGATTCTAAACATCATAAAATGGTATGTCCTGTGGTTATAAAAATGGAAGTTTTTTTCATTGCAATTTGCGTTCATTTCAATGTCATTGTGAGTGTCACATCATACACTTTATTCATTTCATATTATTAATCAATAAATTATGTAGGTAAGTACGTAATTAAATCATTGTCTTTATGTTGCTAATTTAAATTATATCATTATACGAGGAAAAGTTTCATCATTAATTACGAAGTTTTTTGCAGTGAAAAGTGACGCCGATGCAGTAGCATCAGATCAAATTTTAGCAAATGAGAACATTTGAAAATTGCATATCTAATAATGAAATACCTTACTGGGAACAGAAAATATTGATCGGTCAAGATCATAGAGTAGCTTCTACCCTGCCGTTTGACTACGCCAAACCCTCCATTTCTCCGTTTCTTCGATCTGCTATTTAGGGATGAACCTGAAAACACACGGTCTTTGTTTCTCAAACAAAGAGGCAACGGTACACTGGCTTGGGGTACACGTGGGAGCCATGTTTGGTAGTGATTCACAATTCGGGAAGTAGCCCCGACAGGCCAATATTTTCTATCTGGATCTAACATATATACATACACATATGTATGAGTATGTATACTTATAATGACAACATGGAACATTTTGTAAAAATTCCAAAGTTAATGTTTATTTTCTGAAATACACATAAATGTGCGAGAAGTGGGGGGGGGGGGGCAGTGGAAATTTTATGATGTATAGATGAAACTATTGATTATGATTTGATATAATAAAATTGAAATAGTTAATTTTCTGTTATATATTTGAAAAATCTACAGTAAATCACAGAAATATTCCGAACACCCTTCAAAACAGAATAACTTTTTTAAAATGGGTCCAAACTCTAAACGATTCGAAGTTTTTTTGAGAAGCTAGGATTGGATTACTTCTCGTTTTCAAAAAAAATGCGTTGGTTGAAATAGCGAAAAAAATAGCGAAGGTCGCGTTTTCAATTGTTTTATCTGAGCCTGTAATGTAATTTAAAAATTCCGTTTATAGATTTAAGTAAATTCTACACATATTGAAAATTTCATCGAAATCGGTTTATGCAGAAAAAGCGACAGGCATTGAAATATGTGAAATCTTTAGGTTTATTACAGTTTTCGGTCGAAAACTATGATTTCCACCACTTTCAACTGTCTGTAGCTCATAGCTACGTTGACATATTTCGACTATTTTCTTCACTATTCCGATCAATTGTATTTTTTTTTAACCGACGAAACACGTCACCTAGTAAATTAATCCTTCCAGCTTCTCAAAGAAGCTCAAGTCGATTGAACCAATTTTAAAAAAGTTATTCTGTTTTAAAGGATGTCCGAATATTTTTGTAATTTGCGAGCACAATGTACAGTGTCTTAATCAATATCATAAGAAGCTATAAAATAAAATTTATTGGTACAGTAACAAAGTTTCAAAAATACCTACAACCGTTTAGTGTTTACAATTTTCATATCTTCGGAATGATTGTACTGTATTATGTGTTACCATCTTCGGAATTACCAGGTACAATGTACGTACTTACATCTACACAACAGATTTTTATAATTCGAAATTACCAAATATGCAGAAAATGTATTGGAACTGAAAATTAAATTCTTCAAATAACGGACAGCATTTATCATGTTAAAATTTCATATTGTACTGTGATGTTGTAAATTATGCATTGTAAATTTGACGTTGTTAAAAATAATCCAGCAATTCTAAATGCTTCGTTATTTTTCATTTTTATTAGATTTTAATTGCATATCGTATCAAATGCATTTTGGTTCTCCTCTTCATAATTTAGATTGGAGACAAATATATAACAGTTTGATAAACTTTTGAATGCAGCTATAGGCACAGGTCCTAGTGAGGCTCGCAGGTGTAACAGGATTAGGAAACAAGATCATAAAATTTCTTCAATTGTTCCAAAATAATGCATCTTGAAACTTTAAAAGTCTTGTCTTTATATTTCTCTTTGAATTATGTACATACATGTTCTTAGAACAGTCGAAGGGCAATCTTTTGTTATCAGTCACACAGGAAATTTAGATTGTCCACGCAAGAAGATTTGAATGAATAGGTCTGTGAATCACTATTCGCGATTCCCTTTTCACTTTTAGGCAAGGTGACCCATTCTGTGGATGGACGCCACGATATCCATGAGTAAAACTCATCCTATTCATTACCAGTCTGTAGCAGCGGAACGTCTGGTCTCGAACTTTCATTGCTGGGAGCATCCTGCCTGTACTAGACGCGATCTTCCTCCTCCAGAAGCCTTACTACCTCTGAAAATAGAATTTTATTAATGATCTAAATAGGTTACAAAACTACCGAGTTCAGCGAATAGTTTTCGCGTTTTTCTATAATAGGTAGGTACTTTTCAGTAAAGTGTACCAAAACATAATCCTTTTTCAATGTAAATAACCCTATTTATCATTTCGTAAAAAAGTCTCTGCACACCTCATTAGAATTTATTTGGCGTTGTATAATTTCAACAAAGCAGGTAGTAAATAAATTAATAACACTTATTATTAGTACAAACAAAAGTAATTTACATTCATTTGTTAACAATTAACCTAAAGAAAAGAAATAATGATAACAGAGGTGAGACTAAAAACGTCTCCGTACACATGAATTTATTATCGATATTTCTTCAATTACTGGACACTCGGTCTTCTTTTCATTAACCGACTCCAAAAAGGAGGAGGTTCTACGTTTACCTAGTTTTAATTATCTTTCGCATCCAGTTTTGTAGTGTAGTGACTAATTTTTTGGTAACATTTCACATTTCGGATCTTCTTTATTTTCAAATGGTGTATTTTTTCAATCGTCCTTTTATTTCACTACATAGTGTTTATTAGGGTTCATATCTGGAGATTGTGGGGGTTTATGAAATTGTTTAGCAAGATTATATAATAATCATACCTTAGCCCTCTTTGCCGTGAGCTTCGGGACCTTTGGATCGTTATTTTGTTAAAAGTTAAACGATTCTTCAAGTTGTAAGTGCTTGTATTACGGTCTAAATTCTCTTTCATAATATTAAGGTAAACATTTTCATCCATAATTCTATCAATAAATTTCAAATATTCCACTCCGACTGCACACGCGTACCCCCAAACCATAAAGCTGCCACCTCCATGCTTAAAAGTTGAACATTCGTTTTGACATTCCATTTGTGTTTTTGGTTTTTTTCCAACCTTTAGGTCTTCCATCTGAAGTGAAAATGAGTATTCCAGAATCCAATCGTCCCTGCCAATTGTGGGCTACGGTTTCTAATTTTTGTGGTGGTCCTGTACGTTTGCCGTTTCGAATTTGAGAGTTTTACGCCATTGCAGCAATTATCCTAAGCGATTGACCTTCTGTTCTCAGTTTTACAATTAAATTGCAAATTACAAGTGGTATACCCATTTTCGAAAAAATATTTTGTGCAATCTCTTTCTACTTGCTGGCAAACAAGAAACTAAATAACTTGTATTTGCCTTTGGAGAATTCTTTGAGCCCTGTTTGTAAACATTCTGCAGAACTGTTAATATCGAAACCTTTTTGTTCTCATTTCTCTTACATTATTCTTTTTCTTTAATTTAATTAACAGATGAATGTAAACCATTTTTCTTTGGTACTAATAATAAATGTTATGTTTCCAAATAAAATAACGTAAAATATTCTTAACGTACTACTTCCTCTGTGGAAATTACACAAAGCCCCTTGTAGGCTTTATAAAAAATCCGACTTTTGAAAAACCCGGTTTTCGAATTCCCCAAGAACCGGTTAAACTGGTATTTGAATTTTCACAAAGAAATATAATTAAAATAGGAAGTAAATATTTGTACTTATTTTAAATTTTCCAGTTTTTTTTTTAATATTTATGGAATTGCAAAAATTGTATAACAAAATAAAATATAGGTAGTCTATCTATACAAAACCAAATGAAAAAATAACTAAAATCCATTCATAATATATCTTGTAAATCTTTATTATTTTCCCCTCAATTATTAAACGTCGCATCAACCGCTAGGTTCTTTATTTTATTTAGTATTTTTCTTCCGAAAGTATGAACTCACGAGGATTAGTTTTACAGTAAACTCTTACCGACTACAATATGCTTGTGTCCGTGGCGATTTCGAGTCAAAATGCTAACGTTTTTAATTAAATAATTAATTCATTTTCACTTATTAATTCTAGTATATAAAACCGGTTTATTTAAATTTAAAAACCGGTGTTCGAATTTTACAAATTTATAAAAAACGGTTTTTAAAAACGAACAACCCTTGCGTTCAAGCAATTCTAATGAGGTATGCGGATACCTCTTTCACCCAAATGTCTTTTCTATAAAATCGGACTGTTTAGTGAATGAATAGAAGCATTCTGCGTGATTTCTAAACCTGCTCATTGTCAGTTGAACGTTTCCTATTGCATATTGTTCTGAACATATAAAAGAGGATGGTAATCCGTGGATAAGACGTTTAGTGGATATAATGGATGAGATATAATCCGCCGTATAATAGTCTGCGGTTCAGTTTATACTGCGTGGGGATCTGCGTTGTTGTGCAGCAACAAAGAGATTCTCAAACGGATGGGAACAGATTGCTTAATCTGGAGCTTACCGTAATATTTACTATAGCATAATAAATGTCTGTCGTGATTGTTTGGACCTGGTTCAAAACGTCAAATATAGTATATTATTTTTCGTGTCTTGGTCAAAGTAGAGGTACCTTTTTTTATGCTAAATTTGGAGGTAGAATCGTTTGCGTTTGGGTACCGACTAACACCTATTGGCAGTCTTGCGTTATTGCACTGGACTCACTTCTCGTTATATGTATGTAAATTTAACCAATTAATGATCCACTCCCGTTTCGCTGAATGAGTGAGGCGCACATTACGAGACAGGCTCCTTTGTTGAAGCAAAGCAATTCACAGCGAACGTAATCGGGTTTATAAATCTTTGTAATTGCATGAAGGTAACATGTACCATGCCGCTTTCTCTAATACTTCCAGACTGTTCACTGTTCAGTGAGGTTGGAGAAGTTTAATGAGGGATTTGATTTCATCTTCTCGAGAGACTGTCACTAAAAGGGAAAATCCCGAACCCGGAAATTCAAAAAATTCTGAAACTTTGTGGATTTGTAGGAGATTCCCTCCTGATTACAACGCAATTTTTTTTTGCTGCCCAAATTCACTCTGAGGGAGTGAAATTAATCCTGGAATATTCGGCTATTTTTCGATTTTACTTTGTAACTCGCGATCTTTAAGAGATAGAAAAAATGTTTCCAGGCAAAAGTTACTTCGTTTAATTAGATCTGTCAAATAGTAAGAGTTTAACCAATTGTTTAAACAAGTAGAAAAAAGTTATAAACAAGAATATCAATAATGCTTTTTAAACTTCGTTGTTTCACGTCAAATCTGAATTGGTGGTTTAAATAATTATGAAACAGCATAATCCATATTTTTTTCATACAAATTCAACCTTCGTTGTATTATGGAACTGTGACCCTCGACAACAAATAACGAAATAAAAATATTTTTTACTTTTCAGTTCTTTAAGTTATATAATTACATTTATTTAAACAAATATGGGTAGGCCTAAGAGCTGCTCGTTAAGAAAAAGAACTGTTTGCTAGAAACGGAAGATTCCAAAAATAAGCGACTTGAATAAGTGGGAATAAGGATATCTCAAATTCGTTATATCGACGTGCGTTATGAAAAGTAGCACGTTTCATTTTTTCTACATGCAGTTGTCCATAAGAAAAAAATGAAACGTGCTACTCTTCGTAACGTGCGTCGATACGGTGTCTACAACTCAACACGCCGAAATACTCTAAAACGCGATAATACATGAAATACAAATTATATAATGTGGCGAAGTTTGAATTAACCAGTACTGCCAAAGTATTGAGTCCATATTGATGCAGTGTAGGATGGGACCACCGGGGATCGCCCTCTTTCGAAGAAGAAAACGATCATCAAAATCAGTCCGTATGCTGAGGAGTTATGCGCGGACAAACATAAAACATAAGTACATACGAGTCGAATCTATAACCCCGTCCTTTTTGAAGTCGGTTAAACATTACGTTGTCTGATCACTCAGATTCTGAAATGTTTGGCCTACATATCGAGTTGCTTTTGTTGCTTTATCCCTGCACTTTCAACTCGTACAATGCAATGAATATTCGCTCTTGTAGATTCTTCTACACGTGTTCTGTGAATACAGATATGATTATCTAAGGGTATAATATAAGTGATTTCGGCGCACTGGTTCGGTCAATTAACCCTTTCGCTACGACGGGCGACTATAGTGGCACTCCATACGGTGCCACTGAGGTACGACGGGCGACTATAGTGGCACTACATACGGTGCCACTGAGGTACGACGGGCGACTATAGTGGCTTCCCATACGGTGGCACTGAGATACTACGGGCGACTATAGTGGCTCCCCGTACGGTGCCACTGAGATACTACGGACGACTAGCCGCTGGCCGACGACCATTGACAATATTTTATTTTGCATCATTTGTTTCTCACAACCGAAATAACTAAATGCTTAGCAACCCAAATTCCTCAAGAATCAGCCTCGAGTAATTTGTTCGATTGTTTGTAGCGAATAAAGTCTCCCTGGAATACCCTTTATTTATAAATACCCTTTGAAGAAAAATTCTTTCGTTCGAATAACATTCAGCAGTTTGGGTTCTCCGCCGCGGTACTCCTGCTGACGATCGGCGTCGCGTACCTACCGTACAGTGATGTCGCGGCGCGCGGCATTGCCCCGTACAGTGATGTCGCGGCGCGCGGTATTGCCCCGTTCAGTGGGAATACCGCGGCGGAGAACCTGCCCGTAGCGAAAGGGTTAACAAACTAAAAATAAGTTTAAGTTATTTTTAGTTTGTTAATTGACCGAACCAGTGCGCCGAAATCACTTATATTAATTATTACGGTCGAAATAAAATTTATAATTATCTAAGGGTCATTCACACATTTTATATTTTTCTCTATTTTTGGTAAACGTGTGCCACCATTGCCAAATGAATATCTTTGACAAAGGCGTCACGTGCAGGATTGCAAACTGATTTCAACGAAATTTTGTAGGCCGGTGGAGAATGGAAAAATATTTTGCATATACATAGAGTGCGCAATTTGCATAGACAGTCAATAATTTAGATGGCCTGGGTGAGGTCAATTCGGAGTTTACTATGTACTTCACCACCCCAGCGACGCTTTGCTCACTCGACAGCTGACTCTCAAATACATCTGCTAATAAATATTCTAATTTCTACATATTCTATTAGAACTTCGTGTCAATATTGCCGACCATTTATGAGGTTTCCCTCGTGAAAATGAATCGAAACTCGACCTCATTCAGAGTATTTTTAAATCATACCACGTTATTTGAAATACATACGTATAACTGAAATTAGATCACGAAGAGCTGATAGAAATTTCAATTTCCATTGCGTCGACATGTGTTCAAAGCACGGGACGAGCAGGACAAATGATGACAATCATAAATGTACTTATAAATCTTCCTATTTAATAATTCGGGAGACATGATAAAACTTTTCGCAATATGTAAAACATTCCACAATAAAGATCAGACTTGTTGATTTTTTACGCGAAAACAGCAACAGAACGCATAAAAGGAATTCTGTTCGTGGCGCTATATCTCGAAAGATATTAAGTAATATCAACTGTAATTATTCATACTATATTTCAATGATACTTACGGTAAGCACATTCGTTTAAAAATTCTTGTTCAAAGTGTTTCTTCCGATAGTTAAGAGTAGGTACTTATGTTATTTAGTTTCGAGGATGAAAATAGAAATTGTACATACTTCACACTAAAGAACACACAGAGAAAACAAGTTAAAAGTTACTCAAATTATTAAATATGTATATAAGTATGGAAGAGAATAGTAGCAAGCCTTTAGTAACGAAGAAAATGTAAGATGCGTGCAAGCGTGACATTGTACAATGCAAAAGTAATTCACGGTATAGGTAAAAATTCTACGAAAAAAAAGTAATCGCTTGTGAGTGATTACTTTGAGTAATTAGGTCAATGTTCCGTCCAATTATTAATATTATTAATATTTAATCCCTTCATTGACATTAAAATCAATAAGTATGAATAAAACAAAAATGGTCCGACCAGGCGGAAAAACTTCTCCTCTTATTGCGCCACGCCGAAAAGGATAAATAAAATTTATATATCGATGGCTTAGTGCACAAATATTGTTTGCCCACTTTTAACGTTTTCGAGAAAAATTGGATCAAACGTACAATAATTAGTAGATACATAAGATTCAGGGGCATACAAGGAAAACAAATATTATTTTTGACAAATTTATGAAGTAGATATAAATGTGATTTTTGTACAGCATAAAGAAACAATCAAGAACTATTTGTTGAATATAAACACTTAAATTTCACACAAAGTGGACATACAATATTCGTGCACTAAGCCATCAAAATATTTCCAATATTTATTTATAATATTTCAAATATTTCAAATAATATAATATGTATAGTGCTCGAGTTAATTTAATTACGCAGAAAAAATTCCAATTATGCACGTCATTGCAACATTCCAGCTAGCGAAAGCAGAATCCACACTCTTGGCATATAAATGCATTCGAAATTTGTCTTGTTGCCTACTATTGCTTCACCCCGCACATATGGGATTTTATTCCGCCTCCTTCGACCAGCTTGTCTTCATTTTTATGTGGCAAATAAAATAATGGAACGAGAAAAATATAGGTATTCAGATCAAGACATTTAACCCTCCGTGGTCACGCCTTACAATCGCAAATTAGTCACACTTGGTTCATTGCACCCCAGCGTCATTTTTGAATTACCGTTGCCGAATTTTTTAATTCTTTAACTATTGAGTGATAATTGTACATTCGCAATACTCATACAATCACGCTATAATAGTCTTTTTCTAGAAATGTAAATATTGATATGTTGAAATGTGTATTTGAAATTGTGGATAAAAGCGATTTTTTCTTGTGAGCCCTTCATTGCATAACTTTTTCGATTTTGGAAAAAAATACATTTTTGTACTCGTACAAGTGATAATAATAAGGGAAAAATAATACAAAAAAAATGGTGTTTTTTCCACTTATTCCGCTATTACGATTATTATTACTTAAAAACCGCGGAATTACAACGTTTAGCGCGATCTATGTAAATGTTTAGAAACTAAGTAGGATGTGTATCTTTCATGATAAAGTTGTTACATCACACTGCATGCTAGTTAAAACAAAAAAAAATTAAAAATAAATTATATGTTGCATATTTGCAACAGCATGCAACGAAGGGTTAAAATTCACAAAATTTTTAAATTTCATTATTAAGGTAAAAAAATCTACAGAAATATTGGCAAAGACATATCGTGAACATATACTTCAATAAGTATAAACACATGTTACATTTAATCTTGCTATTCGAAAACGCGAAAGATATGCGTTAGTACGCTATACGAGGAAGACAACTCAAGATTGTTGCATGCACCCATTTTACGACATTCCTAAGCAAAGGTTAATTAGATGCACGGCATGATGTTCATTACCCTCGCTACATGTAGGGCTAATTACAGGATATGCAAGATCGTCGAAGATTGTAATATTGTAATATAAATTGTGAATTTCACTCTGAGGTGTGAAATTGTTTGGGGGAACTGTATAATTTATCTATCAAATTTTTTCTCGACAGAGGAAACGAATTGAAGAACATATTTCCTTCCAGGGTTTGTCACAGTAATGGGCTATTTGGGCTTCGTGAAATTCAATGGTCTGCAACAATCACATTCAAACTAACATTAAGTGCCACACTTGCGTACACAAATTATAACTTCTGCTATTATGGATCACGTGATTGTAATTAAACTTTAAATGTTTGAAACTTGAAATTCCGACGAGCCCTTGCATAGCGAACTCTTAGAATGTTTCGTATGAATTGACAGTCACGCGCTGGGAATTTCTGATTCGTACAATGAAATTCACTATGTGTATAATTCATAAATATTGAAGTATTATTTTAAATAACGGTCAGAAGCGAATCTGTCATTAATAAGCTTTGTTTTAAAGGTTGTAACAGTTTTAAAAGCTGTTCCTTGTAAAGGTTTATTTATCGCGAAGGGTAAAATAAAACAAAAATCTATAGAAAAATATGGGTTGATATAAGGAATGAAGAGATACATAAAAAAATAATTCAATTGTTCTTATGAATGATAAATTTAAATGTATTATGTTTTTAAAATGCCTTTTTCCTATCGTACTTTAATCAGAAGTGCAAATTTGTCAGAAAATTATCTTTTGCGATTCAACTTCATATTTTAATAACAGTTAGAGAAGTCAGCGCAGTCACTGATATCAACAAAATCTTTTCTGTTTTTGATGTATCTTACTCACTAATTCACCGTCAACCATTCCCATTTTCAACGATATGACAACATATTCCAAGTTTGCTGCGAAACTCACTTCTGGAAATGTTGTCTTTACTAATAAAAATCAAAGTTGCATTAAAAAATAAAGAATTGTAGGAAATATTTGTAGTTTTATAACAGGTTATCTTTCTAATTGTCAATCTTCTTTTCGGAGCAGTAGCGAAACGAAATTTTCATGATTCTTTAGAATAAAAATGACATTTTTTGTTTATTTTGCTATGTGTCTCATTATGCAAATTTATTTGGAAAAGTGACAAATTTTTAAGTAATAAAATTTAAAAAGCTTTCATGATAATAACAAATAGTAATGGGTGTTTAAAAAATGTTATTTAGATACAAAAAAATCTAGTAAGAAGTACTATTAGTAAGTACATACACTCAGCAAAAATTACAATGCACCAATTTTAAATCCATAAACCAGTAAATTGGCTCTTCTACCTCTCAAATTTTAAAGTTTGTGGTTTAGGTAATCAGATTATGTGTTTAGTTTGCGAAAGTTTAGTATTAAATATCCTTTTTATTTTTTGATCCTATTGATGTAAGCTCTCCTCATAAATACTTTAAAGAATAAGTGCCATACAACGAGTTATTGAATAGTTCATCACAGCAAGCAAACCCGAATACAATTAAAAAACTTTACGAGCATAGTCATTATATGTAACTTCCATACTAATAATGTGAATTCATAATGTTAACTAATATGCACTTCACTTTTAACCGTATGTGTCGCCCTTGGAAATTTCTGGGGCAACATGAATAATGTACGAACTTTAAGGTAAGTTCTCAGTGCACTCGCGTCGAAAATGCCGAACAAATATTACCGAAATTCTACAGTATGAAACTCTGACAGAAGGGAGGAAGTTAATCCGAAAGAATGCAAGGAACCTCTATTAGGTGTCTCCGTTGGAACTTATTATTAGTAGCACAGAGAAAATTGCGAAGATTTTCTTCGTCATTGAAATATTCGGATATTTAATTAATTATGTGAAATGAATAGATAGCGCGTCGGAAGAATTCCCTTTTTTATAGTGAAATAAACACTATTTCCGTAAAATATGCGCATAAATGTACATACAGAAGAAAACACTCTTCTATTATATAATGTATCTAGAATCTAAATTTTGGTAGCTGGCAAGTAGTTATTATTTATTAATGACAATATAATAAATTCAGGAAATATCATGTTTCCTGAAAAGTCTTTATCAATAGTTTTATGATGAGCAATAATTTATAATTAAATGCTGAAAAACTGAAATTAATTTATTAAAAGTTGGATACTGAATTTCATTATTTCGATTCGCATATACACGAAGTACACGATAATACCTCTTTAATTTTTACAATGCAAGAGTACTGGTAACAATATACGCATTTAAAAGTTAAACAAATAGGAGGTATAAAAAATAATAATCTATGAAGTGTTTTTTCACTTCGACTAATTAAAGTATTTTTATGTGTTCAGAACAATTTATTTTTTAAAAATGTGACATGCAGCAACATAATTTAAATCCATCTTCGTTTCATGCAAGAAAATTTCACATACGTATTTATAACCATTTCACTACAATTAAAGTAAATAAAATAAATATCGTTTTGTTTTCAACAATAAGATAGGATAAGCAATTGGTTTCGTATTTTCTAGGATTAATAGGAAATTCATTACCAGATCTGGCGACGAGAGAAGCTTTCCCAAGGTATATCGTCGATTCATTTCCGCTCAATTCACTGTTGTTCCCAACTTGCACAGCATTCCTTGTTGATGTCATGGCAACATCACTGTTTCTACACCCAACTCTGAAATTTAAACATACATTTCCCGGTTAAATAACGCACCTCTGTATTCGATTGCATACGAATATATGTACACATGTATCTTTTACAATACAGCGCCATTAGTACGGATTTTTAAATGTCTCAATTGTTTCCAATAGCTATTGAAACTCTGGTACAGCACCATTAAAACTTTGTAAAATAAAAGGTACTTTCTCTTCGGTGCATCGATTCCGTTACCCGGTTTCACAATACCCGCATTAAAAATTAACGCGAGATGGAAAAGCACCCTATTAATATTTCACGGTAGGTATTAATTTATTCAATAATAATAATAATAATTCTTTCACTCTCGATGTGAACGATTTTTTCATTGTTAAAACAAAGACGTGGCTTTCTTATTAAAATTTTCAAAGGTGAGAACTATTTGAGGACTGATGTTGCGTATACGAAATATTTATTGTGACTAAAGCCAAAGCCATATAGACATATTTAAGTATTTGAATATTCAAATACCAGAGGATTCGAATTCGAGATTCGAATAATTATGAGTGCTCAATCTGAACATGAAATATTTTTTCACACTTTATCGTGAAATTCTTTTCATTTTATTGACTTTTACAATTATTTGTTTTCAAACGATAAATTTGGAACTTTTTTAACCTTTGGTACTCGACTTTGCATGAAATTTAAATTCTGATTTTATAAAACAAAAATTTTTATTTACTTTTTTCTGTGAAAATAGTCACATTTATCTGGATTAGCTAAACATAATGAGCTGGGACACATTTCGTCATCCCAGAGTTCACCGTTCGAAAGTTTTTAGGTGACAGACAAACACACAAACATTGTCTGCTTTATATATTAAGATGTTCGAATATTCGAAAACTCCTAATTATTCGAATATTCGAATGTTTGAAAGTTCGAATGATCAAGTTATTCGTAGAAACCAACCAATTAAAAATCGTTCGAATATTTACAGCTCTACTCTCCACTTACAAATCGTATTCTTATTACTTCTTCCCTCGGAAATCTTTGCCTCGAAATGGGAAATTAGGGTGATTGAAAAAAGTAGAGGCAGCTATATACCATCGCGTAATCAAGTAGTATGTATAGCGTTCGATTTGCTCTGGCCCATAAACGCCAGAAAGGAGTCATCTTTAAGGTCTGAGTGGACCGGAGGAAAAGTGATGCGGTATAAGACCCTTGATTACCTCCAACATCGGTGACAGTCGAAAAGGCCAAGAAATGCCTGGCGGAACTTTCTGTTCATGAAACAGTACGTGATGGGATTACAGCAACTTGAAACATAGGCGAGAAGCTGCACTAAGCTAATGCCTGTGCTTCCTACCACGGAATAAACCAATTCCGGGGCGAAAAGATGCCACGTATTGATCACGTGCAGTGGTGCCCAGCACACGAAAAATTCCAGCACGATTACGAACAGCATTCTGATCACCTGAAATCCAGATGCATAGAGAAATTTAGTCAATCAACTGCCATTCCACAGTAGACATTTCTGTAGCTCCCCACCGAAATTTCGCATATTTTCGGTTGATAGAAATAAAGACATGGGAAGTAGAAAAATATAAAACGTATGCGAATGTATTCGAAATTCGTATTACGAGATGTTTTGGGGTCGTGTTATGTTTAATAGTGGAATTAGTTGTAGCTGAAATAGTGGTTCGTTACGAAATGATATCTCTTAAAATATATTTCGAATGATATACCTTACATCCTCTGATATACCTTACATCTCCCCTTAACAAATTTTCCAAATTAGTATATGTCGTAATATAGCTTATAAATTATAATTTTATTATCGCTGCACATGGTGCCCTCTACAGTTAAGGGGTTAACGTATAACCGCTTACGTCTTCGAAATTATTGCTACGAAAAAGGACAGCATTAAGTATCGGATGCACTACTTCACATTTTATTAAACATAATTTTTTCAAGTTAATATCATTAAATACATAATTCAGATGTTAGTTGTCCATTACATAGTCCATATGTTAATTGCCTTCTAAGAAACAAAAGTCTTTTTTATTGGCATTGAAACAATGAAGTAGAACATACATATTTAGAGATATATTCATACTATCAGATGTCTATAGTCACTATAGTAAATACGAATTTTATGTTATGATAAAATGTTGAGAGTAAATCAATTTTTTTTAAAACATCAAGCTTTTATTAAAATGTAGATACTAAAAAGGAAAAACGAATTATGATAAAAATATAGGTAAGCGTGAGGCTTAAATATTGAAGTGTCCTTTTTATATAAATATTTATAATGCCCGACGTATTTGCATACATTAGTTTTCGCATTCTGCTACAGCGACCTTGTTGCACTAGTTCTTTCCTCAATGCAAAGTCTGTCTTAAGATTTAAACAGATTAAAAGTCAAGACAAAATCATGCCGTTCAGCAAGTAGTTTTTCCATAACATGTAATATTCAATATTTATGCCCGGAGCTTTTATTTTTAGTGATATGAGGGAATTCTTCTAAGACAGTCATTTAGGCCGGTATAAAAATTATTTTTGTCCTTTTCACATAGAACATTTTAATAAAAGCTTGTGTTTAAATTTTTTTAATATAAATTATTTTACCCTTGTTAGTGAAAATATTGTATTGTCATTTAAAGTGCGTATATGTGCCATGTTTCAAGTCGTTTGGATACGTGGAAGTGGGTCAAAATTAGCTTACAAATTTTCACCCTGACAAACTAACGAACTCACAAGTAAAGCTAAATAAAAGCGTGTAAAATAAACCATGACAGTCTGTAGTTGTGCGCTGCGTGAGATAATTAGGGGATCGTGATTCACAGCAATTCAATAAAATGGTTGGAGTTTCAGTGCTGAGGGGAATACTGTACCAGGTGTTACTATGAAGTTTTGCGCTACTTCCGTAATGTGCCGCAGTTATGGTAAGCATGAGGACTCAAATGGATGTTGGTTGATCTTCTACCGTAATTCACCGCTGTTCATATGATAAAGTAATATTATTGGGGCGAGTTAAAGTAAGATGTAACGTATAATGAGACGAATGTGTCACGGGGATATGTTGTAAGATAGGACTTGTACAACAAACTTGGTGTATTTACATGAAAAATAATGAATATAGATATCACAGTACAAAATTGCAAGTGTCGTTTGAATATTATAGAGTTCTGTGTCAAGAACGAATAAATACTAAAATAAGTGACCGCAAAATGATGCAGAATTTGAAATACTTTTTGTATAATGCACTGTCAGCCATTTCTCAATAAATTCGAAGACCAGAAACTTTAAAACAGTGGGTAAGAAGATTAGGGAAAATGTATTTGATATATTATTTTCCTCTTTTGAAATAATATATTTAAGTTAAGAATTGGATAATCTACTGTGTTTTCATAGGTAATAGAAATGTTCAAGCGCTCTGTTCCTTGTGACTGCAGAGTACACAAAATGATATTCGAGAAATTATGTGAAAATTTTATTGGATACATATGAGCAGGATAGATGTGATTTTGTTATTTAAAAATTAAATTGACTATATTTGTGACATTGCAAGATGAGCGCATATTAGCTCATTACGCGAGTTGTAATATTGGAACGGCTTCGATGTATAGTGTATATTAAGGTCGCCCTTATGTTCAACATTCGATATCTTTTGCTCTCACTCCCTAGTGTGGTTCCGTTTTATAAAAAAATAGTCCCTGAAAAAGATTATTGCAATCGGACAACAGGATTGAAGACCTCTCTATATTCAAACGCTATTATCTAAAAAATGGTTGGAAGCACAACAAAATTATATATAGGCACAGTAATTGTAGAACGTTGAATGCTTTTTTAAAATTATTTGTAGGAAATTTCGATAGGACTTAGCATTTTTGAGAAGTTCTTTAAATCCAAACCATTGACGAATTCTAATATTTAAGGCCTCGTCAGCACCCTTTCCTGTTGTTTAATTGCAATAAACTTTTTCAGAGACTATTTTTTTTATGAAATGGAACCGTTCTTGGGCGAGAGAGCAAAGTAATGCAAACAAATCGACATATGATGATCACATTTGTAACTTAGGCGGTGTATTCAATATCGTAGAAGTAGTGCCAGCTACTTCAGTAAATGTCAATACAACTATTCATTAAAGGAAATTTTTTCTTCCCTTTGGATGTGCATCAGCGATGATTCATCCACCGTGAATGTGAAGGACAGAAGCGGGGGGATTTATACTTCAATGGTTGAATTCAGTTCACTACTCATTAAAATGTCAACGAGTGAAATAGCGAGTGCCGGGATTGTGTTAATAAGTTTATCAGAAGTTTGGTAGAAAAATGTCGTAAAATATTAGAAACGAGAAAAAGACGTCGACCACGTCCAATGGTGGATAAAACCTTGGATTCGACAGCAGGAGCAATTGAGAGCATCAATACAACTATTAGTGGAACTTGCTGTAGAGTGTAGAAGATCCCGATAGCTACAGGAATCATTTACGAATGAGTAAAGCTGAATTTCATTTCCTCTTATAGAAAGTTAATCCTTTGATACAGAAAATCGACATCTTCTTGAGACGTTTAGACTTGTCACTGCTGCTTCACTACGAATGAATCATTTATTCAATTCAACGAAAGTAGAGACTGACTCTACTTTGTTCATTAGTCACTTTGGATGTTGACTTTAGATGAAATGCTTTCATCTAAAGTTTACACCTTTAAGTGTGGGTGAATTCTCCGGGATGCATATTCAAAGTGAAAAGTCTAAATTCGCCTTAAGGCTACAAGGTAGTCGTTTTTGTCTAAAATGAACCATTCTTTTCACTTAATTACAAAGAAATAAATTATATCTGAGACTTGTTCTTCGACACAATGTTTACTAACATCATAAGCTTTAAAGAAACATGTTTGTTTCGCCAAAAATATGGATTATGGATGACGCAACGGATGGTCATTAAAAAGGTTTTTCACAAATTTTTCTTTTGTTATGCAGCGATTTTAACGAAACGAAACGAAATTCAACGACTTGCTTGTAAATTCTAGTTCATAATGCCGCTGATTCTGCATGAACCTAGAAAAGAAGCAAAATTATGAAAATGCTACGAACAACTACGAAATGGTAATTTTGAAAAAATGTGTGTGTTTTCAGTAGACAAAGATAAGGTTTTAGTTTGTTTTCATAAAAAATAAGAGTTTTTATTTACTTTAATTTAGGATCAGGCTGAAACTACACATTTTGTGAACATGCTCGAATTTGATTTGAATCGATTGAAAACCTCCGTTTTTTAAGTTATCACTGCAAACCAAGAGAAACTGTCTTACAAAGCTTATTTAATGATGAATTTGTAGCATCATATACAATGCATATTTTTAACTGAACAAACATGTCTTATTCAACTATATGATGTTAATAAACTTTGTGTCAAAGAACAAGTCTCAGTTCCAATTTATTTCTTTGTAATTAAATGCAAAAGGAATGCTTCATTTTCGGCAAAAACAACTATAGGCAGTGCCTAGTACCCTTAATAAGGTGATAAGCTGCATCCGCATGACCAAGTATCGTTGGTTTAGGGAAATGTAATTAAAGCCATTTTCATAGAAAATCAGAGGAGTTTTATAAAAGGGAAATGGGAATCTTACAAAGGGAGTTTGATAACTTAAAATTGCAAGGAAATCTAGTACTTCGGAAGCATGCAGTTGAGGTGGATCAGATGACGCACCTACATATCTTTAGTTCCAGTAATGAAACGGGGTGAGGGGCGAGGCAGCTCAAAGAAGTTCTGAGTTTTTAAATCATACTGCATCTCTATGACACCGTACAAGTTATTGAGAAAAAGTTAAATACAAATCGTTATGATTCCCAATGACCTACAACGTCGTGGTACAGAATTTGCGAAGAAAATATATTTTTCTGGAATTCATCTCCGTCATATAGGTACAGTCAGGGCCAGCGTCAGTTGCGAAAAATGTGTAGAATATTCTACACTTGAGATTTTGCTGTGTGTGGAATTCCATATTCGGGAAATTGGAAGGCATTTTACTTGGCCAATATTGTGAGTTACAGATTTCTGGAATAAATAAATTTTGCAATTTGTTTCAAAAAGACGAATCACGCCACTTAGCAAACTAATCCTTCTAGCTTCTCAAAAAAAAACTCAAGTCGTTTGTACCAATTTTAAACAAGTTATTCTGTTTTAAAGAGTGGTCGAATACTTTTGCACGCCACTGTATTCCGAAGAAATCATATTACTTGTGGGATTAATTATTTTTAGTATAAATAGTATAAACGTTCACATACCTTCTTTTTAGCTTCGATACTCTTGCCCATGTAGTTACTACGTATCACGTGCCGCCTACCAAGAGGGCAGCTGGAATCTTGCTGTTCCTCACTGATGGAGTCTTTCGTATTTCTCGCCAAACAGCTACGTCCATTGGTTCGAACCTGTATCCTTGATTCTTGAGGAAAATCGGGCCCTTGACATTTCCCAGTGAGGACTCTGGAGATTCTCGTTCGCGGAATACGTACCTTTTTAGGAAGAGCATACAAGTACTCGTTAATTTGAGGAAATGACATCATGTCGGAATCTTCAATGATTCAACAGCCTTGCGATAGAATTTTCTCACATAGTTCGAAACTTAATTCGTGATTTGAAAGTCTAACGAACATTCATGCTCACTTGTGACCATTAAGGATCCATTCTACTTCGCCGGTTGAATCGATGAATTTTTTTTCCAGGAATAATTTCATATTTCCATTCATATTTCCATTTATAGTATTTTTCATATTTCCAAAATATAATTACAAATTTGTGGATTTAAGTCGCAATCTTTGTGTCTCAGTGAGAATTCTGCGGAACACGGTCTAGAATTATTAATTTATCAACACTGGTTACAAAATAGAGGCCCTATAAAGAAAAACTTCTGGATTTTCTGAGTTTTTTGAGGATGGGACAAAAACTATTTTTGATACATGATTATAGTCCACTTTATGCGTACACCCCTATAGGTCAGGATCATTCTATTTTTATCATTTTAAGGCCTCTTTAAGTTCGAGGCTGACTTCCAGAGAGGGCTTGTGTTCTCACTGAAGCACAAACATTGCGATTTAAATCCACGCATATGTGATTATATTTTTGAGACGTGAAAAATATGATTCTATACAGCAAGGAATAAAAAACATTTAACCAAAAAAAATATTAAAATCCGTACATTAGTTTCTGAAACAAAATCATGAAAGTGAGCCTCCTTTTTGACCGACAAAGTAGTAAAGAGACTTAATCGGAACACTACTTAGTCTGCGTTCATTAAGTGTAGAACTCTTAGCTCCTGCCTCTGATTTCATCGATAAATACGTGTTTCATATTGTTTGCTTCGAGTTAGATATGGACATCGAAACACATTTAAATTGTGGAATTTTAGATAATTAACTAAACGATGTCATTCTTTTATTTGCAGCGTTTACAGATTTTTCGACGAGCATAACATAAACATAAGTGCCACAGCCAGAAACGCAATTTTCTGATTTTAGGACAAATAAAATTTGTTAGAATACTAAAATATGGGGTAATAGTCTTCACTGGACAGTGAATACAACGTGGAAAGTGGTCTACATATATCACAAAAATGTGGCGTTCTACGTAAGAGACTTACCCGTTAAAACTTAATGTATTATACATGGTTTGGAATTGAAATACCTAACTAATTTTAAAATGAATACGTTCCTTACGCGTGATTCAGTATTCGAAATAAACATTCTACCGAATATGTATATAAATTTCGTTTAACTCCTTTATGAAGCAGATTATGAATACACAGAGAGTATAATCGACATTCACACAAATATATTTTAACAAAATGATATGTATAACCCTCGGAACCAACAAACTCTGATCTATAAGATAAACATTGATTAAGCCAATATCTTACTCGTGCATCACAAGGTTACCTTCTTTATTGCTAATTCCTTTTCTGCTGTTAAAATTTTATAAAACTTCCAGGCACCGATGCAGCTTCAAGAAATTTCACGGACAATTTGGGGTAATGACGTATATTCTTTAAGTCAAAGTGATGTGTTTGTAGGTCACGCCGCGTGTACGAGGATTAGCATACGATCTGATACGTGCAGCTATAAGATAAGGGAGTACGTGGAGAAAATTACAATGTGATAAATCCGTTGCACTCAGGATTTGTTACACGTCCATTCAACTTTGATTGCCAACAACACAACGTGTTCGCGAAGAACAGACACGGGAACCATTAACAGAACACGCTGGTTTAAAAAGTAAATTTACGTTGGAGAATGCAAAGTGAATTCGTTTTATGTTTCTCGTAAAACATGATAACTGTATTACTGATAAGGACAATTTGGTAGTGGCAATGTCAGTTTTGAATGAATGCATTAGTATTTTATTAATAATAGCAGAATTTAAATGGTTATCTGTTTTTAAAACCTATTTTAAGATTCTGGAAGGTTCTACATCCACAAATATATTTTTGAAAAGTATTCTTCTTGTTATAAGTAATTGAAAAGATACAAGTTATAAGCAACTTAAAGTAAATGCAATTTAAACACGTACTATTATAATTCTGAGATGTTAATATTTTGTTGCCGCTTTTACGATGTAACTTTAGCAATTTTTCGAATTTTTGAATCAGATCTTTTTTAAAATACTTCTGAGACTTGTGGCTATAAAAAATTCGATACTTTGACCCCGAAATACGTATGTACCACTTAATGGTGCTGTAAGGGTTCGAAAAGTAAGGGTGTTTTCGTGAATTTTTTCAACCAAACAATGCAAGCAAATCAATGTATTGCTGGGTATAGTCAATATGTACATATTGAAGTGTAAAAAAAATTTTCAAGCAAACTCATGAATCCGTTTCCGGTATTCTATTCGTCAAAATGTGCGCTGCGGCAAAATTGTTTCTCTAGCGTTTACAGTGCTTTAGCCATACGGTTAATCGGAATTCAAAAACATAAAAATATTTAGATACTAGAAGCCTACGTCTACTACATGATGTACAGAAAAGTCCATATCATAAAAGACAACAATATGGCGAATCACT
Source organism: Andrena marginata (assembly GCA_963932335.1). NCBI lineage: Eukaryota > Metazoa > Arthropoda > Insecta > Hymenoptera > Andrenidae > Andrena > Andrena marginata. Next base: position 45,732,158 of record OZ010659.1, on the reverse strand, counting down.
GATAAAAACTCATATTTTAGGTCAAATGTTGATAAAAAAAGAGAACGAGGCCGTTAATTCAAAAAAAACCTAAACGTCGTATAATAGAGACGAGGTTTTTGTAGAACAAATAGCCATACTCATGTCAATTGAATGTAAGTATAGTTTTCTCTATATATTGTCAACGCGGTTGAAAAACATCATTCTGAAAAAAACGCATTCAAAGTGCTGCTCTCACTATATCTCCGTCAATTTTACGAATTTCTTCATAAAATTTGGAGAGTGCATTCTTGAAACGTGCGTCTTTCAGAAAATTTAAACAAAAAGAATCGATTATCCGATTTCTTACAGCGTTCCCCCCTTAAAACGATAACAAGAGAACTGAGCCGAGGAAATTAGAGACAGAAACGCAAACTGCAAACGGTAAATTACCTTGACCATTAATGCGCAAAGTAAAGCGCTTATCAATTGCAATAGTATCGGATTTAACGTACGCCACTAATCAATCGAACCGTTCCTACGTGAATTCTGGTGAAACTGATTGGAAATTGGCAAAACGTGTATTATACAGGGTGGTCCACATAATTTGTACACCTTGAATAACTTCTAAAGTATGCGTTGTATGACAACCAATTTAATACGAGAGTTGCATAGCTTAGAGGGGCACATGGAGGCGTTCCAGAGATTTCAAGGTCAACTTCATTATTTTAAATGGAATGCTATATTTTTTTCTTAATTCTTAGTAAAAAAGTATTGAACTCAATTAGGCCTAAACCCAATGGTTAATGAATAATTTCGTCTCGTTTCCTGAAAATATTCTTTCCAGGATATTCTGGCATAAAAAATGAAGCATTCGATTTAAAATAACGAGATGGACCTTGAAATCTCCGACACGCATCCATCTTTAAAAAATGTACATACGTTATATGATGTGGCCCTCCAAACCATACAACTTTTGTGTAACAGTGTTTTTCATACAATGCACACTTTAGAAGTTGTTCGAGGTGTGCAAGTTACGTGGACCACCCTGCATATTCCCCCCGGGACTATAAATTATGGAACTGTATACGAGTACGAAGAACAACGACTGTATATGGGCAAATATCAATACCAAATGGACAGACGATGTACATACGCAGATGACCGTAAATCAAGCGTAAAATGCATTGTTAAACGGCGAACAGTCTTGTCAAATATATGAAAGTAGGATGTCAATGTATAAAATTATAATCTAGAGAAATATACAGATCGTGTTTCGATGTTCACGAAGTTAGGGAAAGAATTTGCTGGAATATTGGTAAAATGTTGCGATTATGTTTCGTATAGACTATAGATAGACAATAATATATTGCAATCTTCTTAACATACCTAAAATTTAAAATAGAAATATTCAATCTCATTACTTCATTTATTCCTATCTTTATTGAACCAGTCAATATCTTTTTACATTGAAAATATCCGAATCGACGAGTATCTGTTTGAGATCGGGTGCCAATTTTATGCTGGCTTCGATTTATATCGAGTTTGTACCGATTTGTGCACTTGGTGCATTCCGTCAATATGTGCTGGATGGAGAGAGGTACTTTACAGACATCACGACAAATAATATTTTGTCATGTTTACTAAATACATACTAGTGACAACTACATACAAGACACATTCAACGAGGATAAGTACAGTAACTGTGAACGGATAAGTAAAGAAAATATAAAATCATTTTTAATATGAAAAATAACATTTATATTGAGATATAATGTTTGGAAAACCATTCGAAATTCCCCGACATCATTATTCCGTTTAATACTGAAAATTATTAGAGCGGCTATTTAAATTTAGAAAGCCGATACTGGGAAGTGGCATCAGACAAAGTGAAAGGTATGTGGTGCGTATCAAACAAATGGATGTATGACAATTCAAATGAATGTGAATTATGATCCACGATACACAACCACTAAGTAATTGACCTATATAAATTATTAATTGGTTTCTGGATATTTGAATGCCCAGAATAGTTTCGCAGATACGATTTACTCAATCTATTGTAAATTAGCTTTCATTAAAACACAAATGCTTTAAAATGCTTTCTCGTTATAAAAACAAAGGAGAAAATTATTCGTTTTCTTATTTACACAATAATTAGAGTATACAACACTGTTAAGTTCTTTTTCTTATTTTGATGAATAAATTTTTTATCCAATACGCAACGAAACGTTTTTTTGTTAATGCGTGCGTTAACTCATTTGAATGTTTAAGTGCTACTTTGTGTATAATTATAATCCATAGCGACATAACTGCGTTTTTGCTGAAGGTAAAAAAATTATTTTTAAGTAGTTGCGGATTACACTTTACTTAATGACTTGTTGCATAAAAATTTGACATTCATGAACTTAATTTCGAAAAGAGATTTATTTGTCATTATTTTTTGCGTAGGTATCATATAGTCACATGTCACGACTTCAGTTTTCAACCCGAATTTCAGCAAATATTGTCTTATAGCAAATTTCGACAAGTTCTTCCGCATCAGCATAAAATTTTGAACATATTAGCTTTATTCTAATAAAATACATAATATCAGTATGTATTAGTTTTAATAGTCAGTTTGTGTTAGGTAAGCCCCCCCCCCCCATTTATCTTGTAATGAACATTATTATCGAATGGATTTCTCCAGCGATTTTACTGCCTATCACACTTAATTCAGGGACAATTACGGCCTGTAATATCCACTTTGTTATAGTACTTTACCGGTTTAATAAGTTCATTACTTCAAGCAAACTCGTGAAATGTGTTAAATTAATTCCGCCAATATTCATTTAATTCAATTTATTTTGTTAAAGTGAAACATCATTTAAAAATTAATGTTGAGAAATTTTCTCATTATTGTAAAAGCAAGATATTAATTGTTCTCTTATTTATAAATCGAAGAACACCATGGCACCTAGTCGCTAAGGTGTTAGTATTTAATATTATTTATTAAATGCTAATAGTATATTTCCAATGGCCATATTTGTGTACCAAGTTATTTTTCAAATAAGCTATTAATTATAATGCAAAATAAACGGTTTGTTTTGATTAGCTATATTTTATGTAATATTTAACTTTGTTATACGGACAGGCTATAAGAATAAAATTTAATTTGTTGTTTCTAAAGTTTTTTTTTTAAAGTACAATTTCGTGAACCGAGGCTGAGAGCAATGTGATTGGCGGCTGCGAAGCAGAGGAATTGAGATTGTTGGTTTCAGAGTTTTTTAGTAGTGGACGAATCGGTGTCTGGTATCACCGGGAGCCACTAGGAAGGCGAGTGTTCGCAGACAAACTGGTATCTGGTAGCACAGGGAACAGCTAGGAAGTTGAAGTAGATAAAGGACGAAACGGTGTCTGGTATCATCAGGAGGTACTACTTAGGAATGTTAGTTTATCCTCGTAACTTTATAACACGATACACGTCGAGTGATAAATATGTCTCTCTGTGGATTTATCTCTGATGGGTTTATCTAATAAAATAACTCTAAGTAACAAACAATAAAGTATATTCGTCAAGCTCGGTCTTTACAGTTGTTTAGTGTATGATTTTTGCGAAAACTAATTACACCTCTCGTTGACGCTGAGACATGCGGGGGTCTTAAAGAGTTTAATAAACATAATGCCTAACAGCAATTTACGTACTGTATGGCTAAGGGGTCTACATAGGCAGTCAAATCGCTTGAAGATCAAGTATTTTTTTGCGAATTAATTACAGGGAGATCGATACAAATTCTGACTGGTACTTTTGGATAACGTTTATTAATACTATAAAACATAAATTTTTTTTATGGTACATATATACATCTTTATGACGGCTCTTTGGTCCTGATTGCGAACAAACCGAGGGTCGAATCGACTTGAAATTTGTACAGCATGTTCAAAATATATTCCTCTATGAAGTGTTCCTCAGATTTTGGGAGAAACATATTCCAAAGAAATCAGAAGGGGGTTGACAAAGGGGAACTCAGCGCCAGTGACGTTAACCTTGGCATATGTTGTCGGAGACATGAGTCTGAACAACTTTTTCCTATCCATATGTTACCATCGCACGGCGTTAGTTGGGTTAAATCGTATTAGCCCCCCCGCCCCCCCTCCCGTCCCAAAGTGTGACGCGAAATGGACAAAGTATGGAAACTGAAGTCTAAAATTCGTAGCTTATTATATCTGAAAATACTAACGTAGACGGGATCGTGGATTTTAATACTACCCACAAGTTTTACTGACTTTTCTAAATTGTTGTCAAAAATGATGCTTGAAATATATTCGAATTTTTGGTGCATTTCTTTAAACACGGGATATTTGTCGAATGTTCATCTGATTTTATTTTTTTTTATCAATCGATGCTTCTTTGTATCCTATTTAAAAAAGTATTAGGGTACTTAGGTCGAAAACTGATTAGTTCATAAGTCGAGTTTTGCCGAACGCCCATATACGCGTCACTTTGTGCATCAGGAAAAGTGGGGCACCAACTTTTGAGAGATTTACACATTTTTTTATCTCACAATTTTTTTATCTTAAACCTCTCAAAATTTGGCTAAACCATCTAACCAAAACCAACTACCGATCACAGTTTTTTGCGAAGATCCTGGAAACTAAGGCCAAGCGGCGGTCACATGTATAGGGAAAGGTTGTTCAGAATGCCAATATTTATCAAAAATTTTGTTCCTTTACGTGATAGTAATAAATATTGTATAAAAGGAAAAGCCTGTGCTTGCTGTCATCTCCTTGTAATTAATTCGCAAAAAATACTTGATTTTCGAGAGATTTGACTGCCTAGTCCCCGTAAGTTGATTACTCGAAAGAGAATGTAACTCGATCTCGTTAGCCTCTTTCATCTAAACGTATTAGACTTAAAATGAGTTCCCGGGTATACATTTGTGGCTCTTTTACTATGAACTTTGGCCAGAAAGTGGTGGGGACATGAATGCCTTCATTTGAATATTATGTTTTCGTGGGAAACCTCGGTTGCACCACACCATTGCAAGAAACTGTGATCCCGCCGGGTCACGTGCATTCCAGACACCTCAAAGGGTTAAACTTCACAGATAAGTCTGCGTACATAAGAAAAATAAAATTACTCTCACGCCAAAATTGGTGTTATTATAAGTGCTACTACTGTTATAGTTATTTATTTTTCAATTTTATGTTCAGACAATAAAATATGAAATGTAAAGTGTTATTTTTTTAAGAGATATAATTTAAATTAATTTAAATTATATGTAACTTTCAATGAATATTATTGTATTTATTTTAAATGAAATACCTGTACATACCTAGATCACATTCGAACAAATGACTATAAATACAAAATTCATATTACCTACTAAAATCATTTGACATTAATTACAAGCTACCGAAGTAATCGAGAAACTGTGGATTTATTTATTTTTCAAGAATTATGAACTTAATAAAGTTAAGCAATAGATTGTAATTAATAAAATCACACGTGTGTGTGTGTGTGTGGGGGGGGGGGGTGAATCTGACTAAAGATTTGAGACGATCTAATTACATTTTTAGTGACGATGAAAAAGACTATCTCTATTTCATTCGTAATGATTAATATTCCATTGTTATTTGTAAGTTCCATCCAGCACTCTGATGGTATTACTTAAGTGTATTACTAGATTTGAATTTCGAATGTGTTGCGCGGATACATGTAAATTTGCATAAACGTATCAAGACGTGACGTACATAATGGCTGCATTTGTCTCACGAGATAAACACGGCTCGCGAAACAGCAGACGAAAAATGCTGAAACCTTCTCTTTTTCATAAAACACGTTAATTTCTCAACACATATAAATAGCGTTTGCATTTGTAGTTACCGATTTTACGTAAGAAATTAAAGATAAAATTTATTAATCTCTATTAAAAGTTGATTAATCTTTAATACAATTAGAGATCAAATTTACTCATAATTTTGTAATGGTACTGATTTCATTTAAGTTCTGTATGAAGGGATGTAACGCAGATGTAATTCATATAATTGTAAACTTTAATAGTAACAAGTGTGTTTCATCTCACGCAACTTGCTAACTCTAACAAAAATTTGTGTGCTAGGAAAAAGGAAACAATATTAGAAAAATTAACTGTTATCATTCTGCTCACAAATTTTACGAATCGGGCTTTATATTTATACCTGTACCCGTAAGATGGCTTATTAATGAACAAATTCTACTGTAGAAGGCTCTAAAGTCTAAAGGTGGCATCATGACCGATCAGACAGCACGGGGGTTCGCCGATTCACGTGCCGTCTGATTCCACCTTAACGTTACCATTCAAACCCTATTAAAGAATGTTTCGCCCGACCGTAGCCTACCGCTGGCTAGAGGGATAATGTGGATATACCTTAATTGGTATTCTCGTACGTCAGTGATTCCCGACCTGTGGGTCGCGACGTGTTATCTGTGGGGTGCCACGGTTATTTTTAGTTGGCGAATTTAGCACTTATTTATTTTATCTTAAGATATAATTATATTCTGAAATACCTATTTTTAATGCGTTTTCTTTACCTTCCTAAATTTATCTTGCCTTATATGGGGGTGGGGGCGGAGGGGCAGGGAGGTTCGCAGGTTATTTGAGTAAGTATTATAAAAGGGAATCGCGACTGAAAAATGATTGGGAAACACTGTCGTACACTTTCTTAACAGTAACAACAAGATCCACGAATACATCTGCAAGTTTGCAAGCGATTAAAAACATGATTTCGTTATCCCTATCGATCCCCTCGACATTGACAACCTTCTAACCTACTTTCCTGCCCCGACGATATTTGTTTATCACTTTCTCACCCCGGATGGTACTCGCTGCGGAGCACCTTGCAAGTATCCATGCGAGGAGGAAAATCCTCGCCTTAATCTGGATGATGTGCCGCAAGCATTCAGGACAACCGTCGCGCCCGCTTCTCCATCACCCTTGTCGTACGTTGAATCTTGCGCCGTTCCCCTGGATTCTGTTCTCTCCACTGCAATATGGATCCGTTATTTGTATCGGCCAAGCTTGTGCCGAAAGTGCCTGGCTGCTAATGTCCTCCTTAGAGCCGTCTCTGAATTTTCAACACGAATTCACATATTCCGCCTGGGTGAAGGATGTAAAAATATTTCTCGCAGCGTTCACGGGCGATTCTACGCACTTGGATCTGTGGAGATTTGTTAAAAAAATGTGTAGCAAAATTGATTGTCACCTGGACATTTACAGTCCAATTTCTTTCGTGGTAATGTACTGTACTTACTCCTGCGATAAAAAGTGTAAGGGATTTCCCCTTAAGGGGGGATTCTCGTGTAACAGCCCCCGAATGTTACGAATTTTTTATTAAAAAATTATTGTTAATACTGCATTAAACTGTTCTGGGATATAAGAAGGCAACTTTAAACTTGTAGAATTTTTTTTATGACGGTGCTTCTTATTATTTATTAATTATTGTAGAATCGTGCTGATCGTGTACTACCAGTCACAATTATCTGATTGCAAACAGAAGAATATAGTTTTGAAGTTAAATAATTTACGCTGGGACTGGACCTAAAATTTTAATTTTAGTTTTTATTTATAATACTTTTTCGTCCATATAAAGAATAATGTGAAAAATTTGTCGAAAGAAAATACTTACTTTTTCATTCAAACGCTATAACTCTTTCAATTTTTTATTTTTTTTATCTTTAAATGGGCCAATTCCAGTGTAAACTATCTAACTTTAAGAAACTTCTATTCTTTTGCAATTAGATGACTGTGATAGGTGCTACGCATCCCGTAAGCAGAAGTTACATCGCCGAAGAGGTGGAAAAGATTCCACAATAATTAATAAATAATAAGAAGGATCGCCATAAAGGATATATTTTTTGCAAGTTTAAAGATGCCTCCTTATATCCCAAAAGAGTTCAATCCAATATGAGCAGCAGTTTTTCACAAAAAATTCTTAAATATCAGTTACTTTTGGGCTGTTAGACGAGAATCCCCCATCCCCTTAATGCCGGACGTCACCTAATACTGGACATCAGCTATATCTGTGATATTTGAAACGCCACCGAGTCGTTATTCTGCGTAAACCGAAGCGGGGATAGGAAAAATAACGATTAGGTTTCGCTGCGTTCCAGTCGCGTATGCACAGCTACGGAGATTGCTTTAACATTATTTCGTTTTTCTTACTAGAGAAAACCCTTAAGCGTCCGGCACTGGCGAATTCCCCCTATAGGGGACCATATTTCCCAGAACCAGACCAAAAAGAATAGTTACTTTGGCAGTTTTTATTATCTTCGCGAGTAGAATATGTGGCAATAAAAAAAATTGGACCGCGAATTTCGACGTCAAGGTCAATTTTGTGACACATTTTTTTAACAGATCCTCGGCAAGTCTGTAGAATTAGCTGCGTAACCCGTGACAAGTAATTTTATACACCCCGTATATGCGTAAAAAGCATTATTATAATCTTGAAATTTGGATACTGTTAAAACTTAAAACGACTGTTTTTACGTTTCTTTTTATCCTGCTATATTCGGTAATATTGGTTTTTGATGATATAAAAAGCGTAAGATCGAGGACAGAGATGGAAGAAATATTGCATGTCCAATGCAGTGACACTTTTCTTTTGAAAATGTGGTAATTTCGTTACTTTAAGTAATCTACGATACAGATAGAATAAAGAACTGAAGAGTTTGATATTATTACAGTCCCTATATGTATATTAATTATATCTGTATATATTTACATGCCGGTATGGAAAACAACATGTTACGTATTTCTAACCACATTAGAAACTACTTAGTGTTATGGGATTCCAATGTTAATCACCAATAATTACAATAATTATTACAATAATAATTATGCCAGCATTGAAATGCCTCTGTAAAACAGAAGCTTAAAAATCTCTACAGTACAACGATAAATTTATTAGGACCAGTTACTCCATTTACACGTTTGCTAATATAGATAACTATAAACGACAAAATTTCGTCGAGTAGGTAATTTAGTAAAGAACAATGGTAAATTACTAAATTACTCGCCACTCGCCTAAAATACTCGACGTGTCTGCAATCTGAATAAGCCTATGTAGCATTACTAAGCAATTAAGAAACAGTAATCACTATTGTAGAGATTTTAAAGTAAATATTAAGCAATTCTCCTAGTGGTGAAACTGATCGGGTAAATAATTATCTAATTATTTTAAGTAGCCCGTAAGATAGCAAAATATGAAGGACAATCTTTAAGAAATTGCACGAAACAGTTCACAAATTTAATCAACTGAATTTCTTTTTACGTTTTCTCCTGAACAAATATTTAAATTTCATTTTTCCCACGTTATACGCAGCACACAGTGTCGTATTACTCGTAAACAGGAATGCATAATGAAACATTTTAATTTAACGGCCACAACTCATTGTCAGTAGAAAGTGGGCGCGTTATAAGCTTACCAATTTCTCACAGGCTAACCCGATGTCGTTACTCAGGACCTAATAGTTAAGGAGCTGCATTAAGGAATCATAAATATTTTAAAAGCTCCCGAAACTTACGTCGTTGTTGACAGCTTGATGTTTGTCGCATTTCCTGCCGTAATCCACGCCATAGCTTCGCCGCGATTAAAGAATAAGCCAGGCTCATTACAATTAAAGGAACTAGAAGCAGCGTTCCGTCCAAGAAGAGATTGTAAGCTCTATCGGCGCCGACGCTCGGCCATTCTTCTCGACACTTACGCCTTCCTGAAACGATAGACGCAAAACATTCCAGTCAAAGAAGAAATAAACGCTAACCCCGGTCTCACACGGCGGTACATGTAACGTGATATATAGCTGTATGATGGGTCATTCATCATTATGGAATCGTTCACACTACGATTCTCGTAAAAACAGTGGAAATCGGTATCCATCATACAGGTATTGCGATACATGTTTCGCCGTGTGAAACCCTTTCGCTGCGTTTCTCGACTACAGTCGAACGTCGCTATATTCCCGCTAAAAAAAATGTATTCTCTGGTATTGTGATAAACATGTAAAATGCAAAAAAGTTGAAAATTATAAACGTTTTTTATTGGTGCAAAATTGACACTTTTCAAGAATCGTCCGAAAATTTAAATACGGCGCGAAAAAGTTAAGGTGTCTTAAATAACGCGGGTAGTAGGGTGAAACGAAAAAATAAAAATTGTGTGAATGTTTTCTAATAGTGAAAAAAACTTGCCTCTAATAATACAGATTAAGTCCGCAAAAGCTAGATTTCGTAAAAAAAATCGAGGTGTTGCATGAAGCTTGAAGCATTAGGTAACTTTTTGTTTTATATACACGTTTTTAAAGTTTCGTATGTGCTGATTCTTTATTATAGTTTTAACAACAACACCAAAGCAACAGGTCGCTTATTTAGTTTAAATATTTGCGTTTTCATTGGTCTGTACAATATATCGTCACTCCTTCATCGCAGTAGCTTTTTTCAGTTATTGGATAGCAGTCGGATAGGATACACGGCTAAGTAATCTACTATTATGAAAGGCAACTTTTGCCAGTCGGTAAAATATAGTTATATGAAATCAGGAATAATAAAAAAAATTGTGCCCCTATATTTCGTTTGACCCTGGCGGGGTATCCTGCTTCAACAATGCCTACATAAATGCTCCGGTTTTGCAATTTGCTTTGTATATTACGCATCAAACCTAAAACTTTTTTTACGTGCCTGTCGTGCACTACCGGCCACCTTAATCGTACAATACCGGCCAATTTTTTTTTTAATTTTCTCCTATAATTAAAGTCCTGAAGTTTTTCTACTTTGTTTCTCTGCAGAAAAATGTCCGGAATTAAATGTCCCCGGAAGGGGAAAGGAAAATGGACGCAGAACGATGTGAACGCGGCTTTGAAAATGCTACTATAAAACAAAATTAGACTAAACTAAAGTAAACTTAAACTAGGCTTTCAGGAATAAGTCACTGAGTGCATCATTTATAAAGAATCATTCAACGTACAGACCAAGAAAGTATCGATTATTTTACCTATGCCATTTGTAGACGTGCCTAAATAAATGTTCTATTGTATTATTAAATGTTTTCACTAACATTATTAATTACTTCGACCTTAAAATCTACTAAGTAGTTGGCCGGTACTGGGCGACAATTTTCTGTCCGCTGCGAATTACAATTTTTTATTCCAGCGAAATATTAATCTTCATGATTAAATTTAAGAGAAACTTTTTATCCCCTTTTATTAACCACAATTTTTACTACAAATTACTTTTTTGAAATTCGATTTTTTAGAGGCCGATACTGTGGGCATCTCGCCTACAGAAAAGTTACTTATTCCTCGCGTAACATTGAAATCAATAGAATATTATAACTTCTCAGTGACGAAACGGGAAACAAGTGAAAGTCGTTATATAATATATTCCTTTATTTCATGAACTTAATTTTGAATTTGGTAATATGGAGAAATGAATATGGCTAAAAAATATTTTATAAATACCTCCTCGTATGCTTTGAAGTCGAGAAAACACGAGGATTGGCGCATTCCACGTTAGACTGGCTGTCCAGACCACAGCGATCATTTTGTAAGCATGGAATTGAGTCTGCCATCGTCTTGACTTCAGTGGCCTGCAAATAGCGAAGTAGCGCTCCAAGGAAATGGCAACGAGTGTCCAAACGCCCACAGACACGGACACAGCTGGAAAAATAGGGTACAGAGTTAATAATTCAACTAACAGTCAATAGAAATTCAAAACAAAGGCATACTATGCGTTCAAAGTATTAAGTGTCATCATAACGATCTGTGTATGCATATTCTGAAAATGGGCACATAATATTTATTTTATTTCGAGCAAGTAGGTGGTTTTCTAACGTGCCTAAAGTAGTTTTCAAGGAATAACGATAAATTATGTTTGCTTGACTTGTCAGTATATAAGATGTCGCCTGTTAGAAAAGTTTTCCAACATTTTGCAGCATTGCGGCTATGAACTGCACAGTACAATATCCACGGAACATGTAGAAACTGGATAAGATAATTTTTTAAAATAGAAGGATAGAGGAAATACTTGTATCATTTTTTTTTTATTACATTTCAAACTCAATTTTTATTAAAAAAATGTTATTCTATATTTGCGTCTTATTTTAATGTCTTAAAGGGATTGCCATCTGTAGTGGAACACCCTTTATGATTGTATACACATATGTATAACTCATAAGTTAGATTAATAAAATAGTGAAATGACACAATAGTGTTTTATATGTGTAAAAAATATTCCAAAATGTAGTAACGTTTTAGTTCATTTAAAATCAATGATCTAACATTTTTAAATAACATATCAATCGCGAATTATTAGTTATATAATATAGTAAGTACAAAACACTGTAATACGTGTTTTGTGACAACATGATGTAATTAAATAATTTGTGCAGAATATACCACAAAATTGCAATGGTTAATTTCTAAACGAAAGACGCGTATGCACATTGATAAATTAACGGAGTGTTTGATATGATATGTAATTATTTAACTGTTAAACACTCTGAACGAAATAATTCCATTTAGTTGCGTGTTTCGCAGTAATAAACTTACAACAACACACAAACGTTGGCATAACAAAACACCACAATGTACGAATATTTAACGTTTAAATAAAATTTATATGTTAGAATAAATACTTAAATACATATAAATGAGACAACCAAATGTTAACTTATTAAAAGTGGGAAGTGACTTAAAATCAAAGTTTAAATCAAATTAAGAACGAATATTGGAAAGTTAAACTTATCGCAAATTTAATATCCAAATGTTTTGAGTATCTGAAAGTTATAAATAATGAATTTGTAATATTCATAATCAATGTCTATCGTAATATATACTATTAATAATAATATAATAATAGTTATTATGTATAATAAACACTATATACACACAAATTACTTATCTTTAATTTTTAAAATTTATATTATTCTCCTTCAAAAAGTAATTTTGTGTAAAGTGACGTTTGTAGACTAGATATACAATTTTTAATCATTGAAGAGTTTCAATTGTTACATACTTGCGCCTACGTAAACATTTGGCATAAAGGTCAATCAATATCATTTGCATGTATATTGAACCCGATGAAGACCTAAAAAGCTTCAAATCTAGTAAAAGTGTATCCCCGAGAGATGAAGCCATGCAAGACAATTTTAACTCATCGTCACTTCAGCCACCTCCCTTGAAATTTTTTCCCAGGACTTCTAGAATCGTGTGAAACTGTGCATACCTAATGGCAGAGGAAGAAAAAGGGACCACATATTTTAAGTTAAATGCACGTGGAAACTGGACGTTGCCAAAAGTAATCGCGCGAAAGATCGTAAAATCGCGAGAACGTTTCTGACTAAATCTCATTGGAAGATCATTTATAGTACATTCCCACCATAAAAATCGCTTATCTTTCATGGATAATTAACTTAGACTTATAATTAATATACTTGACAGATATTACTTCTCAAGCTATTCTTTAATTGAATAAAAGTGTAAGATAACGATAGTAGGTATGCAGAATCATACTGCACGAAATTATTAAATGAAATTTCAAAAGGCGAGAATGAATGAAAGTTATAATTTCACCTTAACTTCGTACTTGTCCTTAAGGTTGTCGAGTCGTCTAACATTCAGATTAATGAAACGAAGTTCCCGGGGATGTAATCGTTGCGTTGCCACCAAGCCAATTACGGTTAATCTTAATGACCTCATTTATATGCGACAGTAAATTCGTTTTTCCGTAACTTCCTCTTCAATCACGTGTACGTGGATAGGTTTCCAGGGGTCCACAGAATTCGGGAATTCTTCGATACGAAAGCACGTCAGACATGTTAGAAAGTAGAATATTTTCCGGAAACGCGCTGCTTGTAGGTATAGAAAATTTTGAGATTTTACAAAATGGTCTGCATGGTTATAAAATTTATGAGACTAAAAGATCTGTAAAGCCACGATATATAATAGTTCAGTGGCATCGAATGTAGAAACTTCGATGCAGTAAAAAAATATAAATTTGATAGATTGCTGGGTAGGTACTTACAAATTACAATTAGGAGCACGCGAAGGTAAGGGGAACATATCGCGCTTTCCGCAGGCGTAGTATGTATTAAGTTTCAACATACTTTTTTTATGAACTCAAATTTCCTTCCGACATGCCCCGTACCAATTTTACAGTTCAGTTAGTTTTGAAATATTCTCCTTTGAAATTGAAATTCATGAATTGAACGAGTCAAATTTTCACTTCTGCTCCTTCTTTATTCGCGTAAATCTATGTACATGGAATTCTATTATAGTTTCGCCCATACATTACACTTCACACGTGGATTGGTACCAACTCGGGAACGTGTTGCAAATCTGAAGTCCAATATGAAGCATAAATCTCAAGTGAGTGAAATATTCATGATAAAACCGACGTTCTTCACCAGTTCCTGAATTTTTCTTCGAATTCGCATTTATGATTGGCATATCTGCACACGTGCAACGATCCCAGTTTATAGGTACTCTTTGGCTATAACCCGGTAGCAGACCGACCCAGAGAGTCGGTTAAATATTCAAATGCACTTCTATAGGCCATTGGTTTGTTGTAATTTGATTCACGATAAAAAAATTTAATTTTTGTGTGTTATATGAAGACATAAAAAATTCATTTAGTATGCAGAATTTATTATCGTATCGGTCTTAAATAAAGCAAGAAGTAACTTTAGTGTGGCGACTTCTCTATCATATTTCACGAAAAAATATCAGGAACTTAAAAATTCAGATTTTAATCGTCTTTTACTATACCGTAAACTGGGGTGACTTTGCCCGCCCGGGGTGACATTGCCCACTTTTTGGAAACGCTTTATTTTATTTTATTGTGAACTAATCAGAACATTTAGTGTTTTGTAATTGATAGCAATAATTTCTCCAAGGTCAAACGAAAAAAAAAATTAGCGAATTCAATCATATGGTAATTTTTCAGTCAGAGTAAAAAAGTGGGCAATGTCACCCCGGCGGGCAAAGTCACCCCAGTTTACGGTAGTGTGTAAAAGGTTTTACGAAATACGTCAAAAATGTTCTGTTATGACATAAACACGGTTTGTAGGGTAAAGAGAGCATTTGAAATTAAATTCAATTAACCCATATTTACCTAATACTTTGCGAACTTGATATAATATTTCAATAATAAGATTCTCAGTAAATATTTTTCTGTTTCATGAACACTATAAAGACAGTCTGATGGTAGTACAAGTTTCTCTATTTTCAGAAATCAAACCCTTTTGCATTCTTTGAAAATTAGTATTCTTAAACATATAAGGAAATATTAAATAATTTAAAAGAAAAGAATCTATAGAAGTTACTTGAAAATTTTCGTCTATTTATTTACTTTTTAATTTCTAGCAATAGAAAAATACTTGAAATACAGTTACCATATTTTTATTGCGTTTATTAAACAGGATTGTTTTTCCATTTTTTTCCACATGTTTCATGGTTTAAGGACGAGTGAAGTGTCAATTTACATGATCAGAAGCTGCAGTTTATGTCAAAGAAATGTTTTACCTGCATAGAAACGCTTTATGTGTATCGAGCCCGTTTGAAGCAAGCAAACTTTCATTAAAATTTGCATTTTTCAGGAAGCTCGTTCCCTTGTTACGCGTATAATTTTAGAACGATATTAAGTAATGTAGGAACTTACTTCGTCAGCAGTTCTGAGAATAGGATACAATAGTGATACGGAAGCACTTCATTAAATTTACTTTATTTGTCGCTTTTCATCAAGAAAAGGGCAAGTTGCAAAGAGAAATTGCTGATCGACATAATTTATGTAAAACTAATAGGTATTGTTATGAACTAAAACTACACCGATGACTTCAAATTAGCTGCTAAAAAATAACCACAGTTTTTCGGTGTTCGTGACAAGTGTTTGAATTCTCCATATTAAGTGTTTAATTGTTAGTAAAAGACTCCACAGTATATTTAACCGGAAAATTAGAATGCCGAAATCATTTTTGTCTATGACAGATTATGTCACTAGAATTACTAATTAATTAACAAAATCTGAATGAATTTTTACATTTCGTATTTTATTTACTTCGTCAGGTGACAATTGGAAAAATATTTCAAATATAAAGCTGTGTCAAAATATTCTAAATTTTGTATTAGCTTTCACTAAAGTTAGTATAATTACCTACGGCAAGTCTGAAATGTGATAGCTAATTTTGAATAACTTCCATAGATGTTTAATAAAATTTAAACTTCCTCGAGACCTAATATTATGTCCTCAAAGGCTCTATCATTCACACAGATACGCGTACTTTAATCCTATTATGTGAAAATCGACCCATTTTAGAACTCATGATATTGGAAAATTCTTTGCAAAAATATCCTAAGACACTGTTTCAGGAAAGTATTACGATTGATGGGATTATTAATACGTGTTTTTATTAATACAAAAATTTTGTTTTTCATATTTTTTGTGCTTTCTTGCCCCAAAATAAGCTAGTGTAATATGCGCTGTAAAAAAAAGAAGCCTAAACTGCGTGATCGATTTTGCAGGAACCATGTATCTACAGCGGTTTTATCAGGGAGGTTTGTAATCAAAATGACTGTCGTTATGGCCCGAACTAGAATCACACATTTTCATTGTTTTTTCTCATCTTTTGCGTCGCAGAATGATAAAAAAAATTAACTAATTTCGATAGTTCAACTTTGGACTAATCTATCTATAATTAATCTTAGCCCCTGCCATAGTGACAATCATACTGATTACAAATCTTGTTGGTTTTTTGTTGGAAACACACGGTTCCTCCAAAATAGACCAGGTATTCGAGGCGTCTTTTATTTTACAGCGCATAATACACCCACTTATTTCGGCGCAAGCAAGCGTTCAAAAAATATGGAAAAATAATTTTGTATTCTCAATGCACGTATCAATAAATACAAAAAACATCAATTTAGTAAACACATTCTTTTTGTGACAAGAAAAGTTCCAAACAGCAGGACTTTATCAGGGCGTCACAGTGGGAAGAACCCTTAATGTGGGGGATATTTTTTCAGGATCGGTAACTTAACCAACTACCGATTTCTGTGTGCTTGCTCACGTCGTGACATACATATATCTACTGAAGTACTCTATTAGAACATTGGTAACTTGGTGAGCGGTAGCCCGTGAGGTCAGAGATGGGCAAAGTTTTTATTTAAATCAAATTTCGAGTAACAAATAAAAGTTAAAAAATTATTCGTCATGTGTCGAATAAAGCTGACTCGGGTTAACGAATGAGTGACAATTAATCTTTTTAACATTTATTCGTTATTCTATATTTTATTTAAATAAAAATGTTGCTCATCTCTGGGGGGGGGGGGGGGGGGTATCAACACGACAACGACGGCGTCCTAGCTGAAACCAACCATTGATTATTATTTTACACAATTTTTTCGCCAGAATGAAGCATACCCGTAACTTAAGCTTAACTAAAGTTTGTTGCGAATATCTCGAAAACTAAAGCAGAGCGACGGTAACGTGTATAGGAAAAAGATGTTCAGGATCATGCCCTCGACAACATATTTCAAGGTCATCGAAATCGGTGAAAGCTACCCTCTTGTCCATAATTGAAGAGCCCTTGTAGAAAACACTGTAAGTGGCAAAAATGAAATTTTTCAGCACAGAGAAACAACTTCCCTGACTTTAAATTATTTACAGAATTTGATTTGTTTTGATTGCTACAGATGCTTAATTAGGTATACCATAATCCAAATGCATCATAAAGTTTTTTATTCTTTCATTAATATCGTCCATATTCATGAAGAACAAAATTGTATTTATAGAAAACCCTGTATGTACCACTTGTTAGTTGTAGCGAAAACTGAATGTGTCACCTCTTAATTACAGAGAAAACTGAATGTGCCATTCATTTTAATTTCCACGCACTGCAAGTGACAATTCTATTTGTCTCTAGCTAATTGGCTATTATATTACTTTTTACAGAAGTGGCGTTGGACGTACCAGCAGTACCATCTTTTAGCACTTTTGGTGACTTATTTACAAAGGGAAATTGTATTAAAATTCAATACAATAAAATTGCATTAGGTACCATTGGCACGTGAAACATTTTCCAATAAATTTAGTTTTTAATTTTGGCACTTACAGTGATTTCTACGAGGGCTCTCCAGTTACCCTTATGTACATATGTAAATCTCTTTCGTTGTAGACATGTCAGCTCGCAGTGTTTGATTTGGGTGAAAACTGCTGCCCAGTTGTAATAATCCAAGCTCCCTATGCATTTGCAAGTGTATTAAGTGTATCAAAAGAAGTAAAAAAGTATGCTTACCGTGAGGCAAATGTACTTCTTTCGGTCGGTCAAGAAAAAAGAGATACAGAGGGGGAGAGGCACGGAGAGAATAAACACACTGAACTCGGTTGATATAGCCAGGATATGGAAGCTACTGCTGAAACTGCAACCGCGGAAGTGAATCTTGTGGGAATCCGCGTACTACCATTTTGGTCGGGATACCTGGCTTTGTGGTTCTGCCAGATACCATCTCTGCATCATGGCGGATTCCATAAAATTTTTCCACATTATATATGGTAACTGGATAACAAATACGCCGGCCAGATAGAAGATACGTTGGATACTTTACACGTTGAAAGATGCGCATCTAATTTGTCTTTCATATGATAGCTAAGAAACGGTATAATCATTTTGACATGTAAGTTGTCATAAGAAGTCGTTATATAAGAATTTTATTTAACAGCGTTATTTAGTTTGCGCAAATCTTATTCTACAATTTTTGGATACATATTCTTCCTTATCATTTTTCGGATACAAGTTCAATCTTTTATTCTGTTTTGCTGATTAAAATTTTTCCCAAGTGAACACAATAAGGTTTTTAGAATGAGGTCTGCAAAAATAAGTCGTTCTATTTTAAATAAATAGTATATTGGGTTGGGATCATGTTTCAATAAAATTTCAATTTAAATCAAACACAAGGGTTGGAAGATTGAATGAATTTATTCCACATTCAAACCTCCGCACAAATTTTTAACACAGAAAGAAGAGATTCTGCACGGAAAAGTAAGGGAACAGATTTTCAGTAACTATGAAAGTGATCTACAGAAAAAATCTGGCGAAATTGAATTTATTATTTTTTTTTATTCTTTTCAATACTTGAAAAACGAAGAAGTCGAAATCTCCTAACGAAAAATTTGTCTTCAGCCACTTTCATAATCTGAGGTACAATTAAGTAATCCTGTATTTTAAACCAATAAAAGTGTTTAGTGTGTTATAAGGTTTTCATGGCTTCTTTGAATTTTACCAAACATTATTTAAAAAAGATTATCTTCCAACTGTATGCTTTTGTATTTTGAAGTCCTCGTGTTCTTACTACTAATTTAATAGTTACAAAATTATTAAATTAAACGTAATTAAGTATACGTTTGTATTTTGAAGTTCTCGTATTCATACTACTAATTTAATAGTTACAAAACTATTAAATTAAACGTATTTTCCATGTGACCTAATTAAAACGAAATGATAGTTTTAAACTGTGAGTGACAGTTGTAAACAGGGAATTATAGTATTTCCTTGTCTGCATTTTACCAAATATTATTATTTACATAGGACCATCATTTAACAATATAGGCCTCATATTTTGTAGACCTGGTACCTCGTATCCTTGTAACGACTACTGCCGGATTAAACGTACCTCCCACGCGACTTCATTAAAGTTAAAATGATAGTTTTGGACAGTGGCTGATAGCTTGAAGCAAGAAGTGATATTATTTCCTAACTTGGGTCGTCACAATATTTCAATTTATCCTGATACTATACACAACCCTTGGCTAGATTAAACTATCCAAATTGTAATTTCTAATCTCATTACGACCCGAGCATAATACCTATTCGGTCATGGAGCCTTAAACTATAAATCTTAAGGTGCGCGCTGAAACCATCTTTGGAAGATTTAACGGCCTGTGATATTTTACAGAGGAACGTTACTCAGCCTTCACGCTTTATTTAATTAACGGGTTTACTATATCTCGCTCACCGAATATATCGTAGGTCATGGTAATTTTCAGACTTTGCAATCTACTTTTGGGATAAATGACATGTGTGAGTTAAATAAAAGTTTCCAAATTACGTAATAAGCGAATATACCGTAATAATATTTATATTTAGGTATCTTCAATATTTTCATGTTAACTTATAATATTTTTTCTTATCTATATACTAATATATATGTATTTGTGTTATATGTTATCTATAACAGTTATGCCTGGAACCTGTATTTATAGTGTTTTCATAATTGAATTCTTTTTAAATAATAAAAACACATATTTTGTACTTTTGCATGGTTTTAAATGGGTGTTCCGTTTTACCTTACCACTTGAGCGAGGTAATTATGTATTTCAATACCTCCGGAAAATCCTATTTTCCTTCCTCGCCGAATGTTTTTCTTAACAAAGTCTTTGATTTTCTTAAAGTCTAAGCTAACAATAAGGTGTACTTTAGACCCCTAGCAAAGCCCCGCGTCTTTTTTCCCGCGGGTTTTTTGTTATCACACTCCAAACTTAAGTGTTCCGTTCTGCCCCACTTTCCTCTACTTATAATCCGCTTGAATCGATTTATAATCTCTTAAATTAATTTCACCTCTAACAAAATTTTAAACAAAATTCAAGGATTTCGTTAATGCTTTAAAAAATATAAATGCTACATTTATTTGTTACAAAAAGAGACATGCAAAATGGGGAGAATATTACTGGAAAAGTTCATGTTTACTTGGCTTTACTACAATCTCTATTAAGAATTAAGGTAATGCTATAATTTTTTAGTAAATTTTATGGCACACTGGAGTATTGAATTTCAAACTTTCCACGTTTCAAAATTGCTCTCCGCTTCCAAACGTACACGGTTCTTACAAGGTCTCTCCAACCGTTTTGTATTAGTGGAGACTCGATAATTCGAGGTAAGCGGGATTGCAAACAGTTTGAATTATCGAGAAGTCGGATTAAACGAAACAGGCACAGACGCATATTCAATGTTTGAAGAAAATTCGACACGCAAGGAAATATATTGCTGTCTAAAAAACGGGTTCTTTTCGACACAGCAATGGAATTCGAAAACCAGAACAGATTTACGAAAAAATCATGCTAAAGCCAACGTCTTCCGGATACAAACTGGAATTAAGCCGATATTAGTTTACGCAAAATTCGGATTAAGCGAAACTCAATCTACCGAGGCGCAGATTATTGAGGGTGCACAGTACGTTTAAATCTATTGATCTTGCCTTAGTTTTTACTCGGAAGGAGTCATATTTTTACTAGATAAGTAATCTTTAATGCAGTTTGTAGTTATACCTACAAGCTATCTTTTTTAAATACCAATTTCCTCAACGTACTGTTATGTTTGGTTGTGAATTAGTTTTGTATAACGAACACTATTAATTCATCCCTTCAAAAATTTTAATTCACATTTCTCATCCACTTGTTTCTTTATAAATTCATAATCTTTCTTTTTTCCCCTAAATAACCCCTGTAATACTAGTCATCTGTTACATTAAGAATAACTAAATTTCTTAATCCTTTTTCATGGAATATACATATGTAATTGGAATTAATCTGATGTCCATGAATTAAATTGCAACGCGTTCCATTTTAAAGATCCCTTTAAGAAAAGTGGCTTTGAATTCCTGAAAAACACGACTTCTCGCAATTAACAATTTAACAATTGTAAAAATTAATTGTCCAAAAACCATTTTCTACAAATTCAAAGACGATGTTATTCGGAACGTCAGTTTATTGTAACTTGTCCCGTATGCGCCTGGCGTTTGTGCGTCCCATTGAATATTTTTGCTACAAAAAGTAGATATGCAAGTTTAGAACTGGTACAATGAAATGTAACGCGAAGCGCGATATATCACATTCGATTATGTATTGGAGTGCACTTTTGGGGTTCTCCTGCGCTTCGAATCGGACCACGGATAAATCTTCACGGATAAGTGTGCACGTGCTGTGATGGTTGGGAAGTACTTTCATGTAGAGCTTTTTGCAGTCGGAGAGGTTCACGCTTCATTGCGCCGTTGCTTTAACCTCTCGAACGTAAACGCCAAACGGCAGAATGGTGGAGTACGTTCCTCTCGAAATTAACTTTATTACACGAAGGATGAGATCTAATAAACTCGTTCGTAGAATTTCCCATACCAAAAGGAACAAACGGGCAATGCATGCCTTGATACTCAACTCACTAATAACAAAAATGTATAAAAAAAATTTTATGTTAAACGATTTTACTAAAAATGCACTAAAAAGTAAAAAATAATTATTTTCTTATACTACAATTTCGATGGTGAAATGTGACTTTAAATAAAATCATACAAACTCTATGATTATCCTGTTTCTTTACAATTGATTTGAACAATTCCACAGGATAATCGCAGAGTTTGTATGATTTTATTTAAAGTCACATCTCAGCATCGAAATTGTAGTACAACAAAAGAATTATTTTTTATTTCTAGTGCATTTTTAATCAAATCGTTTTAGCAATAATACTTTTAATAATACTTGAATATGTAATGGTATTTGAAATCATACTTTACTAATCATAAATTTCAAAATATCAATGCTTATTGACTCAGAAGTATATTTTTCTCAGCTTCAAACACAAGGGAGTTAATCCTGTGAAATATAATTATTTTATTTCAATAAAATTACTAATTCATATTCTAGAATTATTGGAACTGCTTTTCTGGTTCGAATTTTCCCTGAAATTATAACCAGCCGTTTCCATACCTATGTATTTTTTTTCATTTGCAATCAAAACTCTGACATTAACGTTTTGCAAGTTTTATTTCCATATACATATAAAAACTCGCGTGCACACGCGTTTGGAGCGAATAACAGTGAAAGTTTTATTTCACTTTTCAAGTAATCCAATCAATTCCTCCTGACAAATTAACAGTGTATTTGGCAATTTACTAGAAATTGTTTCGTATTGGCTTTCGAAAAGTTTAACAATTACACCTGCAATGACTACGTTGATTGCATCGCTAAATTTCCAATATCTCGAACTGTTTTAATTTCCGTAAGGTGGACGAGGTAACTTCTGCGATAGCAATCAAAACAATTATAGAATGGTAATAAGGTGAAACTAATAGAACGCCGAAATCAATCGAAATGTCTGAAGATGCTTTAATATAAAAAATTATGAAACAAAAATAGTCCAAGATATAAAACATCGTTCACCAATTTCGACATAATATTTACCGTAGGAAAAAATTGAAACTAGGCCTGGGTATGCTAACCTTCCCCAAGTTATTTCTCCGATAATTTGGGTTAAATAAAAATACTTGGCTACTGTTTCATCGGTGTTGTAAATTAGTTGATCGTTCTAGATTCTAGAACACAGGGCATTAATTAAATTCAACTTTTAAGTAGACAGTAGCGAGGCCATTCCACATGAAATTGATAATTATTTTGGTTTGATGTGGACTGATTTGATTTTGGTTTAATGTGAGAATTTGTTCAAAATGGAAACATGACGTAGATCGCGTGAAATTAGAGGGAGAAAATGAAGTATCTAATCATTTTGCAAAAAATGCGAGCGGTCAAAATTTGTGATCGAGTCGAAGTGCAGGGAACCAGTGACTCAAAATGTTCAAAGTTCTTTTGGCGACGAGAAGCAAACGGAAAAAATGATTCGTAGTATTGGGGCTCAACATTTCAGAGACTCGATAAAGCTTGACACAGATGATACCTTACGTACACGCGTGGGTGGGAACCACATTTCGTTGGTCATGAAAGCACGTACGAGCAGCAGGAACGTAAACGTTGTTTTTCATTTCCGTGAATAATGCAGGCACGCGGAAAGGTCGATCCCCAAGCCCGTATTTTTTGCTCAATCGATTCCAGAATGTATTTCAGCGCCAGGTGATTTCGTTCCGCTAGCAGAAAGTTTTAGCGTCTGCTTCTCTTCCGACCGTCGACCACTCACCCTCGGATTCGTCGAAATCCCCTGCCCTCACCTTGCAATGGGAGTTAGTCTATTGGATTGGATTCATTGATCGCCATCAATAAAAGATATTGTTCACCGAAAGACTCCGGTTTTACGTGAATTTAACGTGGCAGTGTTTTAATCGCCGCCAACGGCGATACACATAACTGTAGAAGCAAGAATCTTGTAGAGAATCTAACGTTTTCGTACGATAAGAATCACAAGTGATATGAATAAAATAGGGGTGGTAGGAAAAGGCAACTTTTGGGTGCCACGGAATAAGAAATATTCTTTCACAGCGTAATTTCTGTATGATGTCAGGAATCAGAAACTAATAATTATTTATCCTAGAAGTGAAGAATACACAATTTTTCTATCCCTTATAGGTTAAATAATAATTCATTTTTGATTCCTTGGAACATAGAAAATCATAATGATTGTGAGACGCAACTCGCATTTTCTGACGATTTGCGAAACTTTTCATTACGTGACATTGTGCTTTAAGGGTGTGCATCCTGGTGTGGGAGTTGAAAAAAATCTTAATTTTTCGGAAATAAAAAAAGAAACACGTATTACGCGTATCAATTTCCTTCCAGCGTGTGTAGCTTTATTCACTATAATTTCCCGAAAATTTTGGTCATTTTCAAATGATTGTATCTCTGCGAAAAATGGTCGCAAAAATATTTAAAACCAGCATTTTAGCACTTGGAGTTCCTAGTTTTTGAATCAAGGGCCCAATTTTTTTCTCCCGTTATGATACTGTTTTATCAAGATGAAGTGCAGGAAACGAAGTTTCAGAAATTTTTGCCTAGTGTGAACGTATGCACGGGCCAAAAAATTTTTCCCCCGCTAAATTCAATGAAGAGCTGTTATAGAGCAAACATTTCTCTATAATTTGACTTTTTTGGTTTTGTTGTATGATTTTTATTAACCGAGTTATTCGCGATCAAAGCAGAAAACGTACTTTTCACTTCGACACCAATATCTTGCGAACTCATGATGGTAGACAAATTTTCCTAGGTGTTTTCGAAAGTTAAGAAATTTTCCTTTCAGAGCACTCAAGAGGGTGACTTTAACAACACATGTGAAGGCCATGTTTATCGCAAAAATTTATACTTATTTTTACTCGAATTAATAAATTAAATCTTACAGAAGAATAATATTAATGATTTCACAATGTACGTGATTCTTCGAAATCGTTGAATCCCATAAATCTCGAAAAATGAGAATGTTATTCTATGAGAAAATTTAAAACTAACAGACTCGATATGTTTTCAAAACAGTTCCAGTTTTCGCTCTCCCACTTTCGATATGATTCGGTGTAATTCTGTTTTTCATGTTTCGTGAGATATAAGACCTACATTCCTACCTCATAAAATACAAATAGCATTTAGTGCTACCACTTTTGTTGCGAAAAATATTGTCGTCTTAATAGCAACGCGTAAATAAAATCTTTATATCTGCCATAAACTCTCAGCGTTTTATTATTCCTTTTCGTGTACATGCTCGGAGAAAACTAATGCTTACGGGTTTAAATCACGAAGCTTGCGTGTAAACTAACAAGGGACTATCGGTATGTGACACACGCCGATTTTGATGAAACATCGCCAAATTGTTTATTGAACCGATCTATGATCTTTGCCGTATTTGTTTGGTGCTACTTTCGTACTGTAAGAGAGAAACCACCCCTTTTACTTAAATGCAATAAGATGTAATAACTATTTTGACATATTTTCTCGTATCGTAACCAATAATCCCTAAATAGGTATCATGAATGGTAAAATTCGTATGCTTTCCTCGCTCTTGCAATTATATGTTCATTATACGTGTAAAACAACGATTAGAAATCATACCCTCAATAAAGAAAAAAGTAATAACGGCGGTGGGTTCAGTGTAAAATACCCACATAGGTATGTCACGATTGAACTTGTATTTTGTGAAATTGAACACTTATAATGAATATAATAACATGAATATAATTTGAATTCAGTTTTACCTCTTCCCTTATAAAGTCTATTTTGTATTATCATTTCTAAAGTAATTTTTTTCTTTTACACTTCAAGAACAAAGTTTGTGTAATTAATAAAATGCTTATAGTAACAAAGAACAAAATTTGTATTTTAAAAACCAGCATTTTGCACTGTGCTAAAACAAATTGATGTACTTCTTCAATGGTATCATTTTGTCCCTAACGACTAGTAATACAAGATAAGAGACACATTGGCTAAGACTACCGATGATTCTAGCTGCAATATGTACTTAGGTATAAATAAAATTAATTATTTTCTATGAAACACAAAAAGGAACCATATTATTACTTTTTCCTCTATTGACTGCACAAAAAGAAATTTTTGTTAGAATATATAAAATGTTTAATAAACGATCCCCGTTATTATAATCACACTGCATATTTATATATGCAAAGTATTGCATTATTTAAGACATAAATAATATATACTTATATGTATGCAGAGAACAACAACAATTACACATTGCCCTTAAGGAAAAAAATTTCGTTAAGCTCATCAACCTCCTTCTCCATCAGTTCTTTCTTATCTCACGTGAAAAGGAATTATGGTTTGACCCAGGTCTGAATCACTTTGTACATTTTCGTGAATACAAATGACATCATTCTATTTATTATGTAATTTCGTCGGAGTGAGGGACACGGTTTTGATTTACGATTACGACTACTTCAGAATGATCCTTCTGCGGAATGGTATTCTGAAAAGGAATGCCTTAAAATGGAGAAAAATAAAATTCCAGTTACAAAATTTCGTAATACTAGTTAAATAATAATAATGTTCATCTTATAACAAATTTGAACAAATGATACGTATTTTAATGTATGGGGATAAACACGATATTGGAATAGAGAGTTTCCTCCTTTTCCATCTAGTCATCTTAATTTCGTTCCATTAAACTTTGTTAGTTTAAGGAGAAGGGGGAGGGGATATTAGCATTTATTGCGCGAGGAAGTAATTCTTTCTTTGAGACATTAAGAAAAGGTAAACCTGTTTAAAGCGAAGCGAGCTTCTCTATAAGTAAATCTAACGCCGCGCACAGACTTGAGCACGAACGCGAATGAGGCAAGCCGAGGTCGAAGCGAATACCTCGGGTTGGAAAATGGAGATTTTTCGTCCTTTGCGTCCCGCGTGAAGCAAGCTGAGGCTTGTCCAAATTTCATTCTTATGTACAATTTGTTCAAGAGGAATAAAAAGTGCAAAAGCGAAGGCGTTGGTGGTCATCACTGTTATATTTAAACAGAAGACAATTCAGTAACGCGAACAACACCTTTTTATTTAACGACATGTTGGTTAAAAAAGAAAAACGGCAATTTCAGAATTTTTATAAGAATATCGGAATAAACCTTCACCGTTCGTTCTTTTAAATGCTGTCGAGGATAAAATATCTAAAAAGGATACTACTTCTGCGAAGCCGTCTCGCCTTGCAACTGGCATTACTTCACCAGTTCGCAGTATTTGTTTAAAATATCGAAACAACTGATATCATAAACAGTTCCAGAGATGTGCTCACCACACTATTAAAGTAAACTAATTAATACTGTAACGGTGTATTTAACATTTCAGATTACCTACTCCCAATGATATTGCTGTGACTGACACAGTAGTGTATGTGTTAATTATGTTATTATAATTTCGTTTCCTATCGCATTGCCAGGGAACCATTCGGACATTTCCACAAATGCGTCCACACGTGCGGGTGTAAATTTTAATCATTTTCCGAGTGACAAATCGTTTTTAGTAGTTGTACATAATTCAATACAATCGGGTTGCATCAAAGTATCTACTAAAGTAGAAATTACTAAAAGTACCAAATCAGCTCAGAGTATAGAAAAATAAAAACTAACATTTACTGCCAAGTTATCATTCATTGACAATAGCTAACAATGTTTAAAGCCGGACACTTTTCTTTTGCTTCATCTGCTAATAAATTACTGAATTTAACGAAATGATATAATATGTATAATTTTGTTTTCATGCCTTGTCCTGCTCTTTCGGTTGCATACTTCTGAAACACTGAAAATAAAAGGACACCCGCGAGCTGCACGCGACGCTCTGAAAACAAAACGTGCCCAGGGTCGCACGCGAGCGGGCAGCGTGCGGTCCCCCGCGTAATGATTAAAATAGCCTAATATAGGCTACAAGACCTATTTAATATTATGACTATAAAAATTTCCATCTCTTTTGACGATTAAAAAAAATGGTTAAGTAATAAATTTTCGAGATTTATCACAGAATATCAATATTTTTGCTTAAGTAACACTACATACACATTTTTCTTTGATGACGCAGCTGATATTTCTGTATAATTTCCATGCTGATGATATTTTTCGTGTTATTCCATGCGTATATCTGGAATTGATTGATATTTGAAAAAAAAATCAAAGCAAACGCGTAATTTATGTTTTTAAATTCGTGAAAACGATGTGTTAATATAATTTACTTTTCTTAATATTCATATCAATAGCAGTACTCTATCAAATTATATTTTGTATTTTATGCCATATAATTCGAAATATTACACGAAGCTAATGTTGGAAATCCAATTCAATTTGATATGAAAATGACAAACAATTGCATCTCTTCCTTAGTCTATTATTTCTTATACATTGTTTATGGAAAGTTAAAAAGATCGTTATCAGTGAAACAAGTACAAATACAAATTATTTTTACGTAGTCTATTGCACACTAGATACATAATGTTTATTCCTGCATGAAAGTTATCAACTTCTCTTTATCAAATACTTTAATATTACGTATTAATGGTCGTCGGAATCTCAAATACAATATCAAATTTCATAACTGTTTCAAATTCAATTCTCGAATATTTGCTGTTATTGAATTAGTATTTTATCAAAAGCTTTCAAATTGCTCGCTTTAGAAATAAATTCTTTTAAAAATACATTATGTATTGCAGCATTAAATCGAAGAGCTTCGTTTCATATTGACCTTATGAAATAAACGTGAATGTTTCATATAATTTATTACCACTATAATGCAATTCAATTTTTAAAATCTTGTTTGAAGATGTGCAACATTCGTATGTATGGAAGGTTTCAGTTATTCAAATTAATATTCCCGTTATGCTTCAGAGTTGTCGAAGAAGTGATAAGATTATAGTAGTTGGTGAAGTTTAATTACAATAGGTACGTACCTTGGAAGTACGGTATAAGTTTGCATAACGTAATACCGAAGACGAAGTTCTTCAGCATCTGTCCGAGAAGTGTGAAAGGCATGCAGAAGACACCAAGCAGCAAATCCGAAACCGCCTGAAATGAAAAGCCAGGGGAAATTATGGAAACTTTGAAATTGTTAATTAACGAAGGTACAATATATTGGAGGGACATTAGAATTATTGCTTAAAGTACCTGACGTTGCCCGGGTAAAATATTGATTGCACGGAGTGTCAAGAGGCTGAAATAAGGGGTAAGGGGTGGGATGTCCAGATTTCATGGTGGCCTATATTTTTCGCAGAGTTATAAAGACTAATTAGGCAAAATTTAGTCCAGATCAGTTAAAAAAGATCAGGATAGAAAATATCCTCTATGTTGTTCCTGGTCCTATACTACGCGTATACAAAATTTCAGAGAGACCTGTTGCGTAATTACGACGTGGTTGTAACAAACATCCAAGCACACTTTCGCATTTATTATGTTAGTAAGACGTAGGTGCACTTTTTTTAATAGATCACCACTCATCCACAGGTGTAGAACCTCGCTACCGTGGTTGAGGAATATAATTTTTAGATACCCTGTATATTTTTATGGGATTTCCAGCTGCCACTTTTAAAAGATGAGTGTACAAAACACTCATACTCAACTTCATTGGAAAGAAGTTTAAGCAAAAGTTGCATCTTTTTTTATATCTACGAAACTGCGTGAAAGTAATTATCGAATTAAGTTGACGGAGGAGGGGTAACTTAAAAAGTGTGGATTTTTCGATAATCATTTTTACGCAGTTTCATAGATATATAGATAAAAGATGCAGCTTTTGTCGATACTTTTTTTTCGATATCTCTCACCGTTCTCGAGATATCCCAGGGAAAAGAAAATTCTACATTTTATTCAAGGGGTGATTTCATCCTCCAAAACCGCACTATGGCACCAAGAAAAAAATAGGTTTGTCTTACGCATGAACTATCCTACTTGCATACAAAGTTGCATAATTCTCTGAATTTCCGGAATGCCTAACTTCCCTTGTAAGAGATCATTGCGAGTCATCGTTACTCTTTAAATACTGTAAATTTACCGTGGTGAAGGTTTTATTGATTGCTGGAAATCTAAGACCTCGCAAATCTCCCACTAGATGGAGGGCATCATTTAATCACTGCTATTGATTAAGATGTCGATAAAATGAATGCTAATAACCGGGGACTTGTAGTTTATGTTATGGTGGAAATATTCAAGACTTGGTAGCTTCAAAACTTTCTGCAGCATGCAAGAGCATAATTATTAATAAAGAACAGTAATTTCGATCCAAAATTTTAACTGGACATTTTTGAGATGTTGTTGATTGAAAATATGCAAAAAAAATCGATTTTTAACCGACCGATGCTCTTAACACTAGATCCACCACGGGGGGTCAAAATGTCTTGCTTTGTCATTTTTTATAATCATTACTCATTTTCAGTATACCTTATTTTCGAGACTTTTATTGAAATATATAAATGATTAATTTTTT
Organism: Andrena marginata; assembly: GCA_963932335.1. NCBI lineage: Eukaryota > Metazoa > Arthropoda > Insecta > Hymenoptera > Andrenidae > Andrena > Andrena marginata. The sequence continues at coordinate 45,701,538 of OZ010659.1, read as the reverse complement.
AAAATAGTTTTCGTCTTTGCTTGTTTCTTTTCTATAAAATTTATATGTACTCAACGTATACCGAAATGGGTCATTAGACCCCAACCTCAGGCAGGTAATGTTCTCATAATATTTTCGTATAGTTCAAATACTTCCTTAGAAAACTAAATACATTTCAGTACGAATACCTTGCACAACAAATGCCAAATAAGTAATACTTGTGTGTCATATTTGCTCCATCGTTGCATTCTTCTTTTACTTTTTTCGTGTCTTTCGCTTGTTCATAAAAACAAATCGGAAAAATTCAAATTTGGAATTCTATTTTCTATCGTGATCTGTAAAAACATTTACGCGTAAAATTAAATAGGAACTTTGGAAAGACATTCAGGAAGTGTGAAATTAGTAGAAAGAGTATATATCATTTTTTTCAAAAAACAAGGCATTTTGACCCGTCCGGTAGAAGTAAGTATACGTTAATCTCCGCAGTTCTAGACTTAACATGCTCGGCTCGTGAAATGCTCCGCTAGCTTGAAAGTGCCTATGAGCTGAGCGTTCAAGCGTCCAGCTTAGCATAACTGAGGCTCGTCGAATTTGTTCGTATAATATGTGGGCTCTCGGCGAGCATGCTCCCTGGTGTATTGGGGCCTTAAGCTGTCTAAACACAGACTTGGAGAGGAGTTCTATGATTGGACATACAAGTTCAAACCATCGGTTTGATGATGCTTAGTTTAAGAGCAAGTTAGTGGACCGGGTTTCAGAGCTTAATTAACGTGTTTCCTGTTGAATTTTCAGTATGCCATTGATCTGCTCGATGTTTAACATACAATAAACTTCATCAGTTTCACGAATACAAGTATTATGCAATTGCATTTCATTTCGAGATTTGTTGATTAACTAAAAGTTGTTTGAGAGATGAGTGTGCTGCTAGGGTGGAATACCCATATTGATTAAACTGTAAAAGCTTTGGTTTGGACAGGGCACCGATAAATCTGATTGATTCGTCATATTCGATTTAAACATAGAGACGTGATTGTTGTTGTCTAACGAATCGCCCTCGGGTAGGTAATGGAAGCATTAAATGACGCGTGTTGCAAATTCGAAACCAACACATAAAGCATATGACTCAGGTAAACGTGAAAATTAAAGCTCAGCCTTAGTTTTTCGCTTTTGCCGTTCACGCATTTTTAATAGAAATTGCCAAGAACATACTAATAGTTAAATAAGTACGTGGTTTAAGTAATTAATGATAGCTATAGTCTTTTGCAATAATAATGTTTAACTTGGTAATATACTAATAGCAAAAACTATAACTCCCATAATGTTATATCGCTTTTTCATGGTATGCATACATAAACATTAATGGTTTTGGCGGCTAAATTGCTTAACAGTTGATGAAACAGAATCAGTAGTGGATGAAAATAGAAGCAGTAGTTTTGTAGTCTTTATTATGCCAACCGAATGAACTGTGAATCAACAGAATGTTATATTACATAACTGAAGCTACCTATCACTTATGTAAACATGTGGCTTCAATTGGATTATAAATTATTGTTTGTGAGAGCGTGTAGTATTTAACGATTGCTAATTGGTTATAGTCGGATAAGCATGTTCTGATTATTGTCGTTTAGCATTCACTGAACAATGTGGCGTTGCAACCTGTGCCAGACAGTTGCATTTCTAATAACTACTGATACCAATATGCATTCTAAGATTAATGCACGAAATAACAGAACAGTTTTAATTCACTTATTATAATTTAAATTCATATTAGAGAAGAACTTATTAGCACGAAGACACTTCTGGCATGCCTTAACAGCATACGTAAGTGAAAAGTTTGCTTATTTTAAAAATATGATTCTGTTTACAATTGCAATAATTTGCCAGTTAGTAATTAAATTTCAGTTTTCTGTGGTAAGGACAGTGCATTCCCATCGAATGTGTGGATATGCGATACAGTAAATTTCCGACGCAAAATATAAAGAATTTCAAGAAAAATTAATATTCTTTAAAAAAATAAATGAATTTATGTTGAAACATAAATTTCAGGGAAAATTCCAACTATTTATTGTGGATAACGAATCACATTAAATTACGTAATATTTCTCGCTATAGTTCATATGTATGTGTAAGTCCAGAAGCAGCACACTGAGTAAATATATTTATAAAAAAGTTAGAAAATAAGTACGTATTATGTTTATTTTAAATACATTTGTAATGATCACGTATTTGTATATCACATTCATTCGAAACGGAATATTATATTAAATTTGTGCCGATATATCTTTATTAAATAGTTGAGGGGGAAGGTGTGTGACAATATCAGAAGTTGAAATTATGATATCCTGTCTCCCAATATGTACGAAGAGAGTCGGCGAGCAAGTTCTTACTCCGCTCCGTTTATTCTCAAGAAACATGCTCGATTTGGTGGATTTACATTGCGAACGGATTCAAGAAACGTGGAAGAAAATACGGTTGATGTGGTTAGCAATTTCAGTGATATCTTGATCCGAGAATCTGGGAAAATAAACTGGCACAAATTCTGTTTGCCTTGGTTACTTATATTTATTTTTAATATATTTATATTTACTTTTTCCCTGCGAAATTACCATCATAACATTAAATGCTTTTATATTTTAATTTCAATTTAATAGAATATCTGTATGCTTCCTAATCGTAACATAAAAAAACACCAAATTTAGGTAATTTCTTTTCTATGTTCGAATACATAGGAATATGTCAACTGTGAAAATTAAGATAACCTTTCTATTTTCATGGTCTATTCTTCCGATCGAGGAGTAACACCGAAATAATAAATTATTTAAGTAGATGAGATAGTGCAAAATAAATTGAACTGTTGGTGTTCTGGCAGTCAACTCCATGGGCTTAATGACTAAGCTTTAAACATAATGCTTAAACTGATAATGTTACGGAATGACAATTAATATTATTTTACTTGTTAACAAAATACTATTAACGTAGATGTTTTAAGACATACATAATGTATGTTACATTTCCATTTTAAGATGATTAAGTCGATTTGGTATAATCTATATGTACTCGTTCAGGAAAAAATAAATAAATAACGTTACTGTCGAGACCAAAAAGTCCCTAAAGTACACAAAGGTGTCATAGTTAGCTCAACTTCAGCAAGATTGCCTTTTGTAACTGATTTTAATTGAAAAATTCGTTAATTAATAAGTAATAATTAATTAAACATAGGTATATACGTATGTATAGACATATGTGTCTGAAAATTCAGTATGCAAAGAAAAAAATTAAAATCTATTCCATTTTAGATCCACGCATTAAGGTCTGGTACAAAAAACAGCGTTTTACCTTATTCAATTTACATAAGAAATTAAACAGTTACGCTATAATATAATTACAATATAGAAGTTAAGGAAGTAAATAAATTTTTAAAATAACGTTTACAATCATACAAGACTAAATTTCTTGTTTTTTTACAGTACAATAGTACCTACATAAAATCACAAACACTTTGATAGATAAACACTGTAACTGTTTCCCTTGATTCGTTTATCTTCCTTGCACGTGTTTACTTCGAAAGCTCAATGTGAGAATTGATTACGACACACTTCATTGCTGTTGGTTTAAAGAAGAAAGGACATTTCAGCTTTACCAATAGGATACACGTGCACGTTCGTCTCAGTGCTAAAGTAAAATGTATTACTGTTCGATTATATTACGGAAATAACTGCGGTAATCTTATTTACGGCATACAAACACTATTAAATTTCTCGGCGATATTTTAAAAGTTATTTTTTAAATTCGTCAATATCTTAATAGTAGTAGTGGTTTATTGTTTTCTCTTAAAAAAGATTTACAATATATACATGTCGAGTTGCTGAAATGATTACTTTATAAGTTGTCCTACTTATACTTCACTCATAATTTAATCATCCAAGGTAGTATTTAATATTTTTTAATCAAGTGTACAATGTGGAAATTAAACAATGCAGGGTAAAGTTGTCAAAAAGTTACTTCTTCACCGATTTCAATGACCTTTAAATATGTTGTCAAGGTCATCATTTTGAACATATTTCCCTTTAAACATTTTGGCAGTCGGGTTTGGTGTACGAGATAATCGCCAAAAACATTACTTAACATTACATAGAACTACCGAGTTTAACACATACCTTTTTCTAATGTGTGACTACACGACAGATTTTTCAAAAACTACATAATTCAGGACAATGATGTCTCAGTTTTAACATACCCAAACTCACATCGGTTCGCTACCATGCTTTATGCGTGATTATTTAATAAATCTATAGATAGACAGATTTCAATATATTAGTCCGAAAGTTTTTTTATTAATATCTCAGAAACTAACAAATACCCGAAGTTAAGATTTTATATTATGGGTCCCCTTCCCCTCCCTCCCAAACCCTCAAAATTTCGGTTCATTATGATGGTTGGGTCATACGGTAGTGTATTCTATAATAATATAATTAGGTATATATTATGTTATACATTGTATATAGTCCATATTGTATATAAAATATACAAAATGTATTCTGACCACCCCTTTTTTATTATTTTGCTCGCGATACGTGCGTTATAATAAAGTGATCGACAGTACTTCCGTTCAAATTCAGGAAAATAAGTTCTGCCAACTTTTTGCGAATATGTATCTCTGAAACTAAGGCCGACCGCCAAAAAGTTTAAAGGAAAATGTTGTTCAGAATGATGACCTTGACCACATGTTAAGGTCACTGAAATTGGCGAGGAAGTAGCTTTCCGACAAGTATTGATGGTACAGCCGAGGAGGGGCTAATTCTAAAAATTTTGCATTTGAGGCTGTTTTCGAGAAAATCGATTTTGAATATTCTTCAAGCGCGTGTGCACTTAATATGTCGTTTACAAGTAGCATTAATATCATACATACGTTATGTTGATTCCTTATCAATATTATGTGCTATTATCTATCTCTGTTTGCTTAAAGTCAATTTATGCATGAAAGCAAGACATAAAGCCACAAAAAATAAAGCCTAAAATGAAACGAAACTATTTTGTATTTTCGACTTATCTTTTCGTGTAAAATCACCCCCTTCTCAGTTGTATCATCAATACTGGGACACCCTGTATGTACAATTGTACACGTTATAAGCGTACGTCAATAATTAAAGACTATTATTAATATGCAGGATATCCACTCATTAAGTGATCCAAATGAACAAAAAATATCGGTAAGAGAAATTAGTTTCCTAACTGGACAGCAACAGAGGTTGTGTTTATGATAGTTATGATGTAAACGTGATTTCGTCGCTATTTTTCCATTTATAACGAGGCTAAAGAGATTACCTATCCATTATGGATAGAAAGATTGTAATTAAATGAAGGAGAAATGCTTCATTTTCGACAAAAACGACAGCGTAGTACAATGATATCGTATAATACCCTTGAGAAGCTTAGGATTCCAATTTCTACCTACAACGTGTTGAACGCAATTCCATTAGATAAGGTTTCAAAATCACACTTTCTTCCGTCTTGCGGGATAAAAGCGGATTTAGAACGGAGCGAAAATTCATTCGTTATTTTACGACCGGTAGTTTCATCTTTTCGATGAACGCTAGGAAGGCATCTGCTTTTCATCTTTTTCTAAAGGCATTCAAAACGTGTATTCCTTAAGAATTTAAATGTTCCTCGCTCCGAATAACGTAGGTACTATTTTTCGTCAATTCGTGTATTATTCTGGTAGCAAGTGGTACATCGACTTTCCTTGATTCTAGGACACCAACCGCTATCACACAGCGATAGAGCCGGCGCACCCTTTGCGCGTCTGTTCAAGGGTGATAGGTATACTGCACAGGGAGAGGCCGGCTCTTTCACTCTGAGTGCGGCTGGTGTCCGAGAATCAAAAGGAACTCGGTGTAATACACACGATGATTTCGGACCCGCATGCACCGTTTTCCACTTCCAACTTACGGAACAATAGAGTCATAATCCGCAACCCTGGCGAAACGCTTCAAGGGGTTTTCCCGGTGTGACGAAAGAAAACAACTTAATTTTTCGGGAATTAAACAAAGAAACAAATATTGCACGTATCATTTTGCACTTTTGTAGATTTATTCTATCACCTTATCAGACTATAAAAAAATTGAAAGTAAAATATCTAAAATATCTAAATATCTGTAAATAAAGAACAACATCCTTCCGGATGCCAGACGTGATATCGGCAATTGTAGTTATCTCAAACACAAAATTCAAAAAGATTGGTAATCTGTAGGCGTGTGGTTATCATCTGAACCAGCAAAATGAAAACAACATTTGTTTAAAACATTTTAGCAATTTTAGACAAAAAGAAACATGGTTTTATTGACCGCAGTAATTGAATTTTTCAAATATTTGCAAAATTCTTGTTCGAACGATAAAGTAAAGTAAATTTTTGTTTTTTGGCAATCAGGTCTGACATCCGGAACGATGTTACTCGCTTCACGATGGTCCTATTCCGTTATAAATGGATATTTTTCTTCACACAATTTTTTTCCAGTCTTAAAACATGATTGAATAAAGATACAAACGTGCAGACTTGTTTCTGTTTCTAATTCTCGAAAAATCTAGATTTTTCAGGCGTCGAACTGGAGGACCCTCTAAGCACTCTTAAGATACTTATTCAAACGAAAAACGGGAGCAAACGCGAAATAAAAAAAACCGCGTATCATTTTCATATTTCGCCATTTTTTCATTGCTCCGGCTGGCTCAATGTCACACAGCGGTGGATCCTCCACCTGTGCTGCATCGTACACAAAGCTCTGGTATCTGAGACGCCTATCTATCTGAGTGAATTACTATGCAGTAACTCTTCTATGCACTCTGTTTACGCACCATCTACTAGCCGTGATGCTGATCTGGCTGTGCCTGTTCGTACGGTCAAATTTACGGCATCTTTCTCGTATTTATTCTGCTTTTACTATAATTCTATTCCTTTGGAAATTTGTGCTCTGTCCTCTATCGCCACTTTTAAATGTGTTGCCCGTTCTTTTATTCTCGTCCACTATCCGTAACTCCCTTGTCTTTTGGTTCTCTCTCTTGCTCTTCTGTTGTTTCGCTAGCTTTATTTCTGTTAGATAATACTTTGGGGTTAGGTTGCAAAATAGCAGGTATACTGAACCTCCCCCATTTATCACATAATTTATGTAATTTGTGGTGAATAAAGTCGAATTATTATTATTATCATTATTATTATTATTTTAAAAAAAGTGAAAGGGGGAAATTAAATCGATCTTGCTCGATGATTTAAAGATTGCAATGAAAGTCGCTTTGGCAGTTCTTGTGTGATTATAAACATGAGGGTAAAATGACAGAACTAGAACGACACTTGAACGATACTATATTAATTGACAGCTATTTAATAACGCAGCCCCCATTCAACATATGTATTCTCTTCTAGAATCAATGGAAAGCAAACAGGCCCCGTAATTATCAAACTGGACGAAATTATACAAGGTGTTTAGCGAAAACACACTATCTATGTATTTAGTAATCATAGAAACTCAAATAGTAATAATTATGGAGAAGAAACCGGATATCGATTTCGCCATTTCACATATTGATTTACATAGTTGTAAGCTGTGATTTATTAATTAAATATGGCCTGAATTGTGATACACACTGTACAGCTGAAAAGTATTTATTTATGTCAGAATTAGGGCCGTCCGGGTACTCGAATATTCGAGCAGCTTGAAATTCGGTCCGAGCCGGGAATCGGTTTTCGAGCCTAGCCGGGTACCCGTAAAATCCGAGAATTTGTTTCGGGCGGCTTGAAAAAATCGGGTAGTTCGAATGATTTCGGGCAGCCCGGATTTGACAGGTACTCGGCTCGTTTTATTCGAGTACCCGAACAGCTCTAGTCAGAAGGATTCTCTATATGTTTTAATGGAGGTAGTGCACAATGGTGGTACAATGAGCAGTTAGGGAAAGGGAAACGAAGTATTTCTTTGTCATATGAAACATATAATATACGATTCTAAAGGGTAAAAAAATGGCACCTCTCACGTAAAAATAATGGCATACCTAACGATTGTGGTTGTTATACGACATTGATATAAATAGACGATTGCTGGTCGCGAATTGTTGGCTCAATAAGGTCGACGGTGGAAGGGGGAGTGGGCGCAAAATAGGGAATATGGACATTGGTACGTAAAGTCAAAGTGCACACTCGTGTTTCGGCGATCCCGATCGGTTGGTGAAAACGAACAGAAGAAGTTACTGTACACAAAGAGCTACCCTAACGCGCTCCCCTTTTAGGGATTTGTTGTGTTTCTTCGTTAAAGCGGAAGTCATTTGCAATGTCCAAGAGAAAATGTCAGTATATTCTGTGGCCATGAATAAGTAACGTTGGTAATTATGAACAGCATAGAAAGATTTAGCTATTTATAACTTCAGCTTTTAGCAAGAGTAATGTAGTATCTATAAAAAATTTTCAAAGAATTAAAACCGACTTCAAAGAATAAAAATGCACTAAAATGAAAAAAATAATTGTTTCCCTTATTTAATCTACGACTCTCAATTTTTTTAAGTCGGCGCGAGATTTACACAGTGCAAATGATTAGGCGCCAACTTAAAAAATATGAGTCGTAGATTCAATAAGGAAAAGAGATATCTTTTACTTCTTAGTGCAAATATATTTTTTTGAAGTCGGTTTTAAGTTGTTTTAAAATTTTTTTATTTTTAAGTTTTTAGTTTTATATATATTGACACAACATGTTGAAGAGATATGCGCGTATGTACATAAACTAATAATATTTAGGTGACAATAGTGTTTATTATTAACCAGAACTGGCAAAATATTGGGCCAATATTCGTGCAGTGTAGGATAGGACCACCCGGGCATCGCCCTCTTTCGAATAAAAAAGAGATCATCAAAACCGGTCCATATGCTGAGGAGTTATGCAGGGACAAACATAAAAAAAATACATACGGGTCGAATCTATAACCTCCTCCTTTCCGAACTCGGTTAAAAATGAATTTATACTGCGTTTTAAAAATAAAATCGTGTTCCTCCTTTGGAATCGACCGATAATTTTAAGTAAGTATAGTTGGAAAGCCAAATTATTGTGGCCACAAAAATGTACCTACAGTAAAACAAATTGCAACAAAGTCTGTATGCAAGAGTGGGTTATTCTGGTATATCCCGGTGAAATTTTTGGGAAATATCGTGGAAATTGTTAACTTGATGGCTGTATTTTATACCACCACGAATATAAGAATTATATTATACCATTTCGTTATTCTAGGAAAAAGTCAAAAGTAGAGAGCTATGTTCTAAGGGAGACATTCGTCGTGCTCAAGTAAAAAAGAAATATGCATGCTTAATAAAACCCTTGAAGCTTTTATAGTCGTTCCAAATTTAACGTGCAGGCACACGATCCTCATCTCTTATTGCCAGACAGAGAGACAAACTAACATAGCGTAAAGTAATACAGGTCGCGGCGCTTTTAAGTTTGCGGGCGTTTGCTTCATAGTTGGCGAAATTACCTTAAACGACTAATTAAATGAGGGTGGTCATAGTTTAGTGGGACGCGCAGTATTGAGTGTCTGAAATAAATAACAATATGAAACATTATAAATCCCAACTGAAATTCTATGTAGATTTTTGCAATTTTTTATCGATTTTGAATACCATCCAGTGAACTTTATCGAAGTTTTTCTGAATAATAAAAAGAAATAAACTTTATGGCCGCAGGCATACAAACCCGTGTATACCATTAGGAAACTTTGTTCATCTTTTGTTAAGCCACTATATATATGTATATATATATACATATAACAGTTAAAATGGAATAAAATGTAGGGAAAAAATCAGAAAATGAACTAATTAAGATAAAGTAAAGGATTAGTATTAACATATTACAATTTGTGTTTTATTCGTGGAGTGAAATACATTTTTGCATAAAAGTATTTATTGTGTTTAATAGCGTTCATATTTTTTTACAAATTTATGTACATTCTATTATTTATTTAGCCTAATTTGAAGTGTCACCGAGTACTCGAATGTTTTGAGCTAAAACCGTTTCATAATGAGTGAAAATGTTAATGGAATGGGCAAGAATGTACGAACAAAGGGGCGTAAAGATAGAAGTCTATATGTTTGATAAATTATCTTCACTTTGGTATAACTGTTCATTCAGTTTCCACCGGGGAATTACTTGCCGCTCCAGACTCGTAGTATATTTTACGACAATCGATTATTTAAGGATTCCCAGAGACAATTTTGCCATGGAAATGATTATTACGTGCACACGAAAGTTCTGTCGTTTCGTCATAAACGAATTAGATATGGAATAATCATTATCTGGTATTCAAAAATCACGGCTTGAAAATATAGTTTCTTCTTATAGACAAAGCATCTACTTGTACTTCATTAGAGAGAAATATGAACTCTCATTTTTATACCGCAGTTGATAAAATGCGTGACCTGAACCCGAAACCATCTGCTTTGCATGAAACTGATGTGGGCTTTCTAACAATTCCGTCGAAAATAAGTTACACGTCTGTACGTTCACTTCCCAATATAAAATTCAAATTCGTACATAGAATTGTTACTGTACATTATAAAAGGTATGACCTCCTGCTGCACAATCAGGAATATTTTCACGAGCATTTTTCGCAAAACAAATTGTTAACTATTTCCAAGCACATATTTCAGAGAATTTTTGAAAATCCATTTCTATGGACCCATTCCAACCTTGTAAAGTACTCACAATCAGCTGCGTAATTCAATTGTCCTGATTTACAAGGCTTTTAATGAAAGTTCGTGTGAATGTAAATGTAGGGCATATGGGAGTAAGCAAGAAGCAATTCTTTTTGCGGAAATTTAATCTGAAGTAAAATAACAGCTCTTAAAGTTATCGTGTTTTTTCCTTTTTCTTAATATAATTTTATTTTTCTTTTTGTAGTGATAGAACATAAAAAACTGAACAATTATTACAACTATTTAAATTCTCTTTCTATCTCGCATCGTTACCTAGTTATATTACAGAAAAAAAGAAACGGGATAATTTTAGGGGCTGATTTCATCCCTTCAGACTGAATTTCTCCCCAAAAAGTGATCCTTGCATACTCGAATATGCTCCACATTCAGACAAAGTTTCATTAAAATCAGAAGTTTCGGGTTTGGAACATTTCCTTATTAGTAATCATTCACGTTTAATCAAATCAAATTAATTTCTAACCGATGCTGTTTGTAGACAACGTTGCCGAAATGTATTGTTAAAGTATTAATTATCGATCTATGACCTTCATATTCAGAATCCCAAGAGGATTTAAACAATATTAAGATAAATATATCAAGATCTGAAATATTTAGGAATTCATACGGCACCTGTTAAAGTTTGAAACAATTTACAAAATTATTATCATGATTGTTTTCAATTGAATATATTTACATAATTTTTCATTCAAAGTCCAGAAAAAAAAATACAAATAACGTACGTAAGCGAAAACGGTGTACAAATTGGAGAGTAAGTTATGTCAATCGCTTCGTTTGTACAAAGAATGTATTAATTGTATGAGAAAGCAACTTTTATTATATCCAATTACTGAACACTTCCACGTTGCATAACCAACTGAATTTCCTTCAAAGAAAATATGGCAGCCATAAAATATGTATCGTGTACCAGTCCAAACGGACAATTCGTTATTGGTTAATTTTGAACTCATTTTTAAGAGCGAACAAATGACCTTTAGAAAATCTTGTAAACTGGTCAAAGTTTTTTCTTTCAAATTATGAATGTCGTACCTACCCTGGGTTGTAATTTGTGAAGCCATAAATATATCATGACCACGGCATAAAAACCTTTAAAAAAAGTAAACGCCTCTTGGAAACTCATTAATTTTGTCATCATGTAGACCGGGTATGGTCTACCCTATGACAAGTAACAAGTAACGCGCTAAATATCTCAAAACATATAATAGATATTAACACCAATTTTGGATATATGATGAAAAATGGCATTTGGAATACACACATCCATGTCCTAGCAGTATTGACTTTAGATACGCAATAGCCATGGATAGTGAACCACGTAATTTTTCGACACCCCACAGTAACTTTTGTTACTGACTTTGAATTGTAATATAAACGCCCCCTTTGCAAGTGTATGCTTTTTCTTTTTTATAATCTGTAATCTGACCTTTATTAAAATAATGCTGATTGTTACTTACAATTAGCACATTTAAGCGTCTCGTTAACAAAAACTTATGATTTAAGTTCGAAAGCATGGTCGGGGGCGATTGTAACATCGGCAGTCGGGGTTAGTTGCACCGCAACAGAACTGAATAGTGACAAAGGAGGCGAATAATGTTGTCTTGTTTGCATGGAATCCTATAACGGAGCACCAGCAAACCGAATGGAAAATTGGCGCAGTGTACTGAATGTAAACGTTTTTTTATTTCTGTCACAATTAACGCTTTCGCCACTTCTCATTTTTTATTATTAATTTGGATATTACTTGACATACAGCGAATGTTGGATGACAGGAAGAAAACAGAGTTTTAAGATAAAACATATCGTAAACAATTAACAGAATATAATATGAAACAATTGAAGGTGCAGGGAAAATAAAATTTCTTATGCTATTTAACTTCTTCCTCTATCATTTTTTTCTTTTCAACGAAACAGGAGGTACGACCCGCCGTAACTGCGTAACGCACTTTGTGTATGATTATCGTAAGACATTTTCCTTACTTGAACAAGAAAAATGACAACGTGAAAGTGACAAGTGGGCAATATCAAAAAGAACCGCAGGATATATAGAAGGAGTTCAACGAAGCGTAATATCTTACAGAACATTGTTGCTTTAAGTACTTATATAAATTTCGAATGGGAGTCTCAAGATGGTTGAAAAGAATACTAATATTCTGCTATCATTTTGCTGAGGAAGAGGATAATTTCGTGGCGAGCACTGTCGCGCTAAGATTTGTACTCCTTTCATACCATACATTTTAATATAATCTTCCATTTCTGTGGATGTTAATTTTTTATGTACGTCTTATTTAATGCAGATGAATTTGGTACTATTAGTTGTTAAGTATGTTCGTAAGAAGAATCATTGCCACTTTTAACATAAGAGAAAACGAATAACTTATAAATGCCATTTGCCTACTTCCGTCACGAACATTTCCTACGTCCCAGATATATAATATGATTAAATAGCGAAAAGTTTAAAAATTAATACCTACATTTATATAAAAAAAACTTTCGGCTTAAAATTCAATCTCAAATTTTTACATTAATAATCCTACAGAATTTTATCTCATGTAGCTGGTGATATTTCACATCCCAAAAGTATTTGTCCTCCATCGTCTATGTTACGTTCCAGAGTATTATTTTTCAAAATACGACAGGAGAAATTTTATGTCAACTGCAAAAGTACGCATAAATCTACTCGGTAAATCAATACTATCGGTTATAAGATACGCTTATAAGCGTATCTGCAAGAAGCATGCGGCAAAGCGACGCAACTTTTGCAATAAAGTAAAATCAAGTATTCAAAAATGTCCAATGGCCGTAACAACATTTACCTACCAGGTTTAACAGGTAGACGTTGGTGACTGTCCTCATCCTCTTGTTACGCGCCAACGTGATTAACACCAAGGAATTTCCCACCACAGAAAGTAAAAATATTGTCCCATATAATGGTATAATTAGGCTCTCCAGAAGATTGGCTTGACCAGACTGTGCGACAGCGGATAAAGTGACGTTAACGACGATTGAAGTCATGGTTGACAGTTGCGGTATATTGCTGACGAACGATTGGTCGGTATTATGGATGCCAAAGTAGTCTATGGATATTGCATTATCGGACATATTGTAATCTAAATACGTCATTCTGATTTTGTTCGTCCTGTGTTATTCTTAACGTTTCAAACTGTGTACTCTCGTCGGTGATAAATTATTGGATGTTAGTTGCTGCATAATTTGCTTCCTCACGAGTGGTCGGTTGAAGTGAGGTAACGAGTCTGGTTAAAACTATTTGAAACGTATTTACAATATAGAATACACATCGAACGAATGAGTTTATAGCTTTTTCGGTAGTATTCGCCTTAGGACTTTTTGCAGTATTCTTCATTGAGGTTGCTAGAGCTGCTCGCCACATCTGTAAAAAAAAGAGACGAATTATTGTAAACGGAAATATAATTGAATATTTCAATTAATGCTGTTGTGCAGATGATATTATCCTAATTATAAAATATCTTTCAAATAGTAAGAATTAATAGGATTTCTGCACAAATTTGTGATAACACAAAAACTTTATTTGGTGTAGCTTATATTTAATAATCCACTAATAACTTTAAGTTAATAATGCACCTATAACGAAATAGTAAGTAATATTTCAAAATAATAACGAGCTGTCAAATAATCTTATTGCCTAACTTTTTGAATTATGATAATAATATATAGTTCATTTTTTATGGCATAGAATTAATGTTTCAGGCTGAACATCCTGTTAAATATTGCATATGGGCACAACTACTGGGTCACAAGTCTTTTACTTATGTTCTACATATCAGAAGCAAGAAGAAGTTGCTTGAAATTCGCAATCCCACTGCTGCGACCTCTGCTTGTAAGTATGCTATGCTTCAGCTACAAGTATCTGTGGTTTTAAGTGGTTTTAAGACCTACTTAGTCTTCCAGGAGTAGGTATTCGTGTATGCGTACTGGCGGGATTCAGCGTTATTTAAGAAAAGGTACAATTGAGGCAGAACCATAAAACACGAGGACCAACTATGCTTTGTCCAGATTAAACTGCATTATATGGTCGTTTGAATTGCAAATTCTGAATCGCAAAAGTGGAAGACCTTCTGTGATATTGATTAGTTGTGCTTTTTGTTCCCTTAGCTTCACCCAATCAGACCTCAGTGCTACTATTTAAAACCGTCACTGCTCCTTTACTTTTCCCATATAACGAAAATTGATTTTACTTAATGTTATTCTATGATTTTGTTCACAGATTTAAAAAAAGTCAATCATAGAAAATACGTTATCGTAGGAATAATACACTCTTTAATAGAATAGTTTAATTAAGTAATTTATTTCCTAAAATGCAGGGAAATAAACCCACATTCTTATTCCCACGAACGCGAATATAAGTTTTGAACTTTTATGAAAATTTCTAATTCGTTTTAACGCTCATGTACAACTAAATACTATTATGACGCATAGACCGAAGAAATAATACGAAAAATACTGCCACATTTATTGGCTTTACGAGTTTAATTACTTAGCTTGAGAGAAATCAGATTTATTTCTAGATCTAATTTCCTCGGTTGCTGTTTGACGTAGAGTTGATTACCGAAATTAGTAATACGTTAGACGAAATAATTAGGACATCCGCCAGCTTTCATCACCCGCCATTCCAATGGACGCTTAATCGAATCTGTTAAACAGAATAACAACCGAGGCAAATATAGATCATTAACCTAAAAATTACCCGTCGTTTTTGAAAGTGGTATAAGTCCATTTATTTATACATTGAGATATTTAAGGGGTTGCGTTTGAATCAGCTTAAAAATATTCTCATACGTTAATCAATTCGGGTAATGTTTTTAAAACTTGTTAAATTTTATTATGCGATAATAATCAATAAAAATGTCAAAGAAAATAAAAGATTTTTCAGCTACAAATAAACTTATAACACTTTCAAAAGCAACGGCTTATGTACATTTTGATAGAATAATACTAAATAATACTACAATTTTTTTATTAAACACGTCTAAAGAAAACAAAATACAAAATATTGGAAAAAGATTTCGCATGCAACAGAAGCGTCTAAGAAAGAGGCAAGGTTCCTTATTGAATTCTTAAACTATAAATACCAAATCACTTTTTATAATGAGAGAAAAATGTTTAGATAGGAGAGCACATAGTATCTAATTTGGTATATTATATAATGCACCTTGCATTTACAAGTTACATTTATCATAGTGATGTCTACAGTTTGAGACTATACGGTTGGCTACACGCTATCGTGAGTAGATAAATGTAAATTTCCAATGGTATGAAGCAGATATGCGCAGTCATAGTAGTATCTCCCGTAATATGTGTGGAGACCGTCTCTTGTTACAGATGGAAACTCTTTATTTTGCAATTCTTTTCACAGTTACGGGTAAAATCATGTCTGGTCTGATAGAGTGTGAAACAATATTTCATGTTCAGATTCCTATTCGGTACAATCCGAAATGCAATCACCCCAAATACATATCCGAATACTCCTTATTATTCGAATAATGATCGAACATTCGAATACCTATTCCTAATTATTCGAATATGATACTTAGATTATTCGAATATTCGTGACAGCTCTACTAGACGGCCCCCGCCGTTGTTGCTGGCCTTCTGAACGGTAGGAGAACCAATGTCCACGGGCGCAATTCGTATACGCGCCAATCGGATTTTCTTACAAATTGGAAAGTGTTTAAATTTTTATTCCAGTTTACCCTGAAATTATATTGTTATTTGTCTCGTGGTTATAACTGTATTCAATATAATAAATGCGATAAGGTAATACGATTCAACTAGGGTGAAAAATTATGATAGGTGGAGAACCTGTTTCTCATTTTACTCTTTAATATTCTTCAGTGTTGTTTTTTTCAACGCGATCGAAGATTATTTTAGAAACTTTCATGATGATCGTTTTTTAACAAGCTTGTTTGTAAGTTGTTAGATTGACAGTATGGTTTTCCATTAAAAATCCAAAATAAGTTATAATTTACAAATATATACCACGAAACACTCATTAAAATATTTCTTGCACGAATGTTTTGCACAAAGTATGAATTCTTTTTCTTCATCCTCCATCACCAATTACATTGTACACTAGAGATCATTGCATAATATGATGATATAATACCAATTTCTGGCCTTCAATAGCAACTGAATAAAGAAAGGAACGTCTGCTTTCTGATCTTTTCATAATGCGAATATTAGGTCGCGAGCGAATCTAGCTCTCCATTTATACTGAAGATAAGATGTCCCCTTCAAAACATATTGGAAGGAGTTTATGTGTATGTTGAGTCACGAATTATTGATGTGTTGAAATTTTTATTTAATTTCCTACATATTTTCAACTTAAACATCCAAATTTGCTTTTATCTTAGTATAAAGCGTTATACCAAAAATTAGCATGTTTCAATACGTATTTTTTGACAAAGTTCCAATTATTCTCTTCAATAGGTACCAGTACTCATGTATGACCATCCGGCGACCTGACTACTGTAAAGGTGCCTTCGAGGCACTCTTCGTATTGCTTTATTGGAAACAGCTTTTTCAGAGAGGCACTCACGCATTGCATTCAGATGACTATCTAGATAATTTTATGATTTTCATTTACTTTTGATAGCATAAAATCGTTTTCCGATGCATTAAATAACTGTTTCTTACCTGGGCTACATTTGTTTTCAGTACATAGTTTCTACTGTCTAAGATTTTCATGATCTTTATTACATTATTCAAACTACTTTTTGTCTTTTTTCGAATCTATATGCGTGATATGCTATTTTTGCAGTGGGAAATTATATTTCTGATTTTTACAATAGCTCCGTTATTTTCCTTAATTACAATAATATGTAGTAGACTTTATATTATTTTTAATACAAAGATCTGCAATAGGTACAGTCTTAGCATTCAGCATTCAACTGGGTATTATATATAAAATACGAAGAATTAGTAGAAATAAAAAATCATGTTAAATTACCACCTTTGCTTCGTGTCACAAAATATACACAAATAGGAAACACTTTTTAAATTTCACATCTGTGCTTCGTTTCACACATACAGATTATCTCCATTTACGACATTTCATATACGTCTAATGCACAATGCGCTTTCAAGTTGAAAAAGTATAATAATCGTGAAAGTTATAATTCAGCAATATAGGTGAGAAAAATTGTGATATATTTGAATTGCAGATTTTTCATGCATACAGGTGAAATGTTAAAATTTTGTTTATAGAATTTTACTCATAAGGGTGAAATTTCAGGTATTGGCTAGTACCTATTTATAGACAAGTTTATGTTTTTTTTTCGGTTTCTTTTCCCTTTGTGCTTTTCTTCATTTTTATTTCATCTGTCATAATATATTAGGTAGAACTTGAGTCCTACCTAAAATATTGATATGTATGTAGCACTGGCAGAGTATGGACCTTGTGAGGTATGTGTGAATGAATGCGTGATTTCTTTATTGTAAATGGGCCTGAAGAGCGAAGCACGTTTGAGACAGCTATGTGTGAAAAGGGAAGGTGAATGTAATCGGGCATAGTTTGCGTGATGTGTGAGAGTATGATCTATGGTCATAGTCGTGAGTGAAGTCACGTGTGTCGAGCACTGTATTATCTACCATTTTATTATTATATTATATAACATGTTCAGAGTAAAGTGTTGTATAATAATATCCTACCAGTTCCCCGCTCCCACAGACCTATCATTATTATTATTATTATTATTATTATACAGATCTTATGCTGCAAAGAGAAATGTTCAACCTTTGTATAGATCGAAAATGACTGTACTCGTTATACCTAATTACCGTTAGGTATATATTTTACATTTCATCGTTAAAAAAAGATTCAATTCTTCAAGGTGTAACATCTTCACGATGATTAATAATACTGGTAATATTAAGATAAATGAAAGAGATAAGTTTGGCCATACGTTATAACGAGTCAACAAAATAATAAAAAAAATTAACTGTTATACCATAAATGAAATATATAACCATATGTCTACTCCTGTACTTCACATTGTATTCGCAGAATATAATGAATAAATCAGTAAAAGACATAAAAGAAACGAATTAGTAAAAAACTTTGTCGAATGATGAATGATACTTAAGCTGTGTCACAAGAAAATATATTAGAAGCGAAGACTCATTTCACTGGCGCTTCAACTTTTTTTTTAACGAATATCACGGCTCGATAATACGATCTCGGGGACATCTCTCACCAGAGGAGATTAAATTCTATTTTTTCATCCGCGATTTTGTCACGTAAGAAATATGGTACAATTTAATGCTTCTCTGAAGGGGTTTTAACTGCTGACTCCTTTGCCGGTTGCGATCCTGCATTTTCTGGCGTAAACCGAGATTTAATCCTGATGATGGTAAGCTTTGTAAACGTGGCGTTTGTACCATACTGTGGATGCCGTTTAAACCACAAATATGTACCATGGGAACGCGCGCCACACAACAACGTAGGAGGAACTCTACGCTTGGTTGTGAAAAGTATGTTTCAGTCAAGCATGTGGCAGAAACGAGATGTTTTTCTTCGACTTTATCGCACCCTTAGAAAAGCTGCATTTATATCTGTGGCACTAGAATGAATACCTAATCGTAAGAAGGTTACAAGTGTCCCTTATTCTTGTTGTATATCCATTTTCAATTAGCTGCATAGCAACTATGTCATCTTCCATGATTATAGTGTTTAGCCTCATTTCCATATGTCCAATTTGCAGAGTAAACCATTAAGGACTTTTAATATTTATAATGCGTGAAGTCTCCAAGTTTTAAAAATGCGTTCCCATGTGATTTACTGTAACACTTAAAAAGATTTGCTTCTCACGCATTCCTTTCAAACAGCTATCGTATCTAATTGTAAATATTTGAAATGTGTTCTGTATCACGAATTGGAAACGTAGCTAAACAGAAAATCGTCATCATTGCATAACACTACAACAGGCACGCTGAGTCGGTACCACAATACCTCTTTGTGATCTGCAATCCGGGTCCGCACCGAGCGCGAAACGATTACATTGATAACCAGAGCATGCGGTTGGAGAATTTCAACAGCTTGTGCATCAGAGGTGTATAAAGAACCACTTTGTGATTCTGGGCTCGGCTCAGAGCCGAGCGTGAAGCTGTTACGTTGCTCAGCGCCAGGCTCCGCTCTGACCCGGCGCCCAGAATCGCAAAGAGGTCCGAGCGACTCTTTGTGCATCTCCGGCGTGCATGGTACAAGCCTGTACGACGTACAGTGTACGCTGATACAGGCTTACAGTTGTTCCCAACTAATTATGTTTTTAGACGTATTAGGTTTATTCTGATAAAATAAGTAATATCAGCTTTAGTAGACATTTTATTTTACGTGGTCCAACTGTTCCGCACTTACCTATACACGTTGTACAGAATAGTAGAGAGTAGAACGGTGAGTTTTAGGATACATGTACCTTAGCATTTTTATACTCAGAATTCGTTATTCTGTCAAATAACATTATAAGGAACTGAGCGTTCCGTTTAAAAACTTAAAGTTGACCTGCAAATGTCCCATACGCCTTCACTTGTTAAGAAACTGTTGGGGGGCATCATACAGCTTATGTAAATAACAGCTTCGCATTTTACTTAAAATAACATAGATATTTGAGGTGAACAGAATTGATGTGACAGACTGTATAATCATATATGCTAGACACTAAATAACTATACATATACAAAATTAAAACCAAAATGGTGTTGTAAATCAAGTTAGCCCTAACTTTGAACAAACCTTTGCATGGCCTTTACACTACTTCAAACACTACACGTTACAGTCATATCATATGCCTTATTATGATGTCCACCAAACATTAACGACGCTCCTATATAGAAACGATGAGAAAATGGTATCTTCTTTGCGGAAGATCTAACGAGACACTGCTTTAAAAGCAGCCTAGCAACAACCTCGATAAATTGAGAGTAAGCTTCTTGAACCGAACATTAAAGTTATCGGTTTAAGTTCCTCCGTATAATTTTCACGCAAACAATTCGATTGGAATGCCGATACCGAACTAATGAATTGGAATTTAACGAACTGCTATGAAATCACTGAGTCCGATTCTGCGTAGGCGACGAGTGCGCAATTTTCCTCAGAATAGTTCACAATAAGACTTGGTTACCATTGCATCAGAGGAACTGAGTTGTTCATTGTGTATTATTTTCAAACTGCCGAGTTCTTGAAATGATTGCAAGCAGTTCTGCGTAGGAATAAGCGTAGTCGTAACTATCCAATTAGTTATCTCGATGTTGTTCCTAGTTGCAGAATTCTCTTAACGAAATTGATCTTTTGAACTGCTTGTTATGATTCTAATGGAAGCGCAGCTTTGAGAAACTCGAATAGGATTCCCTCTTTTATAGATGCAAATAAGTTTGATTTTATGGAACTATAGGTACCATTTTCGTTCAAGAAAATTAGTAAACGAATTGAGTAGTTAACTAGACAGATATATCTTATACTTTATTCTTTCATTACTTTAACGTTTGGCAAAGAAGTGGAATTTTATATGTTTTATAAAACTTTGAACATTTCTGTCTTCATCTCGTTGAATGAACACCGCGCTATTAAATATCCTTCATTCTAAAAGGAAATGAAGCCAAGTTGTTTGACAAGTTCTTTATACTCTTTATGGTATAATGCATATAGTATTAGTATAACAAGCTTCTTGTATAACTTTTCTAATAAAATTCAATTTAATTTTAACTCACTGTTTAATTTCACATGAAACTCATCATTTTTCCTCATTATTCGTGCTACCGTTAACCGCGTTTAAAAATATTTTCGCTTGTCATATAATTTCAAAAGAACATTCTGATAAGGAAATTTTTGTTGCAATTGAAACGAATATGAATTAGTTTATACTGATATACTGAATATCGAGCTAAAATACTTCCGCAAAAGTTAATCAACTGAAATGAACTTGTTTTAATTACTTTTAAATGTAGGATCAGATATAAATAGAAAAGTTAGTTTTACGAATTTTCGAAAAAAATTCTCACGCACATCCACTCTTTTTTAAAATATGAAATAATATATTACGTGAATATTGTAAGTATTAACTATTTTTCCTTAATATAACAGAGTACGTTAATATTAATATTAATGAAAAAATAAATATAAAATTTACTCAATTCTTTGTTAATTGAATTTCTTCCATTTTCAGAAAACCATTAAATGATTGAGGAAGTTATGGAAAATTATAAAAAATTATATTTTTCTGTCCTGGTACACAACACTTAAAAGTGAATAACTTTTTTGTAAATCATTTTTCAAGTCAAGAAATTTTTTGGAGGTAACTATCGGAAAAAGACTTAAACTGGTGAACTTTCGTGGCCTTTAAAGCGATTATAAACAATATCAAAGAAAATGCGTACCCAATGCTTCTTAATGCTAAAACAATTTATACCGATTTAAATTAAAAAAAGGAAAATTACTCTCAAAGTGTTTCCCTGTTAGCTGCAAAAACCAATAAAAAGTTATGCTCAAGATATAGTATCTATTATTTAAAGTCAAGCGAGGATTACATAGATGACATAATAATGGTATATTTTAATATCATACAGTATAATTTGGTATCGTTTTGGTGAATCTGGTGGTTAAAGAAATGAAAAATGTTTCAGTATAATCACTTCATTCAATACATATTGAATATTAAATATTAATTGGCGTGTTAGTTTGCTGAATAATGTTCATAGCGATAAATATATGAACAACGGCGTTCCAAACAATTAGCTTTGTGAATCGAAGCGTAATTCCGGTACCAAATACTGGAGGTTTGTTTGGTAATGCATAGATATTTAATATATCCGATAATGAATACATTAAAAAAACTGATCCCAAGTATGCAACCATGCATCAATAATGCAACGCTTCCGGTGTTTAATGAGCTGCAATATTGTGCTACTGCTATACTGAATAAGTAGGATCACTATGATGACTATAGATTTCAAAATTATTTTTGTTACAAAATTGCCCCCATCGTTTTGCTGTAGCTGGAGCTAAAGATGCTTTTAATATATCTACTGTCTCTTAAAAAGACTTCGCCGATACTCTGGCTGCCATTAAATATTGGTGTTTTGTTTGTGGATGAGGTTTTCTCCTGCATGGAGACAATAATAAATTACCACCTGGTTGGAAAATGATAGTATCACCTATACCTAAGCAAGTCTAAAAACAAAGGATACTATGATTGGCTTGGCCAATTCGGTACTACAATAATGCCTGATGCCATACCTTCTTTGATTTTTACTAATGTTCTTAAAACTAGTCTAAAAGGATGAAACACCTAAAAACTTAGGTTTGTCTATTTGATAGTAAAAACCTGAATTTGTAACGTTCCTGAATCAGGTTTCCAGGAGACAAATTTTATACAAATTTTGTACGACAAACTGTCGTACGATCATATCAAAGGCTTTATTACATTCCTATTCTATATCCTCATTCTTTATTCTAGATATGCTATCTGCCTGTTTATTATCCGCTGACGTTATACTATATATGATGCAAACAAAAAAATCTTTCTATCTTCTGCCTATTACCAGATCTTTCTTGCCAGCTTATTATACGATACGAATTTAACGCCACCCATTTTATTTACATATCATATACGAGGGGCGACCTACAAGAAACGGGAATTATATTCTGGAGGGCAGCCCTTTGTAGCGCAGGTTTTCCCTGATAAGTGAGTGTTCTGGGACCCTTTCTGCATGAGTGTACCAATGGGCGTTGTTGCGAGAGGTTGCGTTCAGATTCAGTCAATTCTTTTGTGAGACGCTTTCAACGAAGTGATACCTGATTTATACAAACAAACGTATGTACGACAGTGAAATTTTTATTTCCTGTTCGGGAAAAATGCGGCGAAAGCGGTTGTTATGCTACAGGCAGTTTACAAAGAAGATGCTCTGAGTAAAACAGAAATGTACGAATGGTTTTTCCCGTTTTAAGCAAGGCGAAATATCGATTGGCGATCAACCTCGCTCCAGGCGCGTTCTTCAACCAGGCAAACTGACCAAGCTATGATAACATTTCGTCCAGCCCTCATGAACGATCGCCATCGGACCATTGATAAACTTGTAGAGATAACTGGGGTGTCGTGGAATTCCTGTCAGCAAATTTTATCGGAAGATTTGGGCATGAAACGACTTGCAGCAAAATTCGTGCCTCGCTCGCTCAAGCATGAACCCACACCGCGCTGAGTATTCAGCAGTTTTTGACCAAATACGGCTTGACCCCGTGCCCCACCCTCCCTATTCACCTGATCGGGGGATCTCGTCCAGTGCGCCTTTTTTCGTTTCCCCGGAAGAAAAAGTCCTCAAGGAGAGGCGAAAGAAAAAACGGCACGATCATTAAAACGCATCAAACCCGAGAAGTTCTCAAGCCGTTTTGAGCATTGGAAAAAACGTTTCGATAAGTGTGTTGCATCGCACGGAGAGTCATTTGAAGGTAACTGAAGTTTGAACATGTAAAAATAAATATATTAAATATAAGATTTTTTGTTGTTATCGATCCTGAAAAGTAAATGGCAATTACTTAAGGAGTTAGACTACTGTGACGGCCCGAAAAAGTAGTAATCTTCTGATGCAAATTCTAGAGAAACTAATCATCTGATTAAATTGCATTTTGGCACTTAAGTTTAGCATGTTGTAAAGTACTAAAAACAATTATAAAGGTTATGAAAATATATGTAGATATATGCCCCGAGGTGGCTCCGAAATGAGGGGTTTATTACGGAGCATAAACGGTGTATCTTCTAACACAATTTTGTATTATTTGAAAGAAAAAAGATCGAAATTTTTCTGGTACTATTAGTGTAATAATGGTCCAGCCAATAGATGCAAAAGCAGAAACTGTTAATTGTTGTATTTTGCTCGTGTGAAAATCCCTTGCTTTCGAATGCTCGGGTAACTTTAAAGAAATTTCTGGGTTTAGCTTTGAAACGTCGAATCCAGCTGGACTTGAATATTTTCCTAATAAAGACTTGTTCTTCTTTCTGAATACTTTTTAACAACCAATATATTTCCATCTAGTATTTAGAATCGATCGATGAATGTAATTTCGCCATCAAGTCATTAGAGGCTAAAGGATCTTGTCCGAGAACTTCCTTCAGTACATCATCAAGAGGTGCTTCATTACACAATTATATTTAATTCTTCTTAAATATATGGTAACATTTTCCGCATTTGCGGATTTTTCTAGATATCGTTCAACGTTATTTGCAAAGGCCGGAGCAGTTAATTTTTTATCTTTTTCTACGTTTCAAGGCAGCCATATCTCATCAGCTTCGGTAAATTTATTCTTGGGATTGATTTTTACTTTATTTCTTAAACGGTTTTCTCCTTCATAGCGTATAATAGAAGCATTTCTATTTGACATTTCAGCAATGTCTCTATACGATTTATTATTATTAAAATGCTGTATTACGAGTTCACATTCCTCCACCGTTGTTTGTCCCATATTTCACTTACTTATTCAGAGGACCGTCTTCCACTGGCACAATGGAATTCGACTCAACGCCAAACAATAGAGAAATAAATGAAAAGCAAAACCTCGTGTGGCATTTGTTTTAAGCAACGTGATGCTATCCTACTTTATGATTTTGAGTGTAAAGACAATATGGTAAGTTATAACGTTATTTTCTTTTCATTAATGAAGAATAATATTTAATTTTTTCGGTTGAGTATGAGTAATGCCGAAGAATTAAGGTGCACATAGATTAATAATTTCCTTTCGACGAAATTCCTTATCTTGTAATTGTACCGAGTCACTATTTCTTACGATACGACGTGTACGGTTTTCACTGTGAGTGGCTGTATACATAGATTGAAAGGTGTGCATCCAAACTAAATGTGTTAACAGAATGGTTGCAAGCACCTATAGCTGATGAAGTCGAGGTGGTTCCAAATTCAAAGTTGTAATTATTTTAATACCATTGCTCCCGTTATGAACACTTGAACTAATCCTTTCAAATTTAATCAAGCGTGTACGCCCTTTAAGAAACGAGCATATAAGCAATTTATTACCGCCATTAGTAGAAAATTGTTTAAGAGTATTTTTTCCCCTGCATCAATTCTTCTCTTCAAAGATTAATGAGAGGAATTTTAAACGAAATTGTTCGACGATTCAAGCGCGAAATTGGTTAAGCAAGTTTATTGTAGATCAAAATTAAACATGTCTGCGTTGCGATTTTTCACTAAAGTGCTCAAAAGAACTAATTTCATAGAACTTTTTTGTAGCTTTGATATGTAAGGTAGATGAAAATAAATTTCGGGTAGGGAATTTTTTGTTTAACATTAAAGCAGAAATGGAAAATATGTAAAAATAAATGACACGTTTTTACTGTATTGACCTACTGCTTCATTCAACTTCTACGGAACTTATTAATCTCAAAGTTATCAAGAAGCTGGATTAAGTTCTCCAGACTTCCTTAAAGGATTCAACAGTTTTTAGCAGTTACACACCTTTACAGAAATATAACGCGAAACTTATGAGAAGGTATGATTATACATATTGAACCTTGAAGTATTTCCAGATTTGTTAGCGATTCCAATATATTCGCTGCCAGTGTAAAATATTATTAAAGAAAGATATTACGTTTTATTATAAAACTAGCAAAATACCCCGCGCTTCGATTCGGGCCTAAAGATAAGTAAGAGATATTAAGGACTCCATGAAAACACATTCCATTTTTTTCACTACCCCTTTAGGGGTTGATTAGGGCAAAATTCTGAAATTTGTTTTTAGGCATTTGTGTGAGTAATTTTTGCGAGTAAGAACCAAGTTGATATCTAATCGGGCCTAAGAGATATTAAGGAATCCGACAAAATATATTTTACCCCTTTTCAGACCCTTGGGGACGGAATTTTAAAAAATCCTTCCTTAGTGGCCGCTTACGTCATGAAAACAATGTACCTTCCAAATTTCACGCTCCTAGGTTAAACGGTTTGAGCTGGGCGTTGACGAGTCAGTCAGTCAGTCAGTCAGTCAGGACTTCTTTTATATAAGAAGATATAAAATAAGAAGATATATTCTAAGATATATAGATTCTTCAGTACTACTTGCATTTCATCATAATTCTCTAAATAAATAATATTAAAATTACGAGAAAGCGGAGAGGGCAATATACTTTTTAAATTATGTAATTCATATTTGAAATCGTATGCAAGATATTTAGGTACATGTATAAATACACGAAAAACTCATACTATATTACATAATTTCCATTTTCAAATTCTCATAAGTACAGTAATAGTGATGTCTGTTTATAGTTTAATTAAAGCAGTTAAAATGAGTTGCTTTTAAAAACACAGTATATGTTAGAAAGGTATTTTAATAATGTTTAGGACACAATATGTACTACATATTATAATGTCCACTAGAGATTGTGACTTAATCCATAGGTATAAAGGGTGCTTCAGTTAATTTGGCGACCTCAAGTAACTCGTAAAATTGTTTGTGTCATAGAAACATATATGTGCTTATTATACACAGTCTATACGATATAAAGGAAAATGTCTAGGATAATAATCTTTAAACAATATACCAAATATTTTGTTCAGAAAATTGCAAAGACAAAACGCTAAATAAAGACTCACGTTGTACAAGGTTAAAAGTTAAGAGTTCCTCAGATTCAACCATTTTTTTATCCGGATAACTGCCATTTTTATTAGAAAATTCTCCTGGAGAACTGGTTTAATAATGTGATACCTGTTGAGGCTGAGAATGGCGGCATCATATTAATTTGAATCCTACTAAATACTTGATGTAACAGCCAAGAATAACAAGGCATAAGATCATACGTAATTTTTTTCCATACTTTAATTATTTGTGAAACAACTGGAATAACAATATAATATTAGACAATCAACAGACGCAATTGGAATTATTTTAAAATAACTGAAATAATAACACAATATTGATAGATTACGCGACAACTAAATCGTGATCAACGCAAATGCAGTCGCGGTAATTGATACGCGAAAGTACTTATCAGCAAAGAAATGCACAACCAGCATATCGAATACACTTCAAAGGCGGAAATTAGGATTCCCTAATTGATGGATTAGTGACGGTGGATGGAAAGCTTTAGTGACGCACTCAATCTTTAAATTCAACATATCCTGATTCTGTATTTCGGGGGAAACTGCTATATGTACTTCATAGTAACATTTATCAGGATTTATGGGCAATGACGCAAGTTAATCTACTCTATCTACTAGTCGATCAAATAATGAAAACCGAATATGAAAATCGACGTTTTGATCATAACAAATTTCTAGCCACGATCGCAATTTCATTGCTAACAAGTGAAATTCGGCAACTCGAAAATTCAAAAAAACCTGAAACTCTGCAGAAATGTAGCTCCAGGGAAGCTAATAACGTCACCATTTCTTGATTCGACAACAAAACGGTCTTAAGGGTAAAAATGTCTCCTAGAAAAAATATAGAGTTTTCAGATTATCGTGAATATCTACGAAACTGTAAAACAGATACATCAAAAGAAGTAAAATTCAAACTTCTACGTTTTATCATGCAAAACATGGTTTTTTCCAAATTTATCCCCACCACTCTTTTTTCGACAATTCTTTATCATCGTGTTGTAGGATATCAAAAGCCATAAAAGTTTGAATGTAACTTTTTTCAATATTTTTTACGGTTTTGCAGATATTCCGGATAATATGAAAACTCGCAATTTCTTTGAGGGTCTGTTTTTACTTCTAGGACCTTTTTATTGCTGAATCAACAAATAGTTACGTTATTAGCTGCAATTGAGCTACATTTCTGCAAAATTTCAGATGTTTTTGAATTTTCGACTTGCCGAACATCCCTTGTAAGTTAAATAGATGCGAATTATATCCATCAATATTTTTTTTTAATTATAAATATACGTAAATAACTTCATGCAAACGTTACAGTTGAGCATATTAGCCGGAGGAGTAATTTTATTTACCCTTCATTCTTATCAGTAGAATCACATTTAACATTATCGTAATTATTATACAAAATGAAGCTTCCTCTAACTCGAATTAGTATTCACAAAAAATTATAACACTGTTACGAGAAATGTATTCTCTGCAATATATCATACAGAATACTTTATATCTTCACGAGTTGCAAATTGTAATTGCTCTCAGGGCTGCAGGTACGTAAACATTTCAGTATACCGCTGCATATTTTTACCATTCATGACCTCCTTATATTCCGTTCGCATGCAGAATGTTAAAATACATTCTTCTCACAACATCCGAAATTTCTGCATGGAAACCAGTACTCGCGACTTCCGTAAAAAGTCACGGTAATTCGGTCGGCCATTAACTTTAATCCTGATAAAGCAGAAATGATTCAGGCATACTTCACGCCGTACAAAAACCAGTCGTTCTCCTAGTTTCTTTCCGGCCACTCCGTTTTTCTCAGACACAGCGGTAGATGTTTTACTATTCTTCGCCAGACGTTTCTTGCACGGGAAGTCATTATTGAGAACGTTAACTTCTTCTTAGGAAATCAAGTATTCCTTTGTTCCCATTTTTGTGTTTGTGCCTTGTGTACTTCTAGTTTATACGTGAAAGAATGGCTCGTTGATTTTACATAAATAATAGCAGCAGTGATGAATAAACATTACATCGCGGAAAATTGTATTTAAATTTCACTCTATTATTTTAGTACATATATCGTTCAATAAAACTAATAAATGAACTGATGTATTAGTTGCTAATGACCTATGTAGTCGATGGCGACGTTGAGCCAATAAGAAAGAAGATGAAAATTAATAAAGTACGGTTTATAGATTATTGTTATAAACTTTTGTGGAGGAGTATAGGTACGTAGAAAGTGTACGTAATTAAATTATGAAACGGAATATTTCTTATTCTGAAATAGAACGTTAGACTTAGATATCTCGATAGCACCCGCGATCGGTTATCGAATTAATTACATAACGACAGCTAACCGCGATTTACTATTATTCTCACCGGTACACGGTAGTCATTTTGCACTGTACACATGAGCAATGTGTTTTAGTTATTACTTGTCAATACTTATTATTATATTAATATTATATTAACATTGACACACTATCACGTTATATTAATATGGTACTAGATTTAGGTTATACAGGTTTTTCTTAGAAACGAGATCACTTCTTACAATGTAAATAGTACTCATATAACATGGGTCATATAACATGGGTCGAAAAATAAATCCTACCAGTGTTACATGTGACTTTCGGTTCGGGTAATGCATTTAACTTGTTCTATTAACATTTATTGTACGCAGAATGGAAACAAACCCCTTAATTTTACTGCATTAACAATGGCATTTCATTCATATTAGAGCTCATAATTACTGATCTGAGACTGCAACGATTTTTGTTGCCTGAAGAGGTTGCAGTAGCCGTAACGGAGTATTTTGCAAACCAGGACGAGAAATTTTACCATACCGGGCTCATGGCATTACAACATTGACGGACCAAGTGCAGAGATTTGAAAGGGGCCTATGTTAAAAATAATTATTAAGAATTTAATGATTTTAAAGCGAAGTTTTCAGCTCACCCTCGTAGAATATGGTCGTTCTGGTCAAACCAGTAGTGTTCGAAAGAGTTTGCTATTTTGCATACGCAAATGTTTTGTAAATATCAAAGAATTTGATAAGCTAATTTTTTGTTTTCAGCCCGCATATTATAAACGGAAGCAACCAAGCCACTCGCATTACCAACAGCGAATATTGATTCTAACTCTGACTGGGTTGATTTTTCGAGCTACATAATGTCCATTACGCATTTGTTAGTCAGCTTACAATTAGGGAGTTACTGCCTATCGTATAAGTGCTGAAGTTTTTTGTAAAAAAATCCCCGTATATGTATCTTGTATTAATATAATACCCTATGGCAGGCCCGCCCAACCTTTGCTCTTGCCTTCGAAGAGCAACCGCGGCTGGTTGCGAGCGAAGGGAAGATCTTTTACCACTGTATCAATTTGACATCAAGGGACAGATTCAGTTCGTGAAATGAGGAACGGATAAGGGTTAATTTCCGATTTCTATATATACCAGTTTCGTCCCACCTCCTAATATCCCCGCGTCTAAGGCAGGGCCTGCTACATAGGTAAGCCTTACCGCAGCCCTGCGCAACTGAGCTGTGGCGGGCAAGAACCCTCTCAATTGCTCGCGAGCAAAGCCAAGAGCAACGCTGTGAACAGTTCCCTCATCCTATGGCCACTAGCTGCAATAGTGTGCTTGTCTTGCAAGGCAAGACTGATGAGCAAGGGTTAGCTCGTTGCTAGCTTTAAAGGGGCCTGAGACTTCTCATTCACGAACGCTCCCCACCACGGTACTGTTGCTCGTGAAGACGCTCTTTCCCCACGCCCTCGAAAATGATACCCGGCAGGCATCCAGTTATTCAGGCCCGTAGGCCCTTGCCGATGAGTCCACTAGCAGGCCCAGGATGAAACGGAACCTTCCTTTTCTGTCCTTCCGTCCTACCTACTAACAATTCTACAACCCCGGCAAATTGGTGATACCCCATCTACACACGCAGACGACACCACGATAAGGAACCGATGGACGGATCATATCGCATCGCCCTCGTAACCCCTCTCCTAGGGTGGCCATTCAATCACGCCCGATCCTGCAGATCACCAGTGGCGTCATCGTATATGTCCAAGTCCCACTTGATCGGTCCGGAGTTCTACGCACCGGATTTTCGTTACCTCTCGTGACCATCCAAGAACAATAGCATATACAACTCGCCATCGTTCCGAGCAACGCGCTCGCCACAACGACGACCGCCACGGCACGAACAACAACGCGCTCGTGTCAACAGCGCTCGACACGGCACGAGCAAACAACGCGCTCACCTCAAAAACGATCAACCGGCCGACCTACGACTTTCTACCGGCGGAGCATTAGTCAGTCACATAGGACAACAATCAACGTCAAGCTCGAGATAGGGTTCGTACATAAAAATCCTCCACTGGCAGGGAGGTACCTACTGTAGAGATACCTCCGACTTCGCCACAAGAAGGCATGTCAACCAATCCCGCTCTCTCGCAGATTTCTATATACATACACCAGTTTCCCCCTTCCTCTTAGCCAAGCATGCCAGGCTTTTCCCTACCGCAGTACAGAGGGAACATACGCGTAGTGGTTGGGGGAACACCTACAGTAGTGACAGCCTCTGTGTGTCATCACACACCCATATATCGCCACTGCTGTACGTATTCCCCCTCCATTACGATAGGGAAATTCCTGGCACTCCTGCTCCTAACATTCTCGCATTATGTAAGGTAGGGCCCAGCTTTGCCAGGAAGTGGGTTCCTGCAAATTATTCGTAGTGGAACACCTACGGGCCGTAAGTGCCCGCTACGAATAGTTTGCAGGATCCCACTTCCCGGCAACGCTGGCAGGACCTGCTAAGTAAGCCTTTACCAATCAGTTTACTATCGGGCCCAGGACAAAACACAATCTTCTTTTTCTCTCTTTCTGCCCTACTTACCAACCATTCCACAACACCCGCCAAACTCTTATTCACGATACAAAGTAAACGATTTGTATTAAAAGTAGAGTATATTCCTGTAGCTTATTCCTTCCTTATTTCACGGTATGGCAGAGACTGAGATCACGTACATAACGCATAGGAGACTTCTTGGCATCATTCATTACGAAAATTACACTTGCCTATGCCATACTTTGACATAAATGCTTAAATTTACAGCAACGCGCACGGGTTCTCGCAAACACAAGATTGATTTACACCTCAGTTACACATGTTCGCTGTGTTCTACAATAAATGTACTCTAATAGGTGAAGTACAATTCGTAGGAAAGGCTTGTATAGTTTATGGTTATAACGATTCTGAGGAATATTGAAAAATTTTCAATAAAGTTTCTACTATTCGCAATAGATATAACATTTATAGGAGAAAATACATTCCAATGTACATACATTAAAATAGCCTAAACTATTCTAATATTACTTCCTATTAATTTCGTTCTATTGGTTCGATTAAACGACTGTATCGCTATAACCTACCTGCCAGAATAGTACAGTGGAAGGCTCGAGAGGCGAAATTCATCGATAATTAGCAGGGGAAACAGGCTCATCCATCATTCTGTTCCAGGAATTGCATCACTATTCACCTATCACGATATCATTCCACGTATTCTCGCCCATCACACGGTTCATTACACAAAACTTCTGATGATACCGTGTCAGAGATTCAGATAAATAGCAAAAGAGGGAATTGAATTGGTGGCTCTTCAGATAAGAGGTCTGCGACGAAAGTGAGTGTCGATTTATCTCCTGAGGAGATTCATGCCACGTACGCAAACGAGACATTTCGTTGCATTATTCACAATCAGACTAACCCTTCTATCTGGTGGCTGCTCCGCTTTATTGAACGGATAAAGAAACCCATTTGTACGCCAGCTATCTCTTGTATTGAGAGCAAAGTCGGGCAAGAGTCAATGGCAAAGTTCAATCATTTATTCGGCTTGTTGAAGTTTTGGGAACCGTTTGAAGGGTAAAGAACTGATCGATACTGACACTGCTGGCACTACAGGGTGTCCCACTTTCACTGGTCTATACGAATATTGTACCAAAGGATTAGTGACATCATAAAATATTTTAAAAAAAATTTGAAAGATACTGAACAGGACCTTAAACATATACCTATTATTGTTTATTGCATGATGCCATGATTGCATGATACCAATTGCTTCAGAAATTGTTCATCACCTATTAAAGAAGCCTGAAAGCTGCTTTAATGCCTTCAGGTAAAGGGTTTATATTTTACATACACTGGACAGCAAAAGTAATTCATTGAATTTCATAAAGCACCCTAGAATGGTGCATGAAGTAATGCCCTTCTGGAAACAAACCGTTAAATGTGTTTCTCACTCCTCGTTATTGGACCGCAAAGACCTTCAGAACCTGGTTTCGTACGTCCAAGATCTTAATGCAGAGTGTCGAGAACAGGGCCGTTTTCACAAATTTAAGCGCCCTGGGCTAAAAGAATTTAGCACCCTAACCTTTCAAGTACCAAACTCAATACACCGTACAGATTACAGTTTATTTCCAATCGGTGCAAGGCGGTACATCGTATAGATTTAACGGTTGTCGTGTTTCTCCTCTCATAAAAAAATGGAAAAAAAGCATTTCAACATACTTCATTCTTAAGCGCCCTTAGATCACCGACGCCCCTGGGCTATAGCTCATTCAGCCCGTTGGTTTAGGGTGCCCTGGTTGAAGAACTATACGTAATGTGTCTCTGGGCTCTCGACTCTCGATCTTCAATCACCCTACCTTCTATACCTTCAAATGTTGTATACGTTCATGACCATACTATATTTTTTTGACGCAAATATATCTTCTGCATACTATCCCGCAAGATAAATGCGAGATATATACTATATTATATAATATATATAATATAGTATATATTATGCGAGATATATATACTGTATTATATAATATATATAATATAGTATATATTATGTTATATTTTAATTTTCTTTCATTTTATTCAGTTTAATTTTGATTTTGTATACCAAATATAGACCATAAATATAACATATAAATACGTACAAAATGCTTTGAATATTTCGCTGCGTAGACTCTTATGACACTGTTTTAACTGAATGCAGACAGAAAGTAGAAGATTTATTGTCCGTCGAAGGTTTATCTACGCCATAGCATAAACATTTCATATGTCTATAATCTAAACATTCTAAACAATTCCTTTGAAGAATTTCTTAGCACCTCACGGAGGCTCGTTGAATTCGACCGTACAGAGCCCGTACTGCAGGCGTACGTGGGACGCTTTAAAGGTTGTTGCTCACTTGTCAGTGAATGTGTCAGTTCCGTGCCAACGTCTAATGTTAAGAAAACACGTTGAGTGACAAGTGAGCGACAACCTTAACTTTCAATTGTCATTTCTACCTAAATTAACTATAAAACTTCAATCCGGACGAATCCGGAACCAAATTTTTGCACTATGATGAGAAACCTTTATCAAATGTAATGACACCAGTAAAAGTATCAGGACTCGCTCTCAAGAATAGCAAAATCGTTAATGAAAGCGTATAATCGTAAAGACAATTGACTGAATTCTTGATTCTTTTCACATGATAATAACTATACAAATATATATGATGAAAAAGTAAAATCTGTTCGAAAGTGCAGTATACATATACTTACCTGAAAAGCATCGATAATGCAAGAATTCACTCAATTTCCTTATAACAAGTAAAAATCACTAATAAGCCAACGACGCTTCAGAGGATGTTTAAGAAAGAAACGCGTGCTCTAAAATCTTTCAACTTTCGGCAAAAAAAAATAAGATTGGTACATTATTCCTCACATATTTAACTACCTCGCGTAGTAAATATTTTACGATTTACGCAAAATTGTTGAAATGGGATATTGGTCAGATTATATGGCTAAATACCCCACTGTGCGGAGTGAGGTTTGCAGATGGGGAACCGTTACTGGTTTTTGAAGCATGTATTGTGCAATTCATGCCACAACAAAGGTTAAAAGTAATACAAATGAATGTTACCAAAAAATAATGAAACTCGCCGACAATAACACTGTTGTAATTAAATACTCAGAAGCCATTTTAGTTCGTTGCACATCTGGATCTGGTTTTAATTTAATTTTATTAGTATGAGGAAAACTCAGCTTCACGCAGTAGCAGGAATGAAGTTCATTTCAGAGAGTCTGAAGTTCCTATTATATGTTAGTATTACGAAACTTGTCCTCTTATGTAAATGCAATGTTTAATATTGATTTATACGATTCTCATATGTATACACACTAAATTTGCAGAATCAATCAACCGTGTCAATTGTCTGTTAAATGTAGCGAATTTCAGGAGCTTGTTTGTAAGATGAAAGGTTTGCTTAAGTATGCTTGATTGAACTATTAATTCCAATAATGTTTCTAATAAAGATGAAGAAGCTGATATTGTAATACAATATATTCAATAAAAGCGATATCTTTGTACTAATAACTTAAAAGATTGTGAACATAGAATTATATTACTATAAAAATATTAATATTTATGTATACATTAAAATTAAAAATAATGTTGAGTAACTAGTACATTCCTGTTTTTATTGTTAACATTAATTACTTACTGACAACATTTTTTGTTGTACCACCTTTCAGCTCCTAATATGCATACCTATACTTCATTTTTATTAGTTTCATATCTTATCATATCTCTCAAAACTTTTTCACAGAATTTAAAACTTCTTGTTGTTCACTTAATTGTTGACATAAAATGCGTGCACATTTTTCTCTTTAACATTTGTCATTTGTCGTGGATACACGATGGAATCTAATATACGACACCATCTGTCGTTCGGTACGTGTTTTCTGAAACGTACTCATTGTATAATACTATATCCGTTTTACGAGAATGCCTTCCAGCAGTGATCTCTTCTCTATAAAATACAATTTCAAAGTTTTGATCGCATGCAATGTAAATATTTGTCGGTTGAATACACAAGCGTTTATTAATTTACGTAGAATCAAAGTAGAAGCCTTTGATAGTCGATGTAAACATGGACGTGTTTAAATATCAATCCCTTAGCCTTAGATGACGGGAGGAATATGTGCTTTTACTGGATATTGGAATAGTTGTATAAAATATTTCTTACATACATGAATGATTACAGTACACACTAGATGCTTCATGTAACGGTCTTCAGGGAAGAATAGTTTCATTAAATATACAAAAAAATTTATATCTCGCTGCTCTGTAAGAAACAAAATGTAAAAATTATACGTACATAAGTAGATACTGTTTGAGAGTATTTGTTTGTGTTCAATCTAGTATAATTCGAAAAGCTAATATATAATTATTTAAGGTTGACTCCCACCATCCTAAAACTCAATAGTGTGACAGCCAGTTTTCAACTTTAAATTCTTGCATTTTGTATTAAAATTTGTTTATAGTACCTATGCATATTTTACATAACGCTATTATGCAAATTAGTCGATTGTAATAAGGTACAAGCATGATTACGTAGCATTATAAAAAAATGTGTGCACGTATTATTACAATATTGTATTTATATTATTCGTGCAGGAAAACCCTGAGCCAGTTTGTTCCTCTGCTTATTAAAATTTAAAGTCAAAGCTGTAATTTGTAATTATTACACTCCATACCAAATGAATTTATCGCAACACATTACAAATTCGAGTACGCCGAGCCATTTATAGAATATAAATTTATTTGGATAATAAAACAATATGATTCAGAACATAATTAAGGAAATTACCTACATGAAAAATTGATTTGCATAATTTCAAGTTAACTTCGTTAAAAATAGTCCGATTTACATGACAATTGGTATGATATTCATCGGAAAAAACATAAGGAATTCATTGGTACTGCTGCCATATCGATTTCATGAAGAATAAAGAATTTAAATTTTCGCATAAGCTGTGAAACGTCGCCTGCGCGACTCGGCGAAACCAGGTGAAGATGAAACCGCCCCGCGCGGTCAAACGTGAAATGTATTCACTACAGCACATTCAAAACTTCATTATTTTTCATCGAATCGATATGCCAGTGATACCAATGAATTTAAATCATCCCGCTGTATATTGTTAGCACAAAGCGTAGCAGCCTACTACCTGAGACTGTTAATTTGTTGATGTTTCTATACAAGAATAAAGATATCTAATTCAAAATAAATAATTGCTTACATAAAAATATTAAGTACCCGAAACATTGTAAATAGCCGGGTATAGTACTGCCCCGAGATATAGCGACCTTGCAGTAGGGGCTCGGGTTCTTAAGGGGGAATCCTATTCTTTGGGCTAAAAGCATAGCGAATTTTTTTTATTTTTTTTTTAAGAAACTAGCGAAAAGTTTAGGACCAAAATTTGAGTCTACATTTTCAATATTTTTGCGAATTTCGATCCCAAATTTTCAGGAAACATTCATGACATATGCAAACACTGCAAATGAGGAATTTTTTTTTATCTTTTTCGCATATTTCGGTCTATGCCCCGCTCCCTTTAATGTTTAAAAAATAGTCCTCGAATATAAAAATTCCATTTTTTTGTACGAGTTCATACATAAAAAGTGTTCGAAAAGCATTTAAACTTTCAAAATTTGAGAAAAATAAAAGTTTCTTTTAGTTTTTCCGACTTTTTTCAAAAACCGTTTGTCGCACGAGAAAAAGTAATAGAACATAAAAGATGCTCCTTGTCCGGGTCTACAACTTTTGTTTGGCATATTGTTTCATTTAGTCAATAACTTGGAGGATATTATATCAAATCGACTTTGTGAACTGTTAAATAATGATTTTTGTGTTTAAGGGCCCAGGGGTAGCTTTATCCGATCGAGCTCAAACATTACATAGATTTTGTTTTAATTATCTCGAACAATTCTCGAGGGTGTCCCTGAAGAAAATCATGAAGAGAAATGTTACCAAGAGTTAATAAGAACCACCCTAGTGACCACAGACTTCCAATATTATACATATATATACTATCGAAAAAGTGTGATAAGAACGTCCCTGGGTTGTTGACTTCCCATGCACAAGTGCACCACCGCTCTTGCCACATGCTTCTTTTACGACGTTGCTATATCCCCATTAATAACTGAGGCTCGCTCAAGCGGTGTGCTAAGGATTAACAGTTAAGCGATTCCCTCGATTGTGCTAGCCACCAAATCTGTTTTTCGCTCCTAATTACCTACGTGTACAGCCGCGCAAGCTTAAACTGCTTTAGTTTGCGCAAGTATGTACCTACGTTCAAAAACTTTACAGAATCTGTCCCTGGACTCATAACTCCAAACACTTTAGTATGCCACCACTTTTACTTTTTCTTATATTCACCATTTCACTATGCAGGTATAGGATGTTTCATAAATGCATGCTAATACAGGAAGGAATGAATCTACACACTAAAGTTAGCCAAAAGTATTACATATCGATGGCTTAGTGCACAAATATTGTATGTCTATGTTTTGTGAAATTTGAAATTTTATATGCAACACATAGTTCTTGACTCTTTCTTTGTGCTGTATTAAAATCACATTCATATTTGCTTTACGGGTTCGTCAAAAATAATATTTGTATTCCTTACATGTCCCTGAACCTTAAGTACCATTACATGTTTAAACCTGCTTTTCCTGAAAATGCTAAAATTAGGCATACAACATTTGCGCACTAAAACATCGATATATGAGCATAAATTATATTCTACATAGCTTCTCATGAGAAGCTACCATCAGCTTCTACACTTGTGTAGAAGATTAAAAACAATGCTCGAATGTCCGCCTCAATCTCTTAATCTAAATCCCTTGAACTTTTATTTTTAGAGGCACGGAAAATTTCGTGTATTAAGCTATCCGAATTAACAAGCCATAAGAGAAAATACCAACTAGATTGACCACTATTCGAATAATGCATGGTAGATTTTAACGCCTACTATTTAGATACTACGGCGAGGCATACCATACCGTGTGCCTCGAAACGAGTGTTTCGAGCATTGTCTACATGCGCGTCCGCAAGGGGGGGGGGCAAAAGGGGCAGTTGCCCCCCCCCCGCCTTTTGAGAAAAAATCGCTTATTTTTCAAAACTGATCTTTATTAAGTTTATACTAAAAAGGGGAATATTTTTAAACTTCGGTTTTAAACTTTTAATTAAATTGGCACTATAAAATGGATTAAAAAAAGCAAGAGGAGTATATTTTTCTTTACCATCATTCCAAAGTTGCTCCCCCCCCCCCCTGGAGAAAAGTCTCCGGGCGCCCCTGATTGTCTATAACCTTTCATAACTTGGAAACTATGCTATATACGAACTATGTTATTCCAACACGTTTTACTTAGTTTAGTATGTATGTACACGCATTCGTAGCCTGAAGTATTGACTAAGTAGCATTCGTAATTCCAATTTTCAGACTACATATGTGTTCTGGAATCCAGCAGCTCTGGATGTGCATAGTTTGATGGGGAAAAGGTTTAATAGAACGTCACATCGTCTGAAGAGTCTCGAACCTGCACAAATGGCAGGCAGGGTAGAACCTCAATTATCGGGTGAAATCAAGGACGGCTCTAGTGTCTGTAAGACCTCGAAGCTGATCGCTGATGTTCCTCGACAACTAGTCAGGCTTGACAAGGATAGCTGGTATCACGTGAGTTCGGATCAGAACCTTCCTTGTCCGAGTTGCCGAGGTAGAGTAGCATTTTAAGGAAGGAAGGTAGACCTGTTATTGGATTTTTTGTAGAGTTCGCCGCCCAATCATTGGTTGCCGCAGGAGTGGATTTTATTGCTCTCCATAATTTAAGCTCGCCAGTGGGCGTTACTTGGTAACGACTAAAGTGTTCCACATACGATTTAGTTTCTTTAAGAACAATTTTAATTCTATTATTATTTATATGTATGTACGATGTTGTTCATATTACGCTGCAGATACTTCGTTTCTTCAACGAAAGAAAAGGAAGCAGCTTATACGAAATGAAAATGTCTGTCCCGCAAACGCTTGAATCTACAATATAAGCCGGAAATTGTTAAGAATATGAATGTTTCATTGAAGAAAAATAAACCCTTGTTATTTTACGATATTCTATGTTAAAATATGATACGTTTTAAGCTTTCACAGCTCGAGGTGATACTCTCTAGGATTGCGAACCGTACTATAATATACTATATATTGTACTAAATTGTACTATATATTTGGCTAGTGTTTATTTCTCTTTATGGATATGTAGAACGGCGGAAGACTAACATCGTACGCCAGCCAGCTACAGAGATTTTCGGTAACGCGAATTGCATAATTAACAAAAAAAAATGCTTTGTAAATTAATCATTTTAAAGTTTTTATTCTATTGAGAAGTTAGAAAGTAAAATTAAATATTGATTGAGTGAAATTAGGGAATAATTATGATAAAAAGTAACACCGTTGCACCGGGATTTGAACTCCCGACCACCTATTTGCGAATTATACGCTCGGGTTTCGGCAATGTGCATTGTTGGAGGAAAGAGTCGTACAGGCAAAGTACAGTACAGAAGTAGGGATATGCTTGTGTGCAGTGCGGTGGGAGCAATGTGGAGGCGACAGTAGGTCATGGTGGGGGAAAGCATTCGTCCCACGTCCCACGATTCTGGGATCACTGGCGTGTCTACTCTTTCGTCCCCTCTCGCTAGTTCTCGGGTTCTTTCACTTTCGATCGAAAGTTTCCAAGGCATGGATAGCGACGAACGCTTAACGCATAGTTGCGATCAGCCCATAGCGAGAATTTACTGTAATGTTACCAATGAGAAGGATAGTATATCAACGAAATTTATTGCAATATTTTGAGATTAGATTGAATCTGCAACTTTGAATTTAACTTCAAACTATATCATTTTTAACAGTTAATGGAACATGTAACTCGTACAAAATGCTTACTTTTATCTGGATACTGCTCACATAAATTGTTAAAATAAATTAATACGAATTTATCAACACTTTACGTAGTCTGATACAATACCTATATTTTGCAATACCTACATATACAAATTTGATACTACAAATATGGTCTCAGCAATAACTTTATTCTGTATAGAATCATGTATAAATTTAGTTAAATTGATGAGAGAATAGTCTATGAAATGTTTGTTTGTGGCAATGAAACGTTTAAACGTTACGAATAAACCATGTTCTTGATTAAAAATGTTGAAAGATCAGGTAAGTTTTCTGCAACCTTTTTACTTTAAACAAATGAAAATATCCTCACATATTGAAGAAGAGTAGAACTTGGTTAATACATTATGAAGAATAAAAAAAGATTCAAATAACCATTCATGCACCTAGATAGTAGTTACAAAAATATAATCATTTTCAATTGCCCATATAAATAAATTAAACAAAATGAGTGTAATAAATTCTGTTCGAGTGATAGACAATGTGTGAAAACGGAGGATATTAATTTATTTGTTTTATCAAGAAATTTGGTGTTATTATAGAAGCTTAAGGTTAAGTTATTAAAATTTATATAACAGTAACAATCATTATTATTTGTTATATCACGTATTATAGTTATAAAGCCACTCGTAATAATTATTATATGTATGTAAATCATTAATAGTATTTTGCCCCGTGAGTAACAACTGCAGGTATATAATTTTTTAAACAATCTTAAGAATTAATATTTTATTTTCACTGTAGCAGAAATAGAATCACTATGTTATTTCACATAATATACTTAAATAAGCATTATTCAATCTAGGCACTAATTTGGGGATATTATCATAAACTATGTTCTATGTTTATTAACCGACTCCAAAAAAAGGTAGTTCTCAATTCGTCACGTATATTTCATTATGTACTTATATATGTTCGCGTATAATTTTGTAACGCGTGGACCGATTTGGATGATTCTTTCGTTGTAATATAGGGTATGTTCCCCAATTGGTACCATGATAAATGTTTTTTAACTGACTTCAAACGAAGGTAACTAAAAATTAAAAAATAATAAACTTTTTAGAAAAAGTAAAAAACCGACTTCAAAAATGCGCTCAAAAGAATAAAATACTTTTTTTTTAATTCGGTGCCAAAAAAGAAACAAAATTAAATAAATTTCTAAACCTTTATCAATTATAGTCCATTAATACACTCACTCCCGAGAATTAGTGGGCGTAAAAATTGAATGGGACGTCACGCGTCCAGCCGATTTAATTTGATTTCTGTTCTGGCACTAATTTAAAAAAAAATTTTGGTGTTGAAGTCGCTTTCGTATTTTTTTTAAAAAGTCTATTAAAGGTTCGTTTCGTAGAGATCAATTCAATAGGTTTTCATTTTCGAATCACGTTCTTTAATGAAAATTGGAACTATTTTGCTATAATATTATTTTCACCAGCGTATCAAATAATTCTGGTTTTCATTAAGTATGAAAATATTATATATAATATGCAGGACTGCGATATCTTTCACAGTTTTCAACCAAAATACATAAATTATTATTCACAGTTTCTATCATTTCTTCCCTCTCACATTATAGAATCTTTATGTATACCCGAACAGCTGAAACTGTTTATCCATTTTAATTCTAACGCTCTATTCGGAAATGAAATTAAATAAAATTTATCCTAAGAGTGCCTAACTACATTATACACAGAATATTTAGAC
The DNA here is from genome assembly GCA_963932335.1 of Andrena marginata. Lineage (NCBI taxonomy): Eukaryota > Metazoa > Arthropoda > Insecta > Hymenoptera > Andrenidae > Andrena > Andrena marginata. The sequence goes on along the minus strand of OZ010659.1, from coordinate 45,658,672 downwards.
TGAAATAATTTCAAATCCAATTTGCTCGATGACAAAATATCGCAGGAATTACGCCGCTGCCATACCGCACTATGTATAGTAATGGTAAATGATCGCTTACCGATAGGACTAGTGATCCGTAGTTGGAAACGATGCGGTTTTCACCATTATGGGCTTTGCACAAATCACGTCATACGACTTCCAGTTGACGCAACCGTCGGATAGAAATACAATTTTTAAGGAAGAATTTCTGCATGTCATAGTCACCCCGATCTTTAACGACGTTAAAATAATTCACCATTGTTAACTCACACTTATTCATAACGGGCCGAAAATATTCTTGATTTTATGACGTTGAATTTATTGTTGGTTGCACGCGTATTTACGTTTTTATTTCGCTTTCCAAAAATATGTCTATGCGGATAGGTGTTATAACGCCACCATGTATATGTTAAATGTCACGTTTATAGCGATGCGTTAAGTTCAGGGAATAGTGGCAAGGATGAGATGATATTTAAAGACCATTAAAACTTTGCCGGAGTTCCGTTCATGAATTGATCATAATCCACCGATGCGTCTCCTTCGTGATTAATCGCGTCTACCAATCGAGGAAATTCGAAATAATCTCATCCATCGAAGGCATGAAGCCCCACACTCAGCGGCGATTATTATTCGCGCGAGGAAGCTTCTCAGATGGATCGCGACTCAAGAAGGAAGCAAAAGGCTGGACCTATGCTCTTTTAAGGTAACTTTACTTTAAATTCCATTTCGCCAGAAGTCATTAAGGGAGAGTTTTATAGTTCTGTAATTTCAAGAAGTACGAAGTAGGTATGTCCCTGAGGGAATGTTAGAGCCAACGTTGTAAACTTTGTGATCCGTGATGAATCACTTTCATTGCGTGGGCAATCTTTTTTTGGGAGATAAAGAAAGTAAAGCGGAAATAGGAGGCTTCTATCGAAACGGTGTGCTTCAATCAACTTTAAATTTTAGTAATTATAAATGGTAATTGGTGTGCTACTTCTGGTGGAATAATTTTAATTTTGTTTTTGTAATATTACCAATAAATTGCATAAATTTAAGTGACAAACTTTAAATGGAAATGAGTATACAAAAAGGTATAGGTATGTATAATAAAATTATGTCAATAATCCTTCAGTTTTCTAATAGTTTTGTTCAGTGTGTGCTTTGATTTGATTAGTTACTCAAATTATTTTCTTGTCATCTATTTCATGACATTGCTACTGATACTACTTGCTTTCACTATTTCTGCGAAAATATACTATTACGTACGGGAATTATTCTCCTATGACAGTTTTCAACACAAAACTTTTTCCTTTTCTGCAAGAACGTTTCATAATTTAAACAAGCATTCTATAATTTAATTATTTTATTTTTTACCAATAGAAATTAGCGATAATCATACAATTAAACTGTACGCACATTATTCTATCTATAATAATTAGAACATTTAACGTATTTATTGTTGAACATATCGATTTTTATCAAATTTATTATGACTAAAATTTATTTCTACGTAGAAATCGTGGAAAATATCATTCAGAATACATGGCTAGAGACTAAATCACGTTTTAATTAATGTATTTCGAGCACGATGAAAAATGGAAAAGCCTTCGAATAAAGGTAGGTAATTAATAAATAGCAGAATCAATTCTTCATCTACTACCGATTATTAATTCCAAAGCACAACTAAACCACGCACTTGCAGTTCTTTTTCATACACAAGCGGCTGAAAATATCAATGAATATAAAAAGCTCGTTGTGATAGTTTGCATATATATTGCGAAATCACAGAATCCGAAGGGGTTGAGAAAGATGAATATAAATATGAATGAAAAATTAATAATGAATATTTAAATCAAATCAGACATAGAACGATTGAGCGCAGTTACTGCATTCTTAATTACTCAGTTGTCCCTCGTGTGGTTGCCGTTTCAAACCGATTTAACAAATCGACCGTGGGCGTGTATCTATGAATTTTGTTAATGGTATGTTGTACGTAAGCACTGCATGCATGTTTCCACCGAACTATTGTTGATCGAATTTTACATATCACTTCATTATGTATACAAACCATTTTCACATAAAAAGAGGAAACATTTGTAAAGGTTCGAAAAAATCTTGTGGTATATTCTCGGAAAGTATGCTTTTTTCCGAAGATTTAAGTCGAAAGAGGAGCATAAAGTTTCAGCAAACCAGTCTCCATTTTCTAGAAAACTTTCTTTATTCTTAACACAAAGAAAACTAAAAATCTGTTGGGTGAGCGTGCAGTTGGTTAAAAAGTAATACAAGAAATTCCATTACAGAGCATACCCTGTTTGTTATGTTCCAAATTCCAAAAGTATCAATAGCTGTTAAATTAGAACTCTGACAGAAAGATAATGCATGCAGCAATATTGATGGCACTTTTAACAATTTCTACATTAATAATTAAGGAAAGTTAAATGTCACCTTTTTATAGATACTTATTCTGAATATACTTATATATAACAGCCTGGCCTTGACTCTATCTGTGAACATACGGAGCGGATATTCAAGGTAATTTTTCAAAATATAAAATATTATATTGACAAAATTTAATCTGCGCTCACAATTAGTTCAGAGTTTTGATTCGCTTTAGAAGCCCAGAATCAATTTTGCAAAAACGATTTTGTTTTTTGCAAAATGTCTGAAAATCCGTCTCGTATGTTTGCAGATAGCTGCACAAAATTCAATTTTGTCTGCCAATAATCGGACACCGTTTCTATACAAAGGTAAACATTTAATTTTGTTTATTTACCAATGAAAAAATGGAAATCGTTGGGAACAGAACTGTATGAGAAGAACGATTTTTTCTATCACTACTGAACATTCATCCCATGACGCGACGTCGGCCAATAAAACAATCAATCGACGTTTCAAGCACGCATTTCCCTTATTTGAATCTGGTCCAATAAAACAGTTCGCAAATATACAAATTCCTTCGAATCCTGTAGAACTTTGTATTGAACATAAAATTGTACGATGTATTCAGAATGATTGTTCTGAATACAAATAACTGATCTGCATTAATTATAGGACTTTATGAGAAAGAAGTGCATAGATTTCAACTGAAAAATTATACGACAATATTACATACGACAAATATTGACGAGACACTTTATCGTCTTAGAAATCACTTCGAACCACTTTTAACAATTGCACTTCTAACATCAAGATGAAATAATTCCTCCAAGATTTGTGCAGATATATTCCACACGTTCAATGCCTAGGTTAAGGAAGAAGTAGCGTTATTTTAACACGTGAACTTTCTGAATGGAGAAGCACGATATCATCCCTCGTCTTTCAAATTAATTTTACAATTATTATACGTGTCATTGCACACCGAATAATTCATTTTTAATTAGTAGATTAATTTATGCTTAATTAACGAAGGTGCTTTGTTGTTGTTTCACTTATAAATTCTAATTCTGGAGATGTGTTTTGAAGTTTCAGGTAGTAACACTCAACGATTACAGCGGCACAAGTAGTCACGGTCGACGCTCGAAGCGGCCGGCGGATAGAGAAGCGCACGCGACGGGTCCTGGCCGCCAACTGAATCCAGGACTAGTTCGTACTGGTTCGGGCGACTGCTCACCTCTATAGCCTAACCAATCGTCAGCGAGCCGTAAATCTTCCCTCCTTGTGCCGTTCTCATATTTACATAACGACCAGTTTACCACCGACACGATAATTGTTTCCCCAAGAATTACCCCAAAGCACAACAGAGAAAACCAAAATTACAGTCAACGTCAACTTTCGATCGAAGAAAGATATGTTCGCGAAATTCGAACCCATTGCTTTCCATTGACGAAAGTACTAATTCTACTGATTTACAATAATCATTCAACTCCACCTCACACGAAGTGAATCGCACCCCAAGAGCAATTTCTGAGTTGAAATGTCGTGCCTTCCAAAGGGGATTTAATTAAATTTATCGTCAGAAGAAAAAATAAAAATTGCCTTTTTCCACGACCGTGGAAAATCCCTCCTTTTCAACTACAAATTTCTAGAAAAAGGCTAGTAGCGCATGATTGTATAAGTATTACAAATGAACCTAGAATTATCACGCAAAAATTAAAAGATTCAAAAATACGAAAATGGTAACTCAAAAATGACGCTGGTGCAGTGATCAATTTTTGATTATAAGAAGGTGTGACCACGAAGGGCTAAGTAAGTGTAGCGTAAAATTATAATGCAATACAATTGTTAGTTTTTTATTAAACCATTCTATAAACAGGATATTCGAAAATGCTTGGTTTGTACGATAAATATCAATTATTAAACACGCAAAAGAAAGATATTGATTCAAGTATATTCTGAAACCACAAGGCACATGAAATAGTAACCAGAGTTGTTTGTAAAAATCCATACCTAAATAACGCCATTGAAAAGCAGGATTTGCAATTCGCCGAAGAATTTATTTGTGAAGGCAATCATGATGAATGGGTCGATGGTTCGTACCTATACTGTATATCTGTATAAAAAATCTCGGAATAAGGTAAAAAATTGCGAAATTCCTGGAAATCAGCGATTTTCGACCTTATTCTGCTACCTTTTAGCGTTAACCGATTTTGATGAAATTTTAGGCATGTATACAACTTACTTGAATCTACAAAAAGCATTTTTTAAATTTTCATCACGAGCACAGGCAAAAACGTTGAAAAAATGATCTTTCCTATTTTTTTTTGCTATTTCGACCAATTGCAACTTTTTTGAAAACGACGAATCACGTCACTTAGCAAACTAATCCTTCTAGCTTCTCAAAAAAACTCTAGTTGTTTGAACCAATTTTGAAACAGTTATAGGATTTTAAAAGCGTCCACATACTTTTGTCACCCACTGTATATAATGGTTTATATTTAATCGTTAATTTGTGAATAGTACACAACGCATGGTGCAAGCCACACCACATTCATATATAGACAAATACAACATAGCGCGCGCTCGTGCACCACACACGACCAACCGCGCACTTTGAACACACTCTCTAAGTTTCTAACAATCCTATATAATAAGACGTTTAAGGTATCTGTTCGTTTATTCAAATTCAGTATGAAGTTTCCTGGGCACCCAAAGATGCGGTAAAAATTCAACAACCTAGTAAATTTGAAAATGGGTAGTAGGTACCTGTGGCGTAAAACAGGTATTATGTTTATCTTATGAACTAAGAGTTTAGGCACTGCTGACAATTAACTTTTAGTAAGTTTCTTTTCCTTTCTTCGCAAATAACATAACATGGCCCAAAACGAGACAGGTACCTAGTGTAGTTACCCCAAAGTTGGAAAATCGGTATTTCGTTTCTAGGGAGGTTTCAAATGCCGCCGGGCCCATATGTGACCTTATCCCCTCGAAGTGCCCTTTAGGTGACCAATTAGACAGGAACCGGCCTGGTATCCAAAATTTCTAAAATTTCGTATTTCACAGAGAATGTTGTTCCTTTGGCGCCTTATTATATTGGATAGTAATGCCTGGCAAATACAGGCTAAAAAAACTAGTATAGAAATATTATGCTTCGTGAGTGTTTGTATTTTTCACGATGCCATAATTAAATATTATTTTTTGTATTACTATTTACATATGTAAATATATATAGGTATGAATTAGGTGCAAGAATTTTATGTTTCTGTCATGTAGAATACCTACCTGCTCTAAATTCTAAACACAATATCGATAAAATAAAATTTCCTATCTATTACAATAAATACAAATGTTTAAATTATTCGTGGAAGAAGAATCCTATTAATGTGAAGGATGAGGTAAACATTCCGCATTCTATTCTCTTAGTTCGTGACAATCTTGTTCGCTTTGTAGTACCTGGCGGTGTCGTGAATGAAAATGATATCGCGTCAATTGACAGAGATATTTCCTATGAATATAATAAAAAGTAACTTTTACAACAAATTTTAAAACTAAATATTACACGTTAGAAAAGTATTCTTCTATTGTCGAGAAAATAGAGTCTCACTTATCAAAAGCAGAAACAAATCATTCGAGAATCTAATAAAATAATATAACTAAAATTATTTTAGTAATAATGATAATTATTTATATAATGCATTCCACGCGTTGAGAATTATATTTAAAAATCTAGTAGGTATGTGAACGCAGATTACAAGCAATAAATCAACTAAATAGTAATCACTAAGTAGTAATTCGGAAGGTTTTAGTCTCCTGTTTTAATATATTTAAAACCATAGTTCAAATAAACCTTTCACACGACCAGGAATAATTTTATACAACATGTTTTATACATAAAACATATTGTTCTCTAACTTGAGATACGAAAGAATAGATTCAGATTATTGATTTCACAAATAATAGCGCGTTGAAATTACGACTTATTATTCTGCATTTCTAGAGAAAGGGAATGTGCCAATGCCTTACGTCGCAACTTAACGCAGTAGGAACATTGAAGTAAATTTTTGACTGTTGCTTTATTTAACAATCACTTCCACTGCTCGAGAGTGTCGCAGTATCTTTGAGAAATTCTCCATATTGCTCGACACGAGTATGAAAGCTGCAAATCCTTCTATACTTAACCCTGAAGTCTTTCAATCGCCCTTAGTGTTACGTATGTGGAATTTTCCCATACGCCGCTGTCAACCGTTTATTCGAGCTCGCGTCTGCGAAGAGAAAACGCCCTAAAAGCCTTTCGGTCATGACCTCGGCCAGCTGGATCGCGACTATGGGAACGGGAGTGACACGACGACGACGCCTAAGATTTCCTTATATGGAAATTCTTAGTGAGTCCCCACGCATTTTGAGACTGTATAAACCCTTTGGTTTCAACCCTCGACGGTTCAAAGCTATTTACACACTCACGCGTAGAAGTCACGTCGTGTCACGCTGGTACAAAGTTGGTTATATCCAGTAAGATCTGGCTCGAGTCCCCTTTCGAATCAATAGTTAACATTATAGAATCCACAAGTTCGGTTTATATTCTATTTGGCATATTGAAATAGCCACTCTTACGCCCCATATCGCCCCATATTGCGTCAACACCGTACAAACTATTGGTAACTTGCACAATCTATTTATTTAATTAAACGCGACACTTACATTTGTACCATGTTTCATTATTCAATATACAAATGGTGTTCACGTGTGAATCGAGTAGATTCGTTAAACCCATCTTTTACCCAGCGATCCTTATAATATTAGTAGCACATACCCACCGATATAACTTTACCGCTCGAGTTGTATCAAACTTTAATTAAGAGCTACGATGCATCACTAACATTTCCCGCGACTCCCTGATTTCGCATCAGGTTCGTTCGCACTTTTCACCCACACAAGGAATCTTCTCCAACCTAGTAGCTCCCCGATTTCACATCGGGTTCGTCTACGAAACCTCACCCTCCTGCTGATCCCTGATTTCGCATCAGGTTCGTCCGTATCCAACATCAGGTTCTTCTGTAAATCTAGCACCCTCCGAACAGCTCCCTGGTTTCGCACCAGGTTCGTCTGTGAATAATCCAACCTCCTAGCTGCTCCTCGACTATGCGTCGAGTTCGTCTGTGAATTTCATCCTAGTGATTCTCCTCCGGTTCCCTGATTATTAAAGTCAAGTCCGTCCGTGCTTATTTCCATTTTTAGATCCGGTTTCAATAATCCTAGCGGCTCCTTGATTTCGCATCAGGTTCGTCCGCGCCCCTAACTAACAAACTCATGAACCGTATTCCTTGGGAAATATCTATCTCGCCGGCCCCTCGCGTTGCCACAGCCCCGGCTCGTAACATTAGAGTTGATTAAAATTTATTTATTTATTTATAGGATAAGTTCGGGAGAGTTCGACCACCGGGAGAGTCCGACCAATGTTGATATTTTAAGACTGACACAAGATAGGGCACTGTGTGTCATTGACACAAAAGAAACGAAGGTGCTTGTTGTTTATCTCACATTGACCATTGTCATAAATCTATATTTGAATTATAAGATACAGTTATTAAGAGTTTATGCAAGGCTGAAAGTTTTTAGACCAAGTTTCATTGGTGGTGATATTTGAAAAACAGGTAAGTTTATTTAGTGGTTGGACGACCTAACCCCGACATGCGGGTGAGACCGACCAGTTGCAGTGCCAATGTTTTTCGTTGGAAATGAAAATAAATATTTGAAATTATCGTACACTATAATTTATATATACTCTAAATTGCTTGGGCTTTGCGTTTATGTGCATAAAACGACAAAAATGTGAGAAACAACGAATTTCTTTTCCAAAATGTTGTCGAACTCTCCCGGACTTACAATATAACGGAAACCTTTTTTATATGATAAATAAGAACAATGTACTTAACCCTCCGTGGTTACACCTTCTTATAATCACAAATTGAGGTCATATATGGTTCACTGCACCCCAGCGTCATTTTTGAGTTATCAATTTCGTAATTTTGAATCGTTTAACTTTTGGCTGATATTTGTACATGTTTAATACTCATACAATTATGCCCTAATAGTCTTTTTCGAGGTTTCGTATGAAGGGAGAAAGAGGTTGAATTTAAAAGGCTATTTCAAGACGAAATTAATTAAATGAGATAGATACTAAATAATACACAGTCGTGATTATATATCGATGAAAAAAGCAATTGGTTTTCGGTCTAGAGGACACCTTTCGGTTTAATTATGTCAAATTAGCTGAAACGCACTGGGTACACAATTATTTTAGTGTGCTGAGTGGATCGAATATGTTAGATTCTCTTTCACTAAAGATAAAGTCATCAGGAATGGAAAAAATGTCACAAATCGCATGTCCGAACTTTTCAACAGCAGAAACAAATATTTCATTTTGGTTAAGCCAGTGAGCCACATATTTTTACAATAATATTTTACTATTTGCAGTACTAATAAAAAGAAAGTTGCATCGCGTGATTATTTGAGTAATGCAATCAATATTTGCAGTAAATACTGTAAATGGTTCTACGCGTAACCAACATGGTTGTATATTGATCATTACCTAAGTGTTGTTTGTGTAAATGCAATATAATTTGATATTCTTTCAGGATATTCGAACTGGCATATTATTCAACTTCATGCTTCACCATTCTCAGCTCAGATGGGCACAGCTGGATTTGATGTCCATTTTGTTCCTGTACCTTGTGTATTGACACAATTTTTATCAATTAAATTTTTCATCAATTAAATATCGATTTGAGAACATACAGTTATATAATATGGAAGCAAATTTATAGTGCCGCGAATAACAGCGCAATTTTATCTGTAAATATAAGATAAAAGTGCGAGGAAAAATTACTACGCCTGGAGCTTTATTGTCGATGAAATTGATTTCATAAACTTGCAGAGTACACGCACGCTGATTGAAAATATGGCTTCAAGAAATGTTTTTAAGCGTTATCGTATTTCCATAACGTTTGCACAAGTTGTTATAAATATGTAATTAGTTAGATAATGGAATACACGTGTACAAATTGATTGGACCATTTCGCTACTTAAATGTAAGTATAGAATAATTGATGTACTCTATTTTCATAAGCAACAGGTATAATTAAGGCTCTACTTTTTCATTGCATTGTAAAATGCTGCGATTCTGCAACGCTTAATTGTTAATGGGGCCCTCGAGCATGCACTGTAATCAATTAATTAAAACAGACAGAAGAAGCCGGGGGATCAAGATCAACAATAAATAAAACCGGCGGTAATAGGTATAGTCGCAACGCATTAATTAATTTCTATCGGATCAGAATATTCAATATAATGCTTCATTTTGAGAATGGGCAATTCGAGGTGTCGAAATTACAGCTGCTGTGAGTTCAAATAATTGGATATTTAATTGATATTCAAAATCATGCATAGAAACAAATTAAACAATTGGCTAAAAATATATTTTCCAATATGCTCTACATCAGACTTTAAGGAACTGAGCAAACTCTTGTTGCGCGGAAATTTTAAAAACACGCTTCAAAATTAAACGAATTATCTAATGGTTAGAATTTTATTTGTACGACTTATAAATTAAACAAGAATGTTTGATTTTCAAAATAATTCTCGTCGTTGGAAACGTCTCAAATATGAGTACGAGAATGCAGTATCAAAAATCGAATTAATGCTTATAAAGGGGGTAACATTTCCTTAAAATAAATGTGTTTGTGCATTATTATGTAGCGAGCACATGTGCGGGCCATTTTAATCCCCTTGGAGTTCTAAGGCCCAAGTAAGTACCTAGTTATAGTAGTAAGCGTCTGTTAGCGAGTGTTACTCGCCAAATTAATATTAATTGTCTGATTTAAAAACAGTAGATCTAGTAATGTCTGAGAATCAGATGGACGTGATGACCACGGTCGATAAAGATAATTTGTTGATGTAATGGATGGACGCCAATTGACTTTGCAGACCGCAACACAAAAACCGATTTACAAGGACGGTTTTTTTCACAGTTTCGCAGCGTACACTCCAGGCGTGCGCTCCAAAATTGTACGTGTAAATTCCGCGCCGCGATAAAGGACAATCGCGCGACCCTTATTTCGACGAGTTTCGACGTGACAGATCGATATGCCACGAGCCGATTCGTGCATGGCAGTCAAAATGTGGTCCAAAGACAATTTAGAAATATTCATTGGAATTTATAGAAGTTTCCCTGAGAAACTTGAGAAAATGAAATCAGACGATTACAAAAACGAACTTATGGAATTTAGTAAACGTGAATTTTGTCCCAATGCAAATAAAGACTTTGTGCGAAAAAAGATCAAGGAATAGGGACCTGGAGGAAAAATTAATGACACAACAAAATGAGTAGCGTATCTCACTGAACTGCTCTGGCGGACATGCCATGCTCCACGCGAAAACTTGCTGGAGAGGAAGCTACAAACCTGTGGATGTGGCGCCTCCCTGAAGTGTTGCGCTTTTTTATATCTCGTTCCATGAGCATGTTCTGGCGCCGTGTGACAAACCTTGGAAACTCCAAACTGTTTGGAGCGGCTGTATAAATCGGCCTATTGTTGTACAAACAGCGAAGCGGGGAAACCAATGAAGCGAGCGAAACGGAACAATAACGAAAAAGTGTATACATACAACTGTAGTAGAGACAACTTTAAAAACAATTCCTTAGTTGAAGAGTCTTTGTAGAAAACACTGTAACTGCCAAAAATCAAATTTTTCAGGAGAGAGAATCAACTTTCCCGACTTTAAATTATTCACGAAATTTGAATGCATCAGAGATCTTTCTATTTTGGGCATTAAAATAGTCCAAATTCTTGAAAAAAAGAATTGTATTTGTAGAAAACACTGTACTATTGCCCGATGAGAAGATGAGCTACTACCCACAAGCTGAAATGTCACAGGGGCAAGGGGAATCGCCCGCTCGCTCCACCCTATCCCCTCCAAGAAGTCCTACCTTTCGGTTCTTAGCGGCTGTCCATATCCGCGGATTGTCGCGATTGCTTCCGTTCGCGTTGTTCGTCACGGGACGAACTGTGTTGGAGGGGATGGGTTGACGCGAGCGGGCGATTCCCCTTGCCCCTGTGACATTTCAGCTTGTTGGTAGTAGCTCATCTTCTCATCGGGCAATAGTATGTGCCACCTCTTACTTACAGAGAAGACTGAATGTGCTACTCGATAGCTGCAGAGAGAACTGAATGTGTCATTCATTTAAATTTACAAACACTGTAAGCGCCAATCCTGTTAGTCACTAGCTAATTATGTCTTACATTGTTTTCTACAGAAATGGAGTTGGGCGTACCAGCGATACAATTTTTTAGTGCCATTGGTAAATAATTTACAAAGGGAAATTGCATTAAAATTCTATAGGTACTACATTATTACCATTGGCACGTAAAACATTTTCCGATAAATTTTTTTTATAATTTAGGAACTTCCAGTGTTTACTACAAGAACTCTTTAGTTGTGATATTGAATTAAATTTTAAAGTTGTCTCAACTCTTTGAAATTCAAATATTTTATGATATTTCACAGAAAGGGTGTCAGACGCTTATTAGCCTGGGGGCGCCGAGTCTCCAAATTCGCCTTTGCTAACAGTGCAGGATTTTGTGTGATAAAGTTCGTATTAATTAACGGAACGCAATAACTGTTGAAAAGTGACGTAAGGTATAACTGTGGTCTGGCCATTGACTGTGACAAATAGTTCAAACTAACGTGTCTTAAATGATAGACCGTACGAAAGTTCGAGCGTTAATTAATTACATATATTTCGACTCGCTGGAGTTCGTATGACGTCCGCGACGAGAGTACGTTGTTTCGAATGTGTTCGCGGCGAGAATAATGTTTCAAATGCTTTGCTGTTCGCGACGAGAATGACGTCCAACGTTGTCGAAGCTCCGAAAGTGGACGTGCTGTTAGATTTTTGTGATGCGACAAAAATCAAATTGGTCGCATTTCCCTGAAGGGGCAGGGACCTGCCCTCTATGAATTCGTAGGTACAGGAGGAACCCATTCATTCTAGACAGAGTATAGGTGGAAAATGCAGACATGTGATCCTAAATATAAACCCTGTTGATCCGCTAAAGCCGGATTCACACGTATCAGATCCGTGACGGTTCAGTGCTGTTAGTGACAGAGATCTCCTTGTGTCAGGATCAGTGACTGACACGGACGAGTGTCTACTGCGCCATTCCAAAACCAGGAAACGATATTCCTTACCACTGAGCCCTCAACCATCACAGAACTGATACGTGTGGATCCGCCTGAAAGCGTTTCGCCAACATTGCGATGTTATAATCCTATTGTTCCACGAGTTGACGGTGGATTTCGGATCTGAAATCACCATGTGTATTACACCTAGTTCCGTTGATTCTCGGACACCAGCCGCATTCACAGAGTGAAAAAGCCGGCCCCTTCTAGCTGGTCCCTGTATCACCTATGAGCAGACGCGCAAAGGATGGGCCGACTCATACATAATTGCGGTTGGTGTCCTGGAACCAAAGGAGTTTGACGTAGGTACCACTCGCTACCGGAGCAATATACAAATTAATGACAAATAGTGTGTTATTCGGATCGTGGAACATCTTAATTGTTAAGGGGTGTTCCTAGTGTGACGGCAGAAAAAAACTTAATTTTTCGGGAATTAAAAAATAAATAAGCATCGCGTGTATCATTTCGCACGTTTGTAGTTTTATCCATCACAGCTTATCGCCATGGTTGGAACCACGGAGACCCCATAACTATACAAACTTACAGAGTGACAGCATTTTGAAAAAAATTCTGTTCTGTACAATCAATTTTTTACAAGATAGAAACTCGTCCGTGGTTCCAACCATAGCGACAACCATAATAAAGAAAATAAACCTTTTCCATTTTGGACGACTATAACAGCCCCCACATCAACGCCCATCGGAAAAGAATTTTTTGAAGAACCTTGCGCCACCGACTATGTCTATGTATATATACGATAAAAAAGCTCAAAAATTCTGATTATTACTTCAAACATACCTTAATATGCAGGCAAAACGTCAGATAGTATAAATTTATAGTTTTTATTAAATAAATTCCCGAAGACGGCGTTGAAATAAGTTACACGATTTTAAAATGCACTAAAAACTAAAAAATAATTATTTTCTTATACCACAATTACGATAGTGATATGTCACTTTAAAGAAAATCGTCGCGGCATTTCCATCAAGAAAATCCATCGCTCATTTCAAGGCTTGATTCTGTATTAAATTGAATCGTATCCTGTTATGAAATATCCGGTTCCACGATTTTCTTTAAAGTGACATATCACCATCGTAATTGTAGTACAAGAAAAGAATTATTTTTTAGTGCATTTTAAAATCGTTTAACTTAATTTTTTTTATATATTTTTTATTTTGTAGTTTTTGGGGTTTGCGGAGTTTTTATATATTTTTTATTTTTCCTTTTTTTATCGTAATTTTGTATTGTCATTCAAACTACGCACGCCTGCAAAGTTTCAAGTTATTGGATAGTTGGAAGTGGGTTAAAACTGAGTTTTCAGATTTGAGCCATACACCAAACATACAGAGGATCGAAGCTAAGTAAAATCGTTTAAAAAGGACAGGTACACTAGAGTTCCCCCATAAACTTCTCGAGATTAAGCTCTGTAAACGCAGGAACCGCCATCTGTTGCAACCTAAGAAGTTAATTGTCTGTTTAATTCTTATTGATACCTATATATAATAATAATGTATCATCTTAATCTTTAGCACGAACAGTTAACGAACACGTTAATAATCAAGTGAGGATTTAAATACCTAGACGAAATTGTATGACATAAGATCGGCATGAGCGTTGCTGACTTTTGGAAAAGTTGTTCGTCATTAATACCCTATCGATTCGTTGACGTTTGCAGTGAAATTGACTGGGAAACATATTTTTCACGATATTCGTGCTGCTGGCTTGTGTGCTAGGTTTTGTGGGCGGGGAGTGGGGAGGGGGTGAGAATTCGAAACGCACGCAACTAGTTAATTTTTATTGGAGCTCGAGAGCAGTTTACGAGTATGTTGTTTCCCGAATTAGGAGGTGGATAACTGTGCACCGAAGTTATCGTGCCAACGCGAATTCTATTTTATGTATCCCAATGTGGGGGTATTTTCAATTTTTAAAAGAATGGTTTATGATCGCTGGAATCCCGACTGAACTATCATCTATATACTAGCTTTGCAATGTCAATAGACAGACGTGAGATGTCTTCTCGGAGTGAGAGCCAGGTTTCAAATGTTACAACGCACGATATACATAGAGACGGTTATGGCGAATGATATACCTCCATATTATATTTTGTTTATTTTGTTATATCATCTTCGTTATTTACCTTGTCAGATATAATATAAAAAGAAGGGTAAGGTCATTTTGTAAATTATATTATAAAAGCCAGTAAACGATAATACCAAGTTAGATTACTTGAGACGGACAAAAATGAATAAAGAAATTATTTAGACTTTCGTGGAATTCAATACATAATATTGGACGAACTGCATTATGGTCACGTAATGAGAAACTGATTTACGCTACTTTCCACGGAACACAATTGCACTATATTCTAGGACCATAATGGAAGGCTACATATCATATACTTCTTTGTGTATCACGTTATATCGAACGTTTGTCGGTAAATCGATTTCAAAATCTTGCTTCTTTAAATTACGAAGACAGCCTCAGGTGACGAGGCTTCCTATTTTACAAGTTTTATGATGTACTGCTTTTTAAGGATCATTTATATTTCACGATTCATTTTACGTATAGTAGAAAGCTATAGTGAAGTAGTGTATCTACCACTGGTCCAGACTTTATAATAAATTCAAACTGAAAATTTTGAATAGGTCTTCACCATTTTAATCAGAAGTGAAAATTTCATCTAATAGGCAAACATGTTTCCTAATTCTGTACTGAAAACAAAGTAGGAGAGAAAGAAGGTGGAATTAATAAAAATCGAACACAACAACCACTTTTCTATCATTGAATATCACAATCAAATTTTCTCACTTTTTCAACACATTTTCAACTCTCGCAGTGGCTGTAAACATTTTACTACGCAATATCATGATTTTAGTCAGTTAATATCTGATTACTCCATGGTATCATTTAGAAATGAATCTAACTTTTAACTAAATGCCAATGAAGCAATTACGATGGCAATGTGTGTTGTATTGAGAATAGTTATAACATATTTATCATTATATAGAAGCACCACAGTACGTTAAATTCAATAATAGTGATAAACTCTCGCTATATGTACAACCAAAACACGAGGAGTCGTTTTTTCTGTCGATCAGTTACATTATCGAAATCTCTGATAGGCAGATATGTTATCGATTTTGGTTTGGTAGAGAGAGACATGCTTTTGAATTCCCTTCAGGATCGTATGATCAAAAGACATGTGCCAATTTCCTGAAAATCAGTAGGTTGAGAGACGTTCGATTTAAACAAGGTACATGCACAATATAATCGACTCTTATCCATGATTTTGCTGCCATTATATGTAAACGAAAAGTCGACGCTTTACCCTTTCAAGTATAAAAAGAAAGTCAAAAAGAATATGAAATGTGTGCGGCATCGTGTTGTCAATGCAACTGTTCTTTTTTACACAATACTTATGTTATAAAAAAATATGCATGCCAGTACAGAATGAATTGAAATTTCTTGGTTCCACATATTTATAGATATACATGTAGTTAAATAAATATCGGTTATACTTTGCATGAATGAGTAAATTTATTCTTTGAAGAAATGCAAGAATGATCTGAACGTATTTCCTTTGATTTCAATCGCGAATATTTTAGGTGCATCTTTTCTATCTTAACGCAGGATAGAACTATAGTCCGATTCAGACTCTTCAATCGGCCTGTGTACCTTGTTACAGGACCCAAAATTGATTAAATTGAAATTTATTGTCGAGACTATAAAATTTCTACACTTATCACTAATTTATTTTACGTTATTTTCGAGTGGTAGTTTTTATTTTCTGAACCCGAAAGTTCGCGTGGGAGAATATAGAACATTTCTGAAACTTATGCCTCATGAAGATTTAAAAGCCACTTTGTATGAATGTTACTGCATTAAATAGGTACATTTGGTTGATATATTTATCGAATCTTGAGGTCTATATCTGGCATACGTTTTCCCATACTCTGTTTTAGAATCTAACACTAAAAACTAAAAAATAATTCTTTTCTTGTACTACAATTTCGATGGTGTTTTCTCATTTCAAATAAAATCGTGGCGCGGGATATTTCATAAAAGAATATGAATCAATTTATTACAGCACCACGATTTTATTTAAAGTGAGAAAGCACCATCGAAATTGTAGTACAAGAAAATAATTATTTTTTAGTTTTGAGTGTTAGATTAAAATCTGCAAACAAAAGGTAATAGGCATGACTTGAGAACATCTCCTTGTAAGTAGAAATTATTCAAATAATTTGGAAACAAATTTACCTTTACATTATAATTAACCATCTAGTGCATATGCCTACCTTAAGGTGGGCACCTGTTTAATCCAGGCGTTGAGAATTCTCATTTACCAACCCTAAAAGTAGTACCACAACCCACATATTGGTCTAAGAAACATGTCAATCTGTGTTTTCAATTCGACAGAAATCTAGTTTGAAGTGCATTTTTGAGCTACGCACGCTACAGAAATTATTATTATAATTATTATTTCCTCCAGATTTAAAACTGACATCGGATTCGGTCTTCTCAACCCAAAATTAGTGTGACTAATGTAGTCTAATTTATAACAACTACTAATGTAGTCTAATTTTTCCAGCTGAATTAAAAATCTATGCACTAGAGGGTTAACATTGTGAATGGCGTGGACGTGTTTTCACGCAAAGGAATTTCCACACTGCGCACAATTTTGTCGTGTTTTCTCGCCTGTATTTTGTGGAGAGCATCGAAAATATTGCCTCAGTGTCATTGAATGTTTGCTTTAAAAACAAACAGCGATCCTCCTCTCGTGCGGCAATCGAGCCTCCGATGATTCAGATGGTAATTAAAATTTGATTTATTTATTCTCTATTAAATTGTCATGGAGCTATCGCCGATAGACGATATTCTCCTAATAAAATTGAGTCCAAACTCGACTCCACTCGGGCTATTTATAGTCATAGGTACTTGATGGTTAATCTAGAAATTCAAAATCAATACAAATTACCTATGTGTAATTAAAAGTAACCTGAATAAGTTCTAATATAGAAGATTAAATTTTCATTAGTGTTGAAATGTATTCAAACTGTCCAGGTCAGCTGCATGAAACTTTCCTGGCAGAAGCGATCGCGTAGAAATGCATGACCAACTTGACGGAACATTTCTCCAAACCTGGCGTCACAAGAAGTGCTAAGAATTGCATCGCCAAACGTCGCTTGTGTGTATATTTTTCTTTTTTATTATTCTGTACACCTACTGCGTTTCTTTCTCCCTATTTACACATTTTGACGTAGGCAGGCAGTCCATGTAATAAAGTATTGTAGCTCTTGCTTTTAAATTTTTTTCGTATTTATCAATATGAAAAATCATAAATACAAAACGACCGTATGCGACGAGATATTACAAATAAAAATGAAGGAACAAGATTTTCACCTATAGAATCATACCATAATTCACACCTTTAGCGGATATCTAGTACTGAACGCTGGAGATTTATATGTTTTATCTATTTCATGTACTCCCGTTTACAAGGAAGAATTATTTACAGAATATGTAGCGACAGCTGGCGAAATTGATTAATGGAAGTACTGTGCCCTGAAGAACAAATGGTAGTACAAGATAAATGTACCTACAAATCTTAACAAAATATTTCTTTAACCATTAAACTGAAAGTATAAGAATTTACACTTAATCTTGATCTGAAATATTAATGTAAATTCAACGTTGAAGCTTATAGAACTTCGAATTTTTTAGTATTAGAATAATTTTTTTAAGTAAATCGAACTTTGCCAGTTTCCGTAAATTCTTCAACAAAGGATTTTTCTTATGGTCTTTAAATACTTTGCTTTGTTTTTAAACTCACCTAACCCTTTAATGCCCAGTATAACGTATACGTCACATCAGCTTCAGACGTATACAAAAAATAGATAGTAATTAATTTTGTGTCCCGAAACGGATCAGTTCTCTAAGGCCCGGTGCACACGAGCGAGCGTCACTCGTCATTTTGCAGTCACGTCAATATGACGCTGCGTCTTGTGCGTCCAATTTTTTAGCGGTATGCGCCAATTTTGCAGCACGTCAGTCCGACGCTGCGTCCAACGCGTCGTTTGATACGGCAAGTGTTAATTTTGATTATCCATCAGTTTCAATCTAACCATGTCACTGAACTCCGTGTTATATTTAAAAATGATAATTGTTGTGCATAAATATATTTTCGAAATTTTACTGCACTTCCAGATTTTTTTTTCTCTCACTTCTTAAATAATTGTCCTTTAAGTTCTTCCATTTTTTATTAACCGTAATCCTAGAACAAACATAATTTTCAACTTCTTTTATAGGTACTTGGGAAGTGGATGCAATCTCATTGATTTGCACTATTCCTATAGAATTGGCCAATCAACATTGTCAAAAATTACACGAAAGGTCTGCTCCGTAATTTGGTCAACTTTGAAGGGAGAATGTACTCCTCAATTTAATGAACAGAGGTGGTGTGAAATTGCTGAAGGGTTTGAAAAACGTGCTAATTTCCCAAATTGTTTAGGAGCCCTTGATGGGAAACATGTCCGAATTTTAAAACCTTCCACTGAGACGTTAGCGTCACATCCGCGTAGAGGCAATAGCCGCGTCCATTTCATAAAACGCAAACACGACGCGAAGTTGCCGCCAAAAAATGCGTCACGTGTGAATCCCTCCTATATAATTACACGTACTGCTGAAACGCGGCGTCCTAGCTGTGCCCTGGCAAAACCAGCGCCATTTTTTAAAACGCAAACACGACGCAAAGTTGCCGCCGAAAAATTCAGTTATGTGTGAATCTTTCCATATACATATATGTACTGCTTGAATGTGGTATCATATTGACGCGACTGCAAAAATGACGCGTGACGCTCGTGTCCACCGGGCCTAAATGGCTCCGAGATGCAAGCCACTGATGCGTTTACCGCTGCAAATACTGTTGTACAGTAACCATGGAAACGTTTCTGGCGAATGCATGTTGGACATTTTTCGATAACCTGAAACGTTGCTCTTGGTTTCTTTAAAAAGTTGAAAGTAAAATGATTTTTCTTACATTTTATTTGGTAGATACGTGTAAATTGATAGTTATACTAATAGAATATTACTTATACAGTTTGATTTAATCAATTTCCAGTTTGTAATTGCATGTTGAAATTCATGTGACGTATACGTCACACTGGGCATGTACCAATTAAAAAAGCGATTTTATTTTCATTCGTATAATGGTTTCTATTGCGCGGACGTCCCCCTGTAAATGCTCCACCACCAAAGAAGTCACGGCAAGCATCGACTTCTAATTCTAAACCCTCGGATCTACAGTGTTTTGATAATGTTGACAATGTTCACTTATGCTCGAGCGCAAAAAGAAACTGTTTTGCAAATTACCATAGTAAAAATTAAGATTTTGTACTTTGTTTATACATTCTATAACCAAAATATGAATTCTTCTTTTCATTTGTAAGAGATCTGGAAAGTATAAATGAATAAAACACGAGTATATCGTTTAGAAATGTTTAGAAAAGATATACTCGTGTTTTATTCATTTATACTTTTAAGATCTCTTACAGATTATAGTAAAGATGCATTTAAAACACAAATTTTGTATTTTAAATATTGAGCTAGGTACATATTACTCCGTACACGCCCAGCGTGACGTACGTATACGTCACATTTAGAAAATCATATTTCCACTGGCTTTTTTGGAAAAATAACGATGCAGTGCATGTATTGGCACCATTTTTCAGTTAACTAATCGCATTAAATAATTTCTTTCCGTCGGGAAAAGTGTCTGGGCGCTAAAGGGTTAAGGGTACTATGTAGCCGTTTTTGTCGAAAATGAAGCATTTCTTTTTCAATTAATTACAAAGAAATAAATTGAATCTGAGGCTTGTTCTTTGACACAATGTTCATTAAGATCATAAGCTTTAATAAAACACGTTTGTTTCGCCAAAAATATGCATTATAAATGACGCTGAAGATGGATCATTAAAGAGACTTTTTAAAAAAGTTTCTTTTGTTTTCCGGCGATTTTAACGAAACGAAACGAAATTCAATTACATGCTTGTAAATTCTAGTTCAAAATACCTCTGGTCCTGCACTGCGCCTGTAAAAGAAGCAAAATTATGAAAACGACAGCTACGAAATGGCGATTTTTCAAAAAGTGTGTTTTTCGTTAGACAACCATGAGGTTTTAGTGTTTTTTTTCATAAAGAATAAGAGTTTTTATTAACTTTATTTCTTATACGTTTCAGCAAAATTCATCGCAAGACGTGGCTCAATGTCCCTCATATGAATTCTTTCATCACAAGACAATGAAATTTCCATGTCTGAGACGCCTTCAAGGGAGATTGTAATTTCACGAAACACAGAGACGCGGATTTGTTTCTCGAATAGTCGCGAATACGCAGAGGGATTGTGAAATCCTTTTAGATTGTAGTTTACGTTTAGGAATGTATATTCTCATCTGTCTACCCAATATGATAACTTTAACCGTGAAAGTGAAACAAAGGCGCTCATAGTTCTTCAAACGATTGATATCACATTTCAGTTCTGAAGTGAAAGTGAAATTATGGTATTTTCAATTGCTAATTCTTACAAATGTCGTTGCTCGCAAGACACACAGATATTGAGCATTTGTATTGAGGAAAATAAGTGATTTAATTTTAAATTGGCAGTGTTGGTGTTTTGAATTATAATCTATCTATCTATCGAAATACTGGGAAAACAGACATTGGCTACATGATTTGCTGGCTTATGATTTATACCATGATTTTTTATTACTCAAACCGCCCTTTTTAATTGAATTGTTTCTCCTTATCCTCAACACTAATAATCAAAATTATTATCACATTGGGATACGATTTCGTCAATTCTGACACATTGAAGAATGGCACATTTATGACGTTTGCATATACAAACACAGCTACAGCTACATATGCAGCTATCAAGCGTGAGGTAAGAAGGTTATCAGAGTAATTTGGTACGGTATATTGATGATTATGAACAAATTGAAACCCCAAGCAACAGGTGGTTAATACGTATGCATATGCAGAAAGCTGTAGCTGTAAATCCATATTACTGTTACGTCAGTTTCGTTGAAGGATACAATTCCTATATGTACCTACCTATAGTAATATCGGTTAAAGTGAAACACAAGATTGGACTCATTTATCTAAACTGTTTGGACGAATTGTAAAGATTGATTCTCATATTATACTTCCTTCGTACATCGTTTTAGTTCTGAACGAGTTTTCTTCTTAAAAGGGATATGATTCCATCAGAAGACTGAAGATATAAACAAAAATTTATGCGTACTAAAACTGTGGATATTCTGAACTGTAGAGATACACACTGCTGAATTTAAGTAGTTGAGAAACTAAAAAGTAAATTTCAAGATCTGTGGATCTAACTATCTTTATTAAGATTCTTTTGTTTACTTTCGTGAATCAAATTAACCAACGAAGCCCTTTTTCGTATTTGTGTTAGTACATGAAATAATGTATTATTACCTTACATTTTGTTATTATATAGAAATACATGAAATATTAAATAAACTTTTGAGAATAGTTCCACAACAATCTGTAGGAATGAGATACTAATGTTAATGCAATGAACGGCTTGAAGGAGCCATTTTAAAAATTTCTCGGTTACGTTTCATTCATCCTACCTTTCAGTTGTTATGGCCCAACTTTCAACCTCTATCTCTAGTTAAGGTGCACATTTCACCCCAGTTTATTCGGTAAATCAGTGCATACCAAGTACCTAAACTGTTTCTTTACCATCGCTATAATTCATTTCAAAATGCAGAAAATTGAGTAATCGATACTCAACCACTAACACTTGCTATTCTGAAACATATTACTCCGTATCAATTTAATGTTGATGTCACTATACCCATCTTATAAACATTTTTCACCACAGATTGAATAAAATTCTAACTGTGATTGCTGTTAATCACAGCTTTGAATATTTTAAAAGTATGTGTCTTTTGTATAGAATTTTACAGTTTAATCTTAATGGAACCATATAATAAGTGCAATTTGAGCAGATTTAGCGAAGAGATTAAGGGGATGGTACCGGAGGGGGGCAGGGGGTAGAATGACACACACCTCCACATAGACTCTGCACAGCGATTATGCCCTGCGAGCATTCTAAATTTTTATAACTTCGATAACTGGGCTGTGTCCTACTCCCTTCGTCTTTATAATTCTGATCCATCCTTTAACAACGCATATAAAAGAGAAATAAGTTCCAAATTGACCATAGGTACTTACTTCAACTTCACGTTTTCGCCATGTTTCTGGGATCTAACCAAACCGGAAACCTATAAAACTATTTGAATCTAAGTGGCAACCTTTTAGTATTAATTAGTCCCCAAATATTATGTATATAAGACTTGAACTTCAAATATATCAACTACAATAATGTTAATAAATAATAATTAAGATATTAAAAATCTTGGAATTATGGAATTCTTATTCTATATATTTTATTAAGAAATTTAGTAATAATACGTAAATAGTATCTGTACGTTCACAAGACGACGATACACAACGTAGAGCCTCATTTCAGCACGTTTCTCTGGGAAGAGGAGGCAATCTCATAATATCAACCTTGTGTTCAGTGATGAACGAGAACTTTTCTAACAACGTGGAATTTCCTCCAGACCTTAATCCATGGCCCTGGTGTAGTGGCCTTGATTAATTATCGTTGACTAATGTACATGATTTCCACTTTGCCTTTTGGAAACTCTTGGGAGTACGACATTTTTGTTTGCTATTGAATACGAGAAGAGCGGAAACTCTGAACTCTAATTTATACACCTTGTCTTCTCATGTTACTATGTTTCCTCCTTTTATTTAAGAAATGCTACTTGTAAACTATAATTCTTGAACTTAGAAGTGGTAAAGGGTTATAAGGTTGTAACTATGCCGTAGTATCTGATACCGATTGGTGGTCACAAATGTTTTGGGATTACAAGGAAGCTTCTGATCTTGATTAAAATGCGTGTGAATGTAGAGTGTATGGGGATATGCAAGGAGCAATTTCTTGCGGTACAGAAATTCACCGGATGGGGTGAAATCAGCCCTTAAAGTTATTACGTTTTTCTATTTTCTAAATTCCAAAATTCCAAAATGGTAACTCAAAAATGACGTTGGGGTGTAGTGAACCCCACGTGACCAATTTGTGATTATAAGAAGGCGTGACCACAAAGGGTTAAGCCCTAATTTCAACCCTTCGGAGAGAATGTTCGCAGAAAAAAATTGCTTTTTCTGAAGCGCTATATTACAAAACGAAATTCTTTTAGCGATATGATTTGATACACTTGCGACACTTTACTCTATATATTTTTATTTTCTTAAATATTTAGATAATCCACCAGATTTCAAAAAAATACTTAACGGGCAAAGGACAACTTTGAAATGTCAGAAACGTAGTTTTACAATCTAAAGTTAATCGGTTCAAGTGCACGCGCTTTAACCTCATTGAAAATACTAATAAATAAAACTGATATCTGAGCTAGAAGTAGACATTCCTGGATACGATAATGCCGTAAATAATGTTTTCGTATTTCAACGTTCAACTTCAATATTCCAAAAGTCCTTGTCAGTTTAAAAATTGTGGAGATTTCTCATGCGAAGGAGCCTTTAAAATATTCAATACCCTCTGCGTCTCCAGCTCATGAAACAACGAACAGCCATTCCGGCATTGTTGGTTACGAATGGGAATACGAAACGCCCGAACATCGGTTTCGACGGGACACGATTGACTTTTTTCTATTAGAATGTCATAAACCTGTTACGTAAAAATATTTTCGGCGTGAGTCTTATGAAATTGCGTGAAAGGAGTGATATGTACCGCTGGCAAATGTTCAAGCACTAAAACAACTTCTTTCGGGGGACGATCGACGTTCGTCGTCAACCAAAACACAACGATAAAAAAGCAGACACGAATACAAACGAACCTTCGATCTTCTAGAATTTTTATGGTTGGACATTCCATTCATTGGTGAATAGAAGCAACGTCTTCGAAGATTGTGTTTCGAGGTAACAAGATATCTTGCCAAGACTGACCTAGAATTACGATCTGTCACCCTATAGGTAAGAATATTCAACAGTGAGATTCTACAAAAAGAGATCACGTATTCGTATAAATTTAAAACGCACATTTATATTTCCCTGCTCATGTGATGCTAAGAATTTATGCGTTTAAAATTACGTGTGAGTAGATTATTTTATTGACACCATCCTGAAGAATGTAGAAAATATTTTCTAAACTAATACGTACACACTATTACATGTCGCTACTGACAACGCTATAAAGCAATGTGCCAGCAATTCCGTTGTGATTTAAAAGCGCACCTACATTTCTTTATTCCTGCTATAATAGCGACTGAAATTAATTGTTTCTGTTTTATAATTGGAGGACTTTTATGCGGCATTGAACTTTCTTTGGTACTTCCACTCCACAACTATTGTTATCCTAACATCTCCATAACCATAGCAGTTAATAAAATTCTTTTTGAGAAATAAAAGATTCAGAAGCGACCACCTTGTGGCAGTAATAATTTTTGTAGCTTTAAATGTTTCCGAGGTATGAACGTTACGTTCATTCTTTTATATTGGGTGATGTATCTTTTTGCCTATAGGTACTTTGTAGGTACTCGAATACGATCAGTCGTATATAATGTTACATAAAAGAGTTTTTACGATTTAAATAAGTTTAAAGTATTAGTTTATGCTTCCTTAAGTAGGAAGTTGTGGAACATTGCGGATGCACAGAACTTTTATCTTTAGATGGTAAATACATACATATATCTGCAGGAACGTTAATCATAATAAATAATAAAAATTATAACTAAGGAGTATTTTTAAGAATTACAATTTTAGAATTCCACGAATAGAATAATTTTACAGAAACATCGAGGACGACGAGTATATTCAAGAAAACCTTAAATCAAATTTTTGTTATAGTTTTACAAATTTCCACATTATTATATTCGGAATTTAACGGAGCGCCAGGCCAAGTGGGGTTCAGTTTACGCGAATGAAAGCTGTATTCTGCAATCTCTGGTAACCATCACACATAAAATTCGCACTGAAAAACCGCAGCTGAAATGGAGATGACAAAAATGAATGACACCGATCATAAAGGGGTTAAATCGCAGAAACCGGTAAGTTACTTTTTTTACGGGATAATTCCTGATTTTACGACCACTTTGTTTTTTCTCAGTACTTTCGTTGCATGTCTTAATCATGCTGTACAATATCCTGTACTAGTAATAGCACACTATAGCCAAGTTTATTTTATTGATTAATATTGTAATCTAAACTTGAAATACATAGTCCAAATATTTAGGAGGGAATGTACATTTTATTGAGTTTGAAAATATTTATTTGACTAAACTTTTGTTATGCGTTAATTCCTTTTCCATACATGTGTCCAATTGTACAACCGAGAAGAATGTACTCCTCTATGAGAAAATAATAATTTGACACTATAGATTATAGTTTCTGTAAATGACACATCATTTTTGGAAATTGAGCTCGAAAATTCATGGAACCTGTCAAATAAAAATGTAATGTGTGTTTACAAAGAGTAGGTATTAGTAGCACCAGTGTTAAAAGTACAGTAAAATTAATTTTGCGTATAATTTTGTTTATAAAGGACACTTGTGTAGCATAATCGACATTTTTAATTTTTTTTGCACATATAAATTTTAATTGAAACTATATGTTTTGTTGGTTTTAACTACGTACACAAATTTACTGTAAAACTCCGTTTATAATATGTGCGGACTCGTGTTCCCACTAGCTATAACTTTTCGTTGAAATAACCGGATAAGCAAATTCGAAAATACGTTTGCTCGTTCTTACGATTATACTAATGTTTCAAAACTTATAGATTTAATTTACAATTACATATATAATATATCAATATAAAATCTAAATGATTAAATATACAATTATTTTTAATTTATAGATTTTACTTTTGTTTGTAACTGTTCATGTAGCTGTAGTGACACTCGGCAGTTGTTCAGATAATAGGAGCTCAGAATGAGTTCAATAAATCTGGTGTTGACTAAAATTTTCTTCCAATAAATGGAGTTCGGATAATCGAAGTTCTGTATTTTGAAAAACAGAAGGAAACCATAATAATAATTTCCCATTCCTTCGAATTATCGTTCGCAGAATATTGCTAATACAGTCAGTTAATAACATGTATGTATGTGGTACTGTTTGTTCCACCACAGATGGGAATTGGCAAAGAAAAATATGAATATTATTTTAACTCATTAACTTATTAATATTATATAAATTATTCATAATTTTATTGAAGTTACATATATACATCAAATGTAGAAACAGCATACATTGGTAAAGCATTCCCGGGAGGTAGACAAATTGAGGGGTATTAATTATTATTGTAAGTGAATTTTAATTCGCGCAGTTTCATACATATTTGCAATATAAATAATTGCACGACATCTGATTCGTTCGATATTAGATGTCATTACTTGTTTTAAGGGGAGAAACCAGGGTGCGTGGGGAAAAATATTTCGAGACTTTGTTTGTGATAAATTAAAAGTTTCTATAAAACATATAAAAATATTGATTATTGTAACAGTAGTTTGTAGTAGTAGTTTGTTTAAAACGGACGAACCTCAAGCGTTGCAACGGTAGCTCAAAAATAAAAATTTATACCATTTTCTGAGGCAACACCTGCAAATTGTACATACAGATTTAAAAAAAAGTTCGTTACAAAATAGCGGACCTTTGAAATGAACGTGTCGAAAATCAGTAAAAAAAATCAACATTTTTGTAAACGTTACCAAGAAAGTAATTTCCCGATCAAAAATTCGATATGCTTAACTGAAGATAATCTTATTTTGTATATATAAATATATATAAATTATTTATTATACAACATTAAACACTGTATAACATATTCAAAACTTGACTGTATATATTCGGATAAACACTGTTTCGGAATAATTTCCGCATAATTGATATTTTTTGTAGAAAAATCTATGCAACCAAATGAGTTCAGGTTTTACCTACATACATTTGATATATGCGATGAAGAAATTCCTTCCTTTTTTTCTAAAATTAATCTGCTGCCACTCTAAAACGGATCGGAATTTCAGAAATTTAGGAACAAAAAACGAAACAGAATTTTAAATACTGTTAATATGATCATACGCTAGACCTAAAAAATAAACAACATTTTTGACAGTAGTAAATATTGTTTTTTTTTAAGAAACTTCGAAAACAAACTGAAGAAAATACATTCCTTTGTCTTTAAATGACACATCTTTCTGAATCATGATTTTTTCCAGTTTTTTAGGTTCACTATATCGTCATATTAATAGTAATTAAAATTCCGTTGCGTTTCTTTGTTTCTGTTCGGCAGTTCTGGTTTTACAGTTGCAGCAAGTTAAACGAATAAATGAAGGGATGCCAGTATTATTATAACTCTGTGTTATTTTGAGTGAACAACAAATGCATGCAATTTGTTCGTCGCATATATCAAATGCATGTAAAACCTGAATTCATTCGGTTGTATAGATTTTTCTACAAAAAATCTGAATGAAAAATCATTTCTCCCCCGACGCAAATGACCCTCCCCCTTAACTGACGTTCGTGTAATCGAGAATTCGTCTACTTTTGTAAGCATTCGAAATACATTTTATCAGCCCAACTCATATTTTTTTTCACGAATTTCATTCGTTATAGCTACCAACTTTAGAATTGCACCCATATTTCATATTCATTTTTAAAAAAAATATTTCATCGGAACATTAGAATTTCATCTACAATACGTTGTTGTAAGAATTTCCAAAAGTTCACAAGTAATTCATAGAGTGAAGCAGACTAGCAGTACGCGTAAATTTTGTTGCAAAACGTGTAACAGATATAGCGCTGAGGTGAAAGGCAGGAAATAGAATTTTCAAAATTAAGTTGAAAAGTTTTAAAGTATGCACTATACATAATATTCTAATTAAACTGTTCCTGTATTAAAATATAGAATTTACATGCAACTACTATTTAACAGGGTACGGCTGGAGCTATAGTATTTGATGAAACCCACAGTTCAGCAAATCGCACTGTAAGACAGCAGGAAGTAATTAAGGATTCGAAACAGATCACGTTGCACACTGTGTCGAGTAAGTCAACTGATATTCTACCTACGTAAAATGTGTTTTTCCTCGGCAAATAATTAATGCTGTTCATTCCTAAAATAAGGGTCAGGAGTTATAAAAAAAAACCAACCACGACAGCCTAACGAAAAAACAAAATGAAATATAAAAAACTTTTTACTAAACTTTATACTAACAATTAGGCACAGAATCGATATATTCAACTGAATCTATTTTGAGAAAGCTACATACTAAGATGCAAATTTTAAAAACTTTTACCTTATCCAATTAACTCCAATATCATATTTTAGGAAACAACAGATTGACACGACGAATCTCATATATTAATTGTTGTAGATATGATAGCTTTTTCAAGCGAGGGGCATAAGTACATTTTTTTACTTGTTTATCTGTAGCTTTGTTTTATTGAATAATTTACTAACAAATGCAAACCACGCATGTAAAGGCAATCTTGATGGAGAATAAAATAATTGACAGAAAGGTGTTTTGGAACATACTATTTTATTCAAATTTAGTTCCTCTAATCTCTAAGATCCCCACATTAAAAAAGTAATGGAAATTGGAAAGTATATGCTATCGTATATTATTTAAGAAATCAAAATAAATTATTAGAAATCATACGGGTCTTTATATGTACATACATTCTGTAAAACGATTTAAGTAAAACTAGATGAAAAAATGATAACAAAACGAATTTCAAGGAAGTGAAAAAGCTAAGCTTAAAATAATATAAAATATGCTAAAATATAATATTCATTTACGCCTTTCTTAAGTATGAAATAAATATCACCTACATCCAACGAGCAGTAGACTGATTTTCTAATTCAAGGTAGAAATTATTTGTAAAAATTTTCATAATATAATCACGTTTTAGAAAGCATAAACTCTCACTATAAGATATAGATATACGGGTACGTTGAAAATTTTAATTCTCTCGCCGAACGTGCTGTTAATAAAATTCTGTTGCCGCAAAAAGTTCTTCAAACTCAATTTCCTTGAGCCGCAGGATGTTTATAGTAGTTAGTGAGATTCCTCCATTTGGACGTTCAATCTTGATGCCAGAAACAAAAACATATACCAACTGCCGTTGAAAAGTATCACAGAAGATAACTGACTGCTATTTGTTATCCCTGCTATGAACAAAATTGTCTAATTACGTTAATAATTCAATGCATTCCCATTCCTTTTAAATCCCCCCCCCCCCCCAAACGAAACACCACAGTGCTTCCAATTCTACATTTTTTTCAGACGTCTCCTTTATTGTAATAATTAAAGTGTTTTGGTGGAATCGAATTCTGATTGCGCATACCGTTTTAGTTGAATTTATTCTACCTTTCCGGTAAATGTTTCATAATATGAAAAGAACAAAAAGTAAAATACCCTAAGTAGTTGACTAACTTCGAAGTAGAAATGATCAAAATACTTGTGATTTATTATGAATTGAATCTATGTCAAACGTGTTTATAAATACTATACATAAATAAAAGAAAATTTAAATTTAAATCGTTATTAACATAATTACATGTGCATTTCTTATAATTCATGTTATTCGCAGATAAATAATTACATTAACATAACAACTAGGATTTACAACTATTGTTACCAGATAATTACAATACATTAGTCAAGAAGGATAATTTAACATGACACGTATAACGAGCAGTTGTTTGCAGATATTATTCCCTTCCAAAATCCAAATGTTATGTACATAATTCGTAATTAGTAATTTCGTAATTTCCTGATAACTCACCAAATAATTCATTGTTCGCAAAACTAAAAAACAGTCTCATTTATATTTTACGTTCCGAGAAATGATATCACTATATATGGTATCACAACATATTTCTTTTTTAAATAGTTAACGAAATTAATATTGTAATTAATCCCTTGTGATTTTCCAGTTGTTACTCTTTAGTCCCAAGCTGAAATTGGCAAACACATACTGTGCAGTAACACATTTATCAACACAAGAAAATAACCTGAAATCATACAAGCTTTTACGATTTCGCGTAAAAACTCGCGAGAAGTTTGCGCAAAAAATCGTAAAAGTTTATACGATCTGACACAAACGTAACAGGCTGTTGGGTTTTTAACATTTTTGTTTTTTCCCTTCTTTGTAATTCTGATCAAATGTTATTCCGTGTAAACCACGTTGTCAAGCGGAAGGGAAAATTTGTCATTTGCATATGCCAATTGAAAAAGGAATAACGTTCCATTCGCATGCTACGCGTTACATACTCTAATTGCAACTAAAGGAAATTACATATGCATTATATCTGCCGTGGTAATTCGAAAGGGTGTATCTGGTGAAAAGGTGGTTCTGGGATAAATGACTTTTAGTATTTTGTGTTATGCGAGCGATATTTCATATAAATCGGATTAGGTTAAATATTAAATCTGGATTAAAACGTATTTAAATATTTATGAAAAATGTGAAAAATATTTTATACACTCCAAACGAGACATTAGTGATACGCCAAACATCAGGCATCGAATTCACATACTACGTCCGAAGTATAAACTGTTATATGTTCAGTTCCAATGCAGACATGGCTTTCTTATTTAACATAAATATAGATAAACTATTTTTGTGCTACCTGGCAGCAATAACTGAATTTAAGTGAAAATTGCAGATACGACCTTTCGAATAATAATTATTCACATCTGTTAATATCTAGAGATTACTTATCTGTGGTGCTAATTGGCAGAATATTCTACATATTAATCATCGTTTTCTGGGAAATCAAGCATAATCTCTAAAGTGCATATTAATACCACTTAACGGTTGTACATGTATACATATATATATAATGAAAAAAAGAAACAGTATTCAAATTGTTCGAAATGATATACAAGGTGCCTCAAAATTGCGGGACAATCCGAAATATGCAAGATCCTGATGCAAGAAGCATGATGGCATAGCGCCATTAACCCATTTTCACGGTTTAAAGTGCGGTCGAATTTTACTGTGTGCGTGGTTCTTTATCGATCTGTATCTACGCGTGCCTCAGATCTTCCGGCTTTAAACTCCGCGTCCGGAAGTTCCACTGTTAATATCTCTAGAACGACACCCCAGATCCTAAAACGAAAAATGACTTTTGGATATCTTTTTGCATCAGGATATTGCATGTTCCGGATTGTCCCTCAATTCTGGGACACCCAGTATGAACATCCGATACCTATACAGAGCAGAAAATTTTATTATAACGTAATTTATTTTTAAATTCGTCTTTCATGTCACTTGACGTTATTTAAATTGAATAAGTACTCAATACAGTAAACTTTCGCTATGAACTCATCTCAAGAAAGCTTTAAGTGCGCACCGCTGTCCCCACCACAGCTTGGAATTCTTCGGTCGAAAGTGGGAGAACCCGAGAGCGAACGAGAGGAGACGAAAGAGTCGACAAGACATTACCGTCGGCTACGAAAGAGAGAAATGTTGATACTTTGTCCCGCCTCGTACTTCAAGTGTTTAGGCTCTCTCCCTCGCGCGCGCTATCGGCGGCTCGGAATCGTCGACGCTATGCGTTAAGCGTTCGCCACCAACTCCCAGCGCACATCCATAGCGAGAGTCTACTGTCAAGACCAATTGAAGCAAAAAATAATGATTCATGATATGCTATTGAAGAAGAAGCAGCTATACCGAGGACGAAACGCTACTTTCAAAACTTAAATGATTTCAATTTGTTTGTGTTAGGTTCAAGCGATGGAAAGGTCCGTTCCAAAGAGAAAGAAGGATCTCCAGAATTAACACAAAGACCGTCGAGGACAGAGACTGTCAGACAAGATGCCAGAAAATTGAAGATGGCCACGCTTAACAGAATGGGAAAAATGTTTAAGCTACGTTCACAAACGCCCGTTGGGAATAAATCATTCCTGAACATAGATGGTGGTGTGGTAAGCGATTTACTACTACTAATAGCAAACTTGTGCTGTAAGCAGGCTAGGCCAAAAATTATTTACAATACAAAACAAAAAAATAAGGTTCGAATTACTGTACTATGCATATTATAAAAGTAAGGTAGAAAGAGTAACTTTATTTTCAATCAAACCACAAGAAACTATTTCAAAATAATGTTTTTCTTCAGTTAATTGTTACAAATAAAATAACATGATTTTGAGTTTGAAAAATTGTATTTTGAATGTGTCTGAAACAAGGGTTTATTATTGTGAACAAATAACAGAAAGTATAATATGAAAGTGTAAAACAACCATTTTATTTACTTTAACAGCTTTCATCACAGAACTGTTCTGATTTCGAGAATTGCGCCTCAAAGACCAACGTATCAGAAATTATTTTTTGGATTATTTTAAGAGATTCTTATTCCAATACAAACTAAACTCGGAAATTATTTGATTGAGGCCTCAGGCATAGAGACGTTTAATAGACCGCGTGTCGTACGTCGCGTTTTCTACGTTGAAGTAAGAACTGTGTGTTTTAATACAATCGGCTACACAAGTGTGGAACACGCTTTAACAAACCTGTGTAACCAGGTCCGACGAGGGGGGGGGGGGGCTAGAATTCCCCGGGCCCGGGTATGCTCCAATATATTCTTTATTTTAATAAAATTTCTACTTTTGTAAAAGAATTTTTTAATACGCTGCAGTGAATATTTCACTTTCGATCGCGCGGTGTCGTTTCATCTTCGCCCAGTTGCTCAGGCGATGAATCGCAGCATCTTGATTGGTAAAAAATAAACATTTATATACAATACAATTTCAATTAATCATTTGTTAATTCTTAATTTCAGGTGCTTCAATTTGTAATTTTTAAGTGGTATATGTGTAATTTATAGTTCGATTTCTAGTCTGATATTGATTTACAATTCTTTTCATATGTTATGTAAATAATTTGGGGGCCCGGTAAAAATCTTTTCCCCAGGCCCGGCGTTGGCTCGCGACGTCTCTGGCTGTGAGTAATCAGTTGCATTACAAGTAAAACACAAAGTTCCTACACGTATATACATGAATGTATATCATTATTTAATACAACATCTTATACAACTAGGACATTGACTAAAAGCATTTCTATATTGAGTACTGTACTATTTCTTCATTTCCCATTTAATTATTGATTTTCGAAAAATATTATGAAACACAACATATTAATTATTTCGAAAGTTTATTAGAACCTATGCCGTGTTGGCTGAGATCGTTGTTTATTTGTTAATTAGTTTTGCTTGTAATCTTTGTTATTAGAATCCGATTAAGTCAGTAGAGGACTGCACGCAGGAAGCTCCAAGGAAAGACAAAAGCAACTCTTTGGGTAGAATGCTGAAGCTTGTAGATAAAGATGGCTCTCCCAAAAAGCTGTTCCATCCTCGAGCAGGGTCTTTGAGTCGCATTTTGCGTCGGCATCCTAATAATGAGGACAACGAAGACAAGAAGCCTGCAGAAGACAACGCACCAGGGATTTTCTCAAGAATGCTGAACCAATTAAAAGGGAAGTAAAAGTTATTACATGACAAGGTATACTACTTTGAACTTATTGTTGGCAGAGTTGCTCCTCTCAGGTAGGTTTCTTGTTCATAATACAAAATGAACACCCATAAATTGTTCGAAATTTTCCAAATAGGTAAACTTTTGAAAATATACCTATACCTAATAATAAAATATCCTGTCACAATGTTCGTTCAAGATGAATTTTTCTTTGAGAAAATTTTCATTCATATTACGCTCTGTAGACAATTACAAAAAGAGGTGCAGCTGCAAAATTGATTTTTTTTTTTAAAATGAAATCTCAAAAGATAAATCTTTCAAGAAAGCAATTCTAAGTTCTCAGTATGCTTTATTGATCAGAATATAATTGTTCTCTTTAGCAAAGTCGAAAATAATTATTTAAACCAATTAATAAAAAACAGGGCCGTACATGTAAAGTGTGTTCTTTGAAAGTGGTAAAGATAGAAGCTAAATTTGTTTTAATATTTTAGTTTCATGAATGACTCCTGTATTAATGGTACAGTACAGTCTGTTATTCCCTCATCCTTTTAGTTTTCCAGAATAGAGATTCTTCTGTTTTCTAAATTGATTATAAAATATAACGTTTCCTTGAAAACGTACATTTCTTCTTCATTCTTTAGAAAAATCTTATCTCATGTCGAAAAATAAGGGTCAGAGACTTAAATAGATGACAAAAACAAATGTATTTCACTAACACTTTGGCTCATGTTAATACGATGGGTTCCTAAGTTACGAAGGAAAATGTTATCCCCAGTCTGAATCAGGGTGGAGCTTTTGGGCACTATTCGCTTACCTCGAGTCAGACTCGAGTTAAGGGGGGAGTTTTACATATGCAGAACGCTAAGAATAAGGTGATTTTGGGGATTTTTTATATATGAAACTGTTAAGCGGATCTTTTTCAAACTTTCAGGGTATTTTAGTACACATTCAAACCATAAAATTTATTTTTTTGGTTGCAAAATGGTCGCTAGAAATGGCGTTATGAACACGTTTATAGGGCCTCGCCGCCGGAGTTGCAATTTTACCATTATGTTGGAGGCACCAATTCTTCCCTGAAACAAAGAAACAAGGGTTTTCTTATTTCTCGTATAATTACATTATCGATGGACCTAAAACTGTTCTAAATAAATTAAATTGAAAAACTCTTTTCCCATAAGGAGTACGCAAATTTGGGGTCAGAATCGTAACTCTTTTTTGAAGACCCACCAATTTGCCAATTTTTAACTTTTTTTTTCGTTTGTTAGATACATCGACAATGTAATTATACGAAAAATAAGAAAACCCTTTGTTTTTTTGTTTCAGGGAAGAATTGGAACTCCAACATAATCGCAAATTTGCAACTCATATATCTCTATTTCTACCGACCACTTCGTAACCAAAAAATTAATTTTCATTGTTTGAATGTGAACTAAAATACCCTGAAAGTTTGAAAAAGATCCGCTTAGCAGTTTCTTAGGAAAAAAAATCCCCAAACTCACCTTATTCTTAGCGTCCTAAATAGGGCTCCTCCCTTAATCCGCAACGTGATTAAGGTTGTATATTTTTACCAAGTGTCGATTATTACAGTCATGTATAGCGTGCTTGTGACTCGTAAGTTGCTCTATAAAGTCATTGGCATTTGATATTCAAAGCTAACGGAAAATATACAGGGAGAAGCATGGAAATTTATTTGATGTTCATAATTGTGATGCTCAGGACGCCCCCACAGTGGAAACATAACGACCGAACCAAATATGAGGACATGTGACAAAATGAGATCGTTACCTCCAAAGACGCCATTGAAGTCGAAACCGACTACTTTGTCTTCATCGATGTCTGCCACGCCACCTCCGTCTCCAGCCACGGAGTCGTCGCAACAATTGACTAATCTGGAATACTCCATTTAAGCTACTGATGTAATGAAAAGTAATCAACCTCCAACTATTAGCATATTTAAAAAAATTGCAGCACATCCATTTATTTCATTTATTACACCTTATTCCATTTCTGTAGCAAGGAATTTATTTATGTTTTCAGACGTAAGATACATGCCAAGCCAACTAAATAGGACGCACGGAACTTCATCTGTATAGGATATTAACTAAGAGATAATAAATAAAATGATATATTTCGCCAATTTGAGAATCGATCGATATACTATACATATAAATACATTCGCCAGCTTAAATCGTTTTGTTATCCTCTTACATGCGTAGATGTACTAGCGTACTACGAAAATTATGAGCATCTTGTATCACGAAAATAACAAATGTATTTATACCAAATATAATACAAAGTAGCAACACAATTGTATTTTTAGAAATTCTTATAATCGTATTCTGTCGATATATGTACATACAGGGTGTCACAAAATTGGGGGACACCTCTTGGGGGACAACAAGAATATGCAATATCCTGATGCAAGAAGAGATCGAAAAGTCTTTTACCATTTTGTAATCCGAGGTTTCGTTTCCAAGATATTAACAGTTAAATATTAGCGGTAGAACTTCCGGGCCGCGCAATTTAACCCTTTGGCTGCGTTTTTCGACTATAGTCGAACGCCGCTACATTCTCGTTCGATGCGGATTTCTACTATACTCCACGCATTAAAACAATGTATTTTTTTGTACTGTGATAACATGTAACATACAAAAAAAGTTGAAAATTAAAAACATTTTTTATTGTTGTAAAATTGACACTTTTCAAGAATCGTCCGAAAATTTAAATACGCAGCGAACCGTGGCACGCACACTGCATACCTTTAAGTATGGCATTTTATTGAAAAGTTATTAAAGTCCTCATGATCATTTCATCAAGATCTACTATTTAAGAAAAGAACGAAGTCGATCCGACAACTTCCTAATTTTAATGTTCAAAGCCATTTTTCATAAAAATGTCTGGCCATTCACAGCTAATATTCTGGAATTTGTTTATACACGTCAACTCCAAATATTTCCTGCTCGGTTTCGCTAAACAATCGCTCGTCTCATTCGCGTCTTCCCCTCGTAAACAGAATCTAGTAACTCAAGCATACCAAAGCATTTTTAACTCTACCCACAAACTATTGCTTATTTAGTAAACCTACACATGATATCATTTTTCGTACACACAATTTTCATGATTACCTAATACATAAATAACTTGTTTAATTGTTTTCGAAAAATTCCTCCTATTTAATGTTTTTTGTCCAATTTCAATAAGTGTAACATACTATAAAAAGTCGAGTCAACTTATAACTCATTAATATGTTTAAGTAACAAGTAAATAATAATAATTTCAAATGTAGAAATCAGTATATAATATTCTTTTATATTTCATTTTTAACATGACTTTTTTCTGCCATGAATGATATCACTCGTGGTGGTAAAAGCTTGATATATGTATAAACTTAAATATAGTTTACTGAAATTCAAGATCTCTGTGACAGAGATTGTTACTTTCTCCATCTCAGACATCCCAAAAGTCCATATTGACTTTTATTAATATAACTTTCTATCTGAACATCTTCAATATCCCTTATAATTGGGTGAATTTGCCAATAAGACTGTGCTCGTTAAAGTTTTGTTGGTTTTACTGATTCAAACTGAAGACCAGTAGTGGCATTGACTGTGTGCTCCACTGCTCACCCTTTCCTCCAGCATCACTTGTATGACACCGGCGCACGCAGGTTGCCTGCTTCGGAGCCGGATATACGCAATCTTTAAACGCTTATAACTAACAAACGAAGCCTCAACCGCAATATCGTTATTCTTGATTTTCGTCTTATTTTGGGATCTAGAATCACCCCTTAAATTTGATCTCACAGTAATTTTATTGAAGTACTCCTACCGTGGAAAACTTTCGACCGAAATTCTTTAAAAATGAAAGTCCATTTTGACAAACTCTATTAGGGTTTTATAACACTGTGATATGATTAATACACTGCACAAAAGGAAGACAAGAATTGACGCAATATTATTGGAAGAACCATGTTTATTATGCACACATACTTTGTCTTCTTTTCTTTTTTTGTTGCGAGACAACCCGTGTCCCATCGTGCTTTGCACGCTGTACAATTCTTCAGACACATACTAACATGTTTCATGATATTGTTAAGACCAAAAGTAGCATGGCTGGTTTTAAGAATCGTGCCGAGGATTATTCAGATTGGCAAATTCGCAAAATCATCCTGTTCGGTCGGCTGTCCTTGCAGCTGGTATAAAATTGTATATTTACAAAAGAAACAGTAGACTTACATGGTATACATATATGATTTCTTTGCGCACGCAAATCTCAATTCTTGCTCTTCGCGGGAGAAAAATGCAACGGAGCGTGCTCAACAGAAACCTACGAACCCAAAATATGAAATTTTCATCGTGACTTTATTTGAAACATAATACTTCATGTCTATCTGAGAAAGAAAATGTTAAATAATGTACTGACTTAATTTACACACGTTCTATTCTTCATTTACTGACCTCGTATGTGAATATGAAAGGAATGTGTTTGTTATTAATAAACGTATAGTATCTTCAGCTGTTTAGGTATTAATATACTTGTACGAAACTAATGAAAATCTACTAAACGAGTACCTACGAATAGAACATACGATTCGATAAAGAATAATACTTGAAACGAGTTATCAAATCTTTTAACGAGTAATGTATTTTAGCGATAACTCATGTACTGAAAACTAGTACTAACTTATATTACATAGTGGAAAAACTGAAATTCAACAGAAGTGCTGATATATGTATGTATTCAAGAATTTTGGTATTCTGATTGTAACTTAGATTTCAATCTTTTATATATACCAAACTATTTTACATTTCTCTCTAAACAATTCTACAGACGGAAAAAAAGTTTCTTCATAATTAAATTCAAACTTGTTCAAAACACTTCATTTTGATACATACGACGCTTTATACTAAACCTCCTATAACATACAATCATGTTTAATTCCAAGTACATACTTGCACATTTTACTTTTTTGTTCGATATTCTTCAATTGATCGCAGGCATTAACATCAAGCACGCTTCGCAAGACTCAAAATCTGTGATTTGAGCGCACCGTTTAAAAAATATAAATGTGTATACTTTTCCATATTAAATATAGTATTATGTACAGCATCGCGTATCACTGCGCGTTTGTTCCTTATAATTAATTAATAATTAATTAATTTATCATACAACAATAGCCTTATGTCGACATCGTTTATTCGTGTTTAATTAATCGACTAAAAGCAATTGGCACGAACCGATAATCGCTACAAATTAATTAATCATCCACGAGTATATATCAAAGTTCATTGAAACTCGCTTCCATTGAATTTTGCATTTTCATTCGAAAACAGTGATCTATCACAGAATAACGTATTATCATAATAATAACGACGCAAATTTCACGCTGCATGCTCCCGAGCTCGATTCTATATCGTTTACCACAAATTTTATACAAATGTTTGTGTCTTTGTAACGTATAAATGCTCTCATTCACTGTATTTCATGAGAAATGCGACGAACATTTCATTTGTTAATGCCGAAATCGAGCATTATGTAACTGGAAACGTTTGTTATGCTGGCATTACACGACACGTGGCTAATAACCTTATCTATACAGCTTTTTACAATTTCAGGTCTTCATTTGAATCGTATAAATATTAAATACATTTGATCGAGATACAAAGTCGAGTATAAATATCCAAAATCGTCATACTAAAAGATTAAGAGGTAACTTTAAATGGAATTTAGGTACGTAAATTCTGTCTCGATCCAATAATTAAGCGTGAACAAATATTTTGTTGTGAATATAATGTTGTCTGTTACTGTATTATGTCGAATGATTTTTAATATAATTTAAGATATTTCTTGAAAATAGTTTTTCCTTTTTTATGGAAATGGAGAAAATGTTTCATGGCTTTATAAGAACTATCGTCAACAAAATACACCTGGTATTCTTTTGTGTAAATAAACTATTTTTCATCATTCTATACATAAATATATGTATCTAGAGATATCTGAAACTGAAGACTTTACAAAAATTTTTGGTATTGAAATGGCTCCTACTTGGCGTTATAAATTAAATTTTCAAATTTATTTTACATATTAGAGGCTATCGTTCCTGTTTCTGTAAGAATATTTTCGAAAATACATTATAAGCAATGTGACTGGTGATTGTAGAAGTGAAATATTACAAGGTGACAAGCAAACCAGAAAGAGCATGTGTAGTTTTATATAGTGTCCAAGTTGCCATTGCCAGAATGGAAGCTGTGAGTCTTTTGCTCATTAATACTTAACTGGTGACGTCCCACTTTGTGGCATAAACAGTCACGCGGAGTCTCATAGACTCCTCTTTCATAATTTGACATTACCAAGCCTAAATTTATTTTTAAGAACTGGAGTTATCAATGATTTTATTACATATTTATTTGAAAGGACGCTTTTGCATGTTTTGTTCAAAACCACTGAAAGTTGTCTTCACGACACAATATATTGTGAAACAGGGTCAATGAAAAGAAGGAAAATATAGGAAAAATAATTCCGCAGGAGTCACCCAGATTCCACGTCACCGGGTAAGGGTTAATCATCAGCTACCTAGTTCCATGCTTAATTAAAAAAAATTAACTGCAATATCCAGTCAATTATCTTAATCAGCATTCGACAATATGCCAATAGTTCGTAAATACAGTTTAATTAATACGGCATCAAAATCTATTCAATGTGGATGTTTAGTGCAAGAAAATAATCCTCCCTAGCTATTCATTAACTTAATATTCAAGTTTCATTAAAAAACAGTGTGTAATTATAATTGGCATCCACGGAAAACTAAGCAAGGGGCAGTGGCAGATTTAACAGGGCGGCTGATGAGCAGATGCCGTGTAGGCCCCTGCACAGAAAGCTCCGCAGGGCCCCATGATCCAAAAAAAGATTGTGATTAGGTATAAGTACTCAAACACTACAATTTTGGTCCGTACTACTATACTTAGCCCGTGTTTAGTAAACTACCTCTTCATTTCCTCCCCCAAAATAGGCCCCTCAGAACGTTTGTTACTTGGGCCTCTTTTTTTTAAATCCGCCACTGCCTTGCGCAATGCATTTCATCTTACTTGCCATGTAACATTCTCCATCGCATTTATCCCAACCCTTGAATGCGTCACAATTACCAAAAATAGTAACATTCGTACTGCAATAATGTTTCATTTGCCGAGACAGAATCTATCAGACAGTCTGAATTGTGAATTTTAAAAAATTTTATACAAAAAGCTGTATACAGAGAAATATTGCAGTGTCTATCGTAGTATAAAACAAAACTTACAGATAGATCGATTTTACATTATGTTTTGTTACGCTGATAATGATCGTGGTATCTACGGAAGCACACTTACACAGACAACGGTATAAATGTCGTAATTACTTATGCGTTACATTGTAAATGTACCGAGAACCTGAGCAAGGAAAGATAATTCACGGAATCGTCGTGACTTTCATTCAACGAAAGCAGTATGAACATTTATACTGGAATCATAATATAACAATAATTAAACGTATGATCTTTTTTACGGGAGATTTCTTTACCTTAATGATTTAGTCAATCACCGAGCTTGTACAAACAAAGTATTTTTTATTAACACGTAATTATCAGTGCTAATAATGGACAAAAAGTATCTGCACAAAATGATGGTATCACACATATGATAGAAATTTTATATTTGTTTCGGGCCATTATTTGACCTGAAGCTTTATAATCGATAGTATCTAATTTTTACTAATGCTCGAGAGATTAGTACCAAGTATCTCAAAGATTATTAATTTCGGTTTCTTGCAATTTGAGAAAGAGATAGGTACCTACATAAATATTTCGAAAAAATTTAGTCAGTAAAATGTGTATTCTCAAAATTAATGGAATCACAGTTATTTGAGCATTTTTTATGACGTTGCAATTTTAATATTATCAGACACTGCGAAACTATTTAAAAAAATTTGATTATAAATATAATGCGAAGCTCCGTACGATTGTCAAAGGCACTAAAAGTATTAAATTTAACAAAAATTGATCAGGCTAGAGTCGTAAAAACGAACTACAGTCCTATCTCCTGTTTCTAATATCATTTTCTGCAAATGTAGATTTTGTTGAAGTAATAAACAAAAGTTGTACAATCAGTCATATTATGTACTCTTGAAAATCAATTGATACCTATGTTACGGTTGGCCCTTTACGTTCTTTAATACCATATTCGTTCTGGATTTTCGAAAATCAACCCTTGCGAATACGGAAAGGATGGTTTTATCAGCCGAAGATTAAAAACGTAGAACATTATGTCTCTTCGTTGCCACGACAGAAGCAGTAATACTTATATTATCACGAAAAATTTGGTCAGTGTTGATTAAAAATTTTATCAAAACATTTTACCAGTAATATAATAGTATATTACATTGGACAATACTTTTCCCCTGATGCGCTTTAAAATATTCCACTTTGCTTTACGTCAGAATAATTCAATACTGATAGCACGACAGATGCAACATAACATATTTATCGATCTTCGACTCATCAAATACCTACTTAAAAAAATAAAAACTAATGACGAAGGTTTCGGATCCAAAGAATTTACTACTGGACGAACATCACTTTCAGAAAAAAAAGGGAAGCATAAAACTGTGCGGTTTTGTAAGTGAATTCGATTGATCTGGCGACTTCGTAATTATCTGTTGTACGAGAAACACCAATAATACGTTCACGAGTATATGCACACACATGTATAGCATAGTATATAACAAAGAAATTCGATGGATTGGAAACTGCAGTGGTCTGGTCAATTTTTTATCGATCCATCGTGCTTGGTACCCGTTCGTTTTAATTTCCTAAAAATATGACTACGTCTAACGATGCTTTATCGTATTTAGTACACTATAAAGCTGCTACAACAGGACAAACATGAAATACCATTATACAGACTCCTATCTTTCTATAATACTCTATTGCGTTTGGCAATTGATTGGTAATTCCCTTAGTCAATATCTTGTTCATCCATCGCAAAGCGTTATAAAAATATTCGTCGGTAATAATATCAGTTATAACTTGTTACATTTTCTTTGATATCCATATTCCCTGGTAGTACACGTCAACCAGCGTACACCCCACGAATATCTTAACACGTTCGCTGCGGCAGAGTT
This sequence comes from Andrena marginata, assembly GCA_963932335.1. Classification (NCBI taxonomy): domain Eukaryota; kingdom Metazoa; phylum Arthropoda; class Insecta; order Hymenoptera; family Andrenidae; genus Andrena; species Andrena marginata. Next base: position 45,615,318 of record OZ010659.1, on the reverse strand, counting down.
GGCCACATTTCATTTCAAATAACGAGTAAAGAATAACGAATAATAATAACGAATAGCGATTTTATTCTACGAAAAAATATTCCTTCTTCCCGAATCACTTCGTCCTTTCGTAATGTTTCTTCGAATATCATTCGAAGCAAAATTTATTCGATATTTTGTTTAAAGAAAAACTTATTCGAATAAAGCCCAACTCTGCCTGTGATAGAAGGCATATACATCTATTTACTATCATATTTAGTGATGCGATGATGAAACTAACTTTTATATTAATCGACCTTTGTCAGTGAAGTGATGGTGCATACTTCCTGATTTTTTAGAACACTATTATAGGATACACGTATGTTCCTATACCGAACCGCCACACACCGTGAAGCAGTGAAATTAAATTCCACAGCGAACGTGTCAAGCCAGCCATTCCATAAAATTGGGATTGGAAAATAGACCTCAGTGAATTCTAGCAGGTCAAGCGTGAAAATGGGCAAAATTTTGACGTCACTTTCACTGCCATTAAAATTTTCATACGCTGCGTTGAATCCTACCGTGAGGATCGACAGAATGGCCGACATAAGGTTCACGGTACCAATGCCCGTCGACGGATCGATAAATGCATTGAATCAGCCGGAGAATCTTGTCTCTAATACATGTACAATCAAGCTTTCGCGATCGATACGATCATTTTTAAGAATGTGCGAGCCGTTACACGTACTTAAACGATATACAAACACTTCTCCAAAAATACAGTATGTAGTTAATTTCCGACCCTCTCGGGTTTTTTTCTTCTGTTCTACGAGAAACGCGATAGAGAGAATTCATTTGACCCTGCTGATAGCAATCGGTTTCCCTGTCGTTCCTAAACATCTACAATTTGTGCACGCATTTTTCTTTTTCTTTCCCGTAAATACAAAATTAAGTACATGCCTTTGTATCGTCGAGGAAATCTGACTCTAAGTACTGGAAGTGACGATCGGATCCTCTGGCTCGTTCTCAAAGTGTCATCGCTCAACGTTTTCTAACTTGTTTCTGGTATTCTGCAGAGTGTTAAAGAAAAGTACTCGAAACTTATATTGACAATGATTGATCAATAAAAGGAGTGAAAGTTTTACATAACCAGGTTTTGAAGGTAGTAGTCGCTAATCTAATTAAATATTCAGCATAAAGTTAAATAAACTGAGAATTTAATAAACCTTAAGTTCAATTTTAATTCATGTTTAAATGATGCCTAATGGATGCATCGTGCATTATTTTAAATGAAAGCAAATATTTCATTTTATAACGAAGTAAATAAAAGGTAGAAAAAAGTTTATCTCATAAAAAACTGTTTTTCGAAATGGTTGACTCAATTTGAAATGGCTGATATATATTTCCAATTACCTGTTATAAATCTGTGAAATTAATAGCATTTTAAATAATTTAAGAGATTTGAATTATGAAATTATTGTTCTCGTAGAACACATCGTGCATAAGCCAAAACCATTTCCGTGCAGTACTGTTTTCTATAGCACTCTCTCAATGCAACTTGCTCTATTATTATGTTATCATTAGAATGAAGTTCTTTGTTTGCTTTTTTATAGCGACTTAAATAATTTTTCATGTTCCATAAAGTGTACTCTTAAAATTCTAAAAAACTGCACCAGATTTTGTTCGATTAACAACATTTCCTTTGAGTATATATATACTAAAACGATGTTTTAAAGTTTAAACACTATTATTTAAACGTTGGCGTTAGTGACAGAATACGAACGATCTAGACGAATTAATCGTTCTGGCGATTTCGCAATCGTCATTTCGATACAATGGAGATAAGTAATAAATATGTATATTACGGATCGTTGAATGATTCTCATGAAAAGTGATATGACTTCTACGAAGATGCGAGTTTCTTGTTCCCACTGACATGTTTTTTGCCCTATCATGAAAAAGGAGGGTCGACAGAAAATGTTCGTCTCTCACCTTCTTCCATCCTTCTTTTCATTTTAGGTAATGATTAACATTTAACTCTCGTCTCTACTACAGCCCATGGACGGATGGTTGCCACTTACGACAGTCATTCAATTAGCAACGATGTCATATCAAATCCCAACAAATCGACGAGTAAGTTTAACAATTGTGGAATTAGTAGGACTACTCTAACGAATAGTTGCATACTAAGTGACACATAATTATGGAGACAAACTTAATCCATTAATGAAATTCATAGATAGAAACAAAAAAATATTAAAAACATGCTCAAAATTTGACCGTACAGCTCATATACAAATATGTTTTTTTTTTTTTTGGAAAGGAGAAGTATCTTGTAAATCTAGTTTTTATTATTTCGATATAATCTTGAACACGTTTTCCCATTAATTTCACTCTGCTTCTTGTTACAGCTACCATTGAAAATTCATGTAAAATTAGCTCGTATAATTGCATAAACGATTGTGAAAATTGAACACCTCATATAATCAAGTAATGGATACACATTCATTAAGGGTTTTAATAAGATTTACTAATCTATTAAGTTTGTACTCATAATTCAGGAAAACTCTGTATTCATGTATCTCGAGGTAAGCCAACGAAGATGTTATGTGTTGATTGTTACGCTTATGGGAAAATTATGATGAAGGTATGTGCTTGAGAATGAACATTTGTTATGAAGCGAATAGGATTGCTTCTCAGAACGATTTTTTAAATAATAGTGTGCCACGATGGTACCGGTAAGTTATAGATGGCAAATTAAAATTTTATTCATAACAATTGAATAAAATTCTATTGGATTTTTAGATAATAACTTACCTAAATAAATATTTAGGTATTCGATCGAGTAAATTGTTCCAATAAACGTATATTCACCAGTCACAATTAAATTCTTACTTATCAGCTTTATACGTGATCTGTTACCCGAGCAACATACATACATTCTACCAATATTTGAATTTATAATAATAATCAATTTGTGACTACAGCCATGCAAGTAATATTTATACGGTTTATAAAAAGATCTAAAAATTAAAGTGTGTATTAAAAATTCAGAATTTTATAAAATATGTTATCAAATGTGTTATGTATTTCTGTGATTTGAATATTCGAAATTTTTCAAACTTGATATTTCTGAATTACAAAACTCAATTTTTTTAACTATTAATAAAACCAGCCCGGTTGTACATAAAACAAGAAAAATCTGTAAATGTATAAGCTTAAACTTTGAGTTTAGGATTTTTTCAAAAACTATAATAAAGAGATAAACCACAATTTTTTTACTACTTATATTTGTTCCAGAAACAGAGTTAGGCATTATCTAACTAAAAAATAATTTAAATAACCGATCAAATAAAAGTTACTTTAACATTCGATTATTTGACAAATAAACTTAATTCTTTTATTCGTCGAATAAAGTTAACCCGGATTAACTTTACGTAACGAATAATTTTTTTAACTTTTATGTATTTAAATAAAAATTTTGCCCAGCTCTGTTCAGAAGTAGTATCAATGATAAGCAGAAGAAGCATCAAGCGTTCTAAAGAAACATATCCCAATATTACAATTAATATCAATGGACAGATACGTTACTACAAATGGTTATCATTTACACAATAACCTATGAGGACACACATTGCTGATCGTATTAACGTTATGAGTGATTTTATGTTCCGCGAATATCATTGCACTTGCATGCATCGAGTTGTTGCAAATCCAACGTGTCGGTCGAAATGTGGCAACCAAATGCTAAATACGCATCTGACATTCCTTAAGATATGCAACTTGGACTTAACTACATCACGATAGGTACCTAAACGCGACTATCGATCGTGACGACGTGGAAACAATCACCGACAATGACTGCCGTGGCAGACACACTCCCGATGATAATTGGAAATCGAAATGTCGCTATATATTTAATTCCGTCAACGTGCTCCCGTGAACCGTCCTAAGATCGTCTAATTCGTTCGAAATGGTCGATACGGCGATTCATATTTACAGTATATTACGGAGCAGAATCCAGACACACGTTACGCCCTCTGAGAAGCTTTTGTGAGGCTACTTCAACCTACTACATTTTGTTCTACAATACATGCAGCTCTCACGTTAGAACATCATTCCCAGACCCACGTCCGTGCCGACTTCTGAACTCTGAACATGTACACCATTGTTGAAAACAAGAAACTGTTGACGTTCATCACTGTCCATTCGTTAACTACCCCCGTTTTCCAAATAACACCTTTTCTATCTAGGAAACAATGATCGATACATTTTGATAGTTAATGGACATTGAAAATTAAACACTAGCAGATTTCTTTCATTTCATTTGCTCAAGTTAAATTTGAGTAGCTCCTCGTAGTGAATTCTAATGTTTTTCTTCGTCTTCTTTTATAGCAATCATCGTCTAATCGTTTTGAGAATTTTTTTAAATGTCCCGTCGAAAGACCTGCCAATTATCACCACAAGAACTTCAGATTCTCTTTCCCTTGCACGTGGTTCTTTTCGAAAAGTTTCTATTAAATAGAAGGGGAGAAGTTAGAATATACTGCCTACTGTAGAAAAGGTAGTTTCTTCTTCCCCCTTTTTCTCGTGTAAGTGTAACTTTTCTAGAAGTTCGAGATTCTTTTCTCAAATAGCTCTGCCACTTATTTAATGGCCATTGCTTTCTTCCAATAAATAATTATTGTCGAAAAATTGATCATCCCCAGATTGTCGAAACAATGTTGAATACGTCTCGTGATGAAGGTCTGCATAAAACCATAAATGAACGTCCATTCGACGTGCTGAAATCAGTCCTTGTCTTTGTCTTTCCCAAGTTTTCCATGAATCACATGTATGGCTCACAGTTTCGCAAGTCGTCGTTATAAAAAAGAGAAACTAAAATTGTATCACTTGGTTCTACGTTATCATTTGTGAAAAAGCTACCTATACAGTTCTGTCGTTTATCTAAAAACACAGCGGCCACTGCTTGTCTAATTGTTGAAGCATTCGTTAAATATCGCCCTCTCTTTCAAACTGCCATCAACCGGACGAAAACTTTGATCAGTGACTATTCTTCGTTATATTTTTAATCTCTACTTTCACTCTCAGTATTTTAATCGTCCAAGTATCTCACCATGGTGATACTTCGTGGTGCAGTGCACTTTTTCAAAGTCCTCCTACTAGATCCTCACATTCGCTGACCCCTAAATGCAACTAGGTATTCGAGCATCACATCCCTGATTCTGCGATTCCTTCGTCGTCTGCAAGAATATAACAAACATAAATGCAGCTAAAAACAGATCGTCGAAATGGGCGACTTAAATAATAACCATGCTCTCTAAGCACATTGTACAAGCTAATTGAAAAACAATCTGATTAAATGCAGGTGGAGCTTGCAGAATATTAATGCTCTTGTTTGAATGTAATCAGTTGCGATCTGTGTAAACTTATACCTGTCATGTCAATTTAACGGGCTATTGTTAATTGCAAGCAAGCATGCAGGAAGTGAAAAGTAATTTAAGGTAATGTATTCTGTATTGTAATAGTTGTTATTAGATGTTAGTGAATATCACGAGTGATTCGTTACTAATGAAATGATCTTTGTAATTACTTATTTGCAATTTTTTACTGTACATTATATACAAAGATTTAAAAACACCAATGATAAATAGTACGTAATAAGCTGAAGAACATATGTAAAAGTAATTTTGCACTATATGTCTACTACATACTAACATGAGAACATGGATGCTTTAAAATGACAAAAATGTGGTTTTATACGGTTTCACCTAATTAGTGGAGACAGGTTCGAAAATAAGTGTTTTTTAATATGTCGTAAAATGTGAAAGTTGCAAGTATTCACATATTTATATACATTTAACCCAAGTCTCATTTCGTAAAATATCAAACATTATAGTTCACAAATGTAAATTAATTGTAATATTTAAGACTGTAATAAAATAAGACTTTTTATATGCAATACCTTACGTTATGACATTTCAAAGGATGTTTTAAATAAAATATACCCCTGTTTCAATGCAAAATGTGCAATTGACATTAATTTTTTTAATGTCTTGCATTTTTCAGATTTTAAATTCACTTTAGATTTTTTGAATATGAACTGTAATATAAAATTTCGATCTTGATTTTACTTCTTCGAAATGTCTCATTAGAGAAAACACGTTTTCGACTCTCCTTTTATGTAGATTAAAACTAAAGTAATCACTTGGGGTGGTTTTATCATATCATATGGTGTATTTTTTGTGTGTATATGCGTTAGATTGCGTTAATCATATTTCATACTACATGCCTCAGTAAGTGTAGTTATCACATGCGACAGACTAGATATACGTAACAGGTGAAAGAGAAAAAAAAAGCGAGGATCAAAATTACCATCGACGCAGGATTTGCAGTTCGAAGGTCACCTTTCCTTTTCATCTTCAACAGGGCTCTTTGTATTTTCAACCAAGCTTCGATTCTTGCCTGGATTCAAAGGGAAGTACAAGGTTGCAGAAGGAAAGTGATTCGCTACTTATGGATATAATACAATTTACCAAAAGCACACCTTTACAAAGGGACACAAAACCGAATACATATACCCTTTTTTGTATCAATGCCACTACTACCGACCATTGCCAGACTTTTTATCATAAACTGAAGGTTTACTTTTTAAAGTGTTAATGCTTTTGAGTTTCGTTGTAAAACATATTGTGTACACGTATTAAATTTGGATATGGTGCTTTTCAACATAATTTTAATAATTCGTAACGCTTCAAATTACTAAAATTAGGTATATAAAAATATTTTTAATAAACGTTATCGAGTAGCTTATGCTTCTTCGAAGCACCTTAGTCCATCACCACTTTCCCAACCGTGAATAACCCATGCACTACTGTTTTATTTCCTGTTCTATTTAAGAAAGACAAAGAACAAATGCATTTACCACCCAAGAAAATAATATAACCAACTATAAGAACCCATTTCTTAGAAATTCGTATGCATAATATCTTTTAATCTTTTCGCTAGTAACAACCGCTATAGTGGCCTTCTGCAGACTTACCTCTGTGTATGTATGCACGAATGGCCATTATAGTGGTCTTCCGTCGAGGCTACTGCCGTGTACGAACAACCATTATACAGTAAATATTCGTTACATGTTCCACCAACAGCAGCAGTCGGCAATCGAAGAAAAGGACAAGTTGGAGCGAATGAGAAAGAATAAACGACAGTCGAATATGAAAATGACTGAATATGATCCAAATCCCATCGTGTTTGGTCTTATTTTCATCAGAGAAACCTATTAATATGTAGCAAATATTTTCATAATTATAAAACCAAAAATTTAAACATTGAATTTGTCTTTAAATGCCAGACGTTGGCTTCTTACAAAGTATCTGTCGGCACGTGTCTCATTTTATGGTTGCCCTGTTTTGACACGTGTCGCATTTCACATTCAACTGGTTCCGAGGGAGATCTCCCCAGTTGGTAGGGCGAGGTGACGATCATATAATGAATATGTCTGGCGTACATATAACGAATACTTACTGTAAACGAATATTCTTCCATTATGCATAATGGACAGTTCATACGTGCACGAAACTCACTCTCTGGCGCGGTTAGTATAAATTGTTTGTCGTGAACAGAGTTGGGCAAAATTTTTATTTAAATAAAATTTCGAAAAATGAATTAAAGTTAAAAAATTGTTCGTATTCTTGTTCGTCGAATAACTTCTAATCGATTAAAAAAATTAAGTTATAATCGTCGAATAATCTAAAGTTAAAGTAAGTTTTATTTGATTCTTGTTTAAATAATTTTTGATTTAGTTAATGCCCAACTCTGGTCGTGAATGTATAACAATGAGGTTCATTTATTTGTTAGTCTCACAATATAATACAATCGACTTATAAATAAAATATGTTGAATGATATGTAATTATAAATATTTTAATAAAACTTGCTAGAACTTTATTATAGCTAATATCATCACTTCTTTTCATCGATTTAAAATAACTTATAGGCAATTCGATGCATAGCATAATACGACAAACAAATTTAGATTAACCACGCGATAAAGTGTAAACTCGCGGCTGGCTGGCCCGTACAGTAACAGCGTAGTGGCGGACAGCTCTACCATAGCGATGTATAAATATTTAGCTCGAAGCTCCCGAATACCACATCACTAATTTTTTAACAATTTATTTCGATTCTAAAAACTCATGGTTGGATTTGAAATATATGTCAATGCAAACCAGCTTGAACTACGCTAGAGGCAATATAAATCCTTCGCATATTTTTCTTAACTAAATAATGGTCAACACGTAAAAAAATCATAAGAACACGGATTCATAAATATTAATGAAAAACTTCAAGAAGGGAACATAAGACAATAGTAAAAAACTTATCGTTAAAAATGCAAAGTACAAAACTTCCAGAACAATTCAAAATTATTTACAAATGTTGCTTTCCACTTTATATTAGTTACGATGTCTTTAATTACTTTCGTATGGTACTCAATATAGATCGTATCACTTTTACAAAACTCTTTCTCAAGGTAACCGGATTACAAAATTGGAGATCGTTTATGGAAAACAGGACTTACCCTCGAATCCTTGATTGTCATGAATCTCCCGAGGTGGTCCAGTCATATCTTGGCCCTCCAAAACTGCCAAAAGGCACTGGTGTATGCAAATGTATTGTTGCTCCGTTTGAACCATCCAAACGCGTTCCTTCCTCATCGCCCAAACTATCCCAAAGATGTCGACGTATTTGGACATCAAGATTTGCTGGAGTATTCTGTCCAACGTGATGAAAGTGCCGCTACGACCCACCCCAGCACTACAATGGACAACCATCGGCCTTTGATCAGGCCGGACCCTTTCTCTGAAAGCTCGCACGAATCGTGCAAGCGTCTGAGGGGGACTGGGTACCCCGAAGTCTGGCCATGTCGTGAAATGGAAGTGTTGAATGACTCTCTTGACGTCCCCCTATTGGAAATCATTGTTGAGCAATGTTAAGTACATTGTGAGAATAGGTGTTGAAATTGAATATATATACCTACTAGGGATGGATTAGTTTACAGAGACTTAACCTTTAGGGGACGGGCAAAGCCCCTTATGGGACTTTGATTAAGAACACTACTTAAAAATGATGTAAAGTATAAGTACGTAATTGCGAAGTTAATAGAAAAGACCCACGAATGTGATTCCAAAATACTGTTTATAGTAGTAACATTAATCTTAAATTTTAAATATTATAAGCAATACATTTTTTGCAGTAGTTGATTCATTTCGGTGGTTGTTTTAATACAAAATGAAATGGTGTTTTCATAATTCGAGGTAAACGGAACTCAAAACTGTTCGAATTATCACGAAATCCGATTAAGCGAAACCTATACATCCACGAGCAGTGATAGGCAAAATTTTTATTTACATAGTAATTTCGATTAACGAATAAAAGTTAAAAAAATTATTTATGTGTCGAATAAAGTTGACCCGCATTTTCGAACATCGAATAACAAATAAAGTTACAGTCATTTTTATTTGATCCGTTATTTAAATAATTTTTTATTTAGTTAATGCCCAATCTGCTCACGAGAAATCGATATCGAAAAAAGCTTGACGAAACGGAGAACTCGGATTATCGACGCCACAAAAATGATAGGCATTTCACGAAATAGTAACTGAAAAAAGTAACTGATAATAACTATGCATGTAAAGAAACCCGCACCCTAGATTCGTTTTTCTGCCCTTAAAATATATTTAATGTTATTTTATTAAATAATCAGTGGAACGTAAATTACTTACTCTGCACAACATGAATTCCGTAATACTCCAGTCAGGATAGTGCGCCTCATTTAATATCGTGACACAAATATCCCCATAGTAGACTGGTAGAGTATCCACTGGCCAATAACGATCACATTTTTCTCTGCCCTTTTCAATACACCTTGTCAACATTACAATCGCCCTACTGTTACTCTCCCAGACCATTCTCCAAAAATCATCGCGTGTCGAATGCAAAGGACCTTGAGTGACGATAAATTCTCTTGGAGAATTGTGCCCCTAACATAAAAGATATATGAACCTTAGAGACATTAAATTGTAGATGAATGTTTATTATACACTATTAAAAGGGACTATACTATTTTTTCCAGTTTTCATACACTGAACGAAAGATTAACAATAACTAACATTAAGATAAGAAAAGGAAAATCAATTGTAAAAGAAAATACAGTTGTTCAAATTTGACTAATTAGAACTGTATCATGGTTCAGTAATACACGTATCTAATATTTTACATCTTCCTTAATGGCAGTAATATTGCTCAGAAGCTTAGAAATTTAAGCATTTTTATATTGCAAGCGTTTTCAGGGAACAACGTAAGCTGGAAACGCAAGTAGTCGATGACCGCCATAGGACTTAACAAGCGTTAACACTTTGAGTGGCGTCGGCGTATTTTCACGTCCAAGGGTTTTAGAAAGCGCCAGAAGTACAGAAAATTCTCGTTGTAAGCTTATTACAACTATGCGTTATAAGCTCGGTTGCTATCCCCACCATTTCTTGGAATCCTTCGTTTGAAAGAGAGAGAGAGAGAGAGAGTCACTCGCGCAACACTTCCATTGGCGGCTCGGAATAGCTGACACTATGCGTTGTAAGCTTGCCACCAGCACCGAGCGTGGAGCATATAACGAGAATTGGCTGTATTCCCCGAGAATCGTCGAACGGTCGGTTTGAAAACAAAAAAGCTCGAATTTTGTTTTGCAGTTGGTCGCCGGAATGGCTTCTAATAATGAAAATATTAATTTCTATATCCCCTACTAAAATTTCATGAAAGTGTTACCAGTGGATTGACGAGATTCTCCTAAAGAGAATGTCTACAGAAGTCTAAGGAATGTAGAAGCGATTCAAAGTGGGTACAATTAAAAATCATTTTCATCCAAAAAAGCAACCCCTCCATTCGTAGTATCATCACGAAGATCTAGTGGCAAATGAAGAAATTGAAATTTTCATTAATGTTGACAAAACCTCGGGGCCGATTTGAACCGATATTTAACAAAACTTTGGAGCACTCAAAGTGTTAAGTATTTGATTAGAAAAAGTATAAGCATTAAAACGTACAGGAACGTAATTGGCGTTGATGTAATCCGATCCCTCCTCGTCATCCACAGGTTGGAGCTTAAATCTACTGTGGTCGTAGGGCAAAATATTTGTGAAACGATTCTTTGGTCTGTTACAGGGTAAGTCCGCTGCTGTGCACGGCTGGTCTCTTCCAACATGCTTTAATTCTTCGAATTCCTCCGAGAAACGGAAGTCTGAATCCGCGGACATTGTGCGATAATGTTCGGCAAAGTCCTCGATTTTAATCGGTCGACTATAAAAAGAACGTATAGCAGATCAGTCATTTCCGTCGATCGTGTTCGAAATGTCATATGTATCTATATGTCTGTTCAATTTGATTTCGTTAAGGACCAAAAAATATATTACCCCTGTTTTTTTGATACACAAAATACATTCAACTAATATCTTATTATTTTTTTTCTATTTTTTACTCATTTTATTTATTTATATAACAACTGTTTTAAGATTGATATAACAGCCTAACTAGGCATAATAATATTTTAAAGGAAAACTACATTTAAAATGAAATCGTAGCAGTTTGCTAAGAGCATTGCAAAATTTACCTGGTGTCGATCACGCTATCTGGTAACGACAAATTGTCGGTTGTTCGTGTTTCAGTTGTTTTACGACCTTGACTTCTTCTTCTTCTAACCAGCAAACCAATACCCAATAAAGTCAGCAAAAGCACTATCGGAACCGTGACTCCAACTATGATGGCCGTGTTGTCCTTATCTACTTAAACATGTAGATACAATTAGCTTGAAATCAAACATTTTGTTCGTAAAATGGTTTCGACTTAAACTACGAGACTTTGGTTTCTATGCTGGTGCAAGCAATTCAAAGGATTCTATAGAACATACAATTAAAATTTCTTTTTGTACAATCCATAAGCCTAATGATACACTACAAACAATTTTGTATTCTGCATTTGTCGACATAATTAGAGAAATATCTACTTAAGTAGGTATATCAATTATATATGTAGTGTCTGACGCCAATTTTTATAAAACCTTGCAGATTTTTGAACAGTATTTTTCTTATTGTCAGCTGTAGCGACTAATTTGAAGAATAAAACTGCTCTTTTTCACTCTTGTGATGTTCTGTGAACTATTGGGGATAGAAGAAACTTTCTTTAGATAAATGTTTTGTGGTTTGAAGAGAAATAACGTGGTACACGCATTAATAAAAAAATTGAACAATGAATTTAAATAAAAACACCTATATTTGGCCCCAATTTTGCTTAAATTATCAACAGTTCTATAAAGTTTATAACATGAGCTGTTTCTAATTAGAATTTACAAACGAAAATAATTGTTTTCGACTTTCATATTTTATGTATATTGAAAATTAACGACATAAAGTTATAAAAGCCTTGTTAAGTGAGAAATAAAGGCAGAGGAAATGATTTGCTTGAGTCTCTACTTCATTTTTCTTGTAAGTAGCCACATCGTTTTATTTTCTGTCAAAGGATTTTAAAACATTTATCTAGAAAATTGTGGCTTCTGTTTAATAGTCCCTAGATAGTATCAGAAGAATGGAACGTTGAGATTTTTATTCCTGAGCTTGAATAGATTGGGATAAACAAATATGTGCCGGTGAGTATGAAAGTGGTGTACCTAAGTAAAAAAATGTATGTTTCTCACATATGATTGTCTGCAATGTTTTACTTTATATTTAGTAAGACATCTAATATCTTACAAACTTTTAAAATAATGTGTATTTTAAAAGAGTTTGAAAATTTAGAATAAAACAATCGATAACATTTTAAGGAAAAGTACTTTCACAGAAGCTTGTAACCAGTTTTTAAGTATTTCTAATGAAAGGAGAAGAATTACGTTGCACGTAATCAAACAATCAATTTTGTATTTTAATTTACATAAATCAATAATAATTTGTACCTTTTTCCTTTTCAATGTATAAACTTATTGTCTTACCTGCCAGCAGCAATCCTTGGGCAGACATGCACATAAAATAATGAGGCATGAATTTAGCAAGCTTCTTATAGCTATCGATCTTCGCGTGATCATTCAAATCTTTTAATATTTTCTATTATATGAACTTAAGAAAGAACCACAGATTAAAAATGAAATGAGAATAAAATTGAACCTACTGAAGTCATTAAAAATTTAGTTTCAATCATTGCTATTAATCATATGTATATAAATACACGGGAAGTACTGTAATAACAACAACAAGTTTAATAACAATCAGTAATGTGTGATCTACATCGTGGTATACCCTTCCATATTAATATGAATACAACCCGTACATAACTTTTTCTTTATTAAAATATTTGCACCCAATTTCTACTTTAAATAAAAATTCTTTAGAAATTTTGGAGAATATAAGTCTTTCGTAGCATTATTGTTACTTAAAGATTAGTAGAATTTTAGATGTTTCGTCTAAAATCAGACAGCGGCAATAAAACAAAAATGGGTCAGTAATATGTAGAAGTTTAAAGTGCAAATAAACAACTAAATATTTAAATATTACAAGAAACAGAATACGAATATGTTTAATACAAATTAAAAAATTTTGTACCTACAAATATTTTATTCGAAAACACTTAACTAATTAAAAGTGAATAGTTCAACAATGGAGGAATTGCAAATCTGACACTTCTTCCTATATAATTATTCAAATGAGTATGATCTGCTAAAGGGTTTTGAAGAAGGCAGAATTGAAGTGTTGTTTAAAATTAGCTCTTCACATGGTTGTTCTCACCTGTTTGAATTGGAAAACTGTAACTGGTGTCCGTGAATTTATCCGGGGCGGTGAATGCTCGAACTTTGACTTTGTAGGTGGAACCAGATTTCAATGGTCCATTGCAGTATCCATTCTTATTATCGCAATTTTCACCGCCAATTGTGAAGTCCTCCACGGATCCATTTTTGAAAGGATAGTAAGGATCCATCACCTGCGCATAAAACATAAAGCATTTCATCAAATAAACAGATGGAAGCATTGTTAATAACTGTAAAATCTTTACTGTTTGATTTACAATATGACATCGATGTATACAAAAAAAAACATCCACTAGATACACACTACTAGAAATATTTATTGCACCACTCAAAAATCCACGGCGTGTAACTTTTAATAGCTGCATGATCGATAAAGTGATTGGTATCGAATTCAAGTTGACCCAGATTTTGGGCACTGAATACCTAGTCAGAAATCAGGCAATAATATTTTCCTGATACTAATATCAAAACTTCATCTGTCGCTCTTACGTATGCGCGCGTTCAGAATTTCGATTTATGTAATTTCATTTTTATCACGAATAAGACTATACTATTTAAAAATCTACACTTGATTTACAAGATGCAAATTCGAAGATTTTCAAAAATCAGTGGAGAGGTAAAAAATTCAAAAAGGATACTCAGCAAGCGTAAATTTCTTTTACGTAAAGTGTTAAGTAAGGTCTGTAAGTGATAACATGGTAAATACTTGCATAATACAATACCTATACATGTATTTTCCGTACTATAGGTCATTTTAGTAGCTTCTGTTTGATTGATGTTACAGAGGAGTGTATTACACCGAAGAACTGATAATTTCGTGGAATTGATGGTAGGATACACTTAAATGGTACAAGATTTTGAAAATCGCCTGTTAAAATCAGTTAGGCTTTTCCGAGCAATTAATTCTGCCAGGAATGTTTTGCACAGCCTGCTCCGCACTCTAAACACACGCCGACAATAATGAAAACTTAAACGTCTATATTTTTTACCAGATTTTTATAAAAGCACTAACAATGGATGGGCGATATTTTCCTTATGAAAATGAGCCTAAATATGTATAGTATTCAACCATATTCAGGGTAGATTTAATCATACAATATGGGTATAGTTCGAATTACTTCAGAATATAATAAACAAATTCTACATCATGTATGATTAGAATTAACCCAAATGAGGTCCGGTTTAGGCTTATTTTCATTAAGAGAATCTTTCCAACCCATTGGACAAGACATACTTTTACGAAAATCTGACGCAGAACATATCGTTGTTCGCATTTATTGTTAGTTCGATTAATAATTTCTTATTTCCGATTAGTACGTCGTCAGTTGCATTTCAAATTAGAATTACTAGGAACTGAATCACTTTCTGATGAAACAAGAATGTATCTTAGCAGCAATAATAAGAATCACATCAAATATGTACTTTTTTACACTTCTATCGAGCTTATCCTTGAACATGCACATGAAGCAGCGCAAATACTTTAACACGTTTATTTTCATTAGGATTACATGATATATGTACTATGGTCGTAAAATGTTCCCCGTCATAAGAAAATTACTCATCAGAAACATTTAATAAGGCGTACAGGAAGTAACTACATACTTTACGTTTAAGTGACTGATGTATTCATTCACAAAACGATAACTTTAAATATTTTATACTACCTATATTATCCTTTTTGTTTCTAGTACATTTCATTTCTCAATGAATTAATTATTTGAGTTTATCACCAATTCAGCGAATTAACAGCAGTAATATTCTATAGAAGAAAAGCATTATCATTCGTCACCTGTGTAAACAATTTCCCAGCTTTGGAAATCATGTTCTCTAGAATATTCATGGTCCAATTTAGTAAACATATCAGCGCATGCACACATATACGTTTACTTTAAAAAACTGAAGGAATATGTATGCTGAAACCTATCCCATAGTTAGCACAGTGCAGGCAACCACTGCAGTTGGACTGGTGCCATTTATAGTTACCATTCACAAACTAAGTAATGGTCACAAGATATTTTAATTCAATTGTCCATTACTTCTACCATCTTTCATTTAAAAAATCCTATAACTTCTATTCAAAACACACGATCACATTCCCCTTAACATCAATCTCTGCAGCAAATCACATGTCCCACATCAATAATGCCCACTTCAAGAACAACTTCTTACATGTACGTGTCCGTACTTCGTTCATTCATCACAATCTTTGCACATTTGCCACTTTATTAAATTAGAATAGCAATTGTAATATTAAACGTTACAATTTCACATTATTTTTATATGACACAAGGACGCTGATAAATTGGTTTATAAACGGATCACTGTTACGATAGTTGTGTATTGGCGACTGCGTGCAGAGGACGCCTAGGATCACGCGCATTCTACGATCAACTATTGCGTCTGGATTACACGTAATGTAACAATTGCGAGAACGTGATTGCTTATGCGTAGTCTCGAGTGCACGTATTTCTCTGCTGTTTGCGTTACTCGCTCGTGATCGTGCAAGTTAACGAGTCACTCTGCGAAATACACTGCATTAATTAGTTTACATCTCTATTGCAATATCGTTCGCGTGCCAATGACAAGTTGCACTTGATTACTCGATTCGTGAATAAAACATTTCACCGCAAGCACTTGCGTTATGTTTTATATTGATACCAACACTCATAATAAAATACTTCAGATCAAAATATTGATGGTGTTACTCAAATATTTTACTGGTTCAATGGTATTTAAAATTTTCGTTATTTATTTTTATCCCATAACAGGTACTTCGTTTCTCTTTGTTATTTATTTCCAAAAACTTGCAAGTTGGTTGTAGAAAAATTATAACTAAAATATGGACGTCATATTAATTATACTTAATACACTTTTATAGTAGGTAACATAAGAGTATGTACTTTTCATAGAAGATATAAAACTCAATTCTTCTTTGCATAAATTTATAAGTATAGGTACTGATTTATAGGTAATACATTTTTTTAACGTCATCGAAGAATGACAATGTATGCTCGTTTAATATGTCACAGCAGTACAATTTATTACTTTATCTGCGTTTTGTTTTTCTAATGCAATGTATCTCATAAATCATTCAAAACAACGGAAAATCTTGCATATGGAGAATGAGTTACATATCAGACTTATACTGTGTAATAAGTATGACTAATGAAACAAATACATGTGTAGGAGAATAGGTTTTGTAATTCCTATGTTTTCGGAAGCCACGAAAGAAGAGGGAACCTGGTTTAAGACGCAGAAAAAATCGATTTTTTTTATCGACAGTACTACTGATGGAGAATGTATTTCCAAAGTTACAGACAGAAATTCGAAGTAGCTTCATAGATACAGCCGACATAACAGATCCGTGGCACGCAGATATAGGTACGGTCGAAAACATTAAGCGCGTTTTCCTCGAAACCACGTCTTCTCTAGTTATCTACCTATATGATTGAGAAAAATTTATTTAACCGATTGACTTCACCCGGAGCATTTTAATTACGTACTGACCAACCATCGTCGATGAATGAAAAACATTTATACAGAAATAAAATTAAACCAGTGTCAAAATCGTAGCTTTTTCTGTAAGGTCCCATAACTTTGCCAATTTTAGACTTTTTTCTTAATTTTTTAATACATCGACGATATAAATTCATGTCAATTAAAAAAAATTCGGCTGTTTTATTTCGGGCAAAAATTGGATCCGCTAGGTGGAACACACTTTGCCAACTCCGGCGGCGCAGCGCTACGAAGATATGCCAATAAAACAGTATTAAATGAATTATTCTTGAATAAAAAAACAAGTCTTGTTGCCTGAATATACAGTAAGGCATCCTTAAAGTTTTGGAAAGATTCGCTTTATATTTGTTGAGAAAATAATTCTTAAAAATCGCCGTGTTTTCAGTGTCTTAAACCAGGTTCCCCTCTTAAGCGGTAGTGTATAGAAAATAACGGATATCAGACTCTCACCTGATACGGGGGCCAGATGCTGTATGCCTGGACATCTCTCCAGCTGGGCATTTCTAGACCAGACGCATTTTTACTGTCATCCTCGGCCACGATGATCGTATAAGACGTCACTGCGCCATTCTGTTCACTGAAGTAGTTCTTTCTGAAGCGTATCTGAATTGTCGTGCTGCTTCTGCAAACTTCTGTCGGCACTACTTGTGTGGGTGGTTTTGGGGGTGCCAGAATTGGCATTTTTTGCTTCCAAACTGCTTCAGGCCCGAAACCAATCTTTGTCTGGGCTTGGATGCGAAATATGTACGTCTTTCCTGGTATAAGAAACTTGATGACGCCGCGGTACTCGCCTGGCCCGAAGTCTTGCGTCTGAGTGTGGGCCGACCCCTAATGGTAGTAGATGAAGGCATCGTGTCAATCTGAGTTGGCCTTATTTATGCAATATAATTACGATAATTTTTTAAAATATGCTTTCCTTAATATATTTCTTTCAGTTTTGATCATTGATACAATTACGAATTTGTACGTTAATTTCAATGACGTCTAGCTTTTTCGGTTCAGAACAGTTTAAAGATTCTATTTTTAAGTGACGTACTCAGGCTGAGCCATTTAACTCTACCACATTAAATTACTTGTAAAATTAAATTACAGTTAATAAGCTTTCGAATTGACGGGGCAAACAAGAAACCAATATTGGATTGTACGACCCCGTCCCCTTGGTACGATACAACTGTTGTATGAAACATTTTTTCATATAACAGACAGCTTATAAGTAATTTCAAGCGGTAGAGTTAGGTGACTCACATTGTATAAAGCGAGGTGTGGCACGCACATGAGTCACAATCACTTGTGTGATTGTATGGTAATTGGCATTCGTAAGTAGAAGAACCATATTTGTCTGGACGTTACAAATTTCAGTGCAAATTGCAAATTCATTCGGTCACTCAATTTCGTAATTAAACAGATAATTCTAGATTAATAGGATACTGTTTGAAACAAGTAGGAGACGACTTGGCTGAAGCACTTAGAAGAAGTATACAGGGAGAGTCATAAATGCATATCAATACTTCAGGGGGTAAATCTAGACACGAAGTAAAAACGTCACATGAACCTACATACCTTAGTTTTCGAGTTAAGGATGATTAAATAACATGTTATTTAATTAATCATCCCATTAGACGTTCAAGTATTTTTAGTATTCAAGGCAAGTGAATAATACGCGCGATCTGCAAAAAAGCATACAAAATGGACCTGAAACTACTGGAAGAATTTCTGGTATTTTCGAGCTAGTGAGAAATTTAATGCTGCAGCGTGTAGTAGCGTGTGTTGAAACTGTTGAGGCACGAGGCGTACACTTGGAACGTTTTCTTTAATCATTCATAACTCGAAAACTAAGGTATGTAGGACATATGTTCATATGACGTTTTTACTTATATTAGTGCCTAGACCTAACCCAAACCTGTTCCCTGAAGTATTGGCATGCATTTGTGAATCACCCTGTACACAACATAGAGATCTAAAAGCAGTGTGTTGCCTTACTAGCCAATAAAGTCTTTCAATTATGCAATTTCCTAATAAGCCAACCTACTATCGCCAGGATAACATGCATTTTAAATTATTTGAAGATGATGGAACATTATAACTAACTCAAATCCTCTCAAGTAAATGTATTCAAATTACCAAAAAAAGTCTGCTCAGACTTACGTCCAGCCCATACGTGATTGTGTACTTCGTGATGATACCATTCTGCTCTTGGCTAGGTAGAGACCACTCAAAGCTGATGTCACTTGGCTGGATGTCTGTGGGATGAAACTTTTCCACCTTGCCGGGATAGGACTCACTAGTAGTGAAACTAGCGCTCAGAGGGTTTGACACTCTGAGATAAGAGGATGCTGTGCCAGAACGTACCACCAGTGTGAAAGTGTAATTTCTATGAGGCTTTAAGTCGGATATGGTTATTAGATTGACGGACGTAATGTTCTGAATTAAATTTCCGTCTGTGTTTATGTATTGCACTTCGAAGGCGTCGTACTGCCCGCGCGGAATGTCCCAAGTTAGTGTGATTCTTGTGTCATTGATGTCTATCGCCTGAATAGCTGTAATTGGCTCAGGATCTGAAACCAAGTTTCACGGTGGATTGTAATTAACATCCATTCAGGGCTAAGCTTAAGGTTCGTTACGTATTTCTGGGGAATTTGTCTGTTTTGCTTGATTATGGTTTATCTCTATGCGAACTATGCGAAGGTGGATAGGTACTAAATAGTAAAATTTCGTCAAACAAAATTTATTTCATCTATACGTTCTAATTATACAAGATGTTCCAAAGATGATATTATTTGATTTTAAAACTCAAAAGTTAAGAAAATAGTTTAATGTATGTAGAATAAGTATCTTCTTTGCAAGGTGTAACTAGTCCCTCTAAGGTTTAATTAAGGGTTTAATATGAATACTATTTACGAGATATTTTTGTGTCTCATTAACGTTAAATGAATTAAATACCTCAGGATATTCGAAGAGCTCTAAGAAATGTTCGATGCTATTAAATGATATACGCCTTTTGGTAGTAAATATTGTTATTAAAAACGAATATTATAAAATTATAATTCAAAATCATTTGTTTCCTGTTACTAATTAATTACGGTACACTATAAATAAATTAATTTTCATATTACATAGGTATAACAACATTTTGGAAACATCCTGTAATATAAATACATACAACTTCAGGCAACGTGTTGCGTCGGAATGGTTTGTATTGTTATTTGATGAATTATTCTCAACTTTATCACAATTTTATATACGCGTGTCGGGAAAACGAGATATACGGATGATTATCTTGATGAAAATATTCGATTGAGTAAAACTTTATGACTTGTGTTTTTCAAAAAAGGTAACACCACTGAAAAATATTAAAAAATCACTTCTTCAAGTGATAATTGAAAATAATTTAAAAACATGATGCACTATTTACGTGCTTTCACCAGTATATTAAATGAAACCATCTTTAAATATGGATTCATTAGGTAGGACACCATATTCTTTATATAAGGTAGAGCGAAAGTTCATCATGTTTCCATAAAATTAACACTTTTATGTGATAAACTCATAAGATACCAAATCTGATAAGACACGAAAAAATTTTCAATGCTATCTACTAACTAATAAATCACAAGATACAGATTATAAGCTAGTATAACAAAAATT
Organism: Andrena marginata; assembly: GCA_963932335.1. NCBI lineage: Eukaryota > Metazoa > Arthropoda > Insecta > Hymenoptera > Andrenidae > Andrena > Andrena marginata. The sequence goes on along the minus strand of OZ010659.1, from coordinate 45,594,357 downwards.
TATACAGGAAACAATACAATTGAAAAATCCAGATACATATTAATTTGAAGTAACTTATATCAAAATTAAAAAAATTGTGCTTGACAAACACTTTATTATCTTTCCAGTTTCATTTGTTAATTACATTTTAATACACGATGTAGAGCACCACAAGCTGCAAGGCTGATTCTAAAAGAAGATATACCACGTTCTCAAGTGGAATTTCATAGGAATGCGTACTGTCTTAATGTACGCTTTAAAAACATTGACACAAGCCACGCGACAGGGTAAAATTTTAACATGACAATTTAAAGAAACGTATGATTCCCTGAACCATACATTACTATAAACCGATAACTCAATTTTTATGGGATTGAAAGTAAAAATTATATTAACATAACGCTTAAATATGAATAATGTAAAATTAATACTTTGAGCGGCGCAAGGTTAGGGGAAATATCATTTCAAGTTTTACCAGAAAATGTTATCCAGTTCGCGCTTCGTTTTGAACTAGGAGTGTTACAAGATATAATAATATTCGAATACCAGAAAATTTGAATTTGAGATTCGAATATTCAAATACTTAGGAGTATCTGGAGTAATCTGAACATGAAATATTTTTTCGCACTTCTTCGTGAAATTTTTGTTATATTGGCCTTAACAATTATTTGTTTTTCATACGATAAACAATTATCCGAAAATATTCTTCTTCGTACAATATTTTATTTAAATAATAATTATTTACTTTTTGCAATAAATTATTCCTTATATTTATTTGAATAATTTGTTCGAATAACAATTGTAAAATAATTAGAATAATAATACTAATAACTGATGGTTGTTTTCGTTTCAAAATTTATAAATTTATCAAAGTTTAATAAAGTTTAAAATTTATCGTTTGAAAAATAAAGATTCTAAAGGCCAATATGACAAAAAATTTCACGATAAAGTGTGAGAAAATATTTCATGTTCAGATTCCCATGCGGTACAATCGGAAATTCAATCACTCCGAATATTCGAAAACAAGATTCGTATTCGAAAAAATTCGAACTATTCGAATATTTACAGCTCTATTTTGAACACATACCCGACACAAATAAAAATTGAACATCTATATTTTTTATTCGATGTGCTAGCTTTTTCGTTCAAAATGAGTCCAAACATGCCCTCATACAGAAAATATTTCATTGCGGCTACTTCATATCAATTTTGAGTTTCGCAGGCCGATTGTACATAGGTACTACATATGTATGTATGCAAGTACATCATCTGTGTTTGAAAATAGTACAAGTGAGGTCAAGTTTGGACTCAGTTTTATCAGAAGAATCTCACCAATCTATTGGTGATACTATTATGAAAATCACGGATAATACTTTCGGTACTGTTCAAGAAAAATACAAGTTAAAACACAACAACGCCGTGCACAGGATGGAAATCCCGCACCATGGAAATACACCGACGTCATTCAAAGCATTAATAAGAAACTTTTATATAACGAAACATATAACTTATAATGTGTGTTTAAAATATTCTTATTTCCTGCTCCAGCTAATACAAAACTAATAAACGATACGCGATTTTACCATTTCTCTGCTATCAACATTTTTTTGTTCATGCACCCCGCAGGTTTTTACCGTGAATCGTTATTCTTCCATAGAAAATACTCACAAAGTCGATCCTGTCTAAGTAGAGGTCTGCTCTCCACGTTATCGCTGACAGTCCAAACAGTCACGTTGTAGAGTTTACCGGGTGTTAGGCCAGCAAACGTGACCTTAGTGTCGGTGTCGTCGACCAGTCGCTCTTTCGTAGTGTTGCTTTCATCGCTAATCCGGAACCGATACAAATCGAACTTGGACGACTTGGGTGTCCGTGTGTACCTCAACGTCAGAGCATCCGGCTGTTCTCGATCGACCACCACAACGACTTCCGATTGGATCAGTGGCACTGGATTTGACAGACTCGTGTTTGTTGGCTCGTGATCTTTTTTTAAGTAACTTTAGTCACCGTGTTCCCTATCCAAGCTGACTTTACAGTTACCATTTTCTTTATATCGTGTCTGAACCATAAATAGAGAAACGGACGGAAGGAAACAGGAAGTTCAAAGGACACAATTCACACGATGTGAATACTACTGTGATCTCATCAACTGCTTTTACTATCAGAACTATGTGCTATACGCATTACGTTTCATTTTAAATACACAATATTTATTATTTATGCAGTATGTACCTACTGTAATAAAATTTTAAGACTCGATCTGAACGATGATCACATAATAGGCTAAAATTACGTGGGAATGACAATAAGCTATGCACTGCTTCACAAGATGGAGTAAAATGAGCTTCAGTATGTGAATTGTATATGTATAATACAAATAGCTCGTAAGATTTTACGTAAGACAAATGCGTCCAGAAAATCAGAAATTAAGTGACTCTGGAAACATTGGATTAGTGCTGAATTCAAATTTATCACACGTGTTAGCACTCATGCATAGGCGTAATTCGTTAATAAAACAGGTAAGTAGTCGATTCAAAACGAAAAACGCTGTTGTTGTCTTTAATATGTAGACAATTTTTAAGAAAATTTGTGATTCGACTTACTTGTCCTAGTTGTCAGATTGGTGACATCGCTGACCAAGTTGTAGGACAATGTGTAGATCGTAAAGGAGTATTGAACACCTGGTATAAGGTCGCCCACGAGAACCTTTTGAATTGTATTTTCATCGAACGGGGTGCTGGATACATCGTTGCTTTCCGTAACATTTTTCGATCGTACATCGTCGGGGTTATCTACTGGCCACCATTTTACCACGTAGACTTCAATTCTACCTTCTGGCCTCGGCCATTCCAAAGTCACGTTTGTAGAGTCGATAATCGGGGTGATGTTCAGCACTGAATTGGGACCTAAAAGAATTTATACAGTATAAATGAAATAGAATAGGTATAACTGAAGATAGTTAAATAGATAATTTCTTCTTTAACTCATTTTTTTATTATTGCGTGTAGACTTAAGAATTCCATTCTTTTTCGTGTTTACAAGCGATAAAATTGTGCCACTGTAAAATCTCTATTCGGTTTACAAGATGCAATTGCCAGGTTTACAAGTAACAGTTCGACAAAATTTCACATTTTTCGGACTTGTAACATTCAACGGCCGTTCCTTACAAACGATTTGCGGATTCGTTTTCAGCGCACGAAAACCTATATGAAACAGTTATTGAATGTTACAAGTCCAGATGGCTGTCGAACTGTGGAATCAGTGAATAGCTTTGAAATGAAATTGGTAGTGAGTGCTTGTTTAGATAGTCTAAAATAAACAACGGATAATGTCAGTTGAATTTTTTTCTGATTAACAAGTAATGGCGAATACTTGATTGACTTTTGGGTGTAATTACTCTTTAAGGGAAACTCTATAGTGCTGTTGGGCATGAAAACTTTTCTGTCTACTTACGAACTGTATGGTTCACTTGAAGTGGATAAAGACTTTCCACTCCATAGCTCACAGTATTCACTTGAATCGTATATTTTTCGCCTGGCGTCATATCCGTCACTTCTGCTTCCGTGTCGCCAACATTAGGCAGCTTCACCCATCTTGGGTCGTCTTCTGTTTGGTATCTAATTGAAAATTCGGAGTACAACGAGTCCGTTGGTGCTTTCCAGTGAACAACCACAGTGTTGCTTGTTACCCTCTCGATGCTTAAATTTTTTGGTGGATGTGGCACTGAAATTATATACTTATATTAACCTCAGAAGAAGCATGATCGACAAAAATATTGTAAAGTACATGTGTTTTAAAAGTTGTAAAATTGAAATCCTTTCATTGTTTACTAACGTACAGAGTCACAATTTACAATGCTAAATGTTAAATTACTAATTATAAGTTAATTTCATAAAATATAGCGCAATAATATTTTAATGATTTTTAAAGGTAGATATTTTTTTAGAAGAAGATTAAACTCTAGTGTTTATAATCCACGCAGATGTAAATCATGTATCTTTATTTTTTCAAAAGATATGAAACCCATTCTAATGTGTATATTAATAAAAATATATCGATATTTTACATAATTCGAAATAATTCCAAAAATTAGAAGGGTCCCAAAAAAATCTCACAAATACAAACCACTAATGATACAATTCTGCTGACATGTCACTATATGTTTCTTATTGATGAGAACAAAGAGAGGGGCAACTATATCTCATATATTGATATAAATATACATTTCCAACTACACTATTCTATGTTCCGTCATTTCTACGCAATATCTGAGTTTAAAATGACCTAATACAGTCGAAACTGTATTATAAACTATTACCAATTTAAAAATAATTATTGTATCTTTAAAAATAGATACATGAAAGTGTAGATCTTCAAAAATGGCACATATCGAAAAGTAATCAAGCTTTCTGCGATATAAATCCTATGTGAGCCTCGCAGTAGCTTACATGTTGGTTCTTGGTAATTCGGAGGAGAGGCTTCACGCTACTTACAAACAGCTTGGAAGTAGTCGTGTGGCTCGCTTCTCAAACCATGACTAATGGCGAAAACTTTAACTTCGTACGCTGCACCAGGATAAAGATCTTCCAATACAATATGAGATTCTGTGATTAGTGTCGTCGCACTCTCGCCAGTATCATTTCTGTTGTGTATTACTTCAAATTTCTCTTGTCTCGAATTAACGTCACTTTTCCACGAGATGTTCAGCCCTATCTCAGTTGGCTTTAGATCCTCGATTATTGGACTCGAAGGGCGTGTAATTTGGTATAAAACGGTTTCGTTCGATTCCACTTTGTTGCTAATTGCTTGCACTATTATAGAATAATTTCTGCCTGGTAATAGGGCTTCCAGGGTGACCTGAAAGTAAAATATTGTAGAGTGTTAAAAACAGCTATAGAAGACGATATAAAATTACAGAGAATGTATGATATGCATATGAAAATATACAGTACTGGAAATATTTATTGCCTCACTCGAATAAACACGTTATCACTGTTGGAAAATATTGCAAAAATGTGGGACCCAATAAATATTTCCAATCCTGTATAAATATCTCGTTTTAAAAATGAGATCTTTCACATAACATATCACTTTAAACACCCTTTACAAAACTAAGAAAAATGTTAATTTATTTTCTCTTATATGGCAATAAAATGTTTCATGACCTAAATGCTACTTTTCATAATAAGCACATGGTAATTCGCCTAGCTGTAGGAATTAATAAAAAAAATACGTACTTTGGTCTTATCGATTGTTAATGTGTTACTATCACCACCTATCGTTGTTTCCACTTCGTGGTACTGCAACTTATAACTATCCTGCGTGCTGGAATTTTCGGGAAGCCAAGAAACTTCAACCATCCCAGTTTTCTCATCAATGACAGCGCGAAGATCACGTACTGGCAATGGTTCTGATAACACCAATAAAAAAACATTATTAACAACGGGTATTACTTTATGTTCGAATTCAGTGGAAGGGGAATTGCGATTGACCACCAAATTTATTAAAAAAGAACATAATGAAACACAACATTTATGAGTGCGAAATGGTGTTATCAAGGGAATCGATTTTATCAGCCACTCAAATATCCATTAACTGGATGGTCCTCTATTATTCGGTTAGTAGGATACACAGAAGATGATTACAAGGTTTTACTATTTAAGTGAATTTGTTAACCAATTAACTGTTTTTCATCGATTATTCCTATGATACGAGTATTCATATAATGCGAAACATTTTACACGCAAATTGTGATATACGTTGTTCATCAGTAGACTGTACATATTGATTTGAAGCAGAACACTCTGCGTTTATTCGCAGCGAAACGTTGCAGATATTTCTTCATAATAAATACGTTTGATATAGCAAGTATTGTTGTCCTGATATTAAAATGTTTATATTCGTAGAAAAATAATAAATTCTCAACAATCCCTATATATTTGCAACCAATAAATTACTTTGAAAAATAAAGCATATCTTAACATTTTTTTTAAAGCAAGGATAAAAGAAACTCAGTGAAATATATTGTACCGTTTAATTAAATTATCCTTAATTTAATAAAAAATTATCTTTACTAAGTACAAATTATTAAATTATCTTTAATTTAATTAAAATATCTTTCTATGACCATATTTCATTAGCAATGAACTTTTGTAAAATCACCCTGACAATCAGTAAAATAATACACGATACACCCCCAAGTTACAAGAAAATTACTTTCCCTTCTATTCATACATATTAAGCAATGAGTTCCTTCAAATTGTAAGAAAAAAATGAAATGCAAACTAATTACTTAAAGTAACGTCCCCGCTAGCTGGCCAGCTGGTAACTTTTCCTGAAACTGTCTTCACGACCACCTGGTATGTTTTCCCTGGTTCTAGGTCCTTGAATTCGCATTTGCTCTCGTCATCCCGATTTCTGGTGACTGGTGCGAGTCTTCTGTTACCCCCTAAAGATATTTGATACTTATCGAACTCGGACATTCCTTCGGGGGGATTCCAGAAGACTCGGAAGGAAGTCGATGTTATTGAAGACTTGTCGAAGGTAACGTTCAAGGGACGCAATGGCACCGTTCGATATTGAGCCGTTGTGGGGGCTGAAGTTTCATCCTCCGACACCGTCTGCACGGAAATATTATAGGCTCTGCCTGTAACGATCGAAAGCCAAACATTAAGGGGAGTTTCATCTTTGTCCTGATCAAAAACTCGAATTTCTTTCATTGTTCAGTGCCATGTCATTTTATTACGAAAGAAAGTAAAGTTTTAACATTAATTGAAATAATGTTACTGCAGGTTGAATAATTTAAGAATCATATAGAATATAGTAACAAATGTATATTCATTGCTCACGAATATATTTTTGGAAATTGGAAATGCTCTGCAAACAGTAACATGTTGATTTCGTTTCAACTTGTTTTTTAAATATGTTCGCGTTACTGTTTCTATCATTCTAATTTTCATAAAAAACAATATTTTTATAGAGTAACAATAAAAGACATAATAGAATAAAACGTTTTAATAAATCACTTACCAGGCACAAGTCCTTTGAAAGCAGCCTGCGCGGGCCCAGGAGGTTCTCCTTCCTTTTCCACATAAAGAACAGATTCTATGGCATCAGCAGGATCTGTACTAACTTTATAATGGGTGTAAATCCCAGCAGGATAAGGCGGCTGCCAAAGGACCAATAGGGTCGTTTCATTCCTAAACCATACGATAAACTTCCCAGGTGTGTTGGGTTCTGTAAAAATAAAAAAAGGACTGATGCTCGTATACATATATTTAGCTCATTCCCATCAATACTTAATCGACGATTATCAAGAGGAAAGAAAAATAAATTTATGTGCTCCGCGTGAGAAACAGGAAAACTAAACCAAATATCATTATTTACCATTTCTCCTCTGTTATAGTAACACTTAACCGAATAAAATCCACATAAAATAACTAAGAAGCATTAAAGTAAAGGGTAAGAAAATACATATAAATTGTACACCTCAAATCACTTTTCCAGTCACATTATAATTACAAGGGTTCTCTAAAAATATAGAATATTCGGGGAAATGTAATTACATAATACCAGGATGTAATGGGATCTGCATAGAACTGAAATCACTCACTCGTCGTGAAATTCCTGCTGGTGTAAGCCACACTTTCTTTGGTGTCTAACACGGTGAAAAGTTGGAGTGAATACGTCGCCCCGGGGATCAGATCACGGAGCACATAGGGCACTGCATCCGCAGGGATGACGCTTGTTTTTGGATTTCCGGTGTCGCTGAAACTTTGCACCCTCAACCGGAAACCGGAATAATTGCCCTCGGCTGGCGGTGCCCAATAGACTACTGCAGTCTTTCCATTGCGCACCGAGACGGTTAAGTTCGAGGGTGGATCCGGTACTGCAAAATCAATTGTATTCACTCTTACTGAAATATTTGTGCGCTCGTTGGAGATAATTTCAACGGAAAACAATTGTAAAATGGGATCAGAAGTCAGGAAGCGTAAGTCAATGAAACATATACCTAGGATAGTATAAATGCAGGACTATGCGATATCGTCCTTCCATAACAATTTTACGCGGGGCCATATGTAGGGAAGTATTAAAAATGATATGGTTGGAAATATTCTTTTTTCTTTAATGAATATAAAAGAGGAACTTAATTTTTAAGAAATCTGTCAGGAATGCGTTTTAGGTACACAAGTTGAGCGAATCAATGGTACATCTTTATGTACTGTAGGTACTATTGATCTTATAAATTTAAAGAGAAATATTCAAAAACTCTTGTACTAATGAATAGTTTCGAGCGGGCCTTTTTCGTGATCGTCAGTGACGAATTTTTAGTGAAAGCTTTCTCAAAATGTTAGAATTCTTACTTTATATCTAGGAAAAATGTATGAACAGGCTAATATGCTATTTAATACTTTGCTAGTAAATTTTGGACATTTTTTTAGCGAAAAGTATTCCTGGCTTTCGGTGTGTATGTACCGATATGTATTACTCACGTCACATCATTTTAAATTGAATTCATTGACTAGCAACGTTAGTTTTGCACTTTTTAGGAGAAATTATCATTGAAAAATTCGATCGTTTGCATGTATATATATACTTCTTTACCGACTAGTGTGTATATACATATTTTTGCCAATGATTGGATTCAGGGGAACAATTATTAAAGATATCTCCGGAAACATTTTTCCACGATTCTTTGCCAGGATACCACTTAAAAAGGAATATAAATCAGCTGAGTCAATTCACGCCAACTCGATTACCTTTTGAGGATTACGTCTGAGAATTTGATAAAACTGAAATATGACATAGTTCATGTGAAATCTGACGGGGTTAAGTCATGATTTTGCCGAGTTCCAATTTGTTTAAAAAATATAGGCTTTCAAAGTTCGCAATTTTTGTCCATTGTCAAGAATATGGGGTCTCCAAATGAATTTTAACTCTAGGTTGGTCCTACTTTTATTTAAATCAGAAACGATTGACCTTCCTCAAAAAATTATTTTCACAGCATGAAAATTAGTAACAAACTCGTGTTTTTTAAATATCGCTCCAAAACCGCATTTTTAAAAATCCGAACAAAACAGAACCGCAGTGTTCAAAGCTTTCGCTATAAAATAAGACTTCCTCTAGGGTGGACACTTTTAAATTGACTTCGCAGCAAGCTATTAATTAAAATCTGCGGTGCGCTGCGTTTCAAGTGTACAACCGGCCTACGCACTCGTCTGCTAAGGGCGGCGGACCATACTGCTCGCACCCAATATTATTAAAATTATGTCTACAAACGATATCGGCAAGTCTGATACCCGTCTGGTTGATATAAAAAATTTATACAAAAAATTTCAGCCAAAATTAAATATTTATTTTACATAAACACAATTAAAATAAAAAAAATTTTTGAAAACGGAACTAAATTTTTTTTATATAAAATTCACGCTTATTCTATTCCATTTGTCTACTCAAATTTTCTCCCGCATTTCTACAATAAATTAAGCCAACTAGAAGTACATTAATCAGGGTTTAAACTAAACTGAAATAGGATTGGTAATTCCAAACATCAACATTGATTAAATGCATCAAACATGATACATGCGTGCGGTGGTCGGATACGTTAGTGAATAACTGCGTATGTAAAATATGTTTAAAATCTTTAATCGTTCATTTGGGCATCAATATAGTATCACAAGTTGTTCTGGTAAGTCTAATCAATTTCTTGTGAGGAAGTACTTATCGAAAAACGTTGCTGTTATGTTTCGTTCGGTACCCATTGTAGGTAGAACTGTAACCCTAAACCTACTTATTATTGATAAGAGAGTAATGGATATGCATACCTGTGATTATGGAGCCAGTCCATGTGAGCCAATCTTGAAGTGTACCGTTACTATAATACAACCAAAATTCATATCTAGTGCCAGGAGAGCAATCCTTGAACTTAATGACATTACTTATGTCAGTGGCGTTTATGGTAGTGTTTGGTCGTGGATTGCCAACAGGGGGGCTGTAATCTAAACGATAAGAGCCTCCCTGGCTCAAGTTCCCTGGTATCTGGATCGCCAGATCGGCCGAATACGTGACCTGCACAAAAAATATTAACGTGGTTAATAACTTACGTTCATGACGTACATTTAGTAATGTACGTTTGTATGTATGACTAATAACTTATTATTATTGCGTTAGTGATCAAATAAATACAGTGAACACCATATGAGACATTTTACTGACGCCTTTAGATTCTCGTTATGGTTGATAGGATAATGTTTACAATACACCTCATTTATTGAGCTAGGCTCTGAGGTTTTATAATCGTGATTTTTAATGAAATATGAAGTGTAATTTATTATTGTACTTATTTATATGTCTTCTACATTTGTAAGTAAATTTTGTATTATTATGATTTCGAAGAAAAATTTGAAATAAAATTAGTTAAAAAAGTTATCAATTCAACAAATTCCTCAAAGGACTTAAAGTTCGTCCAAAGAAAAAAATTTAGTTCAAAATTCTGATTGGTATGATGTTCAGAAATACACGTGCAATGTTTGTCTTAAATTATGGTTTGTGTTTTATACTAATCATTTTGCTCTCGTGAGACAAATTTGCAATAATCACTTTCAACATAGAGATAAATTGATTGTGATAGATTGTCATAGAAATGGGAGCCTAGTTGCAGAACAAATTTTGTGATCTTACATTTTTAAGAAATGATAAAATATGTGCCTGCACTTGCTAATATAAGATGATAATATCTAAGAGTACGAATCGTTAACACAACACTTACAAACGAATATGGTTGCAATTGTAAAAAAGTAGGTCGAATAATATAGGAACGTCCAATTGAAAGATGAAGTTAATACTGAAATCAGAACTGAAAGCATTATAGTTTACCATGATTCATGAAACTATTTGTAACTGTTAGGTTTCTCATTCTTATTGAACTATACAATTCGAAGTATTAGGTTCATAAATATTATATAAATTTAAGCAACACATTCTTGTAATATCAATATTACAATTACTTCACAGTAAAATAAGCTTACGATCTTTTATATCCCATATATGTTTAAAACCAAATAGAGGATTATGAAATTTGCTTCAAATTCCTAATTATTTATTTTTGAATAGAGTGTGTTCATTATACATTATGTTATTAGTACATTCAGTGATTTTAACTGTTTCAAATTGTAAAAGGAAATTACATTACAATTGCTGCACCCCAAAATTTGCTCTTGGAAATCATTTTTCTTTTATTGCTTGATAATTAGCAATGCCAAGCCTCGATAGTTCAACTTGTATAAATATTTCATACAATCGAATTTATTTAAAATTTCAAGATATCAGATATTCAGAAATCGACTGCGACATCTCGGTGAATTAAAGATGCGTTCTAAATCTGGAGCGACCTGTGCGCCAGCACTGTCTCAAAAAAGTGTTTTGAAACCTTTCCTCCCAGTTATTTTAGAATTTAATTATTACTAACATAAAAAACAGAACGCTCTGAAAGTCTATTTAAAATCTCCGATTAGCCTGTCTTTACATTTTAGCAGTTTTTCAAATCACATTCTTTCACTTTCTTCCGTTTCCGTTCTTTTCTTTAATTTGTTGATATCTTCCTTATAATAATACCAATGAACTAATTCCACTTCTTTTATTTTATATAATTAGAACGGTATACCAATGTGCAAATGGCAGAGACAATATAAATAGGAGACGTAATCACAAGAATTATAAGAAATAAGCATATTTTACGATTGATCTGCAAAATTGAAATGATCTTGAACGAATTGGAGAAACAGATATGTGTTATAAATATTCTCAGTATTTTGTATCCAACTGATACAGTTGATTTGATCAAAATAATATTGAGACAGTCCACCTGAAGTGGTGTTCTAATTGTAGTAGGAAATTCTGTTCTATTGTGATGTTAATAGTGACACACAGTTAGATGGTTATCATAGTGAATGCAGTCCACGATCGTATTAACAGGTTATATAAATTCGATAGGAACAACTGCTGGAACACAACTAACAATAAGAAGGTCTTCTACCATAAACACAAGCAAGCGAATTTTAAAACAATACGCATATTGTTTGCAAATGTGCAAATAAGAAACCTAAAAGAAATAGAGTGTACAGTACGTCTTACGGTACAATAGTACCACACGTGCTGGCGATACAACAATACTTAGGAGAACACGTTTCCCATCATAAATAATGAAAAATTCCTAAAATGGCGTTTATTAATAATGTAACGATTCATAAACGATGGAAAGAAAATAAACACAGCAATAAGCCATAGACATCATTATATTAGGCACGATTTGTAAGTCATTAAAGCTATTTAGGTAAGAATTTATATTAAATACAGAAGAAATGCAACAAAAGACAAAAATGGAACAATAGAATTATTATTTGTATCACAAACATAATATTGATGGCAGTACATCCATAATTCATAAAAGTATGTTGCCGACAAGAGACTTATTGTGTTACAATGAATATTGCACTACGACATAAGCATTGTGCATAAAAGTCTGCTGCAGTTTGCTTTAAATTAAAATCATCAAAAATTTTCAGAATACTATGAATCAAAGAATCTTTACAAAGTTATAGTGAGCAAGATAAACTTTATCTCTAATCAAAGAGCATAGTTGTTCCATTATTTATATTAAATTTCATTTAAAGAATTTTAGTTACGCAAGTTATCACAAATTCAATATTTACCTAAACATTATTTCAATTATCTTTTTATCTTCCATCTGAAACGTACTTTGGACGCAATTAAAATCAAAACTCGATGCCAACTATAAAATCCTTTTATCATGTAAAATTGGAGTCTATTTGGAGTCCATTTGGAATCTATTTGAGGAAGGAAATAAACCCAAATGGATAAACCCCTTTTCACATAGGAAGTATCTCTAGTGCGAAAAAGTTGGGGCTTCAGATGTAAGTTATTGAGCCATCGTGTGTTCCTCCCGAACGACCTCGATTTTCTACTTGGATTATTGCCAAGCCTATGTAGTTAAGTTCATTCTAACCATTTATCGTCTGATAAAAAAATTTCTAAGCCAGCTGTGATTCAGTATTTCATCGTCGCTAATACAGAACAGTAACATTAATAAAAAAAAAACGTAACTTGTCACGTAGTTTCTTTTGAAACCATTAAATGTCTTCATTTGATATGATAACCTTTGGTAAATGATGTCACGCACAAATAAACGATTCACTGGGCGGAAGTCGTATTTAATCGTCAATTCCATAATAGCAATGAAACCCAAACTGACAAATATTCTCTATCTTTCAAAGTTCGTAACATTTTGACTGCTATCCATGTATTTTCACATGAAAGGATTGGCATCCTGTGCATGATTTTACCTGTATTTTGCAGAGTTTTGAATATTATGCCGATAACTAATCACAGACGTAATTAAAAATTGAGAACAATGGAGACAACAGGGTAATGACGCCAAAACTAATGGTATCTTTGGAAATTTATTGAAAGCAAACTAGTTAATGAATCTTTTTGAAATTTTCAGTCCTTTTTATTGGATATTTAAGTTATACGAATATCTTTTTTAAATGTATTTAAAGCACATTTATAAGCTGTAGGGGATCAATAAGTTTTCTGATGAAACGGTTCTTCTGAAATCAAGAAACCAAAAAGTTTTAGCGACTATAAGCGGGTGGCCATGGCGCGACGGATTCGACTTTGGAAATTTTGCAAAATGACAAAATGGCGGACCTCTGAAGAAAATTGAGATTTTGTTCTAGAAAATTAACCTCTTTAGTTGAAAGAGAAATAGAAGAAAACTGCTTATAGTTTCTAAAACATTTTGGTTTTTTCACTTCAGAGGAACCGCTTCGTCGGAAAATTATCAACCATGTCAGCATGTCAGCGGAATTTTTTTGCAGCGCTAAGTTACTGGTCCTGTACAGCTTATAAATTTCCAAATAGACCTTTTTTCTCGAAATCACCCTGTTGTTCCCCCTTAATTGTGGCTTTGTCCTTACTTGTGGGTAGGTACATACCGAGGCCCCGCAAGAACAAATCTTTGAACGCTTTCAATATTCACACAGCCAACTACTTTTTATTTCACAACATCCAGTACAACCAAATCCTTGTTAAAAAAAGAAAGCATACAAATTTTATGCAACCTACTACACGTCAGGATGAGCATTAAACCTTTTATATCAACATCTCCTACATCCATTATTTGGTGTACTAGGTGTCTGTATCGCTAGAAGTCCATTTAGGGAATACAGTTTTTCTATCGCATTTAAATATCGTCTCACGGCAATATCACGAGTGGCGATATTTATAGCTATGAATTCTGATGGAGTACTATTGCTGGTATGTTCACGGTATGCCGGAAGCGGTGGGACAGACGTGGGAAAGAGGCGCACCGCAAATCTATAATGCCGTTACTCAGCCGTGGCACAACAGCCTGCAGCAGACAGCGAATATATTAAAAACGATATCAATTTACCCATCCTGTCTGTCAACTACACCTACGCTACCGGATCAACAGATAAACCTAAGGGCATCTATAGTTTTAAGTATATCATTGAAAATAGCTGATATATTGATATATAGTAATCAGAGTTGTGGATCTATCAGAGATCTCTGAGAATTGAGAAGATTCAGTTAGCTCGAAACTCGAGACGAGTAATATTCTGTTTCAGGAAGTTGAGTAATCGGAACATGTGGGTAGTTAGAAGTTCGAGATAAGAATCGATTACGTGAAGCTGAGTATAGAAAATACTCGAATAACTCCGAATTGAGGCGGAGAACTTTGCAGGTGGTGAAGCTGAGTACTTAATCCATCGAGTAGTCGATTAAGTAATTTGCCAAAATTGAAACAGCGCGGTGATTTGAATAGTTTAAATTTTTCTCGAAATTATTCATTGCAATAGTTATAACGAACAAATTATTCGTTTATTTCATAACTGTGAATTGCACAAAATGTCACCTAAATAGATTTTTGCTAGAATATAGTTTCCTTCTAACGAATGATCGTTATTATATTGCAGGATTACATAAACAACACCTCGGATTGGTGTTTGAAAAATTATGCTTAAAAATCAGAACTGTGTTTGTGAGAACTTTTGTGAAATAGCTCGAAAGCATATCATTAGACGAGAAGAATAGATCATACACAGAAAGTTAGGGGGGAAAAAAGATAATATTAAAATTAGGGAAAACAGTAATCAAACAAACAGTCTAACAATGATAAAAACGATAGTTTATAATAGATTTCATGTAACCTATTCTCTCATATAGGTACCTACTAATTTCATAAGAATTATTTTCAACAAACACTTTCAACATTTCATGATATTTGTCAAACTATCTTGGAATAATTTAGTAATTACATCATCACTATACATATCGCAATTCCTTGCTGTTTACATCACATTGTCCGTCCCTCAAATAAAAAAAAAAGAATTTAGTATCTACACCAAGCTTAAATTAAAATTAATTGATATCAGTGGGAAATTTGTTACTAGAAAACCATTATCCAACCATCGTTGCAACACAATCCACCATTTCCCAAACTCATTTCGATCCGCTGAATCCGCAGCATCGCCTTACAATATCAGTGCCTTCCAGTACTACTTTAATTCAAATTTCATAGCTCGTTGAATCCCTTCGCAGCCGGAAATCTGATTTCACTAGCATCCAACACCACTACCATGTATGTAATACCATCGTCAATTCCCCGAGCCTCCCTTCTCCCCCTCTCCCATAACGCGACAACTTTTCCAAGTTTTCCCATTTCCAAAGATTTCCTGCGCCCCTCCCTCTCGCGTGTTCGCGAAAGGTTGAAGCTGCTCTTCCTACATCCGGTCGCGACGGTGAGGTGCATATCGATCCCTCTTCCCTTCGTCGTCTCCCTTCCGCAAGTTGAGACTCGCACGCTCCCTTTTCAATCGTAGCTCGTTCCATCTGGCATTCACCCCGCCGCGCCGGCATCGCCTGTCGCCGTTGCGTCGGGAACGACGACAGGAACTCCTAATTATACAAAGAAGAGGAGAATAGCTGCAGCCCGTCGGTCGGTCACGGGGTGAGACCGGGCGAGGGGGTGAATCGTGAAACTGACGACTGCCATATGGGAAACCACCGGAGAAATTCGTTGGCCAGAAAGGAAATTCAGCCGGCATCAGATATTATTTTCTACGCGCATCGCCTGTGATTAAACACAGCCGCCAGCCGAAAGAGACTTTCGATGACTGTACTGTTCAAGTTTCGCAGCGAACGGTGGCTGCTCGCTTTTAAAACCCTCCCAAAGCTAACTCCCACGCCGCCACTCACTCCCTCCGTGATCTTGTTCCGTGAACTACGGGCGAAGTAATAAAAAATAGAAAACCTCGCGCGAAAGTAACGTTCGCAACTTTGCTCCTTCAAAGAAATTTTTTCGCAACGCCGGTTCGCTAACTGACGCAAGTAGGAACGTTTTTCCTCTGCCTTCGTTACGTAAATGCTGTCTACCGAATCGTGTATATACGTGTTCTTTTGTCATGTAATATCTCGCCAGATGCTGGAACACGTGGATTGCAAGCTTGGCTGTTTTTGCAGATCGTGCGCTCGCGAGATGTATCTTTATGTGGCCTGTTTGAATCGCACTGGTACTAAGTGCTAAGCAGTAGGTACTTATTCTGTATGTTGTGTAAAATCTATTTGTTCATCGAGGTCAACAGGATGTAGGGAGAAATATATTAGATTGTTTCAGTAATCGGTTTTTTGTACGTTGCAGTCTTCTTAAAAAAACACTTAAAACTTACTTGTAATAATAGGGTGCAGTGATATTATTGGAATGGTAGAGGAAAATTTCATTTTAGTCGTAAGCTACATTCAAATAAATAATAATGAAAATGTGAATACAAACATATAAGTATTCTCGAAGTGCAACACTCGCATAATTCTTTTTACAATTATCGGGAATGATTATTCTAGTAGTACCTACTCCACTTAGCAATCTGTATAACCTTTTGGCGTATGCACGATTTACAATACTATTAAAAAAGAAACAACTTGTTTTGTAGAAATGGTTAACGGGCCAATGTCTTTTTAGCTTTACACATTAAGGTGTGTCAGTTTTGTCAATGTTTTAATTTTAAAAACGACTAGTGGAAAAACGGTACAATTTCAGGTTTGAAGCTAACTATTACCTTTACATTTTGTGTAATACATTATTTACCTAGTTAGAAATTCATTTGAAATAGAAATATACGAAAATTATTAAAATTACTAAAAAAAAATTAATAATTGAGCTTATGAACCACAACAGAAGCAAACAAGATATACCTTCTTTGGTGAACTTTGTTAAATAGCATTACAATTACTACATAGATGACATACGGCTAGATCTGTTGCTTAAGTTACATATATTTTCATTTTGTAATAAATACACATTTCCATACATTTTCATGCGAATGTAATAAATACTAATTTCCACATGCTTTTATTTTCATTTTGATGTTTTTATGTAAGCGAGACTCACTTTAAGTAGTATATGAATATGTAATTTCTAGTTAAATTCCTTAATTTCTCCTATTTTCAATCTGTGATTTGAAGTAGCTAAACCTCACTCAAATCAATTTCTGAAGATAGTTTCAGATTCAAGATTAAAAACAGCATTAATTTGTCACTAGTCATTTTAAAATTTTGATAAATTTCAAATTTACCCACAAAATTCACACAACCTAAGAGAAATTCATGCAATTATTTTATTGCGCTCTTTCAAGTTATTTTTGTACCTTAAGTCATCTCTCTAATTAGACCGCAAATAATGGCACATCCTGTATTACTAGTAAATCAGACCAGAAAGCTTTCTCATGATGGAGGAACTCGGTATTGAATTATTCTATTAACGAGGTCCCGATAATACGACTTTTTCAATGGCCTTCATTAAAACCGATCGTTTCATGACAAATGAATCGGAACCACGAACAAACACAATAATTCTATTGTATACTTTATAAAATTCCGGGGATTAATGTCTGCTATAAATGTACACTATCAATGTGCACTATAAATACCACAAAGGTTTATGCCTCTCTGCCACTGGCTGCGACCTCGTCTGGCCGCGCGTCTGTATCGTGATCTAGATACGTAATATAGTAACACAGAAATGCCACAATTCCCTTTATGTAACACATATTCACGATACACACGTGTGCTAAGGATAGTTTCAATGTCTGCAATGTCACCGAACGACATAAATTTTCATGCGATTTCTCTTTCGGAGCAGATGATTTTTCATTTCAACAGGCAGTGCTTCCTTCAATAAAATCAGTAAAAATTTCTGGTATGCCTGGAGTCCGTATTAAGGGCCCATTCTACTGTGCCGGTCGAACGAGAGGCTTATTTTCAAGAATTTGTTTTCAGTAACTATTGTACGGGTTTAAATGTATTTTTTTTTTGTTACATATTAATTCTTCCTTGTTGTATGGAATTGTATTTGTCATATATCCAAAATATAATTACATATGTGTGGATTTAAGTCGCAATGTTTGTGCCTCACAATCAGCGAGAACAAAATGATAAAAGTAGAATGATTATGTGTACTAGAATTATTGATTTATCAATACTGGTTCAAAATAACGGCCTTGTAAAGAACAAGTTGCGGATTTTTTGCCTATTTTTCGATATTTTTTTTGAGGATGGAATAGAAATTATTTTTGATACCTGGATGATTCTAGTTCACTGTATGGGTACACCCCTATAGGACATAATCATTCTATTTTTATCATTATTCACAGAATCGCCTGAAACACAAAAAACCAAACTGATTCTTAATCTTTGTGAGTACTGTTATCGCAGGTGCCAGAATTAGCCACGTAAGTCAAAATTTAACAAAATCGCGCGTATTTAAACTTCAAGTAAAAATGGAAAATTTCGAGACTTGAAGTTTGAGTACGCGAAATTTTGTTAAACTTTTACTTACGTGACTAATTTTGGCACCTGCGATAGCGACACTCATAATGATTAAGAATCAGTCTGAATTTTGTTTCAGATGAGTCTGTGAGCTGAAATCACTCCCGCCAGGGAGGTATTTATTTTCAAAGGCGCGATTTTTACCTCCAGATAACATTGAAAAAAAACACAATTAAAAGTGCATTTAAAAAATTGTTCTGTATACATTATAATTAGCTTGATAAATGAAAAAAAAAGTTGGAAATTGCTAGTCATTGTATTCACTGAGAAAAAAGAACCTAAATGTTGCCGAATTTTGCGGCGTGATTGCAGGAATGACCCATTAATATTCTACAAAGCATACCATTATAATCGATGCACGGAAATATCGCTAAAATTATTAGCGATACCAGGAAATATTTCACATAAAAGATAAATATGATACTTTAAGAGATAATTTGCGTGCCGAGTGAATCCTTGTGTCTGAAGCAAAGAACAATTTTCTTCAGCCTTCAAGTTCGCCCAGCTTGAATTCCTAATATCTCGCTAATATATTACCAGGTCCGAGATTCTACACATTGTCCATTTTGAAATGTAAAAAAAGAAAACTAATCCGTCAGACGGCGCACGCGAAAGACGGCCATGTATTCTTTCAAACGACAAGCATGGAAAACGGTGAAGTATTCGTGTCACGAATTCCCCGAACACGTAATGCGCGAATACGAAGATTACAGGGCGCAGCAAACTTATCCGACGTGTCGCGTGAAATTCCAAAGCACTGTAGCGTGCACGCGTCATTCTCCCATTTGGACGTAACGCTTCGTCTCTGCGACATGAATTGTTGGAATTCAAACACACGGTGTGGATGAAGTTGCGTTCGTCGCACCGTTTAACAATATAAATTATGATGGCGCGGTTGATACAACGCTCTATGCGTTACGGCGGCACGAGTCAGTGGATACTGAAAGCATTGAAAGAATTTACGCTGACACACTGTCATTGGCTAAGAATATCCCGTGTAGATGTAAATGGACAGACGCTCAAAGTACACAACTTTTTAATCTTCTCTTTTTTTTCTATTTTATAATTCTTCCTGGAAATACACCTGACCAGGGAAGTACAGAAGTTCCGTGTCATCGATTTAGTTGAAATCATGCATGTATACCAGTGATCAGAAACCTGCAGCCTGCAATTATTTTAATTGTAAATTTATATCAGAAGTAACAAATTCTCCCTACAAATTAAAACTCTGATTAGTATAATTAAGTATTTAATATTGCGGCCCGTGTCGAGTATTAAGTTTCCACTTGTGGCCCACTATTGGGCCAAAGATTGCTCATCACTGATGTAGACCATGCTATGCATAGTAAAATTGTTAAGTTTTTAGAATGCACTACTTAAAATTTTGTGAAAAAATCAAATTGATAGCTTTGACTTTTCCAGGTCTTGTTTATTAATTTACATGTACGGACGAGATGAACGTGGATAATTAATCGAGGGGCTAAGTGTAAAACAGAAATTTCCGTTTCTTTGTACAATTAAAATTGATCCCTGCAGTGTAGTGCAAAAAATCATAAAACGGGTAAACAGAAATTTATTTAATGCGCCAATTTTTCACGATTAAAAATATTAAAATTAGGGTAACCTTGTCGAATAGCATCCTCCTCGTGGATTTGAATGACCTTGAAATATGTTATCAAGGTTAACATTCTGAACAAGTTTTCCCTATACATGTTACCGCAGCTCGACTTAAATTTTCGAGATATTCGCAAAAAACTGTGGTTGGTAGTTGGTTGGGGACAGATTTATTTAGCGGACCCCCGTTTCCATCTTACATCTCTTACATAGTTTTTTATTATGAATCTCTCAAAAGCTGGCGACCTTGCTAACGGGGGGCCGGCAAACAAATCTGTCGGCCACCACCTACCGATCTCAGTTTATTGCGAATATCTCGAAAACTACATCCGGGCGATGGTTATATGTATAGGTAAAAGTTGTTCAGAATGTTGACCTTGACAAAATATTTTAAGATCATTAAATTCCACGAGGAAAGTAGATAAGAATTTCAAAATTGAATACCCTGCATTTTTTAAATAAATTCAAACCTACCAAAACGATAATTTAAAGTCCCCCTAATTTCTCGTGGACTATATATTTCTTTATTATTACTACATTTAATGGTCATTATATTAGATTTTGTATTATAATTCAATTTCATCATATTATATTTCACGATGCTTAAATTTCAAATTACACTTTGACTATATTTAAATTTCATCGAACCCCCTGACGTCAAGCGTAGAATCTGATCGATTTTATATGGAATGGTCCACTTTTACTCCACTCTATTAAGCATACATATAAATGTTTAAGAAGAATACCCTTTAATTCTTTCGCTGCGGTGATCGACTATAGTCGAACATTAACGAATATATTCTCTTATACTATGATACTCAGCAATGTTCTCCGAAAAGAATGAAAAACTGAAAATTAAAAACTTCTTTAATGATGTAAAATTGACACTTTTGAAGAATCGTTCGAAAATTTAAATACGCAGCGAAGGGTTAATGTAGTAAAGGCGACACCTTCTGGTTTAAAAAATACCTTCACCAAATTCTTTCACACAGATTTATAATTCCAAATATTCCAAACCACTTTGAAGTAATTTTTCTCATAATACGTATTTATTACTTCCTATTTATTTTATCTGCACGTTCTTCTTCATAATCTTTCGGTAAGGAGAGAAAAAAAGTATGTCTAAAAAATCGCCGAAAGGAAGCTCGTCGGTCTGACAACTCTGTTGACAGTAAAGTTACTTCTATTTTTCATCCTCGAGTAAGTTACACACTGCCGACCGAAAACACGGGATTGAGGCAAGCGACATTTCCTTCTAATTTACGCGGGAATGCCAGCAGACACTAGGCAGGAAGTGCCGCATCGTTGACAATAATTCGTGATATAACACTGCGGTGTTGTTTCCATATCATTAATGACTTATATAAGTTATAGATATACTTTGACCGTAGGAAGGTCAAGATACATGCTGTCATTAATTTATCGAAATTGCATACAGTATACATAAATTATTTATGAAATATAAGCAATTATAAATACAAGCAGGAAATGTAATGGATAATGTACAAGAATTTATGTGTTAAAATATTTTTAATTTTATGTCGAAAAAATAATTTCGTGGGGCCTTTTGAAAACGCAATACGAATGGAGCAAATTCAGTTTATCAGCGTCTAGTTATCTGTACAGAAAGTTGTGCACGATGATTCTATAGATTTTCCAAACAGGCAAAATTGAATTTTTATCATGGAATTTACATTTCTAAAATTGAGATGGATACTCTTAGTAAATGTATGTTACACGTAGGGAAGCGAAATACAAAGAGTAAGTAAGCAAAAATGTACGTAACCAGAATAAGAGAATAATGATATCAAATGATATCCGGTAACAAAGATAAAAACAAATTCTTATGAAACATACTAAATGTACATAGAGTATGATTTCAATAATAATATTTCCTTCCCCACACAAATAAGAGAACTTCTAATTTAACAATTTTAAACGGTGTAAAATAATAACAACACTGTCAAATAATGACTATAGAATAAATAAATTTATCATCTAGCATTTGTCCTTTAAAACCTACAAATGTTTTTACTACGAAGAAAACACAAATCATTTACTATTCAGTGTACTAGTTTACCCACAACTCCCATACAGAATTACTATTCGTAAAAAATATAAATACAAATTTGTTATGTAATATTTATGCAAAATTTATTGAGGCAGAATAATTTCATTATATTTTATACTGTGATATCTGAAAAGGTGTTTTGGAAAAGGTCGATTTTCTACTTGAAGTTAATGTACTCCAATTCATGTTCGTTATATGTCACAGTCGGTGCGTTTCTGGGATCCAACAACCCATGGATATTTCAATATTCGTGTTGTTTCGTTCTGGTTTACGGATGAGCCCCGAATCCCTAAATAAATTGTACGTGGTGTCTCGAGTGGAATACCTGAACCGTCCTAAGCGTAGAGGTGAGTTGCCAAAGGCAAATATCTTGGAGAGCAGGTAGGTACGATACCTCTCCTGAATTTCAGGCAGAAAGTCGTCGTCTTCGAGAAAATATTGCCAATCATATGGAAACATCAACGTAATTGAATTGAGACGGAGAAAATGCAAAAAAGAATACATTGAAGTCGACTTTATAATCAGAAATACTAGAAACGCTCTTAGTTTACGCAGAGATACTTATATAAATAATTTTTACTGTAGCAACGAGACTTGAAAAACGTGGAAAGAATTCAATTTTTAATTATGTAAGTTGAAAGTGGCAAAATCGCTGCGACAATAACATAACACTCTGAAGAATGGTGGAAGTTGAGATTGAAAAGCACGATTTTCGACTAAGCGATTTCTATTGCAAATTAATTCCGATTTATGATTCAGATAGCTTCTTAACTGTTACAACACTCATGTTCCCCCAAGTTCTTTCTTTTCGGGGAATTATTTTGTAAATATTATGCCTATATCAGTTAACAATAATATATAATTTTTAATAAGAAAAGGAAACATGCATAAGCAAAAGATAATACGCACGTTGCGTCACACGGAATCACTTTAATGCATAAATCATTCCGCTGTAGTGTTTCATAAATCGTCATGTGAAGTGACAATATAATCGGAAATTCAACAACAACTGTGTTGTTTCATTGCTGGCAAATTATTATTCCAATTAACAATTATAAATGATTAATAAATGTATATCCGTGTTGACTATCTTTTTTAATGGAAAATCTTTTTAGTCAAGATAATAGAAAACATTCATACAAAGATACTTTTTTTCAAAGAAGGTGTTTGTAAGAATTAAGCAAACTAATAGAATTAACTATAAGTGAAGTAATTTAAATAAAAACATATTTATAACCTAAATCATAATAAACTGTAAGGTTGCATTAAATTATATCTTCTGAGATAAAAATATGTATCTACCTTATTATGTAGGACCACAAAATTACTCTACTTTCATGGCAATTTTTTTTATATATATATATATATGTCTATTCACATAAGCAAATCGTTTGAAAATCTTGTCTAACTTCGAATTTGACAAACTGAAATGACGTGTACTATCCTGCTTAGCTTAATTGTCCTAAGTAACGTTTTTAAACATCTGAGAAAAATGTGGTTTTATAATTGTTTTCCTTCACTAAACTTAAAAAAAGTAGTTATTATCTCGTAACAGACTATATGTATAGTTTTTTGAAGCAGACTATAAATGTAGGATTAACGTAGAGATGGGCAAAAAATTATTTTAAATAAAAATTTGTGTACGCGGCGGTTGTGGCGAGGCGTAGTGAGAGCCAACCTTTAGACTTTAGAAGAACGTCTCTTTTGTTTGTTATCAGATAAACGTGCCCTTTAATTACCATTTAATTGCGAATTACAAGCTAATAAGGAGATAGCAATGGCAGGAATTAAACAATCAAACGCTAATAACAAAATGGATGGTGAAGTTGGATATGTAATCGTTAAGATTGTCGTCACGCGCGTCTCGCGTGACGAACACTCCTTGATGCTATCGATCGTCATTGGTCATAGCCACGCTACAAATCTACGGGTAATCTTACAATTCAAAGGTTTCACTTTACAGTAGAATACGCAGCTGTTTAAAGAAACAAAAGGATACGCGCCATGTATAATGCTATTTTGCTCTCCTTAGAGAAAATGTCATATCGAACAATTTTTCATTTTTCGGAATGTTTTGAAATATTTGGAGCTCCACGTGTATTTCATCTTTTAAACAAAGTTGGAATGCTGTATGTGGTTCAAAGGGCTCTAGAAATAGTTTCATTTATTAGTCCTAACTCTTTTACATAAGGTTTTAATGTTTTGAGGATACGTTCTTGAAAGAAAATAATTCAATATTGAGTTCCAGCTTCAAAGTCAATTCTCTTAAAAACAAATTTTGTCCAGAGTTCAAAATACTACATTTCTTGCTGTATCCTGTCAAATATACAGTTTTTTTTTCGAAAATAAAATCTGAGGTGGAAAAAGTTATTCATTATTTTCGAGTTATTTCTCCTTGAGGAATCCCCCTTTCTTAGTTATGTTTCTGTTTCTGTTTCTATCAAAATATGCAACGTAATATTTCAATACTTTTAGTTTTCACATATAATTATTCAATTAGATACTTATTAACGTGACACGTTATTCTACTAAATTTTGAAATTTATTTCGTATTTTTAGATGCATAAATAAGGCAAACAATCTTTAACTGTATTGCAAGTGCAATACTAGGTATGCAATGAATTTTATCATTTGTAAATATTAGCCAGGTACAATCTGCATGAAACATAGCACACTGATAATTTTAATCATAAATTATGCAGTTGTCTATGTACGTACGTAATACAGATTTCTTTTAGAAATTCAAAACTGCAATTTTCACGGTTATTTGGAACTGAAAACTAATCACGAGTCGCTGAATAATATGTGCAACAACGTATCGAGTGGCAATGAAATACAACGAGCGTTTCCTGAAATTTTAAACTTTGTCATGAATAACTCGTCACGAAAAATTGATCGCCGAAGCTTTTATGATGCTTTTAAATTGATGTATTCGTTCTACAAACGCATATTTGACGAAATTAACGTTTAAAACCTATTTTATGAACGTTATTCTCATTTGTGCAGACTTCAGTTTTACAATATGCTTTTTCCAAAATTGATTACAATGAACTAGTATTTTTCATAATTTCATGTATGTAGTAACTTATATTTATGGATGTCTTACTGATTGTGATTGATGTCTTTAAGTTCTTTTTGTACACGAAATTTTTAATTCACCTATTTCCAACAGACTTACAACCTGGTATCGTTATAAAGACATATACAGGGTGCTCCGCTTTAAATAGCGGCTGTAATCATTCCTTTAACTGCTCACTTTATAAAATAATGAGGTAAAGAAAATTTTTTCCTCGTTTAATTTTATATAAAACTTGATGCTACAAAAATATTCTTCCCTGTTTTCTTAAGATAAAGGCAGTAAGATTCTTGTCCTTGCTATCATTAAAATTTGAATATTATTTGCACTTTTCGTCGTCGAAACTTTATTTTTATTTTTTACGGATATAATTTATGCGTACTACTGTTATTGTCATTACTTTACATCACAGACTAGGTTTTTATTTAGTGTAAACATATTTTGAACGAACAGTAGTGGTTTTGAATATTAGAATGACGAAATTTTCAAACTGTGAACAGTTGATAATTGTTACAAACATTATATATTTTAATATCAATAGCTGTCAATGTGTTGTCCGGTAATGTTGGTGTTACAATTAAAAAATTGTATGGGTTTGTATTAATCATAAGATGCCCCCTTTGTGACGGGAGTATTTCATATTGTACATACGTACATGTTTAATCCAAATTATATTTCAATATTTGACACTTATTTCATTACCAGAACAAAGTAAAATCTCAACAATAACATAATACAGGCTGAAACACGTGCATTCTGAATATTCGAATCATGCCCATTGCGAACAGAAGGAAATAAATATCTGGGGCCGAATGAAATTATTAAAATTTTAAATTAATTATGACATAACTGTAATTTTAAGACTATTATATTTCCTGTTCCGAGAAAACTGTTATAAAATGCAGTGTATTAACAGAAACTGTTATTCCACACATTTCTATTAATTAAAAAACTTTTATTCTCTTGAATGTAGAAAAAGGCTCCAGTTAAACCCGAACATTTATTCTGCTCTAAAATAGTTGTGACGAGCAGATTTCCTGAAAATGTTTTCAGTAGATGATTCGAAGTTGAAATCAAAAATCGTTCGGTGAAAATAATTACTTGTATAAAAATAACAATGTGCTTTCTCTTTTATATTTATCCTGCTTCCAATTCCTTAAATAATACCAATTAAAAATATATCCCTGACTTTTATATTTTACCCTTAAATATCTGTTCGAAAGTATATGATCCTCCAGAACTTTTATTAATCGAACATAAAACAACTGTTAAAACTGAACTGTTACAACAGACTTAAAGTGTTAATGTACAAAACTAACTTAACACAGAAAATATATTATTCAAACGTTAAAATTTCGATAAATAACTTTTATCTAGAAAAGTTAACAGTTTCATAAGACCTCTGGAAAATACAGATCGGCCAACTATTATGCGCAAGTCTGCGAAACCTTCAGAAAGGAGGATTCTTCCTCGAAACAATCTAATCGGACGATGCAATATCTTGACAAGAGCTGAATCCAAGCAGTAATCGTTGGATAAGATCTGCATGCGCTTAACAATCCACCTTCCTGTTTTCCAGATGCTCGATACGTTTCTGCTAACTTGTGCAATCCGAAGTTTTACGCAATGAATGAATTTTTGCGAAAAAACCTATTGCGCACACGTGCAGTCCAAAATATGTGTTCGACGCTGGAGGAATTATTTGACGGGCATACCTACTTCTCGTACAGTAAGAGATCTCGGAAGTGGCTTGCAGGAATATCAGAGAATACAGAAAAATCAAACAATGCACAGATGCTTCGAGATCTCGATGTTCCCTAATGCGAGAGATCGAACTTCCGTTAACCATCAATGTCAGATTGAAGAAGCTCACGTTTCATTGAAATGGAAACCTTCGTTAAAACTTTGCATTGTAAATGAGCTAGGTTTTCCATTTGATTGCTTGAAAATAATATTATGGCATCTTGTGTTATAATATAGTTATTAAAGGTTATGAAATTCTTGTTAACTTAACATTATGCAAAATGATTTATAGAGGATATCAGTAAGTTTATACGATTACGAAATATTTATAACAATTATTTGTAATTTGGTCGAATGCAGCTCATATAAAAAATTGCGTTGCTGGATTTACACTTGTTCAGATAATTACGATTATAGCTAATTGAGTTAAACATCAAGGAGCAAATGGTTTGCTTGAAAATTAAGACAGCGACAGTGTATTTAAGTGGTGAAAAATTATTTTATTAAAGGAAAATGACCACCCCACACCCCAGGTAGAAAATTAATCTCGCAGCTGTCGTGTATGGAAATTCCCGGTATTCATTAGAACGACCTCGCAAATTATAAAACTCATGAGTTTGAAAAACATGCAGGTAATAGAACGACTGCTATACATATGTATAGGTAGTAAAGTGTCTTTAGGGTTTCCCTCTAGTGTTAAAGGAATATTCTGGTTTTCCAAAACATGAATAGCTACATTCGCTGGCTTTATTATTTCACCACTGCAACGCAATCTAATTTATTCTGTAAAGACATTTGAAAGAAATAACACATTCTCCGAGGTACTTGCAATTAGTAAAATTGTTAGAAGTGCAGACATATTTTTCTGCATTTTCTTCTTTTCAGCTTAGAAGTAGAACTTTGTTTACGTACTGGAAATGTGAATTTTGTATTGTACAAAACTTCCTCAAATATTCATACAACATAAAAGGGGATTTTTTTGAAAAAAAAAACAGAACATAGAAAATATCTATGTAATATATTTTTTCGTTATAAAAATAAAATATAAACATTATAAAATATAATTGGCTTCAATTTTACAATATACACAAAAGGATTACCCATTTGCAATATGTTTGTAGTCGTATTTCACGTGCGAATAAGGATACTGTAAATATTTCTACAATGCATAGTCTCCACTGCTTTAGGTATGGCTCTCACAAGGAGGGTATCCCAGGTGTCCGTCCCGATTGCTTTGGTTTTTGGATTTGTTTTAGATTTGTCCTACTTTTCACGAAAAATAAGATTTACGTGTTTTTTTATAGCAGCCGGTTTTCATATTTAGGGGGTGAAACCACCCCTCAAAGTTATAAAACTTTCAGGTGTTCGTCTCCGATTGCTTCGGTTTTTGGATTTGTTTTAGAGGACCGAAAAATAAGAAACCGGTGTCTTTTTATTTTGGGCTGTTTGCATGTTTAGGGAATGAAACCACCCCTCAAAGTTATAAGATTTTCAGCTATTCGTCTCCGACTGCTTTGACCAAATACCAAAGTAATCGGAAGCGGATATCTGGGATACTCTCCTTGTCAGAAGTATGAACAATAAGCTCTTCTAAGCATGAGCATGGTATTGTGAATTCACATTAAATTCAAATTACTACTGTATAATTAATCGTAAACGACAAATGTCGATTTTGAAAATAAAGGTATAAGTTGGAAGGCGGAAGCTCTTTCAGGAAACAATGAAAATTCATGAAAACGACACTGTCTGGTACAGGTACAAAAAATGCATTCTACTGATTGTTTGAAAGTGTTTTTACAAAGCCTGAATAGAATTTTCCATGTAAATGGCGATTTATTCGAACTCTAGAATAAGCTGCGCTTGAGCGAATAAAGTGTTATCTAGAAATTATCAAAACTCGATTGGAAAGTTGGAAGCAGTGCAGCTGTGTTGTTGAAAAAAATTTCGTTCGAACGCGAGACCGAGGTCTTGAGCGAAAAATAGAAACCGTGGCGAAACCGTGACACAATTAATCGGGAAAGGAGCAGCGTAATGCATAAACGGACAGTTTTCCAACGCATTTAGGTGTAAAATGCGCACGCTGCGCGTTCCAGTCTGTCCAATGAAGGCGTGCAGGCGGTCGCGCAACTTTTAACATTGAGTAATTTACATTTACGTAATTGTGAATTCGGCTGTACAACTCTAGAAATGCATAAATCATGCAGGTTTTCAGCGGCGCTCGATTAATTGATTGGTACGGAACTATAATTGTTGTTGTGGCTCAGTGCTGTCAGTTGTAGAAAATAATAGGAAGCCACGATGTGAATGAAGTCGTTGCAAATGAAAGAGACTCATAACTTTGAAGTTGTGTTATAGTCCTAAAGTATGTAGGAGAGAGACGCTATAAAAGGCACAATTTTATTTAGCCACCATTTCTGATAATATCATCGTAGGTATTTAACCGCCTAGGTATTTAGACCGTGGTGAAGTTTACGTTAAAAGCACTAGTGTTGCCTTAAACAGGAAAATAACTTATATTATTATTATTATTCTTATTTATTACTTGGTAAATATACAAAGAACAGTAATAAATACATAAAGCATAGCAAAGTAAAAGGCGAGGCTGTAGTACAATACTGTTAGAAGCCTAAATGTAACTAAATAACTAAAGTTAAAATTAAAACTAAGAAAGAAAAGAAAAGAATAGAAAAAAGAAAAGAGAACAATTTTGTGTAATTGAATATAATGTATATAGAATTTTGGTAATATTATTTGTCTCATTTAAAACCAGTTCCTTTTATAGCACGTCTCCCCTGTAACAAAATAAAGAACTTGACTTGTATTTTATGATAGGGAAACACGATACGATTAAATCTGCGACACTCAGACTACACCTGTATTGGAATCGAACCTTACTGTTTACTTTATGGCAGTAAATTACTGCTATGTCACTATTAATTCATCGATTCTAATGCGTGGGAAAGAGTCTATTAAATATAGAATTTGTTCATACTTTCTGATACAAATTATTGACGTATCGTAGAATTTTTCATAAAAATAGACGTTTACAACACTAAAGATTAAGCTTGATATTTCAGATGCCTAGCTGAAAGATTGGTAAATACTCCCCAAATTTCCAAAAAGGAGTAAATAACCTTTTTTTATTCCGTATATGAGTGTTTTATTATTTTAGAATGAAAGAAAATTTTAAAGTCTTTTTGAATTTAACTCCTTGGAATAGTACAGTCAATTCTCGTTATACGCGCCACGCTTGGGACTAACTGCGAGCTTACAACGTATAGCGTCGACTATTCCGAGCCGCCAATGAGAGTGCTGCGCGCGTGTCTCTCCCACTCTCGACCGAAGGATTTCAAGAAAAGGTGGGAATAGCGACCGAGCATACAATGCATAGTCGAAATGAGCTTATAACGAGAATTTAGTGTATCTCATTTTGTGGGGAATAACAAATGGTTACCGTGGATTCATTCAAATGCACAGTGTTGAGGGTAAAAAATTCCACAATACCGAAAAAGATCGCGAAGGGTGAATGGAAATCTAATGTAGACTATGGTACTATATAATAATAGCAATCACACCGATTCAAAGCTCGTACTTCGCACGCACCCACTTTACGAGCCGCAACAATACGTTCTCAAAGACCATAAAATTTGTACGCGCCGTGTTGCTCGACACTTGTCACTATCACACCCGTCAACTGTCTTTGAGTCCTGTTGGAGTTGACAAGTCCGGTTAACCGTCGTGGTGCACGTATATTAATGGCTTGTCATTCGCCAAACTATAATCTTGAATGACTGTTTTAAAAAGACGGTAGACCTACTTAGTGCTAAATAAAGTTCATATATGTATGACCGATTAAGGGAAGTGGCTATGGTCCGAACGTTGACCAAGAAGCTCTTCTTCAACGAACGCAGTAAGGTAGCGCATTCTATGGTCCATATGATAATCAAGAAGAGACTGTTCCGCGTCGTTCGCGGTTTGTAACGAGAATGAAAATCCACTTTTCCGACATTTTAAAAGTAGACGTGATTTACCTTTGAGCAGATAGGCAAAAATTTTATTTAAATAGAAATTTAAAATAATGAAAGAAGAAATTAACTTTATTCGTCAAATAATCTAAAGTTAAAATAACTTTTACTTGATACGACATTTAAAGAATTTTTTAATTTTACTTAGTTAATACCCAACTCTGCTTCTGGGAGGTGTTAGAAAAACTCAATTGGTTCTATTTACCCCGAAAAGAAGGGGACCTCCCATTTGTGAAATTGTCGGTGGAGGAGGAACCCTCTCCTTCTTGACAAAGTAGAGGAGGAAAATACAACACCTGGTTCCCCAAAGCTAGCTAAGTTAATCGGCGAGAGCGCGAGCACTCTTGACTGTATTATCCCGCGAGTCACCGATGGACAACGGTACGTGCGGGTCCGATGTCACGGTGCAGTGTGTGCTACATACCACCCGCCGACGGATGAAGCAACATACGAGGCGTGAAGATCGTCTAAAACCCTAAGGGCGGCACATTTCTGATTACCTTTTCGGAAATCTGGCAAGCAAGACAGAACAAAATGGAACACCATTGTAAAATCAAATTTGACGCGTGGTTTAGACTAAAACCGGGACTGCTATAGTAAACCACTCCCATACAAATTATCCCAATATGATGCTAGTCGAATTCTCTCATTTCCGCGAATCAAAACCGAAATTAATAAGTCGACATTTCTACGTTGTAGTTTCCATTCAAGAAAACATGACACAGGACCAAAGTATTAGAAAGCAAAAGAATGTTGAAACTTTCATAATAATTTCTACCATCATTGCCAGCAACATATTTGCTACTTAGAACGCTACTTTTCAACGAAAGAAAACTTGCTGTCTTTTTACTGCCTCTTTGACTTTCCCTCAGTATCATCATTTTCAT
The DNA here is from genome assembly GCA_963932335.1 of Andrena marginata. Classification (NCBI taxonomy): domain Eukaryota; kingdom Metazoa; phylum Arthropoda; class Insecta; order Hymenoptera; family Andrenidae; genus Andrena; species Andrena marginata. The sequence goes on along the minus strand of OZ010659.1, from coordinate 45,562,041 downwards.
CCTCCGTCGTGTAATACTATTAAACATTTTTATATTACAGACACAAGTACACCACGTAGCCTGTCGGCAGCTATAATATGAAACCCACTCTCTCTTTGCTACCGTCATTCTCTATAAGCGCCATCTTCCAGCTGCCAAACACGCAATATTCAGCGCTACTATTCTGCAAAGTCCCTTCAGTTTGTTCAAAAAGCTAGCATTTCCTGGAAAACTATTTCAACAGACATTATTATATTCTCTATCGATTGCATTACGTATGTGCATATACACGGTCGTGAATATTGTATGCGAACCCACGCGAGCACGTTTCAAGGTGCCTGCTGCTGGACTCACATGATTATGTACGACATAACGGAACTCTGCGGACACTGTTTTTCCCGCAGCTGGAGAGAGCGGAGGCGGTAGGAACGGTTCTTCTTGCGACCGGCCGCAAAATGCTTTTAATTTACTTGACCGTCCACGATCGCAACATTCGCCCGTGCTTCTTTTCGCGGTAACGTTCATCCTCTGGTTGTTGGCGCTAAAAAATTTCACGCGCGACCATTTGCCGATTGCACGAGAGCTCTATTGTACGGACTTTCACAATAAGGTCGTTTTCTACACGCCAAATGCAGTTCAGCGGAACGCTGTTTTCATCAGGCACGAATAAATTTGCGATCAGCGGGGAATCACAATTTGCCTGGGACAAGTACCTACACTCACGCGGGAACACCGCGAACCCGCAATCGCCGATTGGGACGCAACTTTGTGAGTTTATAGAGTGACTCAAGACAAGGAAAGCGGTATATTTCATTCGTGCCCAATCGCCCTTTAAGGGTGTGAAAACTAACCTCAAAGTCAAATAGGCACTGACACTTTTTCGCATGTAACTCCTAAAGTTCAAGAGATAGAAAAAATGTTTCAGACGAAAGTTTAATGGTGCAATAAGCGCTGCAAATGTGTGTTAATAAAATTTTGAAAAGAGTTTTAAAAAAAATACCTCACGAATAAAACTGTTTTTTTTTCAAAATTTTGTTAATGCCAGTTTCAAGCGCTTATTGCGCCATTAAACGTCTGTCTGAAATATTTTTTGTCTCTTGTGCTTTAAGAGTTATATGCGAAAAGCTGGAAGTACTTATTTGACTTTGAGGTTAGTTTTCATCACATCCTTAAGGGACACTCTGCCAGTAATGAAACATACCGTTGTTCTTGTTTTGAATCACTCTATAAATCGACAGCGTTGCCTTCCACTTGGTTTGTGCGGGTTCGCGGTGTTCTCTTGTCAGCTAAAAAATATTGTTCCGACTTCACATGCTTGGCATCATTAGGTTGCCCAATAAGTTCATGTGCTTTTTTCCTCCAACATTTGAAGAGAAAGGAAATTGATGTTGGCTTCGCGATCGTACCATTGTAAAGTCTGTAATTTCCTTCATTTTATTACGTTCAAGTCTTTCGTATTTGCTTTTCTCTTTTTTCCAAGTTGATAAGCAGGAACATTTTCGATACCTTCGGCTCGAAACAATCATATGTGTCGTTTATGGGGACAACGCCATTGCAGAGAGAAGAGCTCGAAAATGGTTTGCACGCTTCAAGAACTGCAATTTTGGTATGTTTGACGAGCCATATTTTAGACGTCCGTCCGCCTTCAATGAAGATCGATTGGAGGCCTTAATTCTGGAAAATCCTCGTCAAACAACCCGGGAATCAGACGGTAAGATGCACTGCTAACCACAGACAATACTCCTCAAGGGAATGGGAAAGATTAAAAAAAACTTTTTTAATGCTAAAAAACGGCAGAAACTTATTCGACAACCTGATACTTTGCACCATACTATTGCAATGTTTAGTGAATATGGCGTTAGAACAAAGCCGCGCTGTAAGACTCCCCTCTAGACCAGTATTTGCCAACCTTTTTTAAGTCACGACCGCCTTTTATAATATTCAAATAAGCAGCAAACCTCCCCACCCCCCATATAAGGTAAGGTAAATTTAATACGGTAAAGAAAACACATTAAAAATAGGTATTTCAATTCTAATAGGTATTTCGATTATAATTCTAACTTAATATTATTTAAAAAAAAAAACATGGCGATCCGCTAGGAAACACTTCGCGACCCCCTTGGGGGACGAAACCGTACAGGTTGGGAACCACTGGTTTAGACTATATTAACGAAATATTGTAGTAGTGTTCGCAAAACAGATGCCAACTGTTGGGCCACTTTCCGCCATGCATTTGTAGTAGCTGAAGCGGTATTTTTTAGTCGAATTTATGTATGTACAGTACATACACTAGCTAGTCCATTGGAAATAGTTTCTTAAACCTGGGTTAAACGGCGATAAAAAGTATTACTGAGACACGAGGCTGATTTCAAGGAGAAAAACGCGAGGTATTAAAACTGGCACTTTTCAGGTCATTTCTTTGGAGTAAATGTGGCCATTCGTATTTCTCAAACGCAATGCCATGCTTCCTTATTATATAGGTAATTGTGCCTTGGAACTACATGCATGCATCTCAGGTACCTACATAAAAATTTAAATTAATTGTGCATACTAATATTATTACACCTTGAAAAAATGGAAAATATATTACTCGTAGTATCAAGTATGGACATTGCTTGATTTGCAATCATTTTACCATGCAATTTCTCCTATATTTAATACGTGCAAAATCCAGCAAAATATATCTCTGATTCATCATTCAGCGTAAAGATCGATGTTGAAAGGGATACCAATACGAATACAACTTTGAATATCAATATTTTAATTATTGGCTATAATATTGATATTCAAAGTATATTCGTATATATCATTATTTGTCTGCTGTATGTTACGTTTGAAATGCTGAAATGAATATTTACAATTGGACAGTTTGACCCTTGAACTGATTAATTTTTCATTACCTCAGTATTAATTTCAATGATAAATTCTTGAAATATCTAGTCATCTGTTGTAATGCATTCTTCGACCTTTCCAACGTCATAAATAACTAATGTAAAATAAGGTCCTTGTACAGGTAAGTTCGTTGCTGAGAAAGAACTTGCAAACATACTCAGAATATCTATCTATATTAGATTTGAATTGTTAAAGCCAGGAAGGTATAATGGTCTTGTCTCGTTGTGTAATTGTAAGATTTAGAATAAAACAATTCTATATTTTATGTTGCGTTTATTTCTATGTTGATAATTGTATAACAATTTCTAAATAAATTTTTCTTATATTAAATCCTATCTTTTAGAGAATTAACTTTAAATGTAGGCAATAAATTCTAGTGTATTTTGATGTGCAACGCTGTATATAGATTCTACACAATTTATAAAACACTAGAAAAATAAAGAAAGCTCAACTTCAGTAGTAATTGCAAGAAGACAACGAACTATTGACTTATTTTCACATAGTCGAGCATTGTGGTCCTGATTTTAGTCCCCAACATTTCCACTAATGACGTTAATTATGCGATACGTGCACGGAGAAAATAGAGCGAAATATAAAACTTCGAATTTTAAGCGAAACTCAATATATATAGAAATAGAATTATTTACAACAGAACTTTTTAGATTTACATAGTACCTACATGCTGTGGCCATAAATATAAAAGCAAAATTGTATACAGCATGGAGGAAAGTGACGAGCGTTTCTTGAGAACCTTAATAAAAACTTACTCAGATATAATCGAGGAGACAGATGAAGCGAATGAAATTTTCTCACACTTTAAAATCCCACGGTGCCAGCCAGCTACGAGTTTAACGTTTAACGACGTCAGACGTCACCAAAATTTCTTAAAAATTATTAACCAGCCTTTCAAGTGTGATATTTTAATTATGTTATAAAAAGAATACGAATAAAAGTAAGATAAACACACGATATGAACAAAAGTAGAATATATTACAACTGAAAATTCTGTCTCTATTTTGAAGCATAATGAAGGTGTTAAAAACGTGAGAAATAAAATATAATATAAAAAATAAGATGTTCAGGTTTTTCATCATAGATGAATTATTATGTATTACCTACGAAAATTATAAAGTTTCAACGAATAGCCAAAGCTTGATAGATTCTTTTTATTTACTGCGTGCATGTTTATCCACTTATAATTTTCCTTTTTAGATTTTGTTTTGTCAAACCATTCAAAGCGTGTGTTACGTAATTCGTAGCCTGCATTAGTGTTCGCATCAACGATTACTTCCTAAAAGTTCTAATTCCTTGAGAATTTTCTTAGACTCGTAAACGTCCAACTTCCTTCGTCGCGCAGACTTCCGCGAGATGCTACACAAGGGTAGATTAAATTGTACGAGATAAAAATACAAATGATACGGGCGAATGCATCACGTGCAGTCAAAGGAACTCAGAATTCTGACGTCAATGGAAGTAAAAAAAAAAGGGTACCAGACTGGTTCCCTGGACAAACACCATGTTTTTACACTTTCTCATTATGCATCCGCATTTAAACGACCCCCGTTCCGTTGCATGCCCTCGTGCCTTTTTCATTTTTTTAGTGAGACACATTCAAACGCACACCTCTCGTGCAAGATTCTACGATAGTAATCAAGTCTCTTGTTTCAAGTACAGGATATTTTATACATAGCTTTTAATTTAAGGGTGGAGGGTCACGCGGATCTAGAAAAAAATGAGATTTTTCAGATTCTTTGTAGAAAACTTTATGAGTTCAGGTTTTACATACATCTGATATAAGCGATACAGAAATTACATATATATTTTCTTTATAAAAATAAGATAGAGGGGTGAATATTTTTCGAAGTTAAAACTAAAATGTTACAGAATAAAGGAGAAATGTTGAAAAGCTTTGACCTTGAAAATCTATGTCAAATTTGATATTTTCGTAGAAAACTGCGGTTTTTCTATTACAATGTGTGGTTGAGGTTCTTCCTTAACTTGTTATACATCATTTCCCATAGATTTTGATGCGCTGGATTCAAATTTTCCCGCAAAATTTGCCTTGCCCTTCAGGATTCTTTTGGCAGATATTCATATTCAAAACTTCCTTGTCATACTTTTGCAATATTTTTCCCTTATTCTGAAAAATCTTAGCTTTATCTTCGAAAAAGATTCATCTCTCTATCTTATTTCTATCAAAAGTTCTACGAATTTGACACAGGAAGGTGTGGTTTGACCCACTGTGCGCCAATGGCAGTATTACTACAACTATGGATTATTGTGAGTGGAAAAAAAGTATGTAATTTCATCATCGCATACATCAGATGTATGTAAAACCAGAACTCATTTGGTTACATAGATTTCTCTGCAAAAAATCTGACAAAAACTCAGTTCCCGATCCAAATGACCTTTAGACAGCATTCACCTCTTTATTCTGCAGCTTTGTGTTATTCTCTTCTCGTACAGGTATGTATTTCGAACTTACATTTCTATTTGTTTTATATTTTACAAATGTATTTAGTCGTAATGTCACGAGTTATTGTTAATTATCTGTGGATAATGTGATAGTGTCGAAAATAAATCCCCCTGTAATTTGTAACATCGTTTCTTATTATACCATATTTTCACTTTAACAGTGAATATTTAGATTGATTAAAGTGTCTGGAATTTACGCGTTTGTTAAGAGTTACTATCTTTATTCTTACATCTCGTTTGTGAAGTCATTTCTACTCTCATTGTTATGTTACTTTGGGAATACTCAGACAAGAGAGTTTCAGCTTTCATTAATTTGGTTTAATTTGAATAAAAATGAAAATTCCAAGGAAATTGTATATCACTCTGAAGTCGATGTTTAAGATATCTTTGAAGCATTACGTTAACATTACTTCATAGTTCATACACTGCGTTTACCTACTTGCTTATAGTTTTTCAAACACAATGGAAAGAATTTGTACCAACATATACATACCTACCAGATATGTCTCGTTTCAAGTTATGTGTTTTATATTTAGTCACATGATCTTGGATATACCAAAACATCTATAATATGATACTCATTTTAATTCGCATACAGGGTGTTAAAAATAAGGATATAAGACTTTAGGGGCTTATCTGTAGTTCTCATCAGGAGTAGTAAAAAATGCTGAATCAACATAGGTCATAAAATCAATCCTTCGATTTAAAATCTACTTTTGTGTTTACGTGCGTTCATTATCGTGTCTCTTCGCAAAGCATTGAATGTAAATAGAAGAATCGGTTTAGAAGTACATTAGTTCAAGGTTTAGTTGACAACAGAAGATTATCACTAATGTCAACAATGATTACTTGATAGACGCAAACACAGCACAAGTCTTCAGTATTTATCCGTAGCACGGTAAATGTTATTATCGCTTCGTTATCAATGCCCGCCTATTATTCTAACGTGGAAATGGGTCTTACCAATGGGAATACTTCTGCAGGTCTTCTGCACTTTACCTATACCTTCTCATGTATCTCTTATAAATGTGAAAACACACTTTTGCGTTTTACATCGACAGGATTCGTTGTAGGACCTATGTTGACTGAGCATATCTTTTACTTTTCTTGCTGAGTAGGCACTATATCAAGCCCCTAAAGCTTAGACCCTTTTTTTAACACCCTGTAGAAAGGAAGAATTTACTTTTCAGGTATTCATATCGCGTATGTGAGAATTAAGGTCATAAAAGCAGTACGAACGATGAAATACAAATCCCAAAGGAACGTCTGCCAACTTTCCTCGTTTGACACAGATAACCCACGTGGTCATTGTTTTCTACAGTAATTAAAATATCTGGCAGAAATAACTCGCAAAGATTTTTGGTATAATGAAACGAAAAATAGTTTCTACGGAATCGTTACTTTGAAAGTGAAAGTGGCGAAGAGAAGATCACGGTTCACCTATGGATACTAGTGACTCATTCCATTCTCTGTATCACAGCAAACCGGATTCAGATTAATCATTATATACATATATAATTCTTAGAAGATTCTGAAAGAACTTTGACGAATAAGTTTGCATTTCAAAACATTAATTGGTTGGCAATCAAAATGAACGATATAATTTTCGATTTGTTTGTAGCAGTAACGCAGCTTGACCGCAAGTGGAACACACGGATCACTGAAAAGTAACAATAACTCTGGTTTTAATATTTTCCATCTACTATACATAAAAACCAGTTTTATAAGGAGGGCGGCGGAGAGGGTAGGAAGATTAAATCTTACGAATTCTTATTCTGGGGGAACGAGGAGGTAAAAAATCGCCGAAAGTACCCTTACGTAATTTAACGACGGCCTCTTTAATGACATCAGTATTTAATTTTAATTACACATCTGTGAAGCTAAAGGACATATCTGGAAGGCCTATGATAAAGTGTACTGGGCAGTCGTTTTGTCGAAAATGAAGCATTTCTTTTTCAATTAATTACAAAGAAATAAATTGAAACTGAGACCTGTCCTTTGACACAAAGTTTATTAAGTTCATAAGCTTTAAAAATGCGTTTGTCTAGTCAAAAATATGCATTATATATGACGAAACAGATGACTTATTTAATTGATTCCGATTCGACTGAAAATTTTTTCTATTTTGAAGAATATACTTCTGTGTAGTGGAGAAACCATTAACATTTTAAGAATTTTAAAATTTTGTAATTTTTTAATGTTGGTTGTTGGGTAGGTGATTTTATTAAACTAATCTTTTTATAAGTAAAATTCAAGGCTTTTATTCAGAGAGGTGTTGGAATGAAAGTGTTTTACACTCGTGTTGCAAAGAACGAATGACTCCACAGAGAGCCAAGAGAAAGAACATCGGTGCCCACCCGGCCTAATCAGCAAAAGGAACTTCTTAAGTTGATTAAACGATAAACCGTAACGCAGTATCTGCTGTTAGACTGTTGATTCAATTTTCACCTTTGCGCACTCATAGCAGACGCGAAATATCCAACATTGAAGGCCTCGAAAGGACGAAAAATATAGAAAAACAAGTGATTTCAAACTTCAAGTGTCGTTATTTTCTCAAAAGTGTCATTTTTGTAATTTTTTCTGATAAGTTAACTAGCGAGAATCATGCCCATTAATAATCTGGCATTGCTTTTAATTTGAGACCAATGGTTTAAGTGGTGCAGATTCCACCGTTTAGATGAATTTTTTGACGCCTCGACTTTAACGACTTCCCATTGTCATCTATAATGATTAATCATAAAAAAAAATATGTTTCTATAGTTCAGGAAATCCTAAATACAATTCAGCAAGTCCCATTAAATTATACGTAGTAGTTTTCCTTTAATTAATTCCTAAAGATCATGTATTTGTACTGGCAAACTTGCTAATTTTTATAATATAAAATACAGACCAGTGATTAAAATGTTCACTCGTGAGATTACAATGAGTCTCAAATGAACCACGTACATAGTATGCATTTCTGGCGTGTCGATTACAATTCCTCTTCACGCCAATCGTCCATCGCACGTTCAATTCGATGCGCATATTTCGCGCTGGTGCAATACCAACCCGACGTTTTTCTAGAGTTATTTGCCGCACGCACGTCGCGTCGGTCCGGAGCCGAGGCACACGAGTTCTCCTGTACACCCTGTGCCTCGCTGATTTATTTCTCCCGTCTGCTCTATTTTCGTTGTGCACGCGGCTACATCCTCTCTGGCTAGGCCAGGATGCACTCCAAGCCCACATCCGGATGTGAGCCTACCGGAATCGAGTGACAGACGACAGGCGACCACGTGCGTGCTCGGCGCTTGCCCTTGCCGACACGCATTTTCGGCACGACTTCCCTGAACCCAAGGCAGCCCGCCACAATTAGCCGAAACAGTTTTGTACGCCTTTCGTGTGAACTTGAAGAGGGCCCATTATACTATTTCTCTTTGAGCATCCTTCTATTTACTTATTCGACAAAGATTTCGTAGGATTTCCACCTAAAACGGCTCACTTATCACCAGAATTTCCATTTCAAAATTCAAATTACTCAACGTATTACTAAGGCAATTTTTTCCTCATCAAATGTTTAGTACACACGAGATCCAGGACTCAGCATTTTTGGTACCAATTTTCTAAAGAATATTTCAATAGATTTCTTTCTTGCAGTGTACTTCATCTTGTACTCCAGTTGCACTTTCTTCAAATCCGTTCAGCTTGTTAGCAATAAGAACCTGTATTGTATGTAGAACCGTCAGCTAAATATATTATATACATCGCATTGCATCGCGGCATCGTCGAAGTATAATCGGTACACGAGGGTTTCCATTTGGGTCTCCAACACCATATTCGGTATACACTCACGAATCTGATAAGGGGAGTGCCAGAAGATTTAAATCACTGACTCAGCAAAAATTTTGCATAGTTAGTCCATGGCGTATACAGGGTGTTGAAAAGGAGGGCTCGAGGCATACATATGTACACATGTGGTAGATAGGACTCACCAATCTAAGTAAAAAATCTTAGTAAACAGAGATCAAAACCCCAACTATTTTGGAGTGACAAATAATTTTGAACTTCGTGCGATTGATAGTTTTAAATATAAATATTCGGGTGTACAGTTTGATTTCTTGAAGGTGAGTAAGAATTAAGGGTGATTTGCTAAACTGACACTGCAATTCAAGTACCTACTGTTTACTGTTCACATACGAGCGAATATATTGAAGGTCTGGAAAGGGCAAAAGTTTTAATCCGATTTTCCTCAAATCTTGGAAACTGTTGAGGAACTCTAATCCTGAAATAGAGACATGAAAATACCAACTGTTTAAAGTCGAATATCATTATTGATTCGCTTAAGTAAGGAGCACCACACAGTTCGCGGTAAATAAACGTCGGGTGCACAGTTGCATTTTCTGGGTCACCATCCTGGTCGGTCGCTAACTTTTTCGCGGCAGGCCAGCCAACGAGTAAGCAGCCTAGCGTACGTTACATTAAACCCGAACTGATTGCTTGTCGCATGCATGCTCGTCACACGCGATATCGCCGTCAATATCGTTACAACTCCTACCGCAGTTCAATCACGCATAAAATTAAAGCAGAATATTCGGCAGCGCGTTCCTTTAAAATTTTTCTTCTTCAAACGTCGATCAATTGGGCTACAGGTACTTAATTAATTGCATGATAACGTTGATCAAAAACGTTTGCCCACAACGCGCCGTGAGGATGTATATTAAATAAAATTAAATTTACGCGAAAGTGAGTATAAATAGACGTGTATAATGATAAACAGGAGGCACGGATGTTTGATTTTAGTTTTTCCTTTTATTTTTCCGTATATTCTTATAGTTGTACCTTGCAGTTCTAGTTTTCGTCCTGTACGAGCACTTATGTCATAGTCCAGTGACATTTTCATGCTTCAACGAGCTAGTCAAGCTTCAACATATACTGCTGAACACTATTTTTTGTAAATCTGTCACGCGAAAAGTTAAAAAAAATTTATGTAAATTAAATAGTCTATCATTTGATACATAGATCACACTGTTTTAAATTACCAATTATTAGTTAGAAGAATATGGTGTATTATTTCAAATTTAAGGATGAGACAAACTTTATCGGCAAAAAATGAGAATTGTTTTCTCTGCCTTAGCTGATTTTCAAGAAGATTGCGTGTACCTTTTCTTAGGCATTTATTTTGCAATTAATTTATGCGTAATTATATATTTAGCAAAAAATGGTGTTGAGCAGTCTACATGACTTTCTTTTATTCATTGATTACTAATATTCATATTTGCCCAAGTAATTTTATGATTTTTTGATACATGTTCCACAACGTAATCAACAAACTTTTCTCACGTATCCAGCAAGACATTCTGAATAAAAAATGTAATATGCATTATAGGTTTATTTCGCTTTGTTAGCCAATTACAGGTATCACAGTTAACGCACTTGACATAATTACAGCAATACAGTAATACCGACACACTCTTGCTTTCATTTTCTTCATTTTACATAAAACACATGAAATCAGAGATTTACAGCAACGATAAATCAGAAACTCGTAATGAATGAGTATATACATAGAATTTACGATATAAGCTATAGCATTGAAACTATGTCTGAAAAATGACAAAATTCGCTACAGAGATGGTTAACATTATGTAAGCAAGTGGAAGGTCGCCGATTTGAACACTAGCTTTAAATTTTGTGTAAAATTCAGAGAATTAGAGAAAAAAAAGTACCTACGCCTATGTAATACATGCATCTACATAACGTGAAATCAAACACCCATCTGAATAAACATTGGATAATTCCAATTGCATGATACAATATTTTCTTTCCTAATCTTTACCTAGCTCAAGCCCAATACAAACAGCTTTTGTCACGAGACACATTTTTCATGCTTCTAATAATTCACGTTTAAACCCATTAACCCTTCCAGTGAGTGGACGGGCGTATTTTTATCTCAATAGGGGGCAAAGTACAGTACGTACTAAGGGGTCCGCGTCACACTAGTGGAAAACCCTTCGTCCCAAGAAGGTACTGTCATAGGCTTTTCGCAGCACGTTAACCAATTGAACGCCCACGCTCGAACGTCACGCAACATGCATAAGCGTAACGTAACGCTCACAATCAGCTTAAAGCTGACGATGTTGGTTAGACGCGAACCATTCGGCGAAGAGGGTGTTCGTAGTAAGTGCTCAATTTAGCACGCAGTCATCAGCCCCGAATTCTGGGCCAATAATGTCACGGCTTTCTCCCAGGCCCACCATGCCTAGTGAAAATGCTATGAACAATTCGCACGGTGTACCTATAGCAATTCAAACAGAGGATGCTTAATTTTACACCGATCAGTTCTACCTACTGTTGTGAGAATAGTACACAAGTACTTTATACACACAAGGTAGCTTGAACAAGTGGATTTCGAAACAATTACTGAACGATAAGGACTTTTTCGCACGAGACACTACTGTGACTCACGACTGGTATGCCAGACAGATATTTTGCTTGGCAAAAGCAGAGGTAGGTACAACAGTTGAATACTTTGAGTGGCCCAAGGTTTGGCGAAATACATACTGTTTCAAGTTAGGCACACATCTTTTGGAGCGATTGCTTCTGCTCTTGCGAAAGCTTTGCCCAGCTCTCGCTCTGCACTTTCAATATAATCGTCACATTACGACGATACTAATGAAAATTGGAATTTCTATATTTTCTATTAGGCGTTCATGAGTACTATCGTTGGATAGACAAGCTTTCAACGATGAAAGTGAGCCCAAAGGCGACCTTATTTAGGATAGCTTTAATTACAAATAGGTACATAAATTGAATCGCTTCTGAATTCCGTTGACAAATTGTACATCACGAATTATCGAAAATAGTATAAGCGCGGTTAAATTTGAGCTCATTTGAATTGGAAGAATTTTTCCAATCTAATGGTAGTAAGTAGGTACTATCATGAAAATCTAATAGAAAATATAGAAATTAAAATTTTCATTACTACATGACAGGCGGTGAAGTACAAAGTGATCCCCGAGCTCGCGTTGGTTTCAAAGTGAACATTCGGGGATACTCTGTCAATACTTTTTATGCTCTCCACCGAACATCGACGTGAAAATACACTAAAGCCGTGCACGAGGTGGTAATTCCTTGTGAAAACACGCCGACACCGCTGAACGTGTTAGGCTAGATAGCAAAGGTAGGAAATAGGTATGTGAACACCGACTCTGTCTGCCCCAACTGGTAATACCAGTACCGCTCTTAGCACCATGCAGGCGGGATACATGCCCTGGGCACCGGCCTTAGGAACTTGGTTTTATAAAAAAATTAAATGAATTAAGTATAATGGTCAAGGTATCAATTATTTGCACATATTTTTAAAACTATACAGGAAATGCAGGATAAAAATCATATCGGCAGAATTACGAAATGCAATAAAAATGTAGTTTATTGAGAAATGAGGATTTTGAAAACGGCTGAATTTTTATAATAATTATACGAGGACATTTGGTTTGTTTATCGACAAATAAATTTCAGGTTTATTAGTCGCAAAGTTTTCTAAAATTGTATTAAATTCGCGAAATAATTGTACTTCACTGTAAATTTGGACATAATAAACACACAAGTCTCTATTTTATTAACACCTAATCGGCAGGTCATTATTGTTATCCGCATCTGAAGATTTTTTACATCATAATTTTATTAGAATAGATTTCCGCCAAGCTTAAGTATTTAGAGATGTAAGGTTATCTACTTTCAGTTAGATATTTTCAATAATATCAACCTTTGCTCGGGGCCCCGCAATCTCTAGGGACGGCATTAAGAGATGTAACCCGAAAAGTAGTGATGATTTAGCAAAAAAAAAAAATAAGAGTGGAATGTAGAATGACATTTTTTGATATGCCGAAATTGTTAGAATTAAACAGTAAACGTAATGTGACTACGAATTATATGGATGCTTGTGGAAAAATGAGCCATAATTGTAAAATAAGTTGTCTTTCAAAAATAGGAGCCTAATCTGAACAACCCCATTCTTGGTCAAAAACTGTTTCACGTTGAATTCCCCTTTGCCCAGGGACGTTGTCATGCAGTAAACGCCAGCTTCCCTATTAATTTATGAAATCTGCTGTTCCTTTCACTACATATAGGTACAAGCAGTTGAATGAAATCAGCTGTTCAGGGTACTTATGGAGATGTGCACCGTGTTGCCAACATGCAGAAACTTACTTTGAGAACATTAGAACTCGCGTTCCAACACCAGTACGGAAACTTTATTGTCAGGCCATATACAGGGTGTATAAAAAGTCACTGGCGTCAGGAGAGAATCTACGACAAAAAACTTGCCGCAAAATTGTTTATAACATTTGAGAATTAATGTAGAAAAAAGTGCAACAGAAAGCACGTGCCGCGGGATGTACCGTTTCGACACAAAAAATTGTTAAAGTTTTCACAAAAATTAGAGTGTGTATGTAGAGCTTTCTCGCCATTAACAAACCAAATACAAAATCATGATCAATATATCGATTCGCGGAAACACAGTTGGGCTTCGATATGTGTGTGTACATATTTACTGCTGGGTTCTGCCAATTCTCTCACTGTTACTGTATATATCTATGACTTATTTTTTCACGTGAAATTACCACGTTTGTCCACTGTTGGACCCATCACAAGTTACAGAATATTCTCTTGTGAAAAGGACCTAAGGCGGTGGTTCCCAACCTGTGGGTCGCGAAGTGTTTCCTGGGGGATCGCCATGGTTATTTTGAGTTGTGATTTTTAGCACTTATTTATGTTAATATGATTACCATTGCAACATTCTATTATAACTGTAACACTGATTTTTTCGTAACTAAAAGCAAGAAAATATTTACCCTACCTTACATGGTAATGTAAATACTGACCTAAGGAATGCGGAAAAATGTAACGATATGTTACCCTACTATTGTCCACATATTGTCGCATCATTACTTGTACGTTATTCCTACGCATTAGTAGAGGAACATGGTATATCTCTATTCTAGCCTCAGCTTTATCGTATTGTTGTTCTATCGACACATAAGGGAAGTACATAAGCGCATATCTGTTAAAGCTATGACGAGGAAGATATTACGGTGACGAAAATGGTTACGTAAATTCCCCACAGTAATGAAAACATTTAACTTTGACGGCATGATAGAACCAATGACCCAACCACAAAACATTATAAACCCCGCAACAATAAGGAGGAAATTATTGCCATTCGGACAAATAAATGTCGAATGCTCTGCTGCCTCAACTGCAACGGATGCAAATTTCGTAGCCGTTGTGTTCATACGAAGGAAATGGACTTCCGGCACGTCCTTTTTTCATTGAAAAAAACGGCAGCCTTGAATAAAAACGAGAGGGTATCTTGATCTATTTTAGAATTTAAAGAACTAAAAGTGAGCCTTCTTTGCATAGAAAATCGTTCTGAATGTTTCAGTAAACCTGATAGAATCGTCTACCAATCCTCCTTAATGTAAAATAGTGTAAATGAGCAAAGATTTCCCTTTGAAAATGAAAATTATTTATTAAGCATTATTAGAAAAATAAATCTTTTCATCAAATGTGTTCAAAGAACGAGCCACTTGGTTTTATATTTATTTCATACCATTTTTGAGCGGATAAAAATATTTGAATTATATTTGAAAATGTATTGTACTGGAAATAGCGCCATACTTTGATCTCCTCACTCGTCTGCTGTGTAGCCATTTATTTTATTTTGTATTTATTGATTGCTTAAAAACAAGTTCATGTGATTTATTGGCAATAAACGAATAACAAGCACAACAGAAAATGCTATACACCAAATCAAAAACTAAACGACCAAACTTAATCCTAAATTTACTGCCTTTTAATAAAAACACTTTTCTTTCCTTTATGTAAATATATATATACATACATAAATACAACTTTAGTACAAGATGTTATATGATTTTATTTTTACGTACGAAATATTGAATGGTATTAATATTATTAATAAACTTCTACGTTAACTAGATATGCATAATGTGTCAAGATATGTTGTTCAATTATGAGCAATGATTAGTTCAATAACGATGTAAGAAATATACATATAAGAAATTAAAAAAATACTTTTTATAACACAAAATACGAAATTTCTCATGGAGTATTTATTCAGAATAGTTGATACCTGCAATCGATTTATTACAGAAGCGGTGCATAATTTCATAAAAACATAATGAAACATTAATTTATTTATCGGTAGTAGAAATCTGTGCACTGCACAAGGAGAGAATTATAAAATAATGTAAAAGCTATTCTGCATAACAGTTTCTTTATCCCACAAAAGAGTAAGGAGCAGGAAATATTGGAATTATTAGGGTCTAGATACTGAAAGCAAGTACCTAATATTATCCAAAATTAATAGACTTCAGTTCTATCTTTCTTAGCTTTTTCACCTTTCGTAACATTTTCATGAATTCAAATAGTTTTCGTCTAAATTCCACGAACTAAGAGGACTAAAAATAAAAATATCTCTTCCAATTAGCTTATTATATTATCGTATCAAGAATGTTACGTAGTTTTATATCACGCAATTTGCAACGAGGAAGTCGGGAATTTGCGCAATATCTGAGCACGGAAACACGAATTGTAATCGCAATTTTACAAACTATTAATCCCCCCTTAGAGTATCAGACAATCAGACCATTAATATCGTTCGAAATTACAAAATGGAGATCTCTTATAACGCTGACGTATCCAGATGCATACATATTTCGCGGGTTTAAAATTTCATCACAAATTCCATTCATTGCATAAACGATTTCTGGAACGACAAATACACGGTAATATAAAGCACTAACACGACGATAACCATGTTTCACTGAAGTTAGCTGTGGAAATAAGCAGGTTGCAACAAATTAAATTGAATGATCCCTCCAATTTCTTATTGGATACCATGCACCGCTGCAATCTTGCATTCTGCTTTGTTCAGAATACCATCGAATTTTACTTTTGTCGATTTTAAAGCAAAAATCTACTTTCTTGGCATGTTGGTATAATCTAGGCACTAGTATCTTCGTGAATTCATTTAATATATTTAGTTTTTAATAATAATCGTTCTGTATTATTGGAAACAATATTAAATGATATAATCTTATGTCTCGAACAAGGAATATGGATATTGTGTAATGTTTTATGGAGAAATTGTTCGATACTTATTAATATGTATTTTACGATACGATTCTATAGAAAAAACTAAAATTACTGCAGAAAAAAATACTACGTGAATGAAGATAATCCAAACATTATTTCTACAGTTATAACCAAATACAAATATTAATTGGACACAGAAATTTTAAATGTGTCCCAGTGTTCAGGCAGTTTTGTAAGCAACCGACGTACTTTCTTAAATGGAGGATACGATTAAAGTGTTAAATGTAGCAACTGTTTATCAGAATTCGTTTTTGGCAATTCATACAGCTTTGGAATATTTTAAACAAAATCACTCTATGTTTGGTACACTGTTTCTTACAGTAGGTATTATAATATCCTTGTTCAGTTATAATTCAGAGTATTGTAATGGGACATGTATATATCTATATAAAAATCTTTATTTTAAATTCCATTAAAAATAATACCCCACAATGGAATTTTTCACTAGTTAATGCAAATTTTTCATTAACTAATCCTATACATTTCGATGAATTTACATAGTTTAACCCCAAGGCATATAATACTTCTAGAAATTTTTCTGTCCTTCAAACTATATCTGCTGTATTGAGTATCCGCTTTTGGACTGTTTTTATACTGATCTTTACTTTATTCACTTTCACTTAGCCTAGTTACTGTCCACTATACAGCATATATAAATATCCCTATACATGCGACTGCAGATATGTACCTTCCACAATTATACAAGAACCTCAATCTTCAATATACAAAGATGTAAATACAATAATTAATAATATCGTCTTTATGAATTCTAGTTGTATAATCAATAAGAACATCGCAAAAGTAAGCCAGATCATAGTGAATACACTAAACAGGTTCATCATTAATGGCCAATATAAAACTTAACATTAGAGATTATATTTTAGAATTAAAAATAATTGAAATAGTTATAATCCATCACTCTTGCGTACAATGGTTTCATTTGTTACAAACCTTACTGGATACAAAGCAACTTACTTTCCCCAAAGAAACTTTCCTTTAGTCGATAAATCATAATAATACACCTAAGTAGACTTCCTTTGTGCCTCATAATTTCATTCGGTTTAAGAATTATTCCATGACTTCGCGTTTCTCATTATTAGCGTATGTTCATAAAATTGAGGACCTTGCAGCTAAAGGGGTGCAGCTCCATCTTTACAAACTTCGAGTAAATGAGATAAGACTGTCTATAAAACTATTGCTTTCACTTAACATTAAAAAGAGAACACTAATTGAAAAATATATATTTTCATGCAATAAGTAGTAACTATTGAGTTGGTAACTTTATATTTCTATTTTGGACGATTTTGTCAAATCTGGAGCATTCATCTTGCACAAAACATTAATCGGTGCAGATTCAAAATTTGCAATAAATCGCTACTTTGTTATCGGATTTGCATGAAACGTGCACCAAACGATATAGAATTTTTTTACATGTATTACGCGTCGTAACTCAAAAACTGTCAAAAATGGAGCTGCATCCCCCTTTCTGCAAGCTCCGCAATTATTATTTTTATTTATTTCTGTTTTCTACTTTAATTTTACTGTATGTAATGACATTTAAGTTTTTCAAAAACTTTATAATTATTTCTACAAAGGTGGACAACAGTTTTGACCAATCTAAACACGCAACACAAATTGTAATATTATTGCATGATCGATAAATCGGAAAATTATCACATTAAATAATATTAATTTGGAGATACCCGTATATAAATTAATGGTATCGTGTACATCTTATACTATAGAATCTATAGTATGAGCTACCTATCTACGTAACACTAAACGATACCGTGCTACCGATTTTTGCAAAAATTGTTATCTTCACTCAAAGAATACTTTTGTATATAATAATTGATAGTTTATTGCCTCACTGTCAGTTGAGGAAAATATATGGTAGGAGTATGTGCTTACCCATATTTAAACTCAGAATTACCTATACCTACTCTAATTATATATAAGAATTGAAATGATCCAGAGCTCGGCATGTAAACTGCAAAGTGTCATTAATCCTAATAAATTTAAACAAACTGTTTCGTGTCAAAAATTGTAGACACTATTGTATACTTGTTACTAGTCATCAATCTGTTTCGAACTCGAAGTATGTATTGAGATTATGAAGAAACTTATTTACATAAAATTTCAGCCTTCTACCTCGTACAAATTTTAAAGTATTGAGTGTTAAAATCTTGAAAAATCGAACGAAATGAACGTTTGCGACTCACTACCATTTTGTCCCTGATCTTTACGCTACCATTCAAGGTAATATTTATCGTTTATTTATAGTCAGTTCAAAATGACACATCGCTTAACAGAAAATGAAAATTTAATGGACAATATTCGAAGGTTAACTTTAAATCTGTGATGTGTTATTTATTTTTATTTTTAAAGGTAAAGTTAACAAGAAGTGGACAGAATTTTGTGAGAAATGATTTAAGCATGGAAACAACGTTACATATAAAATAAAAAAATTAATTTATTTGCAAAAATTCTTCTGGGGGTGTTATAATTCTAAATTTGTAGTAACGAAATAATTTTTTTTTTAATTCTTTTACTCAAAATTAATTGTGGAGAATAAAAGCCTAAACAAAGCAGTAAGATTAAATAACTTCCCGCAAGTTACACCTTTTACTGTAGTACTTAAATTCTCCTTCAATTTATTCAGATGACTATCAAAGAATCGTATTAGATAAGAAATAACGCTTGTTATGGACAAATCACTTAAGCACAAAATCTATCTTACACGGATCAAGTAATATAAAACTAGACTTGAAAAGAATAAAAAGCAAAGAAGCGTAGATACAAAAAATACAAAGTTAAATGCTACATATATCAGATGGCCGTGAATGCTAGAGTTATCTGCAATCATAATTACAAATTCCAGCCTAAATTGTAAACATCGTTTCAAAGTAAAAACATTCAAATACCTTTTTTAATCACTATATTTAGAAAAATTAGGCTCTGAGAGCCATTCATAGACCATATGGGCAACGTTAGATAAAACGAGTAACCTTTGTTACACCAGAGGAAAATTAAAACTGATTGCGTCATTAAGCACACGTAACACTCGTACGTCGTAACGCGTTAAGGAGGTATTCAAATTAACCAGATTCTAGGACCAACCACAAAAAATCTTGCGGGCCCTGTTGCTCTGCTCCTTTCTTTTTATTGAGCAATCGAATAAAATTATTCTCAAAAGTTAATGCCTGGAATTTTCCATAATTAAATGAAACGCAATGAAACAGTAACACGAAATAATAAAACCATTCGAGGAATGGATTAAATTGCGCAAAATACGAGTATATTCGATTTTTCTAAACTTATTACTCATTGCTTCATTACTGCCTTTATATATTTTAAAACAAGCTGAAGGACATACATGTGAATCTACGTAATATGTGTGAAAGTTTACGTGTAATTTATGTATGTACATATTATACCTAACTTATACATGCAGAAATTAATTTAATGTAAACTATAATACTGTACAACTAGAATATCCGAAAAGATTTTATAATAGTTATAGTTTTGACAAATTCAAATTGCAAAGTAAATAGTACCCAGTCGTTGGCTCTGAACTCATTTTGTTGAGATTGCTATAGATGAACTTATGTGCAACTATACCTTGTGTACATGGCGATAAAACTGACTCATAATTACGTTGGACTTTCCCTGACGAAGATATTTTCTAATTATACATACTTATTCACACTCCCGCTGATTTAATGTAAACGAACAATATTTGTTAGTCTCTGGACTAATATTGAGGGTAATGGAGGAATTTTTATTTAGATTCACATGCTAATTACTGTTTGTTAATTACACAAATATAACGAAGGAACATCAACACTCCATTGCAAAATACAGAACTTCCTAATTCATACAACTCCAACATACTTTTACTCACTCCAACAACACAATCGCAGAAACAGTACCGATCTGTTCTGAATATCTCAAAACCGGAATTTCATTTAAAATACCCCCGAAAGAAACGTTATCTGACTCTACATAGAAACGTATATACAGGTAGTGCTAAAAAGGATTAAACGAAATCCCAGCCAATTTCGCGTAGGTAATAAGCGTTATTGCGATATGAGTTTCACAACCGGTGATTCTCGGAGACCGAAACGTTTCGCTCCGAGAAAATCCAGTGCGTCAGACGCCTGATGCGAGTATTAGATCACTATTTAGATAAGTGTGCTCATCACTTATTGGACCACGAATTCAGAGGCCAATGGGCGTCAGCGTATGAGGCTTCGTTCCCAACTGTTGGGAAAGCCAGGCGAGTTTCGCAACTTGGGGACACAAATCGGTCAAGCAAAGAAGACTAGGTATCGACGACGGTGTTCCCGTTCACCGATCGCTGACCACGTCTTCAGACGCGATCTGACTTTACCGTGAACGTTCGTAAAATCTTGCCGAGGTAGGAAACTTTTAAGCCGCGATAATCCGGCAATAATTCCTTTCCTGTTGCCACAGAAGCTAATATTCGTGCTGAACATTTCCAATATTGCTTTATTGCATCGAGCATAGCGGAAACTAATGAAATGGCCGATTGACAGATTGATTCCACGTAGTGGATACATTTTATTGCAAATCACACTATTGTAATCGTTAATGTTAAATGGTCCTTTTCATGACTGATGCATTCATGGTTTGGTGTGATGCTTCACACTTTATGGAAATCGGTGGTTTACATTTTAAATATTTGATAATCCATTACGCATTCTATAGTGCACGGAATGGAAATCTAAATAATTTGGTACAGCTGTGATTTGTGGGATATGGTTAATGTTCCAAGAGATTAAGATGAAGCCTCGTAAAGCATTTCTTGTCAAAAATTAAAATTGTTCGCTACAAACGTGTACAATCTATAGCAAGAAATAAAATATATTTGAGGATATTGGAGGAATAATCTATTTTACTCCTCCATGAAATTTGTTGCTCTGATTACAATGAAGTGTTATTTATATTAAGGGGATTGGACAGCAAAATCGCCCACTGATCAAGTATTCTTTTGCGAATTAATTACATGGAGATGAATACAAATTGTAGCTAGTGCTTTTGAGTAATGTTTATTAATACTATAAACTGTCGAAATTTTTTTTTGGTAATATATGCATGTCTATGACGGCGCTACAATCGTCCGATGAATAGGCGTTTTTTCTGAGGTTTTGCCCTGGTGGCGAAAAAATCGACGTTCGGATCGACTTGAAATTTGTACACCATGTTCAACATATATTTCATTCTGGAGTGTACTTCAGCATAAAGTGTAAAAGCTCTAGTTTCCGAGATAAAAAAACAACCATCTGTGCACTCCGAAAATTTATCGTACAAATCGCCTTCTCCTAGTTGCTATTTTTATAATTTTGGTTGACTTCTATTTTCAGAGGTCCACTCCAAAATTACACGTTCTAGGAGATGCATATTCTAAGAAAACCATTGTATCTTTCTTTTTAAGCTCAATGTCGGGGCAAAACCAAAGATACTTTTTCTAAACCACTGTATAATCTGCTTCGTGTGGCGCCATTTGTAAAACAGATATGTTGACAAAAAATATTTTTCACTCTAACTAATAGTAATAAACATTGTGTAAAAGGAAAAGTTTGTGCTTGCTTTCATCTCCGTGTAATTAAATCGCAAAAATACTTGATTTTCGAACGACTTGACTGTTCACTTATTGTTAGTCCCCTTAATATATGTGATTACTATATATTAAAATCAGAACTACTTCAATGGAGCATAATACTGTTTATAAAAATTAAATGGCATAGCACTACCACCTTAAAACTGGAAATATTGTCCTTATGTACGCCTTTGAAACATTAATAAATTATTTATTGCGGACACCCTACCAATAGTACAAGGACCTAAATATCTGTTTGCCACCTGTTACCAGTGTGAATAATTTAGCAGATAGAAGGTCGTATGCCTGAGTCCAGCAAAATAGAATTTTCTGAAATCAAATCATGTGACTTCTATTAAATGATATGGTAATTCTTTTAAGCCATCTCAACAATGTATAATGCACACGTATCTTATTGTCAAATTACGTAGGAAATTGTAGCAAGCTCTACAGTAATAAAGTCTATGGATGTGAACATTTATCGTAAAATATGATATAACGAGCTAATTTACTAACACAGACAAGTACATATTGTATAATTTACGCCTGAATTTGTTTAAAAAATGTTTAGTTTCACGTACAAAAAGATACACGATTTCATTTCAAAGAATATTGTCAACTTTCGACTTTGATTAACTCTTCGAAGACAATCACGTCTCTGTCATATTCTCCCAAAGAACCATTCAAATTCTATTTCCAACCCTTTTTCACATATTTAGCAATACCTATAGAAGTCAACCGAACACTGTGTCCCTGATAAACAATCCTGGACGAAATTCCAGCAATGATTCCCCAGCCGACGATAATACAGAAATATGTACACACCATACTAAAGAAAAGTTACAAATGAAAAACATAAGTTCATATGCAGGAAGTCTAGAAAGACGTTGGTAAACAGACCAAAACGTTTTAGATATATCCAAGATGGTAATCATAGACGACGTCTCGGGTGTCGTAGTTTCTCACATGTACACACATTTTGTCGCAGAAAAGCATTCCAACAACACGTCCTAGATTCATACCATTACCCACCACCTCGTTCCACTCACCTCGGCTAGGAGTGTCAGAAGCAAGAGAAGAGTGCCGCTAAACCTGGATATCGGCCGCGGTGAATCGATAGTGCCGCTCTTCATCCTTAACGAAATCATGAGGCACCGATGCAACGACGATTTAGAATATCCTCCTGGGTCACTTCTTTCCAACCTTCTGCCGATTCTTTCCATTCCTGGCCTACTTCCTCACGCTGACTGATTTACGTCACCTCGCGTATCCGCGCGCACCGCCGGCAAACACTTTCGGTCACTAAGAATGCGCGCGAGGTACGCTGGTGTCTCTCGATCGATCGACGACACAGGAACTCCCTCTGTTCGAGCCGTGCGCTCCGTATCACAAGGAATCACGTATCCTACCCTGGACACCTTGCGGCAACACCTGTTCGCACGACTGGCAGGTACTACGGTGTCGATGATAGCAGTGGCAAGCACGACGGTGCAGATGAAGAACAGCGGAATAAACGATAGCTGCCATATCCATCGGCAAGCTGACACCGAGTTTGGTTGACCGAAACACACCTTTTTTCCTCGACGCTCCCTTCCCTGCCTTGTCCCGTATGCTCTGCTATGCTCGCAGGAATGTTACAAACGGCACACGATGACCACGTGTCACCATCTCACGAACACGTTCTTGCTACCTAGGGGGTGGATATTTTGACGCGGCACGCTCGATTTCCGACGTTTGTCCAGTCTCTCGCTACGAGCGTCTGTGACCACCAATCTTTTATTGGCAAACGTAGCACACAAATTACGTGGGTCTCTTTTTTCGCGTTCTGTCGTTCATTAAGCCTTTGGTCCTTCCTTCCGTCATGACTGTGTGTGGGTGTTAATCCGTTCACCGAGTGACGGAAGGATGTTGCTGTTTCTCGTTTCACCAGTCGTATGGAATGTCACACTAGGAAGTCGCTTATAAACGATACAAGCGACATGCAGTTGAGCAACTGACGAATTGGATTGTTGAAGGCAGTATGGGCAACTGTGTTCATTGGCAATAGGCGTGTAAAGTTTGATAACACGCTCGCGTAGTGTTTTGTTCTTTAATCCTGTATCTTACGCTTGTCATTGGAGAATCTGAAACCTGATGTGAAATCGTTAGATAAGATTTTTCTCCCCACGCTTGTGTCGCTCCTCGCTCCGAGTGCTTCAACACGCGGAATGGGATAACGACCCGGAGGGATGCCACCCTTCGACGGAGGCGAGACAACGACAAGGTAACGAACCAAACGACACAAAATCAGAGATGTCACAGTTACTAACCGTGAGATCGTCCGATAATCCTGACAGCCTAAAATTTGCCTAGTAAAGGGAGCGAATGGTTGGCATCGTTCTCTTCAATCTGTCTCTTTGTTCCTTGCGTAAATATATTAGGTATTCTCGTTAAAAGATGATTTCTCTTCTTCGATTCAATACTCTTTTCAGAGGTAATTGGAATGTACGAAATTCTTAAACAGAGCAGAGACAGTACCAGAATACTAATCACAATGTCTAAAACTATATTGCCTTAATGACGTTGGAGTGTTCAAATAGTAAACGTCGCAGAACGCGAAGCGAATTCGAATCGACCTTTAAATAAGCCCAACGTGACTTCCTCTTTTCATCCCGTTCTTCTGTAGTTGTGTGTTGGAAATTACACAAAATACCAATTCTCGTCACGAAACCAATAAAACTGATAGAAAGAGCGCAGCAGTTCACGTTTCGTAGGTACCAAATGGGTCGTGTATCGAAATACAAGATTTTTTCGCGTGGTTGTCACTTTTAGCTCTGATTCATTATCAGGGGTATCGGTCGAAACGTGGCCACCGTGTCCGACGTTTCAACGTCAAGGTAAAATACCGGGCACGAAACGTAAGTTATCGGCACGAGACCAAAGTAACGTTCATACTTTCGTTGGATGCAGGCGCACGTACTGACGGGAACGAGTTTTCATTTTTTCCCAGTCACTCTTTAGCTCGATCCACAGCGAATGATGCCGCGAAGACCGCACCAGCACAAGCAATATGTCAACATCAAAAGTGTCATATGATTCGGCGTGCGGCCATGAAAACGAACAGCCGCCGAAAAATATCACACGCGCGCTCCGCGGATCTGTTCATCGAGCGAATAGACCCACCCGTACGTAGACACTTTTGCGGGCCTATTTTCACTGATTCAGCGTCATGTCAGAACTATCAGCACATCCGTTCTCAATCCATCGAGGAACAACAGGGCACATCACTCGGCGGACTGGCTTTCGAAACCAGCAAAGATGAACTTATAACGAAGATCTGCGAGTATTTTCTTCACTGACACAGCCCTCCCGTTTCCGTATTTCCTTTCTCCGACTCGGAACAGCAGCAGAACATACCAAATCAGAGAGCGACACCCGAATGGAGCAGCAAGGTGGTGACAGCCACGGCCAGGAGGTAGACGAGTGAAATCTTCGCCACGAAAGCAAAAGGCGAGGGGCAACGGTGGATCGACGACGGCAAATACGTGCTTTTTCACCAAGAATAGGTGTATTCGTTGAACTGGCGCGCTTTCATGACGCTTCTCCCGGCACAGGCACGGCCAACGGGACCTCGGCTGCTCTCTCGACACTCCAACTCGTGGCTTGCCGAACCAGCAGCAGCTAAATCGCTTGCCTTGCCTCGTCCCTAGCCTCCCCCACCGTTGCACGACCGACCTGACTGCCTTTCCATTCCACTCGCCCCCTCTCTCTCTCTTTACATCTTCCGAACTGTCGAGAGCCGGCAGCCCCGGCCGGATACCCGACGCGGCCACCACCACTATTTCCCCCACCACCACCTGCTGCCCCCACTACTTCTACCGTGAACCTAGCTTCTCGTACTCCCACCACTTTTCGCATTCCCTGCTCCGAACCACTGTTCTGTCTTCTGTCCTCCCTCGCTGCTGTTCCTCGAGCTAGGAGTCTACCGTCTACCCAGCGCACAGATAGAGCCATCGGACATACGTGCACGTACAGGCCAGTAGCCAGGAACGTAGCTTGCTGGAAAGATTCTTGGTAGACTGTCTGAGTTCGATGACTCGTTTGCTAGAGATTCGAGACTCGAAATTATCGTAATTAAATAGCGTTGCTTTTGATGAACGGACGTTACAGTTTGCTGGTAATCGAAAATCATGGCCCCTTCTTTTTACTGACAAGCGACTGACTTGGATTATTGAAGTTGTATAAGAGTTAGAGGAGTAAAAGTAGTGGTTAAATCCTGCATTAAGTAAATGCTAAACTACCATAATTTAGTAAAACTTGGATGTGTTGAAGAATGAGTGTGTGGACTTGATATTTGTATATAGAAAGGATATGTTCTATATTTTAAAGAATTATGAGTGTCGTTTATTATACAGTGTAGTATATTGCAGGATGAGTTTTACTCGATTGTTAAAATGTTAAGTTGAAACCGTTTCGAGGGTTTTCTTACAATTTAATATGTTCGTTGGTAATATGGCTCATTATATTGGATGGAGAGTTTATTCAGAGCTTATGAAAGCGTTAAATCGGAAGCAAACTGACGGTGAATAGCATTGAAGAGCTAGGTTAAGAAATTTCTCTAATTAATTACCAACTCTTCTTCTGAAAAGTATTTATTCTGAGTATACACAATATAAACATAATTATTCCCTGCAGCAAGAATTAAAACTAGCCGTCCACTTTTTTGCTTGTTTTAACGTAGACTGTATTATTTTCGCTGCTTCTCAAATCCTGAATGCCCTTTGCCATTCACTCAGAGGCTGAAACCAACCTGAGACTTACACAAATTGAAAATAGTACTACCTATCCATGAAAGCCAGGGGCGTAGTACCTTTAGCATTAAGAGTAAAACTTTCACGATTTGTTTCTCTATTAGAAGCAAGGGAATAAATTAAGAAATGAGGTTTAACACAGGTTCGAGGAATTACGAAGGCAACGTGAAGCAACCGAATATTTATATAAAATAGAAACCAGTTTCCTTCCTATTAACACGTCTGAACTTTAAGGGTTTACTGCTCCCTGCAAATGCAAAAGAGAAATGTTTCTCAAAGCGAACGGTCGTTTCCACGTTAATTACTTTAGGACGAGAAAAGGGACAGGAATGAACGGCATCATTAGTGGTTGATTCGAAACCACTGTAAGTAGTGTTCTTCTGTACTTCGTCGTCAGCCATGTTGTGACGTCAATGCGAATCATGCGCAGACCTTGCAAGTAGGAATGTCATGCATGTGTTTATGAAGCACTGTGACAGGCACACCTCCTCGTCTTCTTATTCGCACTTCGCCACGTACTTTTGCATTCTCACTTCTCATCTGAAGCGAGAGTTACTATACATTTAATACCATATGCACACAAGCATCCGAAACGTGTTCGCACTTGTATCAACAGAACCTTGTCCATTGCTTTTTCCTTTCCACTCCCATCGTGTCGTTCTCTACCGACGTTAGCCCTTCACCCTTAATCCTGAAGTGAGAGGGTCCTTCCATATCCAACTCTCGCACCCATGCGGTATACGTGCGACTAGACAGTATATGTTTGTGTTAGTGGCTCTTCGTTCACAAAGAGCTCGAGTAAAGGAGCACAACACAAAGGCACCTGCAACTAGAAAATATGTAGGTATATTTTGACGTAATGTTACTAAAAACTGCTCAAAGACACGTTTAGTTTCTTTGCAATATAATATAAAATTGTGTAAAATGTAATTGTGTTAAAATGAAAGATATATGAGTATCGTGATTAAATATTCATGATAGAACATCATTTATGTCGAGAATATTTGGAGTAAAATACTAATCATCTTTTCACAAACTTATCACAATTCCTGAAATGTTATATGAAATGGAGGAAGAAAAAATAATTTGCTTTAAATTTTTGTATTTTTTTAGCCATAAGTTTTAATATTAGATGCACTGAAACATATTCAATAAATTACTGAAAAGTGATTATTCATACAGTACAAAAACTGTTTAGATAACTCGTAAAATAATAAAAGTGCCTAACTATATTTAGCGGTACAAGATATTTTCCAACAAAAAAAAATTATATACAATAGTATATAATACATTTTTTCTTGATATTACCATTGCCTTTTGTTACAAACTGATAAAATGTTTATTTAAGACGGTATATAAAAGGATAGCATTATCTGAAATATAGGTAAATTATGTACCTGAACCACAACAGTGCGAAAATAATGTTTTTTGTGTTTGCGTAGAAATAAAATCATCCATATGACAGACAATTATATATTTGCAATTTGCAAACATCAATACGTCATAAAGAAAATGATAAAAATTCAGTGTAACTGTAGGTGGCTGTAATAAAATTTGGTCACCCACTGTCTAGTGGCAAATATAATATTCAGAATTATGTTTTTCCTTTTGTAAGAAAACACTGCACTGTAGATATAAATAAAAAGCAGTTAAAAAATTTTACCAAACAAAATAAGGGTTGAAAAGATTGTAATTTGAATTTTACTCGTATAGTGAATTTACAAAAACGCGAAGCGCCTATCGATAAAGAGAATGTTACTGCTTGAAGGAAATGAAGTGCTCTTCTCTTACCATGCCTTGATCGTGCATTCAGCATAGGAAACATTTAGGGCGTTGGTTCACCGCCGCAGCACGACTGCAATTTGACTAAGAAACTAAATCCATTTACGACAAATTCATTAATATAATTAACTACATATTTTTTTCTATGGGCACATTTTGATGGAAATTAGGGAAATCAGAAATTAAAATGTTACAACACAAAATATGTAATAAAAGACATAAAATTTATAAAGCCAAGTGATATACTTATTCTAACCTATGTATTTTAACGTTTTTAATCTACTTCAAAAAGGAGGTGGTTATAGATTTAATCCATATGTATTTTTTGTATGTTTGTCAACTTCTCA
This sequence comes from Andrena marginata, assembly GCA_963932335.1. Classification (NCBI taxonomy): domain Eukaryota; kingdom Metazoa; phylum Arthropoda; class Insecta; order Hymenoptera; family Andrenidae; genus Andrena; species Andrena marginata. Next base: position 45,532,999 of record OZ010659.1, on the reverse strand, counting down.
GAATATGGACCGATTTTGATGATCTTTTTTTTATTCGAAAGAGAGCGATGCCCGGGTGGTCCCGTTCTACACTGCATCAATATTGGCCCAATATTTTGCCAGTACTGGTTAATAATAAAGACTATTGTCACCTAATTATTATTTTATGTACGTAGGTGCATATTTCCTCAGCATGTTGTGTCAATATATATAAAACTAAAAAGCCAGAGACAAAGAAATTATAAAAAAAATTAGTACCGACTTCCCAAAACAAAAATGCACTAAAAAGTGAAAAATAATATTTTCCCTCATTTAATCTACTACTCTCATATTTTTTAAGTCGGCGCCTCATCATTTGCAATGTGTAAATCTGGCGCCGATGTGTTCTAAAGATATAATTTTTTCTTCGCACTAGAATTTCATTCATTAACTATGATGGTTTTGAAACAATAATTTATCATCGATTAAATTTCAAATCAGTTAAACGGCTACATTCGATACGGATTGTATTATAAATATGTATTGAAAATCGCGTGAGCCCTACTTTAATACGTTAATAGGAATCGCAGGAATGATGTCACCAACAAGTTCGTTCTGTTCCGTCAGTGTAGACTTATTATTCGCACATACTTTCATTTGCATATCGATTTGAATAATTTTTAAACGATATTAGAACACAATGGAGCATACATTTAATATTAATATAATTGTATACGTATGCAAGATGCCGAGCTTTCTAATTTTGTAATTACGATATCATATGTTTAATTGTAGTCGTATCTAACAATTATTGAAAAGTTGACTTTTGTGCAAATATAAAGATTTTTGTTAAAATATAGTACTATAAGTTAATACGTAATAACATTGAAGATGTTTATTAATTAATGCAAAGTATCATACCAATTATACCTACACTCATTTGACTTTACTTTCGTTGAATTAAAATAAATATTCTAAACATTTTTACACAACATTCTGTTATTAGAAACTGTACATATTAATTTGTTTCAAGCTCGAGTACTACTTAATCTTTGTTATTCCTTACATTTGTTTTATTTTTTCATATTCAATTTTAGTCTATTTAACCAGATTGCTGCCAAGTGAAGTAATAAGTGCAGTAGTAATGAAAAATTAAGCACCAGAAACCTAAGGGATTCAGTAAATTTAACGCATTATTGTATCGCATGAGAAACATGCATACGTGAGCCATTTCTTAGTGCCACTGGTAAAAGAAGCATTAATGCATTCTTCGCGCTTCGTTATTACCATAAATAACGATTCTTCAGGTAGGAAGGACCTAGTGGAAGGGAGGCGCGCTCTTGCACCGTGGGCGAAAGGAAAGAAGTATAGCACAGCAGGGACGTGTTTCGTTTGAGAATATCAACTTCATGCAAAATCAATCTTCTTCCTATTTAGTAGTTACCACTGATTTGTAACCATGTCTATATAAGAAAAATCGAAACTCTGAACTGAACAATAAATTACCAGATCTTGATAATACAAATTGTCAATAAATAAAAATAAATATTTCTATCCCTACGTCTACAAAATTGCTTCCTGTAAATGGTAATTCTAAGACGAATATCATTTCAATATTGTAAAGTCTGTTTACAAGAACAAAGCTAATAAAAAATGTCTCTTAGTGATAACAACTTTTACGTAGAAAATTAGTGTTAAATCAAATTGTCTTGAACCTGTTCTATGAAAAAATAGTGGAAGAGGATAATTTCGATTTCATCATGATTCTAGATGTCCTGGTATGTGGATACAGATGCAAAAATAATTTCATTACATGAAAAATGTATGAACCGCTTAATCGTTTAATAATAAATCGTTTCGTGAAAACATTGAAAGTCCGTTCCTGTACGTAGGAGTAGCACGCCTTCTGCGAACGCATTGGCCGTATAACGCGTGCGCGCGCTTTTCTCGCTGATTCTCCGAACGCACACGCGCACGCGCACTAGAAACAACAGCTGACATATACTCTACTTAATTTCGAATAAATGTTACGGACTATTCCTCGGACAGACATTCCATGAGAAGCGTTGGGACTCGTCAAATCATTGTTTTTGAGAAATCGTAGGATTAAATAAGATAATTGAATATAATAAGTATCTTTAAATATATTTAATATATGTATTAAGAGGATTAAATATTATTAAGTTAGAATTTCCTTTACCTTATTTTCACCTTATCTTATATGGAACGGAGAATCGCAGGTTACTTGAATATTATAAAAGGGGGTCGCGACTCAAAAAGGGTTAGAAAATAATGAATTAGTTTATTGAATTTTCGAGTACATGCATAAAGTGCGCGAAATAGATTTGTGTCATTTCAGAAAATCGGTTAATATAACAGGAAGATGTTTTCTTGATGTGTTATATCTTTATGAATATATGAATTAATGGTAGGCATTTTTGCCATTTACATTTATAGCTTTACTATTTTTACTACTCGGCTTCACCCGAAATTTAGAATCTGATTTTATAAAAAAAATTTTTAGTTTTTTTTTTGTTGAATACATATAGTCACATTCATCTGGATTTCTCAGGCCTAATGAGCTGAGGCACATTTCGTGATTCCAGAATTTATCATTCGAAAGTTTTTAGGCGACAGTCAAACACTCAAACATATACAGGCTTTCTGCTTTAAATATTAAGATATATAAACGTTTAATTCTATTCATAGAATTTAGACTTCATCTCACATTGATAACGCCAATTAACTCCGTATGAGTAATGCGGCCAATCGAAACTTCATTACATTCTCTGCTCTGAATTCTCACTGTAAGGATAGCCATATGATCACGTACGAATATCAAATGCCCTACTTTCAGTATTGCCTTGACTTTTTAATTTCTGCATTTAAAGCAATTCCTTAGAACCAGTAGCACTCGTTAGAAATATGTATGTTTTAGGATGACAATATTGGCGATATCACTAGTCTGTAAACACGAGTTGGGATGTCATGCTAAATTTGGTAATCTTTTCGAAGAACATGAAAATAATATGATTGCCCATGTGGATTATCTGTAGAAATTCTTTTTATCGTAGGAGTTTTCTACTCCACTTCCCTACTCCAAAGTCCGTCTCATGTGAATATCAACAATTTTTGCTACACTTTCCGATGTCGTTTAATCAAACCGAGTTTCTTCTTCGTTCACACTGGGTTTAATGTTGATATATTTTTCTACTCAAAATATTCCGCTTCCTTATTTTTATCATAACTGTTTCCACTTATCTGATTAGCTTCTTGCTGTAATTTTCTATCTTAATCTGAAGCAATTTTATTATTAGGGTGTCCCTTCTCCTTTGAAACTCGAACTTGACTAATTTCTTCTTTGCTGAGATATTTTCTAATTCCCAAACTCTCATATTAAAATTGAAATTATTTATTTTAATTGAAAGAAGTAAGGTATTAGACGAAACCCTAGTAGCACAAACTATTGAATGCACATACATACGATATTAAAAAGATGTTCAATCTCTTTTTGATATTTAAACATACATACAATATTTATTCTACATTAAGAAGAAAATATATTTTCCAAATATGCTGGAAATATTCATTTTATATTATGGAAAAAATATTCTTTTTTCAAATATAAAGTAAATATTTATTTACTGTTTGAAACAAAACATTTTTTCCGAATGTTCGGGAAATATTCATTTTATATTATGAAAAAAACATTCCTTTTCAAATATAAAGTAAATATTTATTGAATGGTAGAAAGAAAACATTTTTTCCTAATGTTTCATATTTTCTAAACCTTTATTTCACATTTTCAGTATGTGTATATGATATTTGGAATCAACATTTTTTTCATATTAAAAAGTGTGGCTAAAAAAATATTGTTTTAATATTTGGAAAAAATATTTAACCAATATTTTGTGCTACTAGGGAATCTTTTCTCGTACCCCCTCACTTGCAGAGACGCAATTTGATAAGTTCAAACATTTCTCTCGCGCTTATGCACGAATTAATGACTATCCACGTACGGAAAATATTTCGTAATATGTGCCAGAATATATTTGGTAGCGTTCCTCAAACTTCTTGCCGTAATTTCTAATAGCATAGAAAATAAATAACAATTATATTGTACACACCTTTTACGATATGCATAATAATACTGTCTCGCTACTATCAACTTCTTCACTGGTTCCTTAAATATATTCGTTTTACTCACACTGACTACGAAGTGCCATTGAGATCGTTTTCGCAGATTCAGACACAGATTCATTTCAGATGGTCCATTGTCAGTTACTTCGAAACTGACGTGATCAACGAATCGAGCACCTGACTAGGAGAACTGGTTTGCGCATGCGCCCACGCTAATGTTGCGCTGCGATGCGCTCTTGCGAGCGAAACGCCAAGTGGATCCAGCCAGTATTGGACGGGCAGTCTGCGGGGTCACGTGTGCCGTCCTTTAGTTCCGACAATCAAATTAGTTTGACGCGCGAAAATTGTCAACGAAACGAAAACGAAAAAGCGAACTGTGTACCGACCGGTGCATCACCACACATATCGGATTACCCTTTCTCGCGAGGTAAGTTCCACAAAACTTTTACTTCTATTTTTAGAAATCCACATTTTCCGATCAATTGAATTTGAAGTTGCGACATATTTTGCACTCTGGCAAATGTTATCATTCTATACGTGTTAAGATCAAAGTCATGGGCAAACTTGACGATAAATTTGGAGTATTAAGTCTTTTCACGACGCATGCCTATATGCTGATTAATTAGAAGTGAGCAGAAATGTCCCTTCTGTACCTACAAAATAAGTCTTGCCTCGTGGTAATATCGTTTGCATACAATGACAAATGAATTACGCATACATCGCATTGAAAATAACAATATTTCATATTTTTCTGGTGCTGTATCAGTTGATTGCACTATCAACTGCGCCATTAAATGAGCCGTTTAATGCCAAAGTGGTGTAAGTAAAAAAAGACTATAGATTCATGCCAATCCTGCACAAAACAGAATGAAGGTTGAACTTTGGAGATTTAGTGTTGCAACAAATAGACAAACAATTGACTAATGCCACATTTGCATTAAACGACTGAAATCTGTATACGATGAAAGAATATGGCCGCGAAAAAAGTATATAACTGCTACTATCGTGTGAAGCACTTCAATAAATGAGAAGCTCTATGAGTCCAATTTTTAAAAAAATTTAGTTGAAGCTAAGTAGTTTCCGCCACAGACAGATGTCTTGTTTTTATTATTTATATTATCAAAATCAATACACTACGATATCCTTATGAATTAATCAATATACTATTGGCTGTCAAACGGAATACCATAAATGTTTTTTGAAAGTGGTACAAGTCCAATATTATTGAGTAGGGTAAACTGCAAAACATTTAACATACCGAAACAATTATGTTAAAAAATAAGCGCTGAAATGATCGATTATGCTATACAAGAAGGGATAAAATATTTATAATTTGAAATCATTGGAAAATATATTTACAAATACAATTTACGATATAACAATTATATTTACGTAGAAATTGGTAGTCATTCGCTAATCTCAGCCGCCTGAGCCGTCATTCACATTGAATTACTATAAATGCAGTGGTCGACACACTAGCGGTTCCGTAGAGCAATTAATCTTGGCGCATTAAAAAAAAAACCCTCAACGTCTTTGAGAGGCTGCACGAACAGTGGCCGTCGTTATATCACGTATACGTATGTTACTGGTTAACGCGTCTCGTGTTGTCCCTGTAGAGGTCTTCAAGTACGCAAAAACCCACAATCTAAATTCGATTCCACTCCTTTAACGTTGCAAGGCACAAAAGTGAGCGCCACGAATTTCGAGCGTTAAATATATGCCGCGCTTATTTTACAGGCGTGACTCAGTGTGTATTTTCTGCGCAGCTTTGCACTCTGGTCTGTTGTTTTTCAAATTTTTCCTGACAATTTTTATTACAATATGCACTATATTATCATTATAATGTAACACATCTATGTAATTAAAACGTTCGTGTATTCAAAATTGAGCAATTGATCGAAAAAATTAGCAGTATGTATTTTTTAAAATAATGTTAACTATTATAATTATTAGTAAAAATATTGATGCAGTCTTTTTCAAAGCGCACATGTATTTACTAACAAAAGTTTATTCAGACTGAGGTAGTTGTGAGTGATCCAAATGGAGTACTGTATTTTGTAAACAATTCTAATGTGTTGCAAGAAAATTTAATCAGAAATCGAATTTATCCAACACAAAAAGTTTATCTGAATAAATTTTTTCTTCCAGTCCTAGTGGATACAATGCCTTGATTTTAATAAAGCTTTTCTGACACAACCGTTCGGGTTGGGTCTAGAGTTTTTTTTGAAGGTGCAGATGTATTCGAAAACAAACCTTATTCGGCAACTTTCATTTCGAATTATATTTTAATCTATTACAGTTAAATAAATATTCACTCTATGTGGTCATATAAAGGAATATATTTTTTTAGGATTTGGAAATTTTATTTGCCAAGACATTTTCACTTTTATCCTCTTTCAATTTCTAAATTTTACTTCAATGTTATGGTTTAGCTTTTATGTTATGTTATTATTTAAATAATTTTATCCGATCTTTCTTAAAATGAAAAATCCAAGTTAATTATGGGCATGAATGGAGCACGGGATCGCACCACGTTTACTACACATTCTTTGTTGTGCACGTAACCCAGTAAGCAGATGATGGTTCTCGGTAGATGGACGGAAGGTCAAATCCCACTTTCCGTCTTTGTGGATGGTTTATCCATGTAAGGCGCGTTTCAAGGACCGCCTGGAGTACGCTCTCGTAGCAGCGCAGCTTTAGTGATATCCACGTTCACAAAAGTGTAAATATAAAATGTTGTGAGGACACTTCACTCTTTCCTTAAAAGTTTTAAATCAATGCCATTGAAAACATTGTACAATATTGAGACCAGCATTGAAGTGGGGATAAGAAAGTGAAGGACAATAATTTATTTTACTTCTTTTGAGACCGAAATATGTAAATTATTTGGGCCATGTTCAATATTCCTTCAGTTTTGTTCGTTTGGTGGAATATGATAACGTTGTGAGAGTTTTTCGTTGAAAGTGTAACAGAAATATTGGAAAAGAGTTTATAAGTTTCTTATAGTTGATAGAAATGGAAAGGAGGATTTCAGAATTCATGAAAAATAAAAATCGGTTGTTTGCTCAATTAGTATTTAATCGGGCGTAAATTTTGTCAAATTTTTACACATCATTGAAACATTACGTGAAGATAAAGAGTCTGTGATTTCCGTTGCAGTCTATGTAACTACTGTGCAAGACTGTGTAAGATGATTACTTATTTGGAAATAGTGTACAGGAAAATTAATTAGCCTTCTTAGCAGCACTGAAGAATTATAGTTTTGTGAAATTGGCTGGATCTTACGCTTTTATAGTTTGCTTTTAAACAATATTAATAATTTTGCAGTTTCAGTAAATTTAAGATAATATTCTATTTGTTTCTCCCGCGCTGGACCCATCTACACATTTTTATTTCGATCGTTTTGACTCAAACTCAAACAGGGCAAAACATACAACAGAAGTTAGGTCACCCAGGAATTTAGAAACATATGCAACTTTATGTGCAAGTAGAGCAGTTCATGCATAAGACAAACCTATTTTTTGTTTGTACCATAGTGCGATTTGGGGGGGGGGGCTGAAATCACCCCTTGAAAAAGTTCAGAATTTTATTTTTCGTGGATTACTTCGAGAACGGTGAGAGATATCGAAAAGAAGTTTAAACAAAAATTGCATCTTTTTTTTATATCTACAAAATTGCGTGAAAGTAATTATAGAATTTAAGATTGGTATTGGGGATAGCGTGAAAAGTATGGATTGTCTGATGATAATTTGTACTCAGTTTTGTAGATATAAAAAAGTATGCAACTTTTGTTTAAACTTCTTTTCAACATCTCTCACTGTTCTCGAGATATTCAATGAAAAAGAAAATTCTGCATTTTCTCAAGGGATGATTTCACCCCCTACAACGGCACTAACAAAAATAGGATTGTCTTACGCATGAACTACTCTACTTGCACACAAATCTGCATAATTTTCTGAATTTCCGGGTTGCCTATCTTCCCTTGTTAATTACGCAGTGATACCTAAGACACAAATATTTTTCCTAACACACTATTCTAATAATTTGAAACTATAGTACGATGTAGTGAGGTTTAAAAATATTAAGTAACATTCTTGCCTTAAAGGCACGGATAATTTTCCTTTGAAAATTGCATAAAGAGCAAATTAACTAATATGTAATATTGAAAAAGCTGGGAAATTATTTGGAAATTATCCCTTCCGTCGAACTCAAATTTCTGATAACTGTTAAATCATCTTCGTTTTTTAACCGCGTCTCCGTGTGAATGTTTCGTATCATACCTACATATGTAGAACGCGCGAAGCAAACACAAAGCACAACAGGACACATTACACATAATGTGTGATCCTTTCATCTTCGAAGAAAAGAGGACGTCGGGCAACGAAAGCAGACTCAAAAATAGGCGCTGCGCCAAATACATATCGACCTATAGTTTGCAAAGCTCTCATCACCGAGCAACAGGCTAGAAATAAAACGCAGCTTCAGTATATAATTTATTTCTCCTGTCGGTGTGAGACTTCCTGCGAGTGACAAATTCACGGTAAAACTATTACTAATCGAATAATTGTCATTATTCAATGTGTGGTGAGCAAATAAATATGGCGTAATAATCGATAGATCATTCAGGATTTTCTGAATCATATGTCTATTCTTGTATTCCATTGCATTCACACTTTGCCATAGATGTTTAAAAATACAGTTATTAATTGTTTAATCTCATTACTAATTTGCATTTCTAAAATGTGAAATCAAAACATTTTATATTCTTTCGCCTTTCAGTTACTTTCTTTTATCATTTCGCAATGTCTGACGTTAATGATGTCAAACAAGGATGGAATTGATAACAAGTATTTATAATAATTATTACTACTATAAAGTAATACCTTAGTACTTTATTAAGTACCTACCTACGTGTAACGTGTTATGAAATACCAAAATGTCATCATGACAGATCGAGTGCAAATTAATAATTAAGGGTTTTTTGGCAAGGAATACATGGAGGATTCACGTAGTTCTTTTCACGTTACGCTTTCATAAAAGTTGGCGGGTTATATTTATGTAAGTTAAACAAAGAGAGGGAGAGTATGTCAGACGCCGGGGAAAAACGGGGATATAGAATGTAATTCTGGGCGCCAGTTGGCTGGATCAGTGCCACCCACGTGATGTAAAATCTTGCTGTTAAATTTACACAAGCTGAGCTGTGCTTCCTTTCTGATTTTCTTGAATCGAAAATCCACAGACTTTAACAATACAACTCCGGAAATATGATCGTAATTTCTCCAGTAACGTTTTATTATTTAAACTAATGAAGATGATTGAGCATGTAGTTCGTAATATTATTTCTATGCACATTTTTGTTACTCTCGGATTTCTTGAGACCCGATCCACGTCTGTCACCAACTTCACTTTTACAAAATCATTATGATTGCCAATTGGTACATACTACTTTTATTTGTAAATGTGTCCTCATTTATTGATCAGTACAGTAACATTTGCAAGGAAAAGGATGTTTCTTAGCATTTTTAAGGAGAAGGAGTAAAAAATAGGGAAGAACAGAAGATTTGTAAAAAAATTCAAAGTCATTTCAAAGTCATTTCTCTTGAAGTCAACGTCCTATTTGTAAAAATTTTATTTTAGTCTTTCAATTTATTTTTACATAAAAATCACGCACCTGTCGCTTGTACCATAAAAAATGCATCACCCTATACATAAATGAAAGACATTTTTACAAATATACTTCAATAAGTAAGAGATTTGTAAAAATATCCTTTTGCTTATATATAGGATGATGCATTTTTTAATGCATAAATCTACTTTAATAAGTAAGAGATTTGTAAAAATATCCTTTTGCTTATATATAGGATGATGCATTTTTTAATGCATAAATCTACTTCAATAAGTAAGAGATTAGTAAAAATCTCCGTTGCTTATGTATAAGGTGATGCATTTTTTATGGTACAACCGAGAAACGCGTAATTTTCATGTAAAAATAAGTTGAAAGTGTAGAATAAAATTTTTACAAATAGGGCCTTGACTTCGAGAAAAATAACTTTGATAAGTGTAGTACACACGCATATGTACCTACCTACACACTTGCTTTGAAATTGATATGGTAAATCTCGTTGTAAGCCACATGTTGCTTGTATGTGTTTGCAAATTGAACGTAAATTCCATTTCGAAGTGAATATTTCAACATTCAAAAAATGTATCTAAATCTAAAAATCGGATAAATTTCATTAAAAAAAACAAACTAAAAGATAATGTTAAATGCAAATATTCCTATGCGACGTAATCTCCGGTGTGGGCTGCTGCGGTACCAGGTGTAAATATTATACCGTTTAATGGACGACAAAAAGTGTTTATTCGTAAAGTCGACACAGGAACGCTCATATTTTTATTCATACTTGATCAACCTACCAGCAAATTTAATAATAGATTAATTCATTCTTCACTTTATATGTACGTACAATACATATGCATACAAATGAACACAATAGGTGTGACGTAATTAACACATGTTACTAATGTTCTCCTGTCAATGGTTGATTAGTTGCATTACAATCGCGTTTAATCGCGCGTTACATTCATGTTCGATCGTTCCATTGGCATTGACGCGAATGTTGCCATTCAGCGAAGGCCGTCGAAAAGATGCTTGAAACTTGACCGCGTACTCGTTGCGATATCGACAGGAGGAAGTACAAGATGAGTCGTCATCATTGTCATCAATAATTTTCCTTCAAGTTTACCACCGAAATAAAAATTTGCTTTGGAGGCAAAGTTTTGTTGGTAAATTTCGCGTAAATATGTCAGATAATTTTGAGTTTACTAATACCAGAGAGCGGCAAGAAATTTCGCAAGTTTTGATTATTGTAAAGTCGCTCGAGCATCGTTGAATATGAAATTATTCTCATTGAACGTGCAAATATTTGCAAAACGACGGACACTAAGCTTATAATTTTGCGGCTTATAATATTTTATCACAGTGTGCACATATTTTTTAATTATAACGCTTATGAAATTTTATAAAGTATTCATATCTTTCTAATTGAAAATATTAAAGAGAGAGAATACAAGTAATTTGTGAAGAGTATAGAACATAGCATCATTTTGCAGTTAAGTCTGTTTTATTTAATAGAACAATTCTTTTGTATCAAAGCCTGCACTTTTTTATCGTCGTCATTAAAAATATTTAAAGATTTGGGAAAGCTTTATACACGTATTTGAAACTGAACATGGTAATAGTAGTTTTCAGCGCTGATGGAAAATGAAAACAATGAAAAATGTAGGTAGTAAGTTTTGTTACAGGGCAATGTTTACAAAATTAACAAGTAGAACAATAAATTGTTCAGAACTTTACACGTAAAGAGACACATCCATACACACATTAAGTAGTAGAATTTTTTTTAATAGTTTATGATGGGTATAAGTTAGACATTGTCCGTTTACGAGCCTTAATACCAATTTTCTAGTTACATAACTATTTTTTAATAAAGTATACAGTTCCTGAAAATGTCGAGACACAAACAGTTTTATTCAAACTGCAATCTGTCTCACTTTTATCCAGTTTATAAAATTAACCACTGCCTGTGAAAAAAATATCGGGCAAGTAACTTCATCTAACACTTTCAATCTTGGATTCATATAAATTATTTTCTTCTTTACTAAAATCTACAAATTTCCCATTTTAACTTGTTACAGTTGCTTAAAATTATTAAATAGCTACTGCAGTGTAAAAACATTAATTACCAAGTGTTTTGTCCACTGACTAGTATTATTTTGAAAATACACAATACGAAGTAAAAACGCTTAGCAATTGAGTAATCGGCCTGATCTCGTCAATTTGAAAGTATTGTATGGCGATGGCAACGATTGAAATAAATGAAAATGAAAAAACCAGCCAATTCTGCCCGATTCGCTGACTCACCGTTTTTTTACACTTCAGTTTATGTATAGTTCTTTTTTTGGTCCCACAGCAGGCAGTATTGCCTTAGGTATACAAAGTGATTGTATGTATATTTTAATGAATCGTGTGTGTTCCGGAGTTGATAAATTAACATGATCCATTTAAAACTGTTAAGTATATATCTGTAGGTGGTAAAAGAGTTTAGTATCATACATAAATTAAAGGTCATCCTCTTGGACCTCATTTCATTGCCATTTCTTTAAATATTGAGTATTCAATATTTAATACTTTGTAAAATAATTTTCCCATTTAATCACATTATCTTCTCGCCCTTTATTATATTTACAACCGAAAAATAATGTCTCTTTTTTTAGACATATTCTGAATAATATCCACCAAACAAAGAATGTTGGTGTACGATTTTACAAATTCACGTAAATAATGTGACATACTCTAAACAAATTAATCTGTAGTGTTCACAATTTTTTAATATTGGCGCTTATAAATCAGCAATTATTTAAATATTATAGAAATATGTACTGTGATATCTGAATATTAATGGCGGTACCTATTTACGCTTGGAATCTAGAAACGAATGTTCAAAGAATTTCAGTATATAAATGATCTTTCTTATCAATCCCATTATTATTCACCAGCATTTCGCAATTCTTTCTATTTAAATACAGCTATGAAAGAATACGACAAAACATGTGTAATTGACACAAGTTCTCGGGCATTAATGCAGAGTGCGTATTCGCGTAACTACTGCTGCTCTTGGAATCAGATCAACCGCTGTCATCATCATTTTGATTGACACGAAGGCCTTGAACGCCGATGCACAATGTCACTACCACTGTGACACTCTGTTAACCATCTGACACGAGAGGTCGTATCGCACATTTACAGTAGCGTTCCCTAAGTCTCAATACTTTTAAGCCTCGAATGTTCACAGATAATGATATCGCGAATTAGAAAGTTGCGTAACAACCACATTCAACTGTATCTCTGTAAAAAATTAATTTTTATATCATGAATCAATATTTAATACATTCATATCCAAATATATGACCTAATCATAAGTATGTCCAAATGATTAAATTAACATTAAATTTGCTATATCGTAATAGTAGTGACGCAATAATGTTAATTACATTGACCTGCATGAAAATCCTCATATGGATAAAAACGGGCGTAATTTATACATTGTGATGTGTTGAATCCATTTGGAATTTGGAATTACCATTATATACAATTTTTGTGAAAAATCCTGTTTTCCCACAAAGTGCTGATTATCCAAAAATAAATCACATTTGTTTTGTAGTGCAAGTAATTGTAATGTTCGGAACATAATAACAGACCAGACATTATGAGAACTTATCTTAATTTCAAAGACGATATGTACAGTGAACTGCGATTTTAGAACATGTTTGCAGACTTCTATTGGTTACCACCAAATGGCGCTATTTTTATAAATAATTACGTCAATTACATGTCATTAATAAATCAATATGATTGTTAATTGTTTAATGTGTAAATAGTTTATATTTCGAAAACCTTACATGATAGAGCAAATCTGTTACCAGATTCGGGCTCAACACCATAAAATTGATAAAAAACACTTGAAATTTTTCACGCCAGTGGAACAGAATCTTTTTTGCAGTCCATTGTAATTTGTAACGTATCTAACAAAATTTTTAGGGTAAAGATTGTAGAGGAATCGCATAAAGTTATATAACGACAAATTAAAATTTAGACACAATTGCAAATACATACAATTTCATCTTACAATTGGCCATACGTATATAAGGTTCATAAACAAACGTAGTCGCCTCTCACAATCAGTCGAGTAATTACAAGTGTTTCAAATTAGTACGCCTGAGTGGTTCTTTATTAAACCGTCTTCGTCACCATCGAAACAGAAATGTGTACAATGAGAAGAAATAAATGTTGCCAAGTAGTAGGTAATATTAATTGCTGTACATTTTGTTACGTGTAATCATTCTATTTATTTTAATGGCTTTGATAGATAATAAGTACTCCATATAATATTTGGATATTACTGTATTTTTGTATTTGTTGATTTATACGTACGTATATTAACAAATTAATTTATTTAAATATACTCTGTTATCTACCACAGTTTACAGTAGATTACACGATTGCCCATTTACCATTCACAAATCATTTTTAACTAAAATATTCTGTCGATTCTACAGTGACGTGCAACCCTTTAAAACAGAATAACTGGTTTAAAATTGATCTAGGAGGATTGGTAGCTAGGATGATTAGTTTAGTAGGTGTTTAGGCGTGTTTCGTCATTTTGAAAAAGATATGTAAGTGGTCGGAATAACGAATAGTAAGAAAATGTCCAAAAAATAGAAAGAAAAATGTCGTGTTATTCAACTTATTTGTGTGTGCATTCGCCAACTCTGATTTTCACCAACTTTAACTGTTTGTAGCTCATAGCTGCGTTAACCGATTTTGATGAAATTTTCAGCATGTATAAAACTTACTTAAATCTAAAAGAGGCATTTTTTAAATTTTCATTACAAGCACAGACAAAAATTTTGAAAAAACACGACATTTCCGATCAATTGCAATTTTTTAAAACGACGAATTACGTCACTTACCAAACTAACCCTTCTAGCTTCTCCAAAAAAACTCAAGTCGTTTGGACCTATTTTAAACGAGTTATTCTGTTTTAAAGTGTGGCCGAATACTTTTGGACTCTACTGTATCTCATGGTTCACATGTCTGCTTCCATGTTTCCATACATGGCGAAAATTTCAATTTAAATAATTATCACAAAATCAGTAGGTACTAAATTATTCCTAACAAAGTTTATACCTATTCATACAACTGTATTTGCAACGCAAAAGTTTTTGAATTTTGAAGATTATTATAATAAATTCTGTGCCGAAAGTCTCCCACAGAAACTGGAGTTTAATTTCACTTGTCTTGTTCTATCTACGTTTATCTCTAGGTTTATGTACTGCTTGCAAAAAGTGAAATTCAAGCAAACATATCCATTCTTTTCCATTGAAATTGTAAATTTTGTAACTTAAAATTTATGCATGTATACAACCAACATGTTCTGCAAAGTATCCAAACTTGTTCCTGACCACTATAGATGCCAGCCCGGCCGCGAACGGCAAACGTTTAAAATTCGATCTATAGTGTTTCTGATATCGCTAATAACAATTCTAAGGTGAGGTTATCGAAATTTTACACAGAAACAGTATTGCCAATCTAAACAAGCCTAAATGAATAACAGTATTAAACGAAGAAAGTATTAAACGTACCTTTGGCGTTACCCGTGCGCGCGGACGCATATGCATATGCACGTAAAATATACCGGTATATATGCACATTAAATAGTTGTCTACCTTGAGCCACTATAGTGGTCACCCCGGCCCTCAAAAGCTTAATGAAAAACAGCGCCACAAAAATTAAAAATAGTACGAAGAATCGTTTACCTGGAGCGATAATGAATAATACTTTTATAAACAACATTTTTTGCAAATTATCATTCGCGGACAATATGGAGGTGTTGTGGAGGTAATTACGTCCTACTGATAGAGCACATGTACTTACATTGTATGTATGTATTATATACCAATTGTGTCATACTTCTGAGCTATTTTAAGGTTAAAACGAGTTTTCAGTTATGTTGCAAAACAGTACCATTTGTAATTTACAACATATTAGTTTGATCACTTAACTATGTTGCAATTACACTACAAGTTAGGTATTCTACAAGCTAGTTATCGGGGTTTGGAGTCGTAGAGGTGTTTACAACGGAGCCGATGGGAATGAAGAAAATTTTCGACTTATTGGTGGTTTCCGAGTTATCGAGGTTCGACTGTATTTAATATTATTTTCCATTCACTATCTCCCAATTCCACTACCAACCGTTTCGCTACAGTACCTGCTATTGAAATTAAGTTAAATTCAACAAATTAATTTTATAAGCTCCCTAAATATCTACTCAGTAAGACAATGGTCTGATTGCAGTAACATTGAAGAAATTCTGTATATTAAGTACTAGCTTTAATACTCGGCTTCGCCCGAAATTTGGGCTCCAATTTTATGAATTTTTTTATTTATATATTTTTTGTGAAAATAGTCACAATAATCTGGATTAGTCAGGCATAATGAGCTGTGTCACGTTATGTGACCCCAGAGTTTACCGTTCGAAATTTTTTCGGCGACAGGCAAACACTTTCTGCTACTTTCATCAAGAAAAAATTATTAAGTAAAATCTCCAATAATTAAGAAATATGGTATTAGGAATTTGTAAATATCTGTTTAAAATAAATACATAGATATCACCAGAACTACGCGTATTGGGAAACGAAACTAACGTTTCAGTGATTGGCAAATAAGGGGTCAGAAGATCGTAGTTCACGCAAAGATCTCAAAATTCCAAATTTCGGGCACGTACTAGATCAAGTAAAAATTCCTTATCTGTCAGACATGTTAGTAGAATACAAATTCTCGAAACTGTCCGGGCATATACGCTCCAAGGTTTAGTAGCGATCATACGAGTGCGTGTCTCCTCCACAGACGATTCTCGGAAGGCCTCCTTGGCCCCTTTGCCCCATTCGAATCGATGTCTCCACCGGAATAACACAACCGACCTTTTGGCATTTCCCTCGGAAATACTCTCCAGACTCTCTAACTTACTCGAAACATCGTGCCAATATTTAGAACAGACCCATTTAAACGAACAAGTAAAAGCAACGGATTTTCAACACGTTCCGTAGTTGAAGAACGATCGTTTGCTCTCTGAAAATTGCGAATTCAGATGTCTTACAACTGGCAGAATCTTGTTTGAATATACAGCAAAATATATCTAATGAATATGTCACTAAGCCCGGGCGAATAAATGCGATGAAAAGTTATTTTAAATATGAATCCTGCCTTCTCGTGCAATCAGTGCTAAATATGATCCCACGAAACTTTGGTGTTTAACAGTGCAATGGAAAGACAATACTAAAATACTTTTTTAATCTTCTTCTGAGACTCATGGCAACAATAAATATTTCGTTACTACTTTTATTGCTGGGTTTTCTTTAAATTCCGTAAATTCAATCTTGACAGATGTGTCTTATAACTTACAACTACCGCAAGGATATTCTGATAACATCAATGTAACTTGCAGATCTTGTCCATTAGTAGTTCTTAACTGTAGGCGTTTGAAAGCTTGCATACTCTACTGCTTATACACGTCCAGTCATAGCATTATTTAGAAAGAAATTGATTGCAAATAATTCTAAATTGTCTCAAATGCCAGCATGCCATCTTCATTAAACTGTCAAATAGAAATTGCCTAATTATATATAGATGTATCTGTATAAGATAAGTAAGACAACCCTAAGCTTGAAAGAAGGTGCCTTTGTAAGTAACTTGGTACCCATCAAATTTCTGTTCTTATTTTCGTCTTAATTTCACATAAATTCGTTCGTTTATTTTCGCGGGGCTAATAATTCCCCATATATTTCGCATAATTTAAAATGAATTCGACGAATCTATCTGCAATAGGAAAATAGATATTTTCAGTTGAATGTGTTTCGTAACTAGTTGTCGAATTATAATCGATCATTGGGCGTACAGAGCATATAAAGAAAATCGAGTGGTCGTATTAAAACGGCCAAGTAGAAATAAATCTCTGCTTGCAAGTTTCTATCGAGAACGTCGGGCGTTACACACGCCCACTTAATTTGAAATGCCACTGCTCTAGACCACAACTTACTTTAGTGCCACCGATAAACCGGCTTCAGGTATTCATCGCGAAAGTTCCTGCACCGCGCCTCTGGATCCAGTTCTCGATCTCTTCAAATCTGCCATATTTATAAACGTTCAGCTTCTATAAATAGGGCCCACTGTTACGTTCGATACATGCAGGAATAGTAGCAGCAGGATTTAAGTAAAAGTTCCAGGGATCGTACCGCGGGATAGAAAAGTGCTCCGTTTCACGAAACGTTGATCAGCGCACGGTGCATGCTGATTACCGGCACAACGCATAAAGCTTACATAAGAACGCGCATTGTCCCCAAATAAGATTTATTGAGGCTGCACTTATTTTCGTATCGTGCCACGTGGCGTTCAATTGACGCAATGATTTCCCAAGGAAGTCGCGATCCTTCTGAACTATCCCCTGTGAAGTAAAAGAATAATTTTAAGAGGACTTCATTGCCTTGGTAAATAATTTACAGAATTGACACGAGTTACTATTACTTTCCAATTAAAATGAAATTGATGTTTGAAAAGTAATAAAGAGGATAACACTATAAGGACTTCTTGCAACATTGTTTTTTTTTTATATATTATATTTCATATGCATTAGAAAACCTTTATGTTTGGTATAATTGTTAGTAAAACTTCTAGTTCATGATCGGTTCTTTTTATCCGCTGTTTGCAAGCAGTTTACCTAAGAGAAAGAAGTTCGTTGGCAAAATCGATGTCAGATTTTTTTTTTAATTGTTTGTCAGGTTTCGTGAGGCAGGGAACTCGAAGAAGAGCGCAATGTCAGCAGCAGTGAGGGAGAGGACGACAACGCACACCAGCAGAAAGATCGTGAGTCATGGCGGTCCTATATCTGGCCACAGCCAGGCAGCAACCACGGCCAACAGCCTCGAAAACAACTTAGGTAAACCTTTAAATGTGCCATCGGATGTGTAATCCTATCCTTTGGTTATTCTTTTTCCAACGAACACGTACGAATGCCTTTTTACGATCCCGAGGTTTTCGCTAAAATTAGATCGCAAACTGCCAGAAATGTAAATGCATAAATATTGCTTAATCCTTTCAAGTTCAACTGTTTACGTTGAGCTTTTTTAGGGGAATGTGTGCTTATAAGACGAAAAGAATTTGTTGGTAAATAGTTAGAAATGCTTTAAAGAAAATGTTAATATTATTCATAAATTTTAATGTAAAGATTTCCTTCAGAAATGTGAAACGTACGTTAGATTATCCCAGGAATTAAATAGTGAACATAATACTCAATTTTATGGCTGTTCAAACTATATTATTTATACATATTATAAATATTATTGTAGTTAATCGTTCTGAATTTTTTTAGACATTGGAGTAAATGTATTTTTCTTCAATTCAGTACGATTATAGTTTACTTAAGATACATATCTTTGGGTCGTGATACTTCGAAACGTAAAACTGTATTTCCAAAAGAAGGACTTGATACTATAATTTAAATGTAAATGAAATGTTACTAAATATTTTACTGACTATTAGAGTAACACTTTAAGTATAAGAATCTCCAATACTCATTAATTAATCAAGATTCATACACGATGTGACTTCATATTTGATATCACGCGTATATTAGGTCACAAAAACACTGATTAGCAATCATTAAGACATACATATTGAATTACAGTGTTACATAAGCATTTTGATGAACTATCAAATAGAATGACGCGTGAATTATATTTAATGTAGCACGTAACAAATTACATCATATCTATATGCAATATTAAAATGCTTTTAAATAATATCATCTTTCGTAACGTTAGTTGAATATATTTCTCCAACGTGATATATTCAATCAGTGAGAAAAAACTAATCTCTACCATTTACTGATTGTAAATGACTAAAATGAATTTCACACCTCTGATTTCACGCTCCCGTGAGTTTCGTGGCTGTCTGAGCTCGAAAATAGGCGCCAGGAAGAAACAAAGATAATGCTAGCCATTAAGAAATGATAATGTCAAGTTCTGCATTTCTCATCCGACCTTCACGAAAGTGGCACCAATCGATTCCTTGTGTTTTCCCGATTAAAAGACACTAAGTACCATGTAAATCGGACTATAATTAACAAAATTACATACAAAATGAATTTACAAAATTGAATGCCAAAATAGTCCGATTTACACAGTATTCTGTGTCTTTTAATCGGGAGAATGCCATAAATCCATTGCTGCAGCTGTCATATGGATAGGATGAAGAATAAAGAATTTGATTGTATGAATTAAATGCCGGAGCGACTTTAGGCGCGACTCAGGCTCTTGTAGTCATCGCCGTGTCGCGCGTCTGCCTCGGGTAGCTCCAGCGATGTGTTACCAATTTTGCAGAAAGTCAATTTCTTTATTTTTCATCATATCGATACGGAACTTACACCAATGGATTCCTGGCAGTCTCCCGATTAAAAGATACTAAGTTCCATACAAATCGGGCCATTTTTAACGAGAGTGGCTTTTAATTGTGTAAATTAACTTTTTATGTAATTTCATTAATTATAGTCCGATTTACATGATATTTGGCGTCTTCTAATCGGGAAAACACAAGGAATCGATTGGTGTCACTTTCGTGAAGATCTGATGAGAAATGCGGACCTTGACATTTTCACTTCTTAATATATTAAGCTATAGGTAGCTATAGTTATCTTTGTTTATTCCCATCCCTATTCTCGAGAATCAAGCACTCGGTCGGGAAGGTTTCCAGGCAAACAATGGTAATGGGGTGATTTTTGTATACAAACTATCATAGAGGGGTTAAAAATCAATTTATATTATGTTAAACGCCATATTTGCATAAATAACATTTCAAATGAAACTAATATATGAGTACACCTTTAACTATTTTAGATGCTCTTCTTGAGGACTTACAAACAAGTGTCTCGAGAAGTGCCACTCCGAGTCGAGGTGGCAGAGCACGCTCACCCCAGGTAGAGTATCGTGTAGCTGCGAATCCAACCAAGGTGGTGTCTGAGGGCAGGTGAGTGAGCGTTAAGAATACCCTTTGTTATGAAACCGATGAAGGAAGAGCTCATGTTTCAATGGGGAAATTCAACTTTAGACCCATTTCACCATCTCGAGCGATGACGACCACTACAGAAAAATACGTGAGCAGTGGACCAAGTGGTGCACCGAGTGGCATACCTGGTTTGGAGTTCATTGAATCGGAATTACAAAATGTAAGTCTTTCAAATTTTCTGATTTTAATGTTACTCGTTTCTATACGCATAGTTTATAGAATATGAATAAAAATACTTTTTTATCATAAATATCTATATAATTTTTTCAATACAAATTCTATAAAAAGAATTTTTTTTATTTTATTGTCGTGATAAATTCAAAAGCTTCGATGGAAAATGACAGAAATATGATCCGTATTTTTATTATTTATTTAGATATCTGCCAACTTAAGTCTACTATTTTATTTGTTGCCAGTTACAGTTCTCCAGAAAGTATCTTTATACTAATATTTTACATGTATGTGTAAATTATGCATAAGTATAGCATGAATTTTGACTGTTTGACGTTTAAATATTTTGCTTTCCCGCAAATATTTGCGCAAAAATACAAATTTTCACATCGTCTACTTCTTTTCACCTCACCTGCATAAAGTATATTTCCTAACGTATTTCATAGATTAACTATATAATCTCGAAGTAGTAAGGTATGTTAATAACGTCTAGACGGATAGACGAGCACCATAATTTCAGTTCCTCCTTTTTCATGTTTCTTTGCTCAAATGTGGCAGTTCCAATTATATGTATATCAAAGAGATTGCATCGCTTGAAATTCACCCCGAGGCACGAGTGTCCATGTATGTATAATAGCTCCGATATAATATCTAAGCACGTAACGCAGGCTCTTGGTACATTAGAAAGATCACAGCAGTGAGATCACTCTTATAGTTGAAAGCAATGTAATCCCTGCGTTTGCTACTACCACAAGCTCCGATCTAATGCTGAGCTAAAATAAATTGGCGCGTGCAATTTACTTGGAATTCTTATACACACTTCAAAATTGCTTTAAGGTCAATCATCTTACTGTTTATACTTCATATCTGCGCAAGTTAACCAAAAGTATTAACTCGAATGCTGTGAAATCCATAACATTTAAGATTTTAGGAAATTCAATCATCTAATTGCAAAATATGGCATAAATATTCGATGAATTATTCTGTGATGTAGTGAGTTAGCTTCTGGGTGGTACTTAAGAAGCTGTGTTTTATAAATGATTAATACTATGATACTGAATGATTTATTTTCTAAATAACTGAGGATACAATGCTGTTTATAATTATATTATTTGGTTAGTACACAGAAAGGCAATAGTTGAACTAAATTACCTTTTCGATTATTTATTAATTCGAAGTGTTTTAAAATCAACTGTATTTTAATAGTTTAATTCCTGATTATATCTATTATTTGTTTTAAGACTATTTCAATGAGCAACATGGCATATACTTTTTCATGACCGGTTATGAGATATTGCCATGAAAATTGTCGGTAAACTAAATTAATTGTTATCTTAGGCTACAGATTTTTATTTCCTGGGTTGCAAAAGGTATTGCGTCAAGAAGTATCATAGATGAGAAAAATTTTATTGGAATAATATAAAAAAGCGACGCAATAAATAGTAATTGAATGGTTATGAACAAAAATAATTATGATGTTGATTTGAATTAATATCTGAAAATTTCATCATTTCTTTATTATAACATAATTTTAAAATAATCTTTTTCCGAGCATAAGATACATTTTATATTAAATATTAAAAAATGATCACCTAAATTGTGATAATGTGAGTAATTATCTATTTTAACATAAAGTTGGATCCATTGGCCCAGAAATGTTAATGTAAAAATTAATAAAACTCCAATTACAAACTTCAGAAGACAAATTTTGATTATGAAATACAGCTGATATATAGGTAACTTATTCTACTCATAAATCTAACCCATTGAGTCACCCATTATCACATCGGCAATTCTATAACTAAATACTATAAAATTCTATTACAATGCTTATACTATAAAATAATAAAATAAACAGCGTACGTTAACGTTACACTATCATCATTATGAGTCAAACTTTCAAATTCTACGATATTAACAATACCCTACTTAGTGATTATACCGTACCTCTATAATCAGAGAAAGAGGCCTTTCGTGTCGTTCAGAATGTGGTATCATAAATCTGATGTTTTGTGAAGCATATCAGTTATTAGAAAATCATGCGAAGATACCAAATTATTGCTGTTACGCGTACACCAGCTCGGGGTAATTGCAACGTCTCCCGGCCGTTCAGCTCGCGATCTAACATTCAATGAAAATGTATATTAGCTGCACATGTAATTTTCTGCAAATACATATCTTGCGACTGCTGTACATAACTTTCAGCCTCCAAGCCCTTAATGTATCTAGGAGCACCGCCTATTCTCATTTGCATACGGAATAACAGCTTCAAGTATGAAAAGCTAAATATATAAATTATTAACGCCTAGAATTTACGGTCTAGCTTACAGTTTAACCGTATACCAGTTTGGATGGCTGTGGTCGAACAACGCCTGCCTCACTTAAATGTCACGTATTTTAATCCCCACAAAATATTTTGCCCATTTTCTGCTATCATATTCCAATTTAAATGCCAACTATTTCAGTGGAACTAAGTCGCATTTGAAGCTGATTGCTCGATCGTTCTCATGATTTCGTAGAATCCATCCTCGGCTAGGACAGTTCCTCAAACGAAAGAATATTTATCTACTTGTTTCTATTCTTTCATAAATCGCACGTAAGCTAACCATAACGCGAAATCTATACTTACTCATATGGAAGTATAACTTGTGCTATTTACGTCATTACTGGATTTTAATATATTAAAAAAGGAATGTAAAGATAAAAGTGTGAAAGCTTGAAAGAGAACGTCAAACTGTACAAATATGTGCCATTTATAAGCCATTTATTGGTTAAATAAATGACATTGATAAAGGTCTGCAGAATGGCCTACTAGAACCAAAGCACCAAATAACTTCCTTTATCATTAAAAATACAAAAAACTTTTAAGGCGAATGATATTTTTACAGAATAAATAGAATATATAGACAAGTTTTTCCAAAAAGCATTTTTTTTAGAGTAGATCAATTACGTTAATAGAAATTACTATTACTAGAGAAATTATAGAATAAAGTTGAGATAATAGAATTAACCGTTCAAAATTATTCGATTTATACCAATTACATATATTTAGTACGCTGTACAGTCTGGAAACCTATCCTATAATTGCCTACATCATTTTCTTCCACCGATGAAATCTTCATTGGTCCTGATAGTATTGAGATTCCACGTGTTTCGAATATGGTTACAGACCCGCCAACGCCCGTGACGCAGTATTCGTTATAATTACGATCTTATAAGGAGAGTCGCCTATGCTCGACCCACGCTTTCCACGTTAACTGATTATCCACAGATCACGAAACACGCAATACTTTCAGTTTCAGTGGTTGCTCATTCGTGAAATAATGAACATTTTATCCCTCTTAACGTAATTTCTGTTTGTTATAATAATGGTATCAATAAGTACAGAATATTAGAATTTCAACGAAAAACGATATAAATTGCGAAATATGTAGTAAGAAGTTGAATGTTTGATATAGTAGAGGGCCAGAGATTTTAAGGGGTCATTTCGGTTAGCGCGCCGATAAATTCAGCAATTTATTGCGACGAAAATATTTATAGTCTGTAATAAAACTTTTTCTATTTATTAAACTACATTTCTACAGTAAATAAAAAATATAAAAGTAATAAAATTATTGCTTTTCAAATGCTTTTGAAAGCGGTCTTGATGACATGTTTAAAAATCCATGCCTCGCTCGTGAAGGCGATTTCAGCTGTTAGACTTATCTGAATCTAAAAATCGAAACAGATTCTTGCTCAGAATGACTGTTGCTATCGCTCGGACTATAATTAGTGATTTATCTTCAAAATTTGCAAAAATGGCGGGCAAAATGCAAGAAAAATGTTTTTTCGCCTTTTTTCCTTTGCTATTTTCAATTTTAAAAGTAGGCTGGACTCAATGAAAATAGTTGGTTGTGGTCCCTGCGAGAGTCATAGGTGTGCAAAATGAGCTATAAAATTTATAAAGCAATCGGTTCGATAGATTTAGAGATTTCATCTTCACTATATGAAGAAATGACGTTTCGAGAAAAACGCGTTCAGTTTTCATGTATAGAGGCCGAACCTCTGCGCTCTCTACAAAATGCCTCTGTAGAAGCTAAAATAATCGGAATTTTTTCATAAAAATTTAACAGTACATTCATGAGGATATGTACTTTCGAAAACTATTTTTAAAAAAATCAATTTTTTCAACCTATCTAACCGGAATGATCCCTAAAGTAATTGACTTTTTACGAATTGCAGTCCGTCTGATGTTACGTAGGCACTCATTCATAAAAAAGATTCATTTAGTATTTATAACACACATTTGTAATTTGTAATACAGTTGAATATTTGCATTTATGAATAATACTTGCCAGTCGGAATGATATAAAAAAATCTCTGGCAGGAAACAAGGCCTCCGTAAACAGGTTTTCATTAATATTCAGAGAAGTATTTAATAAAAACGTTTGTTTTTACTTCAGGTACAGCCCGGTCAAAGCAAAACCGTAGCATATAAACAGGTGTCGTACCAGTATAACAAGAGCCTGGATGGAAAGCCAGTTGGTAAGTTCTTGTTAAATAATTCACTTTTTCTTATACTGTTTTCTGTAATTTTCTACAAATTTTAATAAATTAATGTTTAACATAATTTATAAATTAGAAAATATTCGCTCAAAATAAATATACAAAATGTCGTTGTGAAGAACAACTTGTAAATTAAATTTCTATTCTACTAGTATTCCATTGTTAAATACACGTTGTATAAGTAATTTCCAAGAAAACTGAACGCAGAATTAATAGCACTGATCACAATGAGTATAAAGCATGTTAAATTTTCACAGAAATCAATATAGTGTTCTGAAGGAAACATTTAATTACAAAAGCAACTGCAAAGTCAGAAGGAACTTATGCTAGGGTAAACGACAAGTGATACAGTAATGGCATTATAATATTAGTTAATTATAAAAATGAATGGCTAAAAGGAATATGAATTTAGTTCGGAGGGCTAATATTTAATTACGTTACAAGCTTTTTGAGATCACAGTTTTATACAAAACACAGAAAGCTTAACCAGGAATATTAAAATAGACCAAATTTGAATTGAATAGGGTTGGCTTTAATTCAATCTGGCCGAGTATTGAATTATTCGAGTTATTAGTCATTAGAAAATAATTAATTTATTCGAATTCGTCCCAGTAATGCGAAGTACTCGATCATGTGACCCAAAATTCTAATACTTTCTTTATTGTTTTCAACAACGCAGACAACGCCATGTGCAGAGTTGTGCTCACTGTCGCTAGTAACTCGAAATGTGGTTTACATTATTTATCTAAAATTCTAAATACACTGCATTGGGCTATAGGAACTATCGCGTATTGTAAAGTTTGACCACAACTGAAATCACAATAACCTTGTGGCAGAACACAACTGTACATTTTATGCAGAATTTTGAAAATCAATTTAGGGCTCATTGTTAGAGCACATGCATATAGTATTCACGAAAGTGAGTGTAAAAAAGCTTGATTGAACGGAGATAAAAAAGTGAAATCTGTCAGAGTTGGAAACGATTTTCGGTTTCCATAAAACAAATGACTTACTTTTCTGTGCTTATTGCATATGGGGTGTTATTAAATTATGTATATGTTTACTATATTCGTACATTAAGGTCTGCAAAAAATGCTCTAATTGTAAGTACATACTCTCCTTTCATTTCTGCACACGGTTTCCTTGTCTGCACTTGAGAGTCATTCTACTTGTCAAAGCAAAAATCAAGCTTTTCATTATATTGTAAAATTACAACGCAATAATAATATTAATCTATAGTCCTAAATAAATCCAATAGTTGATATTTGCTGCTTTTAGAATGCTATAAAATTACTTTCAAAAATCGTTTCCAACGCTTACACGTGACGAACGCAAAGTATTAATAGAAAGATTGAAAAAGGAAAGACTGACAAATGGCAATTAATATATTCATGGGGATATTCAAGCCAAATACTAATTGCCAGAGGGAAAGTGAATTAATTAAAAAAGTGGATACCACGTGAGGGGAGGATTGATGAAAAATAATAGCAAAAGTATTTGAATTTTTGGTTAAAAGTATCTGATTTATGTCTGAACTATGCTCGATATGCCACTATAAACCCTCGGGTGTGTTCGCGAGGAATGGCGCGCAAGCGCTCGCGCATTTTGTACGATCGGTGGAAGGAAGGGGAGCTGGTCACTCGTGTCGCTCCTTTTAAGGCGCGGAACGGCCTTGCAGGTATACTGTTAATTAACAATGAGAACGACAAAACGAGGGAGGCTCGTTGCTCGCCGCGAGATTCTCGCCAGACTCAATTCGCACCATTTGCTCGATCGAGCTCTGTTACCGCATGCTAAAAGGCGGAACTGGGATCACATGTACAAGAACGTATTACGAACCATGTAACTTTGAAAATTATCTAAAGCGAATACGTTTACTATAAATAGCTAGCTGCAATGACGTGGATAAACAAACGAACAACTGGGAAAATTTCCAATTTAACTATTTTTACCAATAGGACGGCTGGAGCTTTATCATTATAATCGCATTGTTTCTATTGAAAACGATGTGACGCTTGCTTTGGATTCTATGCGTAGAGTGATCACATTTCATATTACTTTATCACAGTGAAAAAAGTGTTTCAATTGAAGAGATGAAAATTTTCTCTTGAAACTAATACTAGAAAGATTTAATAATTTCATTTAATAGTTTTTTCTTCATAGAAACATCAGAAGATATAACTTTTCTGTCTTTCAAAAAATGAGGTAATAGTATTTTTGTTGTCACGAGAGAAATTCAAATGTGTCTACTCATTTCTAACTTTTGAATTCTAAAATATTAATTTCTTTTCTCGGTGTTAAGTATTTGTGTAGCAAATAATAATCATGTATTTTTTAAAAACTTCAAGCGACATTCTTAATTTAAAACGTTAATTTCAAAAGTTGAGAAAATAAAATATTCTAAAACATTATTTCCGTATTATTACCTATTATTTCCGTATTTTAAAAAGGAGTGTAACCACTGTAATAAAAACTAAAGAAGTAACTAATAATGGGTTAAAATTTGAGCACAAATTCGTGACACGGGGAATTTCTAACAAGTATCCGTTACATAAAGGGGGAACGCAGCGCTATAAATGCCACGACCGTTAAAATTCTATGGAGATTCCAATAAACCATGATCCCAAGTAACACGACAACGCCATTATACCGAGAAGATTTCCGTGCTGACTGTCTCCCTATATGGAAGTGACGTAGCGACCGGAGTCTGTGTTGTTTGCGGTAACACACGGTACACAACCGTATCCATATTAGGGCTGCGTATAACAGAAGATCGACCTGATTTCTCCGACCCTCTACGACACTTTGAAAGAGAAAATAAAATCAGAAAGAAAATGGAAATGACGGGTGGGAAGCGAAAAGTCCGCGACATTGAAATACAAGGATGGTGATTGTGTGAGGCCAACAGGTGACGGCCGTTCAGCAGAACTGCAAAACTTAACTTACCCTATTATAGGCAGGACTCCGGTTAGCACCATACAGCTTAGTCAGATATTAGTTGTCAGAATTTTATTACATCGACGAAGAAATGTAATATCAAGTTAAGAGCAAAGTCTCACTGTCTGCGGATTTTTTATTTTTCGATATTTTACTGACATGTAGTGCGTTAATAATTATGATCTCCGCACTCCACGCCACGTCTGCAGACGAAATATCAAGAACTTGTTAAAGAAAAATCGGAAAGCGTATTTATTTTGAGCGTGAGGTAAAGTTTACGTATAGATGCAGCAACAAAATATTATACAATATTATACTAAGACAGTTAAAATTTTTAGTTGTCTATTTTGTGTGGCAGCGTTTACTCTTCACTTTATTGCTTTTGTTTCTTTCTTCGTTACTAAATCAAGTATAAAATGAATGTCCTTGTCATTAATTACAAGATATCATCTTCTCTTTCTATTTCACAGATCCGTGGATAACGACGGACAATGCGTTGACTAATACTAGTTCGGCCTTGATGTAAGTTCTTGCTCAAAGAATACTTCAAAATATCCCCACCGTTTGAATCGTTGCCAAGAAGTCCATTCTTCCCATAAAAATAGAAACCAATACCTCGAACCTTAGTTGAAAGGCACATCTGGCCTTGCATTTCCTCTGCTGCTCAAACTGCACTCTTGGCCTTTGCCAAACTTGCCATAAAATTACAAACAAGAGGTTCAGCAAAGAGTTTACGCTTTACTCAATATTATTGCCGGATATTTTACAGCGATGACATTCGAGAAAGAACATACGAAGAGAGTACACTACATCCTCGAGGTCCAGAGCCAATTAGCAGAACGGTTAATAGAGAACTAGTGGGTACCCTGTTTTTCATAATATTTCGGGCATAATAAAGTCATTTGATCTGATTTAAATAATATAAATGTGTACTTGTGTGTCAGGTGTACAACGACAGTTCTGCATCTCGTTCGAAACAGACTTCACCTTTGCCAGGTACTCAGCAAAGGGATGTAAAATATATTCATGAATCTTCGAGTAAGTATGTCACGAGCTTAAAAAGAACCGGAAACTGTTATCCACCATTAAGCTCTAACTTAAGTAGATTTTAACCAATAAATTGCATTGTAGTTTCCAGACTCGACATGGTAATTTACTTTTTCCGTTAAATGTATGAACCCGTCAACTCTTACAGGTTACCAAACGGAGCCAGTGCAGAGTACAGTAAGTACGGTGCACACGAATGCCACCCAAGAATACGGAAATGTGGAATACATACCAGTTCCATCGCCAACACCAACGATACCAATCAATCTGGCACCTGGTCCAAACACGAAAGTAACGACCACCATTAAAACGTACACCTATGAGCTACCAGGAGCGCCTGAAACATATTTACCAGGCGGCAGCGTGCCAGGAACTGTTGTGCTTCCAGGTGATCAAACTATCACGTACACGTTACCGAAAGGCTCCACCTCAACAACGGATAAGACGATCACCTATCAGACAGTAAATGAAAGCGCCCCATCCAGAACACCAGTCAGATATGATAGTCCACCTCCAGTGACGGACATTACTAAAAAGTCTACCACGCTACACCAAGAGGCTAAATTCTACCGCGAAGAGCATCATGGAGGTCCGCCAGGACAGCCAACCACGATTGTCTATCATCCTGGCTCACCACCTCTAGAAACTATGACAACAGTTACGCGAAATGAGAAGTACTACCAAGTGGACGGTGCTTATCCCAACGGGCATATTCCTAGTGATCGACCAAACCAGCCAGGCAAAACGGTTATTTATCAAAACCAACCACCAACCATAAACGAGACACACACTACCCTAAATCGAATCGAGGAACATTATCCCAGCCGGCCACCGTCTAGTGGACGACACCCGACACCTGATAAACCAGGAACACCGGTTAATTATTACACTGTAGCGCCACAAACCACCCCGCCACAATCTACCACGACTATATATAAATTCTCGAACACGACCACGACAACACCGCCGAATAAGAATGCCGAAGACCACGAGGTCCTGTTACCTAAACCATTTCCAACCGGTGTTCAGGTTTATCCATCTAAGCCAGCTACTACTGAGCAAACTCCGCCTAAAAAGCTGGAGGACCTTATGGCATCGTTCTCTGACTCTGAGGTAAGTAGAATAAATTTCTTGAGCTTCGCAAATCTCATATCTAAAAAATGTACGGAAATAAATAAGAGGAGAAGAAGTAAATATTTTAGATAATACAGTTCGACAAAATTTGACTTTCTTTTCGGACTTGTAACATACAATAGCCGTTTCTTATAGGTTTTCGTGCGCTGAAAACGAATTCCCAAATCGTTTGTTGCCGTCACCCTCAGTTTTTGAGAAATTCGACTTTGAAAAAAACTGCAAATTTTCAACGTTGAACATCTTTTGCGTCGAAACAGTAATAATTATTCGGTTGCTTGTACGTCACATTATTATTTTATGAACCCTCCCCAATACAACGATATAAGTTATTGGTGCATTGTGAACATTTAAATATGTTGAAACAATGCTCAAAGGGAAAAGAACACCCGAAATGCACCCACTTTTGCAGATGTCTTTAAATTTATTTCCAAAACTAAGGGTCTAGGAGAAAATCTGACTACTCCACGTGATGCAGCAGACATTTTTCCTTCGGGAAGCATCAACAGAAGTGATAAGTCACGTTTTGTTTCCAATACAGAACCGAAATAGTTTGGCAAAACAAGCGGCGCCGACAGTGGTAGTCACGCGCGTTAAGCGATTACGCTAAGCGACAGTGGATCGCGCGCCGCCGTTGATTACTACTGTCGACGCTGCACGTTTTACCAAACTATTTCGCTTCTCTATTGAAGACAAAATGTAACTTACCACTTCTGTCGATGCTTTCCGAAGGAAAAATGTCTGCTGCATCGCGTGGAGAAGTCAGATTTTCACGTAGACCCTTAGTTTTGGAAATAAATTTAAAGACATCTGCAAAAGTGGGTGCATTTCGGGTGTTCTTTTCCCTTTGATTGTTGTTTAAGCGTATTTAAATGTTCACAATGCACCAATAACTTATATCGTTGTATTGGGGAGGGTTCATAAAATAATTTGACGTACAAGCAACCGAATAACTATCACAGTTTCAATACAAACGATGTTCAAATTTGAAAATTTGCAGTTTTTTTTTCAAAATCGAATTTCTCAAAAACTGAGGGTGATGGCGACCAACGGTTTGCGGATTTGTTTTCAGCGCACGAAAACCTATAAGAAACGGCTATTGAATGTTACAAGTCCAGATGGCTGTCGAACTGTGTAATTTTTTAAATTTGTTTGAGTGTATACAGGGGTGACTTTGTATGTATATAGATTAAATAGGCTGCAGCCTAGGGCTGAAAATTTTGGACAAACGAAATTGAAAAATGTTTAAACACGGAGACTTCAGACAACTTTAAAAACAATTCACTGTTTTTTTCATGTAGCAAATTAACAATAACTCATACGTGAGTTGTCGTATTGAATTAATTTTAAAATTGCTTCAACTGTTTTAAATTAAAATATTTGACGATACTCCATTGAAAGGGCGGCAAATGCTTGTTAACCTAGGGGCTCCAAATAACCAAATCCTCCCCTGAGTTTATATGAGTAATTATTGTTTCTCAAAATATTGAAGGTAAAAATAAATTTTACAAAAACTGGCTGATTTAAGGCACACTTTGCACTTGATCAGCGACTTTCAAACTAATTATTAAAATTTTATGGCACACCAAAAAATATATTAATATTTATAAAAGTGCCTAGATAAGGTACTCCACAAAGGACCAAGACAATTAAGTCGTTGATACACAATGATTATATTGTTATTCATTGTTACCACACTATGTTAACTTGTATTAAAAAATCTTAGGCACACTTGTGGACCTGTCGCGGCACACCGGTTGAAAATCGCTTCTCTCGACTATACATGATAATTTTCGAGTGATATTTAGGAGTTTTGTACAGATATATATTGGTATTTCGAGTAATTATACAAAAACAATTCAAGTCAATTCCGTGATTTGGAGACCAACACCACGTCATGACTGGAAACCTTTACCAAAATAACAGCATTACTTGGGCTCTTCTTTTAATAATATAATATTTCAGTGCATAAATTTTCAAAAATAAAAATTTCAAAGTTAGTTCTTGTTTAAAATACTTCAGAGCATAAGGTGAAAAATATTCAAATGCTGCAACGGTATTTGAATAAACATTTTATTAAGAATTATAAATTTCATTGTAATCGTTTCTTTATTTAAATGAATAGTAGACGAAAGGTGTCAACACTTAACAATTTTCCATGTACTGGGTGTAAGAGCGAAATCAAACTCAAACTAAACTACAAAATACGAGTATTGAGAAATAGGCGATATATCGATATTTGCATACCTAAATTGCGAATATTATTACAGAACCTAATAAAAGATTATTTTTACTCATTAGCGTGAAGTATTAGAGGACATCGAAAAAAGAGAGAAGAGACAACAAAAAGAGTCACCAGCCGTTAAGAAGGAAGTTGATTTTGTGCCGCATACACCACCCAAAGTAAAAAGTAAAAATGTTGCTGGTCCTCCAGTTTATTATCCTCCTGGATCAGCGGAATTCGCCAAGAAAGAAGAGGCCAGTGCAGCGATGATGCAATCTGGTGTAAGTAGATCTCACATTTAATACGGTAGAGAACTTCGATTAACCGAATCAATCATGACACAAAGAACTGCGTTTTCTCGCAGCAAAAACAAAAAGCAATAAACAATTCAACAGTTTTTGAACTGTTTTATTTTACGTATGCTTTTACAATTTAAAGGTTCGTTTGGGTTTTCTATTTCATTTGAATTTTTTAGACAATATTTTGTTCGTTGCAAATCTTTCGTTCTCGGATCAAATTTTATTTGGAAATATTTCGATACACGTACTTTTGAACGAATACGAATTTGGTAAAGCCTGGTTAATAGGTATAAGTTTACTAGGAAACTAGTTCCTCCTATATATACACATATGAGGCAGTCAGAGCAACAACGGACTAACCCACATTTTTTTCGAAATTGAATTAGTAACAATAACGTATTCCAATAGGCTCTACTAACCATATAAAATAGGAAAAAAATTTTTTAATGTAGGTTTGATTTGTTGTTGCTCTGCCTCATATGTAGTAGCTTCTTAAAATGCTAATTTCAAGTACACTTATCGTTTACGTTCTTGTATATTATTTTCGTATCAAATATTTATACTATTAACATTAAATTACTTTCGATTTACTATAATTAAATAAAACTATATTTTGTTTTTATGTGTTTACAGGGAGGATGGCAAAAGGGTAGCGCAAAATACGAATACGAAGCATCTAGTAAAAGTAAATCGAAAACCAAAAGCGGCGGGGCTGTGGTCCCCGTTTGTTTGCCCCTTTGCTGTGCCATGCCATGTGTAATTATGTAACTTGGTTTAACATTTATATTAACGTACTGCTGAGTTTAGGATAAATACGTTAACATAGTAGTCTTGTTTTAAACGAAATTTCGTTTTAATTTAACGGTCTTCCGTCATTTACGTACGCTAAAAACCAGGAATGAAACTTTAATGGAATAAAGAGTGAAGAATTGAGATGAATTAAAGTGTAATGGCAAGTAGGAGAATAAAAACTTATGTACATATTATACACATAAATAATTACGCAATTCTCAATACAATTGGTATAATTTTAATTAACAGAAATAAGTTTTTACTAGATAATGAAACCTACGGTAATAGGAAGTGGTAAACGACCGAGTATGGTAACTATTAGTTGTCTTGTTTAGATTTAATTGTGTGGAATTGTCACAGAAATTTTAGGCTTATACTACACTAGCAGCATTTTCGAAATTATTGCTGCTGTGTTTTATACAATTCTGAGGGGGAAAATATTGAAAATTATAGTAACACACAATCGACTATGCTCTTTTATTCTGGTCTTTGTTACATGTTAAATTATTTTAATATACAATGTAAAATGTTTTTTATATGTG
This sequence comes from Andrena marginata, assembly GCA_963932335.1. Classification (NCBI taxonomy): domain Eukaryota; kingdom Metazoa; phylum Arthropoda; class Insecta; order Hymenoptera; family Andrenidae; genus Andrena; species Andrena marginata. The sequence continues at coordinate 45,498,535 of OZ010659.1, read as the reverse complement.
ATGTTGAATATGTTTTGCTGAATACCTATATTATGCAAGTAGGCTTCGTTTAATAATCTATTATATTTTCATCTTGTATTTAGTATGAATTAAAAATCTTATTTATTTTTCTTTTTTTCATCATGAACATACTACTTAATGCTTATATACCACACTTATACTATACACTTATCTGTACATATATGCAGATATACGAAATAGATCTGAAACTTATTCGCAGAAATTAATCTGGGATGGTGTAATAACGTGACAGGATAATTTTTCAAAAATAATTTTACTAACAAATGTTGTTTTGTAGTATTATATTTTTTTAAACAATATTATACGTACAACATTTTATCAACAATACAAGAGTAATACTTGTTTTCTAATCTTCAGCTCTTATAAAACATTTATTGTCATACTATACACATAGTTACAAAATTTTACAGGTAAACAAGTTAGTATATTAATTAGGAAAGTTTAGTAGGTACATTGTATTCTCTCGCTATAAGTTCGATTTCCCCACCATTTACGGTGTTTCTGCAAAGCTAAATAATAAGCGGTTATCTTGCCAAGAATGGGAGTAAGAGGATGAAATCAGCCGTAGAAACAGGCTTTTCAACTGATGTAAGCTCGCCATCGTTCCCATGCCGCGGGCTTATAGCGAATAAATACAGTATACGCAATAGATGAAAGATATGTTTAAAGTGTAATACAATACCATTGCCGAGAAACTTTTCGTACTCTAGAGCAACTTTATTATAAATAAATGTAAGTAAATGTCATCACCACGAAACGAAGAGTCTTTAATGAATAATGATTACAGAATTTTTTGTAACTATAAATAGAATGATACCGTGAATTATGGTGCTATAGTAATTGTAGTGAACACGAAACATGTAAACTTAGTGCACTCTTATCACACACATGAGCGTGCGCATTATAAAATACATGAATGCAAATACCATTTATAAATATATGTAAAAATTGTGCCATGTCAATATATATAAAATGTGTGTTAACGAATGATAATAATAGCTTCTACTTTAATAAAGTGTCTACTCCTTCCATAAGTCTGATCATATGTCTATCTTTTTCTCCATCCATGACATTCTAGAATATGATATGTATTAATAAATACTAAGTCTTGTAATAGCGTATTGGGAAGGTTGCCACGGTTTTAATAAAAATATACTGCGTACACAGTAGCCACGCAGAATATCGTGTCCTGAAAAAATGTTATGTTTTCTGTATGTATCTAATACGATGTATAAAACTTACAATTAGATATTATCAAAGTGCTTAACATTCCTCTGTGCAGAAATATTGCAAAGACCCAAAAATAACTTATTTTATATCACTATTGTAAACAAAATCTGCGAATATTGTGCATATTATGTTCAATCAACAATTTGTGAAATATGCAGCTCGGGGGGAGGGGTATTACAATCTCGTGAAAATAAATCGAAAATATTTAAAAAAAAATCAAATAAATTTCCCCCACAGCACAACTTGCAAATACTACGTAACATGGAAGTCACAAATTCTGTAACTTTTGTTACATGTACAGAATATAACCGCTACGTAATACAGGTGTCACAATGTTCTGTAACTTTTGTTACATAGATAGAACATAGCAGCAACAGAACCTATGAACATAACTGAAAAGTTACACAAAACATATAATTTTTATGTAACTCTTCTTACGTATAGGCACCATATTAATCCAGATGTAAATGTCATGGAACGTAGGTGTCACAACCCAGCTGGAAGTTCCAGCCTGGAACTGCCAGTTAGAACCGCATTAAAAATATTTAAATCCGGATTGATATGGTTTTCTTCCCGTAAATTGCAGATTGCACCAGATGAAATATTTTCTATCAGTTTCCAACCGGATATGCGTGTAAAAATCTTTATGGTATTTATCTGTATTTCCTAGCACAATATGTCATCGGTTCTGCTCGGATTTACACGAAGTACCTCGCATATTACTAGTAAACTTCTTGAGTAACTTTATTCATTTTTTAAGCTGGTTCTATCTGGAAATCCAGATCCAAACCAAAATGGAATCTATTGGTCTCTTCAAGTTATTTTGCTAGCAGTTCTTACACAGGATTTGCATATCGTAAATGCATGTTCAAACACACATATTCCTGGATGAAATCGACTCAAAATTTTAGTTGTTTCTAACTAGAATCTAGAATTGTAGATCAAAATTCAGATGATACTCATCAGTTTTTCCGAGCCATTTTACTACCTAGTTTTATTTGTATTCGCGACACATTTATGGTCCCTCGACCGATTCACTCAAGTTATCAAGGAGTCGTCGAATAACCGTTACCGCTTATACCGTGAGCCGAGGTTTGATATAATATTATTCTTAAACCTACTATATCAAAAGCTTCTGCCGTATCAATCTTGCGTCGAAGTCTTGATTACAGAGCAAGTTGCCTCGTTAGTTCGCGGCGCCGATCTTATGTCTCGCGGCGCCGATCTTATGTCTCGCGGCGCCGATCTTATGTCTCGCGGCGCCGATCTTATGTCTCGCGGCGCCGATCTTATGTCTCGCGGCGCCGATCTTATGTCTCGCGGCGCCCATCGCTGCCGCGAGAGGAGTTACCAGTATTGCGGCCACCTAGCGGTGTTCGAACCAAATCAATTATTTCGAAGTATGAGTTTCGTAAAACCGGAAGGAACCGCATTAATTTTCTATCCGCCAATCCATTGGAAACCGGGTAAAAATTTTTTCTTCGAACCCCATATGCATCCCGTGAATTATTTTCTCTGCCAATCCGGATCGCGACGGGCTCGTAAGAGCTAGTGGTATTTCCAGATTGAATCCGTAAGATTTTTGATCCGTAATTTCAGATACGAACCTTCCGGGTTTATACAAATGGCAACTCCTGATAGAAACTGATAAATTTTTGTCCTGAAAAATCCTGTTTCATCCATTGATCTGGATATCCGCATTGAACCGGATTCTTTTTTGAACTGCCAAAAATCACTGCTTGAAAATCCAGGTAGTACCGCATTGAACCAGATAGATCCAGTTCGAAATTCACTACGGTTCCAACTGGCAGTTCCAGCAGGGAAGTACTCCGTAATTTTTGTTTCATAAATAGAACATAACGGCGACATAAACGATAAATATAATTTACGGGTTGCCACCGGTTGCTCGCGACCTTCGAAACGTGGTAACGTTTTCTGCTGCAAAACTCGTGCACGGAACGTGTTAAAATAAGGACTGCCTTTAGCATCGGTGTGTTTAGAGTGCAAAATCTAATGTTTACGCAAGGATTAAACGTGGCGTGTTGCAATAAACAATTAATACATTGGTTTTAGGTTAATTTGGATAGATATTTTAAATAATATGTCAGACAGAAAACGTTTGAGAAGAGATTTTAAAACATACTCTTCTCGACATCAAAGGAGGATAGTCGACCAATATATGAAGTATCGAATGAATGAAATTGAAGACAAGGATAAAGAAAACAAATGATGTGAATAATAAAAGGCATTTACACACTTATTTTATGAACCCTTTATATTAAAACTGCCAGCTAATATATACAATATTATTTTTTTATTCTGATAAAATAATAGATGGCAATTATGACTTCCGCGAGGTCGACTTTAATAAAGAAGCAGCGGAATAGTTCCGTCTAGGATTGCAGAGGAAGTGCAGAGAGGAGAAAAAACATTACTTTTCTCTTTTTTCTTTTCAAATATATATATGACATGTTATATATAATATAAAGTTTATAAAAAAAATTCTAACAGATATTTAACTTTTTTTTTATTAAAATAATCCTTCCAAATACCAATAGTGTAATTATCCATAACGTAACAATAAAGTTATTGCTGTTATCCTGCTGTTACGTAACAGAGAGATAACAGAGAAAGGTAAAATTTATATAAAAGTATGACCTTCATGTGACGCGCACTGTTATGTAAATGAGGCGGACATTTCCACCCTGATGATACCTTCATGTGACCCCCACGTGACGTAACCAAAAAATGATGGTTACGCAGCAATTACGTACAAGATATGTTTTAGTGCTGTGGGGGTTATTAGTCTGAACTTACATTTTCGAAAAAATCAAATTTAGAAATTCGTGGGGTACTTATACGCGCAATCGATTTCGCTATAGATAGAGGATTACGGAGACAATGTTACATACAGTACATAGTAACGTATAGGGTTTGTCGGTTTTTAAAAATCGGGTTTAAAAACCGGTTTTTATTTATAAAGTTGTAAAATTCGAAAACCGGTTTTTAAACTTAATGCAGTCTAGTTTATTGTGTTACATTTTTGTAATTCCATAAATATTAAAGAAACTGAAATTTTTTAAAATGAGTACAAATATTTACTATTATAATTATATATTTTTTGTGAAAATTCGAATTTTGTGTAACAGTGGAATTCGAAAACCGATTTTTTCAAACGTCGGTTTTTGTATAAACCCTTGTAACGTATTTTGGCGATTCCAATAATTATATTCAGTATTGATAGGAATATTCTAATAGCCGATTTGGCAACCTTCAATAGTGCGCAGTGAGTGCGAGTTTCCTCGCTTCCAATTGGCTAAAAGTCGCACTCATTGTCAGTGCGCACCAGTGCGACCGTCCGAATTCGGTATAAATTGGTAGCTAAACAGGGACTACAACTAATACAAGTTACACGTCAGGACATAGAGGTAGGTGCATAACAAAATCTATTAAGGCGAGATTTAGATAAGTAACACGCGTACCCGACGAATTTTCAAATTCGATTCTCTCGAAAATTCAGTTTCATGCGAAAATGTTTAATTTCACGTTTTAAATTTATTTTTATTTCTACAATCAGTCTTACTCAATCGTACCAACCATACCGCCGTACCACGTATATTCACATATGGTATGCATATTTACGTATTTTAATAAATTGTTTAATTTTTGCATGATCAATTATTTTATAAACAACAAATCTTTATCTGTTAACCTTTGGAGGGCCGGGCTGGCCACTATAGTGGCCACCTAAGAATTTGGATATTTTACCGGCCATTTTGGTGGTATATATGCATAAATTTTAAGTAAATAAAATTTACAATTTCAATGAAAAAATCCCGGCTCTATAAAGGTTAATCTAATCTTTTAACTAGTCTATAGAATTTCTAAGGAGTTTATTATCCGAAAATAATTAAAAACATGTACTGCATAATGCGAGTAACAGTATTATAAGGTACATGACTCTGCAATATTTTATTTTACTTCTCAACGTTTATAAACAGATTGAATCTAAATGCAATACCTAATACTGTAAAACAACCCAATTTTAAACGCACTGTACTGTACACGTTACAGTTTTAACCCTTTGTTGTCATTTTGATTTTGATACTCTGTTCCTTCTATAGACAAAATCGACCTTTTCTCCATAGCGACTTATAAACTGTATTTTTTTCTCAAAATATATCTGAACAACAACTCTGTCGATTTTTAGCTTCTAATATTGAAATTTGTAAGTTACAATTTTTTAAAAATTTTCTGCGTTTGTTCTCAACATATGGTAACTTAAAATTTTTTCATAAAAACTGTGATAAAATTTCAAGAAAAAAACTATTGGAAACAATTAAAACGTTCTAGAGAGCTTGAAAGTAATCCATGATTTTTTTCCTAACGATTGGATTCTTTGGATGAGAATTGCAGTCGTTCAAAAATTGCTCGGGATGTCAACTACCCAGGTATGCCAAAGTTGATTGATAAAAGAGGTGTGCCAACAAAGGGTTAATTAATCTGTGCAATAAATGAAAGCAATGAAATTTATAATAATATTTCTTACATTTACAAAACTATCGTACGCGTAAGTATCTGCCTCTGCATCCCAAATACACCTTGTACCCATTTTTACCCCAGCACCATGTTGTTCACCCAAAACCACATTTACAAGATATTTGTATCGTTTGAATTTTAGCTCTAAAATGATACAAGAGTTCATTTAACACTGCAGCTCGTACAATAAAATTTAATTTACTTTTCAACTGAAATATCTATTTGAACGAAAGACACTTCACCTTTAATTTTATCTCTAATTATGTCTGCTATATCTTTAGTCCATTGAATAGCTTCCTGAGCATCATAAGTTTTTGCCGCAAGCTGATCGAACAATACATTATGTATAACTTCTTTAGCACTTAAGGGTTTAAACCTGCATGAAAAGTTTTCATCACTTTTATACTGTAGTTCGATATTACAGATTAAACTTTCTTAAAATAGCATTGATCAACCTGTAGTTTTATTGTATACAATTGTAATTTAGGAGAAACTGTTATGAATTGTGTAATATTGAATTCGAATTATAGAATTGTATAAATTTATGACATGTAGCATAACGTTTTATTTTGGGAATGTGAAAAGGAGAAAATTATTCCACATCAGAAATTATTAAAGAAGTAGGAAAGAAATAGGCAAATAAACTGTTTCCGAAACATGTTGCAAGGATGCTTGAAAAGAAGGTGCAGTTTAATTGTGGAATATATGATTTTAACTAAACCAAAATACTTCTCGTGTAATTGAGGGCGAATTTGATAAACCGGCTGCTCAGGAGCTACAGTTTCTGCATCGTCGAGAACTTCCACGTTCACCTGTGTTTTCTCTTCTTCCTCGGCTATGTCTACTGACAATTCAGTCTTTGATTGACCAGAATCTTCGGTTTCGACGTTTTCCTCCATTTATTGTAATTTTATCACAGAATATTTATGAAAAATGAATTCCCGTTTGCATTTCACTAAGATTACAGAAACTGTCACATCGAATTCTAACCTACAAATAAACAGTCAGTGCATCTTACCCCGTACGTACAATTTGGCGCGAAATTTAAATTCGTGACAAAAACGCCAAGTAATTATTATTTCGACGACATAAGAACGCACAATTGTTGTGTTTACTCGGTTAATAGATGTTCACACAGGCGTTAACATGAACACCATTCGCTCCAATTCTGCCGTAATCGAAGGGACAAATAAAAAACATATATTATAATACCAATTTATTCTTTTAACTTTTACGACGCTACCAACTTATGTGAATAAATAGTATCATACTTATGATGCTTATTTTGCAAGTAGGACAACCACAATAACTCTAATAAAAGCTGTCTTTATATTATACGATATTGATTATTTAAATATGTATGTGGAATAATGAAATGATATGAAAATATATTTTCTTGGTGATTAGTGGATGCAAGTATATATGCGAAGTTAATATAGGAAATGTGTAAAACGTATTTACGTTAGACCGAGGCAAATCAGATGAAAATAAGAATTTCAGTCTCTACGTAAATGGATTCATAATATTAGTATTGATGAAACAATTATTTCATCAATAAATATGGGGTTTATCAGCCCTCCTCAGATCTCAATTACATATTTGGAGAGTTTCCATTAATAAAGATTATATGAGTTTCTTCGTAGGAGTAACAATTTTCATGTATGACGGTTTACAAAGCTTCAATCCTCATACTATTGACAAAGGAAGATCCCGAAGCTGGAAATTCAGAAAATTATGAAACTTTGTGGATATGTATGGGACGTCCTGAATACAACGCAATTTTGTTTGCTACCCAAATTCACTCCAAGAGGGTGTAATTGACACTTGAAAATTTTTCGATTTTGTATTATTATTCGCGAACTGTAGGAGATACAAAATGATAGTCTTAATTAAAAGAACTAACTTTTCCCTGAAAACATTTTTTTTAAGTTACAGTTCTCAAAGTTCGTACAGTTTGCGAGTTATAATACAAAATTGGAAAATGACTGATTTTCAGGGGTTAATTTCATCCCCCTAGAGTGAATTTGGGCAGCAAAAAAAATTGAGTAATACATAACAAAATATCCTCTACATATCTCCAAAGATTAAAGTTTACTCCCAGGTACAACAAAAAAATTCACGATGAATGAAAAAAGGCTTACAAATTGATTTTGCAGATTATCGTCTTTCGATATTACTATGCCCCGAGTACGATTAAGATCATCCGCGCCTGCTCGGCGTATGCAATATACACGCTAAGCAACGCGGAATGTAAATCCTGGGCTCATAAGCAAGAATGTTAGAGGAAAGTTTGCAGGAATTAATTATGTTAACTTACGAGAAGTTGAAATAGGACTGATGGATAATATTTGCCATCGTTGCTCCGACAGGTGATCCGCAAACAACAATTCATCCTAATGTCAGAAAATCATCTTACCAAGAATGTTATCTTTTCCGAACTATTATGAGAAAATTAAGCTTTTTTCAAAACACTTAATTTTCTTAAAATATATTAATTCTAATAAACATGAATCAGTCACGCTAATATCTCGGGCGATGCCGATACGAGGGACGCTAGTATTTGATAAAGATAAGGGCGATTGTTATGTTTGCTAGAACAACCTCCAGCCAGACGGCTGGCGGGCACGAATGAAATTGTTTAAATATCTGCAGCATAAGTTTCATTTTAAAATAATAATAAACACGAGTCATTGAGAGGATTTGAAACCATAACCTTTTAGCAAGTACTTCACAGAGCTGAATGTAGGTGTGCACACATTTGAAGATTGCACTTTACCTTCAAGAATTGTATATTCTGTCTATACTTTCGTCATTATTAAACAAAGTACTAATGAATTCATAGACCAGGCGTGCTCAGTCGGAAGCACAAGATCTCCTTAAGTTTCGGGACCCGACCCACAACCACAACTAATCACAGCTAACGGTAGGGGGCTGCAACACTGCTGTGTGTGCAGGCTCAAAGTGGCGCACGCAGGGAGGGGGCCAGGGGGCCCTGGCCCCCACCCCCAAACAAGAATAGAAATAATGGAAAGGGAACGGCGTTGTATCAAGCGCCTGAAAGACGGAGCGAGACAAAGTATCGACGAGTCGCGCATCGTCTGTCTCGGCCCCCCTCCAAAATAAAATTCTGGGTGTGCCAGTGCAGGCTCATACGACCCACACTACCCACACTATTACAGTTCGCCCATCCCATGGTCAGCAAGTTACTTATACTACGTACAGCGCAGAGCTTGTACAACGTACCTACTATAAGTTCGGCGCTCGGTTGCGACCCAAGTCCCAAAACCTAAGGTGGTGTTGCGCTTTCGACTGAGCACGTCTAACATTGGCCTGTGCATGTCTTCATCAAGGAATTCATTGAACTCTTTGTATCACTAAGGCGATAAAGGTGTACGATAAAGTTGTGCGCGCGTGATTGTACACTTGATTAATCTTCTCGTATAAATACGTGAGGCTGAACCTTCACTACAGTTCTGACTCCACTTTGATAGGTATCAGAGGTTGGATCTTTCGCGAGCAGAAATTTGTATATTTTTTTAATATTATTGAAACTCGGAAAAATTCTTCGACTTCCTCAATTTCGAATTTACATTTTCCTTCGAGCCTAGAATTGCAGTTGCAGTAAGACACGCTATCATTTAAGCGAATGAATATTACTTTAGTGACTTTTTTACATCGTTTTTTAATTGTTTTCAATCATACTTGCAGTTTTCACGTCTGTTCGCCACAATGAAGTTCCTCACATTTATCTTCATTGGTATAGCAACGATTGCTATCGCTTCAAACGTCGTTGCTCAAAACGCAACTTGTAGCCCGTCGGGGGGATACGTAAGTTCATTCTTATACTATTAGAACGGAAATTTGAAAATAAATTTCTGCTGTAGGTACAGTGTTTCCGAATATGTTTAATATTGCACGTTGATTATTTATGTATCGTTTTAGTGTCAATTGTCCGATGATTGTTGCCGTCCTCTCTTGTGCTTGACATATGCGGCTAAATGCGTATCCGCTGAAGAACTTATTGACCGAAACCAGTCTACAACAATCAGCCTTCCTTGATGAAATAGAGATGACCAACAGCAATAAAAACAGCAATAATGTTGTAACGAAATAAAAGCATATATTCATACAAGTTCTTCAGTTTGTTGTCATCACCTGCAACATTATTTTCCATTGTCACTAAAGCAGTGATTCCCAACTTGTGGGTCGTGAAGTGTTTTGTGGGGGGTCGTCACGGTTTCGTGTTTTTTTTAAATATATTATTAATTTAGAATTACATTCTGAAATACATATTTTTAATGTGTTTTTGTACCTTATTAACTTTACCATTAATTTACCTTATCTTACATGGGGGGGGGGGGGGTCGCAGGTTATTTGAATATTATAAAAGGGAATCGCGACTCAAAAGATTGAGAAACAGTGTAATTACCAAAGTATCATTTCAATACGATATAGCATCAGTAACGAACAACCCTTTCCTAAATAAAATCATTTCCAGATACCCCAATTGACAAGAAATCTCTCGATTTCAAAAACGTGTATACTAGGGTGACCCTTATTTATACGTGTCGAAATATTTTTTTGTATTTCTTTACTCTCACCTCCTAGAATGGCGCCATTTGATAAAAAAAATAGTCCCTGAAAAAGTTTATTGCAATCGAACAACAGGAAAGGGTGCCGACCAGGCCTGAAAGTTTAGAATTCATCAATAGTTTGAATTTGAAGAATTTCTAAAAAATTGTAAGTCCTATCGAAATTTTGTTCAAATAATATTAAAAGAACATTCAATTTTACACAATTACTGTTTATATCATTTTTTCGTGCTTCCAATCATTTTTTAGATCAGGCCTGTCCAGGGATTTGCTCGCAACGAGCAGCCGCGAGTTGCTCTTCGAGGGCAAGAGCAAAATTTGGATAGGTCTGTTTTAGATAATAGCGTTTGAATGCAGAGAGATACGTCGTAAATGTTCAAATAATTTAGAATTATTTTGTTGCAACTATAGTCCAAACGTAACGCTTATAATAATCGGAAAAATACGAAATGAGTAGAAATTGGTACTTGAGTAGAAATGGGGACGTGAGCCAGTTGAGCTGAGACCTCCGAAGTGTAATCCATGCACTCTTGTACCTTATATTTATCTTATTTTATTCGTGTCCTTGCATTAATAAAATTCTTTCATAATTTGCGATCCTGCGCGTTAGCCTTTCAAAAAAAGAATGCCACATTAATGAAATATTTTAACCAGAAGTTATCGTCAAACGCAGTGGCGGATTTAACAGCGCGGCCGATGAGCAGTTGACACCTGGGTCCCTGCACAAAAGGCCCCCCTAGGGCCCCTTAAAAAGAAACTTATGATTTTATCCAAGAATTATATTTTTTTTCTATACTTTTCTGTACACTTACCCTCTTTTAGTAAACTACCTTTTAATTTTCCCGAAAAAATGGACCCCTCAGAACGTTTGCCACCTGGGCCTTTTTTCTTAAATCTGCCACTGGTCAAACGGAAGGATATGTACTACATATAGTGGCAATTAAGATTTTACTTCAATATACGTATATTTACTTTCTATATTTATTTCCATTCGCGTATATTTATGCATTATATTATATATTTATAATAGAGGTATATGTATATGTATAATCACGCCACTACTTAGCAGGGACAATGCAGTCTATCTGTACACTATAATGTAGATATATTATACCTTTCTTCCTGCATCTATGCTCATTAAACTTATTTCACCCTCTTCGTTACTTAATGTCTATTTATAAGCATTCGTATTGTTCGCTTTTGTTACAAATCTCACAGTTTCGCATCACAATAAATTACATCAATCATTCAACATTGGTTACAATGGTATCTACAATGCCGATGATACAAAAGTATGTGTTATATGCTGCGCAAAATTTTTCGTATGTATATTGTTTAATCGTTGCAGGCGTTGAATTATAAATACACAAATAGTCGAGGGGAATTAAATTAATTACGAACTTCGTCGCACAAGAAAAGTTGTTAATATTCATCTAATTATCAATGACAAGAGATTTAAATGTATAAATTCAATAATATAAATGTAATTTAATGACGTTATAAATTCATTAGTGAATTAATGAATCGTCTGTAGTAAAGTAACCGTACCAAAAGGCTGATAATTATCCTACTATGTATTTAACATTTTACTTTGCGTATAGCTATAATGTAACAAGTAATCTGTAATTTTAAAACATTTATCTCTATTTTCATTGGTGTTATAGTGACTTACTTAACATGGAAATTATTGTAGAATTTCTAAACAAATTATATCTATTTCATTTAACATTTGCATTTTCGTTTTATTTTTTGAATTAGTAATCTTCCAAATTTATTACACATTTTGTTAATTATTTATTCAAGGTAATGACATGTTTCATTTCAGAATTGAAAAAACAGTAATGATAAATATACATGTTCTATTGATAACAATTATTTTTAATGTCACGTAAGCACTCTCATTAGCATCCTTCCTAACGAATGTGTAACAATTTCATCAAAGAATTTTATTGTCCAAGAAACAGAACAATTTTGCAAAAGATTCTTAGAATATCTGCTTTTGGTACATTTATTTTATTAGACTCACTGAAAATTCGACATAAATGGCAAGGCATGTTAAGTTGAATATTTAATTACCCATAAATTAAATATCAAGGTAGTAATACGATCTAAGATTTATTATTCTATCACAATAAAAGAAACGATTCAAAACGCTGAATTTGGTTACATTACATTAAACGTCGTAAATATACGTCAATTGTGGCATTAGTAACACACAAGTGGTAATTGACTTTTCTAAAATGATTCCTTCTGTGTGAACAAGGACATATTTATTACAAAAGAACACGGAGAGTCGATATGTTTTGTTGGATACGTTAATTTTAGAGCGCAAATTCCCCGCATCAAGAATTCTGCTTAAACAACATGAAAAAAGATGTAAAGTACATGACTGTGCAGTAATATTCAAGGGCATAAAACAGAAGGACAACAACTGAATATATCGTACGTTGTGATTCTTTAAAACGTATATTGCATTACATTAGAGAATTTTTAAATAAACGAAACAAATGTAATTTATCAAAACGTGTAACCAGAAAATTAGAAAGGTGACAATAACCACTACTAATAAGTACTAATTTAATTGTACTAATAAGTACAATTTTCTGTACTTTCTTATTCACAACATGTCTTTCTGTACATGTACCTACATAATTTTACTTGAACACAATATTTAATTATTAATTTCATTTAAATAAATTATAAATTAATTATGAAAATCACTATTTTGTTTTTGTTTCTTGATGCCTAGATTAATATCACTTGACCTATAATTTTAATGCGAAAAATAAGGCTACATGCATAATGTGTTCAAACAAAAGTGAGAGTTTTTCGGGAACAAATTTGTAAGTGGCTGTATGAGTCCTACTAAATAGGTACTCGATTTATCGACTTTAAATATGTATATTATGTATATACTGTACATACAAAATAAACGGACTATTAAAAGGCAGTTATATATTAAATCTTCCATGCAGGAAAGTGTAAAATTTACATATAACAGTCAGTCAATAATTAATGACGGAAAAATAACTAATAAAACTATTAACCAAAGTTAGAACATACAAATTTCGAAAACTGATAAACATTTTTCATTATTATGTTTCACATTACTTTATACACTTTTTATATTATTCCTTCAAATGATTGCTTCATTCTTTTTCGTTTTCGAGTCATTGCCATGTTTATTCCCTCGGAATATATCGCAAGTCCTCGCGAGCTAATAAAAGTAAGTTATTCCGTGGTAAGTTATTCAGTGATCTAGCGCAACAGCTTTACGAAAACATCCGTGGTCTCAGATATGCTGTAATTTCTTTGGACAATCATAAGATTTTAAATTCATTTCTCTCCAATCCCTTTATGATCGCTGCAACATGGATGCGTAGGTGATCTCAAAGTAGAATATAATATAGCACGTAACGTTACGAGCAATCCCCTTATTCCGCTCTGTGATCACGCGATATTACCTCTTATATTATTCTCTACGACGTGACCAGCTTTATTTCTCTTTACATATTGCAATATTTAACTAATATATATATATTTAGGGACATTCTGAATAATCCTGAAATAATCGGCAGACTGTAAAATTTTATATAAACGTCAAGAATTGTTACATTCAAATCTTTGTAAAAAAATGAAAATTAAATAGCTATTTAATTAGAATTAAAATTGTGAATTAAACATTCGGTTGTCTAAATGTATGTATTTACTTTAAACAAAAACATCGACAATACTATATTTTATAATCTGATATGAAAGTGGTGTGTTCTACACTTTTTAATTTCTAAATGCTAAACGTTTTGTAAAACGCTTAGGTAAATTAAGGAAATAATAAGTTCTAATAATTCAAAATATATTTGTAAACTCAGAGTGATTAAAATACATATATTTATATTATATGGCAAATGAAATAAGTAGATACCCATAGATAACTTCATATATAAGCTCCCTTAGACAAACAATAATATTACATGTTCTTGACCCTTCATACGAATTTTTAATTTTCGTACGAAATTATATGATACCAAGAAGAAATAAAGCTTTCTGACTACAGTTTTCCTATAAACGCAGAATTCAGTTTTTCCTAGTGATAATCTTCATCACATAAATTATACATTCACACGTGTTAGTGAAGACACAAGGCAATGCAAACTTCACTTTATAATTTACTTGTGCAAGATATTTCAGTTGATAATGGAAAGCAACAGAGAAATGTCCACTTTTGTGAAATTAATTGACGTTTCTATAAATTAATTAAACAATGCTCACACGAAGTAAAACGATGTTAAATAATTTATGTGTTTTATTAATTAAATCTGTTCACGCTTTCCTTTATTTTTGAAAAACCTTGCACCGCTTGATAACAGTAAATAGCTCATTCCTTGCCGTCATTTTGTTCTATTTCATTCTGTATATGTGGGATAGTAAGGATGTGAGAGCACAACAGATGAAAATTTATAGAATGCCAAGAGAAACGTGGATCAATTTTTTAATATTTTTGGGAGATCGGGACACACTAGACTGTTTTAACTGTTGAAAATATGATACAATTCAGACGATATTTTATTGAATTTTCCGTTGTAAGGTGTACATTTTAATATTTATTATTTCATCATCACAGTTTATCAATTAATTGATAAACTTTATTTGACTCATTGTTTTGTTAATGAAACAATTAAATTTTTATTCTTTAATAAAAACAATTACTTTAGAATTTTCATTTTGAATTGATCCATGATTTTCGTGGCCCCAGAATGTTTTTTTAAAATTTTTTGCCTCAGTCACAAATTATTATTTAAGTTAAGGGCATTCGAATGACGCTCTCAGTCTTTGAATAATACTATTACTCTAATATGCTATGTATAGTATGTTATATACACATATGCAGTATGCTATACAAACACATGGAATGTCTTGTTATTTATGTATACTGTTATGTATAATATACATATATATTATATATATATAAATATATATCCTATATATGTATATTTACAATAATGTGTGTCTCTAATTATTCCGATAAATAAACACTGTTATTTGGTACAAATGCATATCATTGGAGATCTCCATCGAGGTTTTTAGTGCTAACGATTAAGCGCTTATTATTATATGTTTATAAAAACGTCTCTACCTACATTTCTACAATTTGACGATGTTCCTTGAATGAGGTTGAAATCATACAGAGACATCGTTTCGGAGCATTTATCGTACGACTTAATATTACTTAATGGTCAACAAATCCGAATTTTCGTGTTTATTATGTAAATCTGTAAGAAATTCTGTAGTCTAATATATTGCAATATGAATATTTGCATAAAAGTAAGTTAAATAGGGTGACTCAATTCCTTTAATCTGATATGATTCGTTTGTGTATCGATTGTATAATTTTCTTCTTCCAAAGGATTTAGGTACCAAAATCTCTATGGAAATAATATTCAATGACAATAAAATTTCCTGGTGCACTTTCCAACGAAACGTTGTGAAAAGATAAGCTAGACCCAGACGTCCAAAACTGACATTCACGATCAGTTTCACTGTACCTCTTTATTGTTCTATTGTCTCAATCGCTTCTTCTTGCAGCTTTCTCGTAATACTTTCTATACCATAAATGCATATATTATAAATAGCAATCAACTGTTAACTAATCATTAACTCTGACTTAATACACGCGCTACCTGAAGAATCACCACTGATTACTATCAAAGCTTTTACAAAATATAGTGCCAGACAAACTGTCGATACATTTTGTATGCTAGTATTAAAGGAAAAATAGTTATGAAAACGCTGGGTGATTAGATAATATAAATTATAACTAGTTGTTTTAAAGCAACGGTCTGCCATATCGTGAGAGTTCGACCCTTAGGTCCTGCCAAACTGACAAGGGGACAACATTTAGGTATACATGTTCAGTAGTGTTCTTTGCTTTGTTCCTTGGCTACTTCAACTTAAGTAATTCTGCGAGACTTAGCGAGTAGTTTCGACACTGACTAGCTTGGAGTACCACCCATCGATTGCAATTAACCGAGATCAAGGCTCACCACAATTCATCGTGCTATTTTATAAATTGGATCCACGTTGACGTGGAGTCTTCTCGTGTTTTTGTTTTATTGTTCGTGTTACATATCAATTGCTGCGTGTCGTTTCCATGGTAAAGAATGATCCTCCACTCTTGATCTACCGAATCACCGTTCACCAATAATTTACAATACCTAGTATATCATTACACGTTACAATGTTAATTTACAGTAATGTGTATGTGGTCAGCGCGATACGTGATTACTTATCCACGAATGGAGTTCCTGAGCGATGGATTTCTAAGTGGATGTACAAATTTTCGATGAGTCGCGATCGAAAGAAGGATTTGATGACGTGTCGACACGGGAATGGCCGATTTTCAAGCCGGGTGGAGCGTCCTTAAATGTGGATAGTGGTGGAGGTAGATGGTAAATGTGACCAAGACGAAAATCAGGGTGAAAGGCTTCTCCTTCGTCGTCACTCCGGAATCGTCATAATCGTCGACTTCGTTTCCGTCGGTTTCTTTTCGACCTCGCAACTTCAGATCTACAAAACGAAATCGCATCGCTATTACGATACGTCCTGCTCGAAAGATATATGTATAGGTACATATAAGTAAATAGTTCTTGAAAATTCTTAAAAATATAATATGTACTACTTTTAGGTAGGCACTTATTTTTGTGTTGCTGGATGGTCAGCAGGTTACACTCGGAATACTCTTTTATCGTACATATATTGTTTTGAAAATAGATAATCGTATGCCCTTATATCAAAATTGTAATTTCTACCTTTTTTTAAAGGGTCATGCCTAGTTGGCAGGCGAAGAAGAACGTTATTTTCGGGAATTTTTTGTGAAAAAACTGATGTATGTTTCTTACAACTATTTCCTTGTTTTAGAAATATTCAGCAACTTTCAGTAATTTTGTTATAGAAAAATCTGATCTGACGGATCATCTGAAATCAGAAAGTGAAGAAGATTCTGTTAAATTAATGTATGAGTTTATCTGATGCGCGAACGAAGGACTTTTAAAAAAAATTATTTAAGACAAAATGGTTCATAAAAAAATCCTTCGTTCACGCATCAGATAAACTCATATACTAACAGAATTTTCTTTACTCTTCGATTTCAGATGATCCAGCTCGGAGAAATCGTGCTCACCGCTAAAAAAATAGCTTCCGGGAGAGTAGCTGCTATTTGTTCATTTTTTAATATTTTTCTGTAAGAAAATCACCGAGAGTTGCTGAATAAATATACATTAGATTTTCCACAAAAAATTCCCGAAAATCACGTTCTTTTTCGCCTGCCAACCAGGCATGATCCCTTAATAATGTTTACTTTTAATAAAATTCTATATATTCTTCCTTTTATAGTTCCTTCTTTGTTAAAATGTGAGTCGTTCAATCGAAACTTGTGTAATTT
This sequence comes from Andrena marginata, assembly GCA_963932335.1. Classification (NCBI taxonomy): domain Eukaryota; kingdom Metazoa; phylum Arthropoda; class Insecta; order Hymenoptera; family Andrenidae; genus Andrena; species Andrena marginata. Next base: position 45,480,715 of record OZ010659.1, on the reverse strand, counting down.
ATATTTGTCTAGGAAATTATTAAAAAAAATAATGTACAACGGCTTATAAGCTATGTACATAAATAGAAAATAAATTCTTTGCTGCAGGAAATTTCTTATATTCTTGTGTAGGTATTAATTATTTCATTTTATACCACTGATGCTTTTTAATGCTAATCAAAAACTTACTAAAAACAGTTTTTTAACATTAATTGCTACTATTTATAATTTTTACCAGTTTAATCAGAAGTTTTCATATTATAATATAGTACTAAGAATTAAAACTAAAGAAAACTTAATATTTCCAACTATGTAGTGTATAAGTTAATCCTCGATTGTCACACTGGGTCAAAATGACCCAATATCTAACTTTGAAGCAAAAAATCTTTGAGGCATCACTGAAAATGTAACCACTAGCGCCATGTAGCAATAGTTTCATGTATTCTCTACAGGTAGATACGCCTCCCGGGTGAGAGGAATTTTATTTATTATTATTTTTTTATTAAAGTAGCATATCTCAAGAGTAAAATCATAATTTTTAGCTAAAAATATTACAAATTCTGACAGTTATAATTGTTTAAGAAGAAAAACTTTTTCAGAAAAACTTTAACAGATAGTTTTTAACCAGATTGAAGAATGGCTTGGTTCGAATCGACCCAGTCTTACAACTACGTTCGGAAAAAAATCGTTTAAATAGGTGGCGACCGTGAGTTCAGGTAACTTGACGATCGTGACAAAATTCACGTTCACATACATACGTGCATACATAAACCATTGTTCGTAAGCAGAGACTTACCACGCTCTTTTAACATGTCCTGGTTCCCGTCAAAAATTTCGTTCCTCGAATTATGCCTCAGTTTTCCTGTAATGAAAAATTAGACATTCATTATCAACATTGGGTAACATAATTCTGCCATTGTGATTATTGTTGTATGAATGTAATTTTACTTATAAAGCACAGATATATTATTGTTATTACATGTAAGTATGTCAATATAGGTATCCTACTGCACTCGATAGTTCCATTCATTTTTTTCCCTCTCAGCGTGCAAGAGGCAGAGGGAAGATGGTATCGCGTATTTTCACCACGTTTATTTGCCCAACGCGCTTGAAACGGAGCTGACGTTAAATGCGAATGAAGATGGAAAAATGTGTTTGCTTTTGCACCGTTACTAGAAAACCGATCAGACATTTTGCTGGAGTGGGAAACTGAGTTCGTTTGTTCCCATGAAAAGTGGATCATATCAGTACCTACCTATAGTTGTGCGTTTCCTCTATAGGTACAGCAGTAATGAGTGAAACGAACGAGAACAGTATCGTTAGAGCTCAATAAGAAATAATATGGATTGTCGTACAGTCCAAGGAATGCCACATTGGAGATTGTTGGGAATTTTATAAAGTTTCAGTTTGATCCTTGTTAGCCGTCGCGACGTCCGATCTCTTTTTCGAAACGAGAAATACCAATATATAGGTATCACTCTTCTCGACATTATTAATTCGATTACTTTCTACTTGAAACTCTCATTCATGAACTTTATAGAAGAAGTATCATATATTTAGTTTACCTATACAGTACTTTAAATGGATTTTCTGCTACTTTTGCACGCTCGTAGTTTTCCTGGAAAGTCATTAATGCTTGAAATTACTTGCCTGTTTTACTTTCAAGTCAATTCCAGGAGGGGCGAAGATTCAAATTACAAAATTTATATTTGTAGAAACAGTTATTTTTTACAACTTTTTAAATCCTTTGCAAATGTAAATAATGTGTCACGTACAAATTACAAAATGTTAGTGTCATTGAGATAGAGCACGTGGTACATAAGGGGCCATAAATGTAAGATCTTTGTCAATAATAGCACTCCATAATTAAAATTATCTGTCCAACGCAAATTACCGGAAAATTAGTATGTTATTTCTATCACTGATAATTTATTTGGTTTGGATCTTTAGCCGCGGATATGATAGATATATGCATGCCATTCACCTACTTAAACATGGCGAAACGTTTTCCAGAATGTTACAAACAATATAAAAGACTTTTCAACGCCCTGAATGGAAATATGAATGAAGAATTTCTTGTTAAACTTTATTGGCACAGTTTTCTACCATCATGATAATTATGAATTTTCCAGGAAAGAATTATTAAAAAAAAAGTAATAGTTGGGTATAAAAATGGTATACCTATGTTTTGAAAGCATAATTCTGTCATATTTTTTTAGAAAAAAATCAATTATGCATCTTCAAGCATTCAAAAACTATAACTTTCTATCTTACTTTTACGTTGTATCACAAAATTAATGTCAGGTAGTGATGACGTTCAACCAGAATTATAAAAACCAGCAAAAGTAGAAGAAAATCCACCTGGGTATTTTTATAAGTACTTAAATTGAACATGTATGTCGTATAAGAAACACGGTACAAATTACTTAAAATATTATGATGAATAATTAAACTAGGATCGAAACAAATATATCTAAGTGCTCTTGTGACATAAAAGGGTTTGCGTCCAAAGAGTTACATCCTGCTGACGTTAATACATAAGTGAAAAAGAAACAAGATTAAAAAATTAGCTAAAAGATTTATATTTATTTGTCTTTTCTAATAAACTATTGGAATTATCAGCATGCACTCAATTTATCGGAAATCACAATAATGGAGGAAAGAATTGAGAGAAGTTCGTGGTCTGTACTCTGTAGTACTAAAGTATTTGTATAAAGTTACATTCATTGATATCAGTTAGTTTATTAATTTTAAGCATATTTTATGTTAGTTTTTTCTGTAACTAATACCAACTGCGAGACCAAAATAATTCTTCGGTATTTCTGCGTTCAAAACCGAAAGCTTAAGGGGGGAAGCCACTGCGAAAGTTTTTTTCCAATTTTTCTTTTTGTGCATTTTTATAATATGTGGGGTCTCAAAAATATACCTGCACAATTTCAAAATGGATCTAGAAAAACTCTGGGAGCTATGAAAGGTTTTGTATAGGTACCGCAGCGCTCAGAATCGAGTGCACACATAGATAATTTGGTGTCAATCACCCGAAAATTTATGTTCAAGAATCCAAATGTATCTAAAAAGAGGGATTATGAGCTCATCATATATTGAGTAGAACTAGATAGAGAACTACTGGCCACGACGAGACCGTATACAGCTGTGATCTTTGAGTTGCAGAAAATAATTTCTGGCAAAACTTTAAACGCGATTATCTCGAAACGGCATTCTTCAAACGGGCGGATTAATAACTCAGTCAATTTTTATCGGATTCACTTGAAATTTTCAGGGAATATTCGTAATCAAGTAAACTATCTTCAGTTATGCGTACAAGTGTTTTGATCAAATAATTCATTTAACAGTAACATTGATAAAAAAACATGTTGATTTTTTATACCTTATCTTTCAAAGTTCGCCACTTCTTCCAAAATTAATATTTTTTTTAAATCTGTTCGCGTAAGTAAAGCTATTGTAATATACTTTAAGAAAACGTTAGAAGTTTACAATTCACAGCAAACGTTGAGAAGTTACACGACTGCCCGTTTTGTAAATTTTTTCGCAGAGTCTAACGTTATCGTATGTTGTGACCATACTACCCAACTGTTTTCAATCTACAACTATAAAATATTAGTTAAATATATGTATTTTCAGTTGGTAATAAAGATTTTTCGTGAAAAGTTACATTTCACTATATAAAGGATACTTTGAAAATAGCCTTTATTTTCGACCGTTACAGTGGCTTCCTCCCTTGAGGTTCAAATATGTCACTAATGAGCACCGGCGGCACATTTTGACTTTGTAACTTTGCTTGATATTGATACAGCAACATTTGTGCTAAACATCGGGGCACGTACTTCTACATACAGAAAGTGGACAGAGTTCAATAAAGTTGACCTATGGCCTCAGACGGGTCTATAAATCTTCCATCGAGCGCCACGTCGCTTCTCAATCTGTTAGCATCAAAATATTTTGCATATATCGATTTCCCACGATTGAGTGTACACGCAAATGTAGACGGATGGTAGACCAATGATACATCCGAGATTTTTCATTAAGATTGGATATATATTCGAAAAATATGAAAATGAGTAACGCTTTTTAATTGTAAACGCATTCGTAATTATTCTAGCTCACTATTGAAAATCATAATTACAAGTTGTAGCTAATGAGAGAAACATTTATTTCAATGAACGTTTGGCAAACGTGAAAAGCTACACGAATATATTATACTTTATAAATAATTTTACTAACACTTAGATATACCTGCATAAAATATCATTGACTGTATTCATTGATAGGTAGGTATGTGTATAATATAATTGATGGTTATTTGTTTAAAGAGTTAAACAGTTTACCGGGTTAATCTTGAGTAATGTATCGGTGCGTAAACAACAAAATTTATAAATGTTTTAAAAACTAAGACGTTCTTCACAAAACCAACACTGATTTACTATCAATCCTTCGTTATAATTTTAGAAAAGTTATAACGTGGGCTAATTTATTGCGACACATTTTTTGACGATAAAGTTTGCCGCTTTGAATAGTCACTTTTTTACTAATTCTTAAATTTGAAACAATACGCCACCTTCTTCTAACCAATAACTAATAATTTACATACGCTATTTACTTTACATGCATTTCTTTTAACTTTTCGCGTGACCGATCAGTAGAAAAAATAGTGTCGGGCAATATTGTATAACATTTGTTGTTCGCGGAAAAATAGTTGAAAATGTGAAGAACGCAATCAATGGATTCCGTAGTGAAATAAATACTCTCGCATTCTGTTCGTCTTGAGGTTAATTGCAGAAACTTTCTAGCGAAGTTGCTTGGAATGTAAAAGTTGAAAGTGAAATAATTCCTCAGAAAAGTTAAAATTAAACCAATACTGAAACCATTTTACTGTTTTGTATCTGGAAAAGTAATGTTTCTATCCAAGATATTTTTCATTGATACTTAATATCGTCAATAATTTTTTTCGTGTATAATCTCTAGGTTGTATTCATTTTTATAATTATACTTAAATGTTTTATAATTTAATAAGGGTTTAATAAATGTTTCATACAGAATTAAAACTGACAAGGAACATTCAGGAACTGTCATCCTCCGATCTCAATGAAACTTTGAAGGTCTGTAGAGAAGGCCAAAATACTTTAATTAAATACTTAATAATTTATTAATAATAAAATGATGAAATCTCGGAGGAGAATATTGATTATGTACAAGGGATTGCAATTTTAATAGTCCAAATAAAAATAGCTTATTATACCGTCTCTACTGTTGACACTAAAGGAAGGAAAATGATCTTTGATCTCTTTCTTTAATTTTTTCTCTATTAGAGAGTCCACTATACTTTTTTTTACATTCTTTGTTAGAAAAACTTATTTCTCTCCCTCCTTCAGAGGTATCATTATATCGTTGTGAGGGTTAAACTATGAAGTGGCGTTTTATCCTTATATTTTGGTTTTGGAAAACTGGGAAAATTATATGTTTATGAGTTGCGTTTTACTGATTACATTGCCGAATTTTCGATTAAAACAGATACATTGCTCAAGAGATATTTCGAAAATAGTGATTCTTTTGAATACCTACGTCCTACAATATCGCCATCTGTGATTTTTCGAAGGTCTTGATTACGTCAAATTTTTACTTTCCAAAAGTCAAGCAACTTTTGAATTTATCATTGTTTCTATCTGTATTGGTTTTCTAGCTCTTTGACAAAATAGGTTTCACCCATCAACTTTGAAGGGTAGTTTCACCCCTTAATCTTGCGTTACTGTAGCTACAAACAAATTTGTGCCCCTCATTTTTGCCTTCTCTGCAAAGCTGCAAACCTTGTAAGTAACGAATTTGTTTATCGTTGATATACAATATATATAGTTGGACTGAGGACAGGAAGAAATTTCACAAAAAGCTTTACATATTGACTTCACACAAATTGCTACTAATTTGTTTTTCTGTATACAACATATTTATAGTACTTACATAGTACTGTTAAGAACCGTAATTATATTATTCGATTTAATTTACGGCTTATGTACAATCAGTTTTCAATTTATTGCTCCCCTTTTACAACCGTCAAAATTAAATGCAACTTTCACTTTATAAAAACACAAATATTAATAACTATTTATTAAAATACGTGTTATCAACTAACAAATAACTGTAGTCATTATAAAATCCAAATAGGCAGATTAAAATTGAAATTAAAATGCAGATGGAAAGTTTTTTGAATCTCTAATACAGTTCCAAGTATGTTAATGCATGATTAATTTAAAACTCCGTTATAAATATTAACAACGTGTCGGCGAATGTTTATATGCATTGAGAAGTAAAAAGGAAACTGGCGAAACTTTCACGTTTTACTTGGAAAGGTAAAAGAGTTGATGAACAAGGTGTAAGTTCAAAATGGCATTCACCCGTGGCTTTTTATAGAACCGTTCTTCTAAGCGTCTAGCTTTCTGCAACGGTGTCTGTCGACTTTTGTACATCCTTTTCTGAGCCAGCTGGCTGTCGGAGCAAATGAGATGGTCGGCTTGTAAATCTGACACGGCGGTTCCTATTCATTCGCGATTTCACACAGAAATAATCCCGTCTCGTGTTGAAAAAACGGCCGCCGCGAACGTCGAAGCTGAACTGTCCTTGGGAAGACTTTAAGCAGTCAAGTTACATTGCATATAATGTTCAGGTCCTCCTGTTGCACCGAATTCCTTTTTTAGAAGTGGATAGCGCGCGAGAAAAAAATGGAATAGAAAAAGTACTTGGTATCTTTTACTAACGATACGATGCCTTAAATCAATGTTCAAAAATCTGCAATAAATTTAAATTTAATAAATATATTCAGTGATGCTACATTTAATAAATTTTAATTTTATTGGAATTATTAGATCATAAGATTTGGAAACAAGAAGCTATAATTCCTTTTCTATTATTAAAGATAACTATAATGACTAATTGAACAGCATGATTGACACTATAAAGCTAACAATTGCGAAAGGAGGACAATTGAAATATGAATAATAATATGTATTTTGAAGCGAGATGTTATACAGGGTACATCGCTACAGGTGGTAAAGCTTTCAGGGGCGATTCTATAGGCCAAAATAAGACAAAAATATACAACACAATTTTTTAATATCGCCCTTCGTTTTCGAGAAAATTGACTTTGAATTTTAGCCGAGTACGCATATACCGAAGTGTCTACAGTTTTTGGCAACTAAGGGGCAGGGGAAGTAGGAGAACCTCCGTGTACACCTCAGGCTCTAAAAACTATACATAGATACTTCGGTGCACGCGGATGTAGCTGAAATTTAAAGTCAGATTTTCTCGAAAATGTCGCAAGTTATGAAAAATAATTATTTTATATTTTGCACTTATTTTTTCATGTAGAACCACCACCCTCTCGTTTGTACCACCTATTACGAAACACTCTGTATAATAATAATATACAATAGTTGGAAATCGAAAAAGTATCCTTATCTATTTTGGATTTCGTATTTTATGTATTTTAGTCTCCATTACATCTTCATAATCGAACCTGTTTTTTTTTTCTATTGTAAAAACGTCACTATTATCGAATTTGTAGTATGATTCAATTGAAGAAATTACTCGCATCGAAATTTTTAATTTAAGAGTGTATTCGCATTTCAAGGTCCCAAATATAGGTGATATTCGTGATTTATTATTTAATAGAAAGAAACATTGCATAACTTGAATCTTTGTACAATGTTTTTATTATTTTTTAAATATAGTGTTTCTTTCTATTAAAAAATAAATCACGAAAATCACCTATTTTTGGGACCTTTAAATGCGAATACCCACTTACAAATGCAAAAAACCGGTTAATTAGAACTCGAACTCTTCGGTAGTAGCGAGGGAGGGGGGTTGGGGGGCATTTGTGTTTTCCTCGGAAAGCGGAAAGTCTGCGACGCATTTCAATTTACAGTTAAAAGTAATTGTATACAGAATACGGCCGCTATACTGAAGTACTGTTCCTCTGTGTTATTATTTTCACACAAACTTTATTCTACTTCTTTACTGCACTTCTTTAAAGTGGTTACATTCGTCCGAAACAGAGTTAGGCATTAACTCAATAAAAAATTATTTAAATAATGGATCAAAGAAAAGTTACTTCGACTTTAGATTAGGTGCTTGACGAGTAAAGTTAATGTTTTTATTTGACGAGAATTTATTCGACAAAGTAATTCTTTTAGAAACAGAATAAAGTTAATTTTTTCAGACACATGACGAATAATATTTTTATCTTTTATTCGTTATTAGAAATTTATTTAAATAAAAATTTTGCCTCTGAGTGTCTGTGGCAATAGCTAACAGGGGTAAGTGTGAACCGCTCCATTCCAAAATAGGGATACGATGTTTTTTATCCCTGACACTGACGTTACGAAACGGATATGTGTAAATCCACCTTTATCCTGACAGTATTATTATTGTATGGTTCTATTCTCAATGGCTGATGTCTCGACCAGGCAAGCCAGCCGTATTTTCGAAAGTGTCAAATAATCATTCGAGGGTGAAACAAGCTTCGGCGAGTCGTGTCTATGAAAGCAGGTACTTGTGTCTACCTTTTGTGGGGAGCTGATTCCAGAGAACATCCAGAGAGTGGATTGGCATGCACAAACTAGATGCTCGATCTAATTAATCAGCGACCCGTTATTTCATCGTGAGTACGTTACGCTGCATCATTCGGAAAGTACCATTCGGCACAAAGCGAGCAATACCAGAGGCTGATTGTGTGCCTGACTCCTGGCTTACTTGTTTACCATAAAAAATAAAGCATCAACCGAATGCTCTAGGCCTCTAATCAACGACAAAAAATACGCGTTAATCCTTTGAACTTCGATTTCACTCATGAGAATGTTACTTTCGAGTTTTTACGTATTAAACTAGATATGAAAAACCATGCAGTAAAATAGAAATGGTGGGCATGGTTTTAAATCAAGAGTTTCCGTTTGAACGTGTAAATTTCATTTTGAGTGTGATTATGATGTAGATATGTATTTGGATATTGCAAACGATTTTGTTAATAACGAGGCTGAAGTAGTGATAAATGTTTATGGGAAACCAATTTCTAAACTGTATCTACAGTTTGAGCGTAAATAAAGTTACTTACCTTTGTATTTTGTATTATTACTGCTGGAACTGGAATTAGCTGTTATTGCTGAAACAAGCAAAAAAAGAATGATTTGAAAATGTTTGTTAGTTTAAGTTGAAAAACAGTGTCTCTTTCGAACAAGGGAACACATCAATCCCGCACACGCTGATTTTGATGAGACTCTGCAGATTCGCAGAATAGTGAAAAATATTTGACACGTATTTTCTGTTATCGGTAATCGTCGACGTTGAAGGAGTCAAAATATCTCCTAAAGTTGGGGGCGAAAACATATTCTCTAAAATTTAAACAACAACTTTGTGCTACGTCTTATAGTTCTCGAGATATTCCAATAAAATAAACTAACAATTGACAATGTACTTCGATTACAATCTCATTGCGAAGATTGCTGGTTTGTTGGGAAGAAGATTGGTAGTCGCAAATGTTTACAAAATGAAACCACAAATCATTTTCCATGCTGTTTCTTCCATAAATCGACGTGTTAAAATAATATTTAGCTTCTATTTTTGTCTCTATTGATAATATTACTCATGTTTTTGGTGCATTTTAACAAATTAAGTAACGACGATAATGATAAAGTGGCGTTTCCGCAAGTATTAAAGTTCAAAGTAGTTCAAAGAAGCATGATCAAGAAAGCGATTTTCAGTAAGCTTTACTGGCTCTAAAAGGAGAAGATTATCTTCTCATCTTTGTAAATGAGGATAATCATCTCATCTAGCGAGATGAGAATATAAAATACTGATATTAAATCTCTTTGATACAATGTGAGAGACTTGAATTGAACATCAATAATAGATCTATGAACATAACGCAAGTTAAATTTATAAAAGCGTAGCGTGTTAAACACTCAATAGTAAAACCTATTATTCCTAATAATAAGAAACCTGTTATTCCTAATAATAAGAAGTTATTTTTGATCGATTCCATTCATAATTCAGTTTGTTCAAGAATGTTCTGCCCCCCCCCCCCTATTATTTCGGATTAGAAACGTTCTGCTGCACTAGCACAGGTATAGAGCATTGCCTTCCAGTGACTTTGTAGAACTCGGTGAAGGGGGTCCTTCAAAAATACTCGTTAAAGGCATTACTGTCTGAAGCAAATTAATAATAGTTTGAGGGTTGTTGGACTCTACTTACGATAAACTTTGATGCTCCCATCAGTGTCTCCCAGCGAGTTTCTCGAAACACATTTATACGATCCGAAATCCGACGGACTGACGGAACTTATTGTTAGTTTCATGTGAACTTTGAACGCGTTGTCCAGTAGTATAGGTTCGTATTTCCCACCTGAAAGGAATTATAATTCTGTCACAACATATATATAATACCTGTAGTCATTCCGAAAGTCTCAAAATTCGTTACTATTGCTTTAGAGATAGTTGAAGTACCTTTTACATCATTGGTTAAGTAATAAGATTAAAAAAATATGAGAATAGTAATGGATCTGTTTTTGTAGTATATGAAGTTATCGTTCACGTGCATAATGTGAATAAATACAATTTTTCAGTATTAAAACTTTAGTAAAACATGAGGATAATTTAACTAGACCATGTAGACATTGTGTATCCTTAGTAGAGTAAGTAGTATAATAGCTTTTGATAGTAAAACCTATGTGCTCAAGTTTTTTTGTTTGGAGCATTCTGCCTATCACAAATTTATAACCTGTTCAACTTTTTTAACATTGTTTTACAAATCGTCTTTAATTATTCGTAAAGAAATTGTTTCTCATTAGTTTTAGATTTATCAGGTGAATAAGCAGATGAAGGTAATTATCCCTTAATTATGTACGCCATTTTTCTACATTATACATATTTCACATTTTTTATTAACTTTAATAACGCTTATAAAATCTTACATAATATAAAACATTGATGTGTAAACCTGTGGAGGAAAATTGTTGTACCAGTTTACTTGTTAGTTTAGAACTTTTTTGCAATAGTTTCTGCCAGTCGAATAAAGTACGACTTACGGTTAGCTACATAACTGATTTGTAAAGGAACTGCTTTTGCAAAGCAAATACGGAATACATAATATTGTACATCATACAATTAAGAACACTCATATTCCTTATTTTCTTTTGATATACATACAAGTATCATCTTTTTAATCACCACGTTTCTTTAAAGAATTGTAGGAAAATACAATTGCCATAGTTCTGAAAGATGTACTATGTACTCCTTTAATATAAATGATCTATTCATTTAAATTTAATAGAAATTAATGTAAACTATTTTAAATGAATAGAAAATCAAAAATTGAAGAAAATTATTAGTAAGTACGTAGATCCAAATTTCCATTAAACCATTAAATATAAAATTTAAATAATTATATTATTCCTTATTAATTTTAAACAGTTTAGTAGATCAATTCTCATTAATTTTAAATAAGCAGATTATCTTTTATTAACTTTCATTTTACGTTCTGTATTGTATTATAAAATTAGTGGAGCAAATAGTCACCGGGATACATTTATTTTTCCTAAATATAGCTCGTAATGATCGCAAGTACATCACTGTCCAAGGATTGCCAATACCACAAACGAAACGAGTGGTAAGTCAGGTTGATCGATCGTACGGATAACAAATGACGCTGTGCTGGTCTTTTTGAACGGAAACGGTCGCGTAGCGTACAAGAGCAGTCTAGGAATTTTCAGCAGCTTTTGAAGGAACGTCACAATAGTTCAATCAGTTTGAAAGATGGACCAGCTTGTTCCCATGTCTGGCTTATTTTAGTATTCGCCGCGCAGAGATCTAAGTTAACGTGATTTCTGTTTAGATCGACACTATTCAGGGACGTTTCCGTTCTCCAGCTTGTAAGATTCGAGACTCTATCCATCGATGGCGGGATCTTCTCAGGGATAGAAAGACTCCGTGGATGCAAAGCGAAATAATGAAAGGAAAGTACCGCTGAGGACTGAATAGTGCCTGAAATGCCCCTGAATCGGCTTTAAATCGATTGAAAGTTTTTGCTATTGGGATACCACTGCCAAATACATTTTGTGTATACTGAATCGGGCAGCAGATCTTACGGTCACGATATTAATAAAAACACGCATTTCAATGTATGCGTAAAACCATTCAGCAATCTGTGAATACTGTATCTGTCAAAATAAATTGAGCACGAGTTTGCAAATGAAATTGCGCTTTAAGAAGATAAACTAATCGAGATGATATCTATTAGAGATAAATCAGTAGCTGAATATTTTGTGTAAATTACCGATTATTCTGTGCTTGGTACCATTAAAACAAAATTGTAGTATAAGTTAATACCCAGCGATTCCTTCCATCTACTTCTAATCATTATTAAATCGTGTAGGCATATTCTGTATGCTTTCAATTTGACATAACTGAAAAAAAATATAAAACAAACTAATAGAATAGAAATTAGAGAAATATAAAAAATTCGTTACTCGACATAAATAACTATTATTCTAATAACAAATTAGTAATATAGTTTTCTTTTTACTTAGTTTATGCTGTGTTTCTTTCGAATTCAGATTGTGAATGGAAACCATAGGTTAGAATATTTTTTACAAGCCATCGAAACGAATTAAATTTAACAATAAGTGGTCCACATACTTCTATCTGTTTCGTAATCAACGGTATATTTTACAGTGTATGGTTGTTTTTCACTTTACCACTAGGAATTTGCAGCAGTGATTTCGGAGCGTTCAGCTTCCCGACTGGAAATTACACACTAACGTGATTGTAGGATCAAAATTCACATTGTATGTACTATTATTGCTTTCAATACAGATGCAAATGCCGACTAGGCGGACGACGTAATAACGGCAGGAGAAAAGACCAGAGCCTGTCGTTTCGGTCTTCGTGTACATACATACATACTCGCATCCTCGGCTTTCCTCATAAATGCCAGATAAAATCATGTTATACCTTTAACGTCCTGTTCAGATTCTCATGCATTATTCAATAGATAATTCTGTTCGAATAACTGATTGAAAGGGGAATCTGACGAAACATTTCGCTACATGTGTGATGTATCACTTAAATAAACGCACTAGCCAGTCGATTCACTCTGTCAATTGGTATATCACTCAATAAGAAGGCTACAGGGATTTTTCTGAGATTGCACGAACATTTCATGTACGCATGGAAGTTCATAAACGTAAAGTATTTCTGCCTTCAGAACAGTATACAGTATCTAAGTGAATTAGTGTGGTAAAGCAGTTATTTGACAAACGATTCACATTGTATGTAAGTGTACTAATATCTTTCTATGTATTTCGGTGATTTTATTGAAATTTATGGTATCCAATAAATAATTAGTATTTCCTATGTAAGCTCCAATTGTAGGTACATCTTAACACTCCGTGGTCACACCGTCTTATAATGACAAATTGGTCGCACGGGGTTCACTGCGCCCCAGAGTCATTTTTAACCGACTTCAAAAAGAACGAGGTTCTACGTTCGATGTGTATGTATGTATGTTAGTATGTATTATCTTTGTCCGCGAATTTCTCCGTAACTGCTGGATCGATTTTCGCTAAACTTATTGCATTCAGTTTAGCATCGATCAACACAATTATTCCACAATATTTTGGAAAGATATTAATCAATTGTGTACTTTACATTTGTCGTTAAATATGAAAGTAAGATTCGTCGAATTAACTTATCATTGCAAGATTTTTACTTTCTCCTCGAAATATATGCACTGATTTTTTTGCTTCCAAATATTGACGGTGCCTCTGCTGAAAAATCTACCATTACTACGCCACTGCATTTTCATAGATCATTAAACTTATACTACGTAAAAAATTGTAGATAAGGTGGTCGCACAGAGTTTTTCTAGGCAAATGAAAGAGTCATGAATGGGAGACAATCGTATTTATCTTTCATCACTTTTCAAAGTCTTGCATAACTTTTCCTTTTTATTCGGAGAAGATTTCTAACTTCTTTTTCTGATGTTTGCAAAACTCTTTGTTCTTGTTAGCGAAAAGCTTGGATAAATCTTGCACACTGATTCGAAAAGCATTTTTAATCTAGGAAAGAAAGAAATAATCCGTCAAAGCTTATTATATTGAATCGTACTACCAGCTATGCTTGCAACTTCTAGCACGCAAGAGGAAGTAGTAAGGTGTAGATATAGTAACATACACATACTCCCCAAATCATAGTATACTTGGCGAACCTTAAAAACTGATATTATCGACAACAAAAGTCTCGTACGAAAAAATTTTATTCCACTCGTTGATTTATTCTGCCACAAAAATTCAGTCCTGTTTTATTGTATCACGAGTTGATCCTGTATCCATACGTACATTGGTCATAAATAAAATACATGTCCACGTAATACATGAAACTTTTTTCGCAGTAGCACAGCGTTAATACGACAGCACATAACAAGAAGTAAAACTGGGAAACGGTTAAATAAAGACATTTTTTTATTTCTAGAAATATTTAAAATCTTTAATTCAGAATATAAAGCTTCAGCCGTTATTTTTGCCAATGAACGCGTTCTGCTAACTTAAATTATTGACATCCTGAATGATATCGTGTGACTTTTTTTTTAAATTTTTTGTATATTACACACCCCTGCTTGTAATGCAGAATTAAAAGCAGAGCAGCCTTCAAATTTCTTTACTCGCCTTGAGATATTAAAGTATGTGAAAAATAAAATAATTACTAACATAACTGTGATAAACTAAATTGCAATATAAAGGCCACGTATCTAATATCCAACGAACAGAATTATAACAGCGTGTTTCGTGGCTAGAACGTCAATTGAGGGAAAATAAATTCGAATAACGTGGAAGCCAAGGTGCCGTGGCCTTACAGGTGGAGAAGGACGGCATCTGGCGGTGCTGTGCGTCAAAACGTGTTTGACGTGAACCGCGAGTAAGTATATCGTGATACTGGGAAAATACGAGGATCTGAAAGGAACGGTGGATCGATGGAAAGTACTAAAGCTGCCTTTTATGGGCCGGGCATAAAGCAGAGCGGAACGTTTATACTCGCGCTTCGCCTGTACGCGTGTTTATGCGTTCGGCATCAAGGGTTCGTTACTCAAACAGCTCGTTACAACTGGTTACTTTTCTTCCTAGAGAATACGGTATGCGGCGAATATATGTGCAACGTAGACGCGTAATTATACCCTGGAAGGTCATACGAATCGACAGGGCCACGGAAATGTAAATTATAAATGACGATGTACGCACGTTCTCCGAATATACAGTTTTACGTTCGTGATTACGATGGTACACTTGAAAAAAAAACGAGCGAAACCTCGTTCTAACTTACCTTGTGGAACTATTTCATCCTTGTCCCTCGTCCAGTAATTGATGGATTTGGGATAAGCCTCAGAATGGCATTCCAAGGTCAACTGTTGTCCTTCTCGGGCACCAACTAGTTGGTTCGGTACCCAAATCATGGGAGGAACTGAAAGGAGAAGGAAAAGTTGCTCGTGTTACGCTAATAAAGGCTTAATTTCTTTTCATTCAATTTTTTTCAGATTTTGTGTGGATATTATAATGGTTATGAAGAAAGTGATTAAAGTAATTCGAATGGTTTAATTGTACGAAATACTTCAATTTCAACAGCTTTGGAATTTTTTAAAAATCTAGTGCTTCTCTAATACTATTATATTGCCATATATAAAAGGTGAGTTTTATCAAATTAATGCATACCTATAAAAAACGTAGGTTATATAATATAAAGAAGCAAAAGAGATTATTGTATACTTACAATGAACAATCAACATAATCCTTTTGCTGACCGAGGGTGGCACATGATTAGATGCGATGCAAAGATACGAT
Organism: Andrena marginata; assembly: GCA_963932335.1. Taxonomy (NCBI): domain Eukaryota; kingdom Metazoa; phylum Arthropoda; class Insecta; order Hymenoptera; family Andrenidae; genus Andrena; species Andrena marginata. Next base: position 45,464,847 of record OZ010659.1, on the reverse strand, counting down.
CCCATATGCAACCGATTCACTTTAGTGATATTAAAATTTGGCCCCTCAATGCTCGTAACTGTAACATACATTTTAACAGTAATTAAGATATGTTACTGCTGTTGCTGATTAAGGACAAAATTTTTAAAAGTGTAAGTTTCTTATTGCTTTTTAATAAAGATAACGAGAGGGAGGATTGCTTTTAATCGGTCCGTAGGTATAGGAATATAAATTTTAAAAGATTTTATTTATTCGTGCAATAATTACTAACAATGATGGCCAAATTAATTACCATTATAAGTACAAATTTAACTTACTTGTAATGCTAACAAAATGATAAAAGGAATTTTCCATTTTCTTTAATTCGTGAACTTAGGTATATGAACTCATATTAGCTGTATGAGCAGACAACACTCAATATCTTCAAAGCTTCACGTAATAGCATTTAATACTAATTTCTAAATGGATCACATCATAGTTTTGATGTTCATATTTTATTTATACTTTCAGCAGTAGAGGTAAAAATTATGAGAAAGACCAAGTGTACAATAAAAGCGAGGGACGAAGTTCACATGAGATTACTATCTTATTAGAAATTTTTTTAATATTTACTCGAGAGTTAGTTCTCGAACGTGTATTTATTACTGCTTCTTCTTCCATTCGTTGAACCCTAGTATCCATTTTATTTTACCTATCATTCTGAAAGTTCTTATATTTCTGTGAAATTCGCGTACGTAAAATATCGATAATATCTCATGAAAAAGATCGTGTTCGTGTGGACGATGAAAATAATTTTAGCTGAACTAACAGCCCTAAACGTGTAGTTGTTATTATGATAATTATTGAAATATGACATACTTCTACGTAATTCTACATCGCACCTTTTGCTGCAAACAGCATCACTTTCACTATTTTCAAATAGAAACTGGGATATTATGGGAAAGAGAGTAGGTACGTAGGCATTATGTATAGTGTTATTATTTCTTCGTTAAGTGATCGCTCCTACAGTATATTTTAGATTTAAACGAATTTTACGCGTGCGGAGGCATGATACCGCTCGTTGAAGCATCCTGAATGTATATTTTTATTTTTTCCCAAAGTTTCAGTGAAGTTACAGTTTCAGACAGTTTGGTATACGAGCGTGAAGTTTTTGAAATGGGCTTGAACAACTTTTTCACCGTCAGTATATTTCCCGACGCTAGGTACTATCACGAATACGATGGAAACCACGTCAAAATATTCTTTTACATTTTTTTAAATGTAATTAAACACACATGCCTGCAATATTAATTCCATAAATAAAGCCGTGTTTTTTCAAGTGTTTGTTATAGACTAGAGTGTGCATACCTCAATCATATTCGAAGTTATGCACTGATTTTGTATTTTTAAATTACAATTCGCTTCGTGCCACAAAGTTCTAAGCATATAAAACTATACAAATTTTCGTGGAAAACACATTTGGGGCTGTTTACTGAAGTAGAGAGTATCCTGTTGCGTTACATTTTCTATATTTTTTTACTTTGAATTTCACCAATATGGAAATAAAATTTGCAACAGGATTTTTTAAACTAATATTTACACGTGAAATCTGTAACCTCTCATCTTGCATCTTAACCCAAAACTAATATTTCTGATGAACATTTAGTTTTTTAAGGGGACCCTCCGATCAAATCCCTTAAAAACTATGTGAACTTTATGAATTTTTTCCAAGAAGATGTTATAACATATCCTAAAAAATATTTGTAGCATTTATTGATACACTCGTTGGGTGCAAAAAATTTTTTGTTTCATGTTTTCGGCCTTGATGCATTTTCTAGGTGGCGCTTAGTGCAGGCGCAGCCGAAAAGAGATGCCCAAAACGGTAACCACGATATTTACTCACAGTATCGTCTATTATCCAAAATTCAAAACTTTTTTAAAATTTATTTCAATGTCTATCGCAGCACCCCTTGTTGGGGCAAAAAGGACCAAAACTACGATGTTTTTCTGTTTCTGCTCAAATACGCAGCTTAAAAAAACTTGTGTTTAAAAAAATGATGTTATACGGTGCTGCGATAGCGAGTCTAATTACGAATCAAATGCCTCAATGTTTCTTTAATCGGTTCATTAGTTCTTCTGAAATCGTGGTTACCGTTTCGAAATATCGTGTTTCGAGAAACACGTGTTCAAAGTGTTCTCGGCTCATACCTGCGTTCGGAGTTTGAATTAGTTATGTGACTGTAGAATCTATACGGTTATGAATTTTGGTGTGAAACTTTCACAGAGTATTCTCGGAATGTTATACTATAAAAATATATGTATATATAAAAAAATTGATTTTCTGAAAAATTTTAATTTTACATTTTAATCCCCTTAATTTCTTCATTCCTCGAATACTGAAAAGGGAAAATTGGAATATTCCTTTAACTTGAAGAATCTTCCCTTTGTTCCTCTGGTTCTTCGGGTATCTACCTACAATTTTGCAACAGTGATTTATGTATCAATTTATGTATCGCGAAATTCTTTCAAACGGTATTGCCAAGTCCATGATATTTTTCATTAAAACGAAAGGTAATTTTGTTGAGGCGGAATACGAAAATATGAAATTAACGTTATCTCGTGCTGCGGGAAATTTGTCGTCTGCGCAGTCAAAGTAGAAACAGAAAATTACAGGAAGCAGGTAACTGGTGTAAAACAGTTTTGGTGTTGTCTTCTGTCCACGTTAGTAAATTTTGTTTACTTATCTGGAAGTCGAGGTGGTCTATATTCGTCCGTTAACCGCAATTAAATCTGGTGGAATATTTGCTTCTAACTAACAAGCTGGAGGATTTCAAATACGAAAGAACGAAAGCCGCGCGAGACCTAACGAATAACGAGGGGTCTACCACACCTTCATTACTTTTCTTACGAAACAAGTCGTAGTTAACAAGCTACGTACTTTCTGTTCTAAACATTTTATTACTATAATAACATAAACAGTTTCATGAAACGTTGCAGGAGAGCTGCCGCCAACGTTTAAATATAAACTCAAATATTATAACTGTGAACGTACTCTCGCAAAGATGTTGAGTGTAATTACTTTATACAAAATATACTGAGAAATATGCTCTATCTTTAAATTTTAAAAATGGATTTAATATTTTTCTAGTTTTGTATTAAGCGTTTACTACTACTTAGGCTGTCGGTTCCGTCGAAAATGAAGCATTTCTTTTTTCATTTAATTATAAAGAAATAAATTGAAGCTGAGAGTTTTTCATTGATACAACGTTTATTAATATCAGGAGCTTTAAAAAAGAAGTTTGTTTCGTCAAAAATAAACGAAGCGAAATTCAGCGACCTACTTGTAAATTCTACTTTAGTATATCTATAAAAGAAGTACAATTATGAAAATGACAGCTACGAAATGGGGATTTATGAAACAAGTGTGTTTTTCGGTAGAAAAAGATGATGTTTTAGTTTCTTTTTTTAAAGAATGAGAGTTTTTATTAACTTCAATTTAGATTCAGGCCAAAACTACTCATCTTCTGAACATGTTTGAATTTAATTCGAATCGATTGGGACCTCCGTTTTTGAGTTATCACTGCAAAATAAAAGAAACTTTTTTAGAAAGCCTCTTTAAAGATATTATATATTTTTTTACTAAGCAATCATGTTTTTTTTAAAGCTTACGCTGTTAATAAAGCTTTAAATAGTTACGAATCACTCTATCCCACTGGGAAGTTTCTTTCCAGCTGTGCCTCTGCCTACAGTCAGCCTAAAATCAACTGGTTGCTTAAGGCCACTTCCCCAACTGTAAGTGATGTCAAACATGAATCTTACTCTAACACCCTACTAACTTGACTTCCTGCTTGAGAAGCAGAAAGCGTGCTCTTGTAGATTTGCACCAGGAGACAAAGGGTAGAGCGATAGAGTAGTCAAACTGTGTACTAGTGATAACCTGTTAGTGACCTTGAGTAGCCAATTTGAATTTCCGTTAATTATATTAATAACTCATAATCAACTAGCCAAGTTTGTGTCTATCATTGATAAATGATTGTATATATTTTAAGGTTATTTAGTAGTTATTTAGGTAGTTAGTTAGTGAGTACTACATACTCATTATGAAGAAACTAAATTTATATTAGGCATCACAAATACCCAATTTACTTCGAAATATATTGCACAAAGTACAGAAGGTTAAATTTTAAAACCTAAACATAAACATTTCATAAATCAAATAGAAAGAGAAAACAAAACTGATTTCATTCTTATTACTATGGATGCAAGAAATATTGAACACCGAGTGATAAAGGTATAGTAGCAAATCAGGAAAACCGGATATACACACTAAAGACTTACTCACGTCAATTTATTAATTCTACATATTAATAAAAATTCTTGAATGTGAGTATGTACTATAACACATTTTTTTTATAAGTAAATTTCAATTAATAGTGTTTGAAATGGATGACAAGGACAGCAGGCAGACTATGTGAACCTTTTTCGTACAGAAGGTTTCATGACTTGGAAGACTCATTTTTAATACCGTAAACTGTGGGAACATTGGCAGTTACTTAACATGTATTAAGGAAAAAGATAAAAATAAAATTTTATGCATTTTTATACTTGTAGTACAATCACAAAGGATGCAATGCTATGATAGGATACATAAAGCAAAAGTAAAAAAGTTAATTTTTATATTATATAGCAAAATGTTCCAAAAACATGCCAATGTTCCTCCAGTTTGCGGTATCGTTCAAATACACACGTTTGAATAAACAGTAATGTTAAGTCATTCTGTGTTTCATTGTAACCGGGCGCAAGAGGCATGCATGCGAAATTCAGTACCTACGCATAGCACCCTTTCGGTGTTTGCCAATTTCAATGCAAATATAGGAGATCTTCCCCGCCTATGCAAACGTATCACCACCCTCTAACCTATTGGCCTTGCTCGAACGCGGTGTGTTTGCTCTCCCTGGAGACTACAAGACTTGGTTACTGCACCGCGAATCGGGCGAGAATATGCTTCCACAGTTTAACGCGGATATTTGGATGCCTAAATTCGTTTATCGAAATCGAAAGCTTCTAAATAACGAACCAAACATTGTCGCAACTAGATCAGTGCACTTTAATTTGCATTTGATAACCACTTTGACTTAATTTATTTTGCACTAAAAATGTTTATGCGCTCATGTTCTATTTGGTCCGATAGTTGGTAGGTAGTAATTTGTCACTCGAACAATAAATATTAGAAACACTACGTAATATTTCCATTTTATCACTTTTACAACTCACGTTGACACAAATAGCCATTTAGTTATAGTTATTTTTAGGGTGACTGACACTATAAACTACTAGAATGTTTATCTTTCCTTTTAGGACAGCGTGTATGCACTATTGCTTTTAAAGGAGTAGACTGTGTTTTATATTACCGTAGCACTGGCAATAAATTACTTATTGCTACATATATATTTATTAATTTATTTCAATTTCTTTTCATGCTGTGCTCATTTTACAATTTTATTTTCACTCTGCACTAGTGGAATGAAAATATTAACTCATGGACATACATAAGTCACTTCAGTTACCCTTAAATAAGAGTATTTTAGTGTTATACCGATTGCATACATTGACATATAATTTAATTTAATATGAGTCTATGCTTTTTCTAAGAATGTGGTTTTTGAGCGGAAAGCAATGTTCGATTTCTTCAGTACTATAACTAAATGCAAGTTATTGAAAGAGGATGAAGCATGTACCAAGCTCCATATAGCAAGTAGATAAGTGATGGTATCACCAGTAATCATAACATTTTTTAATATACTGCTACTCTTCTATTTATTGATTGTGAGTTGAATCATTCTATTTCTACTTATAGTTTATCCATACAGTAACTGAATCTTAGTATTACCTAGCAAAACACCCTCGCGTTTCGCTTCGGGCCTAAGAGATATTAAGGACTCCACGAAAACACGTTTCACCACCCCCTTAGGGGTTGATTACGGCAAAATCCTGAAATTGGTTTTTAGGCATTTATGTGGGTAATCTTTCGAAGTAAAAACCAAGTTGATATCTAATCGGGCCTAAGAGGTTTTGAGGAATCCGTGAAAACACACTTTACCTCTTTCTACCCCTTTGGGGATGGAATTTTAAAAAATCCATTCTTATCCAGCACCTACGTCGTAAAAGGAATATACTCCCCGAATTTCAAGTTTCTAGGGTCAACGGTTTGGGCTGGAGGGTGATAAATCAGTGACACACCGATTATATAAGTATAGAAGATTTTATATGGCAACGTATGATATGAAAGGTGGTCATACAAACAGGAATATCGATATACTCTACTAATGTACAGCCTGATTCATAAATGCCATTACTTCTTAAACAAAATTTATCTACTGAGCGAACTAAACTAATTAAACAATTTTATATGAACACAGGTCTAACATATGGGGTCTTTCTGAGTTCTAGAAAATTAGTACCACCTAAACAGAAGTGTAGTTGTGTTTCTCTAGTGTATCGTTGCGTTTAACGAAAGATGGCGTCATAGAAAGATAGATATTCTTAGGCTTTTCAGGTTTCTTCCGTCGTCAAGCGTGTTAAGAGATATGACCCGTGCGAATTGTATGACTCATCCTGTGTATGTATGTATTCTGACAAGGATTAAGACTGACCTTTCTCCCCATTTCCCAAGAGTATCAACTGGCTATCCTCTCGTCGCCAGGTGATGCTAGGTTCCGGTGATCCTGTCGCAGCACAACGTAAAGTTACGTTGCTACCCTCTGTCACCACCATGTCCGTACTCGTTTGATAGTCCAGAATGTCTGGTGGCACTGTAAAAAGTGGGGAAAATGGTACATCTTATCATAATGCTTGCAAGTTTATTTATTTCTTACAACTAGATGGTTGAATTTAATTTCGCTATTTAACTCGTTTCATTTATGTTAATAAATATTTCACAAACCCATCATCTTTCCAAAGACAACAAAATTCTATAGAATTCAAAGTCCACATAAAATTACCTCAAATAAATGGATTTACTTTAACTTTTGTACACTATTAGGTACATTCAATTTTCCTGCAAATCTCTTGTTACTGTATCATTGTTGACAAAGAAAGAAAGTTTACTCTTTCCGTTCCAATTTATTTACTCGTGAAGACGTGAATCAACTAGATATTGTTTGTTCCATTCTGCACTTGTGAAACACAGATCTTTAAAATTGGAGAAAATATAGTCTGCGTGTTTTTAAAATCAATAATTCATATAACTATGAATCATCAATTCTTTGACTTTTGCAACGTTTAATTGTCACGTGTATGTGTAAGATTCATTTACACTTCAATGTGCTTGACAGAAATACTTGGAATTCAAAGGATTAAATGTGTATAGAATAGTTTCGTGATGTTTTGTTTATTGAGTGTTATGAAAATACCAAAAAAAAGTAAGTAAATGTATTAGGTACGGTGACAAGGAAACTTCGGTAGATAAACCGAAAATTCCGATTTGTTTGAAACTTTAGTAAGTTTGTAGGGGATCTTAATACATAGAAGTATCAAACAATTTCTTTTTTCTGTTACTTTTTGGTTCTTCAGGGTGAAAGCATCCCTTAAAGGTAAACTCGTGTTTTTCTACATTCCTGTACGTATACATTTTCTATTTTCCTGCATAGTAAAAATTAGAGTAGATATAAAAATGTAGTTATAATGAAAATTTAATGATTCTTTATGTTCTATAAAACTGTGCATCCAAATGTTTAAAATTTGGATTGGGGAACGTTTTTTCTTATTTAAATTATAAATTTTAAACAATGTTTTGAGTGCACTGTGTTATAGAGTATGAAAATCGATCAAATTTTCATTTTACCATTTCATTTATATCCACCATAGTTTTCAATTATTAGTACACAAAACTAGAAAAACATTGTGACCAGAATCGGTATCAAGTGAAACTCGTTTTCACTGATTTCGTTGTTGAAGTAAGAATCTACGCTCATTTTGAAATAGTCTTGTAATATCAAAGCACATCTGTTCGGTGGAAAGATTGTCCACTGGTTCAAAGACTCCAATGTGTTTCTGCAGTAGCGCATGAGGACATTCATGTTTTTCCTAATTAAAAATTTACACATCCCCTTGAATCTATAGTGAGAAGAGGGGGCTTCCTGATCTACTAGTAACTTATTTAAGATGTCTTCCGTTTGGGCCATATTGACCATTCAGGTTCTGTAAATCCACCATAAACTCGTTCGATTTTATAAAACATTTGTTGCAGAAAATCTACATACCTAATTGGGAGTTTTCATCAAATCAAATAGACAATAAAGTGCCAAAGCCAATCGAATAGCTCGAATACAGAGCACAAGTTGGTATGACAATGCGTTAAATTCATTTATTCATTCGTACATTTCTTCTATGCGTGTTAATAGTAATTTTTCTGCCAAAAAATTACTAGAAGGTAGAGACATCGGTCACTAGTCGACTAGTCAAGTCGACTATTCGGCCCTATTTGTAATCAGCGACTAGTCGGCGTCTTGGGGTGGATTAATCGGCTAGTCGGCTAGTCGGCCAAAATCCTAGTCGGTATATCTCTACTACTTAGAAGGTATAACTTGAAGTCATTCGTAAAGTTCTGCTGTCATCATTAAACATTTCCAGAAGACGGTGGAATTCATGCAGCGTTTTTTTTTTATAACCAATACGTTTCTACCATTAGCCTTAACTTTTGAAACTAGAAGATTAAAACGGCAGGCGATAGTCATTGTTGACGGATCCTATGACGATTAATGCTTTGAGTGGCGCAAGTTTTTAAAAAATGACCCTTCAACTCGGGCAGGCCTTTTGGATCCATTGCTACTTCTGAGAAATGTTTACTTCAAACACCTCGTATAAACATTCGGGGACACTCGGACAATGCTTTGGATGCTTTTCAGCGACTATGAACGGTAAAATACGGTAAAATTGTGCATAAGATTTAAATCCCTGAGAGTGAAAGCACGCTGACGCCATTCGAAATGTTAATCTCGGGCTTTATAAATCCAAGTAGGTTGGAAAGATGAATGTGGCTACCCGTGGTAGTAGATTCATCAAGGAAAATAAAAAATGTTACAATGTCAGCCTTCTGGAAGAGATGAATCCCCTTGATTTAAATATGAAAAAAATTTCGCCCAAAAATCGGGAAAACTTCTTTAAATAAAAAAGGAACGGTAACAGATAGCCACATTCATATACATTAAGAATCTCTTTTCCTTTTTGTGTTTCAGATAACCCTTACAGTACTTTCTGTCAACGCCAGGACGACGCGATATTTTTTCAGCACTCTCAGCCAGCACTCTGCATTTGCCATCTTCTTTATTTCACTGTCACACAAAAGTTCAGAACAATAGCTCAAGATACATTGAAACGGCCTGCCAAACCTCAAATTAATTTGTCCAGCCGTTTTTGTAGAAAAAATTCACAAAGAATTACCTATTTTCGGCCCAACAAGGCGCAATCTCTTCTTCGGGAAGAAGCTGGTGTAACTAGCTGAAAATCGAGGCATTTTCGGGACTTTTTCAAAGAAAGAATTTAATCGATTTTCTTGAAACTTTCAGAATATTGTATTGTAAGATTAAGGTAAATAGAAAACAAAATTATTAAAAAAGAATGGCAAATAACAGTAGTCACTACTGTACTACGGTCTAGTATATTCATCTGAAACCGAAAATTCATAAATTTTGTTTAGTTTATGAGTGCACACACAAAAGCCACCTATTCGTAAGTTAAAAGATGCAAAATTGAACAAATGGCGACCTCTTAAAAAAAGTTCACTTTTTCGAAGAAAATTTTACCTTAAATGTGCAAAAAACACTGTTTATTCTTTATACAATGTCATTATACAAATGGAGCCTTGTATCATTATACCAGCTGGTTTCAATGAAGAAAATGTTCAAAAATATGGATGCCCAAGGCCAAGTCGATCGGTTGAATATTTTTGGAGCTACATAGTCCCCCAATTGTCAAACTGTCGTTTCCAGAAAAACACGTTTAAAGTTTTCTGATAAATCTGCGTCACCTGCTGCACCCTTGCAAAACCGTTTTAATTTTTAGAATTTCGTTTTGCGGCTTTGGGAGTATATTTCCGTGATGTTCAACTATTGATTTATGCAAAATGAAATCGGGTTTTTCGACCCGCTACACCAGGCTCCCCTTTAAACAAGGTAGGAAAAAATAGGAAACATGTGAGTATATTTAAAATACTTATCGTAAGTCACAGAAGTGTATCGTGTGAAGAGGTCTTCGTAATTTCATTCGGAATCCATTAGGTACTTATCATGAATCTTCAATGGCACCACCATGATGGATTACCTTTTACATCTGGCTCCGAACATTGATCAACCTACTTAAATGTGTATTCCTGTCTCTTCACTTATATAGATGAACCAGTTAGCATCACCAGTCACAAGAAGGTCCAGAAACGGTCCATGTTTTCTCTGCCTTATTTGTCCCAACAAGAGCGCGCAAACCCCATATTGCTGTCTTGTTAGCTTTCCCCAGCTTCTCACATGGCAACGTACCATGGTTTATTATGAGTTTGCTAGCTCTACGAATTTGGAAATTGAATAACGCGAGATGAAAGCTGCGATGTATAGCGTATTTTTTTGGTGGCAACTGCGATCACAGAACTATTGAATCAAAATATGTTCCGAACCACGTAAATTACCGATGGCACGGAATGTATTGGAAATACTTTGAAAAATTATGTACTAAATGTCTAATACTGCTTCAGAAATTTTTAATTGGAATTATAACAATTGAATTGAATTACATCTTAATGTATTGTAAATAAATATTCTAGCAATGAATGGGTATAAAGAATGATTCTTAATACAATAAATCAAATTGGTAAAATTTTTGTTTTTATTACTCGTATATTGCGCTGTCTGCAATTCTTTTTGACTTTGCAGTGTCAAGTGGTCGCGAGAATGATATCAACGCGCGTCAATTAAATATGTGTAGAATGAGTTAAGAATGGAATACAGATTCCATCGATTCGTATAGAAGAGAAAAAGATAAGTCGCGATAAGTGCAAGTGCACGGCAATTTTATGACACTAAAGCAACTTTAATAATTTTGACTTCTGGCCTTCTGTTGATAATGTACCTATTCGTAAGATTTTCCTGTTTTGGACATCAAATATTTTCCTATAAATGAACCTGAAAAATAACAAGCTTCAGCATACATTTTGTAAGTCGAGTCTCTGCGAAATCTTAAGAGTTACAATTCCATAAAGTAAAAATCAACGTAACTCCTAATCCCCGGAGATTAGTTTTATTTCTGTTTCACACTCTTTTATACTTTTGTCGTTCAACTCCCTCTTCTAATCTCTCAAGATCCTACTTTTCTTCCCCCTAGTCCTCAGAAAATTCTCAAGTATATACATATTGCAGTCTCATCTTTTGAAGCTATGTTATACATCAACTTCAATCTCTTCTGCAGAGAACGTGCTACATTAATATTTCATGGAGAATGTTATTTCTACTAGGACATTAATGTCTTAGCATTGTTTAATTAGGAACAGTGATTAATTCAACTTCAAAACTCGTGCTTTGAAATAAATTAATGTGTTTTGTGTTCTAATAAAATAGAAAATATTCGTTTGTCTTCATGCAAATTAGTAGATAGGTACGAGAAGAAAAGTATGTTATTTGCGACAAAATTTCAGTAATATAAGTGTTACCAAAATAATGCCCGCAAATGTGAAATAATTCTGCCATATATATTTATTGTGCATCTTCTTTATACATTTGCGAAACGGAAAATTGCCGCTCCCTTGACGTACGCAACAAAGGAAATTGGAATTTCGATCAAAGAATAAATACAGAGGCTTCTTTGAATATCCGTGCCATTCAGACTGACGTATTCTTTCAGAGTTGCGTGCACGAACTTGGAATATAAAGTAGAAGTACCGATTATTTTCCTTTTTGCGCTTTGACTTGTTCGAATTAAGAATAGTAGAACAAATTTCGTTGAAACGCATTGATTAAAGACTTACTCAGTCCCAGAATGTCTCTAAGCTGGCTATTTGAGCAAATAAGTTAGCTATTATGAAAGCTTCTTTTGTCTCCTCGGTTATAATTTTACCTACAGAGAATACAGATTTATTACTTTTACTATCTTAATTTCAAGAGGCCATAAATTATACTCTACGAGAGCGAACCTGCCATCGTATTTCAAAGAAATAGGTATATGTATAGGATTTTTTTCCAGAAAAATGTTCATTATTTATATACAGGATTTAATTAAATTATAAAGAATTTAAACACATCCCGTTCATTCACTCTCAATTACGTTTTGATTTCATCTGATGTTTTAAAACTATCTTACGCAGTAAATAAACAATAGTGCTTCATTCCTTAAAATTACACTCCCTTCCTGCTTCCATTGAAAATACGAGACTGAAAATGTTTGATATTTTGTTTCGTGCAACTTGTATTTATTATCAATTCAAATTAGTCCTGCAAAACAGAACGCGGTAAACAAATATACTGTGAAAATAATATAGCAATCTATCTTCTGTTTACGAAACAAATCTAGATTTATTTGCTGAAATGATCTTATACGTTGAATTACAAACACCAGTCTCTTTTGAATTACTATGTATATTGTAAATTAGGAAGGCAAATATACAGTATGTATTCATTAATGTTAATTATGATGTATATTTTAATATTCTTCATAAGGCAGTAAAATTTTTGTACTAATTATAAGATGCTGTGAAGTTATTTAACTTTTCCCCAAAGAGAAGCACTAAAATTTGCAATAACAAATTTTCTTCGAAAAAAGAATTCTTTATTAATTAAAACATAGTAGAAATACGTTTCAAATTCTCTTGTTGTAAGCGTTATTTAATCTCTTCCGTTATAGACTTTTACAGAAGAGATAAAAATAACATTTAAAGAGCTAAAGTTCACTGATTAACTTATTGTAATCGTCACTGAACATATTGATTTCAGATAGTAAACTATAATCAGTAAACACGATTATATCTTCATCAAGGAGCTACATAAATAATTTTCATGTGAATTCCACACATTCTCCTTAACCCTCTTCTGGTGGAATCTGGATGTTTGCACACTCAAACGTTAAGCTACCAAGCACAACAGTAAATTACTATTTACTCACAGGACTACATTTCGACTTCGCGGCATTTGTCGCGTGACAATTGCGTCAATCCGGTGTGTTTGGGCCTTAAAATCACATTGGTTGCTCTGCACATTGCAACGGAACTAAGACATTAACAGTTGAACGATGGGCGGTTTAAGAGATCGCATGGGAGTTGATACCTGATGTGTTTCGATTAGTGGCGCACTCAGGATTTATCTTGGGAGAAGCCGAATTGAAGGGATAAAAATATTTTTAATGCAAATTCAATAAAATTCATTCATTGATTATAAAAATTTATTTAAAGAATAAAATCCAGATTTCGTTTCTTTTTACAAACCTGAACTTTGTATTGAATTTGAATTACTGACTCACAAAGCTTACTTGAATTACTTCAGTCGTGGTTACATTAATCTCCTTCTTCCTTTTTCTTTGAAGGGTGCTAGGGCCGCCCCCTCCCCCTTGGTGTGCTACTGGTTTCGAATTTCGATCCGTATTTACTATTCCACTATACGCATTTTAGATGATTTTGTTTCTATCAGAGCATTTCATTTTTTCAATTTCCGAAATATTCTCTGTAAGAACATAGAAAACTATGGAGAAAATTTTATCTATTCCTATAACGAAAATTTCAGAAATTGAAAAAATGAAATGGTGTTACAAAAACAAAGTCTAAAACACGCTTAGTGGGAGAGTGACTACGGATCCAAACGGACCTTATTTAGGTACCGATTCCTATGCGATCTCTTGTACCGCCAGCCATTCAAGCGTTAATATAGTAGCTTCGTTTGCAGAGTAATCAATGTGATTTCAAGGTACAAACACACCGCTTTGACGCATTTGTCACATGAGGTCGAACTGTACGAAGAAAATATAGTACACTTTTATACCATTTTATTTGAGCCAACGGCACTGTGACCTCGTGTCACCTGATACGGCGTTAGGTCATGCGTGCTGCCTAATCTGGAATTCCACGCTTTCGCTCTTGCGTGACTCCATGTTTGTTTCGAGGAAGGCGTTGGACTGAAGGAATTATTAATTAATGCGTGTGGAAACATGTTTTCTTTCGACACCATTGGTATCAGATACACTCATTAAAACGTTCACCCTTTTATTTGTCCTCGCAAGTACTATGTGTAGAGGCTCCGGCTGATGTAAAGATTTAGAGCAGCCAGAAAACAATTGAGAGAAATGGTTATACAGAGTGTGCTACTTGAGTAGAATAGATTTTAATATTTCTGTTGCATGTAAGCTCGAAATAAAAGAAATTTGTCAGAACAAAAGTTGCTTAGCTTGAAGGGTGAAATTTAATATTTCTCAGGGTTATCGTTTCGTGATTCAAAAATCATCGATGTTTTCTTGAAATAGTAACATATATTTCTTCAATGTTTAACTTACAGATAAGTTTAATATTGCATATTTTTTTTATTCATTTGCAGACAGAGTGACTTCAGATATAAAATAGGGGTGAATGATTATTTTAAAGGAATTCATATACATACAAGTAATAGGTATGAATAGTAAAATTACTATACACAATCTGATGATCTTTCATATTAAATATCCCATAATATATGCACACGACACGCAAATACATATTGTTGAATTCGTCTCTAATTTCTGTTTGACTGACATATTAAGAATAAACGAAGTTCGGAAAGGAAATTATTATAATATCATGTATGCGTAATATGTTTTTAACTGGATAATACTATGGTGCAGGTATGGACGTGCGGAAAGGGGTGCAAAGGGGGTAGTTCGCCCCTCTGACCTTTTTGAGAAAAAATTGCTTTTTTTTAAAAGCTGATGTTTATTAAATTTATACTAAAAAAGTGAATATTTTCTAAATTTCGGATTTAAATTTTTAATTAAATTGGGATTACAAAATGAGTTCAAAAAAGCAAGCTGGTTACTCATTTTTTCATTACTATATTTTTCACCACCGTCACCTCAAAATTGTGAAGAAAAAGTCTACGTACGCCCTTGGGTTAAGGTCCAATATATTGGCCGCTCTGAACGGTTTCGCGAACAGCGATCGAGAGGAAATCGATCCTCTCCAGTGAGCCTTAAGGCGGAACCATATATTCGGCATTCGGCCTTTACGTGTGCTTTTAGCGTAGCGCGAGAAAAAAATCAGAAATTAAAAACGTTAAGAAAAGTAAGGTCGAGGCAGACAGGCGGCATGGTGGGAATGACTTCTCACTCGCTCTGACCGGCCAATATATCTGACCCCCACCAGAATTTGGTGGATTATGTGGATTTTTTCACTACTATTGTTGAAAGGTTCAATTAAATTTATACGATGTGTAATTATTGGTTGGTTATTTAAGATATCCAATGAAGGTGAGAATATATTTTAAATAATTGGTGTATGTGTAATTGAATATATCAACTCAAGTTGCCGTGACAAAAAACATGAAATGTTTAAAGGAACAGTATACATATACAGAGGATGCATTATTATTAGTACAAGTTAGTTAAACATACTGAAACGGGGACACGGCATAAGTTAATATTTACGAAAGAAAAATTGTTTAACACTAACCATTTTATTGGAATTATTGGGAGAATTTATTTGAAATTAGGAGCACATCCAAACGGCTACCTTATAAACGACTGAAACCACTTGTTTCTGTGTCTGCGCAATCATTGACTAATACTACTCGCAACGCGTGAAAAGATGCGTCTTCAGTGTTTCGTGAAATGAAATTAACAGTGAACAGGAAAAACAATCGGTGCTGCACTCTGAACACGGAAACGCGTGTTCTCGCGCACATATGGGCGCGTTCCTGCATTTCAAAGCAATAAATCCTGTCTCCCTTGCATTCCCACTTCGCTTACGAGGCAAGTTTCATCGGTTGTCGTAACACTTAACGCAACAATAACGTTCCGAACTTGCACTCAACAACGTCGACGGTGGGTAAGTATATCTGTTCATCCATAAATTTTAGTATATCGTATGCCCACTCGTTCGCAAACTCACACACAGGGTGCAGATGAAATGCACAGTGTATATTTCTGGACAGCGTTTGCGTGCGTAAAGCGACGAACAATGGGTGTAATAAAGTAGAGAACAATAACGAAAAGTGGCACATATAGGTACAGTATCGTAATGAAATTATAACATATTCCACTCTTCGTGCTTGTCCAGAATTTCTTCGTTAAAGTATTAAGAGCAGAGGCTCTCATTGATTTTTCATGATTTTTGCAACGCGAAACGTTACTTTAAGCTTCTGACCTTACTGAGTTTAACGTAATTAGCATGGTTATTAAAATTAATTACAAAGAGATTAATTAAGCGATAATTAGATGAAGTTGTAAAAAATAAAATATGTGTTGTGCAGGTTTCCTGTTTCATTCGGTGATATAGGTAATTAGAAGTAAGGAGATATTCATATTTACGTATTTCTGTTACGGAATGTTCATTGTAATTTTGCGGAATGACAACAATACGATGCCGTTAACAATATGGTTCATTTGTTGGCTGTATCATAATTACTGAGAAACATTGTATATATTTCAACCGGAGGAGCAGGATTTTCAAAAGAAGCAGTTATGAACTTTAATATGAATTACACTGCCCAACAGCCATTTTGGTCTGTAACATTCAAAATCTGAAAACGAATCCGCTGAAAACGAATCCGCAAACCGTTTGTCGTCTGCACCCTCAGTTTTCGAGAAATTCGATTTTGTCAAAAAAAAAATGCAAATTTTCAACTGTGAATATCTTTTGTGTTCAAATAGGAAATTATAAGCATTTAAATAAGTTTAAACAAAGATCAAATGCAAAAGAACACCTGAAATGCACCAATTTTTGCACATATCTTTCTATATATTTCAAAAACTAAGGATCTAGGAGTAAATCTGACTACTACACGTGACGCAGCAGATATTTTTCCTCCGGAAACCACCAGCAGAAGTGATAAAACACCTTTTGTTTAAAATACAGAAAAGAAAGAGTTTGGCATAACAAGCGGCGCCGACAGTGGTAGTCAATGGCGCATGGGCCTCTCAGCGTCACAGAATCGCGCAACGCGCTTGACTATCACTGTCCGCGCCGCGCATTTTTTCATACTCTTTCATTTTTGTATTAAAAACAAAAGGTGTTTTATCACTTGTGTTGATGGTTTCCGGGGGAAAAATGTCTGCTGCATCGGTTGGAGTAGTTAGATTTTCCCCAAGACCCTTAGTTTTTGAAATATATAGAAAGATATCTGCCAAAATTGGTGCATTTCGGGTGTCCTTTTCCATTTGATCGTTGGTTAAACATATTTAATTGTTTATAATTCCATAAGTACTTATATCGTTGTTTTCGCGAGGGTTCATACAATAATGTGACGGAACATCCAACCGAATAACTATTACAGTTTGAACACGAAAGATATTCAAATTTGAAAATTTGCATTTCTTTCAAAATCGAATTTCTCGAAAACTGAAGGTGATGACGACAAACCGTTTGCGGATTCGTTTTCAGCATACAAAAGTCTATAAGAGACGGTCATTCGATGTTACAGAACAGAAAAAGGTTCAATTTTGTTGGACAGTGTTATTAATGTGCTGATAAAGGTCCATTCATATCGGGTCTTTCGTATATTCACGACATCCGCAGTAATTTTCATTGTCGACTTAGATTGGCATTACAGTAACTATGTCATATAATTGAACTTGTTTCCTTGTTGTGTACGTTGAAGAGATAAAATTATACTAATTTTCTAGGAAGAGGGAGAGAGAGAGAGAGAGAGAGAGAGAGAGAGAGAGAGAGAGAGAGAGATGACCGTAATGTTAGAAGACATTCTATTTGAAGTATACTATGGTCAAATGCTCCATATACATGACGGCGTTTCAGTTCATTTCAGCTCCACTGCTAGAATCGTTCTAAACAGGAAATTATCTTGTTTGTTGGATTGGTAAAGGAGGGCAAATTGCGGGGGTTACACGTTTCCTGTACCTGAATCCTTCAGAGTTTTTCCTCTGGAGATTCCTCAAGTAGAGTGTCTATCAGAGACATATTCCTAATATATGTACATGATCTCTATGACCTAATTACAAGGAGTTACCATACTATTTGGGACACACTAGGAATTTTCTAATGTGTTCCACAATGTGACAACGTTGCAAATCATGCCTTACCTAAGAAGCCCATTTCTTCAAACAAGCAATTTTTAATCCGTGAGCCGCGGATATTTTCATCGTTGACCCCAAATACAGGGTTGATTTTGACAAAATAATGGTTCTAATAAAATTATTTCCCTGGAGCAGCAATACTGATAAGTAATAATTAATCTAAGGGTAGTTTCAGTTGTGCCCAAAGGAAATCTGCACCCCCTGGGCGAGTGTTAAACGGCTACAACTTAAAAAGGGAACACTTGGGAGCCCGTATTTATGATATTTCTTCAGAAAAATCGTTGGCAAAATACACAGATCAGGTTTGGCCAACCAATTTAGGAACACCCTGTACATTAATATCATACCACACAAACGAAACCGCGCTGGCATTATGAGATTTGGTGAGCCATGCCAGGAATCTGAATCTTCTTCCTCGTTAGATTCGCCAGAAGTGAAACCACAGGCATACATTCAGCAACTGGATATCCTACAATCAGACCTTTCCATTCGACCATGTACATTAAAGCCAACCTGACTTTCTCTCCTGCTGGCCTGCCCCCCTCCCCCGCCAGCTTCCTCTCCCTCCCGGAGCGTCGAATAAACGCGTCCCTCGCGAGTAATGTCTTACTGGACTCGCCTACATGCGAACGGGCCCGAAGGTACCGTGGTTAGTACGAAGGGGGTGATGGTAGGTGGGGGAAGGGTTATCCGGGGTGAGGATGGGAGGGACGAGGTCGATTTTATTCCGCCCTACGGCCGGAACTCGATTTGCGGTTGAGTGCCTGTATGGGTGATGCTGAATTGGCGGGTCAAAGCCACCCGGTCAGTCTATCGATGCCCTCTCACTTGTACGCTATCATCGCTTTCCCCTCCACAGTGGTTTTCTACGCCATATCCAGGAGATGTCCATACGCTCGTTTCGGCTTACACACCTACTCTTTGACCTCCCTATTTTGACTGTGACGCACTACGTGCTCCGAACTACCTGCCCAACAGCTGCTAACTCGACGCGATCGAGTTAGATGCGTCGTACCAGCGGGGATCAATGATTTGATAAAGCACTAAATATCTAGATTAACACTATTAATGGCGTCGGCGCGTTTTCACGCCGAGGGATGTGTACCCCGTTCAAAACCATCGAAAGTAGTACCTGAAGTATTTTCGAATGCTTGTACGAGTTTGAGACGAGTTAGGGAACGTTAATGTTGGAGCTGAGATTTACGATCAGAGTGGCGGCGATCAGATGCGAAGCATAGAAATACATTTCACACTTTTATAATGGAAGTGTTTACACTGAAGCAGAGCTAGGCTGACTTGATGACCAACGATACAAACGTCGGGCACCAAATATTACTTTTCGTTGCTATTATCGCCGTTCTCATCGTTGATACTTCATCTTATTGACGGTGGATATGGACACATTAGTAAGCGAAGTGTTAATAATTCTTCTTTTTCAGAATCACTCATTTTCAAATGGTTCATCTTTGCGAAACTTTAAACGACTGAAACTGTGCTATTATCGCAGCTTGACTATAAACACGCCAAAGAAAGATATTTTCGAGCAGCTTTTACTGCCGTTTGACTGACACTCTTATAGCTTCTATCGCAGCTCCAACACAAACGTACCCTAAAACAAAAAATTCTCAGCAATAACCATGGTTCGGAACAGCTTGACCGATATGAAGGGGCATGTTTCAAAACTCTCGCTGATACCTTGGTATTGTCATTGCACCGATAAGTTGAACCTTTTTCGTATAATACATACCTACATGAATTACAATGTACAGATAAATAAGTAAAACAAATTTAAAGGAAACGATTTTAATTAACTCGACCAATAATCCACTGAAAAGTAAAAAATATCCAAAAAGCAACACTATTTTTATTTGAAAAATGTTAGATACTTCTATTTACAGGTTTAATTTAGTATCCCATTCGGACATAGAGTGTGAACGTACACCAACTTAATTAAACAAATTATTTTGAACTGCTTGCTACAAACTCTATGAGCGTCCTTTTTACAATTGATTTGAAAGGTGTAAAAAAATTATTAATTGATTTAATTCATGTATCGGCACCCCACGATTTTATTTAAAGTTACATATCACCATCGGCTTTGTAATATAAGAAAATAATTATTTTTTATTTTTTAGTGCAGTATTGATCCAGTTAAATAAAATCGTTTCAATTAAATTCTTTTTATATTTTTTATTTTTTACTTTTTAGTGGTTGTGTTTTGCAATTGGTTTAGGCCAATATTGTTATGTCACGAGAAAAGTGGGTCAAAGGGTGGTTGTGGTTTCAAGGGGCACATAAGTCGGATCAATTGAAATGGTTTCAGAGTGTGGCGTTTCAGGGGTTTGAAGATGGCCATGGTTTTTTCAAGTTGGACTGTGTTTTTAAAGCTCAGGATTATGGGATACGTGATTTTGAATGCAATTATCATAGATTTTACTCTTGTGTCTTTTTAAAAGGGGATACAGTGATAAGAGATAAAGGCATGAAAGCAATGGCTAAATGGATTTTGTCGTTACGTATGATTACAAAAAATAATTCAATAATATAAAGATTACCTAATCTCGAAGAAAAGTGACCGTAAAGAAGAAAGTCATTAATCGTATTATTCGTCTCTTCAAAACAAATTATTTCTTCTTGATATATTTTTTTTATATTATTTCAAGTAACAAAACCATGCAGGTGGTTTGGTTAAACCAAACTTCCTGCATATATTCGTTGAATTGTTGTGAATAGTAGCATGTTTATTCTATTTAATTTTGAATCAAGGAATGAAGATTGTTAATCCTTTACATGAACTAAGTGACTATTTAAGTTAATACTACGAACGAATATAATATATATATATATATATAATCCCAAAGCTTTACCTATATTACAAATATGATACTATTACTAAACAAAGAATTAAATAAAATTATTGGTGTACCATTTGCAAATTAACAATCATGAGATACCTAATTACCACTTTGCGTACGTAATGCTACTATCTTGATAATTTTTATATGTAAAGTTGAAGGTTAGAAGGCTGTATAATTCTTATTACAAATCTAACTAGTTTTATCTTAGAATATCTGTTCCAGCTCTGAGCAAATTTTCCCATCCTGCTGATAATCTAAATTAAATAGAGCATGGTTATTCCATTCCGTAATCTTTACTATTTCAAAATCTTATGAATGCACATACTATATAGCAGTGTACTCATTTAAATAACATCCTTTGGACTGATAAGATTGACTACCTACGGTGAAATAATTAATTCGAAGCAAACGAGTTTCTTCCTTTGAAATACACGAAGTAATTCTACGATGATGAATGTGTATCCTTTCATTAATACCTGCTCACTCTAAAGAAATGCTTTCCACTAGAAGCATTCCAATTTGATTTAAAGATAAATGTGTAATGAAATTAATGAATATTATGACGAAATAAGTAATATGAAGGATGACATAGTTCAGTGTTTCCCACCTCTTTTGAGCCGCGACCCCCTTTTATGATATTCAAATAACCTGTGACGCCCCCTCCCCTCCCTCCATATTAGGTAAGGTAAATTTAATAAGGTACAACAACACATTAAAAATAGGTATTTTAGATTATAATTCTAACTTATTAATATTAAAAAAAAATACCGTGGCGACCCTCCAGAAAACACTTTGCGACCAACCGGTTGGGAATCACTGACGTAGCTGATAAGTTGATTGATAATTCTGAAAATATACTATAGAAATATATATGTATACGAAAGGCCCGAAAATCCGCTTGAGTAAATTTATTTTCTAAACGAAAATGTATTATATTAGACTCGAATATTAAGTACTTGCTGCAATGTATAATGGTATATAAAACTGTAACGAGAGGGTGGACTTAAAAATTTTAATGTTTGGATGACCCATATTTATTTTTTCGCCACAGAAAAGTCTGCTCTCTTCCTTTGTATGTATGTATATGCCATGAATTAATTACTAAACTTAACAAATTACTGAATATTAAAAATTTGAAAATGTTATTTTTTATTTACGAATATAAAAGAAATATATCTGTAGATGTTTGTAATTTGCTTGCTGTTAACTGAGTGGCGCGTTGGGTCACCTTTTCTGCAAGGGACTGAGAAAAGTTAATAAGACTGAGGTCAATAAAATGTGCCTAGCAAAATGTAGGTATTCCATAAAACAGTTTTCCTTACGTAATTTAAAAGTTAATATTCTTTAAAGCTATTCAAATATCTTCACCATTCAGCTGTATAAAGAAAACAATAATTATAATAAGACACTGTAATCTAAATTCACTTAGAATTATGGGTATTGTAGTAAATAAAAAAGCGTGTACGTTTTTTTTTTAAAAATACAGGAAACAGATTATTTTTCAAAAGCATCCAGCATCGTCACAATGATATATTTACCAACAAGTGTGTAATATGTCCTGCATTTAAAACAGTGCATAATGAATATTAATTACTTGACGCTGTTACAAAACTTTTATGTACATAATATTTTATATTATATTAAACATGTCAAACACTTTATAAGAACTTTGAATAGCTTTATATTGTAAAAGCAAATAAATTCAGTAATGTGACGAAGATGCAACCAAAAGTACGAAACAATTTGTGTAATACAATTAAGTTACAATGGAAATGCTCGAATAGGAGACAATACAGAAATTTTCCACAGAACATAATGCGAATTTGCAATCTAATTAGTAATCTCGATAGAATTATCAGAATACGAATATTATTCAATCGGTAATTATTGAATGCTATAGATTAACTCTTTGCATAATGCTGTCTGAATAACACATTCATACCTACTGTAGGCGCTTATAGGCGCTCACTTGAAAATGCTCCAAGCGAGGTGAAGGCGCCCGCCAAATCTCATCGGCAATAATTGCAACGATCTTCGTTCGTACACTAATATTGTAAGTGAATACTGATTTAAAAAAACATGCGAGGCGCAAATGCGTAGTGTGTAGAAAGCATAATAGAAGTAAGGAAATGCATTATGTATTAAAATCTGCCGTCACGAAAGGGTTAAACATTTCAGCCATGTATCATATCGTACGTAAGGGAGAGTAGGAGAATTGCGAACGCGGGGTAAACCAGAACACCGCGTTATTCGCTGGTTTCGCTTGTTCTGACCTCCGGCGATATTGTTACATGATGTAATTAGCTATGTTTAGTACCTACTCCGGGAACTGTCACAACGGAAGGCTGCGCGCAACCGCAAAGATAAGGGCCGTGAAATGTTTTCGTCGCTTTTCTTATAATTTTACACTCGAGTATTTTGAGTCTATAGTGCATTAAAACTATACTATCCAACAAAGTATAATTTTTTCGTAGTTCGGTTACTTAATTCTAAATAAAATTACCGGACCACTTTGTATATATACATGTCCGTATTTGTTTTATTTGAAATTTTTTAACATCTGTCCATGTGGAGTAATTACGAAAAACGTGTTTGGGGCTATTACGGACGATAGCAACGACCCTTTTCTCTTAACATTTCGAAGTTTTTTAAGTGTCATATACGTTCATACTCGTTGAAAGATCTTGAGATACCCGTGAAAGAGGTTACAGATAAAAGACTTTCAATCCGTCAGGCAGCAAATAGATATTCAATCCCGCGAGCAATCAGAATTCGATCAAACAAGAAGAAAGACTGTGTCAGACCCACAGCGTGGGAGAAAACCAGTCTTTAGTAAAGATCAAAAGATCTTCGAGCAACTGTTCGCATTTACCCCGATAACTACGTGTAATTGCGGAAAGAGAGAGTTTTGTTTTTCTTTCAAAAAATGATTTGTTTATTAAAGTATCTATAATTCTTTAGATAATTAATCGAAGTTCAATTATCTATCAAGTAAATCTGATTAGAATCAATAGTTCTGTTTCGATTTAACTTTTCCCTTAAGTGTTCGTAATTCTCCTATTCTCCCCTACATGTTAAAAATATATTGGAAAAACCGCTCAATTTCAAGGTTCTGGGGTAAGTGCCGAGTGGTTCACCATAATCATCATCACACTCCTCTTACCAGAAGGCACCCTCACCTTCCTCACACTGTGGCCAGATCCTCAAGGATCAGAGTCCCTATTCCTTAGTAATACGGGCATCGGGCCGCTTGCCATCTCTCAACTTACTCTCTTCGTTCAAACCAGCAATCCTTCAGCACCCGATACCTGAGAGACCCAACGTGGCCACCAGCTATCGCCTGACGCTAGGACAGTTTAGGCTTATGCGCCCCTCTTCAACGCCATACACAGCCTAAAGTGTCTTGTGCTGGCAGGGTGAAGAGTAGGAGAGAGAGAGAGAGAGAGAGAGAGAGAGAGAGAGAGAGAGAGAGAGAGGGAGGGAGAGAGAGAGAGATAGAGAGAGAGGGAGAGAGAGAGAGAGAGAGACCTGTCTCGATGCATGCCTCGAGGCAAGCCTCATCGTATAGGGCAGGTTTAAGTCTCAGTCATAAAATCCTCGAAGGCAGAACTGCACGAGGCTTCCGCCCTCGACACCACTCATAAACACGTTGGCGTTAACATATGTACAGGATAATTTTAGCAACTAAATAATGTGAGAGAGCCTGTAGCTATTATCTGAATGTAAACGAAGAAAATTGCTCCAAATTTATCTACCTACAGTGTTTTCACACATGCAAGAATGTAGTTTCATTTAACCTTCGACTGGCGCAGGCTGGATCCATTTGAACGTATACTAAATATCAAATTACGTATATGTCTTGTCACTAGCATTACTTCTTGGAAAAGGTAAGGATTTTGGATCGATGCCATATTGGAATCTATTATAAAAGCGTATTTTGAAATGTTTATGAATAAAATTATGGGTCAAAATGGGCATGGACGTCTAGTGTTTAAGGTTTCAAATACGTAATCTTTTCGCAAAACCTGCCTGCAGTTGCCAGCATATCTGCAATATAATGATATCGTTCACGAAATTGAAGTTAAGAGAAAAAACAGATTTAAGCGTTGTTTGCAGTGTATCGTGCCAAGCTAAATGGCAAATTATTAGTGTCAAAACAGACTAAATAGCTTTCTGCGCCAAGTTGGATCTGACTCGATTGCTTTGTTTTTCATTTCCACGATAGCCACGCACTCATTTCGTCAGGAATTCTTTGTACGTATTCGTAAAATTGCTTTCGACGTGAATTAAAGTGTACTCGATTCAGAATGAAAAGGAAGGCAAGATATATGATAGCAGGTGGAGTGCTATCGGTTTGGACTTCCTCCCAATAGTAATAGATTTATATACCCATGATATCTGTTGGAAGTGAAACTATCGAATTGGGACAACTGGTATTACTGTAATTTCATAAAAATGAATAGCTATCTCCAGCACGTTGTACTAAATTCACCTTCTCAGTTATCCTTCCCGCAATTACGTATATATTCCATCTTTATAAATGAATCGTGATGCTAACTGTACTATTGGTACATCATAATGCATCGAACTAAATAAAATACAATAAATGTAAATACGTGAGACAGGCATTATTTTGCGTTAATAGCTGACTGAAATTAATACTTTATACTGCTAAAATCACTTTTAGCATTAGTTTTCAAATAAATCAGTTGCTATAGTTTCAAGAAAAAAATGTTAATGTAGATATCACAAAAATTATATTGTAGGAATAATATTTGAGAAAAGTCTTCTCTAGATGTGCCAACCTCTATTATCGAAATTATAACAAATGTAGAAAATATTAATATCGTTTTACCAGTTTCTAAACCTACCACTTCATATGAAAAATGATATTTAAGGGGTCAGTCCACTGTGAAGTCGTGAAAAATTGTCATCCTTTCTGATTTATTTTTTAGTAAACGGAATGTCCAACGTAAATAATGGTTTGTCTACTTATTAATATACTTATTGACAGTATAAAAAAATCTATTTTAAATTTGTAATAGTTGAGAAAACGATGTAGTGCTGGTGCAGGTGATTCCGGGTGGACGACTCATTTGAAACAAAAAATTCAAAGTGTGTTGTAATCATTATGAGTGTGGTTATCGCCGGAGCCACGATTATTTTTACTGATAAAAAATTAACAAAATGGCGGAGGTGTGAAGATTAAGTGTCGAAATAGGATGAATTTTTCAATTATTTTGTCTTATAAAAAGTATGAAATAGTTAACCAAATAGGTTTCCGTAGTCCCGACCATAGCCACTGATTTGCTGAATAACGTGTAAAAATTTCAGACTACTTGGTCAAACACTTTATTGTAATCACCTGCACCAGTTGAAAAAATGTTGTTTTGAGATAATCGCGTTTAAAGTCTTAAAACAAATTAAAAAATTATTTGAAATTTCTTTTTTATAAAAAAGATTATTATAAAAAGATTTATTGCATTATATTTTGCATCTACGGAGAAAAAATCTTTAAAAATAGCTTCATTTTTCACACCGTCACAGTGGGCTGACCCCTTAAATGATTTTAGCTTTGAACTAACACTGCTTGCAATTACGATTGTCACATTTGTGCCAGCATCTAAACATTAAACACAAATAAACAAGTAACTCTTTACTTTTAACCTTCATCCCGTGTGTAATCACTGGTAATATAAATATACACCAGCAACAAATAAACGCAAGTAATAAAACAATTACATTTCGATAAATGAAAAAGAATCAGCACTAAATTTTCCCAACATTCAGGCAAAACGAAAATCATTATACTAATACATTTCACCAAACCACTTTTCCATAAGGTTCGCGACATGCTCAAGCTGTGTATTGCAAAACAATTTATAATCGTTAACAGAGAAAATTTTTCTTCGCCCATTATCTCTTTGTTTAGCAACAGCCTGCTCATTCGAAGGCAACTTCTTGCATCCTGCATCAATCTGAATCTGCCTCGTTTATCCTGTCCAGCACTTCCACCGTTCCAACCTTCCCCCCCGAATCCACCCCTTTCCACCCCTTTCCACCATTACCTCGAGCCAGCATCACGCAGCGTCGTCCTTCGTACCGATCGCGCCAGCATTTTGTACCGTGTAGGATTGAAACTCGAATTAAAAAAGAGCCGTTCACTGGACGATCACCGTAAGCCGAGCGTGGTTTAATTTCGATGCGTAAATCGAATGGCCATCCGAAGCTTTCGCGCTGAAGCTAGACACGGCACGTACGAGAATAAAGAGTTTGTTATTGGCTTCGAACGGTACCTACTGTAACCAACGCATTCGGCGAGCTCGCCGAGCAGCACGTGGTAAATCAACCCTGAAAATGTGCTTCCCAAAGAAAGTCTTCTCTTTAAAAAATACACTTGCGTTGGGAAAGTTCCTCCGCGGTACGGTTATCCGCTAGTGGCTCAACTTTAGAAATGTTTTCAATTCAAATGGAACGAAACAAATTCAGTTTAATTTCATAGACTTGGTTCAAAATTTATGGCATCGAGGAATTTAAATATGTTGAAAATGCTCACTGTTAGTTGAGTGTATGCCGATAGACGTTTAGTTTTGTTGGGGCAGACTTTAAAATCCATGTGTGTAAGATTCTGAAATTGTAGAAGTTAAAAAATTGAGAAAACTGCTTTCTATAGCTTTTCAATTGCGAAATGAATCTGGTTCGAAATATTGTTTAATTATCAGGAAAAATAATAATCGATGAGAGAGGGCGCATGAGAAAAGGCAAAATCTTGTCTGTTATACAGGGTGGGTCAACTGATATTATCATCTTGATTTACATCGATATTATTGTCCGTAGAGAAAATGGATTAAGGTAAAGTTGCATGGTTTCAACGGGGGCATCAAATGGGTCGAATTAAATTTTTCTAGGTGGAGACGCTTCGCAAATTTTAAAATTACTTTTGACTTTTTAAATGGGGATTGTAGTACACTTATTTTTCTGAAGACAGTAATGTATGATAATATCAGGTGACCCAACCTGTATAACCCTCGGATGGCTGATGGTTCGAGTGATCACACAAAAGTCGATATGTACCTCGGTTAGTTTGTACCCGCATTAACTATCTTACTATGCACTTAATCTATGCGCATTTTAAATGACGTTCTTTTTCTTAGAGCAGTAGAGAATTAAATTTTCGATTTCTGAAGTTTTCTCTACAATTATTAATACACTCGGCAAAAAAGACCCGCACCATTTGCTGAGGGTTAAATAATACATACTTCTTAGTTGTTATGTATCAGACAAAGACTAGGTACTTTAATCTTTAATTTGATTTACAGCAAGATGTTTTAATAATATAGTATTTTCTGTTCAGTCATACATGTAGATTTCAAATTATAATTGAATATACTGCACAGTTGAAAATGGTGGGCTGGAGGGTTTTTCATTGTTAAAACGACGAGTTTTATGATCATAATATGTAGCACCATTGACTATGATAATGTTACTTTTATATAACAAATTATTTTCAACTATAATTATGTAGAAGATAATTTATAGGTAAGTATGTATCCCGTTAAAATAATTTCATAGTTTTAAACTCTGTTGTTTAACATTTCATTTTCCTATAGAATTAGTAAGACTAAGTATGTAGCATGAAAACGCACTGGAAATATTTTTAACACCACTTCGGAGAGATAGAAGTCCGTATTACGGTAATTGGTAGTTTGGAAGGTGCAGCTTTTACACAGATAGTACCACATTGAAAGTGGATTTTACATTTCCAGATAAATCACTTGAAGATTAAATTACTTTTAGAATAAAAGCTCGTTTTAACGAAATGGAGTACCTATATCCTGGTTTTTTAATTTAAAGATCTTTAATATCATTAAATTGTTTTAATTTACTGTCATGTGTAATAACTTAGTACGAGGAAATACTACCTACATATAATCGGATTAAACAATACGAGATTCTGTTATAAACAATACATACCTACATTTTCGCTGAAAATCTATTTCAATCCATTTCACGTTTTCTGGCAAACAATTTATCTTCTTGTTTTTAGTATTTTTCAAGAAAATACCTTGTAGTGCTTTATATTTTCTACGTTGCATATTTTTCTTGGCTCTTTCCGATCTCTTCATGAAACGCTCTCAGTTTTTTAATAGACTTTAAAAGTACAAACGCACTCTCTGTATTACTGTTAGATGCATTTGAATAAAACTACATGCAATTGCAGAATAAGAAGCATGTTCTCAAAAGATTTAAACTGTATTGCCGGAGAATACAAGGACCGAGCACTTTATCACGGATAAAATATGTAAGTTACAAGTTTGATGCTACGAGGGAGTCGGACCTTCCCACAAGGAGATTGCCGAGCAACGAAAGAAGTTGCACAGTACATTTCACGAACATCTATTCTGGTCCTCAATTTAGTAAATCCATAAGATATTTTGAAGCCGAATATGGGCAATTTTGGAAACGGAGTATTAATGAAGATACAATGGCTTTAATCCTGGCAGGCAGTCGAAATAATATTTTAGGAATATTCTGCTTTTCAGTTATTCCTCTCTAATATCACCTTTTTCGTAAAATTCGTTTTTAGCAGTGTCTCGAAACCACCGAATAAATGCTGAAAAACTGGTAGAAATTTTTTTTAGCTCAACGATGTTCCCTAGAACAAAAGTGTTTCCAGGGCTTTAATTAGAACTTTGTTGTCCCGGCACTTGTAATTTCATATCTAGCTTGAATATTCATAAACCTAAATTCGTTACGCGACGCAAAGAGTGTTTTACTCGTCCCGACGCTGTCAAAGTACGAAAATCGAAATAAAAATTCAATAACGCAATATAAATGGGAGCACAAATACAAAAAATAAGTTTAATAGAAGCGTAGGGATCGTGTATCTTTCGGTGTAAGGTTACAGTATCCTGTTTCATTATGTGCACTGAGTATAACGATGCCACGAAATTCAATATTTTCGTTAGGAATTAAAGGATTTTTTGCACGGTCTAAGCAAAACGGCAAACTTGTGAAAAAAATTGTTCCACTTCATGCGTGACTTATTATCATTTCGGTATGTTTGCAGAGCTTCTTTCCTGCAATGAGGAATTGTGTAATTTTATTATGACATGTGTATTGTTTGATAAAATTGGAAAATATTGTCTGTAAAATTAATCAAATTTCAAATAAGAAAGGAACCATATTTAATTCTGTGCGGACTTTGCCAAATGTTTGGTTTCTATAACATAAGTAGCTTTTAAAATATCGGTTACTCGGGTAACAATAAATAATAAATGCTGTTGCTATAATTTCTTTGAAATTACGCTTTCAAACGGCAGTAGAAATATCAACAGTATTCTCGAATTATCGTTGATAAATGAGTTAATTTCAACATAAACGTTGTATTTCATACAATGTACGTTTTAAGTGACACTTTCCGGAATAGCTGATATTAAAATAATTTAACATCTTCATATCTGTTTTAATGAAAATTTATTAACAGCGAACTACTTAATGAATCTTTTTGAAACTTTCAGGGCTTTTTATTGGATATTTAAGTTACACGAATATCATTTTTGTAATTTATTTAAAGCAGATTTATACTGAAAATTCGCGCTGCAAAAAATCTGGTTGACAGTTTTCCGACGAAATGGTGCTTCTAAAATCAAAAAACAAAAAAGTTTTCGTAACTATATGCGGATGGTAATGGCACGACGTGATTGATTTTAAAAATTTTTAAAAATGGCAAATGAAGCTCTAAAAAAAATTGTGAAATTTTGTTAGAAAATTAACCTCGCCATTTTATTTTTCAAAATTTTTCATATCCCACCTGTTGTGCCATAGTCATGCGTATATAGTTTCTAAACCATGTTGGTATTTTGATTTTAGAAGAACCGTTTCGTCAGAAAACTGTCAACTAGATTTTCTGCAGCGATGGCTTACTGACTCTATACATCTTATAAATCTGCTTTAAATAAATTTCAAGAAGGAAATTCATATAACTTAAATATCCAATAAGAAATCCACAATGCTTCAAAAAGATCCATTAAGTAGTTTGCTTTTAATAAATTACCAAAGATAGCTTTAATTTTCGGGCAATTACCCTGTTGCCCCGTCCCCTCCTTCCCCTAAAATCTCACGAACGAAGAACTATTGACGTTTCATTAAAGTCGGCGACTGATCATAGAATCGTTTACATTCCTTTGCAGTAAATCTACCTAACCCTGCAAAACCGCTGTCCCGGATTTTTAATCGCATACGGCGCTTCCGCGAACATCGGACTAAATGAACGCACAAAGGTTTGTCAGGGCAGCGGTTTGTCCGTGTTATGTCCGTTAAATCCTCACCACTACTTCGCCGGCGTACGCTTACAGTGGAGATCCAATCGGCGCGTTTGTTCGTTGAAAAATATTGAAAGCTATAGCCACAGAGAGAAAGCTCCTTTCTCACTTGTCGTAGAACAAATTGGATTTATAAATAAATCGCGCCCGTTCGTTTTCGCCGTACAAAAGCTTTCACGTTTGCATACTGGCTCGCCAAATAAATGATTAAAACGTAACTATGGCCACGTGAATATGGCGTTTGTGGATCACTCGTGTTTCCATGCCGCAGTGTTGAAAGGTGCATGCCGCAATTCATCGCGATTAACGCGTGTCATGCAGGTACACGCGCGCATAATCGCCCGCACAGTTGTGATGCGCTAATAAAGAACGTTTTTATTAACTGACAACGCTTCAATCGCATGTTTCGCGGATTTGATGAAGCGAGTATTTGACTATATGTACAGAAAAAAGAGATCGATTATTCAATTTAATGGACTGCGGTTAGAGTCTGTATAAGATAAGTGAGGACGGGTGGTGCAGCTGAGCAGATGCTGATCTCTTGTGCAGAAAGAAATGAGAACTATACAATAAATATTTTTTGCACACTTCCGAAAGTAAGCCGAATTTATCAATAAATTTAGTATGTAGGTACACTACACATGGTGGCTGTTTCGACGTTCAATTACCCGTTAAAAGGAAAACCTTACGCGATACCTGTGGCTGTAGACTAATTATTACGTCTCGATTTCGTAATTAATTCGGAGTGCTTTGTACATTACTGGTTCATATAGGGATTAGAAGCTGCACAATGCACATGCACGGAAAAAATCATGATATGCCTTGAAATCAATTTATTTTGAATTTTAAACGTTTTTAGAGAATCACTCATATAATAAATAACTTTTTAGTTGTTCATATCATTTGTTACTGCTTTGTAACCTATTAAATATTTCACGGAATTCTTATATTTTAATAACTCCATCTCGATACTTTATACTGATGTTTAGTTATTACATTTCAGACATATTTCTTTGATGAAGAATAA
The DNA here is from genome assembly GCA_963932335.1 of Andrena marginata. NCBI lineage: Eukaryota > Metazoa > Arthropoda > Insecta > Hymenoptera > Andrenidae > Andrena > Andrena marginata. The sequence continues at coordinate 45,432,439 of OZ010659.1, read as the reverse complement.
AATCTTTCGAATTGACAGAGTTATGGTACCTACATTTTGTAAATCGATGTTGACTAACTGACCCTAAACCGAATCTAACAAGGGCAGTTCGGTTACCCGAAAATTCTGATTTTTTTTTCTAAATTCCATTCAGTTTTTATTGTAATAATTTTTTTAATATCTGCTATAGTTTTCAAGATATACAGGAAAGTAGGATATCATACATTAACCTTTAGGGGGTGTTTTCACTCTGAAGAACCGAATCTGGGCACAAATGAAAAATTGCCTGATAGTCCTGATACATGCTGTGATTGAGGTCGTCTACAAACTAGCACAGTTTCAAAAAAATCGGGAATGTTCGGATACCCGAACTTCCCTTGTAAGCCAAACATACAGCAACCTGAACATGACCCGGTTTATGACTATTTTTATGGCTGCATTTTTGCAATATTCTATATTTTTTAAAATATTATCCAAATATTAAATAAATAATAAAACATATTGCCAAAAAAAAACAGTTTTTTTCTGTATTTCTCTATTTCATTCAAGGAGGGTCTGAGAGAGCTATAATTAAAATTAATTTCACTGATTAATTTATTACATAATTACGATTGCAATGATGCAACTACAAAGGAAACACATATATCAATTTTTTAAATATTATAGACAGATTTAAAATAACTTTACTTTTCTCGAGACTGACTTTTGACAAATGTTTGGCACTAAGGTCCCTCTTTGCATCCAACAGTACAATTGTAATAGTTTACTCTTTCCATATGAATTTTAGAGAAATCTCATAATAATAACCCTGTTGAACGATACGAAACATCTCATGCAATGTTGAAATGTTTGAAAGCGAAGCAATATGAAAATTTACACGTGTACTACAAACTATAACCCACATTTTAGCAATTTATCACAAACCCATCGGATTATTATTGTGAATCTTTGGAACGTGAAAGAATACACTATGCCTCCTAATACAAAAAATATATAAATTGAAAATAATATTCTATTTAATACAATTAATATCAATGAGTCTGAAACATTGTGTATGTAAACAATCTAAATTGTTATTAAAATTAATTTTGAAAGAATTTTGAAGTAAGCATACAATACTTGATGATAATGCTTATTAAAGTACCAAATGCTAAACTTACGCGATACATATTCCATCTAAATAAATCACTACGGTTTATATAAACATATTCTTCGCTTTTAGGTCACTATTCCTTAGATATGACCACGAGCAAAAATGTGTATTCTATATTAAATATTTCGATCCCTTCGACCTCCCTCAGAATTCTTCGAAACCCATTTGTGCCCCCTATATTGCGAGGTGCACTTTACTTCAGATCGTACGTGTACAGCGGTTGCTCTGCTGACAAGGCAACTAGGAAGGGTAATCTGACACTTTTTCGTCAGGGGGATAGAGAGACGTAGATCGCCTTATTATGTATTTGGTGGTACGTATGTAGGTCCAGGCGATGTCGGTGGATAACGAGGGAGCTTCTCCTTTCCCCTGTCTCTTTTTCCACCCTGCTCCCTGTTCCACCTTCGTTTTTCTGTTTTCATTTCACTGTTTGCCCTCGCGCACCTCGCGTGCTGTCTGTGACGAGTTCTGGACATTTTTTTCCACTGGAAGATATTTTCCTCCACGGTCCGTTGCTTTCTTGTTATCTGCCACGGGACACGTGAACGAGGGAGGGAGACGGGAACAAGAAAAATGGAGGAAGAGCAGAAGCAGGGGAAGCGAACGGGAAAGGTCTTTGTAACATGGCGAGGAGAAAACAGGGAAAGTTCGACACCCGAATCGAGCATCGAGTTCGGGGAACAATAGATCACTTTGCCCAGACACACGATCTACAGGATAATTCAGTGTCCTAATCGAAATTGTTCGATTCGTTGCAGTACGTATTCCGAACGTATGGCTGCTATGGCTACGAGTGTCTACTCACACGATACATAAAATGCAAATATAAATGCCTCCCGTTTGGAGCAGCACATGTGCCATACTGTTGGAAATGGTAAGAAAAGAAATTAACGGCAGTCAAATCTCGAGGAGCCAAGTCCTAGGTTTAAATATGGCAGGAAGTATTTAGTCGTGATATTTTGAGTTCATAGTAATGTGTATTTTTAAAGAGCAAGGTGATCTTACCATCTTAGTAGGTAGGATAATTATGGGAGAGACGCCGCACTTTCGGTATTTCAGGGTTATCGGTAATAAAATACAACATTGTCGATTTGATTTACTTTCGCCTGTTAGTTTAGTTCAGATTAATAAGCAAGAATGTGCGTCCCTTATTACTTTTAAAGATTTTACTATTTTTCGAGGTATGTGTTTCTAAATGTGGCACCACCACGTGCGCATGTGCGGCATCTCTCCGACAAAAGGATGTTTTTAGTTTCAATTTTTTAAGGGTGACAAATATCAAAATGTTTGTGTTCTTTAATGCTAGTAGTAGCACAGGATATCCAACTAATAATATGCATCCTTGGAAAAAAAAATTCTATTGCAAACTTTAGATACGGTGACAATTTTGCGTAAGGTGCGGCAACACTCCCGTAATTACCCGTGAAAGTAATTTTTTTATTTGTAAATCTTTGTATCTGTTTCATACTAGGTGCAAAACCTCAGATTTTGCACTGTCATACCTAGTAGAAATTGTTGTACTCTTTGAACGGTTTAATTTGCTATTCTAACAAGAAGATTAATAATAATATGAAGATACACGATAAAAGACATGTTGGCTAACACTAATAATTGTTGATGCAATGGGTACATTTGAAATTAATTATTTTCTCTAAAACAGTAAAGAGATCCACGTTACCACCTCTTCCCCTAATAAGAAGACAATACAAATCTTCAAGTAACAAAGACGAAACGATGCGACTTTTACGCCCCAACTTTCTGAACGCAGACTTAGGAGTATTGTGTTAAGCAGATCCATCGCGGCCGAAAATTAAAGGAAACATCGAAGATCCCCGTTTAAAGATCGTAACTCCTCCCCTCTTCGATGTGCGAAGAAATCTCGAAGATAGGGTTTACGGGGGATTTACGACGCGACGGTCGCCAGCCAAGCGTGATATTTGCACCTTTAAAACCGGTAATCCAGAAGTCCTCCTCGGCCCCTGATTACTCCACAGTGGCGCAGAGAATCGTAGGGTTTTCTTGGTTGCACGAGTAGTGTTCCAGATTGCGCGCGTTTCACGATATTACAGGGAAAGTAATGGCACTGAGTGGCAACACGGTAGGAGGGTGGTCTGAGGTGAGAGTAGCGTCGGAAAAGGTCGGATCAACAGCTCGAAAGATGAGAAGAAGTGGTTAACGTGGAGCTTAACCGTCCCCCGAGTTACGTAATGAATAACAACGGTATGAAGTGTTTGCCACCGGCAACAGAAGAACTTCCGTGCAAACACTCTGCCCTCTGTTTACAACGTTTAATTAGCATGTTTCAATTGAGACCCGCGCAATACGGTCTATAAGTGGAGGCGCAGAATAATCCAGTTAATAGTTTCGTCCTTTTCGGTATACGGAAGTCTTGTTTTCACCTGCACAGTGTCGTGTAGAGTTGTGTAAATAATATTTGTTATTATTTCTGTCATTTCGTCGAAGGAAAATCACTATTCCGTTAAGGGGGAACTTGGTTTAGGACACTGAAAACACGGTGATTTTTAAGAATTATTTTCTCCACAAATATAAAACGAATCTTTCCAAAACTTTAAGGGTGCTTTACTGTATATTCAGAGAACAAGAAAACTCTTTTTATTCAAGAATAATTCCTTTAATATTGAAGTTTTTCTTAGTTTACATAAATTTATATCGTCTGCACAAAGAGATGGACGCGCGTCGTTCGTAATTTACACAAACGAAAAGAATTTGGCAGAGGAGTTTTAACTGGTGCCCTAATAAAAAATCTGTCTACCTACTACGGCTTGGCGATAAGAAAACATGCAGATTAGGTTAGAAATGTGAAAATTGCGATTATGGATACGCTTCTCCATTATGTATTTGACGAACGATATACCGAATCACTCGCTATGCCCTCTCGATGCCGAATGTTGATGTGAATGGAGACGCGCCGCATTCGCCGGAACACAAAATATTCTATCATAAAGCACAGCTTGCGCCAGTCCTTGCGCAAGCATCTTGGCCAATACACGAAGTTCTATCAAAGCAAGACCTCGTAGAGCGATGCCTAAGCGGCACTCAAAATTCAAATAAAAGTTTCAATGCGAATATTTGGCGTTTACCTCCAAAGCACCTATACTGAGACCTCAAGACCATACAAATGGCTCCATTTCTCGCAGTCGGTACATTTATGAAGGATATTATAGAATCTTAGAAACAGTGGTGACAATGATGATTAAAATAGGAGCAGAAAGTGACAGGATGGCGGATATAATAGACAATCGGCGCCCAGGCAGAGTCCGCCACAGAAGTCAAGGAGGTGCCCACTCAACTCATGCTGGCGGAAAAACAAATTATTCAGCTTCAAGTGACGATTTTTATGAAGAGGGAGAGGTAGGTACTATACATACGTATGTACACCACTGGAACAGTTGACTAAAAAAACTGTCTGACAGTAAATATATATATACCTATGAATATAAAATAACGTTAGCGAAAACATTAACGCGTTTTTCTCAAAACCTGATTATTCGAAGTTACTGCCAAGCTAGGGAACAAACGATTCACTGGAATGACGTGAAATTTTAACATAATATTAAAAACATACATCTTCGTACACTAAACTTCAGAAATAAGCAACATTTTAGAAAAAAATATTATTTTGCAAGAAACTTTGGAGTAGAACTTGGGATTCAATATTTTTGAGGTAAACAATGACGTGAAAAATTGATGACACGTTTTGTTCAATCACGCAACATTCTTACAGAAAATAGTATTTCTTAATTTCCTCCTGTACTTCGCGAGGTACTGTTATATAGCACGCAACAATTTTTGGGTTTTTGTTCTAAGTTAAAAAAATTGAAGGAGAAAATGTAGCTTCTTTTTATAAGCTGTGACGTCGTCATACTGGATTAAAAAAGTTAAAAAAAATTGTGATCATACTTCAAGGTATGCACAATAAAGGCCTTTAAACAGATTTTGTATTCCATTCATTATACTCGCATAAAAAATTCTCAAAATCAGGCTACTTTTCCAGGCTCTAGAGTGGCATTACGCCTTGTTTCAATTATAATCTTGTGTAATTCTTTTTCCACTTTTTGATGTTCAATTTAACATTCCGTTACCATTTTTTTTGTCTTTGTTTCAGCGCCAGCGGTTTTGGGTTTACAGTGTCAGCAATTTAAAACGAACGAATGAATACGTCTTATCGGCTTACCTGTTAACAGATTTTTGTAATTATTAAGTAGCATAGCATTAGGATATAGCAGCTTTCGTACAACGTAAATATTAATTTCTTGTATATTAAATGAAGCTGTATAAGTATATTCACTCAATAAATTTGTGTTAATGTAAATGATACTTTTGCGCAATTGTAGTGGTATTTTATAACAGGAACTTTTATAAAAATTAAGAATTGGAGATGAGAACAATTTATAATTGTTTATAAAATATTCATGCGTATCCACGAAAAGTGATTAAGAAATGCTATATATCTATATAGGGAGGTATTTTTTCCTACTTCTTAGTTTTAATGCAGCGTTTCGGTACATCAAAAGTGAAGGAGGTATATATATATATATATATATGTAATGGTACATGGAATAGCAGTGTGCCTGCAATAACATCAGTCCAACTATTCCACTCTTACACACTTTATGCACGTAGATAAAGATACTGACGAAACGAGAATGGACTTGAAAAGCATGCAGCGAAAAGTTGCGAACTTCTTCAGTGGCTTGCAGGAATAACGAATTCTGGTAACTTAAGATCATTCTGACTCCCGTGTGTAAAATTCACCAAAGCGTTATGTGAAAAATTTTAATGTCCAATTTTTTTTATAAAGGAACGTTCACTATTCGCAATTTGCATCAAAAGAAACCAATTTTAAGCTGAAGATGTGGAGAAAATAAATTCATATTTACAGTAAAAATAAGATTTTTGTACTAAGAAACATTATGAGAAAATTTTAACTCGGATAAATAATTAAAAATATAAATGAAATAGTCTTATTATGACACGCTATAATATATCAATAACAAAAAACTAATCATTTTTATGTTCTTCCTTCAAATACTAAACCACGATCTTAAAAAAGTAGATATAGGTACTAAAAATGATGTAAATTCAAACAGCGTAAACCACTCCAATAATATCTGGAATGTTTCCATATGGCATACACTATTTAAGTGCTACGATTGTGACAAATATTATAAGAAATAAAATGTTCCGTTTGATATTTCATTGCAATACTTAAAGAACTGGTTGCGACTTAGAAAGAAACATTTAGGCACGATGCTACGAATCTTTCCAGTGGAGGAATAAGGAAGTTAAGTGACTCGTGGAGGAAGCGGCCCGTTCATAACTCAAAACGAAGTTTCTTTACCGATACAACTGATGAAAGCGGCCCTGTTAGCATTATAATGTACTTGTGAGGGCATTCGGGCGGCAATATACGACTGAATCTTTTGGTGTCCACGAATACCCAGTGAGTTTCCTCGACAGCAGCAAAAGCCACTTTGTACTTTGCAAGTTGTGCCAGAAGCCTGTGAAGAGGTAGCTTACTTGTTCGACTGTTTGGCCAACCTACGATTTATGCAATATACCTATTTGAAAAGTGGTTGTTAATATAAAATGTAGATGAGTTACCTTTATTTTAAAACCGTGTGCCTTTGTTTCAGAGAGTGACAAAATTTTTATTTAAATAAAATTTCGAATAACGAATAAAAGTGAAAAAATTATTCGTCATGTATCGGATAAAGTTAATTTTTTTATTCGCCGAATAAATTCTCATGGAATAAAACAATTAAAGACAATTAGAAACAAGAGATTCTTAACATTCTTTATAAAGAGTCCTAAGTTAGTCATTACAAGAAATGAAGCTTGCCAACGAAGTCGAGTTTTTAGTTACATGGATGCCGCTGAAGAAAATGGGCAGTTTACATCCTCGCCTCGAACAACCCGTTCAATTTTACACTATACAGTAAGGAGGAAGGCGAAGGGTTGTGTGTAGGCGGCACGAGGAGCTCTAGAATGATTTCACGTGGGAGATGAAGTTTCGTAAGTAGCCAGTCGGCTGTACCTTGCATGCCGACAATTTCGTGTCTGAAAGAGGGCTACGGCGCGACAGAAGAAGGGCAACACGAGGCCAGAAGGGAGAGTGGGCACGTTTACGTGGACGAAACTCACGGGATTATATTGCTGCAGATGGGATGCAGGAGTCCCCCGTATCTCGAGAATACCAATTTGATTTCGGTACGAATGTCGGAAACGGAGCCGGAAGCTCGTAAAGCATACAATAAACGTGCCCAACGATCCTTACTTGTCGTTGCACAGACCGGACTGGCGAATCCACTGTCCTGGAGGCTGCAGCAGGCTGGAGCAAATGGGGAGATGATGAACGCACTTAAATAAGAGACGACGGATCCACGTGCATTCTTTTTCCAGTTCTTGTTACATCGGATGATGTTCATTGTTCTATCAATTTCGTATGTCGTGCTGATCCATTGGACATTTGAGGCATTGAGAGCAAAAATGAACTAACCCACATTCTTTGCGAAATTGAGTTAGCAGAAATAATTGTATTCCAATAGGCAGTACTAATCATATGAAATAAGAAAAATTCATTCTTTTTCAATGTGAATTGTCTGTGTCTGCTCTCAATGCCTCGCTTTAGCCACTGATGCTGTCATACACATATACATTCGTAATTGATCTGTAACATTTCAACTGCTACGTTCGGAATGTACATAGTAGCATTCACGGCTGTTAGTATAATAATTTCTCAATTTTAGTTTCGTAAATTTTACGTATTTTGTGGTGCTCATTGCGGTTATTAGGTAATTAGTTCTGATTCAGATTAGTGTTCTAATTCATGTTCGTCATATTAAGTCGCATTAAATAATAATCCATCTCCGAGTAGAATAATACGCTGGCAGTAATGTATTAATTGCAATTTATTAAGCCATTAATGCGCTTTCGAGGCAGCTTTTGGACACAACAGTCCTCTGACGCCAGTACTAATGTATTCATATTAGTGGATCGATATAAATGTCGGTTCTAGAATTATTATTTCTTTCGTAGGTTCATATGAACAGCATTTTATTAAAAGAGGTATAGCTAAAAATGATTTAGGTAAAAAATTCGTTCGTGGAATAGAGTTTCTTTTTCGTTCCATTACCTACATTGGCCGTAACGCGTTGCGGTGGCATTCATTTATTTATCAACATGCACAGAGCATAATCCTTTGAGTACAGGAGAGAATAATAATAATACACAAAATGAAATACAATGGCGAAATGAATTTAATGTACGCAGTACTTATTTAGGCGTTTATAATACATACTTCAGATTTTACTGTTGTATGTAAATCATATTTAAATAACGTTAGTTAACCAGTAAGCAAATTTACTTAAAGATTCTTAAGACTTATAGAAATAATTATAAAATTATTTCGATTCCAAAACACATGTTCTTTTGAATTGTCTAAATGGCACATAGAATGTAATTCATTTTAAAGAAGTGAACATATGATAAAACTACTTAGTTACAATCTTAAATTTATTAACGTCCAATTAAATTTCAATTAACGACTTACGCCGCCGTGATTACAAGTAGGTAATGTATCTATGTTACTGTTAAATACTAACAATAATTGTTTTATTATGTATGATATTTGTTAAATATTAAAAAACCAAAATTATCAATTTTTCAATTGGAACCTTTGATTAACACTGATTTTATCTATTAAATCCTTTAAAATGTACCTACTGTGATAAATGGAAACAGAAAGAATTTATTATATGTAAAAATGTTTCAAATTTAATTACACACAAACATCGCTTTGTATAAAAAATACTAATTTCCTCAGAAGAACTCAATTTTCCTTTTTTGAAAAATTATAAACGTATAAAATAAGCAGTCATGTTAAATCGTGAAAATATGTAATAATTACATTAATTTGAACTGTATTACTGCATTTATAAGGAAATACTTTATACTATAAAAAGTATTTATTAATTTCTAAAATGTACCTTGCTATGTATAGTATTGAATATAAGAGCTACTGGAGCTAAACATGTATGCATTTATGTAGCATGTACTAATAATACTACACACTTGTTTCGATTTTTTATAATAATTCTTCAATTGATGGTAACTGCTGTTCCATAATATCTATGTATATTTTATCTCGTCAAATTGCAGCGATCACATCTTTTTCAGGAAGAACTCCAACTGCAATCTCTCTCGAGTTAATTTGCATAGGATGTTCCGAACAAATCGCTTTCCGCTTCATTAACAAACGTTGATTCACCGTAATCGTTGAAGGGAAAGTCACTCGGTTTTCTCCAATTCCGTAACATTCGTGATTCTGGCTCTTGAAATGTTTGGCATACAAACATCCTGAATTAATTTTATTTAATTTGGTTACATTCTCTCTATTTTTTAGGTTCCTTCGTACGTTCGTATAGAGTCATATTCTTACATAAATTAATTAAACTTTCCTTTATATTCGAATTCCTCCTTAAATCTCCTGTTAATAATTCTATCAATGTTTATGCGATTTGCATACAGTCGGCCTTCGAAGTTTAATTTAGGTATATCTGTTTTTTCTTTGTTCATGGTCGTTTTGTTGTGACTGTTTAATTAATTTGACAAATCTCACTGGGCCACGTATTACTTTTTCGAAAAACTGTTTCACAAGTGTCGAGAGCTACCAAACAGTGTTTGAACAAGTTTCTTTATTTTCCTTTTAATTTGTATTTGAAAAGAAACTGTTGTAGGGTACAAATTTTACAATTGAATAGTACAGTACTCAAAGATCCATGCAAAATATATGTATATGTACCTATAAAATCGGTACTTTCGTAGAAATAAATTTTCTGCGAGTGTGAGCAGTTTCAGGAACATATCTGTTTTTATTCATTATGTGTGATACCTATTAAAAATAAAGAATTTTCCATGTCCTTATATTCTGTATAAACACCATTTCACGCATCATGGTATTAGCCTCCATATTGCCAGTCGACTTACGAACGATACATCAAAACTCATTTTTTATTTATGGAAAGGTATAGCTAGACTTTTACGGTGCGAATGATTGATTTATAAAGGGTCGTAAAACCTTGAATGTGGCATGTTCTAACTTTAAAAACTGTTACTATATTAAAGGTTGTTGAGTGTACCTCCCATTACAATGCAGAAGCAATTATTTTTTATTTACCAAGTGAAGTAGCATTGTATTCCTAATATTACATTTGTGATATTATACCAGTAATATTATGTATGTTCTTCATTTCTTTTATTTGTAAAAATTTTATTAAGAAAAAGAAAAATTTTCTCTCTTCTCCAGTGTTTTCCAAACTTTTTGGAGTCGCAATCCCTTTTTATAATATTCAAATAACCTGCGACCCTCCCCCCTCATATAAAGTAAGATAACTTTAATAAGGTAAAGAAAACTTAGAAAACACCTTAAAAATAGGTATTTCAGAATATAATTCTAACTTAATAATATTAAAAAGAAAAACCCCCAAAAACGTTTTGCCAAACTCTTTCGTTTCTGTATTGAAAACAAAAGGTGTTTTACCACTTCTGCTGATGGTTTCCGAAGAAAAAATGTCTGCTGCATCGGTTGGAGTAGTTAGATTTTCCCCAGACCCTTAGTTTTTGAAATATATAGAAAGATATCTGCAAAAATTAGTGCATTTCGGGTTTCCTTTTCCATTTGATCGTTGTTTAAACATATTTAAATGTTTATAATTCAATAATAACTTATATCGTTGTGGTCGCGAGGGTTCATAAAATAATTTGACAGAGCAAGCAAACGAATAACTATTACTGTTTGAAAACAAAATATGTTCAAATTTGAAAATTTGCTTTTTTTCAAAATCGAATTTCTCGGAAACTGAGGGTGATGGCGACAAACGGTTTGCGAATTCTTTTTCAGCGCACAAAAATCTATAAGAAACGGCAATGGAATGTTATAGAACAGAAAAAAGTTAAATTTTGTTGGACAGTCTATTTAGCACAAACGATTCTAATAATTTCTCAAATTAAATTAATGTTTTCTGTTCATTCCTTGTTTGATGTATCGAATTAAGCGGTTAAGGTTGGCGAAGTGGTGATTACGTATTACTTGAATCCTATAGTTCTACATGATTTCATGGTAAACTCGAATCTTTGCATATTTACATTGCTAGGTTTAACTTAATCGTATTTAATTAAAGTGCGTCTCTCTGCAGCGTCGATAATTTGATGATTCAACGGAAAATGTTTTCACGTTCCAATTATTGGATCCCATCAAAGTTCTGCTTACGAACAGACACCCACCTACACACCCACGCACACACACACACACACGCACATGATGCTCTGTAGTCGGTATAATCCATGAATATACAGCCGAATGTAATCTCTGTCTCTGATTTCTCGCTGGTTTCTTTAGAGTATTGATCTTCATATCATTTCATTCCTTGATGAGGCATTATGGTTGTGCTGATTTAACATTTTAAGTAAATTGATTACGATTATGTTACGTGAAACAGAAACCATATAAAAATGTGTGATATAACTGAAGTCAATATAAATCCCATTTCACGAATTTGCGATATAGAATGCTTCTTACAATATTTCCTAAGATGCAATTCTATAATCACCCCATTCCTTGGTGGCTTTAGAACATGTTCATCGTAATCTGAATCATGCGTAAGCTATAATGATGTATAAATTGAATTGTATAATATATAATACAGGCAATGTAGATATTTAATTATGTATAATATGTACTTAGTATAGGTTGACTTTAAGTAACAGTGCAAGATTGTGGATTACACATACAGGAAATGAAATACTTAGTAAAACAATTTCATAAAAATGTGTAACTACATGCAACGGAAAATATAAATTTTTAAGATTTGTCAGGACCTTCATTTTTGCTACATATAGAATATACTTGCAATTAAAATTCAGTGAAAATTAAATTGATTATGATGGCGTAGCGGCAGAGAAGTTTTAGAAAAATTTAACAGCACTATTTAAATTGAAAAATTGGATACTGAATACTCAGGATTAACATTACAAAAGAGTAAGAACGTAAGAATTTTTAATTATTTTTGCATTTGTCTATTACGGTATCTATGTAGTTATAATTTAATGAATCAGCAATTCATGTGTTCACTTGATCGCTTTTTACCGTATTTCCGCTGTACACATTATGACAACGTAATTGAGATTGCACCTCGCCGTCACAAGCAAAAATATAGAAAATATTACTACCCCGCTTTTGTTCGGTGATAATGTACTATCGTGATTCGCGTGCAGCGCTTAAAGAAATAGTGTCTAAGTAGTATCTAAATCAGGTATGCACAGGACCCCCAATTCCGGGCGCGAGCTCAGATCCGAGCTCGAGCTGAGCTCGAGCTCGAGCTCCGAGCTCGTTCAGGTAGAAGCGAGTCCAGCAACGGAGTGGAGAGCGGCTGGAGTAGTGGGAGCGGAGCCTCACAGGCTGCCGCAGGGATTTCCAGAGTTTGACGCTCCGAAAATAAGGCACATTTTGGGGAATTTTTAAAAGAAAAGTATTGAGTATTATAATTCCAATCTCTGTACTTTTATTAATTGAATTTTAAAAAATGAGTTCAAATTTTCGTATGCAATAATAATACTTTGGTTCACATTTATAATGGTAGGGTATCCGAATACTTTTGTCGCCCACTCTATATGTATATATGTTATTAAATATCTTCAAATGAAAGTACTCAAATTTACGTATGCGAGTTTGTTAAAAGTAACTTTCTGAATATAATATAAAATTCTGCACGTTTTCGTTTGGTCTTGTATGTATATCTATCGTCGGTATGCTTGTAGTTGTAACGGGCATACTGCCTTTGCAGTCATAGTGTACCCCACCACAAGACCTTATACCGAGGAGTGGGGGGTGAGCATTCCACGGTCGAGCTCGAGGGCGCACCGACTGCCCTAGGGCAAACTTAGTGTGCACCCCTGATCTAAATTATCGTCAGTGGTATCAGAAATGTATCAACGAAGACAGGATTATAAAAAGTTACTAACGAACAATAATTACTGCAACATTGTCAAGATACAATTTTTCTACAAGATATAGGTATAGCACGGAACGCTCCTAAGCCAATTATTTGTTATTACCAGGTTGCAAATGTAAATATACTACTGCTTAATTCATCTACAAATTATCTACAATGTGCAGGGAACGCTTTTAAGCCAATTATTAATTATTACCAGGATGTGAATGTAAATATACTACTGCTTGATTTATTTACAAATTATCTGAAGTGATTATCTACAAATGAGTCAGCACAAATGGCTTCAGCAATAAAACTTTTACGGAAACGTCTGGGATAATTTCGTTCTCTTAAATAGAATGTCATATTTTTCAATCTACATCACGATTCACGACAGTTACTTTTAAGAGTACCTTGTATACATATTAATTAAAAGTTCTGAATTTATGTGTTTTGTAAAATAGAAAATTTAATGCAAAACATGGTATCAAGGTTACTTCACTTATCTTTAATAATTTTAATGACTTTGTATTATGGATAATTAGGATTCCCTTAAAAGCTACTATTATCTTATATATTAATATAACTGTGTCAGTTTATGCAAATATATATTTTTATGAGAAAGGACTAAACAACTGGAATTTTGATAAAAATATGTTTCATCATTAAAGAGTTTTCAAATTATATTTCTTATTTTGCATATCGCATATGTTTCGCATATGTTCCATATTTCTAGCACATACAGAACCTGCTTACAAATTAGCTCGAGTATAGTAGCAGCCACGATATAGTGTTTTCGTTAATGTACGTAATTTTATCGTAATAAATACCATACTTGCATAAACTAACGCAGTCGTAGTCAACGTTGCACATGTGGGAACATGGCATAATGAAAGTAATTTTTTTTTCGAATCTGTATTGCCGACATCTTTGTACCACAACCATTCTGCAATTTATAAGTCTCACTATTGTATTAGAAATTTCTGTGGCATGAGTGAATCTCGACGGGAATGTCGATGACTGGTCAATGGAAATGTCGATGTTACTATTGGAAATTTAATGACTATGTAGTATCGAGGGCATTAAAGTGTAACTGTTGTTTCTGAAGTATATCACTTTGTGTTTCACACGTAACTAACGATACATACTGTGTTACTTTCCCTTTGATAATTTCCTAGTTTCAATTAAAGCTGTTAACTCAGCAAAAATGAATTAACTTGTTATTTCAAAACACCTCTATATTGTACTAGACTAAGTAGACAAATAGTCTTGAACATTTAACAAGTAGGATTCGTACAGAAAAGTGAATATGCCTTGAACAAAATGAATAATCCTTCTTTAATTATTTTTAGGTACACAATCTTAAGGGAGGAACCTGGTGCAACGGGTCGAAGGAATTAATTTCTTTTTTTAGCATAAATCAATAGTTGAACATTACAAAAATATGCTCCTAAAGCCGCACAACGAAATCCGAATAATTACAGCAGCTATATCCGGTTTAGCTATGGAACAGCATGTGACGCAGGTTTACCAGAAAACTTTGAACGCGTTTTCCTCAAAACGACAGTTTCACAATTGCCGGGTAATGTAACTCAAAATATTTTCAACCGATCGGCTTGACCTTGTGCATAGATATTTGTGAATATTTTCTTCATAGAAATCGCCTATAGGTATAGTGATATTGTTTAAATAAATACCTTTTTGTACATATAAGGCAAAATTTCTTTCGTAAAAGTGAAATTTTTTTCAATATGTCGCCATTTGTTCAATTTTGCACCTTTTAACTCACAAATTGATACCTTTTAACTCACAGGTTGATATTGTGCGGGCACTGATAAACATATAATAACTTATAATATAATATATAAATTGCGTTTTGAATAGAAAGAGAAAAAGGAAAATGAAAGAAGAAATATTATTAAATCGTACATATATATGCGAAAAATTATTTTCAATAGTTAGAGAATATTTTCATTTGCAGTTTACATTTTAATTAATCACATTATTAAGAATCATTATCCAGTAGATAAATATTTCCTAAAATATTCGAAACATTCAAGCCTCAAACTACTCGACACACTCGGACTGCTCCAAAATTTCGACCTGGTCGAAGTATGTATATTCGGCCCGCTCGATACTTTCGGCCCACTCGGTACTTACGTCCCGCTCGAATAAATTCGAGTACTCAGTTCTCTTCGCGCCGCTCGAAAAAATTCGAGTACTCGGTTTACTTCGAGCTACTCGGTTTACTTCGGGTTACTCGGTTTACTTCGAGTTACTCGTTTCTCTTCGAGTACTCGGCTCGACTCGGAAACCGAGTTTCGGCTTGGTCCGAATTTCAAGCTACTCGAACAGCCCTACCGACTAGTCGGTTAAGACGACTATCCGACCACTTTTGTAATCGGCGACTAATTGGCTTCTTGGCGGCTGATTAATCAGCTAGTCGGCCAAAATCCTAGATGATACATCGCTAATATTTATACATAATTTTGTCATTTGATGCGCTTATCAGAGCACAATCGCTTGCAACCCATTGTACAACCTGGAGAAACATAATTCTAAGTTAAAAAAGAAGTTAAAACTAGAGAATACAATGTTTGTAAAGGACCCTTCGCTCATTAAAAAGAACGTTTTTTGTAATCGACAAATCGATTTTTAAAATCGAGTAAATCTTGTTACAAGTCAGGTTTCACTTGTAACTTTTTATTAATATTATGAATGATAGATTGTTATGACCCTATTTTAAGCTGGTTCAGACACATCCAGTAATTTAGTAGAGTGGCGAGTAATTAGGTAATTTAGTATTCTTCTTTTTTTTTAGTATCCACACACGGTAAATTACTAAATTACTCGCTATTCGACTGAATTGCTGGACGTGTCTGTTCCAGACTTTATATCGGTTCGCGAATAAAGCCCAACTAAATGTTTACTTTCATTAACCTGAATTAATCTGAATACGCGATAAAAATGAAACCTATGCTGGTACATGCACAACTGTGCTTTGATAATTGTATAGAGTGTCATATATTCTTTCTCGAGCACTTCTGACACTGATACTATGGGTTTTGTTTATAAATGTAAACATCCAATCTACAGCCGATAAAACGATCTGCTACGTAAGCAAATTTTCCACTAAATGCTCGAGGATTTGATCAACTTTCGAGCTTGTTTCTGAGAAAACTGATGGTTCGTTTTCAAAACCTTTATTCCGTACTTTCACTTCCAATAACGGCGTTCTAAGCTTATTCGCTCAACCAAAAAGTCAGGCAAACTCCCAATAAAATTACATTTTTTCAGGATTTCATTTAGAAATAGGTTTTCATTGACCGTGTTCCCTTGCGAGCTGAATATTTTTTTTGCGACCTGACTGCTCACGTATCCTCGAAGTTTCAAACTAATTTAATCACTTTAAAAGAACCACCCCGTGTCATCGTATTCCGAAAATGAAATAGGCGGGAATGTGTACAGATACGGGAGTTAAAAGAATTAAAAGAACGAAAGAAGGGAAGCGTGCACTCGTGAAAGGGCATATACGAGGTTTCATTTCCGAGAAGGGCTGTAAAGATTGCTCGCGTGCAACCCTCCATACGGCATTCTCGCAAACTCGCGACCATATTGCCTCATAATAATAAGGTTAATGCCTTGCAAATTAAGTAGACGCGAAAGGTCTTTCCCGTGGTTTTATGTTCGTTTAACTGCTGAAGCTTGATCTTTCCCGATGATGCACGATTGCTACGATAAGGTATTCTGACGATGCTCATTTGGCTTAACTGGGCTCGTAACTGCGACATTTTGTACACGGCATTCCACGAAAAAAATCGAAACTGATGTGTCCTTCATCTGGCTAAAAGCGTCTGGTACATAACCCACGCGATAATATTCCTGCTCAGAAATTCACCGAAAGCAAAATTAGAAATCTGTTTGCTATAAATGAGAGAATTTCAGGTCATCAAGGTTGGGCATAGAAATCACTGAAAATTGTTAGTTCCATTAAAGTTCTAAAGATGGAGAGCGTAAATTATTCATGTAATTCCTAAATGCAAATTGCCAAGTTTCCGATTCCACGATCAATTTGTCTGGGCAAATATAATTCGATGAGTGAAGCTTTTAAGGCAACATTGATTTTAATATCTTGATAATGGTGAACTATTAGAAAACTTCTGCACGTATCTCTCCCAAGAAGTGGTCTACAAGTGGATACACGCTTTTTTAAGCGATTTTATTCATGTCATACTTAAAACTGTAAATCATAATGCGTTGTATGAGAAGCCGTCCATCTCCCTTCTTCTCTTCGAGAGTAATTAATAGCTTGTTTGCTAGAAAAGCGGAGTTAATTATTAAAATATTAAAATTCTATGTCAATAAGAGACCCACGAAGCGTATAACACTTAACTGCGGAAATAAGAGAATTTTACACAATTTCTTTCGGGATGAATATTATGCACGTACAATGAAACGTGTACTCCATTCTTGGGCGTTGAATGAAGGAAGAAAGATAACTAGCCATGCAGAAATGGCTCCGAGATGAGCAAATGTTTTTTATTCCAATATGTATCTTACATACATATAAAAGTAGCTATTCCAGAGCATGCCTCTTTTTTACCTCTTCTATCCTGTATTAACATTCGCTTCTGTGTTTATAGAGATAACAAAGAGAGTTGTTGTGCACTAATATGGATAGTATAAGTCGTGAAAGTATGAAGAGTAGAGGAAGAAAAAGATTTCCTACATCACGTACATTGTGTGAATGAAAGAAACGTGATATCACGTTTTTTAGCTTAATGGCAGAGAATTAATTTATTCTTTATGAAGAATTGCTTTTCATGTGCATGTTAAATATTATATTAGACGGGTCGCTTAACAATCTACGGCGGATATGGAGTTCAGTTTAACCCATAACAGAATCATATTTATACACACACTTCTCACAAGGGAAAATCCCGAACCCGAAAATTCTGAAAATTTGTGAGTTTGAAGGGGATTTCCTCCTGGTCACAACGCAATTTTTGTTTGCTGCCCAAATTCATCCGTTGGGGGTGAAATTAACACCTGAAAATTCGGCTATTTTCGGAATTTTGTTATATCTCGCGAATTGTAAGAGATAGGAAAAACGTTTCAAGACAAAAGTTACTTTTTTTAATTAGATCTATCATTTGGTAGAAAAATTATTTTACAGTTCACGAGTTACAACACAAAATCAGAAAATAACCGGATTTTTCAAGGATCAATTACACCCCCTTAGAGTGAATTTCGGCAGCAAGCAAAAATTGCGTTGTAATTAAGAGGAAATTCCCTACATATTCACAAACTTTCAGAATTTGTTGAATTTTCGGGTTAGTGATGTTCCCTTGACAGTACAAGCTTCTACAGAAGATTTTGAAATTGCTATGGCTTAAAATTTTTATTTTTTGAAGCCAGAGATGCCAATAAATAAATAATGGGAACACAAATAGTGTTGAACTTTTCTGATGAGTGTTAAAGACGGTTTCGGTTTTTTAAATAAATGTTCTTTAATAATTATGTGCACTTATGTAGGAAGAATAATTATCTACACGAATGTACGAGTTATGCAAATTCAGGTTTGAAGTACCTACAACTGATTCAAATTGTACGAGCAACAAATCATTTGCGAAAGGAGATGGGCCGAAACAGAATCAGACTCTCACAGCTTGTCAAGGTTGATTAAGATATTGCGAATTACATCCGTGTATCAGTATGTAACATTGACATGACACGATGGTTATAACAATTCCTACCCCTATTGCTACCGATATGTGCGCGATATACTCCCCTTTCGATTCAAGGGTCGATTAAATCTGAGTCTAGCGGGTGACCAAACCATAGTTAATTCGTCCTCTTTAATCCATAACTACCATAGAACACATGGTAACTAATTGGAATTTTACATATGTTAATAATGGATTTGTCAATCATAAACATATTTAAATTTTTATAATTCAATAATAACTTATATCGTTGTGTTCGCGAGTGTTCATGGAATAATTTTACGGAACATGCAACCGAATAACTATTACTGCTAGAACACAAAAGATGTTCAAAGTTGAAAATTGGCATTTTTTTTTCAAAATCGAATTTCTCGAAAACTGAGGGTGATGACGACAAGCGGTTTGCGAATTCGTTTTCAGCGTACAAAAGTCTATAAGAAACGGCTATTGAATGTTATAGAACAGAAAAAAAAGTTCAATTTTGTTGAACAGTGTAATTAATACCCAGCACCTCCATAAATGCATGATATTTTCATCGTTTCTAACGCTGTACCGCACTAATTACAGAAGCCTTACATTATTATCTCGAGGCAGGGTAGCTTTTTAAACTTTTTACTACCTAAGTAGTAGCCCACATTTTTTATAAGTTATGATTTTACCGCTATCATAACTTACCGAGGTACAACAAGATGTTCCTCGTTCCACACCTGAAATCAATACTAGCAGATAATTAGGCGTTTCAGTATACATATGCGATATGTACTTGAGTAAAAAAAGAAGTATAACAAACATTGTTCGTTATTAACTGGCAGTATGGATCGAAGCTCGTGCTTCGATGGACGATGCGATGCAACTGCCATAGTACTGTTATAAAAAAGACTCAACTACGATGCTATTGATAATGGTTACTGGTTTATTGAAGGCAAGCTGAATAGATATATGAGTGATCGATATGTAGGATTTTGATGGCGCAGCATACTTCGTAAAATTCAAGCACCTTGACGAACGTTCAAACGCCATTGGCGGATTACCTGACGATTTTTTTTTCCGAAATATTGTTTGACTATGATTGATATGTGACTGGGACATTGTTCCAAACATTATTTTTAGTTGTTAAAAGCATTGTTACAAACATTTTCAGTAGTTAAAAGCAAATTCAATTAACGAAAAATTTCCTTTGTAACTTGAATTAGTTAAATCGAAGTATTTATTTTTAAGTGTAATAACTGGTTCTTTGGAATCATATTTGACAAGTTTTAAGAATTTTGACTCTTATCAAAGAACTTGAGTATCATAACGATAAAAGATGATGGTTTGTGACAACGGTTGCTCTAGGTATATCTGTATAAATTAAATTTAGGCGTCGTTTTATTCAAATTCCTCTGAACTTCGTGAGTAACTGCAACTTTCATAACACAACCATTGCGGATTTATCACTAATACATTTAACAGTTCGACTCTTTTCGGCCGCCTGACTAGGTATAACCCCTTAAACAACGCCAGCATTCATAATGAAGATGCAGTAATATTTATATTAAGAAAATATTTTACTTGTCAATTTACATGTAGTTTTAATTATTGCAATACGATTTTATGCATTGCAATGCGTTATTTCAGAATAACTATGAATGCATTAGACGAACGCGTATTTCCCGCAATGTGCTGTGTTATAAATTTATGAAACTATGGATAATGTGAATTACATACTATGTATCTACTCAGCTAATTTGAAGCGGTTACGTCATACTTACCGACAACTTCGAGGTAACCAGTCTGACTTTTCATGGGATCTGTATTAATCTGGCACATGTACCATCCCCTGTCGGATTCTCTAACTTCTCGTATATGGAGGAACCATGTACGATGATCGCTGTGAGACATGGTTATTCGGTGGTTTTTCGTAATAACGTGGCTGGCTATTGTCAATATGGTTTGTGTGTCTACGCGTAACCATGCGACCTGCAACAAAGGTGAACGTTTCTTTTACAACATGCCTAGAAGTGATCGCCTGATTTCGATGCAAGTCACTTCCCATTTTTATTTACATGTTAATGCTAAAGATATAGTGGATTTTTTATACATTTTTTTCAAAAGACTCGGAAAGAGACTATTAACTACGAGGATCATTCCACGAGACTGTTTAGAATTTTATTAGATATCGAGAAATATAAAAAATTTCACGTCGAAAAATAATTTGACATCAGCAAATTTTTACTGATTTACATATTATCGTAACGCATTTTCTCCAACCACGGTGTTTACCAAAAATAATAACAAAAGTAAGATGAAAAAT
The DNA here is from genome assembly GCA_963932335.1 of Andrena marginata. NCBI lineage: Eukaryota > Metazoa > Arthropoda > Insecta > Hymenoptera > Andrenidae > Andrena > Andrena marginata. Next base: position 45,411,277 of record OZ010659.1, on the reverse strand, counting down.
ACTCTGACGCTGTTTCATTTTATCGAACTCAATTTCTTTTATTCCAAAAATCCGTCAAAAACCGACATCTCACAAGGAGAAGGTCAGGATGACAAGTCTCAAAAATTCTTGAAACTTGGTGTACATGAAGGTCTCCACTCGGACATTAATTTCCCAAAGCAGTAAGGCGCGCTTTTCAGAAAAACTCGAGAAAATCAACTTTGAAGAATTTCGAGTTCGATATATGTACTTGATAGAAAGCAATTTTTTTTTTATTTATTTAATTACCTACCCTTTTACATGCACAATTTGTCAAACCCAGGCTAATTAACAGATATTTAAATATTATTTTCAGCTAAAAAACACACATTTTCCATTACGTCTTGCTTGCAAAATTGTACTTTTTATTAAACATAGGAATCTTTAAACAAGAATATTTACAGTAAATGAAAAGTTTCAAGTACAAAATACAATCTGTAAACGTACTGCTATTATATTCTATGCTATTATACCCTATCCTATTCAATTGTTGCTTGCTTTCTATCAAGTACATATATCGAACTCGAAATTCTTCAAAGTTGATTTTCTCGAGTTTTTCTGAAAAGCGCGCCTTACTGCTTTGGGAAATTAATGTCCGAGTGGAGACCTTCATGTACACCAAGTTTCAAGAATTTCTGAGACTTGTCATCCTGACCTTCTCCTTGTCAGTTAGACTGCTTCACAGTTATAACTCCAAATAGTACAGTATACTGAATCTCTGTATACCGACTATGTACTGTACATATACATATACGAAATCCACCCACCAAAATAAAATCTTCATAAACTGTCGCCAGTGGTGACATTTTCCGCAATACCGACCCCTTACACCAAAAGGTACTAGTTACAGAAAGTGGGGCTCCATACAATCAGGGGCGGATTTCGAGATTTGGCGCCCCTAGGCTAACAAACATCTGCGACCCTTTCCGTGAAATATCATCAAATATTTTAATTTGAGGGAGTCGAGACAATTTTAATATTAATTCAATATAGCTACCCACATGTGAGTTTTTGCTAATTCGCAGCATGAAAAAAAGTGAATTGCTTTTAAAATTGTCTCAAGCCCCTATTTTTAAACCTTTTTCAATTTCATTCGCTCATAATTTGTCGCTTTCCAAAATGTGCTGCATACCAAAATTTACCGTCCATCAAAATTTATCGCTCCTCAAAATTTGTCACTCCACAGAATTTATAGCTGTCCAAAATTTGCCATTTCCCAAAATTTTTCGCTCCCCAAAATGTGCAACTCTCCAACATTTGCCGCTCCCCAAAAATTTCCGCCCCCAAAAATTTGCCGCCCCATGCTACAGCATACTAAACCTATACACAAATCCGCCCCTGCATACAAGTATCTAGTGGGAATAAACCAATAGAAACGAAAAATCAATCTGAAAATAAATTTTCTCTTAGGTATTTGGAAAGTAGTTACTATCGAAAAGACTTATTTTCCTACACCTCTGTGTAGAGGCTGTGACTCCTAGATTGCCCGAAAATTTCCTCAGGATTATCAGAGTAATCTTACCCCCTTGGAAGGAAGTTGGACTACGCCGGTAATTCGGCCTAACCACGTGGAAAAAGGGGGAAAGGAAGGAAACGTAAACACTCTCCTTCGTAGCTGCACTTTGGCATCGGGTCGACTAAGGAAAGGAAAAGGGGTTTGGGGGAAACGGAAACCCGAAAAGCCCACGTATGTAGGTTGGCACAAAAGCGTAAATGTTCGCCTGTAGTAAATCAAGACTGTTACGAAAATGTGATCCGTTTGTAAAAAAAGAACCGTTGAAAGTACCGAAAACTATTCACACGGGGACCGCATTGAGGTTGTTCCGTCTGGCGATGTTGAATCGTCCGCACGCGTCTGTATTTCCGGCTCTCCTTTGTGCCGCGGATACCAGCACGTGATCACGTATTTTCCACGCTCATATGCACAGGCGCTTTGGTATTGGCGCCAGCAATATTTTCGTTCGCAGCGCGTGCATTTACCTTCAAAGGCGAAGGATAATGGAATTGCCATTCCGGTGGGTAAACATTTATCCCGTGATATCTTTTAGCCTGTAATTTCTAGAGTGACGGGCCAGTGACTTTCGCCCCACGGCACGCGAGTTGGGCCCTGCTTGCTTAATGAAAGACGTCATTCTTTGAAAGAATGCATGAAATTTTTTTTTATCGACAAACTCGTTTGCCGGTTATTCCAAATTTCCCGTATCGTGGTTATTATTAGGGTACTAGGCAGTCGTTATTGGCTAAAATGAAGAATTTCTGTTTCAATTAATTACAAAGAAAAATTGAACCTTAGACTTGATAATTGATTTTTGAAAAATAAAATATAAAATGATCCTGTTTATATCTATGTAAATATGCTGGATATGAAAAAATATTTATGGAACGAGCCTCTCAGAGGCAAAAGTATTGTCAATTCTATAAGTATATTAGTTACTAGCAAAATATACCCGCGCTTCGCATCGAGCCTAAGAGATATAGGACTCCATAACGACACATTTTACCCCTTTCCACCACCTTAGGGGTTGATTAGTGCAAAATCCTGAAATTGATTTTTGGGCATTTGTGAGTAAGAATCAAGTTGATATCTAATCGGGCCTAAGAGATAGTAAGGAATCTGAGAAAATATATTTTACCCCTTTTAACCCCCTGGGGACGGTATTTTCAAAAATGCTTTCTTAGTGGGCGCCTACGTCATGAAAACAATGTATCTTCCAAATTTCACGTTCCCAGGTTAAACAGTTTGAGCTGGGCGTTAACGAGTCAGTCAGCCAGTCAGGACTTCTTCTTTTATATGTATATAGATTAACTTCAACACTGTCATCAGTGTCAATTTAAGTTCCTTGGTTTCATCAAATTTGTAATTTCTCGTTGATAGCCTCACAATCAACGTACAGCATTATGAATTATGGATGTAATGGTTAATTTGCATGTAAATAACACACATGCTTACTTTCACAGAGATATCGAATAGGTATCGATTCTATTTGATACTGATATGCTATTAGCTATTCGATAGCAATACCTATAATGTTTTCTCATTCTTGCATCAGTCCTAGTGATTCTGACTGGTTGGTCAGTTTTTAGCAGCATCCTGGCTATACTTACGGAAACATGTTACAAAAATACCATGTTTGTACAAGTACATGTTTGTGCTTCAGTACAGATCAAAAATAAATTTGACGCCGTGTCTTTCCGAATCCTTCGTACGAGTGTTTTTTTTTTTGACTAATTAATAATATTACTGCAACCAGCTGTTTATTTTATATAAATTTGGTATTTTTTTGCGATAAATGATTATTCCAATGAAATCAGATCTTCGGGTTCCATTTTGATTCTACACTTCTGTACATTACTGTTTGATATACACCAAGTATAATACAAACCTCCTTATAAATAATGTAGCAACGAAAATTGTGCACGCTACGTAAATTTGTGGGTAATGCAATAAATATTCGCAGTGATGTATAGGCAATTCAAAGGCAAGAAGAATTTTCAATATCCACTTTACCCCCGAAACCGAGGGGCCAAAAATCATTGTTAGAAACCGCTGGGGAAAGATCCTCCTGAAGAGGGGCAGAGAGCCGCCATTAAAAATAACAAGTGACGCATAGTTGCGGACGCGCGGCTACTGTGCCGGTGTCTACGTAAATTACAGAAATTCACCGGAGAAGCCGTAAATACTTGGTTATCATACTTGGCGGAAGCATGGAGGGGGCATTATACCTACATTCGCGTACATCGTGGCCAGAGATGGCGACAACCATGGATATGGCTTCACCGTTTCCATTCATCGGAGTGGATATCAAATGCAATAGTTCATGGTGCGCTTCCGACTAGGTGGTCGACCAGCCCTCGACCTCTACCTCCTAATCCAACCACCCACCGGTTTCACACCGGTCCCTGGCAGATTTACAGACGCGCCCGTTTGATATCTGCATCCGAGAGAGTCCGGGGCTAGTTCCACCTGTCCCGGATCCTCTGTATACTTTCCGTCAACTTGCGATTCACCCCGCGAGGACACCCCAAAGATAAATGAACCGTGCAAGCTGCTCGACTAATCAGAGATCTCTGAGCCAATGTTTTAAGCAAGCGCGCGAGGATTACGTTGTTGCGCTAATGTATATTGTTCTGCTACTTTCTTGGATCTACACACGTAGGTATGTATGCATGTAGTTACGTCCAGATACTCAGCTACGGACGAACATAAACAACTGTGCAATTATCAAATTATGCACTTCGACATGTGACACTTGACGCCTGGATATGCACTATGCTTTTAGATGCTGTGTTTTTGTTACAAACTATTTGGAGGTAATTGTAAGATGTTACATGAATAAGGTACTCACATATTTTGGGGGTTTAATGGTTTTTGTTGCAGACTGTGGAAAACTTTCTTTTGTTTTGCGGTGATAACTCAAAAACGAAGGTTCCAATCGATTCAAATTAAATTCGAGCATGTTCACAAAATGTGTGATTTCGGACCGGACCTAAATTGAAGTTAATGAAAACTCTTATTCCTTATGAAAAGAAACTAAGACCTTCATCTTTTGGAGCTTGGGAAGGGTAAAATCTCATCAATGAGGTTTTAGTTTATTTTCATAAAGAATGAGAGATTTCATTAACTTCAATTTACTTCGTGCTAAAGAACAAGTTTTAGTTTCAATTTGTTTCTTAATAATTAATTGAAACAGAAATGCTTCATTTTAGACAGGAACGACTGTCTCCTTAGTACCCTTAATAATGCAGTTGAATATTGTATTGGAGGTAAAAGAGTTTGTCCATCTGCAATAGTGAGACATATACGTACCTTAAAAATACTACGTATCATCTATTAAGATACTTATAAACATTTCTGCATTATTAAATTACATTGATTGACTGGCTAGATACTGAAACAATACAAGTGTACTGAAACATAATAATTCATTCAAGATTTCATTACAACTATTATCTCGAACTATTACTATTATTACATGGTTGCTAGTATTAAATTATAACTGTAATTAAATATTACTGCAATGTTGTGTAATATGAGCCATATATTCATTATAATATGATCGAAGGGTATAGTTTACATTATTTTCACCAGGGTTAAGGGGTCTTTCCACTCTGACGCCCTGATAAAGTACCGCTCTTTGGAACTCCTTTTTGACACAAAAAGAATGTGTTTACTTAATTTAATTTTTTTCTATTTATTAATACGTGCTTTGAGAATACACAATTATTTTTTTCATATTTTTTTAATGCTTGCTTGCGCCAAAATAAATGGGTGTAATATGCACTATGAAACAAACGCCTCGACTGAGTGGTCGATTTTGGATGAGCCTTGTGTCTGAAACCAAAGAATCAAAATGATTTGTAATCAGTATGACTGTCGCTATGGCAGAGACAAAACTTAATTAGATTGATGAGGAATTAACAAAATGGCGAACGTCCAAAGTTGAACTATCGAAATTAGCTCAATTTTTAATCATTCTGCGAAGCAAAAATGAGAAAAAAAACAACGAAAATGTGTGATTCTACAAACCTCCATGATATTGATACCAACGGCCCAGATACATGGTTCCTTCAAAATCGACCACGCAGTCGATGCGTCATTTTCACAGCGCATGTTACACCCGCTTATTTTGGGGCAAGCGTGCATTAAAAAAATATAAAAAAATTTGGATTCTCAAAACACATATTAATAAATACAAAAAAACTTGAATTTAGTAAACATATTCTTTTTGTGACACAAAAGGTTCAAGCAGCGGTACTTTATTAGGGCGTCACAGTGGAAAAACCCCTTAATAGAGAAGCTCTTATAATATTACGATCACATGGTGCAGAATCAAGAAAGCACACATTTTTAAGATATGTGCTGCATTATTATTTGTTTACAGAATCATTGCATTGGTGATACTTAAAATATAGAATCCAGAAACACGTACGCAACTTGAGACGTGCACGTTATTTAGGCGTGTTGATATGATAGAGGAGCGACAAGTGTCTAAACTTTCGTGGCGTATCCAACAAGTTTAAGAGAAATTTCGTGCCCCACAGCTATATTATAACTTGGATATTGTTCAAAATTTAGTGTAAGATATTTAACACGCATATTCCGAAGAATTCGTGGTGTATTCGAACGGGAGGTGATTGCTTTCTCAAGTATATGCTGAAACTATAAAATTAAATTTACTATACTAATTTTAAGTTGATTTTTTGAGAGATTTCTTTTTGACTTCAGTATGCACTAACATTTTTAAATCAGATTATAAAATATAAGTTCCTATACCTAATACAGAATTGGTTGGCGAGCACAGGGTTTGTTTTAACTCCAGTTGCATATTAAATTCTGTGTGCTCGTTATCATTAGTATTACTTTTTGGAAAGGATAATAATTTGAAATCGTAATAGGATCGAAATCTAATATTAGAATACAGTATGAGATGAGTATTGATGATGAATGAAATTATTGCTCGAAATTGATTCTGTATCCGACATACGATGAAACTATTCGGCATTCAAGAGTTTTAAAAAACACGCATAAAGTTCGTAGCCAGCATTTATTATAATATTTCTAAATATGTTAAATGTACGATACATTCATAACAGTAATTTATTCAGAAGCACAACGTCAAAAATGAAATAACATCTGAATATATAAACTACTGAAAATACACGTTTTAATAGCATATTGAACAGATACAGTATAAAGCTGGTTCAAAGTAATAAAATAGCTTCTTCAAAAGCCACTTACGGAAACATATGTTTGATAATTATTTATTTGAAGAATACTACTTATAACAAAAAGTATAACAAATGTGTCTTTTTACTTCACACTCTCTTACTAACTACTCCCCTCTTTACGCACTATTAATTAAGCTACATCGCGAAAAAATAAAAAAAAAATTCAATTCGAAATACTTAATTCTTACAAATACAAAATTATAATCAGGGGCATAACTCGGAAGACATTTACCTCAACTTCCACTTCTAAATTTTCTGTTTCTCTTTAAACGTCTTAATGAACCACTTGAATGCTGCGTTAAGTAACGTTACCAGGAGATTTCTGTCGACGAAGGGGTACAGTCTTTAATGTTTCGATGCTCGAAATTACATTCTCCATTACAAGAGACTGGGCCAGGTTCGTGATATTAATTCCTGCAGCTGTATGTTCAAACACTGCGTACCTACACACGGACGACCGTTGCTGTGGGCTTTCGAAAAACTAGATACGAGTCCTATAGCTTTACACGAGAACTCCATTTTGAATTATATGTTTCTGAGGGTTCTGCACAGTTTGCAGCACAGACATGATAGCTAGACATGATAACTATAAACAACTCAAAAGCTTGTTCATATAAATATGAAATATCTAATAAAACGCATTTTTTTTAGCAACATTACCCTATCTTTTTATTACAGTTATTTATTAGATGGGTGCAAAAGTTAGTTCGCTCACTGTTAGTGTGATTAATTGAAAATTAAATGTGTACGAAAAATGTATTTTTTTGCCACACCTACTTGCACTTTTATCAGAAAAGTGGCAAAGGGTCCTAGATAGCCAAGGAAAATACTTTGGTCGAAAAAGCTCGTAACATATCTTTACTTTTAATAAATACTGGTTCAATAAAGCGAACGATCTTTTGTACCGACCTAATACATATATACCACTATGTATTTATGATTTTTGAATGACAAAACTTTATTAATCCTCGGGTGGCAGACATCGGGGCCAATTTCGACTCATCCTAAATATCAAATTACGTGTTTTAATTACTTATTACGATTATTAGCATTATTTCTTGAAGAAGATAAGAATTTCAAATTAGAACAACATAAAAATTAATAGTATACATTTATTCTGTAAAATATTTGACACGTATTCTATGTTATCGGCAATCGTCCATGTTGAAAGGAGTAAAAAGAGCCCCTAAAGTTGGAGTCGAAAACATATTTTTTGAATTAAATTTTCGAAATAATTGAACAGGGAGTTGCATTCCTCTTTAAAAACACATACACACACTTTGAAAAAGTGTATAAAAAGATATTCCAGAAAATATGTTTCCAACCTCAACTTTAGGGGCAATTTTCACCCCTTTAACGTGCACGGTTGCCGACAACAAAAAATACGTGTCAAATATTTTTCACTATTCTACAAATTTGCAGAGTCTCATAAAAATCGGCGTGTCCGGGTACGATATGTTCCCTTGCAAGCAGATAATTGATTTACTTTAATTAGAGTTTAATATTGACATTAAAGTTGATAAGTGTGCGTCTAGTTATGAGCGACAGTGTGTATGTGTACAAGGACGAAGGTGTAAAGCAGGAGTACATGTCTGGCATTTTTGGTATAATAAACACAAGGAAAGATTGAGGTAATTACATTGCGTTAATTATAAAGAGCGTGAAATTCATGCGATATTAAACACATGGAAAATATGGTGCAAATAACTGCAGGAAAATTGCAAAACTATTACACCTGAAACGTTCTACATTACCACCTACCAAATAACAATAAACAGTAGGTAAACAATACAATGAATAGAGCAGACCAAACTATTATCGCTATAACCAAAAGTACATTATAGTCCTGTGAACAAAATTTTTTATCTCTGGGGATAAAGAATTAAGTATCAAGTTTTTCGCACACTTCTGAATATAATTTTATTGTATACGCCGCAGCTTCGCAAATGTTCTCATATTATAGCACTCACTAAATAAAAACGTATACTTCAAACGACTCCAACGTATCATTCAGCCCGACGTAAATATGAATTTTGCTGAAACCACTTAATTCGGATGGTAGGTTTCCAGGTTTTCGTTTCACGCTACTTTCTAACCATGCGGATTTAGTAATTAAAACAAATCTCAGCATTCGATTTTATATTCCTTTAAAATGAGTAATAAACTTGCAATATTTCAATTATAGTAATATAGCTTTACAACTAACTAAGCTAATGCTGCGAAGCATTATAATTTATATCCGTATTTATTCATCATTATACTATTGTGTCGTGTAATCCATCTATAAACTTAATAAGAAAATATATGATTAATTTGTCACGTTTCACAGCAGGCAGCATTCGGAATATTCAATTAAAACAGATTTCTTGGATGCTGCATTGCTGTACATATAAATTAATTAGGCTTTGTACCAGTTCTTCAACATTTTCGAACTGAACATTTATTGAAAAACAACCAACTTTACGGCAACAAGTTTTCATAAAAATTACGAGGTATATTCATGTTATTATTTATTATAAATTAACTACTTTTATTTTACCCAGAAGTGTCCAATGTTAAACGTCTTTAAAATATTGATTATTAAGTAGTCTTTCATCTATTATTAAGCAGGAGCCGTAGTATGTAAGAAAGTTGAATCGGGTTTCAAAACCGATATGTTCTACATACTGAAATAGCAGTGTGAGTGGCAGAAACGAAATTTGAATTGAACCCTCCATTCGAGTGGTAGACGTTTCACTTCGTTCCATCTGCATTGAAATAAAGTTAGTAAAACCACTAACCACCGCCAAGTCGTCCAAACCGTCTCGCCCTTAACTTTCCAGGGTCGATTCGCATCTACGGGAACCACTCTTAAGTTGTTCGATAACTGTACTGAGCTACTTTCAAACTTGCTTCTGCTATAACTTTATTAACGACAGGTAAATGCCTTGCATCGGCGAATTACATTTTCAAATAGTAAAAAAAAATCAATTTTTCCATTGATTTATGGGAATAAAGATTTCTACTTTTAGTCTACTGTTATGAAATTAATAACCGCGGAAGAAGCTAAGAACTGAAGTTACATCAAACTTCAATTAAAGGAAACTATACAGAATAAATTTGAACAAAATTGCAACACATATTTGGTTATTTTATAATCATACATATTAATACTGCATGCAGTAGAAACTTTCGATTGAAACGTTGTTATAATTTAACAAAACTTGACTGTATGATTATAGGTACAATAGAATTGAACACTTTCAACTATAATTTTTGTACTTACAAATATTATCGAACTGTGTTTGGTAATCAATTTACGATATAACAATTATCAATTTACAATTTGCAATACTTTATATCTTATATTGCACGGAACATCTAACAGTTAGTATCGAGTATCTATTTAATAGTAGGTAAATAGTATCGAGCTATAAATTCGAAATTTTAGACTATGGACAAATTAACATCGGATAATCCCATATAGGTATCCATTAATTAGCATACCCGTGATTGAGCAGCATTGCATAAATGGAAATAAAATTTGATGAACTCTCTCAGTATAATTTTAACAAAGTTCTCGGAAGTGTCGTATGAATATTTGGCGTGAATATGTATGACTGTCGTATATTTTCCGCTCACGCAGTTGCCGGGTCTCCACCGCAGAAGGAAAAACACAGAATTAAAATCCTTAATGGGTAATGGAACACATAATCATTTAAACTACAATAAAACAATAATGAAGATTCTAATATTGTAATAAGCCAATTTAAAAATACACTAGGTAGTCAGACAGTTTTGCATCACGCAAAGTAATTTCGTTAAATTTATTTAGGTACATACCTCAATTTCGAAGCGTATCACGTAACGCAATTATGAAATTAATAACTGGGTTAAAAACATTTTGTTAAAATAAGTGGTACTGAAAAGTGGTAGCAAATAATAAAATTATATATGAACCTTTCTCGTTGTAACTTTTAAAATAGAAGTGGGTACGTTAATTTGAACTTGGCTTGATATTCTATGATGTTTTTAGCGAGACTGTTTCAAAGCTGGCAATGGGTATACAATTTCATATTTAAGTTGTGTATGATTTTTGTTGCAATTTATATCACTGACGAGTTATAATTACTGTAAATTGCAATTGGAAACTATGTATACGTTGGCTTGGAGAAGAACGTTTCTTGTATTGTTTAAGGAAGCTCAAAGACAAGTTTTATATTTAAAACGGAAGCTGTTGATACATTTAAGTCGATTCTGATATGTTTAGTGCCTCTTCGATCTCCGAGTCGCTTTCAAAATTTTCACACACGAAGGAAAACTATTTGGCCTACATAATATTTTCCCGTATGTTTTCGACCTGTGCTCGGCAAGTGCATTTTGCATAATGATTCAGCATTGTCAATTGCACGCTACACTTTCGGTTCATGTTTTGGGCTTGCCAAGAGACTGTACGATTTGTCGTAGTATATTGTTCCAGCGAATGTTGAAGTGCTGCCTACGTTCCTTGCTCAGAAGGAAACAATGGTTTGCAAATGGTTTGAAGAAAAGTATAAGTGCAGAAATTCACTTGTACATACCTTAATGCAACCCCAATTTTTCAAAAAACATGCTTTTCTTTCCAGCCTATCTAAAATCTCGAAAAGGAGACCAAGCAAAAAGGTTCAAGCTATGGGGTACAGAATATGAGTGAGGGGATATTCACAATGTGTAACGATTGTCATAACGTTGAACCCCACTTTAACCGTCCCATCTGTGTTTAAGTAGAGCTCACAGAACAATTGACCGTTCAGTCACTTCAACTCCTTCGCAAACCCTTAAGCTGGATCTGGGCTGAGTTAACTTCCTCCACTGGACGCCGTTTCATTTGGCCATATTACCATTAAACCGTGCTGACATCGAATACCACGGTATCAAATGCAAATTTGTTAAAATTGCACAGATCCGCTGAATGTGCAAGCTCTAGCCGCAGTAAAGCTCGAAACAATAACGGGCTAATATCTAACAGAATATTCGATTGCATAATTGTATGTTACAGATAGTGGACATATGTTATTGATTTAAGAAAAAGTGTACCGTGACTTTGAAAGGCTTTTTAATATTTCTATAATGTATAATCTTATATAAAATTCATTTTCTCTTTGTTTGTTTGTAATGCAAATTTACACCGCTGTGCGGATTTTGTTCACGTTTGCCACATATGTTCTACACGCCCGAGCGGAAGTCATTGTATACTGTATAGTTTTGTTGGCCACGCCCACTTTTACGTTTTGTTATTAAATGACAGAGGGTATTTTAATGAGAAATGAATACACGCGTAGCGTTTCGAATGTTTCGATACCGGCGTGGCGAGTTACGGTAGACGTTGTATCACTCTAACATTTAGTAAAATTTCTGTTTGGACATGTGCTTCTGATTAATTTGTTGTCCTAATGACAACAAATAAATTATGAAAAAATACTATTGCCTTTCTCGCTAACTTTAATAACGCTATCAACTATTTTCCCCTCTATAATACTGTCGCTTTTATTTTAAAAGTTGCATCAGCCCGATTAGCACCGGGTATTTTAGCAAGTATTTATATAAAACTATAAACCTTGAGGAACGAAAATTAATTTGTGAAGTTAAAAACTACATAGGTTATTTTATAAAATTAAAAATTGAAAAGTGGAAAATTACAGCAATTTGTGCGTAGGTTTTGCTGGTTAACAAGATTGACAAATTATCAAGTTCGATTCCGACGAAACTTTGTATATTTTTTAGTATAATAGTAACTTCATGTACACTTTAAAAAATTATTTACGATTAATGTGAATGAAAATGAAATTAAATAACGTTTGATACATCACTGCAATTATTATAATTAATTTTACACGTTACCTAAGTAACTCAACAATAAATTCGGATGAGTAACATCGGAATGTTTTAAGTAGTCATGCAATAAGTTTCATACATAACTTTCCTATATTATACATACGTATAATGAGGATTTCATGAATACTTAATACAATTTTAAAAGCTCATAAAAACAACAAGGCACTTGTTTCCATTAAATTAAAGCTACTTAATATTTTATTCGAAACATACGTTAGACGTAACTCAAATTTGTCTATGAAGGAAAGCGGTAAAAGTCTACTAAATAGGTATATTATCCACAGAGTGTATGTTCAGCGAATGTTTAAAACATTAAAAAAAGGGGGTAGTTCGTGAAATGTTTATAAGATAATTGGCGTAAATACGTAACATAAGAGACACAGTAGCTTATCGTAATGATGGGATAGTAAGTTCATTACAATGTTCAAAGTAATCAACGGGTGGCAGAGCATTAATTACGATCCCAAAGGAATCTCCCGAAATGTCAGTACGAAATGTCATACAAGAGCGGCCCCAGTAATGCTCTTCACCACTCTCCCTTTAGCTCTTCAACAAACCCTGAGTCAAAGCTTCCTCTACGTCTTCCCGTTCCAGTTATGCACAAAAGGATGAAGATCAAACAGAACTGATGTACTGATCCGTGATCTGAACGCCCACTTGAATTACACATATCGATCACAGCATGATAAGTCACTGAAAATTGTGTAACTAGACTTGCCAATGTCACGATGCGTGTATATTTATGAATGATTCGTTCAATACTTATAACTTACAATCAGGAAATTAAGTATAAGTGAATATTGAAATACATCGTCCTCTCATTGTGCCGATTTTTCATTCGAATCGTAATTTTTTGTGAACACCCTTTTAATGACGAATGATAAATGCAGGCTTGGCGATGGTGTAGTAAATCTATATGTCACAGAATGTTTAATCTATTTCTAAGCTATTTAAAACTATCACTCTAATAAAAGCTGTGGGAAGTATAAATATTTTCACAAAAGTATATAATTTTCAGTTTTATTCTATTGCATACATACCTATATATTATATAGGGCGAAAAATCGAATCGTGTAATGTATTACAGTGTGATAATTGCAATTACAATTTTGAATATATTATTTGTACATCTCCGATACTTTGGATAAACTGTTGTAGCATTTCTCGAAATACAAAAATTCAGTATGGAATCATAAGTCGAGAAGCCCTCTCTGCCACTCTGCAATCTGACACTTCGCTTTCAAAATGTAAGCAATTTAAATTGCGGAGTTCCACTTCCGGGGCGCGTAGTTTAAATGTCAAGCCACCGGACATACGAAGCCGCACGTACACTAGCAGCCAAAAGTTTCGAATCGCATTGCGGATTAAGGAAAATGTTTTTTTTTGTTAAACAAACAAATTCGTGTACACTTTTCGCGTGGTTAGACATTACAGTTATTGTCGATGAACCTAAGACATTGATAAATAAATTGAAATGAACAACTCTTTTCCATAAACAGTATGAAATATCTTGGAACAGAATTGTAACTTTTTCCTTGAAGTCCCACCAAATTGCCAACTTTTAACTTTTTTTCCATTTTTTTAGGTTCGTCGACAATGTAATTATACTAGAAATAAGAAAATCCTTGTTTTTTTATTTCAGGGAAGAAATGGGGCCACCATTACACCCGCCAATTTGCAACTCTGGCGCGCGAGTCCTAACGAACGTGTTTATATATATTCATTTCTACCGAACACTTTGTAACGTAAAAATTAATTTTTATTGTTTGAATGTGAACTAAAATACCCTGAAAGTTTGGAAAAGATCCGCTTCACAGTTCTCATAACAGTTTCTTAGAAAAAAATCCCAAGTTCCCCCCTTAAAGTGCGGGGTCGAGTTCCGGGGAACGTGCTGAACTCGCCTCGCGCCGACCCTGAGAACATTTCTCATACGATGTGATTTTAATGAAAATCAACATGTGGTTCCAAACTTTTGGCATACAGTATGCACTTACAAATGGGAAACACCTATGGAAAGGGTTCTCCTATGTACATTTCACCATTATCGACAAGCAATACACATTTTGAGGTGTCTAATAGGTACATATCTCCATATCGCTAAAACTACCCACACTTTATATCTCGATAATTTTAAATGCATTTACTGTGCTGTTCTATACACCGTTTTCAGTTTTATTCTGAAAAGAGAAAATCTTTTAATTTTACGGATTCAAGCACAAACCTTTGGTTATGTGTCTTAGGTAAGATTTGTGACGAGGTAAGGTCTGAATTTCGTCTTGTATATCATTTCTGATTATTCTCGTTTTACATTGCATAACAAGCACAGTCAAGATGATCATTAAGAGAATGAAACGAAGAAATGTTAAAAGGCGGATATACTAGCAACTGGAAACCTATAATGCTTTTCTGACTATATCCTATTTATATGCTAATTTAAGTAATTCAATATGTGTAGGAAAATCCTTAAATCAACATGCGCTAAATTAAACAATGTATTACAGACCTACGTTCTAATTTGTACAGAATTTTTCAGGATGAAACATCATCTATGTCACATTTATTACTGAAAAGAAAGGGTGATGAGAGTAGAAGTTTTAAATGAATAGACCAATTATTCCCAATACAAGGGAAACTACTTTGCTGTAAAAACATTTAAATGGACGATTCAGGAAAATAGTGACAGACGGATTTAGACGGATGAAAATAGTGACAGACTTTTCTGTGTTGACCGTTCGAGTAAATCCTTTGAAAGCTGTTTGAGTATTCGGGTGGGTTTTGTGCTAATTCTACAGATTCTCAAAATTTCCGCAACAGCTACAGGAAGTTCTATACCTACATCCGGAAAGATTAAAAAGTTCAAAGATTCAAATAGCACAGAAGCCAAAATACATTGCAAAAGATCGAAGTTTTATTCTTCAAAAATCCAGTTGGAAACAGGTTTCACCCTTCAAATGTAAGATTGTGCGAGCCCTAAATATTCATTTCTCAACTTCTTACATTCTTAAAAGATTAGTATTAAACGCGAGGATACGGAAACACTAAACATGTTGGGTGGCTTTCTCAGCTTTGCTTGCGTCGGCCTGCAAGTACATAAAGGGTGGTCGGCATCAAGTGAGAGTACTTAAATTCTATACCTACGACAAAATAAGCCGAAAATGATGAGTAACAAAATTGCAGTGGTCTTCGGTTCTTTTTAGATATTAATATTTAAAAGTTTGGATCAGTTTCAGGATCAGTTGTGCGTGTTTTCGTGCAAAAACAACGACGACACATTTATCGCTACTTACAGTTAGAAGTACATGCACAACAGTAGTAGAACTACGAAATAACACTACGTACAACAGGGTGGCCCTTATTTATACGTGTTGAATTTCTTTGCTATCACCCCCCAGAACAGTGCCATTTGATAAAAAAATAATCCCTAAAAAGGTGTATTGCAACCGGACAACAAGAAAGTGGGCCGACAAGACGTTAAAGTTTAGAATTCATCAATAGTTTGGATTTAGAGAATTTCTCAAGAATGGTAAGCGTTATCGAAATTTTGTTGAAACAATATTAAAAGGGCATTCAATTTTCTACAATTACTGTATATAATTTTTTCGTGCTTCCAACCATTTTTTTGAGATAATAACGTTTGAATATAAACAGGTCCGCAGGATACATCATTGTGTTTTCACTTTGACGGTTACCGGCTTATGCAATCAATGATTAAAATTTTTCGCGTTTGTAGTAAATCTGGGTAAGTAACGGAGACAGTAATTCGCGTACATCGTACGAGCCAATAGCCCCTGAAGTACATATATACCGCCTTAGGTGCACGTCTGGAATCTGACCTTAACTGCTGTGTGTACAACGGAAGTCATAAAAAAAGTGATTCCCGTAAACGAGATAGTAAAGCCCTTCCTTCATGCATCCCCTGTTTTTGCAATCTTGCATTATCTTTATAAATACTTTTACTTCAAGCTTCGCGACACGTTCATTTTCCAAATTGCCTGCGATTTTTGAACATCCGAGGCTGATGTTTTTAGAAGAATTTTAACACGAATGGGTTATAATCGAAGACATTACACGTGTACGCCGTCATTAAGATAAATTAAAGAGGTGTAACATAATAAGCTTGAAGTAATTATTATGCAGTTTGCTCGACTGGCTCTTAATTTTCATTATCCTTCGCATAGAAACTTCACAATCGATATGAGAGACTTTCACACTGTAGAAAGACATACACTTATTCCATGGCCTGTCAGATTAATATTGTATGATTGTCTGGGATGAGTGCGCAGAGGTTCCGTGTCTAATTAGTTAACTAAGTGAACAGTCGCTTCGGGTTATACAACTCTATGGTTACGTGTTTAAAGTATGAATAACATGGTTAAATTGCGACTACGTATTCAGCGAAGTGATACAAGTGTAACTACACTCGGAATAGAGAATATTAGCAATGCAAGGTCACTTCTCTGATTGTGAATTGAAGAATCTGTGTAGAAAACACTGTAAGTGCAAAAATGTAAAAAGAAATTTTTTATTGGAATAGAATTTGATTTTTGGCACTTACAGTGTTTTCTACGAGGACTCTTCAATTAGGTACGACGATCACCTTTATGGCAGAGTTTCTTGCTGGTATTTAGTTAGAGAAGAATGGGGATTATAAGTTTGCGATTTCGGTTTCCCAAACAGTAGGTAGGTACGTTGGAATCTCAAGTCAACATGCAGGAAAGACCTAAGAAATGGAGCAGTAGGTAGCCCAATGCTTTACTAGGCTAACATCAAGTATAGTTGTGCTAATAGCTGAGATAAAATTATAAAGTTGAAAGTTTACATTGCAACTAATTGGCCTGTTGATTAAAAATCAACTGGCATATTGGATATACTGGCATGTAAATAGAATTTGACATGAGGATAGCTCTGGGTGCCTAATACTTCATGGGATTCATTATCTCCTGCATCAGCTATAGTTCTTTTGACAACAGAAATACAATTATAAATTTGAAAGTTCCAAACGCAATTAATTGTTTTGATAACTGAGAACTAACTAGAAAATCTAGTATTCAAAGTGGGGTTCGGCATCAGAGTGCGTTAAGTTGCAAAAATTTGGTGTGGAGTGAATAAATCTGTTTTATTTTATCTAGGTGGTAACGAGGCCTTGTAATATGTAGTCATTTCACTAAGTTGTCATTTGTATTCTTTATAATAATTATTATTGGTGTATTTTGGAATAGAAATAGTGTACTGGTCGTTATATATATCATTGTGTTACATTTCAATATAAATATAATCAGAAAGATTTAAAGGTGAATTATAATTTAAAAAAGACTGACCTTCCCTGCATCAATATATCAACAATGGACATTACATTATCGTTTAAATACTATAAAACAAATTGAAGCGGCATTAATTGTTGAAACAGTATCACACGCTTAAACTGTGGCTCAACCTTTTACGTACTCCGTTTCCTATTTGCTTTATCTCTTGAATGAACGTTACGTCGTTTCGCTTATGCGCCATTCTAGAAAGGATAAAGATCAGCTAATTTCTCCGCTAATGTTCGATCTAAATGCATAGTTGCCCCAAGAGTACCGAATACAAAATCCCATTGTAACCGTAATTACAAGCAGCAGAGAATTTATTCTTTTCCTACGTTTCTACGATAATTACAATCTCTGCAAACCGTGTGGTAAACGACAAATGGACAAAACTAGATGATACTTCCTTCACTGTAATGCCAAATCGATGAGTATATCTTCCAGGAAAGTTATTTTTCTAATAAGTAACACACTATACGAAATAGCAAAAGTTCTTTCGTATTTATCACATATTGACATACATAGTTCTAATTTATTATAGCTGTGAAATCTACTATATAGGACAATACAAAAACACTTTCATTCATTTCTACTGGTACAATCTAGTATGAACGTTTAAAGCACTGAAACAGAAAGAATAGGTACTACGGTGGAGCGTCAATTATCTGAAATGCTTGGAACCGATGTGGTTCGGAAATCCGAATTGTTCGAATAATCGAACAGTTCGGAGAATGGAGGATGCAAACCCAAACTTACCCACTTGGTAACTGCAGGAATTACACCTAAAATTACTTATTAAATACAAGAGCACTCGTGCCGTAATTTTAAATGTAATGTATATTACGCAAAAATCAATCAATCAATCGGTACCACCACACTGATTCCAAACAGTAGTGTGGATAGCGATAATGCATCACTGGATTGGATAATCGACGGTTAAGTTAATCGAGATTCGGATATCTGACGCCCTACTGTATTACTTTATGAAAAGAGAATTTCATCGAATGAAACATTAGAAACTTATTACTAAAAACATTAGTAATATTTTGATATATAAAGCGGATGTTATAATAAATGAAAAATAATACTTCTCACTATTTTCAAAAGTTTAAATTAAAGGCATTAATTGAGGACAATTTTGTTCTAATAATGTTTCAACAGTGAAACCTTCTAGCTTCTCAAAAGAACTCAAGTCGTTTGGGTCAAATTTAAAAAAGTTTTTCTGGTTTAAAGAGTATCCCAGTACTTTTGTCCGCCATATATACATGCTACTTTTTTCGAGAAGGTTTCCCTAATATTGTTTGAAAGCGATCAAATATTCCATAAAACGTCCCGAAAACCATGTGTTAAAGTGTGCGCTATCGTGGATTAAAAATACTTCAGCGAACATCGATCGAAATATTACTAGGAGGAAATATTAAACACGGAATTTCTCGAATCTCCTGTGATTACGAACAAGTTTTAATTGCACCAGTAGGATACACACTCGATGCTCGTCAAACCAAAGGGGTTCGGGGATTCTTCCTTTGCCGGCGAATAACTCGTTCTACCAGCACAGTCGTTAAATGCCATTTCAGAATATCAGACGCTTTAAACATTTACTTTTTTCCCTGCCACTCGAGCGTACCATAATTACAGCATTAATGTTTCGTTTATCGCATGCCGCACCAAAGGGCCCGACGAATTTTCGATGCTCTTTTTCCCTTCTTTTGCTTCATCTCGTTACGCTTCAATCGCCTGAAAATTAGCAAGTTGAATTACGAGACCACGATGCTCGTTGATGCTTCGCCGAGCCCGCCATAGTGCGAATAAGCCTGCTTATCCTGAAGAAGCTTCTTTGTAGGAAACTTTTGAGTTCGTTAGTTAGCCACTAACAAGGATCTCGGCTGCACTCCACGAATTTATGTAGTTTACGTGTTCCAGGTTGTCACCAATTCCAACTTTCGATGGATTTATTGCAGAAACGGTTTGGAATATGTAGACGGGGGTTAATGGTTCAGAAAGAAATTTCAAGGCAAGCTTTAAGTTTAATTTAAACATTGCTTTCTCAATTTTCATGACAAAAACGATATCTTGTTGTGCTTGGAAAATTTGCCTCTGTACCTATTACAAAGAACATGGTATGCGAAATTTTGGCTCGCTGTGCAAAAGTTTATCCTGTATAAAGGGGAAGATATTAGGTAAGCTAAAGAAAAATATATTACAGTAACAAAATAAACAAAATGACCTAAAAGAAAGCTAAAAATTCTGATGATTGTTCACATGCTGCGCATTAAACATTACTTTCTACGCATGATATGTAGGTACTATTATTCAGTTACAAAAATCTAAATTTACTACTCGATCTAAGATAAACAGAAGTTAAATGGAAACTGAAATTGAATATTTGAACAGCTGGTAAGTTGGTAGCTAGTAGATTTGCTTCAGCGAAGTCAGTTATCGCGATATAACAGCACAATAGATCGAGCTTGGGAAGTGATTGAATTGAATGAGGGAGTCACGAATTAACAGATGCGCCAGTTCTTATAGAGAGCTATGATTAATCCTGGCTTGAAAACTGGTGAATCGAATGGCCTCTGGGCAAGGCAAAATGGAGACGATGTGTGCAAATAGAGATTGACTAGAAGCAATTCCGTGCATCGTGACAATGGGACTGATAGCGTTAATTTGATTTTGCATTGGTCGAGAGTTAACGAAATTTAATAAATAAATTAGAGTACCATTATTAACAAAAATGTTGAAACAAATTACTCTCTCTCTCTCTCTCTCTCTCTCTCTCTCTTTCTCTCTCTCTCTCTCTCTTCGTGGTAAAAATTTCCGATAAATAACTAAGTTTGATACGAATAAGAGTATAATGAGTTCCAGAATATATAAAATTTAATTTTTCACGAAACAAAAACGTAAACGTCAACATCATTAGTGATTTCTGTTTAAAGTTATTGACTTCTTCTAATTAAAGAGTTGATTTGTTATGAAAATTTAGGAATTTGTGAGTTTTTCAACTGTGCATACATGTCAACATCAGTTCCGGCGATAATAACAATCAAATTATACATAAAAATTATACATTCTAATTTAAGGAGCTAACCCAACACCACGATACTTCATTAATTTGATCAATTATGCACTATCGCGGCATTTGCAAATCAGAAGCATAGGAATAGATTTAAAATATTTTAACATTTTACATAAAAAAAGTATTGAAAATATTCTTAGCTTTCCCGATGAAGCTAACGTACGAGTTCGAACGTTTTTGAATGTGACAAATAGCTGATTAGTAAACGATAATAATCGATACCAACTTGTGCGACATATACGGTATACCTGAATTAAGCGAGATCGTAGTTAACGCTCTCGATTCAGCGAGCGCCAGGATCCAAAGGCACCCCCTAAACTTTGTAATTAAAATTCAAAGCACGCGATACCTCTCCGTTGGAACCGTAAACCACGAGAAAAGCAACGACCAGGCTGTTTGACCATTATAGCTTGGAGTAGTAACAAAGTCTCCTACGTTTCCAAATACTAGCACTTATTCCACTTATAACACATGCATAGATGCACACATATTCAAGCGGAAGCAGAGGGGTAGACTGCAATAGTGTACCTAGCAACGTTAGGGAATCATAGATTCCTATCCCCTTTAAACGTTCTATTTCATTCTCGCAGAATCAATTCAACCTCAATACAGTGGAAGAGGTTTCTGTCAAATCAAAAATTTTTTTACTCGTCGGTTTAATCTAAAACTTAATTGAACGTTTCGAAGCGAAACATACGGGGTTGCAATTTAAAAGGACGTCCGTATTTTGCAAGTTGCCTACGAGAAGGCAGAACTTTAGTGCGCTGAACTGAAACAATCTTGAATATGAATGAAATATTTTGTGTGTAAAAAGGGGTCGGATTCACGTTGAACGTGAGAAGATAACAATATGGTGAAAGCGGTTTTGATATTTAAATTAATTGGAATAATGAAATTTAATAATGGACGTTACCGAGTGTTTAGGCATCGTTTTCACAAAAATAAATATGGTATTGATACTTTATGCATTTTGCTGAAATCACCACCATGTAATTTAATTCTATTCACTGTCTATGTATGATCGTGGTTAAAAAATTCTTTGTTATTTAAAGGGAACGATATTTAAACTAGTAGGGTTAGGAATGAGTAGTTCCTATTTTTAGATGAAACAATTTTTCTCCACGTGAAAGCGATTTTAGGATATTTTGGGAAAAAATGTAGCCAAAATCCAATCCAAAACGAATGTGTTACAAATTAGAACGAACAAACTCAAAAGTCATACGGTATCGTAGTAATATTTACATATTATGCATTTTTAATACAAATTATTCGTGTATACTATGTTATCATAAAAATTCTGAGAGAAATAAAAATCCGACAAAGGAGAGTTTAATGACCTAAAATGAAACAAAATTGTTTAGTAAAAGAATTAAAAAAATGTGTGTTCATAATTTACCTGGGATTTAAATGGCCTTGTGAATAAAAGACGCGCCAAAAGCAAGTACTTTGGTGTATCCTTATAAACTCTATGTAGCCTCCATTACAAAGCTTAAATTATACGAGTTGGTAAGTGAATTGTTAGAATTTCAATAAATTAATTAACTATTGCTCTGCGACTAGTGTCGCAGTTACCATGTGCAGTAACTAGCAACAATGTAA
Source organism: Andrena marginata (assembly GCA_963932335.1). Lineage (NCBI taxonomy): Eukaryota > Metazoa > Arthropoda > Insecta > Hymenoptera > Andrenidae > Andrena > Andrena marginata. The sequence continues at coordinate 45,388,699 of OZ010659.1, read as the reverse complement.
CCATGCAATTTCTAAAACCCTAAAACCCTCTGTCTAACATCAAATAATATAATTATAATATAATTTATTCTTGCCGCTGTCTATAGTAACAGTGGCCTTAGCAGTGTACAATAGTAGTTACTTAAGGGGGCACCCCACCTTGTTGGCCTAAAAGAATGAGTAAATTTAAAATTTGTTTTCTGGAGTAAATTTTCAGTGAAATATCGGTATCTTTCAATCCTGAGTGGGGAAATCATCTGTGCCACTGATATATCTATTTGTTGAGGTGCCATATTGACGCTATGGCAAAAAAAACATTTAAAACAAATGAAAAAAATTCTTTTTAATTGTTTTTAGAATAATATAAGAGTAGCTTAATCAATTCTGAAACAATTTATTTCATTATATGTTGCCTCTACTCAGAAAAAATCTTTAAAAATAGTTTCATTTTTCGGCCGATCCAACTAGAATGACCCCTTAAATTACGGCAGGATCTAAGATTGTGATATTCGTTGAAAGGCGGATTCGATATTCCATTGATCTTAAATAATATAGATACAGTAGAATCTTAATTATTCAAACATCATTAAACGAACGTTCGAATACCCAAACATTTTACCAAGAATGCGGAAACGGGTGACGAAGAAATCATTGAAAGAATAAATATAAGTAGCAGCGAAAAAGAAGCTGACAAAGAAGACGAATATTATGCCAAAAATAATATTCCGTCTGATTCTGAAGCATCCACTGTATCGCCAACCATTTTGAGGTGATATAAAGCACAGAGAAGAAAGTAATCCCGTCGATACCACGATATTGAGAAAAATATGCCACCTAGTGGTTCAGAAAAGTTGGCAACGCCTAATAGAAACCTAAAATGAATGAAATCTTCGATACTAATACATATTTATATGAATATTGAATATTATATGAATATTGTATAACAAATACAATTCGGATAATCCAGTTTCTATTGTGATTTCTCATACAAATGTTCCACAAACTCTACTATATGTCTTGTAAATATTTACAAGCAATTAGTAAAGAAGCTGACAAGGGAAAAACCTCAACCCGGAAATTCATAAAATTATGAAACTTTGGGGATATGTAGAGGATATATGTACAGGTATATATCCCACAATTTTTTTTTGCTGCTGAAATTCACTTTAAAGGAATGAAATTGACCCCTGAAAATCCGGATATTTTCTAACTTTGTGTTATAACTCGCGAAGTGTAAGAGATAGATAAAAGTTTTCAGACAAACCTTACTTTCTGCAACCTTTCGTAGTCACACTTTCTTATAATCACAAATTGGTCACATGGGGTTCACTACACTCCAGCGTCATTTTTGAGTTACCATTTTCGTATTTGTGAATCTTTTAACTTTTAACTTTCAGAAAATCATGCTCTAATAGTCTTTTTCCAGGAATGTAAAAAGGCAGGAGAAAAAGCAATTTTTCTATTAAAATTCACCAAATTTTTGAATTTTAATATTAAGGTCTAAATATTTACAGAAATATTGGCAAAAGCATATACGTCTGGAAACAAATTTCCTACGTTGCGCTACACCCCGTGTGACCACGAAGGGTTAATTAGGACTATCATTTGGTAACTTACAGAGCTTACACTTCGCGAGTTGTAAGGTTGTAACACAAAATCGGAAAATAGCTGGATTTTCAGGAGTCAAATGCACCCCCTGAAAGTTTCATAATTTTTTGATTTTCCGCGTTGGAGATCTTCCCTTGTAAGTGCCGCGTTTCAAAACCCTTTCACGCATATTAATTTCGTTCACTCTGTTAAGATTTTGTGTTACATATTGTTACTTGAATGCAGAGACTATTAAAGTTGCACATACAAGCTTCCGATAGCTGTAACAAAGTTACCTTTCTGGATATTTGATGCAAACCATTAACATCTTTATTACGTATTACACGTAAACCAACGAAACGGGGCTGGAGAGGCGTCGTTATCTCTGGATCGTGATGCTGGCAGTCTTCCGGCATAGTTGCAGCCGTTATCCGTCATCTTAATGCATAACCGGAAGACTGAGCGACGCACCAGCGGCTTATAAACGGCGCGATTATTCCAACCTGGCCCATCCACCCCTTTGCCAATGTCTCCACCCCCAGCCAAGGTAACCTATCCTTTTCGTCTAGAAGAGTGTAATGTCGGTTGCAGCCTGGCCTGCCTGCTAGCCTTTGTAAATACATCTATTTGAATTTCATACCACGCGACCAGGAGAATACTTTTCAATATCTTTCCCTTCTGCTGATCTTTCGGGATCGCGAACCGTGTCACTCCCTTACAATAATTTTACCAACGAAACGACTGTGAGGATGCAAATAATGATGCTCCTTTGAAAATAAAAGTAATTTCTAAGAATCTACGCGTGACTTCATTTATGGGGTTAAAATTATTGCATCACTTATTAAATTCTTTACTTCATCAGCAGGTACATACGTAGGTGCTTTGTGAGAGAATTTAGCTTTGTAATTTAGAATTAACTTTCTATTAAGTTTCAAGTGATTAAAGAATGACAAACTTTATTTGCTCCAAGGAGTAATAGTAATTTATAGATTTTAGGGTAAATATAGACATCGCAGATTTTAGGACAATAGTTGGTTACGAAATTGTAGTATTTGTAAAATTTTGTAAAATATATTTCCCTTTTCGTGGCAGATGATAAATCTCACTTTAGTGAAAACCGGCTGAGTATAAGGTAACCTCTGTGTTACCTGAATCGCTGCGACAAGTATATTATAATTTGTAATAGTATAACGCAACAGGATATTTCTGTTAAATTTGAAGACACAATAAAAATATATAAAGCGGAAATCAGATGATTTCGTAGGACGCATTAAATACATTTAATTATTTCCTTTAAATGTTAGTTTATGTGTGACATCATATGTCATCATATTATTATCAAATCAAGACGAGTTCCACAATATTCATACAATAACATGATCTTAAAACTAGCCATTACTTCAAGCAACCATCTTTTGATTATCTTATTTGAATTTAGTTAAACGTTCAACGTTCAAACTTTCATCATAGTATGATTATTAAAATATGTAGATAAAACAGATTTCAGTGATCTTTTAAGTATTTTTTAAGAGAAAGTTCTTTGGAATGGCGGTTTGATAAACACGTTATCAGAATGAACACTTGGTGGTGTTATTTTACAAAAATAAATTAATTAATATTTTTTTAAAATTATTTATTCATTTACAAGGGCGAAGTACATGTAGAGTCAATGCAATTGGTCATATATTGCAATTTTTGTTATGATTTTGACTTTATGGAAACACTTCATTAAACAACAACTTCATATATTTTCACATGTACCTCAAATTAATGTGCTTTATGAATTCACAACTGACGAAGAACCATTTAAGAAATATGAATTTTGTCATACACGTCTTCCGAAGGATCAGTGATGTAACTGAAAGTTAACTGTGAAATGGGGTCACTCGGTTACAATTATCTACACCGAATATTTTCAATCAATGAGATACAGTGGTCGTTGATCTTTCCAAACCAAAAATATTTCTAAATAAATTTACCTAAGTGATTTATTAAAACGACACATACCCGTTGGTTACATGTGCATGTCAACTTTCACACCGTTTTCCAACTGCTTTTTTTACTATTAAAACGAATAACTGATTTGTTCTTCCAGTTGTTTTTAAATTAATAATTCAAGCTGTCAATTATATAAGTCGAAACAGCACGTACTATAATTACTTTAAACTAAAAACTGCTCTAATAGATAATTTGTTACACATACTCAAACACTGTTTTCTGTACATAAATGTGCACACTTTTACAGCCGCTGTCACGTACCTATGCGTGATTTCATGATTTCGATCTACCACTTTCTTTCTGTGAGCCCAAAAAATCAATTTCACTTCATATCTATTACAGACAAAACTATAACATTCAAAGATTTATATTCTCTTTACAATATGCTAGTTTGATCGTTTTCAAAAATCAGTGAATAGTTTGGAAACTTGGAAAAGATCGACAGTGTGCGTCAGTTTGCTTTGAAAGGTACGCGCGTCGCAGTGTTAATAACAATCCTTCAATATCAAGTATAATTTATTAAGCCTTCATTTCCTTTAATATTTATATTACATATTTCTAATTTCACAGCATTTAAGCATTAATTCCTTTTACCATTTAGTTGGTTTAAATTCCCACGTTTCCACATTATTCATTTTGCAAAGCAAATTCAACGCTTCTCTTATAAATATGACAATTTGAGGATAGAGCTTTAGTACAATATGTGAAATCGGCTGAAACAGCTGGCGATCATATTAGTCAGCTTCAAAATCTCTGGTGTTGAAAGTTAAGTCAGTTATAATGAAGAGGTAATTTTACAGACATGATTTACACGAATATTTTGGGAAATATTCGTCCAACTGTGGAATTCTCCAGGTACCTAATAATATGTGAGAAAAGTTACTACACAGTGTTTGAGACATCTTGCATCACATATAAGATATAACACAACTACTTCAACACACTCAATATACCACATATAATATACAATTGTATTTTAACTGACATGCACAAAAATAGTGTATAAAGAACATTTGCTAGTCACTGTAAGTTGTAATGTATGTGTATGAATTGTGATCACAAATACACTAATGGGGGATGTGCCATTAAATAATTAAATAAAAAAAAAGAAGAGTTTAAGAAAATTATACCCTGTCCTTGAAGTATTTAAAAGAAATTGCAAAATAATGTTTAAAGTTTCAAATCAGAGGGATATTATAACATTCGCCTCTACATATGGACTATCAAATTTTTAATTCGCTATTTGTACGTTCCATTGACCCTAGACATAAATTGACAAGGGGCGTAACATGTAGTGCTGCTACTGGCCCCAAAGTGTTACTGCAGAATTCTTACAACAGAATCGGCACTGGGTACAGTTACACCCTTATTCCACTCGGAAGCAACGAAAAAGCCAACAATGCCTTAACGTTTCTCAGAAGAAGGTTCCCTCAAGAAAGTCGAGCTTTCGTAATTTTTCATTACACCTCTCCCTTTACGACGAGATTCCTCCAAGGAAATTTTTCTTCCTCCAGAATAAAGGCAATTAACGTTTTACACCGAAAGCGCGTTGTCATTTTCTAAGAAGTAGCCGTCCGTTACGATACGTAATTGTTCCTGGCAGACGGGTGCGTTCGGCGAAAGGGTCTAATTGTTAAAGGGCAATGAATATAGAGGATACCTTTGATAGATTTCCACGGTATCCTTGATGTTTTATCCCATTTTAATTAAAGCCCATTACTTAAAACCAGGTACTGATATTTTAAACGTAACTGAAGCTCTTCCGAGATAGATAGGTATTACTAAAAGTGCTCGGGGAGCAAAAAAGAATCTAGAGCATGGACATCCAGAAAGGTTGTTTAACCCGTTGACCTCGTTAAACGCTCACGAAAAAGTTAAGTGAATATTTCTCTGTTCCTTCCCCTTTCACTCCCTCCTATCTCCTATCTCCAGCTATCTCGAGCTTCAAGAGCTCCACTCGTCTAGGACCGAAGCAGTCAGTTAATTAATTAGGAAAATTACGCGAACGGATAAAAACGTACCTATACCTGCCTATGAAGGGGCAGACGGTTAATCTTGGTCGTGTCTGTATATGTAATTACGTTCTGGCGTATCTGCCGCGGCGACTTCAATGAAAACGTCCCACGTTAACTAATTTAGAAGACGGGTTGCAGAACGGCAAGAATGCCAGTCTCCGTGCAATCCGATAAGATTCGAGTGTTTGCCATCCCGAGAACACGGCGCGTCGATCCCTCTAACTCGAATCGGCTGATCCTGCCAATCCGGATTTACGAAGACCTATAAATTACAGATCTTCGAATATCTTTGCCATTGATGGGCTCGAGGGCGCCATTAACGCAAACGGGCGGAGTGTTCGCCTTAACGGAATTGCGGTTTTCGCTGATTTCCACGCGTACTTCAAACTCCGATTGCTCTTTGCTATGTCTCAGAACTTGGCATCCACTTGCGTTATGCACTTTATCATTCAAAACACTGGCCCCTACTGCGCTCCCTATTTTGTCGCGAGTATCTGCAGTCTACATTTTTCAAATTAAATCAAACAACTTGAGTTTTTTTTTAGAAACTAGAAGGATTAGTTTGCTAAGTGACATGTTGCGGCGTTTTGAAAAAAAATGCACTTGGTCGAAATTTTGAAGAAGATTTTCGAGTCTGACAATGAGTTTTACAGACTTCAGTATGATAGCACGTTACTCGTAGAAGTGAATATTATTTCAAATTCGAAGTTGTAGCACTTTTTCGAGCGTATCTTGTAGTTTCTTATACGCGCTAACTTTGGTGGCAATCACTCGCGTGGTCTGTTAGAGCGATCACTACATTGAAACTGCGCAAATTCCTAATTTCGTTCCCCGAACTCTAAAGTAAATTGAGAACGATTTTCTAAAAATTTGTTGTTTGAAATAAAATGGGCTGACACATGAACAGTTACAGGAGTGAATTATCTTTTATCGGTTTTCAACCGATTTTAATAGAAATGTTTAATGTTTTGTAGATGCCGAAACGAAAACAGTGGAATAAGAAGTACACGCGAAAAGAAGACGTTCATTTTCCGTGATTGCTTCCACACATAAACTGTAACATCACTCGTGTCAATAAAAAAATTAATTTTTCAATTTATTTGCTGTTTTACAAACATTTTCTTGGGGGACGAAATTAGGAACACTTTTTTCAAATCTCACATTTTCCACGTTTTCACATACCTATTGTTTATTATCTCGTATTGACATGGCATAATTACATTCTGCGATTCGTGGATACATAGAGAAACGTTCAAAGAAAATTCATGACAAGTGTGAGCTTTTCCAATATTGTATATACTCCCTACAAGATCAAATACAAATGGGGGCTGAAACTTGGCCCCTTTACTCTGCAAAAAATTTCACTGACTGTGAGAAGTTATATTTTAAAATAATTATGTATAATTAAATATAAGGGGCAGTAAAAATCATGTTTGCCCAGACCGGCGAAATAACTTGGGTCCTAGTTGGGGGCAGGGAAGTTTAAGTTATCATTTAGCTGATTTCCAAATTGTTCGAAGAATACACACCGCTGCAGCTTGCTATTTGTGCATATTTTGCTGAACTTTTATCTCCGAAACTATTAATCGTACGGAGTTTATTTTCCGCCTGCTTCTAATTAAGATTCCTGAATAAATTTTTGTTAGGCAGAATAGTGGTCTTTGTAACATGAAAATTATAAACAAAATCAGTAATTTCGATAGTTCTGACGAGTGTATGTAAATTTTTGTGGCTGACTGTATGTGCTAACAAAAACCTTAGTGTTCAACTCTTGACAATGTGGTAAGGATTAGTTAGGCAGAACGATACGAGGTTAGTTTATCCTCAATAAATATTGAATTCTTCGAAAGCGGTCTATCGGTTTTCAATAAAAACACACAGGTGTATATTTTATATAAATTCTAAGTTCCTCGTGTAAAATGTGCACCATTCTTTACCAAGATTTGTTTCCTAGCACTATTTTAAGCAATAAACTGCTTCTTGTGGTTTGTATGAAATATGAAAATTCTTGCGGTTGAATCAATTTCACAGAAGCTTGCAGAATTGGTAATCTAAGAATGAGTAGGATGTCATACTGAAACTTCACTAATATTTTAGTGAGGTCAGTTTTTAAACATTATAAATAATAATCTGGTAATAAATCTTATACGTAAATTATAATTTCCCCTGTACATTAATACGATTGTAATTAGTTTTCTATCCGTAGTACTTAAATATGTAACGAAGTGGAACATTGAAAAATCGCTTTTCAATTCAGGCACATTTATAACTCCTGACTTAATAACTTATAATTTCCCCTAGACACATTCACATCAATGTTAATTGCAAAAGTAACGATCGTAAAATTAAAACGAGTATCTGATTTTTTTTTCATTTTTTTCTGCTCACATTTATCGTGATTTATAACACATAATAATATATGAAAATAACTACAAATTATACGGAGAAATTGTTGTGCATGTGGTAGATAGTTTTACAGGCAGGGGTAACTAATAAATTAAAAAATAGACAAAAAGCATTTAAGAAAGAAATATTTAATCAAAATATATGTTCAAGGTAGTAATTACCCCTTCTTCATTTTTTAACAGGCAGTTCGTTAATAGAGTTTCATTGTTGGTTGTCTTGCATTATCAGCACGGAAGCTGTGCTGCCATTTAAGGTGATTTACGGCAATTCAGATACCTGTTATCGTGAAGGACATACGCAGGGACGGAACGACCGCCCAGAAATTTCACGGCAATTTCTTACCTACTTATTCATAAGCTACTCGCCTAAGCTCGTTTAACAATGTGCATACAACGAGGAGACATAATTTTATCATTTTGAAAAAAAACTCCATGTTATATTATTTTGCCTGTAGCTCTCGATTTGCTCACGTTGTCTTACATTACAGCATTCTTGTAACTTTCGGGCATTGAAAAGTAGAATATATTTTATTTACAAAAGAAAATGATATCTTCAATTGCAGAACAAAATTAATCACCAGGTGCAAGCATCGAATACTTTTAAATAATAATTTAAATGCACCTAATGTCACTGTTTAAAGTAGATGAAATATATTAATTTATTATGAAATAATAACTTTGAAGAAATCAATTTTTGCTATATTATTGTTTTAATAATTGCAAACTTCATACAAACCTTTTATTACAAGGTTCAGTATTAGAATATTATTACATATAACTATTACTTAAAAATTAATAAGTCACTTAATATTCAACAGAAGACTAAAAAATATAAAAAATGATGCACCTAGTGAAATAATAAAAAATGTAATGTACCGAACTAAATGGAATGAAATAATTAATGTATAAGATATTAATATCAATACAATTTTGACGATATTTATGTGCATTAGTTTCTTTGAACATGTTAGTTCAAGTATTGATTTTCGAGTTAATTTGAGGTAGGTAATATCTACTATTTTCTATGACTCACTTTGAATCCAGCTAAGTCTTGAACCACACAAGCTAGAATTGCTTCTCTTCCAACTGATGCAGTTACATTGGCAATAGGTTCCTTGAAATTCGGACCTGAAAACAAAACAAAATCAAACAATTAATAGTTGTTACTGCCTTTTCCTTTGACATAAACTATATCTACATTTAATATAAAGTTGATCGATATTTTTAGTACAGTGTATGCTTCCAAACAACTATGTTATGTAGTCCATTTTTAGTATTGTGATTAAAAAAAAAATATATAATTGCATTGAAAGTAAATTTTCATGATTTAAAATTATAAATTGATATGTTAATAAAAAAAATACAATACATTCCTTCAATGTTTTTAATGCGATGTTAGTGGTATTATCAAAGGTTGTGCTTTCTGTATTTAGAAAAAACTACAGTGTAAAAGAGCGAAAGTATTTATAAGCGTCTCCGAAAATTAATACGCAGTAAGTTCCTTCCGAATAAGCTCATTTTCTGAAACTACGTTTCGACATATTGGATTCAACATCTTCAATTTCGAAAATCTTACTTTAAATTCGGATTCGGTGGCCAAAAAAGCCCACAGATACTGATCTCCTTAATGTGTTGTGTATTTTGCTAAATAAGTATAATAAAATTAGCAACGAAATTCAAAATTCGTGCCGGACAGTTCGATAGAGAATTTAGTTGCGAGGAATTAAAGAAATTGTTAAGCTAACTGAAAAATGACGACCTGTAGACTGATTTGAAAAAATGTCATTATTTACCACTGTACGTCGGCTCTGATATTAGCGGTAGAACTTATGGGTCGCGCAGTTTGAAGCCGAGTCAGCTGAGCGCGCGGCAGCGTGCTGAACCACGGCAACGCAGGAGGCACGCGTAGAATCAGACCTACACGAACAGAAGAGCCGACCGCGCTAACCCATTTTTATGGTTTGAACCAGCGCAGCGCGGTCGGCTTTGCAGTGCGCGTGGGTCTGATTCTACGCGTGCCTCGTGCGCGTGCGTGCGAGGCGTCACTCCTCCGGGCTCAGCTATTTCGGCTTTAACCTGCGTGACCCGAAAGTGCCGCCGATAATATTCAACTGTTAATATCTCGAGAACGAAGCCCTAGATTCTAAAACGGTAAAGGACTGTTCGATGTCTTTTTGCACTAGGATATTGCATGTGCCGCATCGTCCCACAGTTTGGGACACTCTATATAATAATTTTAGCACTAGATCGCTTTCAGAAACTAAGAAATGAGACGTTTCTGTCATGTTCTATTGTCAATTTCAGCCTAGAATTTCATGGATGCACAAATTTCAATTTATGACTTTGATAGTTTGGTATAATTTGTAAATTGCATTCGACAATTTTATTGTTACGCTGTCACACTAGTAGGAACAAATATTCTAACTTCTTTTTTACTCCTCTCCTGGCATTACTATAGAATACTATAGTATATTTAAGTAATTATCTTATCAGTTATCAGGTACGTTACGGTTTAATGAAAGTTCTGGAAACCAGCATCTTCCTTATTTAAATCATCTTTCGCAAGGTATAAATCATAACTGCGTTATAAAACTCTTATAAAGATACGTATTCTATAATTATAAGTGTCAATATTCATTACAGAATATAAAGTGGTACGCTATTTATGTCGATCGTTGGTTCGAGGAATATTTTCTTCTTTCCATCAACGATTACCTGCAGTTCCATCACGCTATGTTTACCCTTATGTTCTATTCATGTGTGATTTTCGAAAAGCTATTCCACTTCTCTCGTGGTTCATAATATCTGTTTTCACGGTAAGTGGTGACAGATACAAATTAATATTATGTATAATAAGCGTACAAATTGTGTCAATAGTTATTAGAACTTTGATACTTCATCATTCGTTCATCTTAGAAATAAATAAGCAGTAGAAAGTAAAATTCGGTTTCGTAGTAAATCACTGAGTCGGTCTAGGTAAGATCAATTTCACAATTTATTTTTAACCTTAGAACTGCTTTCACTTTTAGAAGAGTACAATGCATGAAAAATCACTAATTAATATTAAATATACGTGAAAATATGAAAAATAGTTACCGAGATTTTTTAGTATCTTTCGGTGCATTTTACTCTCCGAAGAATGCATCTTTGCTACACGAATAAATTGCGATAAGAAGGAGCATTGCCCAACTCAAAAATAAACCGCGAAAATGACCAAGCTTCTATGTGCCGTGTATTCTCATCCAGTATGTCCTTTGATCCTCAACAATGTTACAAGTTGCGTAGCTAACAATACCTTTTGTACCCAAATACTATCAAACCATTTCGTCCAGTATGCTCGGTAATCTAATAATACGGACGACATTCAAATGCAGGGTCAGTTAATGCACCGTAAGGTAACACATAAACCTGAATGCACCCTGTGGCTCGATCGAATCACGCATTAAAAGGAAGCGTCATGGACCAAAGATCACCCGTGCCCCAGGCGAATACACGGTCAGTTACGCGTAGATGATTTGCGCAGAACATAAAACAGTGAAGGGTGTCGTTACGGCCACAGAAAGGAGAAAAGCCACGGCACGTATAACGTGGGACGTAGATGGCTCAGTAATGGGAGCATAGGGGAACTATAATTCCATCGTACGTGCCTATCCATCGAGGGTGCACACAAGGGGGTGGGCTCTCGCGGGAAATTCGAGCGTATTAAGAGTCTCGATCTAGGCGGGTTTGATGGATCGGCTGTCTCGAAATGGCTACCGACTTCAGCGCCATTTTAGGTTGCGACCCTCGAACATTATATCCTAGAGTCTGCATCTACCTTCTGTTCTCCTCGCCATTCCTTTTTATGTAAAGAGTTACATGCTTTCTTCCCGGAATCATTACATGTAGCAGGGTATGCTCCATGGGACTGTCACTATATTCGTTGTGCTTTGATGTTATATGGGAGAATAATAAGAGGAAAACATACAGGATGTCTTTTAATTCTCTGGCCTCCGTAGAGGAACTGGTTGGAGAGGTGAAAGGAAGAAAAAAGAGTTGTATAAGCGTGAAGTCGAAAACGTATGCTTCGTAAGATCAATGCCATAAAAAAGTTGCACTACTCACGTCTCAAAGCTACACCTATCGTCAATGTAAGAAATGGTCACCGCCTGCCTGTGTACAGGGTGTTGGACTATAGGTGGGCATCCTTTTAGGGGTTGATTCTATAGGCTAAATCAATACGAAAAACAGGAGTGTCGACATTGCCGCTGAGACTTCGTTTCCGAGTTATTAATTTTTGAAAATACGCCTAACCCCTCAACGACCACCTCAGTATCTCCTACGGACCCTACAGTCATATTTCTTATAGCACCCGGGAAAACAGTGGAGTTTTTCGTTTGGCGAGCCTGGGCCTCACGGTCAGTTTCTCGTTTCAGAGGTCGGTCGTTGAGGGGCTAAAGAGCGTCTGGAGCGAGGGACTTAGACTACTGCCGGCGCGCAGTGGTACATAGTTAGCCAGGTCAGACACGGCAAGGACATTGCTGTAGCCACCTAGGAAGTGATGACATACATTGCCACGTCCCATCAGGCCGGCCTTTTTAGATGCCTACGGCACAGCCCTGGTTGTCCCCGACCTAGCTCGCCCCGACAGCAGTCTAATTGTAAGTCCCTCGCGTCAGACACTTTTCACGCGTATTTTCAACAATTAATAAGTCGGGAACAAAGTCTCAAACACAATCCCGTCATTCATAATTTTCGTATTATTTTGGCTTGTGGGATCATCTCCTAACAGGATGCCCACTTGTAGTAGAACACCTACTGTATGTATACATCTATTGGAACGAATTTTGTGCATTATTTTTACCTGTGACTATGATGGCGGTCACAGATATTGGCCGGTCTGAGCGATTTCGCGAACAGCGATCGAGGGGAAATCGACACTCTCCATCCGATCCTTGCACGTACTCATGGATTTGTCACTTCGTATTGCGTGACTCCTGAAGGGTATACATAGTGAGCTGGCGTATGGCCTACCTCCTCTTGTAGCGTATGTAGCCGTGTGGCTGTGTTTACGCCTGGCATAATACATATGTACTTGTGCGTGACGAAGGCCTGCGTAGGCCAATACAGGGCGTCAAGGCATGCAAGCGGCATAGTAAGGGTTACCCCTCATTCGCTCTGACCGGACCATATTTGTGACCTCCACCATAGCACAGCATTGCACAATTTTTCGTAATTTTTGAAATTCATTGAAGTAAACCTGCTTATTTTACTGCTGCCAGAAATTGAAACCCGTGAGTGTCAAACCTATCCGGTGGCCTAGAAGGCCATTTTCTCGGAGTATAATATTAAAATAAAATATTCATTATCAGCCATTAGTTTGTCACAGTAAATTTATGAGACGCTTTTTTCTTTTTTACCGCCCTAACAATCTCCTTTAACGAGACCAAACAATTAAGAGCCATCCTGTATGTGTGTACAACGTTCCTTAAGCAAATATATAATTACTAATGTTATTGTTATGTCGTAGGCAGTCCACAACATAGATTTGAGGAAGAAAACGTCAAATGTGCTGCGGACTTCGATGTATCGATAGTATAAAAGCATTTCCACGAGAAATACTGTAAGAAAATATATTTATTCTTACGTGTATGTACTTACCGAAAGCGGATAACTGTTTACATTTGAGGGAAAGCTTAAGGGAAATCCTCATTTTGTATATTACAACACTTCGAGGGCAGAAAAATGTATTCAAATTCATATGCACTGTTTTCATTTCTTCTAACATTTCATTTAATCCTCTTCTATCGTTGACAGATCTCTCAACATTAACATTTTAAACATATCATTGCGATATACTTCACCTCCCCCATATTCATTTAGCCGTTGAAGCTCGCATTTCCATTACGAAATTTTGCGAAAAGGTATTAGCGCTTTCTAACTTTGTACGGATCAGAATAATACAACTCGCATAGGTTTTGAATTGGCAGTGGTAGCAGAGATTCCCTTTTACGTTCATAAAGCGTACAGCTCCTCAAATAAATACCCACCCACAAACATATTAACGCGTTTGAACGAAATAATAGGAAGGCGAAACGAAATGATATTGGAGAGTTATAGGTGAAGTAGAAGTTTATAGATGCGAAGGTACAAATTTTGAGCATTCTATTTATATGCATATACCTTGAGTAATTATGTTTCACGAAGCAGAGAAACAGACAACCTATATAGAGTATAACAAATCACAATCCTCTCGGTTTTATCCTTGAGAAGCTTGAAAGATTCATGAATTTGCAATACATCAGTGGGTCTTGAGAGACAGGAGGAAGATTAAAATTTTCTCGGCTATATTTGAAACTCTGAAGTATCCCTGGTTAATCTATGTATATATATATAATTCATTTTCTGTCTATTTATTCATAATACACAGTTAGACCGCTGCTGCACGGATTTCGTTTAAATTTGGCACATACGCTCTACACATCCAAACGGAGGTCACTGTACAGATTTCTCGTATGTATTGATGTGCTTTTTTAATTATAACTCGCGAACGACCTACTTGATATAACTAAACAAAAGTAGACTTTTTCAAATCCGTGTGGCATAACCCATCAAACAAGTCCAACTTTTTGTTGCTGCTAGCATTGTGAGCCGAGCTGTGTGCATTTTTCTGATTGGATCTAGTCGGGTTTCCAGTGCATTTTTGGTTCAAAGAACATTGGTATTTTTTTATCTGACATTTTTTACGCAAATTCTTATACTAATTGATATTTTATATTTTAGTACGTTTGCTTGATATTTGGGTACATTTCCCAATATCTGGGTACTTTTCAGAATATTTGGGTATTTTCGCCTACATTGGGGGTACTTTTACCAATATTTGAGTTCTATCTTTTCTATCTTTGATCTTATCTGTTTTTATTGTCTTTCTATCAACTGTTTCGCCGCCTATAATACTGTTGCTTTAATTTTAAAAATTGCATTAACCCGGATAACACTCGGCGCTTCAGACAGTGTGCCTATAAATACTAACTAAGACTAATACAGAAAGGATAGATAGAAGTTCTAACTGTCAGGAATGGAGAAGACGCTGCGTGTGCATGATCAACCCATTGGTTGTCGCTGTCTTCAACAAAAACTTAGCTGCAGCAGTCTGATTAATTAGACAGAATTACTTCAATTGAAAGGTAACCGCAAGAGATTGAATTGGATACATGAACAGTGTTCAGTTCGATCGGTAACTTTCTACTTAATCAAAATGTTTCCATCTGTATGTAGTCAACGTGTGCCAATGGAGTAAGTAATTAACGTGCAGCGTATTCACTTTACTAATTGTAAGTAACAGACGTTGGTATAGCTTTTTGTACTATACTTTAACGGAGACTGTAACTAATTGTAAGTAAAAAAAATTAATACTCTAAAGCCTTTTTTATAAAATTTAAATGGAAATCGTATATAGTTTATGAAAATTATTAGAATTAAGTTACTATCAGCCATTTTCCTTATTTGTTTCAGCACACTTTGAATATACATATAGACTGCGCCATCCAAAATTCCCAATGAGACAAGTCTTATCTCTTGTTTCGCTGACGGTATAAAAAAAAATTGCACTGGAAAAGTTGAAGTGTGCAATAACTTTTATATAGTTTCTTATTATTTCAATTTTCTTCTTATTTCGTTTCGCGAGAAACGAGAAGTTAGTACTATCCCCTTTGGCTTCCTTTAAAATTTCTGCAATTCGTATACGTAACGCCATTATTAAACATTAATCGCATATGAAACAATTTTATTACTCGATATGTTCGATCAACAACTTTTGAATTTACGGAAATATACATTTCCATGTAAAGTAATCACTGCAAGTTAATAATGATATTAACTGGCTGACGGAGATCGAAGTAAAATATTTATGAATTGTTTTGTTATGAAGTGGCAATTTTTCTTTTTTAAAGAAATATCTTTTCATTTTATCAATAACCATTAATTATGTATTTCTTACCTATCCCTAAATATGGACAGTGCAAATGACAAACTATTTTAGTGTATGTATTTATCACAATTAGTTAGAGTATCGAAGTATACCTATATTCAATACTATTATATGAAACCATTCTACAAATCTTTCTAAGACTAGGAGAATGCATTCTGTAGTGTCACGTCATATATTACTATATCAACGCACGGATTCGGCACTACAATCTACGTAGCATTTTTAAAAATTTCAACGAGTTTTGTAGCGTAGAATGAGCTCCCATTATGACCTCATTTATTTATGTGTGCACGGTGGATCTATTTCGCATATTACATGGAGAGTTCGTAAAGTTTTTCGCCGAAAAATATTCCATCCTAAGTGTTATTCTGAAAGTTACGCAAACATTTTATAGAAAATTTATGGTAACGCAAAGTGTTGTAGCACACAGTAGCGAACAAATGTTGAAGTTGAAACCTTTGCACTTTATGCTTTTACTTTATGATAAATTAATATCGAGATTGCACTAGGTCATAGTAGAATGAATGTGTTAGTGGAGATATTTACGTAGAGTTAAAGCATATGATAGTTCAGGAAACTTATTGTTAGTGTCTTTTAATAATTATAAGTAGAAGAAGTTTAGCACGAATTTGAATATTTGAAGCTAAGATTACGAAATACGTCGTAGATTAGATTATAGGCTATTTATAAATAATACATAAATAAATAATAATTATTATAAATGATAATAATTATAAGTATAAATTTTATAAATATTATTTTGCCAATTGACAAATATAATTTGAATTGTTTATAGATTAAAACTATAATTATAAATAATAATAAGAATAATTCCTTGGTGAAACCGGGCAACGGGTCAGCTAGTAAATAATGAAGAATCAGTAACTCGATTTGGCGATTTATCTTTTACGTGGATCAACGCCTTAATATAGTACACGTTAGCTACTAATAAGAGAACTAATGGAAGATAATCAAGGAGCCGAGAATCCTGTGGGAAAGAATGCAAGGGAATCAGATTTGGGTGCTTCTGGAAGATTATTTTTGGGCATGGTTAGAAATCAGTGTAGTGGCGACGTCGACGTCGAGCCCCTCCCCTCTGTCCTCATCCCCTTTATAAGGGCGCAAAATAATAAGAGTTTCGTCTGCTTAGTCCCGCGAGTGCCTACATCTCTATTTATGATGACAGTATCTCGGGCTCTTTATGCCAGCTGCTGGCAAATATGCATGGCTCGATCCCCAAGTCGCGAAGTATTTTCTTCTTCAGTCTTCTTTGCCCAATCTTGCGGCCAGGGGATGATAATGGAGACAAAGTTACGTATTCCCGCTTCACTCATTCCATTCTTATATTTTCTTCTTAGTTACGACATAAGCGTAAAATGTGCGATCCGGTCGGCTGATTTTCTCCCTAAACGACTATGAAATAACGATGCTTTTTAATATTAGCATACCTGACTGTAGTTCTTCTAACTGTAATCGTCATTGGGTATCACAAATTGAAAGAGTAGCGATAGAAGTGAGTTTAATCATCTGCAGTTTGGAAACAGGAAAAATACGATTCTATACAGCAAAAAATAATAAAGATTCAACCTCCGAAAAACATTAAAATCCGTAGATTAGTTCTTGAAAAAAAAAATCATGAAAATAGACCTCTTTTTGGACCAGCAAAGTAGAATGGACACTTAACTTGACGTGTAGGGAATAACTCATAAGTTTATAATCACATTTGCCATTTGCCTCACTGTAATACCTTCGTGAAAATATATTCCATAAAGAACTTCTTTCCACGAAACCGTCGAGTCACAATACATCACTCCCATTGAGTTCACATTCGCATACACACATTTGTAAATGTGCTTCGCTCGTTACAGAGACTCCCTCGCAGACGCGCATCCTCTTTAGTATCTACGTCACGCGCATTTTCCTGCTCGATCGTTTCATTCAATTTCACCACCGATAAACCGCCTCGTATTGTCACCTTCCTTCACCACCGTTAAATCTCCGTTTGCTCCTCTGTATCGCAGCAAACACCATGCCTTTTCATTCCTACATTTATCTCCCGCCCGCGCAACTTCCCCACACCGTCCCTCTTCACATTTCCATTACGACAAGGATCTTATATAGTAGCAGCGGGGACACAGCATATAGCATAATAATGAGCCATAAACAGCACAACACACGGCCGCTTTATTTCACCATTCCTGGTGCCTGAAATATCTCGATCCTCTGAAATCACTTCGCGCTCGCTCCCAGTAACTTGCCCCTCTGGTTTCGCCTGTATCCCTCCTGTTTTCTAGGTCTTCGCTCTCCCGCATTTACAACCAGCTTTAATGAGCGCGCTGGTAACTCATTCGAAACTCGTTCTGTCCGTAGACATAACATTCTGCCCGTTCGCCGAATCATACGGGGAAACATGAGAATAGAATTCCCGCTCAATTTGTTGTCGCGATACTGCCGAGAATTCGCCAACCATCAGGCGATGGGTTTCACCAGAAAGTATATTATTAAATATTGCAATATTAGCAATACTAGCAAAATACCTTTAATTTAATTTAAAGGAATTACTCTTATATCTGTTTTTTTTAAGTAATTTCCTATGTAATTTCTGCAAAGTAACCTTTGTATAACGAACATTTATATGCGTATATGTTCATTCACACCTACTAGTCGAAACATAAGTCGCCCCGACTGAATGTGCACTTAGTACGACATGTTACAGGATCTGTTACCAGATCCAGATTTGACTCTTTAAGGGTTGATTATAGCAAAATTTAGGAATTGTTTTTCAGGTATTTGTGTCGTTAGGCTAAAACCAAGTATCGATATCGAATTGGGCCGAAGAGATTTTGAGGAATCCGTGAAAACACATTTTAGACCTTTCAAAGGATGATTAGGGCAAAATCTTGAATTTTGTTTTTTTAGGCGTTTTCTGTGTAACCTTTGATAGTAAAAACCAGTTTTATTTCTAATTTACCCCTTTTCACCAAAAATTTCCAAAAAACTTCCTTAGTGCATGCCTACGCCAGAAAAACAATGTACCTTCCAAATTTCACGTTTCTAAGCTAAACGGTCTGAGCTGAGCGTTGATGAGTCAGTCAGTCAGTCAGGACTTCTTCTTGTTAACTGACTTCTACATATACATATAAATTAAGGTTGCCATTGCAATACATGAAATGTAATTAGTCTGCAAGGAAGTAATATTTATTGGTTCGATGGGATATTTTTTATTTGTTTAGCGTATTCTATGATGTCTCATATTTATTATCGTGTTGGTGTACTGCTTTAAAAACCTGTCAGTATAGTGTTGTATAAGGTTACAAGACTTCGTTGCATGGATTATGTGATATGATATTCAGAGTCATTGATATTATTTAGCTTGCAAATATTTTGGTAATTTTATGAAGACCGGAAAGGGTGTTAAATTCGCGGTATTTTTCTTTAAAAGGCGTGGTATAAATAATACACAAGATATTTCATTCTCTTTTGGGGCCGTATTTCAACGTAAATTTTAATATCATATTGTCGATTAAAGTAAAGTAGCCCGTTGATGGACAGTAATTGTTTCATAATCATAAGTACGGTATACAGTTCACAACGTACACCAAAATCATTTTCACTAGAGATACCGTATAATTGTAATTGGATGTAATTCTATCACAAGTTGTTTTAAAACGTATTAATTTATCTTTTTATAGAAATACATTGTGGTAATTATATTAATCAACTTTACAGTATATAAATATTCAGGTTTAAAGTCCGTTACGCTTGTACAAATTATGAGCATTAGTTGAATAATTGTTACATTCTGCTAAATAACAGGAATAATGAGCAAATTGCATGCACCTTAACTTAGATTCTTTAGTTTAGACACTACGATATACACCAATTTACCTTGCCAAATCATTAATTATTTCATATTGTGGCAGTTTATTAAGAAGGAAGTAATTTAATTTGATTCATCATCGTTAAATTTATTATTATTCGTGGACAATCAACCGAGAGCATAAATTTAAAATTGGTATATTTGTGTATTTTTTCACTTTTCTATTCTTTAGATTAGTTAGTCATAGATATAATGCTTTGAATTCTAATTAAAGCTTGAAGGACGCGAAGATTCTTCTTGCTTCTCAATAGAAATGCACATATCCGGAGGCCACTAGGACACAAAACTTCAGACAAGAACTATGGAATCGTGGGTCAGTTACTCAAATTAAGGACGTGCGCAACGTCCCTGAACTGCACGCCTACATGTTTCATGCCACAGACTTGTGTAGAGCGTACATAAAATTCGAAAAGTTAACAAAATTATCTTTAGTTGCATTCTCACGTCCTACTAGGTGAGAATCAAAACCTAAAGCTAGCATAATATCGATATTAGAATTCACAGCATTCCTCGCTTTAGTGGACCCAACGTTTGAAGTTTGTAGCTAAACTTATTGCACTGCACGAACTGAACCTCTGATTTTTTAATTATTCACACTGTTGAAAACAGGGGATTGCTGTATGCATTTAGTTCTAACAATATTTCTAGTATCTGCAAAGTCAGTGCTAAAATCATGTGAACGAACCTAAATTATGGTTGCTTTTTTTCATTATTAGATTAATCATATAAACTTAATAAATTAAATGATAAATTAATAAAGGTGGCAACTATTTCTTTCCGTGATATCATCTTTGTGTGTAACTATGTTCTCAGTAGCTGAAAATCTGAAGCAGTGATATGAATATTCACTATAATATTTTCAACAACTCTACCTTGAAAGGAACGAATATATATCAACAAAATGTATGCCTTCATATAAAATAAGGAATCATCACATTCTCTTCTGTTTTTCTAATTCCAAAGAAATTCACGAACTTAATCACGAAACTAGATGTAGTTTAGTTAGCTAATTTTCCGGCGGATACAAAGGTCAGTGAAACTTTAAGAAACTAAATTCCCTCTTAATGTGTTCCAAGCCTACAGAAGCAAAGATTAATATGCAATGGCACTGGATAATCGAAATTCTTCGTTCATGAGGTATGATGTTGAAAAATTTCGGATTTTGAACGCGGCGTCGAGCAATTGTCCGTAGTATCGCAAAGCGTCGTATGCAAAAGAACACGCGTATAAGCGATCACTTGTCACCACGTTTCTTGTTTATTGCTAACAGGATGTGTTGGCAAAGAAGCAGCATGTGATACTTGTAACAGATTGCATTTCGTGCCGCGACACACTTTGTTACCTGGGTTTACACTTTCATGCACCAGAAACGACCTCACGTTTCCCGGCCCGTGTCGGTCTATTTATTTGGGCCACTTGAGTTTTCAAGGCGCTGTCACCTCGTTCGTGACAGGAGGCCCTTTTCAAGTTCAGTGATCCGACTTGAAAGGCGTTAGAATATAGACATTTGATGCACGTATATTCCACGAATGTCCACGGTCTTGGCTTCCTTTCTGAAATATCGTATATCTTTGCACAATTGAAAGTTATAGTGCCAATAAACTACTGACCTGATACAATTGTTGAAAGTCCATTATTTTAATACATATGTATAACATGTCACACTAGGGTGACCCTTATTTATACGTGTCGATTTTTTTCATATTTCTTTGCTCTCACTCCCTAGAATAGTGCCATTTGATAAAAAAAATAGTCCCTGGAAAAGGTTATTGCAATCGGACAATAGAAAAGGGTGCCGACCAGGCCTTAAAGTTTAGAATTCATCAATAGTTTGGATTTACAGAATTTCTCAAAAATGATAAGCCCTATCGAAATTTTGTTCAAATAATATTAAAAGAGCTTTCAATTTTCTAGAATTGCCGTATATATAATTTGTTGGTGCTTCCAACCATTTTTTACATAATCGCGTTTGAATATAGACATGTCCGCACTACATTACACCATCCAGGTGGGACACGCGAAATGCGGAGCTCTCTATATTCAAACGCTATTATCTAAAATTCTAAAAATGGTTGGAAGCACGAAAAACTTATATATACTATATTTGTAGGAAGTTGTATGCCCTTTCAATGTTATTCGAACAAAATTTCGATAGGGCTTACCATTTTTGAGTAATTCTTCAAATTCAAACCATTGATGAATTCTAAATTTCAAGGCCTGGTCGACACCCATTCCGGTTGTCCGATTGCAATAATCTTTTTCAGGGACTATTTTTTTATGAAATGGAACCACATTAGGGGGTGAGAGCAAAAGCAATCGTAGGTTGAAAATAAGGGCCACCCTAATGTGACGCGTAACAACACAGCTAACATGTCGCGAAGAATGTCGAGTATTTACAATCCATATAAAACATATTCATCTCGAACGACTTGGAATGACCATTTCTGTGACGTTGGGGCGCTTTAAATTTCCTCTGACAACTAATACCGAGAGTCCACGTGAAATCTAGTGGAAAGGAATTAAACGAATTTCTGCGTTTTGCCACGATTTTTCCTGGCATGGTGTGCACCATCACACACATAACGCGACTGTAACTCATTTCGGCTGTAAGTGCGTGCGCACATGTACCTGGAATATTACATGCAATATGTCATATACCCGGATACCCCCGCGTACATTCGTACAATACGTTATATTTTCCTCCCAACGACTCACACACGGTCGAACGATTTTCATATCGAAGGGGATCGCTCCGTCCTCGAATTCCTTTCCACTTGATGCGTCTTTTACACTTTAAGGGACGGCAGGACCGAGTCAAAGTTCAAGAATGAAGCTAATATGAGATGGAGCTCCCTGTGTGAAATTATTAACGGTTAATCGAACAATATTTCTGGCCGGTTGTTTCGAATCGATTACATTAAATCGTGTTGGTACGTACGAAGAAAATTCTTACGGCTTTTGTACTATGTACTTTTCTTTTTGTGACAGGAATACACGGTTCCAGAAATAATTTGAGTTTTGAAACGATGTTGAGAACGTAAGTATAATACTGGACATTAGCTTTTGTGACCAAATTCGCTATATAATTCGAAAATATGCAGTGTAATAAAGATTATAATGGTTATTGCTATTATCGTTACTAGTGAAACATGCAATTCTAGTAATTAATTGTAGAATGTAACGTGAAGGGCCATTTATTAATTGATGATGATTAGAAAATTGTGTGGTATAAAACATAGTGGTAGTACTGTGTCGAGATTTTGAGTAATTGTTTTTAATAAAGAAAGAGCAACAGTGTCATGCTTCCAGCTAATGGTATCCAACAAGATGATTAAGGTCTAAAGAACCTGGAACACTTCCATTAATTACTGTACTTTGTGAAATATAAACGCAGTCCTCATAAATATACTTGCCATTAGACTGTAAATACTACGTTTTGCTATGGCAAATTAGTTACTAGCGTGATAGTTGACAGTTGTTTATTATTTATAAGTTATTTGAAGTGCCAGTTTAAGTCTTCAATGCTTGTCGCTTCAAACAGTAAATAACTTATTACGATATTCAATGTTCTGCAGGGAGCACCACTTAATTGATTTTAAATACTACTCTGTATTTATCGTATAAAATGTACACTATAAATGATAAATATAGGATGATATCCGTGGTCCAGTAAAATTGTTCCCTCAGTATTTATAAAGTCTTTCGGACTATTCCAATTTAAATCGTTCCACCTTTTGCACTTCAAGTCTGGGATTTTAATGAAATTGAAATATTGTGTGTTCCACGCGAAATTAGAGGGTGGTTCAGTCATTATTTCACTATTTTCGATTTTAATTAAAAAATATACGATATTAAAGATTAAAATTATAAACATTGCCGCAACACACAGTCTATAAATCAATGTATAAAAAAAAATTAGTAAAACATCCTTTTTAATTTCATGAATGTTGGATCTATAGGTAATTGCTCCTCGTTCTTGTTTTCTTCTTTACTGTAAACCATACTTCTTAGTGATAGAATTTTATTAACAATGTGAACGTTTAACGTTAACTTTTCAGCGTTTCATATCATATAGTTCTAGGACATTTCCAGTACATTTTGACTCACAATTTTAAATCGTACAAATCCTAGAATAAATTTTTATGTAA
This sequence comes from Andrena marginata, assembly GCA_963932335.1. Taxonomy (NCBI): domain Eukaryota; kingdom Metazoa; phylum Arthropoda; class Insecta; order Hymenoptera; family Andrenidae; genus Andrena; species Andrena marginata. The sequence continues at coordinate 45,364,718 of OZ010659.1, read as the reverse complement.
AGTTTTGACTTTATTATGATCTAAAATTCTTATTTTCTCCGAGAAATGGAATTGATAAGTACTAAATAGCAAAAACAATGGTAAAACGGACAAGATAAAGCGTCGACTCAAAAATAGAATATACCTACACTATAAAAACATATTTAATACTTTCGAAATACCCAAATTTTTGTTATAAATCAATGTAGACACGTCAATCATTTTATATACAATTTTATTAGGTAGCACGCATTAACTTTATTCTGTAGAAATCGCGATTCGATTTGTTTCCACCAAGATTACTACCTATACATCAAACGAAAAAATTTCCTTTTAATTTTTTCCTCATTTTCATTGTGTAAACATTCCCAAGCTTTTATTTTTGGAGCACCAGGAATCTGTAAATTTTATGTGAAATCCAAGCAAAGCAATGCTTTTTGTTATTAAGCATATTACGGTACTCTGGATATAATGTTTACGTGAACGTGGTCCAATCTTCCTGAATCTGGAATATCGTATTACGAGATATATACGCGCAGAGAATAAACAAGAATGATTTAATGTTTTGTATCTTCATATCTATCAAATTCTGAAATTGGAATCAATGTTTCAATTACATTTGCAGATTCTCCAGTGTTTATTCAACGAGTAGATTTAGAAAATCTTTTAACTTGCATAGAATATTAAATTTAAATATATTTCCTTGGGAATCTAATGATACCAAAAAGTTGTCGACGTTTGAAAGACAGGAGTGCTATAATAAAGATCACTTCATTATTACAGTTAGAGTTCTGAAAATTTTAATTCTTTTCGTTTTATACATATTACACTTTGTTAATACCAACCCGAAAGGACAAATGAAAGGAGTTACACGCACACGTGTGTTATACGATTTCAGCAGCAAAATTGAAAATATAAATTATTTTACTTAATCGTGAGAATTTTAAAATTTAATATTATGTCATTGGCTTTGCCTTCGATTTTATATATTCGATTCATGCTACTACTATTCTGGGCGTTTCCCCTATTTCCGTGTAAGACATTAGCATAGCATTAGTATGACCAGTTTTCTTACTTCAAGAAGTCGAGGGAGTGGCTGCATCCCTAATGACTGTTTGCACCTACATACAAAAACAACTGGTTCCATCCTTTTCCGTGAAACTTATTCGACTTCGATTAGCAGTTAAGTACACCGTCTGCCCAAAAACTTAGACAAAATTTAAGATAAAAAAATCTTTTAATGCAATGTCCGTCCAACTCCACATACTTTCGAGGCCGTAAAAAAAACGTTGGAAACTGTTCTTGTAATCAGTTTCTGAAATTGTGTGTTTGCTCCCCCGTCACAGGCGTTTGGATTTCTTTTATTACGCTGTCATGCCGCTTTCCCTCCAAAGCAAACTTTAATTTTGGGAATAAAGAGAAATCTGCCGAGGCTAGATCGGGGGAATACGAACTATGAAAATAAATCGCAGTTTTCGGTACATTTCAGGTTTCACACGGCGAATGCGTTGCAAAAGCCAATCAAGAACATTTGCTACAGTGACTGTCCGGTATTACTTAAATCTTCTTGTTCGGCTAAATATAATAAGTACTTATTTTTTATTCTGAACTTCCGATACATAAAATACATTTGTAACTTGAAATATCTTCAATGAAAAATGTCATTATTATGGATATTGGCCTGACTTCTCTTTAAATATTATACTCTTTGAACTACAATCGCTAGTTATAAATCTCTGCAACGATTTTGAAACAATTTGTTTGGCAATCACATATTTGCTGTGTACATTACGAATTTCTTTCTGTTGCTTGTCACTTCAGAAATTCCATTCAATTGTACTGAATCCTTCATCATCGGATTAATATACGAACATTATACATGTCAACTTTGGACTGTCATCGCGAACTAGTGCCTCGTTAATTTTTCAATCCTGTATCTGATGTATGTGTTGATTAGATAGAAAGTCTAAGCAGGTTGAAATTCGTTCGCCGAGTAACGAGGCTAACTCAAATTTTACGGAAGGCTCGCAACTCCGACACAGAGTAACAAGATCGAGCGTAACCAAGTCGAAATCTCTTCATCCGTTCGTGTCGACACGCGCTGCCAGACGTTCCGTTTCGATGCCTCAGTCGGTAGTATGTGTACGGAGAAGTTACCAGACTATCACCAGCCCTCTACGAACATCTTCGACTACTAAGGACCCTCTTAATTGCATGCGGTAATTATTGTTTACGTGGCAAATACATCAGCAAGTGGCTATCCGATTCTCCCTAAAATATTACTACCAAGTTTTACGTTTTAATATGACATTAAATTGGCATTCCTCTTGTTGATCATTACTTTTGTCGATGAACTTTAATTAGAAAGTGGTACAAAGTATTTGACAAGGTGCGAATCGTCTGACAAGGATATGGGCGCATTTACAAACATGAAAATCTGTTTGAGCATTTAATACGAAATTAAGGGGTTACGTCAACCTGATACGCACGAAACTAGACGAATTCTTTTACAGTTACTATGAGGTTGAAAATTATTTCTTTACTTCTTATGTGTAGAGCATGTATTAGTGCATATATTGTATAAATACTATACAAAAGAATTAAAAAATGACCGAGTTATTTGTTGTCCCCCGAAGCTCCTCTGCGTGAGCGGATGTGTCAAATATCTCCAACACTATTTGTCCGATTTATTTCGAACTTGGTACACATATTCTGAATGGTATTATCTAAAATTTAAAATATCTAAAATTTAGATAAAATTTAAAACATTTAAAATTTAGATAAAATTTAAAATATCTAAAATTTGGAAAAAATTTCAAATACATCCTCTACACATAAGAAGTAAAGAAATAATTTTCAACCTCGTAGTCTCTGTAAAAAAGATTCTGCTACTTTCGAGCGTCTGAGGGTGGCGTAACGCCTTAAAGGGAATTCATAAGATAAGAGAAAGAAGTCTGAAGAAATTATTAATTGTTTAACATTAATGTAAATATAGTTAAACTAGCACTGCTTTTCATTTGCAAATTTTCAGAAATTTTTTTGAGGTAATTAAAAAGTATGTGTATGCACACCATTTTAACCATATAACGAAATAGTTTTGACGTGACATAGTATTAGAATTAATGTGTTATAATTTTGTTCTGAATTCCATTTAGAACATAATGCAGTACCACTTATACCTACAATAGTTAACAATAGTACTTATTGCATAGTACTAGGAGGTAGCTAGATAGATGGTATTGCAAATATAAAAAAAAATGATAAGTTACTAAAATCTTAAAGAACAATTTTCTCGTTATTTTTAATAGTTTCCCACCATAAAACACCTTGAGTAATCTTTTATGCAGTCTACATGGTACATTACTTGCTTAGAAATACCAGGACTGAAGAACACTATATAAACAGTTCTTTTAATCGTGTAAGATAGTATTTACATAATAAGTTGAAGCATTTAATCCCATGCTTTACAACAATCCTTACACCATTCAATTCAACAAAAAAAGCAGTTAGAGAATTCTTAAGTAGTTTTTCATTTAACAATTCAGTTTTCAACAATTCACCGATTAGTGACTTTGTAAAATCTATTGTTTTTCCTTTCAGTTAATTATGGCGCATCTAACCTTTAGAAAAATGGTAATGCAAGAGGATAATGGTAAATAATGCATTGTTTCCGGTGGAGAATAAATTTGTAACGCGTCAACTATTCGCAAGAAGCTTCATTTCATAAACAGCGCTGGGTAATTAAAAACGCGTGGGCATATAGGAAAATATGTGACGTAAAACTAACAATACGGGGGATAGCTGACCCCACACAAGAGAAAAAGTCACGTACAGCAATAAAACGTGCACGTGGATGACCTGTGGTCTTTCAACCACATATCTTCATCGGTGTTACTGGCCCTCCCCGCTCTTTATTATTGTCGCTGTTGCTATATCCATTAGTGTTAGGTCGGTTAACAGCATTAGTGACGTTGCCGCCTGTTCTGTTGACAGAGTCAGTGGAGCATTGCCACGTGCTCCTGGCCAGGGCCGGTTGTTGCGTTCAACAGCAGCAGGTAGCCTTTGGTGCTTCCACGGAATGTAATGGAATGAAAGGAAAATGAAACGAAAGATGATACGACGTGGAAGCGGGGAAGCCGGGGGAGTAAAGTTCAAGTAAGAGACGAGTAAAGTAACTGCTTTTGAACGACCGACTGACAGTGTTAAAAGTGTGAGTTATTCTTGAGTTACAAGAACCTCTTGCCTTCTACGACGCAACTTTACCGGGAAATTTGAAGCGAAAACATTTTTAGAACTTTACGCTCCTTTTGGAATAAAAGTACGGGACGTGGCAGAAATGTGTAGAGTTTGTTAATACACGAGAATTATAGTAATGGTAAATCGAGGAATGAAAAACGTTGGAGAATATTCGTGAACATATGCGCAGTCTCTGCTGTCTTATTTTTAGGCTTCAGCATTTTCCATTTTCTACTAATACCTTCATCCGACTGTTTATTCAGGGTACATAGTGCTTAGATATTAAGGGGTCACATCTGCGCATCCAGTGGCTCAGAAATTTTTTGAGAAAATGGTACCTATAGGTGGAAAACATACCAAACTTTTTTTCCAATATAAAATATATTTATTAATTAGGTTATTCATAATTCTGGCTCAAAATTGATAATAATTAAAGGACTTATCGCTGTTGATAGGAGACATGTGTTTCTTTGTGACGTTCTCCATGTCCAAGTGGTGTTTCTGAAGACAAAAGCTCGAATGGATTTTAGAAATCTAATTGAAACTAGAGGTTCTTGGCGTTCTTCGATTTTTCCTATTTCATTTTCTTACAAAATGGCGACCATTTGGAGACTAAAGATTCGAGCACACATATCAGTTCTGTGCCAGTTACGTTCCGCCAGCAACGGAGCAGTTGGAATGGAACAGTTCACACTTGTCCGTGTCGGGGATGTTAGTGTGGAGCCCGTATCCGCATGGTAAACCTAAAAAATTGGTTGGCAACGATATTTTGGCTTTTACACTGACGGTGTGTTAAAATCGCTTGAAAGGGACCTTTTTTTATTACCATGAAAGTTTCTCGGTTACGAGCTCTCGATCCATTTGCTTCGCGGGTCCTAAGTCCTAGATTCAAAAAGACAAAGACAACGGTACTGCCGTGTTAATTCGAAAAAGCTTATCTGCAGCTTTTGTTTAAATTAAATTATTGCTGCTAGGTAGCACAAAAAATAAAAAGCCATGTCTGCATTGAAACTGAAGATATAACAGTTTATATTTCGGACGTACATATGTGAAATCGATGCCTGATTTGGGACGTATCTACCAAAGTCTCCTCTGGAGTTTATGGAATATTTTTTCACAAATATTTACATACCTTTTTATCCAGATTTAATATTTAACCTAATCCGATTTGTATAACATACCGATGGTATAACACAAAATACTAAAAATGATTTATGTCAATCAGAACTACTGGTTAGCATGATATCTAAAAAACCAATCACCCGATTTACTTCAAACTTGGCATACCTATATTTTCAGTAGATGTACATTTTCGTTGCTACTAAAACTATGTCGGTTTTTGCAAAATTAGACTTTTGCGACTTAAAAAAGCAGCGAATTTTTTGCAGAAATCGATGTCTGTTTTAAAAGCAGCCATTTTTTTTTAATTTTCAGTATTTCTCAGTTAATCAAGTTATTAAATTTTCTATTTCAGACAACTACAACGGCTGATTTTAGGCTAATTTTGCGCATATGATTTTGGTAAGACGCTCTATTTGAAGCACTATACCTCCGGATATATCCAATATTTTTGCATACAATTTTTTTTCAACTTCTCTAATGATTGGCAAATGAAGCAACAAAGCTGGAAGTAAATACATTTAATGGTTTTGTTTTAAAAAATCCCCAAAATTCGCATCATTTTTCGTCCGTCAAGGTAGGGAGACCCATTAAATATTAATATCCTACTGCAATGTTTTATATTTACAAAACTGCAAATAAAGCATGAAGCATGAAAGATATTTCACTTGTTTATACAATGTATAGGGCCAGTTGCTTGGCCTTTAAGCAAAAATTGGTCACGTGACCAGAATCCAATCTATGTACATATTAATATACTTAGCATCATTTAAAATGTGTGAATGGTATTAAGAGATGGTGGTTTAAGAATGTGCAGACTTGTACTACTTCCTATGTTGAGTAATTCTTAATCAGTAAAGTTCTGAACTCATTCAGGTTGAACGGCCATTTTTTACATCGATAATGGAAATTATAATCCGCGTCTACTCATCACTTACGATATGAAAACAGAGAATTACTGAAGTTTACACGCAAGTATTTTGTCATTTCATTACTTTCACTTCTTTCATCTCTGACATTTTGATATCACTGAATTTTGTATTTTTCATAAAATCTGCGGCGTATTTTGCAAGGCTGTATTGGAGATGGCACGCCAAACATTGTATCTGCACCGGGAAAGTCTGAAGAGTTTAAATTGGGAAATCTGGAGGGCCAGACTGGACCTTTTCGTTTCATCTCCTTTTTAAATAAACTTGCTGCAAAGATATCAAATAATAAATTTAAAGTTGTGTGAGGCTCTGTTATTTTGAAACCACATTCGTAGCGTCAAAAGACTTCAGGACAAATTGTGTATTTCAAGTGGTGATGAAAGCATAAGAAATTCACCATTTTTGCAGTGAAAACTAAATAGTACTAGATATACCTACATATAGTAATAATAAATTTTCCTCCTGTTTTGGAATTTGTTGTGAATAAACTGTATCGGTACTCTATATGTATAGGAACTTTCGTCCTTCGAACTTAAATTAGAAAATTGTATGACAGCTGTAAAACTTATGACACAGGACCAACAATTTTTTAATAATTAATCAGTAAATTTCGTAGAAAATCCGTTGAATTTGAATGTACACATTTTCCCTGTACGTTTTATGATACAAACTTTAGTACCTACGAAACGGAGTAGTACCTAGATTTCAAATTTGCAAATATGGTTAGCAATCATAAAACAAAATCTAGCTACTCACAATTCGAATGTACTATTTACTGTTCTCTGATAATCTCTTCTAATCTGAAACGTGTTTCATTACGCACGCACTGTTTGTTTTAGTGTGAACATTGCTCTGGTTTTAATTTTCTGAACACTTTCTCAGTGGCAATCATTGAAGAATCATTTACATGTTAATAAATATCTTAATAAATATGAATAGTCTGATGTTTTGCGTAGAATATCACTCTGTGTATAATTTGCTTGTTTTAAAGAAACGAAATATCTAATTACACGTATAATGTTTGTATTAATCCCGAATAAATTCATTTTCATAAGCGATATTAATTCGATAACAAACATGCGTTAATAGCATTAATATGTTATTACCCGTCGTTTACAAATATATGGGTATAGTATGATATGAAAAATTAAACGTATGTAATTTAATATCCCCAGTAAAAAGTATTGATTTCAAACAATTGTCGACAATATATCTTTTCATTAATATTTTTTACTTGGATTTTTAACAGCGCATAATTTGTTTTTACTTACGACCGATAGGATGATTCAGATTACCTTTCCTATTCACAGAATAGGACAAACGATCGGCAGTAGCGTTATAATTTACGACGGGTCGAAGTTACTTACCATTTACTGATATTAGCGTTTTACTGTGAATCAATATAATTGCGGAAAAGGAGAACCACTTGTAAACTTTAGATTTTAATTTAGCTCTGGTAGTACAATCAATGACGTATGGCGAGGAGAAAAGCTTATTCAAATATGGCAACGAACCCAGTAGTATTTCAAAATTTATGAGAAACTTAAACTAAACTAATTAAATTTCCATTGAACATGTTTGGTATAAATATTACAGAAAGAAGACTTGCAAAGGAGAAGATTGAATTTCTTGAAATTTTTAGACCTTTTCAATATCCGGCGGGATATTGAATAAGGATTTTCAATAAGGAGGGTGACAACAGTGACATGTTACAAGCGAAACTAAATGGAATATTGCATTACTAGGTTAATATAAAAGATTCTGTAAGCATATACTTGAAGTAGTAGAAAAATATATGTTTAATAGCAATGCAATAAAATAAGAAAAGTACTCCTTTTTTTACTAAAATACATTGCTGTCTCGAAAAGAATCCGCGTCTTCTGTCTTGAGAAAAACCGTCGCTATCCCCGCTAATTCTTTTGTAAGTAGTTTGCCGCGGGGAGTGAGAGGTGTCAGAGAGGCCTATTCCGTCCTTTTTCGATAGATGACGCTGTGGCCGTGCCGCTCTCACTCATTCTCACTCGCCACGACAGAGAGCGAGAGAGCAAAGGCACGTCGAATAGACTATCCGTCTTGAAAAGAGCTCGTGCCAGGTCCCGATGTGCGGGTTCTTCTCAAGACAAAACTGTATACGTGTAATTTCAGTTTATACTAGTGTTCCTCAAACTTTTTCAGGCCACCGCCCCCTTAGTTCTATCAAATTATTCCAACCGCCCCATGCCACACACAAGGGTGTCCCATTTAAGTTTTTCCACGCAGTTTGTGGGTTAGCCGGTTTTTAAAAACCGGGTTTAAACACCGACTTCTTTTTATAAATTTGTAAAATTCGAAAACCGGTGTTTAAATTTAAAAATCCGGTTTTATGTACTAGAATTAATATGTAAAATGAATTAACTATTTAATTATAAACGTTATCAGTTTGACCAGAAATCGCCTCGGACAGAAGCACATTGTATTAGACAACATTTTATTGCAAAACTAATCTTCATGAGTTCATATTTTCTAAACGAAAAATACTAAATGAAATTAATATTTATATTTTGTACGGGTTTTAGTTATTTTAGTTTTTTTTTTATAATTTGGTTATATAAATGCAGTGTATTTTATTATGTTATATTTTTGTAATTCCATAAATATTAAAATAACTGTACCTTTTTTAAAATAACTCAATATATTTATCTACTATTTTAATTATATTTTTTGTGAAAATTCGAAATCCGAGTTTTTGGGGTATAGTGGAATTCGAAAATCGTTTTTATTTTTCAAAAGTCGGTTTGTGTATAAATTCCGAGTATTCTAAAGTTGCAGTCCATCGCATATTATTGATGTAATTGATAAAAAATATTCATTTCAAAATATTCAATTGTTTTACTTTGCTTAAAGAATATTTTAAAATGAAAAGTTTTTAAAACGTACTAACGTACGAATTTGTAAACAAGGACAATTGATTTCCTATGCCATAGGAAATTTAATCTATTGCTTCAGTAATTTATTATATTATAAAAGTGAGAGAAGCGTAAAAGTTATTGAGGCGTTCAAATATTAATGGGATAAATTTTAAGTAATAAATACTTCTACTTTCGCTTTTCACTGTAATAATATCCAAATTATTTTATAGCCGTGTTAATTATAATAAATAGCTACGTTCAAAGCACGAGTGCAATTCATGCTTTATACATATGTATATAATAAATGTGATTTTAACAAAGTGTTGCATGTAATAGCTTGCAGAACATTATAATGCAATGAACGCGTTCCGACAATAATTGATTTGTAGTATTGTTATGTGGTCAAGGGGGCTCTTTTTGTATAAACATGGCCTGTATTTATTGTGTTACACATGCAGGACGACTACGAATGTAAAATTAAACGACGACCACCTAGCACAAAGCAAAATGGAATAATCACGAGAAGAGAACGATAAACGAAATGTTCAAATTTTTAGATGTATTATAATAATGTACGAACGTACAATTGGTCCTCCAGACAGCTATGAAATTATTTCTGCAGTGTGAAATCATTGTTGGTCGGTAGCTTTCTACATAAACAGGCCTAATTGAGCTGCTTCTAAATGGGAAATAGTACCTTTCAAACCGAAACGTTTTTAAGTGAATGAAATAAAACACTTGATATGCAAGTTTTCCATGTGCTAAACAATTTTAGTAAGAATGATGAATAATACTCAAAATTAGAAAATAAAACAATAGATAATAAAACAATAGAGGTACCTACAGCCTACGGCAATAGAAAATAAGAGCAAAGAATTGAAAATGATATTTGACTCAGAACATTGGTAGAAAGCGTCGGGTAAATTTACAATAAACTTTGCTTCATGATAGTTCCACGAGGAAAAAGAAGAATGTTATATGATTATAGAGACTTTTAGACCTTGCCATTCTCATGGTTCTTCGAAGTAAAAAGAGGTGAAAAGAAAGAAGTAAGAGTGGAAGTGCTCGTAGCGTGAACGCTCTCAGAATCAATAACCGCAAATTGATAAAATTTCACATAGACAATAAAATTGTGTCTCGAGTTACGTGAAAATTGCGGCATGGTATAACAAGCAGATCTATGTTTACCTTATTTGGTGTATGCTTGTACAGTAAAAAATAGTTATTCCATTTTTTTAAATATCGCTGAATAATTTCCCATAAAATTTGTGTTAACTCGTCTTGTAAATAAATAAATTCAGATAATGATTAATGACTTCTATTATTTCACTTAAATTATCCCAGTTCTACAGTCCGTTTGGTGTCTTCGTATCAGTTCTACCGTTTACATCCCCTGCAACTCGTTTTTTTAATTCGCCTCGGATATTCCTTACCATTAAATTATATACCTATATTTCTATATATTTCTCCTTAATGTGTATTATTAGAATCATCAGTTGGTATTACCTATGCATACAGTGGAAACTATCAAATAGACAGGCAAGTGCATTTATAAATAGTTACACCTTAATTGGATACAATCCAATGCAATTAAAATAAATCTCTTCTCACTGACAGCTATGTCAATGAATATTTTTGGCTATACATGCACTTTGTATCTAACGGTATTTTGAATATCTAGGACAAAGAAACGAAAAGTAGCAGCTTCACTTAAGTGGTTTGTATGTTGAGAATGGCAGAAAAATGGACTTGTCTTGTACGTTTTCAAATGCTCAGTTATTCTCACATTTCCTTCCTTTATGTATTTAATCGAATGCGTAGAGGGGAGAAGGTCCACGTATGGACCACTATTTTTGTTTTGAGGAAAACATTTATTAAAAATGTAAAAATTGCATAAACAAAGGGTGGAAATGGTAGCTCATAGATCTGCAAAAATGTATCAATAGCTTGTGACTGTGAAAAATCAACTATTTGAAGCTGTGCCTGTTCTACAATATTTTGTTGACCCAATTTTTTGTGACCAAAAATAAAAAAGCAAAAAACACATAAGAAATAGTTGATTTGTTACAGATTTTGTATTTTAACATTAAAACAAGTTTTTTCATATTTGTAGTCATTATGTAAAATTTCAAAATTTTTGAAGCCCCAAGAATTAAAAAAAATTGGAAATAGAAAAAGTGTGAAAATGAGAAGAGGTGCAATAGAAAATAAACAATCGCAGGAACTTTTTTCTTAAAAAAAATTTGGTTTATTAATGAAACTTAATGTAAAATTGACATTTAATGAAAGTTTCTTAAAAATAGTAATAGAAATCACAAATAAATACGTCACTGTCACATCCAGTGCAAAAGGAGTGACATAGAAAAACATTCAGAAATAAAAAGGGAAAGAATTACTTGATGAAATAAGCGAGGTTGGAAGATGGACCACCGCGGTCCATATAGCCACCTGCCACCTTTTTCAGAATAACGGAAAAATCTCGGCACGGGAAAGATATTTCCAAAAAACTAAATATAGCATTTTGAAGCACAACTTCATGACTACTTATACCTCTATAACTAACATATTACATTTGTCTTTTTGTATGAGAAAAAAATAATTAATCTGATCTTAACAAACATTTTGCCCGAACAAAAACAGACACTTTAACTTTTTAGCTAAATTAAACAAGTGCCAATCACACCAATTTAACCTAGTGATGTTAGAGGATATTAATTGTTGCGTTTATTCCAGTTCCCGACATATCGCAGCACCTAAGAGGGGATTCTACCCTGTGGGGTAGAAAAATAGGTTAGTCTTCGTGAATTTTTGTTACAAAAATTGTTTGACAAATTAATTTGAGGTTTGGCAGGCTGTTTGATAGTATCTTGAACTATTGTTCTGAATATTTGTGTAACAGTAAGAAAAACATGGCAGACACAGAGTGCTGACTGAGGACGTTGAAAAAAAAAACGGGAAGTCCTGGCGTTGATGGAAAGTACCCTAAGGATTACCTCAAACTAACCTGAAACACAAAAAGGAAAAGAGATTCTTAATCTATATGAATGTGGCCATCTGTGGTAGTAGATTTGTTGCCGTATCTGTTACCGTTCCCTGTTTATTTAAAGAAGTTTTCCCGATTATTGGGCAAAATTCGATTCATCTTTTTCAGAACATTGCCGTTTTAACATTTTTTTATTTTCCTTAATTAATCTACCACCGCGCATATCCATATTTATATGAATTAGGAATCCCTTTTCCGTTTTGTGTTTCAGATAATCCGTAAGGTACTTTCCATCATCGTCGGGACCACCTGATTCTTTTTCCACGCTTTCAGTCACCATTCTGCATGTCCCACGTTCTTTTTTACCGTGGCACGAAAATTTTTAACAATAGTTCAATATGCTATCAAGCAGCCTACTAAATTTCAAATTAATTTGTCGAACAGTGTTCGTATAAAAAATTCACCAAGATATCTATTTTTCGGCCCCACATGGCAGAATGCCCCGTTAACAGAGAAATAAACACCTGATCTATATTGTAATACCGGTTGTAACACCGATCCATATTTACACATTCTCCCCTAACGTTTATTATTATTTAGAGAATGTTAACGTATCATTATTGTACGCTGAAATTTACAGGATGATTATAAAATGGCGCTGCACATTTATTATTTATTCAGTATTGTTGCTTGCAGAGCAGTAACAAGTAATAATAGCGTTATGACGAAAGGGAGGGTAAAACAATACGACACCGTTCGAACCATGTGATACTTCGAACACTAAATTAATATATAAAGAATACTGTTATCACGTCGTTCACATGAGTTTAGTACTGCTTGCAGGGTTGTAAACTCTGAATAAAGTCAACAATACAGTACCTACACAAGGGTTTTAAAGCAAATGTAGTGCCTTCAGAAATTGAACAATCACTTTTAAGCATAACAGGATCTCAAGGTAAACAAAAGTGATAAGTAATACATTTTATAGAAAACAATTAAGTAAATGTTTAATGACAATTATGTAATTTAGAAGTGTTTCAACATAAATGTAAATAACCTGATAGATATCTATAGTAACGTGCATTAAAAAAACAACAGAGACGTAGGAGCATAACTATTATGAAAAGAATTTGAAACGTAGGGTCATAAACTTTTGAGAAGTTGTAACGCGTGCGTTGGGCATTACTGTTAAAGAGCTATAAGGCAGCTCGTCGTGCACCTGCTATGTTGAACGTTATACTTTGTACCATCCTCCCAGTAGTTGACAGGTTATTACACCTACGTTGTATACAAAGTATTATCTCGTATCGTACTTGTAAAATATGGCCTTCCATTATATTAAGAATTTCTTATAGAACACTGTTATATGTACCTACGTACATGTATAGACTGGTTCGAGCCAATAAAACGTTTTAAGTTGAAGAAAAAAGCCGAACTACTGTAGGCTGTTGCAGAATTTATAGCTCAATAATGTTTTAGGAAAATTTAATGTTTGAAGGAACATTCAAGATTATATAAGGAACTGTTTTAGAATTATCATTATTATGGGAGATATCACGTGTTTATTATTTTCATGATAATCGTTTTACTGTATTTCAGGCCTTTAAGGTAATAAATTAACGGCAACAGTGAAATAAATTTTTCATGTAAAATAAATGTAACAAATATTATAGAGTAATAACTTTCAATTTAATATGTGTTTAATAATTGATCAAGTTCGTTTCAAATAAATCAAATTTACTAAAGAAAAAATCCTAGTCGGTATATGAGAGAGAAAAATGGTACAAAATACTCTGGGTAGTGTAAACTAAAGATTTATACGATTCAATAATAATGGAAGAATAATAGTTCCTTAATTGACATGTAATGGAAGAGTTGTAATACAAGAGCATAAACGTGACTGTACTTCATATGTATAATCATGTTTTATATTCGTTGTTATCATATGTCGATTTATTTACAATATAATAAAGGAAGGAATCTATGAGTAAAACTATTGAACGTATGTACTAAATAATCGAATGAAACTGTTGAATGTATGCAAGTATTGAAATGGGAGCGATAACTGACATCAACATCTGCATTCATATTTAATAAACATTTTAAGCTCGGTTTTACTTTCACCTGATAGTATATGGACGAAGCATTTAATATTATTTCATACAGCGAAAGTATAACTCGAGTAAAATACTGTTCTAAAAATCCACTTGGACGTAATTGTTATATCAATAAATTTTAATAGGTTTACAAGACGAACATAAATCTTTCGCCACTTCTAAAGTTCCAATTTTTAAGCGAAGATAACCAACTTGAGAAACCCAAAGACTTAATTAGGACGTCAATTGGGTTAAGTGTAAGCAGGAAACTACCAACCCTTAATAATCTGAAATTGGGTTTTAGTTTGAAGATTTTAATTGTTAAAGGAAAGAAGCTTTATATCTATTGAGTATATTCTATTTCTTGTTATTGTTTAACAATGTTTCATAATAAGTGGTTTAAACCCGCGTAGTATAATTAATATCATTTTAAATTTTCTGTAATTAGTTTTTTTTTAAGTCCAAAATGGAACTATGGCTTGGTAGTTTTAATAATTGTATGATGTAAGAGTGGTTCTATGAGTTGGTAATTTTTAGCTAAATAAAGATCACAAAATTGTAGGACTCGTACTACGTTTAACTAATTTTTTGTCATTTTCAGGGTTGGTAGGTTTCTGCATAATTTAGCCCAATTATTAATCTTTCAGTAACGACTGACATGTTGAGCTAATAAAAAAGAAAGAGTCAGCACAGATATGGACTTGAGAATTGTGGACTAGTTTTTCAGAATTATGAACAGGTGCAACGTTTCTACCATGCATACTCGGATTTCTCTCGCAGCAGGCTTGGAACGTGTGGAAAATTCGAGGAAGCGCCAAAAGTTCTCATTAGCATTCTCACGCTCTCACCTCGACCAATAACCCTCGAAGGACGTCCTGGAGAGAAAACTTAGTTTCTTCGTTACAGTTTAGATTAATTTGGACATCACAGCTCTGTTAACGCTAGAAACGAACACTTGGGCCATCTTCGCACACTGAGAAGGACTGGGAACTTTCACCTAATAGTTACATACACGAGGAGAGTTTTAAACTCTCACGAACTCCGATATTGTAGCCTGAATTCTGTATACTTTGTAATTCGAAGAACTCGTCTCCAATTTGCAAAATTGTTGCGAATGCTGAAGCAGTGATAAAATAGTAGGAGAACCTTAACTCTACAAGGTGATTCATAAATACATGTGACAATGCTTCAGGGAATTATTTATATGTACCTACTACATATACTACAAAGAGAAGAACATTCGATATATCCTGTGTTTTTTTTCAGATTTCACTAAAAGAGACACAAGTTTATAAAAAACACACATATGTATTTCTATATCTGTAAACTGTAGACTAAATGTATTTATTCGAAGAACATTAAAAAAGAATTAGGAATGCTTCTAACTAAAGCAATCCCGAAGTAAATGAAAGTAAAAGACGTTGTTAAACGATACAATTTTTTATTTAAAAACTTTGAATACTTTATCTGTGTTTTTTTCTAGCATTTATTTTCAAGGATTACGAAACAGCTCTGTGTCACACAGTGGTATTGTCAGGTTTAGGCAAAAATTCGTAAGAATACCTATATAAAAACATTCGGTATTCTGCGAATCCGTTGAAATCCGAACAGTGAATTCTGCCTTTAAACTTACGGAAAGAAAATTTCAAAATAAAATAGGATGACATGGGGAATAGAAAAAATGTGTTCTTTTTCAGCAGGAAGTTTAGCATTTCCTTTCCATTGTGCTATGTGAATAGATTACGTTATTCGTACTCATAATTCATTATATTCAGACGAACATGGGCAGTAAAATGTTTCGTGTTTAATGTAGGTATAGAAAACAACTGGCGATGAATATACTCTGTGGCTTCAAATTATAAAATCCGCATGATATTATAGAGTGCATAATACTTTTAAAGACTCAAATAAAACACAGTAAAACATTAATTGTCTGAACCTTAATAAGCTGAATATTCTCTATTCAAGGGTTCCATTATCTAAACGCAATATCTGTATTGGAAAGCTCAGAACAGCGAATAAATTTAATACATCAAAGCTGTTCAGAAATGGTTTGGAAAATATAATTGCATCATATTTGAAGGTTTACCAATCGTTGCTAATGTTTAATTTATATCGTATACAAATTTGATATCATGTTTACTTTTCAAGTAAAATAATACAAAATACATTATTTAATTTAACGAGTTTTCGAATTGAAACTTCTGATCTAACACGGCAGTATTTTTTTAAAAAGTAACATAGAATATAAATAAACCGAAGCAAGGCACCATTGTCTCGTTAACACAATTACACTCAACGCAAACAATTTAAGACGTTAATTCCTGCTTATCGCGAGAAATCAATTGTTTAAACAACAACGAAGAAGTAAGTCAAATGAAACTATAATATTATTCAACATTATTTTGATAAAAGCAATTACATTATCACAGATAATTTAAAACGTTATTGGTTGTTTTGTATATTAAATAGTCCCTCAGTCATTACGTTAATTATTGAGTTCGGGTTATCTGCCCCAGAGAAAATTTCACTGACCTGTCTGAGCCTTGGTCACACATCGATTTTATTAAACAGTTCTTATTTTCTGTAGAAACAAAAAGTGATTTTAATGTGTTGGAAAGAAACTTTTTTAATATGGAGAATAGTTTCGTAGCGTGAATTATTTCATAACACACTTTAGATATTTATAGGTACTTTGCAAGTAATATTCATCTGATGTTCAACAGAAGCATGTATGTATATATGTACATAATATGTATTATAGAAAAATGGAACTGTTTATGGTATACAATATAGATAAAATGTCCATGATTTTGTATTAAAACTAGAAGTATATTTTTATAGAATACTTTATCGTTCTGAAGCTATATTTATTATCATATTGATATTATATATTTTTTATAATATTTCTTCTTTTCAGACTACGTATACCGACTACATTTTCTTACATTATACAAGTGCTTGCCGTTTTTTCATAGTACTCGGAGTAAAAAATAGTAAATGTTATTTATTCAAAAAGTGTCATGAAATAATTTATGGTGCGTTCAGTAATGATCTCAACAAGTATAATAGTGCACAATATATACATGTGTAAATAGAAAATAGATTATTGTAATTGCAGTTTTGAAGTATGCTTTTGCCAGTGTGCAAACAATTTCATAATGAACATCGTCAATCATTTATTCGAACATTTAAAGAGCTTCGACAGTCTACTCGATTCTGTTTAAAATTTTGCACACTATGTTGTCTTTTGTTTCAAGAATATCTACTTTTAAAATTCGTTCCATTCATGAGCACCTGATTTTCGATTTACAGAATATACAAGTTAATATGGTACATGTATACACCTGAATACAATAATTGCTTGTCTAAACATGAGTTAAAATTTTCAAATAAATTTTCTCGAACGTAATCTCGTTTTTAAAAAAATCGATTTCAAAATGGCACGATTCTTGTCTGTTAATCCAGTGCACGAATGCCCGACGAATTTCAAACATCCATTTCCTCTGAATAAAAGCTTCGTTCGAAAGATGCTTATTCCACAACTATTCAAAAATTTTTTGCACAAACATGGACTTCATCTGTAGTTGTACCGCATTCACTTCTGCATACTACTAATTCTAAACCAGGTGCATGGGTACTAAGAGGTGATTTTAAAAGCCGATTTCACAGAAAATAAAATCTGATAAAAAAAATTTATTCTGCTTTTTCAATTTATTTAAATACAAGGAGCACTATGCTTGATCATACCACCTGTCCTTACCCATGCTTCCTAAATATTAATAGCAGAGTCATATATTATTTATGATATATATTTACAACACATATATACATATTGTTAGTTTATAAATTTTCTATAATTCATACAAATATGTTGTCACTTTTAATAAAACGATAAATCCTATCATTCGTATAGAATTAGATAAAAACGAAAATTACCTTCAAGGTTTAGTTTTGCAGCTTTCATTAAATTTAGACAGCAAAAGCACATACATGCATATTCTTTAGTGAGGTACCCTTATGTTCTGAAGATTCATAACTTTCTGACATTCCGAGATTTGGATCTTTTTTATTAGTAGGTACCGTTGCACGAAACTTATTGTTCGCCAAATAACAGCGAACAGATAATGGATGTTCCTCGGAGTGATGTGGATCGGTTTACGGCTCTCAGGAATGCAATGCATAACACAAACATCATACACGCGGGATTGCTTGCGGGTTACACTGCTATAGTATCATACATGGTGACGGTACCCAGTCCCGCGATTTTCTTGATTATTCATCCGTTCCACACCGTACTACGCCAGCTACAAAGTGTCGATGAATATTTTAAGAACTATTCATTCTCTAACATCCACTGTTTACGCATCACGTGTAATTCTTTGAATGTTTTAGTAGGAGGTGTACTTACAGTGCCTGTAAATGGATATATAGGGTGGACTAAGAACTATGACCATCTGAAATGTCACCCATATTTTCAAAGATACAAAAAATATTATTTGATGAAGTTAGAGGGTATCAATCAGGGGAGAGGGTGGCAATAACAATTTTTTTATGGGCGGCCATAAGATTGAAGGCCTATTTACTCGAAACGAAATAAATCAGTCATAGCATTACACATACTACTTCCAATTTGAAAAATATGTTGCATCAATAGCTAAAATAATATGAGCATAATTGTTGCTCAATTCAATAAGTCGACATATTATTACATGAATAAGTTTTCATGTCTTGATTGGTGATTTATCTGCATTTAAATAACTTTCACTGGAATCAATTTTTATTTTCATAAATAAAACTACTTCTTTGAATTAATCTATAGGTACTAGAACAATTATTCGAATAGAAGATTAGTCGTTAGTAACTAATAAATAGCCGTATATTTATTTTATTTGCAATCTGTTGCTCAAGTAATATGTTGTGAGTAAGGTGCGTATTCATTAGCGAACGGTTCCCGAATTATTATCATACGTCCCGGTTTTCCACCCTTGTCCCGGATATACCGAACAGTTTAAAAATACGTGACGATTTTCTTATTTTTTTAATTTTTCACGGAATACTACGAAAAAATTTAGAACAATGAAACATTTCTGAAGAAAGTTTTATGTAGGATAAATGTGATTTGGCTGTCAAATAAATTGTTGCTAAAAAATAATTGACTTGTAAATACTGACTTGCAAATAATTGACTTGCAAAAATTGAAAAAATTACGTGAAGATCGTGCTAGATGAATAAAAATTAGTAATACTTATATGTATAATGTTATCCTGATGTCAAGAATTTATTACTGGAAGAATAAAAAACATGAGTAAAAGTTAGAATTATTAGCTATAAGTTACCCAAAAAAATTATCGGTAACGTAGTCATCGACTACAATATTTGATTTAACATTCCTACATCTACTCATACATTCATAATTAATCAGCCTAAAAATGTTATTTTACAAAAATATAAAATTTCGCGTGACTTGGAGTAAATGTAGCAACAATAAGTATGACAAAGCATATTTTATACACGTGAGTCGACATAAATTCTCAATGGTTGATATAAAACATTTAACGCTGGAGTTAAAGACTGGAAAATTTAGTTAGTCGGTTGGATACCTGGGGGTGATATTGACGGTGGATTAGGGCAATTGATAGCTTCGGAATCTCATTACCTAGGTAACACAATACCCTTTAAAGAGGAGAATGGAGAATTGTGAACGTTAGAAGCCAGAAGGCAGAAATAATTACTAAAGAGAATTTGATCTACAAACACTGTTGGGACGTTTAACAAGTGTTCATCAGTGACACAGAATAAGAAAGACAAAGGCTTCTACATATAATGCAAAGTACATCCTCCCACTGTAAAACGTAAATCCGAGGGAATTTATAATCATTTCCTGTATCAGTGTGACATAGAATTAATGGATATTATTATTATATGAAAATGTACCATATTGAAGTTGAGAAATTTGTATTATTACTCAATGAAAACAGTAACGCAATTGTCAAGTATGTACATATAATTTTTTAATACCTTTTTTCCTTACAAAAGTAGTACCAATATCTAATGTTTTCACTTGCTTTATATTCCGAAAACTTTATTCGAAAAGCATAAATAAATAGGATTATTTTTTACCAAATTGACGATTATACTATTTCATTTGCAATCAGAAAGTTTCGAAACCGCAGTTTTAATTTTCCTTAACCACCGTTTAAAAACCTTCATTTTCAAACCGCTGCCATTTGCTTGATATTCAATATTTGTTAATCATTCCAGCACCGGCTACAGCCAAAGGCATACAAATAAAGAATCTCTTTACATTTTTGGTTTCAGCTCACCAGAACGAGCTCAACCATTCACATCGTACCCCATTATTTTTTAAACGATTACTTTAAAGCAGTACAACTTTGTTTCATTTTCATTGTTCTCTACTGACGAAATTTGAAAAGATAGTTTAAATATCAATAAATATGTAGCAACAAATTGAATAATAAAATTTATGGGTTTTTTGTAAAAATAATTCCGAAATAACGTTACACGAGAATACCCCATAATTAGTAATTAACTCTGTATGACGTATTAAATAATTACATTGAATAATGAGTATTTTATATTTGCTGGCTTGTAAGTGGTCATGAAATACAATATGCACGTACAAATGCAATATAACGAAAGCAGTTTGTACTGCACTGCCCGAACGACAGGCGAAGACAAAAAATGGAGATTATCTTGCGGTTGCAATTACTTTGGCTTCCTTCCGACGTATCGTATTCTATGAGCCGCGAAGGAAATCTGACTGTTCGTTGCTCAATGGAAGACGACCATAGTCGTTTCAAATATTATCGCATTCCTTTAAAAATGAACGCTATTTATAGGACAATATTCAGATAAAAAATGCAAGTAGAACACCAATGGTTCAATCATCGATTTTCTTACACTTCACTTGGTGTTTAACGGATTTTAGTTCTGTTAATTTTGTTGATCTTCTCCCTATTTTCTACTTCTTGTTTTTTTTAAATGTATTTTCTTGTAAGGTAATTAATTTTTTATAAATATGAAAAATGTGAACAATATAGCAACACATCAATGCATCAATCTTATTCCACTCCTATTTTTTCTTTTTCAATTCTAATTTCTCAACAAATTTTGCTCTATAATTATACACAATCTCTGGGGTAACATAAAATTGTATGTTTGTACATACATACATGTGAGTCTGCTTTTATCAAAATAATAAAATTGCTGCCACATTCTACGTCCATTTAATAATACATATATTTCTTTTTATACACTTGGCACTTAAAATTTTCAACTTAGATTTCAACATTTTGGTCATGAATACCACGAATTGGAAACGTTTCCTCTGTCACTATCCTACATCACACTAAAAAATGGAAAAGGGCTTTAGGTATATATTAACCTAAGAGATTTTTAAACTGGCAACAAATGAACTTCATGAGCAACTTTCATTTACAGTGACAGTGATTTATTTTAAAAATTGTTAAAAAATATTTCATCTTGGTCGCAGTGTGCGTAGTATCCAATAACCAACATGTTTCTCTACTGATTCCAAGATACCTATTTAACGTTTTTCCGTTTGCGAAATTGTTTTCTTCATTTCTAAGTAGTTAACGTATGTATTGAATTATTTTATATTAATATGTATAATAGTTGACCTGACACAAATAGATTAGGTAATAATACGTAATCCATAATATATAATAATAAAAGAAATTATAGTAATTATTCGAACAATATTCCACCCTTAAATTTTGATTTACCTCCCCTCATTAATGTGGCTTCATTTCGTCCCAACTACACCTCGCTGTCTTGTTTACCAAACTTTACTGCATTTCATAAATATAAATAGCTTATTTCATTTCATAAATATGAATAACGTCACATAAACGTCCATTCCACCTGTTGGTTAATTATCTTTTGGCCGTACATCTAGATCATTTTTCGAATTTTAGGCGAACGTGACGATGAAAGGAAACACGCTATTAAACTGAAAGATTTGGTGTAGTAGGGTAGTAAGGTATTTTCTTTCGTGATTACATAACAAATACCTACCTATCCCCGTTACTATTGAAACAGGTACTAACGTACAAGGACTTTCACCCTTCTAGAATGTTGAAAATGAATATTGTTCAGATTACTTAGGATGCAAGTGGTATTGTAAGTATTAACAGCTTATTTATAATGCCATGGAAGAGGAAACGTGTATATTAACTGTTGTAGCTTCAGAAGTTTGAAAATAGTGAGTGCCTCAAAATTATCGAGCATAATCTATGATAGTGTATATTCATGCTACTTTTCATTTTTCATATTGTACGTACCTATATCATTCTGTCTGAAATATAGAATAATAATAATGAGGAAAGTGAGTGTTCCATTATTCGCAAGTTTCCTTATCCGGACAGTCACGTCTCCCTATTAATTCAGGTAGTGGATGTCCTACTTTCACTAATGAATTTCAAAATTTCACCTTTGAACGCATCTTTAATTTACTTTTACAGTGTCGTTTTTAAGGTGGAGTTGCAGAGATACATACCGGTGAACGGACAAGTTAAAGAAACTGCTACCGTGTTTGCAATCTTCGTTATTAAATCATCGGTAATTTTAATGATTACTTAAAGAAAATAAAAATATGTTTCAAAATGGTCCTCGAATTTTGTAGAGATTTATTTTAACGTATTTTCGAGATCCTACGTGCAGACCTTTGAACGGATGGAAACTGAGTCCGAAACTAATTTTTCTCAGTCTCTTGAAGTTCCCTATCTGCTTCAAATTGCTTATCGCGTAGGAACCGCTTTAAATGTCCAAATGGGAAATAGCAATGCAATCGCATTTCCTAAATCCTGGATCTCAGTGTGTTGGATTTTAACGTAGTTCTTAGAATGACGTTCTTCGTAAATACGAAATTTCTCATGAAATGGGACATTATGGTTTGTACTAATATTGCACTTCCTTTCATGCCATACATCTTTGCTTTAGTATATAAAAAAACAAATATATTGTAAAAAAGACATTAGTAAGGAGAAAAATATTTCGCGTTCAAAGAGTACCTATGTATTTCCCCATTTTCTTTAGGTTCTCGCCTGTTTTCAAATTTGGACATAATTTTATTGAAATATCGAATAACAAATAAAAGTAAGGACTTTTGAACAGCTTTCTTCTGTTTTCTATGAATAAAGACTTACTTAAATAAAAAATTATCTGAACAGTAATATAAGCAGGAAGAGAATACTTCAATAGTCAAAGGTACACTTTTGTAAATCACCTCCAGAATCAATACTTTGTAGTGAAGAGTAAGCTACATATATTTCAGAGTCAAGAAAAACAGATCTAAAGCATAGAAATCGGAGCACGCAGCAGCGCCTCGTAACGCAAACCAGAGTACGCCAGCACATAGTCGAAAATATAATCAAACATAGATACTAAATAAAGCATGTACTCGCAATTGATAGTTGTAAAAAATAATACAGCAACTGAACTAAAAGCACTTTAGTCATGTTAAATGAAAACGTAGGTATGATGATAAATCATTTAAAATTATGTACAAAAGCGACATATTTCAAATTATTCAAATAAGTACGTAATTGATATTACGAATAATAAATAATTATTATTATGTTAAATTATTCGAATGAGTTAACTTCGTACGAATGAATGTATTAAATAAAGCTGCGTATAATTTGATTCGTTGACTCTGTTAATATATTAAATGTTATCGATTCTAATGTTTATTTTTTTGTTACAATACTTTTAATCAAGTTAACAAATGTGTGTAATTACATGCAGTACATCGAATTCTTGTAACTCATAACAATTCAATTCTCCGCAGGCACATCAACGTTTAAATTTAGGTTACACATCGACATCATATTTAAATCTTGTATAACATTTATTTTAGTAGGTACTTGGCAGTCTCAAAAATGCAGTTTCTAAAAAATCCAATTCTTATCTGAAAGTTAAGAGTATAAAACTGGTTTTCAATTCCTTTTTCGTTTGAGTTTAAACTTTAGTAATTCTTTAGTATTATTTTTTTAATGTCAATTGTATAACTCCTCACCCACTAAATATTAAGTGGCCCGCTTCTATTAATTATTATTTGCTATTATTACCACTTCTATACGTTCAAGTCATGTTTCTTAAGAATTCCGTTTCCCACTTTCCATACAATCATATTTCAATCATTTTAAAATATTATATAACGTGCGAATTTTCTAAATGTACCTACTAGATGTTGAACTACTACATGCTGAATGCTGAATACGTAGAACTGCTGTATTCTGTATTCTCAATGGCTCCGTATGTCGGATTCAAATAAAAACTTTCTGAACTGTGCAAGTATTGCCAGCCATTCTGTTCCAAGCATCGTTTCATCGCACTTTTATCACCCGACTATCTTTGATTGTTGAATTACTGTAATGCTAGGCCCAGATTGCAAAATCAGCTAAAATTTAACGAGGCGTCATTCGCAATCGCGATAGATGTCCGTGCTCCAGAAATGTAATAACCTTCCGTAAATAGTTCCGGGGACTTATTGATTACCACCGATCGATGGATATTTTACGTTATTTTCAGAACAATTTCAATTTCTCAACTCTTGCAAAAAATATAATTGCGCACAAGGTTTTAAAGGTTAATGAAATTTTTACAATAAACGTCTAATAATTAATATAAAAATCACATGGTTGTTTACTTTGATATACTAGGTTAGCTTTATATAGAATATGAGATAAGAATTTTAAAATATTAGTAACATCATTTTTCACGCAAAAAAATGCACCATTTAGAATAAACAAGGGTTCGAAAGAGTTCTGAAACTTTTCAATAAGTTCTATTTGAAACATGGACCGTAGAACTTTTTTAAAAATGTTCTCACATTATAAGTTCCCATGAAAACTGATAGAGTAAAAGTTCTTCAAAATGAAAGTTCTAGTTGGAATGGAACTTATAAAATATAAAAATAAAAATTTCTGTATAACAGGAACAGATATTCTAAAATATTTTCATATTTCATCAATGTTAAAAAAGTTCTTAATCGCTGTAACAAATACTGAATAGTATTCAATAAATAGTACTACAACAATAATAAATAATTATTACAATTACATTGATTATCTGAATGTGTTATTTATTTCTAATATTCACCTACGTAGATAAATTCTACGTAGATATTATAGAATTTTTCTGTATTTTGGTTCATGTATGTTATACAAAAATGTTATTTAGGTATTATTCTTGACAAGTTTTCTTTCTCTTCAATAATTCTTATGAAACGATTAATTACTTATGTTATGATTTTCAAACATTTTATTAAATAAACACGAAGAATATGCTTTTATATTCTTAAATAAAAGTAGTACCTTTTTTCATAAATGTTTTAATATAACTGTTTCCATGGAGCTTTTATTATATGGATTGTAAAATGCTGTTTCATGAGAACGCTTTCTAAAGAAGTTCCTAAAGGTAACATTCCTTTGAATAAAAGTTCCACAGAAACAGATATTTTCTTAAACGAAACATAAGTTTTAACAGATTTTTTAACAGAATAAGGGTACCAGAACTTTTTCGATCCCTGGAATAAACTATTTATACGTGACGTTTCGAGATCGGGAAAAACAGTTTGCTAATTTTAAATATCGACCTCTCGCATTTCGACATAAACTCTATTCGATTAAGAAGGTTTCGTAGGTAAGAATAAAACCGATCTCTTCGAAGTTTAATAATTTAATGCTGCATACAGAGTTATATTCAGTAAATTATACATTAATTATTCTTTGCAGTGTATTTGCGTATTTTGCTGTGTGAGTTTATAAGTGAAAGTCGAAAACAAAACTAGTGGAAGGTATTTACCTGAGTTAGGTATTTGAAATGATTTGCTAGAGATCACAGACAGATTAATTCACTGAATGCAATGTTCAATTGATAAGCACACATGTAGTAAAATTAAAAATTGTTATATAAATAGTATTATAGTTTGTAGAAAGATAGGAGAAAGTTTTAACGGGCCACCATGCGTATTTACCATTATTTACAAATAGCGCTGGTAAATATGCATGGTGGCCCATGTAATTTGAGTGAATCTATCTCTCCTTCCTGATCGACGACAGAAATAAGTTGAATGGTGTAACACAGTTTATCTGTCTGTGATCTTAGTTTTATCAAAAATGCCACGACGCGACGTAACAAGAAATTGTACTTTAATTAAATGTAAGATAAATTAGTCTATGAATGAATACTTCATGCGATGTATAGAAATTCTTGATAAGTCATGTCTATTATTAAAAAAAAATTATCCATGATTCCACCATCTTTTTTAGAACTGCCTTCTGACAATTATGACTATTATAACATTCGAGAATTATATGTACTTAATACAAATTCATTTATGTTTAAATTATTCATTGTAATACGCTCTTTCATATTTTCTCGCTAAAAATGAGGGAAAATACAATTTGTCTCTGGTATCGTGGTCTACACTTGTTAACATGCGGGTTTCAATATTTTCAGCACTTCTTTTATATAATACCTACCCCATATTTTAAAGTTGAAACTTCGTCTCAGTTTTATTCTAGCACAGTAGTTGTTAATATACAGTTATCGATCCTTTCAGAACTACATATTTCCGTGCGCAACTCCTACATTGAAATTATTTATTTTCTTCAAAATTATTTTGGCACGTGTTAGTATGACGTTTTCCATTTCTCGCGTAACTACATATTTCCACGCAGTCCTCCTTATTTCAGTGTGTCAAGTTAGTATAACCCACTGTAGGAAACTTGGTACATTTTATTGGAATTGGGAGAAGTTTTTAGTCAGGTGAAAAATTTCAAACCCAATTTTCTCGAGCACAGGAAACTACTTAAAATTTTTAGGTAGAACCACCCATCGCAGTTATGCCAGTAATTGTTTGATACTCGACATTCTTAAATTATTATTGCCTTATAGTACAAGGTGCTGCTTTGATTTCTCTCCCATATCGCGCAGATGCGATTCGGTGTTGCGATCGTAAGATTAACGGAGAAATCAATTAATTGGCGAGTAGAAGCTGTGGTGGGTAGAAGAATTCAAACGTAGCTGAAGTGCATTGCTTATATCCATTGGTGGCCCCTTCCTGACAGCGGATCGGCAAACACAAAGCACCTGCAGCTGCAGAAAATGTGGAAGCGACGGCCGGTAATACCAGAGCCGCACTTATTTGCTGGTTTAATTAAACGCACTTCTTTCACGTTCGACGAGTATTTTCGTTCGACGCTCGTTCCCTCCTCTTTTTCTGCCTTTCGCTGCCTCGTTATCCTTCCTACCCCTATTCCTCCTTCACCTTCTTACCGGTCGACCCTCTCAAATTCCCCGCCCATACTGGATTTATATCCCCGTCAGTCGCGGTATTCATTAGAAACATTAAGCTTTAATTTCGTTGAGAACTCCAGCCTCTTTTACTCCAATTCTCTCCTACAGCCTTTTTTCGTATTTGTTACTTTCACAATCTTCTTGCCCCTAAGTTTCTTCAAGCATAATTTTTCGAGCTCTAGCTTGCAGGCTAAGGCACGTTTTGTGGAACATATTGTTCACACATTTGATGGATCATTCTCTGTAAGTAATTAATAGATAAAGTTACTTTTTAGCATACTATTTAAATCTGCCTTTAATTATAAGGTATACGTATTTATATCACAACGGTTTATCTTCATATGCTATGTGGTATATACTTAAAAAGAAAGGAAAATTAGTAAAATTTTCAGTAAAAGTCACAGTCAAAAGTAACAGTCAGTTTTATAAGGAATTACAAATCGTTCACTTTAAGTGTTCTGATAGTTACCGTGCTAAGTGGTTCGACACACCTTGTTACTTAAAAAATTAATTCTTGAGCTTTTGCATTCTCTTAAAGTAAGAAACCTTGGGAACACATTCCTGAAATATTTCAGGAATTTATACTATATATACTTTGCATTTTGAAGTTTATAAAATTGTTCGTTTCTTGAGTTGTTATTTTATCAAATTTCTCCGCCTATTTTGGTTTCTTCCCCTGTCATATTCGACACATTTTCTTGAAATTTGTTGGATCCATAATTACTGATTAGGTTGAACCGAATATAAGTGTCCTGCTTCAGCAAAATGTATCTTCTACTGGATTTAAAATCGTGATTTTCTCAAAACGTCGTTTTCCTAGTATATGGCCATGGTATGTCGTGAAATAGTTTACCGATGTATTTAAAATGGTCTAGAAATACCTCGTGGAACATTCCAGGTGTTAACTACGTCCGTTTTTTCAAAGTGCTCTCACTTTTTTCATCCATGGACAAGGACCTCCATTTTATTTTTACTAAAGAATTTGAACGTTTGGGCTCGTAACTAACCTGTACTTTTTGATGAAACTTTTGCGAGTGAGAATTCCGTAAAACACTTGTCTGCTCGATTCTTGTTACACTCATTATACCATTATATCAAAATTTTATTATATCAAATTTCATTGTATCAAATCTTTGGTGGGCTCCGGAATAACAGCGTAAATTCTTTGTTTTTAGAGAAATTTTTTCATCTTAATGTATGTACATAATCATATTTATTTGAGAGCTTCAAAGCACAGTTTGTGTAGAAAAAGGAAATGAAAAGTTGTCCAAGTTGTGGACACATTTGATTCCTCAAGCATAAGTAAACAAAACAAAATAAGACGTTAGGGGAAAATAAATGGGAAGCAGGATTTCGTCTCGGAGGAATGGTGAGAACTCCATGAACGTCGAGGAGAGTGAACGAGCGAATTAAGTAACTGGGTCAAACCCAATACATAGCTAGTGCGTTGTTAACGAGCAGCCAATCGATAACAAGAAAATGTCAAAACGCTAAAAATGTCTGTCACTTGCCAATGCCTGGTGGTCATTATATTTCAACTGGGTAATCCCACGCAATTACTGAGAATGTCTTGGACACTTAGATCTTGGACCTCTTAGCGGACACTTGGCTGGAAGCGTACTTACGACCAACTGTAGATAGACTAATGTATTTTGAAGACAATCGGCGTCAGAACTTCATAAACGTACAGAATTTGATTGAAACGAGAACGAATAATTCTAGTGTTTCAATACAGATACATCAAATAAATTTACTTGAAGAATGGACCATTCAAACGATCGACGAGAAATATAGATAAACAACGAGAGTGATTTGTGTATGACTAACGAATGAATTCTCATTTGAATAGTAGTTTATTCGATGGTATTGTAAATTGAATTATGTTTTAGATAATACTAATTATAATAGTATGTTAGGTCAATGCAACGTACATTACAAAATAATTCGTAACCTAATATGACGTAATACATAAGTGTGCAAATTAATTCGGTGCCCTTTTTAAGAGAAAGTGTACCTTTATTTGCAGAAAAATGAAACAAGTTTCAGTCCTCAAAATATTCGTTTCCTATGACTTTGCTCCATCTTTCGAGCAAGTAGGTAACGAATCCCCTTTCGACAAAAAAGGTGACGGTTTTGAGTGGATGAAGTCGTCAATGTATTTTCGGGTCCCTTCCACTGTTTTGAAGTGCGTACCAGGCAGATGTAGGTGAAATATGTAGGTGGCAATCCGACAGGGATAAGACTCGTAAATAATCCGCGTGAAGAAGGACTTCCCAGCCCAAGGAATAAATCACGTCCTTCGTTCCTTTTGCTACACGCGGCCGAGTATCGTCATGGCGCAGAATGACGTGCCTACTTAGCTCCCTGGCCAGTACATATGTATATGGTCTGTTTGGCTCCAATCTAACGCGCAAACTGATGAGTTGTTGTTATAACAAATCAAATCCACGGTTTCGGCAGTGCTCTTTTTTAATTGAATGCGAGTGTTAGTATGCGAGTGTCGCGCTCATCCAATGACGAGATGCATGCTTCTGGTTGCTCGTATGGGACTTGGGTCCAATCAGGTACATATATCAACTGTACAAAACAATCAGAGTACACGCCTCAGCTTGCCTTAGCCTGACTTAGTTAGCTTCAGCTTACCTCTTCTGCTTTTCCATCCAGAGGCAGTGTGTTGCGAAAGTGTGTTTGGATATCTGGATGTTTGGATGTTTGTTACTCAATCACGCCGCAACTACGCAACGGGTCTTCCTGAAATTTTGTATACACGTAGTCTAGGACCAGGAATAACATATAGGATAATTTTCGTCCCGATTTTTTTAACCGAACTCGGCCACATTTTGCATAATTACTCTCTAGAACCCTGCGGAAAATATAGGCTACCATGAAATTTGGGAACCCCACCCCTTCCCCTTATTTCACCCGCTTGACACTCTGGAACAATCAAAGTTTTACCCGAGCAAGGTCGGGTACTTTAAGCTAGTAATAGATAATAGTGTGAGAGTGATTAGGAAGAAAATATACGTTATTATTATTCATAGGAACAATTAAATTGGCAACATCAAGAATAACACGATAATACTATTTAAGAAGAATGAAACACTTAAGGAGGAAACGACTGCGCGGTGTTCGTTTGAAGATTAAATTACGTGACTAGAAATGTTAATAGAAACAGCCGTCGAAGTTATCGTTGTTGATTCATCAGTGCACAGTGGAAGGATCAATAATATAAAACACACTTCCTAAGATAAGGTACTATTTAATAAATCATCACTTAAAAAGCCAGAGCAAATGAATCACTGACAAAGTTATGCACATATTGCAAGTCAGGCATCTAGGTGTGAGGCATGAGCTTAAAGCGTTAAATAGTGCTGAAGTACTTGAGAAAACAACCCTTGAAGTCGGTATAAAAGAAATCAAGATGTTATCCGCCTGCATTTGCCAAGGTACGAATTATAGAGATAGGATCAACAAAACCTCACAATGTATTCGATATTTAAAGTTTGCGAAGAGGAAATCTCCAAAATGTTTTAAATAAAGCGATGATGAATTTTCTTTCAACATTACAGAATGCACCACCTTGCCCATTAATTACTTTATAAGTTAGCTGACAATCAATACAATTCAAGTATTATATTTTGTAAGTCTTTTACATTCCATCAACTCCAACTACTTACAATTAGTTCGGCAGTAATCAGTATTGCTCGATTATTTAAATATAAGTTGTTTGCGCGTAGAACTATGCACTATGAACAAAAGAAGTTATTGGAATCAATAAAATACCTAAGAGTACCATTTTCTATCAAAATAATACTTTCAAACGTGAAAAACCACACTATAACAAAACGAACGACAAAACTACGTGCTTACCAGTGGATGGCCTATTTTAAATACCTTTTGCCGTTATTTGTAGAACTATGATGAGCTACCTTCATACTCAAGCTCAAATAGATTCTATAGGTTCTGCAACCATGTTATTCAAATTATTTTCTTAAATTCGAGATCTAGAATACGTTTGTTAACTCTGTAACATTATTTTAGGAATAACCTGTATTTTGCCACTGCGGCAGTCAAAGGCGTCATACGACCAAACATATATTTTTGTGAGTGTAATAGTAATGAAGAAGGACTGGGAAATTGTGAAAATGGAAGAGAGAGGGAGAGAGAGGGAGAGAGAAGTAGAACCAGAGGAGGTAGGTAGGTAGTTGTTATCACGATTCCGTGATAAGTGAGAGTCCTCAGACTGTACGGTGCTCGCGCAGCGTCACGGTGCGCTTTCATAATAATCAAGCCGCTAGAAACGTCACGCATTTTTGTCACCCCGTCGTGGTGACTTCAGGAGAGCAGAGAATTAGCGTCTACCGTTCGACGGTTCGTTCTGGCTCTGCCACTCGGTTATTGCGAGAAAAATGTGAAATAGCCATTGCCTCGATTATTAAGTAATAAAATATTGGATTTTCAAACGACTAGGTAATATTCATTATTAACGACACATTGAAAAATATAATGATCGTGAAGCGATCTGGTGAAAGAAGCGATATCTTGAAGGGGCATGTTATGTGTCTATATGCATGTATGTCATTCATTGCTTTGAATAAATTCTGATGAGTTTTAATATAGCTGTGTTTAATACGTGTCATATGTATTAGTTTAATATATTGAAATATAAGTTTGTCGATATAATGCAGAAGAAATGTCATTATACCGAAAGAAACTTTCATTATTATTTAAAACTTGAACGGTAGAATTCCAGTAAGTAGTAATATCATTTTATATATCTGTAAGGAGTTTTTTCATTAGTGAAAGTTGCAGGCGTCAGTCTTCTGAAAATAAACTTAGAAGAAACTTGTCACCCTGTCTTGAGTTTATAAATTGCAAGTCGAGGATTGCACTCAATCTTCCGAATATTTACTGTTACAAATTGGTTCCTTCATATCTCACTTTGCAGCACTAATTAGACTAATTATTAAACTACCCATTTATTAATTACTAGTAAAATATTTATAATTAAAATTCCCTATAAGGTAAAGAACATTTTATTTCGGCAAAATAATGAAGAGGAATAAATACATTATGTTAATTACAAATACAATCTTCTTTTGGAAAATATAAAACTAAATTGATAATGGTTCAAGTTTTGTCAGTGCATTATTTAAATAATACAATTTTTGGCTGTATATCTTTGCATAATTTGCATCCACGTAAATGGCAGTTTTGTGGTAACAAAAATGAGTTCAGTGTTCATTAGTCTATAAGAAGGACAATTATCATTTTCTATAATCAGAAACAATTATGTAAAATTAGCTTTAATAACAACTTGGTTATCGATTTATATGCTATGGTTATACATATGTGGTCATATCACACTAACACCTGCTATACCTACTTACCAGTACCTACCTACATACTACATATCGAATAGTATGATACATAACATTTTTACAAAGGTTCTTCCTTTACAATTGCTTTTTATTTATTTAGGCATTACAATGGATGGAAAATGTTTGATAAAGTACAAATTCATTTTAATATATGGTACTAAACACTACACTTAATATAATAAATTTTCCTCCCATTCTTTATTAATTCTGAAATTGATAAAATTTCATAATACAGAATTTTGACAAAATTTTTGACAAAACTTAAGGACTTCCATGTTTTGCAACAAAATCAAATGTCTCATATGTAAACGTAATCACCTCAGTGTTCAAATACACTGAGACATTTATGTATTAGCATGTATGAGTAATAACACTACGCACACGGGCCTTTATCACGCGCAAATGTAAAACGTTTAATTTTTGCAAATATGTAATTTTTATGCTGTTAGTTCTCAGACATTTTGTACTTTTCCTCCTCCGACTTATAGGTAGTTTTCAAATTACCTTATTTTATAAGAATTTACCCTTATTACTATGCGCCATTGCCCTACTTCCATTTTAAAATGCCTACCTTCTGACCAAAATCTTCGATGCCACAGTGGAAAATGAACTTACTCTATATAGACGAAATACTGTATATATTATAGGATTTATATCAATATGCTCGTCGTGTTCCAAATATAAGATTACTTTGCGAGAATTCTCTTTACCATTGAGCGGTTGTTAATATAATTAGTTACAGATTCCCGGCATTCGTATCGTATTATATAATTGTATCGATTACTGATTCTTATGCGGACAAACCACAATTTGTAACTATGGACGGCGAAACCGATAAAGCGTGAAATTGAAATTTCAATTTAGCCCAATTCTGAATTCGTTTGCACAAATCAATGCAGCGAAAAACGGCGTGATATTACAGGAACGTTTCTCTGCCGAAACGAATGCAGCGAAAAAATAGACTCGCGATAAAATACCATTCTTTCATTAGGCTGATTACGTTAAAAGCATAGTCACTAATCGTATATGTAGCAGGAACGCAAGATAACCGGACGACGATTAAACTCTTTGGAGAATGAAAATGTAATTCTCGTTCAATAAAATAGTAAGGACATTCTAAAACGATTACTCTCGGTTGCTGAAAAACACTCAACGATAACACAGTAACGAGTGAAATAATTAAATGATCAGTCAAGAAAATCGAGTTTAATCGTTCATGTATTTTTGGACAATAGAATCAGTGAGCATGAGAATTTGTGCGGAAAGCTACTTTATCGGATTTGCATTAATTTAATTTTAAATTGAATTATCCATCATGACCGGTGGCTTTCAGTAGATTTAACTAATTACCCATCGACTCTTGATTAATTTTAGCAATTCGTAAGTATATATTCTTTCTTGCAATGTATTAATTTATAAATACTTTTCTTGCAGTTTTATATTTACATTTGGATATTTTCAATAATTTTCATGATATCCCATAATATTTTTTCTAATCTATACAGTATATATTTTTCTTATATGTTATTTATGATAGGTATATCAAAAACATACCTATATCTATAGGTTTTTACATAAATTGATAGGTACTTTGTACATCTTAAAATAAAAATTATGTGTTTTTGCGTGGTTTTAAATGGATGTCCCGTTTACACCACAACTTAGGGGAGGCAAATAGTTCAATACTTCCAGAAAATGTTGTTTTCCTTCGTTGCTAAAATTTTTCTTAACCAATTCTTTGATTTTCTCAGCGAAGTCCCATGCCTTTTTTCCTTCGGATTTTCTGCTATCACACTTCAAAGTTAGGTGAAATGTATGTGTACATAATAAAATTTATCTAAATCGGTGGAAACGATGCAGAGGTTCAGTTACGTTACCAATTAATTCTTCAGAATTAAAACCACTAGATTTCTTCCTGTAGGGAACAGTCGAAAATATCCTGTATCAAGGAACACCACTGCAGTGCAAAATATGAGACAACAGATTACTGCAGCTTGAATTGGAATGAGTCCAAAAACGATAAGACGCGCACATGGCTCAGTAGCTCAAAAATTATAGCGTTACATCGATGGGGATAGCCATTATTTTAAATACATTTTAGCGACACAAATACAGCTTTCTATTTATAACAGTGGATAAATACATGAATTTTTCTTTATGCCTCTTCCCTGCAAGGAAACTTTATTAGCGGAAGTCGACGATGTGAATCTTACGGAAGGGCCTTCAACCTGTCAAGAACGTTACCTTAGAAGCTGAATACTTCCCTAACTATACGCTAATTATCAATCATTTTTCAATCGGAATAGACTAAAGAGGTGAAACACTCCTTCAAAGTTCGTCAAATGAATTAGTTTTGATACAATTCTTCTCAAACTATTTATACAATTCAAAAATATTTGACAAAACAGTTACTCTGCTTCAATTATAGAATGTATTAAAATAGAAGACTTATATTTTTAGAAGTTTTTGAAAAGTTTCCTCACCTCTTCTCTTCCTTTTATGAAAGTCACAAGATATTGAAAGATCGAAAGATCGAAGGAGCTCAAATCGAAAAATAGAGTTCAATGTTATTATTAATAATTCTATCTATTCGATTGTGGTAGCAAATATTGTGAAAAGTATCAACGGTGTACAAAGTATGTACATGTTTACTGGATTATCCAGAAATAAATTCAGGTTTCTTGGAAATTTTTTGGTGACATTTTAAAACTTGCAAATGCATCATTCGTCAAGAGACACATCCAAACTAATTGCGATGGTGGCACGACGTTAGAACACTGTTTCTAAAAAACACGATATATTTACAACCAAAGGTTTCAACTCGTCTAAAAAAAGTCTCTAATCTTTTAAACTCCAAAGCTAATCAATAAGCGATTCATTCTTCGTTACTTAATACACCAAAACGGTTCGTATTTGAAAGAACTACCAATACGATATAAAAGATAGATTTCCTACAACTAGGAACATTCTGCACAGCACGATTCTACAAATCAATCACGGTGATCACTCACGATGACATATAAAGAGACAAAGATGGATCAACAGAAGACGAAGGTTACGCTTTATTAAAACATAGTCTTATTTTAGCTGTTTAAATGTAGGTAAAGCACTCACTGCGGAACAATATTGTCAGAAAATAAACATGATGCATCACTAGTTTCCGCGCAAAATCTTCAGCGTTAATTAATTGCAAAGGTTCCATTCCCCATTCTTCTGTTTCTCTGCTTCATTTTCGAGACACTTCACCAACACACGCTGTCTTTCACGAAGTTGGTTAAACCATTTTTGAAATACCTCGAAAATTTTTCTGCGGGAAAGTCCGTCAGAGTTTATCAATTCCAGTGTTACGTTTGGAAAATAACCGAGATTATAATTAATTGCTTTGTTGAAAATTGCAGTTTTGTATATAATTGCGTAACTACTTTATCTTTATTATAGATTAAACAATTAGAGACGATCTATAATGTATTAATGGAATGATGTATTGTGGAGTAGTATAAAATAAAACTAAATTATGGGGTGTTAATTTATTAAAAACTTTACGTTGGAAATTGCTGATGAAATTAAGCTGTGTCTGGCAGAATGTCGAAATTAATTATCTTCCTGTAGTCTATTCGCGGCATGCTATCGATCGAATGTATTATATATTTAAAAGTATTTACTATGTACTTAAAAATTTCTAGTCAACTTCAAACACAAATTGAATTCATATTATTTCAGTCACTTTATTGATGGAACTACAATACACCTTTCAGTGCACAACTATAAAAATGCACATAATTCTTGAATTTCTTCACATAAAAAATGTATTGCGTCTCTAACACTTTAATACAATTCTTTCTTTTCGTAATATAGGGTGTACATACTTGTAATGGTGGTAGAACCTAGAACGTGGTGATTTTTTGTGCAAATATGAATAAAAATTATAGAATAATATTTCCTTGAACGAGGTTTTACTTTGGCGGAAATTGATTTTGAAAATCCGCTGAGTATACATGTACTTGAGGAAAAATCAGTTCCACATCTTTTTACAGACATTTTAAACCTCGAATTTTTAAACATTTGGTAATACCAGGAGCAAGATTTAAAAAAGTGTGCCAAAGGGTTTTATTACTCTAATTTATTAATTCATTTTCAAAATGCAAAATTGTTTCAATCAAGGGCACAGGTACTTGCAGGATTTTACAAGGCCAATTTTCCCAAGGGTGAAGTCTCGTTCAAAGAAATTTATATTACAATTTCGATTTATTTTTGCTCAAGAAATTACCATGCCTACAGTTACAACAAAACACAACAAAAGTGAAATTTCGGAAAACTCATACATGATCTATTCAGGTATTTCAGCAATCGTTAGAAAGGTACACGAATATTAAAAACCCCTACTTCTGTTTCATGAGGTGTTTAATACATTAATTAATTTGTTATAAAAGACTTTTAGATAATAACAACATGTACCATTGAAAGAAGGCTTTAGAATCTCTACATTATATGTATAGGTACATAAAAAACTCTTTGTAATTAGAACTATAATCTCAATTATAATTAGTTCAAAATAAAGAATGTTGTTGCTTCATTCTATGTCACATGCAAATAATTATTATTTTCATCGGGAATAACAAAGTATAATATTTCGTATAGAGTGAATCAAATAGTAACTATGGTACAGCAGATATTGGGAATGTAAGTAACAAATGTTATTGCACAATATGTAATTATTACAGATATACTTATATTCCCTATACTTTACTACTTAATTTACAAATTCTTTTCAACGTACCAAAGGCTCTGAAACAATTGTGTACTATTAAAGAACAGTCGAAGCACTTAATGTTTTATATTTATACACCAGGCATTACTATACATATATTATATAATGTATACATTCATTCGTTTTACTTTCACTGACTGAGTAGACTACGTTGTAAGGAATGTACATAATGTGGGTATCATTTATAATATAATTGAGATACTACGACGAAATTTTGTTGAAGTATTTTCTTATGTATGTTTGCAACGCACCTACAGAAACGATTTGGATTTTGCAATTCTCTGAAATAGAAGGCAAAAAAAGAGGAATATATCCATTTCTTTAATTGGCACAGGTACTGTGTACTTGACACTCTCGAGCTGCTTGCATGGTCGGTTACTTTTTATTGCAATTAAAATTGTTTGCATCAGTGAGATTTAATGCGACTAATTCTGGCGGTAACTATTTGCAGAGAACAATATTGGTAACGCACTTAAGTCGGCAGAGCGCGAAAGGGAAACGTATTGTTCAGATTTAATTACAACCATTTCGAGTGCACACTCAAATGTGAGTGGTCTTACACCAACTTTAACTGTCTTTGGTCGACAATCGTCTGTTGCCCTTCAGCAATAGCGAAAAACGAGACCTAGAGGCTAATTAGCAGTTGGATACCTTCGATCGTCCGAAGGAAAGTGTACATACAGGCTGCCATGCTGGAAGTTTAATATTTCCATGCTGAAAAAGACGAAAGCAAGCTGTTTTTGATATTTATAGGGAACATCCAATAATTCCTGTAATTTAATATTGCTCTCTGTACATTTTTAAATATAGGTATAATTTAATATACTGCTTCTAGAAAGTGGAAACACCATATTACGTGACGAATACATAAAGAGATGAAAATTATAAAATTTAGTTCCAATTTTAAATGCAGTGCAGTGCTCGAATTAATTGGGACATGTTTCTGGAGAATTCCAAATAAGAAACTAAGTATTTAAAAGAAAATAAGTATGCAGCATGGATTTAATGTCATCTTTAACATGCTAATTATATATTTAGATTTGACATACTGAATACATAATATAATATAATACAAAGAAAATCTGTTTCGAAAATGGAACCGATCTCTCGAATATGATTTTGCTTTTTAAAATCGAAACCAAAGCATTGTTCCATAAAGAATTATTCTACAATTTCGACTTTCTTTCGCACGGGGATTTATTTCATAGGGAATTGCACCACGTTTATTGCTGCATTCTGCGAATTTTTAATCAGATGTACGCGACCTGAAGTAAAGCTCTTTTATCCTACATTTTCAATCTACTTTTATAGTTAAATCCTCTGTTTCGTAGTTGTAGTACTCACTGCGGAACGTCTGCGTGTATCGGGTCCTTTGCCAACGTAACGCAATTAGCAAACTAGCACGAAGATAAAGTTTACAACAGATTACGACTTAATTGCCATATGATAGAAAGTACATATTATAGTACAATTATCCTTTCGTTTACGGCTTATTCATGTGTCACTGTATTTCTTATTTTTCCATTTTCATCCTTCCTATGCTTCCCTAATTTGTCACCGTCTTTCTACCATTCCCACATCTCTGCTTTTTTCCCCATCGTCTCTAAACGTTTTGTTCCTTTCTGTCCCATTATCTTTGTTTCCATTTCTTTGTCCCTGTCCTTCCCCTATCGATTCCCCGGCTTTCTTTCATGTTGCCCTTTTTCCCTCATTCGCCTCCCGTACGATTCCACCAAACATGCATTGTTAACGCGTAGGTAACTGTTTACGATCAGATGAAACGAATGCACGTAATTCCGCTTGATTCGAAGTGGACAATCCCCTGGTCTCTTCCCGCGGCCGTAGCCCAGCGTTGTTCGGCCGCCGGATTGCTGGAAAAAGGAGATAAACGAATTACCCCGTTCGCCAAACAAAACCCCCATTATTTGTGCCGGCGTGGCTCAGTTCGTTACGCAAGACCGTGCCTGCCTCATTCTGCCCGATGCGTTGGACGTAACTTCGATGCCTCGATCGACAGCCGTTCGAGAAACAACCTGCTGGGAATAATCGGGAAAAATGGCCTTCGTCAAAATTTGTTTACTCCCGTATGTGCATCCGAAACTGGGACAGGTTGTATGCGCGGGTAGATACAGACACTTCACTTTATAACAAGCAACGTAAATGAACCACGTTTATTCGACCTGTTAGAAACCCGGTTGGGAAACGTAACGTATCGATGGTATTTTAAAAATATTATATTTCAGTGGTGTTTTTACAAACAACACCGGTTGCAACTAAATATTTTTAACAACTGACCTATTACTAGGCTAATCGCTGAGAGGAGATGAAAGTTAATTAACAATAAGTGCAATTGGCGTACAATACTTAGTACTATGTGCTCTGCACATATAAAAAGCACTGGGAAAATTTTCTCCTAAGTCTTAAAAAGCTTAACTATTTTGTGGGGAGACTTATTTATTGTAAGTCTGCTTCTGTTTAAATACGTTTATGGTGCCACGATTTTGGAACTGAATTTTTGTGCGAAACATCAATAATAACAAATTTTCAAGTTGAGCAGAAAATTAGATTTTGAGATATGGGAAGGCAAGAAGGTCAAAATTCATTAACGGGTCAGTACATACGGTTCGCTGTAAAGATTTTTATGTAGCGGCGGATTTATCGGCAGCCGATGAGCAATTGTCACGTGGATCCTTAACCAGAAGGATCTCCAGGGCCCACGTTCAAAAAAGATGCTATGATTTTATCCAAATTGTATTTTTTCTGTACTACTATGTTGAACACGTTTTTAGTAACCTACCTGTTTATTTTCCCGAAAAAATGGGCCCGTCAGAATGTTTGCCAGCTTGGCCTTGGTTATTAAATCCACCACTGTTTTATGTCGGTCAGATAATTTAAAGAATTGTTCTCAGGGGTTTTGCTGACTGTTAACAGCGAATTCGAACTCAGATTTTTAAAATTCATAATGGCCAATTCAATATAGCCAACCATATGTAAACAATATTCTAATTTTCATAAAACTTGGTATAATATTCGTAACGTTAAAATATATAAAAAAAGTTTATGTTAAACGATTTTATTATAAATGCACTAAAAATGAAATTAAAATACACTAAAAACTAAAAAAGAATTATTTTCTTGTACTACAATTTCGATGGTGTTTTTCACTTTAATTAAAATCGTGGGGCACCATGTGCAACCAGAACTTGAAGTACCGAATGAAAACTTTCTCACAACAAATTCATTTCGACGTTTGCTTCTGTATTAAACTGATTTATATTCTGTTATGAAATATCATGCCATGAAATAACATTGTTTTATTTCACGTCTACTGATTTCACGTGCTATTCCGAGCCACCCAGCAGGACACGTGCGAACCAGTACTCCAGTTCTGTACTGTGTGACCAATTTAGCGTACTTCCCCGTGATACGTTTAAAAACAGGATCACCACATTTTCATACTTATTCATAAAATTAGAACCGGACGCGATTCAATCACAGAATATTACAGCACATGCAAAAATGGTGCTCGGAACTATTGGCTGTTGCAGCCACATTATGATAGCTGTATCCGGTTCTTCCGATATGGACAATATCATGGGCTACTTACATCCAAACCGGATACATGTGATGTATCCATCACTATTTCCAAAAATCAAAACCAACAAAAATAAATTTCGGTATAGTAGATGTTTTTTTAACTTTGACCTCCTATATTCCGGAAACCACTTGCCGGCACAACTCGAAAGTTTGTTGTGATTAGGGTTATTTTTTATAAATTTTTTAAAAATTCAGAAACCGTCTAAGTGGTTTTCTGGAATAGTGGAAGTCGAAAACCCGTTTTTTCAAAAGTCGGTTTTCGTGTAAACCTAAATAGTTGTGATTGATGTCTCATCG
Source organism: Andrena marginata (assembly GCA_963932335.1). Lineage (NCBI taxonomy): Eukaryota > Metazoa > Arthropoda > Insecta > Hymenoptera > Andrenidae > Andrena > Andrena marginata. The sequence goes on along the minus strand of OZ010659.1, from coordinate 45,323,095 downwards.
TGAGTTATCATTTCGCGCAAAATTCAGTTCCAAAATCGTGGGACTGAAATCGGGCGATTGCTTTGGTCACGGTTTCTACCTTGGACTGAAAGTATGAGTCAGTTTCGGTCAGAGTTACTGCAAAGCCCTTATCAGAGAGGTATATAGTGACCATAGATTGTTAGCAGAAAGCTTGTCATCCAACAGTACACATTCACTTAGAATACATGTACTACCGTTCGTAACTATTTGGCCACCCGTATACTCATGATTTATCATTGCTTGAAGTCGAGGCCCAGTATGGCAATTAATCGAAACTACAATGTAAAGAGCTTGTTATTTGCTGATATCCAGTTCTTTGACTTAATCGCAATTCACTATCGTCTAAAATCAAATTATTATCTTCATTTTCATTTGTTTACTTTCCTTGTTACCTTTGTCACTCTTTTAACATTTCGAGTGGCGTCGGTGTGTTTCCACACCGTGGGATTTATTATACATATATGTATACTATACGAGGCTGTGGCGAGTTTTCACGTCGATTATTTTTTAAAAGTTTCAAAGGTATTGTCCGAGAATATCTGTTTCTTTGCTTGGAGAACAAATTTAATAATGAAAACTTTTATTTTTGAATTCTCTGTTAAATCTTCACGAACTTATTACCAATGGATTTTTAATTATACGTGATGTATAAGTGGTCTACAGAATTCTAGAATTCAAAAGTGATTCGAATTAAATACGTATAATTAAAACTACATAATTCGAATGAGACCTGATGATTGTCGGAAAATACCGAATTTTAAATTTTTATTAGCAACAGCATGTGTTAAATCGTGGGGCGTATTGGACTAAGCTTTCTCAGCAGAAGTGATCGCTCGAAGAGACCTGACCGATCTAAAACGGTGTTTTACCAAACCTTGCGCTGCTTAAAGTGGTAGAAAAAGACTCCACAAGTTATTGAAAAGCCTTGGAGCAATAGCTAAACATGTTTCTTAGTATACTAAGTTAAAGCCTCAGGAAAAGTTCTCTATAAATAGAAGGAATCATAGATTATAAATTGAAACAATCAACCAACAATCGTACAACTCCGAAACGGTTTACAGCCTTCTGTATTCTAACATTTTTTTCCTTTAGAGGCCCCTAATGAACAAATCTTTGTATAGGCATGTTTATATGAAGTCTCGTTGTTATAAATCTGAAGATTAGATTTCTCGTTCAGTATGATTCAGTGTTAACGTAATGTAAGAATTTTCATAAGGGTGGAATTTCAATACCATGTAATCTCGTCAGAGCAAATAACCAATCTTGAATAATATGCCACCCCACATCGACGAATAGGAATATGTGAATACAGTGGATCAGCCTTTGTTGCTGTATCGATCGGAAAGAAGTGGGCAATCTATCATGTTGACAACAACTGTAATTTTGAACGTAATGAAATAACTGGTTACAAGCATGCTCTTCGATTCCTCTGTATGACCGCAATACACTTCATTGATCTGTTCGTATTTTACCGTCGGACATTGTTCCGATGCAACGGCAAACGTATGCGCTATTCGACCGATTCTACAGCAAGTCTATTTTCCGTCTCGTTTGTACGTTGATACTTTTTGGCGTAGTACCGATAGTGGCAATAAGTAGTAGCAAGTTTTAAATAAAGTAAACTAAAGACAATAGCAAACGTTCTACTAATTCTTTTCGAATGCTGCATATTACCTAAAAAGTATTATCAATAGTTGAAAGTATCTGACCACCAGATTTTGTGTACAAAGATAATGTGTCACCGTTTTACACAGTAATCACAAGTACATAATAAACCCTCATAACTGTATTTGCCATGATTTATAAAATGAATATACACAGTTAACATGAACTATTAGCTACTTAGAAAGTTTAAGGTAGAAAATGTGGAGATCATTTCACGCACAGAATTTACAATAAATCAAAATGAACATAAAATTATACAAGTATACAATAAATCAAAATTAACATAAAATTATACAAGTATACAATAAATCAAAATCAACATAAAATTGGTACTGATCTGAAACGACTGCTCGCCAATCCGGATACTTTCAACAATGTGCTCACATTCCTCGATGACATTGCAATCCGCCAACTGATCTAGTATTTTTACTTACCAGTGCCTCCCTTTGCTAAGTTCCAGGATCATTTTTAATCGTTAATTCTTCTGATGTTAACTTAACAAAATTACTATGTATCCAATGTATTCGCTAATTACCACAGCAGTCGGTGCGACTCAAAACAATCAATTAAAAAAAATCTGTTAGGCTCCTTACTTATTAACCCTTCGATGGTGGACAGCTTGATAATTAATTCGACAACGCACAGAGGGCCCGTCGCAATAAGCTTTTCTACCAGATTTGTTCCTGAAATGACCTAAAAGTCTCATTCTCTTAAAAAAGAAAATACTGCTATATGTATAATAACTACCTACAACAGAATGTATATATGTGTATATACAGACTGGGTCCAGCTAGACTATGCTAGACCCTCTACCCGTCACCTGAGTGTAAACATGGGAATACAGTATACTACACTTGCACTCGCTCTAGTGCTCTTCAGAATTTGATTTCATTCTGCGAAACGCACCATCGTCGTTTCATATGTCTACTGTATCAGTGAAGATTGCATCCAAATAAAGTTTTAATTATGACATTCGCGTCAAGTGGGCGCCTATGCACCGAATGACGTACTTAGACAGGTAAATCTTTTTATCCATCCCAAGGATACCCTACTCTATTATAGGCTATACTCGTTCTCCTATGTAGTCAACGAAGCTCTGCAGAACGTCACTCTGAAACTGTGATTAATACGCGGGCTTATTGGTGAATCGCAGGGCACGTGTGCATCGCTGGTGGCCACACTCATGTGCCCGTGACTGGAGGTAGCTGCGAACCGCTCCGAATTCTCCCCCGCTCTCCCTCTATCACTCGTCAACTTCCGTCTCGTTCTTTGTTACACGCTTTATCGCTATCTCACTCTCCGTCCCTCTTTCTGTTTTCTGCATACGTCAGTGCACACGTGTGTGTACGCGTACGTCGCGTCGTTTCGGACGTTGTACGGGCATTTGCTGACTGGCATTTGGTCGAGATTACCCGGTCCAAACCCTCGGCGCTCCTCTCTGAATTACAGCAAGTCCAATTTACAGGCATCGGTACGAAACGAATGCAAAAATGAATTGGACGTCATGAGCGACTGACCAACTGGGGATGGCCGCGGAAAAAAAAGATACAATGATACTCTGGGTAAGAGAGAATTGCGTGCGGTGCTTAGTAGTTCTACACACATGTGTAAGTACATATGTATACTCTCCTCAGATCCACGTCAGTTGAACAATAGTGCGTTTTCTATGCAATGTTCCCGCATATATCCGGCAAATATCGTTCAAAATGCATGCAATTGTACGACATATTAGTGAAAACTTTCAAGGCATTTTAAGCCGGGTCCACGTTTGTTACCGCACCTCTCTCTGTTACCGCGACCTGCTATCTATATATAGCTAACCGGTCATGTTAACAAATGTAGACAATACCACCTTTAACAAGTGGGTACCCACCTTAATGGGCCGCAGTAACAGAGCGAGGTGTGGTAAAAAATGTGGACCCGGCTTAAGATGTAGCGCTCTCGAAATGGCCGCCGCTTAAGTTATCACCCTTTCTCTGGCATCGAGGCGGTGTTATAAAGGATAGAATGAATATCAAGAATATAATATGTAGCTTGCCACGAACCAAACTTAGGAAATATTTGATCAGGGCCAGCTGAAGGATAGTTGGTGTCTTTATGCAAGAAAATTTTTGGCGCCCCCAAATTTTTGCAGCTATTTTCTATTTAATATGTTTTGTCTTTACGAGGTACAATACAAAAAAAAAGCTGTTATCATAGCTATATACTTTTTCTTAAAGTAAATATTTCTATCAGTATAATTGTTTATGTTTTATCCTAGTTCCTGTGCCATCGGCCCTGATCCGTGTAACTGAACACAACTTCCTAAGCCTTGACTTGTCCTATAACTTCCATTCTTGCCCCCAAAAATTCTAAAAACAAATTGCACCATTCTATTCCAGCGCAGCTTTGATTCTTGCCAGGTCAGCTACAATTCAATTGCAGTTTACTCAAATCCCAGGTTTAAAAGAAAATTTGCAAATAGTTAGTACGCAACATGTATAATAGTGCATTACACGCATACGGCACAGTACCTAGTAAACAGTGTGCGAAGAAATCCAATTTAAAGTTTCGCCTTTTCTAGTCTCTCGACATATGCACCCAAAATGTAACACGATATATGTAACCAAATGACAGTAACAACTAAAGTAATTCTATACAGTAATTCCAGGTATGTATACACATTTTTACCTATCTCTTATTATTTCTATGATTAGTTATTTAAATGGATTTCGTTCTTACATATAGATCTATGCACAAGATTTGAAAAAGTCAAATTTTTGTATTTAATTTACGCATAAAATTGTTAATACTGCACTCTATGCATTGAGCACAGTACTGTACAGTGTACATAGGATGAACTATAGATATAACTGTGTACAAAATTGCAACCAAATCATTCTAATCTCGTGCACTCCACTTCTTCAACTCACTATGTAACTGTTTAGTTCAGTACCAAGTTAAATTCGATGGAATATTAATTCCATTTTTTACTATCTCGTATTATATTTACTTTATATCTACTCTAGCTATAAACTATAGTTAACATAACTAGTAGTCAACTAATTGCAAATAACAGGCGAAAAATTTAGAACCAACTAATATAAAATTTCTGGTAAGATTTTCGTAATAGAATCAAGGTATCGTTCTGTAGACATACATTTATACAATCCATTGTAATTCGATCACTCACGGCTACGACATTATTCACAGATATTTGAGGTAACTAAATACATATGGGAAATACTCAAAAGAATTGATTTAGTAAAGAAAGAAGAACTGTCATTAAATAACAGTGAAATTGTGCTTTTCTGGTGTATTGAAACCAATGGGGCCATAGAAGATTAATCTTCTCGTAGTGCTCCATTTCCTCCACCATTATGTTATCTGCAACCAAACAGGGGGTACGAGTTCCAATTGCATGACTCAGCCTGCGTAAGATAACGAAAGGAATGAACGTTATCGAAGCTTCCAATTTCTTTCGAACGATCACGTTGTGTCAAAATGCAGATATGAACAAGCTACACCTTATTCTTGTATTCGTATGGTAACGTGCACTTTCGCAGAGGACGTTGGATTGCAATTTAAGAGAATTGGCACGAAATGGGGTTAAAAGTAAATTGCATATTGTGAGTGGCCGATAATCCAAGGACCTTTTGCGGAAAAGGAGAAAGGCAACTCTAACAAACAAGGAATAAAAAAGACTGCAGAGTTATTCATTTAATAGTTAACGTATTTGGACGACTCTTGAAAATTATGCAGAAATCGAGGACAAAAGTCAATTAATACAAAATTATGTCGATCTTCCTTAAATTATAACAAATAAAATGGAATGGACTACAAAATTATTCAAATCACATTGTATATGTCACAGATAATAGAAATTCTTATTTTTAATTTTTTATCCACATTATGTCAGTTCGAAATTAGAACGTTCAAGTGTTCTAACATTTAAAAATTTAAATATACGAACACGAAGCTGTATATATAATATCTATAACAAAAAAGATATCAAACTAATGTTTAATGGTATAATAAGCGCTGTACACTTGCGTTAACAAAATTTTGGAGATTTAAAATAAATTCTTCATGGAAAAAACATGCGCTTAGTGCACCGTTAAACTTTTGATTGAAATATTATTTTCTGCCTGTTGTAGTTTAGGTGTTATACGCGAAAAAGTGGGAGTGCCTATTTGACATTGAGGTTAATTTTCACACCCTTAAAGGGCGATTGTGCACGAATGAAACATACCGTTTTTCTTGTCTCGAGTAACTCTACATATATGTATACCCACAAACTTGCGTTCCAATTGATCAGTGCGGGTTCGCGGGCTGCCATTGTCAGAATTGCTCTCAACTCTGTTTCGAGGTAAAATGTTGCGCCTTTACGACTTCCAAAAGGGGTTTATCGCAAAAAAATAGGAAATTGCTTTTTCCCCAAAGCCGTGTAACAATGCTCATTTTCAGCTACAAATTTTGTCATATCAAAACTTACATTTTTAGAAAAAGACAATTAGACCATGATTGTATAAGTTTAGGAATTTATAAACTTAGGAATGTACAATTATCACACAAAAGATTCAAAAATACGAAAATGGTAACTCAAAAAATGACGCTGGGGTGCAGTGAACCCCATGTAACCAATTTGTGATTATAAGGGGTGACCAGAAAGGGTTAAGTATGACTGATCAAAATAAAGGAATAATATGCAATCATCTCATTCTCAAGAGCTGATGCGTTGATACTTCCACGTCCTACGTTCGAGCTTTTGAGCATCGAAACATTCACAGATGCGGGGGTTCAAAATACACATGGCAGTCTATTTAATTTTCATTTACGCATATTATGTGCATGTGATTACAAGAATAAATCAAATTAGGCGTGGTTGCGCTTGAAATAACGATAATCACGGTAAATTATTCTGCAGCATTAAATTAAACCGGAGAAGTTTAATTACTGAGAAGTGTCGCGTGCTAGTCTCGTTAAATAAACCATCAACGCGCCATATATATTTAAAAGTTTTCGAAACACGTTAAATTCTACACAACAGAGAAAGTACAGTAATCGATGTTTATTAACCGCAACAATATCATTCGTATCGTGTAGAACTGGATAATATCCATTTTCTATATTTTATGAACAATAGTAAAGTTTTTACCGAAAGCAATGAAATTTTAAATAATAAATAAGGTTAGAAAGAGTATCAATTGTATACATTTAAACAATTCATCCTAATTGGTTTAGTTACAACTTCCATACTAACAAGTTGATAGGTATTTACTTGTTTCCTTTTTTCAGGTAACTGCATAGGGAAAATCTCACGTGGCAAAATTAAATAATTAAATTTACCCAAAATTCAATTTTCTTTTATAGTATGCATCAGACGTGTGCACTACAATTACAATTAAGGTGAAATAGGTACATGGTTAATAACTGTGTGTTTTACCAAATTGTGGTAAAGCTTCTCTGGTACATGTAATTACGTGGGAAATAGTTCCTTTTGCAAGTAACAGTCAACAAATTGTTTTCATTAAAATTTCTAAATTTCGTTTCCAGAGTACCAACACTACACTTTTATGAATATATATACTTGCTGCATTTAATATGTGTAAATTATAAATTATGACTTACGAAATAATTGTACTTTTAATAATGTAGCTCCAAATTAACGTCACGTGCTTCATTCATCAAACATTATTATATTCACATTTTATAAAAGTTATTATGTTCATTTATCGCACATAAGAACAAAAGAAAGACAGCATTCACAAATAGAGTAATAGTAATCTACTTAAGTAGTTTTTAAGGCTGCCGTCTCAGCGGGCCTTGAATGTGTGCGTACGTTCACACAAGCTAGGAAAAGCGTATACGTATACGCGTGAAGTAAACAAACCGTTTCAACCAACTTACGTCGTGGAATCGGCAAGAAGGAAGCTTTTACGGGTATAGTTGCCTCCAGTAGACATCCGTGCAGACGGGTCTGGTGCGTTTGAACGCTAATAAGCACCGTACGTTGAAATAATAATCAATTTATGCCTCGAAAAGTGACAGAATGAGGCACGAGTACAATAGCGCCACGAATGGGGAAGCCTTGAAGCCTCATTCTGTCACTTTTCTAGTCATAAATTCATTATTATTTCAACGTACGGTGCTTATTAGCATTCAAACGCATCAGACCCGTCTGCACGGATGTCTACTGGAGGCAACTATACCCGTAAGAGGTTCCTTCTTACCAATTCCACGACGTAAGTTGGTTGAAACGGTTTGTTTACTACACGCGTATACGTATACGCTTTTCCTAGCTAGTGGGAGCGTAAGCACACATTCAAGGCCCGCTGAGACGGCAGCCTTAAGATGTAAACTAAGATAAATTATATATAATATATAATGTAAATGATTATTTACGAAATATGTAGATTCCAATAATTAAACACATTCTATAATTTCTATGATCATATTTTCTATTCCACACACAACTGTATTTCTTGTTTAAAGTTTTCCCCACATTTTTCGAATAACCGTACTCCTTTATAAATAACAAATGCGCAGCAGTTGTTCTTCATATATCAATCTATAATAGTGATTTTAAATACAAATATGATAATAAAATTAAATTATTGAAACTATGTTACATGGAAAATTTAAAAAGTTAACCATCACGTTATAATAATAAAATAAAGACAATTTTCGAAGCTGATTAACAAGATTTATCTAGAAACTAATAGGGGCATAAGAAAAGAGTTAGAAAAGGTATTGCTATGTAGGATAAATTAAATTATTCCTCCAACGACAAACAATAAGACTTAGAATGATAGAATGCATTTCTTTTTGCAAATAAATTCTGAAACAATATCATAATTGTTATTCCGTTCTTATTACAAGAAAGTAACTGAAGTAAGTTAGGGTTATCTGTGTAACCATTATTCCGAAATCTCCTTCTCATTGAAAGTTCTGACAACCAGTAATATTTGCCGCTGAAAATCGTGGCTTAATACGTACAATAGTGTTATATAGTCACGTATCTACCTTTCATTAACTTTTTAACGATATACGAACGAGCCATTTTGTAGGTATGTATGTAAACACAATTAACCCCAATATCTGCGGAATTCAATAATCCGGCGGTCATGCACAGATTTTCCGAAAGATTTAAAGGTAATTCGTATAATAGAATTTATTATACAGTGGGCACCCCAAATTGCAATGAAACAGTGCCGAAAATTTGCAGACTAATCGGCATTTATAGGTTCTCTGCATTTATAATGCCCGTGTGGTTTTCACGTGTACTTGTGTATCTATACGTGTATAATGAGATCATTTATATTTCAACAGCATTTATTAGGACACCGTACGATTATACAAACAGGTATAGGTATACTTGTACTCATTGTCGTTGGTCTATCATATTTATTAAGCAGCTGAAATCCATTAAAAAAAGAATACTGCGCGCATTGGAGAACATTTTGGTCTGAAATTTGCTAAATAATAATTCGACAATAAAACACATTACTATTCTATGAATAATTTCCCTTCAATGTGTTACATAGTAGAGATATTAATGATTTTGGATTTCATGCACCGCCATTTACAGTTTTCCTCATTAATTTTGTCCCCGTCAGATATACAATGCTTATATTAAAAACCTATTATTTATTTACTACATACAGGGACATAATAGGTATCTCACAGAAATTTAAGTTGGCGTGGGAAATACTCGTAGAACTTTTCACTAAACAAACTCGTACATATTTCTTGATTAAAATAAATAAATGGAGAAAAAACATGACGTGGTTGACGCTTTCACAAAATTCGACGATCTCTATTTTTTAAACAAATTCGAAACCAGCAAAATGATGACTTAAAACACCCGTAACATCACATGGACTATATAGATGACGTTTATGTTTCATGGAAATCCCTGACACCAAGTGCAAAGGTAATCGATTTAACGCGAAATGACAGATACACATGTTTTTGTAGTTGAGAATAGTCACGGTGGAAGCCGTGACAAATGTCATGAGAGTTGTGCCACAGTTGTAACAGGGTAGTAAACATATCACTATATCTACAAAGTACCTATAGCTCGAGCAGTGTACACGGCGTTTCATAATACATAACATTACGGTTTTCATATGCGCAATAGGTAGCGCAGAATATAATTAAGACGTCTCTTTGATCGTCGCATGAAAGAGGCGATAACTATATACCTAGTTTGAGGAAATGCAGTGTCGTACCATCTCACTTGTATCACCGATTGCTCGTACATGTTCTTATCATCTTGTCTTCCTCGCACAAACTTCAGAAGGATTCCGGGAACCCCTTCTGAAGGCACGGAATGCAAGTTTAGCTCGCATCGGCGTAGCGTGTCAATTGGCTGGAGTTTCGATGAAGCAGTAATATTGTAAGTGTCGCCGTAACCAAGATATGATGGATAACAGTCGAGAGTTCTACTTGATGGTCCGACACAAATATCAGCTCGCCAAATTATGGGAATTACGAGGATAGTAGAAAGACCTTAAAGTTTAAGCAATCATCCCTTTTTTTATTAGGTGTATAAGGTCACATGCACCTTCATAGATTATTTAGTGACCACGACACATGATCAAGGTGTAATTAATTTGGTAAGGTACATGTCGAATCTTATGTGGGGCGTCAAATTAGGTGGAAGTAGATCAACGTGTTTTAAGAATGTGAGGGCTGGTATTGTTTTTGTCTTTTGAATATAGTAGGTACGTCCACTGATAAGGGAACATATCGAAGTGACAATCGCCGATTTTGATGCGACTTTGGTAGAAAGTATTTCTTATAAAAATATTTGACACGTATTCTTTCTTATCAGCTGACATTCATGTTGAAGGGGTGAAAACAGCCCTCAAAGTTGAGGTGTGAGAAACATTTTTAGTCGAATATCTTAGAAACTACTAGAAGTAGTAGAACTATGTAAATGGCAAAATTGTGTATTTTCTAATAAGGAATGCAGCTGTATAAATAAATTTAAAAAATTCCGTTTCCATTTAATGTAATATTTAAACAAACAGAATTGTTTGGAATCTGATTGCACAACTGCATTCCTTATTAGAAAATACACGATTTTGCCATTTACACCGTTCTCCTAAGAATAGTTTCAAAGATATTTAACCAAACATGTTTCTCACACCTCAATATTGAGGGCTATTTTCGCCCCTTCAGCATGAATGCCAGCCGATAAGAAAGAATACGTGTCAAATATTTGGTAAGAAATGCTTCCTACTAAAATCGCATCAAAATCGGCGATTGTCACTTCCATATATTCCCCTGTGAGTTCATCGAGATGTCATGTTGCATCCTTTTGGATTCGAATTTGGGTCAGCTTATCAGAATAAACGATCACCCTTCGTCGATCATATGAAATAACTGAAGTCAAGTGAGGATTTGATTTTGGAACATCGTCCTGTATTAGAACAATTTTTAACTGGGGATAAGTTTTTGTGTCATAGGTACTGCTATTGCAACTGTATCTTTACGATAATTTCTCACAATAAATTAAATATATTAATAATCTGATGGCAGTAGAAGTTGAGGATTACCAGAGACTCAGTAAGAGTCCCGTTTGGTATTTATTTTAGTAGCGACACGTATTTTCATTTATAGCAGTAAAACATATTATACATATATGGTATTTTACACAGGGTGCAGACGAATAATTCTTCGTATAGTCAAAATGGGCTAATTCGTTATGCAAGAACTAGCAAAATACGCCGCGCATCGCTTTGGGTATATGAGATATTAAGGACTCCATGAAAACATATTTCCCCCTTTCCATCACCCCTTTAGGCGTTGATTAGGGTAAAATAATGAAATTGGTTTTCAGGCATTTATGTGGGTAAAATTTCGAAGTAAAAACTCAAGTTGATATCTAATCGATCCTAAGAAATAATAAGGACTCAGAGAAAACATATTTCACCCCTTCTTACTCCCTTCAGGTTGGAATTTCAAAAAAATCCCTTCTTATCCAGCATCTATATCGCAAAAGGTATATAGCCTCCGAATTTTATGTTTCTACGGTCAGCGGTTTGGACTAGACGGTGATGAATCAGTAACACAACGCCTATATAAGTATAGATAAGTTGAAATTCAAGTTAGAAGATTATTGCGTTTGATGAAACAAAATTTCGAAGGATATTAATCAAAGTCAACATCTAATGCAAGGGCAAGCAATCTTGCTTAGAACAAATTGTACAACACATCAAAAAATTACTCCGTTAGTACAGTAAATAGGCTTTAATTGTTGGTCATATCTTCTCCAATATTTCTCCTTCTACACTAGTGTATAGTGATGTGTACAATGTCTTTCAACTAATCATACATGGCATAAAGTCTTGCAAGTATTAGAAACTGCGACGAACTTTTACTACAGTATTTTAGAGTTCACAAGGACATTTTATGTGGTGGTATAGGATATAGTGGCCTGCTGAGATGTAGTGATGTAAAAGCAGCAGGGGATGAGTTTGGTAGCATCTCAACGTATCTTGGTGGCGTAAATATCTGTGACACTGTTCAATTTCTGTAAATTTCTGCGAATACCATGCTTTCAACTCATTTTCAGCCAAAAAATGACTCCTATGTCAGGTACACTATTAATTTGTCACCAGCTTGCACATTAAATAGCCTTGTATAATGAAGATACAGTAGGACAGTGGGCGCTGGTACACGAGAGCATGCTACAACGAGCGCTTGTACAACGCCCATTAAAATCTGGCCAACGGAGTGTCACAAATTTGCTTGTTGACGAGATAGCGAAAAAGTTGCCGAGAATTGGGAAGACGTGAAGGGAGGAGCAGAGGGTGAGGCAGAGTTATATCGAGTTGTCGCAATACACAGCAATCATTTGGCTTCTATTGTCCGGATATTGCTGGACTCAGATATTGGCTGGAAGGCTACAATATGAACCAGTCATAAAAATCTACATGTTTCTTAATTGATGATGTCGTATCCACTCGATAGAAGAATAAATATTTGTTAAAAGATATTTCTATTAATATAGGCTTATTTACAATACTGTGCGAAGTTTGAAAAAAATATTTGCTCAACGATGCTCATTCTCTGAATAATGTTTTAGTAAATTGGTGGTTATTTTGTTACAGTGGGAACCAAAGGATCAATAGCTTATATTTTTTTTTTATGAATACTAACACTAGAGATAGTGAAAACTTTTAATGCTGTATGCATGAGTAGATTTTTAATGAGTAGTATTATACGCTATTGTGTTGACAACATATGCGCAGCAACGCATATTATTTAAATTATTATTCCTTATTGTGTGAAAGGAGTCATCAATTGGTAAAATACGTATATATAAACATATTAGATGCAAAACTTCAAATTGATATATAAAATAGTTTGTACCTAATAAAATTTAAAAAATTCGCGCATTTTTGTAGTGTTCACGTTATTTTATCCTCTCAATAGTGACCTTATATTCTTCGTATGCTTTACGATCGATTCTATTCTTGATATTTTTATTAATAGTCAATTTACAATAGTGGAAATTTCTAATCGTGCAAAACCTTATTACAATACAATATAAAAGCTTTATGTAAGTATAATGTAAAAACAAAAGTTGGTTTAACATTATTCATTTTCCAAAAACATTAACAATTTTATATCTTATACAAAATTAAAAATAAGCGTTCACTTTACACTTTACCGGGAAACATTATAATTTAAATTCATTTGTATTATTTATATTTCCATCATATAATTTTCACTGTGAACTATAAATCCGAGAAATGAAGACAAAATAATATTCTTTCTTTGTATTGTGAAATAAAGTTGAACGAAGCTAAAAGTATACTGAATTTCTCGAAAACTGAACCACCAATTAAAATATTTATTTATTGCATATGTTTACTTGCCCTTTTTATGAGGAATCCTCTCCCGGTTGGCCTTACCACGACTTACTGAACACCCTGTATATCCTGCTTCCGAGCAATTTCAGTAATACATATTAATACACTTTTTATGTGTTCATTTGTCAACTCTCATTCGTAATATCGTAGCACTAATTAGTACTAAAATATTGTAGAATGTGAGTTTGAATCATGTTTTACAAGTTGTGCCAATTCAGTTAGTCCTCATGTGTACAATTAAAGATGAAAGCGAAACATTCTGTATGGATGAAATCCTATATGGTTAAATTGCGAGACTAATGTACAACGAAGCGCATCTCGTTGCTCGTAAATCAATTAATCACTGTTGCCGAGAACTATTTTTCTTTCTACTGAAATTTCCTTACGAGATTTATGAGCACTGCCAGCCGTAGTAGTATTATCTACATATAAGGTCAGCCAGAGCCAGCAGGGCTTAGTTGATTTAAATCACTCTATTCGAACGTCCACTCCGCTTCATCTGCATTTAAACAGTTATGCAGAAGTTTGCATGCGTCCATTCGCGTACGCCGCAATTTTCATACTATTTCCCAATATGCATATTATTTCGGATTTCGGGGCATTTATGAAAATATTCACAACTAGTTTTAGACTTTCAAATATTTCATTGTGCGCGTCTAAAGAATGAAAAAAGTCAAATACTTACAGGAGAATGTTCCTGCTATATACCGCCCTATTTAATCTGTTTATCTGATAGGAAAATTTAATTTGTACGTAGTTGACTCAAGAAAGTGTGACGTTAAAAGTTACACGTTTCGTTTCGTCTCTATAATACAAATTAAAAATATTCCTCTCGTCAATGGATACAACGAAATTAGCTGTTACCATTTGTAATCCAAAGTAGTTTAAACTTTCTTCATCTATAAATTAGTCGATATTAAAGAAGGTTGAATAAATTTTTCTAACGATTTACATAATATTTTACCTATTATTATGAGACCAAATAGTGTGTATGATATTACTACAGCGAAAATCGATATTAGTGGTCATAAAATTTATCTCGGCGCTGCTAAATAGCCAAGCCAATTAAGTTTGTATGCATTTATGGTTAACCACCTTTACCATGGTTAGTTACTCCATTTTATTAGAACAGAAGATTTACTCTCTAGTTGTTGGTCCTGCTTTGTTTCGCTCGCTGTTAAATTAATCCTCTTCTGTAACGTCAATTTTGATTATTTCTATCTACTCCACCCTTTGTAACGACCTTTGTGATGATATTAATAGAATATGTACAAGCTTGATTGGATTTAATTGAATTATATAATTTCCTCTGCAATAACATTTTATACTCTATTTGAAAGAAATACTACCTACTTCTTTTTAATTTCGTTAAGATGTCTAAAAACGTTAAAAGATAGTACAAGAACATATTTCTTATATACATTGAATCATTTTTAAAGGGAAGCTGCTCTTTAGCAAAGTTGCTGAATCATCTAAATGTTCACTTTTTTCTTCCATTATATTCATTGGTGTTTAGAATATCTTTCAGTACCCCTACTGCTGTAAATCAATTTAAATTACAATATATTGCGTCAATTGCGTCTGTTATTTGAATATTCCAATACCAGAGAATTCGAATATTCGAATAATTAAGAGTATTTCAATATTCGATTTTTCGAATAATTAAGAGTATTTCAATATTCGATTTTTCGAATAATTAGGAGTATTTGAGTGATCAAATTTCGGATTGTGCCGAATAGAAATCTGAACATGATTTGTTCACACTTTATCGTGAAATTCTGTCCATATTGGCCTTTATAATTAATTGTTTTTCAAACGACAAATTTGAAACTTGATTAATCTGTGGTAAATTTATAAATTTTGAAACGAAATTAACCACCAGTTTTTAGTATTATCTATTATTCCAATTATTGTACAATCGTTATTCGAGTAAATTATTGAAATAAATAATGACGAATCATTCGAATAAATAGAAGAAACAATTTGTTGCAAAGAGTAATATTACTCGAATTATTCGAACATTCGAATATTTACAGCTCTAGTTTAGACTACTATAATACGATGACATAATGAGAGATATATAGTGGAGATAAAACAGACAAAGTGATGCTAGTTAATGGCTGCCAGCCATCTTAGGATTGATTCACAGTTACTACATATGTATACATACATATGTTAATGTTAACCCGGTAGCCCGCTGCGTGTCACGGATGCACGCAACCTTTACCCAAACTATACCATACATAAATAAATGTGTGCAACCATCTGTTCGAATAGACTATTTCGGATTGATCGATTTATCTGTTTTCTTTTTTTTTTTTTAATAGATACAACAACACGTTATATGCACCATTATTTGTGATCACTATTAGCATCTAATCGATCATATATAAACATGAAAGGTGATCTAGAGACATTTAAGCGAAACATCGATCTTTGGCATTCATAGTCATTACGAGGATGCTTGTGGGTCTGTAATTTTTCCCATGTGTTCTGGTCGAATAATGTTATATTTGCACATAAATTTTTGTCTACTGAAAAATAAATGGAAATTCCAGAACAGTAACATATTTGCCATATTTACAAAATTCATCACAATCTAAGAGAAATTGGAACGTTTATGGCTACAATTTAAAAATGTGAGAGGTAAGAACTGGGAATACTTCGAATTCGGGTGGAAGAATTTTGCAAGTTTTTGAGTCGAAGATTATCTTTGTACAAACTGTCGAGAAATAATAGTAAAAGAAAATATAGCGAGCCTTTATATGTATGCCGTTGATTAATCTTTGGTGTTAATTTTTTTGAGTATCTGCGTCAGGTAATTTCCAAACTAAAATAAAGACAGTTATACTAAGAAACATTTTGGCTCTCTGCGTATTTATACAAACCAGTACACATGTGATTCATACAAGATAAACAGTGCCCCTTCTGAGTGTTAATTAACATTTATCAATGACAATGCCACTACTAATTCCTCTTCGATTCCATATTGTGTCCAGTGTCGCCTATGTACCATTGTTCTTCAATATTGTGTCAAGCGGAGAGGCGTGGCAGTGAATTTGATTGAGCTTTCAAGCGAAAATGTTAAATTTTCACTCGATCATCAAGGCCATTGTCAAACATCAATGCAACAGTAAGCAAATAAAGTGCAGGCTTTTATTTTACTGCCGCTGATTTAGACAATAACCAAAAATCACCGAACGAAATAAAATGCGGTGTATAAAACGTGATTCGATTCATTATTAAATTCATACATATATAACTCGTATCGCCAACTACAGTTTAATCACATGTATAATATAATTTATAACAAGTTTCATCTTTTATTTCTTATACTTTTTTCAGCAGATCAGTGTGAGGCATGTGTTAATTTAAATAATGTTGAATTCAATTTCACTGTTGTTATTACAACATTACTGCTTAAACCGAATCCATAATGCAAAATCACTCAAAGTTTCTAATTATTTATTATATTAATAAAACAATAAGTACCTATAGATGAAACGTTCTTTTAATTGCGTTAATGTACGGCAAAATTTATGTTTTAGGTAATCTAATAACTTGTTTACTTTTTTTTTTGAAAATATCATTTTATGGGGCACATATTGTGTTTTCTTATTGGTGTTTCATACTTATCAGTTTTTATCGTGAGGTGGTTGTTGACCTCGTAATGTGTTTGCGTTTATATAAGAGCGAAATACGCGTGTTAGCTTTAATTAACCATAAATGCCGTACCGATGATGTTACTATTAATTTCGTTCTGTGGTTTCAGTTGCAATTGTACGCATAGTATCATGTAACGTATTTTGCCAAATTGACAATTGAAGCCACAAATAAGATTGTCATTTGCATTTATGTCGTCACTAATTATAGGGAAATCAATGATGACTGTGCAAGGCAGACACATTGGGAATAATCTATTTTACTGAAATTGTAGATGTCCAAATTTAGAACATGCTTTCATTATATAATAAACAAAATTATGCAGTAATACTGCGTATTTTCTAATACCAAAGATATATGTAGTTGAATCAGACGAATTCAATTAGAGGAGTATCGCTTAGTTTACAAATAGAATGGGAGATCTAAAGAATTGTGTACAAGCTTTTGTATGAATTAGAAGCTATTTTCACATAAAATTCTTTTTAATAACAAATAAATTACTTACTTGATAATGGAACGGAAATGTCACGAAAGAGTTACAACAACTTTCAATTTCAGACTTTCAGTTTGCTTTGGCGATTAATGACTACTATTTAAAATCTCACTTAAAATTATTGCTTATACTGATGTCTAAAAGGATGAATAATTACATGATCCAGTTTTAACAATTTCTCAAAAATGTTATTAAAACAGGCGGTTTTAAATTAGCGTTCCGGGGGTTATATCTGACTAACTGGGAACATATTCCAAATACAGTTAAATGATAAAAGAGGTAAGATATAAATACAATAAAAGAAATAAATAAATAATGAATTTTTAACGGAATCATTACAGCGAATATATAATTCCTGTTTCTGGGGTATTTTATGTTGCACACTTCACTTATCACTACTATATATAGGTATAGATTTTAT
Organism: Andrena marginata; assembly: GCA_963932335.1. Taxonomy (NCBI): domain Eukaryota; kingdom Metazoa; phylum Arthropoda; class Insecta; order Hymenoptera; family Andrenidae; genus Andrena; species Andrena marginata. Next base: position 45,304,965 of record OZ010659.1, on the reverse strand, counting down.
TCATTTTTATTTTTTTTTACTTGCATCAACGAAATGAATCAATTTACACATGTTTGATGGCAAGAATATATATATATATAAGGGAATTTAAATTATGAATTCTATTATCCACAATAAAATGTGTTTAACTGTATCAAACTAATTAAACTTTTTATAATTTTAGTGTGACAACTAGAACATCGAAACTTAATTACGCGATCATTGTTAAAAATCATGAACAAATTAGGTACATGCACGGTACACACGAAGTGATCAAAGGCAGATAACTGAAAAAAATTGAAAAAAAAAATAAACCCAATATTTATTATACCACTGAAAAATTGTACTTAATTGTCCACGACAATATTTGTCGCAGTATGAAAATTATACATTGTTTGAAAATAGTTTAAAAATGAATAGAATAACGATACATTAAAAACCTTTAGCACAAATATATTTTCTGTAGTTATCTTTCCAATGCATAAACCATGGCTAAATTAAAGAATTCAATTTTACATGTTCTCTCAATTACCATTTTCTCTATATTACCGATCAATACAAAATACAAGAAATAAAATGACTAAATTCACATTATTAGCATTAGCTCCGTTTGTATATTACTTATTAATTACATTCGACTATTGTATAGTATAATATTTTCATTAAAAATTTCACTGTGACCATACCTACTCTAAAAAAAAGAGTGAGTAATTTAATGTTTTAGGGATATCGTGTCATAAGCTGCTGAAATTTTTATTGGGAAGTTTAAGCGACCCGTTTATAAGGATTAATAAATTGTTAATTGCCTTTCCTCGCAGGGGAGTAAGTCTTTGAAATCATTTTCCTTTTTGAACAGGAAAGATCGATTGGCTCGAATCGAGTATATCCGAAACATTTAGGACATGTTACAGGCGTAGCTCGTACGAAGTCCTCTTTTTCGGTGGGACATAATCTCGGGAACCCGAGGGAACTTCATGTGGAAAGTGCCCTAAGTGATGGAGTGGCATAACAGCCTGGGGTCAGTAAATACGCCTGTATGGATAACCCAATTGTGGCTCTTTGCCTGCAGAAAATCTATCATTATCCTTCGATAATCATTCTCGCCATTCCTAATCCAATTAAATAGACAAATGGTAATGAGCTTATAAATTTCGCAGTTGTTTAAGATATTCCAGAATATAAATGATTAAGTCTAAGACGTAGCTTGCCCGATACTGTTACAGATGAAAGGTAGTCAATACTAGGCTCAAACGTGAAGAAAAACACCTTCGATATTCAATAATATGAAGTTTTCGACGATACCGTTCAGTCAGTTATCATGGACACGATATCTTTTCAAGCTTGGAATGAGAAATCGAAACCAATAATTCATCTGTACTGGGAAATTGATAGTGGAACGAAACGGTCGAGGGAAGTTAACTTGGAAACGAAATTATGCTTCACTATGTACTAGGTTTCAAATATTTGTAATACTCAAAAGCATTTGCAATCATTTGGAGAAGTAAGAATAGAGTCTAGACTTTTACTATCACGTTAGTACGAATTGCTATTCCACATTTCTAAAATGTGTTTACTTGTGACGCGTGTGTTTCGTTCCAGTTATTAAAAGACGAAACACGTTAATTTGCTGAATAAAAGAAATTACCCTACCATTTCATACAAACACAGTTGGGCATTATTCGAACAAAAATTTCGAATGAAACCAAGTTATTCAAGAATAACGAATAAATTTGTATTCGAATGATCTAGAATAAGAATTGCAAATAAAATGAAGTTATTAACGTTTAAAGTTAGTAACGTTTTTATTCCGAACAAAAAATTATTCGTTATTCTTGAATAACTTCATTTCATTCACAATTCTTATTCGGGATCATTCGAATAAAACTTTATTGCATATAAAAGCGTTTGTTATATTGCATAATTCGATACTTAGCTCTTGTCGATTCCATAAAAATACCCCGATAATAGGTATACTATCACCACCTTAGCTTCCTAAGGAGCGTGAACGCTGCAAAATAATTACCAGTCTTTGGTTATGTTTTATTTCAAGTGTCCCAAAGTCTCATGCACCACAAAGGTATCCTGTTACCAATTATACGGGGCCTTCGTAGTTATTAATGATATCGCTACCTTCTACGCAGAAAAAAGGCAAGGAACTATTCTTTACGGCGCAAGAATATCCTTTACGTCACACCAGTGCACAACTTTCTCGGGTACTACAAAATGTACAGGCGCCTTCTTGAAAGAATAGCTAGATTGCAACTTTTATACTGTACAATATTTACTATACGCATACTTAACGAAGTGACATAAAAAATGTATAAATTGTGGTGGAAAATGACGCTCGTTATTACATATTTTTATCCATAAATATGTATACACCCTCAGGCGATAATGTGAATGTAAATACGCCATTCTCTACCCAATATTACACTTTCAGAAGGTTAATGAAACATTCTAAAATATTAATGTGTAAATGGGAAATACGATTTTATATTCTTTGTGTTCATACGTCTTTTAAATAATTATGGAATTATATACGTTGGAGTACAAAGTGTTGTTACTCGTCACTGTGCTCGCTTTCCATTTCAAAGCCACAATTTGTACGAAGTCCGACTTTTTTCTCATTTATTCTCCTATCTATTCTCCCATTTATTATTATGCAAAAATATATTATGTACAATGTTTCCACTTCCTGATGTGATAGGTTCCTAGCAATGGAAACTATAGAATTTAATTATTGAGCATATAATTTTGACAAAGTAAATTTTTGAAGCATGTCCATAATATTATTCATACATAAGAATAAAGTGGATTAGAAAATGTGAAGAACCACGTAAATGTTAAATTAACAATATTTCGTCAAAATCTTAAAACAACGAGTGCATGAATATTTTCTAAAATGTAAACAACATTTGCGAACTTTAATTGTTTAAATATGTTGAATAACAAGTTGAATTCCTTTAATAAAATCTGTCAAAAATAATTTGTATTTACCAGTCTTGTATAATGAGATAACAGGAGATTAAAAGTATTATAAAGACAGCGCTCGCATGAGAAGCTAGCGATGGAATGGGTGCCACAATGGATATCGTACGATGGCTGATTAATTATACGGATTAATAAATGAAGACATTCTGGATAACTGGATCGTTAGCTGCTGCGTTGGGAGAATGACGTCCCAGTCGTCTGAGAATTAATCATTGAACTAACAAGAGTAAGATCCTCCTCAGACGATTCAATTACAGGTGTAACATCCAGGATAATCAATTGTGACGTAGTTATCGTTAGAAGTTTCCACGTATATAACTTCAATCGTTTGCACATTCACTAAATGCTAGTACGATGTTACACTGACTTTCCAAGATTACGTACGTATGTACACAGGACCTTGATTTTGTTATAAAAAAAGGCGTTGTCGAAACGTTTGACATTGCTTTCCTAATTAACAATTAAATAATATCCTTTGCACATAATTAGAGGTAGTTTCTCATTTTATATGTTCAATAATTCGAAATTGACACATACTTCTTCTACTTACTGAGCAGAACCATTTATCTGAAATATTTGATTAATTTTTTTTTTATAGAATAGATGATAAACGAAATAGAGAAAATTCGGGAAAATTCACAACATAATAATTCAGTACACAATAATTTCTTCCATTTAATGCACTGTATATACATACGTACAAAATCACTAAAAATATCAATGATTAAATTGTTATGGAGAATATTAATTGAATTACAATCTCGAGTAGACTGACTTAGAAACCAATAACTGTCACATACAATGTAACAATAACTGTTACATTGTATTGTATACTTTATGAAAAAAAATAATAGTTGGAAAATCTGTGACAGTAGTCTCGATGAAAGGCAATTATGTAACAAGTACTTTCACACATGTACATATTACTCTTTGCATTTGAAATTTCCAACATTTTCAACGTAATTTCCTTAAGCCAAATGATAAACACCAAAATAATTTGTGTATTCAGATTTACGTTGAAAAATAATTTTTTTCAATTTTTTGAATGAAATCAATGATATTATGAGATCTATTAATTTTTCTTATACAAACTCGCTCTAAATGGAAAATTCAACAAAATACATTTATATATTTCACATTACTGAAAAATACATACTAAACCCTTGTAATTACTGCTCCACATGAAAAATGTGATAATTTTCTTCGGTTCCATTCCTTTCTGTCGTAGATTAATCTAACGATATCAGTCTCTCTAGCAAGGATTATATTATAGATACAAATTTCGTCGTTCCGCTTAGCGTGTGCTTGGACAGAGATATGAGAAACTCCTGAATATTATTTCGTTTGGTGTAGGTCCGCTTTAATCCACGTTTACCTTTCATTACAATATTCACAGGCTGTATTAAAAATTAATGATCCACCGGGGCGCTTTGAAAATTCGACCAGATGCGACTGAAATGAATATGAATCCACGTAGAACGATATGAATGATCCGAAGGGTCACTATTCATTTCTATACGCGGGCTTGTTAAATTTGCATTTAACAGATGGAATTTTGCCAGGCGGACATCGACAGAACCGAGAAAAAAAGGATAGGGCGATACCCGCTGGTAATTAACTGCCACTCGATCGCATCTAATAAAATCGAAATACCTATCTTTGATTCCAGTTATTAATTAAGCAATGAGAGCTATCCACTTCGACCAGATAAATATGAAAGTGAATACCTAATGAATGGTATTTAAATATATTTTGTGTTAAAAGGATAAAATTCTGGTTTTACAAATCGAAATGGAATATGATACTGCTGTCAATTTTTTACGTAGTGAGGTTTATGAAACAGAGATGGTTTCCATATATGTTATTTTTGTTTTTAGTAGTAGGTGAGAAATGAATGGATTCCTGATGGATTGCAAGTAATGGAACTAATAAAAAATTGTTACAAAATTTTAAATCCCGTAATTTTAACGTATATATTCATCGTTGTTTTGAAATTAAGGAATTTTGGCTCTTTGAAAAATTAAGACGATCAGCTAAATTAATCAGCTGACAGATTACAGATTACTTTGCGCTTCTTCTTTTCCACAAACTCATCAAGGAATTATTAGCAAATTACTTTACCATGTACCAATCTTCTTTTTAATTACCCAAATATTTGACGTTTTAAATAAAGATAAGAACATTATTTCTTTCTGAATGACTTTCCTCGTTTTACATTTCACAAAAAGTTTATTGCACAAAGAAAATATAATCATCGTTAAATGTGTATTCGCATATATTTAATATTATTTATAATATTAAATTTATATATTTAAATATTATTTGCCATTTTTGACGGAATTATTACGGTGATTTACGTATATCATTCGTCATTTAAAATACGTTTTAGTTTCAGAATTTTTTAAGTTCTATTTGCCATGCAAGATAATACAAAGTGAGAAAATGTATTTACTTGAAAACTAAATATTTCTTATATCGATTATTATCCATTAAAACATGGGCCGAAAATTGCAGATATGACTTTAGATAATAATAATTATTAACGACTGGATACGTACGATTCAGTTTAATAAACTATCTAAACCACTCAACACTTATGCATATAACAAATTATCAACGATCTCTATAGTTTTGAATAAATACCGGTACACCCGGTACACCTGGTAATATAAATTTCATTCTCCGAAATGAGCGTTACTACATAAATAGTAATGTATGATATTACTTGGAACTGACACAAAATGACATAATATGTTTTCATCTTACAAATGCATACAATTAATTTCATGTACACTTCACTTACAAATTATGCTTAGGTTGATCGTGCCATACACTGTTCAAGTTTCCGTATACATCTTTATGCAGGGAGACGATTATGAAGCGTGGTTGGAAGATTAACGATCCTCCGACGGAAAGATTCGATAAATCATTTAAGAGGCATTGTCATCGTCTAAGGTTCAACTTTATTGCTAATCACAAATTTCAGTTTAGCATCAGAATACCATCAGCAGCATTATCACGTGTATTTTTTTTATAGAATACTCATCACATTTTATTCAAAGTAGAATCCGTTTAAAATGTTATTTTGATAAAACAATTATTACTAACTTATTCCTTAGTAACAAGACTCTCAACAAAGTAATAAATGCATTTCCCAAATACTATAGAATATTATTAACTTACACGTTATTAAAAAATTGTACTCAGACATTCCTAATCAACATTGAAATTTGTAATTTCTCTAGTATCATTTACAAATCAATATTAAGAACCCGAGAAAAGATAAGTAGCTTGAATATGTCAAAGCCATTTTAAGTAGTGGTATAATGATTCCAATTGACCTTATTAATACTTGAACTGCCTGAAGATGATATTTTTACACCTGGACCACGTGCAAATGGCAAGATCGTTGTAAAATATATACATCAATAGAGAATATTTATATCCACGCCTTAATGTTCTTTTGATGCCGAGGAAGGCGAACCTTTCTCAAGGGAAGAACAAAGGAATTCGTAATTCATGTTGGGTGCCCCGTACTATGGCACCGACTTCCGGACACTCCCACCTATCATTCAACAAGAACTTTTACGCGGGGCGCGGGCATCCGTTTTAGAAGCAACTATACTTCCGAGTTTCGATACAAGGTACGCTTTATGGTCCATATATTAAAACCGCAGTTTTTTTCGATGATTGCCACGATAACTTAGCCCGACGTCCTTACTCGCATTAAAAATTTTTATTTATATCCTGTTCGACTTAATCCTATGAACTTTATTAAATATGTCTCCCATGCACATCAAAGTAGGATACATTGGCGTTATACACTCATAGCATTTACAAGATAAGCTCGGCTACCCGAATATTCCGACTTTTTTTGAAATTGTGTCGATTTGTGGAGGACCTCAATAAAAGTTTAAACAATTTTTCATTTGTGCCAATTTTTGACTCTGCAGGGTAAAAACACCTCTTAAATTGGTTCTCCTATACTATTGTATATCTTGAAAACTATACTAGATATAAAAAAATTATTAGAATGAAAACTTATCATTCAATACCAATTAATGATTTCAAAAGATACTATAATAATATTGTAATTCTCCCATAGTTTACTAGTTGCAGTAAAATATACTGCGCACTGCGTATTTTGGGTCATATACATCTAGCTTATTCCTTTCTTCACGATTGATTATAAATACACTCTATTTACAACACAAGGTTCTTATTAAAAAGAAAAGTAGTATGACAGTGGCAATGACTGGTTTTGTAATTTCTCTTAACAAATATCTATCCAATTTTTTTGAATACCAATAAAACTCATTATACCTAACGATGTATTTTCTGAAATATTCCATGACTGCAACGGCACTTTGACTGCTTTAACAGAAATAGTTTCCTATTGTATATGTTAATCGCCAGTGGTTGTAGTATTAAATCAGTAGGATTGGAAAGAAAATAATTTCTTGCATAGGGTATGCCACCTAAGACGAGAATCTAAGATATCATCGTTTTCATTGATATTAGAATGTTGAAAACTTCGAGGAAGAATATCTGTTACGAATGGAAGCGGGGAAGATAAGAAACAACAGCGGAGCGCGAGGAATAGCACAAGACCATCAGAGATTTTTATCTTAAGAAAACGCTATCATAACGTTACAGAATGCCCCTGGAAAGTTCAGACACAAAAGGCATTAAAATTAGTAGACTATACTTAAATAGTTACTACTGTTAAATATCACATTAGAAATAGTTTCTTTCTGCATTGATATATAGTCGTGAAGGATTTATCAGATTTGTAAAGTCGTTTTTCGAACGCTGTTCTCTATTCTGTTACATTGTTTGAAAATCAGCAATGACAGCATAATAGTAAGTTTCTAATACTCGTTTAATTCGCAATGATAAAGAACCTATAAGATGCCTGAAACCAGGAAAATATCCTTTTAAGTTTTGATGACGCTTTACACAGTTTACAGCAAAATTTAACGTTCACTCTTCCAGCTAGTTAATACAACTGTATTAAAAGGGCCATCTCGATTTAAGCCGCGACTATACACAACGATTGCTGTGTTATGAATGAAACACAACTTCTGTGTCATCTTCAGCAGGAACCATATATTCTAAGGAAACGCTCAACGAAGTGAAACTACAGGCAGCACCTCGAAGACCACTTAGATACTACTTGCACGCAATAGCACAGACTTCTGATAGACGAAGAAGCTGAATTTTAATGACGTACTCACAAAGGAAGTCATTCTATACCAAATCCATCATTTTTTGCTTCGGATGTTAAGGATTTCGATGGAATTGAAATATGATGCACGCAGTCCATGTGCAATTAGGGGTGGTTTGTCATCATTTTGTTGGCTTTGAATTTATTTAAAAAATACAGGCCATCGAAATATTATGATTTTTGCCCCCTGAAATGAATTGTTATCTTCAAAACTGTTAGTCGCACAAAATTCGTTCTTTTCGTATTTTACTCGAATAAGATTGACCATCTTGAATAACTTTTCTTTGGTAAGTTCCCTAAATGATGCTGATTGTCACTCTGTTACTTTTAAAAGGTTTATATTATTTATTTAAAATAGTGTCTATTATTTGTTATATTAGAAAAAAATATTTCTGTGAATCTGATTAATTTCAATAATCAAACAAGGGCACTTTCTATGTCATTATTTTTCTGCGTTTCAGGAGTGACCGTTCTGACTATTAAATTAGAAGGCGTTCAATTTTTCATTCAATACGAATTATTTAGCAAATATACTTTTCATTTCGTTGTATATAACATGTACGTAGTACCGATTAATGATTAAGTGATTACTTTACATTATAAACATTCGCCATTATTACGACACACATCGACGATTAATGATTGGACGCTAAGATTTATTATTTCGCGAAAGTATTAAGAAATACGTATACATAAATTAAAGAATGTAAGAGAGAGTTTGACAATATAAATAATTACAAATCGATTATCGTATTGTTGATTAATAATTCAGTATTCTGTACTAAAAAGAAGTACCTAATTCTAGCATCTCGAGTATTATGCCTATTTCAGAATCAAATTGTGTTTATGAACGAAACTAATAAATGAGACTAAAGGAACTAATAATGCAGGAGCACAGTAAATTTATACATATAAGCCAGTGATATTATTATTCGTAACAAAAAATTTATATTGCATTTATAAACAGTGGTAAAGTTCATGTAATAATAGATGTAATAACTGATTTAAATTAACCCTACACTGCGCATTGTAGACGATCTGATACACCACCTTTAAATTCAAACTGAAAGGGAACCACAGACATTTTTTCTGTATTGACTCTTTTAATCATATTACTACTTATTTAGTTCCCTGTGTAGCTATTTTGTGTTATTTTGTGCAGTTTGGCATTCAACCGATTTTGCGTTTAGCTGTGAAAGCAATGTAATGTTTGTTAATGCAAAATATGCATTTACATTGCCAAAATAATAAAAATTAATGACTTTTGTCTGAACAAAAATAATAATTGTTTTGTAAACTTTCATAATCAATAAAGCACTTACATCAAATGTAAGTATACTCCCATTGCACAACATAGCACATATGATACATTAACATTTTAATAAGCACATTAACACGTGACCCAGAATTTTCTCACTGTTTTTTCCGGATTCGCAGGCAAAATCTACGTTGGAAAATATTTTTTTGCACAAAAAATGCGCACTGTAGGGTTAATCAAGTTCACTGATATAGATCAGAGTTTCTCAAACTTTTTCAGGCCACCGCCACCTTCTATCCAATTATTCTGACCGCTCTCTACCATGTACATATAGGGTTAACCATTTTAATTTTTCCACATAGTTATCTCCTAACGTTTAGGATCGGATCGCACATTGCGGCACGTAATGAACAAAATTCGAAATAAAAACCAATAAGGTATCAAAAATTTTGATGCTTGTTATAACATAAGAACTAAAAAATTAGCGTCCTCGTGCATTATTCGTTCTTGTTTCGGATTTTATTTAAATGATATTTGTTGTACCATAAACATAGATAATTGGAACAGAAGTATATAAAATTATAATTTCTTTCTCAGTAAATACAAGATATAATGAAATAAATCTTGTTGGTATTTATTAAGCTACTCTTATATTATCGATAAAAAAAATTAAAATTAATTGTTTTAGTGTGGTTTATTTTTTTTTTACAGCTTCAATATGGCACCTGAAAACAGAGGTATGTCGTGTCTGAAATCAAAAAGAGTAAAATTTTCTTATAAAATATGTTAATAGCTATCGATCTACGGAGCCGATTTTAAAAATTTTGAAAAATAAAGAAATGGCGAGAGATCAAAGACAAAGTTAGATTTTTCTAAGAGAAAAGCCCACGTTCTTTCTTTATAAATAATAAACGGGGAATCGGAATAAAATTAAACTGCCGTAGGTCGATATGGAATCTTATTACGATTCTGCATGCAAAATTGGAAGTGAATTAGTTGAACGTAGCGCGAGTTTGTAGGATCGCTGTAATGAAAAATGTAGTTCCGCTGCGATCGGTCAAGCCGCCACGCCGCGCCGCCCCGTGCTACCTAGATTGTTCTACTCAAATGCCTATAACTTCGTCAGTCTTCCGAATTTTGACATCGAATTTAATTTATAATATTCCTAAAACATTAATCTATGAAAATGTGTAAAAAATAAAACAATCCGTTTTTGACAATGTCAAACGGTTATACCCCCCTAATACATGTTAAGTATTTGCCAACTTTACCCTGTATTGCTAATGTTCCCCCAGTTTCCGGTACTTGATATTTTATTAGAACCTTCAGAGGCAGGGTAATGCGTTATAAGTCACGAATTCGGTCTTCATTCTGCTTCATTCGAGATGAAGAATACGGATCACTCGATCAGCAATCGAGAAAGTCCTGATATTGAGACAAAACCTGCATTCAGTCTCACGATACGGTAACTAACGATGTTTAATGGTAAACTCGTAGTTATACAGTTGATTTCATGTAATGCCACGTTAGCCGCAGTATGGAAATCTGTGCTGCGTGAGGATAATACCCTATCATACCGTGAGTGCCGCATAATATCATATTGCAATATATGTATAATATGTGTTGGGTGCCACATTGTTAGGTCGCTTAAACTACCCTTTTTCTAGCTATCGTGGTCATTTCTCCGTTTCAGGTATTAATTGTACTGAGGTTCTTGTCGCCACGTTAATAATTCTGAGATCCTGACTTGCCGGCTTTGTTTCAGTACCAGTTACTTTCTTTGACGCGCAAATTACTATTCAGAAACGGAATGCAAGCTGGAGCATGCACCTTAACGGTGCCGTGGTCCGCACACATGGAATGAAATAATAATTCCTTTGAATAATAAACTTTCACGAGGACCTAGGTTGGCACGTCATTAATTGAGATGCCACACTGTGGTCTAGGCTATGTCTCCAACGCGAGAAAAGTCCTAAAGTGCAATGACTTCGGTACATATTACTTTTGGGTACTTACTGAGTTATAAAAACTTTATGCGACAGAAAACCATCTAGCATTTCAAGAAGTAGCAATCAGGAAATATCTGATGCACAGGTATGTCAGGGTACACCCTCCACCTCGGCTATGCATACTCATTAGCTGTCGTCAGTCTTTAATGGTGTACAGTTGTGAGTTGAAAGTATTTTTTAATATCTGTGATTTTTCTATAATGACTTATCTATGCGCAGGTGTGTATTACATTTTTTTTTATTGATTTGTATTGATATTGTAACTGAATTTGTTGAAATTCTTCTCGTATGTCTTACCCTTAGGTAATTTAAGTTTGTCAAAGTGTACAAAAAAATGCAGATGTTTACAGATATTGATTTTCCTATAATTTACAACACATATCATTAAGAAATTATTGCCGCGAAAATAATTTGCGAATCTGTGCGGTTATTTAAATTATTAATATTCTTTTATTGGCATCTCATAATGTGAGCCATTTGGACTTATTCTTCAGGAGGTGCATGATCAAGAATTTGGAAAATAAGGAACTCCTGCCTTATTTAAAGTTTTGCATTCCTTCCTAATTTGACGTTAATTATGATGCTATTAGACGCATTAATTAAATTTTAATGCATGGTAGCGAAGTATTTAATTGCCAATCCTGTTGGATAATTATGTGTACTGACGCAACTGGCCAAACATAATGATTTTAAACTTATAACGGATTAAATTATTTAATAATACCATCACACACAATTATTTCTGGTAACGCAAAAAAAAACTTTATCAGAAGAAGAACAATTGTACTATTGCTTACATGTAAACAAAAATATTCTTCCTCGATTAGATTGTAAAATACTTATTATAAAACGTATGTGTAATAAATTAAAAAAAAATAAATAAATAAAATTAAAATTAGAAATATTGATTGTAAATATAGTAAATTTGTTCTTGCTTTGTTATTTGACTTTTTAATGTACTATCTTTTAAATATCGTAACAAATTAGACTGTTAGAGATACAGTAATAATTATTTTGCGTTAGAAAGCAAAAGAAGACCACTGTCTGTCACCTTACAATACTTAAAATATTCGAATGAAAAATAAATAGTCAGTCTTTTAATTGCAGTGCCCACTTTTTGTTAAATATACGTATAATGTCAAAGTATGGATACTTTTAATTGCATCTGATCAAATTTAAACTCCCGTGTTTTATAGCAATAAAAGGAAAATCAGAGTTTTATAAATACTACTTCGTATTCTATTCATCTTTAGTTCTGTATAAACTTAAGAAGTTCAAATCAAGTAAAGAATTTTGTAAACAGTAACATTAGATAAAAGACAGCAAGTTGAACATTAATACATATGTCTACTGCACGTCCCATTTTGTTCACAATAAATATGTATGCTACTGCAATCAATACCGCATGGTTTACCAGATTTATTTTTAGAAGTCAAAAATGTCCCGCAAGCAATTATATAGTCTACCGAAATTAGTTAATTCAGATAATCATGTATATGTCATGGGCAGCGATCACTACAAACGATATTACTAAAACCAATTATTAATTCATGCGGAACTGACATATTGGCAGATTCAGCAATACCTATAGAATATTATTGACGTGATCGTTTATATGATACACCAACCATTAAATGAAGATCTACCTAGATTTATAAAATTGCGAAATATCGCATTTTCAAATTATACCTATATGTACTAATTGCCGCAATATTTTCAAAATTGTTAGTGATGAATTATTATGTTTTAAAGCATTCTTGCAAAATCACCTTTCGTCTAAACGTTTTTATTGCCGTATCATTCTGTTAGATAAAAAATATATTTTTTATTAACCTCTTAGAATTTGTCTCAATGCCTACTAGCTCATAGGCAAAAAATAATAGGGTTATACATAAAAAAAAGTTTAAGGTAACCTTGAAAACTTATTTAGATAAAGACACAAAAAATCTACTAGCACCACCTTGAATGTGATTCAAAACCGTGTCATCTATAACACAAAACTTTTGATTAATCCACTAACAATGAAAATTAATAGACGTGGTCACGTTACGGGGTTCACCCTGTATATGTATATACATATAACGGGTACACAGGGGCGAGATAACGTTTTCTGTTTTTTTTTCCGAAAATGATCGGAAACTTGAAATTATAGTTCGTGCGTGGAAACGAGGGAGTGCACTAAGTATTTCTTCGAAGCGAGCACGACTTTATGAGACTTAATATCGGTGTTTCGACGATAATTTCACCCTCTCTTATTCCTTCCCCTTCTAAGCATTTCCACGTATACCTAAAAATTCAAAGTCTCGATAAGAGCAATTCCACGTGCGAGCCAGTAGCGTGTCGTGACAAATCGTGATCTGCGTGTAACGTGTGCGAAATCTTGGAAATCGCGATTTCATTCGACAAGAATGAAGTGTTAATCTTCCGCGGTGGGTTCAGAGGCACGAAGCACTGTTTTCTTTTGATCAACGATTGTCATTCCATGTGAAAAGATACGCGGGTAGTACGTGAACAAATGCAAATCCGCTGCACAGACTAATATTTATTTAATTAACTTTGTTGTATGTATGTCCTTTGAACGAGGTTTGTCATGTTTGGAATGGATAGCATTTGTAAAGATTTGTGCCAGTGAGAAAATACCTTATGCCTACGATTAACTGTACGCTGTTTGAATAATTGGAATCGAAATTCTAAATGGAGAAATGAGTAAAATATCTTGCTTTAAATCATTTTAAAACTTATTTAATTACCATTGTAAAATTATTGTTATAGTAATTTTGAAAGTTCTTGAGTTTTCAAAGTGAAGTATACTTTATAACTGTAATTTATGGACATAATTACAGTTTGGAAATTTCATCGAGCGGGTGTTTTCACCCTTAGGAACGTTTAATGGGTTAAAGAAAAAATAGTTACGTTATTATCACCACTTGTGCTACATTTCTAAAGACTTTCAGATTATTCCTAATTTTTGAGTTGCCGAACTTTCTTTTAAAACGCAAGCTTGGCGTATCTCAGTTCAAATTCAAATGAAAATAAATTCAAATTTTGTATAGTATCTGAATAAAAATTTACAAACTCTTGTTACCTTCACTGAGACCAAATGTTCGACTTTTGTTTAAAGTATTTTACGGTAACACTATGAAATATAAGACGTATCGGTGAAAAAGTAGAAAGAGGAAAAGTAACTGTACTCTCCTCTCTAACGGCACTTAAAGTCACCCCCAACATAACCTGAACATACACTCCCGAGGGTGCGATATTCATATGAATAACCGGGCAGTCAAAGTGATAAGATATAAGTTGACGGCTGGTGGCCATCCACGGGTATTTGCATAATGTAGGCCCTCGTTATATACGCCCATTACCCACACAGCACCATAACATTGCAGCAACGTCTCTGCAATATTGCGGTGCAAGATTGCAATGTTGCAGCATAACATTGCAGAGTCGTTGCAGGTTCAGTCCTATGTCCGCCTTCGCAATATTGCGGGTGTGTATTGTTACAATGTTGCAGCAGCATTACAAACATGTACTCCTGCAACGTTCCGGCAATGATTCTGCAACGAAACAGCAAAATTGTGGCAATGATCATGCAACTCTTCAGAAATATTGCGGTGCGAGATTGCAATGTTGCACCGTGTCATTGTAGGGAAGTTGCAGAGGTTCACTCCTATGTCCGCCTTAGCAATATTGCAGGAGTACATTCCCGCAACGTTTCGGAAATTTTACAGCGATGGTCCCCACCGCAACGAAACGGGTAGTGAGGGACGCTACGACATGAATGTGTGCAGAATCGTAGTAGTATAACGCCCGTGTGTCATTTTCTCATAGAAAATATTTTTACCTCAGGGGGATTCGAACCGAGGACCTGTAGAATCGTAGACGAACAATTTACCGCCACAGCTACAACCGCTGATTGATAAGATTGCTTATGTATTTGAACTTATACTCCAACCGTGCAAAACTTTAAACTCAAATTATTCAAAAACGAAGGCTCATTTGACAAACCTATTAGGGATTTTTAACACTGCAGGTGCGGACTTTAACCCGGTGTCATTTTAGGTTAGGTTGGAAAGTAGTCTTTAGACTAAACCTTTGCATTTTTCTTTACATCTCTCTTTTCTCTTGCTTGATTATATAAACGTGTTTGTGCAATAAAGACGTTTAATAATAATAATAATAATAATAATAACTTCACGCATTAAAATATATAGTATCTACTCTATCTAAACAAATTAAATTCATTTTCAAATTTCTTCTGTAATGTAAATTCATGTACAAACAACTCTCACAATAACACTTTGTTCATATCTTCAACGGCCAACGAGAAATTCTAGCATATCCAGTTAAAGGAAATATGCTGTAGAATCTACTCGACGGCATATTTCAAATTTCGTCAAAGTCATAGTTGCTTTAGAATATTGCTGTACTGTTTCTACAATATTTCCACTACAGTATTGCACGGCAATATGTAGGCAATTTTGCTGGGTCGTTGCCACTGAAACATTGCATATCGATGTGCGCGCAATATTGCCGAAATATTGTAGGATCGTTGCCACTGGGACATTGAACGTCGATAAGCGCGCAATATTGCAGAAATATTGTAGGATCGTTGCCACTGGAACATTGCACGTCGATGTGCGCGCAGTATTGCAGAAATATTGTAGGATCGTTGCCAATGGAATATTGCACGGCAACGTTCTTGCAATATTGTAGGATCGTTGCCAATGGAACATTGCACGGCAACGTTCTTGCAATATTGCTGCAATATTGTAGGGTCATTGCCACTCCAATAATGCACGGCAATATTGCAGGAACGTTCCTACAATATTGCAATGCAACCTGCAACAACACAATATTGCAGCAACGTTCCTGCAATACAGCTGCAACGAAGTGTGCTGTATGGGTAACCCCCATGCCCCTTATGCCCTGCCGTCTTCCGCGGCATCCACTCGGCTGACCATTTTCCTCGCGCGGGCCACTCGAAAAAGAAATTTACACCTTCCCACTAGATTTACCTAAGACAATAATATTTTATTGCCTGTTACAAACTCCCATGCTCAGTTGTTTTATAGTTCAACTAGATAATGGCACTAGGGTGAGCCACAGAGTCGAAAAAAAATGCTAATTTTTGTGCTATTACGCGATAAAACTGTCTAGACCAAGGGCATGCCTAAAGGCAGAGTTAAACATGTGCAACAGCGCGCATTTGCGCGCCGAACACTTGAAATTTCCTACGGTACGAGGTCCTACGTTGCGCGCCGAACCATAAAAATCGACCCTTGTAATGGTGTTCTGCAACGCGCATTGCACATGTTTAGCCGTGTCTTTACGCCATTCGCAAATTTTGCTGGAACAAACGCAACTTTCTAGATCACCATGTAAATAATATTACATATTACTTATAAGGGAACATATCGAACCTACAACGCCGATTTTGATGAGACTCTGCAGATTTGCAGAATAGTGAAAAATATTTGACACATATTCTTTGTTATCGGCAATCGTCCCTGTTGAAGGAGGTAAAAAGGGCCCCCAATATTGGGGGTCGGAAACATATTTTTAGGGATTTTCTAAAAAGTGAGCACGGGATTGGATTCGTCTTTAAAAATTCACAATTTAAAAAAATATTTTCCTGTGCCTAATAGTTCTCGAGATATTCCAAAAAATATGTTTTCAACCCCCAACTTTCAATTTTAGGGGCTGCTTTCACTTCTTCAACAGGGACGATTACCGACAACAAAAGTGTCAAATATTTTTCACCATTCTGCAAATCTGCAGTCTCGTCGAAATCGGTACATAGTAAATGTTCTTACCAACGTCGTTTAGATGTTCCAAATATTTAATTTGAAGCATCTCACGATCAGTTAGTTACATATTTCTGGAATTTTAGTTTACAATATTAATTGCAATTCGAGGTATTCTCTTAAAATATTTTACCTGGAAACATTCATCATTCAGAGTATTTCATCTGTCAAATTTCCATACTACTTTTATTAAAGTGTACGTGTAAAGTGTTAGTATTTACAATTAAGTTTATTTCTATACTCTTGCATATTACAAGCATTTTATAATTAAACTGATGCAATTATGTTTGAAATTAGCGGATCGATTAAGGAATTACGTAGACTAAGCGTCTCAGGCAGGATGTAATCTTTGCTAGCTTTTTTATAATAAACTATTAACTTTCGTTAACCTTATTCTTTTCATTTAATACTACTTTATTGAAGAATAATTAAATAAAATTTAATAGAAAATTATCGGAGATGTAATCATTACTGCTAATCATAAGATGCTGTTTAAGGTATTTATCCTCAGACACCAATCACATTCAGGCAGTGAAAGAGTCGTCTCCTCGCAGGCGCTCGCTCCCTATATCTTCCTTGCCCAGCGGGCGAAGACTGGGTCGACTTTTTCTTTCTTTTCTTCTGTGTTTTATTAAGCATTTGAAACCTCATGCGAAGTTTATTTCTACTGTACTAACATACACAATAATTTCAATTCGCTCTAAATTATTTTATTACAATTTCTCAAATAGCTGAGAATACATGAACAAGCTAGTATATTTGGTTCAGAAATTATTACGTTTATACTTAAGGGAGAGTACAGCTTAATTTTTTGTAGTTGTCTTACTAAGTTCAATTGTTAGGAATTGTAAAGGCAGCAATGCCATATAATATGGTTTACATCTTGAACTGCGTTTCCACATTCACATTTTGGGTCATTGATATCTATGCGAGAGAGTGATGCTAATTGTAAGTTGTAGTGGTTCGCCCTGCAGCGATTTATGGTGACAATAAGTTCACGCGAAAGCCCTTAGTAGGCGTATCGTGACACAGATTTGTCATTGTAGCAATTTCGAAAGTAAAATTTTCCCTTAGTGAGGCCTTGCTGAATTATGATATTTTTGCTTTGTGAACTCGCTGATTTTTGGAATTCTTCAAACAGGTCCGTCTATAGGCCAGTCAAAATTTCGTTAATGGGTGCATCAGTGGCTAAGTAGTTTAACTAATGTTCGACCGCTTCATTACGACATAGATTTATTCCAAACCTCCCTCGCGTCGTTCAGGAATCAGCTGCTTAGGAGACTGCCACCTCCGTAATCTTGCGTTTCACTGTGTACGGTGATGTCGCCGTTATAGACTGACATATTCTTGTGTTGTTCTGTTTTGTTACTTCTATTTTCTGTTTTCCGTTTTATTTTATTTTATTTTATGTTATTGTATTTTTCTATATTTTAGTTATCTGTTCATATTTTGTATTCTAAAGGGTTCTCCCGTTGAGTTAATAATAATAATAATAATTACCGTGAATTCCAATGTGCGACGGAATCCAGAAAACGTGCATAGTTTTGTTGGGTTCTTTAGCAAGAATAAGTTGTATCGCTTTTTATGTAAAATATATAAGAGTTTATTTCGACATTTACTTTGGTGTTCTGAAGACTTTACAAAGCATTTACAGAGTGGAAAAAAGTAAGAATATTTTTGTTTGTGCATTTTAGGGAGATTTCGAGAGCCTCGTTTAGTGCTATTTATTCCGCAGTGAGAATGAAAACAAATGTTATTAGGGAATAGGTACTCCTTCTTATTTCAATATCACGGTTTGATTATCTAGAATTTTACTTTCGTCTGTATAAATGATATAACTATTATTTTCGGAGCGCATCTCGCCCAGTATTTGATTTTGATTATCGGTTTCCCCGAACGCTTTCCCTAATTCAATGTCAATTGGGATTTAGGTCTCCACAGTTCTGTATTCGTGATCGTAAATATTAAATTGGTTTTGGACATTAATCGACCTGCATACAATTTTTTTGTTCCTTTTTTACACATTTTTTATACCCACTGTCTGCCGTGTTAATTCGAAAATGCGTATCTGGTGGAAAGGTGGTTCTGAGATAAATGACTTTTAGTATTTTGTGTTACGCCATCGGTAGATGCGCCCCAAATCAGGCATCGATTTCACATACGTCCGAAATATAATCCTTTATATCTTCAGTCTCAATGCAGATATGGCTTTCTTATCTAGTATACATATATGCAGGTCAACTATTTCTGTGCTAATTGGCAGCAAAACCCCAATTTAAGTAAAATTTGTAGATACGCCCTTTCGAATTAACACGACAGCTGTGTATTGTTTTGTTTACTGGCAAATTTATATTTGACAAAATTTTGCTTAAGTAACAGTTACATAAAAACTTTGTTCGCTCTTGGATTAGTGACAATTTAAATTCTGCTAATAACACATTTTTCAGTGTACTATTTCTATATCATAAGGCAGTGCTTATTGCAGAGTTCTGTATTGCTTCGCGTTCTTTTATCAAATTTTTACACGTGAAAAAATGCACAAAGCAACAATATTCCATAACAAGGCGGACCCAAACCATATACCGCGGGCCGACTCTTTCGCTACATGAGTGTGGTAGGGGTTCGGGAATCAAATGCACTCTCTGTACATAGGTATTTGAAATAAAACGACTAAACGAAGCGATAAGGTGAAATAGTAGCCGAAACTTAAAATTTATTTGGCGAAAGAACATAGCGGGAGTTGAAATTGAAAATATCGATTGGAACCGATTACCTTTAAAACACTTATGTCCTACTTTACCTTATCACAGATTTGTGGATAAAAAAATTAGGGAAAGTGCGGGTATAGTATTAAAAAGAAGGGAACCACTCAGAGAGCATAATAGAATTCAAAATGCTGTCAAGATTATCGGCTATTGGACTTGTGACTCGAGAGGCTGCGCACTTGTGCGCTCTGGAGTTGGTTCGCTTCAGATTCCATAACTTCGTTAATTATGTAGATTTTAACGTAGTATTTTAGGAACATATTCTCAAGCGTTCATGCTGTAAGAAACTGAGAGGATAAACGGAAATCGATGTTTGAGGACCCTTCAGAACGTGTTCCTAAAATATTAGATTGAAATCTAGATAATTAACAAAGTTATGGAATCTGAAGCAAACGAAGTTAATAACGCACAAAATGATTTTCGGCGTCTCGTATTGTTTTCAAACATGAACCATTCAGAGTATGTATACTCGTAAAATATTACGTTAAAATCTGTGTAATTAATAAAGTTATGAAATCTGAAGAGAATTAACTTCTGATCGGACAAATGCTCAAAAACGTTTTGCGCTGCAATTCTGGCAGAATACTGCATGTAATTATGTCGGCTCGATGGACACCCCATATTCTTGGAATACTTTCGATCAGAAACCGGTGAACAAGGTAAAGTAAAATGCATAGCGGGAGAATCATAAGCTCTTGCACAGTTTACTGCATCCTATTTTTTCTAGTTGGCCTCAATTTTGAGATAAAAGAATCAGATTTTTGTTGTTTCGTGGT
This sequence comes from Andrena marginata, assembly GCA_963932335.1. NCBI lineage: Eukaryota > Metazoa > Arthropoda > Insecta > Hymenoptera > Andrenidae > Andrena > Andrena marginata. The sequence continues at coordinate 45,284,153 of OZ010659.1, read as the reverse complement.
TATACTAGCACCGTTTTGTTTAAAAAATATCTATGAATTAAATTCACTGACACATTCTTTTCAAGTATTTATTTCAATTTTGATTCTCAACTCGTGTTTTCTAAATTTTTTACGCAGTTTACACTTTTACGAACATTAAATATTGGAATAATATTGAAACAATAACAATTGTGAATACTGAAAGTGAATGTTTAAATTGTACAAGATGCTTGAGCATTATTTAACGCCATTTAATAGACTGTGCCGATGTTCTGAGTTACGATTAATAATTCTGTGTACAGTGAATTATTATCATTAATTATAGCGATGCATATTTATTCTTGGGGGGTTTCTTAATAATTTACATTTTCACGTAACCGCAGATCCTGTTAGGGTCATTTCACATGAGTACACTTTTGTTTCTATCGACTAGTATTATATGTATATAGGGAAGGGTTGCACCATTTCGCACTATATTCCTATAATAAAACTGTATAATAAATGTAAAATATTCTACAGTAAACCCGCTTTCAGAACAATACAAAAATACAGGATAAAGCAGCGTTGTTAAATTATAATCAGCTAAAACATACTGGTAAAAAGTTACATCAACCATCCCTGATTTTTTTAAATGTTTACAGCACCGACGAAACAGGGTATAAGATTGAAAGGTTTAGTTTCTATTTTTCATTTCGCATTTACTACATATTTCTACCATTAGATGCCGGTTATATTCATTAATTATTGAGATATTGATGAGATACGATTATCCGCGACCAGTACGATATTGACAACTCTCCCCTATATTGGCAGATTTTCTATCTTTATCAGTTTAAAACCGTAGTGTCAGTGCCAAGTAAAGATACAATATATATCGGAAGTGTCAGTAGCCAGCCCCAGAAGTACCTATCTGCTATTAGAAGGTCCTCTTAATTACAAGTGATATTTGAAAATACTATTAGATGTTCTCGTAAAGCTGTACCTATTTCCCACAAATAATCTTCTACAGCCTTTTACAGACCTTTCAATTATATGCTCGTACGTAGAATTAACGTAACAGATATGAGTATTGTCGAAATAATGTAGTTTTTATTTATAATTGAAGGATGTTCATGAATCGATGCTAATTCATAAACATTTCCAAAACATTCGGTTATCCCGTTCTAAAAATATGGACTGACGCTACTTTCTGTTTGCCCGAGCCGTTAATAGAATCATGACAGTTATAAATATAGTAAATTCCAAAATTGTTTAAATATCTTATTTCACTTTCTATAGGGTGAGTGTCGCGAAGGAAAGAATTTCTGCCATTTAGAAAATGCATAGACTCGTCAGTCGAAAATCGTATACCTAACATGGTAAATTGACGGTAATTACACTGTCTAAAACCGTGAGATCATTAGCCACAGTCTGGTATTCCGAACTATTCTTATACGCTACCTATAGCTACAAGGATAATTCGGTATGTGACGTGTAACGTGCTCCAACTTTGACAGTAATAAGGATTTTACATTATAATTTTGCTTCAACTTTTTAGCAGAATATTAAATCGCATACGTTTATATAAATGAGGATTATTCAACGAAACGTACAAAGACATCATTTTTGGTAGTTCTCTATACATATAGGTACAATACTTAAAATAAAAGTGAGCTCTTTTTATTACCCGTTCGTAATTACGACGCAAGGTTACTTATAAGAATTCCACGAAGAAAGGAATGAAGAGAAGAAATTCGCTACTATTACTACATTACACAAAGGAGTTTCGTACAAGAGAATGTACTTAACAATGATATGTTCTCGAGGTGTTAGTAACGTAATATATACGAAAGGGAAAAATAATGCAAATAGTCAGAAAGTATGACAAAGTCAGCAACCAAATATGATGAATCATTTCCAAAGGGAATCTACAATATACAGCATTTTGAATTGTAATAGAAATCAGCAGTAGGAAGAATAACCCATTATGAGGAAGCATTGCTCGAAGTTTTTGCAATGAATGTTATTCGATGGATACTTCAAAATACAAAGTTGTAGAAGTAATTAGAATGGGCTTGTCAACGTGAGAATCGGATGTTAGAGATAAGCGAACGTGCACTCTAATTGAAAAAGTGATGTTCCAGTAAACATATTGCACAGATTTCGTATGCTACGTATTTTAGGAGAAGACGGAATGAAATTGTATTATTATCACAGTAAAGTATGAAAGTAACTGACATTGGAGGAATGAAAGTTTAGGCAAGAAGCATAAAGTATGAAAATATAAGAAGACTAAGTAGTATGTATATCTCTTCAGGAAGTTAAAATATTTGGTGATCAGTTTTGGTTGTAAACACGTAGTGACACAAAACATTAACTTAAACTGTGTTCTAGGCGAATAAAAGATCGCCATATTTGAAACACATTGAGACATGAGATAAACTTAAAATTTTACTTCTATAAATACTATGAAGTGACAATGAATACTGATTGAAAAATCATACAAACTCATAGACTTGAAATTTGTAAACGTTAATTTGATGGGAACCATTTGAAATATACATAGGTATATATTTATTGACAAATTTTTTATTTTTTATTTTGCAATGTGGCGACAAAAAGAATTTCTTCGTATTATATTATACGGGTGTTCCTAGATTTTTAAAAAATATGCAATTCAATCATAAGCAAACTATTTTCACATTTACCCTACAGAATCGTCGAAAATTATTAATTCTATATAATGTTTGGTACATCCTCCGCTTTCAACAGCAGTATGTATAGGAAAAGTACATAGAAGCATTTCACTTTGATTTCAATTATGTAAAATACAAATCAACCCAAATGCTTGAAACGAAAGAGATTAAGACGTACAAATTAAGAGCTCTAAATGTGTATCAATGTGTATAATATTTCTAAATTTAGTAAATACTTCAGACCTCTATGTGATGTACAGGTATTAGGTTAAATCTGAACGTAATGCGCTTTGCTGTTCGTTCAAAATTGAGCATCAGTTAGAAGCAACAGTACTCATAAACCGATTTCTGCCTTTACACTCCAGTTCCTGGATTAAATTATGTGATACTAGTGTGCCTTATTACCTGTGCCACGTTAAGAGAAAATATAAACTTAGGTACGTGCATTTCAGGTAATATGGTGGAAACTAGGTGACCCGTTACCCGGTTTCACCTGGGAATTATTTATGATGTTTCAAAAATAGAAAAGTCTAAAAAAATAGCCTGTAATCTAATCGAGGACGTGTGTAATGTATATTCAAAATTTCATTGAAGACCGTTCAGTCATTTAGGCGTGAAAGAGGGATAAACAAACAGACAACGTTTCACATTTATATATTAGCAGGGATAAGATCCTGTACAGAAGAAATCTATGACTGCTTAAAATGGACTTTAATTGCACTTTAATGATTAATCGAATTGTATGAAATTATAGAGACATAAATTATTTAAAATAGTTTCATGATTTTCTACAAAAATTCCGTAGCCTTCCTCTTCATTATCTACTACAGAGTCTTTCGTTTGGCAAGGCTCATCTGCATATGTATACGCGGGTACGTATAGTCCTATACAAGGCTGCGTTTGTATATCTATAGAAATCATGATATCCACTCAGACTATTTCCAAAAAGAGGAAGCTGCACTTGAGCAGTCCCCGTACGACCGTCCAATAAAGTCAAAAGGAACCTCAAATATGAATGCGTGTGGTTCGTCACAGGGAAAAGGTATTCATGAAATTACGATCGTTATTCTCTTTAATTAGTGGCCTCGCTCTTCACGCAAGTATTGTTTCTCGTAACTACTTTTATAGAGAGACAGAACGGATGGATGGCAGAAGGAGGGCGGGGAAAAGCGGAGAGGGTAAAATGGTGGATACAGAGGCAAAGCCGAGTAAAATTCAAAGAGGGGCGCAGAAAAGAGAGCTCAGAAAGCAGATAAATAATAAAGCCGTTGACTTCATAACTCTACTCATTTTTGCGGACTTGAAGCCCCCCACCGCCATCGCCTGCACCCTCGCCCTCGCTCTTTCCCATGGTTTCTCCTGTTATGTTGAACAATACTGGGAGAAGTCTGAAGAGGAGGGGTGGCTGAAGGCTGAGGTTTAAGCGGCGAGACAACCATGTCCGATTAATTGTGCCCGGAGGACTTGCACACTCAAAGAGGATAATTCACCCATGCTATTTTATTCCTATTAACGCAAGCTTTAGGGCCACGTCCGACCGGGGATGGAGGATTTTTCAGACGCTTCTGATTGCATGTCGGAGGGATTTAGCAAATCGTAGTAATGCCGCGCTAGCAGGCGGAAGGTCATAGTGATCTTCCGTCACGATGCAAAATTTATTTGAACAACGAGACACATTGCGATATTCTCTTTACCAAACAACATAAATTTGGCAACTGACACAGCACAGCGTCAATAGCAGTAATATCAACATCGGGATACAGTAAGCCAATGTAATCCCTTCGGTAAGCACGCTCCTGGTAATTTTCAAATCTGCTAAACATAAGAAATTCAAACAAGCACACTGGGGAAAATATACGTTAATTGTTGAGCGTATGTATCTACAAGTTTCTAGAATGCAGCTTGATATTTATTAACGACATTTTTTCTGACGCTCTTTCAGTCATTTCATTCTTGTGACGAGAAATCCTATTGATTACTAACAAACTTACAGCTGCAATGGTCATTGAAAGCGATGCAGATCTCGTACTTCATTTTTATTACTCTTTTATCTGATACAGAACTTATAAATATCTGCAGTTGTTCAAAAGCACAGCATGTCAGCTGTCATAAATAGCCTTACAATTTGTGCTTCTTTACTGAATCCTGTAGGAACTGTTCATGAGATGGTATAAAATAAAGCATAAGTGCCTGGACCTGGACGATATTGATACGACTTATTCGAAATTCATGGTAAAGACTTGTTTAATTTTTTCTTTTAAACTTCTTCATAGATTTTACATTTATGACCTAATGAACAATCCTTGTAATTATCATTAGGCAACAAGTGTAGGTGCACTATTTTCTTATATGATTGGTTAGCGGAATATTCTATATATCTACATATGTATAATACACATTTAAGCTAAAAACTTTTGAACTATTTAATATATTACTTGAAATGTACCTATAGTAATTGTTATTGCACTTTCACCTTACAATTTTAATTTTTTCCTTTTAACAGTTATCGTAGTCGTATATGGCAAAATTTTCATAGAAGTTTCGTTAAAATTTGTAAAATCATTACACTAAATAGTAAGGCAACATTATGACATCATTAGTTACAGTTGATAATATTGTAAATAGTACTACTTAATAACTTGTATATTTCATTTCTTCTATATTTATACCCAGGGGTGGATTTGGGTAGGTATACTTAGGTTCAGTAAGCTGTAGTCTAGGGCGGCAAATTTTGGGGGTGACAAATTTTGGGGGTAGCAAATTTTGGGGAGGGGCAAATTGTGGGGAGTGACAAAGTTTAGACAGCGACAAATTTTTGAAATTGGGAAAGTTTAAACACAGAGTCTTGAGACAACTTTAAAAACAATTCACTTTTTTCATGTAGCGAATTAGCAATGACTCAGATGTGAGTTGCCATATTGAATTAATTTTGAAATGGTTTCAACTCTTTTAAATTAAAATATTTGGTGGCCCCCGGAAGTGCCGGCAGATGCTTGTTAGCCGAGGAGCGCCAAATCTTTAAAACCGCCCCTGTATATACCTAAATATTATTATATATGTGAACGAATGAATTCTAGGTTACGTTAGTCAAAGTGGGGTAGGGTGGCATTTTGTTTGAATGCCGCAGTTGGAATTCCCCTTTGTAAAACATGGAGATGCGATTGACATTGATTTACATTCATTTCGTATTGCTATCCGAAAAGTTTCCACAATCAGGTGAAACTTACTAACCGCTTGTCTGCTCGGGGATATAGATAGAACCGAAAGGCGCAGAGTCAGCACATTTTATAAACTTTCAAGCCGCAGTATTTTCCAAGAATTTATGTCGGTTAGGAGTCTCGTTCAGTTTTGACGTATCTTCATGCAGTTTTAAGTGTATCAAAATGTGTCGGCCTTTCGAAGAGATAATATCCCAAATATGAAACAATGAGAACCTTTCTAATTTTTCAACAACTCGAACACGAACGTAATATTTTATTTCTATCGGTATATCTATTTTACATATATATGTTCCAGTGTTTGCCTTTAAATATTCAAATCCCTCTTCTCAACGGAACGATCCTGCTAAAACATTTATTTCCTATACCGTGTTTGTTGTTTCATTCATAGATGGATATTGGTATGTGGAAGCTCTGATATGTTATAAAAATTCAGCTCGATGGTGGCTACGAAAAATAGCAAATGGAATTGTTTTGCCACTCGTGATGTAATCAACTAACGTAATTTAATTACTAATATGACTGGCAAGGAACATCACTCAATTGACTATTTTCCAATTTGATTAAACTTGGCATATGACAGGCAAAATCTTTGTGCAGTATTAAAAAATATTAATCGAGTTGTTTTATCGGCTGAACGTGTATGTTCGAGGGGGTGGAAACTGCCCCAAAGACGAGTGTTGGAGAGATTTCTCGAAAAATATTAGACACGTAAGAAAATGTTTATTGAAAAAATATTTCGTATTTCATGAGCAATAATATAAGCTAAACATTAATTGGCCAAGGGATGAAGTTATTTAAATTTGCTTAAGGGTGTAAATTAATTCTTAAAGTGTTTGAAGTAAATACTTGTTTCATGATTTGCTCCACCGACAGTTGTATTTTGGGCGTATCGTATATCTATTACTCACATTACGCTGCTTCATACTTCTAATTGATTAGGGACACTCACCTGAAAAGAGAAATCAGTTTTAGTATTGTCTGAATATCAATCTGTTCGTTTACATTTACATAAAATTTCAAGAAATGTTGTAATTGTTCCCTATATTTAAAAATACATTTGTGTCGGTTAAGAATGTTACTTTGCCTTAAGGCTGTATCATTAATTCATTTTCATATGACATTAAGTAGATATTTTCAAACTTCATGCCTTCCTGCCACGAAAATAGCATTCTACTTATTACAGTTTGACTGAAGTACCAGTAAGTTCATAGTTTCCACTTTATAAAAAACACCTGATATATAAATAAAAATCCACAATGCAATAACCGAACAATAACTATATCACAGGATTAAAATAAATAATTTCGAATGGATTATTTTAATTCTATTCCTTTGTACGAAATAACACCAATGGATAATAATAAAACCAAAAACTGTTAAAACTAAACATTAACAGAAAATATATTAGCACGTTACACGCTACGCGAGGAAAATGTTTCTTTAAAAAAAAGCGTTTCCAATTTAGTGTCAAAATCAAATCAGAGCAAAAAGTAACTGAAATTGTGAAGAATATGACATAACTACTATTTTTCTTTAACTAAATATCGTAATCTACTTTTCTCATCGTTTTTTATAGACCTACAAGAAATCTAAATTTCCACCGTGGCTCGGATCGCGATAAATTGAACATGAGAAATAAAAATACAAAACTAACAGAATAAATTAGTGTCTTTACAGATGGATAAAAACATGTTTTAGAAGTAATATTATTAAAGTGTCCTGACAAACAAGTTATAAGACTATCGTGGAAACAAACTGAAGCAATCGACGGCACGGAAAAATGATGGTAAACAACCAGACAAACAATCAGGAGGTCGAACGATACGCAATTCAAGATAAGAACGCAAACCCGACACTCTATAATGATGCCCATGAGAATGACTCAAGCGTTAAGGGGTGGTTGTCGGCTTAAAGAGTTAAAGGGGGAATATCCATATTTCGCTGCAAAGTTCTACGCGTACGTGAAAATATCCTTTACATTCCTGTCCCCGTGCTTTATTTAATTAATGAATATTATATACGTATCATAAATATATATTCAACATTATGAGATCAAAATATAGACGTTTTAATTCGACATTACATGTAATTTCATCTCTCTGAAAGGCGTGAATGTTTAAAGGTAAAACGCAGTAGTAAATGTAAAAATAAAATTTTATTCCAAAAATATGAGCGATTGCGAATACTTGCAACTTTTAAATACTGTATATCAATAGAAAATATCAGATTTAACGGTATATTCGAGGATGTATAGCATAGTAAATAAAATTTTTTTGTCAAGAATGAGAAGATGAATTACATTGTAAGCAAATGCAATTGTACCCAATGTAGTTGCTACTGCTGAGTATCCCATTTTTAACACACTAATCTCATCTTTAACAAATCGATTGCTTCTCTATTACCACACCAATTGAGTTACAGCATTAATGGAACTAGGCAGTAGTTTTCCGTGAAAAAGACACTTTCTTTCTAATGTACTTGTAAAAAAATGAAAACAACTCCAGATGTATCCTTATACGCAATGTTTATTATTATCATAGAGATTGAGAAAAAGTTGGTATGAAATATACATGAGCTTTAAAAATCACGATGCTGACTGGTAAACATTTTTTATAACGTTAGTTTGGTTTTGCTATAATATTGGTCTTAAAAATTGACGTAATCCAATTTCAAAGTGAGATTCTTGTTTATTACATCCGTAGTTTCCGGCGCGACCAAGAAAACTAAAATTGAAACCGAATTATTAAATCGGCGATTATTTCAAGACAAATTCGGTCGTGTTTGTCGGTTACTAAAAATCCGCGATTTTTTAATTTTTTTTACGAAAATCTCGAACTTTTACGGCATATCATAGGTTGCTTTAATTTTTTTCAAGTCGATCTGAACCTCCGTTCATTCGAAACTAAGGGAAAACTAAGAAAAAAAATTCGAGAATAACGCGTTTAAAGTTTCTGGGCAAAGGCAACATTGATATTTTTTTTTGTATTTCTTTGCTCTCACCCCCTAGAACGGTGCCATTTCATGAAAAAATAGTTCCTGAATAAGTTTATTGCAATCGGATAAAAGGAAAGCGTGCCGACCAGGCCTTAAAGTTTAGAATTCATCAATGGTACTAATTTGAAGAATTTTTCAAAAATGGTAAAGCCTATCGAAATTTTGTTCAAATAATATTAAAAGTGCATAAAATTTTCTACAATTACTGTATACTGTAATACCATTGATGAATTCAAAACTTTAAGGCCTGGTCGGCACCCTTTCCTGTTGTCCGATTGCAGTAATTTTTTTCAGGGACTATTTTTTTATAAATTGGAACCATATTAGGGGGCGAGAGCAAAAGAAATCTCATGTTTAAAATAAGGGCCACCCTACGGTGCAGTCAGTTGCATTACAATTAAAACACACAGTTCTTACTTCGGCGGCGGAGTATAACACGCACGTGTATCTGAGATAGTTGGAAGATGTTCCTTGTAAGTGTGTGGAATCTGGAATCACCAATGAAAGCTGCGACCAATAAATTTTTATATTGCTACTATATATTCGCAGAAAGAAACGCGCAGACGATTTATTAGGTTGTCCAATAAGGTTAACCCAATACCTTGGCACGATGTGACGGTGAGCGATATAATCTTACGAACGTGTTAAGAAAATACTCCTTAATAAAAAATGGAATGCGAAGGGCATTGTCCAGAACGATGTCTGTGCAGCAGAATGGCAAAGGCTTACATCTATAGACATGCAACACGTGTCGGTAAGTATCCGACGCACAGATAGACAAGTCGGTAAATAATTTAGCAACCCATGCCGCCCGACAGTCTGCCGCCCCTGTCCGTAAATCCACAACAGAGCTTCTCTCCCACTTGCTGCTGTTACCTTTACCCTTTCTCGTTACAGAACGTGAATCAATTACGGGTCCCGGGGCATAGATACTTGCACACACCGCCCGTAATCGAGCCAGCCAATTGGCATCTGTCCGCGTTCTGTCACTGCACTGACAACTGGAATTTGTGGACCATACGAGATGAGTGAATTCATCATACCCTTTGTGTTTTTTTTCCGAATGGCAAGCAGATTTAATATACGTGGGCACTTTTCGAACGCGAGTTCAACCGTTACGGTGGAAAACTGGGTCGAATCGTTTCCCGTAAACGTGTTCCGCGTCGATATTGCACAATACGTTATCACGATTCAGAAATGACAATTCTTGGACAATTGGAATTTAATTTCCAACGAATCGAGTAGAAATGGAAATCGGATGGTGCTGTAGGTTGTGAGCATATTTTTTAGAGCGAAATCGGGTGCTATGAGGAAATTCGAAATTTTACGCGTAATGTGAATAGGATATGATCGGAAATTGGGTGTAGAATTGGTTGAATTAATGATAATTTCATGGGAGAAAATTGATTTAGGTATATGCTGTATACCAAAGGTATTCCTGTACCCTCGGGAGGGGGACGCTTCTGGCGACCGAATGGTAGACCGTGACTAGGTCAATTTAGACACAAATACACCTTTCTTCTTCCGTTGATCACTTTAAAACGCGATACTTTTTTTACAGTGGTTGATATTTCTAACTCTATGTACATTTCTTCAAGCATTTCTTCGGCGCAAGCTGATCGGTTATCGGTTCTAAAACAAACAAATCGTTGGCTTGTTAGTAAAACTGACCAAGTCCATATTTTTAATTTTCAGTAAATACAAGTTTAAAGTTAAATCTACCACAATAAATTGTGTAATACTTGAAAGCTATTGCAAAATACTTAAGCTTTTCCCCATAGGTATGGATTTTAATTAATCTATTATATTAAAAAATTTAGAAGGTATAATCGCTTCTATTAATCCTTGAGGATTTTACTATGGAATGATGGACTTGGTCAATTTTCCCAACAAGTCAACGAATTGTCATCTTAAAATGCATTGAGATATTCATTAGTTGGAGTGTCAAATATATTGCATATTTTAAATTTACAACTATATTGAATATAGTAACAATTTTTTTCTATGGTAAATCCTGCTTAATGAAATAAAATTTATTGACGTCCATGAACAAATTGCTCCTAACAAATTAACTGTGATTAAACGTCTGTAACACTTAACATGCAGAGTAGATCAAATCGTCCTTTACGATTAAACGAAGAGTTCTTGCTTCCATCATGGAAAACGCCAACCTCGTATAAACTATGTTAAGAAGTTTACGTGCCCGTAAGTGAGCACGTAAAGCTTCGCTTAAATACGTTACAAGGTAACTGAAGCTCGCTCATTTGAATTGTGCTGTTTCTCAGAAATTTCATTTAGTTAGCGATAATGTAACGCGATTCATGTAACGTTACAAACATTATAACAATTTTTCCATAAAGTAAACAATAAAGTACCTGTTATACTAGTTATTGAAAACGGGATAAAGTGGTCAGTTCTATGAAAAAGGCAATCTTCACCAACAAAGAATAGTGTAATTAGGATTCCTTTGTTAGGTAGTGTTCAGAGGCGGATTTAATAAATTACGTAAGGGTAATTTTGGCGAATTCTTACCCCCTCCCTCCCCCAGTATAAGAATTCGTAAGAATTGATATTCCAACCCCCTCCTTACGTAATATTTTTTAAATTGAATTTTTTCAGTTAATAAAATTCTTTTAAGGGTTTATATAATTCATTTAACTCGGTTTCGGGAAATATAAACTAAAACTACTTTTCTGGTACATTAGTGATAGAATTTGTATTTATTGAAAATTAGGATAAAAAATATTATGTAAGACGCTACCTGACTCCCCCCGCCCTTGTAAGAAAACGTGAGAAATTCCCGTCCCCCCTCCCCAAAAAGCCTTACGTAATTTAAGGACGACCCCTAAGTAGAATACAGCGTAGGGCGGCCAATTTTGGAGACGGCAAATTTTCGGGTGTGACAAATTTTAGGTCAAAGAAAATAGAAATGGTTTAAACACATAGGCTTGCGACAACTTTCAAACCAATTCACTTTTGTTCATGTAGCGAATCAGTAATAACTCACGCGTGAGTTACCATATATGGAATTAATTTTTCAATTGTCACGACTCTGTCAAATTAACCCTTCGTTGACACATTTCCTTTTTCGAACAACTTTGAGATATCTGGGTGGCTCACACCCAGAGCGATTTTTGAACGACTGACATTCACATCTAAAGAATTCAATCATTATGAAAAAAATCATAGGTCAATTCCAAGGTCTCTAGAATGTATTATAATAGTTTATTATTGAAATTTTATCACAGCTTTTGTAAAATAATTCTAAATTACCGCATGTCGAGAAAAAAACGAAGAAAATTTTTAAAAAATTGTAACTTTTACCAATTTCAATATTAATAGCTAAAAATCTACAGAGTTGTTAATCGGATATAATATTTTGAGGGAAACAATAGTTTGTAAGTCGGCTTTGGAAAAAGGTATTTGTTTTCCATATAGAAGATATAGAGCGTCCAAATCAGCTTATGGGTGGTTCGCATCCAGAGTGTTAACGAAGGGTTAAAATATTTGATCAATTTCGCGGAAAGGGTGGCAGACGCTTGTTAGCTTATAGGCGCCAAATCTCCAAATTTGTCCTTGGTAGTGTTTTATAATATTTGCCTCATCATGTTGCGTAGACAAAAATCACTGACAACTCAACTCACGAGGGAAGCTTGGCAACTCGAAGATTACAAAAATTGTATACTTTACAGAAAAGCGGCTCATGCCCATTTTTTTGTGAATCCAATGAAACGAGTCCAGTGGTGAAAACACCCTCTCAAACAAATTGTGAGCTTTTATATTAAGGTGCATATCTAAGAAACCGTGAAATATATAAATATATAAGTTTTATGATTCTCAATAACCTACAACATAGTGGTAAAGAACTTGGGAAAGAAGTTATACTGAAAGTAAATTTTGGAGGAATAAATCTTTTTTATCAAAGTATAAAATGTTGCGTATCATGTAAACTTTACTTCAAGGAGGGACGAGGTACACAAGAATTTGTCCTATGTAACTTTGTTCCTCAGGTGCAGTTGCCTTTCAATAATTAGTACAAACTTATTATAATGTAAATATAATATGAATATGAGATTATTTTAAACGTTCATATTCCCATCGACAACGCACAAACTTCTGAATTCCTCGGTTTTGCAGTAAATAGATCCACCGTCGAAGATACTGCCTCTAATGTGATGGCAGTTTAGATTCCGACTTCTTGCATGCTAAACGAATCCACGTTGTACTGCAAGAGTTGGCAATAAATTACTACAACACAGAGTTCTCCAAAGTCTATTATAGATTTCTAATGCGAAGATTTAGGTTTATGGTATTTAAACCATCACACTATACCGGACTGAAATGCTTTATTTAAGGGGGTACACGGGTATTAGACGGCTAAAGTGAACGGTTACTTTTGGGTTGGATTGAAGGACAACTAATAATCCATACCATTTGCACGTTTTACAACACTTTATTGTGGATATAGCACACATTTTAAAACCAGGAAACCTGAAAAATATTAAAAATTGAAGGAATTACAAAGCGTCAAAGTGGGCGCTGCGCAATGCAACCGTTAAAACGGTGAACATCACGAATCGAGAGCGGATTAATATTTTCAGTTGAAATTTTAACTGAACCTAGAAAATACTCTTCTCCATAATGTGGAACCCGGTCGAAAAATTTTAATAAATATTCACGGAGTTATACAACAAATATCAACTTTGAAGGATTTTACTGAAGCAATCCTGTGATAAATGTTGCCTTAAATATTGTTAGAGTTATCTGATTTTATTGAGCGAGTTCCACACTCTGGAGAAAAGTGTTTTGTAGCTTCAGTTAAAACTTCAACAAAAAATATCGATGCGTTCTGGAGTTACGATGCTCACCGTCTTGAGAAACATAGTTTTGAGAAAAATGGCTTTAAAGCCGACCGCGGCGCGTTTACCTGCATTGGCCCGTCCGTTACTTTTTACGCTGTAACTCTCATAATTTTTCGAATTTATCAATGAAATCTTTTTTAAAATACTTCTAAGACTTGTGGCTACCATAAACAAACGAAAAAAATCGATTTTTTTACCCCGAGATACCCATGTACGCTCTTAAGAAAAAGCCGGATATTTTGACGAAAAATGTCAAAGTCTCAAGAGACATAAAGTTATAAACTAAACAAAATCATAAATAACTAATTTCGAGGACCCGGTGTGTTCCATTAAGATATGTATTGAAGATTCATCAAAGCAAATGAACGAAAGGGACTTACGGTGGTCATTTATAGTGGCCCGCCGTGTATACAAATCAATTTACCTCAGGCACTATTGAGTATCCCAGGGATTCGTTTCACGATTTAATTTAACACTATCGATCCACCGATTGTGGTGTGTTGGAGCTTGCGGGACGCAGTTTAAGAACTAATCTAATTCAACTTGATTCCCGATAAACCGGAATAAAGTACTTGGAAGCATCAACGCACGACGTGTGAACAACGCAGATGCATTAGCAGGAACTCTCGTTGAAAAGTTAACGGGCAGATCAAGAAGTTTCTCGCATTTGGATACAACTTTCGGAGAAGCTTAATCCATTCCCGTCCGAACGCTCTGCAAACGCTTCGGATTTACACCGCTGTAATTTATGGCACCTTCTTTTCCTCGGCTGAATGCTCCCTGCTTCTCCGCACACTTCTTTGAGTTCTTGTATCGCACGCTCGCCAGTATACTCGACGTTATTTCCTTCTTGTTAAGCGTTACTGGGATGTTGATACACGATGTAAGATGTAGTTGAGAAGTTGTGCCGCGGAACGATAAATTCTTCAACTATGCATTTCTTGCGATGCCTTCAGAATCAATGGCTGTTTTAAACTTGTCCGACAGCATTAATTTCAACGAGTTTCAAAGAAAAGCAAGGGTGAGTAAGTGGCATCATTCATACAGAGTTTAGCTTTCATTTGCCGGCTACATTCTCGTTATTATGGTTGAAGTGGAAAGGCGGGAAACAAGGGAGAATCATGCACTGTTTTACAGAATGGAAATTTCATGGTTATTGGGATTTATAAACTCTACTTTTTTCTCATAAAGAATTTATTTTTCGTGTGTTTGTGTTGAAACCTACGAGAAGAAAAATATTAACGTTTTTGAAAGGGGTCTGTATATGTAGGATAGGGGAAAAAGAGGGAATATCACAAAATAGCTGTATCGAGAAAATTAAGTTTTAATACTCAATCCATGAGTAAAAAAGTAAGGTACAATGGATTTAATTTTCTTGTATAATTTTCTTCTTAAATAATTTTTTATTTTATCTTGACGACAGAAGCTTATGCTTAAGCGAAGAGTGGGGATATTCCGTATTTTGTTCCAGTGCACGGTGTACATTTCCTGTTTCTAACCAGTATACCAAATCTTTAACGTTATCTTACGGGGGTATTTGATCTTTATAACCCTTTGTGATTCGACAATTCTGTAGTCCCAGTTACCACCAACAAAATATACTATAAATCACTAAATCACGAAAAGTGGACATTCCCAGTTTCTCCTCGTATCCTTTATATATTAGTAATCACTAGTTTTATTCCTGAATATCTAGGAAAGTATATTAGTCTTTTAAGATCAGTTGATCTCATGAATTTTATTAATAACTAGCAAAAAAACACCCGCGCTCCGCTTCGGGCGTAAGAGATATTAAGGACGCTATGTAAACATATTTCACCTATTTTCAGCACCCCCTTAGGGGTTGATTAGGGCAAAATGCCGAATCTGGTTTTTAGGCATTTGTGTGAGTAACCTTTGTAAGTAAAAACCAAGTTGATATCTGATTGGGCCTAAGAAATAATAAGGAGTCTGAGAAAATATATTTCACCCCTTTTTACCCCCTTCGGATTGGAATTTAAAAAATCGCTTCTTATCGAACACCTACGTCACAAAAGAAATATACCCTCCGAATTTCATGTTTCTAGGGTCAGCGGTTTGGGCTGGACCCGGCGATGATTCAGTGACACACCGATTATATAAGTATATAAGATATTTTTCTACCTATTTACCTACTTACTCATGTAAGTGTAAATGTATGAGAAATTGTTACCTACAATCTCGTTCACATCTGAATATACTTCTAATTTTCGAAAGTATTATATTTTGAAATAACATACTTTATTTCGATAATAACTGTAATGTTCTAGTAATAAAATCTACAAACAATGTACTCCGTATTCTGTTCTTTAAAATTTGAAGAAAAAAAATAACTACCGCCATTAGGATTTATAATCACGGTCACGTAGGGAATTTATAATTCCTGCAAAATTATTAGGAAAAATGTTGCACCTTCCAATGGAAACCTTCGCATCCGACCAAAAAGTAGGTAGTATTCTGAAAAATATGTAGTTTAATCTTGGTAATCTACTCTCTTGGTAATGTAATCTAATCTTGGTAAGTGTCGGATGAATCTAGTTAGATCTAGGTTAGAGTCGAATTTATATTTACAGTTCGCAATAACCACAGATTTTGGTGCCGCCAATTTGACGTAAAATATGAAACCCTTGAATTCGCAAAAAGGAGGAAACCTACCGGAGATATCTTTTCCATTTCTTCTCACGCGAGCAAGTCATATAGGAATTCAAATTTAAAACTTTTTCGTGGCTGTATAACATAAAATATATTCCATGTTACATGCTCGCTAAAAATTTGAAAATTCTCTTTACATCACCTACAATCTGTCATTTCATTAGAACAATATTTCTTTTTCTATTTACCTGGACATTTAACATCATTCAATAAATACTAATCTTAAGGGTCTAGCCGGGTAAGCAAAGGGAAAACGGCCCCAGTACCAATTTTAGTATTTATGTACACCAAATAATGCTCTTTGCCTAAAAAAACCAATGAGAGAAATTTCAGATCTCTACCCCATCTCGTTATTATCATATGGGGAAAAAATATATGTTGTAGAGCTAGAAAGTTCCTGCTTTGTGCATTTTGAAGCACTCAAATATCTTAAGTATTAGTTGAGAAAAAAAACTGCAAAGTTCAGGGTTGTTATCCCCATATGACCCCAACGAGAGGGGGTAGAGATCTGAAAAATCTCTCAGTGTTTTTTTTAGGTAAAGAGGATTATTTGGTATACATAAATACTAAAATTGGTGCTGAGGCTATTTTACCTATGCTGACCCGGCTAGACCCTTTGCAGCTGCCCAGTATACAAATACTGGCATTAAACCGTTTTTTTTTTCGGCAGAGCAAAAGGGTGCTACGATTGAAAGCAAATTATACACGCTATCGTCTCGCCCATCGATGTTAACGACTGAAACGATAAATGGAAGATGATCTTGGCGGACGATGGCGGGGAAGCCTAGCGAGAGGGTGCAGGACGAGCATTAAAAAGAATTCTGGGAAACGATCAGGGGATTTCGTTCTAATCTGTTCGGCAGATAACTATCAGTCTGCGGAGGGATATGGTAAAAGGGTAAAGCGCGGCAAGGGGCAGCCGAAGGGAAAGGATCGAGGTGGGCTAGCACGAATCAAGGTGGGGATAGGGTATAAAGCAGATTGGCTTGCATGGCTGAAACTCCCGAAGTTGGAAGCTCGTTATGTGCAGCACGCAAACACACGACTCGAAATTATCTTCGTAATTAACTGCACTTCTTAACATAACGCATGGCGTGCCAACCGGGCCAGACGGCGGGAATACGTATTTGGCGGAATCTACGAAGACGATATGTAACCTAAAACTGGCACCAGCTGCTAGCCGGCTTTCTGGACGCTGGTGTGTACACATTACACGTACTTATGTATCCAAGCTATACCACGTACGCCCGGGATGTCCCATAACTTGCAATACCGTACGTCGTATCAAGGAAAAGTATTCCCCGCATTTGTGCGAATGTGTACGAGTATGGTACAGGTGCCGGGATACATAAAATTTCGAGTGCACGAGGCTCGCCGTGGATCGAGCCTGGCTACAAGTTCAATCGGCTCCGGCTTATCCAGATTCAATACCCAATCGTCGAAAATTAGGAGCAACTCGAACCATACGACTATAATTACATCGTGTTTCATTTCGTACTTCCCTCTCGTTGGGACACTTCGAATTAGGTCAACTGCACGTACCTACATACACTGTGCGGCTCTTCACGATGCTCCTATTCCGCTATAAATGGATAGTTTTACTTACAATTTTCTTTTTTATAGTCTTAAAAGGTAATAGAATAAAGCTACAAACGTGCAAGATGATACGGGCAGTAGCTGTTTTCTTCTTTAATTCCCGAAAAATTGAATTTCTTTCAGCCGTCACACTAAGAAGACCCCTTAAGGTTGAAGGCCTACCTAGAACGGTTAAAACGATAGGCTTCTTTGGGATTTTTTTCTAGAAAAGCCGATAAACTTTTATTATTAAACATTAATGTATTAGAAAGAGTACATCTTACGGACATATAAATATTTTTTGTGGTAAAAAGTATCGAAAGGTTTGTGAGTTATAGCCGATGCCCGGGACGTCCTTTTTTTAGGCGATTTGCGGTGACAACCGTAGCTCGGTGCGGGATCACTCAAAATTGAAAATTTGAATTTTTTAGACAATATATGAAATTATCTAGGCGCTATCGTGACCGATTTTGGAAAAATTATTTTGGGGCAAAATGGCAGCTGTGCAAAGTTGTAGCATCGACATTTGGTAAAAAAATCGCACGTTTTTCCAGTGTAAAAGAAGTTTAGGCAAAAAAGGAATAGCTCCCGGTAGCGCTTACATATTTAATCCTAAAATAGGCCTACAAAGCTTAGAATAAATCGGTACATTAATTGAGGAAAACGCGTTTAAAGTTTTGGGTCTGAGCGATACACCTATAGGAACACGTACCTACTTACACGCCTATAACTTTGTCAATTTTGGTCGGATTAACTTAACAGTTTCAGGGAATATTTTCAAGATATTGTACTTCAAGAAAATATAAAAAAACGATTTTTTCGAAAATTTTTAGGTAGGCCTCCCCCTTAATGGCAGGGAAGCATTATTATTTTGATTTCTATTTGTTTATTCCTTTTTACTATTCATCATTTTTGTAGAAAGAGAAGCTACAAGACAATGCTACAGTGGTGAATCATTTTTCGTACTGGGTATACAGTGAGCAAAAGTCTCGGACAAAATCTTCTATAAATAAAAGTGACCATTCATAATCGTTCCATGCATTGAACGATTTAGTAATCGCGTAGCTTTAAAACGGTATGCAACCTTCTTCGTCCTATCGTTTTGTCTCTTTGTGGTTTCTTATAAAGCAAACCTTACATTTTCCTGTTAGTCCTTAATATAATATAAAAACTGTTCATACTTTTGGGAATACATTTCTATGCATTCTATACATTCTTAAATATTCTAAACAAATTTTCAGTGAAAACTGGTCATTTTAATATCTTCTGTTCCAATAACGCAACAACCTACATACTTTCTTTTGACCTGAAAATTCATAAAAATAGATTAAACGCTTCTAAATATTTAGAAGCACCTCAGGAATTAATGTATGATTTCCATATTTTTAAAAAAATCTCATATTCTAATTTCACATTTGGACAATTCGTGGTTTAATTTATATCATTTGGTTAGTGTATTTATTTTTAACAAAATACATTTAATAATCGAGTACAATTTTTAACCCGTCTCGTGCAGACACGGTGCTGCACATTGTTTAACACATTTTAGCAATCTATTTTGAGCACTGCAAATTTCCATTCATTACGCGCGCAGGAGATGGTTCCGGTCGAAAAAGGATCGAGTGACCACAATGCTTGTTTACCAGTACTACACATTGTTTACCAAAAACCGATTTTCATTCGGACTATTGTGCTTCTCGCGTGCCATCGGGCACGCACCGACACACTGACGAGTGATTTGTGCTCTTGTTCCCTCGAAATTTTATGAATACTCCATGATTTCGTCACACAGTTAATTGATAGCTTAAATCAATTACTCCGTTTTATTCTTCATTACAAGACACTTTTATACCCGATGTATAACCAATGAAAACTTTTACGATTAGTTATTTCATTTAATATGAACAATTTGTAAATCTACGTATATGCAAACTTTACGCGAATTTCATGCAAGATACAAATAATATTATTTCTTTTAAATTATTTTAAAACGGAATGATCTATACTGATCATTGTCAACTTATTATCACACTTACTACACAATAAGTACTAAACATTTGCGAATCATAAATTGGCAGAAACATACAAATTTTATAACTGTAAATAACTTTATACCTGTTTATCAAAACCTATTTTTTATGAGCACTTTTCTTATTTATTAAATCTCTTAAAATTTTATTAAACTCTCCACTGAATTTCTTATAATTAATATACAGAAATGTTCATATACATTATCAACAAATCAGATCCGGTGTGTTAAATTATTCCTGAGTTTAATCGATTTCTGACCTTTCTCCTTACAGCTCAAACGCAAAAATAAAGGCAACGTGCACAGAACGTCGTCTAGCTGCATTAAAGATGCGATATAAATTCTGCAAACGCTTTCGCGGAACACAGCTATTTCGACAGCGTTTCATAGAATCTACGGAAATTGTTATTACAGTTACGAGGATACCATGTCAAGGTAATTCACGTAAAATAATTTCTTAGAAATTTTCTATATTTTATAACTGTAGCTTCTGACTGCTATTAGATTTCACATGCAACGCTGTAAAATTAAAGGAATCATAGAATGTTTTAAAATATAAATAATATCAAATAAGTCAAAAACTCAATTTGACAGTGCTTTCGAAGTTTCATAGTTTTGCTCAAAATAATTCTCGAAAATGTTTTCGATTGTTTAATTGGAAATCACTGTCGATGCTATTCCAGAAGAATGTAACCCGAATTTTCTAAGAGAAAGAATAATTGTAAGAGAAGATTCGAGTCAGTTGAAATACAGGCAAGTTTGAATAGTTGTGTTTTCTTGCCATAGACCGGACAAACTGATGTGACATTCTCACACAGCTAAACAACTACAACAGATTATAGTCGATAGTATGTAATATATGTAGGTATATACCGAAGTTTGTTTTGTTAGGTACTCACAGTATTTTGCATGCTTTTGTTTGCTGTAGTTAGCGAGGAAGTTTCGTTTGCTTAATATACAGATCAGTTTTGACCATTTAACTACCACGTTATAATCGATTGATAGTGACATTGGTAACACGAAAATATAGTCACTAGATAATTAATACATACATAGGGAAATGTTTCAATGAGAACACGTAACAGTTGGCTTCCAAAATGGAAAATGAAATGACGAAAGGAATTGCTAAGTACAAAGAGAAAATAACAAAGTCAAATAAGTACAAAATAGGGTTTTAGTCCTGTGGCATTTTTTCAGATGATGAATCAAACATATGTACATATACTACTAGGAGCAACCCACTGTCTTTCCGAAGACATACAAAGAAGAAATAGAAATGAATGCTGTGTACAAAATGTAGCTACATTAATCAGGATTTAATTAGTAACACATTCTGACTACACTGATATTAACATTAACTGTTTATCATCAAATAATGTAAAAGAAGCTTGGAATTTTATTTTCTATCGCAAAGTCAAGTTTTATATGTATATTACTTTCACCGAGGTATAATTGTGACAGTCAAAATAAATATGCAGGTTTTATTAGACTTATTGTTCGATGACTCAATCACGATGAGTAAAGTATAGCTTAAAGATCGTGTTTCGCTAAAGTATTGAAGTTTAACCCTTCGTGGCCACACCTTCTTATAATCGCAAAATGGTCACAAGAGGTTCACTGCATCCCAGCGCCATTTTTGAGTTACCATTTTCGTATTTTTTAATCTTTTAACGTTTGAGTGGTCATTGTACATTCATGCTCTAATAGTATTTTTCTATAAATGTAAATTTTGATATGATGAAATTCGTAGTTAAAAAAATAGTGTTGGAAAGCAGCGATTTTTGTTTGTTAAAATTCAACAAATTTTTACATTTTAATATTAAAATATATAACTTTACAGAAATATTAGCAATGAAAAAAAATTGCCTAGGGTGCGATACACTCCGGGGTGACCACGAAAGTTTAAGTTTCCGGTTATTTTCTTTAGTAAAGGAATAACTCGAAACTACATAAATCATGAATCAGTCGACACATAAAATGCAAAGTGGTCACAGGTCACAGGCAGGATGAGATGGGGCACATAAAGTGTTAAAAGCTGTTTTCGCAGAAACCATTAGAGACAGCTACAAAATTCTCTATTTATATTTTAGAGCTCATTGAGTACCTGACACACATGTACGCCATGTTTCTGCACGTGATGTGATATTCTCCTTCCTTTTACAGATGCCATGCCACAGAATTTTTTGAGTGTATATTTAACTTGACCAAAAATAAAAAAGTAACACTTTTATAAAAGAAACCCTATTCTCACATTTTGCATACTTAAAAAAATACGATGAAGAGTTAATCAATTTCAGCAGAGAGACTCTGAAACAAGAGGCAATACCTACATTAAATAAAATATGTCGGCTTCAAATTTATTTACAATTGCAGATAACTTCATTATCCGTGTACCTATGTATCTAGAAAGTTTCTAGAATTGTTAACCAATTTCTTACGACTTCTATTCGAAGCTATGTTTATTTAACACATTTCTTTATCTTCATAGTCACTACAAAACAGTATTAAACTTTCACGAACTAAATATTGCAAGAACTGCCGTTACTGTTACAAAGTGTCGCCAGCTGTCAATTACGGCACGTCTATGTTACAGCAATGTATAATAAGGCGACAGCGTTGCTTGCAATATGACGTTCGAGTTTATCAGTACGCATTCTTCTGCTGCTCGTTAATCAAGTTTTCGAACTTTATGTAAAGCTGTATTTATCTACAATATCCGGGTAACGAAGGAATAATTGTAATAACAAACTTACTGCAAGTAGCGACGATCCAACTTAAACAGTTGTTTCAATGCTGAGCGGTGTGTAGGTAATTCGTATTACAAACAAAATACAGATTATTCAGCATGCAGAAATAAGTAAAAAATATCGAATGCAATTTGTTCCATACCAGGTTCAGATTCTGAAAAAATCAATATCGAAAATTCATCGCGTCAGCACAATTTAGATAGCGGTTGCTTTACAACGCGCTTATATGTTTGCGTCCGTAAATATTGATGGTGGAAACATGGTTAACAAAAGCTGAAAAAATAGATAATATTTGTACAAATTATTCATTATTTTACTATGTTGCAAATGGAAGATATTGTCGCTCAGGTGGTATATAGTCCTGTTTGATAAATTAACACACCACGGTGGATATTCAAATTTTGATAGGACTATAAATAATGATGAGAAAAGTAGATTGCGAGATTCAATTACAGAAAATTAGTAACTATGTTATTCTTTCAAACAGTACGTCTATGCCGACGAATACTAGCACATGAGTGAAACTGATTACTTCGAAACAGAAGCTCGGTTTCAACAAAAAAATTAATATACGTTTTTAACTAGTTTTTACACAGAATCAATCCCTTTTCATTTATGTCACGAATAGTGTTTATACAAAAACCGACTTTTGAAAAAATCGGTTTTCGAATTTCACTATTCTAAAAAAAAAACCGGTTACACCGGTTTTCGAATTTCACTATTCTAAAAAAAACGGTTACACCGGTTTTCGAATTTTTACAAAAAAATATAATTAAAATAGTAAATAAATAATTGTACTTATTTTACAAATTTTCAGTTTCAAAAATATAACAAAATAAAATATACTCTACACAAAATCGAATAGAAAAAAAATTAAAATATCTCAAATTCGTATGAATACGTACAATTTTTTAATTCATTTAATATTTATGGATGTACAAAATTTTACAAATTTATAACTAAAAGCCGGTTTTAAACCCGGTTTTTAAAAACGGCCAAGCCCTAGTCATGAATTATGCCCTACCTTGAATTTCTTGCCTTATTTATTCATTTACCATAAATTATTCAGGACCACGTTAAAAGAGTGTTGCATTTTGTTAGCTGTATTGAATAAGATACAAAAGCGTATTAGTTAAACAATTTAATTTATCTGACAAGATTCGATAAACACCACGCACCAAATTATGATATTTATGATGAAAGGTTCCTCGGTTCTCTTTGAAAACTATCACTGAAAGTGGCATGGAAATAATAGAAACAAAGCGGGCATGACGGGAATGCAATTAAGGAAATACATTCTTCCCTCACTAAAATTTGCCCGGTCTGTGCTCAAGCTTTTTCTAAATGTTGTTTTTTGAGCATCATCGTGCTCTGTCAGTACACTAGGAGGCAACGGTGGCGCGCTCGGTCAAAGGCGGCGGAGTCGAGCGAATACATTTTTCAACCTGTCTAATTATCGGGCTCTTGAAAAGTCCGAGGTTATTCAATTTCACTGGAATTTATTCGCCGGATCGTATGCTCTAGTAATTTTTAATAATAAGAGTGGCATTTCATTAACAGAAGTGTCTACACACTCACGCTGTTTAGAAGGAGCTACCACTACGATCAGTAATCTACTCTGCAATATGTGTTCATAGTTACATACACTACAGACTAAAAGTTTCGAATCGCCCTCTGAATTAAGGGAATCAGTGTTTTTATATGTCATTTATTAACTTCCATTATGTTACTTCTTAAATAGTAGATTGGTAAGTGAATTACTAAATAAATGTTCGCATTACGTATTTAATTTTTTTTTAAATGTCTGTTTAAACTTTTTTATTCCTAGAGGCTTTGCACTTTATTACAAATTCATTGCTATACATATACGTTGACAATTTAATAATGGGTTTTTGTATATTTTTTGTATCATTCTAGTGTTTTTATTATATACTAAATCAAATCAAACCGAATATATGAGTATAAAAGTGTTTATTTTGTGCAATCCGGTTAACTATAATAATATATAAAATTTTATTATGCAGCTGTATTAAGGAACAAGGAAATAAGATTGAATTATTTTGAATATTTTGAGTCGTCACTGTTAAAACTCTGGAATTCATGGTAAAACAGCTTGCCATGTGTCTAAAGAAAGCAAACTCTTCCAGCGGAAACACTTTGTTGAAGTGGCAAAGACGATATTATGCATAAGTAAGCTATCAATTAAATTATGGAGTAAAGCTACTAACGCTACCCTGTATGTTCTAAATGCAACAGGTACAAGCAAACGCACGCTATGGTACGACGAAGACACTGATGTACCGGCTTTAAAGATTATCAGTAAAGAAGTTTCTTCATAAATGTCTGCAGAGAAAAAAATAAAGTACTGAGCTAAGACATAGTGATTTCATAAGTTTTGTTATGAATAATAAAAATTATGGGTTGTGGATGCAGACTAATAATAAAATTAAATTTAATCTGGATATTGTGTTTAAAAGTACACTGTACAAAGAATGCTTATCCGAATGTAAAATAAACAATAGGAAACCTATTGTTTTTTATTAAATTTAAATATCCTATGATTTACTTATCTGTCCAAGAAAAGAAAGTACCATATCACATCAATTACTAAATAAATTATTGCAATATTAAAAAGAGAGAGGATGAATAATGTGCAATATAGAGATAAAGTTGAAAATAGTTTCCAAACAAATCACTGCCTAAGACATTCAAGATAAAAATGAAGTAAAAAGAATTTAGTAGATATATTAGATTTTCTAGTGCTTAATTGTTCAATATCCCGAAAAATTAATTTGCTACATAATGACGACTGCTCGTAACAAAAGTATCGAGTTTCGGCTCAGAATCGCACTTTACTTTTCATCATCTTTCATCTGTAAAATAAAACCTTCGCAATGAAATTAAAGAAACCACGATTAAGCACTAGATAATCTAATATACTAACTAAATTTGGTCGAATTTTCTATTTCTGATGAGCCAGGTCAAAGCTACAGTGGTCATCGTAATGTGCTTAAATAAACAAACGCTGCTCGGAGATCGCCTATAATTCCATTATTTATTTATATATGAAGAAAGGTATGCGTGACTCCGGTGACGTGCGTGTTGCCGGTAGTTTGCGTGGTGCGTAGAAGGGACAGTCGGTTATCGAAGGACCACGCCGCGTGACGTTAACGTACACATTTTATTGCTTATTTTTATGTCTACTGTTATTATTAAACCTTCTATATTCAGAATTCCCAAATCATTCACCTCTCAAGATCCACCTAATTCTACATATATCGTATTGCAAAAAGCTACAATACCTTGAAAACATATACTTTCGAATACACAACCGTTTACATGTAAAAGTCTTCAAGTTTTAAAAAAAATCGCGAAAATACTTGTGTTTTCAGACCTTACAGATAGGGATGACCCCTTAATGTCAAATAGTGGCTGAAATTATTAGGATCTTTAACATTCCGTTGAGTGTACGAGGCTGACAATAAGTCATACAGACCCTTTAAGATACAAATTGAAAAATTCCACTTGGTTCAACTCTAATTAGTAGAGTTATGAACCGCTGTTTCTATGTGCAAATTTTACTTCCTCCACGGTTAATAGCAATGACGGTATTATGAATCCATTCCACAATACCTACATAAATACGCCAAATCAGTGGCTTCATCAGCATGTACTGTTTTAGGTTGATTTTCCAAACTTCTCGTGTTACGAATACCATCATTTCTCTGCAAATCTGAGTATCATGTGTAGCAGGGTAAACGAGACGTTGAGAGGCCTACACATTGCCGTTTGTGCATTTCTCATTCATAAGTTTTCACCGCTAATTCCTCTCAGAATATTTTGAATGGAATAGCAACAGAATTGCGTTTAAGAAAAACATATTTTTATCCGAATACTAAAAATATTTACATTTGAAACTCAACAAATTCAACAAGACATTTGACACGTTACTCGACTCGATTCTGTAAATGAGAACGGCTGAATTCGACACGTATCGAATTGATTGCATTTATTTGTATGTAGCCTGTAAGGTAAAATAAATATTAAACATTAGGTTGGGCGTGGCATTTCTCGTAACAATTGACAATAAAACACTTTGTATCTCTGGGCAACGATATTGGAAGCATCGTAATACGGAGTTAGCACAACTGGAATAGCACGCTACGAAACTTTGCTTTTAGATACGTACTTTGAAGTGGTTGTTATTCGTTATTCGTCTTCTGTTTCACGTATATTAATAAATTTTCGAGTATTTTATTATGAAGCCCTAGAATATTATTTTGAACAATCGTGAAAGTGCTTATAACGGCCGCAAGAAAGGATTGTTTACATCTTCAGCGTAACGTAAAACAGAGCGAACTGGGGAAAACACTTTTTAAATTAAAAAGCACTTCAATTTATGAGAAATTAATGCAAAAAATTACATTACTTAAGATCGCAAATCTCTCTCCTCAAATTGTACAAGTAGTCACATGTAATTGAGAATATTATCTATACAAAAAAGAAAATTATATACTTTAGTTACATTTTACACATTTTACCCAGTTTTTAATCTCTAACTTTAAAGTGTGCTTTGTCAGTTACAACTGTGCTTAATAGATACTCTCCGATATATTTTTAATGTAACATTATAGATACCTTTTCCCCATATAAATCCCCGTGTTAAATATAAAAATTAGATCCATGGAAGTTAAAGTGTAATGTCATTTAAACAAACAGCAAAAAAATATGAGAAATAAAACGTATCTTGCGAAACGGGTTAATCATACATACAATGTACATATGTACAGATATCGATTTTTATAGTCCAAAAATTTGAAAAGCGAAATGACTGTGCTTTTAATGAACAGTCGTTAACATTGATACTGAGAATAGTGCAAACTGTTTGCAGTTAATATGTGCGTCCTTTTAGAAAAATTGCACTCTTAAATTAAATACTACGTGAAAATTTTTAATAAAAGACTTGGAAATGAAAGTACGATTTCAATTAATTTCGTCTCGTTTATGTTATATACACACATATGTATGAATATAAATACATATGTGTTAAAAATTTATTATTTTCAAACTGAAATATATTTAGATATTTTATAATTCAATTACCATATTATTATACAATATTCAATCGAATTCAAACACTTCTCTATTCCGTATAATAAACGACCATTTAAATGGTGCATAATGACGTCACAATAAAAAATTTCCATTGATATGTCAGTTACGTAATTATGCAAAGGGGATGGGCGCATGCAAAACACTCAGCGTACACAGTCAGATCATTTTACGGTCTGGGATAGAATTTATTCATACTGTGGTCTATAGTCTCGTGCTCCTATTTGTGTGGCTGTATGAAACACGACCGCCTTAAGGATCCCCAAAGAAATCTTCGGAAACGGCAGCGTTGAATATAAACCACCTTGTGACACGTGAGCTTTTTCAATTTAAGTCTGAATTCAAATATCTTCAGTTAAAATTACATGGAATGTTATTAGCTGAAACATATTGTACATTACCCTCTGAGAGAAACTTGTTAATTAGCAAGTGACGTGGGAATTAATTAATTCCATTTTAAGCGTGCGATAGGTAATTTTGATAATAAAATAAACAAGTACATATTTACTAGAAATTCCTATTTAAAGTGACATAATGTAAATACGTTCAACAGTTTCATCGGAACGGCAAAATTTTGGAAGCTAAATAAATTTAATTCTTGATATTATAGAAATTGTAGTTTATTATAAGAAAAGTTAGTTGGGTAATAAGTATAAAATTTTTGTAAACAATAAAAATAATTGTTCCTTCCATATATAAGTACATAGGGTATATTACACAAGATATTATAAACTGTGTTCTACAAAAGAATCCAAGACTCGTATTTCTTTGTTATCTTTGTGATTTAATGGGATTATTTTTGAGATAGTAGATTTACATTTTGATATTCAAGAAATAAATGAGGAGACTCCTATGAATTTTTAAATGGAACAATGTCGAAATCTTACACATTGGAATATCTAAGAATCTTTAATGTTTCTTACGAGATCAATTTTAAAATTATATTAGAGAGGATTCTATATAGACTTTTATTCCGTATGAATAGATTTTAACTTTATTAAACATTACACATTACTTTCTGCCTTTTCTAAATATTCATGAAAGAAGTACCTATAACCTATATGAACGTTCCTCATCTTAACCATCCTTGTAAAATCAATTACAGTTTTATTTAAATAACAATTTTAATAAAGTCTGCTAAAAAATTCTTCCAATTCTTGTTCTTCAAAAGTGGTTTTGAACATGTTTCGTAATTAAAGAAATATTTAATTTTAAAAATTTGGAAAATTTTGTGGGACCAAAAAGAAGCGAAAAATGGCCTCATTTTTGGATCACTCTTTTACAATGTTTAGGGAGTTAACAGTGTAATAGTTTATGTAAATACGACTATATTTTATTTAGGCACATATACAATGTATTGTACATATTATTTTCTGGATTCGCACAAGTATGTCTGCCAACGGATCGAAAGGTTTAGTGGTCAGAGAAATGAGTTATCGTGTATTCACTTCTAGTGAAATCGGTATGATTCTAACATCAATTTATTGGGAAAGCAACGATATATCGCGATAACGCATTCAATCGCAACTTTATTGCGTACTCATAAATATTTCAAATAATCTAGAAATAGTGTCCTTATTTATTGCACGACCCTGGTTGTTAAATCCATGACGCAGTCTTTAATGGCCGCAGCCTCTGATTAATGAGCAATGGCACCGTATAGATATATAGCTCAAAAAATCACCTGCTTGTTATTATAGGGGACTGATTGGATTTTAATTTGACAAATGCCTAATGACAGTCTACAAAAATACTAATTATTGAACGCTAAACAGATTAACTGGAAACTAATAGTCTTGATATTACTTGATATGAGTAGGAATCTTAAGTGCTCTGGAACAACTGATAGGGGAAGTGTACAAGATTCGAATCACTCATTTGTCTCAAATTCTGCACATAGCTGGTCCATACCATGTATACTAATGCCTTGGCGCATAGGGCACATACCCGAATTTTTTTAAAGAATTCTATATGTAAAAACGAGGCTAACTTAAGTCACTAAACGTAGAAATGATTAAAAAGTAGTAAAAAGTATTCGCTATGTAGATTTTAGTTAAGCTACTATTATTTTTAACTTCATTTTTACATATCACCTTAAACATGGACGAAAAAATGAGTGTAGAAGAATGATAAATTTGTGTATAAAAAACTGAAGATAACCTTGAAAACTTTGAAGACGAAACTCATAAAAAGTACATTATAGGTCCTGTAATCATCTTAAGGACCTCTCTGAACCATATTATGTTACACAAAACGCATATCCATGGGTCCACTAACAACAGCATAATTTAAAGTGATCATGTTACGCGGTTCATCCTGTGTCCATATCGAAGCTCTAGAATAAGCAAATCTTTGTATTTGATTTTCCCGTAAAATATTATATAGTGTGCCCTATTCGTTCACTATACATATACATAACTGTACGTTCTGTACACCAACTATTTACACAAAATCAACCTAAATGGTGACATGAACCTAATACACTTTCCTTGGACTTGGACCAATCGTCTTGGGAGCTGCTTGTTCCCCTTTGACCATGACTGTTACTAGGTTATGACTGACTCCTAACCAGATTTTAACTGAAATCTACCAATTAATTGGTTTTCCAAAGAGTAGATATCTGTTTTCCTCTGTGCCCTCAGTATGCGTTCCTTTAAAACGCGGTTGTGAAGGTGTCCGGCCTACGTTTAATAAACGAAACTTCAGGAATTTCCTTACCTTTTGCCCTTCGGAAACTCCTAGGTTCATAATAGATCTGTTTGATACTGCAGCTAAGGGAAGCGAAAGCTTTAACTTCTCTAACAATAAGTCCTCAACAATACAGTCGACCTTTTGTTGTGGAGATGTTCTTCACCTCTAGTAAATAGATGCTGCTTGTTGAAACTACAAGTCTTCATTCGTTATCTCCACAGATCTCCGATATGGTGTCCTAAACCCGGCTCGTTGCTGACATTAATATTCGCAACACAGAAACTTTATTGCAATGCTGCGTCACAATAATATTATATGAAATTAATGAAACTCAGTCTTTGCCTATTGTTACTATGAACGAGAAGGTTTATTTTCTTTTACGCTCAGCTCCTTCGCGAAGGTATATCGACGTCTTCGACGATTCCCGAGGACTCGTCAAGAGGCTAGGCGTGACGGAGTGTTTGGGCCTGTACAGGATCGCGTGTGCCCAAGTACGAACGTACCATAGGTACTAATAGATGAATCACTAAATATTTCAGCCATATAAATCGATTCCCTACGTCAATATTATCAGCAACAAATTTTCTTCCCTAATTCTGAGAGATTTAATAGACGGAAGCTATTCAGTTAAGAACTTTCCAGCGCAAGAGGGTGTAAGTGAAACGTAAAATTATTGTCCGCAAAACTTATTTGCTGCGTGTAAAGGGAATCTTCCAAAAGATTTGGAGCCTCACATTTCATAACGCAGGGTCCGGCAAATTTGTCCTTTACTCGGTCGTCGAGAAACTTTCGCCAAGTTTTCGCATAGAGTGTAACTTCTTTCCTGCAGCTGCGGCACATTCCGTGCTTTTCGCGCTTCATCCATTGTTCATCGCTGGAGGCTAGCCGAGTCGGATAGATAAATTAGTCGTTTAATTTGCGTTTAATTAAAGTACGGCCCTACTTTAGCCGCCTCTAATAACTTTCGTAACTAACTCTGTAATGCCTCGTAACTGTTAATGCAATTCTTGGAGAAATGAATATCTACATAATTAAATTTCTAATCCTTACTTCATTATTTCCTTTTTATTCGTTACTTATGTATGCACACGTATATTACGCGAAGGGAAATTCATTTTTTTTTTACTGATAACAATCTAGGAGAGGGAAAGTGTCCCATTCTGCAGATTTCAGGTTTCCAGTTATTTCTAGATCGTATTTATGTATTCAAAACTTTATGATAATAAATATAGATGTACTCGTATAACTATTGCAATATCACCATGAGTCGTTAAGGGGACTTAGGCAGCCAAATCGTTCGGAAATCAAGTATTACTTGCGAATTAATTATAAGCAGATGAACGGAAAAACAAACATTTCCTTTTACATCATGTTTATTACTATCATGTAGAGTAAACAACTATATTTTTTGGCTACATATCTATTTTATAAATGTTTTACACATTGTTATAAATATAGTGTCTGGTTCTGTCCCGATATTAAAATTAAAAATAAAGATATAACGGTTTTCTTAGAACATGATTTTCTTAGAACCCGTGACTTTAAAGGGGACCTTTGAAAACAATTGAACCAAAATTGTTATTGAAATATCGACTAGAAGGCGAGTTGTACGATAAATGTGAATTTTCGGGGTGCACAGATGTTTTTTTATCTCAAAAACTAGAGCTTTTACACTTAATCCGGAGCTTCACCCCCAAAAAAGGAATATATATTGAATATTCTGTAAAAATTTCAAGTCGATCCGAACCTTGTTTCGTTTCGCAATCAGGGCAAAATGACAGCAAAACACTTACACATCAGACGACTGTAGGTGCCATCAAATACATGTATGTATTATTAAATTTTTTTAAGGTTTATAGTATTAATAAACATTACCCAAAAGTATCTGCTAGTCACTATTTGCATTCATCTCCTTCTAGTTAATTCGGAAATAAATACTTGGTCTTCGAGTGGTTTGACTGTCCAGTTCCTTTAAGTGATCTAAATATTATGTACTTTTTCTAAGTACTTTGCTAAGTTACTCGTTCTTGAGCCCTTTATTCTCAGTTATTTTCTCTTTCTAAAAAGGCTATAGAATTTCTTACATTTTTCTGTGTTATACAACACTTTCTGATATCAATTTTCATACATTGTAGCGTTCTGTTCTATTCTGTAAAGATAGTAGCTTAACTAGTTATATGAATATTGAAGGTAGCTTCTATAAAACTTACTTTTTAGCTTGTCTTATAGTTACTGATATAATACAAAAATGAAAAGCTAAATATTTCTCAATTATGAGTAATGCATTGCAACATTGATACTAGTTTCCTAATATATATAATGAAATAA
This sequence comes from Andrena marginata, assembly GCA_963932335.1. Lineage (NCBI taxonomy): Eukaryota > Metazoa > Arthropoda > Insecta > Hymenoptera > Andrenidae > Andrena > Andrena marginata. Next base: position 45,251,270 of record OZ010659.1, on the reverse strand, counting down.
TTTCAAACCTGTTCCTAATAATTGTACACAGTAAGAAATACATACTGTTGGAAATAATACTGGACGCAAACAGTGAAATTGTTTAAAATCCTGAAAATCATTCTAAGGAGAAACCCTAAAAACCTGCATTGCTCGATTACTATACTTCGTGGAACCGTTGAAATATGAAGAAAAATTTAATTCTAATTTCGTTCCCACCAAATATCGGTGTAGAAATATTTACAGCATGGCGCAATATTCTGTCAGTAACCCATTACTTACATCAAATAGACCGCGATCAGTATAAATATATTTATCTATTAATCTATTACAGTTCACACACAGTTAAGTATACCATTCAGTTTATGTAATTCATCTGATACGATCAGATCAAAGATTTACTTTATGGTCACTTTGTAATGGGCGACCGGAGACAGATTGGCCATTTAATTAATTAATTAAAATATATTGTGGAGAATATTCCATACGCTATGTAGAGAGATCAGCACCGTCCAGTGCTTTGGATCTCTACTGGTAGGTATTCATGGTATTGATTACAAACTCAGATAACATAACGAACTAACGAGCGATAATTATCGCGCTCTCCCGACCGAATCTCGGCAAGTGATTTAATCAACTTCGTACACCAATGTAACACGCGTGTACTCCAGCCAGGCAAGCGGGCACACATTAAACGCTGTGGCCTTTAACTGATGTTAACGCAGCTGAAGGGTGATTACGAAACTCGCCATTCACCAATTATTTCATAAATCGACAAGTCTCGAAGTGGACCCAATATAAGAAAATACAAGAGGCGCGTTTACGCTGCTATATACTTTCAGCGACACAATGGCTTGAAGATTCCATCCTAACAATAAGTGTGTCAGGATTTCTTAAGGGGTTATTACTAGTCAGACGGCCGAGAAGAGGCGAATTATTTTGAATTTTTTTTTTCTTGAAAAACCGGAAGCATATATGTTTACAGAACTTTTTGCACTTAAAAGAACAACATTTAAAGAGCATTTGGTCATTTTTTCGTAGCAAAATATTTACGTTTATAATAAAGTAACAACTTATATCCAAAAATTTTGTTTTGCAGTGAGCACTACCATTGGGAACCAGATTATCTAAAATAAAAAAAAAAGATTTCTTTAGAATATTAATAGGTATATCCTCTGATTAACGGAGGGAATTTCCGAAATATTAATTTAAAACAAAATGTCGGCTATTTAAACTTGAAGTCTGAAGTCATTTTTGTACGAAAAAATCAGGACTTCGACTTTAAATAGCCGCCATTTTGTTTTAAAAAAACCAGAAAGCCCCGACCAATCCATTGATCATAATCCCATAAAGGTTTATTAGAAAATGCAGAAATTTAAATTCTCATCAATAAATGACTCATCTCACACTTGGCTGTCGGGCTAGTGAGGGGTCGTTGAGCTTCAAAGCAACCATAAACGGACTACCCCTGGACAATACTGTTCCGAGAACCGTGTACATACTTCACGGCCTGTTGGTGCTCGCATTGGAAGTTGGAAGACGGCCGGTCTCCACCGGCCAAGATTGTGATTGATTTACAGTCAGCCTTGTAAGGACCGGAAACGTAAACGGAAACGGATTACCAAGAACGTTCTAAGTGATCTATTTAAATTATTGTAGTGCGTTTTATAAAGTTACAGTTTAATAAATTGTGTTACTATCATTGTAAATAATACTGTCTAGCGCGGTATACAACAATACTTTTAATGCTCCCAGAAAATATCGACGTGAACGCACACCATAGTCAGACAACAGCTGGAAATCTCTTGGCGTGAAAACACGCCCACGCCACCTAAAGTGTTAATAACGACTACACAGTTCCGTCCGTTAGAATCGTGTGGCACGTATTTTGGGGATAAGGTGATTACATAGTGAACAAACAAGCATGATAAAATGCGGCAATACAACAAGTTTCAAGCATAAATAACGGAACCCTGCTAAAAAGGAGCAGTTCTTTGGTATAGATAATGGATGGGTCTCACACAAAAGTTCCAATAAATGTACATGTAAAGGCTTCCTTTCGTATATCAATATTACTCATAGTTGATGGATCGAATATCGGTATTATTCACGATTTGTCTTAGAACTTAGAACTCAATTCTTGTGGACAGGTTAGACATGGTTTCTTAAGGGGTTACATACGTTCTCGACGCCTAATAATTTATCATATTTGGGATTTTTTTCCTCGAGAGGTGTGAAATACGTCGAAAATTTTACAATTGTATCTTTTTCTTGGGACCTTTATTCACATAAAAAAATTATTTGATACACTTTTGTCATATATTACCGCTCGCTTTCTGCGGTTACAGCAACCTCTGCACCAAGCAGGGGGCCACCTTATCAGCATCATAACTTCGCCACTTTACAACCTTTTATCATGAACTTTGCGTTAATCTATGCAAAATGACATTCTCTAAGGGAAATCGGGACTTTTTTAAATTTTTGATATTTTTTTTACCGTTTAAAGATCGAAATTGTAGACGAAAAATCGACTGCTTTCTTCAAAATTCATAATTTTCTTATTTTCTGAAAATTCAAAAATATGGCCCGAAATATGAACGCAAAGTTCGTTAAAAAACGTTGTAAACTGTCGAGGGTGCCATACTAATAACAGAGGCACTCTGCTTAGTGCAGAAGTTGCTGCAACCGCAGAAAACGAACGGCAATATATGACAGAAGTGTGTCAAATAAATTTTTTTATATGAATAAAGGTCCGAGGAACAAATTTTCGATTTATTTCACACCTCTCGAGGTAAAAATCCCAAAAGTTATAAATTATTAGGCGTCGAGAACGTATGTAACCCCTTAAGGGAATACGAGACGCTCAAGCCAGCACCAAATTTCACGATTTTTTTTTATGATGCTATGATATATTAAAAAAATGACGTGTTACATGTGCGTCTCGCGAAGCTTCAGTTTTCGAAAGGAAAAGTAACGCAACGACCAATCGCAAAGCCACATCTGTTCCCGAATAATAATACTTGTTATCAAAGGTGAATGCTTTTGTGAAATAAATGTTTCAAAAGGCACTTTGATGGTTAAATAGTTGCAACCCCGTTAGGTGAGTTAGCTTGTCGATCAAGTTATAGGTATGTATAGTGATACTTGCTTGGTAGTACGTGCTGATGAAGGGTTTACTGTTTACATTCAACAGCACTTGGATAACGTTGAAGAGGACTCGAAAAGCGTGGCATGTGTTCCAGATGGACGACAACATTTATGATTCATGGGGAAGAAACATACACGTATAAATATATCGTACTATACATACATTGTGCTCCCGGAGGTAGCCATAAGTTGCAGACAATTTTCTGTTACCGTGTGATCACTTTTACCGTGGCTTGGAACGGGCAAGACATATAAAAAGGATGGAAGCAGAAGTAAAGAGCAAGAAAAGCCCTGGCTGCGAGAGCGGGACGGAAATAGAAGTAAACAGAGCGGCGAGTAGATGAGGGCGAAGAAAATGAAAGAACGAGAGGAAATAATACGTAATAAAGGAAGTGGTCACGAAATAAGAGAAAATTGTCTGCGCGTTACATCCTTTCGGGATATCCTATGTATGTTCGTAGTACTGGTATTTTCAACTATTGTTATGGGTCAACGAACGGCGCAATAGTTCTAATGAAACGGAGTGTCAGCACAGTATAATTGATAAATAGTAAAAATTGTGTTTAATATTTCCTCTTTTCTAATTTAACAAATTATGAAATTAAAATACGCGTAAGAAATAAAGGTGAAATAATGTAATGTAATAAAGTTGAAATGTAGATTTAGTAAAATTATAAATTTTTATGTTAGTAGAAATATGTATTTTATATAATAATTTTCTTGATGTTCTATATTAAGACTTTTGCTTTCCAATTGCATTTTGAATTTTATATTATTGCACGCATGTAAGAGGGGAAAGCGATAGGTACAATACTGTTATAATCTAACATTTCATGGTTTATACGCTGCAAATAACCAAGCGATTCATTAATTCGAAGATATCGACCAATACGTCCATACAGATAAATGCTGGCCAGCACATTGGATTTCGAAATCAAAGAACTTTTAATTGAACATCGTTTCGGGCAAAAGACGCCTTCTTAGTGGTTTGCGGAAGTGCTGAACGTAGTTAAGCCCAATTACTGTTTACTCATAATATAAAAGGGGCTACATACACCTAAGAGGCGAAAAAGTAGGTCGGATATTAAGAAATTTTTTTTCAATGGAGAAATGTTATTATCATAGAAAAATTATATAACTTAGAAAGGTCATACTTTCGTCTATAAAATGTGAAATTTTCGTAAAAAAATTCAGCGAAGAGGCGGCTGTGGCAGCCATCATATCCTTACTGTTTTTCATCTGAATCAAAAAAGGAAAAATTATTCATAAAATAAATAAATAAAACTAGTTAGCCCTTCTCGTAGCCGACTCGAAATCAACTTTATGACTAAATACATATTGATACATATACCCAGCCCTTTTAAGACAAATTGAAAAAAAATCGGCTACCAGAAGGACTAGTATATTTTGTCTAATTTAAGAAGAATTTTTCCTTTTCGATTCAGATGGAAAACATCGAAAATATGATAATTACCGTAGACGCAAAACCGTTGTACGGAAACAGCTACCACGCAACTTTTTTTCTGAATTTTTTAATGAAAATTTCACATTTTATACACAAAAGCATGAACTTTTTAATGTATATAATATTTCTTTGATAAATACATTTCTCCACCGAAAAAAATCTTCAAACCGTCCTACTTTTTCGGCTCCTAGGCGTATGTATCCTCTTACTAGGAAACAGAGGGAAAGCGAGAGAAATTATTAGGAAAATTGCCAGTAATAATAAATCTACGATGCTACGTAACAGAAGCATAAAGTACCTATGTGGAAGTTGCATAATGTTTTTTGCGTTTTATTGGAATTGTGGCAAACGAACAAATACTTAAATTGACGAAATCAATGTGGCGAAATAATGAATATCATCAAGCATGTGACTAAAATTTACTAAGAATATACTTAATTATGTAAATTAGTATTATTGTAACATGTAAATTAGACTGAATGAGTGGTTTGCTAAAACGTAGCTCTTATAATGACAAAACTATGAATCTCTATGTTTCAATACACTATTATTATATTATTATGCATACACACATTTACAACATTACTAACTATTAGCAAACGTCTATTTCATGTATCGAAAAGTTTAATTAATAATTCAATGTATTATTCTCTTTAATATTAAAGGACTTACTTGGAACCCCAAGAAATGGAAACTGCAGAGGCGTTTATTAATATATTAAATAATTATCTGTTTTAGGAATTTTAATATTAATTTAATTATTTTTTAATTTTCAAATTTAACGTCTTTTAATATAAATCTGACTATCTACTGAGCTAATCCTGCTGTTGAATTTAAAAATTTTCCTTCAAAATGAATATTCCTACTCGACCCAAACGTTTCGAACCTGTGAAACGTACATTGTGTACGTACATCTCACAAATTCTCCATTATCCTAGCTCCTAACTCACAAATTATGACTCTAACACTGCACAACAATTTCTTTAAATTTTACACTGTCTTGTCACTCTCTGCCCTGCTTCGAAAACACCCGAAAGACCCACTGCAACGTTCTATTCGAATTCAATTTCAATCCAATAGCAATTTAACTCCAATTCTTACGGGTTCCTATTCGAGTTCAGTTCCAGTTCGTCCATTTCTTGTGCCCATTACAAAAGTTCTGTTTGCCAACTAAGCTTTTATTCCTCGTATTCATCTAGTTTAATGTTATTGATACTTAAAAAATTGATTTTATGTAAGCGCTGTTGTTAATTTGGAAAAAACTGCGCTACACTCGAGATATGTACCTACCAGGTAAAATCGTAGGTATTATTGAACTTATACGTTCACTTCTCAGTACACGAAACTCGTGCACGATCGAAGAGTTAATAACACTTTTATGAGCTCTACTACTCAATTAAGCCCGTGCCCATAATTGTGAAGTACTCTGCATGTAAGAAAAGTTAACGATACAAAAATGTCGGAGTAAATAACTACAGATAATCAAACTCGACAAGGTGTGCAATTAAATATTATCAAACTTCTTGGCAATAAGAATGGTATATCTTCGTCCGTTTGTAATTTTTACAAGTTTCGAGCAATCACATGGCATATTGGTTTCAGTAAACATGCGACGAACAGAAGCAAACACATCAGTCGCATTACTAACATGAAAATCCACTTATTTTTGGAGCTAGAATTGATGATTAAAAATTTGACATTCATTTAATATAATATTACAATACAACAGATACTACATATGCATGTAACTGTGAGTACCTGCATATACTTCAGTAATTATGTAACACCTACTTCAACATTAGAATATCTGATGAAGAAAATATGTTTTAAGTCGTTAATTCACCTTTTAATAAACATTATCGGGAATTCGACATATGAAAAAAGATTCGACCAAGAGTTCAAAATTCTAAAAATAACGTCCATATTGTATTCCCTGTGGTCGGACATAATGAGTCTTCGTGGCGACAACGGTAGTTTACAAAGAAATCGTCGGCCAGATCGTGCGCCCGCTCGTCGCAACACCTATGATTTGCGACGAAACAACCCCCGCTAAACCACCCTCACCGTACGACGATGAAAGTTCACACGAACTGGTTGTACGGGAGTATGCGGTAACTCCACGCTCGCGTAACACGTATTAAACTCTGCATAGTCGAGTACCGGGTGAATCAAAATTAAGATCACATTACTTAAAAAATACTGGAATACCATCAAACAGCTTTCTCGCTGTAATACCATCAAACAGGTTCCTCCTTCAACGGTGTATCTTCTCCGCTACGGAGTACAGCAAAGTCTTATACTTTATAGATATGTTACATTCGCTGTAACGCAGAAATACGTTTGACTTGCTTTTTAAATAGACGCGTATAATGAAAAAGGAAATTCGTGAATGCAGGGACAGTTTTATTTTGCAAAGCAAAAGCATAAGATATAGGTAGCTTCCCAAAAGAAGTTTTTATGCAATACCTAATACAAAATACATGACCGTTTTGTTTTGACAGTAACTCGAAATGTTGATTAGTTTTTTAACGACGCGTTCTAATGCCCACTTGACATTGGTGATGTATCCACTTGACCTGTCGAAATCTACATTAATAGTGCCTCGTTTTGAAAAACATGTGTACCTATAAGTATATGTTGCATACCGCCATCATCATTGATTATACAATATTGATCAGTAAATGGCTTGATCAAATATCCCACTGTCAAATACTCAAAGTGTAAAAAAATTATTCGTCGTGGCTTTTAGGTGTCAATCTAAAGCTCCGAATCGGTGGGCATTTGTTAAAAAAAGACAGTCCGCAAAATTGGTTATAACATTGAAAATTAATGTTAATATTCTTCGCATCACTGTAGTCTATGCGTTGAGAAGAGGAATAGTTTAAAAGAAACCATATGTAGCAATCGAACCGTTTGGTCAGGAAAAATTTTAAATATTTCGTAACGACTTGATTGTATTCAGTCACACGTAGTGGCATGGGCCTACCACACTCTGCCGCTTGGTAGCATCTAACCGAATTTTGAGGCCTCAACAAACATAATACGATGTTTAAAGGGAAAGAAAACCGAGCAAGGTGCATTTACATAACTAGGCCCAAATCGAGTGAAGCTAAAAATACACGCGGGTTACAGATATTTTTCATGTGCCATTTGAAGCTGATGATAATCAGATCCACGCCGCTTGAGGGAAGAATATTTTTAAATGAAAGGGAAATGAGTAGCACGAAGCAACAGGAGGTTAAAAGATTCAAACATCGAATTGATGAGTGAATCTACTTACTAGCATAATAATATATAATCCTCTAATTCTATATAGATCGTGTGTTTCGATGTAGGTATCATATACTACTGCACACTATTTTTTGTGTAGATTCACCCTTGAATGCCACGATAAATAATTTGTTTACAGCCTGTACAATCAGTGGCTCCTTTAACGTTACACCACTACATATTGTACAGCCATTCCTATTATTTTATTGAAAATCGTTATTCACCAGGGAATTCCTTCCTCAACGTGAAGTCAGACTCATCGAGCGTTTATCTACGCTAGAACACCCTGTAGATCAGGGTATACGACTTTTTAAACACGCTTCGACAACCGAACGTGGAAAAACGTGCAGGCGTGGAGGTGCGTATAAAGGCGTAAAGTGGTGGTATGTTGCACGAGATTTTTGTGGTCGCGTGCGCCGTTGCATGACGTCCGCATTGAACACGGCATGCCACCGTCCTTTTCTTACCTGCCGAACACACAAATGCTCCCGCTGCCGATATTAACTCGACGATTCCTGGCCACTTCTCAGAATTACGTGATTTTTCGGGCTAACGACGACGCCAACGTCGCGCCACCGATTTAATAACCCGCGTGTTATACGCTCGATATGTTTATAGTCGATCGGCGAGCGTTATTCAAGGATTTGATATTACAGATGGAATCTCTGTTCGTGACGCGTCCTCTTGTGAAAATGTCACTTCCTCACCGCAGTCATTTCGCACGCGAAAGAGAAGGGGTTACAGCGGCAGACAAGGTGACGTTACCCTCCCTTTCTGCGGAAAAACGTCCTCTTATTGGGCGAAAGCAGAGAAGCAAGCATTATCTTTAATCGTCAACTTCGGGTGATCTGAGTTTTTATGGTTCCAATTCGTCTGTTTTCGTTTGGAGTTCCAAGTGTAAAGCTTGGTTAAAGTAGCTGATGGTGAAGGTTGTCGAATTTTATATAACGCGTTATTAAGGGGCGACCTGGTTTAGGGCGCTAAAAAAATCGTTTTCTATTTTTAATCGATAGTAATACTCGTGGAGAATATATTCCCAAAGTTACAAACAGAAATTCGAAGTAGCTTTATAGATACAGCCGACGTAACAGATGCGTGTCGCGCAGACATTGGTACGGTCGAAAACATTGAACGCGTTTCTCTCGAAACCACATTTTTTAAACTTGTGTACACGATAGAGAAAAATTGATCGACCGATTGTAGAAGAATTAGACTAAAAATGTCACTATGTTAAAATACTTATCTGATGTAGCCATTAAAAAGATTGGGTATCCATAAGTTCTTATCTGAATCTTGTTTAATTTCATTATTCCTTATTGCTACTGTTAACACGTGCATTCGTTATCCAAAATATGTATATAAAGATCAATATCGGAATGTGTCTTATTATCCGAAGACTCGCTTGTCCGCACACTCGCAAGCCAATAAATTGATGTAATCGGGGTTCTACCGTGTGAAGGATTTGATTGTACGCACGACCCACGAAAATGGGGACGATAATTCCAATTCAAACAGAAACGTGACGTTGATGAGGACAGGTGCGTTGACACCTTTGACGACTGTAACTCGGAAGCTAAAGTATTCGAGGGTCACTTAAACGATGTGACATTTGCTGTTGAAAGGGGAACCTGTTATGTGAAATTGTGTTGTGACGTGTGTGTATAACTCATACTTGGCATATTTATTTTGTCTTCCCCCATAAATTGACACAAAAGAAAATATTAGGGTGAATTTAAGGTGGTGCTACGACGACTTCCTTTCTGCTTGTATCGCTATCTTTACGCAAAGAATTATTAACTATATAAAAAAATAAATATATACATTACTTTGCACTAAGTAGTTTGATAGTGGAAGAAAAACATTTTGATAGAAAAAGTTTCCTTTTTGGCAGAAAAATTATTTTTATCAAAAGTAGAATACTCGCCAGCAAAAAAGAAATACTGGCTCCCAATTCGGAGTTTTATCATGTCACAAAGTAAACTTTTTAGGTGTATTTATATTTGTTCATTTTTATGACTAAATTGCATTGCTGTCTTTTTTTATCGCTTTTGACAATATACATTTACAAATGCCCGAGTCTCTAAATTATCTAGAAAAAGTAATTATAGTACCTGTATTACGCTAATTCCAGGTATTTTATTTTTTAAGTGAATTTAAAACGCAAATGTATTGAAATCATGGTGAAGTGAAAATTGAAAGCGCACTATTAGGTTTAGAACAAATAAAGATGAATACTTTCTTATAGAAAATTCACCACTGTTTTAAATTTCATACATTAGAATTCATTCCGTGTGGACAAGTTACGTGATTCACCCTGTAATTTATTACAATTTTCCATATTGCCAATACCTGGTCTGAAACTTTGAAAATTATACTCGACAAAATATTATACTTTATAATGAAGAATGGTACAATAAGATAAGAAATAAATATTTTATTATAAAATATATATGTATGTATGTATAAAGTTGTTGTACTATAGGTACTTAATAAATATGAAAATTATATTTTACCATAGTTACTAAAAGTAAGGTATTTGGAAGGCAATTGATTACTGGGAGAATCTAAATATTATAAATAATTTCTGTTGCAAAAAAGTATCTCGTATAGTAGCTACACTGCTATTTTTAAAAAATATTCCTCTTTCTTGCAAATCCTCGTATACAGTGTAAGGGGCAATTCGTGGCATAATCGAAAAGAAATTGATTCCACGTGTACACGTATGTCGAAAATATGGAATATTTTTTCCAAGGTTTGTTTTCGATACAATCAATCGGGAATGTTTGTACGGTACGCGTTCGATTGCGCACAGTTTGGCTGATCCAGTCCAAATAACGCAAAAACTTTTTACAGATCTTTAATACTTTATTATCATGAAAAAGGACATGGAAATCGTTTCCAAAGTGAAAGAAAAAATTATACGACTTTATAAAATGACATTACTTTAGTATTTTTTATACATGCGTCACCAAACAGAATTCTGCATGCGACCACAGACGCAATTTTTTACAATTTGTCTATCTGGACAAATAGAGGGATGTATTTTCTCTTACATCGTCAGCATCAATAACCAACGTGTCAGCAGAAATATACAACGATGTGTAACAAAGGTTTAATATAATTTTTAATTAAAAGCACTCGAACACGTTCATTATAGAATGTGCATCTATGAGTCCTAGTAAAAAAGTAACAACTACAAACATTTGTGTCAATGTTTGCTCCAAATCGGTAAATTATTCATCAACAATATAGGCACCTACATATATATTACGTTTGGTTAAAATAACAGCGACTAAAATAACAGTTAATCTGTTATTTCAGTAGTTGAAATAAGCAAAATTTAGTAGCGCCGTTTTAGGAATTGTGTCGTCGAGTTTCGTGTTAAAACTCTCAGCCGGAGACATGAATAATATCGTGGCAACTATTTTGCTCGTAACGCCAGACCGAAACAATATGTAAGACCGCGAATCATTAAAATGAGGCATTTCAGCGGCTCTCTAAGTAGCTTAAAGATTTAGTGATCCTCAGAGGTGGCAGGTTTTTCGCATTTGTTGAATGCATACGACATGCATTTGTATGCAAATGAATTGCGCTATGTAATAGTGAAAACTGCATTTTGTAAATACCGGTTAAAGGATTTCTATCCGTGACGAATATAACAATGCTGTAACGTAGAAAACTGTTAATAGGAAAATAAAGGTAAATGAAAATTAAAAGCTGCAAGTAGCCGTTACGAATATTTGTGATACTTAATCCAAGAAATTAATCTGTGAGTTGATATTGTTGAAGAGTAAGAAACTACAAACCAAAATGCATTATTATAAGTATTCAGCTTGGAAATAAAAACTAATGATCCCCGTATCCTTTGCTGAGTTATGTGTTTGTAGTTCACGCGATACTTCTTTCATGTTTACAAGTCTTGCCAATATTTTTCAAATTATGATCGATAATAGAATAAGCTGTGTGAGCAGTGCTTTATACAATATTTTTATTCAGCTATACTTTCTGGCAAACAAGGCTCATTTTCGATACAATAATCCCTCGATCACAACTATTTCAACTATGCTTCGCAGTAGCTTATTTTTCGTTATAATAGTTGCATTACGTCTTGTTTTGAATTCGTACAATATAATATATCGAATATGCACTCTCAGCATATCCATTTAAATTTTTAAAATGAAATAAAATAATCGAGATGGACTTGTCAAATATTCTCGAATAGTCCAGCTAGAATAGTACATACTTCTACGACGTGGATGGATATATTTTACTTTATTTTAATTAACATGTTTTGTTTATATACTTTAATATATAAATCCTCTTGTCAGCCATGTTTCGTGCACTGTTATTATTCTGAGCACAGTAGATTGCGTGGATCATTTAAACGAGTCGGTCCGATACTCGGGAAGATGGAAGTGTTCTATACTGTTCGTATCTGGCACAACTCTCCAAGTGGAGTACGAGGAATTAAAGTAATCCAAAATGATTCGACGAGAGCACCTATCATATGTCAGGTATACGTATACATCTGCTTTTTCTGGAAAACTCGCGAACTAGCCTAGTTTACAGACACTTCTGTGCACGGGCTTGCTTCGAATGCAGTGCATGACTAATGGAAGTATGTGATTAAAACTTCCGTCGCAATTTCTAGCACGTAAAACTTCGGGCTAAAGCACGGGAAAATTTAAACACTTCTGTACATACGAACGGACACTGGCTTATGTCCGACGATAAGCCAGTCAAGCAGTGAACTTGTCCACGATGTTTCTCAAATTGTTCTTACCAGTCTGATGACTTCAATTCGATTTAGAAAAATAATGTAGGACAATTAAAAGACTTGATGTGTTGCATCGACTGTTTACAACAGTCTTTTCGCTATACCTTACTGGGAATATTTAACGTGTGCCCAAATACCTACGAATACAATACTCCACATAGAATGTTCTCGGACTTCTGTACAGGGGGTTAAAAAAGAAATGGCCACTGCGTTTAGTGGTGAATCTACACCTCTGGATTGGTGGAGATTGGTAAAAAAAAAATTGTTTACAACATTGAAAATTAATATTAATTTTTTTCTTCATATCAACATACTGGGCGTCTGAAACAAACCATATGTCACCACCGCACCGTTTTTTAAAAAATGTAAAAAATGGTTTCCAAAGTGGTGCATCCATGCCAAAAGATAATCAATTGCTTTTTAGGAAACTGTGCGTTTGTGACATATGGTTCCCTTTATACTTTTTCTCCATTCAGCGAGCACAATATGTTAATGTAAAGAAAAAAGATTAACATTAATTTTCAAGGTTATAAACAATTTTTTTTCTACCGAGATTTGTAAAAATATCTCGAAACTCTTTCCAACATTCTCGCCAAATCTCTCGTCCAAATCTCTACTGAAAGCAGTGGCCATCACATTTTCAACACCCTATACAAAAATGTATCAGTTGATTTTAGGTGTGATTCTGAATCAGAAATGTCGCATAACCGCCGTAACGGTAGAGTCACAACTTAGTTGACCAGTTTTGGTATCATAGAATTTTTGTCCCCAAAACTATTAATAGAACTGACATGCAAAGTTATGGTTACGATACAAAGGATTACAAACAATTTCTCCTTTTGGAAGTTTGGGTGCGTTAGTCTATTTTTCAAAAGTGTCACTAACCATCATTACCGACCTTTTGTTTCTGTTCTTTCTTTTGCTATTATAAGACACAATGACCATGTATTTTTTTTATATACAAATCTCTTCTTCGATTTTTTATGTTTCCAACAAGTACATCCATAATCTGATCTATGAACGAAAATATCACTTCGAGAAAAACTTCACATAATAATGAAATGTATCACAAAGAAAGGGAAACATCATACATTTGTGTACATACATTAATCGTTTACGAATTCTGATAAATAATATTCGTTAAGTATTTTGGTATTTGAATTATAATTATCTCCACAAGTGTATAAAAATCGCAATTCATGAAAAATAGGTGTCTCGTGCGACTATTTTTCAGAGACGAGGCTAGATGGGAGCGATGGCGAACTATTAATTAATTTACTGCACAAATGTGCGATACGTATGAATCACGTACACGTGGTTAATTGCTTCGAATTGCAAATTTCTCGCTCTAAATGAAATGCCGAAATGAAACGGAGATTCAGAAGGAATTTGAGTACAAAATTCCATAATACGGTGTCCACATGACACATCCCAGCGTGTACTTGCTTTTGTCCAATTTTCCCAACGTTTCCCAGGCTCTCCGAGGAAATAACGAATTCCTTCCATTTCTTTTGGCGTTATCTTGCTCGGAAGTAATAGCCTGGCGACCTTCAATACAGCAATGCTAAAAAGCTCTTAATACTGTGCATGGACTTTTCATTCGGAACGAAAGCTTATCGAAACTGCGGATATTTTTATGCTTATTGTTATTGGATAATGGCATTACGTAAATAGAATTCGTAGTAGTAATATGTAGGTACCATGAAAGATTTCTCTCTACAAAGATTACGATATTGCACATACCTTTTCGTATTATATGTATAATCCTACGCAAATCTCAATCATCCACGAGATTATTAAATGTGTACCCAGGATAAGGAAAGCGTGTTGCATATTATAACATGTTTTACTTCGAAGTTATTAAAGAAAACGAGAAAAACATACATATACTAACTATCTACAGTTTGTAAACAGTTTACAATGATTTATGTGACTCTAAAAACGAAATAATTTTACGAACTGACGTAATTTAAAAAGATTATATAATACATAACAACAATTATTAAAATCGTTGAATATTAATGCAATAGAAAATTAACTAAATTTGTATTAAACTTATGAGAAGTTGTAATACATTATTGTCGTCCATTTTTATTGCATGTTATATGAAAAAATTGCTTACATAACGGTTGCATGGCATTAATAATTACACGTGGTGGGGTAATCAATTCTCGTCACTATACTTTTCATCCTTTTTCACGTTTAATTTTAATGTATGGTACATTTAAGATCTTATCATGGTATTAGGAAGGGTATCAAGTGTTAAGTAAAAAGCTGCTGCTCCGCCTAAAGTCGAAAATTAACTATTATCCAGATATTCATAAAGAGTTCCGTTTTAACTTTTAACTCAATGATGCTAAAAATATTGACATGAAAGTCTACCCACGCGATATCGGATTAAATGATTTTGCTATTTAACATAATATTCAGAATCCTGATGGGTATGATGTTTTATGTCCACAGATATTTGAAATTCAATGTTTGCAAAGATACATGAAACCTTTCGGAATGAAGACAAATATGTATATTCATTTGCAACTAATTTTACTATTTCCTGAGGATAAAGAGAATATGTTTCAGTAATTGTTTCTAAATGTGTATTTAGTGTTAGATACAAATAAGAAAGAATAATTGATAATAAATTAAATTTAACCAAAACAATGGCCAATCAAAATAACCATGTTTGAATGCTATAAGAATGTTTCTACTAATTAGCTAACTTATAAATGTTATTCAGCTTCAGAGCTACGAATTGGACTTAGTTTACAATTTCCTACTACACTGCGTTCCACGTTAGGGAGCTGCGCAGATCGGTAGCAAATCTAAAGGAAACGATTTATTTAGATGCATTTAGTGTGCTGTAACTACTTCAAGTCTGCATTCTTTCCTTTTATACTATATGAAGTAAAAATCCAATTTTACACAAATGATTCAGTTATAATATTTTTGAAAATACGCACCATATATTTAAAATATTTGCGTTGTCGTAATTACAGAGTTTTTTGCAAAATGAGATTGAAGCAAAACCTATTTTTTTCTCGTTTACCTACCAATAAGATATGATAATTTTCGAACTGAAAATTCAATTTAAATCTGCAATGCGGTATGTTTGTAGTGATCGTGTAAAATACGTGCAAACTAAATACAATTATTATAACTACTATTAAAAATTCCTTTCATATATTTTACACATTTCATAAAACTGTAATATACAGGGGCCAACTTACATTTACTCACACAATTCTAATTATATTATGCAATGTCAACCGCAAAATGACAAGGGAAATCGAATTTAGATAGGTATTTCGATCTTCAGCGTTTATGTTCCACTTTAGAATAACGAATTCGATCAGTTGAGTTAAAATTATTCGATTATTTGAAGGAAGAAGTACCTAAATTTATTTTATCGTTAATAGAATTTTATTCGTTTGGTAAATTGTCAGTGTCAGTCACAATCCAATAATGAGAAGCGTTAACTATACGTGAAAAATGATGTTCATAAATTTAGTACAAAATGCATTCAAAATGTTTAAAAACCACAAAACTATTCGTCTGTAAAAGCGGAGTTCCAACAAATTCTTGATATTTTTACACTGCTTTCCATTGCTGTATATACCTCATTTTTCGCAAAGTATTTTAGTGTAAGAATCTCTAAAGAATACATGTTTTCTTTCGATTGCAATACTCCCGCTTTATCAATCGTCACAATTGCTGAGAGTTGCAATCGATACTAGAGGTAGTTAGCAGACACAAAGCAGAAATCGAACTATGAGCAATCAAACGGTGAATACGTCGGCCGCTTCGTTAAACACTTCCCGGCTCGAGTGAAATTAATGAACCCTAAAAGTAACCTTTCGGCCGATTTAAACAGGATATAAACGAATCAACGAGCACTTCATAATACTTATATGTAAGAATATTGATTTAGATAATGTGTTTCACATGAACGTAATTAAACTTTTTTTTATGTTCAGTATATCGATTAATCTTTATACATGATTCATCCTATTTTTAATAAAATATATTTCCATCCACCAAATAATCCAATTTTCATTTAAAGGCAAATTCAAAGACTGAACAATCCCGGAAATTCGAAAAATCGTAAAAAAACAGAATTTAAAAATCCAGACACTAATTTTGTTTTATATATACAGAAGCAAAATCTGTGTTTGAAAAACTGGTCGCCATTGAAATAATAAATTGCGTTATTGTTAATGCGTGGAAATGAGAAAAAGATCAATATATTAGTAAAATAAATACACCTATTCTTCTCCCTCTCCTGTTTTCATACGCA
Organism: Andrena marginata; assembly: GCA_963932335.1. Lineage (NCBI taxonomy): Eukaryota > Metazoa > Arthropoda > Insecta > Hymenoptera > Andrenidae > Andrena > Andrena marginata. The sequence continues at coordinate 45,234,338 of OZ010659.1, read as the reverse complement.
AGCCTTACTGCTTATTTTAAGTGATTTAAATTAAAGTCTGTTGACTTTTGAATTCTCAAGGCGGATTTTCATGAAAACGACGGTACATATAAATAAATGGCATTCTACATTTTCGATTAATTACAGGCTAACAAAAAATAGAAATATTATTATCTTTCTACTGAAAAGTATACGACTAAAATGATATTGCACATGGGATGATATAAAATTAAATTTAATAGAGGTAAGATAAAAAGAACACCCTATTGCACATGCAATCTGGTTCGCTATCAAATGACACTATTTGACAGTAAAGTGGTGGATAGCTCTCTGTGCGTCGGTGCACGCGAATCGATTAGCGAGCGAAATCCGACAAATCGTTTTAAACGGCGACATAGAGGGAAAAAGGAAGTACGAGTAATTCAGGGACGGGAGTGCGAGTTGCTTCGTTAGGCTTTATCCGGTCTGAATCAAAATAATTACCTTTTTGCCCGGACAAATAGGATATAAGCGAATTAACAATGCCAGCTACAGAAGGCCATTTGCATCGATGCATGCATGGGGAGGAATGAAAAACGAGGAATCTCTGCAATCCCGAGACACTTGCTCAAACAAAACTGTCTCTCTGTGTAACACGGATTACAGGAAAAAAGTTCACCATGATACCTGGTATGTCTGCTAAATTTGCAGCGGATAGAAAGCGTGAAATCAAATTTGCAAGCATAATATGAAATGCAATAATGTTCCTAAATAAGCACCAACTACAATAAAATTAAGGCGAAATGCAATTTGTTTTGTGTGTTGCTAGAGAAAAATGTTCGAACTGCTTTGAAAATAAACGGATTAGTTGGGTTATCCTTTTCCAACCCAATCTAATCTTTATGCTAGCTTATTATTTTTTACCTGACTTAAGGTTATATAGGGCGCCTCTGAAAATTATAATTTTCTTAAGGAAAGTAAGGTCTTATAAGCTTGGCGTCCATGATAAATAAATATCAGAGGAGCAATTGAACATATATATCCAATGTAAGGTAACTTGAAAGGTAATTTATAATAAAAACAAAAATACTAATGTAATAGGTACACATTAAAAATTGCAGAGGAACTGTATAAACGTTAAAATTCTATATTTACTGCAAATACGTCACACTAAATTAAATATATGAAATACCCCTTGATCAACGTAATGGTGACCACCATTCGTAACATTTTCTTTGTATAATTAAAAATTTTAGTTGCCTGATCAATAGTTGACAATCGAAATTAAATGAGACTTTTAATTATTGTCACATTATAGCTACCATAGACAATTATTAATAGTAGAAACATGTACGGAACATTAAATAAAATATAAATATTAGTAAAGACAGTTGCGAAAAATTTAGTTGTATTTTTAATTCTAGAAGGAAGATTAAAGTGGAATGTAACTAAGAAATGTCCCTTTTCTCTGTGAAAATATTTTCTTGGGAACAATTCGTCCCCGTATCCTCAAACTTTCATAGTCAGCGCGTTAATCAACTCTATGAATTCCTCTAAATAAGAATCTTCCAGTTATTATTCATACAGTTTTTACCTCTGAATAAATTGTTTTAATCCAGCAGGAACAAGGTCCTCGAAATGCATTAAGTCGTTAGCAGCTTTCACTTTCAACAACTTGGGCTTGATTGGGTGTATGTGAAAATCTCGAGATTGTTGAGGTCAGAGTTAGTAAATGCGATTAACGAGATGGAAATGCAGCTGCAGTCGGTGCCCAAGTACGTTCGTCGAGATTATTACTGAGATTAATTTTCCACGACTTATCTAGTTTAACTTTAAGCGTATCTTACTTCGTCCAGCTAACCTGAGCAATTGGCAAACACCAAAAGGGGAGTACCAGCTAATTGAATGTTAGGTATTAAACACTCGGCTAATGAACTTTTTACGACTTGAATAACGAGTTCCTTGATAATTTCATTAAGCTCTCCCTATTTAAATCCTTCTAGCACACTGAGCAGCGTGGAGGGAAATTTTATTATCTAAACGAGACTAAAAATTTCATGTGCATTTCCTAGGAAATTACTAGATAGATTATATTTTTCTACATGCATAGTGCATAACATATTTGGCCTCAATGATCGTATAAAAATAAAATATAAAATAACTTTTATTTACCTTCCATATTCAACAGATCTTTCGCTGTTGGATTGCCACACGCTTTTGATGAGTGCAAAATTATTTAACTGAAAAAAGCATTTCAAAATGGGGGCGACGTGAAAGCAATACTTAATGCATTTTCTTTTTATTAAAAAGCATAAATTCCTGTCAAAATGGAATCTACAATGCGTTGAAAATAGTTATTGATTTAATGATGATTGTACAGGGTATCCATTCTACTACTATCTACTATTTTTTCGTGTATGACATGTATATGATAAAATTGGAATAGGAAAAGCAACGTGACTGGTTCTTTGAATTTTTGGGATTTGCAAGAAGTTTTTAACGATAGAGTCCTTTAATTTTTTCAATGGCAAGCTACATTTTTTCTGTCATACGGAAGCAGGTATCAAGACGAATAAACGGTGTAAGTTACAGTCGTGTCTAAAAACACATGAGGTCAGAAATGAAAGAAATAGCTGACATATTTAATAGTACTGTGTTTATTAGCATTTCTTATTAATAAAGCTACCAAGCATGTATATAAGTATGAAATATTCAAATTATTCCTTTCATCTCTGACCTAACATGATTTTGAACGTCACTGTACCATATACTGTATCATGAAATTCATCTTGCAATTTCACATAATATAAGAAAAATTACAGCTTTCAATTAAAAAAATGAATGGTTACCCTCGTCGTTTAAAACTTATCAATAATTTAAATATTGCTTTAAGAAACCATGTTATTAATGGAAACTGCTAAAATGGACTTCGAATTTGAAAACAGAGATTTTATTTGTTTTCAAGAACAAATATAACACATAAACTATTTATATGTATGAAAAGAGATTATCCAAAGGTATTTCAGCATATATTTACAAAATACAAAAACTTAATTTTAAGGGTTGGTGGCGGAGTTAACTTGAAAAATATGGATTTTTCGAGAATTATTTTTACGCAGGTCTGTAGATATAAAAAAAACTATTGTTTAAACTTATTTTCGATATCTCTCACCGTTCTCGAGATATTCCACGGAAAAGAAAATTCTGCATTTTCTTCAAGGGTTGATTTCACCCCAAAAGTGCACTATGGCACCAACAAAAAATAGGGTTGCGTTACGGATGAACTACTCTACTTGCACCCAAGTTTCATAATTTTTTGCATTTGCTTGGTTGCGAAACGTCCCTTGTTAGATGGAGAGATTTTAGTTGCATCTTTGTTTTCTTCTCGCAGAGATGGAATGTAACCTTCTCACAAGTAATTATTCAATTGCAATGTCGTCACCTTCATTATTTATAGACGATAATTGTTCAGCTGTTTAACTGAGAATAACGATTTACATACATAATACATAGAATTTGTGCTTTCCTAGTAAGAGCTACGGAAACCAGTTAACTATAGTCCAATGACCTAGATCATTTTCTTAGAATCTATGCAACCTATTCGCATCCACGTTGTAGTTCGACGCTCCCTGTAAATGTATGATGAATCCAAATGGGTAACAATCAAGTTTAGTGACGAAAGCCATTACCTATTTATGAAAGGTAATGCAGGTTTACTCCAATCTTACTAGATCGCATTAATATGTAAGTATAATGTCTGGGGTACTAGTAAAATAATTGGTCAAAATTAGGATCATTTCTTATCTATACCAGAGATAAAATGATGGTTTCTGAACACAGTGTTACAAACAGCTTTCTTAAAACGTCTTAAATTAGGATCACTCAAACTTATACATTGAACGAAACGTTCTAAATGCTTTCTCAAGAAAAGACACAAATCTTGGAATATCGCCTCTCAGAATCCCAAACACGATCGCAAGTTTCTCGAATATTTTGAATAGTATGAGACTTATCTACAGTACTAATCTTTTACATTAAATATTTATCCTTTCATGAACAAAGTGTTTAAGGTATTTGCAAAAAAAAGCTCAACAAGTTGGAGCACGTATATGTAATATAACTTTTAAAAAATTTCCTGGGACACGTTACATTTTTAAAAAATTTGTGTAATTTTGACTAATGCTTTAAGGGGGAAACGTGGTGTAGGGGAGAGTAGGGTGAAATTGAACGCTTAACGTTGGAGGATGATGACATAAAATCGGAAGGAGAAAAAGACACGGGACTGCAACAGGAGTCTTCAATGGACGTTAGACTATAAGAAAATCAAAGCCATTGTTAAGAAAATTCTTTGAGAAGGAAGGAAAATGAGATTTACCAGAGGTATTGAAATCTTCGCCTCGCTCTAGCGCCAAGCTTTAAAAAGATAGCATGCATAGTTTCCTTACACAAAATTCCCCAAAAGAACGTTGATTTCTGCTAATTACACCAGGTTGCTCTCTTAAAAAACCATAATTCAGTAACAATTACATTTTTAACTGTTACTTGTATCTCGCTTAACTCCCTTCTTCAGAACCGAGTCAAAACTACTGTATGTATACGCTAAGGAAACTATAAATATTTTGTTACAATACTGTGTGAAAAACTGATTTTTCTAAATTATTGAAAACAAAATTGCGAGATAAGTAATCAATAAGTTTCAGTATTATAGCATGCATTTAATATTCTATTGCTGCTTTTCCCTAAAAATTTAATTACCTGATTCGAAATGATACTTGTTTTGGATGTTCATCCAAAGTCACTAGAAATAGGAACATACTGTTTATGAACGTCTTCAGAAATTAATACTTCATAACTAAAGTACATCTTTTATACATTATGTATGTTGATACTACAGACTATCCTCCTATGAACGAATTAGAATTCTTAAATTATCCTAAAAATCAATAGTGAAGTTGTACCTAGGTACATACAAATAAATCGGGATCGTAACTTTGAAATACCACAAATGAAGTAGAAACCTCCTAACAAAATACTATAGCAATTAGAACGACAAAGCACGTCGTGCATTTAAGTATATACTAGTCAGACTAGGGAGATAATGTTTCTAACAGAAATCTGTACTTACTTATTGTTATACGGTACTAGCTTTGCTATTCGGCTTCGCCAGGAATTTAGATTCTGATTTTATAAAAAAAATATTTTGGGTTTTTCGTGACAATAGTCACAATCATCTGGATTAGCCAGGCATAATGCGTTGAGGCACCTTTCATGATCCCAGAGTTTATCGTTTGGAGTTTTTAGGCGATAGACAAACACACAAACGTAAATTTTCTGCTTTATATACCTATTAAGATTTAACACATATCTTGTACCGGACAAAAGTATTGGGACACTAATTAAACAAAATAACTTTTTAATAATTGGTCCAAATCACTTGAGGTTTTTTAAAAACTAGAAGGATTACATTACTAGGTAACGTGTTTCGTCGGAAGTAGAGCAGTAATTAGCGACGGTCATTTTTTAAATTTTTTTATCTGAGCCTTTAATGAAAATTTTAAAAAAATGCGCTTTTGCAGATTACTAAGTAAGTTCTATACATGCTGAAAATTTCATATAAATCGGTGGAAAGTGGTGGAAATCGCTGCAATTCGACAAAATTTTCAGCATGTATACAATTTACTTAAATTTACAAAATGAATTTTATAAATTTACATTACAGCCTCAGAATTATAAAGAATTACAATTATTTTCAAACGACGAAACACGCCACCTAGTAAACTAATGCTTCTAGCTTCTGAAAAAATCTCAAATCGTTTGGACTAATTTTAAAAAAGTTATTCTGTTTTAAATCCCAATACTTTTGCCCGGCAATACACATAATTATATATTTTATGCGTATTATTTAACGTGATTTATCAAAATATTTTGATTATATTTAAATAATTATGCCTTATTCATTATTCTAATAACGGAGGTTTGAAATAGAAGTGTAACTTGTACAAATATACTTCTCGAGACTTCTATGCTGTATCAAGCAAGCACAATCAACACTTGTTTCAAATAGTATTCGATTTTCTCCATTAAGCAACAATTTGTATCTTCCCAAAATGTGTAATATCTCATTTTAAATGCTACAGACCTATCGTTCCACAAAGTACTACTAGTGTGGTTTAGAAAATTTAAAACGCAGAGTAAAAATAAATGTTGCATCGAACATTATTACACTCAATAGATACTTCAAATTTTTGAATATATCAAAATATTTGCAAAATGTTTTGACAGAAGGATTCTTTAGAGTTACTGCAAACAAAACATTACTGGATTCTCTCAATTTGAAATTAACTCATTTTTATTGCACTGATGAAACAAATTGCAATGAATAGCACTTCTCTTAGCTAAAACTTTCTACGCTAACTCCAATTAAGTATATTCAATATTGGAATTCACAGTCTACGAAACTTATTCAATCTAATGATAATACTGGGTGGGAATTTTTGGTAGACTTTTTTCATCCCCCATATATAACTTGCTCATCTCGTTTGCCCTTATGCTCGGCCCCGATTTTCCATCATCAAACGGCACCGAAAATTTCAGCGCGTGATCACGGTAATAGGAAAGATCCGACCGTCGGAACTTAACAGAATGCGATCATAATCAGAACGAGCGTCGAACCGCGCAACGTCCGCGCGACGCGCGTGCATGCGCGCGCTCGCCGATAAAAGTCCTGCGAGTCGTCGTCGTTGGAGGGTTAAAATCAAAAGGCATGCGCTGGCAATCGGGACACAGAGTGTGCCATTGAGATTTGTAACGCCTGACGGCACAGCCAGACACGTCGAGGGCGCTGTTGCCGTGGCCCTTTTTCCTATTTTTTTTTTTATTTCTCCTCCTTGCACCCTACGAGCCCACCGTCTGCATCCCTCGAATCTACCAACGTGTACACCCGCCCGACCAGCGACTCCATAAATATGCATTCCATTTAATGAGACTGCCGTAGCACGTGGGACACGGTTTCGTAGGCGGGTGCAGTTACGTTTCGCGGGCACGCGGGTGTACACGCCAGAATGTGAAATAAAGACATTGAATTCGTGCATCGTGGCATGCGTGCATTGTTGCACCGTTACAAAGTGTAACTCGAGTGTCTTGAGTGTCATCGAAATCCTTCTGTCCCTACTTTCTACGCCGCGAACGAACGATGATCATTCACCTCTGGTGCTTTAATACAACGAAATGAAACACTGTGATATCTCCCAGTTACATTGCCGAATTTCCATTGCGATAGAGGAACCGCGACGTCGTTGTCGCTCGTTCCGCAGACTTTCTCGTGGCACGGGTACTTGTATGGAACAAATGGAAAGTGAACTCCCGTGCGTGTATCCTAATTCCTGTTGAATTTTATTTGAAGTTAGTCTCGCGTGTCTCAAAGGGTATTATAAATCTATAGTAGTACCTGCGGTGAAATATATTCACAGATAGGGCGACCAGTCAGACGAGTGTATGCATAGGTACCACGCAGCTTGACACCGTTTGTGCTCCAAGAATTCACTTTCTTTAGAGGGGGTCGCGGCAGACCCCCCATGAAACAGTAAGTCACTCTGTCAGTTAAGGGAAGCAGGAACTTTTTCTTAATAAACAAATTAATTTATTATGTGTTCGAGTTATCGGTGGCTCACTATATTTATCGGAAATGAAAGTTTCATTCGTAAAAAAACATGAGATTGATCTGCAGTTTTCCCTAACGACTTCATCCAAAATATGGGTGACCCTTAGGGCGGCCCTTATTTGTACGTGTCGAGATTGTTTTTGTATTTGTTTGCTCTCACCCCCTCGAACGGTGTCATTTGATACAAAAATAGTTGCTGAAAAAGTTTATTGCAATTGGGCAACAGGAAAAGGTACCGACCAGGCCTTTTAGTTTAGAATTTAACAATAGTTTGGATTTAAAGAATTTCTCAAAAACGGTAATCCCTATCGAAATTTTGTACAAATAATATCAAAAGAGTATTCAATTTTCTACAATTACTATATATATCATTTTTTCGACCATTGCATTGATGGATTCTAAAATTTAAGTCCTGGTCGACACCCTTTCCTGTTGTCCGATCGCAACAATCTTTTTCAGGGACTATTATTTTATGAAATGGAACCATATTAGGGGGTGAGAGCACAAGAAATATCAGGTTGAAAATAAGGGCCAACCCAATGATCTTATTAGGGTAAAGGAAGGTAATATGGAACGGCATGTAATATGGAACATCGTAATATCTCGATAAAGAAATAACGGACTCTACAAAGTTACAGACAATCGTGTATATTAGTTCTCTATAAACAATAGACTATTATACTGACAACTGAACATCGGTCGGGCATCTATCATTGAAAGAGAAGCGTTTTTAGTTTTCGTGGTGTATAAAAGTTTTTTAAAAGTAAATCAAAATTATATTTGTATGATTTATCATTAAATATGTTTGTTCTTGAGTACCCTAGAATAGTTTTCCAGTAAAGGTATTTCTTTCTTAGTATAATTCTTAATTTCTTAGAGGGAAATGTGTGTATGTACATGGAACATATCGAATGATTGCCATATGGAACATGTTTCGTATTGCATGCGTGGTCCATTATACGATTATATTATAATATTATGTTATATTTTAAAATATTATGTTACAAACACATTATTTTTTAATTTTTATTTTTCATGATTATTATTTTTTTTGTTGAAAAATGGCCCAATGCTGCTTTTACGCTGCTTTTAGTGGGCACATGAAGAACGCGGGGCTTCACACGTAATGATGCCTCCTTATATTCCAATAGAGGTTAATGCAATATTCACAATAATTTTTTTTAAAAAAAATCATGAATTTCGGGGCTGTTACATGAGAATTCCCCCTTAAACAAGACAAATTCCCCTACTTTTGGCAAGCTTTTGAAATCAAGTGTTCCATATGACATACGTTTACCTTATACATATATCGTCCCATATCTGAACATTTTTTGTATAAGCAAATTTTCTGTATACATAGACTCATTCTTGACGATAACCTCGCGTTAGCTTTGTAAAAAACGCTCTCTGTACTCAATAATATTCCTGTTGAAATTCGTTCCCCAGATTTAGTAGTGCCGCGCACAATAGCCGAATATAAGTACCTGACATAATTAACACGTGGCGAATACAAAAAGGGCGAACTCGAGGTTATACCTAATTAAAATGATTCGACACTAGCTGGCTTATTGGTCGATAGCGACTGCACTCGATTCACATATGTCTATGTGATGCAGGAGAACATGAAAAGTAGCATTGTGCCATCACGCTGAAGAGTATCTGAGATCCCTCGAGTGCCACTCACAATCCACTGATTGCCGGAGGAAGTGGCAGAATGATAACTATTGGTTTTAATTATGACTTTCCACTTTAGACTACAATCGATACGCTCGAAAGAAGCGTACCATTAAATTTGACACAGTTTGCCGCGAAATAAAAGGAAATATCGCTTCCACAATTACATTGTATTTGTGGCATTGTACTCCCTATTCAATCTACATTTGCACAAGGGAAATCGAATAATTGCAGAATGTTCGTAATTAAATGTTCTCCGTCCAGTTCAGGCGCTGGTTTATTTCATCGATATTACTTACGATAGGAAACACATTGAATATAACGCGCACTTCAAAGAACGTCAAGTGGGAATCTTCAGTTGTGTATGTGACAAAAACCTAGACTCTGTAAAATTATCCAATTACTACACCAATTTGTAGAAAATTTATTTTAATCAGGGTACACTTGTATACCTACAGTGGCTCAAATAAGAAGTTTTGAAGCTGTATTATTTCGAGGTACTAGTTAGAGAGCTTGGATATTTTATTCACATGATTTTTATTCGTCTATGTTCACTTATAAATTATGCAAAAAAAAATTCCATTATTTAACGTTGCATCAACCATTATACAAAAAATTGTTATCATTTTATTAATAGTTAACTCGTAAATGTGCGTTTAAGATGAACTGAATAGAATCAAGATCAAAAATGTTTCCATGTATGTATGTGGAAAAAAAACAATTTTGAGAAATGGCGCAGATCAATTCACGAAGATTGAGATGGTTCTAAGGGTTCTCTGTAACATACAAGTAGGTATTTAAATCACCTTGAGGAAGAATATTTTCTTTCTTCGAAGAGCATTTAAAAAGACTGTTCAAAGGAAACTCGTCTGGAAGTTACATGACTTGAGCTTTTAACAGAGTATGACATTCTAAAATGGTGCTGTAGTTGCAATCTATAAACCAACCAATTCAGCTACTTCTTTGAAAAGTAGTTTCAACGTCCGATGACTCGCATTTCTGCTGTAGTTACACCAAGGCATTAAACTTCGTCGCAATCATGTGCATGCATTTTAACTGTATGAAAACGTGTTTGGCATAAACCATTGTACTCCGAAGTTTATAGACTGTTTGCACAGCTTATGTAACGAAGTTCACAGACAGCAACATTTTTGCTTTGTGTGCAACGTTTCATTTCTACAAAAATGCACGAAAAGCACAAACTTCACTTATGTCTTTAAAATAAAATTCTTAATACCTTTAAGTACACGTCTTTGCATGAAAGTAAAATAGTTGTATAAATTGCAATAACCTATATTAAATGACTACATGGTTTTCCTATTTCTGATTGTGTTTGATAATAAAACTTCAACATATTTTTTTAATACTTTTAAAGTGTTTATAGTGATCCAAATAATGCAATTGTTATTTGTTTAGTTCATTATAAAAGCATTTTTATATTGATTGGTTTTAATACCATTTGAACAAGAGAAACATTTCATTTAATTCTGAATAGGGTATAGGAATTTTATAGATGGAGGTACAAATTAAATAAAAAAAATGGGCAGAAACTAACATTCGCCAATTAAAGAAACTGATTTTTTAATTTATCAACACTCCAGCTTCTAGATTTTATGTAAAGAGAAGTTTAAAGGGTGACCTAGAGTTTATAATTTGATATAAATTTATAAGAGTAGGTACGTATTCCAATACGGGAAGTTAAAGAAAAGTAAACGTAAATACTCGAGGTGAAGAAAATAAAATAAAATATTTCCGTGACTTCCTCATTTAGTTAGTTACCGTCTAGAAAATTAAGGAAGGGAATTATAAACTTTCAAATAAAATAAGCTGTTGCTGATTGTGAGAAATCTTCGAGAACAATAATTCATTCAATTGTACTGTAATAAACTTATAGATCTTTCCTGGGTCGGCGGAGCAAATTTTTCCCAAGTGTGGAGTTCGGGGGAGTGCAAATTCCCGAATTTGGAATTCCACACACACACAAAAATCTCAAATGTAGAATACTCCACACATTCCACACAACTCACGCTGGCCCTAGATCTTTCTAAATGACATTATCCAAGATGACGAAAATTTTAAAAACACCACTAATACCAGAAATTAGGTGGGTCCCAATATAGATATAACCGTTTCCTTAAGAATTATTGTCTTCACAACATCTTAATGTAACACAATCTTAACATATAAAGCAGAAAGTGTTTGTGTGCTTGTCTGTCGTCTAAAAACTTTCGGACAGTAAACTCTGGGGTCACGAAATTTGTCCCAGCTCATTATGCCTAGCTAATCTACACGGATGTGACTATCTTAACAAAAAAAAAGTGCATTAACTCTCAAACTTCACAAAGAACTATTACATTCACGTATCCAGATTAAATCGATAGTTTTATTCTTTAAACTACAGAAATTAGACAACAATTGGATATAGAATCTTAAGCTGACGCAAGTAAGAGCTCTGCATTTATACGAACAAAACCTGTGAATAATTTATTTCCGCAACACAGATATTCGAATTGAGGACTTTGCAGGAAGAGGTGTGAAGCTCCATCTTTACCATCTTCGAGTAAATTGGAAAAAACTGTTTCTAAATTATTGCTGCGACTTAACATGGAAAAGAGAACACTAATTGAAAAAATATATTTTTTCACACAATTAGTAGTACCTAGTTATTGAATGGAGAAATTTCTATTTCTATTTTGGGCGAATTTTTCAAATCTGGAACTGCCTTAGACTTGCAACAGGATAGGGTAGGATGGGGCTGAAAGTTCCGTTTTTTCATATAAACCTATGTAAAATTTAGTAATAACAATCTACAGATATTTTCGTGCTATTTTGAATAAATTATAACTATTATGCTTTACTTTTACGAAGTTGTTGGTTAATAGTGTTATTTTCTGTTGAGTTATATCACAAAACATGTGTCAATACAAAATAGACTTTTTGCCCCGGGCATGTAAAGACAACCACTCTTTTTAGTATAGTAACATGACTTCTTTAACGAAAAGTAAAAATATAAGTATGGGACATTACTAAAGAAACATACAATCTTAACGTATTCACCTTAAACGCTGTTAAATTGTAGTTTACTTCGAATAACACAACAAAAAATGCGTACTTCTTTCGCTTCTTGATATACATAATGAGAAAGGTGTCATATGACACGCACGAAAGGCCAAAAACGACTGGCGAATCTGCGGTCCTCCCCATTGCCCTTGCCTTCAACATAGTTGTGCTGCAATAGGGTAAATCTGGGAGACACAGTGGGGCTGGAAAGTTGGTCGAATGGCTATTTCAGACTCTACATCTGTGTATACGTAAAAGTGTGTTAAGGTTTAGAGCAATTAATTCTCTAAGAATCAACTGTTTCGACCAACTCTCCAGCCCGATTGCGTCTCCCGGATTTATCCTATCCAATCGATTGTTTACGAATGCAGATTTTGCGCAGGGTCAAAATTTGCAGTATATCGCTCTTTTATTATCGGAATTGCATCGAATGTGCACCAAACGATGTAGACATTTTCTTACGTATACTACACGTCGTAACTCAAAATCTGTAAAAAAAAAAAAATGGAGCTGCACCCCTCTTGCTGCAAGGTCCTCAATTCCTCTTGTAATTCGGAATACTGTAGTTACTCACGGTATTGTGGTATGCAGGGTAACATCCAAGGTTAAAAGATCGCATTATGCAAAACTGGGCTGGATGAGCCGCGTTTACGGGAGATACCTAAGTTTGCCGTGTTGATAGAGATCGAAACGAAGTCCCACTACGTACACCTCGGGACCCGATAACACGCGTAATCAGTTTTCCCCGTGTAGGTATACGTCGGCACGTTAAGGGATGTCCTCGTATCGGGCTAACTTTCTTGAAAACTTCCTCCATTTTTCCACGACGTCCCATTCTCGTGCTCGCTCTCTGTCGCACGCGCGCGTCGATGCTTGCCGTTGATATTATTGGCATCGTGCACAATAATTACACGATGAGTTGTGGGTTTACTTCGTCGCGTGGTGATGGATCGACCGGCGGTAGTTCGCGCGGCGCAGGAATTATTTCGAAGGAAAATCGAGTGAACCGAGCATCGGCCAATTTCAACTTTTAACAAACTACTCTGGACGGTCACGTCCTAGGCAAGAGGATTCCTTCGGTGTGAAATGCTGCTGGACGAAAGCGAACAGCGCTCGAAACTTCTTCGCGATTGGGCGAAATTTTAAATAAACTTTTTTGTCGTGGATTTACTTCGACTGCGTGTCGCGACGAAACATTAAAGAAAGTGACTGTAGCCTTACAATTATGGCAGTATGTTTCTTTTAATTACTTCAGCGCATACGCGATTATGTGGTATAGTTATAATTCTTAACTGCTGGCTTTATGTGTAACTATGGTTACGCGAGTTCAGTATGGTAGTTCTATCGCTGTAATTATATTTCACTGATCTTTCATTCGTCGTGTTAGACTGGGTTACTAATGCGGTAGTACAAATTGCGAACCAGTTATTAGAATAATAAATATTTGGAACAAGGAAACAGTTGTTTCTTTGATTACGGAGGGATTACGTATGAAAAATAAAATCGCGTGAGTATAAACATTTAAATTCGAGTTATTTTACGTGGAATATTCAGCTTCTGCAGTTAAAAAGATTTCGTGGAATCACATTTATTTACAGAACTCACTTTATTGCGGTAAATCTGTAGCTAACGTTTTCCTATTATTGCTTCATTATTAAAGAAGTTACATAAAAACAGTGTTTCAGGGGACTAGGCAGCCAAATTACTTGAAAATCAAGTATTCTTTTGCGAATTAATTACAAGGTGATGAATACTAATTATAACTAGAGCATTTGGATAATGTTTATAAATACTATAAACTGCACAAAAGCTTTTTTGATAATATAGACAGACATGTATATGACGGCAGTATAGTCGTTTAATGTGTAGGCGTCTTTTCTGTGATTTTGCAGTGATTGCAAGAAAACGAAGGTTCGGATCGACTTGAAATTTTTACACCATGTTTAATATATGTATTCCATTCTGAAGTGAACTTTAAAATTAAAGGGTACAAGCTCTAGATTTCGAGATAAAAAACAACAGTTATTTGTGCACACCGAAAATCGAAATTTATCGTAAAAATCGCCTTCTCCTAATCGCTATTTTAATAATTTTGTTTGAATTATTTTTTCTGAGGTCCAATTCGAAATTACAGGTTCTAAGAGAAACATATTCTAAGGAAACCGTTATATCTTTATTGTTTAGCTCAATATCAGGGCAAAACCAAAGACACTTCGCGTGGCGCCATTTGTAAAATAGATATGTATTAAAAAAAATATTTTTTTACTCTACCTGATAGTATTAAACATTGTACAAATTTGACTGCCAACGTTGTCCCCTTAAAGCCCCATGTTTTGTCATTAGTTACACTTCCTAAGGCTGTAATTTATGAATATCCTTATAGCTTTGGAAATGGCATTTTAAAATCAAAACTTTATTTGAGAATTTATATAATCCGAATAAGGTGAAAAATTGCTGCATTTTTGCATTGAATACTTGTTCACAAGTGGCAGGGTCACTATTTAATAGCAAAGCATTTGAAAAGGATTTAATTGCATCTGTAACTCAATTGGTAACTCCAGTCCTTTGGTTTCCTTAAAACTCCACCTGCCATTTCACGCCTGAACAAAAAGCCTCTTAGTTTTAAAGTTTTTAATTAAACCACAATTGCTTCTTACAAATTTTAATGTTTCTCATTCCTCAATTGTTTCAAGGATCTGCTATAGCGTTTGTCGCATTTACCACAACCGCGTTCGTTATCCATACAAGGAAGCTTTGAAACAGAACTGTTACTTGCACGATAATGCTCCTTGGTATCTCTATACTATATTAATCAAAACCAATCACGCATGATATCAAATAATATTCTACTTTCTCCATCAAGCAACAGTTGCATCTTCTGTTAATATATAATGTCTAAATAGTATGCCTCGTTTCACAAAATACTGTTGGTAGTGCCCTGAAAAAATTGAAACGAAAAGTCAAATTTTAAGTTACAAAATTGTATTTTTCAATTTACGTTCCTACGTTACTAATATACTTTGATTGCGTCGATGAATATATATTACAGTCAGTGGCACTTCGGTTATGAATTTTTCTACTGACTAAAGTTTGATTTATACAAAGTTGAAAGTCTAAATTGGAAATAATTTATTTTTCTTTAAACTTAACACAATCATTCGAATATAAATAATTAGTAGCCAAGTAACGAAATACCTAATTGAAAAGAAAGTTCGAATGCAATAGCGTAGGAGTCTTTAAAAATAATTTGTTTTCGATTACAGTAATGTACTTGCAGATAATTATTTGTAAAATATTTTATACCACGTCTGTGATCAAGCAACTCGCTGTCGAAAAATCAAGGAGCACTACTAAATACAGATTAGATATACAATATACACCTGCCCTTTATCCGCCACAGTTACTATGTACCGCAATTGTGAATCCTGCTTTTCTTACGTTGTATTGTTTAATTGCACATTCTAACTACATAACAAGCAACGAAACCATCGTTATT
Organism: Andrena marginata; assembly: GCA_963932335.1. Lineage (NCBI taxonomy): Eukaryota > Metazoa > Arthropoda > Insecta > Hymenoptera > Andrenidae > Andrena > Andrena marginata. The sequence goes on along the minus strand of OZ010659.1, from coordinate 45,218,490 downwards.
ACGCCCATGAGATCCATAAACTGAGTAGAACGTAAAATAATAAGAATAATAAAAAATAAACTATGACATTAACGATGTTTGACGCTTTAAATTAATAATGAAGCAAGTGCTCGCATATACAACCAAGTTCCAACATATATTTACTCAAAAACAAAACTCTCGTACACGGAAATGTATATTTTACATTTTCCACTTGTTTTTATTCAGAAAACCATTCCATTGTCAATTCGAGAGCGAATTAATTCTCTGTAAAGCTATTCTAACGAAGTGTTTATTCGATACACCATTACATGAGGTAACGAGTGTGTTAATAAAATACGTTCCCTCGATTATTATGAATACAAGGCGGCTTCAATGTGTCGCATCGCATTTTAATTACTGAGGAATTCTAAAATTCAATGTTGGCGTGAGAAACAGCACGTGTCGTAATTTTGCAAGAAACATCAGTTATTGAATTGTTTAATAGGTAAATAATTAATTTTAGCAACAATAATTTTCAATAATTAATTACAATTACTCATGATATATGTACTTGCTGCCTACATGTTGGAAATTGAGAACGACGTTGCTACACATTAAATAATAATTTAACATCCATTGTCGACCGAGGAGTAAAATAAAATATGTACTCCATGAAACGTATTTGCGTACAAACTGTATCGTAGAAACCTCTTTAATATCTATCGAAAAACGCAAACCAATTTCAAATTTCTCTTCGTTTCATATCATTTGCATTATTAGTTCATTTATTATATGGTTCTTCGTCGCATGCTAATTAAATCGCATCGTGCTGAAAGATACACAACAGAAAAGCAATAAAGAATTTAAATTAACCTTATCATTATAATTTAAGAATATGATAACGTCAAAAAATATTTCATATTGATATTAACATAAAATAATTTTTTATGTTATAAATTTTTGCCAACTTAATGGAATTCAAATTAATATATGTCACTACTTAGTAAGACGCTGCGAAGATGTTGAAGGTTCAATAAATTTCAATTTTTATACTCTTGGACTTAGCATGCACGTCGAATCAATTCATAAAGTACCGTATGGATATACCAGTAAATGAACACATTTTATTAAAACGTGTAAAATAACTTATTAAAATAAACAACTAATTAATTAGAGACTTCTTTTAATTTCTTGCTTCATATCAGAACAATTTTTGCAGCACGTAGAATTACTCGTGTTGCAAACATACTTTTATAATAGTGTTCACTCGTTACCCTTAAGTGTTCATTTATTGGTGCGGTTACACTACAAGTAACTTGAAAGTTTTCATGAACCGTATATTGCAAATTCATAAATTAGAGAAGAAATTTAGTTATGTAGATTAGTAATTTAATTAGGTAAATATAGGTATTACAAATTCATAAATGATATAACTTTCAACGAAACTGGAAATTCGGTATTACGTTTTTTCTTCTTTTTTCTTTCATTACTGACTGTGTCGAGGAAACAATTATTACCTTTTAGGCATTTCTAGTAGTTATATTTATGATATGAAAAACCTAGAAATCAAGTCACATGGGAAATTGCTACTTTTAAAAATGATTGAATACAGAATTATATGGCCCAATCTGCTCAGAAGTAAAGATTCTAAAGGTTGAATAACAAAGGATTTTCGAACTTCCTCAAACCACAGGTAGCGGCTTCTCCTTCGTTCTCAATATCGATTGACATAAACTCACGACGTGGCACGGGGTCAGTCACAGTGTTTATAACTCTGCCTGGTAGTGATGTGCTTTCACGTGAAAAATCGTCAGTTCTTCCCTGGCATTCACGTATTTGCATACTAATTTAACAGGAAAAGAATTGACCCATACTTTGGATTTCAGGAAATTTGAGAATACTGGTCACTATCACACATACATAAGTGTTTCGCAAGGCTTGGTGTAGGTGAATGTTGTAGGTAGGAATGACATGAAAATAATTAATTATAAGGAATGCAAACTGAACTGCACCAACGTCTAGGGTTAGTTAGAGTTTGTGTTATCCCTGGGTTAGGTTAAGATTAAATATAAAGATAGAGATCAGAATTAAACCAACTGGACAATACATTTCCGCAAATAGCAAATGCGTAAAAACCCAGCCTGCCTTAAGACCTACTTTCAGTTCCTCGCTGAGAGGTAGAGGCAATCTCTATAATAATCTCTTAACTGAAATTTAATTTCTTAATTGTATTCTGTAATCGAATTGCAACTAGTGAGTCTAAGTGGCCTGCAATGTTTCGTCACTGTAAACCTGCAGGTTCCATGCGGCACAGTACGCAGACTATGCTTCGGCCAAAAACTGCTGAACGAAAAATATAGAAGCGACTAAGTTGTCAACTGTGGAATCGCTCCTTGAACACAATCTTTTATTTAGGAATGTACCTACCAGATTATTTATAATTCAGATTCAGTTTAGTCACGATTTAAACCTTTTGACACACTTCTGGACTCCCTCAGATTTGCGTGTCATATAAAAGTCAATATTGCATAAGATCTACGGACAGTTAACACATCCAACACCACGCGACGTCCCTATGCTTTTCCATTCGAAGCGTTCATCATCGGTGACCGTGACGGCGGTGAATGTGTCAATGATTTGCGATATTAACCCAGTGCATAAATAATAATTGTGAAGCTGCCACTCGCGTTTCTGATGGGGTATAGGTAATGTACAATAATGTAATGATAACGCGTCCTCAATGAGAAAATATTACAAAATTGCATGATGGATTTATACCTCTTAGTAGGATGTAATTCTTAGTGTGTCGTATACATTCTTAGTAGGACCAAAAAATATATTGTTATATGATATTTGTGTGCAATGATTACCATTTCAATTAAATACCCAACTCACTTGATTATCTAGTGTTAGGTATAAGTAGAATAAATTTAAACACAATTATACGAGCAGATTTTATTCACCTAGATCGAAAAGAAATATAAAGGAATTTGGAAATTTCTGATTTTTCGTTAAACCTTGCATGGGTTTTCAATTCTTTTTCCAAGGTCCTAAAATGCATTTTTATTATTTGAATTCAATATCGGACCGGTGCCAAGCTTCATAACCGCTGAATCGATTCATTACTAGGTATAGGGCGGTAGAATCGATTCTTTAATTCCATTACGAACCAGTCTTGTAATTTAACAGACTCCAATTAATGGTTCAATGCGTCCATTTTGATGCCATAAAGCTAGTGCATTCGCTCTCCACTGCTCGATTCTAAAACTTATTTTGAGTACCTAATGAAATTTCTTCTTTTCATTTATATAATGTTGTTATATTCAATAGAATCTACACATTATTCTCTTCTTTCGACAGTAATGAAATTATAAGAAGAATACTCTCAGAAATCGTAAAATAAAAATACAAAATTAAATTAGGGCGAAATATTTTTGTTAAAATCATTAATCTTTAATGTTATTAATTTATCTAATAGATTAAAAGAATGAACCCGAAAATCGAGTTGTAATTACTTCCTTATGTATTTCATTTGTTTCAGAAAAAAATCGTTATGTCAGCAGAAATGAGTGCATATTGCTCAATTAGAAAATGTCATCGAAGGTGAACTTCTCAGAATACAATTTCTTAAAATTAAAACCCTTTTTTTAGGGTAAACGCAAGACTATTCTCTGAAAGCAGAGCAAAACATGTAGACTCTATGTCAGACAGGGACTCCAATGAATCCTAGAACGTAAAGCAACAAGTTTATCGCTATCAATAACAATTCTTCAAGAAACAATTTATTATATTTTCTTGCCAGTAAGCAACTGCATACTTTAACAAAACACATTTGACAAATGCCTTCTCTTTTGCTTTCTCAAGTGTTTTATACGATGTTACAATGCTTCCAATTACATGTTGGAATAATATCGTTCCGATTAACTCAAAACAAGTACAAACCCCATTAACAATTCTGAGAGACCTGTACTTTAAGCGTTCGACACATTGTGCAGCGACTATATAGGTATTATAATAACGAGGTAATATATTATTGAACTATAAAGATTAAATGGAAGTGCACTGTCGTACGTATATCTTTGTAGCGAGTAACCTTTGCAAGCAAATCCGCCATGATTCACGAGATTGACCTACGGTCGAGAAGATCCGACAGGAGCCCCGACTACTAGCGCTTCGCGGGCCCATAAATCTCAATGCATTATCGATCGATCTCGGCAATGTACCTCGTATATGTGTAAGAGACAGAGAAAACGCACGTATGCTTCCATGGCGTTGATTTAGGTAGGATAATATCAAATTACGATTGCAACCACTTGTCGGGAACTCCGCACGCTTCTCTATATTACTGGCAAGGATCGAGTTAAAAATGCAGCAAATAAATTATTCGATTAAAATCCCCAGCGTTTCGTTATTTCCATTATCGAAACAAAACTTCTCAACAATAGTCACAAGGGAACCCTTACTCACCGATTGAAACGCAACTTTGTGGGTTTATAGAGCGAGTCAAGACAAGAATAATGGTATGTTTTATTTGTGCCCAATCGCCCTTTAAGGGTGCGAAAACTAACCTCGAAGGCAAATAGGCACTCACACTTCTTCGCGTATAACTTCTAAAGTACATGAGACAGAAAAAAATGTTTCATACAAAAGTTGAATGGTGCACTAAGCACTGCAAACTTGCGTTAACAAAATTTTGACAAAAGTCTCTTGTTACGTCAGGTATTCTTTTTATAAACTCGTTTCAAAATTTTGTTAACGCAAGTTTGCAGCACTTAGTGTACCATTAAAGTTTTGTTTGAAATTTTTCTCTGTTTCTTGTACTTTAGGAGCTATATCAGAAAAAGTGGGAGTACCTATTTGACGTTGAGGTTAGTTTTCACACCATTAAGGAGAGTCTAGTGTAACTACCCGTTTTTCAACGCCATCTTCGGAAATTTATTTAACAAAAACTATATGTTTATACTGTCAAGGGTAAAAATGTGAAATATTCATTTCAGCGTATTAAGAAATTCTTTATTTTTTACCGTATCGATATGAAAGTGACACCAATGGATTCCTCAAGTGTTTCTGATGAAAATCATAGCAAATTTCATGTAAATTGGAATATTTTTAACGAAGTCAACTTGAAATGATATAAATACATTTTTCATGGAATTTCCTTCATTATGGTCCAAATTACGTCGTTCTTGGTGTTATATAGTTTCATCGGCGAAACATAAGGACTCCATTGGCGACGTTTTCGCAAAGATCTCGTGAGAAATGTAGAAATCCTGGACATTTCTCATTTCTTAATGATATTCCAACCCTTTCGAGGGTCGAAAGCCATAAAATGTAGTGAGCCACTGGAGGGTGTTGTCCTCGCCACAGGGTACCCGGCGGCATCTCTTTGACATGCGTTGCTAGAGAATGTAGTCATCCAAAATGGAAAAACTAAGGTTTAGTTTTCTTTATTATCACAGACGAGTTTCTGTCTTGTATAAAATTAATTCTACAGAACGAAAACAGCTAAATTTATCAGCAACAACATTTTTTCAAAATGCTGCCATTATGCAAATATTTGTTGTTAGGGAGCCGTTGTGGTTCCAACCATAGCGACAAACATAATAAAGGAAATAAAACTTAGTTTCTCCATTTTGGATGACTAGAACAGTTCCCACATCAACGACCAGCAGAAAAGAATTTTTTTTAAAAAGCTTACGCCACCGACTATAGCTATACGTGCAATAAAAAAGATAAAAAATTCTGAGTATTACTTCAAACATACCTTAATATGCAGGCAAAATATCAGGTACTATAAACTTATAGTTTTCGTTAAATAAATTCCCGAAGATGTCGTTGAAAAACGGGCAGTTACACCGGAGGTACCCCGTTAAATGGCGATTGGGGGCGAATGAAATATACCATTGTTCCTATCTCGAGTCACTCTATAAACCCACAAAGTGGCGTTCCAATCGTTGAGTGCGGGTTCGCGGTGTTCCCTTGTCAGTCCAACCATCCCTTCCGTTTACTCCTAACGACCTACAAAACAGCAGATCTAATTCATAACACGTGGACATTACAGTCTGCTCGAATCCCAGTTACTCGCTAATCAATAAGAATGCAGTAGTTGTTTAGGCGATCTGAATGTTCTCGAGTCACGACTTCTAACCTGAAGTTGAACGCTCGATACCTTCTTCGCCCCAACCACGGTCGCGAAGTCCGAGGTATCTCGCAGAAATCCATCATTGTCCAATCGTTCTTGTAATTGGAAAAATTATCGTGACTTGGCTAGTCTGTATTCGAAAGATAGATGAATGGACGTGTGGAAAACAGAGCGAAGAAGAAAGGCAAAGGTATAGGAGGGCCGCGGTGTAGGTTCTCTTCCAGGTTGATTTACGTCGGATAATATCAAATTACGATCGTAGAAGATTGTCGGTGGTTCCACGTGGTCGACCACGTTCTTCCCCTGGGATAGGGGATACTGAAGGGAGGAAGCCCCGGGTGGAAGGGGTAGCTGGTTAAGGAGCAGACAGTAAGGGCGGAGGGGTGTAACTGTGGTGCAGCGTGCGAATAGGAAGAGTCATTTGTACCATGAAGCGCGAGGTCGCCTCGTGATGGTTGCGTGCGCCGGCAGTTTCGACCCTGTCGTTCACACGCTCGCCACCACCCTTTTCCACTTGCATAGATAACTTTCATCCCCAGCTTGTCGATCTGTGATTGAATCCTCGTTGTCCGGGACTACCGATTGTTTGACTCCGCCATTTCACCACTCAACGGCAATCTTGCTTTATTTACGAGGCAGCTTGTACACGTTGATTTGCTTCTAGAATGTTTCATGATCCGCGGTATTAAAGTCGTTGAAAAAGTTCGTGCCGTTTCCTAGGGACAAAGTATAAACGATTTCTTTCATCCCTTGCTGGGAACTGGGGAGCGTTCTTCGTGAAACGACCGCGGCAGTTATTAAAAGAATTCCTGTTCTGTGCGCTTTCCCTGAAATCTGTTGGACTGATTGAAAATAACGATTGTCCGAAATTGCCGGGTGACAAATATTTCGCGCACGTACGAAATTATTATATCTACATTTCTGTACTTTGCCACTGATAATGTTTTTATTTCACTGGAGCATTTTACTGTAGTGCTGCTTTTTTATTTACGCAATGAGTGCAGTGATGTCGCGGAATGTACCGTTTCATTTTAATTAAGCGAGGTTTAATAATAACTGTTTTTATCGTTTCACCGAAATTTTATGAAATGTTTGCAAAGTTCTTCCTATTTAAGGATACTTGGCCACTCGTTATTTATGCGATTTAATATAAGAAAATCGAGACCTGATTTTAAACTAAAACAGCACAGTTTATAGATATAAACGAGCGATAGATTTTTTAGAGTTCCTATCGCTTCCACTACTAAATTCGCATAACGTAATACCCTGAAAAATAAGTAATTCTTTGGCTATATTTTTTCATTCACTACTGTATCATGAGAATTAATACACATATCTAACATCTACTACTGAACTATTTCTTAGTTAAATAAAAGAGGCATGGAATATACCTCTCATATATAATGAATTCTGATAAAGAGAAGCAAACTTAGGAAACAGAACAAGTATGTTTATGCTTGTCCAAGGTTGGACCATATCATGAAATCATAACAAGCGTTATAACGTGAACTAATAAAATTTGTGATTTTAACATTTTAAAACAATGCTTCTGCTTATCTCATTTGTCAGTACCTATTATTTTCCGCCCGAATCAATATCCTTGCTTCTGTGCATTGTTCGTAACGATCGAGTATTGCCGTATTAATTTTATATTACGGTTACCATTATTATCATTTTCAATCGATCGTAATAGCTTTCGTAACAATAGCTTATTAATTACCGTAATACTATCTCGTTGTTTACTATCTCGTCTGCCGTTCTTGACTGCCGATCTCGCACAACTTATTTTTAGGTACATACGCACACTATTGGTCATCGTGACTTCGCAATGTTTCGGCGGCTTATTTGAACGGCTACACGATTGTTCCAAAGTGGTGCAGCGTAAGCTGATCATAAATAACAAACTATACGAATAAATGTTGATTATATACTCTCCCATAATATAACTGCCATAATTTCATAAAAATGCTAAGATGATGCCTATCATAATTGAATGTAAATAATAAAAAGAAAAGAAATTGCCTCGAATACTGCACGGTAATATTGTGGATATTCTGAAGCACGATCAATTATTTCCTTTGTGTCGAACAAACTCTCAATTTCCAGCAGATAACCCTCTTTCCCAATTTGTTCCTACAGATCCTGATAAAACGGTAATCGATCAAATAAAACCAAATCCACGAGTGACTCTCTCGTTTAGAGGATTTACCAATTTAATATCGTATATCCTTTCAACTTTCTGAGATAGATGCCTTTTATATTCGGTTACCGACCCTTCATTAAATCCTCGATTTCCAAACCCTCGTTATTCTGCGCGATGAACCGTTTAGGGTCTCTTCATTCATTTCACCCACCCCTCTTCCGCATTTCATGTTCGTGCTTTCTTAGTGTTCTCACAAACCAGCAACCACCCAGCCAACTTACGATAAAATGAGTTCAAAAGCACCACCAAACTGAACATGAGAACATTCCCATTTACCTGACGAATACACTAATTTCGTAAACCTTAATACTTTCTTCACGAGACATTAATATTACCTCATTACAGGTAATATCGTCTTAGTAAATAATTATCTTCTTAGTAATTGCTTAAGATACAGTAGTAAATTGAAATTATTTCAGAAATTATTTCACAAAATTATATTCAGAATCTACATTAATAAGTATTAGTTTAATTAAAACAATATTAAAACATTAGCGTCTAGAATGAAGATAATAAAAACCTAATACCTTTTTATCAATGTAGATTTTGCAATATGAGTGCAATATGAATGTTTAAAAGTAGTGTACATAATTTGTAACTGTGTATCAAACTGTGGCCGCTAATCCTCTTATTGTTGATGCGACCTTTATAAATAAATAATTTTAAAAAGAAAATAATATTTTCCATGGTAGATTAATTATTTATAAACTTCTGAATTCATAACAGAAATTGCAAAATCACTGTTATCGACGCGATCTGTGTAATATAAAACGAGAAACTCGTATGTGGCAAGAAATTAAACTTTTAGTCGAACATGTCCGGATAATACGTATTTCCATGCCTCGGCGATCGTTTCAACAAGTAATGAAGCTTACATACTGAAGCATTCTTTGCAACAATCATCAGTAAACGATTGTTCCTACAGTTCCTTTACCGAATCGTCGTTTGGTTGTTACTCGTTTCTAAAAGTCTTACTTTTAGCACCCTTTCGTAAGAACACTAGCTCCTTTCTTATTTCGCTCCATAAAAGAAGGTAGCACGCCAAGCCTTAATAAAACTTTCACCCTTAACTTGTTGAAGCCGATACTCTTGAATCGACTTCTCTTGAAGACTTCCATAAAAAAACGAATTGAAAATGGCATCGTAATCGCAGAAAAAAATGTGAAAGCGCTACAAGAGTACTCTGTTTCCTAAGTGTACAAACATAAAAAAATACGCACCTACTCTTACTTCTTTCGCTAATAGCAATTTCAGTTACTTCGCCGTAGTTTTACATTCAGTTCCAAAGTTTTTCCCTCAAAATTTGTATTATTGTGGAATGCAGTATATCTATTTCTATGTTTTATAATATTTTATACTTATTTGGATTGTACTTATTAGATTGATATTAATGAAAAAGTATATAAGTTCCACCATGACGTGGAAGAAAAGTGGTTACAAAATTGGAATCATATACTACAAAATGTTGGCAATACAATAATACCAAAGTCATTAATATATCATTTGTCCAAGGATTTTAGAAATTTCTGTATAAAAAATGAAATTAGGTAGGTCTTTTCATGAATCGGTTGTTTCAGTGATGAGTATGAAACAAACGGTATTTCGCTAATAACTCAAAAATAGTTAGTCCTACTATAAAATATTTTAGACAAAAATTAAAGAGCATTCAATTCTGCAAAAAAAGGTTCAATAATAATTTTATCGTAAATGCAACCATTTTTTCGACAACGCCCGGTAAACGTGCTCCTGCTATAGTATCATACTGCTTTCTAAATGATCCGGATGGTGCAGTACAGAGCGCGTTGTTTTACATTCTTTTCTTTTTGGCGGGGGGACTGGTAAAATTGCTCCTACTGTTGCCTTCATCCCATTCTTCGGTATCGCTGGGTGTATTTGTGCTCGCTGCGCCGTTACTCCGTAATCTTCCTCCGATGTTGCTACATCGATTGTATCGTTGTCTTCTTCGTCTATTATTTCGATTCGCCTAGCATTAAGACAAGATTTTCCATTGCAGTTTCCACAAATGTTGGTACATTTCAATACACTCTTCCGGCAACCACAACCCACTCTACACCCTATGTGGCAATTGCAGGAAATAAGGACCAAGTCTGGTGCTGGCTGTTGCGATACACGAATTGGCATTAACTTGTTATTTTGCATCCCCATGTTTTGGCACATAAATCGTTACCATGTCATTGTTGTATCTGGTGGTATACTCGGTACGAGTGTTCTCGAATCGCTGCTGCTGTCGGTGGTGATTGAGCCAAGTTACATGGCTTGTTTCTTCTATCTTCTATTCAAAAATCTATAGTCATCGTTGGATTTCGTGGACTGAGACACGCTACGTATAAAGCCAAAGCAACACGTTCTCCAGCTTCTGCGATTTTCTCCTGCGAAGCATTAAGTTTATTAAAAATTGCAGTATCCTCCCTCGAATCTGGTCTCGTCTGCAAGAGGTTCCACGATGTTGCTTTTCCCTTCCCAAAAACTGCTGGTGTCGTGTCACATCCGCTAAACGCATGGGCAAAAAGAATATCCTCTCTGCACATTTCGGAGTCACTCCAATTGGCACAAGAAAACAATTGTCTTTGTGTTCTCCCTCTCCCTGGTTTCAGCAAAGAAATCGTCATGTTGGAATTGGCCATTAAATCCCTTTCCAACAACAGGTACTTTCTTTTCCGCACGGCAAGAAACAAGTGAGATGGCAGTTTGTACAATCAAAACATTTGTGCAATTTTAATTGAATTATTCACCATGAACGTATCGAGCACGCGTTGTTTCAAGAACTGTTGCATTTCCGAAAAAATATTATACAACCCTTTTTATGCAGAATTTAATGCTTTTTAATTTTTGTCTAAAACATTGTTCAGTGGTTCATTAATCGTTTTTGAGTTACCAGCGAAATACCGATTTTCTTAACATTTGACCCATTTAAGATAAATGAACTTTAGAGAGGTAGATTTTGTTGTAGAGTATTGAATTTTCCACAGAGTAGGAAAATATTCCTAAAATTTAGAGATGATTGAAATTTTCACTCTGGGTTGCCCTTATTTTAAAACTTTTCACGGGACACAGAGTATTTAGAACAATTCAGGAGGGACATGTTCCACAGTCATTTGACGATTACTTCGACATCAAATCAGAATGAAAGAATTTTGTATGGTCTATCTTCAGTTTATGTAATATTATTTGTCGCTTTTGATTGAGTCCAGTCATGAATTTATCCTTATTTGTGCCAAAAAAATGTTCATTAATTTCTACGGTACATGAATTTGTAGAAGTTTTCTATTCATTGTTCCACACGTAGTTTAAGTCTATCTTTACAATATTTTTGAAGATTGGTGAGGGAATTTTTTGAGTCCCTTTTGGTATTTATAAAGCCAAAGCTTCGTTCGCTGTTCTGCCCGTTGTTTCATTGCCAACAATATCACACGTAAAAATAATTGTCCTCTCTTTTTCAGTTGCAAAGTGTTTGGTCAAAGTGTAGCATTATATAGTCTAGTTTCAGGAAAATTCACATCGCCGTGGCATCGAACGTATCGCTTCGTGACATCGCCATTCGCGGCGTTATCCTTAACCCCCCCCCCCCCTTCCGGCATCCCTTTCTCATTCTATCCACGCTTTGCTCGACGATATTTCCTCGACACTCCACGAATCCCGACTACGCTCTGCCGACCGCAGCTTTAATTACCAACAAAGCGTTTCGAGCAACGTGACATAATTATCCAGGGGACAACTACCAGAAGACGCTTAAACAGTTTACTTTGTCGACGGCGCCGGTAGATTCGCTTCGAATCAGAAAAATGGATGGAAAGTTTAGGATAGACCTAATTAGAAGTATACTTTACAGGAATCGTCGCAAAGAGATTGCCCCGGGCTGTGTTATTTAATTATAGTCTCGTTCTCTGTAATTCATCAGCCAGCTGGATGAAGAAATTCGTTACGTTTGCGGTAGTTGATGCACGATTTGATAACGACGTGATAATAGTTTAATATATTCGAAATACACTCGTTGACGATTCGAGTGATCCTTTAATTTCAAAATTTCCGCGCCGCTGGTTTTACGAAATGTTTGAAGTGCCATCGTTGAATGGGAATTAAGTTTGATGTACTGTGGCTGCATTGAGTTCAACATACAGTATATAAAATAAATGAAACAAAAAATATGGTTTTACGTTTGACTTGTCTGTAGTTATGGACTAGTACTTACTTGCAATGTGAATTTAATCTTTACGTAAAATGTCTGTTGATATTATCTGCTAAAATGTATGATATTGGAGAGTTTGTGACGTAATTTATGGTGTAACAAAAGAAAGGCTCACTCTTCGTGTAATATTAAGGGTTTACATGAACTTGGCAGGTCGGCAGTAGGATCAATTTTATGATCTTTTTCATATAAAGAAACGTCATATATAAAAATCAAGTTATACACCACGTTGTGTATAAATTAAATTGTATTCTCTTCAACAAGAAATTTGATATCTTAAGAAATGGTGTCCCAAGGCCTCTTCGTAGTTACAGACTTACATCATTTGCGGTACCGAAAATATCTCAGAGATTAGTAGACTGATATGAATAAAATTTCGTACGAATATTCTTAAGGCTATAATCTGGTACTTGTCGAGATGATTTGTCGAGTTGTATCTTGTGTTGTTTTCTATTAACAAAAGAAGATGAAAACATAGGTCGAAAATCGCATGCTCAAGTTTGAGTAGCTGTCATTTTTCAAAAACTGAAGTTTTTTGAAAATTGGTTGCCGGCCAGTACTAGATTATAGTCAGTAAGAATATTCGTGCAAAATTTCATTCAAATCGCTCCAGTAATCTCTGAGATATTTCTGGTACCACAAATGCTGTAACTATGAAAAGGCCACAGGAGGAGCTGCAATAGCAGTATTTCTTAAGGGATTTTGCCTACCTGTGAGGTCTGACAAAACATGTATATTTTGGAGAAAAACTTGAAGCCTTTTTTAATCAAACCTTTATGCATTCGAAAGTGTACATGTTATACGACTTGTAGTACTTTTTGCGATGCAAAATATAAATAAATAAAAGAAATATCAGCGACCTCCCGGCAGCGATTTTTTTCAGTAGTTTGCGATGAACACTCTAATTTTTACCTGGTTCATCTGAAGTAAAAAATTGGCGGGAATTTAGTTAGTATATTAGATTATCTAGTCCTTAATCGTTCATTATCCTGAAAAATTAATTTGCTACAAAATGGCGGCTTCTCATAACAAAAGTATCGATTTTCGCCACAGAATCGCTCTCATTTTTCATCATTTTTCATCTGTAAAATAAAAACTACGCACCGAAAATGAAAAAGCCACGATTGAAGAGTACGTAATCTAATATACTAACGAAATTTGGTCGAAATTTTTATTTCGATGAACCAGGTGAAAGCTACAGGGGTCACCACAATAAAAAAAAGAACGCTGCCGGGAGATCGCTTATAATTCCATTATTTATTTCAGTATTGCATTGCAATAAACTACAAACGCTTTCAAATATGTATATACTTTCGAATATACATCCGTTTATTTAAAAAAATGTTTTCAGACCTTACAATAGGCATAACCCCTTAAGATATGAAATTTCTTTTTGAAGAGGATACAGTTTAATTTATACACAACAAGTGTATATCTTTATTTTTAAATATAACGTTTCTTTATGCGAAAAAAAATCATAAATGTGACCCTATTTTCCGACCATACAAAAGTACATTAAAATGCAAAATAAAAGTTTGATGCATGAAGCTTTATTTTCTAGAAAAACAATTTTAAAAACTCATTTAGTACGCGTCAGCATCACTAAAAATGGTCGAAATACGGGAGTAAATATGAATTTCTGTTAAAAAACAAATCGGAACTGTCACGAATCAACATCGAAGCAAAAATCAAGTTAAAAATGGAACCGATTTTCAATTCAGTGTACACACACACTTGACCGACTTTAAACATCGATTTTTTCGAACGCAAAATCCTGTTCGAAAAAATATTAACCCACAATTTCCAACTATTTTTATACGAGGTTCATTTTATTTACTGTCGTGCAGTGTTTAATGATAAATTTTGCTAATTTTTACTCAGATGCGCGTATACCAGATGAATTTTCCAAATCGATTTTTTCAACAAACGAAGCTTCGGATGAAAAAGTTTCATTCCATATTTTCGACTTATTTCTGCACGAAGACTCACCTTCTTTTCGAATATGCCAGGATTACCGATACCCCCTGCACTTTCAACTATAGAAAAGGTGTACTTGTTTGCAGTTTTTCCTGATGTGTATAAATGGGAACCGACGTACGTGAACAAACTTAATTCCTCTTTCTGATCGGCAGCAACTCGGACTGTGGCAAGTACTTATGTACCGCCCGTGCATTCACACGTGCTGTCGATTATACATTTAAGAAATTACATCGTTCGAAGATTCGCTCGAACAATAATCCTTTCAGGAAAGAACTATTCTCAAACGCTTGTGCAACCGACAGTAACGCCACAACGTAAAACAAATTCGATAACAATGCCCCACGAGATAACAATGGCACCGACGTGAAAAACTCTACATAGGGCTTTGTACCCGACCTAATACACTGCGAACCTCTCTTCAACCATTGTCGTGCGTTGTGGTATATGTATTTGCTTGAATTTGACGAAATTTCGGACAGTAAACTTATTTTCATATATGCTAGTATAAATCGAGCGCAAAATTGAAAAAAAATCCATAACCCGCTTCTAAAACGTTTAAATAATATATTCTCAAAGTTATAGGCCGAAATTAAACTCCGTATCGATACTATAGCCTGGTGAGTCAGCCCGCCTCGAAGCGCCGAGCATACCTAAAACGCATTTTCAAAGCGTTTTTCTCGAAATCACATTTTCAGAATTGGCGCCGGGGATAACTCAAAAACTATTTGACCAATCAACTTCAAATTTTATACCCTCTTAGTTTATAATATTCCTCAGAATATGAACTGCAAGATTTAATCAAATTATTATTTTTAACTGCTGTTTTTAAACAAATAAAACGCGAATTGTTGGCGAAAATATTTGAAGTTCCGCCATTTTTAAAATATGCAAATTTTTTACACCATTTGTGGTTCATATTCTTACAAGTAGCACATAAATTGAAAAAAAAATTATTTGTCTATTTCACATAACTACCAGAGACGCTAAAACCATCGCCGTTTTGCATCTCGAAAAAAACCTATTTCAGGTACTGCTCTATTTCTTTTGTATTTATTATAATTTGACTATTATAAAAAATTGTTTTACTCTTTATAATGTTAAGTAAAGTACCCTTAAAGTTTCGAAATGATTAGCGCATTGGTATCTTTGCAATAACTTCCTAAAAATTGATACAAATATAAGCCGTTTATACGGGCTTCACATAATATTCTAGTTGCTAGCTGGTGAATGTATCAAAATGGTAATAACGGGCATTTGTTTGCTGTAGCCTAAAATATCACACTAAAGAAAGTCTGAAAGTTATAACTGGTGGTACACTTTTCAATGACAGTTAATTAAAACTTCAACTGTTTAACTAAGATACAAAAGTTGTTTTGTATTTCATTAACTTTGTGCAATCGTTATACAGTCCTTGAACAGGCTCAATGATAATCAAGTAGGTTCATCCAAAGTTTATTATTATTTATTCGGACTCGCGTACAATTCTGTTTTTGACCCACATATGTACGTAAGAAATAAACACACAGCGGCATATAACATGTTTTTAAAGCATGGTCGGTTTTGGCTAGATTCAACGTGATATACCGTTTTAATTTTCATACGGTGACGGTTGCCGCAAACACACATTTATCGTTCCGAGATTGATTTATATTGGACAGCATAGACCGTGGATTGTATCGTTACGTAGCGGAGCTAACACTATCGTTTCTCCTTTTCCAGTAAAATGAAAAAGATTGTGTTAGGTGGATGTTGCCAGATTTTTAATTATGAAAAGAAATGTACTAGCATTAACTGAACTGTCATTGTAGAAAATACAGTAAGTGCCAAAATTGAAAGAAATGATTTGTTAGTGGAAAATGTTCTACACGTCAATGGTAATACTATAGTAAATGTAGAATCTGATTTTTGGCACTTACAGTGTTTCCTTCAACAATTTAACGGCACCTATATAAAATAAATTAATGGTAATATTTAAAATAGTGAAATACAATATATCATTATGTATGTTATACTATATTATAAGTGCAATATTATGTTAATATGCTTCCTCAATGCAATTTTTGGAATATCTGTGGCAATGTGGTTCAAAATTTACTCTAATACGTTTTACACTTATTTACTTGCCTGTTATATTTGGTAATGAAATTATAACCTCATTATGTTTGCATTAGTAATGTCAATTGAAATGAAATGCAACTGATAAACGTTTGCAGACATTGGTAAGCAAACTGTTTTACGTCATATGCAGTCTGATGCTCACAACTGTGTTTACCTTACAAAAGATTGCTGTTTCCCATGGTTCAACAGACTTCTCAAACAAATCAGAACACCTTAAAGTTTTATTATGTATTTATTAGCAACTAACAACGATGGTGGCCATAATAATTACAAAAGCACGTTCGACTGCAAATAACTAAATATCCTGTTTGAATTGTTCGGTTCCTAGGAGTGACCTACTGTTCGGATTACTAATGATCACTAGCCAGGGAACTGTAGTTTTAGGTGAATTCTGAACCGTCAATTCTCCACCAGAACATAGAAATTCCTAGATATTCACCTATCGACTAAATACTGATTGTGCTAAACGTGGCTTAACTTCCATAATGTGATGGGAATACTTTAAAAGGACTTAGCGTATAAACGTCTGATTAGTAAAACTTTTTAGTTTCTTTTTCAGAGTTCGACTATACATAACTATAGTTCAATTGGTGCTTGTACTTTTGAAACACCCTGTATATTGCCTCAACTGGGACACAAAGGTGGATTCATTTTTACCACTATATGTATATCAGTCTCTTTCCTGATACTACAATGCTACATAAAGGATGATATTTGACAGGCCAAAAATTTTCATGTATTTTAAAAGAAATTCAAAGATGCATTTTATATGTAAAACCAAAGCGTTTGATACCTATATTTAAGTGGATTTTGACATATTGAATATCTCTCCGACGTCCTGACTCCACTTTCAAATTTTATTTTCGTCCATGAAACTGAAACAAACTGCATTCGCGCATTGCAACCGAAATGCTATATTGAAAAAAGAGAAGTTTTTAATCAACCGAATACGAGACGCCATTAAAAATGGAAAAACAGACCATGAAATACTGGAAACGGTGAAATACTCGAAATCTCTTCGTGCGCAAGAAAATCACGTTCATTATACTAACAGTATGCATAATTCTTTCATAATCAAAGTGATTCTTTTCAAAAGCTTCAAGTTACCGTTGATGCATTGCCAACGCCATTTAATTACTAAACAGTCCACGGGTACTGTTGCGCATGTCATAATGCTAGCTGTTTACATTACTGCTTATAAGTATTAATTCGAATGCAAGTCCGGCCTTCTCTATAAAGGAATCCGAAGACAAGAAATATTTTAGAGCCCCAAACGATTTCGCAACGGTAAAGAATCATAACATATTTTCATGGAAAATGGATAGTAATAACAATAATAAAGAAAAGAAAATGAATAAACATTAACCTGTTATTATTAACGTATCCTTAATAATATTAGATTATTACATTAGAAATTATTTTCTAATTTCTTTTTTGACAGTTCTCGGATTGTCATATTCCCTCATTTTCGTTGACATCTGAGAGACATTAATACAGTAATTGAACAGTTTTTGTACGCATAAGACGTAACAGATTCAAAGGAAGTTCCTCGTAAATAGAAAAAACTACTGACACCAGTTTCCAGCAAGCAACTACTTACAAATAGTACCTGTGCAGATCTAAAATATCAGTTTACAACCATCTTCGTCTTAAATCATATTTTATAAATCTAAAAATAAATCTAAGTATAATTCTGAAAAATCTGCCACGCGTTTGGGTACATTAGAAACTAGATATCATAATTGGAGATCTAATATAGACTATAAAAATAAAAAAATTTATTACCAGATAACTCATCAGAGGTTCGACTGTCGCGCAAGCGAGGGGTTGCTGCGGCCGCAGAGTACAAAACGAACTCCGAGCTCGATTTGTTTTCAAAGCGTTTTCAAGGGATCTGTCCAACAATAGGGGAGACCGGGGCAAAAAAGTTTGAAGTCGAATAAAATTTTTCCCTTTCAGTAAATATGTGTGGAGATAGATTTATAATATAATTTGAACATTACTATTGATAAATTACAAATAGCAATACTTAAAATAAACTTAAAGTATATTAAAGTTCAATTTGAAAAGAAAATGCCAAAACTGACCACTTTACCCCATATATGGGGTAAAAAAGAAAAAAATTTGGAGTTAAAATAACACATTTAAGAGTCATTTATCCAAAAAGCTAAATTGAAAAGAAAACCAACTGGAAGTCTCTAAAACTTCAATTTTAATTTTTTAAATGAATTTCCATTTCTCGATATCTGAATCCGCATAATTATCATTGTGATATTACACACATTTATTACGTCATCAAAATTTGTAAATATATTCTATTGTTAAAGAATAAATTAAGAAAGCTCATTTTACCCCGAGGTTCACTTTGCCCCGGTCTCCCCTACTTTCGATGCTTTCCAGAAAATATCGACACGCCAAATACGAGAACAGTATAGAAATCCCTCGACGTGGAAACACGACAATGCCACTCGAAGTGCTAATACACCAGTAATATCATCATGATCTACTTTCCCAGTAAATACTTAATCATGTAGCTGCACATAGGTTTGCGCACATATTTATTGGTAAAATCCAATATGCATAGTAACTGCATATAACAGTGTTACATTCTTCACCATGCAGGGTACCTATAGGTAAAGAGTGGCTATAAGAGTATTCTTCAGCGGGTTATAAAAGCAACAAGCTGAAAGTTCCAAGTCATAATTTTTTCACTGTACATCGACGTATTCGTACCATCTATGGAAATCCAGCTGCGCCGTACATTAACGTGTATTTTCGGTGGTTTATTTCTAACCGATGCAACACGAGCTTTCGATTTCCGTAGCGCGATTGAACCATCGTTTATCTTCCCCAGAGAAATGTGCCGTGTTTATTTGCACGAGTGCTGTGTGATTTATGTTTGATGTAATGTCATCAGATATCGCGACTTCCATCGAAATCCATAGCTAACGTCAGGAATAATGTTAATTGAAATAAATGGTAGGCGCCGACCGTTCGCCCGATTATCATTAATTCTGTCGTTCTCGGAGCGAGTAGATTAAATGGAGTTTAAACACTGTGCACAGTGAAAATTCTAGGAATAAAACATTCACGGGTGTGTCGGGAGACCGTAAACCTTCACATCCATGCTTTTCCTCTCAAACAAAGCCGCACGCAGACCGAGCGTTGTAACGCGGAAAATAGTAGGTAATTTACCATTTGACCTTTTTCTGTGTGGTAAGGCTTGACTCGTGTTTGTCCTGCACAAGGTAGGAAACAGCTCTTCCTTTCTCTCCGTGGTGAATTTGTTCATTTCCCAAATTATTCAGCGAAACTGTACTTATGTACAACATACGGTATGGTTGAATTAGCCTCATTACGCTTTCCCCATTTAGGTATTATAGAAAAATGAGCTGTCATGTTATGCACCACTTCTCATCGAACATTTCAATCACGAAACATTATTTATGGTAGGTACATCTTAATATATAAAGTAGAAAGTAAAAACTATCGAATGATAGACTTTGAGGTCACGAAATGTACCTCAGTTCTTTATGCCTGACCAATTCAGACGAATGTGATTATATTCGCAAAAAAAAATTATAAAATCCAAATCTAAATTCCGGGCGAAGACGGATAGTAAAGCTAGTCATCAGTAAATCGAAGACATTGAAGATATTAGCCTCGGAATTAAGGGACAAGTCGAAATACAGAAATTTCTCTTGCAAAAGAGTGGTCAGAAATTATTTTACTGTTTTCCAAGCTGAGGTTTTTCAAGCGGGTGTAATGAAAGTTGAACAATTTACCTTCCGACGCGGGCTATTTAAATGTCAGCAGCACACGTATTCACACGCGAGAAACACGATCAGATGCGCGACCCCATACATTGCGCCGATAGCAGTAATTGTTCGAATACATTATGGAGATTTGTAACACATGGTTTTACATGGTCTGACAATGACTCACGCACCAAAGAACATATCACGCTGCCTGTACTCTTGCTACTTTTAAAACATTTATTAGACAATTAAGTACAGAAAACGTCTTCATTCTCGGCTGCAATGGAAATCATTTTTCTTTTTTATGTAACAACGAGAAAGACACTCCTGCTGACATACCTTCCAACTAGCAAATTGAAAAAAGGCACAAACGGTTCTCTTTAGCCTTGTAGCATCAAATAGACATTAGAGTGTAATGTGATAATAGTTTGTTTAATTCATCTAGTTGTTCATTTGTATTTTCTTTTTTCTTGTATATTCAGAAAAAGAAATGGGAATGAATGTCACTTTATTTTTATGCCATTCAAACTTGGGATTTTTCAATAATTATTAATCCTACGAGTCTGCTAACAATAAAATAGCGACTAATTTACCATGTAGGCATTGTATTCCATCTTAGAGGGATATTAGTATATGTACTGAAATTTTGTAAAGTCTGTAGGAAATATGTAGAGTAAATGATTAGATATCGTGGGAGATATGATCAGTGGTAGAAGGTCCCAATGTTTCGATCACCAATGTGAAGGATTTATGGCCAAAGAAGGGTAGAAAAGTGTCAGAGCTCACTCCAATAGCAGATATATATACATATATATCTTTTTTTACTTTTTTCTTTCCTCTTTTCCGTGGAATATTATCTAGACAGTGCCAACAATTTAGCAGTGAAAATAACCTGCAGCACAAACATGCAAAGCGAAATTCGAGCCTTATCCCCTCACAAATCTTGCACACTTGTAACACTGGTCGACTCTCCCACGTCTTTCAACTACTTATTCTACACTTTTACGTTCGATCTGCATTTGGAGCCGATATTCTGGATTTCATCCAACTGCTTAATATAACTTAAAACTTCCCTGTTTTCATGAAAATGGAACCACAGATTGCTAAATTATATAGAACTTTTATATCTTTTAAATTACGAGGATCTTTGAATAAGGTCAATATATTCGTCACCCCAAAATAGACAACGCAGTTTATATTAAAACTAAAAAAATGCATGATGATACATATACATTAACACTGCGAACACACTAACGTTTTCTGAAAACAATAATTGTTTGTTTCGAAAAATATACATACAAGCCAAATGGAATGAGCAGTGAATTGAAAGCGAAATTAGAATTTATATTCAAAAACTTCAGGTGTGATAGTGAACCAAGTAAGACGTATCTCTTAAAATTTAGAAGAACAATCAACAATCCCACAGCCCTGTAACAAATTTAACAAAACCACACAAACAGCTGGGTGGCCTTAGTGGAAAAATTCAAAAAGTCATCATGGTCTTACACTAACACAGCCAGAAAATCTAGCAGTGTATCCAGCATCAGGGGTAAATCGTGAAATTTTAAATGACTGCTACAGGAAACTGGTAATGCTCGCAGAAACCATGGGGTGACAAAATTATCGGGATGGTTTTGGAATGTAGATCAGACAGGGCTCACCATTGTCATGAAATCAAACAAAGTACATTTGTAGGGAAAAAGTATGTGTACAAACAGAGTTATGCTGAAAAGGGTGTTACCATAACTGTGCTGGGGTGTGTCAATTCATCTGGGCTGTCAATACCTCCAATAGTAATATTTAAAGCAGTTCGAATGGTTGATGGCCTAGGCGAGAACATGATTCCGGGGAGCTCGATTCGCCTGTCGAAAACAGGCTGGATCAATACAGAATTGTTTACAGAGTGGTTCCAACATTTTGTGAATAACATCCCATCAGCGAGATCAATTATTGTGTTGATGGACAGCCCTGCTAGTCACTTAAGTCCAGAGGTTCTTGCAGAATCCAGTGATGTGCATATTGTAACATTTCCTTCTCATACAACGCATATTCTCCGGTCTTTGAATGTGCAGTGTACAAATCTCTAAAGAGTCATTGGAAGAAGGAACTGGCCGAATGTATGCATTCGGATCCTGGAGAGAAACTCATCAGATACAATTTAATAGACAGGAATCTTTTCAATCCACAAAGCTGCTATTGCAGACCAAGATGTAGCTCCATCTCTGGTTATTTATTTTCCTAACAAAATATATATAAGGGAACTCTGGAACTAGTCCAGTTTTCCGCACTAAGAACCGCAATGGGCTACAGTGTAAGGATTTCAACTAACATAATTATTGCAGAATCAAAACTATAGTTTATTGAGGAGCGAACTAAGTTTTTATACAAATGTTACTTGAGCAAGGTCCTTTCAAACTACAATAATGCTAGCACATATGATATTATTAGAAAAATGTATAATCATTTGTTTCAAACAATGTAATAAAATTGTATAAGTTACACACAAACTAATGTATAAATCACAATGTACGAAATTTAATATAAGAAATCATTAATGTAATATAGCTACTCTTAATGTAAAGCAGATGTAGGCCTAAGGTTTGAAATGTTTAAAATAAAATACAAAAACTATCTAATGCTCAGAAAATACTGAAATCCTCCTCGGATATTCTGCAACTACTACATTCAAAGAGAGAACGAGTTCCACCAAGAAATAATAATTCCAGAGCAAAGGTAATGTCCCCAACTTTAGCATGCCGTTCTTCATCAACTTTCGATGCTATAGGTCATGGTGATGAAACTCAAATTCCTACTCGGCTTCCTATCCGCAAATCCAATCAGAGAAACGTAAAGTGGACTAGTTTTGTGAATCTGGTAGAAAAAGATACAATGAGAATGTAGAGGAACAGGATGGTGAGGAATGGATTGAATGTAGTTTTTGTGGCATTTGGCACCAATCGTTCGTGCTAGTAGGTTAACGATATATGTAGTTACTTTTAGTATGTGCGATGGATATGCAAGTGATTCCAACAACGAATAAAATAATAAACCTAAAATAATCACTTAATAACAACAATATAAAATAATATAAACAAGTCGCTGGTTAACATATCATGGCCAGCGAATTACCATTACCAAAATACTATCACAGAATAATCAGAGCTATCACGGAGTAATCAGTGTATGACTTGAAAATTTAAATTTGTATTTTTTCAATTAAATATACTTACAATTAATAAATTTCTGTTAACCTATTATTTGATTGTACGATGTTCGACCTATCGTTATATCCCAGACTCATTTTAAGAATATGTGAATATTATCAGTTAATAGACAAATTCTAATAAATGTGCATAGCTAAGAAAGAATTTACACTCATTATGTGAATATGAGATTGAAACGTGCATATATGGCGTAAATATGCATGCAGGTAGATTTAAACGTAGTACCCATTATAAATTGAAATTTGGGATTACCTTGTATCTATAAAGGATCGCGTTTGCACAATGGAAATCGATCTTGTACTTGTAAGGGATCATTTGCAATTGCGCCAAACTCTAATTACAAAGCAACATGTAATTAAAGCCTGGAGGCAGTTCGTTCGCTACGAAAATCGCGGTACATGTTGTCACTGGGAATCGATTCTTAGGCTACAAGTGCAATTAAGTATTACCTATAATTGTGCACTGTGCATTACTACGTCAATTCCTGCAACAAATAACCCATATTGTACATACAATTGTAGAGGAAATTGGAAATTTATTCCACACCAATGTCGATTTAGTTCGACAAGAATAGTATCGCAAGCTGCCAGGTATTAATTACGTTAATAACAAATCCTTTGAGCATTCACAAGACTCTATGCTGTAATGCCAGCGTATGTGGAACAATCGGATAATATGGTCACAGGCCACAGTTTCCGAATTATAAACATGAATTTTTCACTTATTTAAATATCCCCCTAACTTCACGACGAACGTATTCCCATGTGCAAAAACATATTTTCTCAAATCTCGAATTACTTTATCGTGAACAGTTTTGTTGCACATTTACAATACGTTTCGTTTTCTTTCCGTTTCCAACATAACAGTAGCTACATTCTTTAAGAATAGCAAGTGTTATTTTTATCAACAAACAATTATTTTTATTGAAATATAACATTAAACATTACTGAACCGCTTGTTTGCTAAAGAATTACTTTATTTTAAATTAATTATTTTTATTGTATTTCATGTTTGATTTTATGAGGGATTAATATTGTGGTTCAACAATACAATAAAGACTGAATTATTTCTGTAACTCAGGTTTTCATTTAAACACGTAACATGGGTATCGCTCATTTGGTAATATTATTATAATTGTGAATTCTGCTGTGAACAGAAGGATGCGTGCTGTGCTTTTCTGAATATTATTTTATGAAGAAAATGTTGATTATTGTTTACTATTCATACTAATTATCAAGTGCCAAGAAACATACACCTCGTCGCTAATTATAAGAGAAGGGAACAAAGTAATGATAATATTTATTCCATCACAGAGAATCTACCACACTGCCTCAATTTATGGCCTACACTAAACTAAATGAAACTAAACATACCTCCACAATAGCTACTACTAAATAACAACTTCTTTGAAAACACCTCTGTCTGCAATCTTGCAAGACCTAACCAAGTAGCAATATCACGCATCAGAATTTGCCACACCAAAATATCTCATTCGCACATAATAAGCAAGGCAGACACCCCAATTTGTGACACATGCAACACCACATTAACAATCGATCATCTTATTCTCTCCTGAAACCAATTCTCAGCCGAGAAAAGAACTACAAGATTGACTCATGTATACGATAAAAACCTGACCGACCAAAAGAAGAGAAAGCAGCTGCTGAGATTTCTTAAAACTACCAATCTTCTTTAAGAGCTGTGAATATTGTTACTATAAATCGAGTGGCTAATAACCCAACTTAGAGGTTGATGCGGTTTAAAATAACTAAATTAAAAAAAAAGGAAGAAGATATAGTGGTAAAATACTTTATAACATTTCTATAACGTCGTCAAACTTATACTTTCATACTTTTTTAAAGAGACTCTTAGTCCTAAACTGTGTTGCGTTTTCTTAAAATAATTGTAAATATTCAAACGTATGTGAAAGAAATTGGTGGAGGACTATACTTATTGTGCGTATCCATGAAGAAGAAAGAAGAGCTCTATTCGACATATACTTCACAAATAAAAATAAATCGTGCACAATCCACATCCAAATAATCCTGGGGGAGGAAGGATAAAGTGGTGCTGCCACTAGGAGTCTCCTTAGACCCTTAGGGCAACTGTTACATTATTATACAAGGAACCAGGTTGTACAGTTCGTGGAGAATAGCGTAATTGGGGAGAATTTGCCCTCGACCGTGTAGAACACCGCGGTACTGCCCGCACACCCTTTCTACCTCCCCATCCGCGATTGTTATTCCCTCATTTACAAGCCCCACGGCGATACACGTTACTCGCCACAACTGCTTTTGCACCTTCAGCCTCGCAAGGTGCCGATGACGCTACCATGTAATTTATTTATGCACTCCACTTTGACACTAAGATGTTATCTGGAACGTAATGACCTCGCTTCTTTTGAACGTCTATTCGTGCAATAACATTAATAAGCAACATGACGCCCCATAATTATTAAAGACTTCTGGTCATCTTAGGGAATTTTAAATAAATTTCTACCTAGCAATAATACTCTTCTACCGCATCTTTTGCATACGTATGGAACTTTATATTAAAAGTATTCGAGACATAAGGGAACATCAACCTTCAGATTTTTTTAAAATTCTCCTATGATCCAGATATAAAATTATTTTCAGATAGCGTTGACGTTGGCATTACGGATTACTTATAACGTGGACTGATTTTTCTGTTTCAATCTGTTATCTTCTTTAAGAATTTTATGATTGAATTGATTTAATGCTGTGTGATGAGTAAATTTGTTATGTACGTAACCCTAAAAGATTTGAAACTAATATCGAGAAATTAAAATGTAGGCCAAGTTTTTATAATTCGTTCTCCGTAAATTACGGGGAAAATCGTATTAAATCTGTGGGTATCGTGTAGGTTAGGCGGAATAGCAGATCAGCTAAGCCTCTCCATTAAATTACTTTTTATATTGTATGTAACACAATTTTAAGCTGTAATAAGAGTGTCGTCATTATTATTTAAGAATTTTTGCATGATTATTTCTGTGTTTCATCGAGATATTCCTGGATGTACGTTGTGTTGTGTCCACGAAGAAATTTATTGGAGCATTTCGGTCGTATTATAGCTACCTTCATCAAAAGTCTAGGGACTCAGTGATACTTTATGGTAGTAATAACTTGCTGTAATGCTGGTGTAAGGCTGTAATACATACCTATAGAAATAAATTTCCCCATAGTTATAGCATACATCTAAAACTGGTGACCCATTATACTTGCCATATCTATGTGAAAATTTACGAGATTATTACTTCTGTCATAAATTCGCGCATTAAAGAATATTCTTCATATAAAATAGAAATATCAGAAGCCAGAGGTATTACGATATTAATGCGCAAATGTATATGCAAACTGGATCGTTTAAAAATATGCATATAAATGTCTCTGTTACCTTATAAAAATAACCTTATCGAAATGGATCAACTTACAATTACAATAAATAGAATAAGAATCAAAAAGAATAATAAAAACTGATAATGAATATTAGGGGTGAGAGCAAAAGAAATCGCAAGTTGAAAATAAGGGCCACCCTAATACACACCTCTATTATTATTAAGCCCCAAAACAACAAATGATAATTTATGCATAATACAGGGAGCTCGATTCCTAACAGTTGTTTCCAAGTAAACGTAAAATTCCTTGCACAGTGAAGTACATTGTCTAGCATAATTTAAGTAGAATTATTACAATTGTTACACTAGTGCAGACATGTACAACTGAATACCCTACGACGAGTAGACGATGAGTGGGGAACAGCGTAAGTAGTGGGAGCATAACTAAGGCATCAAAAAGGGGGTGCACTGCTGTGTCCATAAGTGAGAATAACTTACCCCTAAATAACTGATGATACGGGCATTCGAACTTCACACACTTTTCGACTTTACCACAAAAGGCAAGCGCAGTGATGAGGAATGTGTAAGAAAGAGTACCTAATAGATAGTAATAGATTGGCACGTCACTGAGAGCACAATACAAAGCTTAGCCACCAAATCATATTTTATTCAGGACGACCTGGTGAACAGGTGGGAAAGTTTGTTGAATACATCGCAGGCCACCTTGTACGTGTGGGCAAGTTCTTATGTGCGTTAATGAACGTCTATCGTCAATGGTTTTCTTCCTTCGCCAGATTTCAAAGTCGTAGTTAGTTGCGACACGTAGAATCCTCCGGCAAGAATACACTCGATGGTGCCAGCGTGTGATATATTCACACGCCGTTCTGTGACAATGAGATGTTATCTATAACGGCGTGTGGCACACCGCGGCCCCCTTTGGGCGACGAAACCACCTCTTCCTACCTCCAGCCGTTCCTTCAACGATGTCGGGAGGGCTCCTAATATATTATAACGCAGACGCCTTAGCAGCCTCGTTGACTATAGGCCTGCTCGGCTAGTTTATAGCTACCACCTTACGTTGCACGCTATTCCGCCTGGCCGAGATTGTGGAAGCGAAATGCATTACGGACGAATACCGGCCAACTACGGCTAACCAATAGCATTATAAACGTAAGCGTAACGAACCTTGCATTTATGCTAAGTCTTCACCGCAATGTTGCTTATATCCGATCCTCCTTTACGACGAGCAAAGATACACCGATTTACGAAAGAAATAACGTAAAAGCCTATTTCCGTTGGTGCGTTGCTTAAAGAACGCGCGCGTTATTGCTTGGATTTCTTTTTTAAGTTCATGTGTCTGTATTGATAGCGAACTTGCAAGATTGTATTCAATGCTTAGAATCTCTATTATCGGTGGTACAGAAATAGTGAAGTGAATCAGGCATCTGTTTTAAAGGGAAGTATGTTTCGAATGCTGAGCAATGTGGTTGAAAAGGGCAAAGAAGAAAGTTGTAGTGCCTCGAGAAGTTATAATGATATCGCAGATCTTACATCGAGTCAGGGATTCAGCAGGGATGTATTCAGCACACCTTTTGAACATTAATTTCTTAATAGGTGTTCTTTCAGGTTAGATGATTAATAGGAGGTGCATTAGTATTATGTAATAGTCCTGTAATACATATGTCATGAAGAACACATACGATGATTTGTGGCTTGAGGTACAATATCGGTTTACACAATACTTGAATGGGTCCCAGGGTAGTATCTCCATATATCTGTGCAAGGTACAATGCTGAGATTTTACGCAGGGTTGCATAAAGCATCCCCATTCAAAATTAATCTCCCTGATCAGTTTGATGCGGAGACTGAAAATGAGCAAAATTAGCCACCTCTGATTTATAAATAAACGAGGACTTAGGTATAGGATTTATTAGCAAAGAATTAGTGTGGTGTTATAAATTTGGGTAGGAACCCCCAAGCTAAGGGACCACCAAACTGCCGGCTCTGTTTAGTTTTAAGAGGAGTGAAAGTGTGTGCGTGCATGCGAGTGAGGGATGCGTGGCCGCGAAGCCGTGATTGCCTGGAACATGCGCGATTGTACAATGTACAAACACAACAATCTAAGCGTTTTAGATCTCTGGCCTGCGAGTTGCGGTCAAAAGAGGATCTAGAGGAGAAGTTACGCTTAGTTAGTTCACTATCGCTTAGATGAATTAGTTATATAATATATATACTAGCTTTACTACTCCGCTATGTCCGAAATATAGTTTCTGATTTTATAAAAAAAAATTTGTTTAGTTTTCTTCTGGGAAATAGTCACAATCATCTGGATTAGCCAGGCATAATAAGCTGAGGAACATTTCGTGAACACAGTGTTTACCGTTCGAGAGTTTTTAGGCGACAGACAAACACACAAACATATAACCTTGCTGCTTTATAGTATTAAATACAAATCCATTGAACTGATTGTGAGTCCTAACAAGTATTCGCAGATCCTACATTAGTGATTTAATAAATTAGTGGACTAGTGACTATGGTGGAGATATAGTATGTGTAACTAATCGCTCTAATCATATCAATCTTTCAGTAGTAGCTTCCTAGAATGTTTTTACACAGCAAACTTACGTACAATTACGGTCTAAAGTGTATTTAGGAACATAGGATTTGAGGCACACTGTGCACACTATTGACACATTTCACTTTTAAACTGGTTATGGACTCGCTATAAGTAAATTGGACAAGTTTTATACTACATACCACATGCAGGCTCTATTTCCATATCGCACGTTTAATTACAGTTTGTTTACTAGGTATCCTATATTTGGGCATTCTTTGTATCATACAATAACAGAACTTTGTTCGTTGTTAGCTTCATTTTATACCTCGTTTTATAATACATACATATATTTACGCATATCCATTCATACAGCATTATGGTAAACATTTGTTACCGAATTCATACATCTTCATTTTAAATGTTAACTTTGAATAAACATATAAACGTAGAAAATTATAAATTATAAACGCAGAAAATTCTATTAAACTAAAAGCCAAATGAATTCCAAATTCAACCACGTAAACTGATGCTCCCCTTCCGTTCGTCAAGAAAAAGAAAATTTAAACACTTAGGTAATCGTTTTGCACTATACCCTAGCATAGTACCACCCATTTTGTCAATTCCGAAGTGATGGTATGAAAATGTTTTTCTTACATTTTTAAAAATTTTCCTTTTTACTAACATGACGTTGTACTAAGAAAAGTAACACAAGTATCGTTAAAAAGCTAGGAGAACAAACAAAGGATTTTGAAGAGAAGACATAACGTAAGACAGGTGATCCCCCATTTCTTGAGACTATATCGCATGTTTGACTATCTAGGATATATAGAAAAAATCTGACCGGTCCGAAATTTTACACAGTGTTTAAGGATAGTTGCACCTGGCAAAAAACGTGCCCACTTGAATCATTTTATAATCTTCTTTGAAGTGGCATCATGTTTTGTATAAAATAAAGAATATGCCATTT
The DNA here is from genome assembly GCA_963932335.1 of Andrena marginata. Lineage (NCBI taxonomy): Eukaryota > Metazoa > Arthropoda > Insecta > Hymenoptera > Andrenidae > Andrena > Andrena marginata. The sequence goes on along the minus strand of OZ010659.1, from coordinate 45,188,018 downwards.
TTGGTGTCACTTTAAAATTGATTGTATACGATGAAAAATGTCTCATTAAATTGGTAACTAAAGGCTCTGAAAGAAAAATTTCTTAGCTTTCCAAAACACTCATGAAAATTTTTCTACGATGATGCGTTCGCATGCTATAGGTGTTCAAAATGAGAAGTATCTATTTTGCTTTGATCGCGAATAACTTGTTCAATAAAAATCATACAACAAAACAAAATGCAATAGAGGGCTATAAGAGCTTTATCGTGATAAAATAGTATCATAATGGATGACAAAAATTTGAGTATTTGATTAAAAAACTAGAAGCTTCAAGCGTTAAAATGCTTTTTTCAAACATTTTTTGCGGAGATACAGCCATTTGAAAATGAGCAAAATTTTCGGAAAATTATAGTGTTCCTTTAATTTTGACCAATAGTTTATTTACAATTCTATGACACGTAGCGGGAGCCTATCTTTATTATAACGAGACAAAACTGTATAATACATATTCACAGAAATGCGGATTCATTATATGTGTTACACTTCAACATTAATTCCAAAATTCAACATCAATTACAAAATGAAAAATAAATTAATAATTTGCGGTAGTAGAGAGCCTTAAAAGTTTTTCCAAGCTAAACTTTTAATGGCCCTTTAAATTTAATGAACCTTCAAGTAATTAAATAGTTCAAAGATTCATATAAAATATCAAGTACCTCGTATTTTTTACACTGGTATTGCCAGCTCTATTCGTCAGCTTTTATCTCTAAAACTTTGAAATTTATATTACCATATTCGGTATTTCATGATATGTATATCGTCCACGACGAACGTGTGCCATGAGTTCACTACATCATTTCACCCCATACTTTTCAATAGTCAAAGACCTTTAAGCCATTGTCGAAAAATGAAGCTGTGCAAACGACACAAGTGTCTGCATCTCAAGGTTTATTTAAATGGTAAAATACAGATTAAATATTTAATGAATTTTGTAGGGTGCATATTTAAATAGACAAGGCAATTGAACTTTATATAATTCACTACTTAGATTCTGAGTGCTGTACGAAATGTTTGTATTGTGAAGAAATATAGAATACAATTTAAAAGCTGTTATTCAAACTTGTTTCACTTCTTTCTGTGGTAAAGAAGTAAAATATTTCCTCCAAACATATTTAAAAAAATCACACTGTGTGACAGTAAACGTATGAAACATGTTTATGTATCAAAAGAAAACCATCATAGCGTTGAAAAGATTGTGTACTATATCAGCTATCGTATGGCACACCTGAAGGGAGTAGTTACAGGCTTCTTCCCAGAAGTACGATGAACTTGAAATACAAACTGCAGTAGCGGGAGTAGAAGCAATAGGTCACGTTCTAAGAAAGATAATCTATGCTGTCCTAGCTTTAGTTAACCACTCTAGCTGTGCTTTACCAGTAAGTTCAGTGAAATGTGTGTTATCTACAAAGCTTCTAAAAACCAAATTAAATTTGTCTTTTATATACAACAGTCCAATCAGGCCACATACACAATTTTATTAAACACAGAAATACCAATCACATTAAATTTATAGTAAATAATGTAGAAAGGATAATTTTCATGTCGTTACATGTACTCGTTAAAATGTGGAACCCTGGGTTGGTTAAAATATTAAATAGTTTCAAGTACAACAAAATGTTTGGGTGCTCCTCGATATTTATACTTGGTTGCTAACGCATATTTTAGTTATGTATTGTGACATACAGGGGCGGTTAGAAGATTTGCCTCTATTTTCTGTGAAATATCATCAAATATTTTAATATAGAAGAGTTCAATGTGACAAACCTACATAAAAAAAAAATGTGAATTTTTTAAAGTTGCCTGATGCTTCTGTGTTTAAACCTTTTCCAATTTATTTTCCCCCAAATTTGCGGCCCTAGGCTCCAACCTACTTAGCCTATATATAAATCCGCCTCCGATGACATTACATCATAATGAACGACATAAGATATCGGACTCCATATTTCCAAGTCCTGTTCCTACAAAATGGTCCTTTGTAATAAAACATCTCACATGGACTATTGGGAGCTGGACCATTGCCGAGGTAAGCACGTTTTCTCCAGCTCCTTCTGCCACCGTTTTACCCAATGAAATTCAAAATCTCCAGTACCATTTGGATTACAGCTGGTCGAGATAAGGCAACTTTATTACAGCTGGCAATGGCTTCTAGCCGGTAGGCAGATGGCGGTGGCCAAAAGATGTGGCTGCTCGTTGACGTAATTGCGAAAACCCTAGGCTATCCAATTCTTAGTTCTCTTACTTATAACTGTGTACATTGTGAGCTGTGAAATCACCACATGGAGAAACATATACATATGTATGTTGGTATGTACAATACCGCTCAAAATTTAGGGTATACAATGTACTTACAATATTTGCATCCTGCATTCGAATACAAAATGTAAATTGCAACATCTGATCGTACTTCGAATATTATACATGTGTCGAATGATTTTTGTGTCATAAAAGCGTTTAATTGACATATTTCTGTAGGTAATGTGATATTATGACGTTATACATACTTGCCTCCATTTTTTATAAACAATATAAACAGATATTACACACATTAGTAATACAAATGTCAAAAGTATGTAAAATATTAGGAAAAAAGGTGAATTCTTTGATAGAGGAACACTTCAGAATAAATGTTTCAACATCGAATTGTAGAAATAGCCTACTACTTGTAACAAATATTTATATTTTACTGCTATTCATCAGATTGCACGAAATATTATGCATGAACCGTTTCAAAAGTTTCTGAAATATTGTACATTAAATTTAATCATTGAGTTAATTCTTCGAAACGATGATTTGGTGTCGTGTATTATGTATAATCTTCAAAGTAAAAATACACGAATTGATATGAAAGTTATTATTGCAATTCCTGCAGCAATATCAAAATAAGGGAGAATTTTATTAAAATTTATTTTTTTTAAAATGTTTGCAGAGGTTTTCTCATTAAATTAAATAAGAACGTCTGCATCAAAAAGTAGGATGGGAAGCTATTTCCGTACCATACTTCATGTTTAAACATATTGGTGACACTTTTTCATAACTCCCAATTAGGTGGAAAGAAGTTCGATCGATTACGGTTAAACTTTAGATAAACTTGAAATTGAGATACTAATTACTGAAGTTTCGCGTAACACTTCGAAAGTTTGTGAATAAACGTGTGCACATTGACGTCAGCTTTATATACGTACTATTTCTCTTGCTGGTGTGTGATGTAACCAGACTTAATGCATTTCAAACTTCTAGCGCTAGGTACTAACTAGATGCTAATATTGCAATCTGAAATAGGAATGTTATCTATACAAGAAACTCCCTTTCTGATTTACTTGCTTAATTTTGTATTATTTATGTAAAATCATTATGGTCAGTGACAATATTAAGCATCAAATTTAAATGTATAGCTATTCTACGAATCTTTTACGTTAGAACGCTACCAAAATTCTTCATGAGACACAAGTACCGAAACTGATGTACTATTGTAAATATGTTAATGAATTATCATCGTAAATACTGGAGAATTTATATATCTATATGAATAATTATAATTTATAAGGTTACTTACAGAAGTATTCCGTAAAGGGGATAAGTCACATAACTTATCCATAATAAATATGTTCCTGCATTTTATGGACTAATTTTTGCATTAATTCATTAATTATAATTCATGAATAATTTTTAGAAAAAAATTATTATTTTGTTTTCTTTTTTTAATACTTGTATGTGAATACAGTAGGTATATCCATATCACTCATATGCAGTTTCATTTTTAAGCATCAATAAAATTACATTATTTCTTATAAGCATAAATGCTAATGTTTGATAACTTCGTACGTTGCAACATTAAAAAATGGATAAAATCAAGAGGTTCATCAAGAGGTATAAGATCAAGAAGTTTAAAGTTAGGTTTAAAAGAAACATTTAACTCGGTAGTAGTCCAGTCATGATGTGGACAACGTTTCTGAGACGCCTCCAGCAGTCACGTTGAAACGAAACGCGACGTTTCGCTTGGCTGCGATCTCGTATTGCACCCATGAGTTCTTTAATGACCCCAGGACTACGTGTGCAATCGTTATTTTTACGAGAACGCTTCAAACGACCAACCTAAATAATGTGCTTTCGTGGGAGTACACCGAGCAATCCGGTTTGCAGAGCTAATCAAGATTGCTAATCGATACTGACAATGAGTAGTAGGAAACACGAATGCCATGTTGACTGTTTGATCTGAAGTGCAACAGTTGAGACGAAATTTTATGAATTACGATTAGAATAGCACGAGGATAGAGAGATTCTCCCCCGTTTAAATTTTTTCTACGCGAAAACTTATGTTTCATACCTTGGACAAAACACAGTTTGTTATTCCTTAAAACAATTCCTTGATAATATAGTTAGTCACCTGCTAGTGCTAGTAACTATTATCTAACTATAGATACTTACTTAAGATAATTAATAGTTAGAATGTAAAAAAAGGTTCGATGAACAACTAAATGCATATAAATGCATGTCTATTCATGTTCATGCATCATTAGTATTTAGCCTCTTATAAGTTGCAGGCTTATATTCGAAAAAAAATTCATTCTTACACGTGAGCAAAAGTCTATTATTTATGATCTTATTAATCATTATTATGTAGCCAAATTTTCAGTTTTCAATTATGTATAACTTTGTTGTTTACATTAATTTATAGTTTATGATATCCTTTTCCCCTTAAAAACTTTGCATATGTATAAATCCATCAATTTATTGTGATAGTAAATGTTCCCGAAACCTTTTAATATTTGCAAGACACTTCATTTTTTTTGGAATGTAATGCAATTTATACACTTCGACTGACAATGAGAAGAGTAAATCGTCAGTGATGCCCATTCCAATTGTTGAAGCTGTTAATGTATTGTTTCTCAACTCTTCAAACTCGCGATAAAAAATTGTTATATTTTGAGATGAAAAATCAGTGGTGCCCACATAATAGAATAAACATAGCATTTGTGATTAAACTAATCTAATATCAAGTTGTTTCTACATTTGCCTATGAAAGCACTGGGCGATTGCATTTACTATGTGCGTCTGAAACATAAAAACCAACTGCTTGCACCAGTTCTGCAGATGCTACTTGTATTCCATGCGAGTAACAAACACTTTTCTTTCAATGTATGTTTAAATTGCAGAAATTTAAGAAATCCTTTAAAAAGACAAGCGATTCAAATTTTCTAAACTCCATCAATTTCGTTTTCTGCCTTACAAGATTTGGTCGACTTAAGTCTGAACAATGATTAAAAAAATAAGAGATGCACAGTTGCTTCCCTCCAAGAAGAAGAATTATGTATGTGATTAGTTTTCGTGTACAAAAACTAAATTTCACGACGGATGCAAAGGCCACATAGACGATTTAAGACATCCTGCAAACATTTGGCTCCACATTCAATCGATGAAAAGCAATTGAACGTGCGGAATTTATTTTCCTTTGAGCACCAGCGTTTCTCAGTAAACCATTTCTCGATGACCTAGTAGCAAGTTCGCCAATCAACGAGCGGCGAATTTACCAATATATTGACTGCAAGTAATCCATTTCAATCACGATAAGTTGCAGTTAATCTAGAAACCTTCCGCTACTGGCTAAACTAATAACAACGTGATAACCTAAAATCGTAATATGCAATTCGCAGCTCGATTCCAACAAATTCTACATCCGGTACCACAAGTCGGCTGCAGTGGCAGGTGCATCGAACTGCATTGTCCGTGTGGAACCTCCGAAATTGTCGAGACCGCAAGGTGTTAGCTTCCGCGTCGCGTTTGTACGTATGTATTCCACTTGCGCGACTCAAGGAAATGTACTACTGACAATGTGTACGTCCGATGATAAACTTTTACATGAATTACAATATTACAAATGCCAACTTGCTTCGTGATTTGGACTGTTTAAATTCAAACTGAGACACTGTGAAGTTATACTTACATTAGAGCACCACGTGATATTTTCAAGTACACTACCGTCAAAATATTTGGATGCAGCATCATTTTCTAAGATTTTTTTGTTTATTTATTGTATCTTGAACTATTGTTCTGGATTCTTGTGTGACAGTGAAAAAGGAACATGGTAGACACAGAGAGAGCGTTGAAAAATAATCGAGTGGCCCTGGCATTGGCTAAAAATACTGTAAGGGTTATCCGAAACTCAAAAAGGAAAAGAGATTCTTAAACTATATGAATGTGGCTATGGGTGGTAGTAGATGCATTAAAAAAAATAAAAAAATGTTAAAATGGCAGCCTTTTGAAGAAGATGAAGCGCCCTGATTTGAGTGTAAAAAGGTTTTGCCTTAAAATCAGGAAAACTCCTTTAAATAAAAAACGAACGGTAACAGATATAGCAATAAATCTACTACCGTCCATAGCCACATTCATGTAGATTAAGAATCTCTTTTCCTTTTTGTGTTTCGAATACCCTTACAGTACTTTTCGTCAACGCCAGGGCCACCCGATTATTTTCCAACGCTCTCTCTGCATCTGCCATGCTTTTTTCTACTGTTACACAAAAATTCAGAACAATAGCTCAAGATACAATAAAACAGCCTATCAAACCTTAAATTAATTTGTCGAGCCGTTTTTGTACAAAAAATTCTTAAAGAATTACCTATTTTTCGGCCCAACAAGGCAGAAGCCTTAAGCTAAGGATGAAATAAATTAATTTACTATGTTATACACTTTGAATAAACTTCAACATTAATCTCTGGGGATATGTATACGTAATTTCTTTTTGCTGCTCAAATTCACTTTAAGGGGGTGAAGAACCCCTGAAAATCCGTCTATTTTCCGATTTTTCCTATTTTCCAAAATCACCGTGGCAAAATAATTGAAAACAGAGAATCACATTCATACTGAACGATGAATACGGCAGACAATGACGAATTGGTAATGAGCTTAACGCCTTTTGTAGTCCACGCGGTAAGTCTACAAGTTCATCGGTATGTTTGCAGAAGGAATAAGCAAATTTCGTGGCAACTTCACGACCTGTTATTACCGGAGTTCCAGAATTGAACTGAACCACGGACGTGACAATTCAAAGGTCTCCGAGGGTTTCCGACTGACTGAACTACCCTGACAGTTAAGTAACTGGAACGAGCTATATTTGCAATGGCAAATTATTAGTGGACCAATCTCATGGGTCTTCAGGACCTGTTTTTATTATTTACGATGTGCCTGACCAATGATTAGATGGCCTTGCGGTATGATATAATATATGTAGGTATTTCAATACAGAGTGGCGAAAGAAAATGGCCCTAACATTATAGGCCTGTATGGTACTTACCGAGATAAGTATGAAATACTTAATTAATATGGATCTCAAACTTAATGTTTTCGGTACAAAATGTAATGTTTCATTTCGCTAATTTAAATTAATCTTTTGTGGCGCGTTGAATATATCCATGAGAATCAACCTGGAACATGTCATCAGGACTTTACGACTTAATTGTAGCTCAATGACAAAAGATGTGCTGTTACGCGAAGACTCCGATTTTTTCGAAACCGTGCAGGTTTGTAGAGGACCTCAATGGAAGTATCAAACAATTTTTCGTTTATGGCCGTTTTCAGTTCTTCGGGGTGAAAACACTCGTTAAAGGTTAATGTGCGAATCCCTACTTTCCTATATATCTTGAAAACTTTAGTAGATATAAAAAATTATTACAATGAAAACTTAACGGGTTTTTATGCTCTATAAACCCGTGTAATCAAATTGTTTAACATTTGTAATTTAATGAAGAAAGTATTCCTTACCACAGATTTTAAACAATTCGATTATATAGTTTTATACAGCATAAAAAATATTCTGTATAACAAGTCCTGACTTTTTCGCGTGATTTTTGCACGAAAAAAGTCAGAGTTTCAACTTTAAATAGCCGCCATGCTGTTTTAAATTAATATTTCCTGTATTAATATACCTATACATCGCACGCGGAAAGGTTGTTCTCACTAAACTTGATGTTAATAATTAACATTACCCTCTGTGTGTAATGATACGATTTGTTTAAAATATACAGGGCGGTATCCTATAATAAATGTTGCAAAAGTGTGACTCCTTTGAGACTGTACTAACACCCATTCTCCCATTGAGTCGAAATTTCCTGCCCCTCTTCTCCTAGTCCAATCTCTCTCGCGTATAAAAGTGGCTATGCGGGATTTCCCCTATTGTTTCAGCTATTTTAGCAATTTGCTGATGTATGAAGCGTGCCAGGCGATGAGACGTGTGGTGTACGTTAGGTAGCGTGTTTTTTTAAAGTAACTCTTAACAGGGGCGAATTTGAAGATTTGGCGCCCTTAGGCTAACAGTCGTCGACCACTCTTCCCGCTAAATATAAAAAAATATTTTAATTTAAAAGAGTCGAGACAATTTCAAAATTAATTCAATATAGCAACTCACATCTGTGTCATTGCTAATTCGCTACATGAAAAAAAAGTGAATTATTTTTAAAATTGTGTCAAACCTCTGTATTTAATGCGTCCCCAATTTATTTCATTCAAAATTAATCGCCCTCTAAAATTTTCCGCCCCCCCCCCCCAAATTTGTCGCTCCCAAAATTTAATGGTCCTCAAAATTTGTCGCCCTCGACTGCAGCCTTACTTAGCCTATACCGAAATCTTAATTAAATTTCCTTGTGGTGTGTGCGGAAAGTAACTTAATAATTATTAGGTTCCTGCGTATGAAGTCAGCTATATTTGGTCTAAAAATATGAAGCAATGTTATCTCATTTTAATCGAAAAGGTGGATGCAGCCCTTGCCTAACTTCGGCTACGTACTACATAGAAAATATTCTTTGAAAAGTTCTAGATACCGTCATTTTTGCGACATGAAGTCTTGTATTATTGTACAACAAGATCACTTTTCACTCATTCATTAATGTACCCCACTTTATTTTCTTGCGAATTTTAAACATGTATATTTAATTCTGCTATGATTGTTGTTTCTGCTTTTATAAAGATGCAATGAGTAAATTCTATAATTTATCACAGAAACAAAAATTTATTTTGATAATGCAGTTGTCTGGATACTATTAAATTACCATATAATATGTCTGATTATATTATTTAAGAAATGGATTTTATTTACCACTTTGGAACAACAAAGCGGTTGCCGTTATACATATAAGTTTTTTCTCTTGTACCTTTTACCAATTTCTTATAAAATATCGTTACCTGCAACAATCACGCCTTTCGTAGTATTTCCTTTTATTGTTAATTCAATTTCCTTTGAATAATCTCAAGCTCTAATTAGAACTGTACGTAGTACACATTATTAAACTCTTTAAGAAGAATTAGCATACATTTCTCTGAATACTGATTTTAATACTTCCATTACATTACCATCATCCTGTAATTTGAATCCATAAATAAAAGTTACTTAAACCTCCCAGTGATTGATATCGCAAAATATGAAAATGTTTAATAACAAATTGCCAGCGTGTTTCGAATATTAATGCAACTGTAGAGGTATCTTTTCCTTTAACAAGATGAGTGACAGTTAGACGACAGCACGATGTAATTTTATTCATATCATACGTTCAATTTACGCTATCATAATACGAAATTTAAATTCAAGGAAACAATATCCTGCATGCAACAAGCAAATAGATATTACACACAAGTGCGTGTGCGCTGGATCTGTGTCGAGGAACGTAAACGAAAGCAAAATTAAACCAGGTTAAGTAATTTTCTACTCTTGGGACCTGTAATGCTCATTCGAGGAGAGCTACGATTCCACTCAGCCTGCTCGTACCTACAGGAAGAACTTCTCAAGGGCTCGCGAAATTATACAAAAAAAAATGTATTTCTGTATGAGAAGGAACAAAAGGACAGGCAAAGTGTCCATGTTAATGGAAGGAACACGTGTAATGCACAGAATCATGCCAGCAAATAATTCTTTGCTGTCCTCATCTTTGCGCCCCTCGTAACCTGACGAAGTGGCGACCAGCCGGCTTCCGTGTTTAATTAACTCCAAGAAATATCTTTTAATTATAAAACTATTCCGTGGACGGGAGACGTGGCGCCACATTCCAGCATTATAACAGCCGGCGAGGATTTAAATTTCTTTCGTTCCTTATTTGGTCGCGGCGGCGTAGCCGAGAGGAAGCAATGCCGGCGACGGAGCAGGAGCGAGGGCCACAGTTCCTTTGCCCACGGCAACGTTATGCCACCTTTCACAGAAATTAATTCATTTGTCTTCCTTCTTTCAGACAGAAACGGCTAACGTTTCAAGTTCGTTAAAAAATAAAACGGAATTAAAGGCACTCGACGAAAAAGTAACAGAAACACAATCCAACGTTCCCACTGCAGGTAAACCTATTATAGTCGGACCAATGTCGCTTGACTCTCTGCTACTCTGGTTTTCACGTTCCTCGTTACACTTTTCTGGCTACGGCTCCGATTATTCCCCCCACTTCCACGTCTTTTTTTAGTCGCCGTACAGTAAACACATAAAAAGACGTTCACCTTTATGTTCCAACTAACAAGCATCCGGGACCACGGAGGACGCGCGTTTCTCCTTTATGGAAAATTAAAAAATTTAAAGAACTCTTTGCCTGGTTACCGACCTACGTTTCCTTCTCAATTATGTCGGCCTGACTGTTATATTTCAGACTTCTTTCATAAAAACAAATTGCACGCAAAACTTTTCGCGTTTTGATAGGAAATTATTGTAATTCTGTGAAGAGAACTCTTTAGAGGTTCTGGAGTTGGTATATGTTTCATATGATCTCAACAAAAATGACGAAATAAACGAAAATGCATAGGTACATGTGTTATTAAAATTCATAAATAGACAGTCTTTTAGCGAGGACCCAGGATTCCTCGTTGTAGATATAAGCCACTTTTCCAAATTATACTTTTTGTGCTTACTGTCCACTGAATACAGATTAAAGAGCTAAAAAGATGTAGGATAATAGATGTAACAAAAATACTTTTATAATCTGTAGTTTGGAAATAGGATAGAGCCTAATTCGTATCATTATCAAAAAAAAAATATTGTGTTAGAAAAAAAAATTGAAAGTGCAAAATATAAAGTATAATCTCGTCATCCGGGGCTTTGTTCAATTTTCGAGGAAACCGGATTTGACGAATTATGTGTAAACGCATTAATTTATAACTCATTAAGGTGATTGTAGTAATGAGGTAATACATAGTCAAATTTGGATTTTTGAACATTTAACTGCACCGCTTCATTGTTAAACTGGTAACTTTTCACATTGGTACCAAACAGAAAGAAAACATTAGAATTATTTTAGCATCCTTAATTCATGAACCACGATTCTGTATATAACAGCACACTTTAATTATTCATACATTATTAAGCTTTTAAATAAATAGCTGGTATGTAAAACAATTTTAATTTGGCAATTTTTTAGATAACGAATCGTACAAAACAGACAATTTCAACCCCCCTTTTCGATTTCCTTAAAAAATGAATTATACCCTATACGTAGAATAAATTGTTAAATAGATGAATATTAATGACACAGAACGGAATTTTTTTTCGTACAATCTACCTCGTGATTTTATTCGGAATTAAGTTCGGTTAAAGAATGTTACAAAACAGGAAATCATTTCTAAATGTAACACTGTTTTTTTGTACCAAATTAATATTTAATCTTAATCACGTATTTTATTTCTGCGCTTCGTCTTTGAATACTTGTACATTTAACCTTAATCTGTGGCTAACATTCTCGATTTATACACATATTCTAAGAAAACTATATATCCTTATCCGTTTATCATGTATTTGAAGAAAGGAAGAAGTATTAACGTATATCGATACGTTTGCAAATCAAGTACAGTACTTGAATCCCTTGAGTATGCTGAATAAATGGTAATACTACTAACGGGCGTAGTAGTATGTATGTTATATTCATCGTCGAATTTCCTTCCTTATACGCGTATGGCACAATATGGCAGAATAACGTTGGAACCTATGAAAGTCTCGATGACAAATTTCATGCTTCGACGATTGCTAGTTCTAGCGAATTTCACGGTTCATCGAAACTGCCTTTTCGATCGAAAACTCTGCTTGCTCTATTTAATAGAGAATTAAGTCTGACAGACGTACACTGTAGATACGTAGATGTGAACGATTCAACAGAATTTAATATCGTTGCATTTCCGTTCGAAATTTTCTGTCTTAATTGGTGTAAATTACTTAAAAAAAATTCCAATATACTTCCAAGATAATTATGCAGAATGTAACTACAAGTAAGTTTTGAAATCGCACTTTATAAATTATGAATCAGTTTAATTACAACAAAATTGTTAAAATTGTAAATATGTTAACAATTTGTGTAATAAATGTTCATGGATCAAATATTTTATGTAAATATATGAAAAAATTCAAGCCATGCACCTACTTAATAACAATATTTTTTTATACTTTCACTAATGTTACTTCTAAATGAAACATTTAACAACACGATGTATCTGCACGGAAACATCTAGATATTTCTGCTACTTATCGCTCAATTCCCATGCCTATCCGATTAATTAATTCAATTTATATAGAGTAGAACATCGATTATCTGAACGCCAGTTAACCGAAATGTCGATTATGCGAGACTCAATTATCCGAAACATCAATTATCGGAACGAAAGACTCATGAGCCCGTAAACAATAACATTATGCTTCAAGACATGTGCTTAAAGAGATATTACAGGGAGAGTTTATTACGCACTTTATAGTTTACCGACTATAATAACACGGAAATCTTACACATTATTGACAAACTTAAATTTATAAGCCTGCAGCTAGTATATGATAGGTAAATATCGAAACAGCGCGTTAGAGCTGTAGAACTTATACAACAAGCTATAAAACTAGTACAACAACATTTTAGGATGAATAGTTTCGTTAAAAAATTAGTTCTATGCTATGAATTTTAACAGTAGGTACTGAAATATTTACACTCTTTTTAACAAAGACGAGTGTGGAGAAAGCATTAAGTTTTCGTGACAAACATGACACTGGATTTGAATCTTTCGAAAGCCTTGACTATCTTTTTTCAGTAGTCTGTTTGAAAATAACCATATTATCCAGAAATAAAGTAATTATTGGAAATTATTCTTAATATTCAGTAAAGGTTCATTAGAATATACTACGTCTGTTGGCATCGGTAACTTGTTGACTAGGTATCACTTTTATTAATGTAATATACAATACATAAATAATTCATTAAAACCACCTCAAATCCAACAAGCTAAAAATAAACATTGATCGATCGTGTTCGAAAATATATGGAACTCAATAGTAATCATATTGAACACCTTCTGAAATATATAGATACACATTTCAATTGAAACACATAAATTTTATACAGTTTCCTTTTTCCCATATAAACATTATACGATTATTGCACGAATTCACTCCAAGATCAACATATACTATGTGCTCAAATTTATTTTTTCATCAATTACACCACTACGTTAATAAAAGTAATACCTAAAAATAATACCAGCCTATTAGAATATTTACCCCTTTTGAATCGAACAATTTTTTTTAAGTTTTCCACAGCATTAAATGAGACGCAGGTTTTGGATATTAATTGTTTCTCTAGTTTTACCACTGCAACACATACCATTTTGAATTAAAATGAATTTCATCGTGAACGACGCGTGTACATATACACCCTTGCCAAGCGTAAGGCTTGAGATACATACATGATTAATTTTTGTATGAGCACGTCTTCGTGTATTTAGGGCAGGATGCACCACGCGGCACGCACGTATTTTGCACTAATTGTGGCACGCACGTGCGGGCGCAGTTTAAGAAAGCATAAAAGACCCTCGCCGTTTAATGGGCAGCACGCGTGTCTCCAAGTAACAATTGCTGGAGACATCTGGCATTATACCCAGCATGTCTCCGAGCAATTGCGTCACTATGCTACGCTAAAACTATATGTATGTACATATAGCAGCAGCATTTGTTTCATAAATAAAATAAAATTAAATAAAAATAGTTACAAGATAAAGTGATTATTACGATGTCAATAAAGAATTTTACTCCATCAGAGGTTGTGGAGTGGATACAAATAGCACAATTTTTTAATGAAATCGCGTCATACACGGTCACAATTGCACTTCTATCACAGAAAATTTGACAATAGGCTACTCTATTAGCTAAATTGGTGCTAGGGATTGGGCTGCAATTCCATCTCATACAATGGAAGTTAATCCTATTACGAAGCATTCAAGTAATCATTTTGCAGGCTAAAAAATTTTAATTCTGGGAGATTTAATTGTGAATACTTGGCTAACTGCAATCGTAAATGATACAATTTGAAATATTTGCAGACAAATATTTATGGGGATGTAGAAGAAGAGTGGAAGAATTTATAGTCACAGATTATTAATAAAAATTAGCAACACCTGTTCAATTTGTTCGATGATTTACTTTGTATCATACTTTTATGTCTAGATTTCTTGAATCATTCAACCTCATTACATACACTATTTTCCATTAACTCCTTCATGGACGCATATACATATGCGATCAGGTAGTGTACCTACGTAGGACGTGCGGGAAAGGCTCGTAAGCGTTCAGTAAGTGTAACTAAATAGTAACTATGACTGCAGAACTGCCCAACATATTTATTTCAGCACCGGAAGAGTTAAGGATAACTTACATACGTATGGTATACCTATTAATTGGACATTTTATGTTTCTTTTCATGAGTATTATATAGGGTAAATGAACACGTACCATTGAATGGATATTATTTATTAAAATGAGTAAAATAAGTTATTAAAATAAGCAACTAATTAATTACAGACTTCTTTTAATTTCTTGCTTCATATCCAAAGAACATAATTCTGATTTGTATCAGAAATTCTATTGAATTTTTTGAGTTTTCAAAAAAAAATTATGATGAAAACCTTGTAACGAGTAACGAATTTTACACTAATCCTCTATTCCTGGTAGAAGAAGAAAATGACGGGGCCTGTAGAATTGGGGAAATCCTCTAGCAAACAGCCGGTTACCGGAATAAAAGTTCGATATTTCGATGCATTGCACACACAAGCTGGGAAGTGTTTGTGCAGTTGACAATATACAGGTTAGCTCTGTAGGAGAAGTGAAGGAAGGAGGCAAGAAGTGGAACGCGAGAATGCAGTCGATGTATGCATAGTACAATGTAAACAGGGTACACAATATCTTTCCGAAGTCGACATTACTGCTTTATGCCACGCGAGAATTCGGGAATGCAAAGCTGGGTGGTGAATGGGCCGTTTCAGTCGGGCTGTGTCGATCTGTTTGAAATTAGTGGCCGATTCTCAATTGTATTCTTCGGCGATTCCATTCCCATTTTTCTGGATACCAGTCTGTGGTCGTATATTCACCACATATAGGGTGAAATGGTACGGTATTAACGTACTAACTACTTACTTAGAAGTAGGAAATAAGGCAACTCTCTTAATAAATTAAAATATAAAACATTGTACTGGATTAACAGTAAAATTAATTTCGCAGATTCTAGGATTTACTAGAATCTTTTTGGTGGAGAGTGCTGGATAATTGTTTATATAGATTTTTGTATTTTAGTATGGTTGCTTGAAGAGCATATAATAGGTAGTGTTGAAAATATTGAAATTTGAAAACATTGTCTATTTCAAAATTAATCGCCGATGAGGGTATTAATTATCTAGATGTGTCCGATAAAGGGAAGTTCGAAATACATACAAATGGAAATGTTGCAAAACGTGACTGCAGATATGCAAATGAATATGCGGCATCTGTAATTGTACACGCAAATATATTCATTCAATTGCGTCAAGGTACGTATACATATAGTGTATGTATGTATATACATTCATCTTTCTCTATCTTAACTTCTATCATTTTGCACTCTTTATGAGATTATATATACTTGTGCCTATATAATTTTAGTCGTGTAGTTTACTACGTTGCGTTTAGAACCGTTTTAAAGGAGACCTGCCGTAATTACTTCATTGTATATTCTAATTATTCTCCCCAAGTATGAAGAAATATGTTGTAGTGCTTGTAAAAACAAACGTAGTAGCACCCAACAGATAACTAGGTATGACGTTTTACTTTTTATGTAAGAAACATTGTGATTCCAAAATATAGCATGAAATTTATGTAACGTTTCTCAAATCACGTTACGTATAGTTATAGAAATGAGCTGGACGTATTTTCTATAATCAATTAACAAAACTTATGATATCTAAATATATATTATATATTAACTAAAAAGTTGTGATATCGATTTGAAACTTAATAAATGAAAGTGATGAAACATAAGTACCATACTACAATGTATTGGTAAATTATTTGGTATAGGTGACTTATGGAGCTTGT
This sequence comes from Andrena marginata, assembly GCA_963932335.1. Taxonomy (NCBI): domain Eukaryota; kingdom Metazoa; phylum Arthropoda; class Insecta; order Hymenoptera; family Andrenidae; genus Andrena; species Andrena marginata. Next base: position 45,171,649 of record OZ010659.1, on the reverse strand, counting down.
GAATTTCGATGATTAATTTCTATAATCAAGTTTAGTATGTCTACTAAAATTTTAGACATAGATACCAGATTTAAAGTTACTGCATATTTGTCTAGATTAATACATTTCCTTTTTCTATATATTTCTTTACAGGTTTATGTTGATAATGCATGATTTTAAGCTTAATTGAATTCCTTGAAATTTTGCACATGAAATGTAGTCGATTGTAAATGTATATGAAATACAAAGAACTATTGCTTTAATTTCAATATAATTACATGCTTATTTATCTAATTATTTAGATCAAAGTTGAAGTTGAACTTGCCCCCCACCCCCAAACTTTCGTCCTCGGGATGATTTAATTTCTTCAGTTGTTTTGCATTCGAGTATTACACGACTGATTCGATAAAAGTGGAAAATGGAGAAAATTTTTTTCACTTTACGCTCGTATCAATTTCTTGTTTATTACTCACGCACGAGGACTTATGTATTTGAAACAAACACGTGACTCTGAAACAAACTACTCACAGTATCGAAGGGAAATTCTAACATGTTATGGAATTTGCAAGTATGTATGCACCCTCCATACGTTTCCCTCTACGAATATTTTTTAATCAGCGTAATTCATGATACATTGATTGCAAATGGCAATTTCAGCCCGCTGCATGCCGTACGCGCATTTTAATATTACATACGAGTGCGTTCAAGCACAACTGCACAAATGGACATTTATTTTCATTGAATCTTTTAATAATGTATTCTTGTCAGATAACCGACGGTTCAACTGTCAATTATCAGCTGCTGCGACACATAAAATATTTTTCGAATTTGTGCCGCGCAACCAGCGCAATTGAATAAAGGATGGATGGGAAAGTGGTCACGGTCTGGGTAGCAATTTATCGATTTATCGATTCATCTTCGCTGACTTGTACAAATCAAATAAAACTGTGGATAACAATTATATCATAATTGTATAAATAGTGTTACGATTGGAAGCACTGGCAGAACCATTGATACCAGGCAAGAATAAAATGAAATTCAGCCTTTTACACAGAACCCCGATATCCTTTAATGATTTGCTTTGTGGTAATGAATCGTTATAGTTACATAATGGTACGCTCCTTGTAAACGCCACGGCAACTTCATTAATATTTTAAACAAAAACAACGATTTGATACTTACAGATGGCACATGATCACAAATTAGTTTTGGAAGAAGAATCACACACGCTTTTGTTTTGTTGAGCATTACGGACTACTTCGTATGTACACGACTGATATTTTATTAAATTATTATGAATACAAATATCATTGATATTTGATACCTATTGAATAAAAATGTCATTTTGAATTCACAGCATTTATTCTATTCTAACTTTGACTTAAGGGGGAATTATCGTCTAACAGCCTCGAAAGTAACTGATATATAAGAATTTTTTTCAAAAAAACTGTTGGTAACATTGGATTAAACTTTTTTGGCATATAAGGAGGCATCTTTAAACTTGCAGAAAATATATTTTTTATGTCGATCCTTCTTATTATTTATTAATTATTGTGGAATCTTTTCCACCTCTTCGACGATGTAACTCCTGTTGGAGGGATGTGCAGCAACTATCACACTCATCTGATTGCCAAAAAATAGATGTTTCTTAAAACTAGATAGTTTACGTTGTGATTGGTCCACTTTAAAGAAAAAGAAATGAAAAATTGAAAGTGTTACAGCATTTGAAAGAAAAAGTAAGCTTTTCCCTTAGACAAATTTTTCATATTATTGTTTACATCGACGAGAAAAGTATTATAAATATAAAATAAAATTAAAATTTCAGATCCAACCCCAACGTAAATTATTTAACTTTAAGAAAATTTTCTTCTTTTTGCAATCAGAAGACTGTGACAGGTGCTACACCTGACGCCAACATCGTCAAAGAGGTTAACGCAATTCCACAATAATTAATAAATAATAAGAACGATCGACATAGAAAAAAAATTCTACAAGTTTAAAGATGCCTCCTTATATCCTAAAAGAGTTTAATGCAATATGACCAACAGTTTTTTAAAAAAAGAATCGTAAATATGGGGGCTGTAACACGAGAATCCCCCCTTAAGGTGTCTTCCTAAGTAGTGTGACGTCTGAAAAAAACATAATTTTTGGGAATTAAAAAAAGAAAAGTATTGCACGTTTGTAACCTTTTCTATCACCTTTTAAGACTATAAAAGAAAAATGTAAGTAAAAAATAAAAATTGCCAAAAAACCAAAAGTCCCAATCCACTTCAAATATATCAGGCATACTCAGTAGACGTTACTTTATCGATCGAACTAGAATGTTGCAAATATTAACAAAATTTAATTACTACGATCAACAAAACCATAATTATTTTTGCTAAAATTGCTCAAAAAAAATTTAAGTTGTTGCCATTTCATTGTTTCTCAATAATTTTTCATTATACTGGTTCATACGATAGCCACACGTCTACAGATTACCAATGTTTTTGAATTTTGTGTTTGAGATAACTACAATTTCTGTGATAGAATAAAGCAACGAACATGCAAAATGATACGTGCAATACTTGTTCCTTTTTTTAATTCTCGCAAAATTAGGTTTTTTTTAGTCATCAGACTATGTGGGAAGATTCGTTAATCCACTTGTACTGCCCAGTATTTTTACTTTTCCTAAAAATTCAAACAAATGGTCTCCAATATTTCGATATGGACTTTGAATTCTGATAATACCACAGAACCCGCGTATCTGCCGGTTTATTCCTCATTATGCAGAGTATGCAGCATAAATAAATAACAATCATATTTGCCATATAACAACGTAATTTTCCACAAACACTGAATCTCACATTTTGCACTTTAATTATCAGGATTCCTTTTCGCTCTCCAGTTTGTAAAACTTTATAATTATCCGTGTAATAAATTCGGGTTATTATAGTATTATTATACACAAAGAAAACATCCTCTATAGTGCGTACTTTATTACCACATAAATAGTCTAAATATTCTCCACACTTCAAACACGAACTAAGGTGAATCAATTCACAGAAAAGGAATACACAGCTCCATTTAAAACAATTAAAATCCAATTGCATTTAGCGTACTGTAATGCATTCAAAAGAATGCATCCGCGGGAAATTAAAACGCGCGTAACAGTGTGCGGGTTTCAACTACGATTTTCTTTCATCGTCACTTTGGAAACCGCCAGTGCCCGTTCCCATTGTTAAAATTGCCCTCCGCATTACGTCCGTAAGATCCGCCTGATATTTACAGTAAATGTTAATGTTACATTCAGAAGCGGAGCAAGAGGGTTTTTCCAATTTCTTGCGTTAATATACAAACGCAATCAGTCTCGCTGTAGATAAAAATTCGACGAAGGAGCGAAAGTTGCAAATAGAGAACGTTGGAGGAGTTGTAAACGGACAATGGTTTCCGGGGAGCGGACAGCGCTGCCACTTTAAGCTGCGAATCTAACGCCCGTCTGCACGTAGCTACTCTTTTCTCCTAGCAAAAATATGCGTTTTCTTATTTTCTCTTTTTCTGCGAGTTCTAGAATTATGATACGTACGCCTCTGAAGAAACTTAAGTCACTCCTAACTTTTACGAAATTTTCAGGTTAATGACCTTGCGTCCTCAAAATTAGTTTGGATAAAATTTCGGAATTACAATACCTACGTTGATGTGTGACTCTAGATTATACGTTTCGCATAAATAAGTTACTCGGTTTTTTTATTGTTCTATAGCGTAGAAACCATGTTATTTACGGTCTAGACATTGTTTACAAGTATTTGGAGTAGGACTGTAACGAGTATTAGAATAACCTAAGTATTCGAATATTCGTTTCGGAGATTTCGAATAATTTTTCCGAATATTTGAATAATTAGGAGTATTCAAATATTAGAAAAGAAATGTAGAATTGCAAAGATTATACAGGTAGAAAATATGTTACATTATTACTAAGAATTATTAAACTATTATTACTAAGAAGTATTAATATTGAAAAATTCCAAATATTATAGAACATTATCATTCAAAACAGAGCTACTATGACAACTAATAACAGCCGATATGAATAGAATACTACTACACTTTCTTGAATATAGAATAATTTCTGTAAATATTTGAAAGTATCAGGCAATTACAGAACTCCCACCGGACAACATTTTAAATCAGACTAATAACAAATTCTTTCAATTTCTATGTCGAAAATTATTACCTTAAGAAGTCATCAAAAATTAATTAGAAACCTGTCGTAGAAGGAACGTGAGATAACTCAATCCTTTCTTATTTAACGATTTACAATTACTTATACAAGGAGCTTTTAAATTTAAGAAAAAATGTGACATTAAAATTTAGTCCTTGTCACCACATTTAGTAAATCATACTGGGCTATCTTCTTATTCCGTGGAAGCTTGTCACCTTTTGAAAAACTATTCAATCAATTTCCCCTTAATAATAATTATTTTGAACATATTATGACGGCATTTGTAATTTAAAAATTCTCTTACAAATAACCGGCATTCCTTTGCCAATTCATGAAAGTGGAAATCTGAAAATATTGGTCAACCTTACTCTGACTGATTCTTATTACTTACTGCCTATTGGCTCGACGTTGCTGCGGCACGAGTGCCAGAGTATCACAACAATCGATGCTATTCAATAATTTCTATTCTGGTTTCAGGGTGCAATATCTAAAACACACCGAGTCACGGTATTTTCCGAGAGTGGAGGACCTACGGCGGACAGGAAGAGAGATCTGGTGAAATAATATCGCTGATGGAAGTGAATCCGTTCGGTCCGACCGAATTTAGACAAAGCAAACGAGCGAAATTGAACGAAAGACTAGTCGAACGTTTTCACATTTCTGCCCTTTACGACATTTATCCTCTTTTTATCCTTTCTTCTTTCGAATCTGTACATCGAAACTGAGCTGACAAAATTGATTAAACAATCGAGCACACAATTTCTATTGCGATATATCTAACAGAATTTTATTATCAACTTCTGCTTAAACTTGCACCATTCGAAGGTTATTTTAAATTTTCGTTACTGAATAAAACGAAACACAATGTTGCTAGATAAAGGCCCTTGAAGGATTTCGAACTTTGAGAAATTCCTGTTTTACTTTCTTTGCCACGGAATTGGAATCCTACAAAAATACAGAAACTTTGCATCACCCTACCTAACTGCAGATTTGCAACTGAACTTCAAGGCACGAGCTGTCTAGCTTTGAACGTCCTATGTAGCAATGATTTAGAGAAACAGGGGGGAAGAGAAGGGAAAATAAAGTGGAGTAGTCTATCAATAAATAATCAAGAATGGTCTTAGAAATTTTTCGATAAGCGAAATTGAATTTGACGACCCTGAAGCCTGAACTAGATAGCCAGAAGAAAATCTATTGGGCATTCCCAGGGGCTACTTGCAATCTAAAATATCGGATTAATCATCCACGATCTACGAACAGCAGTTTTAATAGAAGTATGATAAGATACGATATAATGTGATACGGAAAGGAAATGAAAATTTTCAATTCTAATATGCAAACAAGAACGGCATCTCTTCATATCATAGATCGCCAGGTCCACAGTGGTGATGAAAGTGAGGTTGCGCGAGAGGTGATTCGAAATCGACATTTTGTTTATCCCAGGGGTGTTCGTAAAACTGATCCAATCATCGTCTTGGCGTGGCTAGGGCCAGGGGAAGCAAGGATGAACTAGCTGTGAATGGTCAGGCAACGGATCCTTCCGGACCACCTGACTAGATCGAGATACATTGCTATACCTGTACGTAGGTGTCTGTATACTTTATCCCTCGAAGGAGAAGATAACCCCCGAAATCACCGAACCGGGGCGTGGAGAATTCTAACCGCAACTTTCCACCATATGCAAATTCCCTGAGCCACCTCTGGGGCTTCTCTAGTGGACTCTTGTGTAATATTTAACGGACGTAGTATGGTAAGAAGATAAATAATCTCTCATTTTCAGTACATTCGCAACCTCGTAAAATATGCAGATAGATGTATCCATTGGAAATAGATATTTTGATTAAGAACCGTTGGTTGAAGGAACGTTATGTATGTTTTCGAGGAAATGGTCCTGGGTGATTTTAATCGCATAGCATTTTGAAAGATATGAGTTACCACCCTCGGTATTTGAGAGACCTTGGTACAAGAAGCAGTAAAAATTCAATAAATATAAATCCCAAAATGGATAATTTCACAGCTGAACAGTTTGGAATTTGTTAGCCAATTATTACTTGTATGATATAGAATGATTAAGATGTTGCTGGTTCGAATAGTTGCCAGGAAATGATAGAAACCATAGACATTATTACGAAAATGTGTTGAAGGTTGCATCGAAACAAATGGCCGTTACTTATCAACTTACAACGTGCCTACAATATAAACGATACAAACTATGAGTGATTAATAAATTTAAAAACTATGCAAGAATGAGTATAACTATAAACTAATAAAAAATTGTTTCTTCGAAAATGATTAATTTTCATATATCAGTATCTTGATATTTCCTGATTTTCAAAATAGAATTTTATTTACACTCTATATACAATGTATAAACTGAAGCTGTAAAAATGTGTAAATAGCACAATAAATCAAGTCTGTACACTGAATTTTATATCGAATTATTGCCCACAAACAAATCCATGTAATTTATGGCACACGCGTCTAAACCTGAATTCATAATTATGAGCCTATTCGTGTGCATTAAAAATTATGTTGAGCCGAATTTAAATAGAAGGGATTGTAAAATTCACTCATCTACGTTTAACCTACCCTAAGTATTCTGTTTCTCAGATACTTAAATGTGTATTTTAAAAGCAACGGTGAAAAGATTGTATAATTTATATTGGAATAAATTCATGGAAATACATGTGCATGCATGAGGCACGCAAACGTATAAATTACATATGCGAATTCGCAAAGCGATTCTTTAAATCTCTACCGGACTCTTGTGCGGTATTTAACGGTTGTAATAGGATACAATAACGAATAGTGTGCCTGTTTTATTCAATTCAGAATTATAGAGGCATACCTAATGTACTGCAAGTATGTATATCCTAATTACTTTCCTTGGCAACGTAGAAACAGAAAATGGCCGAAACATTTCTATCATAAATCGAAAAGAGATTCACTCATAATAAAAAATGTGATTAGCTAAGATTTTTAACAGCTGCAGTGGACGGTAAGATACTGCTATTTCGAGATTTGCAGCCTCATAATTTCCTTAAGTGAATTTTCATTTTTGCCAGTGATCTAGATTTGACTCCGTACCGTTCCTACTGCCAGATCAATACCACATTCCCATTACAGAAAAGTATATTTGGAATGTTCATCTAAACCGAGAAACGGATTACATACATATACCTACAGTAGATCCACGCTCTGAAACTCCGGCGCGATAAGTGCAGGCATACAGGACAGGTTTCTCGCTTTTTTTTTTAAAGATAGATCGCGAATATCCTTGAATGAAATGTCGTACTTTAACAAGTGCGGTAAGAGTGACATCGATTTTACACCCTCGTTGGGAAACGACGTCTACGAGAGAAATGTAAAAGGATATGATGAGACATCAGTAAATGTTATAGCTTGCCGATATTTGGACGTCTGCTTCGTCAGCATTTTTGTAAATAACAAGATTTATGGTGAAATTAACAGCATTTTGGAAATCTTCCGCTAAACGTATTCCATAGGTGTAAAAATTCTTCTTAAATTGTAAAAAAAAAGGAAACCATAATTATTACAAATAAGCCAAGGAGAAGTAAAATTATTTATAAATATATTGTGCTTTAGGTGAAAGCGTATTCAAACTGCAAACACGTAACTCGCGAATATGTATTCACAATTGATAACTAAACTTGAGGCATTCTTAATAGAAAAATGTGAAATATTTATAAGACAAAAATACATATACTTTAAGTAATCTTAAGAATGTTTTTTTTATTAGAAAAATATTGATATTTTACTTCGAACCTCATAGGTGTGTTAAATTAGAATACTAGCAGGAGCAAACTCCTTCCAATTCAACCTTTGTAAACCCTATATTTTTTTGTTGTAAGGGAAAAAGTGACATCATGGGAGCGAATCAACAGCAAAGGCTTATTTGCAAGTATATTGTTTAAATTTCACTATCAAGGAGAGGCGACGACTTTCGTATTTTCGTCAGTGATAAAACTGGAAGAAGCTTCGCCCTTTGAAATGTGCATCTCATTTTGATACCAAAGCAAACATAATCAAGCCACTTTGGCCCCAGCTTTGCCAGCCACAATAAATGACACAAGATTATATTTATCACGAGATATGAAGGATTCGCAAGACGAGGTCTTCCAATTTCTCGAGGGCCTCGTACACCAATGTTACCATGAGTATATTATATACAGCTCTGTGAGTGCCGACTTAAGTATTTATTTTGCTACGTAGCTCGCGCAGAGTCTGCCAATTTTCAAAACGACCCCTTCATTAACTGTTCTTGTTTATTATCATACGGCGGCGTACTGAGTACGTCTTTAAAGCAAACTAATCAAAAGCGACCTACTTTCGCTCGAACGACACAACAAGATGAAAAGTAGATATCATTCTCACAACTGATCACCGCACTATCTTCTTATGCCAGTTTAAATTTTTTATGTTGCGTTTTAAATTTTCCTTCTATTTGTGCAATGTTTATAATGACTATTTGATACTTCATACTAGCGTATTAATATACATTGACATTTTTAATTACTGTAGAATGAGACTTTAACTAAATAATTTTCACGAGCAAGCCTACGATTCAAACTTTCTCTTATTTCAACTAATTTTATATACGTACGTCATATGAGAAATTTCGTGCTCATATTTGGAAATATTTTAGTGGATATGTTACCTATATCAAAGTTCAGATGTTCACTTACATCAAGTGATAAATAAAAAGGCATAACTTAAACCCTAATTTGTTTTAATTTTCGTATCTATCTTTTCCTTTTTTGTTGTTATGTACATATGTATGCAATAATTATATTGCACATACCTACATTTTTCACTTATATGGAATTTATATCCAATGAATTGTAAGAGAAGAAAATATTTTCAGCTGAATGTTTAACTCACCGAAATATTTTAATAAGCTTCAATTATTGTATTAAATAAATGCGATAGATCTGAGGAGTAATTTTTTAAAACGGCATATTTCCATTTTTTACCTTAAAGCAAACTTTAATGGCATCGCTCTAATAATGTTAAATTATATCCCTCAGTGGCACAAAATACTACAAAATAGATAATAAATCTTTTTCGAAAAATTGAAGTGAATATACATGTTTCATACAAAAGGTCTTATTTCCAAGTTTCTTTGATACCATAGCGAAATAATTTTTTAACTTGAAACAAAACGGACATATTTCCTATACTTATCTAGGAAATTGTAATGAATTCGAAACAAAAGGAACTTAATTCCATAGAGTAACCCAAACATATACTAAATTAGTTTAAAACTGTATCTACCCTCTGTCACGGTATCTTTGGAATTAAATGTGACAAAACAAAGTAACCATAAACATTATATTATATTTTGAAAATGGCAGAAAAAATTGTTCCTAATCTTTCTATTCACTCCACTTATCAAGCGTTTAAAACCTTTCAACTTTACTTGTTTCCTTACAAACGATTTTTTTTTGGATAACTATTAAAACAATTTCGCTAAATTTACAACACTACCGCTATCAGATGGAAGAATAAAATGTCCGTGTACTAATAAAAAAGGAGATTTTTTGTAATAAACGCAGGCACCACAGTATTTTCCGGTTATTGAAAAAATTTTCTATGTGGAAATGTGCCCTTTTGAAAAATCACTCCTCATCCATGAATTTACTTTGTTCAGACAAATTAGAAATTGCAATTCCTGCTTCTTCTGTTACTGCTGTTATTTCGGTTCATAATGCTCAGCAAATATTGGGAAAAAATTTGCGTATTCTGTAGTCTCACAACGTAAGGTGACAGTAACTCGATAGGGTTGCACTCAAGGCTTTACGGTGTAAACGGCATTCGATTAATATGAATGTAACCTTTGTTCGAAAGTCTTTGATAATTTGATTAATGTTATATAAATCCTTTATAGCACTTATGTCTTACTTCTTCGATTATCACCCTTCCCGTTCAAATACCACCCTACTGCAATATTCTCAAACAGACATCGTTCATCAGAGTTTCCTCTGCTTATATTATTTGATCAGACGTGACTGTTTTAAGGCATCCACACGCATAATTCATCCATTATAGTGCTTTATAATAATAGTCACGTATCGTTCTAACAACCGTGCTGCAAAACGGTATCATACAACTGCGCAAAGTTGACTTTTATGAATTTGAAATTTGGACTCATCGGTCCACAACACTCGCTGCCAGTTTTTAATAGTTTATGAGTGCGGAGTGTGTTCTTCTTTCTACATAACAGAGCTTTTTGATTTGAGCTGAGCTAATATTATAATCGTGTTTTCCTAAGACTTATACGAATCAATTAATATTTTGGAGGATGTAAGTTAATCCTCTATAACACCGTGTAACTTTGTGGTACCGTAAACTGGGGTGATTTTGCCCGCCCGGGGTGACATTGCCCACTTTTCGGAAAGACTTTATTTTATTTTATTGTGAAGTAATTAGAACATATGGTGCTTTGTAATCGATAGCAATAGTGCGTGCATGTGCTGATCTACAAATATTCGATAACTTATTATTCCAATATGAGAAACTTTATGATAAAATGTTAAGGAAATCGAGTTGAACTGTTATTGTTAAACCATACAAAATATTTGATATCCATCAATGTCTTAGAAACTTTGGTTGGGGAGAGTTAACGAGAAGGTATACCGAAGCAGATAAACGATCTTCACAGATTGGACTGCGAATTCATCAGAGTTGTTAAATATTGATTCACTATACTGTTATTACTAGTAGAAACAAGTATTACCATCATGCCGATTTCACTTACGTATCCAAAATTCAGTATCCAACATACATATCCAACTACATTCGTCTCCAAAATTCAGACATGTGCCACTAAATACAGAGTAAAGTGGATGATCGAAGAAAATAAGCTATTGTTGATGAATGTATTTGGTTAATCAGTGTCAAACTGTACGAGACACAGCCTTACAAATGAATGTTAATCATCTTATTATCATTTGGTACTTGGCAAGGATTAGTACAGTAAAGATGGCTAAATGGGTTCCGTAAAAGTTGAGCAGCGTTGAAAAGCTTAAGTGAATGGATATAACCCGGTTACTCCAATGGAGGAAATCATCTTTCGTGATGCCAATGGATTGTATACGATAATCAGAAATAATTGCGAGTACGATTGGATAAAACCATCGAAACCATCGTTTCCATTCGGAACAGATAATGGTTATTAGTGTTATTACTTGAATGTTATATGCAGGTCGCAGGATTTATTCGCGACAGCTTTATAACATCAGAAACGATCACAGCAAATACACATTACCAAGTAGAATTCAAAAATACGCATTTAAACGTATCAAAAAAGGAAATTATATGAGTGAATAACAAAAGCTTCCTACTGTACTTCTTTCACTAACAAGGGAAGTTCGAGAACTCGAAAATTCAAAGAAATCTAAAACTCTGCAGAAATGTAGCTCAACTGATGTTAAGAACGAAACTATTTTTTGTTTCGGCAATGAAACAGTCCTAAGGATCCAAAACACCTCCTCAAAGAAATCATGGGTTTTCATATTATCGTAAGTATTTTCGTAACCGAAAAAGTTATTGGAAAAAAAACAGTTGAATTAAACTCTTTATGGTTTTTGATATCCTATAAGACGGTGAGAAAGAATTTTTGAAAAAATTCAACTTTTAAATTACCAAATGTCACGTTCCGTAAAAATTGCCAGCTTTTTGTTTCAAAATAGTGGTTTTGCATACCCTCTGTGAGAACAAATTTAATCAAATTCATATAAGACCAGTGCAGGGCTCGCAAAAAATCTATGAATATCAGAAATTGCAGATCGAGATTAGCTGCACTTGATCAGAAATGTGTGAAAACTGGGTAAGTAGATTCCTCGTGGTTCATTTTCAACAATAATGGAAGTGAGAGAAAATACTGTGTAACTCTATACTGTATAACGATTACATTAATGACTACCAATTATTAAACCATCGTGAAATGGTTTCGATACTAAATGGAATAATTTATTTGGAATTATGAAGGTCAAATTATAGCAGCAGAAATTTATAGTTGTATGTTGCGACTAGTACATTGAAGAACTTCGTAAAAAAGTAACTTACTCATGTCAACTGAAAGGGTTCTTTGTTGTTGGAGAACAGCGCAAGATATCATATCACAGAAATTCCACGACAAATAATTACAAAGTTACGTTAGGAAGTTGTACCTTATCCACTATACTCTCCTGAGATGTCCCCAACAGATTACCATTTTTTTTTTAGAGGGAGAACTTGAAAATAATGTGCTACAGAGAAAGTTTAGCATATGGGTACATGGGTAGATTTAGAACAGTTAACTTTTACAGGCAATCATGTATGTTTCAAATGTACGCTCAAAAATGATATTGAATTTAATTATTTGAAGAAATACATTAAAATATAATTTTATTTTATATATAAAATTACGATTTTTCAACCGTTATACAGTAATCCAGCCCCTTAATCCTAATCAGATTTTGCCAGTACGACGCGTACGGCGACGATGGGCCTCGACTGTCGCGACGCCATACCCGTCGTAAATGAACCTCAGGGCCCTTAACGAGTTTTCGCTAACAAGGGAATACCGCGAACACGCACTCGCCGATTGGAACGTAACTTTGTGAGTTTGTAGAGTGACTCAAGACAACCACAACGGTATGTTTCATCGGTGCCCAATCGTCCTTTAAGGGTGTGAAAACTAATCTCAAAGTCAAATAGGCACTACCACTTTTTCGCGTACAACCCCTAAAGTAAAAGGAAATTTTTCAACATTTCTGATGGTGAAAAAATACTTCAATTTCAATTTTCTAAATTCGATTAGGTTTAGTATAATCAGAAAAGTGTTTGCTTTAATAGTAACAGCCAACACAGACGATTGGTCGAATTATTTTTTAAATCTCGTGCAGAGCAACTTTGTAAAACTTACTTAAGGTTCGTAATAGTATGCCTCTACATTCTACACCGCCTATAACGATATCGTTTGCATCAGTACTTATCAGAAGAGTTCCAAAAGAAAAATGTTTCGACCGAATAATTACAGGGAGAATGTGAGAGCGCGGAGTAGACGTGATTGCTTTCGTTTCTGCACGTAATCAGAGCGGACAGTACAAATTGGCGGAATCACTTAATCGATGCGCTGGTTATACATATTGGCAAATGTTTAGCACGATTACCCGACTTCGTTCACTCCCCCCATAACTTCTACTTCTCAACTCACCTTTTACTATCGGAGTGGTTTAAAAGCAGAAACTACAAAAGTTTGGTAATGGGAATTCAAATGGTAGCTATCAAAGCTCAAGTTGCATGTGCCAAAATCGAGTCATCATTGCCAGTAATGGTTTCGTGAGACATAAAAAAGTGCAATAAAGAAAATATAAAAAAATATATGGAAAGAATAACACGAGGACAGCTGTTATTCGAAATGAAACGAACTTATTTATGACTTAAGATACTGAAAGTAAAGAACTGTTTATTTAATGAAAACAACAGTACATGGTAAACATTGGTCTTCCGAGGTTAATAATTTATTGCCAGGATTTTGAATATTAGAAATGCAAAACATATCTTTTATACATGCACCTACGTATCCACATTTCATTAATTGTTTCTGACAGTGCAACCCATTTATATAGGTTACACTGTTATTTCGAGCTATTAGAATAATTTAGAAATTGCAAAGTCAATTTGAGAAACGCAGTGCACGATGAATTTGATCTAATAGGTATGTTTCATATGTATAACAAAAAAATGTCACTCCAGACAAAGTATTGATTTTGATTGGAAACATCTCATTTGAATAAACGTTACGCATTTTACAAAGTTGAAATATTTTTCAAGCCATAGTTATTTCTCATGCAGTTAAGTTTCTCTTTTACTGTTGCCTCCCTAAATAATAGGATACCACAAGAAATGAGTAATTTCGACCTATACATCGCAAACTAGTTGCATGGTTTATTTGTAGCAAGTTAACAATTTGTAGGTACGTTACGGGCAACACAATTTTATGTAAATCAGAAACTGTTTCATTCAATAAAGTTCCCAGTAACGTCAGTTTCATCTTATAGAGGACAGAATAATCAACACTGAAATTTCAAAACCAATTAGTACGAAAATAGCGTAAAATGGTTATGGAAACAGACGGTGGATTAAACACAAATAACTGCAAACTTCACCGCTATGACGTCTGCGAAACTTTTGAAGGGGAAGCTGATTTCTTTAATTCTTTTAGTCGTGGAAATGTGCACGATGGTTTGTGAATTACTGAAAAATTTTACAAGGAAGCAACCATGAATCTTATAAAATGGTTGACTATAGGTGCTGTAGAATAAATCAAGATTCTTCGTAGAAAATTCATAAAAATTTATTACTTAGCTCTCACGCCTCTTTGGATTCAGTCTCTTCGTGTAAATGCACCGACAAATTTATGCTCATCTTATTTTATCGCGCATAGAATATCACTTTATCCCGCCACGCGTTTCCTCGGCTCAAATACTTCCTTTACTTCCGCAATTTCTTACGACACTACATCGTTTAGAGTTTGCAAACCATACTTTAGATTCCTTGGGAAATTCCATAAAAAGTGTGGCTGTTGATGGGTGGCTAGGAAATAATTCCATTTTATTCAAGTAACCGCCGTACAGCTTGCGGCTCTTTAAAATAAATTATGCTCGCATACCGTTTCACTTCGTCCACTTAAAAAAAAAGCAGCACACTTTGCTTACACGGAAATTGTTAGGTCAAATTCTCAAAATAATCAACACTTAGTGCAATAGGCACACAGCATTTTTCCATCATCAACAGCTGCTTTAAAATTAACTAAAAATAAATTTAGAAACTTCTAGTAGATACACTATTCGATAATTATAAACGAAAGAGTCTTATAGGAATAGTTTATTTCTTAACTTTCCTTATTGTCAGTTTTGTGCACATTGCATGCAGTATTACAATCAGAATAATACAGTTGGGAAGAAGGTGATTGTATACCTATATAAAAATCAAATCGAAAATGTGAAATACAATTTTTTTATACGAACCTCAGTTTTTGTGGAAATCCAAGTTGACAATTTGTTACATGCGCGAACCTCAGTTTTTGTGGAAATCCAAGTTGACAAGTTTGTAGATACGCGGACACCTGACTAAAAATTAACAAACTGCAGCAGCAGATATGATACATTTGGCGATGAAATAAATCCTCGTCCAAAAGCAAATGGAAATTATGAACTGACACTTTATGGAACGACGCTTCATTTTTAAAAAAATAAATTTTCAATATTCATCAAGGACGCGTGATACTTGATCGAGAATATTGTTCCATATTCAAAAACAATTATCTCGAAAATAAACGCAAGTTAACAAAAATGATTCCACAATTTCAACACCACTTTTCACGAAAATTCATTTCGTCCATATGTGTGCCACATTTACTTATGCATCCTACGAATTTATAGTCCGATGTACGCATTTCAAAAGAATTTTGAATATCAATTTTCTCGAACATGGAGGCAAATATCCACAGACAATTTTTTTGAACATTCTTGGTTTTCTTTAAGTAAAGTCTTCTCCTCTCTTTTACCACTCATTACGACGCACCTGGTATAAATTTTTACAGAAAAAAGCAAAGTTTTTTTTTAAAACAAAAACCATCGATTTTCTGGTTGCACGATTTCGAGCAGGTCATATGTATATAGAAGAGTGCTTCCAACACAAACAGTCATTTCATCAATTGTCGATCACCTGCTCTCTTGTACTCTCGATCAGACTTCATTGAGTTATGTATACTCTGCGGTGCGCATATAAACCTGCGAAACTGAAGCTTCAATACCACCGTCACATATTTTATACAACGCGCGCAAGGATCCGCATTTCATGTATGAATTATTGCCCCGTTCATTGAGCACATGCGGAAATCACTCAACGTTACCTCTGCTTACCGCCAAAAATAAATTACGCCTTGTTTGTTCCGTTCACCCCCTAGAAAATCATCGGAAAATTTATCTCTACCCCGTCAGATAATTAAACGTCGATATTTACTTAAATAACATAAACGATTCGGTATGTCTATTACGCTAATTAAAATATCTTCCGTCACCTTTTGTAGAAGACAGTGGTAGAAATGGACAAAACGTGGATACATGACTATGCATGTGTGTCATGCATAAATACACTCGCCCCTCTAGGGTTTGTCGGGTTATAAAAACGTTTTTTTTTTCATTAATTTGCAAAATTCGAAAAGCAATTTTTAAATTGAAAAAAACGGTCTTATGTACTAGAATTAATATGTAAAAATGAATTAATTATTTAAATAAAAACATTGACATTTTAACTTGAAATCGCTGTGGACACAAACAAATTGTAGTAGATAACAGTTTACTGTAAAACTAATCTTCATAAGTTTATATTTTCGGAAGAAAAATACAAAATGAAATAAAGATAATTAATTTATATTTTGTACGGATTTTAGTTGTTTTAGTTTTTTTTCATTCTGTTTTGTATGCAATGTATTTTATTGTGTTATATTTTTGTAGATCCATAAATATTAAGTGAACTAAAAAATTGTAGGGGTTTGTACGGATTTTAGTTATTTTAATTTTTTTTATTTATTTGATTTTCTATAAACAGAGTATATTTTATTTTCTTATATTTATGTAATTCCATAAATATTAGAAAAACTGAATCTTTTTAAAAATAATTACAGATATTTATTCACTATTTTAAATATATTTTCATGTGAAAATTCGAAAACCGGTTTAACCGATTTTTTGGGAATAGTCGAATTCGAAAACCGGATATTTCAAAAGTCCGGGAGAGACTGGGGCTAGTTGACATATTATTCTGTTTTCAGGTTTTCTTCTGTTTTATTTGATTTAATTACTTAATAACAAATATGCCAAAATATAGTTTGGTCCCTCCACTTTAATATATAGTAAGCGAAAACTTGAGAAAATACATACAAAATGAATGAAAAAATGTTATTTGGACGATCAATTTGGATGGATCAAAAATATTTTCTTTTTCTCTATATAAACGAAAACAGTTAAACAACGATTGTTAACCCGAAGGTACACGGACGTACGCAGGATCGTAGGAAAGAATTGAACAATAAACTTCACATATATCTCGCTCAAATGGAGCTACATATACACGGTGTCGAGATAATCTATAATTTTTCAATTAGTGTTGCTTTCCTTATTATAACTATGCATTTGTCTTGATTTTTCTGCCAGCAATACAAATTCGTTGGCGATAGTATTAGTATTTGTTCAAATATGAATCTAACTTTGTGTTTGAAAGTTACAGGGCTTCTTCAGGTAGGTTTGTGATAATTCTGAATAAATTGAAGTATTTGAACGACATTATGTCTAAAGTGTATTGTATTTTAATATGCACACATCGAAGAAGATAATTTTTGGAAAATAATGTTCGTGTCACAATCTTGTACCTTAATTTACGTTAACAGAGCTAATAAATTAAATGTCGCAGAAACTATTTTTGTTACATTTCTATAGAGTGCATATACGCACGACAAAAATATTCCGGTAAAAAGCTACAGACAAATGAAATACCAACGAGAATCAGAAGCGGCTCGCTTCCGTTCGCGATATAATTAATTCGCTCATCCGAAAGAAGAACGATACGATAAATAAAAATACGCCGCGAGCGTTGATAAGAATGATTAATTCGGCTTTAGCCACCTATTTCGCATTATTCCGCCGGAAACCGAATCACTGGCGGAAAAGGATCAACAATAGTAAACCAAGCGAAATTTGAAATATCATTAATTATAACGAATCGCGAATATCTGGGCACTTTAAAACACCCAGTATTGTTCAACTTTCGTATCGTTTCAATCCTGCTAAACGAGAATAAGATGGACATACGGAAACGAACGCAACGCAAACTTTTTTGCCACCGTATTTCGTCACGCAGCTGCAGATTAAATATTTCGGATAGCCTGCTAAAAATAATAAAAGGAAATTAATCAACGAAATTTTCCCTCCCGGAAAGATGTGTTCTGGATTTAGTATTCTATATTGAAAATAAAATATTAAAAATATCGCACCTGTCTTCGGAATTCGTTGAATTTGTAAAATTTTTCTTCCAATATGGCCGTTTATGATATATACCCACCATTTAGTTGCAACAATTTGCGATTAGTTCTGCTTTAACGTATGCGTTTATCAAACTATTCTGCTTGGAACTTTATAACTGCAGAGCTATTCAACTAATTATTATGAACTCCGTCTGCGTACGACAGGAAAAATGTACAGTAATGCTTCGCTACTATATACAGGGGCGGACAAAAGTAGTGAGGCATCCATTAAAACAGAATAACTTTTGTTAAATTGCTCCAAACGACTCGAGTTTCTTTGAGAAGCTAGGATTAGTTTACTAAGCAGGTGACGTGTCTGTCGTTTTGTGAAGGTCGCTTTTTCAACCTTTTTATCAGAGCCGGTAATGAAAACTTAAAAATCACGTTTGTGGATTTAAGTAAGTTGTATACATGCTGAAATTTTCATCGAAATCGGTTGATACAGAAACAAGCGGCTTTTTTAAAAAAGGTGAAAAAGCGACCTTTGCTATTTTCTTCGCTATTCCGACTGATGGCAATTTTTTCAAAACGACGAAACACATCTAGCTTCTCAAAAAAAAACTGAAGTCGATTGAACCAATTTTAAAAAAATTGTTCTGTTTTAAAGGGTGCCCTAATACTTTTCCGCCACTGTAGTTCACAGGTAGGGAGTGGCGATGATCTTTAAACGAGGTTTAGCATCACTTTTTGTTGTATGAACTGGACACATTATTTCGCAGCTGCGTCGATTTCTGGTCGTTCCGTTCGACCAAGAGAATGAACATAAAACACCAAGACTGTGGGAGATGGAAAGTAACTAGGAGAACTCTTGGATTACTTGTGACCTGCAGCTGGCAATCGAAAGAGATAAGCTGTATTTTTGGGATGAATAATCTGAAAATTTCGATTAGAACCTATATTTTTCTTTATACCTAGAACAAACGCGACATCATTTGGACTACTTTTAAATGTACCTATGTATATAATTTTCAGAATTAAGAAATGATTTATAGGCTCATTTTCATCAGGAAAATTTTGCCGATGTAGGTATCAGAAATTTCATAAATATAATAAAAACAATGAAAGTATATAAAGTTTATTTTCTGTTAGTGGATATTATGTGTTAAAGCGTGGTTCATCGTTTTAAAAAAGTTCCCTACGTTTGAACAATCAGGATTTGTCAGACAAACTATGTAGTAGCGAGACATTACAATATTTCAAGAGTAATGTATTCCATAACTGAAATTCAATTAATCAAATTTAATGATTGACCATTCGCTTAATCAACATTTGATTTTACACATAGGATTACTAGAAATTTTGAGCATAATGTATAATATTAATACAACTATGCAGTGCTGTCTATATACACATGTCTCTCGAAATATGTGATACCTACTAAATTTAATAACTTCCTTAATTCTAAATTGCGTGGCTTTGACACAGGCCAGTACTTTTATTAAAGTAGTTATGCAGATATTAAGTGGTATATCATATTGCTCTTCCGCCTTATGATTAAAGCGAATGCGGAATAAAATTTTTGGCGAACCAACTATGGAATTATTATTTTACCCTCTTGTACCGAAATATGATTATGGAATTCGCGAATAGTGGTCACGAAAACTTGTCACATAATACGGAAAGCGTTCGTCGTATGGCAGACAGGTGTGCGGTCAGCCTTCATACACATTAAAAACGTCTGAAATTTCAGCAGAAACATCTTTACTACCATCTGCCACGCGACATATCTCATCACTAAGAAACTTATTTAGCATAACTACATTTTAGAGGTATGCAACATATAAATATTAATATATAAATTGATAATTAAGAGGTGTTGCCTTATTCGAAATTAAATAAACCTGGGATAAAATCTTTTGCATTCAATTTTCTTTCTTTGAAAATATATCCGATACGCGTAATTTTGAAGCACGTTTTTTTTTTATAAAAAATTTTTAACTAATACAAGTGAATTTTAAATTTGTATAACTTGAATATTATTAAATACTGAATATCGTTAACACAACACGTACAGAGAATTGGTAATGATACTCATAATCCGAAACTCTAAATACTATTATTGTTCATCATACAAACACTTATACAGTTCAACAAAAGGAGCGAAAAACTTCTAACGATAAATTATGGAAAAATCGTGAAAGAAGTGTCTTGCCTTAACTGTAACAAGAATTTAATATCGTTGTATGAAAGTTCTGAAAACATTCTTCGGAATTAAAAGCTTCAAGTTAATTTCAATTTAAAACAACATCAAAGGTTTGGAACAGTCATTTCCATAAAATTTCGAAAACTCAGGTACTTCTGTAAGTTATTTATTTTTAAAATCTATTTGAATTTTCGCTTTCAGATGCATCGTTTGGCCTACGGAATGTCCACCAACTAATGCTTAAAAAAAACACAACTGACATCCAAGCCGATATCTCCTTCAGTTAATAATAATATCTCATGAAAATTTAGAATAATATAGTTAAAAGATGTATCTCTTAGTAGAAAAACATTGTGTATGAGTTTCACTTATACTTTTCCCCAAAAAAATTCCTGAACTTGTATGCTTTTTCCGGACCTCTAGGTGGATGTAACTCCTCAAATGACATAATGAAATGTAGAACTTGCTAAAATTCAAACACAAAGTCAAATCCAAAACGTTCGCATTTGTATGAACGTTTTAGTATTATTTTTCAGTGCTGAAATTTGAAAACGACATTCTGTATAGACGTCCGAAGTTATCATAATACACATGATTAATCATGGTAAGTTGGTCACACGTCGCAACTACTGCCCAATATAAGTTTTGTTGAAAGAGTACAACGGGATTCCAGAATGCTAAAGAAAATTCAAAGAAATATCTACTGTGACATCGTAGCACTGAAGAGCGTGTAGCTAACTTCAACGTTGATTTAGAATGCGAGTGTAGCGTATCAGGTACGAATTGATAGAGAAGACTGGATTTGACAGCGAATCGCGTTACAGAATTCGATCGCGTGCAGCGGTCCCTTAACCTGGGATCGATATCACTGCTGGTTACTGCGAGAACTTGCGGATACATATACAGATCTTGCGTGGCCATACTTCGTATTATCTTCGCCAAATCGGGATCAAGCCAATGAGTTGGAGTACATAATTCATGTAGAACTGGACACGGACATACGTGCATACTCTTCCTTTCTGGGCAAAATTATTATTAATTGCGATTCTCATCTTCACGACGATAAAATATAACCGCTGGCAGATTGAAGAGATACAGTGGCCCTCAAATTTGCCCAGTAACTATGTCGACAGTTTAATTCTTTGCACTGCAATTGAAGAAATGGGTAAACAACTCGGTATGGAAGTTTAAGGTGACACAGATAAGAATACACATATGCTTCCAGCATACATATGTATGCTGTAAAGAATATGCTTTGCAGAGGGTCCTAATATTTTTGCCACGCCAAAATTAGGCATTATTTTGTTTACCATTTATTAACAAGAAGAGTGTATAAATTAAAGAAATACATGTTATGTTTTTAGCAACTAGAATAAGTGTACTAAATCATAAACAAAAACACGAATCCCTTATTTCCAGAATTAGTACAGATAGTGCACAAGAATATACATATTTCTAAGTAGGTACCACTGTGTCCGAATATTAATGTGGGTCACTGTACAAGCAACGCAGCAGTTTTCGAATCGAACGAATCTGTAAGTGACTGTATGTTAAAGTGAGTAGCATACAGGACGCGGTGTTAAGACAAGAAAACAGTAATCACAAAAGTAAGTAAAAATATCCACTTAAATACAGATTCACAAATCGGCTTAACCCTAGTGGTAGGTACGCGACTGTTTTACTTGAATGTGTTATCGATGATTGCATGTTTAGAGCACTGTTAAGCCGGGAATCCACCGGGAAGCTAAGCTAAGCTATGCTATGCGATGCTATGTTTTAACGTAGCTTTTGGTGGAAACGGTTCCATAAGAATGTATTGAAGCTAATTTTTTTAAAACATAGCATGGCATAGCATAGCATTGCATAACATACCTTAAGTTTCTGGTGGATTCCCGGCTTTATATAATTGTATGGTATCCAAATATTGCACATGGCACGACTAAAAAAGTGTATAAGTTATATACGACTCTTTTTACAGAAAATAAGATGTATGCCAACAACTCACATGTAAGTAGTTAATTCAATAAATGTTAGCACATGATGTTTCAACTGCATTCACCCCTCTGTATTATACAAATTGAAAAATATACCCAAATTTCTATTCGCAATACATACAACAAGATAAACAAACTTTGTGTAATTCGATTTGAATTTCTTGTAATGAATTTGAGGGAACCAGATACATTAGTAGGCATCACAGCGAATAATTGTACGTTTGGGAATTGCCACTTTGAAACTTTCCAACTAACAGAATTCTCGTAATAGCCGATGATAGGCGTGGATGGAGATAAACTTGAGGACAGAGAGTAGTCTCCTTGTACTGGAAACTATCGTTGCAGTTTGCCATCGATTGGAAGCTTGAAATCGTGCAAAGAATGCCGAGCTCGCTGCAGAAAGGAAAGCCTGATAAATCGGTTTACAACCTAAACTTTCTTTAAATCAGTTTTTCCGAACATTAAGAGGGAAACTATTTCTGTGAATTTAATGATTTTACATTACTTGACTCCAATACAAACCCATCTAAATGTACAAGCACCTCAGATACTACTCGAATAAATAGATTGAGCAATTCTTTATGTAAATACGTTACGGCATTGATTTACCATCAGCTAATGAATTAAACGAAATATATTCAAAGAGATTAAGAATGGGATTTAACATTTAACATAAAAGAAATAATTTCAAATTGTACGTATTATAATGATTGTACTTGAAATCTTATCAACCAGGATTCTAATTTCACTATAGTTACTGATCAATATTTCTTCAGGCTTCAAATAGTTGGTAATAGATACAATATTTACACTATATGTACGTTGCAAACTTTTTCCTGAGACTATATTATTACGACTCGTAACAAAAACTTCTCGAAAATAAAATCAAACATGCATTGTGTTGAGAAAGAAACAATAGCATCGATAGATGTGATAGTTCCCGAAGCGAAGGATTGAATGTATCAACCTAAATAATGGTTTTTTAAGTGGCGTTGTTATACTGTGATAACTCGATTAACGTAAAATATATCGCGAATTCATTATCATATACTGTACATTTATCGATTGGACTTTTGCTGCAGAAGAGAAATGCACAGTTACCTCTATAATAATTATGTTTGTATAAATGGTTTCCACGCGTTTTCGCGAATTTAAATATGGCTGAGAAATATTAATCAAATTTTTCTACAGAGTACTTGAGCCATACCCTGTAACATACCATGTACGAGGACGGAACTTCAGATTTACAGATCGGTTCTACCGAGTTAAAGGCTTTTAATCTTCTCAAAGCATATTTACATGTTATGTGCAGCAAGATTCGTCAGGAGTTGCGAATTTAAAAAAAGATTATTTAAAATATATTACTTATCCCTAAAGTTTGGTACAAACCTATTCAGACACTCCCTCCATGTTTATTCCTATATTAAAATATTTGTTAATATCTCACTATTCCTTTTACATCCTCTACATTCGCACTGGTGCAACTCATTAACATATCTGCGTGAGAAGTGAAGTGCAATTTCATAGAAAACACCTCCACTCCAATGTATGTACATGGTGCATGAAAATATACAAAAAGGTTTCATTGC
Organism: Andrena marginata; assembly: GCA_963932335.1. Classification (NCBI taxonomy): domain Eukaryota; kingdom Metazoa; phylum Arthropoda; class Insecta; order Hymenoptera; family Andrenidae; genus Andrena; species Andrena marginata. The sequence goes on along the minus strand of OZ010659.1, from coordinate 45,147,651 downwards.
TGCCAAAAATTTTCGTGAAATTTTATACAGCACCTGGATTATCTACAGAATATATCCACCATAAAAAATGTCTAACGTCGTCGTGTTTTATCCAGTTAAACATATATGTGAAGGAAGATCGACAAAGCGCTATTATATTCTTGCGGGAACATCCCCACAATGAAACAAAGAGAAAACACGAACAAAGAAGAAAATTGCATAGGTTAAAAACAGCAGGTCAAAACGAGAGAGAAATTAAGTGACAGAGTAAAAGTAGAAAAGAAAGGGAGAGGGCAATGAATGGAGGGAGAACGTTTCTTCGTCACCCTCAGAATTCAATCACGCCGTATTTACAGCTCAGTACACTTAATCCTCTTTATTGGATTCAAAGCGTTTGCCAGTACACCGTATCTCAGAATTTGATCAATTTTATGGGCAAAGGATTTGGATGATACTTGCAGACCGACCATCTGTCTATTGAGTTTCAATGAAATTATGCTGTCATGGAGAGGACATTATTAACTACAACCCTTGCTTGTTGACCCATCCTCTTTTTAATTGGGCAAAGGACTTGAAGCCAACAGATTTACAATTGATATATTTCTTCATTTCCTTTTCGTCTTGAAGTCGATTTTGGAAGGCTTGAGCTAGATTGTGTGTCTTGGACGAATCTATCTTCGATGTTTTATCTAAATAACTAAAATATTTCTTGTTACTCAAATATGCGTTACATATACATTGTTTTATGGGTGGTGCGCTGCTCGCCTTTTTCAGTTATCTGCAGTTATCTTTTGTCCTTTGATAGCCATTTGATAAAAACTTTCTTTCACAGTTCCTACAAAAGCATTTCGTAGTACAATACCTATCTCTTTGTATATCAGTACGAATGGCACAAAAGATATTGTTTTAGATAAATCGTCCTCTTTTTGTGCCAACTCTACTACCATTTTAATATTTGAAGAATTTTTATACAGTTTTCAATATTATCCCCTAAGAACCCTTCAATGGAGGAAATAATACTAAAGCTTCATAATTGAACCATTAGATATATTGGCATCAATTTTACTTTTGGTATTTTTATATTACAGTTTACAGTAGCTTCGTACTGTTTGCTGAAGTTGAAAAGTGGCATTTTTTACTTAACTATATTTTTAACCTTTCTTGTCCTTTGGCATTTATAAAATACTTTCTTTTTCGTTGGAAAAAGGTGCTTCAATGTAGTTCATTAGGTTTTTATCGCACCTGTGATTAAACTTTTAATATTTTTTAGATTCCAGCAACTGATACCTCACGAGATTTTATGAAAAAATAAAATTTCTATTTGGTTCAATGTATCCATCGAATGATATGTGGAGCAGTTTGAACAAAATGTGTCATTTTACTGAGATCCATCTTCCTATGAACTATTTTTTCAAACGTAACAATGTAGACACAAAAAAAGAATTTCTGAAGCAAAATTTCATTTATATTTGCCGATTTTTTTAATTAAGTTCGCAGCTTTTGTTCTGCGAGCCATGAACTCTCTATCTCTCAAACAAAGATATGGAAACGGGTTGTTGAAATTTCAATAGGTTTCATACTGGAATATTACGTAACGTATTTCCTTGAATATTTTGGATTTAGTACCTTTAAGCGTTAAATTATGAAAAAATTCCACATGGTCAGAATACGTATGCCATTGTATTTTTAACTTGTTTTTAACATTGCTGCGTATACAAAACAAAATATTACCAGAGAAAAATACATCTGACTAAAACGTTCCACATTTTCCTCGATCAATTTTTGCCTGAGCTGTGGAAGAAACCTGTCGTAGTTCGTAGAACCACCGTGTATAACAGTGTGACTCCTTTAGTAGTGCTCCGTCTTGATGATGGATGACTACCTCATCCTTTTCTTCTAAATTTATTAGTTACAAGTTATAAGTTCCAACGTCGCTTATTTACATTAAATTTAAGTTGCAATCAGAACATGATTCCTGCTTATCTGCTTAGTATTTTAAACTCATCTGTTTAAGCATTAACATTTTACATCTTCTTCTCAATACTGTATGTACCTACTTATTAAACACGAAACTTTAAAATAAAAGAAAATTTAATATAATAATTTCTAAATCATTAATGCAATTTAATTCTACGAATGAATTCTTCCATTGTTTAAAGTTTAATGATATCAGCATGAAAGACATATTTAGAGTACGAAGGATTAACAATATTTCTAAACTAATAGTATAATTTAAGAGTATCTATTGCTCAGCAATTTTAGTAAATTATAAGAGAAATGTTGCAATAAACTCATGTAAATTAGAATCTATAAATGCTATGTACGACCCATCTTTATAAGAAAATTATTGTCTTAGTATGTGGATTCAACCCCTGAAGTGTTGGTATGCACTTATGAATTACTTTGTATATGTTTAGACAGCAAAACTTTGATTCATTCAGATAGGTATTACTATGTTTCCTTAAGCTCATTCTTTAACGCGCTCTGCATATATACACATGACTCACTGGTTTCATTCAGTGTCAGTCGCAAGTAAAACTTTCATGCAAGCTACTTGCACATACTTCGATTCAATGTTCGAATAAAACAGAGGATAATGTGGCTGGAACTACGATGAATTTTACGTAACATCAATTATTTATATTATAACTGAATATTACATTCAATTCATCCTTCTGATCAAATTTTTAAACTGCAACTGAGAACCTCAAATTTAGTTGCGTCAGTCGATGTTTTAAACCTATACTATGGCCACTTTTATGTACCTCTACTAAGGTCCTCTGGTTTTTGTCAACCCAGTCGCGTTCTCGTTTCTTTAAGTCGACTATGGACTTCGGGTCTTTTTCGACCCAATCACGTTCTCATTTCTGCAAAAACTTTTCTTTAGGGAAGAACACAAAGAAGACAATATAAAGGTAGAAGTCAAAGAATAAAGAAGAACATAAATTGCTACTAATATGTGTATTTCTGTTTTTGCTTGTTTTCACTCCACGTGCAATAAATAAAGACAAATAAATGATCAGCTTTACTAACATTGAAAATCGCTTATAACTTTGACAAGATTGGTTTCTGAACCTCTCTGTCTTTTTCTCGTATCAAATTACTCAAAAAATAGGTAATTTCTAGAATATTACTTAAAAGAAAGTAAACGTAATACTGTTAAAAAACTTTTTAGCCTGTATTTGTACATCATTGAATGTAATAAAATTTTTTTTGCATCTAATAGTCTTTTTCAAGAAAAAAAAAGCATTTGGGGAATTTATATTGCCTTTTAGAATTATCTTAAATCAACAAACCAAGAAAATTCTTAAATTTGCACGAAAATGTTTATAAAATGAAGCAGATTGGTCGAAAAGTTATGATCGTAGAAGATTTCATGGAGAATCTTATAAACTTTAAGAATTCTCTTCTTTCGTTGATTTCAGATAATTCTATCAGGCATTATAAATTCCGCAGATCATTTTGTATCGCAGGGACAGTCATAGCCACCAACACACAGCAGTTTTAGTTAAAATATGCAAAAAAAATTATTATCTTCAATGGTGTACAAATACATCCTAAAAAGTTTTTTAACATTATGGCGTGTACTTTTTTGTAATAAAATTTTAAAACGCCACATTTTTGGAGTGATTTGATGGAAGGGTACCCTTATACATATTTTACTGAAATTAATATATGTGATCTATCCTGTAAATCCAGAACCCTTTTTCAAAAACAGCCACAGCATAAAATCTGTAAGTTAACAGTAAATTAGAAACGTGATCTTTTCATTTAGAAAAACGTTACTGCTTCTAATTCAGAACAATTTAGAAGATTAGACTACGCTATTTCGTTTGTATGTGGCATGTAGTGCGTGTGATATTACACCGTAGCATTGTACAATGTGCAGAGCACGGCAATATTCTCTGCTTATACCATTTATGCAAATGTTATTTATTATAAGATTGTGTGCAGCAAGATAATGTCCCGCATCGCGCTACGTTATACTTTGTTACATTACTGCACAGTTCGTATAAATAAAGAAACATTGATAATTCAATGCAATTGAATTTTAAACATTTCATTTCATAATTGCTGGATAAAGATTGCATTTCCCGTTTTAACAAAACAGACTTTGTTATTTCGAGAGATTTCGAAGCAAACCGGTTTAACGATATAGGTACACCGGGTATTTTTGCGACCTACTTCTTTTAAAATAATTGCCAACATAATGTAACAAATTCCTCGGCAAGGAAGCCGTATTAATAAAATATTTATCATCGCTGAAACTCACCCATTCCCAACTTACCCAATTCGTTGTATTTTGTTTGGTCTAACCACTTGGAACGATACCCGAATGAGTAGTAAATTTAAACGTGACAGCCAAGACGTTCTCTCAGAGTGAAATTTTGTTACATGCTGGAGCCCCAGGGTACGCAAAATGTTAACGTGAAGCGGCGAAGTTTTTACACAAATACAGCTCACCGTTAAAGAACTAATAAATTGAGGATGCAAAGTTTACTTGCTGAATCAACATAAACATTTCTTAGTAGAATAACTGCATATTGGATCATTTGAAGAATATAATTTTTTCTACATACTTGCTAGGATAAATGTATAGCTTTAAATAATTCTATTATATATAATTTATACAGTGATTATAAATATAAATAAAAGTGATATAATTTAGACAGTGATTATAAAGGATTGAGTATTTTGCGTTCGTAATAAACGTATTTGGTGTCTAATCAAACACTGATCCTGAACAAAGAAATTGGATTTCGGGGCTCTCCTGAATGCCCATTGACGTGAAGTAATTTTCAATCATACCGAACAAAATTCACTCAGCACCATTTTCGACGGATCGCAAGAATTTATCAACTACCTCACATTACTTCCCGCTCCATCATCGTCTCCTGTAATCGCAACGATTTTTTTTATAGGATTACGTATTTAATCCTGTTAAGAGCGTTAGCAATTTAACAGTTTGATACGTTCACAAAGCTGGCGTATTCCCGAGTTTAATGGATTCAGCTTCGAACGTTTAATACGCAACGTTCAATAACGGACGCGAAATTTCTCATTGAGTTTTCAAGGTCGTTTAAAATAATAGGTAGCACATGAATGAAAAAACACACAACTGTAAATACTTGTAAGAAGTAAGGAGATATTAATTAAATGAGCGCGTATAAGGAAAGTGAAAATATATGTAATGAGGTCTGGTTTCATACGGTTGTGCAATTTGAACATCGAAAAAATATTGTGGAATTAAGAATACCTTTTAGAGGAAGTAACAATACTTAACAATTCAGTTTACTAAATTCGAGATTCAAATGAAAAAATAATTTTTTCGAAAAGTATCACCATATTGTAGGATATCAAGAATCATACAACTTTGAATTAAACTTTCTTCGATATCTTTTTCGGTTTCGCTGATATTTACGATAATATGAAAAATCACAATTTCTTCGAGGGGGTGCTTTCACCCCTCGGACTGTGTCATTGCCGAAATATAAAATGGTTACATTATTAGCATCACTTGAACTACACTTCAGCAAATTTTCAAACTGTTTTGTATTTCCGAGTTGCCGAACATCCCTCGTAAGATGCTTTAATTTGAATTGAACGCAAATCACGGACACACGCTTCCGACGAATGCTTAACCCTTCGTGGTCACACCGTATAATCACAAATTGGTCACATGGGGCTCACTGTACCAGCTTCATTTTTTGAGTTACCATTTTCGTATTTTTGAATCTTTTAACTTTTCAGTGATAATTATACATTCCGAATTCTTATACAATCATAGTCTAATAGTCTTTTTCAAGAAATGTAAATTTTGATATGATAAAATTTGTAGTTGAAAGTGAGCGATTTTCCACGGCTGTGGGAAAAAAGCGATTTTTTAATTTTTTTTCGATAAATCTCCTTTTGGAAGTCGTAAGGGCGCGACATTTTAACTCGAAAATTGTTCTTGCGGTGCGATACACCCCGTGTGACCATAAAGGGTTAAAACTAATTTTCTCAAAATGCATACCACGTACAAAATAATTTATCTACATCCTCTACATTACATTTTATGCGAATTTCTTGTATTTATGGTGGAACCACAAATATTGAGACACTTGAAAACGTGGAAGAATAATAAAGGAACTTAACCCTACTATGTATATCCCTCTTCAACCAATTTTATTTCCACTTTTTTCAGAACTTCTCCGATTTCGAAAAAGATATAGGGAAGTTGTTGCTTATATGTGTACTTCTAGTAACGTTAGACTGTAAGATTGTAAAATGAATGCCGTAGCAGGGTTAACCTTCTTTATCAACTGCATTCTTACTTCGCAAATTTTAAAGTCGTTCGCTTATTTCACGGCTACACCATAAATTACACAGCACTTTGTACATAAAGGAACGGGGACTTGTCTTATTTTCAATAGAGAGTAATTGAGTCTGCGCATACAAACCAATTATACCAGGAGAAAAAGTAAAGCGCGCACACACACAAAGTTCTGAGTGAAAATGATCGGTACGTGCTCCTTGCTTTAAATTTGAAAAATATCAGGATGGGAGCTATCGCGAAACATATGAATTTGCTTTCTCAATATATCGACGTTACGCCCCCGCGCGTTTTCGTTTTTATTCCGCGAAACTGAAGAGGACTACGTGACATGGCAATATTTGCGAAATTAGAACTTTATTGCACGCATGGTAACATGTGCCAAATTTCGCACAACAGATCAAACTTCATTACGAGGGACGTCATAGACCGAATAAAATTTCAAACAAATACAGATGAATCGTGGTCTGCTATGCGACTTTCGAAACTATGGCGACAAACAGCGAAATCACTGACAAGCTGGCACAAAAATCAACGGTTGATTCCGCTCGTTGCTTCAGACTTTCGTTGCATCAAAAAATCTCTGCATTAATTGCGTTATATTCCTCGAGTATTTGTAGAATGGAAGCAGATTTGCATGTTTAATTGCTCCTGAAGCAGTGAAGAAAACACCCAGTTTCCCGCCTAAGCCACAAAGCCAACTCAAATATAACATCACAGATAATCACTAAGAAAGTGTGTCCTCTTTATGTTTACACTTTGAATCTTAACCTTCGAAATCTTGAACAACATAGCGAATGTCATGCCGCGTCACAGAAAATTAGCTTTGAAATATTTGGAAAGACACCGTCGCTCATTTGCGTTGAATAGTCCAGTTGAAAAGTGTGACCTTTCCATAAAAAGTATTTTAATATCTTTTTTTTTTCTAACACTTTGCACTCAAAGTATGCTTCGCAATACAGAGCGAGGTTTAAGTTGATAATTAAGTAAATCTCTTGACTTTGCAATTACTGCAACCTACTGTATTCTTTCCTACGCCGAACTTCAATGTTTCATAAGTGTAGCCTGGCAATGAGCAAAAGATTGACGAGCGAATAAATTTGAATGCAAAAGGATAATATGAATAATGTAACATCGAAAAGAACGGTTCATGTAAGTAGGTATCGTTTCTCGCGATAGAAATACGCTACTGTTACAGCCCCTTCTTACTGAAACCTCGAATCTAAACAACTTTCAACTGTGCCACTCTCGTTACAAGCGAAAAGTATAAAGGAAAATATGACTTGAAAATTCAATTCTGTAGATGGCAGAGAATGCGTAACAGCATCCAAGATTGTACCGAATCTTTCCAGGCAAAAAATTGGAGTATAATTTTGATGCTCAGAACGAGACGCGAAGAAACGAATTTATGGACAACCTTTTGCTCCACTCTCGTCCCACCTATTTGCCAAGCAATTTCCATTCTCTGCTCCGATTTCCAGGTAGTGTATTCTGGTTAAAGCGATGGCCTTTTAGAATTAGAAACACTATCAATTTATTAGGACTCTTAAAGTCCGATTACGACACTGTTCATGCGAAATGCAAGTAACACGTAAAACTAGAAATCGTAAAATTGTGTGTGAATTCGAAATTAATTTTAGGAAGTTTTTAATTAAAAAAAAATAGATTACTATTCACGTATATGTACATTAAATGCTGCGATACTTTCCACACCTGAATTCAATGTTAAAAATACTAACAGTAAACCAAGAAGTATTTTGGAATAATTTCATTCGTTTCTCCTGCCACAGACACTAATTGCAATCAAAAGTCTGGTTCTCAATAATTTGAATTTCACACGTCACTGGTACACTTCCTAAAAGATCGAAAAACACTGTGCGAAATGAATCGTGCATCATGCTTACGAATATTGACACATTTTACACTTCAGAGGCCAACTCTTCGCGTAAATAAAAATTTCGAATAAAAAAAATACGGGACAGAAACGGATTTCATATTTACTGCGTCTGTTTTATCGCAGCGGTACAGCAGACCATACATGTAACGCGATTTCAAACGCAATCAATTTCTTTCGTTCGCTGGAAGACTAAATACAACTGACACCTTGCATTGCGAAAAATTCACGAAGAGAACTAACTCGAATTAAATACTTCCTGAATGTCTGAGATTAGCCGACGAGGTAAGCGACTTATGTACGCCAAAATATTGTCAATTAACTAACAGTTCGTTTAAATTTTCACACATTTCCGGCATGAAACGTCGTATACCATGCTGCAATCGTAAAAGAAGCTATTTAACTTGTTAAAAGTAATTGCACGTACACGGGCGGAAATAACTACATGAAATTTTCTCAGATTCTATTTTAAAAGTGACAACCCAATAATTCCGTTTTCGATTAATCCACACACTTTACGGTGGGATATTTATTTTTCGTTATCGTCACGTATAAATAACAGCAGAATAGTACAAAGTGTTGCGTGGAAATAAATTGGAAACCCACATTGACACCAAAGCGACGTTAACTGCTCGACGCGGGTGAGAGCACGATGATCCGGCGCGCGATCGTCACGAGCAAAATGTAAATGAACATTTGTACTCACCGACTAACTCCGGGCGGACGCCAACTAACAAAGTGGTCACTACCAGAAGAGGCACCTGCGGTTTACGCGTGCACATACCACGTTTTTCACACATGATCCACTAACACAGAACCCGCAACGAGCGTCGCGCTTGCCGCGTCAAGACTGAAGTTCCGAGTTCGTGGGGTTCTCCGTATATCGTAAGCGCACGAGGATTCCCCTCCTCTGCCAGTTCACCCCAACTCGACCGGCGGTGCTCCCCGATACGAAGCGCCCCCCACTAGGCTTGCTTCAACCCTCTCCAACCAACGTACCCGGAGAAGTTGCTGTCAATCGGCTCGCGGCCTACGAATAGCCATCATCTTTACGAATCACGTGCCTCTAATTGCCCCTCGACATAATGGTGACAGTGCTGCTGATAAGTTCTATCGTTTCTTATCGAGCTCATCCGTTATTAGCAATAGAACGTTCTCGTTCTGAAGGCACTGCCCGATAAATGCATAAAAAAAAGTTTCTTGCATATTTTCATCCCATAACACCTTAAGAAGGGCCAGGTAAAATTTTAGAACGAAATTCCTAGTGGTACGAATTTTACAGGCAGTTCAGGGAGGCCAAAAGTGTGACGGCCTTAAAAATAGGTGTTTTTTAAAGATTGATTGTGGCGCAGGTATAATAGATGGAAATGTGATTTTCCATTTAATTAATAATAAGTTTATTAACCTGAGAAAAGAATCAATTTTTGTTTTAATCGAATAGAATAGGGCGCTCACTGGCGTCAAACATTAAGTAAGTTTTTCTCGAAACAATGTTTCGCGAACTATCGCCACTGTAAAAAGTGGAATGCTTGATCAAATCTAAAAATTCAAATGGGATTTTGTTCGTAACTACACTCGCTTCTGCGCTACCCTCTATTGTGAAGTTTCCTACATTCAATGTTTTTTTACATGTACTGTTGTGCGAAAAAAGACCCATTTTTCGGGACCTTATTGTTTAAACATATGGCAATCATGGTATAATTGTTTCTTAACAATGAGAGAGCGAAGCGCGATAACCACGCATGTGTAATTTCTTTGGTTTTTTAATTTTGGATGGTCCTGTGTGGAGTTATCAGGCGATAGTCCAGGCCTTTTCTTTTTACAATGATGTAGCATGCGATATACATATATCAAAGGCAGGAGTGCCACTCTCTATATTCAAACGCTAGTATCTAAAAAATGATTCGAAGCACGGAAAACTAATATATATACTGTAATTGTAAAAAATGGATTGCTCTTTTAATATTATTTGAACGAAATTTCGATGGGGCCATTTTTTAGAACTTCTTTAAATCCAAACTATTGATGAATTCTAAACTTTAAGGCCTGGTCGGCTCCCTTTCCCGTTTTCCGATTGCAATAATCTTTTTCGGGGACTATTTTTTTATGAGATGGAACCATATTAGGGGATGAGAGCAGAAGAAATCACAGGTTGAAAATAAGGGCCACCCATAATGGAAAGCAGGTATGTTAGATTTGACGAAGATTCGTACTCGAAATCACTTAGTTTTTGCAGTATGATGCAAGAGATCCTTGTTCAAGCATTGCCATGTAAGGAAGTAGAATCCATTATATTGAGTAGTTTGCATTACCCTGTCATCTTCTATCGAAATATCGTAATTAACTGCAGTGTGACTAGCGGTTAATTAAGTTACTCTAACAAGGGATGGTTCCTGAGTGATTATCATTGATTTTGATGAAACTTTTGTATGAAGCTGCTTTACAAACAAAATTCAAAACATATTCTTTTTATTTGCTAAAATTCATATCCAAGGTGTAAAAGTAGCCCTCAAATTTGGGGGGAAAGACAAGTTTAGCCCAATACCTCGAAAATTGTTAGGTGTAGAAAAAAAGTTTAATTACAAAAGCTGTGTGTTTTCCAACAAAGTGTAATGCATAAAAAGAAAGGGTGGATAGTGCCGATTGTAGGTCGCTACTCATGTGTACATTTTATTTTCGTGTAGGCCTCGAAGGGTCCAGCTATTAGACATTGGTCACCGGTTGTCACAGGAAAATCATTTTTTATATTACGTCACTAACATGCTTAAGAACCACTTGTTGTGTTGCCATTCGAAAAGTAAACCATCCATAGTGTTCGCCAGTAGCGCACTCAGGATTTAATCTTGAGGGTAGCCGTGTTAAATGGATAACAATATTTTTAATGCAAATTCAATAACATTCTTTACGTGATTATAAAAATTTGTTTAAAGAAGAAAATACTTTTTTTTGCCATTAATGTACTTTTTCTTTTTTCTTTGGAAGGGGGGAGGGGTCCGCCCCATTAATCTCCTGATTCTACTGAAACGAATGATAAATTCACTCCTCAAACTTCTTAATCTATTTCTGTTATCAGAGTTGACATCACTGCAAGAAAAGTAGAAAAATTAGGAATTATGAAAGTTATTATAAAATAACTCTGTTTAAATTTGTATAGCAAAGTGGATTAATAGTACGGCATGTAGCCGCTGCTTTGTTGCAGAAATAATACTTAACTCACTTCAGTATTTATCCACAACAAAAACAACTTTGAAAGTTATTTAATCTCATAACATTTACCTTCTCTATATACTAAAATGTTACTTTGTGGAGGTATTTCATGTATTGCAAGCAGAACAGTAATGTGCTGTTTTCCTAATTCAGGTTACTAGTGTACCCAACTGCTGTACTTTAGAATGTATGTTAAATCTGAGTGTGTTCTGAAATGGTCGCTCGCGGTACCCTATATCATTACGTAGATACCACTGATGACATACATGAATTTTCCTTCTGTACAGCATGTAAAACAGTCTTATTAATCCCCGACGATTCTCCAAAATGAGAATTGTCTTGAAGGCTTAAGCCCTTTTGTTACAGTTATCAAATCATCGTTGAACTGCATGTATATTTACGGAATAAAACGTTAGAGTAAAAAAAAAACAACAGATTAAATTGAATAATAATAAAATTGGATTTAGATGAAAGCACTGTTAAGTTGTAGTAGAATTGACTGCAACAAAAATTATTATACAATTTATTATAAAATGTAGGAATAAATGAAAAGTATAGAAAAATTAATAGAAACATTCACTATTTCCAGCATTTTTTTAATTTTTAAGTGATTAGGACAATTCACATAAATCACAAGACTTCAGACTAATTAAAAACCTTCATTGCATGAAATTGATGGACGAATACAACGGACGCACTGAAAATTGGAACCTAAGTAGTACATTACATTTGGGAATTTCGTGTGACACCACAGTGTAAAACACAAATAGATTTTCCAAATTAGTAGTTTATAAAGTATTTTTGTGTTAAATTCTACACACTTCTGATTGGTATTTCTAATATTCTATGTAAATTTAATATAAATATGTATAAAACCTTTAAAATTTTTTTGATAATATTATTGTTTTGTATTATTATTGAAATACCTATAATTGCCCAGCTCTCTGTGTGATTATTTCAAGTAAATTATATTAAGTGTATAATTATTATTTCTACTTTCACCTTACACAAAAAAAGTGTTAGGTTTTCGTCCATAAAGTGGTGAAGCCCCGTGAAGCTTAAAACTATAATATTCTACGTAAAAATACATTTTAGGAATTAAAATACGCATGAAAAATGTTTTCACGTTAATAAAAAAGAGAGTAATGAAAATTTTTGAAACGTTACTAATTTGTTTAGTGGAATGAGTGTTATAATTTACTCTGTATTCCCTACTTGTGTTTTAAAAATCGATTGGAATATTTAAAAAAATTTAGTGCAACATTTGATAAATTTCGTCTATATATGAAATGAACGACGTTATAGTAAAATTTACTTTTTATTAGATTTTGAAAACGGAAAATTGTGGTTTTTATCCCCGGTCTGCAATATGTCAATAATTGGAGACTAAATGAAGGTACTATTAAAGTAAATGATATATACGTAGTATTAATTTTGCTATAGACTGGATTTCGATTAATTGGGACACGTGGGTACCAGGACACCTTGGCCCAATAAAGTGCTTGTCCCGATTATACGAAGTTTTGCGGTTACTTTCGCAATTAGTTCTCGTTCTTTAAGATTTCTCCCCAATAACTAGCTATCTCGATTAACTGATGACCCAATTAACTGCAGACCACTATACTGCATTTTTTTAATCATATAATTTTGCAATCTGTTTCAACATAATCGATAATCGATAACCAGAATATTAATTAACATTGGAATAAAGGTACCATTTATTACCTTTGAGGGGAAACGTAAATTTTCAAACGTAAATTTTATGAAATAATAATTTACTAATATGCTTTTAGATAACGCGTTGTAAAATAAAATGCAATGTTATTAAATGAACTTATATTAAAAAATAATACATCGAAATTTGACGAGCCACATAGTTGGAATTGTAAGAAAGAAGAGCTTCATTTGCTTAATATTGAAGTTAATTAAATAAATGTTCTAAACATAAAGATTTCAGGCAATTTGTTTTCAAATTATTACTAACAAAATAATTAATACTTTCAATTATATGGGCTGTTTGACTATTGATGATCATCCTTTCAGGAGTTGATTCTACGAATCAAAATAAGACGAAAATATGGAATAAAATTTTTTAATATCGCGCTTCGTTTTCGATAATGTTGACGTTGAATTTTAGGCAAATACGCGTGCACCGAGCTGGAATTTTCTCGAAAACAAAGGACGATATTAAAAAATTTTATTTCATATTTTCGTCTTATTTTGATCTGTATTTGTCGAACACCCTTTATGAAGTTCAGATCAATAGTCATTTAAAATAAATACTGACTTTCCATTAATAACATTCATAAATGCCTTGGCAATATTATTCCTTTTTAATTGTAATTAACTTACATAGGAAAACAGAAGTGAAGAATTTAAAAATGCGCAGGAAGTATTATTTTAAAATCATTCTACATACAAATGAATGACAGTTATCTACACATAGATACGGCGAATTAGTAAATTGATATATTATATGTGTTACTCATAATATTCCATATAATAATCGTATCAAATTTTTTATTAAAAAGTAAAACTAAAGTTTGTGGTTTTAATACTACCATGCCTGAATGTTACGTATTAACATGTAGGAACCTCTTATATACTTTTAGTATGAAAATTTTTATATTAAAGGAATTATGCATCGTAGAGTCATTAATATTTAAATTTGCCCCACACACTGAATTTTTTTAAAATTCGAATTTTATGAAAAATTATTTTCAAACAATTCGTTGCACATTTGATGGCACCAAATTTCGAGAAAGCTTGGTTGCATTCAATCAAATTACAAGCACTGCGTTAATTAATGAAAGTGGCGTAAAGCAGGCTAAAACATAATACATGCTACCATATACAAATTAACACAGTAAAACCCATGACAGCTTTCACGAACTTACAGCTCAAACAGTGGTACATATGTAGTCTTTATTCTGTGTTTAATATTGCGGAAACTGCAGAACAAAAAAATCTATTGCGTACAAAATGAAATTAATTGAGCAATCGCTTCGTAATTTCCTAAATTTATTAATAAATAAATACAAGTGATTAATATGCCAGAATAACATATTTTTTTCTTATAATATTACTGTATATACATTGTAAATAATAGTCTGTTATTTCTATGGGCCTTTATTTATCTAGCCTTTCTCCAATAGAATTTATTTGAATTGGATAAAAACAAGAAATTCTGCAATTTCACAGTTTATTTCGATATTTAGAAATACACAATTTTTTGAACATTAATAACATAATTATGATATAATTCTGAATGAAAACTTCCTTGGGGATATCAATATGAATAAAGAAATGTGATTATTGCGCTCAGCATTTGTATTATTATATTATGTTGCTTTATTATACTATTTTATTATATTAGGTACTTCATTTTTATTTTTTACAAAAATACATATAATTTTAATTGTCTATTGCTGACAAATATTTTTTAATAAAAAAGTAATTATGTACCTAAAACTAAATATCTCTTTAAGTATGTACATACCTGTAATTCCGTTCATATTGATTCATACTATTAATAATAAAGTTCACATCAAAGAAACGTGAATTTCGGTCAACACTTTTAAATAAATAGTTATGTAAATCATCACATTTAAGCGAAGATCTGATCCATATACAGTAATTAAATAGAAAGTACGTCCCGTTTGACCTCATTACTTAATATTTTATCCCTCTTTCGCGTACCCAACCAGATGATAAGGAAAATTTTGGCATCAAGCCCACTTACTACGTTGCTGTAACCAACCACGCATGTTCAGATTTATTTTCAGATTATTCTGTAGAACTCAAGGTTGCGTTTTTTTTTGGCACCTGTATTATGATTAATGGAATGATATTGGGCCATGTTTTGCAATAGCAATTTAACTTCCCAATTGAAGATTTACTCTGCTTAGCACTCTATGGATTAGTCAATGCGTATAAGGATAGAACAAGTATAGTATAGGTAGACACATTAAAATATACTAATCGCATAATATTCTGTTTATATAAACAAAGAGTTACTAGTCTTGTAAACACTGTACGTAGTCAGGGCCGGCTTTCTCTATAAAGGGGTCCGGATGCAAGAAATATTTTTAGGCCCTAAACAATTTCTCAACGATAAGACACCATAACATCTTTTCCGGAGAAAAGATAACAATAATAATAATAAAGAAAAGAAAAAATAAAATAAATAAACAAATAAATATTAACATATTTAAATATAAGTATGCACATATAGAAATTATATTCTAATTTCTTCTTTGCAATCCCCCCATATCATCATGGCATGGTTACTACAACCATTGTGGTATGTCCACAGTGTTGCCACTTCTGTGTTTAGAGGGTGAAATTCAAGTCGTTTATAAAATTAAATTAATTTTAATCAAATGGAAAATTCTCGTTTTCACTTTTTAGTTTTTGAATTTATCTGTTCTTCATTCTTCTTTTTTCTGAGCCTCTGTACAGGCTCGAGCCCAGGTGCCTTTCACTCACTGCACCCCCTCTATGTGGGTGGCCCTGTATGCAGTAATATGTACGTCCACGTAGAAAAAAAGAATTTATAAGAAATCGATCTAAGATTTTCTGTTATATTCTGATTCTCACATAAGTCACTTGAATATTTAAAACAATATTTTACTTCCAATGCACTTAACACACTGGCTAGAAGCACATTTTTCAAAAAGTGATACTTTTATAAAATACATTAACTCGACATAAAGGCCTAAAATTCAATAAGAAATGATTGCTTACATTTTTCTTGAATCAATGTTACAATTGTTGGAAGCAACACCCTATCCTGCCTATAATTATGAGGATTAGAATGATTTAGTTATATAACACATTACTTAATACGAGAAACAGTTTAATGAGTCAAATAAAATTGAAAAATATGGTAAATAAATGAAGGAAGGATATATACGTCCCCGTTTTGAATGTCGATAGTATATTTCTCTTCTACATATGTACGCGCTACACATATCAATGAAGAGATTGTTGTCAATTGTCACACGTCATATGCAAACGTGGTTAACCACACACGTTGCTGGTTTACCTGACGATTAGCTCCAGTCAAGTTAGGTGAGAATTGAACCATAATGGAATTGAAGAAGACCTTCATTCAACGTGTAAAAGCGACTGTTATTCGTCATTGTAACAAATGCTTTTTGCTGCTAATAAAGCGTTAAAAAATAAATCCATATTTTCAAAGCTACAGATTTATGAGCATACATATGAAAAAATATCTCAACCATTAATCTATTAATGTCCGTGGACGATTTCCTGTCATGTATCTTTATGTGATTTATGAAGTATGAATGATGCATTTGCAGTTGCATGTTATATTAGTTAACGATCGAGCTTGTCATAAAATACGTATCAATTTTTAACTCTAGTTACTTTGCAACAAAAAGCTATTACCATCCGCTGTGGTTAAAAATGGCTGAACCGTTTTTTAAATGCATATTCAGAGTTGATATTGTGTTTCACTTTTCATTAAATTTTTTATCATGCACGATCCCTAGCAGTAAAAATTATGTATACATACCATTTACAAAGTGGTAGCAAATTTTCAGGATGTAAACATAATGAAACTTTAATTACTTAATATGTTTGGTTACAATAGTATAGTTACTAAGACTAGGAAATGCTAAAACAATGGAAAATAAATTATGAAAAATATACATCAAATATACATTGTAAACGGCGAAACGTATGTATTTGAACCCCTTTGCAAAACGGTTCATAGCTGGCCATGCGTGATCGTCTTTGACAACCGTGTTGTCTCATCTTATTGGTGCCCTTCGAGCACGTTCTTTGACTTAAGAATTCCGGTAAAGATTTATCGCGGAAAATTGGAGTACGACAAAATAATTGCTCGATCAGGAGCGATCAAGATTCCAGATAGGCGGCGGAGGAGGGAGCCAAACTATGGGGCCACGCGATACAGATCGTCCAGATTGTTGCGTGCCACTCTGAACCACCATACGGAAGCACGAGGGCTCACGAAACCGCAGCCCATCTAATGATTTCGATATTTGAACCACGTCGCTTTGCAAATTTTCTCCTACTTTTCCTGAAAATGTGAAATGATCGGCGCGGAAATCGCTTTACAGCTTATCAATGTGCAAAGAACTACGCGATATGCTAATTTTATGGATTTCTTTGTGAGATGTACATTGATATGTGTACGAGAATTTATGGCGAGCATGGTATTGTCTTAGAGCATATACATACTACTGGAAGTCTGTCTCATTGCCTTATGTCTTCTGTCGAGCCAGTTGGCGACTAACATCGTGCGAAAGAGAAAGACATGTGCGAGCTGGTGCGAGTGAGAGGTGTACACCGGCGCATACGCATTGCGAGCGATTGTGATTCTCATTTCTACCTCTCTCGCTCGCGCCATGGAGAAAGTATCAGTTTCTCTCTCGCATGATGTTGGCGATAGTTTCGAGCTCTGAATGAGACCGCCATGTATATACATGCTCTGAGGGCATTGTAAGCTTCAAATGTAAATAGAATAAATGATGACCTGAACTCAAAACTGAATTTTAATTGTTTTGTTTCCGTGAAAATGGCTACGTATTTACATTACTATGAACTACTCTACTTGTACACCGAATTTAATAATTTTCTGAATTTCCGGTTTGACGAACGTCTCCAAAAAAGACTGAACATGTTTGTAAAAGAATTCCAATTAGATCCGGGCTTAGTGCAGCGAATTATTAGTGCGCTATTAATAAACTATGCTAATATATGAATTAATTTCATTCCATACACACAAATTTATGAGACCATATTATATTACGCTTTCATATCCAATGTAAGACTTTTCTCGAGACAGATAGTCCCCATTACGAATTTGTCATCAGACATGAAGACATCAGACTTTAATAACTTTATGAGACGTAAGTAACGGTGAGTGGTGATATACTATGTCGTAAAGAGGACACTGTGAACTTGTTCGTTTCTATTGCTTCCGCAATGTATTGCACGACTTCTATGACGCGATCATCGAACCTTGTCACCGGTATCGTCTTTCATCCCTTCGCACGTTATTAGAATGATTGACCTCACTATTAAGCGTGTTCAGTTCTTTCCATTTATAATCCTACTCTATATAAGATTCTGAAACTGGAAATGGCACAGGTTCATATTACAACATGTAGACACTGATGCTTAAAATGTAGTAGGTATTCCATTTTAAGGAACAAAAGACAGAGGTCTTAAGCAATAGCGGATTTAGGAAAAACACCCAGGTGGCGAACGTTCTGGAACACCCTATATACAGAATAGAATTACGAATAAAATTTTCGTGCGTGTGATATGAAAATTGTGGGAGACCTACCTGGTTGTACCTATGCATTGCGATTTATCTCTAATGTCACGTAACGGTTCGATAATTCATCTATGATCGCAACCAAATACCAAATACCAAATATAAGCTAATTGAATACAGAAATGTACGTAAAAACCTCAAGTGATGAATTTGAACACTATGCCAAGTAAGAAGTGTAACATTAACATAGTTTGTACATACCGTAGCTTTTGATTATGAGTGAGCAGATTATAGAAAATACTTGAAATGCCCGTCTCGTGGCTCAATGCGCGGTACGCGCCATCTTAAAACATTAAGTCTCGCGCTGGCTGGAAAATACCAAGCGTTATTTGAATAATTTCGAATCCGTATCCTATCTTTCCTTGCTATTTAGTAACGTCATTAATTTGTGCAGTGTATACAGTAGATTTCAAATGCTTTCAAAAAATAAAAATCCAAGAGATCTGTAAGGGGGTGATCACCCCTTAAATTTATTCCAAGTGTAGCCGAACACCCAGTACCTATATTTATACAAATGAAGACAACGTCGACCATCTTCTTTATACCTTTACATCTAACTCAGAAACTATAGAGTACAGTACATATGAACTAAACATAGGTATTTAAATGTTCTGTGTTTTAATGGGTATATTATTGTTCAAAATACCGTGAACAACAGATGTCAGTATTAAGTGGGAATTTCGACAATATGTACCTAAAGAATTACCTCTCTATTTAAAAATTGTAGGTCTTACAAAACAATCTTTTATCCAATTAAAATTGTAAAAATATTTATGTCGATATACATGCAATTATGTTCTCATTTCAGAATAAAGTTATAACTTAATTCACTATGAAAGTAAACAGATGAAGACGTAAAAATTGTTATTATGTCAAATTATCAAAATTTGGACTTACACCACTATGATCCCCCCCCCCCCCCGTATATTCTTTAACGAAGTTAATGGCAAACACTGTTGTGAATTATATTAAATAAATTATATTAACTAAATATGAGAGAAGAATAGAAAGAATATGAGGTCAAGGAAGAATTAATTCTGCATTCTCATTTCCGCATTTTTGTGTTCGAGAAACAGATATCAGCAGTAGAGGGCACGTTACAAAATATTCACGGCGTGACTTAACGCTTTTATTTATATTCCTAGTTTTATTAATAATCTTTTATTTTTCTGCATTTCAGGACCATATATAAGCTTTTATTTTAAGACTATTTTGAATCTGGAGCCAAAAGTGTGCTGCGTTATTCATTTATATCCATTAATTGCAATATTATAGGTAGTAACAATAAGAATATAAATAGAAGCTTCTCAGCATTATTGAATGAATAAAAACTAACGAGTGTCTATTACTTTTATTACAGCTCTTATTAGTTTCTGGCGGTAGTGATGCAGGTATAATAACCGACATGTTATTACCACTTTTATTATACCTATAAATGAGACCTAATGTGCATATAGTACGTCCTAATAATTTCCTTTGTAATTTAAATGTCTCGTTATGAATTTCTAAAATAGAACCTTTACACGTTTAAGTGTTCATCATGTTAACATGATTAGTCATAGTCTTATGCATCCTCAGTATAAAGCTTTGTTTTCCAAAAAGTTTGCTCTACAATTACGATCATTCGAGTAACAATGAAAGCTACTATCTAACATTAGAAGCTCGTGCAAACGCACGCAATAGCGAAGTTCCAGTGTGATATTTTCGTCGGTATGCTTCTCTACGGTTTGTCGGAGTGACTCTCGTGCTAGGAGCTGTTATGTCAATCAGTCCCCTTTCGGAGCGGGAGTTATTTGGTTCATGGAAAACGAACATTAGCGTTATACCCTTGGAGCTTACCATAGCAATTGGCAATCATGGTTACTTCGGATCGTTGCGTCTTTATTGCTTCTGATTGCATAACCCTGCAATGAGGGAAACGATGTAAAACAATAAAACAGAAATATAAAATGTTAAATTTTGTGCTAACTATATGCTAACGTAATTGCTACATTCAATGGTATTTATCATTAAACTTCCGCTGAAATTTATTATTTGATGGAAAATTATCCAATTTCCAACGTAAGTCACATTTTGGGATGTCATCTTTTTAATAATTTATTTGAGATATAACAGAGAGCATTAAAACCCCGGGCATTTGCACTTGAAACCCGGACACTTTTAACGATTTCTTATATTAGGTATGATATCCTAAGACAAAAATTTCTGTAAATTATAAACTGTAACTGCAATAAAGATAAAAGAAAATCCCCCCAGACGCCCTAAAAAGAGAGGACAAATACGGGGAAATCCGGACGGATCGCAACTCTATCTAGAACCCATCCTATATATCAAGCTATACATACATTACACTTTTGGAGATAAAGGTTCCACCGATTTTGAGAACATTGTTTCGACAAAAACGCCTTTAAAGTTTTACGTGAGTGCTGAGTGACCGGGTGTTACCCAAGAATTAGCCGCCACACAAATGCCTATAACTTCGGAAATTTTATGAATTTCAAAGAATCCTTTTAAACACGTATTTCTAAAAGGTTGAACATTCGAAAAATGATATAAAAAATCGATTTTTTAGACCGACACCTCCCCTTAAAGGACAATATTCAACATGAAATCAAAAATCTAACCCCACAAATTCTTCACAATACCGTGGAAAATGCAATAGAAAGAGGCCAAATTTGCAAGGATTCTAATGGCAGTCATTTTTTAGATATTATCTTTGGAAACTTTGGAAACCAAAGTTATAGATTAAGAAAATCAGACGATGACTTTTGCGCCACCTTTTAGAATGTGCATGAATAATAAAAGTCCACGTGGACCCTGTATCAGCCGTGTTAATGACTGGCAAGAGCGACAAGCTGTGCGCCATAATCTAGTTAATGGACTGCATACTAAATAAAGAGTAAATAATTTAAGATTAGAACTGGAATTATCAGAAATATAAGATACTTTTAGAAATAGTATTTATTTTGGGGATGCAAGTGATGGACTTACACAGCATTTCTTACTCAAAATTACATTTTTCAAATATTCACAGATGTCCTCAATTCTCAGTATTATAGTTGGCGAACGAAGAAATTCAACCGTGTACATGTTGGCCTTTGGAATTTCTGAGGAATTACTGATTGTTGTACAACAGGGAAACATTATTCTTATCTATTGTTTCATTATTTACAATCATGCACACTACACGAGTACGGTACCTACTATAGAACAGGTACGAAATAAAAACCATTAAAATTCTGAAAGAATATCTAATTTAATTTATTGTGTAAAGAGTAAACTTCCTTTTGTACACATGTTTATGCGAAAAAAAAACTAATTGCAAAAGAAAACAAACAAAAACAGTGGTCACTATGAGTAACAGAAGCGAATAACATGTTTTACAGTATAACATCTAAAATAGAGAAATACTTAACTTTAAAACGGGGAAAAAATAAAAAGTCAACATTATTATATATGGTGGAGAGGATCATAAACGAGTTTAAGTACTTCAATCAATGATATGTAGAATGTGCGACTACCTATTTTCAGTGTTGAAAAATACAAAATTTCGACCCCTCTTACAATTAGTAATATGAAACGAATGAATAACTTAGTATTGATCAATGTTTTCGAACAAGAAATTAAATAGTTAAAACATTTAGAAATGAATAACTGATCAAACAGTATTCAACGATTTTCATCCTTTTAATATTTTACTATGGAAAAGACCAAAAGCATTAAAATACTCCAAGATAATGTCTGCTGATCTAGCCATGGCCGATGAACAATAAAAGTAGTACCTATATCACAATACTTTCCTTATTACCATAAGAATTCCACAAATGATATACATATGTACCTTCGATCTTCCACTGTGGACATTTTCATAGTAAATTAATGGAAAGTGTTTTTCTCATTTTGAATTATTAAAGCTCCCTCGAATGTTCGCCACGTTGTGTATACCACTATGGTATCTAATAGTCTCATAACTTCTGACAATTTAGATTGCTATAATGGTACCTCCAAGTTATCTCTGCCTGATTGTGAAATTATTAACAGTTTGAGTAGATTTGGCGAAATACCGTTCGAAGTCAATCAGGCCTTTCCGAGCGACTGCATCTGCTGGGAAAGTTTAGTCCAGCGTTGCCCGCGCTTTGATCGCATGCCGACGCTCATGAAAAGTTGAATTTATATATTTTTTTATTAAACCGTGATGAAAGCACCACCGATGAACTGTCGAGCTTCTTCTGATGAAAACGGCTCCAAACACGATTTTATTCGGATTATTTTCAAATAATGCTTCCGAATTCCATAGACTAATTAGAGATTGTAAAAAATTACAGGTCATGGTGCATACAGGTGATTCTAGATCTCTGGATCGGTGGAAATCTGCTAAAAAAATGTGCTGCAAAGTTGATTTTGACCTCAAAAGTCAAGATCCAATTTTTTTTATTTTAATGTATTTTACTCACTGCTAGGATAAAAAGTGTCAGAGGAACTATTTTCGTCGATGATTGTTTGAAACATTCCTATGAAAGTGGAACACAGTTCGTTTGACACTTTTTCTCGTTTCAATGAATGAAACACGTTACTATAAAGAAATTTGTCAAGTTCAATTTTGTTACACCATGTACATCATGTATGATTAAACATAGTCGGAATGAGTTCAAGTTTGGAGTCACTTTCATCAGAAGAATCTCGTCGATCCATTGGTAATATTTACATGCGATTCTAACAGGATGTACTAAAACTAAAATTTTCAGTCAGATCAGCAGACTCTTGAGGCGGCAAGATGTGTTTGCCGCTGCGTCCCCGATCTGTATCGCGAGATTAAATAAACATAAACCATTGAAATGAGTGAATAACAGAAGACAGAAAAGTATGAGGAAGTGACAAAGTTAAGTGTTGGAATACTGCAGTCCCCGCAGTTCCAGACAATTAAAAATGATAGCTACTGACTACAGGAGCTCTCATAGTAACACACCGAGAGCATCTCAAAATAACAACTCCAACATGCAACAAAGGCGAAGCTACACGTCAGCTACATAAAATCCCGCTTTCCCGCAAAAAAGAAACAAGCAATTATTGTTGATTCCATTGATGGCATCCCACTAAAAGAATATGTAAGTACTATAGGGAAATTAACCGATCCAGTGAATATTATATTTATGTCAAGAATCTCAAACTTTCGTGAGTGTGTGTGTATTCTTAGCAAGTAAACAATTGGTGGATTGTATCACTGGTAGCTTAAAGAGGATTATGCTGTTATATGTCAAAAATGGGACCCGTAATACCTGAATGAAATATCGAAATGGAATATGAAATTATCGAAAAAGAATTGATCGAGTTAAACGTGAATCCGAAGTCTCAAAAATCATGTCTCAGGACCAGAATTTTCTCATATTTTGAGCTTCCGACGTCAAGTACTTATTTAATAAACCAGAGGATGTTGATAAACTACCGATGTCTCTAAATATTTTCTATGAAAATACTAATTACAGGATCCATCAATAAGGAAACAATATATGCTGCTATCTGTGTAAAGAGAAGGGAATTAAGTAAACAATTGTCCAGATGTAATAAATGATGAAAATAACACTCTTGAGTGATACTCCAAGGTTTCCGAAATTAACTCAACTCACGCAGGAACATAGCCAGGTAAACGACACAAAAACAACGATCACAACAACACCCATAAAAATACCACAACACACCGTTGTCAAAGGCTATTATCAGTGTCAAGCTCAGTAACAATCAGCACACAGAAATCAGTACTGGGAGAGGAAGTCACAGACTCATGTTTAATCGATGGGGAAAAATCTTCAGATGACAAAAAAGCACTCCTAACAAAACTGCGTCAACCGACAAAAAAGAAAATGTAAAAGGAAATGATCGCCCCCGTTAAGAAAGTACCTTACTGAATGCATATCCTCAGAAAATCATCATCCGTTACATAAGTTCAATTTAACAGCTTCATGAGAAATGTTATAGCAAGCATGATCAAGACGGTCTATCCACATTTCAATGACCGCAGCCTCAAAAATAGATATACTAGAATAACAAAAAACTTAATGATTAAATTGATACCCTTCTCTGATACAAGACACTTATCAAAATCCAATCAACATCACCAATGAAAATTTTACAGTGGGATATTAACGGTTACGAGACACACCTGGAACGACTTTAACTACTTATAAACGATACCAACACAGAAATTATCTGTCTCGAAGAAACAAAGTTTAGGATAATTTCATCGGCAACATTAAAAATTAGTCACGCTTGTTCATAAATAGAATAAATTCTTATCGTGCCAGTAACGATGTGGTGACAGACTTTAACAAGAATACTTGTTACAAAGAGATCCCAACAAACAAACTTGGAAGCGGTAGCAGGCTCAGTATTGCTAACATCAATAGAATTATGCATATATATCCTATACACACCCAATAGCTACAGTATATGCATCTCCGAATAAACAAATCTAATTGGTAAATTTCCAAAATCATTCATCTCGCTAGGAAGCTTAAATAGCCATAGTACACTATGGGCATCCTACAAACTACACAGCTGATTCAAGAGGAGACATTACGAAATCTCTTCTGGAAGATCCCGATCTCTTTTTATTTACCTCTACATGTCTTATCCATTTGAATATCTCGACAGAGCACTCAGCTCTATCGACCTGTCAATATGCAACACGAAAGTAGCTCATTTACTCTACTGCGAAGTGGCCTCGGATCCGCGTGACAGTGATCATTTCCCCATAACATTATCAGAAACAGTACCAGAAGGATCAAACCGCCTTCGAACTCCTAAATGGAACACTAAAAAAGCGAACTGGGATCTATTTCGGTCTGTTATGGACAAGTGCATTACAGCACTATCTCCTATCAATATGAGCCCAAATGAAAGTATGTATAGACACAGATTTTCAGAAACCTTATCAACATAATTCACGAAGTTGCAAATAACTCTATACCGCTATTGAGTAGAAAACCTAGGAAACGCATAGTCCCATGGTGGAATGAAAAATGTAAAACAGCTATACCTTCAACGTATTAAAAAAACATCCGGCCATATCTCGGAGAACAATTAAAGAAAGCAAATGAGAATCTTGGATGAGTTATGTAAACTCCATAAACAGTAACACTCCTTACATACAATACCTATTGGGATAAAATTAGAAAAATTAGAGGTACCTCGAAATTTCGTTATTTCTACACTTGACAACTAGGTCAACCAACTTATCAGCCATTCAAGAGATATTGCAACTGAGCTTGCCGGAATCGTTTGCTAAAAACTGCAGCGATTACAAATACGATGGAAAATTCCTCCAGAGCATCGTCAACTACCAAGAACCAGAAGGAGACAAAATATTGGCAAACACAGAATAACTTTCCAACACGGGGAAATTAGGCTCACTGAAGTTACACACATACTCGACAAGTGTAAGGGGTAAAAACAGGGCATGTCACAAAACAGTTTTATCGAGAAAATGAAGTTTAACACTTTAGTCCACCAGTAATAAAACAAGGTTCAATGAATTTATCTGTATACTTCGTAAGATGAAGCTTATACCCTAATTAGACATCAGAGAAAAATAATCAATAAAATAATAATTGTTTTACATTATTTTAATATTTTTTCAGGTTTGAACAGGGCAGCATACTGAAACATGGTAAGAAGTTTCCACTTCTATTATTATCAAAAGAAGAAAAACCATTCATTTGATTAATTGCCAGATATTTTGCTCCTCCTGCTTCAAGGTAAGATTTTGAACATTCTTTAAAACACTTTGAAATGTGTTTATAAAAACCGACCCCCCACTCCTAATCTGACAAGACTGCCTTTTATAAGAATATCGAAAAACTTGCTCAAGTTTTAAATCTGGATGTTGGATATCTCAAGAAATAAGGCGATATTTGACGGAACGACAACATGTTTTGTACAGGCTTACGTGAACATGCAAGTTTCCATCTACAACAGGAAATATTATATAACAATTAGAAAAGATACTAAAACCTGAATACTAATGTAACATTGCGTGGCATGATACCTTTGTAGTTGCTAATGGCACAATTTTTTATGCGACTATAAATAAACGCACTAAAAAAAGTTTCTATTTATATTTATATCGAAATGGAAGAAATGGAGTGTAAAAGGATGATGCGTTCAAGCACTCCGTCTCCTGGAATCCTAACGCTAGAGAGCCACGTTAAACTGATGACAGTGGTGGTGGTGTTATCAGAACAATGAAGGGGGAAAAACGGTTGAATAATCATTCGACATCAGTTAGAAACGATTCCTCCCAAGAGTTTCAGTGCGCTCTTAGTTAGTCGTCGGACAAGCCAGACAAATGGCTGCTCACCCCCTTTAAGGAGACGTGAAAATGCGACGTGTGAGTCGTGTAAGTAAGAATAAGTGAAGCCAGCCAAGTTTAGTACTGGCCGCATTTGCTCAAATGCTTCCGAAGAACGCGACGGAGAGATGTCACTCTCCCATACGTGTGAACGAACTAACTTGCTTTTCGCGTTTGCCTAACTTTCACGCGAGCCAGCACCGATAACGCGGCGTAAAAGCTGTCGAATAATCGAATCGATAACGATCGCTGTAGCGATTGCTTGAAAGCTACGGAATTACAGTTTCGTAACTCTGTTACGAGCGTCGAGGATATGGCTCCCTTTTTTTCTCTTCTGTACATTGGCTAGTACGTGTAGGTACGTGCTTTACTTAAACCTCGAAATGCCAAAATTGGATTAATGTTTCCCTTTCACGTTTATACACACAGTTCTTTATGACCACACGTCAGAAAGGTTGTATATAAAATATTACCTGATACATTCTTGTACTGTCTATGCCTATACCTATACAGACAAAGTAGCAGAGAAAGATGCAGTTTATAAGTATTCAGCAATTGTGCTAAATATACCTGTTTATATTTTAATCGTAAAAATAAGACAATTGGTACGTGTATATACCTCATACTCGTAATAGTAAACGCATTTAAATTTTTTTTAGTGTACTTACAACTGTAACAGACTCTAATGGAATTTATCAGTAGTTCTGGTAAATGAAAGTGAAACTGTGACATGTTTAAGGAATACTCACAGTAGAGTGTACTTTTACAATGTGCTTTTATGTGTTATATTTTATGGCTATTTCTAGGTCATGTGGTTTAATTCTCATGAGTTTTTGGATATTGCGTTCGACGTTAAGTAGATTGTTTGCCAGTTTGTGGGGGTAGTGTTGTAATCTGTTGCTGTGTGATTTAAATCTATTACTGTTTACGTTCTCTCTCGTTTTAGTTGGTAAGTTTAGAATTCTACGATCTTTTGCTTGAAGATCTGTAGTACCTTTCTGTAAACTGCCACTGAATGAGTGTGTATCTACATTGAATTGTTTGCCACTGTCCTACATGTAAACTCGGTGAGATTTATTGTTTTTTTTATTTTGTTTATTATAAGTGAGTAGTTTGCCAGATTTTGTAGGAATATTAGTAAGGTCTTCGGTTCCAGTTTAGTATTTGTATCTTCCTTTTTTACATGATTTGCAACATTGGTATCTAGAATGACATATTTATTGGTCTGGATGATATTACCCTCTGGTTGATCCTGTTCTTCTGATGTTAATTCCTGGATTTTCTTGATTTGTTGCCAAACAATATTGCGCTCACAATTAGTAGCGAAATTCGCCGATATACATGTTATTTCTTCTTTTCCGAATGGATTGTGTAGCTGCTCACCGTGTAGATGTATTTAAATAGTTGAGTGGAATTATTTCCTTCAATAATTATAGCCGTAATATTGGGTGCATTTTGTATTGGATTCATTTAAAATAACAATAGAATACGTAAAGTGTACAATAACAATCGACTACTGGCATAAGATTTTGTAAATTTACAAGATAACTAGATGGAAGAAAAAAATTGGTTTTCAATCAGGTAGTTTAAAATCAAAGTAAATGTTAATTTATGTTATTAATTATATATGTATATGTTGTTCCACAATCATTAGGAAACTATTTCTACATACTACTTCTACTACCAAACAGTACTTTTATAAATAGCACAAACGAGGTAAAAGAAGCCAGATAACTTAGCAGTATAATTAATTACTGATTTTATAGAAAACAGATATTAATGACTATTCCTTCCTTTACATTGGTTACGCTAAAACATAGTATTCCTCATCACTTGTAAAAACAAGATATTATTTCATATTTATCAGTATGCCCCCTTCAATTTTTTTCATTAACATTTTTCCCTAAAATAGGAATTTTTTCAGTGGTCTGCCCTTTCGTTTTCTTTTACGATATGGAGTTTTCTGTCGGTCCTATAATGGTGATTATGCGCATGCCTGCATCTAGCTGGCATAGTAGCACAGTTAAAACAAAAGGGATTCATTAGTGAATTTGTAGAAGAGTCCGAAGCAAAATTTCGGAATACAAATTTTGGAATATATGAACTCTGTTACAAGTTTTCATACCAATAATATATGACAAATTTGATTTTGAAAACTTAAATTTTGAATTACTGTGTCGATTAATCCAAACAAGACACAACAAGACATGGACAAAACTGATAGATATGAAACGCAGATTCGCTAAATCTGTAATTATATAATGGTATCATAATGAATCTACAATATAAAGTTATAAAATAAATCTATG
The DNA here is from genome assembly GCA_963932335.1 of Andrena marginata. Taxonomy (NCBI): domain Eukaryota; kingdom Metazoa; phylum Arthropoda; class Insecta; order Hymenoptera; family Andrenidae; genus Andrena; species Andrena marginata. The sequence goes on along the minus strand of OZ010659.1, from coordinate 45,118,272 downwards.
ATAATATTCTGCCAGCAGAAAATGCTTCCAACTCAGGGTCAAGTACGGAAGTTACTACAAATTCGATATTCTGTTAAGAATATGCATAGTACTTAAGGAAAATTCGGTAGCACCAATTATAAATTTCTCAAGTATTAAGAAGTGATCTATCCGCTAAGCTTACGTTACGTCGAGGATTATTCCTTTCAATCCCTCTTTCTGATACTACATAGGTACATATTTTGAATGCTGCCTAAATTATAAATTTTTTATGGGAACGTTCTATTTAATTGTACCACAATATTTAATAAAAATTATTTTCTGTATATGAAGAACTTGTGGATGACCAGACAATATTAGAAGTATTGACTCACTCCGTTATACTCCACTGTTCTTGCCACAACCTGGCTGGGGAAAGATGGTATAGGGAACCTCGTGCCATACATTCCACGTATTCATCACAGACATTTCAAAGATCATCCGGGTGATAGAACTGCGGAAAACTGTAGTGAATTAGATGAAATGAGGAAGAATTATTAGTTATTACTATAAATGTATTAGTATTAGTTGATAATTATTTCACTTTACTGTTACAAATGAGATGGTAAAATTGATTAATTGTTTAACTACTTTATATAATGTTTTTAACTTATTATTAATATGTCATACAATCATTATTTGAATTATTTTTTTCTATTTTTAAACTAAATTATTAGCTAAGGAACAATAGCTAAGGATAATTGCTTAAGAAAACCATTAACTTCTCTTCTATTGTAGTTGTCAGCTTTCATTTAGATGGTGGACGCTTAAAACTCGGCACTTTGTGCCACCGCTACCTTTAAGACTATGTTGTGATGTTGCCTGATTTAAAATGTGTAGTTCAACTACTGGAATTTGTAGTTTTGTAGTGAAAGAAAAATAAAAAATTGTAAAAAAGTACTTTCTAAGATTGTACTTGTTAATATTTTGCTTTTTAATCAGGAGTGCCAGTGATTAGTGCAGTGCCAACAGTATTGTAGTTTACTCTACGTAGTAATAAAATTATATTTTGCGTACAAACCACTTAGTGGACTTCATATCCCAGCGTTACATTTCTTGGATTTCGAATTTCTTTCATGCAAATAAAATGCTATCACGAAAATCTTAGATATGTCAATGATACATTTAGGCTTATCAAAATACATGTAATAAAAATTATCTTTCTTAACCCTGCCAAGAAATTTTATATTAATATTCCTTCTTCAAAACAAAATTGAAAATGCGATTACCCGAATAGACTACTGCAATTGCGTTATAGAATTTCGTATATAACATTTAAATATTCATCTACTGCTCCGGCACCTCCCTCCTACAATTTTACATGCCGACGTAACAATAAGTGTCAAGAGGACCTCGTATATGGGATAAAAATTGCATTAATACGGCACATATAATAAACGAGGTTGGGTACTGGAGTATCCAAACATTGGGCTGTTTACACTCCTATGAGCGACGAGGAAGTGTACAAGACAGAAAAGTAAATACAGAAGCAGATGTTATGTTCCGTCATACTTTCCAGTACTTCCTTTCGTCTTTCGAAATTGATGTCGTCTCCTTCTTTATCCCTCAAAAGGCCCGATCAACTATGGAAATTTGTGACTGCTACTTCGAGCCAGCTAGAGCAGACATCCATGTGATTCAAAAGTACGGATTTTATTGGATTCTGTTCTATCTACTTTTATTGGTCCTGTATGAAGCGATCGGCGACATCCCCTTTGAAGATATTTACATATTTATAAGTACGGTTGTGTATAGTATCTCGTGCAAATACGTATGCGACGCATTAAACGTGAAACGGAGTTAACGTTCAATCGGTGCAAATGTAATTAGATGCAAAGGCACCTTGATTAATGTATTGGGTTGGTGGTTTGTGGCAGGGATACAATAACAATTGCTAACACTGGCTTATGACTCGAGAAATGTCACAAACACTCAAACGAATAAAATAAATATGAATAAAATCGTTTAAAAATAAATAAAATAGTTAAAAAGCAGAAGATATTCTTCTTCAAACTTCCATACGCGAAACGGCAATTACATTTAATTACAAATATATTATATATATGTATATACCATCAATCCACATATTTAATGATATTTTTAATTTTACGTCTATGAAATAATCACAACAAAAATCTGTTGTGAAAACCGCAACTTTTTCTCTAACGTCCTGTCATTTGCTCAATTTTGGATCTTTTTCCATATTTACATTCATCCGACGCGTAATTTCATAAAGAATATGAATCGTACAGGATTTTTGTTTTAGATGAGTTCAGCGAATGGTAGGCTGACCACCGATTCACTACTTCGACGCCGATGATGCGGAGAAATACCTCCACAGTTTACAATAAACGAATTATTTAAAAAAAAAATTCTCGTCTTTCTTAGATGTTCAATTAAAAATCCTAAATGTCTCAAAAGATCCATTTCTTTGAAAAAAAATTATATTGGTCGCCTCATTTTCATTGTGTCAGTTCACGTTACACGACTCTCCTACCTTAAGAAATATATAGTTTCGATATTACCAAATCAAATGTAGTAGAAACCTTCAAAATTTACCATTTTCTTCGCCTTCCAAAATAACAATCTATAATTACAAAAAGGCACAGTACGTATGGGGTAGGTACTAGATAGTACCCACTCGCATATATAAGAGTACTTAATGGATGAATATCTGCTATTTATCTGTTTCTAGTATTACATTTTTACTTACATTAGTGCTTACGATATTTCTACCCTCGTCACTGTGTACAAACATTTCTTGCTACAACATATCGCTTCGTACCAACCGATAAACTTCTCTTAACAAGCCAATTATGAATCTGCAAAAGTCAACTTTTGGAGAAATACTTTATTCCATTAAAAGCGCCATTTCCTTCCAGTCACTCAGCGTACTACATCAAGATGCTGTCTGCGTTCTTGCACAGCCTGCTCCACTGACTTCCCAGGAAGTGTAAACTTTAACAGCCTTGCATTTCGCCGGATTTTACCAAAAGGGAGGACATCAACAGAACTTTTATTGGTCACTTTAAAGATTAATTGGCTGATAATGTTTTCAAAAAACAATTGCAGAAGTAATTAAAAAAGGCAAACTGAAATAGAAACTTTTGTATGGGAAAAGAAAATTAATATGAATGAGAGATATGTAAGACTGTAAGCAAATGTGACAGTTTAATAAGTGCAGTTAACAATGGTAATCGTAATTTAATAAGTAACAAGTACAATATAAATTGATATTTATGCTAATTAAATAGACGATGAGAAATGTAACGATAACCTCAGTACTAAATACATATATAGGAAAGATGCCATTTTCCACTCACAAAAACATATAGCATAGCAAATACATTGACACTGTCCAATTTGAAACATAATAATATACTAAAATTTAAAGTTCTCATCATATAAGAAGATTTATTGAAACCACATGTACACCTTGAAAGATAGTAACAAACAATCAATCCTTGAGAATCTAAATTGTAAACACATAAAAACTCTGTATTATTAACCATTAATTTTGGACACAAGTAGCAAACTTGGAAATATTAGAATTCCCGAGTACCTTCTTCTATTACATTACGTAGAAGGAATGCAAGGCAATTAAAACGGCGAGACTACTGACGATACCAACGGAAATTCCTCATAACTCAGAAGCGCTACCTCGTAATTAATTTTACCAATGGGTTTATCCGGGATAGCGCGAACGCAGTCCCGACTATCAAAAATTGTACGCCCGAGATATCCACTTTAGGGATATTCGCAGAGGTCAGCTCAACCGTAGTGCAATGGTAAAGCCTCACCCTGAAGGAACCGCCTTCGTGATCACGGTAACCTCTGCGCCAGGTAAGTATGCCTTCATCCCCTTCTGGGCTACACTTCAAATCTACGCCGTACATTTTCAGCAGCGACAAAATTCTTCATCGTCTACGCACCCTAACGTCAACTATATAAACTACTTACGCTTTCGTAGTTCCCCCATAACGAGACATTCAATTACATGAAATCGTGCCATAAGTAAATTGGTTTTTCTGAAAACTAATTTTACGAAAATACAGCTCATCATGAGCATCATTTATCCATTTGGTATAAATACTAGTTTACGAAAGGATCTTCAAACAACTTTACGTTAGAACTTAAGCAGATTAGATTGTAATATTTATTACAAACGTTGAAGGCGATCATGAAGAAAGAGTACATACTTATGTCGTTATCACCGCAGCTATAGTGGTGAAAAATATTTGTCAGTTGTATAAATGTACATTATCAGTATAGGTTAGTGACAAAGATGGATTAAAAAGTGAGATCAAGAATGTTAGAACTGTAATAACAAAATAGAAGAAATTTTATGGAAGGAGATGGAAAAGTTAGTAGAAAGATATCAAAGAATTATAAATAATGAGAGACAGTTAAATATACATTATTCATTGATCATTACCAGAAAGTTGTTTATTCTTACCCAACATACGCATTGAAAAAACCGCAGTACTTACTGGATAACCTAATATTTATAATAATCTATGTTCACAATTTTACCACTGGAAATGCTTAATTTGAATATCTTAAATAGAAAGATTACGTATTGTTTGATCATTTACATGTATATAAGTGCTGCTAGGCAAAAATGGACGAAATTGATGGAGAGACAGCCGTTGCATGCAGACCCGAATTAAGATTTTTGGGGCCCGGGGCTATCAAACCTTCGAGGGTCCCCGTAGTTGAAAAGCAGGGGGGGGGGGGTAAAACATTAATTCTAATTGCGTGCGAAATTTCAAACAGGATACCGCGTATATGTCTAAAAATATATAATTCTCAAAATATAGTAAAAATTTAAATAAATATCATGAAGGAGGTTTAAACAATTAAATTTTTAAAATAAAAACATAAAATTCGAAGTTGTGGAACTCATAGACAATTTATTTAATACAACATTTCCAATAAAGACAGCGTGAGCTAATTATTTACACAGAACTGAAGGCTTAGAATGGGCCCCCTGGGAAGTGGGGCCGGGGCCGCAGCCCTCCTCCCCCAGCCTTCCTTTAATCCGAACCTGGTTGCATAATGTAATATTATATTTAACGTATCTTCATTTAACCATAAGTATTTTGTCGTAAGTGCATGAATGCATTTACAAAATCCAATAACAATTTTTCTGTTTATAGATCAATAATTTTATTTACACATGTTTATTCTATGTATAAAATTGTATCCTGGAGTCATCCTCCAGCAATATTTGCCTTGTTCTACCGCTTTCCTAATTTTGGAAAAACAAACATTTTGAGTTACTTTCATAGTAGGAAAAATGCTTAGACTATAATGAAAATTTGTATATACACTCTTCGTTACTGCTACTTAGTTTTGCGTGAAATGTGCAATGAATAATCCGACTACAAAATGAAAACATACAATAATAAGTAGCTAATATTATCTGATTAAAACTTATTAACTCCTGAAATTTCGAATCACTACGAATTAAAACAAGTATCTTATCTAAAATCTAAAATCCAGTGAACTTTTCACTTGAAAAACCAGTAATAGGCATTGTACACTTTTTTAACTTAGAATGCTAGAAAAATTGCTAGTTGTTAAAAAAGGTGTGCCTCCCATTTTTTAAGCCATTACATAAATACATGAATACCTATGTTGTATATTTAACGGAAGTATCATATAGTAATTATAATATCGAATTTTTGTCCACCTTTACAATAATAATATAGTCTACTTTCGTATGTAATTTTAGTATTTTCCTGAAGAAAAAGGGGATGGTGAGGGAAGATGCAGCAATATCGATTGAATATTAGAATCTGAAAGCATGCAAAACCAACGAGCACACATTAGCCTGTTTGACTTGCTAAATAGGTTAATTTGAATGTTTAAATTCCGGGTCCGTTCAACTCAATTTGCGAGGACTCTGCATCTGTGTAATTCCTTTCGTTCGTCCTGCTAGCCACCTTGTACCTGCACCAACTACCACTAAGCCAGCCCAGCTGGCCTGTTAACTTCCAACGCGTTTCCAGCGCCCGACATACGGAAGCGTCCGACAGCCTCTCGTGCGAATGCTTGAACGGGCCATGTGCTTTCAATATTGTTTAACTACAGAGTGTCACTTGCCCTTCACGCCTATCGATCTTGTAATTCGTAACTATCTAATGATCGGTCTACTTTGGAATTAAGTGGACGGAGCATTAGGAATTATTTATTAAATTAAGAAATGTCTTATAAATTATATTATTTTCATCATAAATGAATCGGGATAATCTATGAAAAATTATAGAATACTTTTCAGTTTCGTTTACTTTACTCGATATTAGGCACTATCAGATGAGCAAAAGATTTTATCTCGTTTAGAAAAATTTAATTATGTAGAGGTAACACTATATGTGTGTTATTTGAATTCGAATTGCATTAAAAGTATGTATACGGTGAGTCATGTGACAAAGTATATATATTAAAAACTGCCGGAGGAAGAAAATGAATGGTTTAAAGAGACATCATTTTCAATCACCGTTTTTTTTTCAATAAATGTATCGATGCATCTGTAATACGCAAGTGCAGTTTTTTTTAAATGACACTATACTGTATTAAAACGCTTGAGTAAAACGCTCAAGATTTCATACTTTGTGAGATACCTATACCGAATTTTTTTGAATAGTAAACTGTATATTCTTCGATTGAGAAGGTACTTAATCGTTTTGCTATCATTTTCTACATCTTTTCTCCCCGCTTTCGTAACTGCATTCAGTTATTTGCTAGACACTTTTTTTAATTTTGAACAATGGATTATGTATTATAAAAATATTATGAAAAATTTCCAAAATGTTGGTAAAGTACGGGAACATATGATTTTATTTAAAATAGTAACATGCAATTACAAGTATATCCTAGCGATTGCGAAAAAAGTGCAATCGTAGGAAGTTAAACAGCCTTAAATCATTCATCTTTTTCATCTATGTATTACTGTTTTCTAACAGTAACCAAATAAGAAATTGGAACTCGTCGTATTTGCGTCGCTCACGCTATATACCTTGCAGTTTTACAACTATACAATAGTTATTAACGATAAATAAGAAATTTCGAGTAAAAAATAATTGTACCTTTCTATTCCTTACTTACTTACCAATTTCTAAATTCTTAGTTTTACATAAATATTCTTGTTTTTATAGCAGATGTAATAGTTTACTGCCGTCCAGATAACTTTAAAATGTATATTGTTATAGTCGGATACTCGTCGTAAAATAAACATTTCCAAGTGTCTGGTTTTGTATTACCAAGAACAATTTTATTGACTGTTTGCAAAAGAATATTTTATAGAATCCCAACATTTCCTATTGATGTCATTTTTTTTTTAAGTAATAATGTCTGAAGTAAAATGTTCATCTGAGAACTGAATAAACTAAAGACAAGTATAAATATATTTCGCTGATAAAACTTTCAACCATTCTTTTTCATCGATATTTTTAAAATTCGTGTCTATCTATCACATACGATCAAAAAGAGTCCTATGAGTGCAGATAATTATACCTTTTTGGAAACCTTACATTTCCAATATTTATATCGCACCAACCGATGCCACCGATTTATTATACATCATCCCTCGCATCAATGAAATAATAAAGAAAACATTAAGAATATTCACCTTATCGTGGTTGTGGCTATACAATACTTCTCAAACATTCAGAGGGAAGGCGAAAGTGAAAATTTATCAATTGTTCAGTTCTCCGACCGCTTTGTAATTCATGAATCTACGAACAACATCAAAACATCATCTATGAACAACGCCCAACATATTAACATTATAACATAAATAGCATCAATTTTAAGGTTATAGCGCTGATGGACTTCTTCACAAGTTTCACCATACAAATTTAGTACTTTAAATGCAAGTAGTAATAAACGACGCATTTTATTACATGTATTTTTCATAATTATTTCCTAATAATAAATATTTCACAACGAAAAGAGGGGACCATATAATAATAATAATCCATCATCAATCAACTCTTCTCTTTCTTAGATAAACTTTTCTTACACTCACACATTTATCTGTAAATAATGTCTTATCTGGATCTTGTGCCCCCTCCTTTCCCGAACAAGTACATCCCCACCACACAACATTCTTGCTTACAAACTTGAACTCTTTTCTGCTTCAAATATATTTTTGTCCGGGATAGCGCGAACGCAGTCCCGACTATCAAAAATTGTACGCCCGAGATATCCACATTAGGGATATTCGCAGAGGTCAGCTCAACCGTAGTGCAATGGAAGAGCCTCACCCTGGAGGAACCGCCTTCTTGATCACGGTAACCTCTGCGCCAGGTAAGTATGCTTTCATTCTCTCCTAACACTTATTTAAGTATATAGCGTGTAATTATAGCAGCGAGAAACGAGTCGTGTGCTAGTGCCACATAGCGGTGACATTTAGAACTAATCTGCTGTACCATTCGGCTTCATTCAATGTTCAATGAAAGCATAACTCAATTGGTAATAAACGTATCACACTCACGAAATTAAACAACTGTGTAGAATTCTTATGTAGAGAATAACTATTTAAATGAAATTAATTTCTGCACTGATATTTAAAATGAACTTAATGATAACAGTAAAATTTAGATGTTGTATATGTGTGTGAGAACACAGATCCGCCATGGAGACGTATGTATGTAACACTACATTATTGGATATCATTATGTATATTGTAAACGATACCTGTCATACTCAGAATGTGGGAATAAAGAAATGTTAAAACTGCATCAATAAAGTATTAACATATACGATCAAGGCAGAACGCTCGATTTAAGTAACTATTCCAGACATCATATACAAATTTCAAGAATGAACTGACTAATTATAAAATGCCGAATGTAATTATTTACTTCTATTGAAGTATATGATACATGTATGTATGATATTTGTAATTTGCTCACCTGAACTAAATTGCACATCGTCTACAATTATAATTTTGGAGTTGCTCATCAAATATCCTTTTAATTTCATATATACACAAAACAATTGCTTAACATTTAAATAAATATGCCTGTCCTTAAAGTAGTTAAACTATTAATAAATTTTGAATAAACAGAAATATTATTATGTCACTGAAATAGATTTAGAAAAAACAGCATTTCGTTAATAATTAACATTGTGCGAAATAACTACATATATAAATTAAATTATATAATAAACATCAATATAAACGACGAATTTATCATCATATATTTTTAATATAACCGCAAGGATGAAGAAAAGTTTATAATATTTTATATTCACATAATATGCTAATAAAAATAAAGAAAATTAAAACTTTTTTTAAAGTTACAAAGCAGATTAACTAATTTGTGTTATTGTTCATTGACTAAACACAGTACATATAATATGCTAAATTCAAAATTTCAAATTTTTTATAGCTTCCTCTATACAATTTAGGTGACTGGTATTGACACTACCATAGACAAAATTAATTTATTTATTCGACGAACGTTTCAACTTCGGCGTCAAATAAGTTTTAGTTATAACTATAACTATAACTTTAACTTTATTCGACATCAAATAATTTTCTAGCGCTCATTAAAGCCGCCGAGGACCGTCATTGGGCAATACTTGACGGAGCACAAGACTGTAGAAAATCCTTTTACATAAATGTTTGCCACCGATTTTCTTTATTTGCAAACTGAAAATTTAAAAATTAAATCCATTTGAGAAGGAGCTAAAGGTCCCATTTTCGAGATAAAGGCGATAGCGCATTCGATCCTTCCTAATGAGAGTTTCATAGTGGTATGACTATGTATATAACAATTACGACACGCAGTTTGGTTCGAAATCTCATTCTGTAAACTTAATATTGTTTTCATTTAAAGAATCAATAAATGCACCCCTAACAAAGGCGGGTTCATCTTAGTCGTTAGAGAAAGTAACACAGAAGTGTAAGGTATATTTTTTTAATTCGAGTGACGCGTTTTTGTTAACAATTTATCAAAATTGATTAATGGTGTCCGTTAACATTTTTTACTTCAGTTGAAATGATAAAATTTCGTTGGATGATTTGTATTGTACCACACACAACAACATATTGTATTTTAAAATATCTCCATGTAAAAATATTCTATCTATAAATTATTTTTGTTAATAAATATTGTCCGGGATAGCGCGAACGCAGTCCCGACTATCAAAAATTGTACGTCCGAGATATCCACATTAGGGATATTCGCAGAGGTCAGCTCAACCGAAGTGCAATGGGAGAGCCTCACCCTGGAGGAACCGCCTTGGTGATCACGGTAACCTCTACGCCAGGTAAGTATGCTTTCCTTCGCTTCTAGTCAACTTTTGAGTCCTACAACTCACAATTCTGACTGCGAGAAGCTTCTTCATCGGCTACGCACCCTAACGGTAGCTGTCAGAACTGCTGCCCTTCTCTTGTAACATTCCCATTATGAACAGCAAGTACGTATACTACTTATGTACAATATACTGATATGAACTAATCATATTTATAGTAATAAATTATATTCGTATTTTTAGTAAACAGAATTTTAAAACTGTATTAACAGTTTTACTATTTAAATATACTAAATTCAAATATATTTCACAGAAACGTTTTATTAGCATGTTGCACAGTACTTACTTATATTATTATATTGTTGTTATTCTTCTAGGCGTATAATAATAAATACATAACGCATTCAATGAGAAAATTAAGAGCCCAGTAATAAAGTAAAACTTAGAATTACAGAAATATCCAACGATATATAAGTACGTCGTGACAATTAACAATGGAACTACTAACTAAAGTATCGTAATTTATACTTCACTAATCACTTGTTCTAATAACCTTATAATGAGGTTTTAGGTATCATTTATTTTATTTATGTAAATTCTATTTTAATGTACATACACATTTTCATAATTCTGAGTCGAAAACTGTGTCGAGTAACTTTATTTATTCAATATTTGAAATATATTTTCATCTGTTCCATGGTATTCTGGTGTAAAAATAAAATTTACAGTAGCGTTAAAGTTACGAATATCCCCATTGTAAAATGGCTATCCGTAATAATCTGAATTTATTTATAATTACATATCATCAAACAAACAAATTAGGAATGTGAGTAAACAGAGTACATACTTGTATTTATATTTGTAGATATATCATATTGCTTTATACTTTGTTATTGTATATATCGTGTAAAGTGTAAATTATACTTTCTACATGACTTATTTTTTTAGAATAATGTTAAACACATTTATATCAAGGCCAAAGTGAGAAAGTACATATGTATACTTCGTGTGTCACAAGTCACAAGTGAAACGATTATAATTCATATGATCTCCTTGTTTACATTTACCGCATGTAAAATGTTACAACTGAAATTGGCATCCACAGTGCACATAACTTCAACAAATACGGACTTCTTTTTTGCATACTGTGTCAAGTCTCATATCATCTTATTGCAGCTAATTATAAGCTTTAGTATCATGACTACCATGTCACCGCAAATTAGATCTTTCCGTCCATACCACTTGCATCTATTTTTTCTATCATACATTTATATATTTCTAATAAACGACACAATTGTAAATAGTTGGGAATGCATATACAAAAGATAGAAATTAAATTGAAAAATGTAAGATCAATTTTATATAGTAGGATATTATTATAGGCAACATCCTTATTCTAGAAATAAATTTTAGAAATAAGTACTGGTATGTAATAAAAGTAAAAATAATTCAATAGTATTAAAAATAAAATTCTCAAAACAATATGTTGAAGAAGCTTTGATTAGTTTAACTGAGACATTAAACTCGTAAAAATTTAACTAAAGAGAAAAACAACAATTTTTGTCTTGGCAATTTTCTCGTGTTAGTTGCGAATAGAATAATATAAGACGCGTACTTTTTTACTTAGCAATGAAAAAAAAACAGGGATGAACAATATTTTTATCACTATATCTAAGTTCATTATTAATATTTTTCTTTCCTATGATAAGAAATAGAAATTTTATTTTTTCTAATAAATTGTCCGGGATAGCGCGTACGCAGTCCCGACTAACAAAAATTATACGCCCGAGATATCCACATTAGGGATATTCGCAGAGGTCAGCTCAACCGAAGTGCAATGGGAGAGCCTCGCCCTGGAGGAACCGCCTTCTTGATCACGGTAACCTCTGCGCCAGGTAAGTATGCTTTCTGCTTTCCGTCCATGATATTTCTCATAGCCATACAGTAATTTCAGAAGCGAGAAAGGAAATCGGTGGGCACGCTACATAGCGACGAGTCGGGGAACTAAATAGTCACCCTTCGAATTACATACATAACATGAGAAGGGGACGATACTATTTTCTCTAGTAGATAGGAATTTGTGTTCTGATATTCTTGTTATAATTACTGCAAAAACCTAAATAAATAATGTATTTAACTGCGTTAGAAAAGTGTAATTCATTACAACTACTTATCTACAGTTCTGTTACGATTAAAGAGAACAAGCCTCTACGTTACGCCTATTTTCTGGTGAAGTAATTTATTTATGAAACTTCGCGCTATTACATTTTGATTCGAATATTATTTAAATACTCAATAATGTAATTTCAATAATCCGTATTTCTCTTCTATTATGTCTTGCATGTGAAAGGATGATATAAATATAACTTAATATAATAAATAAAATAACTGACAATGAGTATTACGAAATAAATAAATAAATATATAAAATATATATATAAATATTCTGTAAGGTGCATTCTCAATGCTGAAGTTTCATTATACCCCCTATTATATACCTAATAATATAATTGTTTCTTATTCTATATGTAAAATAAAAAAATATGTAAAAAAATTTTAAGTTAAACAATTTTGTTTAATTTGATAGAAAATGCACTATAAACGAAAAAATAATTATTTTCTTGTACTAAAATTATGACGGTGATATGACACTTTAAATAAAATCGTGGTGCGGGATATTTCATCGCTTTTCATCGCACACTTCCACGCTTGATTCTGTTTTAAATTGATTCATGTTTTCAATTGAATACAATCTTTTAATAACCTACTTTATTTATATTCCACAACTTGTTATCGGTTATTTAATAAGTATTGTATTATTTACTTTTGCTTACAATTGCTTAATAAATGTATGCACTTTGGCATTTCAGTTGAACTTTAAAAATGCGAGCGCTAGACATTTGTACCTTAAACAGAAAAAGTAGAACTATATACAAAGTATTTAATACAAAATATCGTTCTGTTTTTAATTTCTAAAATATTCGTATACGTAGTATTTAGCTCTTGCATATTATGATACGGGTAACAATATTGTACGCCCTTAAAAATTTAATTTCTAACGCGTGTTTAACATTAGCAATCTTATAAATTTACATATACATACATATATTTACTGGAATGTAAAAAATCTAAATGCTAACCTTGCAATCCGCTCTCCTCCACTGGAACTGTAATATAACAACACAGTTGCGCAGTATCACGGAGGAATTTCTCAGCAACCGCCGTCTCGCAATTTGTAGTAATCTGTGATCCAATAAAATAAGCTGATTAAGTGACGCAAACGAAGGGTTTATTATTCTTACTTACTGTTCCTAAATGCGATCACGGCATGTTTCTCCATGTTATTTTCTTTAACAGTCGACAGTCGTAATATCAAACAGCGATTGTAACACAACATATGACAGACGCTTGGAAAGGTTCGATCATTGAAATCGCGATCTCGAGCACAAATAGTAAGATTCCCATCACCGTCCTTGTCCTCTTTGTACAACGCTGGAATCGTTGTATTTTTATTCTTTTCTTCTATATTGTTTTCCGTTTCATCATCACAATATTCGCAATTGCAGGTAGGCTCGTTTTTAGAGGGCGTATCAGAATACGCCATTGTAACTGCAAGTACTACACAAAGAACAGCACATTGTAGTGTAAACAACATTGTTATATTTTAGTATACTATTGTATAAACGCAATAGTAGGGACGTGAGTTGAATTTTGGTTTTTAAGGGAAGATGAAACAAAATTGGCAAAGGAACATTGGGGAAATGCTGTAAAGAGATCCGCCTTCTAACGTTTATATCTCTCTAAAAAGCACAACAATGCACCTCGAAATGGCAGTTACAAATTTTTCTTTAAATCAACATACTTAAATCAATTGATTCTGATCATAAGTGATCACTTTCCGTGATACATCATACTTTACTTTATCAAAACGTATATTTAAACATTCAAAAGGAAGTATACGTGTTTATTGATTCATGTATTTCAGTGTTCCCCAACTTTTTTTGAGTCGCGATCCCCTCTTATAATATTCAAATAACCTGCGACCCCTCCCCATCGAAAGTAAGTTAAATATTTATTTCCTTTCTTTTATAAAAAAATTATTCTTACAGTATTAATAAAATATAGCAAGGTAACCATGTTAAAATAAATAAGTGCTAAAAATCGTCAAATAAAAATAACCGTGTACCGCATATCAATGTTTATACGAAATTGAATTAGAATTGGTAATTCTAACTTGAACATTATTTGTGTAAAATATATTAGATACATGTGTGTGTGGTAAATGAATACTTTTGTGAGCAACTGTACTTCCTGTAATCGTTAAAGTTCTTTCGATATTACGTACAATGTAATAAAAATGAATTATGTATTTCGATATATAAAAATTCACGATAACCTTGGCTTAAAAGTCAAGAAACATGATTACAGAATTTATGCCACTTTAGTTTATTGTTTACTCTGATTGAAAATAATTTCCTTTATAATACATTTATTACATTGCACCATCGTAAGTGTCTTAAACATTGTGTAATTTATTAATATGTATATTTTATTATAGTATCTGCGTTTATATTTCTGATACAGTAAAGAGAATGGAGTGTTTATATTTGCGTGTACCTACAAATTATAAACGTTGGATACGATAATTTCATAGTTGGAAATTAAACGGGAAAACAGAAACTAAAGAAACGAAAACACTAGACAGATCATTGAAGGAACTCACAGACTCTCCGAATACAAACTGAAGCTGTTCGATGATTATACGATGTAGTATTTCGGGTAATACAGGGCTGTGTCACAAAAGTGTGAAGTGCAATATATCCTGCCATTTGTATTTAATTTTAGGTATTTATAATCAGTTTTAACAAATTTATAGTGAAAAGTATATAATCCCTAGGCGACATTGAATTGTTGAGTATCTACATAATTATGGGTATGCATAAAAATAACTAATATACTAGTTAGAAGTGTATAATAGTTTTGTATTGTGCAATACAATCGGGGAGCGCAAAATTATACTTTATATATTTATGTAAAATGATAAAAAGAATATTAAATTTAATGAATCAGTGAAGGTGGTTATTTGAGAAAATCAAGATACAAGTACGTTACTGCTTTGGTGGATACCAGAAATATCGACACAGTGGCCTTTGACTTCAGAGTGACAAAAAAATCAGCGTGCACGTATCAGTGATAGAGTAACATACATTTCAGTTATCTTTGGAAAGAAATAGTAATTGACATAAATTCCCTTTAATGATATAAAATTGTATTCTTCATATTACGTAATTGGTGTATTTGTGATTGAACACTAATCTTTCATCTAATAAGTAAAAATTTCAACCAGAATGATTATTAATGAAATCTCAGATTCTGCAAAAATATCGTTAAAAGTATACACAGTAATAATAATTATCTCGTATCAGAGTAGTTGGCACTACCGCATTTTTTTCGAATGACAGGTAATTAGTGGCATGTCGTTTAGACAATTTTAAAAAGATAGTTTTTATAGAGATAAAAATAGATCTACTGTACAACTATAGAATAGAACAGTACTTTTAGAATTTAAAAGTACTTCCTTCGTTCCATGTTTATCAGAAATGATATTTTTAAATTTGTATATAATATTTTTAAAATAATATTTCCCTAATTATTGGACGAAGTTTTTACGTAATACAATTAGAATTCTTAAGTGAACTAAATTAAGCAAAAGATCATTAATGCTATTAACAGTAATGTTATTTATATTCAAAATATCCTGTTACAGTAAATGAAAAAATGTACACTGTTGAATACATTATAAAATCCACATGAAAAATTTCTATTTATTATAATAATAACCTATTGTTGAATAAATTAGTGAATAATTTGTAATTTACAACAAATTTTACTGCAATAATATAAAATTGCAAGTAGCAAAACTTTTAGAACAATCAATTACTATTAAGGAACTCCGTATTGTATAATAAATTAAAATCATTTTACGGTGATCGTTAGATCTGTTTCAGTAGTATGTATTAAGCTACTTTATAAAACATAACTTCCAGAAATATTGATAAACCTCAAAGTCGTTTCGACTCGTACCTTACCGCTCGAATCTTTGAAGTTTATTGGCATAACAATGGGCTTCTTCGCGGCATCTGACAATTGCATAATGTTGTGACTTATGAACTAATTTACATCTTAATCCAAGCGTCCATTGTCCCGCGCTATTGTTACTCAAGAGCTCGCTGTGTTTAGGGTAGCAAAACTTCGAAGCGTTGCAAAAAGGGGACGAGTATATTTATACTCGATTCGCGAAGAGGTCTACCAAAAATGGAGGAGAACGAAAACAAAACAACGATTAAAAATATTTATGCGGTAAAGGAATTTGAACTGTTTTCCAAAGGCTTGAAAAATTTCAGGAATCTTTTCCCTTTTTTTGTCGATTTCCAGAGAAAACATTAAACACTTTCAATTAGATGTTAATTGTGAGATATACGATATTGCTAATCGAACAAAAATCGTATTTCCTAGAATTAAAATACCCCTAGTTTCTTACTAATAATTTGTAATGGAATTCATTTTTATATCAATCCAATAGAACATCCAGTTCCGACGTATCAATTTAAAAAACATACGCCACTGTTAATTAATTTCGTCATATTTAATCTCTCCAGTCCCAGGATATGGAACATTCAATTGTACACCAATCTCTAAACGAATAGTAAACGAGGATACCATCGAGAGAACGAATTCCAATTTTCAGATGACACAGCTCGTCTTTTTCCTTCTTATTCGTTCTTTCTCATCTGGCACTTGACTCTATTAAGCCGCTTCCAGACCCTACTGTTCTGTTCTGTCTTATATTTTCATTTCCAGTAAATTCATTACAGAGCACACGCTACCGATCGGAATGGCCTCGAATGCAATTAATATCAGGTACCTTCAAGTTATATCCTTTTAATTACACTGCATTTCACTGTATAGATTTGTTATTTTCGACTGCAACGTCCGATGATTTTCACACTGTAAAGTATTCCCATTTCATTTCGAATAGGAACATGGTTCTTAAGATAATTTTAACAGAAAATATGAAATCATTCATGTAGTCAGTACTGCGAGTGTCTATTTCTCTGTATTTTTACTCATTTAATAGTTAAAAGCAAAGGGATTTATTTACAAGCTCTATAAATTCATAGTATAGCTTTATACACTCTAATAAAGAAAAACGGCTTAATATATGTAAAAGTGATCGGTAAAGAGGTATAAAATAATTTAAAGTTTATTATTCATTGTGTGTGTGCATATTATGTCGAAAAGTATAGTATAAGCCATAGTATTTCATGATTTGAATGATTTAGAACAAATTCGTCACATTTATAGAAAATAAACAAGCTTGATGTTTTTGATCGACAACAGTGAACGTGATAACGAAGGAACTTGTCGAGTTTTGCATTCAAATAGGCGGTAAGCGTATCGAAGACCTTCTGTGACTAATGGAAGATTTTTTATTTTCTATTTATTTTCCTGAATTAAATTTTATTTATTTCTTTAAATTATCTTTTCACTGAAATTTTATCCATTTTTGGCACTAGATTACTAAACTCTCTCATTTATTTTGATTTTTTATTTTTTATTATGGATTTTTCAACTCCCTCTAAACAAATTTTTTGAGTATTCTGTTGCAAAACAATTTTCAGAAACAATGCCTCAAACATAAAAGAATTGAAAATCTGTCCACTGTTAGTGTTTTGAATCCTTATTCAAAACTCTTGTTTCTTAAACTACATCCCAAGTATTTACTTAAAAAAAAACCAGCCAGTTTAAATGCTTTGAAAATTAAATATTTACTTCTAGCTACTTTGTTTAATACTATTCACTCCTGAAATTTGGTTTTAAAGTATTACATTGTTTTTGACAGCTGTAACTTGTTCAACAGTTTCTTGAACTTCAATTACCC
Organism: Andrena marginata; assembly: GCA_963932335.1. Taxonomy (NCBI): domain Eukaryota; kingdom Metazoa; phylum Arthropoda; class Insecta; order Hymenoptera; family Andrenidae; genus Andrena; species Andrena marginata. The sequence goes on along the minus strand of OZ010659.1, from coordinate 45,100,043 downwards.
CATTAGTTTCCGTTTGGGGAAGCTGATTCGATTTTAATTAATCTGTAAAACTATTTTGCTATTTCCTCGTAACAATTGGTATGAACGCGGCTTTATGTGCAACAGAAACGAAACGTGATTTCAGAAGGGTATTGAAGTGATGGATAGTGCGAGGGATGGTGTTGGTAGAAAAGGGTACTGGAGGGTGAAGAGGCCATGGAAAATTGTCAATCAGTACGAACCATCTAGACTTGATTACAACTCCAGCATCGGACTTGGAGTTTGTCTCGTTGCTTTAGAAATGGATGGCTGAATTTTTATGCTCAGGTGATGTGAGGTCAGTTACTATCCCCCCTCATATTATACATATATACATATTTCCGGTTTCATCGTTCAGTGTTTTTAAAAGTATGTCTTATCCGTGTATCCTACCTTATATTTAACATTAATTTAAAATTTAAACCTTTACTGCATATACAACAGAGGAGGGAGTGATTCTACGTACAGAAAAAAATAAGTAAAAAATACAGAATAAATTTTTCTCATTTGACGCTTTATTTTTTTTTAGGCCTTATGTCTTATTTTCATTTATAAACCCGCTGTAAGCAAACGGAGATAGATAATAGCACACAATATTGATAAGGAATCAACATTAAGCGTGATACTATCTACTGCTATTTGTGAACGACACGTTAAGTGTGCGTGGTGCACACGTACCCGAAGAATTTTCAAAGTCGACTTTCTCAAAAGCAATGCCTCAAATGAAAAAAATGTATTGTATATTTTCGACTTATTTTTTTATGTGGAATCGCCCTCTTCAGTTGTATCGTCAATAGGTACTGGGGCATCCAGTGTTTGTAATATTTTATCTTGTGCTACCAAATGTATTACTACAATTAATCCCAATAAATTTAAAATAGAAGCAGCATCACTTGCAAGTAAAAATATCAATTATTTACACATTTCTAATGTTTAAGTTTTGTTCAATATTTCCTAGATAGCGTCATGCAGAAAATAGTGATATAGGATTAAAGTCATCGTCGGCTTCATATGTGTATGCGCATGCACACAGACGCGCGCGCACATGCGACCAAACAATTCTAACTTTTGGTTTCACGTCCAATCGTCTATGACTTCAATTGCCCTTTGGTTTGCTATTTTCCTATCTCTGTCCGTCTAGATTTGAAACAATTCCACAACGGCAGTAGGATCAGAAGCAGCTGAATAGAGTGAACGATAAAATAGGGTCAGCATCATAGTCTGCTCTGTGCATATACGTATTTATTTAATACATATTTTGTGCATTTCTTTGTTTTTTAATTTTTCTACTAGACTCCAAGTCGGTAATGGTAAAATTTCACAATTTCATTCTTATCAAATTAAACACTTTGAACATGACAAATTTAAAAAATCATAAATCCGTAACTATTTCAAGTATATATTTTTTTTTTGCATTTCTCGAAGATAAATGAATAATTGTTTCTGATTAATGCTTTCGTATTATGTAATTTTTTTTCTTGACCCTATTTGATATTGGTCAATTACGTCAGTAAACATTTGTTAAATATAACATTTCATGAACGTCACTCATAGAGGATGTATTATAGCAAAACATTTCATAGTTTACGTTGAAAAGTAAAGTTTATAACGCTTATATTTACCATAAAATTTCGATATTTAAAAAGTTTATTTGAATAAGCGTTGAAAGCAGCGTTTTTCTGAGGAAAATTTCACGAAACATCATTAATGCATGAAACGTAGAGCACCAGCAGGTTTATCCTTTGCCAATTTCAAAAAAGAGAAATCCGGGTTTGCATGCAACAACCGCAGATGTTCCAATTTCCTGGACGATAAAGTATTTACAGTGTAAGTCACTTGCACAGTTGAAACTTGAAATCTGGGTACACATGTATGCTGTCGTTACATTTTGTCTGAAAAATGCAATGAAAAACACTAACTCTAACAGTGGAAGATTATATTAATACAAACAAAGAGGATACTATAATAAAAGTAAATTTGTTGAAATTATCAGCGAATTACATTATTCATGGAATATATTAAATGCAGCATTAAATATATAAATGTAGGAAAACAGGGGCGGATTTGAAGATTTGACGTGGCTAGGCTAACAATCGTCCGCAGCCCTTTTCGCGAAATATCATGAAATATTTTAATTAAAAACAGTCGAGATAATTTCAAAATTAATTCAATATCGCAACTCACATCTGAATAATTGCTAATTCGCTACATGAAAAACCAGTGAATTGTTTTTAAAGTTGTTTCAAGCTTTTGTGTTTGAACTTTTTCCAATTTCTTTCGCTCAAAATTTGCGGCTCCCCCAAACTTGTCGCTTTCCAAAATTCACCGGTCCCCAAAGTTTTCGTTTTCCAAGAGATGCACTGCGAAATTTTTCGCTCTTCAAAATTAACAAAGCCGCCCTTGTAGGGAAGTTCTAAATGTGTTGCAAAGATTAAAATTCGTTCAATGTTAATTTGGGTGAGTGAGAGTTAGCGTGCACTATATTTTGTTTCGTTTGGTAACCGTGCGACGTAAAATAATACGAAAAGAAGAGATGAAAGAGTAACGAAATTTTGTAAAGACATGCAGACGTGATTAATTTACAATTCTTAATTACCCTTCGTTGACACTTTGGGTGTGAGCCACCAATAAGCTGATTTTGCCGCTCTGTACCTTCTATTTGCAAAATAAATACCTGTTTTCCAAAGTTGGCTTACAAACTATTTTTTTTTTTGCCAAATATTACATTTGAACAACAACCCCGTAGATTTTTAGCTTCTAATATAATGAAATTTGAAAAAGTTACAATTTATTCAAGATTGTTTTTGTTTTTTCTCGACATATAGTAATCTAGAATTTTTTTACGAAAACTATGATAAAATTTCAATCAAAAAAATGTTGGAAAACATTCTAGAGACCGTGAAATTGACCCATGGCTTTTTTCACAAAAATTGTATTCTTTAGATGGGAATGGCAGTTGTTCAAATATTGATCTCGGTGTGAGCGACGCAGGTATGTCGAAGTTGATCTAAAAAAGATGTGTATCAACGAAGGGTTAAGCATTTGTAATATATTAAACTGTTAAATCGTTTAATTATTAAATACAATTTTCTGTAAAAATCTATATACATACAGTTATTATGCTTTCCTCAGTTAAAATGTCCCATCTAGCATTTCGAAACAACCGAGAAAACTGAAGTTTAATCATTTTCTTCCTGCGGTCCTTGATTTTCTTCATTCAATTTAAAAAACGTTGCTATTATTTCGTAACAGCGTAATATATTTTTTGTAACAGGCTACCGGTAGAAAATGTAATATTAACGCAGAAATTAATTAAATGTTCCAGATAAGATATTTTAACCATCTGAAAAGCAACTAGGTTAAATACATTAGGCTGTTTTTAGATCTCTACGAAGCGCGTAGGGTTTTCTAACTTTATTTAAAAGGTAAAAGGCGAGTGGAACTTCAAGTATTTCAACATATTTTGAAAAATTGAAAAAATGCTAGATAGAAACATTTTAATTGAGGAGCGAAGACTAGTGTTTCATTATTCGCACGACCGTTTGGGACTGCGAGCGAGCGAGTTTTGGTGGAAGATCACAACTTTTAATGCGGGCTCGAGCCTATCACACCGTCGCGCAAGACACGCCGCGAGTGAGTGAGGCAGAACTCGATGTGGGAAGGTCTGAATGAGACTTCGATGGAGAATGTAGTTTATAAGCTACTGTAAAAATTTCAAGCGAATCAAATAAAGTTTGTTCAAATGGTGCTGGTGGCCAATTTGAAAAACGTGGTTTTGAGAAAGATGCGATTAAAGTGCCATTTTAAAGAAAGAAAAAGAATGGCTCGAAACTACTTAAGATGTGCATAATAAAGGCGATTAAACAGATTTTCGAATTATTTCTTTGTTTACCCACAAACAACCGGCAAATGTATCTACACTACGTTTTCGTGCCGCTATAGTGGCGTTACCGGTTAAGTAATTCACTTGATTAAAACAGCGTGTAGTACATCCCAATTTTATGGTACTTTCAAAATCTTCTTTGAGCCGTTACATTACGAAAGTTAGGGATCCTACGTGTTACCGAAGTCAGATGTGAAATAAAGAATAGAATGCAATCACGAGAATCAGTCAATAAAAGCATGTGCGCCCGCTCTAGACACGTGACTGCGTACGTTCATCCCCATTTGTCACCTATTCACCTTCGATCCATTCTCGTGTCAATAATAACGGTTAGCCGATGCAAGCGTGTCCTATGTACTACGGAACAGTTTATTGGATGCATGTGTCTCCGTACACGTACATGTTCACGTGCGTGTACAGTATTACCATCCCTGTCATGCGTGTTCACATGATTACGGTGGAGTAAGAGTTCATAGGAGAGGAGATACAGAATGAATCAACGACACGTGCGTGTGGATACAACCACCCCCCCCATTCATCATCAAGGGCCCCTCGTTTAGTTTCGTTTGAAGAAAATGAAAGTAGGCTCACTCTCCAACGAGTGTGTACGAGGCCTTAAAAAGAACTTAAGGGGTTACTCGCAGCCAGGAGGTAGCGAAAGAACGATTTTTTGGGAATTTATTTCAGAAAAGATATGCATATTTTTATCCGAAGGTTTTTGTATTCAGACGAGGGACACTTCATCAGGTTATTATATTATGTTTTGCTTTAAGAGTATTTAGTTATTGCAAAACTACAACTGAGTTTCAGGGAGCTGTTTTTAGTAATACGTCTCGCGATGACCAATATTACTCGGAACTGGGTTATCTGAAATAAAAAAAAACGGAGAAGATTTAGATAGAGCAATAATTTATCCAGTCTTTAATCGTTCCGTTTTATAAAATATTTGTCTGGAATAAAATGGCGTATGTTATTGTGAAATGATCGATTTTTGTAGAAAAGAACATTCATTTTTCATCTATAAAATAAAAACTATGCAGTGGAAAAACAAAGGCTTCGATTAAAGACTAGATTTGAATGTCTAGGAGAAGCATAAGAAGTTTCAGAATAATTGGTGCAGCGGGTTTTGAGAAATCCTAGTCACCTACACTATAAACATCTTTTTAAATAGGTTCGTGTTCCTTCAAGAATTTTTCGTGTAACTTTTCAACTTTTTAAACTTTGGCACTATGTTTTCAAATATTAACAAGTTTTTAGTAGAATTTGATTTCAGCAAAGTCAAAATAACTTGATTTTAGAGCTTTTATTGCAGAAAATTCAATTTTGTGACCTACTGCAGCACGTAGTGTGTAACTTTATTCACGAGGGTAGTAAAATGTTTTTACTAAACACAGTAAGAACTGACACTGGTCGATTGGTCCATGGTATTAAAATTGTGTTGTTATCACCAAACTTTCGAGCAATAGGTAGGACATTATTTATTGTATTATGATTTAAGCGAGTAACGAATTAATTGGAGGCATTTGAGTCCGACTTTACTTTCTGTGCGGGCAACCAAACATGAAATATTATCAGTAACAAACATACAAATCGATACGATTGTTTCCATTTAGAAGCATTTCAAAAACACATGTTCACGATTAGTGGAAGTAATTCGTGAAAAAGTTTTAAGGTAAAGAATTTATAGGCAAGTAATGTGCTAAATACAGCATTATAACTGCTTTTTTGTTAATAAATATATATACAGCTCGAAACGATGCAATTTATATATGAACATGAAACATGTAAGTACGTACAGAAAAATAGGTAATTCTTTGTTAATTTTTTGTACAGAAACGCCGCGACAAATTTATTTGAGGTGTGGCAGGCTGTTTAATTGTATCTTGAACTATTGTTCTGAATTTTTGTGTGACAGTGAAAAAAGAAACATAGCAGATACGAAGTGCCGACTGAGAGCGTTGAAAAAAAATCGGGTCATCCTGGCGTTGGCGGGGAATACTGTAGGGGTTATCTGAAACACAAAAAGGAAAAGAAATTCTTAATCTACATGACTGCGGCTATCTGTGATAGTAAATTTATTGCCGTATCTGTTACCGGTCCTTTTTTATTTAAAGAAGTTTTCCCGATTTTTGGGTGAAATCGTTTTCAGATTCAAATGAGTGCGATTCATCGTTTCCAGAAGGTTGTCATTTAAACTTTTTTTTATGACTAATTACTTTTGTGAAGTTGTATTAATTCTTTGAATCCTCCATTCAGTGATGAATATATGGGGCTATAACCACATTATTTGATCCCGTTGATTTTTTTTAATGTTAGTGAACCAACTCATTTTTTTTTTGATAATTTGCTTCACAGATGTTGCTTTTTTTTAATGAAATTCTATAATCTTTTTCGTTTGCTTTCCGACAAGTATGAGAACAAATTTAACAGACACCATAAGATATTCCTGACACCGTCAAAGCTAGAGATGGTGTACATCTTGTATAGTCATTTATCAAAGACATATTTAAGAAAAAGTAATGTCATTAGACAAAATTATTAAAGATGCATGAATGAACGAATGAACCTAGATGTTAAAGGTTTTAACGAGGTAAACTTACAACTCCCTTTTAAGGGAAGCAAAAAAAAAATTAACATAGAAAAATACTACATCATTTAATGAAATATTTCACCAATTATATTTTTTCACACATGTAATGATACACTTACATAATGTTTTCATCTAGAAATCGATATTACTCACATTGTATATGTGTAAATCGTGGGAAATAAAGTATCAAATAAAAACACGAATGTTTCATAAAAATACAAAAATATCTGTATTCATCAATCATATTCATGTTTATATAGTATATTAAATATATGAAGCGTGGCATAATTTATTATGCGTTTGAATAGAACTTGATTTCTTGCATACCTACAATGTATAAAGAAGTTAAAAATGTAAAATCAACATTTCTTTGTATGAAGCTTATTGTTAGTTTCTGGGAGTGAAATTGTATTTGAAGATTTACAGGATAGAGGAATATTCGTCCAGCTGTTAATTACTTCTCTCTATATTTATAAGTCTTTGTAATATCATGCTCTGTCTTCTTTCTTACATTATTAAAGTCTCAAAACACGCGAAAGTCCCTCAAAACTTTTAAAATTATTAATCAATTATTAGAGCTGACAAATCTTCAAAGTTAAATTCCACGAATAAACTAACAAGAAGTTCCGCACGAGAGATATTCATTCCGCAGTTTCAATTTATTTCTATACGAGAAACCAGCCCCTCTTCCAGTACTACGAATTACGTCACGCCTCTGTACGAATCGAACAGTTACATGCAGAAAATTTAACTGGTCTCGACGTTAATGGTGCTGCCTCGTTGGCAAAGAAAAGAAAGGCGAAGAAATTTAATTAACCGCTCGCCCAAAGGAGAAGGTAATTTTGTCGCACTTTCAAGGAATCGCAAAGGAAGTCTGTGAAGGGTGGCAGGAGCATTGGACATTTTACCAGACATGCAAGATCCAACGAATGAGTGGCGGAGTTCTGCCTTTCCTTAAAATCTATAGTTAAAGCGGTACGAAGGAAACGCTGTAACATTTAATAGATTGAGTTTTTAATTTATCGAAGTACTTTCTATAATCATCTCTCTTCATAAGAAATTCAAGCCTCTATTAATTGAATCGATATCTAGGTACACCATGATATTTCATTAATATTCCATAGTACCTAAATAGTGCATAGATATCTAGATCAATGGATACTTTGCCTAATGGAGGATATTTTTGAATTCTGATTGGCACCAAGTTAGAAAGCCATATAGCACACAGACGTCTAAAGACGCCTGAAAGACGGCCTAAAGCCATCCAGACCTAACACAGACGTAAAATGAACGTTTTTGAAACGTCGTGTGCTATCTGAGAAAGATAAAAAACGTTTTGTAAGACATCTTGACAAAAATTCTTAGTGTTCAATATGGCAGAACAGGTTTCACATCGTGAACAACCGAGATCTGGAGTTTATTTTTCCAGAGTAGGGTAAACGCACCAGTAAATGAACGCTTAACACTAATAAATGAACACTATTGCAAAATTATATTTGCAGCGCGATTGATTCCACGTGCTGCAAAAATTGTTTGAATATGGAGCAAGAAATTAAAAGAAGTCTCTAATTAATTAGTTGCTTACTTTAATTACTTATTTTACTTATTTTAATAAAAAATGTCCATTCACTGGTTTGTGTTCATTTACTGGTACATCCACCCTATGTTAACGAAAATAGATTTAACGTTAGCTTTCAAATTTTAAAGTTGATATACCAGTGACATTTAAGCTAAATACATAGAAGATTAAAGGAAATTATAAGCACTGAACATTTTAAACTCTTTATTATTTACCCATATTGCAAATTACTTTTAATACTTACCTATCTTAAAAAACCTTAGTATGCTAAGGTGACACCAGTGCGTGTTAACTGAGGAACATGTTTTTTTGAAGCTTATGATGTTAACAAACATTGTGTCAAAGATCAAGTCTCAGCTTCAATTTATTTCTTTGTAATTAATTGAAAAAGAAATTATTCATTTTCAACAGAAATGACTGCCTACTTATTTTTTATCCTTAAGGGGGGATTGCGCCACTGGGTGCGCCACTGCGGAGAACATAAAATAAAATTACAGCTTAAGAAAAAATTATTTATACCCACGTATCTTTTTAGTGTTAATCCTGCACTATGCATTCATTACTCGAACATAAACTGACTTATTTTTTCAGTGGGGAATTGACAAGAAATTAAAATACAACTGCATATGATCATGTATCAGAAAAAGAATAAAGTTCTAAAAACATAGTTGAAATTTGAATGTCTTTTATGCACGAAATTTATATAATTTCAAGGTATATATGGAATTCAACATACACACATAAATAATGTAACATACACACAAAATGTGTATTCACACCTATTTGACATGTGTCTATCTAACATAATTTCAGAATGCAAATGATGCACGTTTATAGGAAACAATGTTACGTGCATAATTAGGTAAGGGTATGCAAGTGATGAATGTAATAATTAAGATATTATAAAAAAAACATAGATCATTCAAAACAATGTTAAAGGTTTATTAAATTTGTAACTTTGCAAATTGGTGATTATTATCGTAATTATAAAGTTTTAATTTAAAAGAATGATGTTAATTGTTTAGTAAAAAGCGTGGCGGTGTTCGTGATACAATGCACATATTTACTGGATCATTTAGTCCATCGTTCAATTTGATGCACCTATTAATCAAAAATTCGCCATGGCTCTTGGTCGTACGCTTTCATTAATCTCTGATACACGCAAGAAGCACATCGTATTATAGTGGCGCGCCGATAACGTCATAGAAAAAAATCTCACCTATCTGGTGCATAGCCGTGCATATCGTGGAAATTAGTATTCAAAGGGCCGATAATATCGCGTAAACGGGCATTCCGTATCAGGAAACTTACGGAGTATTGATTTTACTAAACCTTTAAGTAAACTACTCGGAGCGAACAGGTCCCGTCTGATCGGCGAATTAGCGCCGATAAACTTTTCTGAACGTTTCCCGTCCTCTCGTTTGCTATTATCTGGCTCTACCCACTTCCTTTACAGTTCAAACTAAAAGTATATGGTAGCCCTTTGAGCAAATGGAACTAACTGCAAACAATTTCACTAAAGTTTATGAGCTCCCTCGCAGCGCCACTCCAGAAACGTTTATGTAAATCGTGTTTGAAAATAAACGAAAAAATATTCCAATTGAATGTGTTCCCTACATGTGCAGTTAAGTCTTCTGTATTAAAGCGTTTGCCTATGCTCCGTATTCTATACGATGGAGTTATTATAGATATTTCTATAAAGTTGTCATTGAAAATAATTATTATAAATATTCCTATGTTACCAAATAAAGTAGAATGCTACTTATTCAACCAATCTGGAATGACACAAAATTCTAGTCTTTCTCTTCTAGAATTCTCTTCTCAAGGAGCAAAACATGTACAAGTACACAATAATCTATCTCGTGGCACAAATAGATACAAGCAAATGTCACAGGCGGATCAAATTTTCGCATATAAACTGTGATTCATTATTTAGGATACAGCGTGTTAACGAGGCAAGTAGCCGACAGTTTAAAAGCATTAGAGTATAAAACATACAGCAGAGACAGGGACGGAGAACGAAGTGACTAAGAGAGATGAGACGAGGTGCGGCTGTTGTAACTTTGCTTTCTAGCTCTCAGGAGCAGTGCACGTCCACCAGGTGGTTCATCAGGCGGACTCTGCGGCAAATGCGGGGTCACTTCTATCCTCTTCATCCCTTCGTTCATCCGTACTTTCTCTAGAGGTCATCAACTCCCTGCCCTCTTACCATACATGCAGGGAAACCCACACTTTCCCCTTTGCTTCGTTCTTCCCTAGGCGGACAAGGGTGACCTTTACTCGTTTGACCGTAGAGGCCAGATCCGCTTACGCTGCTACGAATTTGAGATTCCGTAAATCCACCAAAAGTTTAACCTACGTCACTGGCTTCCACTTATCTGGCAAACATACAGGGTCCGTGGGAACCGCTGGCACTATACTGTTTCCGCTAGGATGAACAACAGTTGAGACGTAATGCGAAAGGAAATTCATGTAGAGGCTAGTTTCCTTTTTCCTGAGGGGAAGTAACATTCGGTGGCTACTGCTACATTGGACGCAGGAAATATTTTCGAATTAGTCGATTTCTATGGACCATATACTTACTGGGTATACGAGTAACATACGTGTAATAGGTTTAAACATATTGTTCTAGCAACCATAAACTACAGACTTTCAAATGAACAATTCTTTTGTATTTTTAATACATTAGGAGCAGATGTACCTGTCTGTTTACGCATAGCGCCGACACTCCACATATTAAAATGATCAAAGTTGTAAATTACACAAAATTTATTGGATAGTTTATTATTAATAATTAACCATTCTTTATTAAATAGTTTAAAAATAACGTATATAATATCGGAGCACGGTGAGAGTCGCCTGCGTTAAGGGATTCTGTTTACGTTGAGCGGCAGTGGATTGATCGTTGACCACCACTGTCAGCGCCGCATGTTTTGCCAAACTATTTCGTTTCTGTATTGAAAACAAAACGTGACGTTCCACTTTTGCTGATATTTTCTAGAGGAAAATTGTTTGCCGCATAGCGTGGTCTAGTCAGATTTTCTCCTAGACTTTAAACATATTTAAATGTTCATAATGTAATAATAACTTATATGATTTTATTTGGGAGAGTTCGTAGAATATTTGCCGTTCACACGTAAAAAATGTTTAGAGTTGAAAATTGGCATTTTTTTCAAAATCAAATTTCTCGAAACCTGAGGGTGATGGCGAAAAGCGGATTGCAGATTCGTATTCAGCGCACAAAATCTATATGATGAGACTATTGAATGTTACAAATGCGAAAAAAAGTTCGAAGTTGTTGAACAGTGTTGTACGAGCAGAAAAGAATAGCTAACAATTATGTTGATGAAAATGATGTACGTAGTTAGGGAATAGGCATTATTTATCATGTAGTAATATTCCATTTGAATCGCCTCGGAAGCTTCATTTTATATTAAAGGGAGGTGGAATGAAGATATTGTTAGGAATGCAATTCTGGTGGCTTTAAAACGCTACGATGAGACGGACAGCATGACGTTTTATCGGGAATCTAATTGTTGACGAAAATAACGAAGGCGGAGTGGGTAATAGGATATAAAAGAAGGGAGAATGCACTATCTCATTCGCTTCTGTGCGCGATATAACAACCGGTATACACTTGATTCAACAAAGCAAATCAGACTTCGACACGCGAAGTCGGTATGAAGCATCACGCGAGGTCGACCTCCCTCAGCCAATCTTTTTCTTGACTTCTCAGCCATGCCCACGCTTCCTCGTGAAATTAGTGTCAAGCTAATTTCGTAGCTGAATTTAGAAAAGTTTTCTTTGATCGTGTCTCTCAATGTTGCCCACCTAACCCTCCACGATCACTAGCCACCCCATTCCTCCCTGCTATAACGCTATTTCCTTGAAACAGCAATTGCTTCGTAACCTAAGGTGCATTACGAAAGTTCTTACCGAGCAATTTTTCGACTTCCTTACTTTTGTAAAAGGAAACACTGCATGCAATTATTTAAACGCTACGATACTGATTTCTGTTGATACAGAACAACTAAAACGTATAATCTAATAATATACTTTCTGTATTTAATGTTAAATGGAATACGTTTACACTTCTTTCTAAAGTTATGTAAATTTTATTCGCCAAGTAATTGAATAATTTGCAATATTAATATATTCGATTTATTGGAATATTTGGGATTCACATCACTTACCCAATTTAAAAACATTAATAATAGATAGTAATAAACGAAAGGTACAGTAATTCACTAGAGTCATTCTTCAAGTTCTCTTTTAATAAAAAAAATGAGCTAAACCAATTCATGTTAGTATATTTCTACCTACACATTACTACTTAAAATTTTATTCATAATACTCTTCCGAAATAATTTTTGCGACTAATCCTTGGTGCTGTAATCGCAATGTGCCAGCAAAAATTCCAAAGCTTCAGAAATGACTTTTCAGCAATGATAAGCGTGTTACGTTCAGAGACTATCTCTTGACATTCTGACACTTTCAGGTGTGTGGACTGCACGCGCCCGGAGGAGGTCGTTACTCCTGCAGTGGTTTAGTGCAGCCCGAGTTTTCCCACGAAAATTGATAACCGATTGAAGGTGCGCATGTTCCTGCCACTACAAAGCCCAATTTTACAATAAGTGTAAAAGGGGCCACCAATGCATACTCGGGGGCTCATTTCAAGTCTAACACGTTCAGGCAAAAGAGGCTAGCAAGATCGAATTATAGTTCCCTACGAGCAATTACACAGAATAACCATACAGAATGTAAATCGTTCGTTGTTAGGCATACTATAAACTTATTCCTCTTTGAGACCCCAGTATTCCTCAGCGCGTTAAAGCCGCGAGGTAGACTTAGGTATCACGATAAATTACACTTTGACAACTGTAAAATCTCAAACCAAATAGTATAATATACTTTGTTATATCGCACTCAGAGTTCTTTATTAGGACACAATCAATATTTGAATTTCCAATACGAGATAGACCCACGGAGATATGTACATCTTTACCGCTCGTGGTGTATCACATTATCAAGTTACGAGGTTAAACTAACTTTCCTAGTGGCTCTCGGTGATAACCAGGCACCGGTTCGTCCACGACATCCATCTTCCTGCGGCTCCTAGTGATAACCAGGCACCGGTTCGTCAGCTATTAACAAACTCTAAAAACAACCACAGATCCTCGGTTTCGCAGCCGTCACTCATTGCCGCCAGCCTCGACTCGTAACAACCAATAATAAATGACAATAAAAATTAATTTTGCTAAATTATTAAGGTGGGCAATTAGGTGTATTATTACATATAAATTTAGAATTATACGTAATGCTTAAGAACATGTCGGCGTGCGTTACGAAAAGTAGCACGTTTCAATATTCTTACGAAAAACAGCAGGTTTGTTTTGGTTGTTACGAAGACTATCGCGTTTCGGTTTTCGCTGCGAAAACTAGCACGTTTGAGCGGTTTGCCACGCAATGTAGCGTGTTCCGACTGTAGCTGCGAAAAGCAGCATATTTGGATGGTTGACTACGAAAAATAGCACGTTTCGTTTTTCCCTGCGAAAACCAACACGTCGGAGCGGTTCGCCACGAAAATTAGTATGTTCCGTTGTAACGACGAAAAACAGGACATTTGCAACCGCGATTTTTATTTAGTACTAGGTCGGTAATTTATTAAAATTTAAAATACCGTACTTAAATTATGTAGATTAAAATTTTCATACGTGTTTCCTTTTGAAGATTAGATGGAGTTATTATTTATTAAACAATATTCTCGAAAGTTAAATTCTTCGATGCAAAATGCACTTTAACAATTTAAACTAACCACGCGGCGAAACGTGATAGTTTCTGCAGTATAATCCAACATGTTGCTATTCTTCGCGGTGAAATAGGATAATGTGCTAAGTAGTTTTCGTCGCGAAGTATGAAATGTGCTATTGTTTGTGGCTAAGCAGTCAAGTATGTTAGTTTTCGCGGTGGGAGACCAAACGTGCTAATATTCGTCCGAAACGATGAAATGTGCTACTTAATGTAGTAAACTGAAACGTGCTGTTTTTCGTAAGAAAGATAAAACGTGATACTTTTCGTAACGCACGTCGATATAAAAGTTGCATTGTTTTTTGAAAGAATTATTTTTAAATCTCTCGGTGGATCTTATATTTATATGTAACAGGATAATTGCAAATTTAATCTTTTTTAAAAACGACTACGATGGGCCCGATCGGACCGCATTCGCCAAAAAATCCATTTATAATTTTATACTATAATTCAAACTTCCAACTCGATTACGCATTCTCGAGCCATGTGCGACAAAATATTCATTCGCCTCCCACAGATATAAGAATTTCTTGAACTACGTATAAATGTAAGTTGAAATGTTTGAATGAATAGTTCCTTTCCTTTCTTCTACAATCTACATATATGAAATAAAGATTTGTATGTGAATTTATAAAGTTTCGTGTGCTTATTTCTACCTTAGGGAGGTAATAAGCAGTCAAATCGCTCGAAAATGAAGTATTTCTTTAATTAATTACAAAGAGATAACTATTTTTTTTTGCTATTCCGACCAATTGCATTTTTTTTCCAAATGACGAAACACGTCACTTGGCAAACTAATACTTCTAGCTTCTCAAAAAAACTCAAGTCGTTTGGACCGATTTTAAACAAGTTATACGGTTTCAAAGGGTCTCCACAGAGTTTTGCCTCCCACTGTACCTATGAAATGCAAAAAGAATTAAACCAATCGCCCCAATCGGATTAATAGTTTATCCCTGAATCACTCGCAAACTTTGACCACGTTTTAGCCCCGAGAAAGGTATACGACCCCTTAAGTACGATTCTTCATCATGGTTAGGCTTTTGGTCATACTGAGCCGAACGTTACGTTAGTAATCATTTTTAAAAAGTAACAAAGAATGAAGAATTAAAAATTCTTTCAGTGCAGAACTTACTTAAAGTAATACAGAATATAGTACAATAAATTATTATTATGTATCTGTATAATATCATATAATATACACTATCATTAAAGTATGCGCAGACATACATCATGAATGGGTGAGGTTTAGCAACAGGTGCTTTTAAATAAAACACATTAAAGCACTCTTTTCACAAATAATGTTTTTGCGTAGCGAATGAAAATTGTTTTGCGTTGAATAAACTCGAGCAGGACAGAATGGCTGAAGATCAAATGTGCTTTCATTTTAAATGATTCTTCTTTCTCTCCCATTGAACTAAATACGACCATAGGAAGATATTTAAATTGTTACTCGAACTTAAACATTTGTAAATGGCGGGTTTCGTATAACCCAATCTTGTCCACGATGAATTCTAATTCCTACCACGCGGAGCGTTACAATCTGTTTCAAGACATTCCCGGTAACGTTGCATGTGACAATAAAATGGTAAGGGGATCCTAGGAATCCCTAAATCCGGGACAGAAAAACCCATTGGATGTCAGGCCTGTTCCATGCCTCCAGAAAACTTCAAACAAAATGTAAATTTTCATCTTTTCCCTCATTATATTGGAACTTGGTTTTCAGCCGCTTCAAGAACTTTGTACCACCGCCATCTACGGCGCATATTTGTAACCTACAAATATGGATGTGCAGGAAATTGCACAGCAAGCGAATTGACTATTCCGTTAGTACAAGGTATCGTTAAGGTGGTGCTGTTGTTGCGATGCAAAAGCTTTCCGTGTCGGGTGAGTCAGATATATGATGTAGAAATCGACATCTGCAGCAGTTTTGGTATTCAAATTCGTGGGATTTGTTGTAACACAAAAGGTGAATATTTCCAACGTTTCACGAGCAACAGCGTGAAAAGTTTCAATCAATTCGTTATCCTGATACTGCCGAATGACAGATGAAAACTTTTCGATGAACTCGTTCGATGGTGCAACGAGACACAGAAATTCTGGTGTTGTTTCTTCGTATTTCACGTTTCCTATCGACGAAATTGTGTAACTTTTAACGACCATAAGAATCAACTATTTGTACATACGTTTGTCAATACGGCTCCTTAGAGATTCTACAGAAACTGACGTCACGGGACAGAAATCAATAATTGCACTAAACCCGATTGAAGTTCCGTTAATAAATTTCGTCAACCTGTCAAAGGCTCCAGACCGTCGATAATCTGTTTCCAAACTATCTACCGGCTTTCTATATTTTATTCCCTGCTAATATGGTTTTCAACAGTGTTTAGGTATTAATAAAGCAGCAAAATGGTGCCTAACAGAAAAGCTGAGATCGAAAGGAAAAAGGTGAAGCTTCTTGTTATGAGAGAAGAAAAGGCAAGACGCAGAAGGGAAAAAGAACAGAAAGATGTACGATAACTTCATTTAAATGCGATCTTATTAATCTGCATCTTTGTGTATTTAAATTTATCTGCGCTTCTTGCATCGAAGGTTGAAGATGCCACGGTCCGTGCTGCGGGAGCAGACGATGATCATCGCAAGGAATTGGATGCCATGCTGTCGTCTTTGGGCGTAGCACCCGTGTCAGGTAAGCAGTTTCGTTCTGTGATTTAACGAGCATTCATTTGTTTACAATTTATTTTCGTTCCAGATGTACTATCCAGCTTATCTAGTATGAATTCTTTGACGCCGGAACAGAGTGCTAACGCTACACCCGACGCTAGTTTGCAGCCGTCTAGTATAAATTCTGCTCAAAGGTATTTATACCGAGAAAAGTGGTGTTTAATATTAAAAAATATATATTCGCATTTGCAATGCACTATCTCCACTGTTATTCCATAATAGCGCCGGGCGGAGAAGAAATCGGGAACTCACGATCGTGTCCGTGGCGCATACTAATATTCCACCGAAGGAACCAGTGGTTTACAATAAACAAACACAAACTATTCAGACGACGCACACATCCCACGACGGTGAGTCACTGTATTTATTTCATATAAATTATTGACTGCACTGTATGTTGCTTTTTTTTGTAAATGACTAGACATCAACTTTTTAGAATATACGTCATACTATTGTTGATTAAATGACGTAAAAGTTAGGTGTTGATATTAAAAACATATGTCTTAATGAAATATATTATGATACTATAATACATGGTTTATAGATTTGTAGCCATTGATATTTAATCCTTTGTATTCTAATGTTGATATTGTATAAATGTAAATTCATTCTAATCTTAATTACGAGAAAGGTATTCGTATTTTTGTTCGTCGTATTTCATTTGTTACGAATTATCGATGTAATAACATCGAGAATATTATCGAACTGCTGTAATTCGGTAATGCATTTTGCTATCGCTTTTGCCTATAACATTAGACCTAGCATATACTATCGATTTTCCATTGACTGTTTAGTTAAATCGAGCAGCATCCACGATTTCTCATAGACTAAACAATCTACTCAAGTATTAATCGAGCACGTTGCGCATAATATCGATCAATAGACCCTCTACGGCTTGCACTTTAGTGACATATTGAACACGAAGGCTTTCGTTTTTGCACTAATTTATCGAGAAAATAAAAAGAAATCAAGGAAGAAATGTTAGTGTGTTTATACTCTTGTGCAGTGAAAGATTGTTCGAGAGAAAATTTAATTTCTTATACTTTCAATTGGTGAATTATTAAACTTATCCAGAGACATTTTTCCTTTACATTTTGAGTGGCATCAGCGTGTTTTCACGCCTAGGAACTTGCATCCTGTGCACCTATGTGGCGTGAGTTCACGACGATATTTTGTAAAAAGTATCGAAAGTATTGTTAGACATTCCTCGAATGTTTACAAAAAAAGAGAAAAGAAAAATCATCTAGTCATCCTGTAACGGAAATTTTAATTTTTATATTCCGAATTAGATCTTCATAATACTATTCCAAGTGGATTGGCGAGAATTTTTTAGTGAAAATGTGTCTAAACTCGATCTCATTCAGGCTATTTTTAATCATACGTACTGAATAATTTGTGTATGGAATTCCGAAGTGATTTAAATCGGGCATATTTAAAAATAATCCGAATTAGATCGTATTTGGACTCATTTTCATCGAGAAAACATCCTCCATCCATTAGTAGTACTACTGTTACGTACGGAGGATATTTCTCTCTTCTCTCCCTCAAATCGTTTTGGAGCTCGCGTCTGAGACAGGAAAACGCCCTAGAATCCATTCCGTTATATCTCAAGTAACGTGGGGAGCATGATTTCGACCAGCTGGATAGCAATTAGAAACAGGAACGTGGCACGAGGACTCCTAAGGATTTCCTTATATGGAGATTTATAGTGAATCCTCCCACTTATTTGAGAACTACCCTGTAACTTCAACCCTTGGTGGCTAAGAACAGTACAGTTACTCGTAGAGTCACGTCGTGCCTGGTCGGCCTCTCACGTTGCCAAGGCCCCGGCTGTAACGCTATCATGAAGATCTAATAGAATACATAGAAATCAAAATTTTCAGCAGTGTCGGTCTGTATTCAAAACGCCGAGCGAGGTGGGCAAATTTTTCCCGATAAAAGCGATCACTCGGAAAAGCCTGACCGATTTGAAATAGTGTTTCACCAAACCTGATGTCACACAATGTGTTAATAAGTAACTGGCAACCATTGACAAAGTGGTCAGTGATCGACTGTGTAGTCGATGATATTCATACTAATTGCACGTTCTACATATTGAACTATCGATCAAAAGTTATGTTTTTTGTCACAAAACAGTCGAGCGTCAAATTAATCGTTTTTTGAGTGAATGAACGATCGACGAGTGTGCTCGCTTCAATACAATCCTATACCATTCATGACATTGACTAAATCCGTTCGACTAAAGCCGATCGACAATTATTCGGTACTCGGTAGTATGTGCTAGGCCTTATGTTTGTAATTTCTAGTAAAATTACAAAGACAATAAGAATCTTTATAGATGATACGTAAGAATGAATTTTTATAAACATTCTTACGAATTAAATTTACAAACCCACCTGCTATGTAAATAATAATGCAAAGGATTAAAATACATTTAACTGAAGATTTACAAATGTATGGCATATTCAAAGTGTCCTGAGAGAAATGTCACCTTCTTATGTATCTGGACACTTTATGTTGATAATGTTCCTTTAACATATTGACTGAATATGGTAAAGTGGGTGGTGTACATGGTAATCAAAAATGTTTGATTATATGCTATTAATGACATTACATCATTAATAATTTTGTAATGCAGTTACCAAGTATTAACAGTATTGTATAATATTTGAATTAGTAAGACACGTTGATTGTGATTCACAATCAGTCATATCAGTACAACTTGTTCTACTCATAACATTAATTTTATTGTGATAACGATAAGAAATGATTCGTTCTCTTATATTGTGTTTTATAATTAATTTTAGCTAATGAGGAAACTTACATATTCTCAAAAAATATATATATATCTATACATATATATTATATGTATATATATAAAAATGGCATGTTACTTATTTGTAGCACTGTTGTGTCATTTTATTTATTCATTGTGTGTGTTAACTTTTGTTGAATCATCAACAGTTTTCAACACTTTTTCAACAGACAAAGTAGTTACTGAGAAGGTTTTTGTTTATTGCGATACATGCTATTGATCATGACATTTTTAGTTGTCTGAAAAATACAACCATTCATTTTTTAAAATATGAAATATTTGGACGGCCCTTTAAAATTTGAAAAATCTTGTTTCAAATCATAAATTTCCAATAAATATGTATTGATTAATAACAGTGATAAATGATATTTTGATAGTAGTATCGATTTAGTACTATATTTTTGAGAAAACATTAAATTTTCGTATTATTTTAAAGAAAAAGCATTATGTATCTCCAAATGAAACATTCTGCATTTCCATGACTTGATATGATACTATCGAATATTCTGATCATTATAACACGTTTCATGAACAAAGTATTTTAATAATAATGTAGAAAATTTTCTGACAACTTTATTCATAAACTTTACATTTTATGTAGGAAGTATACTAGTAGATATGGATAACACTTACCTAACATATAATCAGGTTATGGACACAAATATTGTTTTTCCTGGTGGTGGCAGCTACATATATTTTTTGTATTTCATACTTCCATTTCATTCACCCGCAATTTCAGTTAGTTCTTTTACAATTTTCAATTTTTGATTTGCTTCGTTTTTTATTTTCACTGCTATAACAATAAATTACAAACTAACAAAATGTATGGTTTTTATAATACTCCTTTTTCCATACCACCTACTTTACTATGGGTTATTGATCAAAATATGAAATTTGTTTAAACTAATAATATAATTTCTTCCATGTATACTTATACGGGATATCAGATTGAAAGGTTAATATTGTGGGAGGTAATGGCATCGATCATTTTAAGAACTAAACTTTTGTAAAAAAAAGTTTATATGTTCACACATCTTATTCCGAGCTATTTCCGATGTTTGGCGCACAGTATTTTCAATTTCACGAGCAATATGTTCCTTGCCTCGTAAGTTGGCTACTTCGTTTACTTAAAAGGTATTTTCCACTTTTGTTTGTGGTGTTGGGTGAAGTGTGAAGTGTAAAAAAGAAAAGTGGATACACGAACCGAACTTTAAGATTGTAACGCGCGTTGATGTTGACAGTGGTAGTTTTGAAAATTGATTATGAATTGTAACAAATTTGTAAGTTGAATAAATATTAGGTACAGTCCGTATATTTTTTCGTTATCAATAATTTTGCAACTGTACATTCAAGTAGCTCTGTCGCAGAGATCGTTCGGTATAGAACACACATACATTGAAATCTTTTTTCTCAGATAGATCGATACTATGAACTACCAAAATATGGACCTTTCCCTTTGCGATACCCTGTATAACTGTTGGCTTAAAAGTATTTTGCTATTAACATGGGATATATTGCGTGTTACATGCGTATCCTATTACATCTAACTGATCTTGCGGCATAATTAAATATACGCGTATTCCATTGTCTTGCGAAACAAACGGTCAAATCAACTGGTGTTGGACACAAGGACTGTCCGCATCTTCTTCTGCATATACCATCTACTCCTCCTGTTCAACACCAACACCAACTCACTCTTACTCCGCAGGCTACTTTGAGATTGACTGGTGGCGTCCCAGGAAAGGTGGGTCTGCACCAAACTACCTATGTATGTTCTGTCTTCTTTTTTATTACCCTTCCTATAATTGTTGTACAACAGTATAAAATAGAGGTAGATACATTGTTATCAACGTTTAAGGGTGAAGGATGTAGAGTCAATTCTGACAGTATCATTTGTTCCGCTAATTTGTATTTGGCCTTTCCACGCCAAATTGATTGCATTTGCTCTCGATGTTGGGGATTGTGATGAAATTGAAATAAAATTTAGTCATTATTTTCCGGATGTCGAATTTTTTTGAAACATACGGGCCCCCAAAATTTGCAACTTGACCCATTTGCGTGAAAACAGGCTCTATAGGTAAATGAATTTTTGAATGCAGAACTATCAAGCATAATATGTTTTTGTATTTGAAATCGAAAAGGATTAGTCTTTGTCTAAATAAATTTGCTTTTATATTGAAATATTGTTCGTAGAACATGATAATTTTAAACAAATTCTTATTTCTCGAATATCGCTTCACGTTTCTTTCAAGCCTCCTCTACAAATGACACTTGTCCAGAATGCCTACTTTTAACATACACGCCTAATACAGTATGCGAACGGTATGGTCAATAGCTTAGCGTATGCAGCGTAGCACCACGGTCTTCGATAGCTTCCTGTGAAGTCAATTCGATGGTGGCAATCCTAGACAAAGTCATATTTCGGCGATAAGGTTTGAAAGATCTGGTCATGTTTTTTTTTTTGATTTTTAAAAATGCGACCCACAAATGATATTTGAAAAATAAGCGTTTGTTTATAATTTTCATGTTTTGAAAACGAATTTTCAGTTAAAGACTGAATTTATTTAGAAAGGCATATAATTCTCGATTCGAAAAACCAGAAGAGCGAACTTGGTGTGATCGATACTTTTATAAATAAAAATTCATTTATAGAGTTTGTTTTCGCGCAAAATGGGCAAACATTACTAATTGAGACAGCCTGTATTTTTTTAACAAATTTGAAACCAGAAAAATGGAGGTTCCCCCACCCTTCCCCCCTTAATTTCATGTTGACTACATCATATTCCCATTTCATCAAAATCCCCGACACAGAGCGCCAAAAGTAATCGATTTTGGCGTGGAATCGCTCTATTCATTTTCATAATTATATTTTTGCGTATCGTTAAATATTGTAAGATGAAAAGCAGTGACTCAATATTATTGATTCTACAATCCTAATTATGGATAAAAAAATTATACATGGAGGTAGATATGTATATCGAAATGTTCAGAATTTTGCAGGTATTATTTATCGCAATTTTTTTAAAAGTATCCCTACATTAGAAACAAAGATACAAAGTAAGCATGATTGCAAAATAATATTTCAGTTGCGATTTTAATCAATTTTGTTACATTACGATATACATTCACTATTTACTTCTATGTACAATATGTATTTGTTTGCATAAAAGACAAGCTTCTAACATGCTTTACATAATCTAATTATGTACTAACAGTTTATCAAAATTATGTATCACATTAACTTTAGGCGTCCTGTTTGTTGGGAAAATGTGGAAATTATTGCAACATAAAGTCAATGTACCTTGACTCATGCGTGCTAGTATTAAATTTATCAAACGGACCAATTAATTATTACTGATGCTTTTTTTAATTGGTGGGTATGAATATTCGTAGAAAGCAGCATTATCATATTTCTATTAGTTATCGTAACAAGTTAGAGATCCAGTGTGTTCGTGCTTTCTTTAATGTTGAAAAGGAAATTCATTTTTCACAGATATTCTTGCGATGATCATCGTTTTTGTTTTATTTGCTGTAGTGTGCAAAATGCAGCGCACTAGAGACTGGTGCTCAATGTTCTAACAAAATTTGTGTTTAAAATTGGTAGAGAGGTTTGTTTCTGAGATACTTAGGGGGGTGGGCATAAGTGTGACAAGGGATGTAAGTGAGATATTAAACTGTACTTATACATAAGCATCCATTGGTAGTCGCATAACACAAATGTTATTTTATTTTTTGTTAGGTAGTCAATAACACATCACTTAAAGTCAGTGTTAGAATATATTTGAAAGAAAGTGTTGAATTATGTTAAGGATTGAAACTACAGTAACTGAATAATGTTTCAATAACATAAGAATCATCGAATATGTATGTTTCCTCTTACATGTAGGAATCACAGCACCGCACGATATAAAAATTTACAAATCTGTACTCACCTAACTACATTCAGCGGATAAAATTTTTTTTCCATCTTTTTTTTAGTGTAACTGTAATTGCAACTTTTTCTGACCTTCGGTATAATATACATTTACAGAAAATAATTTTTCCAAACACCGAAATTTTTCTATGAAGCTACACACAAAGGTGTGTGGACTTTATAAGAAAGAAAAGAATTGTAAATGCTTCAAAACAAGTCAATGTGAATGGAATATTTTTTTCAGTTCGTAATTTTAAAGTCTTTATATGACTTATGCAACAATACTATGTGTTGTGTTCTTTTATCTGATTTTTCTTAAACATTTAATTAACTATATTTTCTTTAATAAACAACGTATGGTCTGAGTGTAGAGAGGTGCTATTAGTGTAGTGCATTCTTACTGAGATTGTAACCAAGTGCAATTTTTTTCCCTCCCCTTCTCAGCTCATGCATTCGACTATTACGGTAAGTTATGATTTCTCTTGGTTTTCAACAAGTTTTAGGTTCAGATTTAGGTTTAGCTTCATTCCAGTTATTCTTTAGGATTAATACTGCACAGATATGTGTAAGTGAGAAGTAAATTCTGAGCATTAAGTTTATACAAATCATATGATTCTCTAATTAAATCTCATAAGCAAATGTAAGTTTTTTGTTTAAACAAAATTTTTAAGGTAAGAGAATCATTAAAGTGGTTCATTTTCTATACAAATTAGTAAACTAGACAATGCACTCTCTCTCTCTCTTCTTTGTTTCTCTTACTGATGAATATAAAGGTGTAATATTAAAAGAGAGTAAGAGTTATTAATTTTTAAATTCCAATAAGGTTTATGAGTAACACAGAAGTGTAAATGACTCTCCACCCAGAACCTAATATGTCTTTGCTATGTTATAAATTGCTTTATACTTTTTGGCTCTTTTACTGTTTATGTTCTACTTTCATTGGGTGTATTTACGTTTAGTTACTATATTTATTACTTCTTAAGTATTTATCTGACATCCCGACTCTCAAACGGAAATGTTTTGGCATTTACTGATTCATAAAGGCATGCACTGTATACAGACCTTACAATTTTTAAAAGTGAACAGATTATACAAATTTTTACTCTAAAAGTAGAAAAATGATTTCACGTATTTTTATTAATAGTATTGAATATAAATTAATAATTGAAAAACTATTTTTAAAATATTAAGTTATTGCGAAGTGACTGCATAACGCTGCTATGCTTTTTTTAAGAGCAGTAATTAAAATGTACTTATTTTAAGAGAAATATTGAACATTGAAATATTTAATCTAGAATACATATATTTTACAATCAGAATTAAATAAACTTATTTATATTATTCACAGACTACCTTTGGAATATTAAACTATTTGTTTAAAATTAATATCAATTTATTAACAGTTCTAATTTGTATGCTTAAAATCAATATCAGTTAGAAGAACTATTTCTATTCTTCATGTAATTCTGTTAGAAGTAACAGTAACGCTATTATATACACTGAAATACCGTTTGGATAAATAAATATATTGACATAAAGCATGTTTTGTAATAAAAAATTTGGTATTTGCAAACCTGTATTTATTTGCCAGATTTTCAATATTGTTTGAAACAGGGACTGTCTGAAAGATCAAATATTTAATGAATAAATATCCATTGGCAAATCTTGTCACAACTTAACGCACCTTCCAGAGTTCTCCGCGCGATATTATGGTTATTTCGATCATTTCTGGGATTACATGTACGGTGTACTAACATGGGAGATGGTGTTATGGTGCTGGGGCCGTATTCGGGCTGAATACTGTACACGAACTTCGTGTTAAAATAGGGAAAAGGATTCGGTAAATGGCTCTGTGGCTTCAGCTTTTAGTGTCGCACAACGTCAATTTACTGTTGCTTCAGAGGAGAATAATTATTTAGTATGAATACATACATTACTCGCAGATGTTGCTTCTTAACAGCACGTTTCTTTTGTGAAAATGACGTAGCAAGGAAATCAATTAGAGAATATTAGAAAAATATTTTTGCATAGAGATACATTTTATAAATATGATATACATATACATTTTAAATATATCTATCCAACGAAAAGTCCAAGAATGGTTTAAATGCTCTTCTGGGAGAATTTTAATTTCAAGGAAGACCATTTCGTTGCGTACTTCCAAAATAAATCACAGTCCACGGTTCACGTTACATAAAGAAACGTACTCGTGCAAATTCGAAGTCGGAGATGTCAGTCTGTTATATTAAAATATTTCAATTTTACGAATTCTTCCTTGCCTTCGTTTTTTGTTTTCGTTACAATGAGAGTTTTTCCCCTAAAATTTATAAATATTGAGTTTTACAATGGGTTTATTTTGAAAAACAATGCTATTTCCTCAAATGAAGGAATTTTTTAAATTACTGTCGTTATACTAAATCAAATGACATATTATGATAAACGTATGTGGATTTTTAAACGAACTCTATTAAAACATCTAAAGGGATCGAAATTTGAAGAACAATATTCTTTCTAATTAGTCAGTGTGTTTCCAGTAATATTTTGACAGTGGATTGTAGAATTAACTTTGTTGCCACTATAGTTACGTACAAATGCTTAATTTTAATGGGACTAAAATACTTGGGAGAATTTTAATATTTTTCGTCGATCCCTTTAGAGCATTTCATTGAGGAAAATAATGGCGTCGATAGGGTATACAATATGCATGTTTATAGGTATATTTATTATTATTGATTCAATATTACCGTTTCAATCTTTCTGGTTAATTGTTGATGTATCTTGCGTGGAACGAGAATTGTAACGGCTAGACAATATGTAGAATTTCAATTGCTAGTATTATTCAATTGTAAGTACATGTACTCGTATTTGTAGCTGACATATATATATATATACACGTCTGTGTTACGTACCTATATTATAAGTAGTAATAACTGTTATTATACGATTAAGTATATACACATTGTTATGGCATACATCAACAAATTTCTACGAGAGACATGAAATTAGAAACAAACACAACTAACATAATGAGACACAAGATTGATTGACATTTTCTTTTCCCTCCTTCAAGACGAGTACAATCTAAATCCTGGTTTAGAATGGGAGGACGAATTTACAGGTAGGTAATCCTCTCTACAGATGATTCACTCTACCTAATTAGATCACAAATATATGAATTATATTTACTTCTCACAAAATTGCGTTTGACAGTAATCTTCATCTGACTTTTGTTCCTTTTTGTTAATTTGTCATCTCTATATGCACTGAAAGGAGGGAACTTGAATCATTAATTTCAACTAAAAATTGCTTGATAAATCATTAGAGTGTTAGGTAGTTTTTATGGTTTGTTATGTAATTGTAAAAATGTTGGCTTCATCTATTATGCATGTATAGACATATATATATATTTACGATATATTATTCATTACTGTTCGTCGCAACGCATGAACAAAGCAGTAGGATGACCTACTATTATCATTTTCATTTTACTCTTAAACAGTATTTGTTTGTTCCACAGCTATACATTCGAATTATAATTTCACATGATATGTTTGTTTTATTACATATAAGTTACACATTCATTTGATGCTGCATGAGACTTGGGAAGTTGCGTTAATATACCTCCACTCCATCTTTATATTTATCGTTTTGTTTTCATGCGATATATGTAGTTGTTATTATTGCGAAATTCGAAGAAAATAATTTTAATTCGCTAATGGATAATGGTATTAAAAAATTATCAGTTAACGTTACATCATAACATAACGTACACTTCACCTAAAAGAAGCCACTATCTTTGGCCCATTCTTTCACTTCACTTGTGTTTCATACTAAAACAAAGGGTGGAGAGATATCGTATCAGATAATTTCGATCACAGTCGCAAATGTTTTTGAACGAAAATTTAATTTCTACTCATGTAATCCACCAACAAGCAGACCACCTTCTTATGTAACTAATACCAATGCATGTAACCCAACCCTCTAACCGTGTCTTCAAGACTGTGTATGATTATCCATTTTCTGATCAGTTACGTTTCTATTAATTTAATACACTTTTACAAGAGCTTTTGAAAGAGAGTTGCATCCCTTATTCTCAAACCTGACGCTTTTGCAGTTTATTTATTTGCGAGAATGTTTGATTTTATTTTCATTAGTATCGGAACGTGATAAATCTTTGTTGCACGCAGTCGTGCAAGTTTTGCTGCATAGATTTAAATTCCGGTAACATCTAACACGTTTCGCAGACGTACGCGAAGAAGTCGCGTCACATTCTATCATTCTGTTGTGTTCTGTACGTATGCTGGTGCAATAGGTTCGTGAAAACGTTATGCTGCATAGAGTATTGTGTGCAAGGTGTCTATAAAGTTCACTCAATAGTGATCAATCAAGTAGGGCATTTGCCAGAGGTAGATAGATGTATCGAAGTTAGGGTATTCGAGGCGAAACCAGCTTATTCACCACAGTTTTGACATTTGACGATGGTCAAGCCGAAGATGAAGAGAACAGCTTGCCGCATATGGATGGTTTCCAAAGCAAACTACCTCCTGGAATCCTTCCCCATGGTTTGCCGCAAGTTAAAGAGGTGCAGCCTGCCGTTACACAAGTGGAGCAGGAAAAGGAAAAGGAGAAGCCTGTAGAAGGTAAATACATATTTGGAATAAGTGACTACGTCTGACCGTAACCTTCATTAGTGAAATTCCTTCCCTAATTATCAATCCTGAACATAGACGAGTTGATTGTTCTAAGGTAAATGATACAGTTGTCTTCAAAATTTCGGGCTGTTCAGAAAAAAACATTTCTATTAAAACTATTTAGCAGAGATGGACAAAATTTTTATTCAAATAAAAATTTCGAACAAAGAATAAAAGTGAAAAAAAGATTGGTCATGTGTCGAATAATGTTAAATAAAAGAATGAACTTTATTCGTCCAGTAATCTAAAGTTAAAGTAACTTTTATTAGATCCGTTATTTAAATAATGTTTTATTTAGTTAATGCCCAATTCTGCTATTTAGGGCGGTAGTATAGTGTAAAGATTTGTTTTTAGGGGAGTCGTTATGGAAATCGTAGCTCAAAACATCTCCGTTATAGTTTCTCCAGTTATCTTCACTACCCTGACCCATTCGGACCTTTTGTACTCTTCATGTATTACACTTAATCTAAAATTATCTATTTATAAAACGAATCTACTGTTACGTTACTATTATCCATATGAATGCGAATTTATAGTACGAGAGCTGAGCGAAGAGGAGAAACAGATGATTATACTGTCCGAGGACTTTCAACGGTTTCTTGATCGTAGTAGTAGGATTGTGGAAAGGGCATTAGGAGAGTCCGTCGATATCTATACGGATTATACTGGTACCATAGATGGGGAAGATGGAATGTGAGTGAAGACAAAGAACAGTTAATCCCTTTACCAAAAGACACACATTTTGCAGACACTTTTAGTCTTTAATAAGCATTGCAAACAGTCAAAGCTGCGTTGAGTAACAGTATCTCTGGTAGATCGACGAGCGACTAACAAGGAAACATATCGAACCCGAAAATTCTGATTTTAATGAAACTCCGTACGATTGTAGAGCATGTCGGAGTATGTAAGAAACGATTTTTTTTTTCTGCGGAAAAACACTCTGAGGGGGGTGAAATCAGCCCCCGAAATTTTCAGCGATTTTTCGTTTTTCGAGTATAACTTTGTAACGGTGCGAGGTAGAAGAAAACCGTAAATGGACAAAATGTTCAGTGTTTGATGCCGTATAACGCGCTGCAAAAGAAATGTTTGTAAAATAACGAAAATTTTAATTTATTTATAAATTGTGGACGTACAAACATTTCTTTTGCAGCGCGTTATACGGCATCAAACACTGAACATTTTGTCCATTTACGGTATTCTTCTACCTCGCACCGTTACAAAGTTATACTCGAAAAACGAAAAATCGCTGAAAATTTCGGGGGCTGATTTCACCCCCTCAAAGTGTTTTTCCGCAGAAAAAAAAATCGTTTCTTACATACTTCGACATGCTCTACAATCGTACGGAGTTTCAATAAAATCAGAATTTTCGGGTTCGATATGTTTCCTTGTAAGTTGGGGCGCAAAAGGTTAACGGTTGCTTGTACTCCTAACTCGCATTTTCTTTAGGGACGAGAAAAGCCATCAACGTTTATGGCTGAATCGGTCGTTCTTCTGTGAGCGATGGTCACGTAACCGTTGCGTGACTTCATTGGACTGGTCACCTCAGTTCCCAGAACTTCTTGCGGCTTCTTACAACAATAATAACGACACACCAAACGATCCTGATGGTGTCTGTTTAATTTGGAACACAAAGTTCAAGAAAACAACCCCCGAATTCATTTTCCACTGTCAGTCTCCGGTACTGTCGGCCACATTCGCGAGATTTCACCCTAACCTAATCTTAGGAGGTACTTATTCTGGGCAAATTGTGCTTTGGGACAATCGAGTGCAAAAGAGAACTCCCATTCAACGTACTCCACTGTCGGCAAGCGCGCACACCGTAAGTTGCTCGATGATAAGTTTAACAGTCATTTTACATTAAAATGTTACTAATGTTCCAATGATTCTGCTCTTAGCATCCTGTCTACTGTCTAAACGTTGTTGGAGCACAAAACGCACATAATTTGATAAGTATTTCAACCGATGGAAAATTGTGCTCATGGAGTTTAGACATGTTGTCGCAACCACAGGAGACATTAGAGCTGCATACTAAACAATCAAAACCAATCGCTGCTACTTGTTTAGCGTTTCCGCATGGCGACGTTAACAATTTCGTTGTAGGTAGTGAAGATGGAACTGTATACCCTGGTAAATATTTGTTCTAATTATATTTAATATAAGAACAGTGGAACCTCTATTATCTAAATCAATTGTGAGTCCCGGTGTTCGAACAATATAATTTTGGGGATCACCGAATGACTGTTTTTACATAAAAAGGGAGGGGCAATTTATTTCCAAGCATTTTAATACTCAACCAAAATAGGACGCTTTTAACAAAAACTTCACAGTTTCCTTCACGTACCTTTTAATGTCATTATTCCAGTGACTGTAATTTTTGTTTAGTCTCCATATCATCTGGACGCCTTTTACAATACTTAAGTATATGTAGAGGATATTATTCCAATTTTGTCGGAGATTCTCCTCCTTTCTCTTATCTTTCATCATACCTCCTTTTATGTGCGTTGCAGCTTTGGGTAAGTTTAGGAACAAGAGGACACGTTTTTGGTATACTGACAATTTTGATATAAACACTAGATACACATTGTGCTTAAACTGTGAATGCTAAGTGGTAAACTCAAGACACCGACTGTGTCATAAGGAATGGCGATTTTTTGGAAGTGAAAATACGAGCAAAATGAGTATTCCGTACGAATTTCTTTTTCTTCCTCAAAAAATGCTTATTGGATAATCGAATGGTCGATTAATCCGGGTCTCGATAATCGAATAATCTATTAATCGGTGTTTTGATAATTAAAAATTTCAATTATAGGTGTTCTGATAATCGAGGTTTTACACTATTCATCGTACGCTTATCATATTCTGTCCACAAAATTCATTATAATTTTCCTCTTCTATTTAATAGCTTGTCGTCACGGCACGAAAGCTGGTGTATTAGAAACTTATTACGAAGGTCATCAAGGACCAGTTACTGGAATTAGCGCGCATGCAGTACAGGGTGGAATAGATTTCTCGGATTTATTCTTAACGTCTTCCATCGACTGGACGATTAAGCTGTGGAGCCTTAGGCTGAACAAACCTCTATACTCCTTCGAACATAATGGAGATTATGTTTACAACGTTGCATGGTCCCCGACCCATCCGGCATTGTTCGCTGCTGTAGACGATTCAGGAAGACTAGACTTATGGAATCTTAATCAAGATACTGAAGTGCCTACTGCTAGTGTTATGATCGATGGGTGTCCAGCTCTGAACAAAGTTTCGTGGACTCCCAGCGGTTTACATGTTACAGTTGGCGATGATACTGGAAAGATTTGGGTGTACGATGTTGCTGAGGTAAGTCCATTTCAACTTATGTATGCCCGTACTGGCTGCCTGGAATTTAATTACCAATATTAACACTTTGAGTGTCGATATTTTTTGGAAAGTATCGAAAGTATTTTCCAACAATCCCCAAAATGTTTACTTTAAACACAAACCATGGTCGGAGTAAAACCTCCGATGTGTCATATGGTAACGAAAAGTTTAATGTTCGTAATAGTATCATGAATGTATTGACGAGTGTCTCCTAATGAAAATGAGTCTAATCTCAATCTCAGTCAGGTTATTTTTATTCATACATGCTGCATGATTGGTCTATAAGATTCTGAAATGAATCGAATCGTGTACAATCGTGTACAGTTGTCTGAATAAGATCGTATTTGGACTCATTTTCATTGGGAAAACCTCACCTATCGATTGATAGTACTATCATAGGAATTATGTATACGTAGAAAAATAAAATTTTAAAAAGGGAATTTTGTCAAAGCTTGCATTACTCAAAGTGTTACAAGTAGTTACCTTCGTTGTAGTAATATATTCGTTTAAGTTATTCAGTTATACCATTAAATTGTTAGACAATATTAACCCTTTATTAATATATTTGATAAAGGTTAGGTAGGACTAATATATGCATGTTTCTTTAAATACAGCATTTAGCACATCCAAGAATTGACGAGTGGAATAAATTTTTGTACACGCAACAAGAGCTGAAAAACAATAAGGCAGAGGAAGATTTGCGTACACTTAATTTAAGAGAGCCTGGCTCTTTAAGCTCTATACCTCCCTTGTTAGTGACATGTCCCCTAAGATAAATATATAATTTCGGTTAAGTACTAATGCTATGTTCACCCTGAATACTTGAAACTTTAACATTAAATAAATCTAAAATACATGTAACCATAAAGAAATGTTGGAAGGAAAGTGTATTGCACTAATTATAATTCATTGGTGTATCCTTAAATATTTATAGAACACCCTTGTTCCGTATAAGGTGTTAAACAAGAAAACGAACGTGTTAATACTTTATCGATACGAAATCGCTACGTACTAAAACGGCTATAAATGCAACCTGTCCAATAGGAGCAGTATATTATTATAAAGAAACCTTAATTTAGTAGATCATTAAGGATGTGTACTACATATCTTTGCATGTAAATAACACAAGCTATAAACGTGACTTAAAGTAACTCAATTGCAGCAAACGAAATTACACGGTTCACACATGCATCAAATGAATTGTAACATAAATCATTTATTCTTTAATATTTTTCATGAGTATTTATATATTATGGTCAGAATTACGTTTAAAAACACTTTCTTCCTGTGTTAATGTTGTAATTAACATAATAAAAGCAACATCAATGAAGTACTTTTAAATTAATGTAATCAAACATAATATAGTCTAGTAGGTACCGTACATTTCGAATAGATTTATTGTTATTATTTATATTCGTACACAAGCGTTAGCATAACTTAATCATCATACTTTGTTTTCTGAATGTAGGTGTAGTTAATAGCAGAATAAAAATAGCAAAATTTAGTCGGCCAAGACCATCAATTATGAAAGTGTATGTATATAACAGTATCGTTGCGTTATTATAAACTGGCGGGCTTTATCTAAAACGTGATACTATTAAATATAGCGCTGCGTTTTTATGCGTACTTCTGCTCAAGCTAAGCATGCTTTGTACATTATCATTTTTTTTTATCGGGAAAACGATTTGTTCTAACATTTGTTATACACAGGACAACGCTCTGCTAAATATTCAAAATTATAGATTTATTACATGTTTTTGTAATACGAATTTTTGAATTTCAGTTATGGTAAGCGATGATAATTATGTATGTAGAAGCATAAGTTAATTGTTTTCTTCAATGCTCTAAATAAAATTCTATTTTAAAGCTCCATTTGTTTATTGAATTTACGTAAGGAAGGGTGAACATTAATCCTACCACCGCCTCCGCTTTGCATTCTATTCATTGACAACCAGGTAAAATAAAAGAGGATAACCTTCGTAGGTTTGGGAGCAGAGATGGGCAAAATTTTTATTTAAATAGAAATTTCGAATAATGAATAAAATTTGAAAAGAAGTATTTGTTCATTCGTCGAATAAAAAAATTATTCGCTGTGCGTCGAATAAAGTTTACCCGGATTACTCTAGCCTCGAATAACCAATGAAGTGAAATTAAAGTAACTTTTATTCTATCCGTTATTTAAATAATTTTTTATTAAGTTAATGCCCAAATCTGGCTTGGAGATAAAATTTCATTCATAAAGCCTGTTTCCTCAAAAATTGGTGAAAATTACAGGCTCTGACGACCTGTATTAGTATTCAAATACATTCACAATCAGCAAAATGATGGACTTACCCCAATGTCACGTGGACGACACTATATTTCAGTTCCATCAAAATCCCCGACATTGAGCGAAAAAAGATTAATTTGGCATGGAATCATCGTACCGTAAAATAGTGTGGTAATTTCAAATGCTTTGTAAACATCCATTTGAAATGCAAGTGTACCTACTTTCTACGACTTCGTATTCGAAACCTTTAATAATGTTAATTGAATGATCTTTATCTTGACACTATATTTTTGAACCTGTTGACTTTCGAACCTAGTACCATACAAGGCTTATGAAATTGGTTTACGAGGATGCTATTTATTCCGTTTCGCTAGCAATTTCACACTCATTCGTATGTAGGTATCTCCTGAGAGGAAGTTAAATTCTGTCAGAATAATAATTTTTTTTTTTTTTTTATTGGAGCGTATTAAGTCGCACCTACTTCTATGATCATTAGCGATTACATTGCATACGTAGGGTTAATTAATCATAATGTGAATTAGTAACATCACAGATAATGATAAGCACAGACACTAAATCAGTTGTCGGATTCCAATGTCTTCAAGGAAGGTGAGCACATTATTGAAAATATCCGGATCTGTGAACATCTGTTTGAGGCCGGTGCCAATTTTATGTTGGTTTCGATTTATTGTGTACTTGATGCATTCCTTCAGTACGTGTTGGATGTAGAGAGGTACTTTACACACATCGCATTTTGCTGGTTCGTTCTTGGTAATGAGATAGGAATTGGTCAAGTTAGTCTTTCTGACTTTCTAAACAAATTCGATTTCTTCCGGAGATATCCTTCCTGATCAGGTGCAGTTTGGTGGTTTTGCCCGATTTCCATTTTTTATGCCATAGGGCCTTGGCTGCGTTACGGATCGGGGATTTAAGGTCATTGTAATATACAGAGGTAGGAACTTCAGGCACTGGGAGTGAGCATGCTGACTTGGCTGGGGAATCAGATTTTTCATTTCCTTTGATACCCACGTGTGATGGTATTCAAATTAAAATAATCTCTTTGCCCTGATTTTTTTAGATTAAAGAGGGTCTCTTGAAGCTCTTGAATGATATGGTCAAATTTACTCGAGTCTTTAATTGTCTCAATAACAAACATAGAGTCAGTGAGAATGGCAAACAAGAAATCGTCGCTAATGTCTATAAAAGAATAATAATTGTGTTCTCGTATTTATACGCCACATACCGCGCGGAAGTTGCTTAGAATATTATGTAGGTATTATCAATTCGAATGTTTGGTAAAAGCATGAAAACTTGGGTGCAGAAGAATGAAGCATATTTTAATATTGTATTTGTTACGTTTAATTCTTTTGTTGAGTTTCTGATCATTTATTTACATATACTATAAGTATATGCGGTGTATACTACCGTACAATAATTACAGTAAATTACAGTTTATAGTATATTGACCACCGTTTCGGCACAACTTTCAACTAACAAGTGGAAATCTTATACATAAATATAGATACAACACTATTAGTATACATACTACATAAGTACATTCCAGTTCTGAGAAAATTTTGAGTGCTTACAATCAATCTATATTATTAACGACGTGAATTTGACTTTGATGAATTACCTTGTATAATAACATATAATTTAAACAAATCTATGTATCGCAGAATGTAACAGCATTCCTACTTCACATGGCGAAATGAGTTAAATTCATGAAGCCACATAGTAGTAAAAAGATTCAAGCAATGCTCCCCTTTCACGTGACAAGTTATTATTATTAATATCGAAACTCGTGAGCAATGCATTCATCTAAAAAAAGTTGACTCGCTAGGCTGATACCCCTGTATAATCCAACGAGCGTTTAATTTCCTGGTTCGAATGCATGAATCTAGATTAGAAATCTAGTCACATGATAGAACCATAGATTGGCAAAAAAGACTTAAATAACAGGGAATGCGTATCCCATAGTAGCCGTGAGGAACTCGTAACAGGAATCACCTCGATGTCGACGCTGTTCGTCTTCGAAACCCGTAATTACCGGCGCCGGTGAAAGAACCGAGGTTCACTGAGCAGCCACCTTTAAAAAGGTGTTAAAGCGTGCCGCGAGCGCGCATGGGTAGGTGTTAATTTAAAACAAACCAAAGGATAGCCGCGATTTCGAATCTAAGGGGGGCTCACTATCCCATATTTTTGCCCGAGACACACCTTGGCCCTGTAAACCAGAGCCACTTCTCCAGTAACGTATCAAATATGTACACTGCGAATCTAGCTAGGAAAGCAGTACTGAGGAGAAATTAACAGTCTTCTTTCTCTTCGTTTTATCAACTTGCTTTGTTCGTTTAATGGAAAGTACGTCCGAGTCCCAATTACTAGGTTTGACTGAGAAGATAATGAAAAATAACATTTGCGAAGAATGAAATATTTTTAAATGTCTTTGCGAAATGTGCATGTGCAGAAGTAGTATGCACGAATTACTTTAAGTTTTGTGTTTATAATTCAGTGTAATCTTCTGTTGTAATGAAATATATTTGAATCTTTTGACATAGAAGGTACACAATATCTTTAAGAAAGTGAAGTAGTTGGAAACCTGTAACTTGAATCTTTAAAAAGTCGATGTTGATGTAATCAGAGTTTATTAAAGAACGTTAAATTAAATCTCGATGTGGACTTGGTCAATTAAATAGTATTAATTTTTTTTTCTATTCAATTATATTAAACCTTCCTGTTAATCAGTGAATTCATTTACAATATCGGCTGTATTAAATTTAATTAAATTTACTCACATAGAAAAATGAAATAAAATATTGCAAAATAGGCGAATTGGAAAATGTATTTTATGCGAAGTATGAAATTTGTTAATATTTGTAATCTTTGTTGCTACGGGTTCTGTAGTTTCACGAGACGTCGCTGCAACTGCAGATTTGCTACCAACCATATAATCAATAAGATTTCGACCAATTTTTTTATAACAACCCTAAGGCAAGATTCTGGGTCCTCCTTTCCTTTGCACCTTTACTTTTTCTTCTTTGTGGTAGAATGTTCCTTTCAGATTTCTGACTGTAACCTATTTGTTAGTACTTTCCAACTGATCGTTCAAATTTATAATTAATTTTTGTTCAATAATTTCTGAGATATTTATGACATCGTTTTTGAAACCACTATTCATAAACGTATGAGAATAAATTTTTTTCTGACCGCATTAGTAAGCTGTTTTTACTCAGATCATTATAAATTACTTTAATACCAGTTAGAACATTTTCAGAAAGTGCAGTTTCTGTAGTTATTCAATTCAGTTTATGTTATACTAAGCAGTAGTTTTTGTACAAAATGAAACATTTCGTTCTCATTTAATTACACAGAAATAAATTGATGCTGAAGGCTTGTTTTTTGACATACAGTTTGTTAAAATCATAAGCTTTAAAAAAACATGTTTGTTTAGTCAAAAATATACAGATGTATCTTTAAAGAGGCTTTCTTAAAAAGTTTCTTTCGTTTTGCAGTGACAACTTAAAAAGGGAGCTTCCAATCGATTCGAACCAAGTTCGAGCATACTCACAAAATGTGTTGTTTCGGTCTGAATCTAAATAAAGTTAATAAAAGATATTATTCTTTATGAGAAGAAATTAAAACTTCATTTTTTCTAACGAAAAATGCACTTTTTTAAAAAATCGTCATTTTTCATAATTTTGCTTCTTTTCTAGGTATTCTGAAGTAGAATTTAGAAGTAGGTCGCTGAATTTCGTTTCGTTCCGTTTAAATCGCTAGAAAATAAAAGAAACTTTATCAAGAAACCTCTTTAATCATCTATCTGCAGCATATTTTTGGCAAAACAAACATGTTTTTTTTAGAGCTTATAATGTTAATAAACTGTGTGTCAAAGAACCAGTCACAGCTTCAATTTATTTCTTTGTAATTAATTAAAAAATAAATTCTTCATTTTCGACAAAAACAACTGCCTAGTACCCTTAAGTATAAACATTTTTGAACGATTAACTTTTTGACGTCGGTTAGGTTGTATGTAACCCCTGAACGTATCTACTTCGATTTATGATAAAAGATCGTCAAACGATTCCCCAAAAGTTCGTACGTTTTAAACAATCTTAACGAGACAGCTCCAGAGCTCATTAAGGTCTCGGTTTATCACGATCGAAGGAATACACATATATCGAAAGGTATGTTTTCCAAATTGAAAACAGTGTCGTATCGTGGACACCGATCTTCGGCGTACCACTGCTTGCCCTCTAATCACCAGTTAAAGGCGTGAACCATCACGATCTACCATCTATCGATCCCCAAAATTAGCATTCGAGGCGTAAATCTTTTCCTGAATCTTGCTTGGCCACCGACAACTTTCCAAGCAATTTCGCGCTCCCCTGAGCAACGGTTGCATATGCGATCTATGGGGAAAAAAGGCGATGCAATCTAGCTTGATATACGATCACGCATTAATTTTTAGCCACGCAATATAGCAACATTTAACGTGCCAATTATTCACGAATCAATTACTATGTTTGTAGAAGTATGTCTTTTCGTAGAATATAAAATAGTTCATCGATATACCATTCAGTATTCATATTTGTATTAAGGGGTTACATCAGTAACAGGAATTCAGGAGTTCAGGAATTTTTTGGGGCAAAGTATAAGTGAAAATCATACACAATGTTGTTCTACTAAAAGATACATCTTTTCACTATATTATTCTAATTTATCATGAGATATTATTATTAACTAAAGGAGATATCGGCTTGCATAACAGTCGTATTTTTTTTTTGTTAAGCATTAGCTGGTGGACATTCCCTAGGCCAAACGATACATCTGAAAGCAAAAATTCAAATAGATTTTAAAAATAAATAACTTTCAGAGGTACCTGACGTTCTCATATTTTTAAATTTTGCTTTCAATTTTGGAGTAATGGAAATACTTGCAACGCCTTCTTAAAAAAAAAATTTCCACCGAAATTCGATATTTCAACTTCAAATGGTCGTCCTTTTTTTTTTACCAAAATACAATATTAAAATTCGATGAACGTCAGGTACTTTTGAAAGTTATTTATTTTTCAAATCTGGTTGAATTTTTGCTGTCAGATGCATCGTTTGTACTAGGGAATGTCCATCAGCTAATGGTTAACAAAAAACAACACGACTCATATAGAAGCCTCTCTTTTAGCTAATAATAATATCTCACGAGAAATTAGAATAATATAGTTAAAAGATGTATATTTTAGTAGAAAAACATTGTGTATGATTTTCGCTTATACTTTTCCCAAAAAAATTCCTGAACCTGTATGCTCCTTCTGGAGCTCTAGGTGGATGTAATTCCTTATATAGTACTCATCAATACAACGAACTACTCAATCCTATTAATATGCTTCCTACATAATTCCAATTTTTTACGAAGAATTACTAGAGATAACTCAAAATTCACCAGAACCTAATTTATGCTGTATATTATAGAAAATTACATTTCAATCACATAACCAGTCGAATTTACTCTATTTAGAAAATTCTTATAATAACAGATCGTCGCTACGTTTTTGCCCGGCCGAAAGGATAAAACAAAAGTATAGGAGATAGTTCTAGGCAGCCTTTTATTCCAAGGTACGAGGGTGGCGCGTGGCCATATTTTACAGGCGGCGGCGTAAAACGGATAATTTTCGAAGGAGGGAGAAAGCGATATCCGATCGTATATCAGAGCATGAAATGGTCGGTCGCCTTCAAATTATCGGAAACAAGGGCCAAACTAATGGGCCAGGTCGAACCATCTGGCTCCGCGGGGCTGGCTGATTCACGCCAACTCGTTCACCGTTTTCACGCCGCAGATACCAGACGAATTAGCCCGTATGTTAAATGCACCTCTGCTAACGCGTCTCGTTAATCATCACGCGCGTGTATTCTGCGAGCCACCAAATGCCGACGTTATACAGATGTAGGTAGCGATGGGATTCCAGGCGATTCTGTTGCGTCTCGTTCTAAATAGTAGTCCCTGAAGTTCTTTCCCTAGAATCCCTAGATTATACGGTGGTCAAGCAGCTTTACTCTTTTTAGAATTTTGTTTCATAAATCAATAATTCAATCGCAAGAAGACCTTCAGGGAAATGTAATTATTATAGTTTTTAAGCAGTTCCATGTTTAATTTAATTGAATAAATAAATTAAAGATTATATAATTGAACGTATTTCAAGCAATTGAAGGTAGAAAGTTGGCACTGCAAATGGCAAAATCCCAAACCTGTTAACGTTAAAGTAAAGCTCGGAACGGAGGAGGTCTCGTTAAATTTTGTAAGGGCCTTGTACAATCTTGCAAATTTTCTAAAGTCTCGAAGACTTTCGATGTTGGACGACTTGATCGTCTTGAAATTTGTCGGTTTTTAATGTTTAGTGCTTCGCTTCTTTTTCGTTGTGATTTCGTGTGTCACTGATTCCTAGCCATTTTTATGTATTTTGGAGTGTAAAATATTTATGAAATAGGGTCGCTAGAAGTATACCGGCGCCATTTATGATTTCTGAAAAATATTAACTCTGTAAAAGTAAACTCTGGAGTCTCGAAATGTGTCCCAGTTCATTATACTACCTAATCCAGGCGAATGTGGTTATTTTCATACAAAAATAAATAAATAAAAAAATTTCTCGTATAAAACGGATCCTAAATTTCGGGCGAAGCCGAGTAGTAAAGCTAGTATTGTAATATTTGTAGTATCTATAATATCTAAAAATATATAGTTAGTTGTAATATTTATCTCTTCCATCCAATTGGAAATTCTTTCGTCAAACATTTCGTTCTGTCAACAAAAGCAACGCAGAACTTTCGAACATTAATGTTTAGAGTTCCAATCTGTACCCACATTTTACACATAATAATTGTATTATAGTGATCAATATTTATTGTCAAATCCCCGTAGAAAAATTTCTTATCTGAAAGCTTAGTGAGTACCCATTTTTTTTACCAAAATATTTCATTTTAATTCTTCATATTTTCAATATACGCGCAGTATAAATTTTATTATTTTTGTTTGACTATAAGTACTTAACTTACAGCTGAAATCCTAGTTTACAGTACATCACACATCACCTTTTTAAGGGATGGTATCCATTTTAAACTTTCTAAAGGTTATGTAAGTACTTCACTTCTTACACAATGAAGGTTCCAAGAATGGTAGAACAACAAACTGACCATATTTTGTTCACGAAGAAGTTACAATAATGAAATTCTTCACGAGAGAAACGAGCATTGTATCGATATTTCGCAATAGATACAAACAATGAAAGAACTAGCGAGAATATCCTCGATTGAAATACACACGAAGTCACTTACGGCGGGTATACTGGCGGCCGTAAGATTTGTTACTGTGCAATTGCCGTAATAGATTCTCTTGAAATTGAAAGGTGTATGGGATAATTGTGAAAGCAAAATATCCAAGTTCCTTCCTGAAATTGTTTTTCTCCTTGTTAGAGACTCTGGCCTCGTTAAGCTGGGATTTCCAATGCGCGGCTCGCCGCTGCGGCATTGGAAATCTCAGCTTTAAAGGGGTGTAAGAGTTGGAGCTATGTATGTTGAGTAAAATTGTGTATCCATCAACTAAGAAAAGTCGGGATCCGGTACATGCTTTCTCGCGGTCGGAATTTATTTGTAGAAACCAGTAATTACAGCTCTAGTTGATTCTAAGTAGCAGCCTACGTGGCATGCTTACGAGCAGGCGTTTTTGTCTGTGCCTGCGAATTGAGAAAGAAGATATAGGCAAGTGTCTACCTATTTAATTGGGACATGTAGAAATCGTAGTTAATTTCAGAGAAAGTATTCCACACAAATCGTATTATTTTTGGAAGACGTATTACAATATACAATTATTCATTAAAGCAGAAATCAGCTCTATCTTATTTGTTTAAATTAAATAGTGTATAAATTTTTCAAACTCTTTGCAGTGGATATTAAAATATTGAAAGAATTATGCAGATTGTATCATTCTGAACAAATATTGAAGTATAGTGTTATTATTAATGATTAACCTTATCGTAAATTGTTTATGTTGCGAATATATGTATAAAATGTTCTAACAGAGGAGTCCAAAATTATGGAACCTGTAGGTAATTTTCTTTAAGAAATTTTCTAGAAATCAGTTTCTATAAAAATGTTCTGTATAAAATAATTTGATTCTTTTTCAAAGAGTTTGAAATTTCGGTGTTGATAGTTTATCGTTACTTAAATATATGTAGGTACATCTTACAGAAATTGTGGGAATACGGAAATAGTAGACATTCAAACATACCTTAATATACAGGCAAAACGCCAGATAGCATAACGTTATAGTTTATATTAAATAAATTTTTAAAGTTGGCGCTGCACAATGGGTAGTTACACTAGAGTACCTCCTTAAGTTAATTAAAAACTCAAATCCATGTTTCCACTTTTAAAGTCTTCAAACAGCTGGAACGCAATGAACTAACGTTGCAGTGTGTGGCGAGTGAAACGCGTCGCAGCGAATTCCAACCGTGAGGATCAAACGATCCGCCGCGCGATATCGAAGCGCGTCAAAAACATTCGCGACGCTTCCCCGCCCTAGGGGTGGGACTTTTCGTAGACTGCATGTGGACGGGCCGAGCGTGGCCCAGGCAGTTAGTCAGACGAAATCGAAAGGGAGGACCGCATCGCGTGCATGCTGCTCTTGCGTAATTATACTAATAAACAGTATTATTATATAACCCATGGTCGCGTCATAATTTATCCGTACCAACCCTATAGATTGTTATGGGTGCGGGTAACAGTAAACAGATTCAATCAAATTCAGAAACGGTCCTGCACCGAACCTCGTTACCGCTAAATAAAGTAACGTGGTAACAGAGCGCGGTGCGGTAACAAATGTGGACCCGGCTTTATATATCAGCAATATTGCACAGAGGCGGACGTACAGATATTGTTGCAACATATTCCGTGCAATATTGCAAATCTTGCATCTAGGACCGGTGGTAGAGTGCATCTCGCCCTAATGCCAGAATTTATATGGCGCTCTAAAATCAGGGCTTCTTAAAACAACCGTTTAATAAAAGTTAAAAAAATTCTCTTTTTGCGTCCGAGATGTCCATGGTCGGATTAAGACCTTTAGAGGTCCTAAGTACTTAAAAAATTTAGAGGCCCCCTTATACTGAGTGATCACTTCAATGCAATGTACGATTTCTTAGGCATTTCCGATAATTTGACTGAAAAGTGTTTGTAACAAAACTTAGATTTTAAAATCCAGAAAATTTCTATGGTGCCCCCTCTATCCTGATGCCATAACCACGTTGCTTATTTTGCTTATTGGCAGGGCCTGTGGAACCCATTATGAAAGTTAGGCGCCAGGCGAAGGTGGCGCTAAGAAACTATGTCGCACGCTTAATAATAAAGGAATCCAACTCCCTCATAAACAAAATGTAAACGTAATTCTTTCTTTTGTACTCCGTAAAGGCGAACATATTAAATAGGAAACAGGTGCAAAAATTTTCTTGCATAAGGGCGCCAACTATTTTCGCGCCGGACCCTGCTTATTGGTTAATCCAGCATTGGAGGTCAGCCTTGTCACTGGCGTGTTATTACTGCCATACAAGGCTGACTGGATCAGTTTGGGCAGAGAAGCTAAATTTTTCGAAAATTTTGTTGAAATAAAATTCGTGTGTAATTAATTACATTAATAATTGTAGTTGGAGGAGACCAATTTTGTTGAAATTAAGTTCTATTTTAATACATTAGGTTAAAATTTGCAGGTGGAGGAGCTAAATTTTCGAAAATTTGATTGAAATTATCTTCTATTTTAATTGTTTACTTTAAAATTTCTAGTTGGAGAAGCCAAATTTTTCGCAAATTTGGTTGAAATTATCTTCTATTTTAATTGTTTACTTTAAAATTTCTAGTTGGAGAAGCCAAATTTTTCGCAAATTTGGTCTACTTATTAGTACTGTCTTGTTATGTTGCCTGCGGTCGGGGTTGGATATATTGACCCGTCTGAAGTTGTACGCGAGTAGCGATCGAGGGGAAATCGGCCCCTTCCAGTGAGCCTTCATGACGTAGTGCGAGAGAGAGAGAGCGTGGACATTAAGAAAAGGAGCAGGTCCACTGGAGGGGGTTGATTCCCCTCGATCGCTGTTTGCGAAACAACTTCAGACCGGCGAATACATACATATCTGTATATCTGACCCCGACCCTGGACAACAGGTTGCGGTAACACTGTAAGTAAAAAATGTGGTCGCGGCTTTAAAGGCGCATACATATTCCAAAAGTCTGCGCAATAGTAATGTTACATTAAAAAAAGGCGAGGTATAGAAAAAGAAAATAAGTGCTATATACATATTTCTTTTGTGCTTTTTATTTTGATATGCAACAACTCAATTTTGATCAGAGCTAATGAATATTAGATGTTTATTACATATTACAGTAACCGCAGAGTTTTTTTGCATTTGGTTCTTAGGTTAATAAACAAAAGTTATATTTACCACCAAACAGAATTACTTATGTATCCCCAAGGTGAATTTTCACAAAGAGTGCCTGCAATCGCATCTCGAACTGGCACTGTGAGTATCCGGAAGTTGACATCGGTGTAATTTAAACTTGATAATAAGAAAACGGGCATTCGATCCGATATAATCCACAATAATCCGCGATTCACCTACAAATAATATTTCTGTCTTTGTTTTATGCAACTTAACGTGAAATGTAGAATTTTATACATTTTTACTGGAAATGAGGATAAAAAATAATATTATGTAATATTTTTGATGCTTTGAATTTGCCATAAAAGGTAAAACGTGCACAAATTAATTTAATAACATTATATGTATACCAACTAACAAAACATTATGTGGTTTGTTATAAATAAATTCATTTGAACCTATTATTATAGTAATACTGTGTTGAACATTGTATAAGCATTTTATATAAGTGCAAAATATTATTTTACGTTATTTATATTTCTTAAGTCGAGCTGAGGAAAACTGCATAAATCGAATATCTTAATAAATAAAGTGTCTTACCTTCACATCTGCTGGAAATATCATAGCATCATCATGTTTGGCAATAACTGCTTGATTTTCAGCTGCGTATGGCAACAAAGAGTTCCAGCAGCCCACTGCATTTTGATCAACCAGATTATAGAAT
The DNA here is from genome assembly GCA_963932335.1 of Andrena marginata. Classification (NCBI taxonomy): domain Eukaryota; kingdom Metazoa; phylum Arthropoda; class Insecta; order Hymenoptera; family Andrenidae; genus Andrena; species Andrena marginata. The sequence continues at coordinate 45,055,270 of OZ010659.1, read as the reverse complement.
TGCAGGCCATTTTCGTCCATGACGGAAGAAGTACAGTGTCCAAGAGCTCCTCTTTCAGGAAGAACCTAATGGTATCGATGATAATCAGCTTTCTCATAATTACGGTTGTACTTTTGCACGTGAAACCATTAAATTATAAAATAAAGGATAACTTAAATGATTATTAGACTTACAATTCATTAAATAGTAAAATGTCAGACATTATAATAGCATTTAACTTTGATGCACTGCAATTTAATCATACACGTGTGGTGCATACTAAACGGTTAGAACACATTTTTAAATATGAAAAATTATGGAACTTTGTAGCTTTAAAGTTATGGAACAGTATGTGGTTGCAATACAATTTATTACTTCGAAATAAATTGTTAGTTGCGTGATATAGTTATTTTATTCCATTTTGAAAGTACTTTCGTTGCAAAGTTATAATTTGTTATCTAGCTATTCCATAAACATTATTCACTAAAAGTACAGTAAAAGAATTGTTCACGTTCATAATATATAAAGAAAATAACTTCCTGAAATCAATTGGCGAATAATAAAAAGAGCTGCTAACTTATACGAATATTCTGAATAAAATAAGCGAAATCACAAACAATGGTTGAAAATTAATTCATTATTCCGTGGTTGTATTGTTTCAACGATGCGCTTACCTGGAATTCGTGATAGCTATTCTGAGACAATTGCTCATCCCTAAGAATTCTCGTAGAAACTGCAAACTCTCTCCTGCTGCTAAGAGGATGGAAGAACAGTGTCCTAAATCCGTTTACAGCGACTGGGGACAGGCTCATGCCAAAAATCCCTTCCTCTCCCCATTGGAAATTCAAACCGCCAATATTGTAATCGCCAGCCAAAGGATCTGGCATGAAATAACTGTGCTCGACTCGCCAGGATTTGTTTTGCTCCCAGGAATAAACTATCAGGCCATATCCTAACTCGTCCGACATATAAGCGAATGCATCATTGCAGCCACCTTTCCCTAAATCGACGGCAATGTTGGCGATGAAAGTATTCTATGGCAAGAATTTTTATCAAATTACATGGTGCAATACGTTTTAGAAATGAAAATTTAATATTAATGTTAATACTGTTAGAAGGTCATCTCGTGACAAGTGGATGTAAGATTAGACAATATTAACAATAAAAAGTATCTAAATATTTCGATCAATACTTATAATTACTTAAAATTATTATTTTTTCCAAATTTAAAATTACATTCTTTTTAACGTATTTGTATGTGAACTGCTAGGGTGCATAGTCTATTATGGTTATTGACTTCAATTGATTGACAGAAGCCAAATATTTGGTGTAATTAGTATTCAGTAGCTGAAAATCCAGGGGCGGATTTGGATATAGGCTAAGTAGGCTGCAATCTAGGATGGCAAATTTTGGGGGGCATCAAATTTTCGGGAGCGACAAATTTGGGGAAGTGACAAATGTTGAGGGAAAGAAATTCGAGAAGGTAAACACAGAGATGTTTTAACAGACAGCTTAAAAAATAATTCACTTTTTTGTCACGTAACGAATTAGCCATAACTCGTATGTGAGTATCCACATTGAATTATTTTGAAATTGTCTTGGCTCTTTCAAATTAAAATATTGGATGATATTTCGCGCAAAGGGTGGCAGACGCTTGTTAGCCTAGGGGCTCCAAATTTTCAAATCCGCCCCTGTAAAGATCATTACGATTTTACAGAAATTAAAACCTACAAAAGTAGTATTATTGTTTATCATATTAATGTCTCCACTAATATTGCATTATGCAAAAGGAAGAAAATGTTTAAGAAGTGAAGATATGTGTACCTATATGTTAATTTATATTTTATTTCATGTTATGTCGATACTTTAGCGAGCAACCAATAATATACTTGCTGTATTGTAATTTTATTGCAATTGCTTGTCATTATGTAAATTATACTGTATTATTGTGGAAACGCGGCATCGAGTCACAACTGCATTTTGCAGTCATATCATAGATCATACAATCACATACCATGTTAATATCTTCAGCTCGAAGTCTATATTGCCTCATAAGTTTATCTGTCGTTAGATCAAATACATTCAACGTGTAAGGGCAGGCTTGTATTGTTGTATTTCCTATACCTATAGTGCCAGTATCCAATACCCAAAGCCTGTCACATGTGTCTGCGTGTATTCTGTAAAAATGGAACCAAAACTGCACACATTTCCTGTTTAATCAAAGGTTGTGCGGGCACGATGTAAAAGTTTTATCTAATTAAGATCAAATGACTTGGACATTCTCTACGACATAAAATATATGGAAAATTGAGGTCTGACTAAGCCTACAATATTTTGTTATTCGCAAAGGTAGAATATAAATTAGAATGATGCGGTAACAATAATTGATTCTATTCTATTTTGTCTGTTTGTAGATGAGAAACAGTGCCTTACGTAAGGCACGGTTATAGTTCCACAATAACTTCTTATATGTTATTAATTTAAAAACCATCGATGATAGTACTTAACACGTTGTCAGCCGACTACACCGATCGGCGTGTTTTTTTGTTCTGTGACCGACGCCGACTACACCGATCAGAGCGATCGGAGCGTGTACGGGCTCATAAACAAAAAATTTTCGGCGTCGAGTATAGCACCTCCAGATTTCGTGGGCAGTCAACGTGTTAAAACAAACTTACATCCTTTTTTAAATAAATTCAGACGCAAAAATCGAATAAATTTTGAAATATGTTATAATAAATTCTTGAAAACAATCAGACACTAATGTAATTTTCATAAAAAAATGGAATTATTTAAGAAAACATCAGATGTAATATAGTTTATATTCATAAACAAATGGTAAGGAATTAAGTAGTCATAAATTTTAAGTAAATTTATAAAAATTCACAGTATACGTAAAAACCGAATCATTATGTATTGCGAAATTTGTGCAATGTCCATCGGTTGGTAAAATTCCCCATAATAAATGTCAAATAAATTTCCCAAAAAATTTATATAAAAATGATATAGGGACTCTTGATGGTTCGATCTAATGTTGTTTTTTACATATTTATATGAATTTTCTACGATATTTCGAGGGAATAAGAAGAAAAGTGTAATTCCAAAATTGTATATACTTACAATAATATTCTGTCTTTTCTTAATATTCGTATTTAATGTGAAATATAGAAAATTTTTTGACATATTTGTATCGATCTTTTATATCGGCATTTATATTGATCTTTATATTGTATAATTCTTAATGTGAATTGTACATACCTGTAAGCAGTAGTGATTGCGCTACCACAAGCCCCAGCTTTGTTTTGTGCCCAATTGGGATAAGGGGTTAGTTTGGGTGAACCACCCCGATTTGCATCAAGTGATATATAATTCAACGTTGCTGGAATTCCTACGATTTAAAATTTCGCAATTTACACAATTTAATTCTTTATGAACTGGCACACACAGGTACTATTTACGCAATTACACAATGACTTGGGCTTCTGACATACTAAATTAAATAAAGGAATACAGTTTAAGTTAAACATTATTTAACTGTTGAAAACAATGTATATTAATACGTCTGTGATTCGTTTTAGGTCAAAACAAGATATACCTACACGGGTAATAATAATTGATTACTATAAAATTGCGTTTAACATTCGGTTTACAATTTCGAAAAATTGATAATTACTAAAATACGTATGTTATTATATTTTAAATAAATATTCGTATTGTACTAATAAACGCGGTTTTAACATTAGAAAATTATGTCACCTCGTGTGTGGACAAGTGATTGTCCACATGCTGATTCATCAGAAATATCTCAAGGTAAAAGTGTTTAAAAAATATCTACGTTTCGTTACGAAAGTTAAATCGCGTGTCTAATCACAAGTTACTGACCTCATATAATATTGAAAGACATTTAAATTTCGTGGTGTACATGTTGACCAGCGGACTGACACAAAAGGCAACAAGATTGATAATACTATGATAACGGTAACAAAAATTTTGTGACATGTCACCTTCGCGTGACAAAATTATCATTGAATCAGTTGCAGTAGAACGATGTTTTAACTTTCTGTATTCGCATGACATGTCGAAGTACGTTTTGAAATAATCTCCGACACCTTTAAAATTGCAATAGCAGTCGATATACCTATTAACTTCTGGCAAGCTCCGTTTCAATATTACTGTACTTAGTAATTTCAGTGATTTGGAAATATATTTGTAATTCTACTTGCTAACAAAGGAGAACAATTATTCATTAATTAATATTTGTATGTAACTGATATTTAATTGTTTTAATAATTTAATAAATATAGCAACTATCAAGTAGAAATGATTATGCGTAACGAAAGCCCATATATCTATTTACCATATTTTGTTCCGTTAAGAATTAGGTAACGTTGAACTGTGTAAATTGAATCGAATAAATCGCGAAATATAATTAATAAGTGTGGTGCTGAACAAATCGTAAGATGTTTCGTTCCGCTACATAGCTACAGTGAGTAAAAAAAGTATTGGCACACTTTTTAAAATCGCATAACTTTTTTAGAATTGGTCCAAACGACATGAGTTTTTTTTAGAAGGTAGAAGGATTATTTTGCTAAGTGACGTGTTTCGTAGTTTTGAAAAAAATGCAATTTGTCGGAATAGCAAAAAAACATAGAAAGGGCAGTTTTTTCAACTTTTTTTTCTGAGCCTGTAATGAAAATTCAAAAAACCCGTTTGTAAATTTAAGTAAGCTGGATACATGCTGAAAATTTCATCAAAATCGGTTAACGGTGCTCTGAGTTACAAACGTTTAAAGATCGCAGAATAAGGTCGAAAATCGCTTGATTTCGGGAATTTCGCGATTTTCGCGAATTTCGCGAAATTCCCGAAATCAAGCGATTTTCGACCTTATTCTGCGATATTTAAACGTTTGTAACTCAGAGCACCGTTAACCGATTTTGATGAAATTTTCAGCATGTATATAGCTTACTTAAATTTACAAACGGGTTTTTTGAATTTTCATTACAGGCTCAGAAAAAAAAGTTGAAAAAACTGCCCTTTCTATGTTTTTTTGCTATTCCGACAAATTGCATTTTTTTCAAAACTACGAAACACGTCACTTAGCAAAATAATCCTTCTACCTTCTAAAAAAAACTCATGTCGTTTGGACCAATTCTAAAAAAGTTATGCGATTTTAAAAAGTGTGCCAATACTTTTTTTACTCACTGTATGTATAAACGTAAGTTCTAGACCTGTCTGTAAATGTGATGTCTAAAATTTATTAGCGTGTGCGGATTCATAAATAATGATGTGCCTACCTATTCACGTTTGAAGAATTCCTTCCTACTTAGTGTTATTTATTTCGGAATCATAGTACGCAAAGTTTTTGCCAATAGTTTTAAAAAATCTCTCCATGCACTTTAGAACACATAAGAATTACTATGTACATATATTAATATAAATTAATATAAAGGTACAGATTGTTCCTATCGCCTTTATCTGCGTTTCATACAAATGCAATTCAAAAGTTGTGACTGTAAGTCAAATGTTTTTAAGTATTTAACTGAATAATAAAATTACACGACTTAAATTCGATATTCATAAATTAATTTTAACCCTTCGTATACTGATTTTTACTGATTCAAAACAAATACATTTTTTCGAAAGCCGACTTACAAATTATTTTTTTTCGCAAAATATTATATCTGAACAACTGCTCTGGGGATTTTTAGCTTCTAATATAATGAAATTTGTAAATGTTACCATTGTTTCAAGATTTTTTCATTTTTTTCTCTATATATAGTAATCTAGAATTTTTTTTACAAAAACTATGAAAATATTTCAATCAAAAAAAATGTTGAAAACATTCTAGAGACCTTGAAATTGATCTATGTTTTTCATAACGATTGTACTCTTTAAATGAGAATGGCAGTCGCTCAAAAATTGTCCTGTGTGTGGGCCACTCAGTATGTTAAATTTGATCGAAAAAAGAGGTGTATCAGCGAAGGGTTAATAAGGAAGTTTCACACATGTGTCAGCCTTAAAAATGCTTGAATTGTTTTTTTACAAACTACGTAAACATTTACACAACGGTATTTTTCGCCGATCGATGAAATAAATAAAACAATAGATATTAAACGAGGCATATAACTCCGAGTTATTCCCAATACAAATTTCTTCTCATTGACTTCATACAACATAGAACTTGAATTACTATTATCTTTATAAAAACTGAATTTTTAGTTTCTTAAAGATCCTACGTACTCCCCACCCAATTTAAATTCGGTTTCCCTTAATCTAGTAACCCTTTTTGCTTTCACGTATCAGTATTATATACTGAATGTACAAAAAATAACCAGACGTAAATTACATAGAATGAAATAAAAACCTTGAAATCAAACACGAATTCGAAACTGTACACAAAAGTAGGTAAAAGTTTCCAGCGGCCAATTGGTAAAAAGGAAATGAGACGAGGACGAATAAAGGAAGAAAAAGCCGAGTATCGATATGAAGGGTTGAGGCTCGAAATGTGGAAGATACTACATGGTAAACCGCTGATATTGTCGGGGTTTTTTTATTTTTTACACAATGGCTTGGCGCGCGCCACCGCGCATAATAAACATATAGCATTAAGAGCAAAGAGAAATAGGAAACAAGAGAGGACAGAAGTGAATAAGCCCATTCACCCCTAGTTCCCTTCTGGACCGTGAAGTTGGTAGGAGGGTTTTAGTGGCAGTGGAGGAGGAGGTCGACGGAGACAGAAATGCTCCATTGAAATCGCTCACACGGTTTTCGGTACTTTTTGTCGCGAACCGGAAGTCGGCCAGACGAGATTCGAGGCGAGCACCGCCCGCGGTGATTTTCTGTACATTATGTTTATAGCAGCTTCCGGTTTCTGATTCAAGATTTTCGTTTAGATTTTCGCTTCGTCGCTCTGTATTATTATAGGTATCATTCTCTGAGTTTTTCTGTCACCGACGGGTTTTCTTGTTTTTTATTCGTCGTCAGAAATGTTATAATTCTTTTGACAAATGAATTGAATATTCTTTACTTTTTATACAATAATGGACATGTGATTGCAAGTAAGTATACAGGTATATTTTTAGTCAAAGCATGTCGTTTTCGGAGTATTTTGTTATAATTATTATCTTAAGTTACAAAGCAGAAAGTCTTTGTGTCTGTTGTCTGTCGTCTAAAAACCTTCAAACGGTAAACTCTGCGGTCACGAAATGTGCCCCAGGTCATTGTGCCTAGCTAATCCAGATAAATGTGGCTGTTTTCACAAAACATATTAGTGTTTTTTTTTTATGAAATCAGAGTCTAAATTTCGGGGGAAGCCGAGTAGTGAAGTTAGTATAGGATATGGGTAACTGAACGTACAGCAGTAATGATAGTCAGATTAAACATTAATGTCATAGTGCCTATGAAAATAGTATTACTAAACTAACAAGGAGAAGAAATAGTTTCAGTAGAGAATTCTGAATTAATTTGACGACTCACCATTGCGCCATCTTGGTATAGTGACAAATAACTTGTTTCTCCAAATTTCAATGCCAACGGGTAAAGCATTCTCTGGAATAAACTCTCCCTTCATCATGGCAAGTCTCCTGCTCGATTCATCCGGATAGGCGAAATCCATCGCTCTCCAGGAAAATCTTTCCAGCAGTGGGGCTTGTCCGAACTGCGAGCCCCATCTTTGAATTCCATTAACACATCCCAAACACAACAAGCTTAGGAAAAGTAATCCGCGATGCATTTTCACTATAATTTGGGATGTCCGCCTGTCTATCTGGTGGTATACATGTACCTAAAAAACAAACAAATTATCCAATTTAGTATTCATTCGTATTTCAGTAATCTATATCCTTCTTTTAGGATTTGGATATTTTTATTTAGCAATTATTTGTTGAAAATTAATGTATGCCGAGTTATCGTACAGATTGTTGTATCTACGACATATGGGCAGTGTAGGTATTTACAAGGAGAGGTTTTCAGGTGTCCGCCTTCGATTGCTTTGGTTTTTGGATATCTACATATATTTTAGAGGACCTAAAAATAACAAATAGGTACGTGTTTTTTTTTATTTTGGTCTGTATGCATATTAAGGGTCCATTTAAACGAGCGATGCAGCGTCGTTGTGATTTCGCACAGGTACATATATGTGTACAGAGATTTACACGTGACTGAATTTTTTGCGGCAGTGCGATATGACAATACTGTCTAAATCTCTCTACACATATATGTATCGGTGCGAAATCGCAACGAAATCGTCTGAATTGATCCTTAGAGGGTGAAACCACCCCTCAAAGTTCATAAGAAGAGGTACAAATGTGCCTATTGTTAGTTTAAGAATATTATAACATTGTGCTGAATAAAGCTTGATATGAATTTCATTTGCGTCAAAAAACTTGCTGTATGGATGATGTTCTTGTCGTCAGTCACTTTTGTAACTCTTCTTATGAACTTTGCGGGGTGGTTTCACCCACTAAATATGCAAACGGATCAAAATAAAAAAACATGGATTTGTTATGGTTCGGTCCTTTAAAATATCCGAAAACCAAAGTAATCGGTGGCGAACATCTGAAAACCTCTCCTTGTCAGATGTTCGTTACGTATTATGTATACATAGTCATAATAATTAGCTGTAGTTCATTATGGCCCCAGTGGCCGATCGACACGAGGTATAGATAGGTTTTTTTTTTAAATGTTCATTACAGGCTCAGATAAAATAGTTGAAAAAACGACTAATTTCTTTGCTATTCCGACCAATTGCAATTTTATTTCAAAACGACGAACACGTCACCTAGTGAATTATTCCTTCTAACTTTTCAAAGAAACACAAGTCGTTCGGACCAATTTTAAAAGAGTTATTCTGTTTTAAAGGTGACTCAATACAAAGGTCCGGCACTGTAAATAGTATCGACTCTATGAATCTTTTTTATCAAAGTTTTGAATGTTTTACAGTTCCTTGATACAGTCGCTAAAAATACAGTTCTTTTTTTTTTAAAGCACCTGTTCATTATCCACTTGCCTTAGAGTGTACCTAAACTCGGACTCACGACTCTTAACCGGTTAATAAATATTTTTGTGTTTTTTCTATAAAATACACGAGCGATTAGCGTCTTGTTAATATATTCTCAATAATAATTGTCAGACTATGAATCCATGATTTATTATAGCTAAACCGGTTACTTGCCCTGACTGAGTCGCAATCATTTGGTTCAGGTGTCCTGTAACATTTACACTGTGCAAACCTGCAAGTCATATTCTGTACCGTGGGCGGGTGCGGTAGGGAAAACAGCATTCTTATAAGGATAAAAATACATCTGTGACACCTTTCACATTTTCATGAAAATAGGTGATAGTTGCATATTTTCATAACTTCTACTATTTAAAAAAATTCGAAATTAACAAATGAAAATAATGACTTAACACTTCCCCCTGTTTTCATATAGACTACATAATATTTCAACCTCCTTAGATAATAATCTAAGTTTCGATATTTTTTAAACACGTCATAAATAAGAGATCATTTGAAAATTCGACACAAGGCATACCCTAGAAATAATGTAGATACCTAAACTATGACTAGACACCTTTGAGATAAACATTCGACACCATTCATAGAACAGTCGATAGTAAATTTAGCATATAAACGATAATCGATGTGAGTTAGTACCATCGTGTAACGCTTCTACACCAACTTGACATTCAACCATTAGGGAGTATCGCTGAAAGCACCGTAAGTAACTGGTGACGTCTGTGAACCGTTTTCTCTTAACGCGCTCAATATAGCGATTAAATGTTCCTTTTTGATATTTTACGACTTGCAGTTAAGCTACTGTTAGGGCCAGTGAAAGTGCTCTGAGTTTATCTGATAGTTTATCTTAACCGGTTAATAGATTAGCGTCCGGGTGCACAGGGTGCGGCCCCTCAAAGTATTCATACAGGCACCTGAATGTTTCTTTACTTTTTGAACTTACGAAAGTGTGACTAGAATGAAAGTTGCTCAACTTAGGGGGACAAATGTAGTAATAGAGAAATTATTTTTCAAGGTCGGTATTGTTCCCTTTATGAAATGAACCATATGTTTTTTATGGACAGATCATATTTATAAAGATGATTGCGACCTCGATGTTGAATTAAGATACAATTTAAATGCGGTTTAATTTTTAAGTCTGTTCGACTTTTAATATATTACATGATTTGAGTTCAGATCGACGTGAGCCAGATCGGTATTTAAGTTTAAAAAAAAAAAACAGAGCTAAACTGTGGATATTTATGTGTCTACTATTTATGTACATGCACTATAAAATTTTCAATGTGCAACACATTTAATTATAATATATCTAGTAATAACTTTGCCATTTCTACATGACTTCCTATTACATTATTTCCCTCTATTTCAAATCAATATTTGAATATCTGTATCATTGAGCATCCTTTGAATTTCTCTCGTACTTGAGCATTACGGAAATGTATTTTGTATGGTTTACTGCAGTCTCCTTTCTCGCTACAGGTAGTTCCACCACCGCCAGTTTTCACAACATTGCCGATTCCAATTTACATGCACCGGTTTCCTTCTTTTTTTTTTTTAATACTTCTACCGTCTAAAGTATGGTCTGCTAGGAAAAGCCTTACTGACGAGTTCAACTACCTACATAGCTGGCTCAGGACGAAATGCGCGCTCCTTCTTAATTTTCTTCTTTGCCTAATTACAACTTAGTGATTTCCAATAAATGTAAAAGATATTACCTTAAAAACTAAACTCACAATCATGAGAAGATTATTTTTATTGGTGAAAATAATTATTTTTTTAGGGGTCACTTTTTTGTATGTTCGAATACATTGGAGACATTTCGATGTAAGTGTACCTTTGCGTGATCCTCTGTATGTGTAATATGGGTAGGACTAAGGATAACAAGGTAACTAATTATTACACCAAACAGCAGATTTGTACAGAAATTGTTGGGAAACAGGAAGTTTTTAAACACGAGAAAAATTCGGGAACTTATGGATCAACCTAATACATATGTTTAAATAAGGGAGACTGCTAAGTGCTAATTGAATATTGACACGTGCCAATAAATATTAGTGGGGAGATGCAAAGTATATACAGCTTTGTCTCGTTATAAGTATGACGCTCGGAGGACAAGTCGTACCCTTATTAAAACGGTATGCTATTCAGCTTGCCTTTCATCTTTGCTGTCTTCTTTCAGTAAGCTGATATATGGCTTATTGATGTCGCGTGCCTTCTCGCTCATTTTCACGACTACAAAAGATGTGGCGGGGTTAGGTTCTGAAGATTTCCCCACGTTAAAAAAATATATAATTTTTTTTTATAAATTATTTCTTTTATAATTTTTTTTATGCGTATACCAACTTTTTCATATTATTTTGATGAGTAGAACCGATCCTGGAAAACTGTTCCAAATTTGAATAAACACTGCGTTCGCGTGTTTGATTAACCGTGACCGTACTAATCAACTGTGTGCAACTGTGTTACCACAGAATTATTTATATATGTCATAAAAAGACTTACTGTATTAATAGTATCAAATTATTACAACGTTACGTACTTATCGTTTTATATATATATGTAATAATCTTTAATCTAATATTGAACCTATTAAATCTATGTAAATGGCAACGCGGAAGGCACATTTGAGGATCGAGTGAACGTTACGTTAATCGTGCTACAGTGTATATCTGCTTTCATTGTTTCCATATTTTTTATTGGTTGCATTTCTCTCAGAGAAAGGTAATTAGCATATTATACTGCAAATTTTCCTTACTTTTGATTATCACGCAGCTTGATACGAATATGGGCGTCGTATAAAACAGGTTTATGCAAATTGATCGAGTTTTCCCTATGGCAGTAAAGAATAAAGAAAAGCGAATATCTCCTTGTTTATGTTAAGGAGGAAACCACTGTGACGGTCGAAAATAAAGGCTATTTTCAAGACATTTTTTTATAATGAAATGTACCTTTCTACGAAAAATCTTTATTACCAACTGAAAATACACATATTTTCTTCTGTCAGATTGAACATTTTTTCGGTAGTATGGCCACAGCATACGATAATCATTAGGTTCTACAAAAAAAAATTACAAATCTTTCCAACATTTGGTCTGAATCGAAAAATTCGAACGGTTTCTTAAAGTATACTACAATAGCTTCAGTTAAGCGTACAGATTTAAAAAAATATTAATTTTTGAAGAATTAGCGGACTTAAGAAGAAATCTGGAACAAAAAGTATAAAAAATCAACATGTTTTTTCAATGTTACGATTAAATGAATTATTCGATCAAAAAACTGGTACGCTTAATTGAAGATAATTGTATTACGAATATTCCATGAAAATTTCAAGTGAATCCAATAAAACTTGACTGGGTTATTAATCCGCCCGTTTGAAAAATGCAGTTTCGAGATAGTCGCGTTTAATATTTTGACAGAAGTTATTTCCTGCAACTCAAAGATCGCAGCTGTACACGGTCTCGTCGTGGCCAGTGATTCTCAACCTAGTTCTAAACAATATATAATCTCATAATCCCTCTTATTAGATACATTTGGATTTTTGTATATAAACCTTTCCGGCGATTGACACCAAGTTACTTATGCGTGCACTCGGTTCCGAGCGCTGCACTACCTATACAAAACCTTCCGTAGCTCCGAGAATTTTTCGAAATCCACTTTGAAACTGTACAGGTATAATCTTGAGACCCCAAGCATTAAGAAAATGTACAAAAAAATTCGGAAAAAAAAAATTTTACAGTGACTTCCCCCTTAAAGTTAGAAGAAATCTTGTTACTACAAGTTTCATTCAAATTATTTTATTCAAAATTTAATAAATTTTTATAACAGAGTTTTACAATGACATTTAATAAATGTTTATATATTAAAATCTCAGAATTTAACATCTAATGGTCCACACCATCTATTTAATATTTAAAAGTGAAAATGTTCGTAACAGGTTTGCTAATTAGATTAGAATGGGTATGTATTGCGAAAGATTGTACTGGATTGCCTAAATGTATCTGTACTAACGTGTCTGCAGTGGGATTATTAGCCGACACATTTGGTTTGATAAAGCACAGGATAATGTACATTCCCCATACACGGTATGATTCAAAGTGGCTCTGGTGATTTGCGTTATGGGATTCCGGAAATTACACTTGCACGTGTAAATTTTGATCTGGCGGTACGCACGCGTACAACTGCCTCCAGTTGCATTCCATTTCGCTAGGCACTCTCGCAAAGAGAAACGAATAACAGCACGTGCCGGCTCTCCCTATTACTGGAAGTTATAGGTATACGGCTACGGTGAAGGATACCGAGCACGACGGCGTTATAGATCAATTCTGTTGAACAGTCACCGTCACGGATCATCGTACGTTTTAATCGATCGATTAACTGCCTTCAGTCCTCTCTATCGTTGATAATTAAGTCCAGGAAGAGTGTGTGTTTCTCAATTGTTTATAGCATCAGGCAACGATCGCGAATAATCGACGCTGTTTCCCATGGCTCAAACTACTTTTATTTTCGGGAGAATGTAATAAGTATTGTAAGGTATACCGGATGAGATATAAAAAGTTTGTACCCACGAATTCCGTGAAGAAGAAGTTCGGTTTAATTAACATTGAATGGTGTTAGATAATCATATTTCATGTACTTTCATCACTGAATTCGTTAAATCGTGAGGGAGTTTGAATTTCATGTTTACTTTGCTCCACAAGAGCGGTAGTTTTAGTAAGAAATGTACAGTGATGATGTTAATTGAGTTAGCAAACTGAATATAGAATTCAGTAATAAGCTATAACTTCGTTTTGTGCTTCTGATTTTGATTAATGATAATTGATAGTAATATTGATCTTCTGTCATAAAAGTGTATCCCTCGCAGGCGATACGCATTTATATGTATAGCTTGTATATACAATTTCAAGGAAGTTGACTATTAAATTGATATGGTGAAACGAAATTTGGAATGGTCCACTCTACAAATTTATGGTACGTTTTGAATAGTTTAAGCAATATCTTCTAATAATAATTCTGTGACTCACAAATTAATAATTTAATACCAATTGTATCACAAATATGGATACAATTTTGGAATAAGGAGCACTTTTCTTTCCAATTTGTACTTCTCATTGCAACAAATGATTTCAGATTTTTCGGGGTAGAAATGTTTTTTTTATCTGCTGGATAATCGCATATCCGATGCCACTTATTTATTTACTGTCATTTGAACATATTTAAAAAAGTTTCATTGCATTGGTATATACAATAATTGTCAGATAGAAATTATCAAATGCCAGATTTTATATTACTCGATAATAGTACTATCTGTGTAAACAGTTTATAACATATACATATGAAATTTAGTATTACATTTGTTTTTATGTAATAATGTTTCGGGTAAAAAGAGTCCTCGAAGATTTGAATAATGTTACAAGTAAGTAATAAAATAATAGAAGTACATTGGTGTATTTTTATAAACACCCTGTATATAGTATGTCACAAAATTATATAGGTTTGTATCATATTTCCTGTTCCGTAAAAGATATACAATGATACACACAAGGATAAATGGAAAAATATGCCTGTGTTCCTATGAATTCACTTTCTTCGAAGAATAAATGCAACAATGCATTGGAAAGTTATATTCGCACCTTTTTTAAAGGGTAGCTAGATCAATCTTTTTCGACATCCTGAGTGTAAACATATTGGTTAACTACTTTACGAGAAATTTGAAACCCCGTAATGAAGTAAAGCATTCGAAATAAAAGTGTCACAGATCCTTTTGATAATTTTAAGACATCTAACTAACTGCGTATGTATATCTGACATATTATGTCATCTCTGTATAAATGTTGCTTGTTTATTAAATTTCAAAACCATGTTTCTATATGTGCCCAAAAATGATTCATATTCAAATGTAGAATTTATACTTTTTGAAAAACCTAAAATTATCAATATTAATATTCTGTACTCCAACTGATGCAGTTTGTATATTATTCTACTGAAAATATTCATTAATAAAGAATTAGCAAATAAAGCAGGAAAACTAGATTTTTTTAGGACACATACTAAAGTAAAAAGTAGTTATTAAAATATATGATACTATAAAAACAGCAAAATAGTTTTATGGTAGAGCCTGGTGGTGAGGGATTCTTCGAGTATGAATAAGGTGGAAATATGTAAAAAAATTTTTTCGTACAAGACTTCGCTTCTGAAAAACTGATTTTGAAAATTCGTCGGATAGGCGTGCAATGGGGTACAATTAGTTTAATATGTCTGTTCATTAATTACTATGTCTACTTGTACATATTTATAAAAACTAACAAAAAAGTGGTTTACATAATAAATTTCTAATTTCCTAGTGTATATCTTTTCTATTATACTAAAACTTATTAAAAAACATTTCCCCTGTCATCACGTACATATTTTTTGTTTGGCGAAGTGAAGAGGCGATAGAGGTATCATCATATATTTGCTTTTCTCATTGTTAAATGACTGACGTATTTTTTTTGCAATTTAAACATCGGTTTAAAAATAAGTAAAAATATTTATTCGAGTACTAGCACACAAATCGAAACGATGAAAAGTAGACAGATACATTAGAAAAGCCATATTTGATTCGACCAACATCCAAAAAATCATCAAAATTGAATTTCGCGGTAACGAATACACGTATGACAAAATTGCATTTAAAATTTCAATTCATTTTTGTATGAGAAGTCTAACCAAATATCAAAACAGAGGTATAAAAGAAGTATAAAGAAAGTATCTAAACTACACAAAAATCTAGACACAACTGACACCAGTGATTGTAACTGCTGTATTGCGTTAAATAAAGCATGAACATTATTTTTTATAAAAATTTTCAAACCATCAAAACCAGTGTACGTGCACTAAAAAAATCTGCTGCACGACCAGGAGCACAAATTCACGGGACAGCTTGCTTGCTGGCGCAGCTTGTCCCGAATCAACGTTCCAAAAGTCAAAACGAACCGTTAGGTTCACCCTGGAGCTCCCGCGTAACGCTCAATCTTGAATGAAAAATTTACTTGCGCACTAACACTTGCCCCAGCTTTTTTATTTCGAAATTAATTTCATCGCGGAGCGTGATTAAGTTGGGCCGACCGTATGATAATTCGAGGCATCATTAATCAGCTGGGTGTCTACGCGACGACGAGCACTCGATCAGTTTAATTCTCATGCCCTTTTGCGAGTGACAGAATTTCGAATATGAATCGTAGTATTTTTGATGCACTGCCCTCAACGTACCTCTTATCGATGTAACGCGATAACTGTTCCGAGGGTCGAAACGGAGTGTCGATGACTTTGCCTTTAGGACGAGCAGAAGTGCTGATTTGTAGAAAGGTAGTAGCGAACAGTGGAAGTAAACTGTTGGTTCCTGCAAATCGTTACTGCTATATATGTGCTTCGTTCATGTGACACGTATCTGCTAAGCCGTTTGTGTAGAGACATTCACTCATGTGTGTGTACACTAGAGTCCTGCATCGGGTTGGTATTCGGATATACCGGATATCTGAGTTTAGCCAGCTGTTTACTTGGTGGGTAGTATTTCCCCGAGTAAAAAGAAACGAAAATGCAGATAGCAATATGAAAAATAGAAAAATGAAAAAAAAATCTGATGACAGATTTGAAGTGGTAAGCAGCAGTTATCGCCTAATTCAGAACGCCAATGTACACTCGGATTCATAAATATAGTGTGGTAACATTTCATATGATCGTTAATAGATGTTATTAAATTGTGAGTTGATGCTTTCGCACCTACATCATAAAGGAGTTGAAAGTTCTGGTATGCCCTAACAATTTTTTTAAAGAACATTATTCTGCATTAAGATATTTTCGTCATTTAAAAATGAACATACATGTTTCTTACGTATAAATTATTCTTATTATTCATGTATGGCTTTATTTCTTTAAGTTCATCAATTGGGTGCTTAAGGGGTTATACCTATTCAGGAGGCCGAAAAGAGGGGATTCTTTTTTTAAATAGCGGAAGCATATATTTTTTCAGAACTTTTTGCACTTAAAAGGGCAACATTTAAAGAACATTTGGTAATCTTTTGTAAAAAAATCTTTACGTTTATAATACAAATACGACATCCAAGAAGCCTTTTTACATAGGGTGAGCAAGATGTCTCAAATGCTACTTTTTATACTATTTTTTATATAAAAATCTACGGAATGACGGCTTGAACGAAAAATGGCTTCATGGTTATCACTAATGGTCGTTTTTCGTTGATAAAATCGAAGCTACACAATGGAAAAAACCCTCCGTCATTCAGTAGATTTTTATATAAAAAACAAGGCCACAAAATTTCAGAAAGATTGGTGCAGTAATTTTTTAGATATCTTGCTTACCGGTTTTAAAAAGGCTTCTTGGATGTCGTTGTATTTTTATTATAAACGTAAATATTTTCCTACAAAAAAGTTACCAACCGTTATTTAAATGTTGCTCTTTTAAGTGCAAAAAGTTCTGTAAAAATATATGCTTCCGTTTTTTTAAAAAAAAACTCACAAGCATTCACCTCTTTTCGGCCTCCTGGCTAGTTTAACCCCTTAATGCTACTTGTTCTCACTTGGTTCTGTTTACATTTACATTTCTATTATATGTTATTCTAATGGATTTACAATCATATTTGATTTTGTAAATTTATGTGAGTTATAAATCGAATTATTTCGGTCGCTGTTCGTCCGTCGCTCAACGCTACTTGAAGATTTCCTTGTGAAATTCAGTCCTGATGCAAATTCGGTTTTAACAAATTTTAGTGTGCTTCACTGTGCCAGTAACCCCTTCTACGTAGAATTATAAGAAATGAATTTTTGTGTACATTTTTGATGAATGAAAAGATTAATATTGTTGCATTGCGTTTTCGCCCCAAATCGCGCTCGATTTGTCAACACGCCACATCCTGGTTTCGTTGTTTCTGCATTGGTCCGACGATGGCTTGTTGAAAATTCGCAAACATTTCCTGAAGTGATGATTTCCTTCCGCACTAGAAGAGGACCGCGTACAGATCTTGGATTCGCGTATCCAACTTCTGACACCAATGTTGCGCCGTAGTGTTTCCTCTGGGGCTGTTCGAGTACTCGATTATTCGAGTAGCTTGAAATTCGGACCGAACCGAAACTCGGTTTCCGAACCGTGCCGAGTACTCGAATTTTTTCGAGCGGCTCGGTTTTTACGGGTACTCGGCTCGGTCGGTTCTTCGTGCCGAGTCAGGCTCGGCTCGCTTTTTTCGAGTACTCGAACAGCTCTAGTTTCCTCGTTAGCCATCCCAGGGCAAAGGATAAGTAGAAGACGATTGGACACAACTATATTTGGCCGTACAGAGCAGTAGGTACAGGTTTATACAATGTTAGCTAATCTCATATGACCGGTCGTAATGACGTTCGGTTAAAGATAGCTGATCAATATTCGGGCCGTCGAAGAAGAGACCCTCTTCTATCTGCTGAAGCGAACAGCAGTCGGGAATGTACACCAGTACACTCGGTGCTCGCAACAATATTAATTTATACAGTGCAATTATTATTTAAAAAAGAAATTTAGAAACCTGAACTAAATGTACACAATTTTTGCAATATTATCATGGCAGTTAAGGATATCTTCGACTGCTTTAAACTCTTGCCTTTCCTAATTAATGTTAAGAGAATTTCCAATTCGTTAACTTTTTTTAGAGAAGCAAAGCTATTGGATGAAGTGAGGTAGTGTGAGCGACAACGGATCAACACACATTAGAAATTATTTTCTTCCTATTTTATATGATTAGTAGAGCCTATTGGAATGCGTTATTGCTACTAACTCAATTTCGAAAAAAATGTGGGTTAGTCCGTTGTGGCTGTCACTGCCTCAAGTAATGTGGAATGTAATTATAATACTCAGCTGTGTATATTATGTCTCTAATAGCCACTATAAGCACTTGATGCGACAGTAAACAATCACTAAAGATAATATTAAGAACACGTAATCCAGAACCACATTTGTGGAACTTGTATTCATCTATCCGTAATACTTGTCCCACCGACAATGTAATGTTCGTGTTCTAAATAAAACGCCCTTTTTTTATGCTCACAACTACCCCGTACGAAACTACTTATTAGTCATTCCTCCATAGAAGGAACTCCCCTAGCTCACTCAGTTAGCAAAATCAGTGTAGTATATTTTAGTAGGTACTCAAGGAGTCTAATGTTTAGTGTAACTTCTGAAAATCATTTTTCTATTGGCATCAATTGGATGGAAACAGAGCAATCATTTTACGTAACAATCGTGACACTTTTATGGATTGAGTATTCACGTTTGTACATTGCGTCATAGTATCGTGAGTAGTGAACTATGAAATCCTCTTTATTATAATATTTGTCTAAGATTACTTCGTGCAATTCTACGTGCTGCTAAATTCAGAATGATTCAACAACTTCTGAACTCCTAGTTGAAATTGAGGAAACATTCTGCGATTAGTGTACCGTTTATCAAATAAATGTGTCGAAGTTGAATATCTACAAATGGGAATTAGTAACGTATTTAAATGCATGAGGACGTACGTAGCTAGTTATGTTATTTATGATCATCGTAATATCGATCGTAGAACTTGTTCCTAGATGTTTTCCACGTACCATATATTGCACCTTCTTAAAAATGAAGTAGTATCTAGATACTTATGAGCTGGAGTGTACTCGTTTTAAAAATTACTTTTTCCCCAATTCGAAACGGAATAGCGTACAGGCAAAACCGGTAGGCTGCCGCATAGTCGCCAAAGAGACATATCTCATATACAGAAACGATTAGAAAGTATGTACGAATGAAGTAATAAGTGTTTTGATGCAGTAATACACAGTAAGTACAATAAGAATTTGTTATTAGATGCTCAATTTTCAGAAAAACAATCTTGCACGTCATATATCATATGTCAAGACTAAAATAACATATAGACCAGACTTGGGCGCACAATAATAAGGTATAAAATGTGTTGAAGTGTTATTTCTCGTTACTCATTCGATAGTTGATTGGAATTAGCGAACATTTTCTTTAAATTATTTCGTTATTTATTTCTCAAGTGAATGATTTTTTACTTTATTTTATACTAGCTGACCTGTTACCCAGTTTCACTCGGGAATTATTTATGATGTTTCCAAAATAAAAAAGGCTAAACAAAAAAGGCCTATAATCTAATCTAGCGCGTATGTATTGTATATTCAAAATTTCATTGGAATCCGTTCAGTCGTTTAGGTGTGAAAGAAGGACAAACAGACAACGTTTCACTTTTATATATTATTAAGGAAGTTAGGATTTGAATGTACTGTTTGAAATAATCATGTGAAAAGTTCCTGGCATTTTCGATCTTGATTTTATCAAGTTTAGGTATTACATTTTCATTATTGAAAACTCAAAGGTACGCTTTTATTCAATTTCAGTTCAAATTTTAAATCTACTAAATTCAATATTTGTATTAATTTTTATTAGTTTTAACAGCTATTGCGACGTTTCAGTCGGCATTAAAAAAATTATATTCTTCTCTCTCATTTCCATTTATTTTCCACATCCATTAATAAAGCATCGTCGCAAGAATTTTTGTAACATCTTCTAACAATCTTTAGTACAATTTTTACTACCAAAAAACGAACGTCCGTCTATTTCTGTTATATATGGGTCTGTTGAACACAAATGGACGTTGTACGGTAACACCGTTTGACGATTCACGTTTGGCAGCGACAAAATGAAGAACGACATTGCTAACTTGTAACGCAACAGTGAGCGTAAATAACTTCAGAGTGTTTAAACAACCATTGCAATTCAAGCACAGTAACGTTTACGTTAAGCTTATGAAAAATAAATTGATAAGTGCATCTCTCTGTACAATTTGAAAATTCCTATGATACATTTTCGAAGAAATGGATATTCCCGTGGGAAGAACCAAGTAGTCTACTGCAGATAAGAAGCTAGACATAACAATAAGAAAGATATATGTTTCGACTTTCTCTTTGCAGCGACGACGATTTAATCTAGTTGTTAATTTCTCATAGACTTATTACTGTGGAAGATCGTGTTTAAATTTATAGTGGGAAAAGTCGTCCTTACAATGGGATTGATTTAATTCATTAGCTTACGAATTTTTCGGAACAGAACAGCCTTATTTATAGTAAAATTACAGTAACATTGAATACTTTGCTGCAACACAATGGATAGGTAGTTATGTCAGGCCTAATTATACATATATTAATGTACATACGTTAGATAACAATATCTAGTACATTATTGCAATATTGCCTTATTAAAATTATTGCTACGGGAGCGTTATTAGTGGCGTATTAAATCACTGTCATGCGAGTGCATTTATGCAGAGAGACAGATGTTGGTTCTGCTCTCAAAAGTGTTGGTCCTTTGAATTTTCGAATAGATGTTTAGTGTCGACGTATAAAATAAACTAAAAATTCATGACACGTTTGAGATAGCTAGCTATGTGTAAAATAGAATCATATATCTCGTGGCGTTTATTAAATATTGGTACAAATTGGTTTGTTTCCTATTAATTTACACCGCTGTCATAACAATATTTCCATTTGGATTTCCATATAATCAGGGTTAACAATTTTTCTATTACGTTATTTCTGCTTTTCGTTCAGAAACGCATAAATATCCACCAAAACTATTAGCCCTTTTGTTAAAGTCAGTAAAAGTTTCATGTACCCAAGTAATACTTATTGCAAACAAATTTGCTTCATTACTATCGATAGGGAAATAAATACTTGTGCACATTTAGCTAGTCCCAGATAGATTGATTTCGATTTGTAAATGTAAAACAGAAATTCAAAATTGAATCTGATCAACAGAAAATAAAATAGCTTTATCGTTATACATAGAAGTAAATCTTGAAGGCAAATAATGAACATGTGGAGTAAACTATCTGTTGAGAAAATCGTAAGGATAAATACAGCAACTGACACCTTCTAGTGTGCTATTATATGTAATTTATAAAGTAAACCAAAGTTTTGTAAGTGCTAGTAAAAAGTGACGTTCGGATACGAATGCAAAGCGTGCAGAATCACGCCACGAATTGCTTCATGCGTGTTTATAATGCTGCATTTGGCACGCGACTGTTCTCGATGCTGGAATGGAAAACATTTTTATCCCCCCCCCTCCAGATCAATAATATATATCAATGAACACGCTGCCGTATAAACGGATTGTGTTCACGGTAAAAAATGCGACGACCATATAGAAGTCTTCCGTCTATGCGACGACGGCAAGTGTGAAAGATCTCATATGATCATCGTTCCTTTTACTGTATAAACGGTGCTGTGCCGTAAATGTGTGAAACAGGGCTGAGTCTTGAGGTCGGAAGATGATATTCTGTAGAATATTTCGTGTCAATGCGCATATATTATAAACAATTAATACTCGTTACATACCTAGAAATTGCAAATGTTTACATGGAAGTGCGTTGGGTGGGTGCGAGTAGCGGCTGTAACCGAAAACTGTAAATTATTCCCGAAAAATTTTTTAAAAATGGCTTACTTTTTCGGCCGTCACAGTGGTGTTCCCCCTTAAGACGTCTTGAAACTCTGAACCTAACCCAAATAGCACATAGAACGTCTTAAAGACGTGCTGTTTCTTGACAAACGACATTCAAAAACGTCTATAGACGTCTTTAAGACGTGTTGAAAGTTTGGAACACGCTTCTGTCTGCTACCTGGGGCATTAATAGTTGACATCAGGAACTCTCGTAAATTTATAAAAAAAAATTAGAAAACATGTAATTTCATTGTTCCATGTGAAGTTTTGCTATGTAGCTAATATAATCCCTGCACAAACCAAATATTCCGATGCGTGTAATTAGACTTAATATTCCTATAGCGCAGGTAATTAAAAAACCAAGCACTTCCCAATGGGTATGAATTATTCAGATCGTCGTTTTATAACAAGTTCAGGAGAAAACAGTCTTCAGGATGAACGATTCCTTAAAAGCAGTTGAAACATTTAAATATTTTCAGAATTCGGTTGCGTACTTTCAGAAATAAGACTCAGAAAAAGGTGCGTTGCTGCTTTCAGAGAACGAAAAAATTCAAATGGTGTATGTTGCTTTCTAGCGATTTACATATAGGGTGTATCTAAAAATCGGGAATCGTTATGCTCGGAAAAGGAAATGATTGCAGATTTTCGAAGTGAAACTTCTTTAGCCGCGGTAGCGTAAGTTTTCTCGGGTGTTACAAAAAGTGAAACGCTTCCCCCACCCAGAAACCCAGAGTGTGGGAGGGGAAACTTCTTTTTCTTTCCTACTCTATCTACAGTAGTTTTCGCTATACCCACATTACCCACCACTTCTCACTCACTCCTGTCCTGCGAAGGCGGGAGCGAGTCAGAAGGACTGAATGCGAGTGAGGAACTGATACTCGGTCGCGCACGTAAAGCACGCAGGCTACGAATAGTATTACATAGAATACACAAGTCGTTTTACTGAAGTGAAACTTCTTTAGCTGCGGTAGCGTTATATTTGTTTGGGCCGTCCAAATTTTTGAAAATCTAAGTTCAAATTCGTTGTAACAGTCAACGAAATCCCTGGGAACCCCCCTTTAAATTATCGTACTGACATAAAAGTATAAACGATTTGAGTATTTTTGTTTTGTTTAACTGGTACTTATTTATAGTAGAAGCTTCAGAGAATATGTAAAGCATGCTTGCCTTGCGAACATTGCTTGATAAAGTTAATTATACAACGTTTTATTTAATGGAAATTTATCACTCCACGAATACCATTGTAAGAGGATTAAATAATATGCTTTAATACTGTTAATGACTCCTGTGTATTGGAATTGCTGTGAAGCAAGTGTCATAAACGGGCGTTCATGAACTTCGGGTTACGAAATTGAAACCCGTTCGTTGAGTTGGTATGCTTGTTCCTTTCTAATGTTATTTTTACTATAAACTTGACGGATTATTATTGCGCAATGTCTTGACGAATAATAAAAGGGAAGGAAAATGTCGAGAACTAAGAAAGGGAAACAAATTCAAATATTCCGTTTGCACGATTTATCTTCTCGGTCATTGACTTCGTTCCTATCCATTTTGTTATAATTACTTACTCACTTTAATACTCAGTTAACAAAAACATAAACAGTTGTTTTTGGTAATTGTTATATTTCATTGTATTATGGATTTCAAACAAAATGCAATACAATTGTCACGTGTATTTTAATGATAACAATAGTCATCAACCTTAATTATAATTTATTTTACAATTGCAATAACGGAGAGTAATCATTAACGATCAGCACCTAATGTATTAGGTTTGTAACTAGGAATTAGAAAATGGGCATATTCGACGTTTGCTTTCCAAACAAGTAAAAAGTGTAAGGGGAAGCGGTGCATGGCTTCATACGATGTATCTTTTCTGAAATCATATCCCTGCATAGGTATAACAATGTAAATATAAAAAAACATCAAATTTATCTTACGTAAAATTAAGCTTATCTAAAAATGAATAGTATACCTATCTTCCTTTAATAGTACGTATCTACGTATATCATTAAGTTATATCTTTCCCAAATATTTGAAAATTACTCCAATGCAAATTATTTTACAACCAATCGAAAAATATCCAAACCACTATTTCTATAGAATTTGCTACATTGTATGTACGATTTAATGTTGTGTTTTTGCGTACTAACATTTTTGTGGCGATTGAACGTACATTTCAGTTACAGAATTTATTTACTACTTAGGAGGGTATTATACTGCAAAGAAACAGAAATACACAATCATGCTTGAAATGATAAGCCCTTATTTTACCCCATACTGTCAGTAAAACTACACCTTCAAAACGTACAAAGATTTTATTATTGTACAATAAATAATTCATCTATCTGGTTTATCAGCTTTGGATCAATTCTCGCCAAATTTTGAATAAAACTTGGTTATGTAAAAAAATGTACATCCATTCAACTAATAAATTCTGTATTAATGCCCACATACTTCATTTAATTAATACATTCATTGACACTGCATCGTATTTAAACTGTAATTCTTCAGGGTAGCAGACTTTAGTCCCCTCTGGACTTACAGTAACTGTGATTGCAGTATATCAGAGCTAAAGAAATGTTTGGCACACTAATAATTATTAGATTTATACGCATTCAGATTCTACATAGATAAAATACAGACAGGCTGCAATTAACGTTAAGGAAGTGTTATAATCACTGATTAATACTGGTTTTCTGTGGTATAGGTGTACATAAATGCAAACGCGTCTGTTTGAATTCACTATCTTTCTCTACCTGTGGTTCAGATTTCCAACATGTGGAAATGATATGTGTATGTGTACATTTGACGAAACAATATTTCTAAGTTGTTATGAGATAGGGGCACAAAAATAATATATGGCAGCGGAAAGTTTATAATGGAAAGAAAATTACCGTGACGAACGCTGATGAAACCTTAAGGCGTGTAATTTATATGTGTAAATATTTTTGAGAGGTTGATGGGATTTAAAATAACTAATTAAAAAAAATATATTTTTGAATTCAGGATATATTAAAGGCATCTCATTTCTAACTTCAAGCATAAATAACTATGTCGGTGAAAGTAACGAGATTTGTGGCATTCAGTATTCAAAGTGAGTGAAGGGATTTATGTCTTTTAGTAAAAGAATTGTATACTACATTTATTTTCCGCGCAGGGGTGGTTTTGGGTATAGGCAAAGTAGTCTGCAGCCTAGGGCGACAAATTTTGGGGAGCATTAAATTTTGGGAAGCGGCAAATTTTGGGGAGCATTAAATTTTGGAAAGCGAAAAAAATTGGAAAAAGTTTAAGCACAGAGGCTTGAGGCAACTCTAAAACCAATTCACTTTTCTTCGTGTAGTGAATTAGCAATAACTCAGATGTGAGTTGCCATATTAAAGCAATTTTGAAATTGCATCGACTTTTTTAAATTAAAATATTGGATGATATTTCGCAGAAAGGGCGGCAGACGCATTAGGCTTGGGGCGCCGGATCTTCAAATTCGCCCCTGTTTGCGTGTATAGGTATATTGTTTATATAAATGCAATACGAATTAATGATCTGGTAAATGTTCAAACGATCCTATTACGGGCACTTAGTACCTAACTGTACAAACGCACAAAAAATAAGAAGTTTCATTAGAAATTTTATGCAAAAAAGTTGGTAAAAGTTTGAAGTATATTTTCTAGATTAGAAACACACTTGCTATACTTTTATACCTAATTAAAAAGCAATTCATCGTGCAATAATCCAATAATGTAATAATTTCGTACAGAATATTCAATTTCGTTTGTTATACATGACTACTTAGTCTTAAAATGCGTAGGCGCAGCATCCTCAGCAGCACAATTGGTTACCGTTAGGAAGATGGCAACAAAATGCCAGGAGCTTTTCGTCTGACCCGCATCGGGGAATAAATTTGCAAGTAGAATTCGTTACCTTCTCACGTCGAGTGACGTACGAAATTGTATTTAGCCCTTTCCCTTCATTTCTTCACCGCTACTTCGTTTCATTAATCACAGTGGAAGTCCTTTACGAACAGTGTAATCAATGTTTCTTGAAATGAGTAATGGCTAACGGAGCTGCATGGCGCAGGAAAAAAACTATAATTTTACTTTAATTGCGTTCATAGCATAATGTAAAACGACGACAGTCGAGTGGCGATTGATCGTGCATCGTTACAGGCGTTTCATAAATCGTGTAATTGCTGGGAGCATTATAATATATATGAGCCATTCAATTGGCAAGTTACATAATTCCAAAATAACGAAAAAGGAGTTCATTATAAAAATAGCGAATGCAGTTACGGCATTGAAATACATAAATTATTACTATGAATTTTATTGTATCGTGTAAAATTCCATAACTTCGGTAATAATTATATAAATTTCAATCTGAGAAGAAATAAAAAAGCAAAAATCAATATTTTCAATGTATCCAGGGTACGTAATATATTAAAGTTCATAACTTTGAGTTTGTCGAGAAAAGAAATAGTAGCAAACTTGTATTTGAATTGAAGTCATTACAAGTCTCAAGGACTTCGGAACTACGTAATTTCTTGGACTGCGATTATATAACAACTACTTGCATCATCGAGATTATTATGCAAGTAGGTACCAGTTCAAGGAACTACAAGTAATACAAGTCTGCCTTGTTGCACGACTGAACTGTAAACTTGACCTAGATGCGGCAGCAAGATGGCAATGTGTAAAGTATTATACACTCGCATTAGTTAAATGATCACTTCTAGAAACCGAAAAGCTGAAGAAATTTTTTTAAAATTGACTAAGTGCTCTTTATGTCGCTATAACCTTGCCAAGAAGCAATACAACTAAAATCTAAAAAAAGCAGTTGAAAGTAGAGATTCCACGCTTTCAAACAATATTTTCAAAATATCGATACGACTATTTCTGTCAGAGTTATGACCATGTGAACTTCCCCTATTTTTCGGATTCCTACAGGTGATCTTTTAATTAATGTGAGGATTGTATTTCTGGCTGATTGCAAAACACTTTCGCTTAATGCTACGTTGAGAAACAATCTACGTGCAATCAACTCGAAGGGAATTGGTGTACTTTTACTTCCCAAGTAGTATTTAACTACGTTACGAATTATTTTTTAACTCGTCTACTTTACGAATAATTACGGTTGTACAATACAAGTTATATAGTAAATTTCACAAAATATGTACACGTTATTTTAATATATATTTGTATTCTTTATCATTAATAAAAGGTGCATTGCTATTTTTGCAGATTATTACAGAAATGGGAATTACTTTTATACAATACATACACTAAAATAAATTTTTCATTCACCTTTTCTTCGCCGTAATTATATTCATGATCTACCATACACATTACACAAAAATGAGGTGGTTCGCCAACATTTAAAAATAGTGTTAAAATTTTCAAAATACTGTATTTGGCATTTGCATAAAAAATTATTGGGTCAGATCAGTTTATTAAATACTACTGTTTAATTTACATATACTGCTAATTATAATAAATGTCTAAAGTGATAATCCATACTATTTATCAATACTTTAACATCTCTTTTTACAACTCTCGTGTTGATCATATTTGTAAACTGTAGGTACATTGTAACAGTCTGATCGATTTCTGGCACACTTGTCATAGCATAGCGTTAATAAAAAACCCAATAAAACTTAATCCATCATGAATGAGCTCTTTAATAGAAAAAATATTGAAATCGCTATTTTTTTATTAAAAGGTCAAGATCACTTTAAGTGTTTTAAGTGGAGCCACATGGTATTCCTTTTGTAATCCTACAAGGAATATAAAATATTATTATAACATAAACAATATTATAATTAATTTTATTTATGACAATTTTAGATAGTACTGTGAGTCGTGTTAGCGTGTTTTTCTATTTTATGCACCGGTGTGTCTTCGAAGTTCTGATCAGGTCAAATAGTACACGTAGAAAGTATGACACCTGTAAAAAATTTCGGTTTTGCGCGATGAAAGGAAAATAAATAAAAGCTTGTAAATTAGATCCTCGCCAGATGAAAGAGAAAGAGGTACGAATACAATTACAAAAGAACGTATTTACACGTTCTACTGGAAATGAATGCACTAGGTAGCACGTTCCAGTAACAAACTACTTCTATAAATGGCAGTTTAAGTGTGTCTTACATCAAAGGAATTGTGGAAAATGGAATGTGGCAAGCCACTCCTAATCTTTCCAGGGTGTATTGTCGGTATTCAAGAACTATGCAATATACATCAGTACTAACGTTACACGTAAGAATGCAATTACAACTGTGTGTGCCACCAATTGACAGGTGGTCGCATTTTGTGCGAGTAATTATCAGGAAACTGCAGCTAATTGATACAAGAACTGTCACTTTCACGGCTGATTCTACGAAACTATTGTTGATAGAGAAATCAGTTTTTCATGGAATTCGTTAATTGAAGAGTCCTTGTAGAAAACACTGTAAGCGCCAAAAATCAAATTAGTAGAACATTTTCCGTTCAAATTTTTGTTTCTAATTTCGGTACTTCCAGTGTTTTCTACAATAACTCTTCCATTAAGTTTTTTAGTAACATAAATGGCACTTTATTCAAATAATTATAGAATGAATTTACAATTGTATAATTGTATTGGAAACACATCATCAAATTCTTCCTTAATTCCTTTTCTATTCTCCATCGGATACATAAATTGTTAACGGAACATTAAACTCAAAAATAATTCATACAGGGGATTACGAATAAAAGGGAAGGAAAAGCAAAACCATTTATATCATTTTCTTCCTTAACACCTTATGACACGCTATTTTCTTACACGCGTATTCTCATTTTGATTATTTATCCATTGCTTTTCATGATACTATCTAATGCTAAATAGGAATCATATATCATTTTGGTTCACACATATCATTACTAACGTTTTTCTGATTAACATTTCCTTCTCAAAGTTATAACGATGTCACTCACGCCTGATTATATTAAAAAACAATTCAGTTAAAAGTGTTTTCCTTTATTAATTAAGAAATTACTATATGCTTTGCTGTATGCAGAACACTGTGCACTAAATTACAAATGTGTGAACTTTTGCATTATACCCTCTCTCAATTTTTAATTATTCATGTACTTCATTCGTGCTTTGTATTAACCCATCAGAATTTTCAAATCCTTTTCCATACATAGTAACTTATATTTTTCTGTAATCTAACTTCGCAAGTACCTAATCAATAGTATGGTAAGCGTAGATTCAGCCAACTGGTGAACAATTTTATTGACCACCTTTAACTTATTTTTACACGAAGTACTCTATATATCGAACCTTCAGAAAAGACAAAACATTGAATTACATTTTCACCCGAAATTTTTAACACTGCGCTACCCACGTGTAGGGTAAATGTACCGTTTGTACCCATTGCACTGTTTTTGGCCATGTGCAAAATTATCTTACTTTTAAATTGCTTGCAGATCATTATTATGTGGACAATTTTACATCATAAATATTTTGTTCAGTATACCGCCAGAAATACAAGGTTGCATCTATTGTTTAAACGGAAAAATATTATATTTTTTAAGATGTGGCCAAAACTGGTACAATACCTTAACGTGGCCACAAATGGTGCATCTACCCTATTCCATTACTATACCCGGTATGCACCGACTGTGCAGAAAATTTAAAACAAACCGATGACCCAACCTCGTACACTTCCTTTGTCAGACCTCTGTCGAGATTTCGTGTGCATCTTACTTAATTATCCAATAAAGTTGGCGAACGAAATCACGCGTAATAATTTCAGCATGATGCATCCACGGGGACGATAAATTACCGTCTGAAGTCGATTGCAAACTTAAACGCCCCCTGCAATTTGTAACGAAACCTCGAAATCCTCGAAAATACGTGTCCTGGTACGTGTCGCTCGTTAATTTCATTTTGAGCCTGACTGGTGGCTTTCGCGAGCAATTATAAACCTCCGTCTGCCGAGATTGAAATTCGCCCGTACGAGTCGGTAGGCAAGTGCGCGCACTCGCCTTCAGAACTTTCGGGCAAATTGCGATCATTAGTCTGTCCAGCTTCTCCGATTGTAATGAAATAATTGCCAAGGCTGCCGTGCGCAGGCCACAGCTGCCCGTTTCAACCGATTCGCATGAGCTACGGCGTATAACGCATCAGGGGAAAAAGTTTTCTTCATTCGCGACTTCGGTTGTGAAGGAAGGGATATTAATGACAGAAGTCACCCTGCTACGGACTCGCGTCGTTCCAAGTGTCACAGACGGCATGTAAATTTCAATCTCGTCCTTTAATATTTGTCTGAAATATGAATTATTGCTCATCTCAGTATTGCGGTTTTTCTGAGAGCTCTGTTTGAACCAATGGAACTCGTCACGATCGTCGTTTATTTGTTTGGTATCTAGAGACGCGGCAGCGTCTCGACGCCAAGTACATGAAACACCCTGTATATATGTCGACTGTCGCTACCGCTATCATTTACTCGTCGCCCGGTTAATCAAACCTAACCTGAAACTTATTTCATTAATATCTCATCACGCCTACAATATTTCCTAAATTTAAAGGCATTTTTCTTATGTAAACCGCATATCAGCTTTCGAATAAGACCAATTTCAATAAAATCGGTCGACGCATGACAGAGATATCATAATATCGTCTCATGGATCAGTCGGATTATTAAGATTTTTCTCCTGATTCTCCTTCTCCAAGAAATTTTTCGTCAACATAATACGTATATACGCGTTACACGCACACCTTCAGCCAAAACGAAACTAACACATGTTTCGTTCGTTAAACGCTACCTTCACTATGCAATCTACTCCGAATTTTGACATCTTATAGCCAGGTTATAACCTGGCGAGTGTGAAATAAGGTAAGTTGTCAAAATTTGAGATGCCACGTGTTTTTACACATATGTATCGTTGCACCATTGAATTGCAACCAAAATGCAGTCTCAAAAACAAGGTAAGTTGCCGAAATTTGCGACATGTTTGTATATCATCGAACTGCTTCTTATTTGTAACTAAACTGAGGATTTTATATATATGTAGATAATCGCAGCGTAAAATGATGCTGTGACCTACATATTGTCTGAGTTTTAAATTGACAAATTATCTGAAAGCCTGCGAGGAGGAAGGTATGAGTATTATCTTGATATATGATTGTTTAAACATACACTTTGCAGCTTTACTAGAGTTTTCTGAAATCCCCATAAAAAAAACTTAATATAAATCGGATCAAATTAAAAATTATCTGAAGTCAATTCCTATACAAATTATCTTTGTAAAAAGAAGTGAGATCCCCCCAAAAAACTTTAAAAAAGTAAAAAATTACGCCAAGTACATGAAATCAAATAAATCACAATATAAAGAAAATAATAATAATAAATACAAAGTAAAAAAAGATGTGAAATCAGAATGAGCTGCAAGTACATAAAGGTGCTTTCCCGCAGCGTGCAAGGGCGACACTGTGTAACACAATAAAAGACAAAACAAAGTTGTCCGCGGCCTGGAAGTCAAATACTTGGCGTGGCCAGGCAAGGTCAAGGTGTCGCTGAATAAGAATTATTTAAAAAGGCAAAATAATGAAAATGTATTCATATTGTCAGAGTTTAAAATTGACAAATTATGTGAAAGGTTGTGAGAGGAAAGGTATCGGTGTGGATGAATGATCTTACAATTATTTTAAAACGCAATATAATAAAAATGTACTCATATTGTCTAAGTTTTAAATGAACAAATGTTCTGAAAGCCTGCGAGGGGGGGTATGGGTATTGATGATCTGAGAATACCTTGCCTGGCCACGCCAAGTATTTGACTTCCAGGCCGCGGACAACTTTGTTTTGTCTTTTATTGTGTTACACAGTGTCGCCCTTGCACGCTGCGGGAAAGCACCTTTATGTACTTGCAGCTCATTCTGATTTCACATCTTTTTTTACTTTGTATTTATTATTATTATTTTCTTTATATTGTGATTTATTTGATTTCATGTACTTGGCGTAATTTTTTACTTTTTTAAAGTTTTTTGGGGGGTATACGCTACCGTAAATAGGAACCTTCAGACAATGTTGTATCAGACGTTCACGAGTGTAAACCGAATAGTATTGCAGTTATTATAAAGGTTTGAAATGGATGATAGAACATATTCGGTATATTATGTTATATGAGTTTAATAAAGGAAATAATGCAACTGTAACGGTGAAACATATAAGTATCTGAGGTGCTAGACAGTGGCAAAAATGGTTTAAGAAATTTCGAGCTGGGAACTACAGTCTTCAAAGATGAACCTCGTGCCCGGAGGCCTGAGCAATTCGATGAATCCAATATAGTAACGATTGAAGAATTAGCCCACGAGTTGAATTCGACTCAATCTACGATCCACCGTCACTTAAAATGTATTGGAAAGGCTTATAAATACGGAAATGTACCCCCAAGAAACCGCATGACTTATCTGGATAATCTAATTTAAACAAAAACATGGTTTAGTTAGAAAATACATATTACGACTTGAAATTGTGGAATTAAACAACTTTCTTATACCAGATGCATTGATAGTAATCTGGATCGTGAAAGTCTCCGAAATTATAACTTTTTAGAAACGTAAGAAACGTAACGTTGTAGCAAATTCTTCTATTTATTTTTAATTATTTTCCAAGTGAATAATAATAAAGGGATTATCTCGTGAAATAAATAAATAAATAATAATTTTCATATTTTCTGCGCTATTTCAAACTTTATTTACTGTTTAGCACTATTAAAAATGCTGCAAGTTTACAGCATTGTAGCTGTACCTAATATTCCGTTCATTTTTCTTTACTAGTTTCCACTGTTTGTAATCTCCGCACTAGGCTATATTAAATTATTGGTAACTTCTCTTCAAAGTGTCAAACGTTTATATCTGCCAAATTATCGATTTCTGTAATTTATTAATAGGCACTTCTTTTATAAGTAATCATTACATTTCAGTTGAATTCAATTCGTGAGTCAACTATTTTAAGAGTCAGGACTTTGAGTGTCGGAGATAGTTTCCTATTAATCTTCAAAAATGTTTGGGATTCTAGTTATGGAAATTTCATTATAATACTGAGAAGTGGTATCTTTTCGCATAAATCCATTTGTTCGAATAATGTTTAGCTTACCGAACCCCTTCGCTTAGAAAAATTTCAAAAAAATCTGGTACGTCATGATAACCCAGAAACATCATACATAACAATGGCTGATTGCAGTCAGCAGTCAAATTCCTTTAATTATGGAGATAATCATTATCCAACCTTGGTGTCCAATATAGCGGCGTGTGCTAGCCATGGACCTAATAGGTCCATGGTGTTAGCTCTGAAAGAAGAGGCAGATTACTTACAATATTCCATCTAATTCAATATTTTGACAAGCCATCAACGCCACATTTTACAGCCTATTTGAAAATTTGAAGGGAATTGGTTCCTTTAAAGAAAAACCCAAAAAAGTCAACATAATAATGTATTACTGAGTGGAATCCAAAGGGGTCTACGTTCAAATGTACGTCTGATATTTTAGTATTTACAACTGATACATTTAACGTTCAAAGTCATGAAGCATTTTACAACGTAAGTGTCTATATCTGTATCTTTCACGGATGGCACAACACCTTCTGTCACATGATGATCTGTCTTTCTAGTCTCCCCCCCCCCCTCTCTCTCTCTCTCTTTCATTGTTAGAGCACTGAACTATACTTCTGTACATCCTGTTCACGAATGAAATACAGTACACCCGCGAAAGTATTAATAGCCACAATGTTCATTATTAAGTACACCTGAAAACAATACAAGGTGGTGTTCAACATAGATTTACAGCGAGCGTGGTATAATAAATGAATGCTTCATTGAAGCACACATCATACAGAGACAATTTGTAGCAGGCAATTATAAGGACTTTTTTCCAAAATGGCTTGCCTTCGAATTTACAAGGGATACCCGTTGCAGCAAGAACAAGGATATGGTTCCAGCCGGATGGAGTACCACCACACTGCCAAAGAAAAGTGGTGACCTTCCTGGACGACCATTTCCCTGGCAGATGGATTGGAAGACACGGGCCTGTGTCATGGCCACTCCGATCGCTGGACTTAAATCCTTTGGATTTTTTGTCCTGGGGCTACGTATATGAAATCTAAAGTCTACAACCGTGGTAAGCCAGAAACATGGGAGCAGCTGGTGCAAACGATATACGGCGGGAATGATAATATCTGGAGTCACATCTCAAAAGTACGATGGTAGCGTTCATTACAACGACGAGTAGATACATATAGAAGGTCACGAATTTGACACAGAACACAAAAAATAAAAGCACTGTTCTATGTCCTTGTAAGGACATGTATGCAGTATCTTATTGTTACTAAAATTCTGTAACAAATGGAAATGAAGCTTTAGCGTTTATGGCATTTCTTGTTCAAAATGATCCATCAGGCTTGCTGGGAAATGATTTCCTTGGTATTGATGTAAGTAATGCTTTCATTGTAATTTTACCATTTTACCTTTACAGAAGAAACTGATATTCAAGGGAGAAGGAAAACGAAGAAATTAATCTTGCGATATCCTTACAATTTATTTAAAGAACACTATTAAAATGAAAGACGAGTTTTGTTTAGAAGAATATACTCTGCGTTAGTGGTTCTCAAGCATTGGTGGTGGTCATTTTTGAGTTACCATTTTCTTATTTTTGAATCTGTTAAATTTTGAGTGATAATTGTACATTTGTAATACTCGTACAATCGTGCTCTACTAATCTTTTTCTCGAAATGTAAATTTTGATATGATGAAATTTGTAGATCAAAATAAGAGATTTTCCAAGATTGTCGAAAAAGGCGATATTTTATTTCTTATATTTTTGTGATAAATCCCCTTTAGAAGTCGTAATGGCGCGAGATTTGAACTCAAAAATTTCTCTTGAGGTGCGATACAGCACCGAGAGACTAAGAAAGGGGATAGTTCTCAATTTATATTTGCAAACTAGACATACTTTTTGGCCGTACTGAATTTTTTGGATTTTTGTTTCGGTGATACGCATTTATGGAAAGGTTAAGAACCGCTGCTCTGCGTGATTTTATTAGTGTCATTTCAGACATACGTGAATTTGATTCTCATTTGAAGTGAAAGAAATATTACTCAACAAACTATATACATTCGTCCATTCCTTCAACGCTCGTATATTTTGATTCATTACACTACATAATACACTTGTCTGGAAAAGGCATCTAATTGGACTGTTTATTTTTATACTTATCGCCTCATATCAGAAACAAGAAGCAAACTCATTAGGCACTCTTAAACGTTATATAATTTATTTCGCACGGAAGCTTTTACTGGAAGTTAAATTTCAGGAAGAAATCATTTTAACTTATCAAATTTATTACTTGATTTTACATTTAAGTTTCACGCCGTGTACAGTCATGAAAATTTTGTGCAACATAGTACTTTCTATTATTTGCAAAATGCTTTCTTTAACTGGCGTATTTGGTAATTTGTGATGAATTTCCTAACGCGATTGAAATCTCAAAAAAGAATGCTTTTTTTTTAAACATCGCCATATCGTCTAGGTATACTAACTGGATAAAAAGCTGCTAGTTCCTTTATTTCACTTGCTATTTCGAAATAAAAACTCTACTTAGGCAATCAGTTTATTTAAGATTTCATTTTCTGAGGTTTTCATCGCGTGTCCCAGCGAGAAATGGAATACGGAACTTTCCGTTACGCCATTGTAGACTTTATTTTCCATTTGCGTGAACAATTAGCCAGGACTTATCAGTTGCGTGCACTAAATTAACTAAACAGTTTGATGCGCGCAGATAGATGCGTTCACTTTTTTTTGACATTAAATAAGTGTGCTCGAAAGCTGATTCCAGTATTCTATGTGTAGTTTCATTGCACGTGATATCACATTGTACACGCGTACATAGTATAAGGAAATGAATTATTGGGTATTTACTTTCTCACGTAGAAAGCCTACTATCCTAACTTTTTCGTAGCATACGATAGTGTCCCGGCCATATTTGTGGTCAGTTATCACGCAGTTCGGGTGTTGTTACACAGTCAGGAAAAAAATAATAGAACATCTCATATTTGGATACATTTACGTATGTCTCAACGCTGGATTTTCCACTTATGTTGCCTTGTTTACAAAATACTTTCATCCCAAGTCCCTCCTTATCTCTACAATATTCTTGGCAACAATCTTTCATATCATGGGTCTAATTCTCTTTCTACTCAGCATCAAAATCTTCTTTCCATGCCTGCACACTCGACATCTAAATTCGAATCCTCCTTCGCCTATATTTCTGTTCACTATTATAATTCCCTTCCTCCTGATATCTCCCCCTGAGTGGGGGATACTTATGCATAACGCCACTGCCAGAAAACGTTTAAATTCAGTCATTAAAAGTTTTCACTCTCAAATTTGTACAAGTATATTGAGAATAAATTAAGAA
This sequence comes from Andrena marginata, assembly GCA_963932335.1. Taxonomy (NCBI): domain Eukaryota; kingdom Metazoa; phylum Arthropoda; class Insecta; order Hymenoptera; family Andrenidae; genus Andrena; species Andrena marginata. The sequence goes on along the minus strand of OZ010659.1, from coordinate 45,018,338 downwards.
CAACAACTTAAATCGTTAAATACAAACGAAGCAAACCATTATTATTAATTGAAAAAGAAAGCAAAAATGTGATCAACTATCCCACCTTTCCCCTATCCTTTTATTTTGCTTATGCGCCATAAATTGTTTCTCTTAAATTTTTCACCTTTCTTTTCTTTTCTTTCCTATTTTTAGTTTTAATTATTTAGTTACGGTTAAGCTTCTAACTGTCTTGTATCGCAGCCTCGCCTTTTACTTTGCTACGCTCTGTGTATTACTGTTAATTATATATTTACCAAGTAATAAAGACGAATAATAATAATAATAATTTTTGTAAAACAAATAGAAATATTTGTAATCTACAATACAAAGCATAAGTATTACATATCGAATGGAAGACAGTCGTTATATTCATAGTAAAGTGGGTTCAACTTTCAGTTGTTCAAAAACATCAACAATATTTTTCTTTTAAATGGTTGACACTTCGACTATTTTTAGATACTAAAGTGTTCAAATGGCTCCTATAAACAAAATGTCTGGATTGAAAAGAAATAGAGCAACATCGCGTTAGAAATTTAAGGGATGACTAAAGGTAGACTCTCACTACGCCTCGCCGCGGCTCATTTTATTCTTCATATGCTTTTCTTACGTATTTTGACAATTTGACTCACACTGCGCGTCGCCTTGCTTCGGCGCGATTCAGAGCCGCGGATTCTTCCTTGAGAATGTTTTGAGGAACAGAGGCGAGGCGTAGTGTGAATAGATGCAATGCCACCGCATTCGGTGACTGCTAAAAGAGGAAGGAAGAGGTTCTCCGAGCAACTGACCAAACACACCAACCGGGGCAAGCTCAGATAACTTCGGGTACAGTAAAACCGAGGCGACGCGAGCCTAGATGTGAGTGCGAAAAGAAATTGCGCCGCGCCGCGCCGAGGCGAGGCAAGGCGTAGTGAGAGCCTACCTTAATTCCCCCTCCTTAGTTACAATGTGCTCTTACACTGTTCCATAAAAAAAAAATTGTTTCCGCGAAAGCACAATCCTCATTATCGTATTCAAAATTCCCCTGTGTCAATGTTTTGCCCCTATAGGCGCAAAAGAGCTCAAATTTCTATTGTCGTCCTCTTATAACATATCTAATCCATAAAAAAAATGAAGAAAAAGTCCCAAATGTACTGGAGAATGGCACTATAAGGGGTGGGAAGTGTCCGAAGTTCAACAAAAGAATCAGTGTGGGAATTCCGACGATTGCGCTCGCGATCTTTCGACAAGCAACAAGAGTATTTAATCGGGTATTCAGAACCGGGGCCAGGACGGCGCGTGTTTTTCGTGGTAAGCCATGCGCGTACGCTTTCTGGCACGCGCTTCGGCGGCCTATGGGTGGGGGAAGCTTATGATGCCCTGAGGGTCCATGGGAGTGGGTCCCACGAGAACGAAAGGGGCGGAAAAAGGGGGGAAAGGGGGGTGGGGGGGTTCGCGTAACTTCCCCACGCCAAGTTTTCTTCCGTTCGCCACGAGCCGTGTTTCGAGTGCACGCCAACGTTTCGCCGCGATTCGGGGCGCTCTTCTTCAGGGCGAAAGGGCCGCGATAGTGTGGGTACCTATGTAGTAATGCGGCGGATTCTTTCGGTTATATTTTACACCCGTCCGTTTAGGAGGGAAAGAAAGCGAGGAGGTCGCGTGAGACGAAGGGCGAACAATGCAGTGGCGTAGTTTCGAAACGGAGACCCATTAGTGGTGGACTTCGGAAGGGTGTTCGATATCACATCACTGATTATGATGTTCTATGGCGTTCACGCGTTGGCGGGGAAAGTATTAATCGGTCGGTTATCGAGGACATGGAATTGCAGTCACTTAAAAATCGATCGCTGCATTGCAATGTCTATGAAAATTTAGTGCCTACTTTTAATAGACATGCAGATGATTCGGAACTACTTTTTTCGTAGATAATACTAGGTGAACTTGTCCGATAGTTTTTTTGATAGAGAGGCAATGTTTAGCTGAGAATGTAGACCGTTAACATTTGAGATATTTATTGTCAAATATTAAAAACTCAGAGAAATATATATATATATATATACCTACATTTTTTCAGCTATCTAAACAATTATTTATGCGCAGCTTCTGACTCTTAAGAGGATAATTAGCAGTGCCAAATCGAGAGCTTGAGAAATAGTTCGTACATTCACCTTATTTTTTGCACAGAGATTAGCATATGATAAAAGCATGTTTTTTATTTTATTGATAGCTATTATTGCTTATTTTTAGGGTCCACGAATGATACGTTACTGTAGGCAGAAGGGAAGAAAAAGAAAGGAGAACCAAGGGAACGGGCAGGTGCGCGCGTTTCATTCGTGTTCCGGCGAACAGCCTCAGTTTCGTTTCAAAGGTGAGGTGGAATTCGGCTGTTTGCGATATTATCCTGAAACGTCTCATATGCCAAATCTCAAATTCTATCGAATAAAAGGGCACACTATGAATAAGTATAAGGGTTGTATCGTTTCTCCGTGGGATGTTTCACGGATTAACAATGAAAGGCTTCCGAATGTTATTTTACATAGTGATCGATTTAAAATCTTTTTGGAAGCTTTAAAATGAGATGTATTTTATTTTCTTTCAGAAGCATTTACTGTCTCTATACAAACCAATGTATGCTCGTGTACAATTTATTTTTATATTTATATTTCATGTTGATTCTGGTTCCATATAAATTATCATATAAAATATGATTCATAAAATTTCTGTTCCTGTAACAAAACAGTTGCAGCTATCCAAAATCAGTAATAACAACTAATCCCTAAGTAATAGGAACTTAACCTATTACTATACTTCCTGTTACATTCGTTTATTCATCAAATTCCTTGCTAACAATTTTACACAAAAAATATCTCTGCGTATATAATCGTAGGCCTAATGCTTTTTGCAAAATACTTTTTAAATTTTCTATTTAAAACAAAAGTTTCTGCAATTGTAAGTTATTGTAACGCTACAAAGTTAAATCAGTGCCCCGAATGAATTAGACGCTTCCAGAAACATGGATGTCGCCGCTGACGTGAGGCACGTGAACAGTTTTCTTCTTACGTCTCTCTTTTTAACGCAGTTAGGGCCGAAGTAGGGGCCCCGTATGAAAAATTCGTACTCGCCCAAGCGAACACAGGTGCATGGGTTAACGAGCGCGGTCTTGCCATCTCTGTCAGGTAGGATAAAGGGGCGAGGGAAGATGTAGAAGGATGGGAAGAAGTAGAGAAGGGAGAAGAGAAAGGAGAAAAGAGAAAAGGAAAGTATAAAGGGATGTGAAATGGAAGAGGAGGGACGAAGGAGGAGCACAGGACGCGCTGTGGTTGGAAAGAGACGAAGAGAGGAAGGAAAGAAGCCGCTGAAGAAGGAAGGCATAAATGGAAGACGGAGTAGTACAGTGAAAAGGGAATCGGGAGAAGGGAAGAGGGAAGCCAGTGGAGAACAAAAACAGAAAAGATGGTAGAAGGGGATGGAGAACAAGTTTTTAAAAGAATGGGGACTAAGAGAGCAGAAAAATTTTACGTGTAGAGAGGAATCGGGGAGATTATTATCAAACACCGAATATTACAGCGACGAGCAAAAAGCCGCGGGTGATGCACAACGAAAATGAGCTGACATTAAATCGAGAGGAGACGCTGGGAACGCGTGCTTGCCAAAAACTCAACACATTTATGGGCTCTAGAGGACCAGGCTCCAATTAAATGGCTGGAGAAATCGAGAGGAGTCGTCTGTGATGCGTTAAGCCTGAATTCATGTTGTGCTCGGTGTACTTCTCGCCGAGCAGCAATAATTTCGCCGATTAGAGGCTGAAATTGATCATTTTTCTCAAAGTACTACACATACTTGATGTTTGGAACGATGATCTTCTTGAAGGTATGGTTTCTGTCGAAGTATAGTAGAACCTTGATTATCCGAACTATATAATCATGGCACACATTGTTCGAATAATCGAATTTTCCGGATAATCAAATAACTCTGTTCTCGCACGAAGGAAAGTACTTTATAAATATTAATATTAAACAAAAACGAGATCTTTGGAACAATAATGTATCAATTTTCTTTAGTCTCTGTTCTTGTTCCCTAATGTTTTTTAGCCACCAACTGAGCAATTCTTTTTAATGTTATTATTCCACCGAACGTACTTTCTGTTTGGGCTTCGTACCATACTACATTCATTTCCAAAGCAATGTATGCCACGGGGTGTGTAGGGATAGAATTGGAATTACTTCTAGATTCCATTTTCTTCTCCTCCTTCCCTTCTTCTTCTTCTTCTTCTTCCTTTTCTCCAACTTCATTACAATATTGGTATACTTATTCCATAAGTTCACTGTAATTATGGCGATTTTTACCCTGGAATATAAGAATTCAAAAGATTTTATATTGCACCCCCCCCCCCACCACTCCCCAAAGCGTTACGTGATTGAAAGACGACCCCTGGTTAGTGATTGGATCGACACCGATATTATTAATGATATTCAATCAATTCGATACGAAAGAACTCAATGGGCAGTATCGATATGTATTGAAATTTTAAGTACTTGTTATCAATTTTCGATACTGATAGGTATTAATTTATTCTAATTAAATCTGTACAAAAAAATATTCAATTTGCGTGGGTACTTTTGCCTGCGGCCTTCGCTACTTCCGCGGATGAAAATACCTTGTTTAATAAACTATGCATAATTTTTCAACTGAATTGATTTTAATCTATATTATACTTCCTGCACAATATTCCCACTAATGTGACTTAAAACTGGCAATTTTAACCTTAACCCTGATTAAATGTGTAAAGTACCATACACATATCGCTGTTGGGCATTGATAGTGCCATAACTAAAAAAAATGTCAGTTTTTATTTTTTTGCAGAAATATACTGCATAGGTAGGTATTTTTTTCATGTCAAACGGCATATTTCTAACTTAATTTGTTTCACACCAGAGAACAGCTGCGCTGTTATCAAGTTGGTCATGCTTCTTTTCACAACACTGAACTAATTTTCAGGTGTAGGATATGCTGTATAAAATATAAGGTTGATTTGATATTCTGTTGAATTATTTTAATAAATATGCTATTTGTGATCTTCAATCTGAATGGATGGAAAAGTAGAGTGAATTTAAAGAAATTACACTATTGTCTCGAAAAGTGACATAGTTCGTGTCTCGAAGAGTGAAAATCTGCCATCACTACTACTTCTTTTGCAGTTGCCGCTGCGAGTGAGAGAGACTGGCAATGAGTACGAGTGAGAGGGCACTGTAATTTATGGCTTTGTCGCTGTCGCCTGCCCTCTCGGTCGTTCTCAGTCCCTCTCACGCACCGCGGCAGAGAATAAAACCAGGCCGAATAGATTTGCCGATTTGAAAATTTATACATACTCGCCGATCCCGAGCCAGTTTCACTTTGCGAGACAGAACTGTATAGATATCATCAGTATTCATCTATTACTTATTAGTCAAATTCGAATTTAAACTGTTTCTCTTGTAAAATTCGCATCCTTTGAGTTATGCCATTATATTTTTATGAAGGTAATTGAAAACCTTGCAGCAAGCGAGTTGCAGCCCCATCTTTACCAACTTCAAGTAAATTAGAAAAAAAACTGTTTACAAAATTGCTTTGACATAAAATTAAAAAGGGAACACTAATTGCAAAATATATATTTTCACACAATAAGTAATAGTCATTAAGTTGATAAGTTTTACTTCTATTTTTCGCAAATTTTTCAAATCTGGAGCATTCGTATTACGCGAAACAGTAATGGGTGCAGATTCAAAATTTGCAAAAAATCGCTCATGTGTTATCGGATTTTTATGAAACGTACGCCGAGCGATGTAGAATTTTTTTTACACGTCATAACTCAAAAGCTGCAAAATGGAGCCGCACCCGTCTTCCAGCAAAGTCCTCGATTTTATTTTGATATATTGTACCAATAAAGTATGCGACATCAAAAGCACTGATCCTTCTGTGATACATAGTATGTACAATTAATCCGAACTAATACATAGGGAACTACATGCCTTCAAGGGTGGTTCATACATACATATTCCGAGGTAAAGAAGAGAGGAAAGATCCCCGGGCCTGCGGATTTTGCCCGATGAAATACGGTTCGTCCAATTAAGGTGCGATAAGATCATCGCGGTCCTGGGTGGCGAGTTTTAAAACGACTTCATTAGACTACCCATAAAATTCATTGGTCCGTTGTGAAACGGGAAGAGGACCTGATGCCCACGGACAGGTTAAAGGGACAGGTGCCGGCATGCATCGTACATCACTTTTACGGCACCAGGTATCTCTATGCGGGAAACGTCTCGATTTCCACACAAAAAGAAATGATTAGGGTTTATTAGAAGCGACATACCAGTCTCTAAAATTCCGATACAAAGAAGATGGGATTCTTGCGCGCCCGTCCATCGTCAGGCGTTGAACTATCCATTTTCACGTTTCCTTCCAGGGGACCAGGGACTTTGTTACATTCACGCATTATGCGATCTGAAGAAATGGTTTTTGCTATCTAGTTGCATCGATAGAAAGACTAACATCTATTAGGTCTTCCCGGAATGATCGATCAGCAGTAGAAATTCAATTTTCTCTCATCTTCTGCAATCCTGCCACATATTTATGCTAAGTTTATTATTCCCTTTTTATAAAATCCCTTTGATGTTCTTTGAACGAATTCTTCAATTGCATTTGGATTTCCCCTCTTGATCTCATTTCTTAAAACAGTATTGACAGCGACTTACAGTAATGGCCAAAAATATAAGACCACCCTCTCTGAAACAAGATTTTTATTTCTACAGTTCTTATAATTGGTTCTTACAATTAAACTGTTGGGAATACTTGAAAGAGGAGACAAAAATATTACGGACACCACACCTTGAATATTAGAAATTTTTTTCTTATTAAAAATTTTGTGACCCATTTGTTTTCCTAGATAACCCTGTTTCTGCTATTAAGTGGTATTAAATTCAAATTCTGTCCCTCTGTCATTTAAACGGCACTTTCCTTGTATTAAAATGTCCAAGAAATACATTACATTTGTTAAACTTAAAATAGCAGTATCTTGGAGGGCTTACAATTCGCAAAATCGTCGATTTGTGTAGGTACCTATATGTGTAAGTCCTTTGAATGAAACAATATCAACTATTACCAATCTTTAGGGAATCACGCCAAAAGTGCAGTATCATATCTGAATCATGATTATGTTACGGTAAAAGTACATAGTTAGGTAAATTTTACCGGAAAATGTATATATATATACCAGCTTGGTGGGTAAAAGTTAGTACAATTTACATTTACCCTTCATTTCTGGTAACGGTGGCAAATGTGTACATTTACCGGTAAATGTAGAGATAAGGAGGTTTTCTTAAAAATTGCATTCACATTTACCTGTCAAACTGGTAAATGTGTACATATGCCGGAAAATGTGTACATGCACCAATTTTATACTTTGACCGTAAGAATTACACACCTTCTTCACTATTTAATTGATGCGTTGCTTTCTTTATTAAACTCCTATAACATACCTAATATGTTCTTTCGTCACATTTGCCTTACACATTTATAATAAACTAGCTTAAAGTACCCGGGCGTTGCCTGGGTAAAACTTCGATTATCACGGAATGTCAAGAGAGTGAAATAAGGGGGAAGGGGTGGAATGCCTAGATTTCATGGTAGCCTATATCTTCCGCAGGAGTCTAGAGAGCAATTATGTAAAATGTGCTGCAGATCGGTTAAAAAAATCGGGATAAGATTTTTATTCCTATATGTTATTCCTTGTCCTAGATTACGTATACAAAAAATTTCAGAAAGATCTGTTGCGTAGTTACGACGTGATTAAGTAACAAACATCCAAACACAGTTTTGCATTTATTATATTAATAGGATGAAATATTGGATCTGTGCTCATTAACATTTAATACATTGTTGAATAAAATTCTGCTGAAGTTAGTATTTATAACAAATGGACAAGTAACACTTATGTTCAGTTACACTGTTACCAATTCTGTTCTCACCGTCAAAAAACGTTTGCTGTCAAACATTTCTCACCGAAATTAAGTACTCGCTTTAAATTAGATAGTATTTACTTTGAATGCTTCGTTATATGTTTGACTTCATGACCTGTTTGTACTTCGTACAAAAAATATGAAACCATACACTTCAACATATAATAATGCTTAAGGTAACCAAGTACGATATCAGATTTCCCTACATGTGAAACCACAGGAGTGATGTTTACACGAGAGAGTATGTTAGTAGTTAGCTACATTGTAATGAACATATTTGACCTGACTGATTTTAGAACTATGGACAAATTACACATTAATGCCGCAATTGACTGGTTTTAAAGATGCTTTTTATTGAGTGTGTTGAAAAATGAAATTCAACTCCCTGCACCACATTGGTATCGCCCCAATATATCCCTTTTATCTATATAAAATATCCCATCTTAAAAATTATGCCTTGCCCTACAATTCTAGATTTGGGCTCATCAATTCTGTTACCCTAACCGTTTGCTCGTGCATCTTACTTAAAGTATCATTTTGTATCAGGTAAAAATATAAAAATATTGATAAATTCTATGAATATAATAGAAATAAGTTCTAATAAATACTTGACGAAGCTAAAAAATGTCTTATTTTAGGTTAAACTTGTATATCTATATATTCAACTTTGTCACGCAAGAAAAAGCTATCTATTTAAAACAATTTTGTTTTACGATCGGGGTTGACAACTTATCACCATATAAATCCCAGAGTGCCACATATTCCAACCCGGAGATTCGTATATAAACCAGGTGATGGAAGCAGCAAAAGAAAGTTTTGGTCTGGAATATCCGGAAAACAGATGTGCAATTCTTTTAAGCTCAAACAATTTAGAATTGAAAAGTATCTGTTTCTTTAATTAATAACTTTTGTTGTATATAAAATTGATACCATTGTATAAAAGGTACCACAATTTCTTATTATCTCATTTTTTTTCTACAAAGATTTTTCCAGTAAAACCGGAGCCCGGAGATTTGCTTCAAAACTCGGAGTCTTCGGACCAAAACCTGAGAGGTGGTAACACTGTTTACGACGAGGGTTCAACTTTCTTTCTATTGGTAAAAGTTTGCAACTTTCTTTCTATTGGTAAAAGATTAAGGCTCATTTCCTAAAGGTCTTCCTCTTGCTTAGAACTATAACACCGTCATATTTCAATAGCATAGAAAATGCAGAGGTGCGCAAGAATGCAGACCAATAGAGACGTTTCAGCAAGGAGTAATGATACAGGTCGGCTGGACACGCGCCCATGAAGCTTCCGCGGTGCCGTTTATATCCAACCGGTCCATGGCAACCGGCGAGCAGCCGTTTTGTTGCTTTATTTCGCTGAAATGAGATCAAACGGTCGGCCATCGGCGAAATTCGTTACCACCACAGTGAAATTTTGCATTGGCGGTCTGGCCTAATAAGACTTCATTCAACCACAGACAGGCATACAGCGATGTGTAGTGGGTTTTCGGGGAAAAAGTTGAATAAAGTAAATAAAAATTTCATATGGAAGTGGAATGTTGGATGCCATTTATTAAATAAAAAATCACATTTTTCTGTATTAATCCTCTGCTCCCTTTTACTATTTCTTTTCAACTACTCTGCTGAACTGGATTTTTATTCTCTTATTCATTAGCAGATGTGGGCATTATTTGAACTATTTCGAAGAGATATTTTTCAAAGATATTTGTGCGAATGCATTCTCTTCCGTTTCTTATTCCTTATTCATTATTATTCATCTTCATTCGCTACTTATTCATCAACTAGTTTTACTACTCGGCTTCGCCAGAAATTTAGATTCTAATTTTATAAAAAGTTTTTTTTTATTTTTTTAGGGGTGAAAATAGTCACATTCATCTCGATTAGCTAGGTATAATGAACTGGGACACATTCCGTGATCCCAGAGTTTACCTTTCGAAAATTTTTAGGCAATAGACAAACATCCAGACACTTTCTGCTTTATATAGTAAGATTATTCGAATAACTATTCCAAATTTCATAGTTTTTGCTGGCTGCTCTCTGATAACTGTTTTTTGGCGAATAATAAATGGGGGGTGTTCTATTGGATGAGTAACAGAAGACGCGGATAATGTTGCCTCACTTCCTATACTATTTGAATAGAGTCTTAATCGATCAAGAACTTATTCGCTCGTGGCAACTACAAGCTTATTCATGATTACGTCATTGAAACCAAATTGTACCCAATGCTGCTCATTAGAAACTTGCAACACTTTAATAATCGTAATATGCTGAATTATTTCGCATACATTTTAACCGTTAATGTATACATCATACATTATTTATGAGTTTAGAAGCATTTTTCAAATTATAATTCACTTGCCTCGCTTGTTGCGTAAAGGCATTAAAATGAAATGGTTGAAATAACGTGGAATGAAATAAGAAATATCAATTTGGAGCAGGAGGAAATGGAGAGTACTCCAATAAAACAACGTGTGATGAAAGAAAGGGTAAGGTGCGTGTATAAAGAATCGAGACGATAATTAAGAAAAAGCGCCGAATATGAAGAGAGACAGGGCGACAGGTGCAATATGTACGTGTGAAATACACGGAGCGACAGACCGTATATTTTATGAACAGCGTGAGCGAACTTATCTTTTGTATTTATTGCATTATTCGAATAAATTATTCGGCCACTTTTATAATATTCTGTTTATCTTACAGTTTTGTAGGAAATGAATAATTAATATAATACATAACGTTTATGCTATATTACGAACTGTGCGTGCAATATTTATTTTGCATCTAACTAGCACTGTTAATAAACTTATGCGACAAGAAGACATTCATTTGCCGCGATTGCTTGGACACATAAACTGTAAGATCGTTTGTATCAATACAAAATTGAATTTTTCAATTTATTTGCTGTTTTAAAAACATCTTCTTGGGGGACGAAATTTAGGAACACTTTTTTCAGATCTCACATTTTGTTTATTATCTCGTATCGACATGACATAATTCTATTATGCGATTCGTGGATACATAGAGGAACGTTCAAAGAAAATTCATGTCAAGTGCCAGTTCATTCTAACATTTTATAAATCCTATACAGGGTCAAATATAAATAGGAGTCGAAATTTGGGCCCTTTACCCTATACCTTCTAAATCTTCTCTAAAATTGTTTAAGTAGGAATAATCTCTATGTACCCGAGATGGGCAAAATTTTTATTGAAATAAATTTCGAATAACGAGTAAAAGGTAAAAAAAATCATTCGTCATATGTCAAATAAAGTTTTCCCGGGTTAAATCCGTCGAATAACAAAATTAACTTTAGTCGACGAATATTCTAAAGTTAAAGTTACTTTCATTTGATCCGTTCTTTAAATAAATTCTTATTTAGTTAATGTCCAACTCTGCTACGCACCATCCGAGTGAAACCGAAATCACTTTTCCCACAAGAATGTATCGAAGCCATTTTATTTCAATTTCATTTCATTCCGCGTAACTGATGGGTTGATCGACGATTAATCACCCGACCGGCCAAGAACAAAAAAGGATCAGAATGACGCAGGCATGTATTCCCCAGTAGAAAAAAAAAGAACGGAAAGAAAAGGCGAGGATGGAAAAAGTGAAACTTCAAGTTAAAGGTAGAAGATGGGACGATGGGAAGAGGCGACCAAGACAATTTCGTACGCCACTGAAATATATGTTACGCGAGGGGAGAATTGATTCGACAGAGTGTCCAAAGGATTGACGTAAAACGGAAGAGGGAACGTCTGAAGGATTCGCTCGATCAGCCATCGATGGAATGAAAAGCATTAATTGCTGGAACGACAGCCAGATATCGAGGAAGGGGCCACGAGGAAGCAGGGCGAAGGATAAGTAATAACTTGCAACGAGTGAAAGAGAAATCGATTGGACGCAACGCAAATGAACAACAGTAAGAAGACGAGAAGGATAAGGAGCGCGTACAGGAAGGAGAAGGATGACGGGAACGAGGCGTGTGCGAGTCTGAATGAGCGAAAGAGGAGGCCATTAGACGACTGTGCACCGAGTCGAACCGCGGACCCCACACTTACCTTAATTATTTCCACATGACTCGTCGGAAATCTCGCGTGGACCTCTAATGAATACTAATTTCGAACTGGGTCCGGCCAAATTTCAGACCTTTTACCAGGGACAGGCCGCCTTTCGTCGATTCCCAGGATACGTTCCATCGAAGCCCGTCGTTAAGATTAAGGCAGGCAAGAAAATGATCTGCCGTTAATTGATTCGCTATTTTAAAGCACATTATCAAGAAGAAGCATGCATCTCCGTTTCTTTAAAAGTCACGGCGACAATGGTAGAGGATCAAAAATTTCGAGTCGTATAGAAATCATTTTTATTTGCAGGAAATAAAAGTTAATAACTAGTAAATGCGTAAATGTAATGACCAATGGTCATTGATCGTTGATCGTCTAGTTGCTGTCTCTCGTTCTCACTTTTCTCAGATGTAAGTCTATTGGCAAAATAATTATTCAGGATCACATTTAGAAAGGCTATAGTGGATTGATGTCCAGCAAAATCGAAAAATTATAAAATTATGGTTACATGCGAACAATCGATGCCGAGTTCGCCGTTCATACGTCTGCATACAATAGTGAAAACGTTCAAGGCTCACGATCAGTTACGCTCACGCTATTCAAACAGTGGTAAATATTTCGTCTACGTACTGTTAGATAAAAGGAAAAGTAAGCTTGATGCTATTATTGGGCACACGTGCGGGAGCATGAACGGCGAAAGGGTTGTTGCTCTCGCATGGAAATAATTTTGTTATTTTTTTTTATTTTGTCCGATAGTAATCGCCCATCGATTTATCTGGAAGTTTCTTATACTATTATTTCGTAGATATAGAAACAAATAGGTGAGCTATGATCACAGTTACAGTTTTGCATTTATGCGTGTCTATTATGACTTTCTCATCACTTCTATGATAATTAATTATTGGTTTTTGATTCCTTAGAACGTATAGAATCGTACTGTGAGAAAATTTTCCTTTTCTCATTATTCCCAAAATATTTCATTTTGCTTGTACCATTTCCCTTTATGGAACATTTTCAGAAATTGATTACTTTGTGTTTGTAGAAGTGCATGTTAAATTTCTAAAAGTGACTGTGTTAAACGACTAAAATTCGCAAGTGAAACTTGAAGCAGAAAATGATTGTTTCTGGGAACACTATGTGGCTCTATATGCATTATCTACATAATTTGCACAGTATGATACGGCGTATTTCAGGGCGCGAGTAAATCATGTCTGGAAACTGCGAAATGTGTGGTCATGCTCTACTTTGCAATGCGTTCATTAACATCTCCACCTACCGCCCGGAGAAGGAGCCGCGCAATTACGGAAATTGGAAAGAGAATTAAAGAGAAAGGTGGAAGTTTACCACTTAATCCGGTCTTGGAAAGCAAATGTCGGCACGACGAAAAAGTTATGGTTCTATCAGACATTGACCACAGACTAACATGTAAATGAACGTTCACAGTTGTGTTACTTGCATCCGATATGTCGTGTACAAATCCTTTAGTTATTGGTTGAATAACTGTTTTAAAATATAAAAAAAAACATGATGCACTATGAGATATAATAGTCACTTGTCTTCATGCTGTCTGTGCTATTAATACGAACTGTTAGCAGTATTTTAAAGCAATATTGCTCGCATCTCTTGTAATTCATGTTTGTCTATACATGATTCACGTGTCGTATACAATTTTACCATCGAATAATCTTTCAGAATTTTATAATCAAAAGTGTCACCAATATATGCGCGCGATAATTTTCTCAGGCATTGTATATTTTCTTTATTTTAATATGATATAACTGGGCCTTTGCTATTCAATTATTTGTTCTTAAGCGTATTATGCATACCTTGCAATTGACGCGAATGATATTATTATTAATTCGGTCATTTTGCAATTAACGTATGCTATTTACTTAAGCTTCAATCATTAGTTACCAGAGTTTTTTAATTTATTTAAGTTACGTCTATACATTTTAAACTGCTAATACAAATAAGCATGTTTAGGTAATATTTGAATGTTAATAGTCAGTGCACATGTATGCAGCCTGATTTTTACTAGCTAATTGCATTATCTGTTTCAGATAATGCGTATGGAGCCTTCATATCGTAATAATTAATGATTAAAATTAGCTTAATAACTAAATTCTACGTATAAATGCTACTGATATTAAGTAGATAATAAAAGTGTGCAATATTCCCGTTAAATTATATCACCAAAGAATGATACCCTGCTGATGTACTAAAAAAAAGTTACGTAAAATATCTTTCTCTAAAATTCTTTGTCCATTTGAAATTGTTTCAAGACAGCGCAGAAATGCATTCATTAAAATTCGAAACATAATTTATCCAGCATCTAAATTGAGCCTTTGCACATAAACATACTCCATATCGGCAACACTAGAATTTAGTGTTAGTTTACGCTTGCGACAAGGACTTGACACTTCTGCGATCGAATATTTTGACAACTCTCGTCAGAAGAGGCGATGCGATTTAGCCTCTAGCATTAATCAATTCAACCGAGTGATAAGGAATGTGAAAAATAAGAAGTCACGGACGCATGCGAGGAAGCGAGGAAAAAAGAAAGACGGGCTGAGAACCTGTCGGGCTGACGATACTCTGCCAATGCACCGCTAATTATGCGAAATAAATAAAGGCACGTGCACTGCGCATTCTTACGCCCTCTCTTGCGTCCCTTGTCCGCCTGGTCGCCACGTCGCTCGCACGCGATTTTAACGTGCCGCAATTATCGATCTTGCATAATTCAGGGACAAAATTTCGGTCCCTTCCGTTTTCCTTTTTCGTTAAAACACCCTTAAACTACTTTAACCCTAGTGCATTCTTTCGTTCGACTATACACTCAAAGTCTTTGAGTAAAAAATGGCCAGCATGTATGGAACTCATATTTTTAAAGCTGCGGAAATGAGCATAGACTGATTTCAAATACCTGAACTGTTGGTAAAAAGTTTGGAATTAGGTACTTGTCCATTTTCATTAAGGGGACATTCATCAAATCGCTAAATACATAGGTGATTTTTAGGATATTTTTAAAAAAAAGTTTGCAAATTGCAGTAAAAAAACGTTATGGCCTTTATTTTCTCGTTATTCAAGGATATAAAAATGCCACCCATCAGGCGTTTAAATGTAGCATATGTCTGCAGAGCTGTAACAACTAAACTAACAATTGCACATGAAAAACATTTATAGATTCTTTTTATTGAAGAAAAATAGATTTGTACATCTTATGGCTTTTGAAAAATGAAGATAAAATTAGGATTTTCTGGGCCTTTCAACTGAAGGTCTAATCCAGGACACGCTGGTATGCACTTTCCTGCTGGAACGGTGGTGTTCTGTGATATAACCAATTATTTCTACACAATCAGTGCGGCAGTGGTACTGGTGAGAACCACTATCATTAGGAGCAAAATTCATTTCAGCCCATTTTAGATACCCTGATTTCGTTTAGGTAACATACCATATAACGTTAAATTGTTTATGAATTGAAATCGAAGCGAACAAGGTGGCGTTGTATCAACGTAGAATAGATAAGGGGATTTATTACACTCCTTTCTTTTATTTCATAAGACTTAATGGGTATTGCAAATTCTTTTGCTTTTAGCCATAGCGCTTTAAAGTTGTATCTACATTCGAGAAAGTTATCAAAGTATTTTTAGGTTTCGTACCATCGTCTCATTAATGGTCGAGTAAATTTGAAAATTTCTAGCGTAGTCTGTGTAATGTGATAAAATCGTAACATTGAAAAACATGTTGATTTTTTATACCTTTTCTTGCAAAGTCCGCCATTTCTTCGAAAGTTAATATTTTTTTTTAATCTATACGTTTAACTGAAGATATTGTAATATACTTTAAGAAAACGTTCGAATTTTTCAATTCAGAGCAAACGTTGGAAAGTTACACGACCGCCCGTTTTGTAAATTCTTTTTCGCAGAGCGTAACGTTATCTTATGCTGTGGGCATACAGCCCAAAATTTTCTCAATCTAGAAGCACAAAATATTAGTTAAATATATGTATTTTCAGTTGGTAATAAAGATTTTTCGTAGAAAGTTACATTTCATTATAAAAGTATGCCTTGAAAATAGGCTTTATTTTCGACCGTCACAGTGGCCTCCTCCTTAAGAAAAAAAAAAAAAAAAACAGCGCGAAGGCGAGGTTCAGTCGTAGGACTGTTTTGCAACCTGACCTAACGTAGATACCTCTATTGCATAAAAAATTTTATTTTAAGACATCAGATTATGTTTCTCACTTCTTACGGAACGTGTCCCTTTTACTTTTTAAAATGACGCACTTCAAATATCTATTGGCAGTATAAACGAAGTCCTTTTATTTTCATATCTTTCCTTTTATCTATTTTATAACAATCTGTTCGAGGTCCTTTACTTCAACCGTTGTTACAATAAGAATTCTTCCAATAATTAGCAGTTACTTTCACGCGTAACGACATGTTAAAGTCGATTCTCCAGTTCCCCTTTCGATGGCCGCACAGAACCAAGAGGTGAGAATGTTGTTTGTAGAAAAACGTATTATTTAACGGCAACTTTTGTTGGATTGGTACTAGTTCCTCAAAACGCCATTCAAGAATCGTTGATTTATGCAGCCATTTTACTTAATTATAGGACACGGAAACCCGTTGTTTCTTCGTTCATTACCTGTGCCGATGTCCGCATTCTTGCATCCCTTAACAGCAAGTTGTCGTATCGTATTACACTTTTATGTATAATAGTATACAGGGAATCCTGCGCGCCGTTTAGTGAAATTCAATTATGTCGAGCGCAAGAAAGGGGAAAGCGCATGCGACCGCCATTTATCAGAATCCTATAACAAGTGCCGCAATGGTGAATTTGATGAGATCAACTGGGAATACCGGTAGGATAAAATCACGTACCTACGTGGGAAACGTGATTTTGCGCAACGAAATGAATTTGCCCCTGTTTGTGAACGAAATTTCTAAGCGTATAGTACATTCAATAATCAGATAATACGTTTAGTACGTTTTATAGGATGCTAGAATGTTGATTATTCTAAACAATAGGACGGTAAAACTGAATTTCGATGAGTAGACATTTAGGGGAAAATAATATTTGTGGTAAAACTTGGTGCAATTTTAGGTACACCTGAATTCTATTATAAAAATTAGTAGAATAATATATTTTTTGAAGTACAAATCATTGTATGACAAATACTTCTTGTTTCCGATGCATTTTAGATTTTAACCTTTTAGTATAGTTTATGGTATGTGTCACCATTCTTAAATATGATCATAGTTACAATTTTCGAAAAGTGATCTATTTCACTATCAGTTTCTACTGTAGTTCTATTAATTTTCATTTCATCATTATTGCTAAACATGTTGAAATATTTATTCCAAACTCATCGAAGAGTACGAAATTATATGCTGTTCCGCGATTCACCTATTCTATGAATACGAGTCTTTAAAGTATATTCTTCCTGTAATCACAATGCTTCGAAGAAAAAAAACTTTATTATTCTCAAAATAACGCAACGTAAAGATTGGATGTCCTACAATATATGGGGACCATTTCAAGGATGGATTCAATACTTGAAAATAATAAAAAAATTTCATCAGAAAATAAACAAAGTTCAACCTGTTCAAGATCTAGACAGATCTAGTCAACAATTATACATTAATATTTTCACAATATTAATAGTAAGTGAAGTTGAAGCGATAATATGTTAAATATTCGCGTGATGCAGTACATATTCCCACTAATGTACTCCGCGACTTGCTCATTTAAACAGTAGGTACTTACACACTTCACGTGATCTGTGAAAAAGATCCCGGTGTATCTGCAAAGATACATATAAACTAGCAAAATGATGACTGAAACATCCCTCCAATTTCTCGGGCACTACATATTTCATCCAAATCCCCCACGTCGACTGCAGAAAGTGATTGATTTAACTTGAAATGGCCCCTGGAAGAAAATGGAAAGTGTAAGGAAGTGAGGACTTTCAACAGCACAGATTATTATTCTGTTGTAATTTAGTTTGTAGGATACACTTATTTAAAATAATATACACTGGCGCCATAATTGCAGGATTTCATCGTCTCTTTCTCGACAGTGATGAGAAACCGCAAAATAAGTCCGCGGAAACCGTTCAACCAAATGTCCTCAATTATAATATTACAGGTATAGGCAAGATTGTAAATGTTTTACATCTGTGGTTACAGAAATGATAGGTGTATCTAGCACAATTTTAAATTAATGGGTTCCCGGTGACTAAAGAAGGGCAGAACCTTTGTGGAAACACAAGGTTATCTGTTTCGAAGGACATAATATGACTGGATGAGCTGTAAAATTCACAGAGTCAAATTAATTCTCGAACAACTGTACTGTAGACCCTATCATTCGAACGGAACTGAACAGAAGAGTACTATGTCATTTCAGCAGAATTTGCTTCAAGAGTCGATCGCTCTTTGGCTTCTATGATCTTCAACCTATTCCCGTTCTTTCGCAACAGCTGAAATACAGCTTTCGATTTCAAGGAACTCCTCTGAGAGTAGCCAAACCATGTCATTCTGCAGTCCGAAGGAACAGTGTTACGTATTTCTATAGATACCTATAAAAATTAATTGCAATAAAATAAAATAATGAAATTTTGCATGAATGCTATTCATAATATTGAAATTTCTATACAATTTCGGCGGTTTTTATACACGAAACTTACAATATATTTACAGTGAATTTATTGTAACAAAGCAACGCAGAATGTGTCATCACATGTCACAAGTGTCAATTATTAAATGTCATATCCACTGTGCACTATAATATACGTATGAGGTAATTTTCAAGTTATTGTGGCAAATTTATGTATTATTTTATATCGTAAATAAGAAATTTTTGAAATTTAATTTCCAATCCAGGTAGTATGTAATTACATGTACAATTGTGTGAATAATATTCCTACTTTTGCACGAGATGTATATCTTTGTTTGCATACGAAATATTACAAGCTTGTTTTCATTTGGCTAATACATTTAGTGTATGACTTGATATACAGGTACGATACACAGGGGTGATTCTACACGAATAAATAAGTAGAAAATAGAATACATTTTCTCTTGCAAGACTACGGTTTCGAGGAAATTGGTTCTGAATATTCTCCTGCTACGCCTCTGTTTGACTAGAAACTAGCAGACTGCAACAGTAAATATGATGCGAATCCTTGTGCAAAAGTAAAATGATGTTTTCAGAAAATCGAGTTTGAAAATCCAACTAGAATGAGTGCATTTGACTAACAAAAGAATTAAAATCAAATTTCTCGCAAACAATACCTCGATCGAAGATTCTAGTTTCGCCTTACTTTTTCACGATGATTTATTTCATCCACAGTTGTTCCATATTTATTTTTGCATTCTGTCAATATTCCTACGCGTATACGTGCGTAACAAATTTAATATTCAAAGTTATTTTCCTTGAAAACAAAGCCTCAAATCAAAAGATAGTTTTCTATATTTTCGACTTATATTTTAATGTAGAATTGCATCCTTTCGGATTCTATGTATCACCAGTTTGGCGAGGCCCCATGTCAGTTATTTAGTAACAGATTGCTCAATGATGAATATCATTTAGACATCGAAATCAACGAGTCGTCGAAAAACGGTCCCTTTTTATTTGCCGCTCGCTGACGTGTTAACTTTGCACTCGCTATCAATGGAGCACATTGTCTTCAATCGGGGCTATCGTGGTAGTACGTGTAACTGAAGAAAAGGACTCGTGAACGGGGCAGAGGAAAAAAGATTCCCCGAGGGTGGATTGAGCACGAATTCCTGAAAGCCATCGCCCGATGCACCTGTGCCCTGCACGGTTAGGTTCTGCATTTTTCGCCTCTCCTCTGTATCGATCCTGTGTCCTTTTCTGTCTCTTCCTCCGAGCACGATTCCTTCTCCTTGTTCTGCTCGAACCGAAAGCTGACCACACTCGCCTCGTGTCTCGAAATCATTCCACGAGCCTACTCGTGTTCAAGAGCGCGAGCGGCGAAGCATTCCTCGTGGAGAAGACGCGTGCCTGGCGTGTGCTTCTTTTCCCCCACCTCATTCCCATTAAAATCGGCGTTTCTCGTCTTTTTAATGCTCTGCGTCCGGTTTCCTCGAAGGCTGAGTAAATTTTATTAATATTAGAGTTTCAACCTTTTTCATGTTCACTGCTACTCAAAGTTTTCTTCCTTCCTTCAAATTCTATTTTCTAACAAATCTTCGATCACATTTCTTCTTCAATATCCTGAAATATTTTGTTATTATTCTTTTCACCTTTTGTCGCCTAAATTGTTAATTTACAACGAAGTCCGCTGGTAATTATAAAAACTGTATAAAGATATGAGTAAATTTGTAAGATTATAATTACTGGGACGTGGTTTGTAGTAGATACAAGATTTAATGTTCGATGATGAAATCTTCTCGAAGACAAAGTTTCATAAGAAAAAAATGTCACTATTTTGCACAAAGAGATGTGTTTTTCTCGATTACACCGAGAATTATAGTTTCCAGTCCTTTTGTTCAGTTCTTTTTCTTCGTGCTTTAGGAGAAGTATATATTCTTTCCAACTACAGTAGCAAATGCTCCAAAATTATATGCACTTTCGAAATACAATGGAGGTACGCTTATCGACGTACAATGGAAAGAAAATGCGTTTCAGATTGCAGTACATGACGTAGTATACAACATAAATATTGATTAATAGTCGAATTCTAAAGTAATACGTTTGTGGAACAATGATTTCAAAGTATTGGTGAAGTTCGTATAAGTGAAGTACTCGTGGCAAACTCGAGCAAGTTCACGGGAGAAGAAAGTTGAAAGAGGACCGCAGACAGTGGTGGCGGTAGAAAGGGGAGAACGAATAGAGAGGAAGAGCCAAGAGCACCGTCACTTCGACTTCCCCTGCGGCAGGTTGGCAGCGACTAAATGATTTACCAAACAATAAATCCTCGGGGAGATACGATCGGATGCAACGCAGCCGAGCCTGGGAACGAGCAAACCGCTTACATCGCCTTACTTGTCCGCGAAAGCTTCTACTTTTTCAATTCCTCTTGGGCCTCCATTCTCCATCTTACTCCCTATACTCCAAAACACGGAATTTTTAGAACAGCGACAAACGATGCACGCCGATTACAAATCTGGCCGATGACAATAATTGCGGATCTTGCAGCAGTTTTTCAGTTATTAAGTGCAATATATGTAACAAAAATTTTGCATCGCTTGATGCACGCTTCATATAAATCCGATAACAAATGAGCGATTTATTGCAAATTTTGAACCTGCATGCATTACTGTTTTGTGCAATACTTTTGTTTTGGACAGCTCCAGATTTGAAAAATTCGCCGAAAAGAGAAATAAAAATGTATCAACTCAATAACTACTACTTATTGCGTGAGAAAGTATATTTTTCAATTAGTGTTCTCTTTTTAATGTTATGTCAAAGCAATAATTTTATAAACAGTTTTTTTTCAATTTACTTGAAGTTTGTAAAAATGGAGCTGCACCCCTCTTGCTGCAAGGTCTTCGATTATTCTCATGCTTACAAACTTTGAACTTGGTGTATTTAAGTATAGATTTATTTTCCGGATAAGATCTTATACATACCCACACAAAAGATTACAGAAATTATTGATCCAAAGAAAAATTGGACAATTATAAAAATCAAATTTTACAGACGATTCTAGCAATATTCTCTTCGCTCTAACATTTTAAAATTGTGAATTTTATATATCTTAAATTTTTACAAATAACGTAAATAAAATAATACAAATATAATAAATATAAATACAAATATAAAATAAAATAAAATTTGAATAACGAAAACGATTCATGCGGGAAACATGACAACAAAAATATCAGAAAAACAATACAGGTCTAAATATACTGTAATGTTTTGATAGAATTATTACTTCTGTGTTTGAAATAAGTGAAATTAAAAGGTGAAGAATCGAGTTCTGAAACCATTAATTGTTTCACGAATTCAGAGGCGTTCATCCCCATGAAATTGAACGCTACGCGTATCACTGCGCACTTCTTAGATGGTGAAGTCACACACTGAACTGCTCCGTACGTAACGTTGGGAAGATGTAAGAGAAACAGTACGAACTTGATTTAATGCCTCAGGGAGTACTGCTGGAACCAGAAGAAACTGAATCTCGATGTACTGCACCAATCCTTTATAAAGTAAGAAAGTACACACTCCCTCGCTGTGGTCTGGCACCCTTCCTGGTATATCTCTTACTTTCGTGCGCTCTGTTTTCGTCGCCATTTCTCGTGCTGCACGCGGAAATATTGCGAGCATCGCCCGGGAATTCATTATAATAAATTACAGCCCTTTCTTGTACAATGTTCTTGCACATTGAAATTGGTACGTGTCGAATAAATAAGAACACATTTATTTTTCTTTGCTCCCTTGGGACTTTGCCAATTAGTTTCATATGTTTCGAGTTGTTTTGTAAATTAGGAATGCGCATATACGTATTTCTAATATTTGAACTTTTAATTTTTATAAGTATTATACGTAACACATATTAATTCATTTTAGAGGTCCATATGTATGTTTCGATTTTGTTAGTTCCATAGAATCTGTATTATGTAAGACACGAGAGATATGTTACTGTCTAATACATTTGATGATTTATTTGTAATGCGAAAAACTGAAAAGTATTTAACATTGTTTATTTGAAAATTACTCCCTCTTCTTTACAAAAGTTTCTCCTTTGTACTACTACGCGTAACTTCGTTGAGAATAGTTGTTTTCTTCACACATCGTTGCGCTGGAATATTTTAAAACCGTTTCAGTAAACATTTCCTTTCATAGTTACGTCTATTTCTGTAATAAGCCGGCCTTTACTCATAAACAAGTGAGTCATAAATGGGCCCTATACTATACCTACTTCGCCATATATGTAGATATGTATCTGCATTGAAAACTCAATATTTTCCAAGTACTTGTGTTTGAAAATACTAAAACAAAAATTCTAAAATTAAGTCACTTGTTACATTGGTTGTAAAGAAAGCGAAAAAATCATACAGAATGCTCGCTTGTAAATACATATCCTATGCATGTGTCAGAAACTTTGTATATGTTAATTTTTAATGCACGATTGACGTTATGATCTGTGTTCAACACAGTAAACATATACACGAATAAATTCATGAAACGTTACACTGTAATTATACAAGTTCACATAATGCATGAAGGTTAAGGGGCAAAAAAAGGGAATGTCCATTTTTAGTGATTCTGCGACGTACAACGTATTTTGTTGGTGGCAACTGGGGTTACAGAACTGTCGAATCGATAATGTTAAAAAGTTGGTGTACTGGATAAAAACAGGGAAATGTTCACACTCCACTGGAACAAAACAAGAAATATTCCCATCCTCCTACTTGTACTATGTATTTCTGATTAGTGTAAGCTTTGATAAAAATAGAAGTGGACATTTATTTTGTTACAGTATTCTGCAGTGTTCCACTTGAAAGATGTCGAAACAATGTAAAACAATATCTGTTTGCTCAGCTCTTTTCTGTGGCTTAATTAGAGTAAAAATTCTTCATGTTATGAACAATACAGTTAAGTTCATTAAACCTTGTTTCTTTACTAATGGACTAAAGTATTAAAACTTGATTTTTTTCAATAAAGCTGTTTGTGACATTCCTTGTTTTTTGAGATACACTATTGGAAATATTTGTTTGCACCACACTAATAACTTGTTATCATTTAGATTCCACTTAATACAATAGCTTACCCGATTATCTTAATTATTAGAACACCGTATATACGAATGTCCGATTATCCGAACAATATTATGTGGTACAGGGAAACAAATATTCTACGCATATCACACATTCTCTATTCGCTAGTTTCTCTGGCGAAGCCGTAACGGAAGTAACAGCCAATTACTGGGCTGGAGACATCTACGTATACTTAAATCATAAACTATATTTTTCGTGTCTGTTTTGTCTTATATATCAATATAAAGACAAAATCGGATCACCATTCACACGAAAAACTATAAAAATCCGCTAACAATAAAGTTCTCAATATGACGGTGTATTATTGACGCATCTGCCAAAAGAGGACGAAAAGGGAACCTATGTTTGGGCTCCTCATATTATATGCAAAATCTGTATGATGTACCGAAAGATTGAAAGAAGGGAAAAATGAAACGTACGAACGTAATTATGCGTAGTACCTAAATTATCATTTTTCATGTGAAACGTAGTCAGAATGGGAGTCGTTTGATTATCAGAAAATTTCGATTGTTTAGTCATCCTGGAAATAAATAGTTCAGATAATATAATCGACGCCCTATTGTACACTAGTTTTTTAACCTGTCTTCGCCATGCATTACTATCCTGTATAATAAGACGCCCAGGGTAAGCACAATTTTTGTTGGACCCCCCAGAAACAAGTTTCGCTGCGAAATACGAAATTGTTCAACTTTTGGATGCCAGGCGGGTAGGTACCTATATAATTGGTTATTTGAACGACATTTCGAGTAGCCTAAGTCACATACGTGCCCTGCGTTATTTGAAACCCTCATAGAAACGAAATACCGATTTTTTCATCTTTCGGGTACTTTTCCAGTACCTACAGTAGGTACCTGTCTCGTCTGTGGTCATGCCATAGTATTTGCAAAGAAAGGAAAAGAAACTTACCAAAACTCACTGTACAGCAATGCTTAAAACCCTTAGGGTCCATAAGATAAACAGAATACCCGTTTTAGGCCGCAGGTACCACCCATTTTCAAATATCTCAGGTTTTGATATTTTACGTCATCTTTGGGTACCCAGGAAACGAGGAAACTTCATGTTGAATTCGAACCTTTTAGGTCACCGGGAACCACGAAAAAAGCCTCTGGACCGATTTAGCTAAAAAACGAACAGATACCTTAAGTGTCTTATTACGTAGGATATTAATATTACAGCGTAGATATTCCATGATTATTAACGACGTATTTCCTGCTCGATGCTTAGCCAAAATAAGTGAAACGTCCAAGCACCTTATGAATCAGATATCTATGATAATTATGCACACCACTTGCATTTGTGGGCAATGCATTAAATATTCTAGTAGCGTGGACCTTATTTGCAAGAAGTGGCACAACTGTTACATCGTCCCGATGAAATAGTTTCGATCTTTCACAGCTCCTCTTCCTGCATCCCACGCCCTCCGTGTCCCCTCCCTCTCCACTTCCGCCCCCTTTTTTCTCCATTCATCCGGACACCGTTGGTTATCTCGCTCCCATTTCGCTTTACGTCTTTGTACATAATGCTCTTTGTACCGTCCGCCCGTAGCAGCGGCGGCAACAGCAGCAACGGCAGCAACAGCAGCAGCAGAAGAAGAAGAAGAAGAAGAAGAGGCGGCGGCGGCAGCAGCAACAACGGCAGCGTTGCACCGCCGATGCATCGGTCTGCGCTCCACCCTCCTACTTCTCCACCTTCGTGGAAGGTGGATCTGGTTGCGTTCGTCGACCTCGGTCGATCATATGGGCGCCCCTGCGTACTTGCACGTGGGTGGCACGAATTCTTGCAGATCGCTTTCGAACGCTCCTCGCGGAAGATACTCCGGCTTCTCTTGCTTCTGATCCCACTCTTGTTATCTGCGAGTCAGCGGAATCGATTGACCTGTTGCGAATAGATCAAGATTAGCGAGCAATCGGCAGATTCTGTTTGTAAGTAATATTAGGGTGTGATGAATATAGGGGGAGTATTAAAGGTAGAAAGTTTGTTTTTATTTTTAGCATGTCAGAGCCGGATTAATAAAATTGAGATATGTACTACTTGGAGTGGTTGGCGAATGTGAGGAGAATAGAAGGTTGTGTTTGATATTATTATTATTATTAATCATCTTTGTTACTCAGAAAAGAAGAAGCCTGAATATTTACAGGGGCCATAGACAATAAGAGAAAAGGCAACATTGCAATGGTAACACTGTTAGGAAGCCTAATCGTGTACTATAAACTAAATTAAAATACACATATCAACGAAAAGCATGTATCTTAATTTTGACGAATATCGTCCAAATGATCAAATTTCGCCATCTGCCCACAGACATATCAGTGCATGACGAGTCAAGGAAGGCAATATAGAAGACGTGATGAGAGATGATCTCAAGATGTATTTAATCTGTGGATGAGTTGAAGAAGAGCCAATGTCAATGTAAATTTTAATTTTGAAAAATTGCCTGATTAAGAACAAAAAGTAATATATAATGATTTTGCAAAATTTCTGACACCAATTAGTCAAAAGGTGTTAATTGGTTCTTCTTCCACTCACCTATAGATATATCAATACAGGTGAATTATATTTAAGATACAGTATAAAAATCAAATGGAGAGACTAATTTTAAAGAGTATCAATTAGTGACAAATGTAGACACGAATTTAAGAAGAAAATTATATAAGGAAATTAAATTCATTGTACTTTGTTTTTTTACTGATAGACTAAAGTATTAAAACTTTAGTTTCTCGATAACGATGTTTTGTGACATTCTCTGGTTTTCCTCTTACGTTTCAAATAAGCTCTGCAATTCCTTCATAATCGTTTCTGAATGGAATGAATTCTATAGGGTGTAGAGTATGCATAGATCATCGTGAGTTAGATAAGAAAATAAAGCAAACACAATTCCCAATCTCATTCGTCCAACATGAGATCGACGAATTAAAGAATGCGCGTGCATGTTAATTTATTTGGAGAACGGTTTCTTCCATTTGCTAGTTGCGAAAAGTAGTAGAAAGTATACGTCCTTCGTCACGCCTGGTGGGCAGTACGTATTTCTTGAAATACCACTCGATTTGTTTATTAGCCTAACGCGGTTTGCAAGATTCATTGACGAAATCTTTCCAGATTATATTTAATATGAAATAGTAGTTGCTTACATACATAGATGATACCAGTCACCGAAGATTCGATTGACGAGTTACAAGAAGTATTAAACTAAATTGACATGAACATCAAATTCTACAAAACATGAATCGAACATTTAGGCAATGTATTAAGTATTAAGTAGTAATAAGAGCGATTGTACGATACGTTACTCCAAAAAAATAAGAAATGTGGAACAAATCGAAGTCAGATATTACACTCCACTGTTAGAGAAAACGTCGAAGATTAATTGTTATATTCCATGTATGGCAGCTGAAAAGAACTCTTGGAAAAACAATGAAACATTGACTTTGATACAATAGGGAGGCCTTCCATTGTGCATCTATTACGTAGGTTACGTTAGATGGATAACAAGCATTATATGTATAGCAATGCTTATCAATACGCTCTTATTATAATCGATGACTTTCCGATATTCATACGTCGACAGTCAATGCTAAAGAAGTTATTAATAAATTCAACACCCAACGAAAGTAAATTTGTGAATGGCATTGGAGGCGCATTTGAAGATTTGGCGCCCCTATGTCAACAAACGTCTGCCGCCCTATCCGCAAAATATCATAAAATATTTTGATTTAAAGGAGTTGGGACAATTTCAAAATTAACTCAATATGGCAATTCACATCTGAGTCATTGGTAATTTGTTATGTGCAAAAACTGAATTGTTTTTAAAGTTGCCTCAAGCCTCTGTGTTTGAACAATTTCTTTCGCTCAAAATTTGTCGCTCCCCCAATTTGTTGCTCGCTAAAATTGATTGCTTCCCAAAATTTATTGCTCTCAAAATTCGTCGCTCCCCAAAATTGGTTGCTCCCCAAAATTTGTCGCTCCCTAAAATTTGTTGCCTCCCCAAATTTATCGCTTCTCAAAATTTATCGCTCCCCAAAATTGACCACTCTAGGTTGCAGCCTACATTGCCTATACCCAAATCCGCCCCTGAGGGAAGGGGTCAGTGTTTACGTCAACCGAATTCCACGATTATTTCCAAGAAAAAGAAATTGAAAGTATACTGGTTACGACAGGTGTTTCGCGAGGGAATGCTCAGGTGGAGTAAACAATACGCGTTAAATTATTTGTAACTGTTTCGGTTCTATAAACCCATATATGCCTTAAGTTAGTACACGCGGTCTGTGCAAGAAAGGCCTATAGTCCGTTCAGCCATGATGGTTAAGAAATACGACCTGGAGGATTTCCACACACTTGTAGGCTGAGCACTTGAATCTTACTGCTAAAAGGGTTAAACGACCCAAATCTGTCGTACAATCAATTTGACAAGGTGTAGGAATGCGTGAACAATACTTTGCATCGTGGAATTAGGTTTGGTTTAACCGTTGGTGTACCACGCCGCAAAGTGGTACATAATGACATTTTTTGTTCAAATCACCTTATAGGTGGTAAAGTTCCAGTAAATTTGACGATTTTTTTTTAATTATTCGCAATTAATTTCTCTATGGATCTGTCTAGCTGGAATTTTAAATTTCGTTGCTGATTTCTTTATATTTAGTGAAATATGCAGTACTTATAGGAGATCAGTATCTGTGGGCTTTTATGGCCGCCGGTTCTGAATTTAAAATCAGATTTTCGAAATTGAAGATGGCGAATCCAAATATGTTGAAGCGAAATTTCAGAAAATTGGCTTATTTTAATTCTTCTCATTTTTAATTTCATAAGTGTACGAATTGTTTCATAATCCTCTATCTATACTTGCACACTCATAGTTTTAACCCTTCGTAATCGCACAGGGTGTATCGCACACTAGGATATATCTTTGCCAATATTTCTGTAAATTTGTACACCATAATAGTAAAATTTAAAAATTTGGTAAATTTTAACAAAACAAAATATCGCTTTTATCCACAACCATTTTTTCAAATACAAATTTCAACATATCAGAATTTACACTTCTAGAAAAATACTATCAGAGGAATTAGAAAAATACAATTATCAGTTAAAAGTTACAAGATTCAAAAGTACGAAAATGGCAAATTAAAAACGTCGCTGGGGTGCAATGAACCCTTGTGACCAATTTGTGAGAACAAGAGTTATAAGAAGGTGTGACCACTTAGGCTTAATTCTCATTTACCTAAAAAAAGACAAAATTGCAAAATATTTATTTCATACTGTTAAAATTACGTAATAATAGCCAACATTTGTAAATGCATGATTATTTTATTGTTTTTAATCTACCATAATTTTCACGCGTAGTAATTGTTTATTTTTAATTCAGTATAGTAGAGGAAATATGCTCTGCCAGTGAAACTATTTTGAACATCGTAGCTTAAACATTTACAATACAAATCGATTTCAAATTACGCAAGCAAAGGGGACAATGACAAAAGATCAAAGTTCTATGTGCTTTCTCAGAAGCAAGTTTTTCAACCCTAACCACACATCTGTATCCCAGGTCACATTTAATTATCAATAATTAATTTCGAACTAAAAATCCATCAGGTTCATCGACAAGAAACCTGCAATTCAGTTATTTCGTGGAGTTACTCGTTAAACTTCTCGAACGGTGCACGCGTGACAATACCTACCTTTCCACGTTCAAGGGTAATTACACTAATCCTTCCAAGGATGCCAATTGATCGTTCACCGTTCATCCCTCGGAAGCGTTAGATTTACTGCTTAGCCCTCGAGCAAGCCTGTCCACGCACTCGACACAACAACGATCAACACGTTCCATTTCTTGTTCCCTTTGTGCGTGACGAAAGCAATGGTAGAAACTACCAGATCCGCATTAACTCGACACCAAAAACTCAGGTGCACTTAAAACGACACACAGGACGGCTGTGAAAGGGCCAGTCGCGAAGCAGGAGTGTACGGGCGCATTTTAATTCGAGCTTAGAGTTCGTTAGCGGTCAGAGCGATCCCTAAGACGACAGATCCCCAACCGAGTCTCGGCAAAGCTGGGTTAAATCGAGATTAAAACTGCGTCTGGGCACCGGCTTAATCTAGTTTTTAATAGCCGATTATCCTACAGGCTTTAGCGGAAAAGCCGTCGAGAGCAGCGAGAACTCGCGTCGAATTTTCGCGCGTCCCTTCGACGCGGTCAGAAGGGCTTGTCCAGAAGTATCGAACCAAAAGAGCCGAGAAACATTAATTTTCCAGCTGAAATTTCATTCACCGTCCAACTTCCAACCGTAACGCGCGCGGTCACTGAACGACCGGACCGTCGCGTCCCCTCATTCACCAATTATTCCTTTGAACCCTCCGCCGACACGTGCCCTTCCATCGGCATTGACAATTTTTGGTAAACTGGTGGATCACGCTTGACTAGTCGTTCCTCGTGCTGAGATTCAAATACAATTGGGCGGAGGATAATTTTGATGTGGCTGATATTCCAAAGTTCGCTTCGTTTGTTCAAATGCGGTACAGAGCGAAACTATTCTCATAGGTGGAAATAAACGGAAGCTTAAAATTATAGATTAGATTTATTTTGTTCTTCGGCTTACATGCCCTTATGTATAAGTTCCCAAAGATGGCGTTTCAAGGAACTTCTTATGTTAAAGCTTATGTTAAAGAAGATTGGTGTATGTAAACTTTTGTTTACACTCACTTTATATGTACGCACGTGTCGTACAGTTTCAATAAAGTTAAAGTAAAAATTGAACAAACTGTAAATTACAGACGAAAACAATAAATAGAATCATACAAAAGGAATAGATTATGTCTCTAACAAAAAATGATGTCAGAGATGATGTTGATAGTATTAAGTTCTGTGGTTATGACTTTATTCGACTTCACACAATCACATGAGCATTAGAGCGTTAACACATTTGCTTCTCAGAATTTCAGCCAATTTCGACGCCTTAATGATACATGACTGTAGTAGTTTAGAAAAGAATAGAAGTCCCGAGACCGGAAAAAGCGCGACTAATCACAGGGTTTGGCTAAACAAACTACAAGCCTCAAGGTATTTAGGAATACAAAACAGCGCCTTTCTGTAGTAGGCTAACCAGGATAAACCATAGACTAATGCTTGGTAGTGTGTCTAATCAAACTTTTCAGCTTATTTCCTACTTCCAAACGCCACGAAAATTATATGAGAGCACTACTGTGGTGAGAAAAGGTATTAGACTATAAGCATTGGAAAATAAGGTTTCTATGGAATAATCACCTGTCTTTTTGTGAAATATGCTTGTATCTTTTAAAGTTTTCAAAGAAATACGAAAAATATTTTTAATAATAGCCATAACTTTTACTGGTAAAAAATAGAGTTAGAAATTATTATGTATTGACAAATGCCAAGTCAATTTCAATTATTTTCAAGCCTCGCTTAATTTATTCCATAGTTTGAATCCTCTTCTGGTTCTCCCCATTCATCGATATTAAGGAGGAATAGGGGAATGAACTGAATAAAAAAGGAGGATGGACATTAAAGGACCCTTTGCTAGGGAGAAGGAAGCTGGAGATGAAAAAAAGACAAAGGGAAAAAAAGAAGAAGCATTCCTCGCTGATCATTTATCACGAAAGGGATTCTCACTCTATATAACCGGAATATGAGAGCCACACCCTTCTTCCGGCACCTCAATCTATCGGTTGTGGACGATTTTCGAAGACATTCGAAACCTCTTTTTTTTATATTCTTCATCGTCCGCTGAGAGCTTCAATAAGCACCCCTAACGACGTCTCGCCACACCCTCACGGAAAATCAAACATTTCCCCTCATTTCGCGAGACTCCTCAGCTGAACAGTTTTATACTCGAAAAGATGAAGGTAGAAAAGCTGAACAAATCGAAATTTTTCGTATCTTTTACAGGAACAATATGGAGGGAACAGGTATTCTTCATTGAAATTAAGTTCTTGAAGTAATCTCTCACAAGCAGGTGTTTCATAAAAACTCCATAGTAAACAGGATAGTTTAAATGTAGGTATACAGAAAAGATACAATTTCGATTTTCATTAAATTTCTAATTAAAAATTTTGACATGCTATAAATGCTCTTGATATAAATTGTATTTAGAATAAAAAATTGTTAACAGCATTCATTAAAGATTGTTTACCCAGCCCAAACAGCAAACAAACTACATTAAATTTAAGAAAAATAAATTTGAATTAAATAAATAAAAACGACAATACCTTGTAATATTCATTATAGTGATTTCACTCTGTCAACAAACTCTTTTCATATTTCCTTTTCATTGCAATTAATTTAACGTTTCCAAAGTACATCTTGTTTCTAAAATTCATCGGTACATAAAATCGTTTATAATATAGCTAAACACTTAAAAAAAAGTGCGGAACTCAATGAGTGAAAGTGATTACTAATGTTAACACGGGTATCAGGAAGTTAATTGACAGATTGTTAACAAAACCAGTTTAAGTTTATACTTCAGAAGTAGAATAAGGGCATCTACAATAGAACTTGTTGAAATCACTCGAACTCATATCGGCGTACACGCCAAGTGTGAAGTAAACGTAACATGTCCGTTGGATAATATTCCTGCTACATGATCAGGTTTCAAAGAAATGATTTACATTCAGTGTTTGAAGTCCTTCTACCCATATGCGAGATTGCTAAGGCTCTTGCTTTTGAGCTCCACTGGAACCCGCTGTGATAATGTTTCACCTGTGACCTTTATGTTTCAAGACTTGCCCCTGCTTTTCCAGTTCCTGGGGATGGTTCCTTGATTGATGTAAGGGTTGTAATTTCGAGTAATTTTTCCGCACAAATCTTTTAAAACAGCACTTGGAATATTATAGGAATGGAAAACTAAATGTTCCGAAGGAGTACGAAAGTAAAATTGTCGCTGTATAATAGATCTATCGCAACAGGACGCATGGGATACCCGGGTACCCCGGTTGCCCAACAACCGTGAAACTTTTGGTTGCGCACATAAGGGTTAAAAAATACCAGCCGCTGAAGTTTTCCATTTTTTCCTCCCAAATAAATCTTAATTCTCGTTTATATTTACAAACATTGCTGGTATTGTGACTTTTTTGCATTAGCATTGCTAGCTGTAGTAGGTATTAATGTTTGCCTTATACTATCGAGCGCAAGAAACTTTATTCTACTATTTTGGTTTGGGTACTCGGTTCATACAGAATTATCAATTTCTCTATGAAACTAAGTAGTAATTACGACTCCCTCTATATTATAATAATTCACAATACATATAATAAACTTGACCCACATCATTTAAATTTTTTAAATACTATTCTGTTGCATGCTGTATACATCTATTTTAAATAGAACATCAACAAATGTCATTATAATTATTAAATTTGTATGTCTGATAACGAAATAAAATATTGAATTCATAGTATCGTTTTATGAGTACTCAAAGTCTATATTTACTTCAATAAAAAAAAGATGTTATCTATACGTATATTGATAACATATCATATCATTATATCTTTCATGGCCCCTTCTCACTCGTGACCTGCACGACAGAGTTGTATACGTGCAGCGAATAGTGCACGGCGCATTCGATCAGTGTGCGGTTACTGATACGTCCTTAAGAAAGTATTTCAAAACTTTGGCAAGTGAGATACATACGTACAAGTCACATTTCACATTTAAAGAAACATTAGTATAGCTACGTAGCTCTCAGAATTGTATTAATAAAAATTAAAAAAATAACGATGAAATGTATAATCATTTTGAGACACTTATTGCAAACAGACTGTGCACAATACTCGCAAAAAATTGAGGGGAAATTAGTTACATAGTGAAGATTTTCTCTGTGGAACAATTTATACTTTAAACAAACATACAGTCGCCGAGTTTATATTCAATATTTTATAAGTCGGATGTTCTCAGTATCCAGTGACTCGCAGATTTATTCACGGAGAATTATTTCTTATGAAGGCAATAACAAATTGAAAAAATATCATGTTCCTATATTGAATACATAAAAACATAATCGAGAAAAGAATTTCAAATTTAAGCATTTCATTGTGCATACAGTATCGAAATAGTTCAATAAAAACGTCATACAACCTCTAGAATAACGGATTCCGATTGTTTGCCCAAGTTTCTGGTATTCGGTTAAGTCAATATGGAAAACGAAAGCTCTTTACCAAGTTTAAAATCAGTAATTAGAATACGTTAAACAAGTTTAGCTGAAGGAAGTGGCGCCAGTGAAGACGCAGGCTCTCCATTGTCTTTTCGGAGACGAATTTAATCGTCGACCCTCGAAAAATAAGATCGACAGAGATACTATTTGGGCCTGGGGACAATCGGGGATTCAACGTCTTAATTAGTACTCCGATCCACGAGCCACCGTGATCGAAACGTCAGATCTTCTCTGCTGCGGCTATACCGCATTCCCTCGTTCAAGATATTATCGAAAAATAAATTCCTAAAATCTCCGAAACATATTAATACATACTAAAATACGCTCCTAAAGTCCGTAGGTTGTTAATAATTACAATAGAGTCACATAAAATTGATTTATATGTTTTAAATGCGTGTTCAAATTTGAATGCTGTATTTTATACATTACAGAAAAGATCTAAGTGTAATCTATAGCGTAATAACGAACAATCAATTTGTCTTAAGACACATTTAAATTTTGAGAAATTATAAATGTATTAATAAAGTTCTAGGTGCTTTTATTTCAATAGAAATCGTGTAATACTGATGGATAATATGTACTTATAGGTGCTGCACAAACAATTAGGCATATTTATAAGAAATATCTCTTTGGACATAGTTAAGTAGATGAATGTTACAAATCACTATCCTATTGTTAATAAATACAGAGCACGTTAAGTGCCAGTAATTACGAAAATAGCTCAAGTAAAAAATTTTGAAAAATGGAATTTATCACTTTTTATTACACAAGAGCTGAAACATCTCAAATCGAAAAATATATGACTCAAGCCCCCTTTGTAATAATATTAAGCAGTTCATAATATACCGTTCATAAGAAATCGAAATTATTAAAAAATTCTGATCCTCTCATTTTGATGACCAATAAGTAAGTACCTACATGATTGTTGTTAAAAGACTCGATATCCAACTTGAGAGATTATTTTACGACTCTTGTGCTGCAAACTGCACACAAGGAAAAGGTCGTGCAATTATATTGCGACAAATTAAAACTAAGAAACTTGGTATACAAATCTTTCGAGTGGTACTGTACATGTGAAAGAAACAAATGTTAAAGGAAATGAATAAACGTAACAAAGCATTGGTACATCTGATGCAGTTTATTTCAGATAAATGAGATAATGTTAATTGCCCTATTAAAGCACAATTTCGAGAAGTCGGATAAGGACGGCTCGGATGGGTTGGTTAGATAATAGCCCTTGGAATTTATTACTGTTTTCTCGCAAGGGACGCCCCTCCCTTATTTGTGGGTTATTTTATGTCCTTTTCTTATACATTGACTACGTTCTCTAAATAAATTTCCAAACTTCAATATGAGTTTAGCGCATTTGACATTGTGCTGGTGTAAAAAATCTAATACATGTGAACGTCGATTAGAACTTATCTGCAAATTAAAATTGTGAGGGATGTATGACACGTTTGTAAATAGAAGTTCAAAACGACATAACATTTTGTTTGATATTCTTCGCTAACAAGGGAAGATCCCGAATCCGGAAATTCTAAAAATTCTGAAACTTTGTGGATAATAAGCGACGGACGTTTCTAGAATATTCGAAATTTAAGTCTTAAGAAATGGACGTTCCTAAATAGAACACACGAAATTTAATTCCTAAGAACACTCGTAAGACTTAAGAAACGGAGGTTCCTAGAACATACCAAATTTAAGTCTTGAGAATATCCGTAGGACTTTCCGAAATTTAAGTCTTACGAACATCCTAAGCCAGTATGTTCACAATGGACGTAGAACGTTCGGATATAAACTGGACATGAAACGGACGTCCTTGGGATGTAGTACGGTGCTATGTGGGAAGTGTTTAAAAAAAATATTCGGAGTACAGCGAATGCAAAATTATAATACCAAGGATGTATGTATGTATCGAGGATGTAGGATGTACAGATGTCGTATGGTTAGATGGACGAAGAGGAAGGATTCGATCGTCCCTATCACGGAGGCCCGCGGATCTTGAGTTACTAATTAAGACACCGGCGGATCGGCCATTGTCTTGCTAACAAAAAAACCTGCACACACTTCGCTCCCCGTTCGGTTTCGTTCGAGTGTTTGTGATTAAATCAGCACGTCGGATCGAACGAATTAAGTCTTCGGCGTGGGTGGACCCAATCGAAGAGAATCAGAAGGACCAAAGGGTCGTCCTGACTCTCCTCTCATCCGGCTCTATCGCACGTGCAAAAGCGCCGAGCACAAATAAACATGAACGAGGGGACATTTGCATGTTTAATTCCTTCGTAGAAGCTGAATCTAAACGTGCAAAACGAAAAATTCATTCGTACCGTTTTAATTGGCATGCATTTTTTTCAGTGGTCCAGTCACCGTATATGTATGAATATTTTTAAAAATACAGACATGTGTACAGAAATGGGGTTAATTAGCCCGCGAGTGACTTGGGATTAAAAGATTTAAATAAATATAGTGTCAAGATAAAATTTGTGTATCTGTTTACATTATTTATAGTCGAATTAATGTGTATTGAGTACAGATTAATATGTTTTCTACACAAAAATTAGTTTCGATGTATAAATGGCAAAAAACAGTTGACACAGTATTAGAAAAAATAGGTTCATCTATTTGAAACATACATAGGCATCTACAATGCCGGATCAAGTATTGGGACACCCTTTAAAGCAGAATAACTTTTTTACAATTCGTCCAAACGACTTGAGTTTTTTTTTAGAAGCTACAAGGATTAGTTTACTATGTGGACGTGTTTCGTAGTTTGGAGACTAATCCTTCTAGCGTCTCAGAAAAACTCAAGTCGTTTAGACAATTTTTAAAACAATTAGGTATTCTATTTTAAAGGATGTCCCAATATTTTCGTCCGCCACTGTAACTGAAGAATGAAACAGGGAACAGGATAATAACTGATATCAGACGTATGCACAAATCGAACAACAGTGAAGACGATAAAATAGTGAATTTAATTTGACCAATATATTAATTTGTGTACAAAGATATGCTGATTCGTGTCGAGATGATTCTGTCTCATTTGAATGTTGAAATTGCGGTTTATTGAATAATATCGTGTAATATGTAGCTGTAGATGCAAGTATATTTAATTCATAATAAACATGTAGATATTTTCACTGTTGTAAATATTCTAGTAATTGCATAAATATTATACATATATCAAGGAATATATTT
The DNA here is from genome assembly GCA_963932335.1 of Andrena marginata. Classification (NCBI taxonomy): domain Eukaryota; kingdom Metazoa; phylum Arthropoda; class Insecta; order Hymenoptera; family Andrenidae; genus Andrena; species Andrena marginata. Next base: position 44,981,187 of record OZ010659.1, on the reverse strand, counting down.
ATCGTTACTTATTCAAACTTCTCTTCAACGATGTAGTATGTAAGTATATGTTTTTCACAATGCTTCAAATGTATTTCGCATTTTTTCCAAATTTAACCGTTTCTATTTTCTTTCTACTTCAACACTTCGAGTACCGTAAGGTTTTGTGAAGCGACCCTTAAAATCAGTCAGCCCTTTCCGAGCGACCACTTCTGCCGAGAGAGTTTTCTTTAACTAGCCCCGAGCAAACATTCCTGGGCATTCGGACAACACTTTCGGTGCTTTTCAAAAGATATCGGCGTGGAAATACGCCAAAACCATGCCCCCGATGCAAATCCCTCGGTGTGGAAACAGACCGACGCCATCCAATGTGTTAATAAAATTCTCTTTAGCAAGATTAACTCTCCTTTTTAGCGAATAACAAATCGTTTATCATATGTATAAACTTTGCAATAAGAAAGCTTAGTTCCTAAAGAAACAAACTGACGTATCAATTAAAAATAGGGGAATCCACACTGGGGGATCCGTTCAAATGATCGAATATTTTAAAAACTGTTGTTTATTCATATTAAAAGAAATGTTTCAGCGCCATGAGACGAAATCAGTTAAATCATTACAACGTACATAACGTTTATTATATCAAATATACGCAAAATTATTCTAAAAAAAACAATTAAATGGTCTTTGTAGAAAACACTGTAAATTCCAAAATTAAAAACAAATTGATCGGAAAATTTTCTACGTGCCAATGATAATACTAAAGTATAGTATTTGATTTTTGGCACTTACAGTGTTCTCTACATACAGTTTTTAATGATGTATAATCAAAAAAGCTAATAATTTATATTTAAAACAATATAATTATTATTTATTCATTAGGAGCATAATACCTATAATTATATACTTCACCCAGTCTTAAGGTGGGACCCCATAGCTATTGCAAAATAATATAAGTTTTTCCCCATATGGATTTTTATTAATATATTATCGTAAGAAACTTAAAAAGTAGGTAATTGCTTTCATTAATCCTAAAGAATTTTAGGATGGAATGATGGACTTGGTTAGTTTTACTAACAAGCCAACGATACACCGGGAGATAATAAAATCCGCGATTTCATAGCGTCCTCTCGTCGAACATGGCAATTACTCCAGGTCTTAATTCCCTTGTAATAAATCAAGCATATTCTGTGCAATGAGAAAAACGAGTGTTCTCCTGGAGGGAGTGAAATTGACATAGCACGTTTTTAACCAAGTATGACATTTTCCCAGATCGTAATTTCATTGTAATAAATCGTCGATGTAGTGTGCGAGAAGGAGGACGAATATTTGCCTGGAGAGAATGAAATCGACGCCTATGAACGGCATACGTGTGTCTGTCTACCTCGCTGCGTCTCCTGCACCGACCACACGGCTGATCTTTGTCTTGTAAACGAAGCCACGCTGATTCGTATCCGGACGTTGATAAATTCCCCCGCAGAGTTTAGCAGTTCTTCGCGGAGACTTGCCTCGAGGCCCACCGCTTATCCTTCCTTCCCATTCAGTACGGAAGGACGAATGGACCTGGCACCGCGCATCCTCCTCCGACGAGTCCAGTAGGAGAGGGAACGAGAGAAAGAAGACTTCGTGGGAAACCGCTCGTACGATCCCTCGAGTCGGCTGATCTTCATTCACAGACTCTCCGTTCTCGTTAAGAATGTGTACTCTGTCGTGTGTTTATTATTAACCCTTCAAACCGCGTTTCGCCACACGGTAGCGCATCTTTTCCCTTTTCTCCGTTTCGAAGGTCAGCGAGGTTAATTGGCGGGAAGTACCTACTTCGAAATCGATCTGATTTATGACTGCCTCAACAGATACATTCAAATGATTTATTTCGACAGACGTATACATGTACATATACAGTTGCGGGCAAAAGTATTGCGACGCCCTCTAAATCAGAATACCTTTTTTAAAATTGGTCCAAACCACTTGAGCTTTTTTTTGAGAAACTAGAAGGATTAATTTACTACATAGGTGACATGTGTCGTCTGTTTGAAAAAAAATGCAATTGCTTTTCAATCTTTTTATCTGATTGTGAACCTGTAATGAAAATTTAAAAATCCCGTTTGTGGATTTAAGTACGTTGCATACATGCTGGAAATTCATCAAAATCGGTTGATGTAGGAACAAGCAACAGGCATTGAAATATGTAGAATGTTAGGGTTTATTACAGTTATCTACAGGCCGGAAACTGTGATTTCCACCACCTTTGAACTATTTGTAGGTTATAGCTACGTTACCCGATTTCGCTGCATTTTTCAGCATGTATACAACTTATTTAAATCTACAAAATGTAGTTTCTAAATTTACATTGCAGACTCAGATAAAAAAGTTTAAAAAGCGACCTTCCCTATTTTCTGCGGTTGCAATATTTTATTCAAAACGATGAAACGCGTCACCTATTAAACTAATCCTTCTAGCTTCTCAAAAAACTCAAGTCGCTTCGACCAATTTTAATAAATTAATTCTGTTTTAAATGGTGTCCCAATACTTTTGTCCGTGCACTGTATCTTTATTTTTTCTTCACACCGTAATTGTTATGTAAGCACAGAGTACTCTTTATAGTCAGTAAACACTAAATACCAATTTCGGTAAGAAAATATTTACCCGTTGGATCTCTGGGGTCATGAGCGATCCCAAATTGAAATTTGAATATTTCAAAATTCACTTAATATATCCCAAAAATTCTTTTGTATTTTTCTTTAGATATCTTTAGAGGAAATATTTATAGCATATGGTTTCCATTTACAGGAAGAAAATCGAAATTTGGGAGTTATTATGAAATGTCTACCAAAGCAGTGGTAGAATCCTTGCTCATTATATCTACTTTTCATAATGCCTTTATATCTATTACAATCGTTACATACAATTTTTGATGGGTGGAAATCATAGTTTATATCTTATCTATGTAATTACCACAGAATGTAATTTTTGTGATTGACGACAGCTTTCTATAATAATTATTCGCAGTTCCAGCAGACCCCTTAATATTACCCTTAAAATTTCGTTAAAAAAGAAAGCAACGCTCCCAAAAGAATGCACATTTTGAATTGTATTAAATTAATAAACTTTGGTATTAATAGACCTATAATTTAATAATTGACTTTAGTATTAACATTTCCATTTCCCTATTTCTATTTGTTCCACACTTCTGGCCATGGAAAGAGGTATTTTCGTTTGCATCAACATTTCTTCTTATTTTAGCATGTAAAACTCGCCCCAGCATTACTAAATTCCTCCTAGCACTCCGTACAACCGCGTTACAGATGCAAATTCATTTATACAACAGGAGCCTTATTTCTGACAACAAATAAGAAACACATCGCTGCTTTACTTATTCCTGTGCGATTATGTAACTCGCCCTGCGCAAGAACTTGTTCTTTAAATTACGAGACATGTGTGCTCGAAAAGTCACGCTCACTATCATGGCGCCGCGCGCGATGTATTTTCTGTCTGCTCGACGATTATGACTTATTCGCGGCTCTTTCAGTAACTTATTAACAGATGCATCGCATTAAGAACGTCGCGACCGGCGCGAGACACCATACCTACCCACTAACTTCGAATTAAACGCCTCTAATAAATTGGCTGCTGATAAATGCATAGGGATTGCAGTGAAATTAAAAGAGGTTCATAAACTGATAGCTTATAAATATTCATAAGCAATAATGCTGCAATTAAATCTGTTGATGGTTGCAAATCAATTACTGCGAGCGCAATTAAGTAATGCTACCCTCTCGCGTGGTGTCTAAATATAATGGACATCCTTATAAACTTGCATCGGGAAGTTTTGCATAATATTATCATCCAAATTATAACAGTGTTATACGTGTTTCTAGACAACTGCGTTTGTGTGCAAAACTCTTGTATTACTTGCAGCATTATCCACGTATAGGTATGCGTATAACTAAACTCACGCACTTGATTGATTGAACATTGCTTAGAATAATAGCAAATAATTGAATACAAATCACTTATATTAATTAAATCGCAACACAGAAAAGTGTCAAAGTTACAAGCGCTACTGCAAAACAATTCTTTGTATACGTCATACAAAACTTTATCTATTTGTGTGATTATGTATGATTACTAAATTACATGCATTTGTAACCGCTACCCAAAAGTATAGGATTCTATTGTGGCTTCGGCCTGTTGGTTAAAGACTTGTTCGTTTTTCTTTAACAGCCTTCATCGACATCCAAGATTTCCTGTGATGTGACGATGGGATAAGGGGTGATTTGTGGTCAGCGGTTACGCGCTTATTTACGTCTAGCTGAGCCAGTCACGCGATCTATCCCCTAACATCAAGCTCGCGATATATATACATCGTAACGAAACCACAAAATGCTGGCTAATTTGTTGTATAACACCTTGGTCCAGTTCAAAGTTTAAATGTGCAATCTTAACACATACTACTTCAGAAATCCTAAGTTGCTGAATATATCTTTTTTCGAGTTTACATTTCAAAGTTTAAATAGAACTAAGTACGGCCACAAAAAAGGTTTCGATGGAAACAGAAATCAGTCTATTTAGGAAGCGCGGCTAATGGGTTTTACCACTCAAGATTTTCACAAATTTTTTAATAAATCGAGATTCACATTTACTAAATCTACCAGTCTGATCCTTCTGCAACTTTTACATATAGATAATAGCTGAGTAGTGACGCTTTAGTCCAGATTTTTTTCTTAGGTGTGCCTCAAAAAACAACCCCGAAAATTAATTCCTTTATTTCCACCCTTAATGATTGATCTGCAATTTTGAAAAAAATATATGTACTAGAGCTAAAAAGTACTTAACATGTGCATTTTGAAGCATTCGAATATCATAAGTATTTGTTAAAAAAAACTGAAATGTCTCTCAGTGTTTTTTTAGGCAAAAAGCATTATTTGGTATATAGTATATAAATTCTAAAATCGGTGCTGGGGCCTTTAGTGAAATTTTGTCAAGTTTGATGTACAGTGTGTAATCTTTCTGTTCTCTAATGACATATAATATATTCAACAAACTGGAATTGTTTGTGGAATGAACTGTCTGTTTTGATGTAAGACTTTGTGTTTGAGTCCGAAGAAAGTAAAAATAACTTTAGAGTGTTAAAACTTAATCGATAGATTACACAAAAAATCGATTATCTCAACAGCCACCATTTAACTCGCATAATCCAGGTTCAACTCTATAACACCTTCACAAATATCAGATCCTTAGTTAGGTTTAATGTCAATCTCGTTTTTTAACTAAAAACACAACCCTTGAAAGAAACTTTAGTCTCCTATCAACTTGAAAATTTATTATCGAATTTCTGTTGTTAGAAAACTTTGGGGTACTGTATGACGCAGTGGCAAAGTGCTTCTAATTATCCTGAAGGATACAGTATAAATACATAATGGTGAATATGCATCCACCAATGAGTATAGCACATTTTGTGCAATGATACAGTAAAATCCTGGCTGATGTCGTTTCACAACGATCTGGCATGCCAACGAAGCATGATTTAAATTTAAAACGTAGCAGCCACATTTCATGAAAGACAGTGCGGCAACAGAAGATCCTGTTAAAATACACCCGCAGCACGTGCGTCGTCGTTTATCATCGGGCATAATTTACATCTCACCCTCGGTGAGGTTTGTTATTGTCACCGGTTACACTACGGATGAAATACTATGAAATACTTATGAATTACGCTCCGACGCGGGTACGTCTGCCATCCGCACGATTGCACATATTTTAAGGTGCGTGAAAAGGACACCTGCAATATTTGCATGAAGGAAAGGTACACGCCGATGAATAGAGTCGCGATAAATGTGACAGAACGGGGTTACCAGTTTTACGTAAAGAGTTATTTGTTAATTTATACAGTTTTCACAGATCCGATTTCGTAAGATTCCTGGATATCGCTACTGCTCGCCTGGCTGAAATTTCAGTTACATACATTTAAAGTTTTATATCGTGGATAATAAGTGTGGTGTCTCATACTTGTACTGCCAAGAGCAATTTCGATTTTACATGCATTATTGAAGTACTGTTTCATTGACACGACTCAAAGAAATTAGTTATAACCGTAGAATTAGGAGTTGCGGATTCAGGGGCGGGTTTGAAGATTTGGCGCCCCTAGGCTAACAAGCGTCGGCCACCCTTTCCGCGAAATATCATCGAATATTTCAATTTAAAAGAGTCAAGACCATTTCAAATTTAATTCAATATGACAACTCACATGTGAGTCATTGCTAATTCGCTACATGAAAAAAAGTGAATTGTTTTTAAAGTTGCTTCAAGCCTCTGTGTTTAAACTTTTCCCAATTTAACTCGTTTAAAATTAGTCGTCTTACAAAATTTACTGCTTCCCAAACTTTTCCGCTTCGCCAAATCTGTTGCTCCCCAAAATTTCCGTTCCCCCAATTTGTCGGCCCCCCAAATTTACTGCTTCACAAATTTGTCTCTTCCAAAAATTTGTCGCACTAAGTTGTAACCTACTTAACCTATACCTACCCAAATTCGCGCCTGTGCGGATTCTGATTCTATATTTTAAAGTTGAACTGGAATTTACTCTCGACTGTTTTTACTTTGATAAATATACGAAGTCACGCGCCTAGAAGATCTGTCTAGAAAATTCGTAACTTGTTTGAACTCAGTTCTCGGATATTCTAGTGGAAATTAGCGAAAATAGACAAAAGATTATTAAACATTTGACTCAGAGCCTAATAAGAGGAACAATACGAATACTTACACTATTTTTAGCCCCTTTATTTTCGAAGTTATCCACATTTTTCTAAAGACGAAGCAGTATACCACATTTAGAATCTACCGTAAAGTAAGTTTCGCTAAATTCATGCTAGCAGAATTATTCAGGGTCGAAAGCAGCAAACGTATATTGGGGAAATTTCCTATTGGGAGTATCTCGATGCCCGTCTTCATAGGCTTCATAGCAATAATTAGTGTTCCTGATTTCTCGATATTTTTCGCATCTCGAGAAATGAGAAATCAAATTATATTTCTCGAGAATTCTCGAGAATTCTCAAGAAATTAAAAAAATATTGCAAAATTTATATTTTTGGAATATTGTTGATAATATTTATCTAAATTTTTATTTGTGTCCAACTTAGACAAAACTTGTGTAAATGAAAAAAACAGATATTAAATATAATTGATAAATTTATTTATTTAATATAATATGTGAGCAAGGTGAAACATTACTTTTTTGTTTTAAAATAGTTTTTTTCAAAAGCGCAATGCGTCTAATGTCGCGTCAGCTAATCTACTTCTTTTTTTTTGTGACAAAATCTGCGGCTGTAGAAAATTTCTTTCAGTTCGAGTGGATGTTGGTTTAATTGGCGATACGAAGATAAAAGTTTATAAATAATCGCGCAATTCTTCGCATATATTACTAACATTTATTATTGATTGTAGATGTGTTTATACGTTCACGATTAACACACAATTTGAACTAACTGAAAATTCATTTCTGGAAACAAATGAGATTTAAAGTAATTTGCCTATACTGAAGATTCTCGAGAAACACTGTAATTTCTCGAGAAATGAGAAATAAGAAATTATAAAATTTCTCGAGAAATTCTTGAGAAAGAATTCTCGAGAAGGAACACTAGCAATAATAGTGTTTAGCACGGCGAAATGCAATGAACATACTTAACACGTTTGCCGGTTCCTAGAAACGCATGAGTAGATTAGCATGAACAATGTTCGTCGTGAAATGGTGTCGGATGGCGCCATTGTTGTGCCGTGGCAACCAAAAGAGGTCGGTAAATTTACACACGAACGTTACTTTTTTCTCAAACTGCACGCGAGTCGGGCGGGAGGCAGATGCGCCCCCGCGAGCGAACAGCTGTACGATTGTCCATCTCGTTTCCATGTCCAGTCTTTAATCCTCGAAAAGCCCATCGAAAGATACGGGGATAAGGATCGCGAAAGAGAAAAAAGAAAAAAGGAAGAAGAAAAAGAAGAAGAAGATAAAGAAGAATAAGGAGCGGGGGAAGTGTACAAAAGGAAAAAAATGAAGATAGGCGAATAGATAAGGATAGGCGTAGGAAAGGGGTGACGTGGGTGGATGCCGGGGGAGGTGAAGAGGGCAGCCGAAGAAAGAAGCGAATCACCAAGGTGCCACGCGACCGTTCGGTGTCGGCAGTTGAAACGTAAAAAAATTGATTGAGAATCTTACCCCGTCATCGCCGCTCGAACATCTGGCCCTCCTGGCTATCGGCAGTAATCACCGCCAGTCAGGGAATAAAACGTTCTCGAATGTGATCCATTTAACGGATGTAATGCTCCCCGATACTGCCCAATTAGAGTGCTTCTTTTATTCGGCCAACTACACCAAGCCCTTGATTAGTCGATTTGAAACATACATTACGAGCTTTCAAACGGTTCGTTCAATGTACCACATTGGGGTTCCGTGTGCGGTAATCGCCGTTAAAAACGGGGCAGTCTTAGATTGAGAAACATGGCGTTGGATTGTTTGGCAAAACTGGCTGAGTCCACTTTTCTTAAAAAATTCGAAGCAATTGATTTTTTATGTTTTTACAATAATAGATGGATAAAAATCCATATGGGGGCAAACCAATGTATTTTGCAGTGGCATTTAAATATTACCGGATTTGTTGCATCAGTTTCAACTTACAATTTGTATTTACCGAAAATTAAGGAATATGGACGTGGCTGGTTTTACCAAGCCAACGCTAAGGAGGAGCTCTGTAATAGATGCTAGGTCAGCTGGGTGCAATTGGTGATGGAACTGATTCAATAATTTCCCACGATCTTCGAACAATTTGATAATACTCGAAACATTAAAAGATAACGTATTTGGCGTCAATGTGCGAGCTTGATGTATGTATGCCACCGTGAACACTATAGGTGATACCACTCTCATGATAATAATGGCTGTGTCGATACTATCATAAAAACAATCAAAATTTTCAAGTATTTCGCGAGTACAAAGAATCAGTCGACAATTATTGCCTAGCAAGTAATCATAGATTTAATTATAAAGAAGTTATTCTGTAGTTATACCGTAGAAGTTATTCAGGTGGCTTGTCTAAAGTAACGCTTTTTCTGTCAAATGAGGGTTAATATTTACTCCGTGTGTGTAGTTAAATTATTTTTCAGGATTTTCTGTTACCTACGGCTAAATTAATTTATTTACAATTAACGGACTAATGTTAACTCTTCCTATATGCAATTCAAGTTTCTTTCATACAGATTTAACGTACGAATGAACAACCTACTGGGTGGTATGGTACCGAATTTTATTACTTTATTGTGGCCCCTTGGGGCGCACTGCATTATTCAAGATGTCTTCATGCACTTTATTCATTGATACAGTAAATACTGTAACATGTATAATATAAGTATAATAAACAGTAGTAGGATCAAGTTTATAGCATGTTATCATGTCAACCCATAAATAATGTCCCTTGGCTTGGTTCCAATTAATGGAACATTTATCATGTTCATGTAAAAAAAAAAGTATTTCGATATAAGTAGCCTTGTCACACTATTTTTTCTTCAATTTAGTTCAATCCAGTATTAGAAGCGTTCACAGTTTATATTTTCACCAGAAAAAAGATTTAAAGAATGAACACCATTCAAGTTTATTTGTGTTTTTAAACGTTATCTGAATTTGAAAGCCATAATAATGGGTAATTGTGTGGCAAACATTTCTGAGATATACAGGGAACATGTTTGAAAGTTAGAAAGTGTCAGTGGTAGTGAAAGTGTAGTTACCAAAATTTTCAGTGTTTTCTTAATCCCATTGACAAGCGGAAAGTCAAGTTGTTCGACAAATATTGGTAACAAAGTTTTATGCGATTTAATTCTAAACCTAATTACACAGAAAATATCCAAGTAATTTAATTTTACTAATAGTAATATGCATCAACATTTACAAGAAATGAGAAAAGTGCCGAAATCAGCATAATGAACTCAGCAGAAATACACACGTATATTTTACCATTTAATTGTTATTCAGCACAAAGACTGAATATTGTTGTAAACCACCAGTATCGAATAAAATATCTGAACTCCAGGCACATAAGATATATTATTACATATTTAGGTAGCTACATACGATGCATTGAGAACCAAAATGGACTAATCCACATTTTTTCCGAAATTGAGTTAGTACCAGTAATGTATTCCAATAGGCTGTAGTCTGTACTAATCGTATAAAATTAGAAAAATTAATTCTTTTACATTTAAAACCAGCTGACATGACAAAATCACTCTTGCATTGAAATTTTGTGGCGACATCTATGTGCAACATTTACTAAAATTAAATAGAAAATTAATTACGCCTTCATTAGGAAGCATTTCGAATAATATCAGGAGCTAAAAATTATGTCTGCACTGGCAACAACGTCTGCAAAACAAAATGTTTTTGAAACCCTATGTTTAGTTCGCCTATTTCTCTGTTTACCAAGAATACCATGTACTAGGGTTAGTCTGTTGTTGTTCTCAATGCCTCATATGTATAATAGCTCCTTCGTGTTTGTTAAGATGTGACAGGTGTCACATACGTGAGACATTTTAACCGACGCTAAACTGCTACAGTTGGCATTTACTCAACAAGATGACTGGCTGCTTGTAACCTTGCCGAAGAAGCAACCACTGTTAATGAATCGTAAAGAAATGCTCGTCCATCACTGAAAAAAATTAAACATGATTGGGATCTGATTCCACGTCCATTATATTCTCTCAATCTTCTACTAACTGCTTATCTTCGTTCCGCGTTCTATTTGAATGATTTAAGTAGCAAAAATTGATTCAGTTTTAAATTAATTTTTGCACACAAAGCAGTGAGAATCTTTCGATTCAAGATTCGATAGAATTTCGAATATAGATTGATTTTATTTTTTAATAACGTTAGATCTTGGTATTTTTCCGCAAAACTCGAGTTCCTAGAAGGATATTATTGAAGGTGTAACTTTACATAATGTTAATATTAAGATCGTGATCAAGAAATGTGGAAATCAGTAAACACCTTCGAAACAATAAAATGAATGAGCAAAGAGATTGTTAAATTTCGGTTGTCGTTTCACGCGATCTAAGTGCCAGAAATGCGATACTTTTTCTCAAATTGCACAGCTATGAAAATATTCATCGAGTGTTGCGTAACCCATTCATAGAGAGGGTTGCTTTTATGAAGAAAAACAAGATTCCTTCGTGGAACACAGCACGTGCTCAAGTGGATATCACCCTCTTTTCATTCGACCGACGTAGGCCCCTTACCCTTTTCAGGTGACTACCAGCATCTGTGTTTCCCGTGAAGTTCTTAGGAAATTATTAAGCATCGATAGTAAAAATACTGCAGCTTATTAATTTCATTTTTAGTAATTGCCTTTAGAAAAAATGACGACTTCATATCAATTATCTAACAGCATTTTTAATAAATTCATTAAACTAAAGTTTTGTTGGCATTAACACAAATATAATACAATAAAAGAGGTACTGGAGTCATAAAACGACACTTTTAAAATGGGAATGGTTAAAGTAAGGTGTAGCGAACATTTGAAGGAGACAGTAATCCCAAATAGAACGTAATTACAATTATTTTGTGTAGACGGAGAAAAGGACCGAGTTAACAAAGTTGTAGATTCACGGATATAGGTATTGGGATTGAAGTTACTTTATGAGCAACCAATTTCTTAATACTTTCGTATAAAAAAAATCACATAGATTGCCGTTTCTTATGTACAAAAATGATGAAAAGCTGTTTATGGATGTGTACCAACCCGCAGGAACATTTTACTGAACGTATGTTTATCTGAAAAAGTATCCAGTTACATGAAAGATGGCTATTTATAAGTACTTATTGTAAACTTAATATTTCTATTTTGTTAATTCTCTTAAGCGAGTTATTTTTAAACTATTTTTAAAAAATAAATTTATTTAAAATATGTATATTTATTTATAAATATAACATTTTGTTCAGTTTCAAGTACTTTAAATTTTTTTATAATACGCAGTTGAAATTATATATAATATCTTGAATTAACAATAAAAGTGTCCATAATCGTATACAGTATTTTTTATCTTATCTTATATTTTAATTACATTTCATTATACCGAAGCAGTACCGAAATTTCCCGTGTGACGGACATAGATGGAATCTATTAAGGAAAAAATACCTCCGGAGTAGAAAATGTTATCGACGATCTTGAAAAATCGAAAACAGGTAGCGGCAAAGCCTTTCTTCTTCATCGGTCTACTAATTACGAGATAATTGTATTAATGGACCATCGAATAGTCGGCTACTACAAAGACTGGACACGAAGTGGAGTATCTGCTTTTGTGGGATAGTTCGATGAGGGGGTTGGAGTTCCATTCAACGACTCCAAATGCAACCGACTAGCTCACTTTTCTGTTTCTCCAGTATTCCACTTCTACAAAAAATCCACTTCCCTGTGTTTTCATTAAAGAACTTTCAAACATTTCTTCCAATGGCCACATTGGACCGAAGAATTTAACTTATACCTATTATTTTGAGTACATTGGACGATATCATTGAAATCACTGTGATGTGTATAAAAATCTTGAAAAAATCAATTCGTGTAATTTTCATTCTGATATTTAGAAGTACCTAGTAAGTAATTTGCTTTGTAATCTATGCTAGTATTATATAAAATGTATACATCAGTAATTTTCTACATGAAAAATATTTCTGTAGGTACTCACTTAAAGAATTAAGAAAAACCCAATAAGCGAAAGTCGTTAGAGGTTTCAAAGAACATCAACACTGTTTGACAAAAGTGGGACATACATCCCGTTTAATCTCCAAAAGGCAGGTTTAAATCCGTACTAATAACAAACACTTAGTTCTCATGCAGCAAACCGAATCTTCCCGATGGGAAATCCATATTTGACGATTTATTCATGAACAAAAGCTCGGCCTCAGCAGCCCAGAAAACGGTTGCTCGTCGTGCGTGTATGCACTAAGCGGGAACAAAGTAGGTATATATGAACGAACGACCCATTTCGTCCTAAATAAATCGGACGACTTTTAGTCGGTACAAATATTGTCGCATCAATTAAAATGTCCGTGGTCCCATAGGTTTCCCGCGGCGTGTTTGTACGTGTCGGACCGTGGCGCCATGTCCTGAAAACGGTAATTTCTTTTTTTCTTCTGGAGCTTCCTGACCCTTTGGTATTTGACTTCCTCCGGAAGGGAAGTGAGCTTAAGTCGTGTACAAACACCACTAGCTGACTTCGCTGTGTTTCAATCTGTTAAAAATCATTAACATCGCTTAACAGTAACTAAATAAGTGCTCAATGGATGATGCTCAGTCCGTTAATAGTAGAACCTGTGGAGTAATTATTTTCTCAACCCTTCGATTTGCATCCAATTATAATACGCAAGTTATTATTATCAACATCTCTATGATTACTAATTATTATCAGCACATCTATTTAAAATTACTAATTATTTGCACTACTTTGGCAATTACTACTTATTATCAGTACTTGGGCAATTACTACTCATTAGCAGTACCTACTACTGCCATTACTAATTATTATCAGCACTTCTGCGATTACTACTTAATTGTATAATGCTATTCTTAGGTATACATATATTTGTCCATAACTCAATGATCAATCGTAAAAATATACTCGAATCGCAACGCATAACTGAATGTGGTATTTCACATTGCTGGTTAAGAAGGAATCCTATTTTTTGGGCTAAAAATATAGCAAAATGTGGAATTTCTTTTATAAGAAAGTAGCGATTCGATTCATTTGAACTTTGTACCATGGTTTTATGCATCTTTGAAGAAGTTGCAGCTTTTTTATTATTAATTTTTAATAATAAATATAGAAATTATGCATGATAGTTATCTTACAGATAATCTGAAACAGAAAAAATTGATTCGGCGTTTTATTTCATACGCATACTAATAAAGCTTCAGTTTGGTGAACCAGAATAAAAAAAAAATGATTGATCACAGCGGTGAGTTTTCAAACTGTAAGGTCTAAACAATTAATTTTTGCTATTGAATTTCGTGCCAATTTTCTTATGCAACAAAAGAAATATATAACTTATCAGTATACTGGTTCATCAAACTAAAGCTGCAACTGTAAAGTAAAGCGCCGTTTCATTTTTCTGTTTCAGATTACCTTAATATTGAAAATTAATAAAAAAAAAAACTACACCTTCTTCAAAGTTGCGGGAAAACGTGGTAAAAAGTTCAGACAAATCGAATTGGTGTTTTTTTTTTAAATTCCCAAATTTTACTCTGATTTTAGCCCATAAAATAGGATTCCCCGTTAAATACGTCAAGATTTATTGCAGTTCAAGAAGCATAGGTATCGTTTCAGTCTCTATAGATGTGCTAAGAACCGCGTACGAGGGTCAATACATAGAATTTCCCGTATCCGCGCATAAATAAGGAAACATGGCGTCCAGTCCTGGAAACGCCGAAATCTGTTTCTCGTCTCGTTGTGGGCCTCAAATTTCATGGTGACCCCACCTTTCCTTTCTCATCCTGTTCCGCGTCCTGCACGTATGTACACACCAAGTGTCCACTTTCCAGGACGTCCGACGGAAGGAACGCTCCTGTTGGCTTAATGGACTCTCCGGTAGTCGCGACAGTTTGGATTGCTGTTACTTTCCTCTCCCCTCGTCGCCTTTCCACTTCTCTTTTCGCTACTTCACAGTTCTGCCAAGTAATTTCTGAAGCACCCCTGTGAGAATGTCTCAACTGAGGTCGGCATGCTTTGATTTCCTCAATGATCGCTCGTGAAGATAGGATGAGTATAAATATTTAGTGTTAACTACAATCTTTTTATTTACAATCATGTTTATAAGAACTGATTTCTCCTTCCTTTTTTGAAATTCCCAAACTTCTATTCTACCGCCAACGTATTCGTTCACACGTTCGACGTTACCAGATTTTGATATATGTATAAAAAAGAAGTGAATTTGTTCAGCATACGAGCAAGTGAAGATTATTTTATTTTATTTTCGTTTCGATATATTCCAAACTGTACTTACAATTAGTGTATTTTGAAGAGAACAACGTTTCTACTCTATATCTAGTGAGTGACATATGAGGAATTTCTGAAAATGGATTAATAAATTTATAGTAAGTTTTGAATATTCGTAATGCAGGTATGGATAATGTGTAATATGTAATAATATACATTCCTAACGAATATTTTTGGTTCATTTTTACGTGTATGCCTACTTATTCATTTGCATTCTTCTATATTTAGGTATAAAAACAGTAAGGCCTCGCAAACAAAATTTTAAATGTAGAGCGCAGCTCACTAAGTTCCAGCTGTAGCATCGTTCAGAACAGTCATCTTTATCTGGCCGAACGATATAAATCAAGAGGCGGAAGACGGAAGGAGGAGCAGAGAAACTTCAAGTGTCGTAAAAATCTATCAACGAGACATCGAGGCTCAAGTCTCAGCCTAAACTGTTCAAAAATCTTCAAAGGATGCCGCTGCAGAGTCACTTTCACGTTCTAACGCCGAAAGCAACGATATTCTTACTTATTTTACAAAAATTTATATAATTCCATTATTTATTTTATTTCACTGTCTGGGGCATGCTTACATATATATGCGACTAAAATTAATTCAAGTATAATATACAAAAATAATATGTATATGCTACAGCAAAAGTCAAAATGTGGCTAATCCTGTGATTAGCAAACTAAAATGGACAAGGTCCAAGTAGTGTTACTGATTTCCCGATATTTTTTGTTTCTCGAGAAATCAAAAATCAGATCATATTTCTCCAGAATTCTACGTAGAGAATTCTCAAAAAATGCGTCTGTCGAGTCTTTATGAAGAATTTCTGGATTATGCAAAAGTTTTACCGACGATATAATAATCTTATCTCTGTTTTTCGATACTCCTTCTTGAATGACAACAAGAAACTCGTTACTTAATTCAGTATACAATTCTTCTAAATTTTTAAGTGGGAACTTAAGAACACCTTCAGCAGTTCTTACTGTCGAATCTTCTCTACTGAGATTTTCTATTTACTCTTTATTATAAATTGCAGATGTGTTATACGTTCGCGATTAACTAGTAATACACAATTCGAACTAACTGAAAATGAATTTGCGAAATGAAATGAGAATTATAATAAGTATACACTGCTCGTATTAGCATACCATAAAATAGAAGTTCTGTTTGAAACTTGTGACAGAACCTAATAGATACGTTTCTATAATAATCATAAAAATGATGACCACTTCCATCCCCATGAATAACTTAGCGTTCTACAAAGAGCAGGCGAGAGGTTCGGCCCATCCATATATCGCTTAGAAAAAAACACTTTTTACCAAAACGAAAAGTTGTGTAGCCCGGCGCAGAGGGCGGGGCAGGGTGGCTGGCAAGGATCATTCGGTGCGAAAGAGTATGTCGTTCGCGCGCTTTAAATCTCGTGGAAATCGTCGTAAAGACGCCCGCTCGGGGCCGCCTCATTTACAAATTTTCAATTCAGCCAGCTTGAATTTCGAAACGAATCGGCCTGGCCCCGAAGGGCTCCGCAACGTCCATAGATTATCGCGTTCTTTTACCCCAGCTTGTCCCGAAGGCTCCTACGAGCCGGTTCAACGAATAAAACCGACGACAAGGACAGGCAGACCCGTACGAACGAGAATCGAACGGAGAGGGATGAATTTGACTGAGCCACGCGACTCTCTTTTCTCGTGGCGGTGCTCGTAAATCCAGCGGCGGCTTCGTAGACTACTACTACCCTGCCCGTTACACGGCCCCGGGGTTGAATTTAGAGATCACGATACCTCAGAGAGCATCTATTACCGGCAGATCTTCCAAATTCATCAACTGCCGGCTCATACGAGCAGATTTTAGAAGATTCCATACCTCAGATACCTTCGTACTCGCAAGTCCTTTTGGCGAGCGAGAATCGTAATTGCGATCTATAATATTCTGCTTGTCGAGGCAATAACTTTACATGGTCTCGCGTGTGTCTTTGTACTGGAGATTGTTTCATGTAATATCTTCGAAATCTTAGGGTTTGTCGCTTTTGAAAACCGGGTTTAAAAACTGTGTTTCTTATAAATTTGTAAAATTGCGCAACCGGTTTTTAAATTGAGAAAAAAAACGAGTTTAGATATGACAATTAATATGTAAAAAGTAATGAATTATTTAATTATGAGCTTTAACATTTTGACTTGAAATCACCTCGGGCACAAATATATTGTAGTAAGTTTACTGTAATACTAATTTTCATGAGTTCATATTTACAGAAGAATAATATTAAATGAAATGAAGATTATAATTTATATTTAGTACGAATTTTAGTTATTTTAGTTTTTTCCTTACCTATTTGGTTTTGTGTAGGCAGAGTAGGCTATATTTTATTTTGTTGTATTTCTATAATTCCATAAATATTAAATAGAAGGAAAATTTTTAATCAAGTATAAATATTTGTTTGCTGTTTTAGTTATTTTTGGTTTTTCATTTGTAAAAATTCGTAAACCGGTATAATCGACTTTATTTTAACACTGGAATTCCAAACCGGTTTTTTTAAAAATCGATTTTTATATAAACCCTACATTTACTTCTTTTAGATTGCCTGCGAATGGGGTTAGTGTGCAGGAATTTGATTTATTTTAGTAAATCAATGTTCATAGAGTGGTGCTCAATATAAGGGACACAAATATCTAACTGACGTTTTGAGCTTGTTGAGCTCAAATTGTATAACATACTAGTTGAATTAAATTTGGTTTCGTGTGAAGTTAAACCAGCTTCAGACAGAATACAAATCTAAATTTTTATGCTTGTACTACCAGTAGGTAGGATTCATGCAGGATGTGTTACATGTGTGCGAAGTAAAGTCTAACGAAATATTCTTGAATGGAAAGACTTGTGTTATAATTCTACAAAATACTATCACTTGAAATTTAAATCAAGGGAAATGCTATTCCCAGAGGGTCCCTCAGTTGACTTCTAATACTGTATCCCTGATAATAGACGTTCTACCATAATCTAATAATTTCTAAACGTATAATCTAAAATCTATATATATTCAATTTCAATAGAAATACGTCAAACGCTTGTTTTAAACACTAACAAATGTAGATTTCAGAAAACCTACTCGTTCAAACATTCAGGCCACCAAACTATTTTTCCAAAGATAACTTACAACATTTTCTCCCTTTGAAGTTTCTATCTTGAAGAAGTAAAAACAGTTAAGTGGTCAGAATTAATGTTTCGATTAAAGAGAGGCAGATACCATTTCGTTAATAAAATTTCTAAGTGTAGAGAAACGTAGAAAATTGACAACAAGTATTCCAAAGGTAAAAGTGGTATGTAGAAGTAGTTGAACATCACGCAACTTTTTTTAACACTATCCGAGGGAAAAAGTGTCCCCGGATCGCGTTGCTGACGAAGCACCCTACGCTGCGCCCTTTTAGGGCTCGATCATTTGAACCAGGATGATAGACGATAGGTCTCGAGACTTACGCCCCAAGACGTGTCCCATAAACCATCAACGAATCACTGATGGTAAAGCTGGTTGCGACGACGCTAACGGTTTTACCTGCGCACCAGTTTCCAGGGGCCTGACCTAGCCCGCTCGTCGATCACGGATATTTAGGGCAGGACTCCTTTTCGATGCGATATCATTCAACGACTTTTCTACCTGCATCCCTGCTACTTCTGTCTTCTTTTTCTCCTTGCTCAAGTGGGGATGAGAAAAACTCGATCCAGATATAACGGGTGGTGCAAAACAACAGGGAAGCACTTGCATGATTCGTGGAGGATTATCCAAGAACTATGACCACTCGTTTAAATTTGTAAGCCTAAAACTTCACCAAAGGTCATGTGAAAATAAAATTAAAAATACGAAATACTATTTCAATATATCTGTATTAGCAATTGCCTTTCAAACTACGCTATATTATTAGATAAGCAGGATTTTATTCAACAAGTTTCCTGCACAGTTCATCGTCACTGTATTAAATATTAAAGCAAACGAGTAGCAATTTCAGGTGCACGCAGTATAAGATCACCCCTTATATAAATCTCCTCCTGATGGGCACACATAGCCCACATTTCAGAGATCTTTTTTAAGCCGTGCCTCCACTGGTTTTCCTATGCTAACATCAAAACGAAACAGAGCGAACGATATAATGCACGTACCGTTCTATCCGTCTCCCTCGTCGCCCTGAAATCATTTTGGAGTTAGAATCAAGGTTTAATGCCAGCCTGGCTGAGGCTACCGCGTACGCGAACAATGCATGGCACAATGATCCCTCTTTTCGACCTGAATTTCGTCCCTTGACGAATTTCCACCATGAAATGCCGACCAGCGAACTCGAAATTCCGTGAGTCCTATCTGAAAAAGGCGGAGAGAAGGAGAGGCAGAAAAGGAATCGACGACAAACTCTTGTGCCTCTGATCATGGCATACGTAATTGGAGTTCTCCATTAAATACACGTGCGATTGGCATATAATTACACGTCACCAGCAACGTTTAACAGAATTTTATCGACCTGCGAGAGAAATAAATTCACTTACGCCAATTTCATTTCATACAGAATACGCGCGGACAGTTTCGGCCAGTGTAGGATATTCCGCAAAAACTGCACGAGGCAGAATGTGCAGACCCTCTTCAAACGAAATCCACATGACGTCATTACTCAGCACGCAGAAACGAGTGTTCGATCAAATTAATGACGAACAAATTACACGGCGAATTGAGAGGCACCGAAACTGTGCTCTAAGACATACGTGGTATTCAGGTCCCTATTCGAGATACCTCGGGAATATGTTAATGCCTGCCTCGTTGTGCACCTTGGCTTACGACGGAATAAACGATGGGCAAAAAACTGATTACCGCATAATTATGCATCATACCATTAAGAACATCCCCCTGAAACGTTTTTCTTTCACCGTTGACGTCCTTTTAAGAAGGGTCACGAATGAGCGGGCTATGCACTTCGCATAATCAAAGGGGATGAAATTCAGATCAAACTGGAGAACCGTTATGGACGTTCGTTGTTAATCAGTTTGGGGAAGCTCAACACAGAGAAAAAAGGAAGGACATCGTTACTTGTAAACTCAGTATGAATTGAAAAAGTGGCAGCTGAATTTGCTTATTTTTTATTTTAGTGGTACTGGGGAAATATGTTGAAAGTAGTTTAAGTTCAGCAATTTTATGCAAAGTATGGAAAAGATGAGTCGGTTATGAACATCTTAGAATGAAAAAGGTAAATCATTTTTATCTTCGTTTGGAAAATTAATACCTAACGTGTGGATTTTGATCAAAGGAAATAAGATATGTTGTTGAATACAATGTTCCTCGATTAAACAGTTCGATAGCCATCTGGATTTATAACATTTAATAGTCGTTTCTTATAGGTTTTCGTGCCCTGAACACGAATCCGTAAACCTTTGTGGCCATCGCCCTCAGTTTTTTAAAAATTCGATTTTGAAAGAAACTGCATATTTTCAACTTTGAACATCTTTTGCGTCAAAACAATCATAGTTATTCGGTTGCTTGTTGCGTCAAATTATTCTATATGTTATTAGTGCATTATGAACATTTAAATATGTTTAAACAATGATCAAATGGAAAAGAACACCCGAAATGCACCCATTTTCGCAGATATCTTTCAATTTATTTCCAAAACTAAAGGTCTAGGAGAAAATCTGACTTCTCCACGCGATGCAGCAGACATTTTTCCTTCGGAAAGCATCAACAGAAGTGATAAGTCACATTTTGTTTTTAATACAGAAGCGAAATAGTTTGGTAGTCACGCGCGTTAAGCGATTGTGTTACACTGAGCAGCAGTGGATCGCGCGCCGCTGTTGACTACCACTGTCACCATCGCACGTTTTGATTTTTAAATAATATACTTCATTTTATATAGATCTCATAATAAGAAACGCAATCTGAAAACCATTCAATTTTATAAGTTTCCAATTTTCGAAATAATAAAAACCCCCTTTTAATGAAATAACTATCATTAGATTTGATCAAAAATATAAAAGTAAATATATTGATCAAGTGAAAATGTTAAAGAACAGATCTTTTTACGGTAAAACCTCAGATATTATTTTACACGAGCCACCCGGAAATGGTGGATCACTAAACATATTGTGTCCTCCACCAGTTTTGAAAAAGCCTTAGTGGTAATTGGGGATCCAGAAAATATCAGGAAGAAAGTCAAGAACACTTTCATTTTCCCGTCAAAGTTTCCAACATAATTGCCGCCAATCCTCATGTTCGAAAATTTGGACAATAGGTTAATTACGTAACAATTCTAAAAGAAAAGCCTCAAAGCGGTCGGTGTCCTTTGAAATTCATCTAGAACCTGCAAGTTTTCAAGTCGACCTATTTCCGCAATAATTGAGTCGAGGGAACTGTATTTATAATAAAAATACATCTACATAAATATATGGACTACTACTCCTCGATTCAAGTAAAACATACAATTGTTAGTAAAATTTTTATTATTCAATTATGAACGAAATTCTTTGCATTTTAATAACGATTATATTCTTCGTTTATTTCCAGTCATAATCGTCTCATTTAATACTCATCTTTTTAACAGGAAATTCTTCAATATTTTACAGTTAAAATTTTATGCAATTATACCTTTAAACGGTCCTTCATTATAACATTTTAGCAGTGTATAAGAATTCTATATATAAACAGAAAACTATTGTACAAGTACATATACACCTACAACGAAACAAATATCTCAAATATTGCGTCAGTAATGCATAGTAAATCAAATATTTTATTGAATATTTACATGTTTTTTTTTCTAATTCTGGAATAAGTAAATCTGACACAGTTTTCTCACTACATTACTTCTAGACACAATAGATGCGAATTAACTCTGTCTTATTATTCATGCTCAGTTTCGAAATACAACACGCTTTATTATATTTACAAAAATCCAAAGAAAAAAAAGTAGAAAATCTTAAGGTTGCTTCGATAAATATTTTTCCATTTAATGAGACCACGACAAATTGAACATCACCATCGATGTTTACTTTTTCTTATTTCCATTGTATTTCGTACTTGAAAGATTTCAAGATACGTAGAAGTTGCACACGAATTCGCGGTACGAGAGATAGGGCGATGAAAGGACGGACTATATGGTTTCCGTGAGGTATAAAATTACAATCTTCACGATGCTAATTATATTGGATGGTATAAAATTATCCAGCCAGAGTGTTTTCCATGCGGTCGACGTTGCTACCGTTTTAAAGACGCCACTTGATCGCATTTCAGGAACGAAAGTCGACCTCGATCTTGCGCGGTTCTTGCGGCGCAATCACGAAGAAACGGCGGAGACTGGCGAGGCAGCATGGGCCAGACGACCCAGACACGCCTTCCAGAATCGCGTGTAAAAAAAGAAGCGGCAGATCGGAAAAGAAAGGCACCACGAGCTCGGCCAATTGATAATTACCCAGAATAGGGGGAATTCGGTAATTAATCTTTCGCGATTTTGTATTCGAGGCGCGTGGCTCGACGCTACCCGACCACCTTTTTATCTTATCCCCTACAGCACACTTAGTTGCAGGAACGTTGCAGAAACGTTGCTGAACATTACAATGATACCGTTTGGTTGCAGGTTGCATTGCATTATTACTGCAATATTGTAGAAGCATTGCCGTGGAATATTGCAATGGACACGTATGTGCAATGTTTCTGGAATATCGCGCACACATTGCCGTGGAATATTGCGCACATAGTGCGGTACAATATTCCTGGAACAATGCGCACACATTGCCGTGGAATATTGCAATGGCCACGTTTGTGCAATGTTCTTGGAATATCGCGCACACATTGCCGTGGAATATTGCGCACATAGTGCGGTACAATATTCCCGGAATATAGCGCACACATTGCCGTGGAATATTGCGCACATAGTGCGGTACAATATTCCCGGAATATAGCGCACACATTGCCGTGGAATATTGCGCACATAGTGCGGTACAATATTCCTGGAACAATGCGCACACATTGCCGTGGAATATTGCAATGGCCACGTTTGTGCAATGTTCTTGGAATATCGCGCACACATTGCCGTGGAATATTGCGCACATAGTGCGGTACAATATTCCCGGAATATAGCGCACACATTGCCGTGGAATATTGCGCACATAGTGCGGTACAATATTCCCGGAATATAGCGCACACATTGCCGTGGAATATTGCGCACATAGTGCGGTACAATACTCCCGGAATATAGCGCACACATTGCCGTGGAATATTGCGCACACAGTGCGGTACAATACTCCCGGAATATAGCGCACACATTGCCGTGGAATATTGACTTACATATTTTCACCCCTCACCTACGCAAAGGGTTCCTGAAATACAAACACACGGAATACAGTCTTAAGGGGTTAGCTCCCGTCAGGAGGTAGAAAAAGAATCGATCCTTTGGGAATTTATTTCAGAAAGTACATGCATATTTTTATGCAGTGGTTTCTGTATTCAGGTGGAGGACAGTTTAACAGGTTATTATATTACGTTTTGGTATTAAAATATTTATTTATTGCACAATTACAACTGATTTCCCGGAAGCTGTTTTTAAAAACACGTTTTGCGGTGACCAACATTATTCGGAACTGGGCTACGCGAAATAAAAACACGAAGAAGATTTAGTTAGTACAATGGTTTATCTAGTCTTTAATCGATCCGTTTTACAAAATATTAATCTGGGACAAAATGGCAGATGTTTTAATTGAAATGATCGATTTTCGTAGAAAAAAACGCTCATTTTTCATCCATAAAATAAAAACTATGCATTGGAAAAATAAATACTTCGATTAAAGACTAGATTTGAATGTCTAGAAGAAACCTACAAAGTCTCAGAAAGATTGGTGAAGCGGTTTTGGAGAAATAGTGGTCACCGCAATCGAAAATCCCGTTTCGAGAAAAACGCGTTTAAAGTTTCAAGCGGTCGGCGGTACGCTTCGCGGCGCGTGCACTCTAAGTCGTATATCTGCCACAATTTTAATCGGATCAACTTGAAACTTACAGAAAACATTTTCAGGATGATATACTTTGAGAAAATGATGAAATCTAAAAATCGATTTTTCTGTCCTTGCTGACGGTAGCTAACCCCTTAAATACCACAGGAAACCTCCGGGGAACATAGGCGACCATGGAAAGTATGTGATATTAATAATTAATAACATTTCTTAATTATAACTATACGGTTCAAGGAAGGTGTTAAACTGTAAACGGCAACAAAAGATATTTGTAATAGAGAAATATTAGATGTCCAAAGTACTGCCAGTGTCTCTACTATTGCCATTTAATCTATTGTTCATAACAAAAAAACCTCCCGCGATGTCGAGTGTAAATTTCGAAGTCCGTATTATTGGCGAACGCTGCAGGAACGTCACCGTGTGCCGTTCAGGCAACATTCGTAAATAATACGGAATTACGCAGAGCGTTCCTGAAATGCGATCACACGGAATACAGTCTTAGATTCCACAGGTAACCTCCAAGGGAATATATGTGAACGTGGACAATATGTGATATAAGTAATTAATACAAATACTTAATTAACACTATAGGGTTTAAACAAACTCAGAAACTATGTACAGCAACAGAGATATTTGTAAATATGTGTGAGCTGTGCAAATGTAAATCCACAAACACTAAAATCTAGAAAATTAATAAACATATAAAAAAATTGTTAAACCATTGTATTGAAAATGCATTAAAAACTGAAGAAAAATCGTGTCTTATATTACAGACGATATTTCATAACAGAATATGAATCAATTTAATATAGCATCAAGCGTCTAAATGAATTTTGTTGTGTGATATTCGGCTCCACGATTAGGGAGATGTAATGGGGTTGTCAAAATGAGCCTTCATTTTCTAATAATTTGAGTTTAAAGTTATGCACGATTGGGAAGTAAGTTCGAAAACGTAAGCAAAATTTTCAATCAACAGTTGTAGCTGCAGCAGTAAGGTATTCGTCTACGACGCTCGAGGTCATGGGTTCGAATCTTACTTGGGGTATAAAAGGATTTTCGATTTATTAAAGACACACGGATGTTATACTGATACGATTCTGCACACATTCATGTTGTAAGGTCGCATCCCTCGCCGCACGGTATATAATTTATAATACCAATATTTTTATTTTTGGCCTTACTGCCCGGAACGTTGCATCACCATTGCTGTGTAATATCTCCGAAACATTGCCCGACAATTGCTATAATATCTCCGAAACGTTCCACGGAAAATTCCTCTAAGATCTCCGAAACGTTCCACGAAAAATTTCTCTAAGATCTCCGAAACGTTCCACGAAAAATTCCTGTAAGATCTCCGAAACGTTCCACGAAAAATTCCTATAAGATTTCCGAAACGTTCTACGAAAAATTGCTGTAAAATTCCGGAACAATGTTCCAGAGATATCTCCTGCAATGTTACACAAGGCGGACATAGGAATTTTCTTGAAACGTTTCGGGAACATTTGGAGCAATGTTCCAAATGTTGCAGCGCGACGTCACTGAGACGTTCCTGCAACAAAGTGTGCTGTAGGGGATTATACTTTCTTGTAGATATTCCCGCAGGATATTATATTGTACTAAACTATTTTATTACCGACTGTCATGTTATTAGTTCGTTCAAAAGCAAAGCTATTTAACGACGCATAATAAAAGTGAGGATTAAATCACTGGTGAACTATATCGCGAGAATCTTTTAATTCATTAATTCACAGTAGGTATGATTGCCGGAGAATAAATTGTTACAGTGAAATACACTGTATGTAAATATTTTGGTGGATCAATATGAGGGTTGTTAGAATTACAGTAAAACAACTATCATCGCGATTAATAGGGAGACATGTGGGCGCGGGTAAGCGAATTTTCGGGTAATAGAATACTTACCTTTTTTTTATTAAACGTTTAATGCATGTAGCTTCGTAGAGTGGTTCGGCTTTATGCATTTCGGTTTTCCCCCGTATTTCTTTGCTCTCGTCCCCTAGAATGAATACCATTTCATAAGAAAATAATCCCTGAAAAAGTTTATTGCAATCGGACAGTAGGAAAGGATTTAAAGAATTTCTCAAAAATGGTGAGCCCTTTATTTAAATTTTGTTCAAATAATATTAACAGAGCATTCAAATTTCTACAATTCATTTATGTATATATAATTTTTTCGTTCTCCCAACCACTTTCTAGATGACGCCGTTTAAATAATCCTGTACGCGCGTAGTGCGGACCTCTCTATATTTAAAGAGTAGTTAAATTATACTAGTATCTTTATTTGTTCCACATTATTCAATAATTTTCTCAATGTTCTTTTTAGTATTGTGCATTTAATATTCCATTAAGTTCTTACAATTATGTAGGTAGATATGTTCCAAATTAAATAATTCAGATGCCAGTGGAAAGGCCATAGGTTACATTAATTTAATTGATTTCATTAGGAGCTGCAATTTTAACAAATATTCGTATGCACAGATCAGAAATTTACTATAATCGAAATGGGGTAAAGACATTAATTCATTGTTTGGAGATATATGTATTACAATGTTGGTATACACTTGTAGAATATGTGGAAAAATGCGTGTCAATAATTCGGAGTTCGTTCAGTAACCTTTCATCCTTCAACTGTAAATAATAGATTATCGTTTATAAAACTAGCAATATAACAGCAGTTTGAAATTTGAAATAATAATAAAATAAAGATATAAATATTTGTTTATCATACATCGTATTCAATTTTGTAAGTGAAATGATTCGAAAAAGTAAGAATTTACTATTTCGAGCGACTGTACCTATTCAAATTAGAAACCCCATTACATGCTTATATTTTGAGATAAACTTCCTAATACTACAATTTTCATAACACCCAGAATCCTTAGAAAATGTCTATCATCCTTGCTTTCCCGTAATCAGATAAGAGATTACGTTGGCTCATATGCCCGGAGGCCAGAAATGCAAATAACCTAAGTGTCGGAACAAGTGTGAAAACTGCAGTAGGTTTATTTGGAAAAACCAAGGACGGCAAATTATATGTGGTTCAAGCAAATACCAATAAGAATAAAATTAACATGTTATTACGCTATTAATTGTAAGTCAGAGAAGATAAATGTCCTTAACGTCCCATTCACATTTTACCTTTTTCTCACATGCTGATTCTCATAACTTGATTTAATGTTATTACGGCAGAAACAAATTGCAAATTTCCCACGAAGCATGAATGAAATTATATTCGCCTTTATGCCAGGCTGCAGCTACAGGAAAGACAAAACCATAATCTGCAGTGATTAAAATCGTTCACTCATTCTATCAATAGAATAGCTAGATATAGAAAGAATACACTTTCATCAAGGAACATTAATGATAACAACGTTGAAAGTAACATATTTTGTAGTTTATTTTTAACAATTGCTGGAAAGAATTCGAGTGGTCTTGACTAATACACATATTTTTTTTTTACGGAAATTACAGTAGTACCTATGTAAAGGAATACAGTGTTCTTTGACGAATAAAAACAATCTTTATAGAAATCGTGGTCAAAACGTCATGTCACTATTGAAGTTCTTCAAATATTAGTTAAAATATTTTTCAATAAGACGATTACTTTCGCCTATATGTAATTGAGTCGATTAAAATGGAACGTCCTATAATTACATACATATATGTATGCGTTGTCCAAACACATTCTGACTTTATATAGTAAAAAATAATTTCATACATAAGCATTAGGTTATTAATGGAATTGTACATTCATCCTCTACCCTCTCCATAACAAGGATCGAACTGAAATAAATATATTATACCAGCAAACTACCCCCGCGCTTTGCTTCGAGCCTAAGAGATATTGAGGAATCCGTGAAAACACACTTTACTTCTTTTCACCCCCTTAGGGATGGAATTTGAAAATATCCCTTCTTATCCAGCACCTACGTCGCAAAAGGAATATACCCTCCGAATTTCATGTTTCTAGGGTCAGTGGATTGAGCTGGACGGTGATGAATCAGTGATACAAAAATTATATAAGTATAGATTAAGTTACGAACATTTGCAATTTTCCATTGCTACACACACATATTTATTACGATCTCAATAACTACTGTAGTGCGGCATTCAAATGGAGCTAGTTATGCAGAAAGCTACCAACCCTCAATGATCCGAAATTGAGTAAAAGTTTGAAGATTTTAATTGTTAAAAAGAAGTAGCATTACTTCTATTGGGTATATTTTATGTCTTGGTATTGGTTTACAATGTTTATTAATCGATTATTTAATAGTGCGTAGTATAATTATTCTGTAGCTTTTGTTTTTTAAGCCTAAAATGGAACTATCACTTGGTGGTTTTAATAATTCTATAATGTAAGAGTTGTTCTATGTGTTGGTAAATTTTTGCAAAATAATGATCACTAAGTATAACTATTTTTTTTTTCATTTTGAGGGTTGGTAGCTTTCTGCATAACTAGGTCTAAATGGAACCCGTCTACTCCTGACAAGTATAACATTAGTTTTCATAGATAACTTTATCACCTGGATGCAATTGCGAATACAGTTTAATGAGATACTTTCGGAAGTAGAGCATTCATTCGCACAAGCTTTCCTCGCGCGTCTATTATCGGGTTAATGATAATGTTCCGTGCCATACGTGCGAATGTGCTTATTGCGCATGTTACGCGTGAAGTTTATACGTCGTCCGCCTCCAAATTCGATACTCCACGAAATTCGGGTCCTTTCGCAGGGCACGCAATTCGGAGGGAGGGGGAAAACCAGGAGAACGACACCTCTCATTATCTCATGCGAGGCACGTGGCTGGGTGCACGACAACTTTCTCGGAGCTGCGTTTTTCATCTTGATAATTATCGCGATCCCCCGAGGGTGACCCATGTAGATTAAGTCCCGCAAAAACCACCAAGGAACGTAAACGGGATAACATCGTGACAAAAACTGCCGCGATTACGTTTTCCAATATGTTTATTGGTAAGAATGGGAAATAATTTAGTTGTTCGACATTTTAATTAAGAGTGTGCCGGGTACAGCCCCACGGCAGTACCAACTCTCATGAAGGAAATGATGCATCGCTATTGCTGACAAAGGAGTTACTATTTAAAGAACATTCCACCATGATTGAGATTTCTTTAAATTTTATAAAAGAGAGGTTATTTAATTAAATCTTAATTGACAATGTAGCATGTAAAAGTTAAAGTACCCACTTTTAAACTTTTGCATCTGTGTTTTGCTGAACTACTACGGTTTCTTCCTCGTTTAATGATTACATATACCTATGACGAATTAATTTATTCAATTTTTACGTGTACGACATTGCGAGTAACATATTGAAACAGTCCCTGAACAAGTTTGCTTGTAGTTATTTTTTACTACTTACATTTATAGTGCTTTGTCTAATAGGAGGGGGTAGAATTCGAATTAACAGCATGATTATCTTAATTTATTAATCTAGATGGCTTATGTGTATATGGAGGTGAAAAATAAAAGAATACAGAATTTAAGAAAGTATTCTTTCCATATTAGATTTATTCTTTGTGTGTATTGTTCAATAAACTGCTTTAATTAAAGGAAACAAACCCGACATTCGCCCACGAAAGTAAGTTGGTGCTTTTTCTAAAATACTTGACTTCAAAGACAGCAATGGACGCCATACCGTCACTAGTATTATTTTATTTTTAATTGTAAGTTTATCATGATACATCTGTGTGTTCAGCATTTATTTTAACAGAGCGTTAACAATGTTATGTTTCAATATAAAATGAGAGAAATGCTCTCATTGCCGGCTGTATAAAAATATAATTGTTTAGAAACGAGTTTTTGCGATTCATACATAAAAATATTTAGCATAGAGTGTGGATTGCCGAGACTGTTGGCCTCTTTAATCGAAAAATAAATTGGTTTTTGACACAGCATTAATTTTCGAAACTTAATTTTATAAACTCATTGCATTTATCGACTTATTTGTATCTAGTATTGATCTTAATTTTATTTGTTTATTAGTCTTATTGAATTAAATTATTGCTCGATGAATTTCTGATACTACATTTTTTCTAAATGAAATACATTACAATTTTATATGCATAATATAAAGAGTAAATATAAGAGTAAAAAACACTTAGAGTGTTTTTCGAAACACTCAAAACACTTTTTCATTTGCCATTTTAGTGAAAAATTAAAAATAATCTATCACGAAAACTTGACGTTTAATGAGGATATTTAGCTTATACCAATTATACCGCTGTATATCGGAACCCAATATTATATCAATTAGTTTAAATCAAAATTTATTTACATATGTATAAAGGTACTAACACTAAGTCTAGTAACCATTTTAGAATGACTATTTAAATCTAATTGTAAACTAACTTTTGTTAGAAATACAAAAATAATACCTGAGATTAATTCTTTAAGAATACATTATTTGTATGTGTATATTCGCGTAGGATATACTTCTGCATGTATAACGTATATTTTCCGTCATTTCGTGATTAAACTGTCATTTTCGAGTATTTTGACGTAATTACGGCCCTGTGCTGA
This sequence comes from Andrena marginata, assembly GCA_963932335.1. Taxonomy (NCBI): domain Eukaryota; kingdom Metazoa; phylum Arthropoda; class Insecta; order Hymenoptera; family Andrenidae; genus Andrena; species Andrena marginata. The sequence goes on along the minus strand of OZ010659.1, from coordinate 44,950,678 downwards.
GCGCTGCATTTGACAGACAGCTGAAAAGAAGAGAAAATGAAAGACTAAAATCATCACGCAACAATGTTCTTTGCGGTACACCGCAAAATCGTTTGCGAAAATTATGCGGGAATTGCAGTTGACGAGAAGAAAGTGTCATGCATACTGGAAAGAAGTGGATATTCTCGTGAGATGTTCAGCCACAGTAGTCATTTATCTTTCGTATGTACATATTATTGTACATTATTTGGTTTGGTACACAAGACAAAATAAGATAAAACACCAGTGGTGCTGCTCATTTATAAGGATATATTTTAAAACAGAAATAAATAAAATTTTTGTACAGTAGACACTACATGAACTCGACGAACATTTATTTGGTTCTATTCATTTTGAAGATTTTTTATATGGTTAACTACATTTATTATATAATATTTTTTCGCAATAGAAAAACTAAATTTTTCATGTGAATATGCCAAATGACAGATGAACGATACAGTTTAAATAATAGTATGGATTAAAAAAGAAGAGAAGCATATGTATGTTTGGGATAATTTTATTACAGTTGCGGTTAATAATGCAAGAAATTAAAACTCGTATCATAACTCATTGTTTTTTATGTACGTTATTATCTGTCTTTTGGACAAGGTTTTGTAGAGTGTGAGACTAATTGATGGTCATGAACTGATACTAATTACAAAAATAATACAAATAACAAGCAGTACTTACACATATTAACGTAAAAATTTATCCGAGTAATGCTTTAATTTCTCCGTAAAAGCACACATTTTTCATTATTAAACACCATTAATACGAAGTACTTTCTTCGAAGAGAGGTAAATTATTTATTTTCTGCCGAGCCATAGAATGAAACTGACGCAGCAATGTATTTGATCTCTAGAATGCTCTGTACCGCGTGTACATGTGTAAGAGCAGGATCAAAAGGACGATTAATAAAATTGAATTCTTCAATAATACATAATTTATTCACACATAAAAACAAAATGGCGAAGTAAGATACTACCCATTGATTCCATACACTGGGCAATAAAATACATTTTTGTCTAAAAATACAGGGTAAACAGACACCTATATAATCATCTTCGCAATGTACACCGATAAAGTGATCCTTTCCTGCACCTGACGTACATCCAAGCATCTTGACAACTTTGACAACACCGGGCAAACGTAGATAACTGCAATGAAATTCTGATACGAACCACTAAAAAGGTAAGCTGAACGCTGCGACGTCTCCGCCGCCCGTGGCCTACCTGCAGGGTATACACACTGACAATGAGTACTGGAGAAGGGAGTAGGGGTAGAAGAAAAAAAGAGAGAAGACGAAAACGGCGAAGTGCAAAGGAACTCTGCTCAGCAAAGTGTCCCCGGCGCTTGGTCACGATTTCGTGGCGAAAATAATGAAAGGTGGTCGTATTCTCCTCGTGTCGTTGCTTCTGATTGCTCTCTTTTCAGAGGGATCAGATCCTGCGCGTACGCGCTGCGCGCGCGAACAGCGAATTCGGCCGCGTGTAAGTGCGCATGCGTGCGCGCGTGTGCGCGCCAAGTAGGCACGGGGGCACTCGTGGCAAGTCGCCCGGATAATTTGAAAGCGATCCGATCTTCCTGGGCAGCTGCCTGCCTTACGCGTAAAATATTCCAGAACTGGTCTCCCTCCTCGCTCACATTAGTCGGTTTGTTAAGCAAGACGATAATGACGGCTTACGTTACTCTCTCGTACCCTCTTAAACGCACACCAACCGATTATGTTTCTAGACTTGCTGAAAAACACTCAGGATCCTGCAAACTTTCCTGGATTCCGCTCCCGAACGCACACGTTAGTCATACATCAATCTTGATGTATCGTAAGAGATATCCTGTGGACATCTCGCAATTCATAAATCCACCGAGTGAAAATGCGGTGTTACGTTAGCTAGATGTAACGACGATGAAAATGAAAAGAGACTTTGCAGTCGGTGCGATGTAGGGATGGTAAGAGCATTTTGTTTTACACCAGTATGGTAATAATATTTTTACGTAAACGTATAATGTAAAGTTATGTAACAATTTTTAAGAAGAGAGGATCGTCAGAGATTCCAATACGATCATCTGGAAATGAGTAACAAATGACAATAGCAAGTGAATTAAGGGAGAAGCATTTAAGAGGAATAATAGCATAATGTCATATTTATAATTGCGATGCAAAGACAAATTATGTAATAACTGTAGGGTAAAGGACCCAATTACTGACACCTAACCAATTGCTGTCACCTTAAGCTACTTTACTTAAAATAAGGAATAAATAAACGTTGTAAAGTTATACACAAATTTTATACTATAATTTATTTATTCTTTATTTTAAGTAAAATGGCTTAAGGTGACAGTAATTGGTTAGGTTTCAGTAATTGGGTCCTTTAACCTAGGTGGTTTTAAACATATTTTAGAAAATCACTGCACGTGTTAAAGTCTGAAAATACATAAACACATACTTACAGTGCCTCACAGCCATAATAGGACACTCTTTAAAATCGCATAACATTTTTAAAATTGGTCCAAACAACTTGAATATTTTTGAGAATCACGATTTTCGACCTTATTCTGCGATCTTTGAACGTTTGTAGATCAGAGCAACGTTAATCGATGTTGATGAAATTTTCAGCATGTATACAACTTATTTAAATGTACAAACGGGTTTTTTGAATTTTTATTACAAGCTCAGAAAAAAAGTTGAAAAAATAACCTTTATTATCTTTTTTTGCTATTCCGAACAGATGCAATTTTTTTCACAACGTCGAAATACGTCACTTAGAAAACTAATTCTTCGAGCTCCTCAAAAAACTCAAGTCGTTTAGACCAATTTTAAAAATGTTATACGATTTTAAAGAATGTACGATTTTTGGTGTGAGCCACTGTATGTCGAAATTTCTTTCTTGTGATTATTGCACAGCCATTCGATTTTCGTAGAAATAAAAAGTATAGTATAAATCACATAGAATTTGGAACTATTTGCTGCTATATATATCCCCATACGATCTATTGCTCAATCTGTTCTCTCATCAATTTTTATTTACTGCCTATAGTTCCTTTAGGCAAATAGTTTCGCAAAGTTCTTTTTTCGTATCCATTGGCTGCACTGCTTTTTCACGCGGGAAGTAATAAAAGTCTTTATGTATCCTTTATACGCTCTGCTTTCACCGAATACTGCAGTTTGTCGAAACAGTGCTTAAAAAAATTCACTGGTTTTTTGTTTCACAAAGGTATCGCATTACTCGCAAGTTGCAGATGGCGAGATACGCCGAAAATTCGGTTGGCTGTAGGTACTTAAAGTACGTTCGCAAAAGAAGCACAACACGAATGTGACAATAGGGCCTTGAATATACAGAAGACTAAAAATTTCTGGAGCAAGTCATTCAGTACTGTACATTTTTTGCATGTAAAATTGCAAAAAAGGTATAAGACCGAAAGTTCGTATAGTAATTGATATATGATGTTGCAAATATTGTATTTCCCAAGATCAATATATAGATTAATACACCGATGGGTATAAATGTGAAAGTATTAAACATTTCTGTTAAACTTTCTTTCCACTTTTAAGCGCAAAGTTATAATTATTTTATTTCCGGTGAAACTACTCCTTATTAACAAACATTTCAACTTCATTCGTCGAAGTGACTCGTACATCAATTTTTGCCGCAATTCTTTTGAGTTTTAGGATTTAAGCTTGAATACAAAGAGATATCGCATTACGGAAACCGAAACTCGCCGCTGTGCGATCTATGCCGCAATGAGGATTAAGAAAATTAGGGGACTGACCAAAAGATTTTCCAGACTGTGTACTCTGAAAGACCGTGTCAGCCACTTCCCTGCGCCTAGAACAACTGGGCATAAACCACCAGGATAAACACCGCACGCCGATGCAACATCGGCACATTTGAATCCATTGTACCTTCGGAAATCGATACCCCGAAAAGGTGCAATGTCGGTTCCCTTTGAAAATTAGAAACCTATTTTCAGGACTCGGACACGTGCAGCCTTCTTACACAATTCACACATAGAAGCGGGGACTTTTTTTCGAAATCGTAGAGTATCGTGGCAAAGCGGAGGAATATAAGCATACGGAAAATATGTTTCTCTACAAATTATTTTCATTCGTTTTATCAAAGCGAGGAACATAAGATAAAACATCGAATATGTAACAATTAAATATAATCACAAAACATAGTAATCTAATATATTAAAATTCAATCTTAATATATAAAACAGAAAGCTTTTATATGTTTGTGTGCTTGTCTGTCACCTAAAAGCTTTCGAACGGTAAACTCTGGGATCACGAAATGTGCCTCAGCTCATTATGCCTGACTAATCCAGAGAAATGTGATCATTTCCACAAAAGAAACTAAAACAGAAATTTTTTATACAATCGGAATCTAATTTTTTGACGAAGCCGAGTAGTAAAGCTAGTGAAACTATAAAACCTGCAAAATCAACTTCTGTCAATTGGCCTACATACTTACCTAAGTGGAATGAATTTTGAAACTCATATTTCCACCACTGAAAACAATAATGGACGATACTTTTATTTCTTTGATTAGCCAACACAATTTCATCTGCATGTGAAGGATGACAGTATAAATGTTACACTACCACGCGTGCTAATATTGTAACACATGCGTCGATTTTTCTGCAAGAAACATGTGGAAGATGTAAATATACATACACTCACATTTTTATGTGTCAAAAGTGCACCCCGAGGACAGTAAGGTGTCCCCTTCTTTCTTTGCTCTCGAGAATTTCGCTAGTTTTCCTTTTACAGAGCCACGAAGCTTTCGCAAATGTGCCAACCGCGGTTCTCTTCGCCGTCAATGAAACAGTGTCTCACGGACCGTGGAATCGAGATTTGCCACCATTCGACGGCTTTCACGCGATTTTCCTTCGGCCCCTCGGTTCTCGACGTACGCATCATTTCTTGCGGGTAACCCATTCATCCCGTCCTCGAATGCTGGCCCTTTACAATTCCTTCCCAGGCCAGGAAGAAAGGGTTAGACCAGGTGTACACCCACGTCGTTTCCACAAATGGACTCGTTCGACGAATTGACGTTTTCGAGTTCTCAGTCGTCCTGCGGTCGATACCTAGCCGGATCGAAAATGACTGAGGCATTTCTAGCTAAGAAACGTGCAACCGATGAAACAATAGAAAATCCTATGCAAGATATACCGCACATATCTACATATTTTTAAGGGGGAAAAATGTCCTATTTGTTTTAGAAATAGTGGACTGTTGAATTTATTGTACAATGCTAATTTCTGGACTCGTTTAAATTTGCAGTTCAGGGCACTGTGTGATTTGCATCGAGTACATGTTTAAAACTAGACTTCTACAGAATTTGTCATCATAATGTGAAAAGTTTTATTGATTTTGTGGCATTTAAATAATGACTAGCGATTATTAGAAATTAAGTATTCCAAATTGTATAGAATTGTTTACCAATAACATAACTGATAACTAATTGCCGAGTTAAGTAAGCGTGTATAAGTTAAAATGCATCATTAAAAATAGAATAAATGCATGTTCTGATTAATAAACAACGTGTCCAACAGTGGCGGATTTAAGGAAAAAGGCCTATGTCGCAAACTTTCTGGAGGGCGCATTTTATCGGGAAAATAACGAGGTAGTTTACTAAAGTGTATTAGTACAGAAAGAAATATAGTGTTTATATAAAATCGTACATTTTTTTCGGCCCCGGACAGTCTTCTGGACCTAACCCAGACTTAAAACTTTGTACCATTAAAGTGCCGCTAAAGTAAGCAATAATAACATGCCAATATAATCACAATGTGAGACTCGTTGTACTTATATGTGTTAAGGTGCAAATCCGCGATGAGATCTTATATGAAACTTTGAAGTAATTTTATATGAATAATGAAAATAAAAGAATAATAATAATGGAGATTAAAGTCTCAAGTGAGACACGATATTTTTGTCTCATCGTGGATTTGCACCTTAAAGAGTAGTAATAGTCAAATATCACGAAACTTGTCTCGTGAGAGTCTAGTTTCGTGAAACTAATGACAAAATAATGAAAACTAATAAAATAATGAAATAATTATTTCATCAAATTTAAGTCTCATATGAGACACGATATTTTTGTCTCGTCGTGGATTTGCACCTTTAGAATAAGTGCAACTTATTTTTACCTAACCCAGTCCTACAAATACCTAATACGTTGCACATTGCCCACGACGGCGAATAGATATATCAGCTTTCAACTATACTTCCTCTCATAATAAAATATAGCTGCAATATGAATTAAACATGCTTTAATTCTCATTTGAGGTATCCATTAAGAGTTAATAATCAATCGATCGATCTACTGACGCGTCCACCTGCGTACCACTCGTAAAGATTCATTCGGCGTCAATTACTGAAAGTCTGGCGCCCGGGGTGAACACACCTAATTATTCATCGTCCAATCGTTTCCTGCTGGAAAGTGGATTACGAGATCCTCCCCGGTGAGACAAGGTTAGGGGCAAAAGAAAACGGAGCCATACCGCGGTATCCGTTACACGTATCTTGTCAGGTTAGTATACATATTGCAGCGGCCGTAAGCTAACGAGCTGTATTAATTATTTTCACTCGTCGACCAGCGCCCTCCTGGCGAGAAGGCTTTTCTTCTCCCGCGGCCTCTTAGATCCTGGGGCTCCCTTCTTCAGCTGTCCTGTCGAAAACTCTACGCGAATTTTCGAATTGATATAGGTTCGTAGAACTGCAAACAAGAAAATTTGGTGGCAATGCGGTGGCAATTGTAGGAAGAAGACCAACTTCTTTTCGTGATTTTTATGTGTTGAATGGGAAATTATTATATTTTAATAAAGCGTAGCTATTTAGAAAGGATTTCTAGTATCTTCATACAACATATTTCATAATATGATAGTAGAAAATTACGAGAAACACTTAACAAAGACAGATTTGTAAAGGGCGAAAAAATTCGCTGCTATTACATTTAGCATCATACTACGGAATTACGTCATATATAATCTTATTCGTTCACTGAAGAAAATGGTCATAATGACGAAGTTATGCAAAGGAAAAATAGTCCACGTACTACCTACGTCTTCGTATATGAATGTTGAAGATTTATTTACAGCAAGACACATAATGATAATGTAATATCGAAATCCTTTAGTTTATAGAATATAAATTGACTTACAACACATTTTATCAGTTATTTGTGGATAATAATTTATTTAGAATTTTGAAAATCTGTTTTTATTTGTTATCAGCCAGTGTATGTATATATTATGAAAAATAGAAAAAATAGAATATTCAAATAAGCTGTCAAACTACACGCTGCTTCTCTTTCGACACAGTAGTGCATGCAGGCAAATCGGATTTTATCTGGTTTAAAAAAAAAACCTGCAAAAAATTGTGCTTGAGATGAAAACTCGTAACGGAAAAGAAGGAGGTAGGGTAAGCAATGCGCAGCGACCAGCGAAGCTGCGGAACAATGCGAGACCTACGAAGAGGATGAACAACCGCGGCCAAAAAAACGCCAAGAGCGTTTTATATTTTTTCCGCACGCCTTGATCAAAATCTCTTGAGATCAGGTAAGGCAGATCGAGTTTTGACAGGAGTGTGACGTAACAATTTGCCGGTAAAATGGAGCGAGCGAGAAAGAGAAGCACTCGAAGAGGTAGGCGAACAAAGAGGGAGAGAAAGGACATAAGAAAATTTGATACGTTTCCGTTAGAAGCAGCTGAACTTGACGGACCGATTTATCTTTGTTTTTCAGAAATCCGTCGAACCCGTTAAAATTTCTCGTATCTTTACGCAATTTTCGTAAATCACGCAACTTTTGATAGCATGCTCATCAATTGCTTTTGACACTCAGACCATTTATTGGTAATCATCAGGAATTAATTTCTATGAAATTTTAAGTTTCTAACTTGAACGATTTTATTTATATTGTTGATGCTAAGATTGTGATGCTAATGTTAATTGAAGGGGCAAGAGGTAGGATAACGATAACGTGGATTTAAGAAATATGCAAGAATTATAATTAGTTAAATTCTAAAACAGTAATAGCTAAGTACCTAATAAGTAACGAAGAAAAAAGCGAAAAAGAAAGCTAGAATTATATTTGGAAATTATAAAATTACGATTCCCTTTAAGGTCTGAACCAGTACTATTTTATAATTGTGAATACAAACTTACTATTACAATCGTATGTTAATTTATAATTAATCTACAATTCTACTAATGATTTCTACATTGCGCAGGTAATAAGTACCTGTGTAGGCACAGAATATCTTAATGTTGCAATTCTCGTTGGTGTTTCTGCAAGCGACACTTGATTATTGGAAAAATATATTTTGATTTAATGTAAATTTAAATAATAGAGAAGCATAGTTTCATTATTTAATAATAAAACGATTCCATTTTGCTTAGTTCAATTGCATTTGAGAAAGAAATATTTTCATTATTTTCTAGACCGTTGTCTGTGACTATATTTCAATACTACTCACTAGAAAATTCATGGTCGTGGGAAAATTGAAAATTCACCAGGAACCGAAGGGGCGTTTAGAAATCTTGGTTATATGGACACTTACATATAGGTAGTCGAGGATCGGATACAGACGGTATCCCACAGAATTTCCATATTTTCCCACGAAAGGAGGCTACTGCTTCGCCAAAAGTATAATATACCTGGGAAATACGACGGACTCACGCGCGTGTACACAGTCTCTTACAGAATATCGGTTTCCTTTACCTACCTGATTGACATATTCCTAGTGAAATGCCGATTTAAATAATTGTGCACGATTATATAGTGTTCTAAATAATTATTTTGGATACCAGCCAATATCAATATTTAATTAATCATCAAGTAAAAGAAAATACCTACTCATTTTAAACGTCTAAGCATACATACTTATAGTCCAAATAAGTTTCATATTTCGGTGAATAAAGATTTAGCCAGAAAGTGATATAGGATCTGAATGAAATATGTATTGAGTGAGTGTCACTAGAAAAAACTAAATTAACAAGATGCTATTATATTAACAATGACTATACTGCCCTCTTTAGTTAAAATGTCCTATCTAGCATTTTGAAACAACCGAGAAAACTGAGGTTTTATCATTTACTTTGTACCATACTTATTTTCCTTCATTCAAATTAAAACATGTTGTCATTATTTTGTAAGAGCCTAATATAATTTTTTGTAATAGGTGTACCGGTAGGGAATATTTTATTAACGAGCCAATTAATTAATTGTTTTAGATAAGATATTTTAACCATTTTAAAAGAAGTTAGGTTATATACATTAAACTGTTTATAAATCTTTACGAAGCACGTAGAGTTTTCTAACTTTACTTAAAAGTTAAAAGACGTGTGGAACTTCAAATATTTCAACATATCTCAAAAAATGAAAAAATGCTAGATAGGACAGTTTAACTAAGGAGGACAGTATAACAATTAGCAGATAATTGTTCATAATTCCGTTCTGTTACATTTATTAATATATTTCTTACATATTATTACTCATCTTATATTTTCCTTCTGGATACCTGCATCACTTTCAATTTACCGTTCCTACTTAGTAATAATCCTACCTCTTGTCGAATACTATGAAATTGAAAATAACCAATCAAACAACTTAAATTAATTATTGAATGTGTTAACTCTGTACGTATTACTGCTATATAAAATAAACCAGAATGTAAAATACACATAAGCACTGAAATAATTCCACACACTTGAAATTATTACGTCTGGTAAGGATTATAGTCTGAAACTTCTGAAAGTATCTATCATTCTTACGATAAATGGCACCACTTCCCTTCAACCTTGAAAACCCTTTTTCAGCGTCATAAGCGAATTTGGGGGGGGGGGGGGTCCACCTGCCGTTTTGTTTCCAACAGGGCTCCTTCATTCTCCATATTTATTGCCTCTTCCTTTTACCATTTTAATCGCAAAATATTTCCTTGTACCTTGTGCTTTGATTTCTGATTATTCAACTGTTTACAGCATGTAAGCTTTCCATAACCGTAAAACCATGCGTATTTTAGTATTCATTTAGTTGCATTACGACTGCGCGAGCAAAATTGAAATGACAGAAAGAATAAATTATATTGTGATTGACTGTGTAAGTAACATCTTGTTAAATGGTTTTTCATAGTAGTAAATCGACGCAACTGGAGACACTTTCGTGACTTCATATAGATATGCATTTTAACTAAAACTTGGCTTTGAAAAATATTACACAGTTCGAAGGGGTTGTGTAAACAGTGGTCGTAATATAAAATGAAATGTAATTTGAGGTAAAAATTGTTTTAATACAAGATTCCCAGGATATTATTGGTTTGTTAGGAAGAAATCAAGTCTTCTTTTTGTTGCAAGAAGAGAACACAGCAAATAATACCTACCATTTTCAAGTGACAAGTAATACGGTCCTTGAAAGATCTCTAAGCCATTTATTTCATTTTAGACAATTTAAACTGTAGCTTTAATTTCGATCATTTTTATCCTGAAATAATAAAATATGTAAATGTTACAAGTGTTTCATTGTCATTTTCGTTATGTACAGGCAGTGTCATCTTCAGCAGAGCTTAGGTTTTAATGTACTGCCACTACCCTTCAAATGTATTTTCAACTTAATCATTCAGAAACGTACACATTTTTAATTTCATACTTATTTATAATTAAACAGCATAGGTTCTCGAAACTTGCAGATCATCCATTGTAAATTAAGCTTCTGAATAGTCATAACGCATCGGTCTACTTTTTCTCACAGTGGGTGGCCAAATTATTATACTCGAAAAAAGGTAAAGAAAAAGGTTTGAGATTTTGTAAGTTTAAGCGATGGAATGGCTGTATCTCTGCGAGAAATGGTAGGTTTAAAAAATATTTAGAAAACGCATTTTAACGCTTGAAGTTTCTAGTTTTTGAACCAAGGACGCAAACTTTTTTTTCATCCATTATGTTACTGTTTTATCAAGGTGAAGCGCATGAAACGAAGTTTGAGAAATTTTTGCCTAGCTTGAACGTACGTACGGGTGAAAAAATTTTTTTCCCGACAGATTCAACTAAGAGCTCTTATAGAGCAAACATTTATCTTTAATTTCGTTTTTTTTTGTTTTGTTGTATGATTTTTATTGACCGAGTTATTCGCGATCACAGCAAAAAGATACTTTTCACTTTGAACACCTATAACTTGCAAACTCTTGATCATAGACAATTTATCATGAGTGTTTTGGAAAGTTAAGAAAGTTTCCTTTCAGAACCTTTAGTTGACAATTTAAGGTTTTTCTTTAGTCGCATAAAATCCATTTTTAAAATGATCCGAAAAATTGAAGAAAATGTTTTGAGTATAATAATTTGGCCACCCTCTGTACAATTAAAAACATAAAATTTAAATGGACAATGAACTATTCTAAAATCACCAACATATTCATATGTAGATATATCCAGTATTGAAATCATGAACTTCTGACCATTTACAGTTAGAAATAACTTTTAGAGCGCACATTTTCTTGAAATTCGCCATCGTACCTTCCTACCATGTATTACCCTTTACATTCAAATGTTTCAATTGGTTGCACACTCCTACACGGCGCGCAACACATTCTCATACCCAGTGGATCATCTTTAGCTTCTTCCATTTGCCTGCACCCTACACCGACGTACAACACTAAAATTCGAGGGCGAATAATATTATTCAATGGCCACAATCTCTCCGAAGTAAATCGATTTCGTACATGGCAAACACGAGTTAACAAATTATCCCGCCACGTATCGCGCTAGAATCTGCATCTCGGGGGAACAAAAATTTCTACGGAAACTTCCATAATTGTCACGAAAGGAAAGGGGAGCCTTTCCTCGGAAAAGAAAAGAAGTATATAATGAGTGACGGAGGAATGGGAAGGGAGAAAAAAAAAAGGTATTTTGGTATTCTCGTCGCGATAGCTTCGAGGGAAGCCGTATTCTTTTTCGCATGAAAGAAACTTTGCATATCTCGTCGGCTGTCGACTTGGGCTGGACGTTAATCGTCTAATCTCGCTCCTCCGCTCGAACGGGGGAGGGAGGCACGCGCGAGAAATTATTTATTTGCGTCTGGGTTTACGAGGACCCCGAAGGCGAGAAGCCATTCGGGAGGGGCAAACTCGAGAATTTCTACGAATAACGAAGTAACTTTATTCCAGCCCCGTGTATTTACTCCTTCATTTTCACCGAAAACACTTGCCGATGCAAAAAGAGGTAAAACGATTCGGTTTGCGGTAAATCGTGTGTTAACGAGTTGTATTACAGATGTGCGACGCGTAGATTGCTTACATTTGTGGGAACGAGTTGCACTCATTATTCGACGTGTAGGATTATTTAAGTATTCAGATTAAACGTGTTTAGGCGGCAATGCGCATTAGGGTTTATACAAAACCGCAATTTTGAAAAAACTGGTTTTCGAGTTTTCACTAAAGAATATAATTAAAATAGAAAATAAATCTAGGTATCTACTCATTTTAAAAAATTTCAGTTTTTCTGATATTTATAGAATTACCAAACTATAACAATATAAAATATACTCTATCTATATATCTATGTATACACAAATAAAAACAATTTAAATAACTAAAATCCGTACAAAATATAAATTATAAATCTTTATTTCATTTAGTAGGTTTCTTGCGAAAAAATGAACTCATGAAGATTAGTTTTACAGTAAACTGTTACCTACTGTAATATGCTTGCGTCCGAGGCGATTTCAAGTAAAAATGTTGACGTTATTAATTAAAGAATTAATTCATTTCTGTTTTTTTAAATTTAAAACCCGGTTTTCGAATATTACAAATTTATAAAAAAAAACGATTTTAAACGTGGTTTTAAAAATCGACAAACCCTAGTGCACACTGATGGATTGTGAATTGTGTGACCGAAATCAATGAAGGAAGCGTTGAAGTTGCAATTCATAGTGATGTTTCGAATCATTTGGGTAAAATGACGAGAAGAGTGTTAACGCAGTACACACGAAGTTTCAACCTTTCATTCTCTATGCTTCACGAGATAATTAAGTACTTATTGGGTGTTTATCGTCATAATAATGGAATTTAATTGAGTTTTAATGCTTTGTACTTTCAAACGTCCATTATTTAACTTTCCGTTCCACATATTACAACTTGGCACGAATTAAAGTTAAAACACTAATGATATATTAAAGTGCTATTAGCAGACTGCAAAATGTACAAGAAATACCAACTTTTTCCCGTCATTATACTTGTGATTAATTCATGGTAAAGTAAATAACTTCTGAAATTTTCTAATAGACAATATCAAATGTTGCAAAGCAAACTTAAGCAGGAATTCCAAATTGCAGTAATTTGTACAAGTAGTACGTATAACGTACAACATATGTATACTGTTAGTCACTGACAATTTATTAAAATTTTTCAAGTAGGTATTATAATATTGAAATTTGAATTATGTTACAGTTATTGCATATCTCTCAATTTTATTCCTCTTGTCACGGTCACTTAAAATTCTGCAATGTGTGTATATTGGTATGCATGAAGTATTTGGGTTGAATTTTAGCAAAGGAAATGTAGAGGCAAACGAGGAAGAGGCAAGAAAATTTACGATGGAGATATCTATAGTCAGCGTAAGGAGCGTGAAAGAGAAACGTTTGCGCAGAAAGATAAGAGGAAAAAGTCCGCCATACATTTAGATGGCGCGTGGCAAGGTGTCACCACCTTGGACTCAAGAAGGGGAGAAAGGTAGATAAGGAAAGAAGGGAGGTCGAAGACTATATACTATCTAGTGATAGATTTGATCCTGTATTTTCCTCTAAATTCTAAACAATTTCATTAATATTTCATTAATTTTGCTAAAAATTTATTTTGCTCAGATTTATTCATAGGTAATAAATCAAACACAGAAAAAATAAATTTCATTTCCGCAGTAAAAAAGATTATGTTTCTTTTTAAATAATCGAAGTGATAGAAGAAGCGAAATGTATGATGTTTTACTATGAAACAATTGTATCGGCATTTGTGTAACGAAGGCAAACTGAACAAATATGACCGTGAATTTTATTTTTACGACAATAAAATTTTGGAGGTAAAATCTGCTGATTTTTTATAAACAGTGTAATAAGCCTAAACAATGATATTCTCCTTTCTTCCTCCGTTGCATTCCGACAATTCAAAACGGTGAACAAGAAATACACGATTTGCAACAATTTTCAAAGTTAATTTTTTAAAATAACACATTAAACAATTAAAAAAATAAAAACTATTTCTTAAAAATACTATGAACTCACCAAAACTTTTACTTAGTGTAAAGTGAATTCTTACATTAATACAGCTATATTAATTATAAATATATATAAATAACAAATAATTCTCCTATCTACCTTGTTCTACAAATTAACTTAATTGAATTTTAGAACATAATAAATCTTATACAATACCTAACAATAGTTGCAAACACATCATTTGGGAATCGAAGCTATGATCTAACACATCCCAATGAAACATACAAGAATAAATAAATCATCAGAAAATATCGTTTAATATATTTTACAAAAATGTATTCGTATCTCTGCTATACTTACGAATAACCCAACGATTCTCCAGCTCTACGGTAAATATGTTAAAACGGTGCCTGCGGCGAACGTTAACACGCTGGTATTTACAGTATAATATTTGCAAAGAATCGATATTTTCTTTTCAGATACCGATAATGCGCGCGTGGGCGTACTAGCAAGCACGTGTTTCTTATTCCCGGTGCATCCACTAGGAAGGACAGCCAGCCTGACCAAGCGCCAGTTGCACAGCTTGTGCGCGCTGCGTGTGGGATTTACTAATTTCTGGAAGGACTGGAATGGCACGAGACCTCTCTATCGGGGATCCTGTCACGAATGGCCGATGGCATCTCGCGTACGGTAGCCGTTGTTTGCGCACACCACGGGCTGGTAATGTCATACCCATCAACAGGCCTCGGGACTGAAATTTCAATTCCACCAGAGCGCAGGGTTGTCTGTTTAAAACCCAACCCCGCTTTTGGGATTCAAAGCAGATTTTCTAAACGCTACCCTACACTTGGTATTCGGCACAACTAAGATTTCTTACACGCATAGGCACTTTTCAACGACACTCCCGTTATCATTTCAAGGTTTGTCGAAAATTTCCTACAGAGGCATTGCTCCGTTTTTCCTTTACCCTTAACAGTCGAAGTAAAGAATTGTTATAAATAATGATTTTGACATTTGTATGTTTTCGAATGTTTGGGCGTTCCATGTGTATTTTTCTTACACAGGCATTGTTTTATTTGGAGCAGTTTTGAAATTATCTTATGACTCAGATATTCAGTCTCAGTAGTATAGATTTATGATGGTTTTAGTTTGTTGATTGAAATTTCTGAACGAAAATACTTGTGTAATTATTTTATTAATGCATAATTTCAAGGATGTATATAAGAAAATATTGCGTCTCTGTAATAGAGTGCGGAACGTTAGATGATAAAGACGTGACAAAGTAGCTTATTGACAAAGCTGAATTACTAAATGAGTACCTTGTCGTTAACGGTTTCACGAAAAGACTGGAGGCACAAGACTATGAGAACACTTTGCATAAACTATTTGCAGCCTCGGGCGGTGATTCGTATCGTTCCTTTTAATACAGAAATTATATGCAATCTGGGGAAATTATCGGCATGCATACTCGTAAGAGAATTGAGATAACAGTACTCGTTTACTAGAGCGCTAAAAGATATTTAATATTTAAGTATTCCCACGATCAGTATATTTATCATTGTTTATGGCAACAACTGATCATAAATCTATTACTACCAATATCTTCAACATAACTCGAATTCTTATTAAATATTTTTCCAATACATTCGTACTTATATATAACAAAAATATATAAAAAGAAATTAAGCTAAACGATTTTAAAATGCGTTAAAAACTAAAAAAACAATGCTTAGAATATAGTTTTGCGATTTATGGAAAAATTTTTATTTCTATTTTTCGTTCGATTTATACAGACTTCTCCCCTTAATGAAGAACGATACTAACTATCAGCCGCTGGAGGGCTCCAATCCTTTCACAGGTTTCTTTTCCTCGTACACGAGGGATGCCGAATAGCCTCGATTCGAAAACGGGGAGAAGTGACGAAATCTTTTAGCGGCTCCCAGCTAGTATTCTACTGAAAAGTCTTCCGATTCGACAACGGCGAGGTGTGTATACTCTACTTTACGAGATAACTCCGGCAGATAGGAGCGTTTCCTGCGGCCGACGGAAATGAAAGGAGACGCGC
The DNA here is from genome assembly GCA_963932335.1 of Andrena marginata. Classification (NCBI taxonomy): domain Eukaryota; kingdom Metazoa; phylum Arthropoda; class Insecta; order Hymenoptera; family Andrenidae; genus Andrena; species Andrena marginata. The sequence goes on along the minus strand of OZ010659.1, from coordinate 44,934,394 downwards.
TTACGGCTGTACGAATGGCGGGAAAGAGAGGCGAAAGGTAAATGGTGGCAAGAGGGAAGGAAGGGAGAGCGACATACGAGCAGATAAAAAGAGAAAAGGAAAGGACATGCGGGGAAGTTAACAACGAGCCGATTCAACGGCAAAGCCCCGGCTCTTACACCTTCTTCCCTGTCCCTTCGTTCTCCAACCACTCCGATCCTGGCACTTTTTTTTCCTTTCGTGAACAAACATTGAGCCGCGTCCTACGCCCGCACGACTAGAGCGGCAAGTTGCGTGAAACGAACGTGATAGCACGTGCCTCTACGCTTATGTTACACACTGGTGTTACACTCAGGATCGCGTGTAGAGTTTCCTCGATGTAGCAAAGTAACTGCAGGACATTGAGATTTCATTATTACTTTTTGTTTGCATGCAGAGTGAATTGAAAATTCGAAAAATGACAGAGCATATGATATCTGTTTAAAGGAGTCCTTTATATTAATCTAGAAGTCAATGAGGGTTTTTAATGCGTCTGTGTAGAGTTTGCAGAGGTCTATAAATTAGTGTGATTTAGAAAGTCGTGAAATTAAATGTTTCTGTAGACTGTTTGAGTTTTTTCTGCAGAATTTGTCGCCATTCTTCTTCTACCAGTTGAGAGACAATTATTCAGTTCGCATTATTTCGGTTGTTAATTTATAATGACGAAAATAGCTTACGAGCTTGGAAGATGGAAAGTGTATAATCAAGAGAATTAATGATAGTGTCCTGCACCCTACGTTGTTAGATCATCTAGAATAGGCAATAGGAAAATGTGTTTATATGTAGAGTGGGGGACAAAAGTATGTGGGCACTTTTAAAATTGTATAACTTGTTCAAAATTGGTCCAAACAACTTGAGTTTTTTTGAGAAGCTAGAAGGATTAGTTTGCAAAGTGACGTGTTTCGTCATTGTGAAAAAAGTTGCAATTGATCGGAATAGTAAAAAAAACATAGGAAAGATCATTTTTCAACTATTTTGTTTGTGCTCGTAATGAAATTTTAAAAAATGCCTTTTATTGATTGAAGTAAGTTGTATACACGCCTAAAATTTCATCAAAATCAGTTAACGTTGCTGTGAGCTATAAACGCTAAAAGATATAACTTATCAAAAGATTTAACTTATTAAAAGAATAACTTATGTTTAGTGTTCTTGATTCAATTAGTTTGATCAGATAGGTAGTAAACGAATGTGCATTTAATACTCGGATTAATTTTGTTAGAATTAATTACTTGCGGTAATATAAAGCAATAAGCTTCTATATAGAAATATTTATGCCATCAAATATAATTCATATATAAATTACAATATTACATGATTGAATAAAATTGTTGGTATCCAATTCAATTTTACCAACAGATCAGCCACTGAATACTTTGTCAACAATTCCATAATAATGTTTTCCTAATATGAATATTAAGTGGTATACTAAGTGTTAACTCAGACCTAAGGCAAAATGAAAAAATTCCCATCCACTATCAAAGAATGTCTGAATAATAAAGAGTATATTAGGAATATAATATCCTTTCTAGAGCAACTGAAAATAATCAAGGAAATATGAACTAGGTAAGAGGAACCATAATAGATTAAGATAAAAACCCCCTAAAAACACACATTGTACAATCACAACTTATAGTATTAACACGTCCTAGTTAATAGTATTAGGTCTTAACACGCACAATGTTATGCACAACTAGGCAATACTCGCTAAACTGCTTCTAATAGTTTAATAGCGTAATGTATTGTAACAGTGGTCGCGAATAGCTCTAAACTGATGCGACATTAAATAAAGAAATAAAAAATGTGTTAACTCTTAAATATTCAAGCGATGCAATAAATATCTCCAGATGTGTACGGTCGAATTCATCCATTCATTCACTTGCGTTAACCAAAATATAAATTCCCTTAAAAATATTCAAACAACATTTAAAAAATTATTACAGTGAAATAAAATCGAGTTCTATCATATTATTTGATGCTTTAAATAAAACACGTCCTCCTGCGCATAGAAAATAACATAGATATTCGAGTATTTCAACACACAATTAAATATAACCTGACATATCTTATATAAATCAACGAATTTAAAATTACAGAAAAAGATACACGAAACTGTGAATACAGACATAACACTGTATACATTTATTTAAACAGAAATGAAATCGCATTAATCGTTTCAGAAGCAGATTCAAGGAATAAATGTTCCCGTAGATCCACGTACATATAAACTAATAATCCAAGTAGCTATTGTACATAGGGAATTAATAATAATTGGCACAAATAAGTAAAGAGAACATGTTCCGCACGGTACGCATTTATTTTCGGGAGGCCTTTGCGTAGCAACATAAAACTCCGAAGATTGTAGAGTATTACATTTTCGGAAGTAAGTACTACGGTGTACAGTCCCGAATCAACGTACATACAATCAAATTATCATCGATTCGCGCGGCACGCGATGAGCCGAATGGAGAAAATCCATCGAGTGCGGCCAGGTTAACCTTCGCGTTACCAGCGCTCGAACGATCGGTTTCTCGTGCAAACTGATATTTATGGTACCCTCATGGTGTCGATGCTTGTACATTACGGTGCAGAGTGCGTGAGCGCAAACCATAATCCATCCAGCATGGTTTCGCTTTGGTACGTGAGAAGTAATTGAAGGGTGTCGGTACTTTTGCACGGGTCAGCCGTGTTAACGATTCTTCGGCCAAGTATTAAGGATCGTTCCTGGTCTCTCGAGGCGCGAAACTGAACTCTGTTTCCTACGACCTTGACACATTGCCTCGTTTGCACGTCGAGAGCGCGGCTTCGAAAAGAGTTTTAAATGAATAATTACAGTTAGTGTAAAACCGTTCCGTTACTTTTATTATCGTTTCCCGACCTTTTCATTGCCAGTCGGTGAAATATTACTGTTGGTCGTAATCCGAAATTTCGGTGCGTATTTTCATACGTTTCATAGTTTCATACTTAACTTCGTACGCTTCGTACCTTTTTGTATATTGTATCACTGCGATTCTAAGTCAAATGGATATGAGTCTAAGAGTACAGGATATATATTACATTTTCGAAAAATTTAAGAAAACTCCAAAATATTTTCATACTGTACCTACCTACATAAAAGTACCTTTAAAGTTGATCATTTGAGGAATATTTTTTTAAGGAAGTAGGTACCTAAACAAACTGCATGTAACTTTTCGAAAATGGCGCTGCAGAAAATAAGTTTTGTAAATATATAACTCGTCCGTTAAATATATAACGAACAATCCTATAATATTGTTTATTATTGTCTGACAATTGTACCTCCGCATTGGTTTTCGGACACCAATTTAATAAACATTTACATTAGAGTTTGCATAAAGAATGTACAAGAATACTAAAATCAAAGATATTGATCTAGTATTATGTTTCATATGTTATTGGATTCTTTTTTTTACTTCACATTTTGTATATAATGTCATAGTCTCCAAAAGATGATTTCTCCAAAAATTCCTTTACAGTAAAATTCTATTCAGCTACGAGTGTTCAAATTATAACTGAAGCTTTACTCTCAAGACATGAACACATGTTAAAGACATCCTCGAAATTATGGATCAATGTAGATGTGTAAGATACTTTCTATTAGGATTTACAACGTCTTCATTTCTTAATTTGAAAACGCTTGTTTTTTTTTTTTAATAAGTGCTTCAACAAGTACTATAAAGTTTATAACAGTCTGTAGAAGGGCAGGGAACTAAAGGAAGAATAACTGAGGCAGTCAGAACAACGGACCAACCCACATTAAAAAAAAATTTTTTTCCTATTTTATATGGCTAGTAGAGCCTATTGGAATACGTTTTTGCTACTACTTCAATTTTGAAAAAAATGTGGGTTAGTCCGTTGTTGCTCTGACTGCCTCAACTTTAAAATAGGGTATATACTGCGTAAAAACTTTAAACACGGAAAAATTACCACAATTCTAGATCAAAGATCACATAAAGGGGATAAAATTATATTTGATACTCCTCAAACAAAGGTCCCTGAGTTTTACACCTCGACGATTTTCGCCTATGTCCTTTTTTCTTTTTGTCAGTACGTTTTTTACTAAAGAACGAATCGTTACGATCCAACGATTTTAACATCTCGTATTCCGAATATACAAGGGGGAGTGGGGTAAACGCAGGACCCCCGCAGACGATGATTTTACGGTCTAATGACTCGCTTCGATGCTCGCTTCGGTACCGATTCGACCTTTACCGGAACCAGAATAAATGATCCTAATCCAGGAAAGTGATTTTTTACTTTTTACTGATGGAGGAGGTTGGTGCTGTTTTTCTCTTGAAACCGCCCACAGCGATTTAAGCTTTCATAATGACACGTTAAATGCAGAATTTGGTCCTTGTGACATTTTGATATGCCACTTAATAGTGCTATTGAATTTTCAGTTTATTTTCACCAACGTTTTACTTATTATTACTTAAAATATGAATTAGAATATAATTATGCATTAGGTAATATTATTTTATTATTCGTGTTATTATTACTGAGCTATCTTACTATTCTGCTTCTCTATTATTCTGTTAACTTTCAAGGATGCCATACTGCATTACTAAGTAGAGAATATTATCCAAAAACACTTTTGCAAATTTTCTTGTAGAAACTAAAATATACTTTAAAAAATTGGTAGATGTTGTGTAAAGAATTGATAAAGGAGAGCTCAGCATATTTTCGTTTTCATTTGACTTTTACATTAAGAGTACCCCAATTTTGAATATACATGCAATAAAATTCAGCAGCTCCTCCTTCCTTGTTTTTAAGAACATGCAATCAATTTTTCAACGAGTTACGCGTGTAGGCCCTTGGGAAGCATGACATTCTTGTAATCAGGATGAACCAAGTAGCTTTTCCACGAAATTTTCAACTGAAATTTTTGAAACCGTTTATAAATTTAATGTATAAATTATTGTTTACTGATACCGGTTCGAGGTATCCAGCTGATTTCCATAATACATTGAGGCACACTGATCAAAGTGGTGGACTGATGGCGAAATTATTATTATCGGCATCGGCACGCGTTTCCTGGTGAAGCCGTGTTCGCGTTCGTGAGTCGTGCAAGTACTTTAAGTAGCGTTGGAGCGGCACGGTCACCTGCCTTCACGCTGGAGTGACTTGTAAATCACTCCACCAAAACTGGGGTACGTGCCGCAATGAGAGACAAAGAAAGACCTCGAAAAAAGGAAAGAAAACGTGATACTTAATTGAAGCAAAACAGTGCCAGCCAGGATAACTTTGCTTTTCTTATACCAATACATTTACAGCTATTTATAGCTATTTTCAGGTATATGGGCAGTTTTCTTCTCTGATTAAACGAAATTAATTAAACGAAAGCTACTGCATATAATTTGATGGGACTTTTTGCGTTGTATTCAGGATGTCTTGAACTATAGAAATACGTTTTTTGTTTTGTAATTAATCATTGCAGACGGCATTGGGGAGTCGTTAAAGTCGAGGCGTCAAAGAATTCGTCCAAATCGGTGGAACCTGTAGCATCTAAAGCATTCAGCTGAAATAAAAAACAATGCCAGAGTATTAAAGTGCATGAAACTCGCTCGTGGACTAGACCAGAAAAAATTACAAAAATGTAATTTTTGACAAAATAACGACACTTAAAGTTTGAAATCATTTTTTCCCTACATTTTTCGTCCTTTTGTGCCTTGAAAATTTATAAATTTTCAATTTGTTTTAAATATTACTGATCTATCCACGAGCCAGATGTACATTCTTCAAAATAAAAAAGTTTCAGTCGAATCGGATAATAATTTTTGAAGATACAGGTTCCACCGATTTTGAGGAACACTGTTTCGAGAAAAATGCGTTTAAAGTTTTACGTGAGTGCCGAGTGGCTGGGTGTTACCCATGCATTTGCCGCTACTCAAATGCCTATAGCTTCGGGAATTTTACGGATTTCAAAAAATCCTTTCATACACATATTCCTAAAAGGTTGATCATTCAAAAAATGAAATGAAAAAAATCAATTTTTAGACCGGAACCTCCCCTTAATCTAAGTATTCGAATTTCTCCGAATATTCGAACATTTTTCGAATTATTAGGAGTATTCGATCATTATTCAAATAATTAGGGCTATTCGAATATTCAAATATTTACAGCTCTACTTCAGACTCTGAAATCGTCTAATTTTGAAGCTACCATATTAAACAGCAATAGATATTTTGTGTCTGGCCAGCAACGCCGTGTTTTCCAGACGAGTGCGCTTAATTCATTAACAACCTATGTAAGCGCGACAAAATTCTGCCCACAAGGTCAAGAAAGAGTCATTTACCGTTCGTCCTTGACACTGCAAGGCGGAATTGTATTTTCGTAACTATAAGAGTCTCGTTGCAGAGTCCGGTTTTGCACTCGGAATTCTTTTGTCGGTGCGCGAAGTCGAAGCACGCGTGCTGCACGTGCCCTGCTGCAGACGTGACTCGGTCAGCATTTCGTCTTATATTTAGTTAACCATCTTATTTTGCCCTGGTCGCACCCTGAAAAACGAAGCCGTTGTGCTCGCCTGCTGCTTACGGTAGTCCAGGCTTGAAATTGCATCGGCCCACTGCATAAGTCTGACCTAAATATCTCGTTTAATATTCTTGATGATTATTGCTCACATTTTACATCTCATAAAGCTGTCCGCTTTTTTTTTCATTCAAGAAAGCTAATTGAGAAGCCAACGGCCTCTGAGTACTCCCTAATGAATGGGGTGAACCTTAACTTATTTAAAGCAGACTGATCAAACGGCCAGTAACGCAGATATACTTTTAAACATACGATCGTCTTCTTCTCGTTTTAAAACTGTACTTTTATTATATAAATATATATGCTCTCCGATATGCATTGTATTATACTAATAACTGTTCAGGGGCAGACGTAATGTGTTGGGAGATACGCGTTGTAGACGTATCTACTAATATTACAACTAGTGCACCTGTAGTAGGTATGTATGAAGGGTAATGGGAAAAACATGGAATGTCCATTTTTAGTGATTCTGCGGTGTATAACGTATTTTGTTGGTGACAACTGGGGCCACAGGACTGTCGAATCACGAAGGGTTATACAGTGGAAATGTCCACTTAAGACAACGTTAAAGATTTGGTGTATTCGTTAAAAACAGGGAATATCCACCCTCCACTGGGACAAAATAAGGAATGTCCCCAGTCTTTTTACTTGCACTATGTACATATTTATAATTAGTGTCAGCTTGCACTACGTCAGGAGCCCCCAGACATCGCTGTATACATCCTTGTTTTGATAATATTAGAAGCTGACATTTATTTCGTTACAGTATTCAGCGCTGTTCCACTTGAAAGATATTAAAGCAATGTAAAACAATTATCTTTTTGCTCAGTTCTTTTCTAATGCCTAATTAGAGTATAAATTGTTCATTGAACCGTGTTTCTTTACTGATGAACTAAAGTACTAAAACCTGAGTTTCTCAATAAAGCTGTTTTGTGGCTTTCCTTGTTTTTCCCACTTACTCTTCGTATACATTTGTTAATTTCTGATGGTTGGCAGTCTTATTTTCACTGTGAAATTTTGGAAGAATGATGCTAGTAAGATAGTGGATGTTTAATAGAAGACTAGGAAAGCCTTAATGTAAAAGAACGTCTTATGACTTACTTTTGAATACAAATAGTAGAATAATTGAAATAATAGGAACACGTTTCGTAATGTATTTATCTATAAACGAAATAGTAATTTGCAATTTTACCAGCAGCGAGAATACTTCCACTCTGCTATAAATAAAATTTTATTGTGCATCCTCGACATATTTTGGATGTCGGTTGTTACTTTATTAGACAGGTAAATATTTTTCTACGAAAAAATTACCAAATGTTCTTTAAATGTTGCTCTTTTAGGTGCAAACAGTTCTGTAAAAATATACGCTTCCGCTTTTTTAAAAAAAAAATTCTCAATCATTCGCCTCTTTTCGGCCACCTGACTATCCTAGTAGAATTTCTGGTTGGCCCACAGTATCCCCTAGTTGGCAATTAGTTGACCATCAAAATGCCAACAATAAATGCTACTAGGGTAGGTATAACCTCTTAAACAACTTTTAAAAATGATACTATAAATGAAATAACTGAATCTTACTAATTACTATATAAAACTAAATCATTGCAAGACAAAGTCGGACCTATTGGATTAGAGGGGGTCCTGATTCTTTAGATAACTGCCTTAGTACTGTTTATTGACATATCTACTCTGTTTTCATTTGCTTTAATCGGGATCATCCTGTACAGCTGTCTCCGTCTTACTCGCCTTAGATGTCTTAAAATTCCTATGGGCTTATATCCAGGGTATCGGGTTTTGGACTTTTTTCGTACGCTTATACATCGGATGCTTGCCGTATGCCAGGGTGGACCACCAGATGGTCCACGATCGTCTGGTTCGGCGGCTCTGCCATCTGATGCCGAACTTTCGCATTGTTTCTTCATGCCCCGAATTGGTCGTGAAATAAATTCTGCAAGTACGAAATGTGGCCATGTTCTTCTCTCTATCTGTTCCGCCCTCGGTTGTATGAGGAAGAAAGGGATATAGTCATCCAACAAGCTTCCTGACCTTGCAACTGTAGCATTTATTCGGTCCCGCTGATGGATAATTCATTCGTGTTCTAAAAAGATATAGTGGAAAGATGGATATTCTGTTACCACAAGGCTGAACCTAACATATTTCGTAAATAGCAAACGCTTCATGTATGCAATATCCACGTTGACATCCAATAAATGTACGTTGCACGCACAGAATTCGCGTAATGTAATACCTAGGAATATTTGCATTTGATCGAATAATCTGTTTAGGATAGAAATGTTTTGGTTTGTTCCTGTACTTTTTAATATCTTCATCGATGAGGAGTAGGTGTTTTGTACCTGTTAGACTCTTGTCTATCTTTGTACGTGAACTATTTTCGATCTTCCAGATTAAAGTTTTCTGATTGATTGACATCTAGAATTTGCTTTATGAACACTGTTTCTTGGCATTTTCGTATAAAATAAATTTTCGAGATCGAGTAATTCGATCAATTGAAAGTAACGATTATTATTTTTTCGGTAATTACGATCCTCCTAATCTTTTACAAATCGCAACGATAATATTTATGGGCAAGGTAGATAACATGAAAGTTTGAAGTGTAGAAACCAGGGAAATTGATATACCTGAAAACGTCGGCTGAGTAATTATTGAGACTAGAATAGTAGACGTCCAACTTGTATTGTTCCAAGTACTCTATTCCGCTCGTGTGATGGAAATATGTCGCCTGATTTAACAACTTCGTGGAGGTACTTAAGTCCACGAGTATCGATGTTTATTTACGTATAAATATAATTACGTTACATACCACATCTTGCTTACGAGACGTCGAAGGAAGTTAATTACATATCAGGTTCAATGTTCAGCTGAATTCACGCAGGAAAACCGGTAGGACGGTCCTCTTTCGAGGTCGATTTCTAACATCACGGTGGGTCCCTCCAACGTGTGCTAATTTCGTCATGCACCATCACGACAGGTATAAGCCTCCTTCACGCTAACATCACTGGAGCCTCTGACCGCGATCGGGTTGGGTATCATTAAAGTTCTCCAGAATGAGAGGCGAGTATCTATTAAAAGGCAGCCAATTTCTATCGTCAGGATAGATAATAATAGCCGCGTAGTCATGGGTTACACCATAAAGTCTCCTGTAAACCGCAACGGTTTTACTCTCGTGCCAAGCCAGCCTTTTCCTCGCCCTTTTTTCGCTTTGCACTATGGATGCTCGCTTCTTCTTCGGGCCCAGAAAGATCGTAAACGACATAAATGTTGCCCAATAGGTACTTACCACGCTTGCCTTCTACTTTCCCCCCTTCGTTCTTGGCAGTATCCACCCCAGCCCGGCTTTCGCGGGCAGCGGCTTCGCTGCTGGCACCAACGCTTCATATCTGGTGACCACCCATTATTGTTTATTCCCAAGGAACGATAGGTGAACATTTTGCGTATAGGTGCCTTTGATGACATGTGGCTGGCGGTCAGACGAGTGTTTATAGTTATGTCTTTTGTGCTGTCTCTTTTCGGATCTACTCTGCTACCAGATATTACGGTACAACGAACCTTTCATTCCCTTGCTGCTTCTTTCTGGCCTCTGCTGGAGCCGCGTTTAAGGTAAGTACATCTATTTCCGCATACTCAAATTCAAATCGTTCTCAATCGAAGGGTAATTAATATTTGTGTATTTAATTAGCCTTAGATAAAAAAGAAATTGTTTGTGGAAATATCGAAATCTCAAGATTTCCAATCACTAGTGGGAAAAAGCAAAACAAGTAATAATAATAATAATAACTTGAGATAAATTCATGTATTTTTGAGCTCTTAAATATATACCTATTTGTACATGTATTTATTATTTTTAACCATATTATGAATATTTTGGAGGCTTCTTGTTAAACTTTCTTTTATTCGGATTATGCTTAAAAAATGTTTAGGTATTCTAAAAATAAAGAAATACAATTTCAAAATATTTATATTATTACGTGTTAATTTTTGAGACGATCACGTTTACATACTGGATAAAAGAAGTTCAGCTCTGTAGCAGAGAAAATTTCGTGTCCTCATTCGTAGCAAATAACACACTGAAGCCACTGGTAGGCGATGTTAAGTGCATTCTGGCCAACACACACAAAAACTGTTTCCGTTACCAAAAATTATGGACCCGATTAAATTGCTTACACATGTCATTAATTAGATACTGCCAGTTAATATTCATGCATTCATTGAATTGAGGGGCTCAGCGGAAAACAGGCACATGCCACATATGCATAAATTTTTATTACTTTGTACCATTAATTCGTTCCTGCAATGTAGTGTAATTTCACCACCTCCTAATATATATTTAATTGATATATAATTTTGCTATTTAGCAAAAAGGTGGCATGTGTCTGTTTCCCACTAGGACTCTCAATTTTTAAACTTACCCCCTTCCAATGTGATGTAAAACTGCCACGCTTCAATTTTACACTATCAAAATTTACTGTAATATGTACATATAGATGCTTCTTGTTCGTTAGACGTTACAATCATAATACCTATGTATGTCTTCCTACTTCCTACACATACTTAGATACTACAGTGCCGGACAAAAGTATTGGGATGAAATTTTCAGCACGTATACAACTTATTTAAATCTACAAACAGGATTTTTAAATTTTCATCATAGGCTCGGATAAAAAGGTTAGGATAACGACCTTCACTATTTTCTTCGCTATTCCGACTGATTGCATTTTTTTCAAAATAAAATACGTCACCGAGTAAACTAATCCTTTTAGCTTCTCAAAAAAACTCAAGTCGTTGGGACCAATTTTAACAAAGTTATTCTGTTTTAAAGGACATCCCAATATTTTTGTCCGCCTCTGTATGTATTTAGTTTTTCAGTTCATTACCCATACATGTCAGACTTTATTCACGCGATAATATGAGTGGCGATATGTATTACGTGCTAGGCGATATTAGATGCACTCTCCCCACATCTGAATTGCCAACGATTGTTCATAGTAAAGTTGTGCAAGACTTCATTTGCACTAATCACCACGAGTAAAGATTTACAAATATTATGTACACGAACAATATCTAATTAGCAGTAAATGCGTAATTGTGTTTTGTAACATTTTACCACGTTTAGGGTCATCTCGGCACTTCTATAACGTGAAAGCGTTCATTTTTGCTATTAAGAATCTCAGGAACACGATTTCTACCGTCAACCGACGTTCTTGTATGAATCTCCATTCATTAAATTTTGTAAGACATGGTTTCAAATCTGGGACAATAGTATCCCACGAGTGTGATGAATGGATTCAGCAGTCTCAGTTAAATTACAGTAATATCAGTGATGTTGTCAAAGAAGTGTGCAATACGATGGAAGTTTTTATCGCAATTCTTCTGAGTTAATTTTCGAGAGTATTTGTAATACTAATTACTTAACTTTGTAATGAGAATTCAAAATAAATGGCCATCCTTCCAGCTGAATAGTCTGCAACTTAATTACAAAACAGTTTTTCGTGTCCAGTGGCGTTTGAGAAAAATTATGAGTTGCATTTACTATGTAATTTAATTCGCTTAAGTTCCTGTTGTGAATTAAGGTAAGCGCAGGCAATAAAATCCGATAGCACCACATTAGAGATAATGCTTACAGTAATCTCTTATTACTAGTTTCTCTGCTAAACCTTAATTGGTACTGTACGCACAGTTCATCGCTACCCCACCCATTGCTGAGAACTCATTGAAGCTTCTTGCCCACATATAGCTGGCGATTGAAAGCGATAAGGCAGGCCATAAAAATGAAATCTAAAATTTCTCGTTAAAAAATGAGAAAATCATTCATTTTTTATTTTCTTCTACCAGTCTTAAAATAATAGGGTAAGTCGGGGACAGATGGCTCACTTGTTTTTATTTAAAACCTTAAATTACGTAATTTACACCGTAAATTTAATGGGTGTTTAAAGGACGAAAATAAACGTGATCGAGCCATCTCACCCGGAATTACCCTACCTATTAGTGTAACTACATGTACATAATCTAATGTACAATAACGACGCACCAAATTCTCCAAGAAATTGTATTTTATGCTCTGCTTTGGAGGAGAGAGCTATGATAAATATTAGAAAAAGTCGAAAATCATAGGACCCTCTTTTACGATAGGTAGCATTATTCTGAGAAATGAATTAAATGAATCTTCAAACAGCTGATTTATTCAGATGCTTTTGAAATGTTTTGATGTTTTGTGCCCATGATCACTATGTAGTTCAACCGTTGCATTTTTTTTTACGAGAAAACACCATATGGCATAGGGCATAGGTGATGCCATCGCCGCCGTCATCGTCGTTGTTGTTGTTATTAGCAGGTTCTCTCGGAGCCCGTAATTACACGACGCGGTCCCATGCAAACACGATTTAAGGGAGTTTTTTCTCATTGAACGGTTACGCCGAACTACATACGTCAGTGAGCAACGACGCGAGGGTGGAGGTTTATGCGTGCCAGACTGTGCCACGCAACCCAAAATGCGTGGGAATAAAATGCCTCGTTGCGATATATCATTATATCGTTCTCTATTTTGTACGTTAGGGAAAGGAAAACAAGAGGGGTGTTCAGCGCGTGCATTCCGAATGTGAATCACCGATACGTAACAGGTAATGGTATTAAAACACGACAACCCCCTACCGAGATGTTTGTACGATTATGTATGTACGTCCATGAGTTTTCAACGGTACCTTATCCTATTAACTGTCAGTATTCCATTTCAGTTTATCTTCTCTTACAATATGTTTCTCCTAGATACATAACAATAGTAATTCATTATTTTCGTTTGTATACTTATGTTGGTATAGTCTATTGACGTATAAAGTTCATTTTATTAAACCTTCTGTATACATCAGTAATCAAATTTTATATGTATGTCAGTACTTGGGGGGTTGAGTATCATAGTGGTATAAGTCCAAATTTTGATAATTTGGGATAATGACAGTTTTTAAGTCTTAAAGGCTCCATCTGTTTGCTTTCATAGCGAATAAAGTTATAACATCATTCTTAACTGAGAAATAAGAACATTTCTCTTTAGCACTCGAATAACAAGAGCAGAGCGTTTCGAAACATACTGGTGGAAGTCACTTGCGCGGTGTTCCGCGTAAAATAATATTTTGCGTTTTCTGTTTTAAAAAACTCTATGTATATATTGCAGTTGAGAGAACATATCTAAAGGCTCAAAATACTACCATTATAAATATGTATATACTATGAGCGAAGTTTCATACAATCTTGGAAGGAATTATACATTATTATGTTCGTAAGCATTTAATTTGTGGACTTAATAAATACAATTGTACGAAAATAACATTACCAAGTAGTTAAAACGATATATACTCTTTTGAAATATTCTACAAAATATTTTTATTTACAGTTTACATTTTAATTACTCACGTTATTAAGAACCATTATTTACATTCCAGTAGATAAACATTTCCTAAAATATTCGAAACATTCAAGCTTCAAGCTACTCGACATAGTCGGGCTGCTGCAAAACTTCGATCTGCTCGAAATATATTCGAGTCGCTCGAAACAATTCGAGTACTCGGTTCTCTTCGAGCCGTTCGGTTCTTTCGAGCCGCTCGAATAAATTCGAGTACCTACTCGGGTCTCTTCGAGCCACTTGGTTCTTTCGAGGCGCTCGGCTTTTACGAGTAGTCGGCTCGGCTCGGAAACCGACTCTCGGCTCGGTTCGGATTTCGAGCTGGGCGGATATTTAAATACTCGAACAGCTCTACTGATTACATATTAAATGATTTGCTGTGAGAGTTATATCTCATGAAAAGTTCATGGGTTTAACATTATATTTACCTCAGAATTATCGTTTACTGAATAATATCTAATAATTGTAAACACTACGTATAAACACACATTTTATTAGCTTCATACCTTAAATGGCTAAATCATTTTAGAAATATAATGCATTATAACGTTAAGATCACTATATTGTTACTTAAGTAGATTTCAACGAAAGCACGACCCTCATAATTTAATAAACACAAATGTCACACTACATGGCTGTACTTAGAGGGTTATAACAAATCTTTAAGAATATTTACATTTCACGTTACATTTACAACGCAAAAGCATTTCCCCACGACGAGTTAACTCGTCTTTCCTAGTTAACACATACATATGCGTTTGTCACATGTTTATGATAATTGGTATCAGTCACAATTCGATTGATATTTTCTGTACCTCACGGACAGTTATAAACACTTCGTTCACAGAACCGTTGTATTATATATTTATGTCTAATATCATATATCGGTATAACATTAGTATATCAAGTGCATTTAATTTCAAATTTAAATCGCAGGCATGGGATACATAGAGCACCGAGTACACGACGGAAAAGGCTCCGCACAAAGCAAGATTATCCTGTTTTGACATGTACACAGTTGGTGGTACCGCGTCGTTCGTGCACAATCATGGAAACCCAGCATCTGTTACTTCGCGTCTCCTTTTCCCCGCAGCCATACCCTTTCTTTCCAAGAACCGAGATCCCCGTAACTCACTGTGGACAGTTTCTGAAAGGGGTTTCTGTGGGTACGAATAGTTGAGGAGAGACGGGCCGAGAGCGCGAGTAAGGGTGGTCGCGTGCCCGCATCACCTGCACCATGCAAAAATCTCCGGAAACTTTCCAGTGGAAAGCTGGAAAAAAGCCCGAACTATCCCCGCAGCTGCCAGATCGTCTAGATGTCTTATTCAAATAAACCCGGGGTCGGTCGACTGCGTACGAGACGAGGGGGCAAGCAACGCGGGAAAGGGATGATTCCAGGTTTTCAGAGGCTGTTTTCCTGCGGCCGGGATAGATCGAAAAAGGGTTGAAGGTCCGAATGGAAGCAGAAGCATTATTGATGATTATGTGTTATCCGTATTGAAGAAAGGATTCGTAGGTGTGGAAGCAAATTCACGTATGGGTGCTCGCATCTGCCGCGATCGTTACTTTGAATTTTTCTCTTTGGAAGTGGCGATTGTGGTGGCCAACGTCTCTTCTCTTCGTACCAGCCTACGTGGATGCATACGCGTATCGTGGCACTGTAATGCCCCGCAGTTTGTTTGGTGCTAACCTATACCCTTGCTCGTCGAACGCCAGCCTCGGCAGCTTCGTTCAATGCAGGCACGTCCTCTTCGTTACATAGTATGTTTGTCTGATCACGTATGCGCCCGAACCTCGATTTTTTACGACCGACTATACAAATGAACTAAAGACTTCAAATATCGTATCATTAGGTATAATTGAATGATTGAAGGAATTTAAAATATATGCTACTGTGCTGCTTGAAACGTGATTCAATCAAACATGAGCAGCCTGCATGCATTCTGCCAAGGAAAATGATTTCGTTCCACATTCGTATTTCATATTTCTGTGCAATTTTTCGTATGTATATAATAGGTATAATCACTTGTTTTAATGAATAAGTGAAATTCAAAAATTATATAATTTAGGTGTAAGTTGTTATTCTAATTAGTATTCGAAAAAGAAATTATTATTCTAATTAATATTCGTATAATAAGTTATTGTTATTCTAATATTATTCTAATGTTTGATTAATTATTATTATAATGTTATGAATACTGACAGGTTGTCTTAGAAAGGTATAAATCAAGGACTCTACCTAACATAAGAACAATTAAAAGTAATAATGTACACGTTTAAATATACTAAAGTATATATATATTGTAAAAACCACCAGGTGTTCTTTTTAATACGTTTAATAAATCCAAAATAATATTCGTTCGATTAATGTTTCCGTAAAAATGGAGTAGAAGATGGTTACGATACTGAACATGTGTATAAGTATGCTTTAGAGCCTGGCAAAGTGGTCAAATGCACAAGAGCGCGTGCGGGGGTGGCCAGGTGTGTATTCCCGCATAAGGGATTGCCGGGAAAGCGAGGGTGGGTAAAAAAAAAATATGTTCCGGGCGTTGGCATAACTGTGGTCAGTGATAAAACCAGATCAAACAAGTCAAAATGATACTAGACATCCGATAATCGAGAATTTACCGAACGTATAGATGCATCGGCGCGTAGGTTGCTGCAGCCATAAAACTTGCTAAATGTAATACTGGAAATTGGTAAAGGAGCAGTATTGAAAAATATATCAACTTGTTTTTAATATGAAGCGAAGGCAAGTTTACTGTGGTCCGCTGTAATTCACCAACGTGAATAAATATACAAAGATCTTCAGAATCACAGTAATCAGCTTCTACAAATTCTTATGAATCACGTTGTGCGTATTGTATCGTTAAAAAATCTAATGACCTGAAATGAAAACAGAGTAGTTTGTTTAGTAAATATTGTAAAATTACACATAGATACCTATTCATATAATATACTGCTTCCTATTCAAGTAACAGGGACCTAATTAACTACACTGACTACTTGACTACTACGTTTGAAACAGTTTAAAATTAAAAAGTGTTCAATATTTTAAGGATAATTAATTGAAAAAATAAAATTGCTTTTGATACAAACTTTTAATTACAATACGTCTTCAACTATTATCAATAATTTAATCTACATCTAGAGAATCATTTGTCAAAGTATAATTTCTTGACATTAATTAGAGGATTAGGTTTAATAGCAGCATACTTTTAAGTCGCTCGACCTCGTCCTTTACACACTACTATTGCATGTAACTACTTTCTAATCTACTGTTAACATTTTGTACTTTTTTTCTTAGCATATCAGTGTGTACTAAGAATAATTTATTATAATTTTTATTACGTTTAATATAAAGACAAATATAGTGTACCAATCAGTACCTACTCCCATCGATAGTTCTGCAAATTTTTGTCTCCATACGCGCTCGCTTTCCCAGCTTTCTCTAATTCTTGCAATGCGTCACAACACATAAACAACGAGGACAAATTGAAAACAATCCTTTGGAGTTTCGTTGTGAAATCACGGGGACGGTACTACTATTGTTGGTCAGAGGGTGTTAGGAGTGATTAGGGTGGGGGTGCGCGTATGGAAATTATCTCTCATAGGGTTGTTGAGCGGCTGGTCGGTGGTCGGCTATCGATCGGGCACGAGGATAAATACTTACATATCGTGGGATAGGCAACCACCTGCAGGGGGCAGGTGATGTCAGACATAATCAGAACTGGGCGCCAATCTGCGTCACCCTCTCCTCGTCCTCAACATTTGTTTCTTTCGTGCGTCGCAATGTGCAATGGTGACTCATGGAACGTGAAAGTACACGTGTAAGATGCAATCAGGATAATGTTGGTAAAACAAGATTCTAACAAAAATCTACCGGAATTTGTTTGGTTACTTATCCCGTGCCACATTTACCCAGAATATTTAGAGTGGTATTTCCAGTTCAGTATCGATATACTTGGTAAGTATATCTGGTTTCAGTAACCATCGACCCATTGACGAGAATAACTTTAGCTTTAGTAATCGAGGCTTCTGCTTAATTATTCCAATGCTTGCTTTCAAGGAAACCTGAACTATAATTTCGTACCTTCCACAGTTCATCTGTAGACTTAATTTGCTGCAGAAAGGAGTACGGCCACAAGCACTGGTAGCATAATTAACGTTCTATGAATTCGTTCTTAAAGCGAAGTTGCTACTTCGTCTTTCCAACCACATAGGTATCTTCGATTTCAATATTCGTATACATCACAGCACTAACTATATTTCTGCAAGAGGATACTTCACGTGAGTTCGATTACTCGATGAATTACTATCACAGTGACGTGACCTTCCGCGATATTGTAGTTTTCGTTAGAAGAAGAAACTCATAGAATAAATCCCAGGAGAAGGACAATTAGCAACGTGAAAACTAGAGTGTGACCTATGTTTCGATCGTTGTATCGCGATCCGAGCCGACATGACTTGTTCAAGAAGCTGAATCGATCGTAACCAGCGCCATACTGAATGAGCATAGAAATGGCATGGATCCTTGGGCTTGCATTATTTCTCCCTCACTCCCCACTATATGGTGTGTTAGTACTGGAAGAAAGGGGGAAACCCGCGAGGACAGCAGACTAACGCTAGACGACGTTAGACCGGTCTTCG
Organism: Andrena marginata; assembly: GCA_963932335.1. Lineage (NCBI taxonomy): Eukaryota > Metazoa > Arthropoda > Insecta > Hymenoptera > Andrenidae > Andrena > Andrena marginata. Next base: position 44,915,775 of record OZ010659.1, on the reverse strand, counting down.
ATAAAAAGCTAGCGGACACTCGAACGGCATTGAGGATCGCGGGGATTGTGCATGCCTCAGCAGCCGCTGAGTGTCGCATTCACTGGGTTAGTACTGCCGATCGACGCAGCCAAGTTTCCTTAGCACTGTTCCCTCTTCCTTTTCCCTCTCATACTATTTCTTCATTTTGATCATGCGGGTCCGCTGTTGGCGTACCGTAGCTATACAGGGTGTTCGACTACTGATGGCCATCCTTTCGGGGGGTGATTCCACAGGCCAATATAGCAGGAAAATATAGAATATAATTTTCTACATATTTCTCTCTGTTTTCGAAACAATTTACTTTAGAAAGTTTTAGCTAAATACGCGTGCGCTGAAGTACAGTTTTGGACGCTCGAGGAGCACGCGGAGGTAATGGGAATGCGTCGCGCTTTCCGTAGGCGCTTCCCATTACCTCCGCATGCCCCTAAGGCGCCAAAAGCTGTAACTAAAATTTAAAGTAAGTTTTCTTGGAAACAAAGCGCGATGTTAGAAAATTCTATTCTATATTTTCCTCCTATTCTGGCCCGTAGAATCACCCCCTGAAAGGATGACCATCAGCAGTCGAACACCCTGTATACAATTCGTACCCACTGGCCTACACCAGCGCGCTGGCCTGGCAACCTGCTTTGATTCTCTCCCTTCTCTCCACCGCCCCTCTTTCTTATTCCACTTCGTCGGCTATAAACGCAGGTTATGTCCGCTGCGACGGCGCATCTTACGATCTACTAAGGATCGTTGTCCTTTAATCCTTTGATCTTCTGATCCATGCGGCCTGACTGTGTCACGCGGGGACGCGGTTGCAATGATGAGGGACGCACGAAATTCTGGCACGTGTTTCAGTACCATTTATTTTCGATGGAATAAGTATTTTTCTAGGAAGAGATTGTAAAGTGATTGAAATTTTATAAAATTTTATTTTACTTGGTTATGCGACATTCAAGAACCACATGCGCTGTGATCTGGAAGATTAAGATTCGACCAAGCAGTTAGCTTGATTTTTCTTGTGATTTCTTGAAATCTAATAGAGTTCTTTGACGGTGAACTGTCATCCAGAAATTCTAGAGAAATTAAGGATACTTAATCTCAGTCAATGTTTTCAGAAGAAATTAGAATTGCCTTTAAGATGAATTAGACGTAATGTTATTTTATAAATGATGCCCGCTTTAACGTTGTTTATGATTCTGTCTTTAAGTGTCGACAGTTCATTACCTATATCTGAGAAATAAAAGAAGAGGTACTTATTAAGTTTTCACTGATACGACCAGAATAGCATAGCAGGCATTGTAGCCTCGTACATACAAGATTAATGTCTCGTTCTATCATCTTAGCAGTAACCGCGTTATGGAAGCAGAGCCAATCTCACCGCCACTAATCCCTTATACAACTTACTTGTCACAATTTATCACGGTTTATCGTGTAATCGTTTTGAATAATCCGGTACAAACTTATCATTAAATCAAGCGAGGCGTCAGTGAGAAGGACGTGAAGGAAAGTAACATTCACAGTAACATTCTAACTGAAATAATAATTTACTCAAGCCTTTCGTCAGGATGCAAAGCGAAAGGGACGAATAAAACGATCACGTACACCTGTGGACCCCGAAGGGATCTCTTTAGAGACCGCGAATCCTCTTTTCGACCGTTATCACGATATAAGAAGAGCCGTCGAGGCGACACACAGAGGGGGGTGACTAGTTAATGACGTGGCTACTTTATGCGACAGGAGCGCGTGACTTCTCTCTTTCTCCATCTGACGATTTTTCGTGGTGGGTAGATGTGGGCATAGGGGCAGTCAGTCCAGTCAAGCAGTCAAGCCATCCAAGAAGGCAGGCAGCCAGTCAAGTTAGGCGCTATGGACGATCGTGTTGGAGCAGCCGAGTGACCCGACACCATGCGCCTGCGGCAGGTGCTTGCCTCTTACAGCCTTTCTCACTGGTGTCGGCTCCTCTCGTACCTTTAATGCCGCCTCAGTAAGAGCCAGACCCAAAAGAAGTACCCCAGCATCTGCCTCTCTCTCTAGACGAGGCGCGTGGGTTCGAGATTGTCGGAGGCCCAGCCAAGTGGGGGAGAGGATCGAGCCACGCGCCAACTATCCCCTCTACTCCTTCTCTTCCCCTTTTACGGCTCTTCTTCACATCTACCAACAGTCTACGCGAGCTCTACTCAATTGCTATAGTAGTCGTGCAGATTCCTCGGCTTTTTCAAAATAGATACTTCCGTCTAACTGAACACGCAATCACCCAATCTGATAGCTGATAGTACTTTGCGCTAGAGATCCATAGAATATGGAAGCAATTACAGTCTTGTGTTTTGCCCGTGTAACTTTATAGCTTAGGTATAGAGAAACACTTATCGAATATTTTCTATTAGAATCTGTAAATATTTTATACATAGAATTTAATACGTAGGTGGTCTGGGATTGAGATGGTTACTTGTAGGGACTAGATCAATGGTGTAAATATTCTTTACTACAAATTTTATTTTAGGGAGAATACACCTTACTATTTGACTGTAGATCTAAGAAGTGTTATTGCAGTGCTCGCTTCTTTATTGTTGTATTTCTGACAACACGTTAAGTTAACTAGTATAATGTCATTTATCATCGAATAGGTCAACATGTGAACTGGTTAGTTCATTAATGAAAGTGTGTAGGTATCAATCTCTAAAGCCTTATAATTATTGAGGTGTAAAAGCGACTTCCTGGGAGAAATACGTCCAAGGATTAAAGATACTGGTTCAATAACTCGACGTAAAACAGACCTCAGACGTGACAAATTTTTTTCACACAAATCGTACACGTATGCGACAACTTATCATTCGATAAATATTATTGATCACTACTATCAATCAACTGATCGTAAGACGAAATAGTAATCCATTTCTATGACACCAGCAATGTCGTTGAAGACAGCGGCAATCCTGAAAATAATTATCGGAAACTCCCCACTGTTCAAGCTACCTCCACCGCCAATCCTTAATTCGATAATTACTTTTACGCAGTTTCGTAGATATAAAAAAGATGCAATTTTTCTTGAAACTTCTTTCCAATATCTGTCATCATTCTCGAGATATTCCACGAAAATGAATATTTTGCATTTTTTCCAAGGGATGATTTCACCCCCCTGAAACCGCACTATGGCACCAACAAAACTTAGGTTGTTTTACGTATGACCTACTCTACTTGCACACAACGTTGCATAATTTTATGAATTTCCCGTTTGCCTAACTTCCCTTGTAAACAGAGATGGGCAAACAATTATTTCAAATAAAAATGTGTGTACGAAACTTTTATTTCAAATCATTTTTAGCTCTTCTCTACTTCCAAGTAACCTACAATTAATTCTGAATCAGTAGGTATCTCAACATTCTTATAAATCTGTACTATGTAAAATTTGTAATTGTATTTGGAATTTTATTGTAATAGTAAATGTATGCCTTACTTATATGCATGTCGCTAATAACCTGTAGCAGTGAATGCAACAGTAATACATAATAATAAGAAAAAATACAATTTTGTTGGTATAATTTCAAAATTACACCACATTCACTTTTGTGATGAAAATTATATCAGCAATTGCTTGCAGTAATTGCAATTCAACAACTATCCGCAACGAGTAACGCAAACCACAGAATGGACTGTCCCATTTCCGTTTCCACAGCGGAAGTATCTCTGGCACCGCCAGATATCACAGATCCTTCCTCTCCTTTCAGCGTTCCTTTCATCTGGTTCGAGCGTCTCATTCTGGTGGAGGGCTACGTTTCGCGACGAAAAGGACGTGGAGTGGTTGGCCATGTCAAAATCAGGGAGAAGTACCGACAAAAAGCTCTGGCACCGAGCACAATGCACGCCCACTCTGGCATTATTTTCAATTCCATGCATTCAAGCATTGAACCGCCTCCGGAATCGCTATTCCTGCGCATGAAATCGGCTTTTATTATAACTATACATCAGGGTAGAAGTACGTATATACGAAAGTACGCTGGCGTACGAGCGTGTGCGTACGTACAGTCTTGCCGTTGTTATTCGCACTGATAAATGATCGCCGCCGCGTCATGGCGAACAATGCTGCAGAAAATGCTTGCCCCGCCGACGCTACAATCAGCCGGATATGAGCGACGCCACTCGTCCATCCACTTCTGGAAGCCCTTTTAACTTAATTTCTACGGCTTCTCTGACGATTACGATTTCTCTACGAACCTTTGTCTTCCAGGCGTTCTCTCCTTTCCGCTCACTGAGATCTCCATCCTGTGCCCGCGTCTACAGCGGCCGCAAGATTTCTCACTGTGTTCATTCATGTGTCGCAAAACTTTCGAGCATGTCTCATTCACTCTGATAGCTCTTGGTCTTGTTTTATGAAATACACTTATTTAATTCTGACCCTGCACGATTTTGATTTAGGTGAAACGGTTTGGAAATAAATTGAATTCATTTTTTCCATGATTTTTGTTGTTCTAACTAACACGGTCCGATAAATTTGTATTTTTAAAAGTCGTCACATAATTTTAATTCTAAAAAAAAATACTCCTGCTTATTCTTCTAGCAAGTTACTCTTGTTTAAAAAAAATGCTTAGAGCTTGTATTTCAAGCTACCCAACACAGTGTCAAGTAAATGATTTGCCTCTCTTTCACAAATTATTTGAACGTGTGTAGCGACAATCAGTCTTCCATTTCATGCAACTGATTTTTAATCAAATGGGCAGTCCTGTGGGATTTTCGAAATTGATTTTTTCGAATGGTTAGGGAAAATAAGTCCACAATTTCGATTTCTTTTGCACGAGGATTTATTTGATCTTCAGTATTATAAATAACAGAGTTGGGCGTTAGATAAATAGAAAGTTATTTAAATAACGGATCAAATAAAAGTTACTTTAACTTTATTCGTCATTCGAGGTTCGAAAATCCGGATGAACTTTATTCGACACGTGACAAATAATTTTTTCGGCTTTTATTCTTTATTCGAAATTTTTATTAAAATAAAAATTTTGCCCATTTCTACCTACTGCTGCATTTTGCAAATTCGGAAACAAAGCTTTAAATAAAAACATTTTGTTCTACATTTTTCACGTAGCTTTACACAAGGAATTATTTCCTTCTCGGCTCTATTTAGCTATTAGAAATTTTCCATTTATTGGTACAGTCAAATACATACAATTTCCAATACAGAAGCTATAAATTTATACGGATCAGACGGTGAAATATTTCTTTATGCAATTTGTCCAACTCAAGCGTAAAATTGACTTCACGAATTCTCATCGTTAAGGAAAAAACAGAAAGGTGCAGGTCTCCATGTGAGTTATATATAACAGTCAACAATACAAGCACGAAAGATCCCTTTGACGTACAAGGTATGCCCAATATTGGAAGAGAAAGGCAGTGAAATATAACGCCGCGCGTACGTATCTTAACATACGTGAGCTCAGACATTTTACAAAATATCTGAATACTCGACTATATCAAAATCTGTCAGGAACAGCACACAGCTCGCGCATATTTTATGCAGGCGAGTAATTTTTACCTTGTAAGCGCATTCACGTACGACTGTACATATTCTGCTTTTGGAACATCTGGTAATATACGTACATGACATCACATGTACGAAATACGCACGTACAGGCATAAATCAGGGATTAAAGTATCGCCGACGTGAACTTTCTGCAACAGCCTCTTGTAAATAAATTTTCAGTCTACTTAATCCTTGGCTCGTGCTGCGGCGCATGCTGTAAATCGTTTTGCCGCGGAACCAAGGAAAAGAAGACGAGGCGAAGTCGTTTATAGGGTGATAATGTGCACTTGCATGGGAAATCACAGCTGCGTGATGTATGGTGGAAGATATCCCAGAGATTCAAGGTACGCCCCGCTGTAGTTTTAAGGGGACAGGGCAGTAAAATCGCTGGAAAATCAAGTATTTGTTGCGAATTAATCACAAGGAGATGAAAGCAAGCACAAACTATCCCTTTTACACAATGTTTATTACTATCACGTAGAATAAGAAAATATTTTTTGTCTACATGTCTCTTTAACAAATGATCCTAGACGAGGTTGATTAGACAGTGTTTTAGAGACAGTGTCTAGTTTTGCCCTGATATTGAGCATAAAAATAAAGATACAACGATTTCCTTGGAATATGTTTCTCAAAGAGCCTGTAATATTTTACGGGGCCTACGAATAATGCTTATCGATAAGAGTTGCATATCTTTTTGTGGGTCGTCCCTAAAGAGAATAGAGGATGCCCTCCCTCTAGACGAGAATACCTCCTTAACATTGTATTGTAGAGTACGGTGTTGGTACACCCAAGGACGTTCCACCGCAGCCCCATACTAACCTATTAACTTACATTCATTAGTCGATTAGCAAAAACTGCAGGGAGAAATATTGGGTGTGTAAACTTCGCGCTGTCATGATTTTAATTATCCGCTGTATGTGGAGTCCCTGTAAGTTCTACGAGATCAAAGAGCGTCGAGTACATTGATTACTATAATCTCGCATGCACGCGAGTTCTGCGAGCATGTTAGACGGCTAGAAAAATCCTTATCGAATGGTAACGAGAAATCATCTGCTTTAATTAAGGGTAAATGGGTTATCGTGTTGATGAGTGGTTAAAGGACAAAGAGAAGAAATATAGGCTCAAGCCGTTCTGGTAACACTGAGTCACCTGCCCAGCATCAAACCAGTTTATAGAGTATTTCGTACGTGGGAAAAGATTGATTGCCATGTATGCAGGAACAGATTACACTAATTTTTGCGCGATTAACCCTTAATCGTTAATATCATACGCTTTTGATAGTGACAGTATCTACACTCTTTAACGAAACCTATCTCTCAATTGCTTCATGCCTATCGATTTTAATTTGTGACGTGCTCCGTTTTCCTAAGTGAATGATTAGTACACGAATGTGTCGTTTTGCATTATTCGTCAAAGCTATTCTAGAGATTCTAGTCGTGGAATGTAAACGAGAGCAGTTAAAGATGCTTCAGGTTCATAGATAAAGATCGAAGCTATATAATTTAAATTTTAATTAGTAGTGTTTATAAATAATTTATTTATTTCGTTTGTGTATTTAGATTTGAAACGTTTTCTTGGCCAACTAGTTAATCACACGTTTCCGCGACAAACGCGTGCAGTAAATGTAATTCGTATCTAATGTAAAAATAAACTCAATGAAGGTATTTTAGAACAAATTGGCACTCATGCCTATTCTTATTGTCGCTATGCACATTAAATACTGTCGCAACTCAAAATATACCACCACAAAAATTTAAATTTTTTAAATTAATAGGATTCAAGCATTGCAATGAATAGATTACATTACACTACAACGTTATGTATGTTCGTTTCCCAGAATTGTATCAATCAAAAGAAAAAGTTTGTATAAAATAGCGTTGAAATACTCTAATTGTCAATATGAAATTAAAAAAAGGAATAACTGAAAGAATAGATAAATAAAATTACTACCTCCGACAATAAAATTACAAATTGAGGGAGTATTTTCAAATTGAAAATTAATTTTGCAGATTTAAATGTTTTGTTTACTGGTAGAAAGATTCAAGATCCCAAACAATATTTTAAGCTTTCCACAGGCAAAATAATTAAGATTATTAACAACTGATTTTATAAGCACAAAATTAAGAGTGTATAAGTACATTTCAAATATGAAATATCTATAATATGACATCAATGAACAGAAGTGTATTAGAAAGGGAATTGCTAAGCCTGGATTCTAAAGTCGCAGCAGTTAAATGCGAAAACGATAGTTACATGGAGCTGGGTATCTCGTAAACTTTCATTAATTCAATTAGCTAAACCTCTCGAATACCCCTAATATCGAAATTGGATGGGATGCTGGACGCTGCTGGACGTCGCGGGGGCTTGCGAATTCTCCTAATTCCTGGTTTCATCGCGAGCGCATGGAGGATATCATAGGTGTAAAGAAAAGAGTTTATCGCCGGCCACACCAAAGCTGACATTTACAATGACTGACGGGAGTCAGTAAAACGGAATACTTTTCCATGAAATTCCTATAATATTAAGCTCCGGGTACGTTATAAAATATCAACGTTACTACCTTCACTGGGCGTTTCAACGTTAATTATTGTTAGCAGTGAATGTCTGCGGTGCATTTTTAAATATATTTTTAATAAACCTAAAAATTTGGATTTAAAATAAAAAAATTGATTCCTGAATGTTGGCCAAGATTTTAAGCTCCTTCGATTATTTTAATTCTTGTGGAGAATATAATTTCTGTTTACTGACTGACATAGATACTGTTTCATCACATATAGCTAAATGAATTTAAATATGTAGGTAGTATACTATTATGTCTCTGGATTTGCTTTGAATTACATTAAGAAGGTCACTAAAAGAGCTTACACGAGTTTCAAATTTCTCAAAAGAGAGTTACATATTTTCATAAAATTATAGACTTAAGAAATGGTGGAACATTTCCCAAAACAATATTTTTCTCTATCGGGAAGAAAGGCAAGGCGATAATATTTATGTGAGGGAGTGTACAGTTTCATAGTAACATTGACGATTTCTTATTAAATTTAGAACTTATCAAATATTAAATTTGGACGTTATTAAACTTCAACCAAGATATTTAAGCAAGATTTCGTTCAGCAGAAAATTCTGAAGGCGAAGGAATAATGTTGCATGAAGTATGGATTCGTTTAATCGGCTGAAATTAAGGGATCTTTAATGAGCTTTCTGGCAAACCACGTAAAACAGCGGGACTGCAATTTTGTTGTACAATTATGAGGGAATACAGACATCATCATTGTAGTAAATAATCTCAGACAACTATTTAAGGCTGGTTCTTTTGACATAAGTACATCGTAAGTGCACTCTTCTGATGAAGACATTACCGCGTCGCAGTCATTACGTTGTCTTAATCAGCACGCGCTTATGGAATCTTGTTCCGAAATGAACGATGCTTTTAAAAGATTCTCGATTTAATTTAGACATTTCTACTGGATGCTATTACCTTTAACGTATACCACTTTATAATAAGAATTACTACATACCTAACTACAACTACCACTTAATTTAACACTTGAATTGTGGAACCTTGTCACAGAGAAATAAAAAATATAACTAACAAGACACACGTTAAAGAGTGGAATTTATAAAATAATGTTGCAGTTATAAAAATATATATTATTACTTATCTTATAGTCTATATTCTACGTATAATTATATTAATATATTAGAACAATTTTGTCAGAGTTGTTAGTAGTTCTGAGGAACCGATCTGTAACATTTGTAGTAACTCCTTATGGTCACAAATTTGACAAATCGAATAATTAAGGAATTGAAATGACTTAACTGCAAAAAGTGAAGCACTTGAAAGGAGAATTATATTAAAGTTGAAGAAACTGTTCAGAAGAATAAAAAATCTCCACAGATCGATAAAGGCAACGACAGAGAACTTATGTTGGTTATTTAAAACTAGAAGCTTTTTTTACATAAAAAGTAGGTACCTACTTCTGTGAGTCCCCACTGGTAAAAAAATAAATTAAATCAATTTCATGCGACTGATTAATTTTTTTTATACTTTCAATAAATCCAGTAAATTTGGTATCCGTATTTCGTAACAAATACTTTCATTCATTTGCCACAAATTCTCCCGTTTCATTCTCAGTCTCTGCATTGATTCAAAGCAGAGATTCAAGGGAAAAACTTTATTTACATAAAAATTTCTAATAATGAATAAAAATTTAAAAAATTATTCGTCAAGTGTCGAATAAATTCTTGTCGACTACAGAAATTAATTTATTCGTCAAATAATCTAATATTAAAGGAAATTTTTTATTTAGTTCCAACTCTGATTCAAAGGAGTTTCTCATGCTTATTGAAACTACAAAAAGTTTTATCCATGCGCAAAAGGTAATGCAAAATTGTTTGATCGTACCACAAAGTTGAAAACGGACATTTCAATAAACGACTTATCTAACTAAATAGTTCAAAAAACGATTAATTTAAAAACTTGAATAACAATTAAAGTGTTTATTTCCTAATTGCTAATTTTAATTTCTCTATTAGCAGATAATGATAATGCATAATTGTTTTAACGTTCCAGAATACTTCGCCATCAGCCAAATATCTATCGCAGGTTACGCTGGCGAATGTTTCAACGATCAAAGATTAAGAAAGTAACAAAACGTTCAGCTGGAGTGTATCGTTATTACCAAAGTTTTGCAGGATGTTACAAAACGCATCAGGCTGCACGTCAGATGGTTCGTGTTAATTAAGGCAACGTTATGAAAAACGGTTGCAGGGAGTGGCGATCCGTCCCTCTCGGCGAGACACTGGCTCAAAACACGAAGAGGTAAAACAATAGAATATCACGATTTATCTCGTGACTATGCCTAGAGCATAATTTTATTCTCTCCTCTCTACAAGGAAATTTAATTTACATTAACGAGAGACCGCCACAGAATTTTGGCGGACACCCAAATTCGTTGAACCCTCCGCAGCATCGTATTATTATTATGATTATTATTATTATTATCATCGACGGGGAACCCTTTAGATACAGAGAAATGTAAAAAATAACAAAGACCAGAGTATTAAGTCCTGCGCGTCCATACACCGACGAGCTATACATATGTATAATACCACTTGATTGAAAGTGTCGAAAAAAAAGAAAGTAAAGATTTTAAAAAATGCCTCACCAACTACATATTTAATCAGAACGTTTTTTTTTTGTATGAGGCTGAACTATACGATTACTTTGAAATTAGATGGTGTAACAAAATTGTATGAGGATTATGAGAAGAAGATACCATCTGCAGCAATATTTGTAGAATACTTATGGATTATAGAATGTTGATAGCTGCTTCAAAAATAAATTTTCTCGAAAATCTGTTTATTTCAGTTGCAATACATTTTCTATTATTTTTCTCACATATGTCTGCCAGTGTTTCAAATATCCTTATATTTAAGAATTCCACTGTGTATGCGTTTGCTTTTGTTTATAACTTTTCTGCTTTTATGTCATGCAAGCAGTATAAGGTTATTTGCCCTTATTAAAATGATATGAAATTCAACATATTTATAATACAGTAATATAGGTGCTAGAACACGAAAATTTGCAATCTTGATGAATTATAAATAAAACGAAGAAGACGAGAAAATCAATTCCTGTCCCTCGCACTTTTTTATTTTTAACTAATTTACTCTATCAAAGTTCATGCCACTCAGATTAGTGGCATAGCATAAAAATAATATCAATTATCCATTAATAATTATACTATCCTAACTTTATTCTTTTATTTATATAGATTTTAATAAATCTGTTAAAATACAGTATGCTTTTATGTGGAAAAATCTGTTATAAGAGGAATGTAAAATATAATATAAAAATTATAATGAAGCAAAAATTAATACAATATGCTCTGAATAATAATACTGAATCAGAACTTACTTGAATTTAAGTCGAAGAATACATCGCACGGAATGCCCGGGAAAAGTACGGAATTATTTGTAGGGCAAAGAAAGCTCTCAATTATTGTTGACTGAAACATTAATGTACAGAAATATTGAAAAGTGAATTATATAATTGACATATCAAAGACCATTATTAAATATAAATGCAAAGTGCTACATAATAATAGGTTATCTTGTATGCACGAGTACATTATTCTGGATGAAACTACACAAAATTATAAGTTACAAGCTTCTGTGGTAGCAATTTTCTGTCTACATAAATTACATATCTATAACGTGTCAGAAAAGTGACGCTAAAAATGTCACCTGATGATACATCTAAAAATGCTTGAAATAAAATGTCCAGAGGCGTCAAATATTTGTAATATACCCGTCTACTTTAAATAAAAGGTAGCTTATTACTTTCTCTTAATTTATTATTCTTTATTTGTTTAAAGCCACAAATGGAAACCTCCCAAACGCTCATATTTAAATAGTCATGCACGTTTAAACAAATGATTATAATTTTACTTTTTTGGGGATATAATATATTTTCATAAATATGGCGGTATAACATTGCAGTATTTCATACATATGTATGTAACATAGATACTACTTCATATTAAAAACTACTTCAATGACCCATAACTCAAAACTATACCCTCCTGCAATTACACAAGGTGCTCTGTAATTAGTGCCACGACAAAATAGTTGACTGTGTGCGCAAAAGAATTTAAAAATTTCTAAGGAGATATTTACATTTGAGGTTTCGCTTTTTAGAAAAATGATAATGTTTGTAAAAATACAATCGTAAAATTATTTGCTTCGGTTCTGACTAAACGTATCTACTTATGATAGACTGTCCCTAGTTTCGTTTTTATTTATAAACGTTGCCAGCATTGTCAATAGTACAAACTTATATTTATCACAATTTTTTAAAAACCGCCCTACTTGTTTTATTATGTATTTGTGAATATCGAAAGCAGTAAGTAGAAGCAGGAATGCGAGTAATTTATGGTTTAATTTAGGCATAAAAAAAGAAAATTGGTGAATCATATTTGCCAATAATAAATCTATATGAACATTATTGACCTTTCTATTTTGTGTTGAAATTGCCTAAAGAGGGCCTCCAATTTACCACATTTATAAAATTACTAGCTTCACTGCTTGGCTTCGCCTGAAATTTAGATTCTGATTTTATAAAAAAATATTGATTTTTTTTTGTAAAAATAGTCACATTCATCTGGATTAGCTAGGTGTAATAAGCTGAGACACATTTCGTGACCACAGGGTTAACCCTATAACATTTTTAGGCGACACACAAACACAAACATTTTCTGCTTTATATATTAAGATATTTCGTCAAAGAACTTGGTATTATTGTTATTATTATTATTATTATCAGTATGGAAACTGTCGAAAAATATGTTATATGTAGCTCAAAGGAGAAAGGAGAAGCTGTTGCATATGTGTTACCCATCATTATGAATAAGGTGCCTCAAAAAAAGGTGAATAAGAATCGGCAATTTGTTCCGCAGTAGCATATAATGATGTGTCGTTTCAATAAATACCTACATTGTTACGAAACTACATTCAATACACGTATAACAACTCTCAAAAAGCCAAGTTGGTATAAATAAAGATCCATGTACGTTCATAACCCAGGTAAGAAGAATAAAAATGTGATATTTTACAATAACGAAACAATTAATAAAAGCTATCAATAAAACACCACTTTCCTGAAAGATTCAGAGAATATATTCACGTCTAAAAGGAGCAAATTAAAATGAACAATTTCCAAGCTACTTTTTCTTAAGACATTTTAATTATTTAATTAAAATTATCTACAATTTTGTCCTGCGAATGGCCGCGCATTCACGAAGATAAATAATTCTGTACAGCCTTTTACTTACATGGACTCGCGTTGTAAAATTTATAAAAAAATTAACAGCAAACTATCATGTTGAACGATAAAACGTAAGATAATAATACAGTGGAACATTATAATATTCATTCTTAACGCAGTAATTTTTTACATTAAAACAAAGTGATCCAATCGGTGAAAATTTGGTGCTCAAATACTTGGCCTCTGGTCGTCTTTCAAACCTGAACGATAAAAACCTTACAGAGCGTTATTTCTCCCACGGGTCCCTGCTGTGCGTGTCGTTACGAAAGAAAGAAAATGATATTTAACCGAGGCGATTGAAAAATGACAATTGGAGCCGGGCAGAAGTAGCCCGCGGAGCTGCGCGGCGCAGTGAAAAACTGTATCGCTGGCGGCAGTGGCAGTAGCGGGGACGGTGACAGACGAGACGCGGGTAGAGCGGCGCGGCGCCTCGAAACGCGGGAAAGTACGATGACGGAGTTTCGCGTTAATGAGTATTGGCGCGCGCCACAGTATCAGCCAGGACGGTGGCGGATCGTAGGCAGGCGCACGCGCGTTAAAGGAGGACAAGAGCGACCGCGACGAGGAGGACGGGGCAGTGGTGCCGTATAGAGAGGGAAAGGACCGAAGCTCAGCGGCTCGGCTCGGCTCTCCCGTGCGCGTATACGCGGCGGACGAGAAACGGCAGCTGCAACTGCGCGCTGCCACGCGCCCTCCGCCGTTCGGTTCTCTTCGGATACCATTTTACAGGTCCGCTCCGCGACGTTACATCTCCTTCCCTTCCCTGGTCTCCTCGCCTTTTCTCTTTTCACTTCGCCGGTGCCTCTTTTTTCCCCTACTTTGTCCACCCTGCGGCTTTCCTCCTCGTCTCGCGGGCACACGCCGTCTTTCGCCGTCCTTGTTCACGGACGCGGGTGACACACACGCACCCATACTTCAGCAGGGTCGTGTGTCCAAGAGGACCACCGGACTCGTCACCTGCACCTCAGCAGTCTCCCAACGGTCCTACGGCCACCGTCGACACCTTGCCTAACTTCTTCGGACACGAGGTGGGGGCTACCAGCGAAATCCTTAGATTGAAATCGATTCGACGATAGCAACGGACTTCTGATAATCGATGGCGAGGGACGCGGTGCTTTTCCAAGGGCGAACGTCCCCTGTCGGCGTTACTCGCTACTTTATGGGAGAAACTTACGGAGGGTGCGATACTATTTAGTATATGAATTCCGTTCGCTCCGACACTGGCCGGCAGGTTGTACGGACATGTGTCCGGAAATGGATTCCTGACTAATAGATAGTAGGATAGACATGTTAGGCATTAGGCATTTTTGATGTATGGAGGCTATCCAATTCGTAATCATCCTTTTTTAGAAGGCTAATTGTAAGAGTAAGAAGAACGGCAATTGAGTACATTCCTTGGGCGGGAAATTTTTGTAGAAAGTTAGCTTTAATTAGCATGAGCTACCCTGGTCGCATTTATTGTTGGCATTTCGAGGGCCAACTAATTCCCAACTTGCGGATACTGTGGGCCAACCAGAAATGCTACTAGCGTACCTACCGTTTTTGAAAATTACGTCGTAAAATCTGATATTCACGGGAGATTTATATTTTGTCGTTATTTCTAGGCGAATTGGGAAAATGTATTTGTTTATCCTAATATCCTGTTAGGTTAGTCGTTGTCTGGTTTTCATTTAGGTAAAAGAACTATGTTTGATGAAAAATATTTATGAGGCGATGTGATAGGATGCAGTAGCGCCACCTATGATTTGAGATCACGTGTTTACTGTATGCAATATTTTCTTTTATCTTCACTGGTTCCCGAGAGATTTAGTTAAATAGGCTTTCCGTCCTCAAGTTTAAGGGCAGTTTTTATTTTGACTACTTGAGTATGAATATCAGCTCATAGAATAATATGTGTCGAATATTTTTTGATACTCTACACATGTGTCAAATTTTATAGAAATCGGAGTTTGCCAATTGGGTTTGGTATCTGTTGTTATTTAGAGACACCTAGCGTATGTTGTACTTCCCACCAGGGCACGATAGATTAAACTCCATTTCTTATGCTCGAGCTATTCTACGGTAAATCACACAAAATTTCTTATCATAAGTAGAGATTATTTAAAAATTCAGACAATTTATTGATAGTCTCGGGATCTAGTTTACCTATGTCAAATTTGAGCCACTTAGCTCGAATGGTTTTCAAGATATTAAGCATTGAAGTTTTGAGAAATTGAGCGCAATGGGCCGACATACATAAAATCACTGCGCCCTCGATAATTACGCTCCACTTCAAGAGAATGCTTTGTGTTTGTACTCATTTTAAAACTAAGAAAATGTCGTTTCCATGTACTTACAACGAATTTAATTTATTGTTAACGTAAATAATTGTCGATATGAAATCATTGATTTCCAAATCGACTCCATTCTCCGCTTTAGATTGATTTGAACAGAATATATCCATCGATTATTTGCAGTTTCCTGTATAACTAAAAACAGAGTGCAAGAAAATAATTATTTCTTAATTTTTAGTGCATTTTTAATAAAATCATTTAACATAATTTCTTTCATATATTTTTTTTCTAGTTTTTAGTGGTTATAGATTTACATTTCGCAGCTCAGACTCCTTTACAAATATCTTTTATTTAATTTCAAATCGCGGTGCGACTAGCGACTCGAACGCAGCAGCGCCTTTTTGTCGTTTCCCTGAAAGAAGCGAGCGACTGATTTCAAGTCGTCTGGATTTGTGGTTCTGGGTTATATATATTGATGACTGGGTAATTTATTCACCCCTTGGGGTTATTTTTTTTTAAAAATATGGTAATCTCATGCAAACTATTTACGCTTGCAAAGTTTCAAGGCAATTGGATTGGTGGAAGTGGATTAAATTTGAGTTGCCAGATTTGAACCGTACATACAAACATACAAACAGAGGATCGAAGCTGAATAAAATCGTTTAATTAAAATTGTTTAATAATCACGTATTGAACATCTTAATATTAATTATTGGTAGTTCCATAATAAAATCGCGCATAACGTGACATAGGTGGACCGGTGGCAGTTGCGCGGGAAAAATAAAGTAAATTAAGAACTCACTTCCATGCAGTTCTTGCGTGCTTTGGAGCCCACTAAAAGATGAGCTCTGACGTAACGCGTGACAGTAAACGAGCTCCCGAGCCAAAGACAGGTGCAGGTTCATCAGGCAAAGACGAATTCTCAAGCACGATATTTCTTTCCGGCGCGGCGCGGCGTGCGTGCTCAATCATAATCGAGCACGCGCCTGTATACCTTCCTTTTCAGTGAAAATGCGCGCGGCTAATATGTCAACCTTCTGAGAAACGTTTATGAATCATAAAACGCAATGACACGTGACGTTTTTCGCACATGCCTGAGATATATGCTTTCAGGCACGCGATTAAAAAAATTTTTCTGAACAAAAAACTCTCTCAATTTCGGAGAAATTTAACTTTCTTCCTGTTCCGCCTCATTTATAGGTGGAATCGCTTATTATTGTTTAAGTCTCAAACTATAAACTTTCCAAGTACTTCAGGCGTATTCTGTATTTTGATTAAATTTTTTTAAACATTTCTAGCGTCACATATTGGTTCAATGTCCTCTTTCATGTGAACCATTCCCTACTTATGTATTATGAAATAAAATAAACCATAAGTTGCCTAAAATATTCATGTACGTATATTGAAATATGTGATAAGTTTGTTTTCCGACCACGAAATGGAGTATTTTAGTTTGAATCGTGTACTTGTGCTTGTTGAGAATTTTATTCACATTTGAATCACGATTATCTAAAAACAATGTTTCATGTTTACTTCAGATATGTGATGCTTGAAGCTTTAAGCTGTTCTAAAAAAATTTCGCTCGAGTGTAATGTGGTTATTTTTTGTCTATGAATAATATTTTGTTTAGTTGTAATAGCATTATGTAACGTTTAACTTTTTAATTTGTTTAAAATTTTTTAATTTAATTTAGTTTGCATTATAACTAATTTAAAATATTATTTCAAATATAGTGAATAATAGTAGTAGGTACGTAAGAAAGTTGCCACCTATTTTTTCCTAAAATAACAATACATACGTATTTTCTCGAAGGAAAAATTGTTTCATTTTTTAAGGAAATCACTTCGGTTATTAATACTTCCAAGCATACAACTTTGTATTTGATTTATCCTAATCTCGTAAATATGCAATGAAAGTGTGCCGCGTACAAACAGAGAGTTGATAATTTGGAAACATTCATATGGCAATTACGAAGCTCGAATCAAAGTATTCGAAAGCAATTGGGCCGAAATTTTCAATCACATATAGGTCATAGCCAAGCATCCCGATGGCAATATTTCCAGTAAATTCAAATCCAAGTATATTTGTGAACGTAACGTTTCAGTGTTGCAGCTGCCCATCGTAATTGGTACCCTTGGAGGCCCGCATCTTCGAAGTGTCAACATGTATTCTGCATCGAAAATAAGGAGCCACTCAGAAAAAGGTACGCAGGCACGCGTCTTCCTCTATCTCGATCAATTAAACTACATGAAAAATTCTCAGGTACGAAACGATCTGCGATCTGCTTTTTTCCCCCGATTTTCGGTACGATTTGCATTGGATCTGTGCGGAACGTAAGGCCGTATCGCGGAATTCTTGCGTGCAATCGCGGTTTATACGGTGAATAATGAGGCACCACAAACGAGGCTGCCTGATACGAAGGCAGTCCACAAGCATCAAGAAATTAATTGGGACGATTGAATACTCTTACACGTAGCTATTTTTATTCGAGTGATCGTATTAAATTGCAGGTACGGTTGAAATGTCGATTTCTTTTTTACTGTTTCAAAGGAATTCTCCACTCTGGAATTGCATGAGTTACGGAAAATCGCATACTCTTTTCAAAGCTATCATTTTTACAATTGTTTTCTATCGCGTTTCATACCATCTGGAATTTGTTTATGGTACTAATAACTCTTTGGATTATGCAGGAACATTAAAAATATAATCAGCTTCATCATCCCCCTCCTTTCTATCGTCACATCCGTTCATTTCTGATGTGTCCCACTATACATTTCTTGTGAATGTGGCTCTCTTCATAATCGAATTGCAATTTCACGTTTTGTTTCCATTCCTATGCAATCCAATTTGAAACAGTTCCTAAGCTGGTTTAGCATTATCCACGTAATACCTCACTGATCGAATAATCGAAAGTTCACTTATACACGTGGGTTATGTTCTATGTATAATAAAAATTTACGTGTTTTGACTGAAATTTTTATTCTAGAAGATTCTATGATCATAGAATCTATGATCATAGAATCTTCTAGGATAAAAATTTCAGTCAAAACACGTAAATTTTTCTATAAATATATATATAAACGTTAAACTCATATATGAGAGAAAACGAAACTCAATACAAATTATTGTAAAAATCAAAGAATTTGTTATTCTGTTTGAACTTTTGGTAACGATTGCAGGCTAAACATACCTATCATTCTGGTAATACATGGCATTCCTTTCCCCCAACCTTGAAAACCCTTTTTCTGCTTTGTGAGTAAAGTTCGAGTGGGATCCACCTGCCGTTTTGTTTCCAAGCGGGCTCTTGTTCCTCTGTATTTAGCGTTCCCCCTCCTTTTCACTTAAATCAAGAATTACTCCCCTATATCAAATCTTCGGGTACCTGATTATTTCGGCATCGATACGTCGAAGATTTTTGTTCCTGAAGAAATTACCTCGCCAACCTCGCACGTATACCGAAGTCAATTCAAATGTAGAAGTAGACTTCTCAATTTTTATATTGGATGTACATATTTCTTTTATATGTTAACGGCTGAAACAAACAACTGAAATAATATCAGACAATGAAAAATAGTTGTACACACTGTCTTTTGTCACTGGAAGGTTTCGAAATTTCAAGATAATTTCACTATCTTAAATGAAGATCAATTCGTTTACAACAAAAGTTATAGGCACAATAGATAATATATTGCAATTTTAATAAATAATGTAATTTTGAAAACGTATTTACAGACTTTATTGTATTTATAGCTATAAATAATAAATTTAGCAAACTCTATTAGAGATTGCTATGACATTTTTTTATTTTGGAATGTTGTTCGAAGCATCGAAAATAACTTAAGTGTCTACACTTTTGCATTGTTTCCTAAAATGCTTTTATATCATATTCAGCGGAAACGAAATATTTGTATTAATAAATATGGAAATTCACGAATATAAACATATTTCAACGTGTAAAATAGTTCCAGTAATAATTTAACTACATATAATGCAAAGTTTACATAAAAAAATAATTCTTAAAAGGACACGTTTTTTAATCCCAGATACGGCACACATGACTCCACACAAAAGCAAATGTACAAATTCTCCGGTATTTATAAATGTGCCATTTTTTGGAAAATGGTATAAGTTCCATTTTAAAAGAAATAAGTTAAAACTCGTTTCAGTTACAAATTTTGTGTAATTCATTAAATATCGCGAACTCTGAAAAAGTGGACATTGACATAAAAACGGCACAAAAATCCCTATAACCTATCGATATGCACACTATCCAATTCAAATTTGATAAAATTATATTTCTCATACTTTTCATCAACCTATTTACGCACTTGAATGCTTTCTCGTGTAGCATGTATCCTAATTGGAGCTGGTTAAACGATAAAGACGAGTAATTTCGAAGCAATTTACAAGGTTTGATTGAAACGCTCCTAATATCCACGGTCAATCGAGGTAATCATCTTCTTTCATATTTTAATAAAGGAATATAAGAAGTCTGCGGCGTTAAATGTGAGAATAGAGAAAAAAGGATCCTTGCAATTCGGAGGTGCTAAAAACGGCGATAATCTCGGTGAGTAATAACGAAGAACAAACCCCAGAGGAACCCTCTACCAGGGAAGCCTTGCCAAAAAAGGGACAGGAGGTAGGGGAGGGTGAGGGGAGGAGGAAGATAAGTGCGAATCGAGTTAAGTGAAAGGGAACAACGAAAGTAGGAAAGGAACGAGAAGAGGAAGAACGGACAAGGAGATTTCCAAGGTAACACCGGTATAGTGCATCTTCCTGAGGTTCTTAGCGCCGGTACCTCGTTAATTACACCTCGACCGATCGTAATTATCCCCTGCCAGATAATGAGTCGATTACCAAAGATGGGGGTTGAACGACAAAAGGAAAACTTTTCCGTCGCCGCTACCACTTCGTCATCCTTGGCCAGCCCAAAAAGGCAAGCTTTTGTTTTAGAACGTTGTTTTAACAGTACTCTATTTGCATACGGAACTTATAAGGAAACATCGTTTACCGCTGACGTGGTGTTACTTAAAACAGTTTTCACGATTCCTCGTTTTATTTTCATCTCGTTTACGCCTATACTATTTGCTCTGTCGTTTGATCAGTGTTTATACCATCATTCTATAGCATCAAGCTGTTTGCTAATAACACCATAGATCAAAATGTGTATAATATTTCCTATAATGCAATTCCTCAAATTGGAACGTAAGGTTTATTGCTTGCCACGTAAGTAGTATTAAATAGTACTTTCCCATAATTTCGTATTCCTTTGAAAGGGTAAATTTAAAATTCTTCCTTTAAATTTGTAAATTAATATATTTTTTATTTGACAAATAAAGTCTTTCTTCTTCCTTAAATATTTGGAAACTTATACTTCTATTCCTTCTTAATTAATACTTAGAAGAATAATAATATTGGGCCAGTATTGCACCAAGTAATATGACATATGCCTAATCATAAGTCAAGGCAAAGAATTAGGGTTTTCTGTGAGTAAATCACCCAAGTATCAAAAGCTTGTATTAATAAAAAAATATTAATGAACAAGGAATGTCAGTAAAATTGAATATTTAAAAATACTGTCACACTGAAAATGATGCACAATTAATTGCATTATGACAGTAAATTTTCTAATAAAAGTGACATACCAGGTGGCAGTTATAAAACAATAACTGCAAATACAATTTGTACGAAATTTCTAAAATTAGAAACGTAATTACTATTACAGGTGGTCTAATAAAATATTACGAAAGAATAGAAAAATAATTAATTTTAAGCTGTTGGAATATTCTTGTGATTTTAAATAATTACAAAACATTATGAATGTAAAGTACCTGTTTCCCTGCCGCGCTAGTATGAATTCAAAGCGTAAAAGCAATTACCGCCTCCTTAGTTTTCCTTTTTCGTTTATTTCAATATAAAACTGATAAACCAAGAAATCTCACGTAATAGGAGGAAAGCTTCAATCTTTCATGGGGGTGTGGCAAGACATCGCGAAGGATATTGACTGAAGGTCACAAGGAATGGTGGAGGAAATAGTAAGAAAACAAAGAGTTTTCGAATATAATTGAAAAACATGCATCCCTCAACAAAGTTTCTAAGTATACATATTCGTGTAGGCACGTCACACGAGTGAACGTAGTGTTTCGTCATTTTATAGGAGAATCTCGATTGTCCGAAACAATCGTGGTTGTACACGGTTTTCAAATAATCGAATGCCGCGTTTTTACGTAAATAATTCATTTCCATACAACGTCTTAAATAAAGATTTAATCATTTCTTTTAATTTTCTATTCTAGCTTCTCCCATCTTCCTGGCAATGAGTTACAACTTGACATTTCCTCATAATGTCATTACTTCGGTGGTCGTACACTCTATTCAGGCTTCATACTATCCCAAAACTGTTTGCAAAGCAGGAAATAGTTGAAAACGTGTAGAGAATACTATTAAAATTGTATCCATATTCTCTTTCGTTCCCCTTTCCTTCTTCAACACTCTTTATGCCCGTTGTAGTTTTTAATAACTTTAAAGATAAGATATGTGTTTGTTTTAGTGACAGTTTCATATAAACTCTACACGTATCACTAATGGAATTCAAACTGTCATGGTAAACTGCAGTCATACAGTGTATAATGAACAATGGTGATATGTAGGCGTTCGGTTTTCTTCCTCAGAAAACTTTCTTTTGATAAATACTCAAGCATTCGGATAATCAAATATTCCATTAATTAAGCCGAGAATCCACCTGGAAGCTAAGCTAAGCTATACTATGCTATGCTATGTTTTAGCTGAGCTTTTGGTGGAAACGGTTCCATAAGAATGTATTGAAGCTAATTTTTTAAAACGTGGCATGGCATAACATATATCTGAGCTTCTAGGTAAATTCCTGGCTTTAATGTTCTAATAATTAAATGTTTCCTTAATCGATGATTTAATAGTCGAAATTTCATTGTGTGTTGTATTATATGGATGTTGAAATAAGATCGTAGATTCTGAGTATGATTCATACATCGTAATTAAAAATATAGACGTTGGAGACATGTATTCCCGCGCTATCTTCCGTACTCGATACACGGTTAGGTAAGTATGTACATCTTGAAAGCTTGTTTCGCTCTATCTGAAATTCTTGCTGATTTTTCCGCAAACTTGTAACCAGCTGTTGCTGCTCTTGGCGCGCGAGACTTTGATACCTTCGTGTATATTTTATTATCTTCAGCCATGCACGCTGGTCAAGTCACCTGGAAGAGGTATCAAAGAAGAAGAGAGTTATTTAAACGTTTTATTATCCCTGATCGGTAAATCCACGGGCCGCTGTGAAAGACTGGTGAGGCGAGGTCGTAGGTCACCAGCGAGGCGAAGTGTTGGGCTCGTATACGAACGTCCTTGCCCAGAAGACCTTGACACCTCGCGACTGTTTAACCTCACAGAGCAGACTTCGTCATTTTGCAAAACCGAGACGTCCTTGTTTTGTCCTCCTTTCATTCTAAATTCTGATGACACGTTCGTTAACACACTCGTTTCATATCGTTTCCAAGAATCAGGAGGGAGTCTGCCTAATTATTTTTGAAAATACCGATATCTTTGAACAGTTAGCTCTAAGACACGCATAAAGAATTTTATCGCTTCCGACACTTAAGAGGAGATTCCGGATTGAAAGACAATTTATTTAATTTTATTTTTCGAATGCTCAACCTTTTAATAATACGTGTTTAGAAGGATTTTTTGAAATTCATAAAATTACCGAAGTTATAGGCATTTGAGTAGCGGCAAATGCATGGGTAACACCCGGCCACTCGGCGCTCGCGTAAAACTTTAAACACCTTTTTCTCGAAACAGTGTGCTCAATACTGGTGGAACCTAGATCTCGAAAAGTTATTATCCGATTCGACTGAAAATTTTTTTATTTTGAAGAATGTACTGCTGTGTAGTGGAGAAACTAATTAAATGCATTTAAAACATTTGTAATTTTTAAAAGCCTTGGAAGGGCGAAAAATATAGGGTAAAAGTTATTTCAAACTTCAAGTGTCGTTATTTTCTACAAAAATGTCATTTTTTGTCATTACTTCTGGTAAGTCCACTAGCGAGTTCCATGCCCTTTAATAATTTGGCATTGTGTTTTTATTTCAGACCAATGGTTTCGGTGGTACAGGTTTCACCGTCCTGGATGAATTTTTTGACGCCTCGACTTTAACGACTTCCCAGTGCCGTCTGCAATATATATTTCTATAGTTTAAGCTTTAAGACATCCTTAATACAATGCAAAAAGTCCCATTAAGTTATATGCAGTAGTCTTACTTTAACTAATTCCTAAAGATCACCTATTTTTATGGTTTGTAGACCGTAACATCTTCTTAAGGGGTAGGTTACCCACAAAATTTTCGAAAATTGGTTTTTACGAATTTTGCACATTCCGCGAGTTACAGCTTTCCTACGTATTCTAAATGCAACCGGGCCCCGAAATTAAAAAAATTGAACGAATTACAGTAATACATGTACGAACCCGCACGTGAGATCGGATAACGACGAAACTGCAGGTCCAACTTTAAACGTGATTTCCCAGAAACTACGTTTACCAAAACCGTGAACATAAAATATCGAAAACCGCTCCAACAATTTGAATGAAAATTTACAGGGAGGTGCAGAGAACTATTCCCCACAATGTGTCGGGAGCACATTTTCAATATAAATTCTTAAATAAAAGATGAAAACTATTTTTCCTACAAAAAAAAGAATTAAATTATATGCATCAACATAAAAATGAATTAATTTGTTTATCAAAATTTTGCTTCCGATACAAGATGGAGACTCTCTTACAGATTATAAAAATGCCTTTACTTAGAAGAATAAACAAGAAGCTAATACATTACATCGCCCGAGAAATTGAAAACAACATTATTAACGTTTTTGCCTCTAACATATTGCCAACCTAGAGTCCAGTTAATATCATATTTTCTTTCACTTAATTTTTACTTATCGCGAACACCATCGTATTAATCGTGAACTTTTTCGTGGTGTTGCGATTCAATCTTGCGGCATGGCGCTTGTGGGACTCTGGTAAATAACGAGGGAGCGTTCGTGTGCCACCAAAGACGTTAATGTGTTCCTCCAATCTCGGTACCCGTAATTAAAGTTATCGGAAAGTTATCTGAAATATCTGATATCCTTCGGCGAGTTCGTCAAAGACCCCGCGGCCGTTGACAATTTAGATAAGGTCGTCAAAAAGACCATACAGATTCCTCTGCGCCATGGTTGTAACCGAGATTTTTCTTAAAGGCTCCCTTCCAGGCGGAGGGCACTCGAAATCCGGGAAGTCGTAAAGCGACCAAACAGCCTTCGCTCGAAAACTCAACAAATCTTGCCGCGGCGAAGTTCAGCGAGATCGATCAAGGAAAAAGAAAAAGGGAATTCACTTGGCGAGCTTATCTGATCGTGAACTTCTATATTGACCGTTTATTCGCTTATAAAATCTCGTGACAGACTAAATATTTATTGTCGACAGTTATTGGCTTCGAGTGCATTACCATTCCAAGGTATCGCGAGCTGATAATTTATGGACTAAAGTAGAAAGTAATTTCACACTAAATGCAATTGCTTTTGTCTTAAACGCAAGTTGCCCACTAAAGGATATGATATATTACGTGATATATGATATAGGATATGATATATCCTTTATCCTGTATCCTACATATTATGCAGATACACGTATGCGCGATGTAATGGTGGATCTTGATAATTAATTTTCTTCACTCATGGATTTCCTTCAACAGAGCAGTACGCGATTTTTCGTGTCCAGAATTAATTATTCGATACTTTAGAAATCTATGATTATTAAAGGGACAGAAATAGTGAAAATAGTAGTTGATAATAATTTATTTTCTCACTCTGTTAATACGAACTATTTTTATAGTATGGATCATAAAAAGAATTACAAGTTATTTTGTCAAAAATTGTTTTTTCAAATTTTTCAGGATTTTCACATGTTTTTAAATGGTACGTACGACACCAGAACATGCGAGGATGTGGATGTTAGGCTCTTATTTTTACAAATGAATTTTAAAAGGTCATGCAAATGTTCATATGAATTTTTACCTGATTCTTTTTTAAATATGTCTCCATTTTTTCATAACTAAGGAAATGTAAAAAATGTAGGTACTATTTGAATTAATTACTGACGCACTGACGAAACGAACTTTTGTGTTTGTATCTTCCGTCATTTCGTCCTTATTCCTTTAGCTAATAAATTACCTATGTGTACTATGACACATAGTAACTGTGAGTACTATATGACATTTTATTTGGAAAAATCAGGAAGAAATACTTAATGGCTTTTGAAAATGTTAATGTCATTAAACACTTAACTTTAAGATGTGACACAATAAATTTCATCTTCCTTCCTAATAGTTTTTTAAGAGAACTGTTTGTATTACTTTTTTTCTAATCGAGTCTAAATACATTACAACGAAGATATTTGATTCATGAATTTTGCAAAACCTTTAGTACAGTTAAATATTCTAATGATACTTTTCGTAGTTGGCAGTAAATGTAAGTTTAACAGTTTCTGTATGCTCGTCCTTAACTTCGCACATACTACACAATCAACTCTAATTTTCACAAACCATTACAGTGTACCTATATCTGCAATTAATCACTCATTTTTTTTTATACACAAATGTACAAGGTTCGGTACCGAACCGAGTTGACTTTTCCTTCCGACCAATAAATGCCACAGCCAACAGAGAATTCAACCATTATTATATAACACATTGCACAACAACAGTCAATATGATATCTTCGAACCGAAATAAATTTTAACCTCTGTAAACTTTCAATGCACAACAATGCTTTCCTTGCCACTCACTTTCACGTGCTATCGATTCCGAGGTATTCGGTCAATAGTCTCCTCTGGAAGTTCCGTAACGTAGTAAAAAGGTCGAGTAACACCGAACAAACGATTTGGCCAGAAACTCAGAGATCACAGCTCGAACTTTTGTCCGGGGACGGAGCATTCCTAACGAATACCGAGCGCTGGATAGATCCTGCCAGATAGTCGTGGAAGCGTGTGCCGTCCTTCGTGGCATTGCCTTTGTTCGTTCACGTGAAAAATGACTCGGCGAATGATCCGCCACGGGAAAAAGAGCCACGGAATTACATGAAGGACAGGAGGATACCACGAGTCGTACGATAAATCTTGGCCCATGTAAGCGTGTGTACAGTCACTGTCGATCGATCCTTGCCTCGTGACAAGAAGCTACGGATGTTTTTACACGAAGCCGAAAGATAAGATTCCACGTCTCTTCTTTATTCCACTACGCGCAATGACAACTCGACGCGAAATCGAATTCAGATAGTTTTGTAGAATCTCTCAGAGGCCGATACAATGATGCTGTACAGCGTAGTACAGCTGCCCCTTGGTACCTAGAAGAAAGGGAGCAACAAGGAAACATACAATCGTGTATATCGTGCAATTGTACGACAATGATTTTGTAAACTCAAGTGAAAAAATATCTAAATTATCTAATATTTTGCATTCTCTAAAACTGAGGAATGATAAAACGTAAGCATAGAGAAAAGGAGTTACTTCGAGAGGTAAGCACAAATGATTACCAGCAGGGGCAAATTTGTATTGGTCGTTTAAAATTAAATAGACAGAGGAAAAAAAGGAAAAATATGATACGTCCTCCTGTACATTAATTTCATTTGCGTATCTCGTAGTACTTTGCAAAATCGCGTGAAAATGCGTTGAAGTTTGTGGAGGGAAATAGTTTGAACTCGTAGAAGTGGAAGCACGAAAAAGTAATGCTTCTACTCTTTCTATGAATAAATAAACTCTACAAGCTAAACAAATTTCTTCACCCTGTTCTGAATTAGTTTATAATAAGAGTCCAACAGTAAAAAAAACTAACAGGTACTACTATACTGTTCTACTACGCAAGGCACCAAAGAAAATGTAATTATGTATTCAATGATTTATTATAAATAGAGTATTTACTATCACATTATGTAACATAGACAGCAAAAATTTATTTTAATTTTTGTATTTCAGAAAGCGAGTACTCCTTCGTAGAGATTTGTATTAATTGCAGATTTTTGTAAATTTGTTTCGTATAGGTACTACTTGAAAATATTGTTCCAATCGTGTCGTAAATTCTTGTTTTGTAATTATCTTATTTGTATAGCGTTTTCGAATGAGGGTAGCATAATTTTCGTCGTTCGTGCCTCAGTTTTTCTCTTCACTTGGCGCCGTGAAAAGCATTATCGTCCAGATGGTGCTCCCCTGACCGACAAGGGAAGACCGAGCGAGTCATCCGATAAATCTTTCAGCAAAGGATCTCGTGTAGTCGTCGTTGATCGATCCTGCGCAACGACATGCCACTGCAGACGTCCTTTACGTGTGCATCTTTGAAGATCGTCGAAGATCGAAGATAAATCGTTGCAACTCACCAGCATCGTTCAATTATCTGAAGAATATAATGGCGAATATACGTCAAGGAAAACTAGTATATCCACTACTACAGAAAGATAATATTAAATTACCCATATAATAGGTGCGGATGTTACTAATTAATACACAACGTCTTCCTTGTAAATAAATTATACGAAGAAATGGAAACGAAGGAAGTTTCACTATTTTTTTTATAAAAACTAGATTGAATTGAATAAATTTAAAGATAGAATTTCTGAATGTAACAAATTTCTTATAAAGTAAAAAGTAAAATTTGGACACTTCACTATATTACATATATTACTATTAATGAAGTAATCAATTTTTAATATAACTAAGGATTACATATATTCATCATATTTAAAATCCATATGCTCTACATTCGCATGAAGTTCATGCATATTTTTGACTAAACAAGCATGTTTCTTTAAAGATTATGATGTGAATAAACTTTGTGCCAAAGAACAAGTCTCGCTTTCAATTTATTTCTTCGTAAGATATTGAAAAAGAAATGCTTCATGTTCGACAAAAATGATTGCCTATAGTACCCTTAAGCTGCGTGGAAGCTTTCCTTGCATTCGATCCAAATTTCGCTTCGACTCTGTTCACTATCACCGTAGAAAGTGAACGGCCGTCCACGGAATTCTAGTCCCGCGGGGTTCGTGGAAAAGACAGCCGCAGTGATAAACCAGGCAAGGTCGCGCATGAAGCATGGGGATTGGGGAGCGACAACCACGCGGCTGGAAGCTGGAACGACGTGTCCCGTATCATTAATCAGCGTAGCGCTACGCTGGCAGCCGATGGAGCTGTAAAATTGTATGTACTTCTTTTTCATTTAAACAGACATTGTATCGCTGTCCGAGCGGTCGCGTGGTAAGTACGTCTCAGCGGCTGGGGATACGTTTATCCACCAACGAACGGAGTAATTGCAACGTTGCACGCGTTGCGCGGCGTGTCGCCTAAGGACGAATACCTTTTTTTTCCCCCGCTGTCGCTGCTTACGGCCGGTAACCTGCCGCATAATCGTCCGCTTGATTACAAACGAATTCTTCTTGGCAGGCTTGGCACGCCAATAAATTACCAAACCATAGTCACCAAGATGCCGTACTATAATACGCGGACCGCCGCGTACAGCAATAAATTATATCGCGAAGCAGGACATGCACGCAAACCAGATTCACACCTCCCCCATTCTTCGCGGCGAAATGCTTTTTGTAGAATCTATTAAAGCGCGCGGCACTACCATACTTTATGGGCTAATTAAAGTCTCCTTGATATTTCGATACGTGTATATTACACCTGTGTTGTATGTTTTTACACGAGAAACGATGAAAAATCCTTGGACGGAGGCACGCGGCTATCGGGAATATATCTTCACGATTTATACTCGGCGAAGGCAAACCTGTTGGAACAATGCAGCTTTAGCACAGCCGCTAAGTCCCAGGCAAGTTGTACTTCGCGGTGTTTCGAACGCGTGGCGATTCGTGAAACGATAAATTCATTTACCGGACAAGGTGTTCCTGCCGAATGATGCAAATCGGCTGCTCGCAAACTACGGGTACGTAGGTACTGTATACTTTGGAATGTGTACAATTAAAGTAATCGCAGTACAACCCGTACACCGTAATCTACCATTTCATGTGATTTATTAAACGATAATACGAAATTGGACACGGTTTCTATTTATACTTGTTTTACGCAGTAAATTTACGAATTTGGATATAGTAGTTGCTACATCCAATGGTTGTTGGGGAGTGCAGAATGGTTCGTTGATAAAAGGGAAGCAAATTGTTTTCTTCATAGGTGAGAATAGGTAAAAGTCTTTTGAAGGTAAAGATCAAATGATTTTATATAAGACTAGCAAAATACCCCCGCTTCGCTTCGGGCTTAAGAGATATTAAGGACTACATGTAAACGCATTTCACCTGTTTTCACCATCCCCTTAGGGGTTGATTAGGGCAAAATCCTGAAATTGGGTTTTAGGCATTTGTGTGGGTAACCTGTCGAAGTAAAAACCGAGTTGATATCTAATCGGCCCTAAGAGATTTTGAGGAATGCGTGAAAACACATTTCACCCCTTTTCACCCCCTTAGGGATTGGTTAGGGCAAACTCCTGAAATTGGTTTTTAGACATTTGTGTGTGCAATCTTTGTGAGTAAGAACCAAGTTGATATCTAATCGAGCCTGAGCAATATTAAAGAATCCCAGAAAATACATTTTACCTTTTTTTACCCCCTTGGGGGACGGAATTTACAAAAATCCTTCCTTAGTGGATGCCTACCTCATGAAAACAACGTACTTTCTAAATTTCACGTTCTTAGGTTAAACGGATTGAGCTAGGCGTTGACGAGTCGATCAGTCAGTTAGTCAGAACTTCTTCTTTTATATATATATATATATATATATATATATAAATTAAATCTCGGTTGTCATCTATTTTTTCGAACGTAGTTGCCACACTAGGTGGATTCGACTCCAACCAATTTTCAATCAGCTGCTTTTTAATCAGTATCTGTTAAATTAAACCGCAAAAATTTTTAAATAAAGTTTGAAAATTGTAGAATATATGTTCATCGTTGACAATTAATATTTAAAGTATCATCAGGTTTAAACAGTAGTACCGTTTTCAATGACACGTCAAAGATATTTTACCTCAAAGTTAAATTATGGGTCATTTTGATCCAGTGTGACAACCGAGAGTTAATAAATCTAATAAAAAGAATAATCGCCAATTTCGACACAAATTATAGAAACGTATGCTATCACTTCAAAAATATTCCGCAACAAGTTATAAATATTCAGAATTTTTTAACAAAATCTGTATATTCTTTTCACAGTCAATAAAACATTTACACTTTCACAATATTTTATACAGCTGTCTTAATTTTCATACGTAACTGTTTGTTAAGATCAGTGGATACATCAATCTCAATCGAATACATATGTTATTCCACGAGATTTCCACAGTGGTTCGATGGTGTTTAACAATGAAAAGGAATGAAAATTGGAATGCCAGAAACTACTAATTACGTCACTTACCTGCAGGGCAATCCGTACCCCAAGTATTTGTTTCGTTGCTTAATTAATTCAACACCTGCCTATTCAAATTCCCTGGACAGTTTTGATACGCATCGGCTGACTGTACAGAAATCAGTTGCTCGTGCACATGTGCCGTGACGAAAATAGAAGAATGGTGCCAGGAATTCACCAGTATCACGTGGAATTCAATGAACCTGCAATGGCATATGCGATGTACGTTGGTACCTTGCCGATATCCGTACCTGTTAACGTTCGGAGGGTGCAATCACGAAAGCACCATATGTGTCATCCATTAGGTCATGGGTAGCAACCCCACATGGCTCTTCATGAAGTAAGTATACACACGCACAAATTCTTCCCCTCGATCCCCCTCCGCGTTGGTCGAAAGCTACCTGCGCATTATTGTACGACATACGCCAGCCGATAGTAGAATACCGACACGTGGAAATCGATATTCCCAAGGTAGACCTGCACATTCAACACTTTGCATTCTGCACCTGGTTGTGAATCACGTGTTTAATTATCTTAACTCTTTCATGTAGTCCTAACCTGTTGGTGGTAATTATAGTTATTATTATTGCTATTTCACGAACAACTTGCAAAGTTTTATTCGAGAGTAATGATTCATTTGTTACAGCAAAATGCAATTTTATTCGTTGAGTAGCTTTTTCGACTCGATATTCATGTAGAGAAATTTTCATTTAAATAATTATGTGAACAATATTTTTATAGTGATATTCGTATCCATAATTGTATATCTGATTATGATTTGAATTTATTAAAACAGTATCAAACTTAATTTTCACCAATTATCTATTTATAGTTGTCTTATTTGGATTAGAGAAATGTAAAAAAACGATTCAATATAAATTAATGTATAAGTTCGTAAGTCCTAAAGGAAGTTCATATTTTATACTGCATTTACATTACAGTTGGATTCATATTTTCTTTTTTTCATGATACCACGGAATTAGCTTTGTACAAAATTATTTTGTCATGTACGTATGTTCAATTAAAGTTAGATTAAATATTAAATGAAAATGAATAATTAATCATGGATGACGTTATAAATAACAAGCGAAATTAAACAAACAAAATAATAACGAAGTGAAATATACGCGTAGTTCTTTGTTAATCATTGGATGAAGTTCATTGGTAAAATTGAAATCGCTTTGCAAAAAATTGTAGTTAAAATATTCTTCACATGTTAACATATGTTTTTATTTTTTCTGTGAGTGACACTCGTTTTAACAATTGCAAACGAAACACCCAGAAAATATTATTTCAAAGACAATCTTTGTTCGTGTAACTCTTTATATTGCCTGAATACACGGTGTATGTTAACCTCGCTCTAGCTATTATTATTATAAGAAGAACTATTTCAAATGCTAATGAAATTTTTTTTATAATCTTAAATATTTTATCACTGAAATTTACCAGGAAAAAAAAAGAATATTCACCATGAATTTTTAATTCTATGAACCCATCTAATTATCTAATTTTGTAGTGTTTTCTAAGTACTCTGGATGTGCAAATGTGAATAATTATTTATTTTTACACCTTTCTATACACAGACTACAATAGTTATCGTTTCTGTTTTTTTTTTTGTAGTAAATTCGGTATCATTAAAAGAATTCACATATACAAGTAATGACTATTACATACACTTCGAATGTATAATAAATAATAATAATCGCTAGTACCACGTCATCGTGCAATGTGTAAACTGAAGCGCTCATAGAAATACATACCTCGTGCAATTTGCAAATTGCAATCCATATCGAGCATTTCTCTTTTGAATCATGGTATCTGAAATTGCAAAACATTGATTGCTACCTGTCTATCACCAGGTATTTTGCAATTTTCCATATAGAGCAATGCAAATCAAGACGTTGCAATTTCGTGAAACTCATAATTCGGCCCTCTGGCTCTCTTGAGCAAGCTTTTTTGGTCCTTTAATTAGTCGGCGCCGTTATTATTACCTGAGAGGCAGAAAAGATTCTCGCCGACCTCGAAGAGCGTCGTTCATTCATGGAAAAAGTACCAAGTCATAATAACGCCTCGGATAATAGCCGCGATATCTAATATCGATCTTGTGTAATGTCAGACACCATTATTTATACGTGTATTTATTATTATTATTGCTGAACGCATATGCAGCTACAGCAACTGCATGCATACCCAATTTGTTTGTCATAAGAAGGGGCATATCATAAAGTGATGCAATTAAGTTAATCATACGATTTATCTTAATATACGGATTTTCGGAAATCTTGTTTTCACTAAACGAAGAATTGCAATGAAATTTGTTTCTCTTGCAGTACGTAATTATTACACGTGAAAGTATAATAAAAACGTATTCAGAATTGTAACACTCGAGACATAAATGACACATTACAATTTCATTTATCTTTGAACGTTTTATATATTTTAATAAGGAACAAATGGACTGGTAATATAAACTAGAGAGCATGGCAGTCAATGATAATTTACATTGACGAATATCGAGGGTAACATTTTTTAGTGTCATTTATTCATGTTTAATTTTTTATTGATGGTGTACCTTGCAAATAACACTGTCCATTTTATTTTATTTATTTTCCTCTTAGTTTCTATTTTATTTATTTACTTACTTGGCAAGAATGCGGTATGCAAATAGTAAGATTTGTGATCTCCTGTTCGGAATACCTAAGTTTTAAATATTCATTGATAAGTGAGTTAAGATTTGTTAAAATTAACGATGCTATATGAATTATTATTACCCACGTGAAATCTATATATGAAAGTAATTACTAGTAACTGGAGTTTGTATTTTGCAAAAGTAGAATTCTATGAGTACAATTGAAATTATTAAAAAAGAAAGTGTAAAATTTATACTTCAGATAATAGAAATGATTATGACAATTTTCAGTAAATGACTACGAATAATATTTTATGCACTATCTTTCTCACATTTCGTAAATAAACATGAAGGAATGTATGTCCCCATAATCTTAAAATGTAATATCAACAAATAAAAATATTCAAAAATTATATAATAGGTATGTACCACTGTTGCTACTTATTAGTACAATACTATGGCCGTAAAAATTCATAGGAAAGAAAAAAGAGTAGTGAAAGCATCGACTACTATGGCAGCTTATATTTCACCCGGAAAATGAAAAAGATTCTAATATCTATGATCAAATCTAGAGATGGTCTTGGGTTCTAACTAAGATGACGCCCGGGGCGAATATCAAAGTCATATCTAACACGAAGACAGAGAACTAACGTAATGCGTGGGTTTAAGTAGAAAATTCAAGTTACCTGGCCTCTGGTATCGCTCATTCCGCCACTACAACTGGTAATTAATTTCACGATAATTAGCGGCGAGGTGGTCAGCTATTTAGTCTAACCGCTGTGGTTCAGAAATATAATTATGGAGTAAATTCTTCAGTCAAAGTTTCAAGATAATGACGCTACTTTTAATGTTCTGGAAAATTTTCTTCCTTTTTCTGGCCTTTACTTCTTTGTCACTAAGAATTTAGTTTTACTATACGGAGGAGAGCAGGCTAAAACGTCGCAGTCGTTTTATGTTGCTTGTTCAAATATACCGAAGTTAGTAACGTTTTTTTGTGTGCAAGTGGATATACGTATGAGAAAATAGTAAAAATAATAAATGTGATCATATTTTCTGAAATGTCTTTTAACAACTACGTTGTGCTTTCTTTAATACGTTAAGTTTCTTTCGTTAAGTATGTAACGCGAATAACTTAACTTCATTTAATAATAAAAAATTGTTTGGATTAAGTGTTTGCTGCCAAATCTTTTACATAATGGTATTAGAGCAATGACAGAGACGAATATCGTGTGCAATAGAATAGTACTCTATTTATACGAAATACTCAGAATTATCAATATGTTTATTGTGGACTTATATTTCTCTACATAAAATTTTACAGTACATGCGTATTTTATTGTTAAATTACTTGATTATATTATGCTTCATCGTTAATGATAGTCGAACGTGTTCTTAACAAAACATTTACCTATTATTGAAATATTGGAATACAACACGAATTTAAATATTTAGTGTATATGAATTTGAAAGTGAAATATTTATTATTCAAGTTGTACTTCTAATAACTCTCGATATATTTCTGATAATACGTATTGATTTTACTTAAGCTTTGGTAAATGTCAGAGTAAATGATAGAAGTATTACATATTTTCATATTAATCATCAAACTAAAAGATCATAAAAAATTCAAATAGCATATAATTTAACTAATTCGAGGAATAAATAATTCTTTACTTAGATAATTATTATTCCTTTTTCATTAAATATTTATTCAGACGTTTATGTTATTTATTTGAACATTTCTTTAATTAAAACAGAAATCGTTACTAGCAAATGGGAACACACTCGATAAAGCTAACTAAAAGGAAACATTTTTTGGAGTCCATCACAATTCATAATATATATTATCATAATGGAGTATGTAATAACTTCTATGTTAAGTCATATTTAGTGTTTCATGTATATAGTATATATAATAATTTTTCATTACGAATAGGGGAGTAAAAAAATGAATGGCAATTAATGGCAATTACTCCCCTAATCGTAAAGAAAAATTATTATTGTATACATCCCTTTTTTATATTAATTACATATATTATGCAGTCTCTTTTTACGCAATAAAAAACTTATTATATATTCTTCTGAATATAAATTATTTTTTTACATAAAAAATTATGTCGATATTGCTCATTCTTACTTTGTAGCCCCTCCCTTTATGCTATCCAGTATAAGGAATGGAGAAACATGTCCTAAGCGTGTAATCGTAGCATACAAACTTTGTAATGATTACATATAAAGCAATGCATCGCAAAGATAATGTATCGGGCATAATAACTGTACGAATGTCATTACATCAGAGAAAATACGGTAATTACCGCTCTTTAAAATTCAGTACACCACACTAGGAGGATGCGCTGTATAATTACTACTTCGAAACGTCACCAGCGAAAATTAGTAGTTGATGTAACGGGATCTCGAGTGGTTCACGTTTGCAGAGGTGTTATGCTTCTTAAAACAAGTTGCCACAACCAGCAAAGTCCTTCCAACATTAATAATGACGGTACTTGCAACTTTGCGGTCGAAAATTTGTCGCGCCGTGAGGGTTCGTATGAACGAAGAATGACGGAATCGTAAATCTTATTAACCGAGACTCTTGCACCTTGCCGGTGCGATCCTTGAACGAGGAGCAGCGATCCTAAGAAGGAAGGACTCCTCGTGAGCTTACAGGGTAAACTACCTGCGGGTAATTGACCCCAAAAAGGAACTGTGCATTAAAATAAAATTGTGTTCAACATTTCACACTTTAATGCGGCTAGTTAGACATAGGTACTAATTTCGCGACGTAACAACTATAGAAAGTGCGATAATTGTTGTGGCCATCGTTCTCAATTTGTAAGGATTAAACGTCTGGTTTGATCACAGTGGTATATAATATATTTATTTTTAGAACAATTAAGTAGATAATCTGATGAAAATATTTATTTTACAAATGTTACCCGAGAATTTGTTTTAATGGAATTATTTAGTTAGATCGATCACTGTGTGCATAATACTATGCTGATAATGTTCTTTGTAAAATTAGTTCTAATTGTAAAATAATTTGATTGGAAATTATACGCAATAGGGTGCATTAATGGCACGTTGTTACTATTGTAAATCATAGAAAATAATATTATTCTTTTAAGATTAAATATTCTAACGTGAATTACAGTATTAATTTTGCTATATTTTGAGAAATATTTTAGTAGTAATAACGCTTTAAGATACGAAGAATGTTTAGTAATGTTTGCGCAATATTTTCACAGATGGCAATGCATGGCGTATAAAAGTAGAACCTTTTAATACGTTTTACTGAAATCAACGCACATCTTATTAAAATAGAAAACAAAAGGTCTACAGACGTTCGCCTGCTTAAAACATACGTCAGCCTCGCTGCATCACAAAATTCGTGCAA
Organism: Andrena marginata; assembly: GCA_963932335.1. Lineage (NCBI taxonomy): Eukaryota > Metazoa > Arthropoda > Insecta > Hymenoptera > Andrenidae > Andrena > Andrena marginata. The sequence goes on along the minus strand of OZ010659.1, from coordinate 44,878,658 downwards.
TACTTGCATCTTATCGTGTACTATCAGCCATACAAACATGCCTCGGCGGAGGCTTACTTAAAAGCGCCAAAGCATTCTTTATCTGTCGAAATCCAACGTCAGACTATGGTCAGGCGTCGGATATTTATCACAGACTCCACGCGCGCTCCGCGCAGGGGGAGAACGTCCAGTGGCTCTCGAGTACCCCTCATGCGCCGCTTTCTCAACACAGAGAAGGATAGGTATGCACAGGCGGAAAGAGAAGGATAATGTGAAAAACGTAGAAAAAAGAAGACAGAGCGCCGGTAAAAGAAGAAAAAAGAGAAGGAAAAGAACAGGGCATATACCTGTTCCACGCGGAGCGCGCTCACGCACTTACACAAATGAAGATCCACGCGCGTCTGTGCGCGCGCACATCCTCCCCGTGCATACTCCCCTTAAGCACGAGGCCCGGCAAGCACGCGTGCGCCCTAGTACACGCATGCACGCACGCACGCACGTACGCACGCGCACGCTTCGTACGGAGCGGATGAAACCAAGGGATTGGTGGGGAGAGAGTCGATGGATGGGGGTCGGCGCGCGCCACGACGCGAAAGTGGGGAGAACGGCTCACGTCTTGCACCCCCTGCTCCGAACTTCCCAGCCGCCACTTGGGCCCACATATCCTTCATATCCCCTTACCCCACCGTCAGTCCCAGCCGTCATTGCTGCATAGCTTCTCTTCAACCGCCACCCCCTCCTCCTGCTTCTTCTTCTTACTTCGTCTTCTTCCACAGCACATTTCTCCCTCTTTCTTCTTTCTCCGATCATACTCTCTTTCTAACTTGTTTTTGGTACGTGCGCGTGTCTCACTCGGCCGGCTCGCTCGATCTCTGGACCAGCTTTTCTTTCTCCCGGTAACTGTTCAAATTTCGATCCCCGAGACACCGGCCGGTTGGTGGGGATATGGACCCTTCTTACGTGTGTGCAGTGTCTCTCACGCGTACACGAATTCGGGGATCGTTGCGAGGAGATCGAAGATTTAAAAGTATATGCGCGTGGAAGGGGTGTTACTTTGATACAGGTGATGCAAAATTCCAATGAACGTTGCGCAAATTGATTCGATTAATCAATGCTTTACCGAGGACCTTACATATAGCTAAAAGTTGCATTTTAATGTTTAAGCTTTAAACCTACGATCTTTCAATTTATACGTTGCAAAGTTTCACACACACTCTCTCTCTCTCTCTCTCTTTATTGAGATTCTCTATCAAAGTAATAGTGAATTAAGGCAATTCTAAATATTGCTTGTTAAACTGATTTTCTAACGCGCAGAAATATGGCAATGATAATTATTAGGCACGTAAGATTTCCGCTCTAGTATTTAAACTGTATGCAACATGCATAACACTGTGTACTATCTTATTCGATTTGCACAGTCTTGTAATTCTAATATACGAAACTTCATTTCTGGTACTGCTGCTAATATTATTGAACCGGCAGTTTAGCTTCAAACACACCTCAACATACCGCTAGAATCGAATCCCACGTACTAGCTTCTACAACTTCCAAGAAACGAGAACCACAAGTTATCGCGCCGATAACGACGAAGGGTATCGTCTTTAAATATCCAAATCAGCAAATAGATTCGAACCAGCACGCAAAAGCACGAGGGCAATTCACGAAGATGAGAATCTCGGGCGTTGTAGGGCCTTTGGATCCGTGGTGGTGGGGACATACAGGGGTATGAGGCGCTGCAAGCCGGTAGGGTGGGAAGGAGGGGGAGAAGATGGGGGTTTAGGGCCCGAGATCGAGTATGGGACCCCATGGAGGGGATAGGCGCGTGCCCGCCCTGGCTATATAAGGCCTCGAACCCTTCTTGGTAAGGCATTTCGGGAGCCAGGTCCGTACCATCAGCATCGAGGGTGCGGCTTAGTTTTCAACATTCCTAACTCGCACAATAACTCGTTTTATTTCGGAAGTTTTATTTCCTATTTCACGTTCGTTCGACACGTTCGCGCGTACTCATACACGGTGTCGCGAGAGAAGGGGTATCGTCAGAGAGGGTTAAACTGTCGCAGCGTTCGGTCGGTAGCCTAGTATTTTGATACATCGGGGATTCTATTTCCCAAGGTCATCTGGCACGCGCTGCCGCGCACTCCTGCTCTCGTGGTGGGGGGGGAATCGGATCAGTGATATGACCTTAGTGAGATCGAAGGAGGGGAACGTATTGCCCATCATGTTGACCGTACAGCAGCAGCATCATCACCATAACCTCCATGGTTCTACAACCAGTGCTCAAACTCACCGTGGCAACGTGATTGTTTCGACGAGCAGTATGCCAGCCAATGACATCAAGACAATTCAGCAACACGGTTGCAAACGATCCAAGATATACGGCCAAGCGACTGGGCCCTACGGTACCGTTCCTCATCAGCCGGCTTCGGTGGCAAGGCGAAACGCACGAGAGCGGAATCGTGTCAAGCAGGTGAACAATGGTTTCGCCACTTTGAGGCAACACATACCCCAGAGTGTAGCACAAGCTCTCGGTGGAAGTACGGCCGGTACCCACGGCGGGTCTAGGGCCGGCAGCAAGAAACTATCAAAAGTCGAAACGCTCAGGATGGCAGTTGAATATATTAGGAGCCTTCAACGTCTTTTAGAAGAGCACGACAGTGGTTCAGATGTCACGAGTGTGTCTTCGCCAACGTCGTCACCACCCTCGTCAAATTCTTCCTCGTCCACGTGTAATGGAATCGGATTAGAGGGCAGTCACCACTCTCCCGAATTAAGACTCCGTGGCAATGTCAGCAATGAAGTTCGGCATCACGGTAGCCCTGACTTGCACCGACATCAACATATCAGGCAAAATCCCAGCCCAGCTTTCGTACCAGCACCCTGCTCGGAAGCCTCGAGTTCGCCAACGCCGAGTTTTGTTTCCGAAGCATCGTCAGCTGGTAGTCAAGGGTACGGGACTTCGGGCACGCTGTACGCCACTCATTCCGATGGTTACGACAATTATGAGCCGATGAGTCCAGAGGACGAAGAACTATTAGATGTAATTTCTTGGTGGCAACAAAGTCAATGAGAGGAGCGGTGTCTACATCGGCTCCGATTTGGTCCTATTTCTTTCTCAAAGGTTGGTTTCGATATTCTTTTGCAACTTTAACAATAATGGTACTATACAGTTAACTCCCTAAAACGGAATGTATTTGAATTACTGTCCTGTAATTAGAAGTGTTTTCTTGCAATGCAAAATTTCTGCGACTACCAGTGCCTATAACCGAAACTACCTGTAAACGTATACATCTTTCTAGAATTTCCCTCGCGTATTTACACTTAAAAAAATTATACTTTGCTTGTCTTAGAGGAGATATTACTTCATTTTATTTTCACCTCAATATCTTTTACTAGATTTAAAGATTGCAAGTGATCAAAGTTATTCAACGTTACGTCACATTGAGAATATTTTTTTCCCTCGAAAATTTCTCACCTCCCTCACTTTTCAGCGACCGTAAATTTTGCCCGTGAGGTAACATCCGCGTTACCGAGGAAGTTCAAAGAAATTTCCGACCAGATTTGTGACCTTGCCCCCTCACAATGGCGCGCGCGACCCCTCGCTGAAACTCCAGCCATTCAAATCCCAGACTCCATTCAGAGGGGCACCGAGTATACATTCGAGAAGCGACGCTTTTGTGCCCGATTTCTTTCACTGTGTACTACAAAACGCACGCCACTCTGTATATGTGAGCTGGTCCCCCTACCGCTTTCTCATCCCCCCCCCCTCACACACAGACTTTCCGAATTATCTGATTCGTCTCCTCCGAAAATTTTGCCACCTTCTATGAAGAAATTTTACAACTTCCAGAATTGGAAAATTTAGTACAGTTCCTGTTGTTATACAACTTTGAAAGCTTCTTCTAAACCACGTATCGTCTATTTCTAGGAGTAATCATTCTTGAAATATTTTCTTTCATATCCCGTACTTTAAAATCACGAATGATCGATTTCACAATACATATTTACATTTCGTTTTCTCTATCTGCCGAATCTGTACGAAATTAAAGCGTTACAGAAACACTCAATCTCTAAAAGCGCGGGAGTTGTACCCCATCGATTAATTCTCTGTTTTGTTTTGAATGACGAAAATCTCCTAACAAGTTAAAATTCGAATTCGACTTTAATCTCGATGGGCATAACTTTTTCCCGCTGTCCCTTTGAAATCCTCTAACGTTCCTTCCCGTAGATTTTTTTCTCTCTTGCTCTCTGGCTTACTCCATTTTTCGGTTCGTTATACCCCCCCTCCCTCCATCTTTTTGAGAAGAGACGATTTCGTCTGCTGCGTTTAACTTGAATACATCTTTCAGGATATTTCAGTCTCCCTTTTGTGGGTTTTTGAACCGGTACGCTATTCTTTCGTCTCCCTCTCCCTTTCTATCTGTCGCCTTCGATTTCTTCTTTTTCACTCTACCGGTAGAGAGTGAGTCCCTTCCAGTAAAACTGCCCTTACCTGAAATCATCCCCTGCTTCTCCTCTATACCTGCAGCGTCTCCTTACCAACCATCGAGAGTTCCGATTTCGTTGGGAATGGATTTAGAAATTGTCGTTGTTCTTTGCAAATGTAAACACGCAGAAATGGGAAAGGAATTAAATTTGGCATTAAACTGCAACAGATAACGGTAATTGGAGAAAATAAGCAAATGGTAACTGGTGGTCAAAAATGAAATTTTGGCCAAAATTATTTTATTGTCAGTGAGTTCGCGTCTTGCTTTTTTCTATTTGCAAATTGACCTATCGTAAAATTGCGATGATACGCTAACGTGTCGATTACCTTGTGAATGTTACAGAAGTGTTTGGGATGAAAACGCGAGACACGGGTATTGGAGAGGACCAGAAGGAGGCGACTAACAGCGGCTGTTCCACTAACTGTGATCTAGTCATGTCAATATTGTGCAGATGTAATTTTACGAATCGATAAAACGCGCGACACATTCGTTAGTATGTTAAGGGTAGATTCTTTGTTTCTGAGATACATAAGCAGTTAATGGTGCGATCGTTGACAAAGGTTTTTTTATTATCAGTCGGCTTGTATATATACATGTTTATTACGCAGAGAATGTAAGACGATGTCGTATCGACATTAAGGGAAACTATATAATCGTTCACACATCCTCGAAGGGTGTACTCAGCATTCCAGAGTGCCTTACAAGAATTTTTAACTTTTAGTTGAACGCTCGACAGACTGTTAGGCAACGTGACACGTTTACAGCTCCCAATCACGTAAATACTATCATGCTTTCTTTGCCCTGAAGGAAAGAATAAAACTCCATTAGGAAAAATTGTAAACCATCAAACGTTAGTACTGAAAGAACTGACTTGTAAATTTTATGACTGTTATCAGAACTGCAAGATTTAAGCAATTCAAGTATTTATATTAATTCGCAGAACTGTTTAGACAATCTTTCTACAGACTGTGGATGGTCTCATTGTAATATAGCGTCTTGTAACGATATTGTAAATGATGTATGTTGAGCAAAATTGAAGCAGATGAATTGCATTCATCGAACTTCTCATTGGGAATGAAAATGACGGTAATATTATCATGCCAGTGCCTTCTTGTAAATACAATCTGAAAAATAATTCGTTAAATATATTGGACAACGTTATGAATAATAGAAAAACTTCGTTATTTATCCCTGTAACACTGTTTTCCTGAATTCTGAAAATATTCCTACTTTGTGCCTACCTTATTTCAGGTTCCTTTGCAGAAAAATATATATAGTATATAATATTGTACCGTAGTAGAGCTACTATTTATCATGGGTCAAGGGTACCTACGCGGTAAGGTAAAAGTTCATTTTCGCAGAAAGGTGTCAAGCTACACGGAGATTTATTTTCACGGTGGTCAGTAAAAGTTTTCACGAAATTTTCGTTACACCTGACTTCGAAGCAGAGTCAGGTACAACCGTGATTATTTGACCGGCCGAGGCAGAATCCTCGAGGAATACTCATTGTTGTACGGTAACGGTACCTATCGCTAGCAATGCGCGTCTACCATGGAATCGATCCTCTTCGTTTTCAATAAACGAATTGCAACGACTGGTGTCATTTCGTTCTCAGGTAGATTCGGGTTACTAACCTGTCCTAACGGGCCCGATAGTCTAAGGCCCAAATCCCTTGGGCAGGTATCGATCGATCGTTTCGACGGGTAGGTTAGTTTTGCTGGACGGAAGTGCCATAGCGTATTACGAAGAGTACCTTGAAATATATAAAATTATTTTTCCTACGAAACTCCTTAACTGTCAGAATTATGGATTTATATACAGTTATTTTAATGTCAGGAAAATTTTATTGAATTTCACTATTACGTGCCCTAAACAAATTGGATTGTTTTTAACGTGTTAATTTAACGAGAACTATGAATACACTGATTAAGAATAAGTTGATGGAAACGAGTTCTATTCTCAAATGAAGTTTCGAATGTTTTATATGCACAGTTGTAAGAAAATATTAAATACTGACACCAACTAAACGATTGACAATAAATGGTAAACAATTGCGAGAATGTTAATACTAGAAGTGAACTAATTGTAAGTGGTAAGAATTCTAATTGTTACCTACTAAGAGAATTCTAATTAAAAGAATCTAAAAGAATTCTAGCAATTCAAGATATATGTAACTACAGTTATTCTATGTATATTACTGAGAACTACTATGCGTGTGAAAAAGAGATATCATTGTGACATTTTTATATTTTTATCAGCATATTTGGTGACTGATATCTTCTTACTCTGATAGGAAGAGTAAATTCAAAGGACAAATCGAGCATTGTCATTCAATATAAGGATGTCTTGTTTATACCATTTAGTATCACTGAGGGATTATTCTTGTTAATGCAAACATTTCCAATAATCGCTAAAAAATGTATATTTCTTTTCTACTTAATTGCTTTCAAGGTACAATAATTTCAAAACTTTAAATTTTTTTAAATCCGTGCACGTATATGTATATTCATATTACCTACTATATTTTATATTCTCGAATTTTTTAATGTAACTATTTTATGTTAGACTAAAATATATAACAGAAGGTGTATTCTCCATCGGAAATATCGAGTGCACAGATGAAATTTTATTTTGAAATATTGTCTACGAAATTTTATTTTCTAGAACATTTATAACAGTTTTACGTGAGTTTTACGTATTCCCTTTAAGTGCGAGGGAATGGGACATCGATCAGAATGTAAATAACGGTAGCTGTAGATATAATAGGTATACTTTGAACAGGAGAAACAAATTTAATGAAAACATCTTGAAAGTTTAAATAAGAAAAAAATTAAAGCACATTTAATTTCAAATTACAATATAAATTTATCAATGAACCGTATTAGTGACCAGTTTTAATATTATATTCCTTAAAAATATATTTTATATTAATCATGGACTTTTGAGTACCTATTATCTTCAGTTCAGCGCAGTATAATTGCAATAAAATTAATTAGTTGCACTGAATATCCAACGCTTTAATACTAGTAGTTATTTCTGAGCATAAAGATTTCAAAATAGCACTATGTTTTTATTGCCATTCATTTATACATTTGGTAACTTTATTTTCTCAAGTAATAATATCAAGTGAAAGCTACAATAATATTTTCTACTTAATGAAACGAGTTTTTAAACATACAGAAATAATGCCATTTTATTGAAACTCTGAAAACTAATTTCCATGTACCAAATGCAATATACGAAGAACTTGTGTACCCAAAGAAGTAGGTATGCTTTTCAAATATCCTACCGTGAAAATTAATAAGGAAACACAGACTCAAAGTTTTATTGCAACTATTAATATCTAAATTACTCTAATGATTACTATTGTTTTCATGAGTACGTTGTAAATAAAAAATCTGTTTCCGTTTTTAAGTACGGTATAAATATGAAACAAATTAGTACATTATAAATAACCTTTCTACACACTTTTCGTTACGGCTCAGGTAAGTATAGACAATTCTAGAACTAAAACGCTTTTTTGATAAATAATCTTGATGAAATTCTTGTAGAACACTTGTAAAAAGTATATAGCTTCAAATACTCGAAACATGTTCTATGTTGAATTCAGAATTAAATTTGCGTGTATTTGTACATTATGATAAACAATTATTAATGTATGTACATTGAAAGTACATATTGCCTTAGGCGGGGAATCCTATTTTGGGGCTAAAAACATAGCAAAATTGGGGATTTTAGTTTAAGAAATTAGCGATTCGATTAATCTGAAATTTGGACCATGTTTTTATGCATCTCTGAAGAAGTATCTGTTTCTTTTTTATTATTTTTTAATAATAAATATAGGAGATATGTGTGATCCAGATGAGATCCGGAATATATTTAGCTTCCAGAAAATCGCAAACAGAAAAATGAAACGGCGTTTTACTTTCTACATATGTAGCTTCAATTTCGTAAATTTTGGCTCAAGTTTGTGGATGTTAGGACTAACGACTAACACACGCAACTGACGAATACTGTAGTATGAAGTACTCTATTCTGTTTGCATATACAGGCATGTAAGTCACAGACAGTAGTTATAGCAACTCTCACATTTTAAAACTAATATGTGTGCTAAACTAGGAACCAAAATTATTCTGACTGAAACGTATATTGTGTTTGATTTTATTTATTCCCCAACATATTTATTGCTACAATTTTATACGTAAGCATCGAAGTGTCAAAATATAGCTAATGATACTTCACGCTCATTAATACGTTACGTTTAATGTTTGATTACCGTGTATTCGAAATCAGTGATGCACCGATTTCGACTGATTTACGTCTCTTGTGGTTCGGAAAACTGGGGGAGATAAGTAACGGAGACTTTTGACAGAAAAATTACTACAATTCTGGTGGGTTATTTACCCTAAAACCGCAAGGACATTGACAGGGATAATGGGGGAGAACTCCGCCCCTCTACGCTGTATTTTTAAATTATCCTGTCGAACAAAAGGCAACATTTTAGGGCGTGCATCTTGTGGTTTGGAAAATCGCCAGACGAAAGATTTTAGTTTGTTGAAAATGGGCCATTCTGTAGCACCATTAATTAAGTATTATTATGTATTTTTAATGTAATGATAATATTAACCTGTAACGTAGATGAAGTTAGTTTTTCGAAGGTACCTGTTATATTTGATGAAACTGAAAACGAATTGTGATTTATGGACACTGAATTATGGAATATGAAATAGGCAAAGAATGTACATGTGTCAGATAACTGACAAATTAAATGCTATTTTTATAAACTGCGATTCGTGTTCGTACACCGCGTTATTAAAAATTGTTTAGCACTAATTTTGTTCCATTCTAAATTAATTCAATGAGGCATACGAGATATCGTAGAAATAATGGTAATGGAATATCCTTTCGATGTGTTTGAAAAGTAGTTTCTTTTAAAAAGTGATTGACTTCATTATGAAGTTTTGGAAAACAGCCTGAAAAAAGGAAAAAATACTCCTTTACAGCGTATGATTATTGTAATTGTTTACAATTATCGATTAAATGTGAAAACGGATTTGAAAAGGATTCACAGTAATCCAAAAACTATTAATTTAATATAAGTAAATGTACTCGTATTTTTTATATTATCTTCGGATGTAAAAGCATTTTACAGTTCAAATTATTATTACACTAAGTAGACATATATTCTTCGAAGAGTAAAATAGAACAAAAATCATTACAAAACATTTTTTTTACAGATCAGTTTTGAAAAATAAGCGATTTCTTCTCAACAGCCAGGGGGCAACTGCCCCTTTTACACCCCTCCTCCGGACGCCCATGTTCGAAAACTAAAGCCAAGCGAAGGAAACATTTATAAGAAAAAGTTGTTCAGAATCATGCCTCCGACAACATATTCCAAGCTCATCGAAATTGGTGAGGACTGTCCTTTTGTAAATAATTACGAGGAAAACTGACCGTGAGAAAGAGTTATTGATGAAATTCCGTAGATTGCATCCAAAAATCGTGTTTCTGACAACATGTAAGATGGCAAACTTCGTCGCCTTGGCCACCGTCATTATCGCGTTATACCGTATTAGCCGGCAGCGTAATATAGGCACGCGTTACTTGGAAACGTCGAGGTGGAGCATTGGGGCCAAGTAAATCCTCTTATCCGCATCGATGACGCCGAACCAGACGAGGAACACGAAGAGGACCGCGAGTCGGAGTGTACGAAGACGTACGCAGAACGATGAAATCGCGGACTGGCCTTACCGGTCGGCGCAACGAGTTAAAAGGACGAGATTCTTCCTTGAGGGTACATTAACCATACGGACGCAGATCCGTCTAGCCAGTAAGGTTCCCCGGGAAGAACAACCGACGACACTCGTTGTGCCTTGTTACTACCACCCCGTCCCCTCTTAAGGCCACGTTAAATTGGATTTAAATTTCGAGATTTATAACACCACCGTGAATCCTCTTCGGAGAACTGTCCTAGTGATTCTTTTAATCTTCTCGCTGCGCGTAGCTCGAAGACACTCCTGCACCGGCTGCTCCATTCGACTCTCTAAGCGTATACTGTCAGTGGCGTTAGAATTCATAATGCTTCGATTTTGCACCTTTTTGGAATTGTTCAGTTGGTTAAAAAGTCTTCCCGTTTTCTTTCAATGGGGAATTTCTGTTGGAATGTTGAGTGTGATTTCTTTTAGCTTCGTGCACGCAAATAAAAGTTGAAAGTCGACTTGATAGCAGAGATGGGCACAACTTTTTTATACGAATACGAATAAAAGTTAAAAAAAAATTATTCGTCATGTGTCGAATAAAGTTAACTCGGATTTTCGAACCTCGAATAACGAATAAAGTAACTTTTATTTGATCCGTTATTTAAATATATTTTTATTTAGTTAATGCACAACTCTGCTTGATATTTAAATTCAGTTAAATATAGAAAAATCTTCTTAATCAATCATATATATTGTTCGATAGACGAAGAATGTAGTGAGACGAAAAAAAAGCGAATTGCTATTAATGATAAATCAAATTCGTAGGATATTATTTTCGTTATGATTAAACTGTTAATACTCATTTATGAGTGCACATATCCTGTCTTAAATTTCGGACGCGACCGATTTTGTGAGACAACTGGGCAAAATTAAGTCGAAAATGTAAAATAAGGTTCTTCCTTACGAGAGTTCGTTTCCAAGAAAATCAATTTTTTGTTTGACATCACATATTAATGTCAAAATGTAATTGCTGATGTTTGTAAATTTGTTATCCTTATCAAGTATGATTCTCGTAAATTAGACGAATAAACAAGAAGCTGATTTTTGAAATGAAAGGAATCATGTAGGTATGTATATTCCTATACCCATATTTTTAATGCGGGGTGAATAATAGTAACTAAAATCTTTATCTATTTCTTCGTAAAGAAACAAGCTGTGAAATAATATTTAACTGTTATTTAACAATAAGCATAAGTACTTACAAAAAAGTGCCAATAAACTTGGCGCAGAAATGTCTCATCATTTCAGATGAAATAATCGCAATTACTGTACAAGTATATACTATTTACTATTACCGTTACTATTACTAGTACTCTCGACAGTTTTAGCAACAAATATAAGACATGCTGTAATTTTCATATGTCATCTATCTATCAATTCACGTTTAGCAGTTTGCGTTTCAACTCGTTGAATTTATTTTTTGGTGTTAATTACAGGATAACTCGCTCGAATTATATTTACGCATCTGGCATTATTCGGTGACAGGTTTCGATAGATAGCGTATCGAAAGGCGCCGTTAATGGAAGTCTGCTGCTGCATGTTTCATCAAGTGAGTTACTTACAATACACCTACTTACTTCTTTTTTCACTACATTCAAGATTAGTTAAGCTCATATTAATTTTCCTTTTACATCGGGGTCGGCTGAAATAAACCAGTGCTTCAGTAAAGAAATTTTGTTTTATTATTTGAATTTCCTTTCATTTTAGAAGAGCAGACGAATGAAATGTTTTTAATAAATACCAATTCCCAATTGTTTATCATTGAAAAAATATTATATCTTAGGGCCGCGCAGCCCGGTGTTAAGGAGGCATAGTACTTTCTTTGCCCAAAAATTAAGCATCCTTTATGATTTTTTTCTATATGAAAATGAAAAGCTGGGAAGGTGGGATTTGTTGCTACAGAATATGTCGGCCAGTATTTAAATGGATCAAAGGTATTAAAACAGAATAATTTGTTCACCACTACGTAACTGAAACGGAAACTTGAAACTACTCATATTTCAAATAATTCGATGCTTTATTCAATCCCATTTAACTTTACTACAAATAAAAGACTGAACTGTTATTTTAGAACGTTATCCTCGTGTCAGACAAAATCGGCACACCTCTGGAATACAGCTTCTTAAGAGATAATCGTGGTAAATCGCTTGGCTACTATAATCGTTCGCTTTATTTCAGTTTAACTTTGTTGCACGTGTGCTTATTAGCGTAAGGTGCAGCCTGCAGCGAAATTGTCATGTTAACTCGAACGGCAATAAGGAATGAGGACGCATGTAATTTCGTTCAGGTTTCACGGCGTTAACTTTTTATCAATTCTACGGTACTCGCAGCTTCTTCAGCAAGCACACATCCACATGCAATAAACGGATACGCACGTTCAGATCTTTTTCCGAAAATGTTCCAGCCAATGTGTATCGAAACCAGTTTAAGGTAAGCACATATAATTTCGTCGAATATTGTCCAACTCACCACAAATTTTAAAATGTGTAAAATTTGCTTTTTAAATACACTACTTCATCTGCAAAATTCAAAAAGAAAAATAAATCTGTGATGGTAACTGTATATAGGTTAAAGCTATTGAATAGGATGCGTTAAGTGTTTATACGTAAAAATCTTCTAGCATGGCCGCGAAAACAACTCCGTTTTCGGTGTACGCTAATTTTTCAGACGAATTTTCAGGGTTTCAATCTCCATTGCCTACTTCGATTACCCTCTGTCGAATTGCATACAGAGTCATAGTGTTGGAACGGGACACAAAACATTGGTTTTTAATTTTGTAAAAAAGGCAGACTCACATATGCAGTTTACCTACTAATATGTCTATTACCAAGTTCTTGACATTCGACTACAAAAGACAACACTGAAGTGACTCATATAGATGTTAGCAACAGTTTTGCATAACATAGTTCTCCAAATGTAAGCGGATGAAAATTTTCCTTAAAGTGCGAAACGTGAAAAATATATTTGTTCCAATATCTTTGAACTATTCGATGTGGAAAAGTATGCTTAAGACAAATATAAAGTTTTTCTTTAATGTTAAATATAGCTACCCAGAGTATGTATTTACATCCATCTTTTTCAGTACCTACATAGGTACATTTTTTAAAACAATGTATTAGAAACCAATCATTTCTAATTCGTTTCAGTGATACTTTATAGTCTAACAATAAACTAGCATAATTAAAACAATGTTAGTAGAAACTCTTCTTCAAAGTACCTGATAATGAAAACAAAAAGTGGAAAATTCTCCAAAAAGGAATTTGATGAATTGTTTGATATAAAACTAATCTCGATAGACCTCACAATGCTGACGTACAGTTTTTTAAGTAACATGAATTATAATTTACGAATATTTTCTTCAAACCCCAAGGACCTTGATTCAACAAAACCGAAAGTACCATAATTCTATAACCAAGGTCAGAAGTTGTCTACAAGTAGAACAGCTGTTTATCTTATAGTGATATTTAATTGAATATAATCTTTTGTCTCTTTAACCTTGCAGGTAATATATTTTCCCAGGAAGTAACAAGCGATAGGCTTTACAAGAAATAATATGTTAATTACGACGCACGTTTAATTTATTCGAGTCGGTTTCATCAGCATTTTGCTCATCGTTTATCTCGAAAGCGAGATTTTAACCGAGTGCCAGGTCGAAAGGAACGAGTCTATAATATATTCCGCATCGTCTGCTCTTCCCTGCTGCAGTACAGCCCTCCTCTTCACCCTTTCAAGATCATGCCTCAGCGTCAGCGCATACGCGTCGCGTATGCACGCGCCCTAACTGCATCCAGTCGAATAATTAAAAGCGAGTTTTACTTTCCAGCCCCTTCGAAGTCCTATCCACTCATCGGGCAACTTGTTCCGTTAAGTGCAAAGTTATGGGCAACAAAAATCAGAAAAAGTTGTCAATATCTCTATTACAATCGTACACCTAAAACCACCAATAAAAGATGTAACATAATTCTCAATGCCATATGGAAGAAGATAATGGTATTTTTGGGAAAGAAATCGAATGTGTGAAATGCCACTTTTTATGTAAAACTTCATTCTCGAGGATATAGGTAACGGTGGGAACACTTAATAATTAATTTGCGTGAAGTAAATATGTTAGGCATTTAATAGTCGTGACGAGGTTCCAACCAGATATAGCGGTTTTTGGCTAAAGCTAGGATCAAAATATCGATTTCAATGAGAATAAACACATTGTAGGAATTTAGGTATCTTTAGATAGGCTTTTTTATAAAAAGTAGTTTAAAGTAATATATGATAAAATGGTTTTGGATATTTAAGTATTAAAGTCCGTCTATGTGTGTATATCAAAAGTAATGCTAAATGTTAAGGTTTCCAAACTGTGAAATGAATTTTCTGTCTTCTTTTTGTTGAATTCTATATCTTTAGAAATAAATAAAAAGTCTTTTGTATCATGGTTCTACAATCTATAGTATAATCAATACCTAATTGAAACGCTTTGTTAGACAATATCAATTTAATTCTAGGAGAATGTGTGTCATTTTGAAACACTTCAATAATAATGGCCCAATTCTATTAGGAATCAATAACTGCTTTTGGTAACTATGAGCAAATGATGACGAGAAGAAATGTGACATATATACTGACTTTGTGCCTCTCTACCCCTCATATTGTGTTATCATTAATCTTCCCAACAGAATAAAACTATTATTACTCTACGCCGCCCCCCACAAAGCTATGTAACTTTTATAGGAAATATTTTTATGAAATTTCAAATGCAGCGGAAATATTTCAGATGAAACAACCAGTATAAAACAATTTTATTCCCTGCCCCACCATTAATTTCACTTATTTTTCTTACGAATCACACAAATTAATAAATTGTACCAATTCCAAAGCAGAGATGGGCAAAATTTTAATTCAAATAAAATTTCGAATAACGAATAAAAGTTAAAAACATTATTCATCATGTGTCAAATAAAGTTACATTTAAAGTTAGAGTTAAAGTTAAAGCTGAAGTTGATACTTTTATTCGACACTAATTAGCTTCATTCGTCAAATAATTAACTTTATTCGCCAAATAATCTACAGCTGAAGTAACTTTTATTTGGTCCGTTATTTAACTAAGTCTTCATTTATTTACTGCCCAGCTTTGTTCCAAAGACGCCTAAACACATCCGACTCTCCCACAATATTACTAATACACACCTGACGCAGCTTTTCCCATAGTCAGGGTTAATAAAACCGTCAACTCGACGGCCGGAAGTCGTCGTGAGTGGTACCTATCCCTTGAAAGACGGACAAAGTGAATCGTGACATAGGACATTTTATAAGCAATCGTCTCGGGCGGCCGTTGTTCCTTTCTAGTTCGATTCCATTTAGTGGTCGCAGCGGCGAGTTTTCCTGTGAACGGAGGGGCACGGGAAAAAGGAGACGGGAATTCGAACGAGAAAGGAAAGGGATTCAGCTCGTGCCCCCACGTTTTACAAATTCGCCACGAGTATCGTGGGTGGTCGTGGCGTAGTAGCTTCCTCGGGGAACGCGCCAGGGATTCCTCTCCATTCGGGTGAAATTCGACGTGCGACCACGAAAGATGCCTGTACAAGATACAATCGAGATGCTGAGGATCACCGGAGATCGCCCTTGGCGAACTTGACCGGTCGTTTCGCTGCCACGAAGACATTTACGATCTCACGCAGTTGCGCCGCGCGCACAGCTGATGGGAATTATGTATCCACCATAATGGTTCACTGACCAACTTAATTGCGAGGTATTCGGAGTAACCAAAAAACGAATTGGATCATGTTTAATATCAGATGGGACGGTTAAATATGTATACTAGCGGTATATGGGTTATTCGGCCGCCAATTGCGGATTCTTCAGCGAAACGAGGAAGGAATTAAATATGTACAGTGCTCAAAATGATTAAATGATCGCGCGTACATGTTTATTGCCCGGCAAAGTATGCGGTACCTGTTCAAGCTTCAGCTATATGCTACATGTATCAAAGTTTACTGTGAAACTATACTGGGTGTTCACGTTATTACTACACACCGTTCTCTGTGTAAATGGCAAGTGCATGTTGAAAAATGGAAGAGGAAAGGTCTCACTATTTTTTATGAGCAACACAATTGGTTATACCTGCTATTTAGATTTTTAATCAATTTTAGACAGCGAAAATGACCTATCATTTTTTAAATAGATTTTCATGGCGAATATAAGGATATGTATGTTCAAACGCATATGAAGTCTGGGATGGAAATAATAATTTGAACATTTTATAAGCTTTCAGGCTATACAGCCTTAAGTTGGATTCTTGTCTAACTCCAAAAGTAATTGGTATTTAAGAATTTTTTTTAAAAAATTGTTGGTCATATTGGATTCAACTCTTTTGGGATATACCTAAGAAGGCATCTTTAAACTTGCAGAAAATACTTTTTTTTATATCGATCCTGCTTATTATTTATTAATTATTGTGGAACCTTGTCCACCTCTTCGACGATGTAACTCCTGTTGGCGGGATGCGTAACACCTATCACAGTCATCTGATTGCAAATATAATAGAAGTTTCTTAAAGTTAGATAGTTTACGTTGGGAATGGTCCGCTTTAAAGAAAGAAAATGAAAAATTGAAAGAGTTATAGCGTTTGAAAGATAAAGTAAGTTTTTTCCGTACTAGATAAATTTTTCATATTATTCTTTCTATCGACGAAAAAAGTATTATAAATAAAAAAAAAATTAAAATTTTAGGTCCAGTGCCATCGTAAACTATTTAACATTAAGAAAATTTTCTTCTTTTTGAAATCAGATGACTGTGGCAGGTGCTACACCGGACGCCATCGTCGAAGAGATTCCACAATAATTAATAAATAACCAGAAGGATCGAAATAAAAAAAATATTTTCTACCAGTTTAAAGATGCCTCCTTATATCCCAACAGAGTTTAATGCAATGTTAACAATAGCTTTTTCAAAAAAGAAGATCATAAATTTGGGGTATGTTACACGAGAATCCCCCTTTTAGAGTAGTATATAGAGTGCTATGATAATACATTATATTTGTGGAAAGCACACGGCTATTTATTCAGAAACAACATCCATAAATCTTTTAGTCACATGTTCCATGACACAATTATTATATCTCCAATTGTAAAATACATATTGGTAAATACTGAGTTTAAAATAGCATTTATTGTAACATGTAATTTATAATGAGCTGCAATTTGATTTAGATTCTTGGAACAGGAAAGCTATTATACCCAATAGATCGCACTTGTTAATTTTAGCACACCCTATCATTGAAAATTAGAATTCCTACATCATCTGTGAACCTAAAAATATGATTTTCGAGGATTAAATATTCGTATTACATAATTAGAAAATAATGCAAATACCAATTTTGAACAATACAAGCTAGTCATTTTAGTTTACACATTCATGAATAACATTATTTTCAATAAATTCCATCCATAAAAAGGGTGGGTAAAGGCCAGCATCTGGTACGATGAATTCAAGTGAGACATCACAACGCGACGTCTCATAGCGACACCTTCCCGTTAAAGATAAACTTCGTTGAAGCAGCTACGATACAGATCAGAAGATAACGAGACCGATACTCCAGTTTCTACTCTACAGCTATGTAGATGAAGAGTCTCCCGCGGTGACCTCCCTTCGCGTAAAACCCATGCACGCGTTCGGTCAAAGATGAGATAGAGTCAGCTCGACCATCTTCTCTCCAACAGAAGACAAAGCGGAAGCTTTGTAAACAACGTCCCACTGTGACCGATCGAATTTCAGGAGATGACCGATGACCCGCTCGCTTGACATTAGCCCCAATGGTCTAGGAAGATTCCCAAGGACTGTGGCAGGATCCGGATAAAATCTCTAAAATAATGGCCGTCTAACCCCAGCCATGTTATGAACAAAGCGATCGTTGCCGTCCAGATCGGAATGGTAGTGATTTAAGTGGCGAACATGATGATTATCGCGATCGTACATATTCTCTGTGACAATAAACGTCGTGTTAACGATGTTATAGTCTCTTACCACCATTGACAGTTATATCTGATAAATGTGACTTGGCATTTTACTGTAGAGAAGAGTAGTATTTACAATCGACATGGCTACTTATGGATTCGATAGTTTCTGTACAGGACGGAGTAATACAAGTGGAGGCATTACTAAGCTCACGTGGAAGAGATTTGTTATTGTATCTAAAGTATTCCCTGATTGTTATTTCATTATTTTATCATTAAAGGTATGATATGAATTTTTTTCCAGGAGTACCAGCTTCAAATCTTGTATGGTCGTATTGCCACACTAGAAGAACTCCTACTTTTCAAAATAATAAGAAATTGATTATATTTATGTATATATACTATGTTTAGCCTTCAAACCGGCTGTTTATACATTTTAAAGTATAACTGTAGTCCCCATCTGACCGAAATAGGTTTCCACTTTCATCTATGTATATGAGTTGCACTACTACTAATAAATTACATTGTAGAATCAGCAACTATTATCTTAATAATTCTAATTAAAAGTCGTAGAGGTGTACCAACCAATAGTGTGTATTTGATATTTTGAGAAAATTCTAGTCCAGATATAATTGCGAATATACGTATTCGTATATGTTTTCTAAAGATAGAATCTATCTTCCATTTTTGGATGTTATTGAACTTCATATATAAATTTCTTAACAATATTCTTCAACAATATTCTACAACGTAGTCCCTTCATCTGAAGAGAATTATAACCTTCTCTTTATCGTCATGGTTATTTAAAGGCAGTGACCATAAAGAAATAAGGAAAAAATCGTTTCAAACACGTATTCTTGAAATGTTCAACGTTCGAAAAATGAAATAAAAAAATCGATTTTAAGACCGGAACCTTCCCTTAACTTCATTGGTGTATAATGCATCCACAATGCAATTTGGGGCCTCTACGATTTAAAGGGATAACTGCGACATCGTGGATAAATCAAAAGAATTATCACCAGTACCCCCACATACAGACACAGTGACTGACAGTAAGCAATAAGTGTCGATTATTTATTATGTATGTACACTTTAACTGCACGTACGCCTCATTCGATTGTGGCCGCGTATGTTCGATTAGTATGTACCTAGTCAACTTCACAGAGTTCATCTTTTTCTTCGCAAACATTTCTACTGTATGTAGGTACCTATTTCGTGAACATGATTTAGACTCTAAACATTAGAGCATTGTCACGCTATAGATTCCCGTCTAGAACACTTCTATTTCGTGAGGAAATATTACTGTGGCTGAACCCAGGCCATCTGAACCTTAACAAAGTCATAATAATTATATGCTCATCGCCAACAGCGAGAAACATTTGATGCTTTATCAGCAATTGATGACTGACACTAAGAATACCATCAATGCGTCAACTTTAATATTACATACGTATCCGAAAATCAAATATTCCTGGATGATACAGTTTCACTTTTTCGCTTTTGAAGACATACTAGAATTGCAACCAGCCTTCCCAGTAAAAGTATACCTATTGTCATGCATTAGATTTCCGTAGAAGTACGTACATCATTCATACATTGACGGCCTCGTTCAAATCAAAATAAAAACGATGCATCGCGAATGGTGAATTTGAAATATCCAAAGTAAATAATTGATCGAAACAGAAGTATTCTAAACGAGAACCTAGTACGTGGGAATGCCCTACACCGTGTTGACGAAATACTGTAGAAGTGTTGAGGAAGGAATAGGGCAACCATGTGAAATCGACTACATAAGTGCTAATGGAAGGTACGCGGCCACAATCGAATGAGTCGATTGTACGTACATACGTTTGTGTACTGTAGTCTAGTCCTTTAAATTGGACTGCAGGAAGTCAATGAAAGAAAGGCAGTGAAATAGGAGGAAGCTGGGCAAAGGTCAGGTGAGAACAACAGGATGAATCAAAGAATGGTGAACAGTTTTGTGAACGGAAGGGAGTAATTCATGAAGAGTCTGCGTTTACCCCGTAGAAAACTACCAAGATGACCACGGTGTTACGGCATAACTCCTCGACACGGTATAAACTCCAGCAGAGCCATTAGGCCCCTTTACACGGTCGGTCTTGCGCGCGGTCCGGCCCGCGGGCCGGCGCGTCACACGCCGCGCGGCACGCAAAAGTACGTGAAGCCGGATCGTGGCGCTCCTTCGCGCGGGCCAGAAGGTCGTACCCGTCACTAGTTAGAGACAACGAGTTCGGGCTCCCATTTCTACGTCGACTCCACATGCTTTTTACACGATCCACCGCAGTGGTGTACTACTTGTTCGATGTATATCATCGATCTGCGAAACGATCGGCAAGACACGATCGCGATATACGTTCGCAGAAAAGTATCTCAAATTCCTCTATATACCAGGCTTATAGAGGATATCATAAATGCTGTTACTGTAGGGTACACTGAAACATCTGTTTTTAGGAAGCTACATTTGGTTGACCTGAAGTTGCTATAAATTCTGGAAATGGTTTATAACTCAGTTATAACGACTGTAAATTTTTACAAGGGTACTTTAAAAAATGTCCAAATGTTTCCCCGGCAATGCGATGGCAAATGAAATTGCAGTTAACACATTCACTGTTGTGACGATCATAATTATTACTATCAACGGCAATAACTACCATGTCACTGCTTGTTTTAATATAAAAACTAATATTGATAGACAATAAATACATATAGGTATGCAAGTGATGTTATATCTAAGATAAATGATGAAGAGATGTAATATGCAAGATGTCTTGAAGAAGGGGGGTAGTCTTCTGATTGCTCGTGATGCAGGTCAAATTTTTCACCCACGCTCTTGCGTGGCACGCAGCAAGAAAGCATCACAGTCCTGCCCGCGCGCCAGAAAGCGCCACGGTCCTGCCCGCGCGCAAACCTCGAATCCAGAAGAGTTTGCATAAGAGACAGAAAAGGTAGTTAGAAAAGGAGAAAACGATACTTGAAACCAGGCTCGTGGCGCGCCTCAGGATTTCCGACAGTGCGGACAAGTCTGAGGCGCGCGACGAGCCTGGCAGCCGTGCCTCGATGGGTTTCGAGGACTTCGACCCTCGAGACCAGGGGGGCCGTACCATGTTGCCCCCTAAGACGTGGCGAATGAAAAATTCTACATTTCGCACCGTATCTTGGCGAAAGTGACGTGGATCGTTTCCTTATGTTTTTCCGATGAAAATGGTCCAAAAACGACACAAATCGGATTGTAATTAAGGAATCTTCATAATAAATTGATTTCCATAACTTCGTTAAAAATAGTCCGATTTACATGAAATTTGGTATAATTTTCATTTGAAAAACGTAAAGAATCCATCGGTATCACTTCCATATCGATACGATAAAGAATAAAGTATACAGTTTTTCTGAAACAGAAAAACCAAAGAACCTAATAAAAAGAGAATAAATATAAGGAAAGTAACCGTAATAAACGTACTAATGGACTAATTTTTGTACCTGATATCGCCAGAAACGCCAGTACGTTTGCGCACGCGGTGTACCGCCTGCGCCGTCCTCCCTTCAAATTACAAACGGATCCCTTATCGCTCGAGTATAAACACGACATATTTGTTTGCATGGTTACAAACTTCGTCCATTCGCTATCCGAATAGAGTGATGGATACACAAAAGTACAACTTTCATACATACCTGTTTCAGAAAAACTGTATACTTTATTCTTTATCGTATCGATATGGAAGTGATACCGATGGATTCTTTACGTTTTTCAAATGAAAATTATACCAAATTTCATGTAAATCGGACTATTTTTAACGAAGTTATGGAAATCAATTTATTATGAAGATTCCTTAATTACAATCCGATTTGTGTCGTTTTTGGACCATTTTCATCGGAAAAACATAAGGAAACGATCCAAGTCACTTTCGCCAAGATACGGTGCGAAATGTAGAATTTTTCATTCGCCACGTCTTAGGGGGCAACATGGTACGGCCCCCCTGGTCTCGAGGGTCGAAGTCCTCGAAACCCATCGAGGCACGGCTGCCAGGCTCGTCGCGCGCCTCAGACTTGTCCGCACTGTCGGAAATCCTGAGGCGCGCCACGAGCCTGGTTTCAAGTATCGTTTTCTCCTTTTCTAACTACCTTTTCTGTCTCTTATGCAAACTCTTCTGGATTCGAGGTTTGCGCGCGGGCAGGACCGTGGCGCTTTCTGGCGCGCGGGCAGGACCGTGGCGCTTTCTGGCGCGCGGGCAGGACTGTGATGCTTTCTTGCTGCGTGCCACGCAAGAGCGTGGGTGAAAAATTTGACCTGCATCACGAGCAATCAGAAGACTACCCCCCTTCTTCAAGACATCTTGCATATTACATCTCTTCATCATTTATCTTAGATATAACATCACTTGCATACCTATATGTATTTATTGTCTATCAATATTAGTTTTTATATTAAAACAAGCAGTGACATGGTAGTTATTGCCGTTGATAGTAATAATTATGATCGTCACAACAGTGAATGTGTTAACTGCAATTTCATTTGCCATCGCATTGCCGGGGAAACATTTGGACATTTTTTAAAGTACCCTTGTAAAAATTTACAGTCGTTATAACTGAGTTATAAACCATTTCCAGAATTTATAGCAACTTCAGGTCAACCAAATGTAGCTTCCTAAAAACAGATGTTTCAGTGTACCCTACAGTAACAGCATTTATGATATCCTCTATAAGCCTGGTATATAGAGGAATTTGAGATACTTTTCTGCGAACGTATATCGCGATCGTGTCTTGCCGATCGTTTCGCAGATCGATGATATACATCGAACAAGTAGTACACCACTGCGGTGGATCGTGTAAAAAGCATGTGGAGTCGACGTAGAAATGGGAGCCCGAACTCGTTGTCTCTAACTAGTGACGGGTACGACCTTCTGGCCCGCGCGAAGGAGCGCCACGATCCGGCTTCACGTACTTTTGCGTGCCGCGCGGCGTGTGACGCGCCGGCCCGCGGGCCGGACCGCGCGCAAGACCGACCGTGTAAAGGGGCCTATTGTCTGTCGCCCGAGGCGACGGTTCAACGAAGAGCGAGCTTCATTGTCACGATCCCGTAACCCATGAATGGCTGGCTATCTCGTTTAACTTCAATTACCATGCCTTCCCTTTCATTTCGTTGCTGGCACTGTCAAAGAGTGGGGACTCGGCATGAATGTTCTGTCTTTCTTCCCTTTTCCCTTTTCTTTTTTTCATGCCTGAAACCTGGACCTTTGTTGCGGGAAAACCATCTTACGCGTTGGATCCGGCCTCGTTAAATTCTCCTTTAGGCAGATCTCCGTCTAGTCCAGTTCAATAGGTAGCACAGTGAGAAGGTTGCATCGTAATGCCACCTTGTTAGCGAATCACGTGCAATTGCATTCGATTCTCGCGCATATAAGAATCAATGTTTATATATTTGGGATGAAAATCAGCATTGCATGCAAGATTAAGATTTTCCTAGCGTTTTGAAAGTCCCTTTGGATAATAATAATATATCGTGTTACGACTGGGTTACTGGAAATTATGTTTGTACCTACATCTAGTTAAACCTCGAATTTTTTAATTGGTCTTTAAATATTAAGTAGGCAGTAATTCTCTGTTTCCCATGGTGCACATTACTAAACAGTGTGCTAAAATATATATAAGTATGTTTAATAATACTCACGAAAATTTTAATTATAATTTATGAAAATTCCATGTGATTTATAAAAAGAAACTATAAATTACCATTAAATACGAGGTAAACAAATGAAACGTCTCATTTGCAGTTCTCTCAAACTGTTTGCCTAATCATCAATACATATTTCTTCCATACTAACTTGTCAGAGTTGTTAACAGTACCCGTTCGTCATCGATCATGAGAAGGCCGTTTTGAAGAAAACAATAGGGCCTCCGCTGCAACATTGAGTATCCGGTGGGAGATGAGTAACAACGGCAGGGGGTCCAATTTAATGATGCACAAGATACCGAGGCGTTAAATACTTTCTAATCGTCTGTCGAACCCTACTTAAAAAAGAAATGAACGGAGAAGTCGGACTCTACTGAAACTGATGTTTTTCATCGTACCTCCCTTCCGTTCTATTGATCGTTTGATCTCGATTACCATTTTTGCCGATATAAAATCGGCATATCACTGTACAGGATTAAAGAAAATCAACCTCAACACTCGGACCACCTGGTACCCTTCCTGGGAGGTCGCAAAAACTGGATATATTAAACAACCATAAAAAAAGAGGATGCTTCGACTATAAGGAATCATAGATTCCACAATCGTTAGATTGAAAAGCCACAAAATTTTTCTCTCCATGAATTTTGATTAATTTGATTAAATCTTTACGTCACCGCATTGTACTGTACACAACGTTGTAATCTCTAATTAAATTCCAGCACTTTTGCTTGTCTCAGCAAAATCAATAAATAATTTTTTACTCATACTTATTTCAGTTGACTACTAGTATTATTACAGAGACAAAATCACAACGTTGCGTGTTGCTACGCTACACGAGGCAAAATCTAAGAGCAGTTTCAAAGAAAGAGAAGGAAAGAAAGAAAAATGTGTCTGTCATACAACTTTTAATTAGGTACATATATCTTGGATGGTGAGTAAGTACTCTAAGTAGGCATCGACTTTTCATTGATTTTATAGATCGTTAGAAAAAGATTTAGAGCTATTGCAGTGAAGGCTGAATAAGGAATGCATCAACCTTGTTTTTGGAATATATCAATTTAAAATTACTTTAGGTTTTCTTGCAGAAGATATACCGAAACGAAAAGGCAGGAAACGAAGGTGCAACTGATAACGTTGATCAAGTTTCAGTTTTTTCGTAGCTCTTTCATGGCAAAAACGATCCCCCATGAACCGATCTTCCCGAGATCATTTTTCTACGTCTATATACTGGAATCCCACGCCTGTGAGAAACTTCTAAGGCAGGAAGTGACTACAAATATTTGCCTAGCTAGCCGTCTTGTGCGATTACGCCGCGATTCACTTTGACTGGAGCTTGATTGTATTCGTGTGACGTAATATTCCATTCTCCTTTCTTGCTGGCGTTAATGTAACTCTTGCATGGATATTTTTAAGGTTCAAAAATACGCAGAAATAACTGCGGAATAAAGCCTGCTTTTGATTTGGGAGTGTCGATTTATAAGCTATTGTAATACCAAGAGGAAAATTTTGCAGAAATTGATCATTACATTGGAACGTACTTTAAAGTAACAAATATGGAGCAAATAATTATTGAAAAATATTTGCTGGGCAAGAAGATTTATTTTTACTATTTTTTATTACGAGTAATTCGTGAAAGTTTGAATTTTACGTAGGAAGCTTTTACTTTCTTTGGAAATATGTTATCATTTTTCTTGTATCTCTGATACTGTTTTCACCATAAAAAATTACGGAGTTATTTGATCTGCTAACATACATACGCTGGCTAATTCATCATGGGCTGTTTGATACATAGTGTAATATTGTTACTCTCATCTCTTTTAATCAGTTGTAATGTTAGTTTAATAGTAATATTAAACTTATTACAATTGAACATATTAACTTTTCACTTCCCTTTATACTTTGTGCATAGCCTCTGGGATTGTTTTAAATTGGCAAAAAAATGACGCAACACATATTTCTGTTACAAAATATAGAGGTATAACAAGAGATAAGCTAACAGGAATGTAGATTAGATTTTCGTAAATTAAACAATACCGAAAAATAGTTAATGGTATTTAAGGTAATTTTTTGTAAATAAAAAGCTCTGAAATTTCATAGTCAAGTGGAATATCCTTCATACGTATACATTATTGAGAATGTAATCAGCAGTACATATTGTTTATTACGTGGTAATAGATGAAAATAAATCTGAAATTTTTATTTCAGTAGAAGCAAAACTCCAGAGCAACGAGTTAAATTTATTATTTCATGACTAAATCGCGAATAATACATGGTTAATTACTCTGCATAACAATTGAATAAAATAGAAGATAATACAGAATACCAATTTTTCTATAGGCTTAAACAATTTTCCATCTGGGAACGAAAATGAAGGGAGATGCAAAGCAAAATCAATCTTGGCAAAATTAACACCACATACTTTAGCTGCGGGCAAACTGCGAGTAGGTACATTAAGAAGCGCTTGTGAAAATAATCAATATCGAAGTTCTGAACCGTAATTACTTTATCAATCCAGAACGGTAGAAAGAAATTAGTCATGCTTCCGAAACCATTAATGGCAACGAGAAAAAGAATAACAAGGGGGAGAGGGATGAAAAGGATTGTGAAGGTTGAGATTCCAGTTGTTGGTTATATTACGAAGCCAATATGCTCGAGCAGAGCTAATAAGCAACCACATAGAAGTTGGCAGGGCCTAATACCAGCCTAAATATACATGTCGACGGACATGGAAGTTCAGGAGAGGCCTTAAAAAGGCCACGTGGATTAAAAAAGGAGCTCGAAGGCCTGTTGATCTGCCTGCATGAATTAAGAAGATCCTCGTATTACAATAAAACCGAATCCACCCATGCTTTATCGTTTTTCTCCTGTTTTCCTTTCCTACGTTCATTGCCCGTAAACGAGCGTTCAGACCGAAAGGGATCTTTGCATAATCAAGCACGATCAAAACAATCTAGATTTCTGATATTTACGTCTATGAAACTTAATCTATTATACGACGAAAGACTTCAGCCGT
The DNA here is from genome assembly GCA_963932335.1 of Andrena marginata. Lineage (NCBI taxonomy): Eukaryota > Metazoa > Arthropoda > Insecta > Hymenoptera > Andrenidae > Andrena > Andrena marginata. The sequence goes on along the minus strand of OZ010659.1, from coordinate 44,851,791 downwards.
TTTAACTGAGCCCTTCCATTATGAAAACAGTAAATAGTTTACCAGAGATAATGATTTAGTGTAATAATTAGTATACTGTGGTACGGCCATTTCAATCATACGCATACGCGTAAAGATTGTTGTCCATATGATTATAAGTTTAGATATCATTTTGTGGTGGTAATCAGAATTGAAATTATTTGTTAATTTAACTTAACGAGTAACGTCCAAAATCAGCTATGTACATTCTTTATAATATTTCGATTCACATCAACAGTCGTTAAAGTAATTTCTACTTTCTATCTTCCTCTTCGTTTACTATGACGACTCTTACTCTCTCATTACCTAACAGAGCACGCCTGCAGTTAATTTTTAATTCTTCTTTACTTCTAAATTATTAACGTTGAAATATTTTGAGAACGTAGCAATGTACAGTGGGTGGCCAAATTATTATACTCAAATAAAAAGGTTTGAGATTTTGTAAATTTAAGCGATGTATCTCTGCCAAAAATGGTCGCAAAAAATATTTAACCAATGCATTTTAACGCTTGAAGTTTCTACTTTTTGAATCAAGCATTCAATTTTTTTATTCATTATGATACTGTTTTATGAAGATGAAGCACAGGAAACGAAGTTCCAGAAATTTTTGCCTGGTTTGAACGCATGCACGGGCCAAAAAAATTTTCCGCTAAATTCAACGAAGAACTCTTATAGAGCAAACATTTCTCTTTAATTTGGTTTTTTTTTTGGTTTTTGTATGATTTTTATTGGCCGAGTTATTCGCGATCAGAGCAAAAAAGATAATTTTCACTTTGAACGCCTATAACTTGCGAGCTAATGGTCGTAGACAAATATTCATGAGTGTTTTGGAAAGCTAAGAAAGTTTCCTTTCAGAACCATTAGTTACCAATTTAAGATTCTTTTTTAATCGTATTAAATCTATTTTATAATGATCCCAAAATTTGACGTAAATGTTTTGAGTATAATAATTTAGCCATCCTCTGCAGATAAGAAAGAAGACGGAAAACTCTGGCCATTCTGCAATACCATCAAGCTTCTCTCAATTTTCTTCAATGCCTCTCTTTGCATCTCATAACTTCACTCTGTCCACGTTACGCCGCCACTAAACGAGATTCAAGTGACGTTTCCTTCAATCATCCCCTAGGTAGAAATCCGTGCCACGCTTGAATTCGACCAACAGAAATTAGCCCTTCAAAATATTTATTTTTACAGAATTACCTCGAAGGGTACTTGGAACGGCAACCGATGAGGGGCATGTGATCGAAACTTTTCATGGTTAGCCAAGGGACAGTTAATCCGCTGACGAAAGAATCCAAAAGTCCTTGAGATATGCGACGGTGAAAAACGAGATCGCAGAACGGGTCTCCGGGATCCAAACGACCGTATCGAGCTTTCGTAGGTTCCGTAGGAAAATATTATCACAGTACCAGCCCGAGAAGGGAGGCAATGCGATTTCCCGTGGACGAACGTTTTTATGGCGCGGTCTCCTCCTCATCCCCGTCCATCTTCCCTCATGAATCTGCCGCCCCTCTTCCCCCACCCCTCCTTCCCTCCTGCAGGTACCACCAGGTCGACTAACTTCGCCTCGTTTGGACCCCCATTCTTCGCCATTCAGTTCTCTGTCGTTTTCTCCCGAGGACAATCCACGGTGTCCTGGGGTCTCACGCCTCGGCATTGACCGCTACCATTCACTGCTTCATTCTCTTCCTTCGACAGCGACTCTTTGTCACCCCCCTCAGAGATACGTAGTTCGACGGCAGGGAGGGCGGAGGGGTGGTACAGAGAGACCGTGAAAAATAAAGGAAGGTGAGTTTTGCGGTGGAAAAATGAGAGAGATGGCTCGAGCCGCGGAATTATGGACCGTGAAGACGGCGGGCTTCTGCGGTGTTCTATAGAATTCCCGTAGAATGCTGAGATTCGAGCCATTCATGTGTGTCGATACTACAGCTACTTTACTGAAATCACGCCCTCTTTCACACAATGACACCAAGATTTATTGAGAATCTGGTAGCCCACAGCAAATTCTGCAGACATGCTTAACACTGTTTTCTGTGAAATTCTGCCGGCTCTGCGCTCGCCGGATTAAATATTTTAACAATTTACTTTCAGCTTTGACTTTTATTTGTGTACAGTACTGGACATGTGTATTTATTGCATCGCTCTCAAATTTACGGAGGATGTACAAATTTCATAGCAATGTGAGTAATTCGTATTCAACTTATTTTGGCCGAGACAGTGGGCTATACATTTTGTAACAATATTCTCTTGGTGCTAATAATAAGAGAGGTTTAAATGATAACGTGACAAATATTTCCCGTATTATATAAATTGTGTATAAATATTAGTTTAATTGGGATACATTTTTTATTGAGGTACCTAAGTATTTTTGGATTTATTCACAGATTTCACGAACGTGATAGGTACACAACATTAAGATTGCATAAAAGTTTTTGTTTCTAAACTCGGTATAATAATACGTAAGTGGTCTTGCACCGTATATGTCAAATAAATACATAAATAATAAATACATACTTGTTCTGTATCACCTCTAATGTTTAAAGTAATCTAAATTTCTTAGTAAGGAATAAATATGGTGGGAAAACGTAAAACTGTTTTAGTTTTTATTAATTTTTGGTAGAAATATGGAAATCCAGAAGGCGTTTATCGATCAGGGAAGATTATTAAATTAAATAACTCCAATTTTCTGTGAACACGAGCAACCCATAAACTTTGAAATAAGGGGTATTACAGTAACAAAATAAATGTAATGTCGTTTTGTTCATGAAATCGAAAATGAAAAAATATTTTATTCACTAATTTTATCTACTTATTATTATTGTTACGTACTATTAAAAAATAGGTACTAAGTGATCTGCAAATAAATGTTAAACCATTCCGTCAAACTACATAAACAATATATTGATTACTTCTTGAAAATTTTGCCTTTAATAAAGTTTTTATTTCACCTCATTATCAAATCGATAGCTTAGTGCACAAATATTGTATGTCCAGTTTTAGCATTTTCGAGAAAAACAGTGTTAGAACTGCAAGGGTAGGTACTTTATAATTAAAGGAATATACATTTTCACAAAAAGTGAACATACAATATTTGTGCAGCAAGCAATCGAACTATGCACGTTATGGTTTTATTAGAAGAAATTCAATGCATATAGTTGCCAATTGACATTGCATTTAACATATTATTATGCATTATTATGCATTATTATTATGCATTAGGGGTTTCAACAAAATAATACTCATTGTTAGTAAATTCTAAAAATTGGTTTAAGTCGCATATAGATATTAGTTACGCATACTATTGAATAAAAAAGAGTTACATTTGGATCTCTCTAGTTTAAAATTCCGTACCATTTTCTGCTTAGAAAATTAAATGTACTCCATTTTCCATATTAATTAAGTATTGAAAATAAATTGAAGTTTTATCATGTAAACAGTTTATTGTTCAGAAATATTAATATACCTACAGTAATATCAAGCGAAACAATTTTTACATCAAAGTCAAAATTGATTAAAAACAATATTGTGAGAACACATTAACAAAGCGTGGAAGGGGCGAAAGAAACATCAGATAGGTATTTAAGGTACGATATCTTTAATCGAAAAGCAATAACTATATTATGCACAATACACCAGTCATCCTATCAATACCGTAGAACTCATCAGAGTAGCAATTAAATCAGAATGCATCAGCACTCAGCTGCTTTGTTTCAGGTTGCTGATTTGCGATACTGCCCGTACCAATTGTGAGAGTTCGAATGATAAAATTATTAGTTAACACAATATAAGACTACGATTTTGACTTTGCACTAGTATAATAGATGCGTGAAAGTTAACTTAACGTAGAATTAGATTTGTCGGAACAATTAAATTGATAAAATCACAGAAGCATAGTTATTAATCTGGCATTTATCTAATAGTTACTACGTTTTAACTTCATTTTCTTCAGACTATTATCCAAATACGAAATAATTATTCAGGAAAATCAGAAGTATATTGACCAGATGCATATTCGATAGCAATTTTTTTATGAGTTCCTAAATTTGCAATTGTCTAATTTAAATACGTTTTTTTACTTTTTCCTTATAAAATATCAATTTTTGCAGTTGAAAGCTCTATTATTTCTGAATTTCTAGTCTACATGACAGTATTTGCGACTAAAATGTCAATAGATTTAAAGAGGTAGCTTCAAAAGTAAAATTATCATGCAAAAAGAAGATTCTAAATAATTGAGAGTTATCTGGTGCTTCTTACAGTTTTTAGCATATTAAAAGCGTTGTATATGAAATATTTTAAAATCTTTAAAATGAGAAAATATTCTCGCCATATTTTCGTAACAAAATTGTTCAGTGGCTGTGCAACAGGTATTTCCAAGTATTTGATGTTTTTCAAATGTATTTCGAAGACGTACAAAAATATCATAAAGTAAATTTACATTCGTCTTAACGCATTCATTGTCAGTTAAATGCCACTGTCCTCGGCGAACGACATGAAACGGCACGGGGTGTTATGTTTAAAACCATACATAACTAGTACTTTTAAACTACATCGTTGCTACATGATTGCTAAAGAAGCATATGCAACTTTGAGATTCAATTTGTGAGTGAAAAACTGTTACCTAGTGCAAATAGTGAATTAATACTGTGTGTAAAACTCGTCTATATACATAGCCCGAAATCAATCACCTATATATAGAATGTTTCAAGACCGTAAATATAAACAATAGGGTAATAGAATACATAAAAGGGAATAAAGTCTTGATGAAGAAAGTTCATAAAGAGTTTCATAGATATTTAGTATTTCCATAAACATTACTTTTAATGCTTATTAATAGAATTTGACAACTGCTTGTGCTTCCATACTTCCACTAAATATTCATGAAATCTCTAATTGAATAACTATAAGGAGTCATTGTAAATGAATACAATGATTAATACAATATATTCAGTTAAGGGGGGACTGCGCGATGTTGGGCCGAAAAATAGGTACCTAATTCTTTGTGAATTTTTTTTACAAAAACGGCGCAACAAATTAATTTGAGGTTTGGCAGGTTGTTTTACTGTATCCTGAACTATTACTCTGAATTTTTGTGTGACAACGAAACAAAAAACAAGGCAGGTACAGAGGGAGCGTTGAAAAATAATCTGGTGGCCCTGGCGTTGACGAAAAGTACTGTTAGCGTTATCCGAAACACAAAAAGGAAAAAACATTTTTAAACTATATGAATGTGGCTATGGATGGTAGTAGATGCATTAAGAGAAATAAAAGAATGTTAAAATGGCAGCCTTTTGAAGAAGATGCAGCGCCCTGATTTGAGTCTGAGAAAGGTTTTACCTTAGAATCGGGAAAACTTCTTTAAATAAAAAAGGAACGTTAACACATACGGCAATAAATCTACTACCGCCCATAGCCACATTCATATATTTTAAGAATCTGTTTTCCTTTTTGTGTGTTCGGATAACCTTTACAGTACAATTCGCCAAAGCCAGGGCCACCCGATTATTTTTCAACGCTCTCTCCGTATCTGCCATGTTTTTTTTTTCACTGTCACAGAAAAACTCAGGAGAATAGCTCGGCACACTAGTCTCTCCAGTGCCAATTACTATGACAATACAAAAGACTATTGACTTACAGTCTAAACAGTCACCTATTCTAAAAACAATTAATTAGCAGAGACATGCCTATTAGAACTTATCTATTTCATTTCGTGTCAGGTGAGCTATTGGCGAAAAAAGAAAAGAAAAAAGAATTATTGTATACTACTTATTGTAAGTCTCCATAATTGAATTATACAGTTTTACTTTCCTATCACTTTATAACGTCCCACCGAAATCCTAAAATTTTGTGGTGGCATAGATCGTATTGATCTCTTAAATTTACGATTATAGTTTTCAAATACCCTGTCTGCGAAAACAAAAACACAGAAAGAAGACACAGCGCCAGGAAGAAGATTCCAAATCACCGTGACTGATGGATTCAAAATTTTAGCTCTACGCCACTGAGGGCCACGTACGTTCCCGTAAAAAGCACGTGCTGAATTTTCGGTTGGAACGAGCGAAAGAAGCGAATTCCGTCGATAAAGCCGTAGTATATTTGTGTGGTATTCAGCGAGTGGATCCAAAGAGAGGCTCCGACAATTACGAGTACCTGGACGAGCAGCAACGAGCGGCCTGTTGCTCCTCCCGGCATACTCTGCACGAGTATAAACCGGACAGGTTTCGGCGGCGCAATTATTAATATAAGAGAGAGAGGATGCTCAAGGTGGTCCCGCTGCTGGAAGGGCGCGGGGCAGTTTTTTTTAATCGAATCCGCGCGTGTAGAATCGTCTGCGCCTATGTACACATGCGCGCGCACACGGTCACCGGGGTGCGATACGCAACCGCATCGTAATTGAGAGAGAACCAATTAATGAGTGAGCTGGCGTTCGTAGTAATTCGACAGGAAACGATTTGCCAATTACTTGCCTAATGACTTTCATTTTCAGAAGTGAAGTAGTAAAAGACAATGGTAAAAAAAGGGAGAAACTTTTGAAAAAATCATTTCACTGCGGCATTCTGTATATTTTAAGGAATCCGAAATGAATGGTTATCTGTCTCAAAAATACTGGGAAAGTTACAAAAGACATGCGTGAGTGGAGAAATGCAAGCATGAGCGTAGCTCGCCTAGGAGCTGATGTTTCGTTCTCATTTTCTGCGGATAAAATGCCTGTTGGTTGATTAATCATACAAGAAATCATTCGGAAAGATTACGATACGTTGATACCCAGTAAAATCGAGGAATTATAAAGTTGTGCTTACATGGGGAATTCCATAATTCGTCTACATATCTAGTATTAGACAAAAGTCAAAATGGGCTTGATGCTATTACGGGAAACATGTGGGTGCAAATCGGCGAAAAGATTGTATAATGTTGCTCCCACGTGGCAATAATTTCATAGTTTCATCCGATACCGATCCTCCATCTATTTACACACAAGTTTCCTAAATGATTGGTTCACAGATGATTCACGATAAAAATAAAATAAGCAAGGAGCATAGCAGCTAGGTCAGCCATGAACACGATTACGTCCTTGTATTTTCGCGTGTTTATTATAATTTGCCCCTCACTTAGGTGAGTAATTATTTACGATTATTAACTGAGGCTTACGAGGTTCGTCAAGCGGCCTAATGAGTAACGACACACTGATGCTGGATAGCAGCAATAGCAGCAAAGTGAGACGTTTAAAAAACGGCATCAAAGAAATATTCTGTCCACTCACTCACTGTCGCTGCCCAGAAAAAAGGTACGAGGTGACAAATGTCTCTTCAATGTCTGCTGCGCACTGTAAAGAATTAAAAAACAAAATATTGTTTAGAGGACCAAAATAGATTTACCAAATACGAAGGAGATGAAATTACAAAGAAACTGTAGAACCGCTCGTTCGCGCGAGCGCGTAGTTGTGTGCGTGTGTAAACTTACATGGCAACCCCAGGCGCACGCGCGCGTGTATGCACACAGGCTCGTTCCAAGTAAGAGAGCCTACTGGCCCCGTGGCACACGAACCTACAAACCGAATCCAGCGCTCCCGATCGTTTTGGGCCTGACCAGAACAAACCATCAGAAACCTGTAACTCTCTTTTTCGTCGTTCTTTGTGCGCACGCGCATACGCGTTCTGTATAGGTACACGCGAGGATAAACAATACCTCCGCTCCGGTACCCCGTGATTCTGTAATGAGGGCCCCCAAAATGTTCGATACATCGTGAGGTCGCAGGAAAAATTAAAACTCGCCTCAGCGCCGATCATGTCGCCACTTCGTATCAGAAGTTCGTGATCAGCGAATTCTTCTCTCCTCTCTAATTATTCCGATACCATTATAAACATTTCGGGGCAATCCCCCTACTCCGGATGGCTTCCGTGAAAGTTGGTAATCTTGGCTGGTAAAAAGCACGATCCTCTTAAAATCATCTTCGTTCCCCGAGCTCATCTTGCAATTAATGTCTCGCCGTGTATTGTCGATACACAGGCGTAACAAACGAAAGGATGGCGAGTAACATTATAGAAACTCGATAATTTTCACAATCGAGTGGAGGGAAGCTCAACGACGCAACACCTGTTACGCCATAGGTGTGCGCGCGCATGTATGCACGTGTGCATACATTTAAATCGAGCACACATTCTGTGCAACTTATTCAAATTTCAAGCGGCGCACGAGCGTGTACTTTCGACGCACATAGGCGCTGACGCGGTGATGAGTTGTCGATGCAGCGTGGTAACAGTTACCGAACATGGTGTACACCGGTTCTTCTTCGTTTTCACCGCGTTCCAGTGGCTTCAATGTAGCCACGAGGCAATGTACAGGAGTCGTAGTACTCTTGGTACCGTTGTAATCGTTGTAAGTACGAGCAAGCGACTCGTTTCGGAGCCTGCGCCAAGTACGGTAGCGTTTCCTCGATACTTTTTTGCGATCCCATCAGAGAATGCTGTAACGCGCGTGCCACCGTCCCTCTTCGGCGTCTACGCTTCTGGGTCGACCGCGGCCCTTTCGTTTCACCTGTGTTTCTTGCAAGTGCCGTCCCGCCAAAACCTTTCCCCGATAAACATTATTATGCGGGGACGCTTACCCTTATGCGGCACTTTTTCTCTCGGTGAAAAGGATGCGTAAACGTGGACAAGGTCTTTCTCTTTCGGACAAAAGTTTCGTTGAACCATCAACTGTTGGTGTAGCTTCCACAAGTTTCAGGTCGTGAATTGTATAAGTTTGGAATAAAGAGAATAAACACCTTATTTCTACGGGTACATTTAGAATATAAATTTTTCACGCTCTCCGCGACGTCGTGGAATTTTAGGTTTTGATGGGAATTTAGAAAGTAAGTTTTTCGAGACAGCTCTGTCTCGTTATAAGTGGCATACTCTGGTGACAAGCTGTGCCTTTAACGAAATGCTATTCGACTCGCCTTACTTCTTTCCTGTTTTCTTTCAGTAATACGATACCGCCGCTATCTCTAACGCAATTTAGGGCTTGTGGCTGTCGCGTGCCCTCTCGCCCATTCTCAGTATCTCGCACTCGCCGCGGCGACTACAAAAGAAGTAGCGGGGATAGAAATGTATCGAAACAGGCGGCCCGTACTCGTGACGGGATCACAATGAAACAACAAATCAGAGCGCAATACTGAATTATAGATAAATGGTGGTTGTTTGAAATTTCTTTATAACGTTAAGGTGCGATCCCACCTGACTGAACGAAGTGAGCGCGTGGCTCAGCGGGTCTGTGGGCTCGTCGGGTGAGGCATGGGCGTTTCCACGGTGCGGCAAGGCTCCCCGTTTCCCGTCGTTTTAGCCTAGCCAGATAAGCTTTTCTTTGACTCGTGCCACATTTACCGACAACGGGTGGGAAGCCGAAGCTGAACCGCCCGAGCCACGCGCCGTGGAATCGTACCTTTAGCTTCTTTTCTACTATTTTGATTTTAACGCTGCATTGCAATATTGGCTTTTCCATTTAATAAACGTTTCACTTTCAATAAATATCGTGGGCCACGATAATACGTGGAATGTATGTATTATAAATATTACAATTGAATTTAAATACTTACCTACAGTAATTTACGAAGAAGCGAAATCGAAGAAAATAATTGGTACGCTCTAAATAAAATTCTTTCACGATCACCAAATGGATGGTGGTCATAAATTGACAGTGACAGTGTGTGCGCATGCGCAGTTGTGGACTGACCACGCGAACGCCACGCTTGCTATCTTGAAATTTTATCTTTCTTCCCCCTCCTTACGCTCCCACCAATTTTCTCTATCTTCCATCCCTCCGCTATCAAGGCATACCGATTAGTATCACGGTTTATCTCCACCCTCTCTTAGAAAGAGCGTCTCTTTCTTCTCTTGTTCTCTTTCTTTTACACTTTCTTGTCTCGGCTCCTTCTTCCTCCTCATCCTTTTCATCTTCTTCCTCATCCTCATCCACATCCTCGCCCTGATCCTCATCGTCTTCCTCTTCCTCTTCCTCTTCTCCTTCTCTTCTCCCGGGCGCCGTCAGATTTACTCGCCTTCTCGAGTTGCTTCGGTCAGTCTGTGGATGATTGTAGTACCTAGTTACTCGAGGCAATGTACTCACGCAGCGCGGCTGCATTCTATTCATGTTCTCTTCAGTTGTTCTCCACCAGTGATGAGATATGTACGTACAAGAAGGGTTTACAGTTTACACAGTTCAAGTTGTACTCGCCAATAGACACGACAACATACATACGTTCGAATGCAAATCGACACTATCAGGTAATATTTAAGCTTCAAAGCTGAGCGTGTTGTGAATATTTTTCAGTGGAAGAAGAAACACAGAAAGGAACGAATAAAACTCCCTTTTCTTCCTTTGCTTAGCTTTAATTCCAATGAAACGTTTATAATGTGTGGATATTTTACTAATTTTAGTTCTCAATTTTTGGTTAACTCACCCGGAAAAGTTTGGACTTTGGACTCGCGAGGAACAGTTTGTTTTAAACCAACGATAAGTTTAATTTCAGTGCAACTTTCTCTGAACCCCTGATATCGTGATAAATAAAGTTATGATTGTGTACAGTTTGAATCTTCAAGGCTGCCAAATCCTTCTTCGTAATTCTGAACAAAGTCACACAGATTTTAACCAGTTACAACCGCACAAAATATGATTTTCTTTAATTACCTGTTAATTAAGGTAAATTAAATTTACGGGGAGGTAAATGCAATGTGCAAGAAGTCTAAATAATTATAATTATTAAATTTAAGAAACTTTACAATAACAATGTATTCCTCATCAATTGTAATTAGTCCCACAGGCACCCTAATAATTCTAAGCCACCTTATATAATACTATAGGTTACCATAACTTCTGTTATCTATACAACGCACAAAGTTTCAACAGAATTATTGATAATGTAATAAGAACAGAATATGAAACATGACACTAACGATCAAACTAACGATTTTCCTAACACAGCTCCGCGTTCCATATTACCCAACTTTGTAATTTGGTATTTACAAAAATTTCAGAAATAAACACATATGACGTCATAAGCACATGCTCAATTATATTAATCGCTATAACGTAGCACTGCTCCAGAAAGAAGATATGTAAAGAATTCGCAGTAAGGATACGTATATGTACATAGCTAGTATGGAAGAACTAGCCCCACTTGAATGTCAACCGATCAACGGACGCGGTGGATTTGAAATGTTTCGAGGAGGATCAGTGGCCATCGCTATAACGACGACGGCAGCGGGAGCAGCAGCAACAACTTCTCGGGTTCCCACCGAACCCGGGTTCTTCGTCTTTGTCTGGCCTGCCGCGTGGCCGATCTTTTCCTCCAGCGATGAGCCGGTGTATCGTGAAACACGCTCCCGAGGCGGTTGTCTTTTATTTTCTCGGCATGCGTGCACCCTCCGTTCAGCGACTGAAACACTGTTGCCTCGTGAAAATAAACGAGCTTGGAGGTTGAATCGGCAGAAAGAGAAGCCACAGGGAAAGAAAATAGACGAAGACAGAGGCGCGTAACTCATTTCGCGCAACGCCCCTTCGCGTACCTTCCACCAACTGGCCGTAAACAAAAATAATTTACTAACAATTTAATCAGTTCCGACATGATCGATCACATTTCCTCATCCGGTTCCACGAGAATTGTTTGAACGCGTGCCCTAATCCTTTCTATTCACTTCAATTGAAGTTCAGTGATTTTTATGGTCAAACGCGTAGGTCCATACAAGTTCAGGTGTCCTAAACAGCCATTGTTTTTCGATCCTGTACTTTTATAATTTGATTCAATCGCGGAGAACGGTACAGTTCTTATTAATCTGTTAAGTGATAAAGATGTCTTATTTTGTTACTCAAAAATGCATTTCAGCAAGATGAGTTAATTATTCATAAAATGTAATAATTACGCTCATACAGGAGGAATGAAATATGTTATTCCTTTTTTATTTCCTCCATGAAAAGGCTATGTTTATTTGTACACTTTTGCTTGTCCTTTATTTATATTCGTCTATTTGACCCCCTAATTATCATATACATATGTAGTTGCAACAATAGTGTGGAATATAAATCTTTCTAGACTTCTTTTACAAATAATTACATTTAGTAAAAGAGCGACTCTTTACGCAAACATGAAACAAAAATGCAGAATAAAAGTTTTTCACATGATTCTTCATTTTCTAGAAATTCGATTGTGAACATCCGTCAAGCACGCATGCACTTACCTAAACTTAAATTCATTGGATGATACTTTCCCAATTATCAAGATTGAATTCAAAAGTTATAAAAATATCATGATTGATTTGGTTCAAGAAAATATAAGAAACAATTCTTTTTTTTAAGCTATTTGTTTAATATAGATTTTTTACACTGCCAGCGAGCACGATATCTTTAAAATAAGCATATACACAATGTATTTAGCATAGATTAAGTTAAATGGTGCACGAGTAGGTACGCGGCAATTTTTCAAATCTGATTTTCTCATAAATGAAACTTCATACGAAAGAGGTTTATTCTACTAGTTGAGGTTTTCAAGTGTAAGTTTTACCACTTTAGAGTATTATTGCGACACTTTTTCCAACATTGCGCTTACATTAATTGTTAGTCTCTTCAGAGTAATGTTGATGCACTGATATTGGTATCGATATTGTGGTACGCATCTATTTAATGCATACTGCCCATGCCAAGGATCATTGATTACCAATCATAAGCCTCTGTAATTGGTAAGCTGGGCAATTAAAACGTGGGAGGAGAGCGCTTCGAATGGGGCTTAAGTGGTAGTCTCTGCTGATGCTTCATGTTTCATGACTCCAATTGTTTTCCTATATTGTCTAGAGAATCTATAACTATGTTGACTCTAATTCGTTGACTAAAGTTCGTTTTAATGCTTATACACATATTTATATAAATTTTCCTTGCTCCGAACTGTGCTATATAAATATTAATAAGATGGATGACAGCAATATTTTACAATATCATGTGCAATTATGTGCACATACACTATACACGCATGAAATGCTAGAAATTAATAAATTTGGAATGATCAAACGCACTCTTTCCTTTCAGGTACATACAATAGATTTCTTATTTATTATAAAATTAATTAGTAAATATGTAATACATAGCTTCCATTGTATATTATTGTTCAACATGTAAATATAAAAATTACAAGCATTTGTGCTTGAAATATATAGAGAAACGTTTGCGTTTTAGGGTTAATTAATAGTTCTACATTAATACTTTGTCATTATAAATATAGCAATGACGCGTCCTCGATTCATTCCCTACAAACTGAGCGTACATTATTAAAAATATAATTTATTGTATGTTCACAAATTTCTTATTATAGAGGATTATGCAATTCTCGTTTGCAGGACTTTCTTTAAATACAATTCGCTTATTGGCCCAGAAATCAGAAGCGAAAGGATAAAAGAAACGGGTCCTGCCAGCGGGCGATTTCGCCGATACTTTTTAAAAGAGTTTTCGCGAACAGCAGATCGATATTTATCAATCGATCGGCAATTTCGATCGATGATCACGGAACTACGTGTTCTGCACGGGTGCAATATGCAAGCGAACTCGCATCGTATATTAAAGGCACTTTCCAAACTGTTCGCGGCGATGCGCGCAGGGGGTTTTATTAATAATTGTTTTAACATTTTTATTTCGTCCACATTTTTGTTTATCAAGATCAAATTTTTCGCAAACAATTATTCAGAGTAGTTTGAAAGAAAATTCGGAAATCCAGAGTTTGTTGATTAATCAAATTGAAATTCTAAGTGAGTATACAGTACTGGATATATTTATTGCATCACTCGAATAAACGCGTTATCGCTTATATCTCTCTTATCTTATTATTAATACTAGGAAAATGTTTTGCAAAATTTATGTAGTACAAAAATGTGTAGTTCACTATCTTGGCTAAAATAAGTTGAATTCGAATCATTTTATCAATTATATTGCTATGAAAATTGTCCGATCTGCACAAATTTGAGAGTAATGCAATAAATATTTTCAGTAGATGAAAACCAGTAGGTATAGAATAAGAAATTAAGGAAATATTCGCTGCTGTAGACAATTGCAAATTTGGTGCGAAAGCATAATAGATTGAAAAAAAAACTTTGTTGCTGCTAAGTAAAAATTTTATTTATACTCGTATGGGACTTTGATTTCTGCAGAATTCACATCTTCACACTTTTTTATCAGTTTCTGACAAGATTTTTATTGTAGTCTATTAGTGTAAGTTATAACGTTAATACAACAACAAAAACAATAAATATATCTATGAATGTTAAAACAATATTACGCCGTTTCTTTTCTAAAATCAGCATTTTTATTCGGATACGCAAACATCGAAATGTACAGATGTTTTTAAACGCATTCAACTGTACAAAATAATGAAAGATTCAATTTGGCCAAGACATTTAAATTCACAGAATCCAACATTAACAAGTAACCAAGGGTAATTAATTTAAATCATTGCAGATTCCATAATTTTGAATTCAGAAGCTAGTTAGACTTCGCAAAAGCTAGAATTAATTGAGCACAATGCATAGGTATTATTGATTTATATAACAATAGACAACAGTGCAAAAATATTGGAATATACTCGATTTTTTTATTTTATTTTAATGTGACAATAAGTGATCCATGTAACAAACTCTTGTAGACGCTGAGCATCTGCACAGCCTATCTGTATCCGTACTGGAGCATTTAATGGCATTAAGATGGTAACAGCGATAAAAGATGATGAAGCAATCGTAGTAATGACATAACGAAATATTTACAGCTTTGGAGAGGGTAATAAGCCGATTCAAATCATAGAGGCCATGACATTCGTGTCAATTAAGCTGTACTAATGGACTTACGAGGCTTAATACCAAATGAGTAAAAACTAAAGGAACACGTTTTATAATTATACTGTAGAGTATACTTTAAAGGCTTCATACTGTCTTCCTTCATAATAAATGGGCAATTAACAATCTGTACTCGCAGGTTAGGGGATCATGCGGAATAACATAATTAACTAGGACATTAAATACGAAGAGTCATAAATAACTAGATATATTAATTTTTATAAACAATACATCTGAAATAATTTCGAACGATATGACCTTCTGTTCCAATTTGTCGTTTAAAACGTCTCCACTTTGCAAACGGGTATCCAAAGGACTACTAGATTCACAGAACACAATTCTTCAGAAATTTTCTTCAACATTGTAACCCTTAAATCTAAATTGAAGCCACTACGTCATCCCAAGAAATAGTACATTAATTACTTTAAAGTGGAATAACGATCGAAGAATTGTCAAAGTAGTCGCAAGTCAGCCGAGCAAGTACCGTTTATTAGTGTCTGCTTAACAGTGAAATTTTCAACGTTCGCGTAATTACACGAATGGTTGAAAAGTGGATTGTATGAAAAATTATGGAAATAATTGGCAAGTGGCACAAGACGAGCGGAGAGTAAGAACTCAGCTGGAACGGCCGTGTGGAATAATATTCTACTTATCCGAATAATTTATTCGGAGGAGAACGTGCGACCGGCAAGACTGTCTCTTCGCTTGATTGAATTTTTGGCAGCAGCCTGGATCTGGATCGATTTTGCTGGGTAATTTTTAATGAGCCAGCGGCACGTCCACGGCCGTAAGTCGGCGCCGATACAGCTCCGCGCGAGAGTGTCCACTCGCTTTTACCAGCGGGTCCAGGCCCTCAATATCTGGCCCTGTTCGCTGGACGGTGTATCATTATGGATTCGCGTGCGCTGCCCCCGGTCATTCTCGTCTCATCACGAGCAGGTTTCCCTCCTCTTCTATCCGCCGCGTTTTCTCTTCCTCCGCGCCTCCTGCGCAAGCGTGTGCGTGCGCGCACGCGTACACCAGCCCCGGCAAATCTCGTCTTTTTTCGGCACTCGTGCGGAGGAATTGACCCGACGTCGACCGAGAATACCAGTCAGGTATCAAACGCCATCTGATCGCACGGTAGAACTTAGCGAGCCATTGAACGGGGCACCGGCTACTTTTATTTGGAATAATAAATGAGAAACGCGAGAACCAATTACCGAAAGTAGATCGACGAAACGGTTTGATTTGAGTAATTGCTCCATATCGTGCGCGAACGCTCGCCTCGCCCCTCGGCGGTTCGATGTCGTACTGGATCAGTGAACTATAATACAGATTCCGACGAACTTTGTAAATGCTACGATATTTGTGATTTTTTTTTCGACAATTCTGTTATTGAACATAAATATTGATAACGTGGTTACGGTTTTGCTGTACCTAGCTATTTAGGCTAAATAAATTTGTTTCGTGTTCTATACAGCCCTTCTTTTCTCTTAGCCTAAAGAGTCAGTATTACTTACAAAGAGAGTCTCCCAGGTGTCCGTCTCCGATTACTTTGATTTTTGAATATGTTTTAGAGGACCGAAAAATAAGAAATACGTGTTTTTTATAGCGGCCTGTTTTCATATTTAGGGGTGAAAATTAGAAGATTTCCAGGTGTTCGTCTCCGATTGCTTTGGGTTTTGGATATGTTGTAGCGGCCTGTTTTCATATTTAGGGGTGAAAATTAGAAGATTTCCAGGTGTTCGTCTCCGATTGCTTTGGATTTTGGATATGTTTTAGAGGACCGAAAAATAAGAAATACGTATCTTTCTATTTCGACCCGTTTGCATGTGTGGGGGTGAAATCGCCCCTCAAATTTCATAAGAATACGTGGTCTGGACCGAAGACGTTGAAATACAGTAATAGGTAATAATCATGAGCATGGAACGACGAAAGTAATTACTGACAGTAGCCTAATGAAAAAGATAATTTTTAGTGAAGCTACCACAAGAAATATAGGAGTGAAATTTGTTACAATTGAGCAAATTGGAACAGTTCCGTGAGGACCGAAAACCTATACTTTGTGCCGTTTTTATAATTGTTTAAATTCATGCTTATAAATTTTATTCTGCAGAATTTAACACTAGTTAGTATTTTGAAAGCAATGTAACTTTAAATCTACAGATGTAATATGTCCTATTAAAATGAATAAAAAATCAATCATGAATTGTATTATATTTTAGCACACTTTTAAATATGAAATATTTACTAATTACTAGTAAATATTATTAATTACTATTACGTTTAAGAATTTACGATGATTCAAAGGAAACTGTGGTGCAACCTTAAGATCCTACAAAAACTTAAAAAATATTACAAGATACCTAATTATTATCTTTTCATGCAACATTATACTAAATTCAAATTTAAATACACTTCCATGATGTGGAAGATAAGCATGGGGAATTATTCTCCACCAAGAAATTGCAACTGGAAGAGACAAAATACGAAACTTGATTTATCGTAAAAAGGAGATCTTATCTGAATCTACGAATAATAGTCTCCTTTTGGCAGGAGTACGTATATCGGAACTGAGAAACGGCGGACATAGGATACCAGATTCAAAGGATCCGTTTAGATAGAAAATAATGGGAGCCCGTTCCTTTCCTTTGTGTACTTTATTTGTTAAATTCACCGTTCTGTTTTTCTCTGGTTAGTCGAGAGCCACGGCGATAGCTTGATCTTTTTCTACCCGTAGATCCTCCACCTTGATAAACCTTGGACGATCTTCTTTCAGAGCTCAATGATGCCGGTAGTCTTACAATGGATCTTAAAAGTGATCGATAACTTAATTGCGATTGTCGGAGCGTTATGTCAGTGATTTTAATTAGAGACCCTCTACCACAGCTACATATAAAACGATAGTCAACTCTGACTTACCTTGGTTTAGATGGCTTTACTCTCTTGCGTCGTACTTGATTTTCTGCTCCATCAGTCGCACACATGTACATACATACAGAAATACTCGAACGGATTATCAAAGGTGTTTTGCGTTGGAGCAGGACACTTCCGACGAGTATAAACTTTTATTTCTCTGATTTCTTCTGGGAACGACCATTTTCGATATTTTTACGTGAAACTAAAAAGGGATCATAGGATTCTTTGTTGTTAATTAATTGATACATCAACGAGACTAAGTACAAAGTGCTCGTACGAGTGGTTCTTTTCAAGCTGAGTGCTGGAATTAATCTTAGGAAACAATGGAGGAACAACGTGGAAGACAAATTTTCCTTTTCATTCGCTAGCAACCCTCAAACAGCGTAATACGAGGGTAGGGAGCACATGAACACAGCGGAGATCCCTGCCAGCGATAAATCGAACACATTTTCGATGTGTATGCCGAGGAAAGATGAGCGTAGACTCGACCAATAGGATTCCAACAACACCATCTTGATAATAATACCCCGCTGTTAGACAATTTGACAACGAATTCGTCTTCGAGGGCCTCGACGGTCAGTCAGCCACCATTTCTAAGTAGCTTGGAAGCCACCCTCTTTTAACGACTACGGAAATTACGTGGGAAAATAGAAGATCACTAGGTAGATGTAAAAATTATTATTAGTAAAAACTCATATAAAAATTTCTTTAACTCTTAAAATAATTTATTATTTCAGAATAAAGGTTATTCAGAATATAAATGTTCTTCATAACTGTTTCAGGAACCGAAACCGATATAATAACGGTTTCAAGCCCTGAATGCAAATAGCCCTGTACATAAATATATCATTCATATAATTTTGATGAGATTTGAGATTAAATTAAGAAGTTTTGTAGCTTGGAAAGAATTCGTCTTATAATAATATTACATTATTAAAAGTACTGGCTATACCTATTTATCTATCTATTTATTACACATCACAATGAAACTAAACTAAATCTACCATTTTCGAATTTGACATGATGATGAATTTCATGAGTAGTAATTGAATGTTCTTTAATTGCTTGTATGTAATTGGAGATACTCGATTTCTTTTGTCGTTTTAATTGATATTCTCTCCATCGTCGTTACATACTACTTTCACCACGAAGCAAATAATCATTGCTCATTGCAGAACTTTTTCCAGTGTATTATGTATTGCAGATAAAGTCGGATATGCTCTCCTTTAAAATTATGATGTGCAAATTTCAAAGGAAAGAGAACATTGCACAATGAGTTCATTAAGAGAAGTTAGTGTAGATACGTAATTGTGTATATTGGGTCAACCATAATGTGTAACAATACTTGATGTTTACAACTACAACCAGTACCCGTAAATAAAGAGCAATAGTGTACGTAGTTATAGTTTGTGTAGTATTTTTAGGGCTAAAGTTTAGATTGAGTGTCATTTCCACTGCATATCTCATTGAATGATATAAGATAACGAATAATATCAATTAAACTTAAGATGTATAAGGCATGCTTTCCAAAAGTATTAAAATACTTAAAAAAAGTATTAAAATATGGAATGCATGCACAAGTGAATAAATTAAACCAGGTGATCATCATCACAGTGATTCTTCCCTGTTTAAAATTAGTGAAATAGAGACACATTATTGAAGCTCTGATGACCACGAATATTTGTCGACAGGATATTTATGTATTTTATAATTTAAATAAAATTGAAATATAAGTACAAATAGATTACTCGTGATACAGCAATCGTAATTAAGAATAATTATAATAACCAATTGATAAAGTGTGGTATTTTATAATTCAATATACAATCATAAATTGAATGTTTAAAATTCATAATGTAGATGAACTGATTTTTAAATAAATTTCACAGTTTAAGTCTGAATTTATATACATATTAATGTACAATACTATGGTGATCTCATTGAATGGAATTTAATGGAAATGGAAAAAACTTATGTGCAAGAAACGTCTTCACAGATGAACATGGGTGACTTTAGAACTTCAGAGTGATTGTTTTGCTTTCAAATAGCTGGCGGTCTCAACCGCGAAACATCTGCTAAACATAATGTTCAGAAACTGTCCTTGAATATCAATGGCACTCTCACATGTTATGTTCGAACAGAATTTATATGCAATTTAATACGACCCTTATACTAGGTATTACATTACCTTAATCGTTGAAAGTTTGAAAAATGAGTAATAAAATATATATTATCATAAACACTAGAGATATTTTCTCATATTTCGCACAAGACAAACGTGTTATTTTTTCGACAAATAATGGAAGAAAAAAATTTCGACTGCAATGCAGAATTGTAACAGAAAAATATACGAGGTGACATGTATCGCCCGTAAAGTAGAAGAATCTGCTTCTGAGTGAAATCTTTATTCAGACGCAATGACTTTCTACGTGTTCTGCACAAATGTTGCCCGAACCAGTTTTTACTTCAAGCTAAATTTATTATGATCGAGTGAAATTGCTCCAAAGTGTATTATGGTTTCTTCAATTTTTGTGTGAAGCTCCCACAAACTTTACCCCCATCTATTCATACGTGCATCTCAAAATAATTACCTTATTAGGTAGTAC
Source organism: Andrena marginata (assembly GCA_963932335.1). Lineage (NCBI taxonomy): Eukaryota > Metazoa > Arthropoda > Insecta > Hymenoptera > Andrenidae > Andrena > Andrena marginata. Next base: position 44,831,426 of record OZ010659.1, on the reverse strand, counting down.
ATCAGATTACATATTCTCACGGAAATCATATTTTATATTTCCATCACTGTAAATATTTACTGTGTCACTCACAAATCCACACTGTTTGCAGAATTTTCAGAGTATCATAATTAACAACATGGATGTCCACATTGTTCACCTCATTAAGAAAGTTATCCTACGATGCCAGCTTATTTGTACACGAGGATTCATTTCACTCGCAATTATACATATTCACTGACAAAACTGTACTGTCATTAACGTAATTTTCGGTCTGGATCTTTTCAAGAACGAAACATAAAGACATACAATAGCGGACAAAAAAGTTACCACTTTTTCGATCCACTCTACATCTATTATTTTTCAACATCAACTCAAAACTGCAGCATGTGCCCAATATACATATTCTGATAGAGAATTGAAAACTGTATAAAACCCAGTTAAAGTTGAATTTCTTTATCTAATAAACAAAATCCCTACATAACATTAAACACGACAACACCTATTTAAAGCTGTTATAAAGTTACCACTTTGGAAAAGTAATAAAAAATCTGAAATTTCCTGAGGGCACCTTCTGCTTTTAGGACGGCCTAAAAGAATACCAGAAGTGATAACTTCTTTGTCGGCCCCAAAAATATGTTATCCCCTTGAATGTAATAAAATTTAGTTGTGTTAGTTACATAAATTCAATTTTAACTGAGTTTTATACAGCTTTCAATTATCCATCAGAATATGTATATTAAACACCTACCACAGTTCCAAGTTGATGTTAAAAAACAATCAAAATAAAGCAAATCGAAAGACTGGTAACTATTTTGTCCGTTACTGTACCTTTTTTCTACATTTTCTATTTGTTTTTGCGCAATTAATCACACCCTGCTCGGTTGCACCACCCTTCGTCACCCACCCTGTGTAGACACAATGATAGTGGATTTAGTAAGACGCTGTATGATCAATAACGCAATGACAATAATGGCGACCTGTTAGACACAGAGCCCGGTGGAAGGGAAACTCGGCAAGTGGAGTAATTTCAACGATTTCTCAGGAACGCCGCAATTCCCCGAGGCATCTGCATATCGTGTAGGTCGCAAGAGCAATTCGAACGATTATTTCGGTGCCACGTGCCTCGGACCTCTCCCTCGTCAGTATGCACCCTCCTCGTTGCCCCTTCGCTCTCGTTATCGGACCGGCGGACAAGGATGCCCGCAGTTCGCGTATGACGCGCGAAACAAGGACGAAAATACGGCGATGCACCTGTCTGTCGCGAAGGCAAGGTGCCAGGCTGAAGGCAACACTCGCTCGCGCCAACCGCGATAGCGAGCTAATGAGCCACGGCGAAACCGCTATACGTTTTCTGCCAGCACCGACTCACATGTGCGGTGTACTTTGGGCATCGCGATGGATTGGCACACCATCGAGATAAAGACGGAAACCGCGAAAGTAATCCTCCTGCTTTACCTTTTTTAATTATTTCAAAGAGTAAGAGTAAAGGGGAGGACCGCCCCCTCCACCAACCCCCCGCTCACTTTTTCCTCGGATTTTTTTTTTATTGATAATGGCTTAACAGCGGAGACTTGCAATTAACCGCGTTAACGCTGTATGATATTGAGGCTTTAATTGTCTCGCTGGCAACCGTAATTAGTAAGCAAACGGGCCGAAAGACGTAAAGACCGCAGAAGCGTACGAGGCGAGAGAGCGAATTAAAATTATTCAGCTTCCGTTAATATCGTAGGATTTTAATTTCAAAGAATTCGATACTCCGGCATGGTTTATGCTCTGTAATTGTTTGCAAGGTAAGTTGAGTTATTTTTATGGCTTCTTTCAGGATTCGTGTAGAGGTACACGATATTCAAATAATGGTACGTTGCTTTTCAGTTGTATAAACATTACCTTTATCTACGAATGTAAGAATAATGATCATGTGTATATTAATGAACAGTATAATAAGAAAATACGAGGTAATTAGTAAATTACGCTTAAGGGGTCTCCCTACCTTGACAGACGAAAAAATATGCGAGCTTTGGGAATTTTTTAAAACAAAACTATTAAATATATTTACTTCCAGCTTTGTGGCTTCATTTGTCAATCTTTACAGAATATGAAAAAAAAATTGTATGCAAAAATAGTGGTTATATCTGGAGTTATAGTGCTTCAAATAGAGCGCCTTGCAAAAATCATATGCGCATTGTTAGCATAAAAACAATCGTTGTAGTTGTCTGAAATAGAAAATTTGTGTAATATGTATGAGTGTGGCTATTGTCCGAACTAGATTAAATGAGAAATACTGAAAATTAAAAAAAAAATGGCAGCGTCTAAAACAGTCGTTTTGAGAAAAAACGCGTTTAAAGTTTCAGGTACCCTTCCTTTAATTAATTATTTTTCAACATGTACAAATATAGGCATAAAGTTTTCAATTAATATAATTTGAGTGTTTCTCTTTAACCAAATCCCAAATATCACGCTCCTTTTCAGGCCGTCAAATTTGGGTGACCCCTTAAAATATTTCACTCTTTTACACAATATGCACCTTTTACTTAGAAAAATTACCAAGCTCTTTTTCTTCAACTTTCCTGGTCAGTCGATTGTAAATTTTTAGAAACAAACGAAATCAACGAAAAAGTTTCATATTTCCACACAAATTTTAATGTTAATACGCGGTCAAAAACGCAAGTGTATGAAACTTACGGGGTAATGAAAAATCTCTTTTAGTAATATTATAATAATATTTACTACAATTTTCGTACAATATCACACACGTGTGGCATGACAAAAATTTGAGACACCAATTAAAAATTCGTTTTTCAATAAGGGACTCGATGGTTTCATTCCAATGTTTCTCATCATTTAAAGTATTATATTGAAATTATTCCGCAGAAGGAAGTTGTACTGCTTGTAACCCGCAAGGTCATATTTAAATAAATTTAACGTATAAATTGCCACGAAGAAAAGTTGTTCGAGAGAAAACAGGCACGTACCATTACCAAATAGTATTTCCGCATGTTCACATATTATATGGCAGCATTTAAGACACGATTGACAGTCACTTAATCCCGGCGAAACGTACAACTTTCCAAATTAATGTTCGCATTAATTTCATTTAAAGGTGTATTACTCGTAGAAAGTTGTATAATAAAGATGAGAACATTTCAAGCTTGCGTGAACGACATTTTTTTACAGAAGAACCATTTACTTTTGTACTGCTTCAAAGAATTCGAGGATTTACTTGCACCAATGACGATATCGCTCAGGACGGTACCCAGCACCTTGAAAACATCAGACTCTGAATGTATCGTTACATTTAGTACACATAACTTATTTCCTTCTAATGCCGAGAAACTTTATGCTAGAAATGTAATTGTCTGTTTTAAGTAACATATAAAACATTCCATCCTGTAATAAACAGAATAATCTTTACTATATGATTTCAACATTAATAAACATTGCATACCAAAACAACGTGACATAACTGTTACAAAAACAGTAGCTAAATCTCTCACTCCACCTTCGTGATCACACGGGATGTACCGCACCCCAAGAGGAATTCTCAAGTTCAAGTGTCGTTTACGACTGCCAAAGGGGATTTATCGCGGGGAAAAAAACTCTTGCTCTTTCCAGAACCGTGCAAAATGGCCCTTTTTAAACTACACATTTCATCATATCAAAATTTACACTTCTAGAAAAAGTCTATTAAAGCATGATTGTACGAGTATTACGAAAGCACAATTATCACTCAAAAATTAGAAGATTCAAAATTACGAGAATGGTACCTCAAAATTGAGATTGGGTTGCAGTCAACTCCATGCGACCAATTTGCGATTATAAGAAGGTCTGACCACGACAGATGAAGCTAATTTTCACATTCCGCTGTTTTCACTTGTATTCTAGCACCACTTCTCTAATCTCAAAAACGTCGAACCGAAGACAGTCTCCATTCAAGGATATCATTCACTCCAGGGTCTCCCGTTATGACAAGTTCCTGGCTCGTCATATAGTACCTATAATCAGAGATGGGCGAAACATTTATTTAAATAAAATTTCGAATAACGAATGAAAGTTAAAGAAATTATTCGTCATGTGTCGAATAAAGTTGACTCGGGTTAACGAACGAATGACGAATAATTTTTTACACTTTCATTCGTCGCTTGAAATTTTATTTAAATAAAAATTTCGCCCATTTCTCTATATAATGCGACGTAAAAATCACTTTAATCCCGAACGATCATGTACACCGCAAGACTACGAATTTACCTGTACCTACATGCCGTAATAACCACCATCCACCTTGAGAAGCCAGTGTACAACAGAGGCCGGTATTTCTATAATTGACAGGCGGGGTCTCTCAACTGAGAAGAGATTCCGGTGGACGTTAATTTTCGTACATGTTTACCGAGTCGACATCATCGAGCCATGCAACGGTGACCGACAACGGCTGCCAGTGCATTAAATTCTTCGTTGCGAATGTCAACGGGGGTTGGTTCTTTCAACGGCTGTTAATTACAAAGAGATTCGGAAGTGGTTGACGCGAGGACGATGGACCAACATGAACGATCATCGGCGCAGAAAGAAATTGATAATGAGACGAGAAGGTAAGACGAAGAGGGAAGAGCGAAGACCGGCGGTTTTCATGAAGAGGTCGTGCACCTGCTGTTCGCACGCCACGGAGTCGGTCGTTCTTCTTCCTCCCTTCTCCCTTATCCAACTCTGCGTCTTCCTCTCCGGCTGGCCCCGTGCACGTGCTACCGCGGCCACTTTCTTCCGTCCTTCTTTCCATGGCGTAGGAGGAGAACAGCCGCCGCGCCGCCGCCGCCGCTACGAGACACGGATTGATCTACGATGTCGCGTTGTTTCGGACAATAAACGAGGGGAATGGACATGTACTTATGCTACCTCCTCCATGTCAGCCCCGACGAAACTCGGATCTCTTTCAGCCAAGTTTATTAACCTTAATTAACTCCTTGTGAATTGACTTTTTGTACCATGTTCGGTTAGCTTCTTGTTTTTCCTCCATGCTTACGCTGTTTTGGTCCTTTGCAGTTTACGGACTGCGCACGGCAGACTCGTGGTTATCTTGACAGGCGGTGATAATTTGTACAGTGTTTCGTAGTATGTTTGTGGTAGATGGCACAATCATCAAGAGGCGAATTTTTGTAAAAAAAAAATAAGTTGGAAATGTGAAAAGCTTCGTTCTCGAGGAAATTAATTTTGGAAACTTGTCTGGTATGCATGGACTACTTAGTAACAAGAATTGACAGATTACAATAGTTAATATGATATAACTGCGAGTAAAATGAATCCTTATGAAAACATTTAAGCAAATTATGCAGTAGCTTTTTTCATATGAGGTTTTGTTTTAAAGAAAAGTGGTATTGAAGATGGAACCAACACTTCACCAAGTTCACATGTTGAAAAACAATTTTCTCGAATACAAAGGATCGTGTGAAAAAATGTATTTTACATTTTCAACTTATTTCTTTTCCATGTAAAATCACTACCTACCTTCCAGGTTGTACCATGTATTAGAAAACACTATGTATAAACCTAGAACACTTTCATGAGTACATATATTACGTTACGAATTGATGTGTTTGTTGAACTGAATTCTATAATTGACAAAATACACTAATCACAGAACACAGTAGGTACACTACACAAGTTTAAAAAACTAATTATTGAATTTGGAAACCTACCACCTTTAATAATTATGATTGCTATTCTTTTGATATTGTCATAAAAAAAAACAGTTTTTTACACAAATTCCGCGGTAAGCTTTACTTTTGTGAACCTTGTAAATACAAATTGCATTAGGTATTTACATCATTGGTATTCGTAAATATATAAATTAAAACTGCTAGGAGCAATCAAATCCACGAGAAAATTAATCTAACTTGACGGATTAATCTGAAGTATAAAGCTTAAAGTGTAATTCTATGTATTTTATGTGCAAGGATGTTTGGGAGATTGTTATTTCATTTAGCAAAGTTAACCTTGAACTTAAAGTGTGCAAAATTGCTTCAAAGTATACTTGTACCATGTAGTATTTTCAATGCAGCATGTTGTATCATTAATAATTTCCAACGCGAGGCAATACAGCGTGTAAGTACTGGTTAAAAATGATTAACAGATAATTTGTCCTAATTGTACAGTACGATACAGGAAGAAGCACACTTTTGCCAATGCTTATTAGACTTGCACCGAAACATCTTACAATTTCTCTTCCCAATGAATACTTATTTTCCAAATTAAATTCCTCCCACCGGAAGAGAACGGTTCCAATTAAAGTGTTTTAACAGACTAGATATATGAAACACAATTGAAAATAAATAAGGTGACTTTAAATGTTTATATGTTCATCTATTCCCAAGTGCATTGTTAATATCCCAAGAATATCATTAATGCAATAGGAAGGTAATATGATTTTTTGCAGCCTATCATGTGAAATTAGAAATTTCAGCAATTCCGTGGGAGATTTGAGTGGAAGAAAGAAGATGGCCAGGGAAAGAGTAAGGTATTGCAAAGTAGCGAGTCGAACGGGGAGAGAAAGAGAGGCTGGGCGCGTGCCATGCTTATTAACTTTTTTCCTCTCTGACGTATATATTGGGTCTTCTTACTCGTTTGTCTCCTTTTATCAGCGCTTTCGCAACGCTTTTTTGAAAGAAAGGCGGAGGGGGGCAAGTTGGGTGAATTCGATTTCTTGCTTCTGCACAGGTGGTTCGGGCGGCGCAAATTCTTGTTCCAAGGACAGTGTTTAATGAAAATTTATACTACCTCGCGGAACGTATGTGTAGCAGTTAAAACGATTACAGGTTTTGTTGCCAGTGCAAACGTCAAGCGAACTTGCCAAAGTACATTAATAATTAGGTTCATTTATTTTTGCTTCACTCCTTGCTGCGGGTTGTACGCTTGATTATGCGCAACTGTTCTCCTCTCTTATGTAAACTTTTTACCTTGCGATTTTCCAAGAAAGAAATTCACTTTTATCCGAAGCAAAAAATTTCACCTCCTCGTAGCTTTCGAGGTAACTGTTACTTTGCATATGTTTTGCTCCATATGTGATAACACGTCCAATGGCATTATGCCTCACGTTCGATTGCACGTTTTACATTACACATATCACACGGCGCATATCTACATTACTATGCAATTATTTTCAAGTAGAATTCTTCGTCTGTAAACGTTCATTTATAAACAAGAAATGAAAATAAATCGAATAAGGTATTTTTATTTTCTTTGTAATCCGTTGCACCCGGCACATGCGCACTCGCTGACACTGTGAATTTGCATACTTGGAATTAACAAAGTTTCCTCGAGCATTATAGAGTATAAACTATAACAGATCAATGTTTCTTAAACAGCAGACGAATACAACTGATTTCACATCATTTTACTTCTACTTTACTGATTTTATATAATTTTCCTTCCACCCCATTCAGTATTAACTGCTTTTGCCTCCACTCTTCCCCTAATTAAATTTCTCCATTCTTATTCGCATTGCTTCATTTTTCTAAAACATTTACTTCCCTATTATGCTGATGTCCCTCGTGCTTATCCCTTTTCGCTCCGCGTGTACTTATTTTTCTTCATTTAGTTAATTTCTTTCAGCGGCCGCTTGCTTCTCTCTCTCTCTCTCTCTCTCTCTCTCTCTCCCCCCTTGCCCATCTTGTTTTCCCGCTCTCACATGTGTACGCGCGCGCGCCTGCGGACTTTTTTCATGTTTTTATGCATTGCTCGTTTTTCCCTTCCGAAATATAATTGGCGGTGCGATGCACCTGTCTTCCCCTCTCTCCCTCTCTCTCTCTCTCTCTCTCTCAGCCCCTCCGCCTCCAGCCCCCTTGGCACCCCTCTCGCGTCTCCTACTTGCTGGCCACTTCTTGTACTGCAACTTCTCTCCAGCTTATCCCACGATATCGACTTCCACGTATTCCGGCGCGTGCCACACTTACTCGAAATACGCTTCGCAAGCCGTCACAAGGTTACACGGTGCATGGGCTCGCGCCAACAGAAAATTAACACGATAGAAAAACGTCGGCTGTGTGAGCCGGGGCTTACTAGTGTCCGCTATCATTAAGTCAAATCTTGATCGCGTTACTAACAAGAAGTTCATTAGACAGGAACGAGCGCATGTGCGGCCTTTGTTTGAATGGGTGTCCCTCTAGGAATTTCCGTGTATACGCTGCTGGCTTAGCGCTGCTTTGAAGTTTGCCTAAAAATGACAGGTCTTTGGAAAATGGTCTTTTTTCAATGATAATGATTAACACCAAGAAATAACAGCTATAGAACAAATGGGCTATAAGCGTGTTGGTCAAATTTGGGAATAGTTGGCTTAGTGTTATATGCATAGGTACTAGTATAATATAGTTCATTTAACATTGAGACGGTCTCCATGTCCGTTACACGTTTAGGGAATCAGAGCACTGTGATGACGTGAAAAATTGTCATACTTTAGGATTTATTTCTTAGTAAACGGAATGTCGAACGTAAATAATGATTTCTCTACTTATTAATACACTTATTGACGGTATAAAAAAAAATCTATTTTAAATTTTTAACCGCTTCTTTTAAATATATATAGCACTGATGTGGGCGCCTTGAGAAAGCGGTGTAATGCTGGTGCAGGTGATTCGGGGAGAACGACGCATTTGAAACAAAAAATTCAAAGTGTGTTGTAATCATTATGGGAGTGGTTACCACCGGAACCAGGATTAATTTTACTGATAAAAAATTAACAAAATGGCGGAGATTTGAAGTTTAAGTATCGAAATACAGTGAAGTTTTCAATCATTTATCCTTGTAAAAAGTACAAAATAGTTAATCAAGAAAAATAACGTGTAAAAATTTCAGGCTGATTGGTTAAATACTTGTTTTCCAATCACCTGCACCAGTTGAAAAAATGTTGTTTTGAGATAATCTCGTTTAAAGTTTTAAAACAAATTAAAAAATTATTTTTGTATAATATAAGAGTAGCTTAATAAATACCACAAATATTTATTGCATTATATGTTGTATCTAGGGAGAAAATAATTTTTAAATATAGCTTAATTTTTCAAACTTTAAAACAGAATAACTTTTTTAAATTTGATCCAAACGACTTGAGTCGTTTGAAAAGCTAGTTTACTGATTTACTAGTTTACTAGACTAGTTGACTATGTGAAGTGTTCCGTCGTTTTGAAAAAAAAAATGCAATCGGTCGGAATAACGAAGAAAATAATGAAGGTCGCTTTTTCAACTTTTTTATTAGAACCTGCGATGAAAATATAGAAATCACGTTTATAGATTTAAGTAAGTTGAGCTACAAACAGTTAAAAGTGGGTGAAAGTCCAGTTTTCGGCCTATAATTTTTTTTTTCAAAATGACGAGACACGTCACATAGTAAATTAATCCTTCTAGCTTACGAAAAAAAAAATTAAAGTCGTTGGGGCTAATTTTAAAAAAGTTATTCTGTTTGAAACGGTGTCCCAATACTTTTATCCGGCACTGTACCTATTAGCAACAAACCCTTTTATTTTTCTGAAAATTGGAAGAAATCCCCAAAGAAACGAAAATGTGAGTGGGCCAAGAAATGTCCGAGGGACGTAGCGGGGTTAAAGAAATGAGAGCACCATTGGGTAAAAAAGACCCAGGAACGTAGTAGAGTTAAGTGGAATAGTATCTAAAGTTTATATCTAATAGGATAATTAAATTCCGTCTTTTATTTCGCAAGTGGCGTGTACGGCAGCGTCCAATAAGCGAAATGGGAAGCGAGACATGGAAACTCCCAGAGCGTAAATTATTACCTCATGTCACGGTAAAAATCTGTGCAACAGCAAACCTGCACTTATCGACTCGGATCGGTTTAATTCTTTTTTACGCCAACGGGGCAGCTGGCCGTTCAAAATTGTAGCCAGTTCAAATAAGGAAAGTAAAATTGACACCTGTAATCTTGTTCTCCAACGTTTGAGTTTTACGTAAGTCTGTAGAGAAGTTGACAAATCGCAGCCGAAGAATATCGCGACGGCAACGGAAGTTGATTCAGCTACGCAAGCATCGTTCCTGCGGATTAGATCGAATGAAAGGTCCGAATTGACCTGCGCGAACTTCTTCGATCCCTTCTTTCATTTCGCCTCGATAAATCTCAAGTTCAAACACATACTGCACTTAAGAAGTTCCCTTGGTAAATAACGGAATCGATGGATTATTCCGTAGCTACGGCTCGTCTATTATTCCCATCACTTTTCGTGTACACGTATTTTATAATTTTGTACGTTAACAACAACGTTTGTGTAATTAAATAATCAAAGCTTTTAAAGGTTAAAGATAGATTTATAAGAAAACAGCTAAAAGAGGACTTGCATTGTACCTATATGTTAAAATTAGTGACATTTGTTGATTCTTTTTTCGGTCATAATTGCTAGTTTTCCCGGAAAAGAGTATTACTCAGTTCTAGTTATTTAACCCTTCGTGGTCACACTTCTGTAAAGTTCCGCTTTGGTCACACTGGGTCCAATGGACATGGCAGATTTTTAAATAGTTACCATACGAACTCTATCAGTCCAATCGAGTAAAAATTATAATACACACTTTGAATGTTGTAGAATATGGAATAGTCGCCTTTTATTAACGGGTTATATTAACTTGAAAGGTGTTAATAGACTTAACCAATTTTAAATCTATTTGATAAGAAAAAAACACAAACGTGAAGTTAAGAGTGCCTCCACACAGAACTCACTTTTGTGAGCGACGACTGGTATTTCGGATATACTTAGACAATTTCTATCTCATCGTGTTTAACCCAGGACTATCTCCTTCAATTTATTGAACATATCCGACTAATCAGTCGTGAGCCACAAAGGTGTCTTACGTAAAAAGGCTCTAATTGAATTCTCAATCGATTCTTACTTACGCCGCTCCTATTTTTATGCAACCGTTCTTACACCACTCACTTTACCGAATACATTTGGCCGATTAGCTTATAGCGCAATAAAATACTTACCTTAACACTGGCCAGACAGATACGGGGCGCATTTGTATTCATCTGAAAACACTTACCTACGTCTCTCACCACTTACCAACATCACTGCATTAAGAAAATCAGCATTGTTAATCGTAATTAAATCAAAATCTGATAGAAAACCGTGTTCCAAGAATTTTAAGAACGGAATTATAAGTATTGTGTGTCAAAATGGACTCCGTATGCGTCATCAACTATCAAGCTATCCACTGTCTAAGGGTTAATACGTCTCTGTTCTTCCATTAATCGTAATTCGGCTACTGTTACGTCACATAGGTGTCATAAAATATTCCTAGACGACATTTTTCTTCCTTCGAAATCAGAACATATCTATGTACTTTTACATTTCGCTATAAAACATTAGAGTGAGAGGACGAGGGAGAGCGGTGAAGGGAATTCGGAACGACCGTCAGCCTCGAGGAGGGTTCCACTTCTTTTCCTTCGGGATCTTCTTTGAAGAGACGGATTCGAGACGGTCCCTGTACTACCCAGGATGAACTGCTTCTTCCAGTAGTTTCCGCCTCTCTTTCTGATACTCCGTTTTCATTCTGTTCGTCTTTCTCACTCTGTAGTTTCATTCTCTACCCTCAACGGCTCGTGCAGGGTTTCTTTCATAACGAAGTAGAAATCATCGGGTTCCATTTTCCTCCAACCCAGGCTGAGCCCAGGCCCTCCTCCCTCTCCTTTTACGTTCGTCGTCCTATCACCCTCTCCCCCTCCATAGATTTGAAAGAGTATTCTTCCATGGCTTTTCATAGAAAAGCATCGATCTATTCCACCTCGTGTCAGATATGGAGATTTATTTCCACGATTGCTGCGTCCTTCTTCTTCGTTTCCCCTCCCCCGTCGACGCTTTCCAGCTCGAGGAACGCGAACTCTTATTGTCCGGAATCGATCGTGTCATGGCGATATCCATTTCTTACGATGGATCTCGTACCTTTCATCGAATTTTGACAGCGAACTTTCCTTTTCTTTCACACCCCACGCGCGCACTAGGTATATGAAGTCTTTCCTATACTCTCTGGCAGGAAAGATTCCAGGTATCTAATCTGTGCACTTTGCATGTGATCTAAATAATGGGAATCCCGCGAGGTAGAAGTATATGTTTATAAATTGGCAATTTTCAAAGTCTATCGTAGTTTTAACATTTTCTTTAAGCTGACGCATGATGTACGATGTACGATAATTATAGCAAAAAAATTTAAGAACAAGGTTTTATTAAAATGTTCTAAAAAGGAAGAAATTAATCTTGATAGGTACCGGCCTTAATACCTTTAGACGAATTCCCTCATGCGACTAAAAATAAAAGCATGGGCCGAAAATATTGAAATATACTTTTTATATAAATATTTATAATGCTCTACGTATTTTGATACATTAGTTTTCAAATTCTGCTAGAGCGTCCTTGTTGCACGAGTGTTTTCCACTCGATTGCGAGCAGTCTAATTTCTCAATTCAGAGCCTGTCCTGAGATCTAATCAAATTAAAAGTCAAGACAAAATTATACTTTTCAGCAATTAGTTTTTGCATTACTTTTATATTCAATATTTACGCCCCATGCTTCTATTTTTAGTCGTATGAGGGAATTCTTCTGAGGGAGACATTTAGGTCTGTATCAAAATTATTTTTTCCTTTTTAGTACATTTTGACAAAAGCTAGTTTATAAAAAAAATTTTACTGTAAATTGTTTTATGGTTTTAAGTCTGCGAGAATTTTAATCTTTATTACCGACATCAAATTCTACCAATGTTTGCTTTTTAAGAAAATAATTTTACTATCAGGTACTGTATACTTTTAATTGAAAATATTGTATTGCCATCGCAACTACGTATGTGTATAAAGTTTCAAGTCAATGAGATATGTGGAAGGGACCAAAATTAGCTTACAAGATTTCACCCTAACAAACTAACGAACTCACAAGTGAAGCTAAATAAAAGTTTATAAAAAGTTCGTCGTCAATGTATATAACCTAAACAAATTGTTGTATACACGAAGGCACTTAAATGTTAAACATCAAAGTATTAACTTCTTTATTCATGAAGAAACGTAATATTATTTCAAAGGCCCAACGTTTACAAATGAAAAAACTTTCCAACGTCAATCGTAAAAGATTGTTGTGTATTAAACTACTCCATCTGTCGAGATTCATATACTTATATGTATAGTCTTCAACTTATGTAGGCACTAATAACTGTGTCTATTTAAATATGATCGAAATTATTACAATTTGCACAAGCGAATATTAATGTTAATATTCAAGTAGGAATTAAAGTTTTAAAAAAACTACTAATGACAAATGAGATAGGCAGAAACCTTTGGTATCTCAGCAAGAAATTGAATAAACTTTACTATTTCTAAGATATTTCAATTTTTTAAACGAATTCACTATTTCTAAAATAACTGAATTTTTAAAGAACCTTTCTGAAATAATTAAATTTTTAAAACAAACAAGGGGAAAATTTGTGCGTTGTTTTAACTGCTCTCGGTGTCACTCGACTGTAGCTCGCATTGAAAAGTATGATAGGAGCAAAACATTAAATTTGAGGATAGATGCAATAAATAAACGAGGTTGTTGTTATTATTTTCGAGATAGCATCGGCACCGCGCCGAATTAAAGCAGACCGCAGACCCTTTTCCCCATATCCACGGACAAAAACGTGAATTATGTATTCATACGCACGCGTGGACGGCTGGCTGCATATAATTATTTAATATTTCCATTAATTCAATCGCGACCACATGTATCTCTTTCTCAATATACAATGTTACATTTCTTATTGTACGTTCTCATAAAATCTTCAGAAACATTTATAACGTTGTTAATAAATCATTGTAATATTATTTAAACTGTCGTAGAAATATTATGATTATTAAGAATAAAGTAAAAAGTTTAAATTTCAAACATTTCATAAATATCTTCGAAAACTAATCCGTTCAGATATACTTAATTTGCATATCCAATACTGAAAAGTTATTCCTTTATTAGTATTCTAAAAGTTCAACATACTGACACAATTTTGGAATATCGTATACGGTTCTGAGGTATTCTTATCTGCAATATCGTTGTAAAATATAGCAAAAGCAAATAGTGAAAAAATATATTGAAGCTTGAGACTAACTCAACGATCAATTGTTGAAATATTCGTTTCAGATAAGAACTAACCTTACCTGTAAAACCTTTGATAGTCGATTACTTACAGATTATTATCGAACTTTTTATTCGGGTATTGAAATTGTTAATACAAATTAGTGAAATAAAAATGTCTCTTACCTTCTCTCCCAGAAAGTATGATATTTTTTTAACTTGTGCTTATATCCCAATACAGAATTTCGAAGGTGAAAATATTTTTACCGTGTATCATATTTACCAACTTAACTAAAAAAAGACACCAACATCAATAAAACATGTTTAACAATTACCAGCAACATAAAGTACCTACATTACCGTGGACACAAAAAGTATTTCTTCCCCACAGAATATTTCCATTTCCAATGTAAACGTGTTCGTTGAAGTTCCATAACAAAATGCAGGGCGCATTCACTAATTTCGTTACATTCCCCATACACGTGTACTTTACGCACACTTAAAATACATTCTTTACCACGCGTTCACCTACATACATATGGTTATCCTATTGAAATAGCGATCGAGTCTGGGCGCAGAGAAAAAAGAAACGAGAAACCCTTTGAGCCGTATCGGCGCATAAAATGATAAATTAGGTATGCATACGCGACTAATGCATACACACGCAGTATGCAGGCATATCAGAGCGAACCGGCACGGTGCCCGGCAAGGGCTAATCCCAATTTGCATCCCCGAACTTCGACTTGATCCAAAAACCTGACTGCTCCCCTGATTTTCGGCATTCAGGTGGCATATGTCGCCCCTGCCAGAACTTACGACCGAAACGTACGCCGATACGAGGACCGTGATCCGGCATAACTGCACTGATCTCGTGCGGTGACACAGTGGTCCTCAACCGAAATATGCACAGACTTTTTTTACCAACAAATCTACGAGATTAAATTGCATCAGTCTTGAGAATCGTTTCAACATAATTTCCAGATACTATAAAGTGGAAGAAATTTTAATTTTCATCTCCACTGTGACATTCGAGTTGATATTTACTTACTCAACTACAACTAGGTGGTACTTTATTGTCGAGGTTTCGTACTGCTGGTGGATGATGTATTGTGTTCCGCCCGGCGTTACCGGCGGAAGAGTAATATGGACTCAATCAAAAAGTCCGAAGCGCCGTAAAGAAACTGTTATATTCAATTTACATAAGGAGTTGGTTCTCAGCTGGATCTACGGGATTAAAGGGTGTAATTTGGAAACGGTGGAAAGCAAGAGCCGTCTGGCTAATAACAGTGCAACCCCTGCGGGAGCGACGGTAAGATATCGTCGTGCAGAACTCATTCCTTCCTACAGAGTATCATTAAGCGATCGCGTAAACGGCGGGATTTGAAAAATCGCGGGCATTTGTTTGGCCGTTAATTGCTTGAAAACCACTGGCCTCGTGCGAACACGCATGTGCAGGCACTCGCCGAGATAAATGGAGGGTTGCGCGGCACCCCTCACGCACGAGCGTGCTAAACAGACAAGGACAGACATGGGGGAAAGAAAGAAATATAATAAAGTGGAACAGAGAAAGAGGGGATGAGTGGCGACGAGAGAGAGAGAGAGAGGAGGGGATGGAGGGGGAGCGTGTGTGCCGGTGCGAACGCACGGGGTCGAAGACACAAAAGAATAACGTCGCATGCCACGGGGCTGAATCCACCCCTAAAATTCACTCTCTTGCTCTTCTCTCACGTGTGCAAGGTTGCCTTAACATTGCAATACACCACGGCAGGGAGAGGCTGTGCGTGTACGTGCGGTGTACGAGTGAAGGAAGAGAGCGACCGTCGAACTTGTCTATCGATTCTGCAAATTAGCAAAATTGTAAATTAATTATTGCAGCTGTTTGAGCGTTTGATTCTTGGACGAATTTTCAGTCTCTCTGTTTTAAACAATTCTGCCGGTTAAAACTGAAATTTTAGAGGAAGAAAGTTACGTGTGTTTACAGTAAAGATATTGAAATATATTGATCTTTTTGTAAAAGGGAATGAATGAAATCATGCTTCTTGCTAAGTAGTTTCAGTGATAATATTACTACTTAGCTATCTTCAACGAAACAGAAAGCGACTAAGGTTATTTACAGAAAAGGAAGCAACAATGTCAGCATTGTACACAATGATAGGCATGCCATTATGTTTTTGGTCACTGTTAGAGGTGCATCAGTATGTTGGAGCAATCTATAAAAAGCAAGGCTCCACAAGTGGTCGCCAGCGGAAGAGAGAACCACTGTGCACGTGGCTGATGGGTGCACGGGGTGGTTGGATGAGTCTCGGGATATTTTTCGGGTGGGCTACAGGCAAGAGCACTCTGCGTAGAGGGTGCCCCGGGCTTTTTTGGATCGGGTCGCTGCGCGTACGATTGAACGAAGGGAAACAGGAGGAAGGTGAAAGAGAGAGCGAAAGTGGCGGAAGAGAGAGGGGAATATCAAAATCGAATGTGGCCAGGTCTGGTAAAAGAAGGGGGAGCTGTAAGGGGGCAGAAACCATCTGCCCGCATATGTTATGCTCCATGGATATTGGACGCAAGCCATAAGAGAGAACCGCACATTGGAAACCAGGAACCGACTATCTGTCCGGCTAGCGGAGGAAGTCGGAAGCCGCGACCCCACCTCCCCCCGAGCTCTAGGAAACGAGTGTTTTTGTAATTAGGAAACGTGGCCCGAAGAAAAATTGGGGATTTTACACTGACGCGTGGGAGGGTAGCGCCGTTCACTGCTTCCTGATTTTCAGCTCACACACATCTGTACGAATAACTTTCAAATAGTAAGACAACTAGGATTACGTAATTATGCGAATTTAACAGTATAATAAGAATTATAAGTATATAAAATTGATTAAATGTTATTATTTCCTTTAAATATTTCGATATAATGTTATTTGTTAAGAGTTGCTCGCCAAAGTCTTGACAAAATTATTGAATTTGAAGTTGTTGCTTTCAGTATTAAAACATTTGAAGGGGACGTATTTTTAAATCGTGTATGTTGAAATAACGAAAGGGTAGCGGAAATTGAATAGGCTCTAGATTTTGCACCAAACTGAATGGTCATTTTATTGACGATTTAATTCGATCGCCTTACGAAGTATTAATTATGTAAACCTAGCGTATGAATGTTTTGTTTTGGCGCGTATGACGCAAATGCAAATGTCGGGACAGAGCCAAAATTCACGGATGTGACAAGGGCGATGATTATTTAATTAGTTAATTAATCGAAATGGATTGTGTTTGCGATGAAACGTCGAAGCGATTGTCGGTCGCGTGTTGGTTAATTCCGGCGAATCCAGGTGCAGGTCACTCTCACCTGCGTTGCACCGAAGTACCTGCAAGTCACCACGTACGAAAGTGCATTTCATTATCCACATCGTTCATGAGTAAACAGCCTTCAAATCAGTGCGAAATTATTTAAGGTATTACGTAAAGTTAAATATATTTTTAGCTTCTCTTGCCTTATCTCCTGTGTCACATTTGCACAACTTATAGATATGTATATTTAATTCACGGTGGAAAATTTATTTGCCTAACATGTATTTAGATACATCGATTTATGTATATGTTGTTTACATTCATATTAATTTATGAGCACTTCTTGACAAGCTTGTATTGTTTTTATGGTATTATCTATTAAACAATCGCGTCATGTGCTATTTAAATACGTATTTCTACAGACAATTTTTATACACAATTGACAATAACTTTTAATTGTAAATACACAAATTGCGAACACATTGTGGCATAATTATTTAAAGTTGAGCTTCACGATTTGTACCCTTCTCATTCCTTTTGAACTGATTGCAGATTATTCTCGTATCATACACTTCCGTTGAAATTCAGGGGCATAAGTGTATTATTTAATGTAGTTCCCATCGTAGATGGATACCTCGAGCATTTTTACAATTACATGATATTATACTCAGAGCCTAGGAAAGAATAGAAATAAAAGTTGAATGCATTTTTCGCTCTTTGTTGACTACACGTAGAAAATTCACAATTACTTCTCTGTCATTGGTAGGTACCTGCACAACAGAACAATGATACCTAGACTGAAGTACATGGATTCATGATTATGTTTTTACATCATTTTTATCCATATACTATAAGTGAATTGTAGAAATTATTGAAACTTCTGTATGCCAGTATCACAACTATATCCTCCAAATCATTATCTTCTTTAGTTACACGTATGGATTTACTATAGTAGGTACCCCAATTTGAGAAAAATACAGCACAACCTGTAAACCATCCTTTAGTAAACCAACACCGAAATTGTAATATTTAATTTCCAAATACATAGATGACGTCAAGGTACAACTCATCCATTCAAAGCTCCTCGGTTTCTAAAACTACCTGAATTTAGACAGACTAAACTGAGAACTGCCTTCCATACACCATGCTTTTCTGAATTCACCTCGCATTTATCCCTCTATTGCCATATTTCTATCTCTAAAATAATCACAGCATCATCGCGATTAAAACACATGTCCCTTTCGCAACCTGCAACTGTAGGGTTAATTGAAGTACACACGCGCAACCAAACCTCACGTACTATGTTGTGATGCTTTCCCTTGGTTAAAAATCTTCGAGTACCGGTCCATTGTTGATCAGATGTTTCCTGAATGACCAAGGAGCTCGACCCGATCTGCCCGAGTGTCTCGTTCCCTTTAAACTCACAAAAGGGAAAGACGATCATCGCATTGTCGTGAACCAAACGAGATTCCGTTTGGGCGAAACAGCACGCCAAAGGGCAGCTGGTCTCACGTCAGACGTTTCAGGCACACGAACGAAGCGTGTCTGAAACGTTTGTCCCTCTCTTTCCCACTCCTCCTTGTCCAACGTGGTCTGGTCGATTGTCCTTCTCGGGCATACGTCGCGCGACGTCCGTTCCTCGACTCGCCTTCTCGTTCCAACCGCTGCAGAGCGCGCTTGGTTGAAGGGAGACGGATGTTGTGTGAGCCACACTTCGGCCACGCGACTCCAATCGATATGGGAGACTCTCTTTCTTGTACGGTGCGGTTGTAAGTCGTAAGTGGACCCTGCGGCACTAGGTGATTTTCGATAACAGTTGACTCGAGCCTTTTCGATGGCAAGCCGGATGAATTACCGTTTCTTTAATATATGTACGTTAAAGTACGAATACGGGTGACCTGCAGACATATAATACAGCCGCGCAGTTTTAGCAACTGACGCGCACTTCTGCGTCACAGGAAAGTGAAACGTTCACCGCGCATGTACGAAGTACCTAC
The DNA here is from genome assembly GCA_963932335.1 of Andrena marginata. Classification (NCBI taxonomy): domain Eukaryota; kingdom Metazoa; phylum Arthropoda; class Insecta; order Hymenoptera; family Andrenidae; genus Andrena; species Andrena marginata. The sequence continues at coordinate 44,812,108 of OZ010659.1, read as the reverse complement.
TTCTTCTGTGCAAGTAAAAGGTGATTCGAGGTTTCAAACAGATAATTATGATTTTCGTGACACTTCGTGCGGATGTACAGTATATTGCAGCATGCAAGGGACAATCTTTTTTCTGCAAAATCAGCCCTTAAAGTGTGGCGTTTTGTTCGTTCTTTTAGTATAGCTTTATTTTTCTTTTGGTGGCGCGACAGAGCTGGAAACTCTGAACAATTCTTATATTTAAAATTTTATTCTATCTGGCATCGGTACAAAGTTATACTACAAAATGAAAAACAAAATAACTTTAAGGGCTGATTTCACCGCTTCAGAGTGAATTTCTGCAGAACAAAAATTGCTGCTTGCATAGTCCAGTTTTTGGGTTGGGTAGGTTTCTCTGTCAGTCAAAAAATAAATGCGTATGCTTCAGTTAGCCGGCAATTTTTGTTAGCAATGGCGTTGCTCCGTGAGAGTAGATGTGTCACAATTTACTATTTTGAGTGAAATTAAAAAGGTAATAATGGGACACAAATGGGGAAAAGTCGTCAGAAATGGTCATCCTTTTGAAAAAGACCTTTGTCAATATAAAAGGAATCAAAGGATAACATATTTTGGAGTTTTTAACTTATGCTCGTTATTAAAAATTTTGACATTTTTAAAAGAAGAAAAATACATTGATTTTTTAAAAGACATTAAATAGTACAAAACCTGCTTGTCAGTCACAAAAAGTTACATTTTGTACTTAAAACAATAATCTTACTCTCCTCTTAACACTCATTTGGTGTTCCTGTTTGTCATCCGGCTACAACTATATAATTTGGGGCAAGTAAATGTGACAATTCGTTTCTACGAAGTTTTATAATTCCTAGGTTAAATTGGGGTGAGAATTGCCTGCGTTAAAAGTAGCTCAAATGATATCCATCGGCAAGACTGCAGCCTGGGTCTCTTGATTATTATCATTAGTCACGTACCCTCGTAGAATTTTGTCGCACATGCGTCACACTTCTTCGCAGAACCCTGGCTTTTGCTTCGCGGTGGTATTTTCGCTGGAGGTGTAAAAAACTCACGTTAGATCCGTTGGTGCGGATTAAACCGTATAGCTCCGACTGCAACGAGCAAAAAAGGAAATTTCTTCTGCTCCTTTTGCGGTCCGGCAAATCCTGGGAGAGGAAACGCCTCAGATTTTTAGCTTCTGCCAGTTCGAATTGTATGAACTAATTATTTCCTGAGAATAAAATATCACATGTACGTGCCAAATCTGAGCATGTGACACGAATATCTGTAAAATACGGTTACTAGAAAAGGAAACAAGAGGTGTACATATAACGTAGCCTTCGCCCTTCAGTTTGAAAAATGTAGACAATGAAGTACATCAATAAAAACAAACTCCCCTATTATAATATGAAATAGGTATATCATATTTTTAATTTTGTGTAAAACAGTACAGTAAAATTATTAAAAATGGAGGTAAGTATAACAAGAAAAGGCTTTAGTCAAAATATCCATTAAAATAATATACTTCATGAGGTTAACGTTACTACTGAAAAGATGTTGAGGTGCCATATTTGTTACTTTTATCAAGTGATCATCTTTTTACTAATAATTACGCATTTTATTTACGTATAATAACAAATTAAATACGCGTTTAAAACGTTTTGTCACAGTATTTAATTTTCAGATTATTTGGTGGAATTACTTTCTTCTTTCACAACGTACATTATATTATAGGTTGTTACTTGAAAGCTGCAGGCTTCATTTTTCCAGAAGCCTCGTCCAGTTTTCATTAATCTGCCCCTAATTCGTAACGCACTCACGCACAATTGCGTGCAATTCGTCCTACGTACCTACGTAGGTGCGTTCTATTCAACTACTGAAATGTAATTCTATTCCCCCTTGTGCCCTGAGCCCTGAATACCTTTTACATTGTGCAAAATTATACAATCACCCTACTCAGCTTACTCCCTTACAACCAATCTATTTCATTTGATTCTCCGCTCAGCTTTTCTGTTGTAAACTAAATCGCGTTATTTTTCTTCTGTCGAATGGAAAAAACTTTATCCATGCACATATACTAAAAGAACACTCGGATGAACCAGGTACTATAACATACCAAATTAATAGGTACATCAATTTATATAAACAACCAGAAGTTGAACACTGCATTGTCCTTTTACTATTAAAGATAAAAAAACTTAAGAAACGCTGGAACAATTATATATAGTAAATAATAGGCAGAAATATTTGTTTTCCTTAAATTTATTAATCAAGCCCTTTAATATTTTTTCAAACAACCCTATGCATTTTGTTTCCCGAAAATTCTCCAACAGATACTCGATACTATCAAGCATTACCATTGAAAAATTCTTATCGAAAAATACGATATGATTAAATAAGTTAACAGTACTGTGTACGTGTCTTAAGCTTCGTAAGTCCTAAATTGCAAAATATCTAACTTCTTCCATAAAAAAAAGAAAGGTTATGATTTTACTATTACAGCAGTAAAATTTGGAACTGTTAAATAATACTTATACCACTTTTTTCTCATTGCCAGAATCACCTCCCAAACAATATATGAGTGTTTTTATACGCTCGTTCTGAACCACCCTGTATACTTGTTGCTTTCGCAAGCGATGGGAGCAAAGTTTCATACAAGTAGCGGCAGCGGCAGTGGCGGCGATTTAGAAAAAAATTTATGGCTTCGGAATCCGCCCCTGCGCCGTGTCATGGTGCGTAACAGAAGTGCGTAGGCATTGGTCTTGCACACGTGCAGGGGCACGCGTCCTAACAAAGGGCCCGCACCGGCACACCCCCTTTCTGCCTTGCTTTATCCATCCCTTTTTCCCTCTAACGTGCCTAGGGCCCCGTCGACTACTCGCAGCGGTCCCTTGACACGGCCTAGTCAGAACCACTCGTCGCGCTATTAGCGCTTTTTCAGCGTTCAAGCTCCCGCGGTGCTTTCCGCCGCGACTATTTTCATAGCGAAGAAGCAACAGATTATGCTACCGATGGGTTGCTGGGAAATCTTTGTGTCTCATACAGATTCTAAACACGATCTTCCGATCTGTGCACAACGATCATGCGTAGGTATTAATCGCTCTGTTCCTTTGTCTCTGGCTTTGGGCCCCTCGTTTTTTGTTTAAGGAGTTTCATCGAAATCGCAAGTATTTACATCCTTACGTGAATGGTTTTTGTAACATAGGGATCCTGGGTGCTTCAGAACGGCTGAAAAAAAGTTTGACAGATTGTTTGGGAAGAAATTATTCTGAGTAGAGAATGTTACTTGAACATTGATTTTATTTACAATACTCACGTAGTTATAAGAGTTATAAATTTAATTTCGACCGTAATAATTAATATATGTGATTTCGGCGCACTAGTTCGGTCAATTTAATTGACCGAATTTTAAATTGACCGAACTAGTGCGCCGAAATCACATATAGTAGTTATAAGAGTTTACAATTTTACGTTATGCATTAAATATTACGTGGTATTTTTGAAAGAAAAAAATATTTCTTTCTCGTTTTGAATGTAAATCTAGATTTAATAATAATTTTGTTGTTCAGCAGTTAATATTTTAATGGGTAGGAGTTAATCAAGAAGTGATTGTAAAAGGAACGTATCTTTGTCGCAGCAATTAACTTTAAGCTATGACTATTCAGCTAACTTACGGCAGAGAAAAATAAAACATTTATGTGAATAGGTGCTACTTAAGTAGTACCTACTTTCGTCTTTTGGTTTGTCGTAGAATACAAATTTCTAAGCTTACATCCGGTAATACTGGTTACAGTAGCGATGGATTTGACATCGTCATTTAATTTTTATCTATTTATGTGACAAGTGATGCAAAAAACTAAATAATATCAACTTGATCTTATGTGCAGTGTTAAAATTAAGTGAGTTATACCACATTTTTTTAGTACAATCGCATTTATTATGAAGGAGATTAATATTTCTGGGCCACACTGATTCCATTTACGCGAAATGTCTTACATATGGCGTTAGTTAACAGAATACTGTAACGGTTGTAGAAACAGTGATTTATGAATGAACGGTCTAAATAGATATCTTCCTACTTCCGCACTGCTTTTCTGAAAATTGGAATCGATTCTAGCGGCATGCTGATTTCATTAAAAACAAATGGATCTATTTTACAACACAACGGTAATGAACCTACGTTGCACACATTATTATAATCTATATATTGAAACTTTGTACATTTTTTCAAGAACTTCTAAATAATTGTTGAATGAATCAGTGCTGTTTTCGGATTGCGCATTTAAATAAATACACTTCAACCTAGAATAAGTACTGTCATTTGTTTCTACATAACTTCCCGAACGTAAGAAATTAGTATGCATGAATGCCTCTACTACCGTAAACTGAGGAACATTGGCAGCTACTTAACATGTATTAAAGAAAGAGAAGGACAAATATAAAAGGGAGTGCATTGAATATAAAAAGAAACAGATTTAAGTATCAATTTAATTTCAAATTAGTAAAATTTTAACTGTTAATGCTATTTATAATACGTACCAATTTTGCCCCCATAAATTTAAAATTGTAGGGAGTACAATTTTTTCAACTCCTCGGGTGTGTTTTTTTAAATGTTGTATTGTCACAATAACTACGTACGTCTGCAAAGTTTCAAGTCTATTGAATAAGTAGAAGTGGGTTAAAATTGAGTTACAAGATCTGAACCAAACATACAAACGAACGGACAGAGGATTCAAGACAAATAAGATCGTTTAAAAGAAATACACCCTCGGGGGTGAAAAAATTGCATCCCCTACAATTTTAATCCATAACCACATATCCAATGAACTTGAAATCAGCCTCTCGTGTTGTTCTCGAAAACGAGAAAACGTCGCTGCGTTGCCTAATAGTAGCATCGTGATTTCTGTCACGTGCAAATAGTTCAATTTTTTCAAGTTTGTTGTAGTTGCAAAATTCAAACACTAAAAATTAAATAATAAAAAAATATATAAAAAAAGATGATTTAGTTAAACGAATTTATTTAATTTGATCCAATATGCGCTAAAAATAAAAAAATAATTATTCTCTTCTACCACAATTACGATGGTGATATTTCATAACAGGATATGAATCAATTTAATACAGAATCAAGCGTCCAAATGAGCGATGAAAAGCGATGAGATATCCTGCTCCACGATTTTATTTAAAGTGACATATCACCATCGTAATTTTAGTACAAGAAAAGAATTGTGCTTTCAGGTTTTCGAGCATTTTTGATCAACTTACTTAAATAAAATCGTTTAACTAAAAAAAATTTGTATATATTTTTTTGGAACTTGTCGTACTGGGTCGATTTCACCCACGCCAATTTTCAATCAGCTACTTTTTAAAAACTATCCGATAAATTAAGTCGCAAAAATTCTGAGATAATGTTTGAACATTATAGAACATTATAGTTCCTCGTTGAAAATTAACATTTACAATATCATCAGATTTACATAGTAGTACCATTTTCAATAATACCTCAAAGATATTTTACCTCAAAGGCAAATTGTGAATCATTTTGACAAAATGTGACAACCGAGGGCTAACTACAAAATTTTATTTGCAATACAAAACCTGATCTTATCATTAAGATAGCCACAACTGTTATCTAACGCCATTTATTCCATCCAATGCCCTAATAAAGACAACTGAAACTAATTTATAAAACGCACGTTTCAAACAAATAGGTACAGTATAAAAACCAAAGGAATAAAGATAAAATGGTAACAATATTTGCCCACCAACACAATATCAAACTAGCTAACTAAATCTTATTGTATTTCGTTCAAAATTCTTCCAGCTGAAACTATATGAAATAATCAGCGCCATCTAGTTCCCCGCGAAAATTTCGCATCGGCGAGCTTAAACAGAATCCGCGTACTACACGCGTCGAAGATCGTAGCACAATACTGTCTATAAAACTCCATGATATGTTGATCCGGCGTTGCCGATCCACCAACAAACAGAATGAAAAATTTCTAAAGGCGGGCTCGACTAATTCTTGCCGCCGTGAACGTTGAATGGGTTCGCAGCGCAGGAAAAGATTCCCAGAACGCGACAAGCAGTCGAATAAAAAGGGGTCTTTCAATAAATTATGATCATCCGGATTTACGTATCCAGACAAACGAACTCGAGAATCCGATCGGCATTTCGAGGCTAAGGCCTCGTTCACACCACGTATATATTACGGAATTTCGGTATTATCCGTGGTGTATCGATATGATTATATGGCCGTTCCAAGTTTGATAACTTTATATGTTTATACCGCATTGGACTTATCCAGCTCGCACGAAAATGCGCGGAGCTACAGAAGATCTCGTGGCTCCTCTCACGGTGTACCCGCCAAAGACTTTTTACGTTTTCTTTTTTTATAAATTCGTCGGTGTGCATAATCCTCGGAAAGTGCGCCGTCGTTTCTCATGCGCTCGTTTTTCCCTGTTGTATTCGGTTGGGCTGGAGATTAAAGATTCTCCCGCGAGGGTCCATTGGATTCGATTCTATATATTTTGTATTATATATTCGCCAGGGTCCCCGCTTTCGTTGTAGGGTCTACTTAGCCGCCCTGGTTTAGGTTCGCAGGACGTGGTCTAGATCTAGATCGGATCTCTACGCTTCATCTCTCAACGTTTTCAGCACAACAAAGGGTACTGTCTGCCATCGATCGCAATTTCATATAGTTTGCGGTAAGTGCAGTGGCATACGAACAGTATGCCTTGTAAAGTCTAAAACTTGTGTGGAATATAAGGAAGTACACGTATATTATATGTATTTTCTTCGCCATTTCTTAAGGTATTTAATCATGCAGGGAAATGCCCAAGGATGTTTTCTAATAATTATTTCTACTAATACAGTCTGTCACACAAGCGCCTCCCAGCGATATTTATGAAAGACGATATGGAGGGTAAAGGGATAAAACAGGGAATGTCACAAAACAGCTTAATCGGGAAAATTAAGTTTTAATACTTTAGCAAGTACGTATAAAGCAATATGATTCAATGAATTTAATTTTCTTATATAAGTTTCTTCTTAAATAATTTCTTGTTTTACTTTGACGACAGAAGCTTATACTTAGGCAAAGAGTGGGGACATTCCGTCTTATTTTCTAGTGCAGAGTGGACATTTCCTGTTTTTAATCAGTATACCAAGTCGCGCGCATGGCTCGCCGAACCACGCATCGTCTGATTCCACCTTAAGGGGTTAGACCACCTTGGTCAGCTCAAGAAATATCGCATCTTTGAGAATTTACTTCTAAGTGACAGGAACACTTTTATCGATAAAAATTTTTCAATGAAGATAGACACATATTTGAATAATATATACAATTCTTTAAATATCAAAACATTTCGAAAACTTTAAATGCGTTTTTCTCGAAACAACGTTTTCCGAAACGGTGTAATTTGGGTAAAACTCTATGGATTTTTATACAATTTTGCACAGATGTTCTTAAATATATTCTCTATCGTCTGACCGCCAATTTTTTCAATTCGTTGAAAAATAGCAAAATAGCTATACTTTGAAGCAAAATAATCACTTTCATGTGTAAGAAAATGGAGTTTATTTACGCATAGGTCAGGTAAAAATTGAAATATCGAAAAAATAATACATTATACATTTGTTTGATTTCTTATGTGTGTTCATTCCATAACATTTTTATAAATTTGAAAACAATGGAATCATTTCGTACAATTATAAGAAATGGTTATTTATAACTAGAAAGGCTTTGGTAGAATTCAGTTTCAAACGTCCAAACGGAGTTAACAGAAATTGTAATAGAAACAGCCAGTCACAAATTATTATTATAACGGGAACCGTAAGGGACTGAATGTTGTTCATATATTTCACGCTATAAATTGAATCGTGCCCCCCATTATACATATAGGGTTGGGGCTGCGCTCTCAAGCTTAGGTATACAGAATATAAACTAGATCTAGGTCAAATCCCTCTGAACCTTTCGTTCCTGCGGCACAATCAGGGCAGCAACCCTTGGGCGAATTGCGAGAGAATTTATTTCACGCTGTTTTTTTCTCAAATTGCAATTTACGAGCAGAAACTACCGTTACACTATAATTTAGTACAAGAATTAAATTAATACACGTATCTTGGTCGTGATATATATTGTGTTTTTTTTATGTTTATTATTAGATTATTATACATTACAGATGCACCAAATTGTATTTAAATGCCGTGTAATAAGTAAGAATGGGTGCTGATTGATTTGGGAATAATAAGTAACTTTTTAGTTGACTTATTGTTTAAATAATTTTCTATTTGTATGATAGTTGAAGTGATATGTTCGTCACTTATTGATTATGTGAACAATGGTACACCTAAATTAAGTGTATGAAGCTGTAGTTAATTAAAATACGAGAATGATAATTTATTTGTGGATGACGAATAAATTTTTATTCGAAATGGAGTTTCGTCGATCGAGTTATTTAAGAATTTCTTGATCACACAAAGATTTAAAGCTCGCCTGTCAAAATTAAATAATTGATAGTCAGAATTGAAATAAAATTGACGAACTGGGATTAAAACGTATTACTTTCTTTGTATCGAAGTGCAAATATGGCTACAGTTTTCTCTGAAATATTTCATTTGAAAAAGTAGAAAGTCTTATACACAGATTACTGACTTCTTGTGACTCTAATTTTATTACAGACGATGCTAGCAATCATACTGTTCAAAAAATAAAATACTAAACTAACTTTTCAACTTCTGCACGTTGTGACTCCATTCAATACTCCACTTTAGTAATTATTCTAAATAATAATTACTCTTTGCTTTAGACGCAAAAGTGATTTAACTTAATTCGTTCTAATCATTTTATATCCACAGACACATGGGCATCTGTGGGAGTGGGAGGGGTGGGGGCAGTTGCCCCCTGGCTTTTCAGAAGAAATGGCTTATTTTAAAAACTGATCTTTATTAAGTTTATACTAAAAAAAGTGAACATTTTTAAATTTCGATTTTAAATTTTTAATTAAATTGGCACTACAAAATTGGTTAAAAGAAGCCAGTAGGCTACTCGTTTTTCATTGCTATATTTTCCTTTACTATCACCCCAAAGTTGTTTTGTACGCTCTTGTACTGACATACGTTGCGTTAAACAATACCGTAATATTGTCATTCTACATTTCGAAGACAAATGTGTGAAAATCCCTTAGATATGGTTAAACTTTTATTGAAGCATAGTGGAAATTCTATTTTAAGCCTGGAACATTACCAGCCTTCGCGAGTGCACCGCCCCGAAACATGAAACTTCCGCGGCAAGCCGATGTCGCTCTTCCTGCCCTGCGCTATGAAGCTTTCAGTGCTGAAAAAATGTAATGAATTCGCAGTACCATAGCGCTGTTTCATTAAGAATTAGTACAGGCTCGGTTGATTCATTCAAAAAATATTTTACCAGTCCTCAAAGGAACCAGTGCAGCGTGATCTACAAACGTAAATCACTTAATCTGATCTGATTCTTATGAAATTGTCGGCGGTGGACAGATGCGCTGAAAAATTGTTTTCGACTCGTACGTAACCGACGATAGTAGGTACCTACACAAAAGGATAGAGAAAATCGGATCAACGAAATAATCCTCTTTCTAGCCTCGAAATCTGTTTAGCGAGGGAAATTTTAATTGTAGACTCGGGAAAGTGCAGTCAGCCTTCTTGCTTGAGAATGCAAATCGCCAAATACGTCCCTCCGGCTCGAGTATACACATAGTATGCGATTGTGCGTAATCTGTGACTGACAGGCATACGAGATTACGTTGCAGTGAAATATTTTTAAATGCGAATGATCCAATCATTTTTACGGACACTGACTTCGATTATAAAATCGAAATCTTTTTCATTGTGTTCGTTTCGATGTCTATCGTATGGCATGTGAGTTGAAGAAACGAGAAAATGGGCCTTAGTTTTTTTATGAATTTGTTATTCATATTTTTTTAAATTACTTTATTAGGAAATCGTGTTTGAATTCCTTTTAGATGCTTTGTTTGTGTTTATGGATATGTGCAGACGGTGTCTGTGTAGGAATTTCGGTAATAACTAATTAAAACAACAATAGATCTGAAGAATATTAATCAAAGCTATGAATGCTTGTAGCACCTATACTTTTCATGATGATAAATCTCATGTGTTCTCCTTACTCGTGTTATCTATTAAAAGTGCGACTTTAGAACTTATAAAATTTAAGGTCAGCTTTATCACTAGGAATACCTACGTCATGAATATTCACGTGCAGTTTCATTCATCTGTTAACAACTAAGGAATATAGTTGAAGGTAAGTGTTCTTCAGATCCTATACAGTTGTTGGTGATATTCAGCTAATTTTCAAAAGTAGGTAGTGACGTATTATATACAAAACATAAATGTAGGATGAAAATTAAATACTTCACATTTATTGTTTTGTAGAATCCCTTTGCAAAATTTAAAATGAAAATAAATTTAAGGTAAAATTATAATTGTATTATTACGCTAAATTTTGTATTGCGGCTTGGCGAAAACAGTAAGTTTGGCAATAAATAAAAACAAAATGCTTTTGTAATAGTAACTTACAAATTTAAATTTTTATTGTGATAAGTGTTTACATTAGTGGTATTTGCGAAAAGGGATAGATGCGTGATTATGCACAGATACCTTCAAAATCACAAGTAGATTGCACATCTCCCTTCTAATAAACATTTCCATTATTCTCTTATAGGTATTTTATCTTTAGAAATTAATTATTCCGTGGACAAGCCATAAATTAATTTTAGATCGCAACATTTAATCAAATGAATTATTCTACATGTAAAAGCAAGCACGGACTAATGTGCAAATGATAAAGTGCACTGAAAACTGAAAGCTAATTCTTTTCTTGTACTGCAATTTCAATGATGATTTCTCACTTTAAGCTTTATTTGTGGTTATATGCTGATTTCAAGTCGTTCGGACAACATAAATTGCGTTGTAATCAGGAAGAAATCCTCTACATATTCACGAAGTTTCAGAATTTTTTGAATTTTCGGGTTCCGGATCTTCCCTTGTTAATCGATACAATTTCAACAAAATCGCGTTATTTATTGACGACATTGTCCTTTTCAACAGCACAACGTAGAATTGATGGAATTTCATCTGTTGTTACGCAAACTATTGAACCAACGCAGCACACACGAATAAGTGGCCAACAATTTAGACGGCATTGAAGACACAGCTCTCATCCATCAAGCCACCCTCGCGAATTTCCGGAACTTTCCTATTACATTTTATGTCCATGGGATTCACTTTCGCAAAGCTCTCGAAATAACAGGGCCCAGTAGACGTCTAGTCAAGCGTCAACGGGCAGTGAATGCGTAGCGCGCGCGCGCACGCGTTGCCCGACCGATAGATACTCTCAGCGAGGCGCGCGTACGCGCAGCCGCATAAGGCATCCATACGTGCACCGATACACGCAACTGGCACACGCGCTTCCCCCGGCATATGGCGCGCACGGTCCCCCTTTTCAGTTCCGGGGGAGAAGAAACGAGGGGGCTGCGGCGCGTGCTCAAAATCCCCACCACCTTGCCCGCGTCGTGCACACGCGTCGCCCTCGACGCCTCTCTTGCTCGCTCCTTTGTCGTTCTTTCTTCCCCTCGTAGGTCCTAAATCCCCCCGTGGCTCTCCCCCTTGAGCCAGCCCTCCGTCTCACTCTGTAGTGTGGCAAAATGCTGAAACCTAACCCATCTATCGGATGTCCGCGCTCATTCTCAACGCGGACGCCATGCGGTGCGTAGCACGGAGGTCTGATCAGAAACGGGAGCTGCTGCCATTCGACGGGAAGAGTTCTGTGAAAAAGTGACCGATGACGACGGATACCGAGCGACGATCGGCTACGGTGTCGAGGAAACCCCGATAGCTCGGAGGAATTTCGAACCGAGTTCAAGTGACCGCGCATCGGGATCTACTCGATCGGCTCGAGGCACCCACGGGATACGCAGCCGTGAAGTGAATAAAACGTGGGGGGTTCGTCGCGTGTCTGTTGAACGAGATCGCGGCCAAGTGAACTTTCCACCATTTCTCCTTAGTGAATCTGCAGATTTTGTAAAATTGGAATGAATGGAGGAAACGGTTTACAAAATCGTTCTGTAATCTATACTCAGGATCGTTGAGTTAGTTTCTTTGTTTGCTTAGACAGGCATCGACTACGACGTGTGCTTAAAAGCTCCACCGGCGCGTCCTTATCCTTCTTTAACTGCCGACATCTCTACGTGCCACTTCGCTATGTAGGGATACATTAAACAAAAGCTAATCTTTCATCGGAGTTTTCAACTCGTTCTCACGTTAAACTCCATGCAGACTATTATACGGTGGCTTCAGTCCAGACAGTCCTACTCTGATCGGTAACAAATGCCGTGTGTCAGAAGTTCGTCACTTCAGTGGATTCATGTCAGTGATACAACCATGAATCTCGATTATTTTGAAGAAGTAAAATAGTGGCTGATATATTTGCCTTGGACAACGATCAACACTGAGCGTGATTTAAATGTTGCAGCTGTATGAAAGCATAGGATTAATATGCTGCTCGAGAAGTATTAAACACCAATGTTGACCTCGTGAAATGTTGTCCCTTGAACTTTATAACAAACTCGTATCTTATATTTTCAATGACAAGTGGCCTTAGTCGTACAAGCAGAGCAACGAAAATTGGTTGCAAGTGCCTTAATAACCGAGATAAATAAATTGATTCGTAATAAGTGCTTAAACGTGAATGATAGTTGTTCGTACCGTTACATATCGTTCAGATCGTTCGCGGCCTCCCTAAAATCTTTAAAGTGCTTTTTTTGTAAATAGAAACATTGGTGCTAAACAATTCGTTAAACAATATATTGTGATAACACAATTTAATGATCTCGGCTCCGAGTGAAACGCCTTGCAGCAGAAACACTTTGGAGTTTCAAGTATCTAGCGTCGGGAGCTTGGCACGCGGCGTGTGGATAAAAAGCTGATTTCGCTTCACGTTTTGGTGCAGAAACGATAATTAGGAAAGATTCTGAAGAATAATTTTCAAGAAGTCGACGACCGTCGTGGAGAAGAATAGACGGTGACCTCATGCTTTACTTAAGCCGTTGTGACCGGCAGCGAGACAATTGGATCTTGGTTCGGGTCATCAGCTTCGTCATTTGGTAGAGAAAGAAGCCATGGACCATTGAGAGCATTGGCAAAGACCTATCGCGTATCTGAAGATCGTAAGAACTAGACCTGCTATTCAGCAGCACACTCCATATTCCTAGAGTCACCAATTATTGAATGCTTTTCGTCATAGTTGTTGACTTGTACAATTTCTTCGAAAGTATAATAACTGACTAACCAGAAAAAGGGACCAAATCGAATAAATGTTTTACCATTTTCTAACAAAGCAACAGTCTGTAAAGTACAAGTAACGAATCATTGCAAAATAAAGCTGAACAATTAGGGATGTACGTGTCAGGATTCTGATAAATAAAAGTTTAGCCTGGCGTTGTTTTAATTACTATCAACGAGTATATTGTAAAGTTTATTATTGATAGGTGGCTTGAATGAACTGCAGCAATACAGTTCTCGCAAGATACTCTGACCTAGATCTAAACGTTAAATCGAACAGTCGTCTAACCGTCTGTGTCGATAATCATCTCTGTCTTCGAGGGGAGAGTGCGTTTTATTTATAAGCCCATCAATTAGACTCGTCCTCGAAAGGCATTAGAGTCGATAAGCAACTCGTCAATTTTGTTATTCTCACAACGTAAGCTCGTTCTGCAATCCTCACTATAAAAATCTAGTGGAAGAACTTTGCACTTGAGAAAGACTGATGAGAACGCACCTCAGCAACGATCATTGTACTCCAACGTATCAGTCGTATTCGTTCAGTGAACAACACTTTCTGGCTGAATTGTTAAAGAAACCATAGGGGAGTGATCACGATGACGACTATGGGTGTTACGGTGTTTTGTAACAGAGTACAAATAAACGGTAACGAGCAGGAACAGTTAATGTTGCTGAGGACACTGCAGGACAACGAAAGTAACATAATTGGCAATCAGCCTCACCTGATAGCACCTAAGAGCAACGCCAACAATAACAATATGAATTCAGCGACCGTGCTGCCGCCTTACGACCCGTCTAGGCTGAAGAAACACGGGAAGAATGGCCAACCGCCGCCAGTCGCGGTTGCTCGAAGAAATGCGCGCGAAAGGAACCGGGTTAAGCAGGTAAACAACGGATTTGCAACGTTAAGGCAGCACATACCAAGCCACATCGCTGCAGGCTACGGAGACCGGGGCAAAAAGTTGTCAAAAGTAGAGACACTGCGAATGGCCGTGGAGTACATTAGGGGGCTTCAGAGGCTGCTTGCTGAAGCTGATGGGGTTGAATACGACTCGAATGTTGGTGTTACTCAGTGTGTTCCATCACCCACTAGCAGCGTCGTTTCCTCGAGTCACAACGGATCGGGAGAAAGGCTGATCCTCGAAGACGACGTCCTCGCTGCGGAAGACGATGATGGCGAACAGTTAGAGGAGGACGAGGATCATGGGAAACAAAAAACCACGTCCAGGTAACATTACCTCCCGTATAACAACCAATATAGGAGTAAGGTGTTAGCGCGGAGTAATATTATATTTGCAGTGCATCCTTTTTCACTACCACAAATTTGCATAGAAAATTCGCAAGGTAGCTAAAAATACATTTTTCTCGGATTGCAATATATGCATATTGTTGCTAGCATATAGCCTTTTATTTACGTAAGTTACGAATTCTACCATTAAATAAGCAATTATATTACGCGACCACCCCAAAAGACCTGTCAACAACAGGTGTCAACTTCCATTCTAATCAATCGATGCTGGTCGCCGCCAAGGTTCAGCAGGGAGCTTTCTTTAAGTATATGCGTGGTGTACTAACAAGTACTGAAAATGATAAAAGAACCACTTATCCTAGTCCTGTTTCGCTCTTAATAATGTGGAACGCACCAACCAAGAATCAAGTCATTCATATTTTAAATAACAGATTGAACGATAGACAACCACTTGACAATATAATGAAGTAATATAAAAAAACGATAGAATTCAATGGATAGAGTTCAACAAAGCAACTTAATAGTCGTTGTTTCAATTATGTTTGCAGATTATCGCCAAATCGAACCGCCGTACCTTCTCCTCATGACTACTACACGTCCTCTGTGGGTGACGAAGAGAATCTTGAGCCGAGAACTTTATCGGGCACGCAGAATTTCTCTCGGCTATCCCCCAATTCGGTAGCATCTCCACCCTCGGAGTATTATGGACAAAACGAGGAGAACCTCGAACCTCAAATTCTATCGCCGTACAGTGGCGCCGGGGACAGTGAAGAGGGTGCAGCCACCGTTTACGCGGCCAGTCCGGAAACCTTTTCCGGAGCTCTCTATTATAAACAGGAGATCACCGAATCCGGTGAATTCATGGATGTTGTCAGCTGGTGGGAACAGGAGCAGGGCAGACTGGTTCATCAGCAACACGCCCAACGCCTCACGCACGTGTAATAGGAAGGTGAGTTCTCTACGCTTTATTTATGAACTCTTAAGAAATATAATATTTCAAATTGCACGATTATTTGACACGGTGAGTCAGGCCTATTCGTTTCCCGTTTGCAAAAAGGAAAAGTACATTAGCGTAGGTACATATGAGCGATATTACTTTTCTTTGTTTACGATCATATGAATATTAATCATTTGCGGTCCAAGTGGTTTCTTAGACATACGAAAGATTAAATTTCAATCACAAACCGATATCAAACCTGGCGATAGTAAAATAATTCATGATTCGCAGCATTTAATGAGTTAGTGTTTTTGAAAACACTGTAGTATTTTAAAAAGCGTAGCATTGAAACAGCACGAGCTATAACGTATGAACAGTTTATCTGCCGCTGCCACGTATCTGTAATTGCACAATTTAGATCTATTAGCACGCATAAGTCTGAGAATTTAATCCTATTTCGATATTACTCGTCGATGAAACTATGTCATCGAAATATCTCTAGTCTATTTACAAGATACAGTTGCAAAGGTTTTCAAAAATCAATGAATGGTTCGGAAGTTAGAAAAAGATGGGCAGAGAGTGTAAGTTTGCTCCACAATGCGCGGCTGGTTAATTTGTGGAAAAATTGTTGAGAACGATAAAATTTGATTTGATACAAATAATTACCATTTGTTATTTCATTGAGTATTCACACGATTCACGCTATTTAACCGACTTTAAAAAGGAGGAGGTTATAGATTCGACCCGTATGTATTTTTTTTTATGTTTGTCCGCGCATAACTCCTCAGCATATGGACCGATTTTGATGATCTTTTTTTTTATTCGAAAGAGGTCACATCCTACACTGCGTCAATATTAGCTCAACACTTTGCCAGTACTGGTTAATTTAAACTTCGCCTCATTACATAATTAGCGGACTTCTTGTATTTCATGTATTCTCACATTTTAGAGTATTTCCGCGCGTTGAGTTGTGGATCCCATATATTGAATTTGAGACATCCTAATTCTCACTCTTTCAAGTCGCTTATTTTTGGAATCTTCCGTTTCTAGCAAATGGTTCTTCTTTTTTTTACAAGCAGCTCTTTTTTTATACTATGCATTTCGTTAATAAACTCGTTTAACATACATTTTTTTATATTATCATTTTAAACTCATAACCTTACTATTATATTACTTTCAACTTGACTACTAACGGTATACAAATATTTTCGAAACCGTATGAATTTATTAAATGGTTCCTTATTATCGCTCATTTGCAAACAAATATTCTGGAAATGCTTCTTAATAGATCCTGTTACTTCGAGTGCTAATCAAAATTCTCAAACCAGTGCTAACTTCACCGCGTTTACATTCTCACGAGAATTAATAGTTCCGATGAGTACGTGTTAATTTCTTAGGTACTTATCGTGCTGCTTCACTATATCGAGTATTTACTCGACTAAACTGAGTGGAAAGGTGTCCTCGCGAAGAACTAGGAATATTGCACGTGCGTTGTGATTAAACAGGGAGTTAACCGGATGAAGGACAATAGCGAGCAGTGTATTATAGTTCCTCGTTCGGTAAAACGCGTTACAGTCCTGGTGGAAGAGTGTCATTGGAATATTTTAAGTAGCCTGAAACCGTCAGGGCTGTCGATCGGAGCGGCGCACGTGACAAGTACTCCGAGGAAGCGTCGCCAAGTGGAAACTCGTGTTCGGCGTTTCCTCCCGAACACATGCTTAAGCGGCGACGCTCCCGAAAATAAACTTTACGCGCTGTAACCACTTTGCGAAGTGCGTGCCGACGTGACACTTGAGTGCATCACCATTGCTCGGTACACTTACAACCTGAGTAAACTGTAGCCTCCAGGCAGTAATAAAAATGTGTTAAGTGTAGAATTCTAATGTTTGAGAAGAATGAATGATAGTAACACTTTCAAAGCTCTATCATATTATTGTAGTCATAAAATACTTTTTTATTTGCCTAAAATAAGGACACTCTCTGTGTCGAAAAATGTGATTTTATTAACTATTTACGCGGTTAGTCGGGGAAATGTTATTTGGTTACTTAATTTTTTCAGTGTGCGCTGTTAAATGTCAGTCTGATTATTAACTTTTCAGTGGGTTTTAATTTTATACGTGCATATATAAATTAAATACGTCTACAGAACCTAGTGACATTGCTAATCGTAGGATTTTAGAAGTGTTCACTACTTACAATTAGATTAACTCATTTTTACTAGTAAACTCCATATTCGACTCAACATGAATATTACTTAAATATATATTTCTACAACTTCTTGATCGAGAAAAGTTGCTCCCTTTAGAAAATTATTTGGAAGACAAAAAGGTGGTAGAAAGCCTGTCCCCATCTGTATGGGCAATATTTTTATTTAAATAAAATTTCGAATAACGAATAAAGGTTCAAAAAAAATCGTGTCAATTTTTCGAAAGTTAAAGTTGAAGTTACAGTTGAAAATTTATTCGGCGCTGAAGTTGAAGCGCTCGACGAATATAAAAGATAACTTTATTCGTCGAATAAAAAAATTAACTTTATTCGTCGAATAATCTAAAGTTAAAGTAACTCTTATTCCATCGATTATTTAAATAATTTTTTATTTAGTTGATGCCCAATGCTGGTAGTAAGTTATAACTGTATTAGTATACCTAATAGATATTATCTGTAGATAAATGTATTAGCGAACATATCGCGTAGTCCACTTTTGAATTCGATTTTCTCCAAAATGAAGCGTCGTATAAAAAAAATTCCATTACAGGCTCCTGCCTTACTTTTTCTCTAAACATTATTTTTCTTCTCATCCTACCAGAAATTACACCCCATAGTGTTTAAAAAATTGAAAATTCAATTTGCGGAGTTCCATATTTTCTCAAAGCTTGTATGTACCTATAACATTGTTTCAAGCATTTTATTACCTTCGGTGCCAAAAAGCGAAATATCATCTATAATTTGCAAGGAAAATTAGATAACAGCAATTGATTGACATGCGTTGTTACCACCCTATAATATCTTTTTTATTCCCTTTGAACCGCATTAAAGCTTCTTCTAGTCACAACACAGTTTTCCATTCATAATTTTAGGTCGCTTTCGTTTCATCTAATCACTTCGTTTCTCGCGAGTTCCACTGGTGGGAAAATTCTTGCGAGGCGCTATCAGGTCAGAAGTAAGATCACACAAAAGGCTTCATAATTAAATTTGATTAACCGAAGTAAACCAAAATTCGAGATATATATAACAACTGTACGGCTGCTTTTCTGATTTCCACGTTTCACGTCGCTCAAACCATGTACAATGGACGCTTACGAAGGAAAAAATTAGTGCAGACTCTTACTTATCGCACGATAAGATTACTGAAGTGTACTTACACTGCTGCCAAGTAAGAAAGTGTTCTTCGATGGGGTACGCTTAGCGTCTTAGCGAACACGTGTCAGGGAAATTTCAAGTTCACGCCAGCTTACTCCACTTCTTCATCCGTCTCGAAATGCTGCCACTGCGGCAGCTACATCAAAAGCGAGCTCCCACAAACGGAAGTGGTTCACCGTTTTGCCATATGTTAGGTATCCTCCTCGACACATCTCTCGTCCAGACCTTTCCCAATCTTCTTCGTCTCCAATTGCTCGTCATTGATCCGTTTCCCTTCGCACAGATCACGCGCATGCTTGCCTCTCATTATCGAAATGAGACGACAACCAGAATATAATTTCTGAAAAGTAATCTATTTGGAATGTTATCGTAATTGGTGGAGAATGAACTTGGGAGATTAACTGCTAATTACTAGAATTATCGCATGCGGTGTCAGAAAAAAAGTAGTCTGAAGACTTTAAAAATAATTTCAATAATCACAGTAAACACATATTCATAAAAAAGAATAATTATGTAACTCACAGATAAAAGCTGATTATTCACACTATTGACTTTCGTTGTGATATTTTAACAGTTCAGCGAAAGAGATTGATGCAATGTTCGCATAATTTTGAAGTTACAGTGAGTAAATAGTAAATATTAATCATTTCAATTCTACAGTGAAAAATACTAATAATGGTATAAATCTTAAGCTTATGCAGTCTAAATAAATTTTAAATTACTAACAATACTGTCTCTATTATTAATTTCTTCTGATGATAATTAATATTACCTATAAATTACTCCGTACAAAAGGAAATTATGTTTTAAAAACAGATGAACTTACCTTTAAATTGAAGGGAATATTGTGATAAGACTGAACCAGAAATGAATGATTTTTTGGAAGTGAATCTTTACTTTCTGCCAGCGTTTAAGCTCGTTGCCATTATGGCGGTGGACGTTGACAGAGCCACGGTGCAGAAGCTGAAAAAAGATCGACTGGTCGTGCAATCGTCGGGCCACAAATAGAAATCATGGTTTCCTTAGGAAACGTGCGTAACCCACGTGCCATGCAGCCAGTCAGATATAATACTTAATGCATGTGCACATATCGGTATGAAACTCGAGCGATTCCAGGCACCCATAAGGCGACAGAGGCTCAACATATGGGTAGCGAGCAAGCAATCATTAAGAAAAGAATACGAATAACAATTTCAAAACTAACGGTCCTTAAAACTTAACATAAGTGGTCGTACTATTTTTACGATTTGTTTATTAGGAATTATACTTACAAATCACCCTTTTGCTGATATATAATCATAGCAAATTAACTTTATCTGCATATAAAGTATTAAGAGGGGTATATAGTAATATGTATATAGTTAATTATTTTATATATAATAAACATTATATGCAATATTTTGTTACTGAACGAGTTGTTAAAAGTGCGCTCCACATGCACAGCTTTACACTGCGTATCAAAGAGGCGTGAACTGGTTCTAACGATTTCCATTATACAATTCTTGCTATGTATTTTTATTTTGTTTTCTGAATGCTGTTTCTTAACTATGAATGTTTGTTTTATTCTATAGAAATATAGTTGGTACAATCATTAATATTTTCAACTAATTTTATGAAATAATAATAACAACTATGTACAAGCTCCTCGTATATGTTTAAAATAGAGAAAATAACTGAGACGGTATTTACAATGTCACTTTTTATCGAATAAGGGACAAGTGACTGTACGAAGAATATTTTATTTATCAGAATTACTTCAGCTTTAAATAACAAGTATGGTGTCTACAAATATATATAATATGTACAATGTTGAAGGCAGTTGTTAAGGATTTGGTGGTGGCCATATGGGTAGCACTGCGATTAAGAAGCGTGAGTGGACGGTTACCATATGTCAAACCGTACATTCGTGTGTAACGTTTCTTTTTACTTTCCACTGCAAGAGGCTCTCAAGAATCTTGCTGATTCCTAAAACACGCGTTGTTCAACAGAACTGGAAGAAATCCAACTCGTAGCATTTTACAGCATTCTAATTAATGCAGACCTTTGCATTCGTAAAGTACACACAAACTCACTTTAAGGGGTCATTTTACTTTGAACCACCGAAAAATTAAGCTTTTTCTGTGAAAATGCAACATATAATGAAATAAATCTTTTTGGTATTTATTAAACTACTCTTATATTATACAAAAAAAATTAGAAAGATTTTGCATTTTTTTTAAATAGTTTTTTTTACAGTGTCAATATGGCACCTAAAAAAAAGAAGTATTGTTCACGGCGTAGGTGGTTTCCCGGCTCAGGCTTAACCGAAACAAAAAATTCGAAAAAATTCATAATCTGTGTGAGCGTCGCTATAGCCCCTAGCTTAATTAACAATTTTTGTTGAAAAGTAACAAAACGGCCCGGTTTGAAAAAAAGTTTGACAAAACACCCAAAAGGATGTATTCTCAGGTGTTCCATGAGAAAAATCTCTGTTATTTCCCCTTAAAATAATCCTCGGAATGACCCCTTGATATCGTACGAAACGAACAACATATACTGGTACACCGAAAGCAATTAATAACTTTCGCGTTTAAAAGAAAACCTCTTAGTCCGGCTCTTATAAAGTATCTTTATTGTCCTTTAATCCCGTTCAATTACTCTGCCCTTAAAACGAATCCCCGGCGTAAATCAAACATTAAGGTGATGTTCCGCTTCTGGCAATAACGAGTCCACCTTCTCTTACAATTTCTGACGCGGCGGCCGTTTCGCAGGGAATTCGGAATATCGGCGGCGTAGTTCTCGAAGAAAGTACCAATAAAATGTTGCGCCCTAGGGAGCAAGAAGTCTCGCACGAGGGTCCCAGCGAGCGAGCGAGCGAGCGAGCAAGTAATTCTCGACAATTATAAAGTGAGGTCATCTACGAAATTTACGAGATGCGTCGCCGCGGCAAATTAATTTAATAAATTCCTTCCTTGGCTCCCGAGTCACGTTGGTATCGCCCTGTTGCGCGCGCGACCATCGTACTTCTTTCGGTGCCACTCCCCGCGCCCCCTTCATTGTAACACGCGTAATGAGCACGGCGAAACTTTAACCTCGCTTTAAACGCGATTATTTCTCTTCGGTGGACGCACGAAAAGCCGGAAGCTACTCGATGAAATTTCTTCTTTAACTGATGGTCACCTGCCTCCATACGTCGACCGAAATTTCTCGGCCTCGGTAAAAGTGCGCCTGGCCATTGGTAGGCGCCTGAACGCTGCGTTTTAAATTTTTCTTCGAGACGCGTGACATACACCGCGCGATTACGTTTACTTGTAAATGATAGTTACAAATGTCACTTGTACGGACGTAAAGGATGTTATCGCGCGAAAGTGTAACGAAATCCCGACAGTGCTGTTTTATCTTAAACGTTATGTGCAAGGAAGATATATGGTCGATTGAGTTTCATCGGTGGATAATAATCGCGTTAATTTATTTAAAGCTTCTCTTATTGCGGGAATTTAAGTAAACATAATTAGAAAGGTCATTTTAATGTTATACTTGAGCAATCAAGAGATTAGACGTGAACAATATCACTTCTAATTTTGTGAGTGTATTTATTAACACAAAGTATGTTGTACTATGTTGTTATTTTAAAAATGGAATAGTATACAAAGTTGTCGAATGCTTATTAGAAATTATAAATGTATTAAGGAGCCTTTCCATTGTAACGCCCTGATAAAGTGCCACTGTTTGGAACCTTTTTCGTCACAAAAAGAATGTGTTTAATATATTGAAGATTTTTCTATTTATTAATGTGTGTTTTGAGAATACAAAAAATAAATTTTTTTAATGCTTGCTTGCCCCAAAATAATGGGGTATAATATGCGCTGTAAAATTAAAGACGCCTCGACTGCGTGGTCGAGTTTAGAGGAACCGTGCGTCTGAAACAGAAAAACCAAAAAAATTGGTAATCAGTATGATTGTCGCTACGGCAGGGATTAAGATTAATTAGATTGATGAGGAATTAATAAAATGCCGGACGTCCAAAGTTGAACTATCGAAATTAGCTAAATTTTTTAATCATTCTGCTACGCTAAAGATTAGAAAAAACAACGAAAATGTGTGACTATAGTGCGTGCCATAGCAGCCCGGTCTTTTTTCACAGCTCTTATTACACCCCCTTATTTTGAGGCAAGCAAGCATTACAAAATATGAAAAAATTGGTGTATTCTCAAAACACATATTAATAAATAGAAAAAACTTCAATTTAGTAAACACATTCTTTTATGACAAAAAAAGTTCCAAACAGCGGTACATTTTCAGGACGTCACAGTGGAAAGACCCCTTAATGGAATAAAAAACAGCAGCAATTAAAACCGTTGTTATCGTGACTCGAAGGAAAGTGTCTTTGTGCAAGAGTATTACGTATGTACAATCTTTGGACTTCGTGGTCAGTCCGGTGGTAAATAATGGTGCAAAACTGAAACAGTTATATTTTGCGTTGCATTGTATTTGATGATATCCACATAAAATATATTTAGGAAAAGTATGGCCCGTTCTCGAATAATCTAAACGCTATACTCATACATCGATTCTTAGTTAGACAGTTAATAAAAGATATCTTAGTAAGAAAATTAAATTAATGGGTAAGCATTCTCAAATTTGAAGACACGAAGAAAGAGAACGATAGAAAAAATAATAAGTGTTTGTATAAATTTTTCATCGCGATTTCAGTTTCTGTATTTCACCTTCACGCGGATAAATGACGGTCGATTTTCCCTATTTTAAGAAATGAAACTGCGTTGTAAATATAATGACGACCAGGTTCACGCCGACCATTGTTCGTTTTCTTCTTCGACTTATTTCCCGAAGAACAAAAGAATTTAAAGGACTGTTATGCTGGTAACCCGCATGTTGAGTATCTTATCAATAAACATTACCAGCATGGCAATGTACTAACCGCGTCCGCATCGGCGACGGTTTGGATCTGGTAATGCTGTCTGAAGATTAAGCCTTTTCTGCGGAAAGATCTAAACTGGCTGCACGTAACTATTTCTTAATTATGTTATAAAATTTGGTGTTAGAGAAATATTGTTTATCGTACAGGTCGAAAACCCTGAATATTGTATTTATACACAGCTAAACTTTAGACTGAAAGATATATAATTTTGAAATTCAAATAGTTGTGTTCAAATAGAACAGGCTGATAGCTTATTAAGACAGAAATGAAATACTAATAATCCAATATAAGCTGTAGCAAAAATTGATAAACAACGAAACTGTGTGATATACAGAGCGAGGCACTTAAATAACTTGACAGCTTCAAATTATTCGTAAATTACTTGCTGCATGAGAAAATATTTCTAATAAAATTTGCAAGGCAGATATATAAGGCAATAGTCCTTCTTGATAACATGTAACTATTGTTTAAAACATTTTTTCATACAGCAAGTAATTTACGAGTAATTTGAAGTCGCCAAGTTAGGTGCTTCACCTTGTATATTAAACGAAAATAAAATAATAGTAATGTAATGTTAGTATATTATACTACAGTAAGGAAGGAATTCAACAAAATTGAACTAAGTAATTTTTAGCAAATCATGATGGAAGCTGACTGCTATTAATGTCGCTCCATGACGCTAGTGTTTCATATATAGTTGATACATGGTACGTGGAATATTAGGATTATCTCTTTATGAATTCCGAAACTCCCAAAACATGGTGCCTCACTCAATGAAACGAGACTCAGTACAGGAAAGTCGAAATGTGCAATAGGAGAATTACTTCAAAGATGGATTCTATCTGAACGTAACATAGAAACTATGTGGGTGAGTAATGAGCACAACTATTTTCTCGTATTTACGCGTATTTACTATAATTTTCATACCATTTGTAGGATAAATAATCATTGCTTTCTGATTCCTCGGAACATACAGAATCATGTTACGAAGAAATTGTTCTTTTCCTATGATTATCAAAATTCGCCCTTTAAGGGACTTAAGAGGTCGAACAGTTTTTATTTAATCTTTGTATTCGCATAATGTGTAAAATGACTTCTGCATTATGCTGTTAGTTTCTGTAGCGATTAAAAATTGTAAGACTTAAGCGAAATTCAAACTACCAATAATACCAAAGGATCAGGGACGATTCACTACAACTGCATGTCGAATTCATTTGCAACACTATCAATCATGCTTTGTAAAGCAACAAATTGTCGTTTCTTTTGTTTCCTTCGTTTCCACCCGCAGTTTAACGCAGCATCTGCTATCGAATGTGATGAATTCATAGATTTACGTTTATAGAATCGTAAATAACCTTGATGTCGCGTAAAACAGTCTGGAAAGGTGCGAATCCACGATGAGATTTTACATGAGACTTTTCTATAATGAGACAAAAATCTGAACCACAACTAAATGTAAATAATGGAAATAGTCGCGAGAGATGAGACTTCTAAAAGTATATAATGAAACTTGTCTCGTGAGAGACTATAGTTTCATGAAACTAATAACTAAATAACTAAAAAATAATAAAATAATGAAATAGTAGTCTCGTGAGATTAAAACCTCATGAGAGACACGATAATTTTTGTCTCGTCATGGATGTGCCGAGACTGTGCAACTACGCGAGCTGACAGAACTTGGGAACGACTTGATGGCTGACGGTGAAATGTTTCAAAATCAATTATTATGAAATAACATTTGACAGAATGTAACAAATTTCCATTTATTGATTATAACGCAAATCATTTTTAGGAATTGAGTATACGTATTCAACACCGCCTTTACAGGACCTTTTCAACTTTATTTTACTTCCCTAACCACTACTATCAAGGGTCACCGTTTGGGGTACACCCTGTATAGCGAGTGATGAAGTAAAAAAAATGCGAGACAGATTTCCGCCAAAGGACAGCGGTCCTTTAGCATTCAAAAGTGTCCCTCTTGAGAACGATTTCCAGTCACGCCCTGCTGCTGATAAACGAACGTCCTTACAGAAGAGTGCTTTTCTAGTTTTTATCCTTTTATCTGGACGCGATACATCTCAAGGTCTACTTCTTCATACATAATTAAGTTCGTCCTCTCTTCGAATTCCACCAATTTTTTATTTCTTCGTCACTTATCTCACGTGCTGATAGTTACGCTACTTTTAGAAATAAAAATATTGAAGCACATCGATTATAGAATAATTCAACTTACTGGTATAACACAATTTTTAAGCCTAATATATTGTTCAACTTTATATTTATAAAAATTCTATTCCTGTGCAATTAATCGACTGTAAAATGAACAAAAATTCTTGTGATATAATATATGATAGTATTCGATCCTTATTGTTTGTATTAATGTACAAATTGTAATTGACCGCTAAAAACAATTAACTGCAAAATAGGGGCGATAAATACTAAATTTGCAACCTTCAAGATTTTTAAAAGCAAATATATTAGCGTTGAAATTACATGAACACGGTGTTATGGATTATTCGTTTGGATGCTGGGTTATAGTCAACAAAAGTTTATTCCAGCTATAAAAGAAATTTCTCTCAGCAATTTTATTATCGAAACTTCCGTAGATTTTTCCCGGATACACATATTTTTCCCACGATCCTTGGGGTCATGATAGGGTGTCTGCAAGATTCGCTCGTCCGTTTCCCTGCTTAATTCTCGCTGATCCAGGTAAATAAGGATCTTCACGATCGAGCTGGAAGAAACACAATAGCCAGGCGGGACAATATCCTAACGCCATGCAGGATCCCTCTTCCTTCCCCTGGAAGAATCCTGAAATCATCTCGATAGTAAATGGAAACTGCTATTCTGAAATAAATCACAAAGGGGAAATTTTGGGGGTTTTGACAGAGTAACGGTTCTTTACCAGAAAAAGATTCGCTGGATTACGTAACTGTATATAACAAACTTTCTGTTCTTCGTTTAATAATAACCAGGACTCTCAATAAGAAATAAAACATTAAAATCCGACATAATTTTCATTTTACAAACATTGAGAATTTTGTTTGGAGAAAGTTGATACTGAATAAGTTGGAATTCATTTTTCATTAAAAACAGAAAATATTGTGGTGGAATTAATAGACACAGTTAAGTTACAGTTATATAATATTTCATAGATGTGAACATAGTTCTAAATGACCGTATAGTTAACTCATGAATTCATGTTAATTGTTTAAAATGCGTTAGCCTCCTCAAACATTAATGGAACCTCAATTTCATAAAACGATTTTGAAGCTAGAAACAAAAATAATTTCTAATGAAAAATTAAATATCTGTACTTATAAAGAATTTAGAAATTTAAATATACTTTTTTGCAAATTATTTTAATTTTATTGTATGAAATCCGTATTACTGCATCATATTAATCTATGTTTATTTATTCTTTTTTGTTGCAGCGCCGTACAGAAGCTTTGGCACAAAACTCGCTGGATTGATCTCATAATGCTAGGGCAAAATTTTGTTTTGGAAAGGAATTTCAATCGATTTCAAATTGCACCAAAGATATCGTTTGTTAAAGCAGGATATCAACAAACTGTACTTATCGCCCATAGTACTTTTTCTATGCGCAGCACTGCCTAAGATGTCTTTCCCTCCTGTTTATTATCAATGGCAACACATTTCATTTGAATATCTTGATTCCGTTCCTGAATTAATCACGCTGACTTCCTAAGACTCTGACTTCACGGTGCGTCATGTCAATTGATGTTAAATTGCAACCAAAGGATCACAAACAGAATGAAATTGTTTGCCACACTATAACCATAACTTCCTTCCATTAACAACAATTGAGTCCCTGAAAGTGAGAGTGATGTAACTAAGAAAATATTGAGCTACACCACTTTCATCCTCAAACGCTCAATCTAAGATGTAAAATTAAAGGTTGGTCTTGAAGAAAGACAGAATTATATTGAATCAGGGGATCATCTCTGTTGTAGGACAACATAGAGGACAGTTTTTAACAATAAAATTGCAAGAAATCTGACGATTTGGTGTTATTTAATAAACACCATTTAATACATTTATTTGCTTTTACCCAATTTTTAATTATTTTACATATTTTAAATATACTTTACTCTAATTGCTAATTGTTTTACTATATCAAATACGATTTCCTGGAACATAAAACATGAAACCTAATCCAGATCTAACGCAGCCATTGACAGCGGAGAGAAAATTTTTAGACAATGTTGTCCTATAACAGAAAAGATCCTAAGTTGGTAACAAAATTTATAAGAAATACTTTTGCGTGGGACTTTCATAAATTTTCCATGATTCTTTCTTTCTCGCACACCAACGTCAACGAACAAATCAGTACTTACTAAGATTTACCTAAGAGTAACGCACATCTCGATAGATATAAGCGCTAAAAGCTGACAGCAAAATTTCCTACTCTTTTATTGAAATTTCAAGAGACCTACGAAAAAGGGATTTTGTAGGAGTTTTGAAATAAGAAAGAGGAAATTAATACTATGTTATTTCTCCTATGAAGCAAATAGTTTAAATTGTTGTTAAACAGATGTAGCTTTAGAGAATTATTAAAATTCTAACATAATGATATTTTGCGTGACCAAAGGACGATAATTTTAACAATCTATAAAATTAGATTCCGGATAATAATTGACTTCCAATGTAACCAACAAATTGGCACGACGATATGATACAATCTCGTGTTGAGGATATTATAATGTTTCGACTTCCTTGTATTAGCGTTATGTAAAATATCGTAAGAATAAAAGCAATATAAAGATTCGAACACTTGTGTCAGACAAGAGAACGGAAGGACGTTCTGTCGCTGTGAAAGGAAATCAAAGGATTTGTGTGTATAAAAGTGCCTTACGTAAAATTAAGACGAACCCTATTTTTTCTACATGATATTTTTTAACGAGTGTTTAAGAAACTGTTTGCTACTTATATTGAAAATGTGGTCCAGTGAGCAATTAGGATGTACGTGAGACAATACGCTTTGGGAAAGTAATTCCGCGTGCCAAGGAGGAAAGGGTTAATCTTCTTGCGATTAATATTATTTAATTATTTACATTTAGCTCTCGGTCAGTATGAATTACGTCGATGTTAAGCCGTAAATTTAGATGAGTTATTGTACAAATGTCTGATTCTCATTCGTTCAGTATTAGGAGTACGTAACGACAAACGAATTACTTAATAAGAAACTGTATAATATTGTTATAAAGTTTATTTCGTCATTCTCGATCGATTATTTAGTAATTAATACTACACTGGTATACTATACCTATATACATATATATCGTGCAACTTTCCTTTTTCTACACTGTATATATCTTGTCGCGATACGTTGCATTCTGGCGGACAGTAGGGTTTTGTTGTATTAGCCTAACGTACTTGATTATTTCTAACATAATTTAATTGAACGAGACCTTAAGTTAACAATGATGCAATGACGTCCTCCTGAATTAATTGTGAGACGCGCAGGAATGTTTAAGCGGTAGCGTGGGGGATAGATGCATATCAGTCGTGAATTAGTCGACGTTCATGCAGTACAACGAGTGAAACTCTGTAAATACAAGTGCCTTGAATAAGCCTACAGTAAGCATTTTTTACTTGTATCTTCTGTAACACTTTTTATGAAATATTTAAAATACATTTTATTATTTATACGATACTATACTGATTTATTCAACATACCCTGAATGTGAAAATTATTGGCAGCTGAAGTTTTATGATAGTGTTAGCATTTTATCTACGTAGAAGTTTTGAAGTTGAGTAAATAATAAATTAGAAAAATAATAAGAATTTAGGAATGAAAGAATAATTGAAAAGGTAAAAAGTAATAATTAGCTCTTCCTATAACGAGTGCCTACTGTATTTATTATTTAGTGACTTTTTATTAGATTCAATGTAATGTAACTATGTTCCTTTTTATTTTTTTAACAAGAAATTTCGATTTATTGTAAAACTTAACTTGAATAAGGAAGTAGCATATTATATTGTAAATAACAATCATTTTGTTGTAATTTAATCTTATCTTTTTTCTATGAACTAATATCTATTAGACGTTTTGGTAAAAACTTACATACTTTGATATTTTTTTATTTTGTTCATATGTGTTGTTAAATCTCTCGGCGTGAAAACATGTTGTCGTCAGTGAAAGTGTTAATATTAATATCTCCCAAGGAAGGGGTGCGGAACTTCACCAGGAGCCCCTTATTCAGTCTGCTGGTTCCCCCACTATCAGCAACATCAGCTATGTAGGAGCGAGAGCTCCTTAGAGTGTAGGAGACAACTAGATATGGAGGGGGTCCTCCTACGGCTCACAATCAACGCAAGAAGAGGAACGTGTGCCGCCGCACAGTGAGACAAACTGTACGGGGAGTTGGGGTACTTTGGTGCAAGGGGCACAATGAAACATTAATACAGTATTGTCTCCCTATATGCTCGCTGGTCGGGACCGACGTTGAGCCTATATCGGGTACAGAGCCCTAATTCCGAGTGTTCGTTTCTCGCTTCTTTCTGGCTGAAGGGGGAGCGAGATGGAACGCTTTGAGTGCGTGGCGGGCGTGCGCGACGGGCACGGATGCAAAGGACGGAGTGTCAGGCGTCCGAAAGACGAAGCGAGACAAAATATCAACGCGTCGTCTGTCTCGTACCGTCCTCGCTCGCTTTCGTTCCATCTCGCTCTTGCCTTCGCCGGACAAGAGTGAGGCAGAAGTGGTGGGGATAGCGACCAACCTGTATCGGGTGCACCAAACCGAGCTTACAGGGAGATAATACTGTATTCTCTTGATATCTAGAATCTTTCGATAGACATAAGTTAGAAAAATTAATCTTTCTCGAGGTTAAAGCTAAGATGTTTCACTTTGAAAATCTATGTTAAAGAATTCTGAAGGCAAGAGAAATTCTACAGCCAAAATTGAATTCAGCGCGTTAAAATTTATACGAAATGGTGTATAACAAGTCAAGAAAAAACTTAAACTAATCGCAAAAACAGCAATTTTCTTCGGAAATGTCAACTTTTACGTACATTTTCAAGGTGAAAACTTATTTGTCATACTTCAATATTTTCCCCACATTCTGCAACATCTTAGCTTCAACCTCGAAAAAGATTCATCCCTCTATATTATTTTTATCAAACGTTCTATGATTTTGACACAAAAAGTGCAGTATGTCTCACTGTGCGCCGTTTTTCCAGCCCTGCTCTAAGTAATGATTCGTGTTGAATATCCAAGTGAAATGTCAAATTTTGTACGTTGTATATAAAATGCAAAATTGTCAGTATTAAATGAAAGTAGTATGAACAGCATAAAAATATTTAGTATTCATTCAAATTTATTCCGAACGTCGATATGAAAGAAGATGAAACCACCACGGAGTCACTATTCAGGAGTTATATAAAAACACTCTATTTTGGGTGCAATATGTAAAATTGATAATTTTCTGAATAATATGTCTATTAAAATGTCAGAAATGGTAGATAGACTCTACGATAAAAAATTTAAACACTTCGCTTAAATATCGTTGCACCTCTATGAATGTCACAATACTCAATAATACAATTACATACCGATAATAATTTAACAACAAAAGTCATTTTAAGTACTTTTCTTAGAGTACGGGATAAATATACTTCGCTAAAATTCAGTATTAACTACAGAAAAAACGATAAATTTTTTTTATGGTAGTATTTGGCTGCTGTAATCTATTCAATATTCATTTCCGCACTGAATAATAAAGATATGTACACGAATACGTACGATACGTTCAAATAAGTAAGATATTTATTCACCACCATTTAGAGTATACACTTGAAAACAATATGCATGTTTGTAAAATGTACGATATAATTTGCATTTGCCCTCTACGTAATATCAGGTAATATGAAAATGTTCAACAGCTTTCAATGTACCTACGAATGCAATAAGAACTTTACAATGCTGCTTCTCCGTAAACTCAACTAAATTATTTTAAGATTTCCTTATAAAAGTTAATAAAACTGATATAAGATTCACATTTTATATCTAGTACCTTATATGTATAGTAGGGTGGTGCTTATTTGATCTCAAAAAATTATTTTTGCATCTTTTCACGGTGTACCCTGCCAATGTATTCACTTTTATGATTAAGTAACATGGTATTATTTTTATTATTCTCAGATACATATTAACGGTTGCCACCAGGCATAGAATTTTGTGTTTTTTAAGAATAAAACTGCAATTTTCTTTTCGACGTATTATATTTTTTAAACACATTTGCTTAACGTTGAAATATTATTACCAAGTAAATTTGTGAAGTAACAACTTTTAAAAATAGCCAATTTATATTTATAAAAGTTTGGTAGTAACGTTTACTAGCCAGACTGGGGGGAGGGCTGGCAAGGCGGGTTGCCATTCTGGAGGGGAAATTCTTGATATAATATAAACTCTCAGATTTACAGAGTGTCTGATGTATGAATTCGTTGTAAGTAAAAAATACAATTTTATTTCTAATATTAATAAGCGGGTAGCAACCCCTAAAACATTATTAAGTGTAATAAAATTTTAACGAGGCCAGTTTTTCAGCATAAAAAAAATGTTAGGGTGCCTCAGCAATATTTTGAAAGTTGAATTTTAAGCACCACCCTACTATATAGTTCTCATGTCACGCGAAGCAGTTTGAGGAAATGTTAATTTTAATTTATTTCACAAAAACAACTGAAATATTTAATGTGGTCAGGTTAAAATAAGAAATTCATTATACCGCACAATCATTAAGATCGTTCAGCATTTCATTTCGCATACTTTCACTATAAGTAATGTAATTACATGTCGCCAATAATTTTGAAATTGAACATTGCAATATATTTCTTTTATCTCTACTTACAATTAATACAGATTATTCATTAATTTACTAAAATGAATGTCTGGCGAACTGAATTCTCTCTGTAATTTCAAGCCAAGGAATCATATAGCCACATCCACATTATTCGCAACTCATTGTAGACCTTGTACAGCGAAAATGGAAATGTGTCATATCATTCTTAGTAGATTAAATAGATTGAAAAATTATTTACATTGATGCATGCATGTCCTCTGTGAATAATTTAGTTGGCCAGGAAATCTATATGGCGCCGGTGGCGGTAATAAACGATGGTCGATTTGGCGCCCATCGATAATTTCGTAATTTCGTAAAATTGGTCCCGCTCGCCGAAGCTCATTTGAGGGGAAGTTTGTTTTTCTTTGTCTCCCTCGCTTTATATACCTCTCTCCTGTCTCTTTTTTTTTATTATCCTGGAGGGTCGATTTCCGGACACGTTCCATGTAGGGGGTGAATCAGGTTGCTACGTCATTTCCGGAAGTACTCGTTTCCACCTCGACGATCAAAGACCGATCGTTATAACCGTCTTTTTGTCTTTTTGCCCCCTACGATACATATTCGTTATACCTCGGGGGTTTTGGCACGCGTAGCACATGTTACTTATCGCTAGTTGAAATAAATGTGATGAAAGTTAAAATGTAAAAAGTGTACTAACAATAGTACTTTAATTCTCCCCTCTTTTTAAAATGTACGTACATAATTAGTGAATACTTTTTCCAATTAAATTCGTTAATTGTTTTTACCAATTACTGATGGCAAATACATATCCATATGGAAGTTAAAACCATTGCTGAAACTATTTGTTACCCCTAATTTGGTTTATTTTAATTTGCGCGTAGATAAAAAAATAGCTTACTGCAGGATTGGTTTATGCAACGAGCAACAATTTTTAACTGGAATACATATAAACGATATGAGTACCTACAGTATTTAATTTAATAGTCTGTAATAATATTGTTACAGTTATATGTTTAAATATATGTTACATGACTTATATGTTTAAAAATATGAAATAGCATAGATGAGTGGCTGTGAACATGTGACTGCGTGCACTTGCCTGAAATTGTTGCAAATTAATTATTGCTGACACATGTTATTTGCGACAGTCCACTTCTGCCTTCTCTTATACCTATTTCTATATTACTTTATACTTTATATCTATTTGCTTACTCCTATGATCTCCATGTAGGGTAAGTCGGGGAGGGATGGCTCACTTCTTTTTAAAACCGTAAATTACGTAATTTACACCGTAAATTTAGGGGTTGTTTAAAGGACAAAAATAAACGTGATCGCGCCATCTCACCCGGAATTACCCTACCTATGTCTCGTAGTCTGGGTTCCTCGTCTTTCCATTTTCCCTACCTCCCCTTCTTCCCTCTTTCAACTCTACGTACTTCATCTAACTAAATAATTAT
This sequence comes from Andrena marginata, assembly GCA_963932335.1. Taxonomy (NCBI): domain Eukaryota; kingdom Metazoa; phylum Arthropoda; class Insecta; order Hymenoptera; family Andrenidae; genus Andrena; species Andrena marginata. Next base: position 44,778,059 of record OZ010659.1, on the reverse strand, counting down.
ATGCATCGTTAATAAAGCAGAACAAACTGTAATCGATATTTATTTGATTGATTATTCAGTGTGAAATTGTTTACGTATTAAATACAATGTTTTTATTATATTACCATATACATGTAGCAAGTATGTATATATTATACAGGAAGGAAGGTAAGTGACAAAGTAATTAAATTGCAAAGACCAAGTAATTGGTCAAGCCGCTTCGCGATCAATTAAAGGCTTAATTATTTCGGATCTTTATTTTTATCAAATGACCTGTTTACACAATACACCATTATAATGGATTTATACTACACGACAATGAAAATTTGTAAAGCAAATGAAAGACAGGAAGAGGCGGGTCAACGTATAATTAATTTGAAAAACCCTACAGTTTTACACACAACCGTATTGACGGTATATAATCGAGAATATAAAAGGAGCTGATGCCTCAGCGAATCGCGTTGTGGATTTCGACGCTTGTGACTTGACGCGCGCAAATTTTTTTGCCAAGGTATTTAGTGTGTACTTTTACTAAAATTCTCAGGAAAATAGTTTAACGAAAATAATTTGAAATACTTTTAAATTATTTATTTTCTTCTTAATTCGATGTTCGTGAATTATACAGTGCGTCTGAAATTTAAGTGTCAATTTATTAACCTTGTAATATCATTAATTACAAACATCTTAGGAAGAAAAGAAATAAAGGAGATTTTACTTATAAAAGTGATACGTGCTTAGTAACGTGGAAGTTCGTATTTTTTATTCGTACAATGAAACAGTTATTTAGAGCAAGCTGGTGGAAAATGCGGGATGAGGAACAAAATACAATTATTAGTGCAAATCTATTGAGTGACAGCAAATTTTTTTCGAACACAGTATTCTATGATTTATTTCACATTTTATCGTTTATTTATTTTTTCGTATCTTTCACGTTGGAAAATATATTATCTATAATATTGTTATAACGTATATTTCTTGTTTGTTAAAAAATCAGCAGTAAATACTTAAAATATCTATTCCCAATCCACATGCTTTGAACTTACAGAAATTAAATCTAAATAAAAATGAGCAATAGACATTGTTTTGTCGAAATATTTGTGAATCATTTTTGCCAAATAGGAAAAATTGGTGAGTTTATCTTCGAGTAGAATCGAAGATGGAGGTGGCGACGATAACAACAACCTATTGGCAAACAGCTGTTTTTTACACGCTGCTTTCTGCGTCTACAATTTTACTTGGTATCTACTTTTACATCGAAAGTTTACGAATAGTCCGTTTCGGACATAAGCTGCCAGGTGGGTAAACACAATAGAAATATAATTACATTCTTTAAAATTTAAAAATCAACTATAAATATAAATTCAATTTAATATGCACATATGATACGAAACAAGTCCTATATTCTCAACATTTAGATAGATTTGTTGTAAATTTAAAGTAAACCAATCTTTCACAATAATTTAGTAAAGAATCATATTGGAAAGCGATTCTACCTCACTAAAAAAAGCAACATTTAGCTTGCAGATCATAATAATTTAGAGAAAAACTATGCATCATATTCTATTTACTTTATTTCTTTAAACTCTTTGATGCACTTCTAATATTTGCCGTTTCCTAGAAAAACGCTGAATAGTAATAACATGAACACCCTGTATATAAATCAGGTTTGCAAATAAAATCTGTTTCGTTTTATTCTAGGACCAAAAACAGTGCCAATTTTAGGAAATGCATTACTCACGTTGGGCGTGCATCCAGATCATATTTTGGAAAAAATACTTAAATATGATGTGTTCGGGCCTGTAGTTCGAGCTTTCTTGGGAAAGAAATTAGTGGTCTTCTTGTATCACCCTCGTGATGTGGAAATCATTCTCAGTAGTTCAGTTCATATCGATAAGTCTCCAGAGTACAGGTAAATATTTTTCAACTAGCATTTTTACCTACACTCCATTCAAAAATACTTAACTCGCTGCACCGCAGTATTTTCTATATTACTGAAAATTCATATTTTAATCATATTTTGAATAAAACTTCTCATTCCATTTAACTACCTTCAATTTTTTAATATACTCTACCTGTCAAATGCTTGGAATCACTCAGTGAATACTGAATTCAAGGAAACAGGGATATTATTTTTAAACAAACAAAAAGTAACTTCCACGCGTGAGGAGGCATTCAAATTTATTGGAATCGGAAAAATTGCAATTATTGCTGGAAGTATTAATATTATTAATAGGAAGTAGAAGAATATTTTTCATACGATCGAGTAGCATTGTAACATCCACTTTTGTCGACAACGTAAAAGAAATTATTTTTATTTATAACATCCAGCCAGTATAACAATGCAGGATAGAAAAAAGATTGATGATTTTAAAACCTGAAGAAGTCTTAATATCAGAGGAAACTAACAAATCGATCATTTTCACTTGGTATCTAACTATTGAAAAAATTCTAAGTATTTGAAGACCTTTACATAGAAACATACAGAGCTGAAAAATATGTACAAATTTAAATATTATTTTGAATATTTTGCTTTCGAAAGGCGTTTCATTCATTTTTGCATTCCAGATACTTCAAACCTTGGCTGGGAGACGGCTTGCTCATTAGCTCTGGTGAAAAATGGAGATCGCACAGGAAAATAATAGCGCCTACATTCCACTTGAACGTACTAAAAACCTTCGTTCCATTATTTTATGAAAACAGCAGAGATTTAGTAATACGCCTGCGGCAACAAATAGGAAAAGAATTTGACTGTCATGATTATTTATCAGCAGTCACCGTTGATATTTTATTGGAAACAGCAATGGGTCTAAGGGAATCTGAGAAACATAAAACTGGTTATGATTATGCTATGGCTGTGATGAAGTGAGTATTTTATAATAACAGTGTCGATTCTTTTTAATGATGAGCAAGTTACATTACCTTTTGTGGATTGTTACTTTAATATAAAATATTCACAATAACGTAAGCGGATATAATAAAACAATATTTTTAATTCATGCTGAATTTACGCTTATGTTGTTAAAATCTTTTCAACATAATACATATATAGTAGTAAATGAAGAAATAGAGTTTTTTTCTATATTTCATTAAAGTCACGTGTAGCTTCGCGTTCTTCCTAACACTTATGGCATTACAAAATTATCTAAAACGTACCCCTTGTGTTTATTATTTTCTAGAAAAAATTTTAGTTTGAATAATTTCGCTATAGTATTACTAAATAATACAGTGATATATAATTGTTCGATGTATTTGTACCTGTCTTAAAGAAACATTCGTACAGAATTAATAGGTACTCTAAACTTTTCGAAAATGCATTTTCTTGATAAATTGCTTCGTAACACAAATGTCTAAAAACGGTATGTTACATATTCCAAAATTTCTATCCACTTGTTTACGATGTAAATTTTTTTCTACGCAAGCAGTCGAGATTCAAGTCATTAAATTTAATAAAATATGTGACCCTAATCATTAATTATAGAATCTAAATTATGTTGCTAAAATGACACTGCAATAAGGCTGCAATATGACTTTGACTCTCTTTTGGGAAATATGTAAATATGCATGTTTCATTTATATGGAATTTTAACATGTTTTTATTAATATAGTATGTGCGACATCATTCATCGACGACAGTACAACGTGAATCTGAGATTCGACTTTATCTTCCAATTCACGAAGTTCGCGAAGCAACAAAAGAATCTGCTCAATACCATTCATGGTTTAACCTCGAGAGTAATTCAAAAGAAAAAGGAAGAAGCTTATAGGAAAATCTGCTCGAGTACTGGGGAGGAACAGAGGAGGTCGACAGAAAATGCAACGTCACAAGATACTACGGAGAAAAATTCGAGTAACGAGAAAGATAAGGGAGCGACGAAAATGCACTACGTGAGGGACGATCTTGATGATATTGACGACAATGATGTGGGTGAAAAACGTAGACTCGCCTTCTTGGATCTCATGCTGGAACTTTCGAGAAATGGCGCGCAACTCAGTGACAATGATATCAAGGAAGAAGTCGACACCATTATGTTTGAGGTAAAAAGATAATTTAATGTCAAGGGTCGATGTTCAAGGTGAGTCCAGAATCTGCATAAATAGTGGACGTATTGTTGAATGCTACATACACAACAATGTGTATATCTGTGTTTTGTTTAAATATGACGTTTCTTTATACGAAACAAGAATCATAAAATCAGCCTGTTTTCCGACCGGTCAAGGGTATGTAACTCGTTAAAGGATTCTTTGAAATTATCCTTAGAGCAGCATGTTGATTACTATTTATATTAAACTGCTTCACTTATGTGAAACTCTTCTTGGAATTCCTTCGTTCATTTACATAGATTATACATATACATGTAATTGTATTGTATAGTTCATTTGAACATTATTCTCATGCTTTATTCGAGAAAAAAATCATTTAATCAGAATAACTGTGAAATTATCAAACATAAATATATAAAATTCCGTATGGATGTATTTTAATCGAGCTGCCCAACAATCTTTAATTAAAATAAATTCTATTATTTATACCAAATTAGTCAGAAATTATCCACATTTTATGAACCATTCGAAATAGTATAAAGCAGTTGCAGAATAGGTGGAGAACACTAATATTAGCTGGAACCCTAGATAAATGCATATTATTTTGGTTTTTCAGGGGCATGACACCACCGCTGCAGGTTCCAGTTTTGTTTTGTGCGTACTCGGTATACATCAAGATATCCAGGTGAGTCTAATAAATGTATTAGAATGGATGTTTCTCCTGCTTGTAATAAAACATTTTGATTCCAATGCTATTACGCGTTTTTTTCGACTTTATGTGTGTGAATAAAATTTAAAAGTGGACTCGTAAGATTCGAAAGATAGTCGATATATTAAAATTTAGTTTCCTTAAAAAGTATGAGAAAACTTTTTGGCCATCTCATTACAAAACAACGTACGTACGAAAGAAGTACAGAATATACAAGGTGAGTCACCTAACTCATCCACCTAGAATAATTTTTAAAGTATGATATTTGAAAATTGAAGCTTTACTCTTCCCAAACCTAAGATTAATAGCAGGTGTAACAGATTAATAACAGATACTGTAACTAAGGTAAATACTATTTACTCGCTATAAATATCGAAAGCAGAAACAATGTTTTTGTAAATATCTCGCTAATTATTAGGTTTAGAATAAATAAATCTTATAGAAAACGCTTCAGCGTCATATGTTCTCTTCGATACCGTGCAATTTCTATCTGTAACACTTTTGGGTGGAATACACATTTCAGAAGTTATTCGGGGTGGACAAATTATGTGACTCACCCTGTATAAACAAATATAGCTTTCCTAATTTCATTAATCATAAAAATTGATTTTTTTACATTTGTCAAGTTACTACTATAAATAACACATTTTGGACACTGTACACAATGGTTCGCATTAAAAACGTAATGCTTTGAATCTTTATTTTAACGTCGCTAAGTAAGCTATTATATCTCTGCGCTTTTCCATATTTTTGACACCTATGAATATCATTCTTGTACCGGGGATAAATGTCCTGGGGGATTCTAAGTAATCATTCATCTGGGCCTCGTCCCAAATAATGGCTTTCTTTTGCATAGAATCCGTGTACTTAAATCCAGGAGTAGCTAAATTCGTTATTGTATTTATTATATATAGTATTTATAAAAAATATACGGAATAATATATGCGAATAAAATTGATGAATTATTGCTTTCAAAACTGATTCAAGAATTACGATATATAAAGCAAATAACCTTATTTTCGAAGTACAAAAAAATTTTCTTGCATGATTCATAAATATTTAAAATTGTACTGGTTTAATTCAAAATCTTAACCTGTGTAATTTAATTGCAAAGTAAATATAACTTCAACAATTTGTTTAAATATCCAATTACAAAGGTAGTAAACGTAAATTCTATTAATGTACCGATTTATCAGTCTAAATATTCTAAAATTCATAAATAAGTGTATGAATACGTACTACCACAGGTCTTGCCCATAATGCCAAAAAGATTAGGACCTACTCTGTGTTTACCATTTTTGTCATCGGTGTGGCACATTGCACACATTCTTACAAATAGAACTTTTCCTCTGATTACATCTCCCATTTTTACAAAAGAATTTATGACTCTTGATATCGGAGGTTATGCCAATTATCCATGCAATCATCGAGCACTATACTGAAGTATCAATTTGTCACTCGAGGTTTATCGATTTCGATGTCACTTGAAGTTTTTTGATTAAATAACGAGTTGGATGAGCCATTTTGTAATTGAAACAAAATAATTTTTCAAATGTTAATAATTTCGTTCGACAGAAATTAATATCTTTGTAGTATTTTAATTGCTAAAATATTTTACTGCTATTTGTAGATAAGTAATTGCTATTTACCGTTATTTATAGATAAGTAATTATGTTATAATAAGAAGTGGAATGATTCTACATAAAAAAGTCGGAATTTCGCAATAATGTGTTTGCCTATGAAGGTTTAATTTTGCGATAATCAAGTTTAGAATACCTAGCTAAAGTTGAGAATGCATTCGAGTGCATACGCGTTCACTTGTATTGTATTGCAAATATTTATTGGATCACTCGAATAAGCACGTTATCACATATACCTCTCTTATTATACGTACTGCTTAGGAAAATATTATTGCAAAATTTATTTATTACAAAACTGCGCAGTTTACTATCTTGGCCAAAATAAGTTGGATACGAATCATTTTATCGATAATATTACTATGAAAATTGTGCGTACTGCGAAAATCTGTGCTGAGAGTGTCAGTACTTACTGTATCTGCTTATACCTTAATATCTTAATTTTAAAAGTCCCAATAAAAAAATCAGTTACTATTATTTGTTTAATCAGTGATTACATATAGAATTGAATAGCAACGCTTGTATCTTAGGATCGCGTGTACGAGGAATTGGATTCTATTTTCAAAGGATCTGACCGACCTTGCACGTTCCAAGATACTTTGGAAATGAAATACCTGGAAAGAGTTATTTTCGAAACATTGAGGCTGTTTCCACCGGTGCCAGCCATTGCAAGGTTACTTAACGAAGACGTTAAACTTGGTAAATTTTATACACACAGTTCATAATTAATACTAATAAGAATTATATATTTTCTAGATTATTACTTAAACATTTTTCAAAACTTCTTTAACAGTTTAGATTTCCGAATACATAGTTCCATTTACCAATAAATAATGACTAATATCAATCACTAATTTTAGCAAAATTGTATGTTTTTATTGAAATTCAAATATTATTCAAATTTCGAAAATCCTTGAAACTGGAAGTATAATTACTATATACACACAATTTATGTCCTGTAGATCATGTACTTTAATGTTTTTAAGTAACGCGTGACACATATTATAGAAGTTCACGTGACAATGTTTCATTCGTTTACAGTAACTAAGAACTACGTGCTGCCAAAAGGTTGTACAGTTCTAATTTTACCGTACAGGGTTCATCGTTTAGAGGAATTCTATCCGAACCCTGAACAGTTCGACCCTGATAATTTTTTGCCAGAACGAATGCAGAGGAGACATTACTATTCCTTTATTCCCTTCAGTGCAGGACCCAGGCAAGTAACCATTTCTATCGCCTAAAACCATTCATCAACTATATGCTTATTGTTTTTACTTCCATTATCCATCGAGAATTTTAATTCAGCCTACATTTGCAATTATTATTATCTAATATGCTGAATCCAGTATATTAACATGAAGTACGGATAACATGAATCGTAAATTTTTCCAACCATCCGTTTGATAAATAAAGAGCAATTTATTTTATCATAAATGAAAGGTTTGTATGTCAGGATTCTTGGAGAATGAAACGTACCTTCTTTTAAAATAGAAAATATTCCGTTTTAGGTAACACAATAATTATGATCCACAACACTGCTCCTTGAAGCAACCACCCTTAACATTATAATGGTTTATACCAGTGTCAAATATCATCTTAAATAATTCTTTTTACGAAAATGGGATTTTATGGATTTATTTAATTTCGATGAGCTTATAAGATACAATACTCCGACGCTATTCCCATTTTCTATAATATGAATGGGAGTCTTCTAAAAATTCTTTTAATTCTGTATTGTGTCACAATGGGGACCTATTATTTTGAACTTCGAAATAAATTCAAAAACGAATTGTTCTCGAGATACAAAATTCAATCTTAAGTGTAATATGTGATTGATCTATTAGCTATCAAAATTCTGTAGAGAATATGTTTACAAATTAGATTTGATTTCTTATCCTTGCTTAGGTAAATCTCTCAGTTCTTCAACCAGATAAAAGATACTGCTACTGAATTTACTCACAATGCGGTGCTATAAAATATTCTACGTGTGGGTAAACAGTATCTTAAAGTTAATAAATAGGAGAATGTTATAACAGCACTCCATATAAAATATGTACACTTCACAATGTAACAACGATAAACACGATACTAAATTTATAAATATCAATGTATGTGTAGATACGAAACACCGTAGAAATAGGCATCCCTTCAGAAGCATTACGTTTCTTCAAAGTTAGGTTTTATGAAATACGTTTAACGCGATTAAATTACGTATTTTTTTTTTAGATCGTGCGTGGGAAGGAAATACGCGCTGTTAAAGTTGAAGGTCTTATTGTCGACGATCCTGCGGAACTACAAGATCCTGTCGGACCTCACAGAAAAGGACTTCCGGCTGAAGATTGACATTATTCTCAAGAGGGTAGACGGGTTCCGAATAAAAATTGAGCCACGAAATAAAAGCAGTGAAGGGGTTCGTGCTTAAGATGGAGTTCTCATGAATGACACACAATAACTGAACACTGCAAGAAAAAATGCAAAACTCCATAGATGTGGATCAACGTACTATGAGATTGAAATTGACATTTACTCATGGAAGAAAAGGCTTTTGTTGTTCAGTAATTAACTATATTTAAATGAAGTAATATGATATCGCGATAAACACACGCTTTCTTATAGCAACGCTTATTGATATATATATATATATATATGTTTATAATAAATTCAGTTACGTCATGGATTCGTTCATTCTTGGAAATTAAGTTTTCATACTTTCTAATGTTACTGGGCGTTTCAAAATTCATCAAATAAATTGAAATCTTCGAAACTAGTGTTCTTGTCCCCACCTTACACATGTAATACAAAGACAGTAACAAAAATTCATACAAAATTATTCTATCATTCGTACAAAAGAAGGAATCATTCTTTTACGGAAAACAATTGCAATTGCAATCTGGAAACATATCATGAGTGTAACAAGACAGGTAGTTTTTGAGTTATTAGCATAGAAAAACTGAAGTTCGGCGCCACCGAAGCGATTCCTGTTGCTCCGAGCAACCCGTCAGGAGCATAGCACACTAGGTGTGACCTGACTCAAGCCGACTAACGCGGATATTGGGCAATCGGACCGGGTGACTTACGCTGGCTGTGTATCTTTCAACACACTCCCTACACCCGAACCATTTCCCTTTCGACAAGTGCACCAAGGGACGAAACCGATCTAAATTTGATTTAAATAAAATCGTGGAGCAGGCTATTTCATAGCAGAGTATGAATCAATTTAATACATCATCTAAATGAATTTATTGTGAGATATCATGCACCACGATTATATTTAAAGTGAAAAACACCATCGAAATTGTAGTGCAGGAAAATAATTATTTTTTAGTCTTTAGTGCATTTTTAATAAAACTTTTAACGTAATTTTTTTTATATATTTCTACTCGTAGTACATTTTTTATTGTATGGCTTTCATTTTTTTCCAACAGGCATAAATATGTCTCTGAACACCCATTTCTTGTATTCTCACTTGAATTTTCCCCGGAAAATCTTGGTGATGTAAATGACGAACTCGGAGAGAAACTCCATCAGGATATGAAGGGTATTGAGTGGCGTAACAAAACCCTGGTAGAGATACACGAAGGGGAGTAGAGAATGTAGACACATCGATGAGATGCATGAGAGGGAACAAATCATGCAAAACCATTGAAGAAATGCACGAGATAAGAGCAATAATGTGAAAACCATCGAATATATGCATGAAATAGGATGAATCGTGTAAAAATAATAATAATAAAGTATTATACATGCATTGAAAGTATTTTATTATGTTTCCTTCCTTCATTTTCATATATTTACATGAACTTGATTATAAAATATTTATTTTAAATTAATCACACTATTTAATTAGTCGTATATGTACAATCAGTTACAATATTTCGTGTACCTATAACATATGATGGTAAAGTAACAGGAATCTCCAAAACTTTTAATCGGAATTAATTCCTTGCAATATATCTTGCAGTAAATATGTAGAATATTCAACTTGAATGTTAAAATTAGAAATGTTTGTATTATAAAAAAAGGTCAGGTTTATAAATTTGAGAAAGTAATTCACTTCACGTAAGCACTAAATATGTTTAAGAAATTGGAAACAACATTTTTCATTACAATCTATAAATGACAGTATTCTGTAGAAGCCTTATTATTAACAATAAAATTTTGGTTCGTTTTTGTACAACAGGTATATTCAAATAGCTGCGAGATCGCCGTCCTTCTTTCTTTGCTGGCGTCAATTTGCAGGAAGGGGCCTGGAAGTTTGGGTAGCAATTACATTCGCCCGTTTCTTTCTCCTCTTTGGTAAATTCACTGAAAGGAACTGTATTGCCCAAGGAATAACGAACAGGACGTTCATTACTATAAGACCAAGCTGGCACACCACGAAACTGTTGGTCCAGTCCTTCATGAGCCCTAAAACAGATAATTCATGTGTCAAATTCCCTCTACTCTTTGCTGTAAATAAAAGCTGTTGCTTCTTCTTCCGTTTCTCTTTCATATTTTCATGCAAAATTTTCACCCACTGTTAACCCTTCGTGGTCACACGGGATGTATCCAGTTCAAATGTCCCGCCTTTACGACTTCAAAATGAATTTAGACCTTAATATTAAAATTTAAAAATTGGGCGAATTTTAACAAAAATAATCACTTTTTTCCACAACTATATCAAAATTTACATTTCTAGAAAGACTATTACAACTATACAATTATCACTCAAAAGTTAGAAGATTCAAAATACGAAAATGGTAACTCAAAAATGACTCAAAGAAAGTGTGACCATGGACAGTTAAAATAGACGAAAAACTTATAAAATAGTATCTAGAAGCATATTGACGTAATACACTTTTACACTATTTTTAAATTGGAGAATGAAATGTACCATCTAACTTTATCACGCGAAGTATTTCCCCTATTTTAAATAAGCACGGTGACACTTAATAGCGATACTGAATCCTCACTTCCATTTAAGGGGGTAGGTCATCCTCGCTAGTCCTAAAACAGGCCTTTCTTCAAACGCAAATTGTAAGGTGATAAATAACAATAGAGACAACGTTTTTTCTAGTTTTATTCGTTATTGTATAAGCTTTAACACAAAAAAAGAAAAGTCTAAATACCTCTATGTACATAAAAGTTGCGAGTAAAAACGTTATGGCATGTACGCGGTGCACCGTTTGATGGTGTACATAAAATCTCGAAAACCGCTCCAATGATTTGGATGAAAATTTAATGAGACATACAGAAAACCATTCCCTAAGATGTGTTGGAAGCAGATTTTCGAAAAAAAATAATACAATTTTTATGATGAAAAATACGATTTTATCGATTTCTTGTATGGAAAATATATTTTATCTTTTTTTTAAGAATTTATCTCGAAATTCTGCTTCCAACACATCTTAGGGAATGGTTTTCTGCATGTCTCATTAAATTTTCATCCAAATCATTGGAGCGGTTTTCGAGATTTTATGTACACCATCAAACGGTGCACCGCGTACACGCCATAACGTTTTTACTCACAACTTTTATGTACATAGAGGTATTTAGACTTTTCTTCTTTTGTGTTAAAGCTTATAGAATAACGAATAAAACTAGACAAAAACGTTGTCTCTATTGTTATTTATCACCTTACAATTTGCGTTTGAAGAAAGGCCTGTTTTAGGACTAGCGAGGGTGACCTATCCCCTTAATATAGATACATGGATACTTTCATCTATTTAAGTATGTATTCTATGCTACAAGTGAAATCGTATAAATTATTTAAGAGATTACTGTATACCAGAGGTGCATAAGGAGCCGTGTTTACCTCTTAGCTACAAGCAACCAGCCGAGTGATCGAGCTGTCCCGTTGCCAAGGGTAGAATCGGTGAGGAAAAGCCGGAGCTAGGAGGTGAAAACAGCTTCTTGTGCACCTCTTCTATACTATACAGGGCGAATCCCACTTACGCCCAAATCGACCGCGCCCACAAGCGCAGAAATTTTCCGTTTTTGTAATAAAATGAATATCATAAATAATATTCCTCTATAATGTCCCTAATATAAGTTCCTGTTTTCGAGTCGCAATTTATATTTAAAAACCTATATTTTCCGATAATGCCTTTTTCACAGTTCTCTCTTCCATATTTCAAGAGATTCTTATAAATTTTGAAACAAGAACCACGTGCGTTGCGGGCGATTTGGGTGTACCTAAGTGGAATTCACCAACAATATACATGTATTATATACTCACCAACGATTGGCCCAAACAATATGGAAGTTACGCCGCTAATAGCGCCATAAATTCCGTATGCCGAGGCGAACTTCTCAATACTGATGTCTTCTATGATGACCAATGGCTGTGGCACCAATAACCAAGACCTAACCACCCCTATAACTGCTATCATTACAAATGTGCCCATCAAGGTGCCGTTGTACAGCAAGTAACCTGCGCAAAGGGGATTCGGACGATAAGATTTTCATAACATTGTAATTATTTCTAATTATTACATTCTGAACAAATTTTGTCAATTCCATGTTGTGTATATTCGGGGAAATAAAGTGAGGCAATAAAATTCAGCCTAAATTAATCAAAACGCAGGACATGTCTGTTTATAGAGTTCGTCTCGTTAGGCGTTTCGGTTTTTTGTTAATGTATTGTTAATGTATTTTCCATATAATGTGCAGTATTGTCTTGTAAGAAAGATTTTCGCAGTCGGCTCTAATAATTATGACCTTATGTGATATTTCTATTCTATTAAATTGTCATTTGCTTAATTTACTGACCAACTTTTGCAAACGCCATGCAAATCATAGCGACGAAGAATATATATTTCGCTTTGACGTTTACCAACAAAGTGAAAATTGCTAGCAAAATCTTGGACGCCAATTCCGCAGCGGCGCTTATAGTAATTGCCAGAGCTGCTTGACTTTTCGTATAGCCACCGTTAGTCATCACCAATGGTAACAGAGATAAAAACGTGAAGTCACTCGATAAAACGAAACTGATCCCCATACAAATGTTGAGGAAACCGCAATTCTTTAATAGTGATATTTCCAGAAATTCTCCCAAGAACTCTCTGTATCGTTTAAAACACATTAATGTTAATGAAGTGCAAAGCCAAGGTATAAATTGCATTTATTCAGTAGTTACCATAAAATAGCTTTTGAAGAAAATTTAAAAAATATTGCGAAATTTAATGATATTGCGATTGATAAGTTAAAGTGCAATATATTAAACTCACTTTATTTGCCTTTTCCCGATACAGTTTTCTTCGCCCATAGAAACTTGAACACCTTTATCTGCGTGTTTCTCTTTAGATTTCTCAAACTGGTGTTTGACATCACCAAAACCTCCGATTCCAGTCACTAGATTCGCTAAGCTTGATGAAGAGAGTGCTGACAGGCGTCTTGTTAACAGTTCACGCATCGATCCAGATTTAATTCGATTGTAAACTTTATCCTCGAGCTCAGAAATCGAGGCAACTCTCTTCGCAGGCTCCTAAATTCCAATAAAGTAAAGAAGGAGTAAAAAATGTATACCACCCTCTAATCGTTGTAATTTATGAATAACTCCATTGTGCCACAAAGGTGTAACACTGACTTTGATGAATATTTATTTTCAAGTCCGACATTATCTTCTTTCAGTTTCATATACCTTAGTAGTAGCGAAATATCAGTTCCTAATTTTAGAAATCTGATATAAAGGGTTGAGTTTCGTGGTAAAACTTATACAGGCATATGAAAGTAATAATATTGGAATATGGTTAATTTTCAAGACTGTAACAATATGTAACTCACTTTTTTCCAAATATATATTTCCTCGAGTTATATAGTTATTAGATTGTAAAAAATGATTCCATGTTGGAAATGGGCTTTGATTGTAACTGTAACTGTGCTCTGTAGCTTACTTGTAAGGATTCAATTAAAAGCGGAATTTGCTTTCTGCTTTCGTTTTTAAGACTTGTCAAGCTGCTCCACCTAGTTTTCTCAGGAAGATGAGTAATATCGGTAGAACAACGATTTGACACTGCCATTCCACACAATTTCCGTATTTCCCTCTGGCGTGCCCTTTCCGCGCGAACATCTTCCGCTTTCTTCGCGTGCCATTCAACGGGATGCATCATCGTCATACCGACGATGCAATTTAAGCTCATGGCGCCTGTCACCAATGCAGTGCCTATTAAATTAACGCAGTTAATTATTTACACAGTACTTACGTATAATCTTCTAATCATTCATACAATTTCACGAATTAACGATTCATATGATTATTATATTCACACGTGCCAAGTTGAAATAGAATATAGATTATAATAATTTATAATACATCTCACCTCGGAATCCGTATACCTTCATCAATTTTTCGATGCATATAGGATACGCAATCCCACCTAAGCCAACAATGACTTGGGCGGCGCTCATTACCTGGAAAGCAAAAATTTCCCTAAAAAATCAAGAATATAAGTATCTTGTGGAAAGACGGCCATCGGCCTAGCATTTACGTACTGAAGCCCGTCTCTTCACGAAGTAAGCGTTGAAATTGGTGTTGCAAATCGGGACGATCAAACCGAGGCCCATCCCTTGAAGAAAGTTTAGGAACGCCATTTCGTAGACGTTGTTGACGAACGCCAAACCAACGTTCGGCAACGAAAACAGTACTGCGCCAAAAACACCTACCGTCCTCATTTCAAATTTCTTCAGTAACGTATTGGTCATTAAACCTGTGGAAAAACATGGAATGTTAATTTTCATGCTACTGGACCGCAGAGATTAGCGAAAATTCGAATATCAAGTAAGGAGCAAAGCTATCGTCGAGTACTACTTAAAGTTATGATATATAAAATATTAATAATTGAAATTCATTTTAAGTTAAATATCTTGAGTCTTCTTTGTTATTTGTATTGCAATTAAATATTTCTTTGATAATACGGTATTGTAACAGGTACTATACATATACAGGGTGTTCCAATGTTAAACAAGTACAACTATAGTATTGTAATAAATTAAAAGTCACTATTTCATGTGTACCTACTAACATATCCGTAATTTTATTTGTGCTATTTTTTGTACTCGGGTACCCGTACCCACAGCGCATTGGGACACGCTTTTAAAACCTTTTTTAAAATGAGCCTAAACGGCTTGAGTTTTTGTAGAAGCCAGAAGGGTTAGTTTATTAAGTAGATGACGTGTTTCAACGTTTCGAAAAAAAATGGAATTGGTTGAAATAGCGAAGGAAATAGTGAAGGTCGCTTGTTCAACTTTATTATCTGAGCCTGTAATGAAAATTTAAAAGTCCCACATGTTGAAGATTTCATCGAAATCGGTTAATGCAGAAACAAGCGACAGGTATCGAAATATGTAAAATTTATAGGTTTATTACAGTTTTAAGCCGAGAAATGTGATTTCCGCCACTTCTAATTTTTTGTAACTCACAGCTACGTTAACCGAGTTCAGTGAAATTTTAAGCATGTACACAACTTTTATCTTGTAAAAGAAACTCAAGTCGTTGGGACGAATTTTAAAAAGTTATTCGGTTTTAAAGGGTGTCCCGATATTTTTGTCGGGCACTGTATATACAAATACAGTTGTACGTGTAAATACTTATATGCCTTTAGGAGCAATAACACAGCTTTTCAAATTTAAAGGTCACAAGTAATAATAATAAATCCTAACATAATCTTTTCTAACAAAATTTGTTAATAAATAAATCCAAACATAAGTACATGTGCATCTATATCCGTGTACACGGAGATTAAAATAGGTATACGTTGCACGAATCCCGTGTACACGTCAGTGCCGTATTATCGTTTCCGGGGGCTCTGAGGCGAGCTCCATATAGGGCCCCCTAAATTATTCTATATTAAAAAAAAATCGAAAATACTGCGCTCACACGCGAAGTGAGTAAGTATTAAAACAGTTAAATAAATAAGATTAAACGTGGGGTGAATTTCACGAGAAAAGGGCCCCATTTTAAAATCTAAATTTTGGTACACCTATTCTTTATTTTCTTTCCGTTACAGTTGGAGGGCCCATTTCCAATTCTTTTCTAGCTTTTACAGCCCTATTTTTTTTTTAATTTTCCAATTTTTCAGAGGCCCCGTGAGTTCCGGGGACCTGAGGCGGCTGTCTCTTTCGCCTCTATGTTAAGACGTTACTGGTACACGTGCCTCTTTAGTACGCGTTCAAGACCATTACCTCTGATATTACTATATCTGGTATCGTATAATACTATATTACTCAGAAACAAATTATTCAAGACCATAATATGTACATATACTCTGTCAGAAATACAGTTACATTAATGTCTTTCCAAAAAGTTTAAAAAATCAAGAGGAGTTTGATAATGCCAGGAGTAAATCAACATTTTTACTTATCTTATCTTAAAGATTGTTCAAATGTAACGGTTAAACAAACAAAATAACTCGTGTCACGAAATTCATTAAAAAAATGACGCATTCATATATTTACGCAGATGTTCTCAGTTCTGAGCTTTTTAAACAGTACTTTATACATTCTTATTAGGGATGGGATCAAGTTCAATATGTACTCACAAAACCAAATTGAATTCAATACAAAAATTTCACTTTAGAGGTTTCGGTTAACACTCGTAAAAGATCATGTTCAATTATACGTACTTGTTAAAGGGGGATTGCGCCTTGTTGGGCCGAAAAATAGGTCATTAGTTGTGAATTGTTGGTACAAAAATGGTTCGACAAATTAATTTGTGGGTTGGCAGGAATTTCTGTTGTAGCTTGAACTATTGTTCTGAATTTTTGTGTGACAGTGAAACAAAAAACATGACAGATACAGACAGAACGTTGAAAAATAATCGGGTGGCCCTGGCGTTGACGAAAAGTACTGTAAGGTTTATCCGAAACACAAAAAGAAAAAGAGATTCTTAAATTATATGAATGTGACTATGGGTATTTTTCCGCCCAATAAGGCGCAATCTCCCCTTAAGTACGCAGATCATACAAGCTGGTTTCCAACCCTGAAACTAGTACCTGTAGGATGCGAATATGTACCTACCTATAAATACTTTGACATTTGAAAGAATCGAACTTCGTAAAAGTATCTAGTAATCGCACCCTCAAAGACAGCGATTTCACAAACAAAACAAAAACAAATCACACGATTGCACGGAATAGAAAAGTCCTGGTTAAAGTACCTACTCATAAAAGATTCGAATCTACTTCGTCAGGGTTCGATTATACTTGAAAGTATTATTTTTCCTTTTTCAAGTACCTACTCGTGAACTGTTCGAAACTATCCAGTAAGATTAGAAACCACCTTCCAATACACTTCATCCTATCACTAATTCATATACGAGACAAGGCTTAGATAGCAATTTTTTAGTGTTTCTATGTTTTTCATATCATGCATGTATGTGTATTATTAAAAAGTTTAACATAGAGATATACTAAGTAATAACAATTATAGTGTCAAAGCATATTCACTGGAAACAGAATTTTTTAGAGCACGGGTCATTATAATTATTTGTCAGATAGATTTGCTAATAAATCTATTTCGCATAAACGTTAATGTTGTAAAAAGAGTAACATAACACTCGAAATGACAACAAATTTTTTGTTGCAAAGTCATCGTACGATATTTCATTCAAATTTTTGGACATGTCATTTTACCAGAAAACTGTAAATACTCAGTCACTCTTATCTGGCACCTACAGAGCTATTCGAGATTTATATACATGAACTATTCGTGAATTGCAGGTGTCTTATCGTCAATGTTTTTATCACCTGACATTGGGCGTAATTAAACCTTGCCGTTGGAAATGTGTACATAAGGCTAATAGTTTGAATAGTATTCAACTGCGGCATGATTATGCCAGATAATGTGAAGTTTCTGGTAGTTACTGAACACACGAGCAAGACTAGTGACACTCCTGACGGTTTAATGTTGACCAACTTGTACTTTCAAAAGTAATCACCACTATTTTACATTTAGAAAGGATTTTGATTCTAGTAACTAAAACTATTGTAATTTTAAAATCATTGTAATTATTGTAACTTTCAATTTTAAATGCATCACAAAATATGGCATTAGACTTGATTAGAAAAGATAAAAAAATGTAACGAATATTGCTCATTACTTATTTACTCATTAAAGAACACTGCACATAAAAATTCCATAAAGTTACTGAACTTTCTTATTTAACTTAGAAGAAATTATGAATTTTTAAATGAAAAATTCTTTACTATAATAAATATTTGTATACCCTTATCCTACATTATTTTTACAATAAGTAATTATGAAACGAGGTTTCATCATATTTAAAAAATTCTTCCATCGTATCGCATTGCACTAGGAAAATTTAATAGTTTCGTCCCAACTATATTTATAAATTATCGTCATGAAATCCGTGTTATCAGTGCCGAGTATCATGCACATTTGAAATAACACACAAATGCGTTGAAGCATTCTCAAACGGAGGACAAAATTTCTCAATTACACGTTATCACTGTTATGTTCGGGAAATAAATATACACGCGGCCACTATATCTAACGTAAATATCTCGAAGAGATACAACTATTTCTACATTCAATAATTACTTGTATAAAATTTAATAGTTATATTTCAATTACTAAGATAGTTATCAGCAGATAATTTTAGACACGTTGGAAGTATCATCTAACCCAACCTGTCAGAAAATTAAGCTATTAATTTCAACTGCTCATTCCTGCAGTTTACATTATTTGCATTTTCAGACAAGTCTCATTTCCTGGCGCCTAGGCACTTCGTGACAAATAAACGTAAACTTATTTCCACAACGAGTGAATAAGATCAAGTGAATGTAGCAGTTGTATCTTATTTTTTTTAACTTATTTCAGCAAAATTCGTTCGATTTTTTATAGATCGTCGAGTTATTGTAATATAAGTGTCTTTTCACATGGAACTCTTTTGTGATTTACGAATGGAATTTGGAAGCTATTTACACATTTGTACCTTTGCTCATGCTTTCTTTAATCGCAACTGTCTCTGTTAAATGTGTATATTTGAAATAAAATACCAATGGTGGGCCAAATAGCATGTCGTGAGGAAAAGCCCTAACATAAACTGCTTGAATTTCTTCCAGAAATTATTGTACGATTTCCACTTTTCTCCACCAAGGAGCACGTTAGAAATTGAAATAGCATCACTTTTGTATTATTGACATAATTGATCGTAATAGAATTTTAGAAATTTTAAGTAATTTGGGAATTAATGCTGTACATTTTTTACTATTGATTTCAAATTTCAATTTAATATTTTTAATATTTTATAATTCACCATAATGTATTTTCATTTCTTCTTCTTATTTCTTCTTCTTTTGAGTCATTATACGTTTTTAACATTTCCTGTACAATATCTATCGATAATTCATTGTACGTATATCAAAAGGACATTTATAAATATGTAGCTACAGAAACTTCATATATAAGTACAAAAAATGCTCATGTATATTTCAACTTCAGTATTGATTATGGTTACGAGGAGGTTGCATTCTGTATATTTTTTTTTAACGAAATACGTTTACTTACCAGCAATCGAAAAAGTAACCATAAAGACGGAATTAAAAAGCGTCATTGCTGTGCCAGCTTGACCAGTTGCTTCGAGAAAATCGCCAAATACAATTCCAAATGATGCAGTTGGTCCAAATGTGGTAACCTGTAAGAAGAATAAGACAAATGGGAATTAATTATAAATTGGACAATAAAATGGCATACAAAATGTTATATTTTCATGATTGAAGTTGTGGCTGTAATTTTCAAGATAAGTTTAATGACCTTTAGAAAAGGCGTAATATTTCTTATTGGAAAAACTTGTATTTTAATACAAAAAACAAGCAATATTATTCTCGCTGGAACTGGACCTTCTGCAGAAAATATTCAGTTTCATAATAATTAATGAGTTAATATACAGTTAACTATCGGAAGCATTTAACTAATTATACAGAATATACTGGAAGTAATGCCTTAGGTTTGAATACTCTGTTCGTATGTGAATATTGAAATCATGGATATATAAAAATACTGCGTCAGTCATTAGTTTGGAACTTCACACGTACGCAGTAGCAACTATATTTGTCAACTACACAGTAATAACGGTTTGCAAAAATGAAGCAAAAGAGAAAATAAAGATATAAAAGCATCATCTGAAGTTTGTGTTCTTGATGATTGTGTGAAGTCGTAATATGTGATACTAACAAATACTAATATCATGGCCAAAGCAACCATCCATCCCCAACCGCCATCGGGGGCCAAGTCTTCCAGCGTAATTTCATCGTCTTCTGTTTCTTCTTCTTTGTAGGACAGTAACGCATTATTTTGAAGTTTCTTCTCATCCTCGATGAAAATGTTCGTCGTTGTTGTCATTGTGGTTGCTCCATTATTTTTAGCTACCGTCATATTTTCGTAGAGTCTACACGCGTCGCACAGAAAGGATTTGGTACATAAATGCTGAGTTTAATAAATTTTCATTATCAATCACTAACATTTTTCCCATTCAACTCTATGTCACTTCAAGCACTCTATATCCACGATTGTCACTAAACATCAAATACATTTTTCTTCAAGATTCCATGCGTCAAAATAGTGAGGAGTTTCATTTTCAGTTGCAAACAATTTTTTAAATATCCTCTAAGATTACTATAGGTAATTATCTTAGGTTAGCTAACGGTTAATGAAATATTACGTCTAAATGTAGCTGTTTTTAGAAGTTACAATTTCAAATTCGAGAAAGAATATACTACTGATTGAAGCTACATGTTGCAAAAATTGAGAAAAAATGACATTAATATGTCACTTTTTTATCATATTGATGAATAGATTCTGTCTTTAAATAATTAATTTAAATAATTCTGACTAAAATACAGACAGTAAATTTACTTTAGTCGATCAAATAAAGTATAGCTTACACAGTTTACAAATTCAAACGTGCGAAAATGTGTAACTTAGGTCTTACCACCAGAAGGTCTTTATTTTTTTTCCAAACGGTAAAGGGACACCGCAATTTTAATTATTTAAATTTTACACAGTATGTGACAGTCGGCTGAATGGTTTTTGACTGAACGAAGCTGGGTGCAAACGATTTCAAAGACTCTCTTATCTTTGTACACAATGTCGTGGTACTAAGTACCTACTCATAATGAGAATGAAATATTACGACCGTAGGATCTGGAATTAGAAAGTCAACCGTGAAAAAGTTTAGATTGTAAATGGCATGTGGCAACTTTTCGTATAGAGCTGATTAAATCAGACTGTTAATTACACAAAAATAACTATTATATAGCATCTTATTTTTACCCCTTATGTTTTCTTGTTTGTGTAATTTGTAGCAATTAAGAGGAAATCAAAATTATAATAAAATTATTTTAGTTTCTTTCAGAGTTATAAAATTTTTATCGTAAACATCCAATTATGATTATTACAATACTTTAATTCCATTGAAAGGTACTTAAAAAGAATAATAAAAACATAATATATCTTGTTAAAATACTTATTTCAGAAGATTTTTCAAATTCATTGTAGCGTATGACATAAATAATATTTATCACCGATATGTATACCATACGTACTAAAAAATAGTATTATTTATAAAACAACACAGTACAAGTAATCGCTTTGTACTACAATTTATTATATAATATGGTATTCGATTTAGGAATAAAATAATAATCTGAAGAAAGAATGCATTTAAATTTGGGATATAATTTCTTTTATCTAAATTTTGTAACATGATTTTGACTGTATTCTTTGCTTAAAGAGAAGTACAAAGCTGAATACGTAATCAGTAAAGTAATTATCTTCAATGCAATAAAATAAACAAAAATTCATGTTTTTTCTTATAAACAAATAAAGTTCCAAATACACTTCTCCATATCAGAATTCATACCACTTAGAAAATAAATAGAAGTAAACTTAGATATTTGACTACACACATGTACGTATTGGCAAATTAATATTTAAATATATGAAACAATATTCTGCTATAGCTATATTAATAAAATAAAAAAAAACAGCAATGGAACTCTCTAATTCTTGTGTATCAAGGAATTGTTCTTCCTAAGTGCATGTTTGTTAAAAATTGTTTTAAGCCTCATTTAATCATACAAAAGAAGCCTTTCACAGTGAGTAGCGTGTAATTTAGTAAGCTTAGCTATTACTAAAATTGATCGGGAACAAATGAAAATGGGTTGCCTGTCATTAGGTCTAATTGTCACCAACTTTGATAGCTATTTCAGTATCATTTTGAATACCTTGACACATTGTTGTTCAGATTGCTAAAGAGTTAAAACAATGCACAAACTTTCCATTGCGTCTACATAAAAATATTCATAAGTTATGATTTCACCATGCTTTTTAGGAGTAGTTATAAGTTCTTACTCTTACATATATCAATTCAAAATCCTTGCAAATGATGATGTTGAAGCACAAATCTTAAAAATCGTGCAAATACCATCGTGAAGAACGTGTAATCATCAAAACGTGCTTCGGACCTCTAGGTACAAATTTTATGATGCCCCTGATGAATACACTGGAATATTCACTACAGACATACGGTTGCGGTTAATAAGGCGTAAGGGTTCGTAAGGCAAACTCCATCTTTTGTAATATTCACTGATTGGTAACAGAAGCATTCAACGATATATACTTACGCCTAGATGTTTACTTACTAAAAATACCAGTTTGCCAATTCACAGATATTATAGACTTATACGTGTGACAACAGTACTAGACTACTCCTTTGTTCTTCAATTGTTTACCTACTCCTGGATTATTTTAAGTTTCTTATACTTTTTCTGTATAATTCCCGTAATAATCATAATTTCTATTACGAGAATCGCTAATAAGTAACTAAATAAACAAATTTCATCGTTACATTAATTATTTGCAAGTACCCATATACCTACTATTAACGTGGTATACTTGAAAAATACTTTCACATTTTTTTATATTAATTGAAGATTCGAAACATTTAAATTGAATTTAAATTTTTTAATGTGATTTGGATACTATTTTTAATTGTAAATTCGAAGTACTGTGTTTAACATTGAAATATCTGTCAAAACATCTTGCAATTCGCATTAATTTCTTTTTTCATTACTGATAAATGCCTATATTATTTTTGCCATTAACTCAACAGATTAATTCGCGGCCATTATTCTTGCGTGCTTCGTATGCTACTAATAAAACTGCATTTCTCGACGCTTTTAGCAATATAATTTGCGCGTTCCGAATACGTTTATCATGTTACAATGTGATAAAATACAATACATATAGACTTGAACACGTGATAGACCTCCTTCACGAGTATTATTAATTGGTTACTAAAATTCTTAAGTAATTTACACTTTTACATACCTTTCTCAATTCGCTCTAATTAAGAGACACTAATTTTTGTATTAAGTAGATAACTTTTTTTAATGATCGCTTCTAATATATTAGAAATTGTATCAATCGTTTTGAAACAATCCTTTATATTAATGCAGTTATTTAAAGTTTAATTATCTTTATACATTAATGAGAATCAACTAATAATCACACGCGAATTACATTGAAATTCTTTGTTTCTAGCTATTTAATTGTCGTAAATTCTACCACCTCGATATGAACTGAATATTATTAAAATGACCGTGGAAATGGTGATTGTCATCAGAGTACATTTACGGCGCGAAAATAAATTAGATCCAAAGCCGCAACTAGTTTACACCGCAAGTAATTTAAGCCATTGGCAAAAAATATTCTCTGCGATCGTGTTAATTAATCCATATGACATTCATTTACTACTGCAGCGAACAATGAACAGTTCTGCTTTAAATATTATTCAATAACTAGCAGATAATTTTGCACATTGTAGTCGATACTTTTTCGAAAATACCACCGTTTCACTTATTTTGGAAAATTCTCATTACATTTGTAAATTACGTACGCATACAGGGAGCGAGGGCAGGAGTGGTACAATCGCGTGTAAGATGATTCTTTGCGCAAAAATAAATCGAAATTGAAGAATTATTTCTTTATCAGGGGAATCTTTGTATTCAGTAAAATTGTTTTAAAAGTTTGTCTTCGCAAACTATTTCCTATTATTTTCAATTGATTTTATCTGTGGCAAAATTTAGAGAAACAATACAAACCTGTTACAGAATCAGAACACTAATTTAAAAGAAAATACCCTCGAAATCTAGATTCTCACAAATGATGCTTCTTCAAAAAAAAATCATTCTATAATTCTGATTCATTTGTCCACGAGGTATCGCAACATTTAGGTCGTGTTACCATTATTGGTGCGTCATGTACGTATTCACTTTTTTGAGTATTGACAATTGAAAAATAAATTGCTTCTATGTAGTTATAAATTATCTTATTTTTTTCTATTTAAGGGTAGATTCAGCTTTTGTAGTAACATAATTTTGTAATTAATTTTAGAGCGAATATGATTTTTCTTAATCCTGTCGTAAGTAGGGCGGTATTATATGATCGATTCTAAAAGTGTACCGTGTGTTCTGCGAGATATAATACGATAAGAACAATAAATAAGGAGATAATAAAGAAATTTCTGAAATAAGGTTGATGCTTTCTTGATACAGCACAATGTAGAATTTTTCTGTTATCACCAATGAAAGTTACAAGTATAAACACTTTCAATGTATATATCTGTATGTACATTAAGCATTAATACTTTTCTAATCTACTATATCCCATCACCAGCGTGGAAATAAAACAAAAAAATATTTTTTTTAAAAACTGCAACTGTCCCAGACAGTCAAAGCTTGATATTCGTTTGATCGTGTTTTTCGCCGATTACAACAATGTATAAATTCACATACCAACCGCATTTTGTCCCTATTGCAAACCAAGTAATACATTAACACTCAATTTATATAAGGCTCGAAAATTTCCAATCGCAGAGGTGGACAGAAGTAGCCCCAATAAAATACAGAAATTAGATTATCACCGATAGCAACAATATTGTCAATAATGAAGATGATAACAGAATCTCCTATGCAATTATTTAATTTGAAATTGTTACGCTGATGTAACTGAAAGCCAACTTCGATTCAGATTTTAATGAATATCATAATGCAACGATTTCGAAACCAGGGCCCCAAATATCCTTAATACTTATACTGAATTGAACAAAGGAAAAACAGAGTAACAGAATTTCTCCTCTCATTGATCTTTTATTGTCCCGTCCACAAAAACAACCAACGAGATAAAAAAGAAAGCAAGAACTGCGGCGAAAATAACAAAAAACTGTGTCATTGTTATCCGTGCATACAGCAACGAATGTATCTCTATACGTGTGTATCAGGACCTCTTTATTTCAGGCTTAATCAATTCAGCTCGTTATCTAAATTCCCAGCAGAGAAAACGACCGCTACAAACCGTGTTTCCATCGAATAAAAAATTCTTTAAAGCACGTCGGCATTGACACGAATATTAACATCAACCTTTGCCAACGACGTTGATGTGCGTTCGCATATTTTCTTCCCCTGACGAATTCTCATTAACACTGGACGAAAATTGATTCGGTTCGGGCGATGTCGCGTTCACTGTCACACAAAGACGCACGTAACGTTGACGGCAATTAGGCGCGAGGTGGTGGGATTTTTCGTTCCGTAACGGGGCATAGTAAATTAGCCGAGTCTCGGATAAAGGATCGTCGTACGAAAACCCGCCTTAAATCGGCCGTGTCTGCTCTCGCCGCGAAACGCCGCGGAATCAACGCGCGACAGTGGCGATTGCGGTCGAACCAGTGACGAGATATCACTAATCTCTCGTGTCTTCTCTTCGCGCTTTCTTTCCTCCTCGTGGCCTAACAATCATCCACCGTTTTCTTCGCGAAGCACACGATAATACGGAAAAGGGACGGGGGGCACGATCTGGCGGCGTTATTTCTTGGCCTGGCATGCGGGGCCCGTGGTCGTCCATGGCTTTCCCCTTATAAATTTCCCTGAGAGTGAAAAGTTTCCAAGGGAAAGGATAGAAAGGGATTGTCGATACTGTGGAAATTCTGATCTTTTCGAAGGGACATCGAAATGTGATTAATTTGTTCCTGAAGAATCTTGGTAATGTTTTCAACGGAACCCCGCGGCACGATAGCCACGCTACTGATAACGAAATATCGAGCGGCTGTGGGTGTACTTATGCACTTTCAAAGTGGAGTCAGCCTATGGATTGGAAGCAGGCTTGTACGCTTGGTTGGCACCTTAACTGTCAGTGCGGGTATACTGTTTCCAGTTTCATTAACGGTTGAATTTGGACGATCGATTTGCAGTGCATATATGTGGAGGGAAAGTAACATCTTTTGAGTGACATATTCATTGCTGGTAATTAATCGAATTTTTCTTTTAAAGTAACCAGAAGCACGATACTTTAATCGTTCTATTTCATATTTTTACGTGTAGGTATGTAGTGGAATTGTGCTTGCAAGCAATTACGTTGATTCGATATGATTATAATGTAGTTAAGAATGTAATGTTTATAGATGATTGTAAGTTTTAAAGGGCGTTTAATTTTTTAGAAATTATTAGGGTATTTTAGTATTTTCATAAATAATAGAATTGTACCACATTCGACGTGTTTATTCATTATTTTCCAAAGTTACAGGCGTAACAATTGACGTACATATCTTAATGTTAGTGAAAAGAATTATCTTCTGTGGCAAATATATTTAAAATACCTTCTTTGCTAAAAATCTAGAATGTGTTTTCATACTACTCTTTTATTTCATTCGAGTTTCGTATCACAGCTCACTTTACACCCTCAAAGAGGGATTAGAACACACTTATGTATGGTCACTAATAAGCACCAACTGTGTTTAACACCCAGTAGCGTGTCGCAACGTTTACGTTGCCCTTATTCTTGATATTAGCTGGAGCTAAGCGATTAATTAAAAAATAAATGATTTCCCTCTAAAAATACTTTCGCTGATACGTGACAGTCCGTTGCGCGTGACGCTCGCCAGTGGACCACGTGAGGTATGATGCATTCACTCTAGTGAAACTTTATAAATAGATAAAGGAGTGGAAAATATTTGACACGTGTAAGAACATTCGCATAAACACACAATAATTTATCAAATATTTAACAACAATACTGTGTTTCGCTTGCTGCCACGTTAAATTTTTACGACCTCAGACTGATTTTAAATGAGACGATAACCCAATGGCTGGGGGTCGAAGCTTCGTAATTCGACAATATGGGTTTCAGCACCTATTCTGGTACATACACGCTTTCATTTTTCTTATATTCTGTTTCGATTTCCGTTAAGAATAGTGTATTGTAATTATTCCTGCCACATTCACAGTGACTCATTTTATCATTTGAAAGGGAAATGCGAAAATATGCAAATATTTTTCCGTATGAACGGTTATCGAACACTTTACGTTCTGCTAAATAGTGACTACTGTTGCGTAAGTTGTTGGAACTGTGAAATTTGTTTTATAAATGAAAGTATATAAATATATGCTAAATTGTTATTATTGTCAAATCTCTTGATAGTGACAGATATTTTGGAAGCGTACGCAACATTCTTTACAGGTGAGAAATTACTCTTTACAGTTTAGTCGATATAGGATAGTAACGAACATTTTAATTGCCAAATTGGAGCACTGATTGTGAGTAGATTTTCAGGTATTGCACAAATGCTATCTATAATACATAAATATAATATTCATAGTAATGGCTGATAAAGAAAGAATTGAATATTTTGTTTTTCTTCCAAATAATAGTAAATGTAGTTTAAATATTAAATTAAATAATTGTAAGAAAGTCTGACAAAAAAGCACCTACGATGGAACAGCGGTGTACTTCGAGCCTGGACCGTTGGATGACGAAGCTTCAACCCTACATGTTGAACTAGTTTCTACTTTAACAAAAATTTGAAGTTTCAACTGTTTAACTAGTTCTTTTGCACTTTTCAGTTTTCGTTACACTATCTACGTGCAAAGTTAAATAATATTTAATCTATTAACACCTTATGAGGTTCCCTAGCCAATGTAAAGCATAATGAATTATCACGTATGTACATATCAGTAAACATATAATTGAAAATCAAATCATTTATTATTTAATTAATTGCTTAGATCCAGCTAATACAAAATATAAGCATTGGGGTATATCACTGAATGTTGAACGCACTTATTATCACTTACAAGGAAAGTCTCCCAGGTGATTGCTTTGAATTTTAGATATCGTTTTAGACGACCGAAAAATAAGAAATACGTGTCTTTTTATTTCGAGCGGTTTGCATGGTTTAGGGGGTGAAATCACCCCTCAAAATTCATAAGGGGTACAAAATTGTGTTGAGTAAAACTTCATATGAAAAAACATATCCAAAAACCAAAGCAATCGGAGGCGGGCACCGCCTATTCTTATGAAATTTGAGGGGTGGTTTCACCCCTAAATAATAATAGTTCGATATATATGAACTACTTTTTAAAAAACATTTCAAAATGCATGTATTTGAAATAATCCTTCTGTTTCGTCATATGCATTTGGTATAAAGTACCCAGGAATTACTTGAACTATGGTATTAGCTTATTCAAATCTCTGCTAAATAGGAAAGTATTAGTTAAAACTAATATGAATAACTTGATTTCTTGTGTAAGTCTTGTTTTCGTTCAGATACCCGGTTTAAAAAAAAACTGTGCGCGACTGCATTCATGCGAGTCAGGAATAAAGTTTTATTTAAATAACTCTAAGAGTTAATAACCAATATTCTGTTCTTACAAATTTTACAAAGGTGAAACGGTATTCAGTCGATAGTTTAAGTTATTATGCATAGCGCACATTAGATATTTTGCAAGCAGCTAATTATCCAGGATAAGAGACAAAATTGTCAACTATATTTGCGACCTTGCCGGAATTCAGATGTCATTATCGAAACATTTGTGGCCTGCGATGCCTTATAATAAATATTGGAGGATTAATTACGCGCGATTGAAATTGTCATTACAACGCACGTGTAGAAGTTTGCTCACTGCTGTTATTTTAAACTAGAAGAAAAAATCTGTATACTTCTTATGATACTGAGTCCCCTATCATGCCAACTATTAAAAATAAAATCTTTAATATGATATATAAATATGGCTGCGCATAAGATATTTAATATGTATCTTATGTAATACCGAAAGTTGCAACTTCGTTGCAAAAAAAAATTAAAGATATATGTAGGAAGACACCGACGGCCTTTGATACGTGCAATATATTCAAATAAATTATTTACAATCGTAAACGAGATTCGATTCTTCGACCTTGGGCATATCAATCAGCCATTTACACCACCTGCACCATGTTAGTCGTTAATTGTACAACGTTGACATTAGCATACTACATATGCGCATGTAATGTGTATCTACATACATATATCACCTGATTCCTATGTATATTCGCTGTTTACTCGTCACCTTTTGATGTTGAGATTCGTTTCTTATAATATAAAAAATGTAGAAATACTTTCAATGCCAACGTTACAGTGTGCGTTGCACATTATTAAAGATTCGATGAATCTAGAAATCAAACTATATTTAGAATTATGTTGAAACTCCAGTTTTTAGACGAGAAGGTAGTATTTAATAGATATGATATTTCCACAGAATGTAGTGACATTAAGGGTAGGGTTTACATGTATACATATGTAAAAATTATTAATGATAAATGCAATTCATTTGTTTTCAGTATACGCACGTATGTATTCTAATACGTGGAAACTCTTTTAGGAACAAATTACTAACGTATTTATATGTATGTGTATGTGACTTACGCTGCCAAAATTTTGAAATCCCTTGTTGAATTTCATTAAAGAGTTTAGTATAAAGATTTTTGGCCCAAGTGGAAACTAATACTTTCAACGATTACAATGTTCTTTGTTTTACTAAATTTTAATAGGGTAAAGGACCAATTACTGCCACCTACCCAATTACTGTCACCCAAAGCTATTTTATGTAAAATAACGAATAAATCTTATAAAATGATGCATACAAAAAAATTTAGCATACCATTCAAACTGTTATTTATACGATACAAAAAAAGGTACTTAATTTTTTCTTCGTTAATTTGAATAAAACGATAAAAAATTTTAAGCGGATATTAGGAGATTGGAAATGATGACTTTCTTGCTAGCGAAAGAGGAAACAAGGCATCAAAGAAAATGCTGTATTTGTAATATTTAAGCTATTAACGTAACAAAATATAACATTTTAAATAATATAAGCATCGCAGAAAGTAATAAAGATTCAAATTCAACGATTCATTAAGACTTTTTACTTATTAATTGGGTGACAGTGATTGGTACAAGCGTGTCAAGCATTTTGGTATTACTGTCATAGCAGTAGTTGCTCATGTACATGACACGACGAAACCTTAAAATGACAGATAAACAGTATCAGGTTAGCTGGCAGTAATTGGGGTGTCAGTAATTCAGTCAAATACGTTTGAAGGGTGTCAGTAATAGATCCCGTCATATATTTTTGAAATTGATGAATTTATACATAAAAATCGAACTTTTAAGATCCACCAAATTTGTTTCATCAAGTAAAGATATTAAACAATACTAAATCACAAGAAAAACATATACTTTTAGTCTATAAGTACAAAACTATAAGATAATGTCAGCGTCAACGCTTAATGTGTCAGTAATTGGGTCATTTACCCTATCTTATAATGCGAGAAAGTTACTTCATTTCTTTCTTCAATGAGATAATCTCTACATCCGTTATATTCACAAGGTGATTCCAACTTTCGCCCTGCGATGTGTGTACATACTTTCGAAATCGATTTAAAGGGTTACATACACCTAGGACCGTAAAAAGAGGGGACATTTAGTGATTTTTTTTACTTATAAATAATTTTGTTAATCAAAAATCTTAATATGCAGTTGAAAGCTTATAATTTGAAGAATATGTTCAAAAAAAGAATGACGATATTTCGTCTTGTTCGCCTAGTAGCTGCTGTTGAACAAAGCAAGGTCATCAAGTAAGGAGTTTGAGGTGCCAAAAATTTCTCCTCCGGGTGCCATCCAAAAGCAAACAGAAAAATGTGCCTTAATGTATGTAAAAGAAACTAGAATTTATTTTGCGCTATTTTAAAAATTTTCATTTTTAAAAATATGAGTGTTTGATCTTTAATTCATCCCCGTTATACAATTTTTTCGACAAATTTTATCAGCTTTTTAATGATTAAAACCAAACTGTGGCTATTGCAAAAGCATCCGCATGATAAAGATCAGATATTGATGTGAGATGTAATCGTGCCAAGTTTCATTCAAATCGGTACGGTAGTTTGTGAAATATCATTGGTAACGATTTGAAGAATGTAGTTTCGGGAAAACAGCGCTTAAAGTATAAAGTACAGATTATAGTCAGATAATTTTTATTTCTGAATTTACAGAAAATCGTCGATTCCGAAGCCATAGAGTTGACCTTCCTTTGATTTTGTAGCTTCTACGAATTCTTTGTTGAAAAAATCGATTGTTTCGACCATTCTAGGTGTATGTAACCCCTCAATTCCGAGTTATTACTATACCTATTGATGTTCGAATAATTTTAGTTGTTAAACTATATTTACAAACAACATTTGACGATCCATTTGCAACATTACTATTATTACATAGAATAGTTACAGTGTTGCTCCGTTAAAAGTACAGGTCCTCCCTTCCGTTAAGAGAGCATTTCTATCCCCGCTACATCTTCTTTAGTCGCCGCAGCGAGTGTGAGACCACGCGAGAGGCCACGCGACACCGACAAACCATAAATTTCGTTCGATATAGCGGCATCGTATTACTAAAAGGAGACAGCAGTAACGAAAGGCCAGCCGAATAGCATACTGTTTCGTTAAGGGATTGCTTTGTCCCCCGAGCAGCGTGCTTACAACGGGGCACCACTGTATCATGGTCTTCAACGATTCTTCACAGCTCATGCTATTAGGAAGACTCCTGTGTGTCGGTGACTTGTAGTTTTTCAATTCCTTTCTTTTTTGCTTCGTAAACGTACATGGCAGATATTTTGAAGGATTTTTTGATTCTCCAAATATACATTTATTTTTAAAAATGACATATTACGTCATCATTTGAGATCAGTTTACAGATCACCCATTGGGAATATTGAAATAGTCGTTAACGTATAGTTAGCACGAATAAGTACAAGGTGATTTATTTAAACACTCAATATAAAGAGAAACAGATATGAGTTATAGGAGTTTCAAAATGGCTATAACTTTACAGAAAAATAAAATGGGTTTCCTGTCATATTTTGGACCCCCCATTAAGAGGCTGCTCCGGTTTAGAGCCCATAAAAATAGGCGATTTTTAGGAGTTAATTGAAGGAAAACTACTGCATATAAGTTACTGGGACTTTTTGCATTGTCTTAAGGATGTCTTAAATTATCGAAATATATTTTTTGTTTTATAATTTATCGTTGCAGACGGCACTGGGGAGTCGTTAAAGTCGAGGCGCCCAAAGTTTCATCCAAATCGGTGGAACCTGTAGCATCTGAACCATTGGCCTGAAATAAAAATAAAGCCAGATTATTAAAGGCCATGAAACTCGATCGTGTACTAAGCAATAAAAATGACAAAAAATGACTTTTTTTGAGAAAATAATGACACTTGAAGTTTGAAATCACTTTTTCCGTATACTTTTCGTCCTTTCAAGGCCTTTGAAAACTACAAATTTTTTAATTTTTTAAAATTTGAAAAAAAACTAAACTAAAAAAGTTTCAGTCGAATCGGATAATACCGTTTTGAGATACAAGGTCTGCCGATTTTAAGAACACTGTTTCGAGAATAACGCGTTTAAAGTTTTACGTGAGTGCCAAGTGGTCGGGCGTTACTCATGCAATTGACACTACTCAAATGCCTATAACTTCAGGAATTTTACGAATTTCAAAAACACCTTTTAAACACGTATTCCTAAAAGGTTGAACATTCGAAAAATGAAATAAAATAATTAGATTTTTAGTCCGGAACATCCCCTTAAAATACATTCCTGAAAAATATATTTACTCCACTTTAAACGCTAGACCGCATTCATTGTCTCGTAATGTATCATTAGCAATTTTGTTCTTTATAATTATATCTACGAAAATAAAAATGAAACACCAATTACTTTCGTGAAATATGAAAATACATAAAAATATGTAGAACTTCAGTTAAACAGTTTCGATGAACAAAAGCACGATTGACATACTTTTCTTCTTCACGTAATCGTTCTTTTCTGAATTATGATAATGAGTAGAACTTTTTTCACATGGAATCACACATTCTTGGTCTCTGCACAATATATTCTGCAAATAAGATTACAACGAATGTAGGTATCTACCAGCTAAGAGAAATTTGAAATTATACGGAATCTTTTAAGTGTAAAATTGGTTTCTTCGAATCTTTGGATCTCTCTTATATGTAAAGAGCACTTCATGTTTTAGGATTTCTAAAGAGTTTGCTTTTCATTATCCCTCTATCTAATCACTCGACAATTAGATAAGATTCTAATATATCAGTATATCTACAAAGAAAGTTACACATATGAAGTCACTGTGATTATAAAATATAAAACTTCCTCCTTATTTTATTATATATAAAAATACAAAAAGCATGTAATGTCGAAAACACTAGTAGTTATTTACAATCATCTAGAATAAATTTTGTACATTTGCAAGTACTCCTTTGGCTTTACTTAATAATAATTAATATAGAAAGAATTTGAAACCATAAAACAATCACGATCATTTTGAAATTTTAAGTAAGTAGATTAATTTATTGTTTTAAGTACTTCCTATAAAACCTAATTTATCCCAGTACTCATAAAAGCTAATCTATTACATTATTCCTAAAAGTTAAAAGACGTATAGTATTAGTCAAGTATATATTACAAAAAGAATCAGAATCAACTTCATCGAAGGAACAGTTACCAATTTTCCTCCTTGGGTAGGCACGAACTATAGAGCATCAATGTGTTTGTATCCACTATCCATAGACGTATCAAAGAGATCCACATTCTTTAAGAGCAAAAGAAACACATTTTCATAAAAATGTATTTTTATTTCATTATATTACCATTTAAAATGAAGGTATAATTCTTTCAGCAATGTAAGTCCCACGTCACAATGTAATACGTATTTTTCCACGAGACGACGGAAGAAAGAGGGGCGAACGAAGAACGAATTGGTTTGCCATTGAGTGACAGTGCTTCGTCAGTCATAAGCGTAGCCAGAAGTGAGGGAAACATCTAACCGGTCTTTCTGGACTGCGTATCCGATCATTAAGCAGTGAATAAAGCGTCAGTGATTAAACTACACCTCGTAACATGTGATTACCAAATACAATTGCGGGCACCTCACTTTTCAACACGTTTCGCACGATCATTCCAAAACTCTTGAAAAACCGTCGTTTAAACTCGATCATATGTCGGAGAACAGTGCGAAGGAAAAATGACGAATCGTGAAGACGTTAAGAAGAAAGCCCCCGATGGTGGTTGGGGGTGGTTCGTTTGCCTTGGCAGCAGCTTAATCACGGTAAAAATTCTCTTATAATTGCTTGTTTCTATTCTTGCATGTATGTGCATACTTCGTATTTAAGCTGCTAATACCCTGTCATTTTGCATCTTTGCTTCCTCCTCTCAGGATCCTGTTACGTTACTTAGATTTTTAATATTGAACAGCTTCTCGATATTAATGTCGTTGAAAAAGTTACAATTGTTGACACATATTTATGCAAGATATACTTAATGTCGTGCTAATGAAACTATATCTCATATCTATGCTAATAAAACTATAACTCACGTCCACGCTAATAAAACTCATCACACGGTGCAAAAAGAAATTTAAATAAACACAGGTGTGCAAACTACGCGTCTTTTATGTATTCGAAGCTTATGATCTAGAAACGGATATGTTATTTCCCTGATTACGTTTATCTAAGGAATTTTTCAATTCCAAAATTCGGGGTCATTATTCGCTCTGAATAATCAGGATTATTCTATAAAATCATAAACGATATTTCTTGTTGCCTGCTGTAATAACAATAATTTTCTGACTTTTCCGGAATCTCTATGTTAATGTGAAATATTTGCCAGTGCTTGTTTAAATACTCACATGACGAATATTTATTTTATTAGCAGATAGTTGTATCGCAAAATTACACTATTAGTTTCTAGATCTATGTGTATTACGATTTCTTTTGGTTTTATTTCCACGTCAGGGGTTTTATTACTCAATTATGTTTTGAATTATTTTTCTACAAAACCGCCTGTGTTATTTAAGCAAATGGTTTCACAACTAGAGGAAATGTTGCATATTTGGAAAGCAGTTTGTTTAAGACGAATAAAAAATTACGGCAGAGGATGGGATCAAATAAAACTGAATAATATCATAGGGAAACTGAAAAACTTTTGCATTTCAAACTCTCACAAGGAAACATCCCGAACCCGGTAATTCAAAAAATTCTGAAACTTTGTATATATATATGGGGAATTTCCCCCTGATTACTGTGCAATTTTTGTTTGCTGCCTACAATCACTCTAAGGGGCTGGAATATTTAAACCATGGTTGGAACGATTGAATACTTGCTGAAAAAGTTCTGGAGATTGACGTCTTCTTACTCTGCAGATTAAGTCGAAAATGCTAAAGTGGCAGTTTGTCCACGAATGTCATTCGTTAACAGGTAATTAGCCCCTATTGTCTA
Organism: Andrena marginata; assembly: GCA_963932335.1. Lineage (NCBI taxonomy): Eukaryota > Metazoa > Arthropoda > Insecta > Hymenoptera > Andrenidae > Andrena > Andrena marginata. The sequence continues at coordinate 44,742,046 of OZ010659.1, read as the reverse complement.
CGGTGTTACAAATTAGATAAAGTTAGTAGTTTATTAGATACTTCGGTATTCCAAATTACCAACCGTATTCCACTTATGCAGCACTTCCTCTGTTATATATTAAAAATCAGATATTTTTAGCACTAATAGAAATTAAAATTTAACTTTAGTAGAGTATATATATCCACAATAGTGGTTGATCGGAGCACCGACGCGTTATTATTATTATTATATTATTATTATACTAAAGGGATTATCCGTAAATAAAAAAATAAATGGATTATTTATTAGTTTTACTATAAAACAAGTTTTAACCTCGAAATCAAATTCTGAGGCCTAAAAATCTTCCCAATCAACCGTCTTTATAATGAAAAATCCTGAATTATTAATGTAAACATTTTTTTTCGCGTTTTCTGAGATTCGTACTACTGTAACTTCGTTACTAATTCGTACTGTGTGTTCGGCAATCCCGCGAAGCCCCGTAATGGAGCAATACAAGCACATACGCACCTCCTTTCTTCTTTATCATTTAGGTATGTGATTTTTTGCTTATAACAACTGACACTTCCAACTCTAAATATTGTTTTTTCTTTCGAAGAATGTAAATACACAACAAAACACGAATAAAATAAAAGTAAAACATAAAATAAAGATCATTTATTCTGTACATTGTATACATAATTAAATATTATTTGATACAGAATGTATTTTACATATTTATCTTTGCAGTTGTCACATTTGAATTTATATTTGTTGACATTATCGAACCATGTGACTCATCTCCGACGCTTCTGATCTGCTGCTGCTGAAGCACCTACCTTTCTGTGTATTTTCCTTCCTGCATTTTTCCCATATAAACAGTCGCCGGTTTTAAAGGTGCGAACCCACGGCGCGTGGCTCGCCGAGTTTCGAACCGTACTCACCGTGAAAATGATCAGTTTGGGATAACCGCGTCCTCGAAACGCCCATGGCCTCTCGACTCGCGCTCGCTAAACAGATTTGACCGGCCTACAAGGCTTGTCGAGCCACACGCCGCGCCGTGGGAATGCACCTTAAGACTGTCACCGCGAGTGGAAGTGTCCGGTGAAGCTGTCGAAAATGTGGGTCTAAATGACTCATTTCTAAATGAAAGTCTAATCAAGATACTGAATAACGTATTGTAAAAAATGTCTATATGTATATGAAGATAAGTCAATAATGTAACGATAGGATTGAGAATTGGGGATCAACCAAATTTTTCCAAAAAACCCAGCGCAACAAGCAACGACAGCAACGTACTTTATTTTAAAATAGAAATATAATATAGAGAAGATGTTTTTTATAGCTGCACACAGTTCATAAGTATCGTCATTCTATTGGACGTTAAATGTATACTTACTTGACGTTTTTTGACCGATTATCGCTATCTAAAGACCCAAACGTAACATGTTATCCAACACCTTCCGTACTGAGTGGTCCCACCGCTGACAACGAGTGTAAGGTATAGGGTATCTATGTGATTATCCTTCTGGTACCTAGTTGAACAGAAGTATCAGTATTGGTGTCTCGCTCCGCGCTTCTCCGGGACGAGTGAATTATGTTTTAGCTCAAACGGAAACCTAGTTGAGCAGTAATTTTTCAAAAGGGCATTTTTTACCTGGACGCACATTTTGATGGCATCGTCTTAATAATGTTAAATTAACCCCCCCCCCCCCCCCAGTGGTACAGACACTACAAAATAGATCTAATTCCTTTTTGGAAAATTCAAGTGAGAATACATGTTTCATACAAAAGGTATTATTTCTAAGTTTGTCTGATGACAGTAAAATCATTTTTTAGTCCGAAACAAAACGGACATATTTTCTATACTCGTCTAGGAAATTGTATTAAATTCGAATCAAAAGGAACTTAATTCCAAAGAATTAGCCAAACTTCTTTCTTTTTTGAAATGTGCCCTTTTGAAAAATCACTCCTCAGTTATGGTCATAAGTGATGTTAAGCATGATCTTTAAGGACAAAATAGGTAAACATAATTACACGTTTGAATATACGTAATAAAGAATATTTCTTGCTATAATACAAAAAAAAAAAACATTTTAAACGATAAAATAATCGTAGTCATGTTACAACGTTAATTATGGTTAGTTTCTCATTAAATTCTTGCGATACTACTCAAATTTCATTTATTACTGATTGTTCTATACATAGAAACAACCTCTCTTTCTATCTTTTCTTGCCAAAAGCTGATCTTTTACTTCGTATCTTTAAAAGGAATTTCATAAAAGGTGCATTGCTTTGTTTCCCAATGAATAGTTTTGCAGATGATTTATTGACAAATACTGTGAGAAAAACTCCACAAAGTTAGCCATATAAAAATTCAAATAAATAGTTCTTCTGTTCAGTCGTGAGAGTACTTTCTAATTGATTCCTCGACTGTGTCCATTTAGTAGACTTTACTATACGCTCCTCTTATCCGTTGGACTGTGAACTATTGGAGTGAAAAGGTGTGTTATTTGCATTTCCACATACATTCTGATGACGCAAATTGAGTCTCATGATCCCTGATACCAATATCTGATGATCCGTATCTAAAAAGTATTTTCCGATAGAAGTCGATAGTATGGTTCTTTGGTTCTGAATAATCAAAAATCGTACATTTAGTGGCTTCCTATGAATTGGAAAGAGGATGACGATTATCTTTGTTAATATATTCCGGATCATCGTGCATGCGGAGTATTTGTGAGCCACCTGTTGCACGGCATTCGACATTCGGAACCGATAGATATCTTGCGAGTCGAGGGCTTAATTCGTCGGGTTTTAGAGTAGCACTTGTGTAGGACATTTAAATAAAATATTTTATAAACGATTATACATATGTCTAATATGTTGACTAGAAATTATTTTCACATATTCGTACATTCTTTTATTTGGAGAAGCAAACGATTTTTCTATGAATTTGGTTATTATTTGAAGACTAATGATTTTTTATTTTATTTTACATTTGAATCAGTTTCTTCTGAAAGATCTAGCAAATAATTTTTAAATTAATTATCTGTTAAATGAAATGTCTGAAATCAGGACATTTCTAAGACTTGAGCGAACGCTATTGAAGTTTTCAATACACTTGAAAATGTTCTTTAGACACATTCAAAGTAGAAATTTTGAAAATTATTTTGATAGGGTTTATTTGGTTCTGATACAAAATAAACTTACCTATTCTAAACTGTTTTTAAAATTGAAATAATGGAGTAATAAAATAATTGAAATAATTCATTCTTTCAAATATTGAATAATGTTAAAATAGAAATGTTGAATAATGTTAAATATAAATATTGAATAATGCTGAAATATAAATTTTGAGGAAAATAGCTATAGTACGAAGCTAACGTGAGGGTATCACTTATTTCTTCCTTCATAATTTAGGAATTATGAAAGAGATCTTGAAAATAAGATTTTAAAGGATGATAAATCTATCGTTTAATAATGGCGTGCTAATAGCTAATAGTACTAATAGTTTTGTCAAACTCTTATCTTAAGTTTTGGCCAAAATCTACAGAAGAATCTCTAATTGAATAAGCAGTTCTTCGATATTATCATTCAGAATTTTATTGATCAGACATGTTAAAGATTCTACTTGTCTGACATTGTCCTTCGTGCATTTATATATTTAATTTGAAACTCATACTTGGGGAGCCTCGTAGCCTAATGTTTGAGTCGTGGTCATTCTTAAATCTTCAGTGTTATCAATCTAGAACATGAATAATAGGGTGGTGGATAATGAATTTGCAGGAGGGATTTTGTATCTTACTAGAATGTTTGAAAGACTGCATCTTCGGTAAAAAGTACTAACGATTCCTTCTTCATTCGCGAGTAGTTTTGCCACGAGGGTGACAGGCTCAAAGACATGTGGTACACGGCACGTGATACCGCATGTCACACTTCTGTTGCACAACAAATGTCGTACTACATTTTCCTGACCTGCTCGTCGTTGTCCACAGAATCAGAAATGCTATGTTATTTAACACTGAGCAATGAACAAATTCCTTTAATCTGTATGGAATTTTACAAAGTAATTAGAGAACATGGAGGATATATTACACGAAGCCGAGTACTTCTTCGAGGCTTTAATAATTACAAGCGTTAAAGATGTGGTTCTAATAGTGTTAGGTAAATGAAAGGTTCTCTCATTGTTATTATGAGTAATTTATTTCTCTTCCAGTAAATTATGCAAAATACATTAATTATTATGAAAACTACATACACGTTTGTACGATTTACATACATATTAATGGAACATTACTCTGTTATTGGACAAAACTAACAAAACTTTTACGCTCGCTTAGTAATGTTGAATGTTCATTAAAAAGTATGAATTATTGTTGATTTTACCATGTAAATAAAAATCTGCATTCTGCAGTAAGCTACTTCATACAGAGTGTATAACGAAACGTGTATACTTTTCTGTTTAGCTGTCTTTAAGATCTTTGGACCCCTCGTTTGGCCTCCTTTTTCACGAACCTTTAGAGAGGCTTAATGTAGACTCCACAGGGACGTCGCTAATAATGAGCGTTCTTGATGCAATCGTTAATTTCTCAGGTATCAAACTTACGTTCTTTCAGTTTTCTAATTTCGATTCATCACAATCATGATAAAATAAACGTTGATTCGAACATAGCGATTTGAAATCGGAATAATGAAACTTAGATAATTGTTATAAGTATTGCTCTGCATGCTACAACTTCATTTTACATTAAAATAAACATCACTCGCTTTCCAAGCTAAAATGATCCTTTTTAAATTTAGGTGTCTTAGTAGGGCCATTGTTGAAGAAATATTCTTACAGGAAAGTGGCATTCTTTGGCTCTCTTTTAAGTTGTACTGGACTGATACTTACATCGAGGGCTAACAGCATGTTTCACATTATTTGTACCTACAGTATTATAGGAGGTATGACGCAAGAAAGATACAACAAGCTACGTATTTTATGTGTACACTTGATTTAGAGAAGACGCACGTGATTGAATATTAATCTTTTTGCTTGATAAATTATCACTTCAATGTTTGCGCTTCCAATGGAACTTGAACAACTCTGTAATGTTATTACCATGCAGTCTTGTATTTATATTTTATTAAAATCCTTGTTTTAAGTAATACGTGAGTCGTCAACAAGTAATGCATAATATATGTATAAAAACAGTGTATCACATTATGTATATTACAATATTATTTTATTCATTTAATGTACATATTTATTTTTCTTATCATAGGCTTAGGAACTGGTTTAGCCATCGCGCCAGCCTTTGTTGCATTAAACACATTCTTTGATAAAAAGCGAGGACAAGCCGTCGGTTTTTCCATGGCAGGAACAACGTTAGCAATGATGCTAGTACCGCAGGTATGAAGTAAAATTCCCTGCGCCCATTTATATTTCCTTTTCATATTTGTTTCTTTATGCAGGATGGTCCACAAATAAATCATCGTTATATTTGTGCTACCTTCTATAGTTTGGCGAAAAAAATATTTCAAAGGAAAGCTTCTTGGTAGGAAGTGAAGTATGTATTATCGTAGAGAGAAGCTTAGGAAATCTTTTCTCCACAAAAAATTAGTGTCATCTTGTGTTTTATACGCGGCGCTATATATTTTTCTTTCCACATTTAAATTTTGTAGTGAAAAATATGAATTGAGCGATATAACAGGACGTATCACTTTAAATATTTCATCTTAAATTAATTTTGAGAACATGAAGTAATGTTAGTCTAATAAATTTAGATTTTTTCATAATTAATTTTTCGTAATGGTGAATATTTTGAAGAACATATCTTGATTGTTAAAATTAAACAGTATAATAAGTTAATAATTGTAATTACTGTAATTAGTCTTAATGGATAAAGATAAATTTTATAAATAAAAATATTGTTGTTATCGAATCTATTATTTAGGAAGCATATGAAAAGGAAAATACATGGTGATTCCAATTTTTTGTGCACATAAGATGTTTCTGAAGTTTTTCGACACGCACAATACATTCTCCATTTTGTATTAAAACACATTTGTTTTAAATACTTCTTTACTAAAGTATTATAAGTAGCGCAAATACCGTGGTAACCGGTTTATGCATTACTAGTTTACACGCAGCTTCGCCCGAAACTTAGATTCTGATTTTATAAAAAAAAGTTCTTCTTAGTTTTTCTTATTTTTTTTTTTTGTGAAAATGGTCATATTCATCTGGATTAATTAGGCATAATGAGGTGAGGTACATGTCGTGATCTCAGAGTTTATCATTCGAAAATTTTTAGGCGACAGACAAGCACACAAATGTATAGAAGCTTTCTGCTTTATATATTAAGATATACACTCTATACTTCCCTTTTTCTTCCGTTAATATAAAATGCGCCTACTTCTGTAGTAACTTATTTTTAAATCATTACATTTACATTTACATGTAAAGTTTTTGACATATTTGATCATTTAATTACATATTTTTACATTTTGGTGAAAGAATATACATATAGAAATTTCGTATAATAAGAGGTAAATTATTAAACAGAACTTTTAAATAATATAAAGAACTAAAACCACTTTCGTTGTGAAGAGCAAATTTTATTCCCATTGATTTAAAAGCAGTCTCAATGCATATATGGAGAAATATGTGTGAAAATTCTACTAACATGTCTCTTCATTTTCTTTTTCTATAGTTTGTACACCTTCTTTTGGAATCTTATGGATTCCGCGGAGCAATGCTGGTCATTGGTGGATGGGCACTACATTCAACTGTTGGTGCTTGTTTATTGAGACCACTTAAAGGCGGAGATACAAAAATTGTTAAAAAGGTAATATTACCTACATTTGATACATCAAATTAAAATCAAAATTGTAATGAATGCTTTACTCTTTTAAATGAAGTACCCTAGAAAATCGATTATTGGAATTAATCAGGGTACACGTGTGTACGGGTAAGTGAATTTTCGAATGATGAATTTTCTATAGTAGTGATATCCATGTATTTGGGAAAAAGTGTACAAATATTAATAATAGGAGTAAGGAATAACAAAATTAAAAGCAATGTGTTTAAAGATGTATGGTTCCAAAATCTTTTTAGCGGCTAAATCATACTAAATTTTTAAGAAATTCAATTGATTAAAATTACGTTGTAGTTGTGTTTCATACCATCGCATCAGAACTATCGCATTCTAAGATAGAAGATATAATTGTAATTGCCGATTTATAATTGCTAAATAAGTCACTATCTCTTGTTACCATTATTTATTATTCGAATAAAACTTTGCTTTTATTTTGTCACTTCCAGGATAGAAATGAGACATTTGAAAGCGACACATTATTACACAAAACTAATAATGAAAATGGAACGAATGAAGTGGGAAATGGCGCGGAGGTGGCGCGACACGACATTATACAGAACGGAAAAAAGAAAGCAGGAGAAAAGCATCAAGTTGGATCGTGCATGCAGAAAATAAATGAATTCTTCGATTTGGACCTTCTTAAAGATGGTGTCTATCTCAACGTAATCATCGGATTGAGTCTGTATTACGTTGCTGAATCAAACTTTAAGCTAATGACTCCATTTTTTCTGTCCAATATAGGTAAATAATATTTTTGAAATTACTTCGAAACGAGTACCGTAGCAAGGAATGTTATTAAAAAACAATGATGTTCTTACAAAATACCTTTAAATAATCCCTATGCAGATATTTAATTTTCATCGAACGGTAGCCTATTATTTTCATGTGATAGTTAAAAAATTCCCCGATTCCAAATTTTAGACAAAACTATAGTTTCAAATATCAAATTCCTCATCTTTAATACAAAGAAAAAAAGCAGTAACACTTATCGTATGATTATAAAGCCAGAATAGCACTTTCAAAATGTTATTACCACCACTTGTTTGGGGGGTGATCACAGAAGATTAATAAGAACTCATGCTGTAACATCAAAATTCTAAAGCTACGTTTCCACATATGCAACAAGTATACCATATCTCAGAGATTTTAGATGCCTCTAAAAGCGATTTCTTTGTATGTTCAGCGTGACTTGCGCCACACGTTACATATGGGGAAACATGGCTAACATCCTCGCTACGGCACACAGTGGAACGAAACCCGAAAAAACGTGATAAACGGTCAAAATATAATCACAGAATTCCTCAACATTTTCATTAATTTTTAGGAGTGCTGGCTGCTACAGTGTCATTAAAATATATTTTTGTCTCATGTTTTGAATATAAGACTGACAAAGTAAAGTAGTCTTTTGGAGTTTAAAGAATACTATCTTATTCTTCAAGTTTGTTCTAACACTTTCATAATTTTATATTAATACAGATTATCTTGCTACAACTAAACATTGATGTCAAATTATATACCAAAAATGACCGCTAAGTTTGTAGTACTTCCATCGAACGAAATCAATTATTAACTTATTATACAGTCGATATACATATGGTGAAATTAGAATAGGACCAAAATTCCGCACAAATTATAAAATCATAATTATGATACTACCTATTTAGTGGAAACATTGAATGTGAGAGATTCTATGTATATACAAAGATAGATACTATATCCAGATAGCAAAGATTAAAAACATCTTAAACATGTCCGGGTTCACAAGTGAGAAGAGCTAATAAAGTCTCAAAGATGTTGGAAACCAGGTTGATGACGTCCGAAAGTCGTCATAAAGACGTCCAAATGACAACTCAATACGGACGTCTTGAAGACGTACGGAAACAACTTAACATTCACGGAAATCGAAGCTAGGCCTCCCGCTGATGAAGTAATCGTTACTCATAACTACCCAAGATACTTCCCTGTCAACTATTTCAACTATTAGACACCTACATACTAATCTAAATTGTTCCTAAACAATGCGTATTGGCGCGAAATATTTTATAGAAAGTCATAATTCCCCCTCTTGATACACCCCTCAAAATCTTATAAGACAGGCGTAATTTTAAAACCTAATTTTTTTTTGTGTGTGGGTTTATTTTAAGGTGATCGCATCAACACTAGAGTCATTAGCGACTACCCACCTCTGCACAACGATTACACACCTGAAGATTTAATTAAAAACTAATTCGATCATACGTAGTACTCCAGTACAAGAGATCAAGTAAATTTATCTCTTTGAAAAATTTGATAACCTTCAGGATTCTCTTTGATGTTGAGTGGACTTCTTTTCTGCGAGAACTTGGGGCATTCCAGCAAAACATGTTTTATACTTATGGGTATTTTTTACAATACTCACATTCGGGAGAAGGCTGCTTATTTATTAAGTATTAGCAAAATACCCCCGCGCTTCGCTTCGGGCCTAAGAGATATTAAGGACTTCATGAATGCACAGTTTTATTTCTCTCTTCATCCCCTTAGGGGTTGATTAGGGCAAAATCCCGAAATTAATATTTAGGGATTTGTGTGGGCAATCTTTCTAAGTAAAAACCAATTCGATATTTAATTGGGCCTAAGAGATATTAAGGAATCCGAGAAAATACATTTTACCCCTTTTCACCCCCTTGGGGACGAAATTTCCAAAAATCCTTTCTTAGTGCAATTGATGAGGCACCGACTTAAAAAGTGTGAGAGTCGTAGATTAAATAAGGGATTAAATTATGTTTTACTTTTTAGTGTATTTTTATTTTTTTGAAGTCGGTTTTAATTTTTTTTTAAATTTTTTTACATATGTATCATATATAGATTCATGTGTTAGTGGCGAATGGCCGGTACGAATGCGGGTAAGAGCAGCTTGATTCTTCCTAGTTAGCACTGGAGTATTAAGTTTCTCCTGTACACTTGATCTAACTTTGCGCAGCTTCGTTTGGGAGTTGTCGAGCCATTCGTAATTCCAGAGTCTGCTTATGGCTTCTTTAATAACTGTTTTTGAATCTTGAAGGTTTGTTCTGATATCCGCAATGACAGGCAGTTTAGAATTTTAGATGCCTCTTGGACGGCTTTGTCCGCTGTTTCGCTGAGTCCTATGTGACTTGGGATCCCTAGTATTTTGATATTTCTCCCTTTGTTCTTGAGGCCTAACTTTTTTACGTCTTTAAAATGTCCAAATAAGATCGCGAGACGTTCAGACCAAAAACAGACTTAAAATAGACGTCTTTGAGACGTCGTTGCTATCTGGGTAGGTATTTGTCGAAGTACATATATGTATCTAATGGATATAAGATTTAATAGAAACAGTGATTTCACAGTGAACTCTCAGAAAAATTTGTTATAATTTGCATGTTCAATGTAAAATAGAGGAATATGTACTACGAATTGCTACGATCGATGTTCCGACCGTTTGTCGCGTTTTTTTCGGGTTTCGTTCCACTGTGCGACATTTTTTAGGATTTCGGTAGACATCTCGAAGGAACTTAACGGTCCATAGGAATGACCAACGTAGAAGTTGCCTTTTGTTTGTCAATAACTGCATTCACCGATATTGTTGCTCGACTTCTGCTTCCAACAATTTTCGACAGACTGGGATTCCGGAAAAGGTCCGTCTTCTGGATATCTTGCTTATTGGTTGCAATTGGAAGATCTGGTAAGTACATCTTTACAGTGAGTCGCTAAAATTTACATACATGGTACATACCTGCACAGAATTAAAGGGTCTTTATAGAAAGCACTGCAAATGCCAAAATTAAAAAAAGAAAATTTTTATCGGATAATGTCCTACGTGATCGTGATAATACTGTAGTATACATAGAATTTGATTTTTGACACTTACAGTGTTTCCTACAAGGACTCTTCAATTCTCAAAAATACTGTACACTTGATATTTCAAATTTATGGAGTCTAAATTGAACTTGTAATTAAGCATACCAAATTAAACTGCAGAATTTTTAATGAACTACTTGTGGTTTATTACGTACATTGATTTTAAATTCGCAAAACAATGCTAGATCCTTTCTTGGAAGTATAGTGGACTATATTTGAATAGCATTTATTAATGTATACGCAAGTAAGGACTTGGATAGAACAGTGCGTGATGTAAAAAATTACGAATATTTGTATAAAGTTTCACGCATGTGCCAATATATGTATGTAAACATAGCTTCATTAATAAAATCGTTTATATTACTTCGTAAATTGGTTGAACAGGAAATAACTTAAAACTACCATTTTCTTCATTCTAATATGTTTTTATTATTTTTTTTTCCAGTACTGGCGCTGCAATCCAAAGGAATATTCTTGATAGTGACATTCATAGTAATAGGCTTCTTACGTGGAGCAACATTGGTGAATTTGAATCTCAGCATTTCCGAATGCTGTTCCTTGAAAAAACTACCAAGTGCCTTGGGAATGTTCATGGTTTCCAAGGGTTTATTCGTTGTAACGATCAGTCCTTTAATCGGTACGTTTCATAGTCTTATAAAATTTCCTGCATCTAAATTATTAATATGTTAATACCTAGTTAATATACAAATTGAAGACTGAAAAATTTCCACTTACGCAAGGTATACACATATTCATGATTATGATGCACACTTTACACACGTGTAGTGCTCATCAAAGTAAACAAAAATATGTAACTAATGTGAGTCCAACGGCCAGTCGTCGCGAGTTATAAATCATTTCTGTCATGTTTCCTACATGTGTCATCAATTACATAGTTCGTTGTCCTTGTGAATTATCAAACTTATCATTTTATTCTGCTAACTTTTAAGGGTTGTTCAGTTTTATATTAGTCTCTAAATCTATTAGTTTTACTTACAATACATACAAGCAGTGGTAAAAATCCAAGGCTAGTAATTCTACATGAAAAAATAAGTCGAAAATACAGAATCAAATTTTATCCTAACTCGCTTCGTTTTTGAGTAATTCGAATTTGAATTACGTCCGGGTACAAGTGCATTGACGCAGTTGTCGTGACTACAGGGTACGCCGCATTAAGGGGCACTGTATCAGGGGCGGATTTGGAGATTGAGCGTCCCTAGGCTAACAAGCGTCTGCCGCCCTTCCCGTAAAATATCATTTAATATTTTAATTGAAAAAAGTTGTGACAATTTTAAAATTAATTGAGTATGAATTTTAAACAATTTTAAAATTAATTTTCTACGTGAAAAGAAACTGAATTGTTTTGTAAACTTGTCTCAAGCCTCTGTGTTTAAACCTTTTCCAATCTCTTTCGCTCCAAATTTGTCGCTCCCGAAAATTTGCCGCTCCAGACTGCAGCCTACTTAGCCTATATACAAACCCGCTCCTCGACACTATACAGTGGCTGACGAAAGAAAGTTTACACCTTTTAAAATCGCATAATTTTTTTAGAATTGGTCCAAACGACTTGAGTATTTTGGGAAGCTAGAAGGATTAGTTTGCTAAGTGACGTGTTTGGTCGTTCTGAAAGAAATGCATTCAATCAAAATAGCGAAAAAATAGTAAAGGTCGTTTTTTCAACTGTTTTCGCGAAATTCCGGAAATCAGCGATTTTCAACCTTATTCTGTAATTTTTAAGCGTTTGTAGCTCAGAGCAACGATAACCAATTTTGATAAAATTTTCAGCATGTATACAACCTACTTAAATCTACAAACGGGATTTTTTTAATTTTGTTTACAGGCTCAGAAAAAAAGTTTACTATTTTTTTCGCTGTTCCCACCAATTGCAATTTTTTTCTAAACGAGGAAACACGTCAATTAGCAAACTAATCCTTCTGGCTTGTCAAAAAAACTCATGTCGTTTGGACCAATTCTAGAAAAGTTATGCGATTTTAAAGGATGTAAACTTTCTTTCGTCTGCCACTGTATGCACATAAGTACATACACGGTGTGACAAGAAAGTAGTGTGATTGAATATCTGCTGGGATACGGTGCGAAAATATTATGCGAATGGTCGAAACAGATACGTCGCAATATGAACTAAAGCATCCGCTAGTAAACATCAAACGATATTTCGTTTTCGTACCGTATAGAAGTGTCTCCCGAGTCTTGTTTTTCCGTGCCGTCACAATTTCTTCGATGGAGCAACGTTATAGTATCAAATTTTGCGTAAAACTGGGGAAAACCGCAAGTGAAACACATGCCATGCTAAGAACAGCTTATGGAGAAGACACACTATCCCGTGCAGCGACTTTTCGTTGGTTCAAACATTTTAAAAATGTTAGAGGTAATAGATTTTCAAAGTCTTTTAAGGGGGTTTTACATCTTGTTGGGCCGAAAAATAGGTAATTCTTTTTATTTTTTTGTACAAAAACGGTTCGAAAAATTAATTTGATGTTTGGCAGGCAGTTTTACTGTATCTTGAACTATTGTTGTGAATTTTTGTGTCACAGTGCAACAAAAAACATGACAGATACAGGGAGAGCGTTGAAAAATAATCGAGTGGTCCTGACGTTGGCGGAAAGTATTGTAAGGGTTATCTAAACCACAAAAAGGAAAAGTGATTCTTAATCTATATGAATGTGGCTATCTATGGTAGTTGATTGATTAAGAAAAATTTAAAAAAATAGTAAAATGACAACCTTTTGAAGAAGATGAAGCGTCCTCATTTCAAATAGTTTTTGCCCCAAAATCTGGAAAACTTCTTTAACCCCTTTCCATACTTTGACGAGTCCCACTCGTAGTGAAAATTTTGAACCAACCATGATTATCACTTGTCTGACTCGTGGCATTAAATTCGGGCCAAACATGAACGTTCTGTTCATGAACGCGAAAGATACCCGTTTACAAAGTATTCGATTATGTCGTCCCCATTTTGGCCGGGATTTTCTTCTGCTAACTGGTACCGCAAGGGGTTAAATAAAAAAGGAACGGTAACAAATATGGCAACAAATCTACTAGCACAGATAGCCACATTCATATAGATTAAGAATCTCTTTTCCTCTTTGTGTTTCAGATAATCCTTACAATACTTTCCGTCAACGCCAGGACCACCCGATCATTTTTCACCGTTCTCTCTGTACCTGTCTTGTTTTTTGTTTCACTGTTACACAAAAATTCAGAACAATAGTTCAAAATACAGTAAAACAGCCTGCCAAACCTCACATTAATTTGTCGCGCCGTTTTTGTACAAAAAATTCACAAAGAATTACCTACTTGTCGGCCCAACAAGGCGCAATCCCCCCTTAAACGATTATATGACCGACGTAAACGTGGTATCGAATCACTTGGAAATTATTTTGAAGAAAACAAATAAATAGTCTGCATTATTATGTATTAGTAGTTTCTATTCTTTACTAGTCTAATTATTTTCTTGCCGCATCGTGTACATAATATATCCTTCGTACTTCAGTGCACGAGCACCTCACCGGAATTCAAACTAAGTTTCTCGAGAACAAAGCGAGTTATTAGCACTACGAGTGCCAACGATTTTAATCTATATCTTCGACTTTCTTTTCATGTTGAATCACCATATTTCCGCTTGTACCATCGGTTACGAGACACCGCATAATGTTCAGAATTGTTAGATCTGGCGGTCTTGGTAAGAACAATAAAAACAATAGAAAATTTTTTTAATAACTTTTTAAGGAAGGATTATTTTGTTTGAGGACATCCTATATATTTAAGGCTTAACATGCATTTTAATGCATAATAGTTTTTATTATATTAGCGAGTATTTTAGTATGCTTTTCTGATTACGTTCCCCTTTGTTTTTCCGCATGTTCCATGAAATTGATATAATTGTTGCGTTCAGAAACTGTATCTTGACAGTTTGACCCTTTCTGTGTCTGGAATGCGCATGACGCGGCGGCGTAATCATTTCCTGCAGTGGTGTGGTGTAGCCGGGGTTTACCAAGAAAAGTGACATTCGATTAAAGGCACGCGTGTTCTCACACCACTTTCAGAGCCCAATTTCGTAGTATAAAATGGGCCACGAATGCATACTCGGAGGCTCACTTCCAGTTTAATACGGTTAAAAGTCAGAGGCTTAGCGAAATTGGGTTCCGTCCCTTTTACAGCAAATGACACTAGTTAACCGTACAGTACGTAAAGTTGCTATTAGACATTATATATTTATTATCCTCATTGAGACACCCCGTCCAGCATTTCTCAGTGCGTCAAAAACCGAAAGATGGACTTATGTACCGCGACAATTATACTTTATCAATTGCACAGAGAGAATTAATAGAATATTCTTTGTTATTTCTTACTCGAAGTTCTTTATTAGCATTCAATCATTATTTGAATTCCCCGTGTGAGATAAACCCACAGAGATTCCTACATCTTTACTGCTCGAGGTGCATTACATTATGAATTTACGAGGCTAAACTAACATTCTTAGTGGCTCCCAGTGTTATCCAGGCAACGGTTCGCCCACGACTTCCCTCTTCCTAGCGACCCCCGGTGATAACAGACACCGGTTCGTCCGCTACTAACAAAGGAAGTTAGGCAACCCAAACATTCTGAAAATTATGCAACTTGTGTGTAAGTAGAGTAGTTCATCCGTAAGACAAACCTATTGTTTGTTGGCGCCATAGTACGGTCTTAAGGGGCTGTTCCAGTTTAGAGCCCATAAAATAGGCGATCTTTAGGAATTAATTAAAGGAAAACTACTATATATAATTTAATGGGACTTTTTGCATTGTATTGAATATCTCAAGAACGGTGAGAGGTATCGAAAAAAGTTTAAACAAAATTTGCATCTTTGTTTGTATATCTACAAAACTGCGCAAAAGTAATTATTGAATTAAAGATTGGCGGTGGGCGTAAGTTGAAAAGTATGGAGTCTTCGATAAGTATTTTTAAGCAGTTCTGTAGATATAAAAAATGATGCAACTTTCGTTTAAACTTCTTTTCAATATCTCTCAGCGTTCTCGAGATATTTCATGAAAAAAAATTCTAGTTTCCTTACGACGTGATTTCACCCTCTAAAGCCGCACTATGGCATCAACAAAAAATAGGTTCATCTTATGGATGAACTACTCTACTTGCACACAACGTTTCATAATATTTCTGAATTTTCGGGTTAGCTAACTTCGCTTGTAACAAACTCTACAACTATCACAAATCTTCCGCTTCGCAACGCTAATCTCATTGCCCTCAGTCTCGGATCCTAACATAAATTTAATAAACCCTCTTGGTTTAATGATAGTGTTCCAGTATTAATTTAATAATGTATTATTCGTAAGATATTACTTGCACCATCACAGCCTTTATCCTCGATACAATTTTAACAAATATATTGTATATTATTTAACCCACCCGGCGTATCCGTTGCTACATATTTCGAAATTCACGAAGAGATTAAAATGTATAGAAAATTTATCGGAGAGATTAAACTACTCTTCTAATAGAGGTCTAATAATTATATATTCCTTAAAATAAGAAATTAAAATCTACACGATGGTGATTGTTTGTGTAGCAAATATTAATTAATTTTTGTCTGTTTCCAGGGTATATCAGAGATGTTACCAAGAGTTATACCGTTTGTATACACGTTATGACACTGATGATATGTATTACCTTTATTGCATGGAGTTTCGAATTTGTATATGCAGCACTTATAAAAAGGAAATCCGCTTCGTCTAATGAAGCACAGAACGACATAGCAGAATAAACGTTACTGGGTGTTATTAAATTACATACATCATTCGGTATAGTTTCATATACCGACCCAATCCATTTTAATATAGGTACGAAGCAATTCCTTATTCGTGAATAACGACCATTTCCTGTCTGATGGGCAATATTTGAAATGACGTTTTACTGATGTAAGAACTTATCATTATCGGTAATATGAAAGGAAAAAATTGTGCTCTAAATATAATTTTCACTCTAAAATAATTTCATGCAATTCGATTTGGATTATAAATAGTTGTAAATGCGTAAAATGCTTATAATATATCTAATAACTTAAATGTAGCCAAGTTCAATGTTCATTTCATGGAAAATACTTTTATATGTATAACAAAGCTCTGTAACTTTCGCCGTTGCAGTTATTAGAATCCGATAACTTTTTTATCAGAAGTTCTTCCGTTATATTATTTTAAAAATTTATACGTAACGAGCATCAATAATATGCCTGATACGAGATTCAAACTTGCAATACTTGTCGACATAAACAAGCGAATTGATACGACATGAAATTTCAACTTACAATCGTTTCCGAGTTATAAATTAATGCTGTTTTTTATGAAGATTGCAATCGATTGAACACATGATAGAAATTAATACTGACAGTGAAGAATACTTATTAATACTAAATACGTAACAAAAAAATGTATTAATCTTTTTATTTATTTTTATGAGTATTGCACGTGGTCAAAGTTTACACCATACACTTTTGATCAGCCGATATAAGTAGTACCTATATTACTATACATTAGAAATGAATATAGTTATATGTAAATTATACTATAGTTAATTTGTACTTTTACAGAATATATTATATTTTAACGTTCTCGATAATGTTTTCTTCGCATTTTCATTATTACTACTTTCTGCAGTTGTTTTATTTTTTTTTTATATTTGACGTAACTACCTATTATTCAAAAAAGACGTTTCCAGACATTATTGTGTGTTTTGAAAGGTCATTTTCATTTTTCGATAACATCCATTGTAGAAACTACATTTACTTTTAATACATCTATGAAGCAGTCTATGTGGCATTATAATCTTTCCTAATTTACATGAATGAATATTAGTAACAATTTTGGTGTTAACTAACCCTTAAATCCAACCTACATTAAGTACTTCTATATTTTATAGATAGGAGAATGTTACACATGTGACGAATAAATAACTTTTATTTTTCTGTGAATCTGTCAGTTATACACACTACATTATCACCGTGTAACATCAATAACAAATGTTAGAGAGTCATTTGGATTCCGTTAAGACTTTACGAGTACAATTAAGGTACACAAGTGGTAGCCTTTGAGGGCTAATACTGAGTGCTAATTTTTAAGTATGTAATTACTTTTCTAACAATTAATTGTTTCAGTGCTTTTCCGTCGATATATATGTTTAAAGTTGCGTAATTATTAATACGCGCCATACTATAATAGAGTGCAAAATCTTATCAATTTTATGATGACCTGTACCTGATATTTTACATACTTGCGTACATACCGAGGTACATTGTAAATACTTGTAACAGTTATATTATGGATGTCAAATAGAATAAAAGCAGTAAAATGATTGAAAAAAAAAATTTTCTGTGCTGTTAAGAAATATTTATTATGCTCCTCATATTTTCATATGTACGTATTTTATTATCCAATGTCTTTAAATTTTAATTTACTACACACCAAAACACGTAAGAATTCCAACGCCACGCATTTCCAATAAAAATGGCCAAACTCAATTTAATAGATTTCTGGGAATTCGAAAACGAGATCTGTTAATGGTTTCAGTGAGTTCAGATGTGCGCACATTTGTCAATTAGTCAAAGTCATTTTCCTCAAGGCCACGCGCAACAAAATTTTCCTCCGTTACGTTCACCTTATTTGTTTACAAATACAGTCGCCAACTTTCTCATCGCACCACTCGTATGTGCCACCCGTTTGCGTGTACATTTATTTATAAATTGCAGCATTGTGCGTGCAGCATTCTGCTGGTGCGGGTTCGATGATACGTGTAAATGAAGCCGCTAGTCAGAGACCAGACTTGGTCTGGAGTCGAGTCACGAAGCCGGTTTTTATCGTGCGACTTCCCTTCATCCAGCCAGTCACGGGTAGTCCACAGCTCCGTTCGGAGCATATTATGCTCCTTATTTTTGCGTTTCATCCGAGATGCGACGTAAAAAGGCACCAGCGAAAAGTTCGTGGATATACTTGACGGAGAAATGCGGTGTTTTCGAGTGAAATGATCTGACGGGAAGGTGTGCCTAACCGGAGTTTATTGACGGCCTCGTAAACGAGTCTTTCGGCAGTGACAACGAACTTGACGCGAATCACAATTTACTCTCACGATACGTCGGCCTAATTGAAACTGAAACAACGAGAAAGCAGGAATTACGTGTCGTTCAGAAAACAGATGTTCCGAATGCTACTTCGTTTCTGATTTCACTAAAAATAGCGTCGCGTCGTAAACAGTTTTCTTTGTAAAAGTCTGCGTTAAGGAATATTTATTCCTCTACGTACATGGATAAGTCGAGCCGAGGTCGTCCGTTGCATTTATTTGCATGTAAGTTGATTTCACTCCATTTTTGATAACTGCAGTTTTTGTAAATATGTTTAAGGTGTGTAAAAACAGAGAGGCAACTGCAGTTTCCAACTCTTTTGCTTCGGTTAGTATTTTTAGGTTTTAGGCGTAACAGAAGAAAATTTTGTGACATTTTTTTCTGTAATTCGAGGAACATTTACGGTTTGTGTTGTGGTTTGAAAATGCTCTAATTTCCTGCTTTTAAGGGGAGACAACAGGGTAATGGCTCGAAATGTAAAGGAATATTTGGACATTTACTAACAGCAAATTACTTAATGAATCTTTTTCAAAATTTCAAGACTTTTTATTGGATATTTAAGTTAAAAAGTCCGGACAGTTTCATAAAGATTCATTAAGTAGTTTGCTTCTAATAAATTTACTAACAGCAAAGTACTTAATGAATCTTTTTCAAAATTTCAAGACTTTTTATTGGATATTTAAGTTAAAAAGTCCGGACAGTTTCATAAAGATTCATTAAGTAGTTTGCTTCTAATAAATTTCCAAACATACCTTCAATTTTCGAGCAATTAACCTACTGTTCCCCCTTAAAGAAATAAATTACTAAGAATATTGAAATGTTGCGATATAATATCACGAGTTTCTAATAATTCGGCGAAAACATATTTTTCTGGATTCGTGATAAATTTTAAGTATTTCTTACACGTTGTAAGCAATCGAGCTTCTTCCATGTATTGTTACTGCGTTCTTAATTAAATCGTTATATCCAATATGCTTAATCGAATTATTTACTACGTTACTGTCAAGTGATTAATTGAAATATTGTTTAAAAGAATCCATAAGGTTTAAAAAAGAACATCTTTTAATGAATATTAAAAACTAAAATCACCGTTACATTGTATAACATCGTATAATCTTGAACAAATATAAATTATGTTCAAGTGTGTGGAGTCTGGATGACCAAGTGATGGAATTAAGTTTGTACAAAAAAAGCCAAACCTACTTAGGCAGAATAAGAACAGATGAATTATGGAGATATTGATTCATTTGGCAGCTGGTGAGTGATTAAGCTCCTTTCTTTTACATTTCTACCTCCTCCAGATCGGTACAGCTCCGTTAGTCAATAACAAATAAATATCTTGGTTAAATAGAAAATAGTTGATATTGCCAAATATAATTCGTGTAAATTTTCATAATTTGAACTCGGACAATATTAGTCAAATAAATAGCTTCTTTATTTTATCCGACGTAACACTTTTATGTGAATGCAGAAATTAAAAGAATTGCTATAAAATATAATACTAATAAAACGCTTTATCATAAAATATTTATTAGTGAAGTTAATAACATAATCACATAACTGAAACATAATTATTCATGACACTATTAAAAGAAAAAACAGAATAGTTATCATGTGTACTTCGTGAAAGATAATTTTCCAAGAATGTAGACAAAGTAAGAAAATATGAAAAATTAAAGACTAGATCATTTCTATGTCACAGTTTAATAATTTAATTTATACATATTTATAGAATTTAAATTTATAAAAGTTAACTACCTTATTGGCGTATCTATAGTATATATGTATTGCTAAATGTAGACAATAATAAGAATAAAAAAATTGCAGCAAATTAAGAAAAATAAATTTCTTAATGCCAAAACAGATTAATAAATTTTCGCAGGAAATTCAGTGCACTTGTATATAATATTGCATTGCATTGTCTACACATCGAATATAAAATATAATTCCGTGTTTAATACCTCATAACGTATTGTATATAAATATTATACACTTTTAACATTATCACAAATCTATTGATAGTATTAAATTAATTCAACTTATCCAATACGTTATCCGACTTTAAAAACGACGAGCTGATATATTTACGTCCATATGTAATTTAGGTACATTTTTAATTACATTCGAGTTACAGAATCGCTCACGATTTAACGGTTTTGAAAAAAACTTTTGCTGGATGAAACCTTTTATGCAAATTACAAAGCTCTTATAAGAAAACCTAAAACGTCCAATGGAGCAAATTGAATCCTATTAAATTCCCGAAGCTGAAAGAGAACATGACGAATGGTTATTCTCACTGTGTCACACGCTTACCTACTTGAACAGAGGGTGTAAGAGGGTTCATTAAACTATTATTAAATGATTAACTAAAATAGAATACATGGAAGAGAATCTGCTATTCTCTTCAATTGATTGTGAGACACGTGTCTGACTAACCTACTCTTGCAGTTAATGTTAAGAATATTAATTTTAATCTATACTCATTTGAAAATTTATCCGAATAGAAAGAATTTGCAAACAATCTAATTTTTTCACAATATGGTATTTGTACATTACAGTTCAGAATTAAAGTATTAGAAGGTTAAGTACACAACGTATAGACTTAAAAATTCTAGTGACATTAAAAAAAATCCCTTTCCATCACATGTAAATTAAATTAAACACTTTACAATAAAATATACATTTTGCTGTCCACGATACAAATCATAACAACAAAATATAATTTAATAGATATAAATATAATAATGTGATCATTACATTTACACAATTTTTTGTCAAAACCAGATAAGTACGCTAACAGTTTCTACATTGCTGTCCTTCGCTCAATATCACTTTTTTCTCTAGAATTTTTTATCAGAGATCGTAATAGTATATGCCAGAAATACAGTATAGGAAAAACAATGTAAGTTGAGTTATGTCGATACATACGATGAAGAAAATAATATCTCGCCACAAGCTAAACAGTTTCTTGTTTGTTCTTTTTTTTTTGTGAATCGGAGTTAAAAATAAAATTTCCTTTGCCCAATTTGTGATTTAATTCAAATTTTGTAATTCTTTTTACATTTTCCGAGAATGAAGTATATTATGAGAGTCCAATGCGACGAGACATATAGCAACATTCATGTCCAAAATTTAACCCGTGATTTTACGTAGGTATAATGCTTTAAATATTCTGTCTTCTTGAAAATGTAAGAATTGAGGCATTGCGAGCAAAAACGAACCCACATTTTTCGCGAAATTGATTTAGCAATAATAATATCTTCCAATAGGCAATCATAATAAATAGAAACAATTCATTTTTTTCCAACATAAGTTAGTTCGTTTTTGCTCTCAATGCCACAGTTCTGACCTATACTCGTTTGCCCGCCCACCAGAGGTCTACCTAATCTTTTAGGTCAAAGGATATCTGTACCAATAAATTCAATATGTTAAATTTCACATAGTATGCAAATAATTGTTGCCTATAAATAAGTGGTTCAATGTCTCGTAACGCAAAGCACAATCTTCAGTTTCTTACCGTTTCATGTGTCAGTAGTTTTAAGCCAAAATTATGATATAAATAAAAAACATTTCATGCAAAGGATTTTTATGTGATAAAATCCATACGCACATGAAAGCATGAGCATAATCAAGTAATGATTATCACATCATTTTATCGTTATTTGGTTGTAATCTCTAGAATGTTATAATTACTTTTATATCAGAACTGCCTTTACGTTCATGCAAGCATTCATTCATAAATCTTTGACTGATTTAACCGGTTATCTCCTTAAACAAAAACATCGTTGCACCAATGTTATGTTTATATTCGCATAAAAATTTATAGGGAAATATTCCATTCACACATCATTTATATATACAGGGAGTTTCATCGTACGTGTTATAAGCCGATACAAATCTATTAATGGCATCGAGATGATTTTTCTCTTAAACTTTATCGTATGAAGGGACTTCTTCTAAACAAAAAAATCTATTCTCACTCGAAGCGTACGAAATGGAGAGTAACTTCAATTTTTTAAATGAAATGTATGGCCAATTCTTGTATATTCGCATAGTCCTTACTAAACTTGAGTAACTTTTGCTTAAACTTTTGCTTTTGATATCCGGAATTTTTATTCACACAAAGATATTAGGATACAATATTGTTTCAGATGTTGGCATAAATATTTATGGAGAAGTTTTATGGTTTGGTTGGTGTAACAAATATTGTTTTACTAAAAAAATAACAAGAACGTACGACGTAGTTTGTGTACAACGTAGTAGTGAACGCAGAAGAAGTAGAATATTTATAAAAATGCATTTAGTTGCATGCATTTTAAGTCTTGTGCCTTTATTTTCAGATAATGTGGTAATACCTAGACTTAAGGCCATCACAATCTCCTTTATCTACGATAATTATCGCATATCTTATCAGGCATTCTTTTGTTATGGCTACGAAATCGTAATTATATCCCTAATCAATGCCGATACTTTGGAGCAAACGCATACTCTTTACGTTCTCTGACACAAAATATTACAGAACTGGTGGTTCAATATTTTGTATTTCATTTTTTTTTAAGAAATATATAGTTTTAAAATAATTATTAGATAGGTAACAAATACGTTCTTATAATATATATTAAATGAACGTGATAGATGGATGAAGTACATTTTTTATCTAGATATTGTTGTCACAATTTTTGTACAATGTTTAGATTTTTTTCAGGTTGAAAAGAGTTACTTGTACTACGAAGGTCACACAAGAAAAGATAGTTTAGATAGTGTGAATACTGTAAACACCATATATTAGAATTTTTTCATTTTAAATTTTAGATGCCATACATGCATAAATGTTATGCTTTAGGTTACGAAAGAAGGATACACATGGCAAGCATGATATATTAGACTGTGATTACAGCATAATAATAAATAAAATATACACATTAGTTACATTTCAAAATAATTACACAATGTGGCTTCTACAATTTAAAAAACGTAATATACTATATTAGAAATTTGAAAAGATTCATCATTGTTCAGTTATTGCAAATTTAATTGTAAGTAAGTAGATGTATACACCTAATATATTGAATATAGCAAATAACTTAATCTTTTTATTACTTACATAATTTTTTATTACCTACTTACAAATTCACGGTGCAAACAAAAGATAAAGAGAAGGTCTACAAGAGAGACTCGTTCATCACTACACGGAATCATATTGTTTCACTTAACCATACCGATAAAACTAAAATAATTTTGCACCATTTTGTTATATTCACGAATTAATAATTAATTAACTAATCCAAGTGACAAATTAAACAAGATACTATTCGAAATTATCGTAAATTTGTATGTACATTTCTAATTTCATAAAATAAACGTGATTTTTAATTATAGTAATACAAAATAACGAAAGAGTGAAATGTAATTTAAATATTTTTGATATTGGTATTAAACAAGAGAATCACAATAATATTACATAAAAAATACACTATATAGTACTCATTAAAATAAAAACTTATAGCGAAATAGAAATTAATTTCAGAGATATTAATAAAAATCTTTCGGCATAATATATTGAAATCTGTTTCACAACCGATGTTATTAGTATTTGTTGGGGCTAGATTAGGGCGGGGGCGTAAAGCATGGTAGCGAACCAATGTGAGTATGTCTTAAACTCGGTAGTTCCAGTGTTAAGTAGTTTTCGGCGAATATCTTGTAAACTAAAGCGAACCGCAAAAAAGGTTAAAGCGAAATGTTCAGAATGATGATCATACGTCAAGATCATTGAAATCGGAGAATCCTCCCTTAAAGTAAACATTTACCATTTTTTTTATTCCGTGGCAACATCAAAATTTTAATTTGCGAATTTAAACTTCAAACTTCTGAACGGGACTTAAAAAAAGTCTGGTCCACGAGCTCTTTGTCAAAATTTGTATAAAATAATTGCTTGCTTTGTTTCTTATTCTCGTCACTTCAGCTTTTACAGAGAAGATTGCTTCTGTATTGAATATGAAGTGCGGGAAGAAAGAAACAGAGCCAGTCTATCTCTCATAAAAAATGAGCTCCTCGTATATGTTACTTTGGACTTTCAGTGCAATCAAACCATTTACATATTTATTGAAGACAATAAATTAATTAATACTACAAAATGCAAAAAAAATAAGATGTGCTTTCCTCTGCAAGGTGCTATATTTTTTCACAATGTACTATATTTTTTATCACATTCGACCGTAAAGTACTACATTTTCCTGGAAAAAGTTGGCAATCCCAGTCTCAAGCTCCTTATAGCCAGCAACGAGCTAACTCATAATCATCATCAGTCCTGCCTTACAAGCACGCACACCATGCGTGTACTTACGACAACTAGTGGTCATAGGGTGGGGGAACCACCCACAGCGTGCCGTTGCTCTTCTTGACTTTGCTCGTGAACAGGGTTGCCAGGGATTTCTCTACGCGTGGAGAAGACATGACGTACACATAGACCTATTCTTGTGCACACCATGCGTGAATGTTGTACATACGTCATCGCGTCACCAACGCAAATATGTATACCGTTATTACTGTAGGTGCTTCCCCTTTTCCTACTCTGTAGTCCATTAACTCCTTACATATGGCAACCCTGCTCATGAGCAATCGAGAGCGGAGAGCGCTATTGCCCGTCACAGTCCAATTGAACAGGCCTGGTCAATGGAATTTAGAACTGATTCGAGTTACAAATAATCAAAAACAGCTCAAATGAGAGATATTGTTCGGGATGGCCCCAGTAGCTGATCGACACGAGGTTTGAGGGAAGGGGTGGCGAGGTGTGTGGACCCTAAATCTAAAATTCTAACTCCGGGTATTTATTAGTTTCCGAAACATGAACCATCATCCATTCCTCATTTCACAAACTAAATCTGCCCTTCGGTGTCAAACTGACACTATGGTAAAAGATCGATGAAATGACAAGGTAAACAGTTATTTTTCGATATTTTTGTATTCAAATTAATGAGTTAACGTTTACATCTTAGATTTTTCACAACTTTCGCATGAAATAAAGCGATGTACAGGACATAATGCTTGATACAAAAATCACAAATAACAGAACAGTATAGCTTATTATGGGAAAACTGTGTCAAATTGAAACGAGGGACCGATGAGGGTTAATAAAAAATGATTATAAATGTTTTACAATTTTGTTACTGCACATACACGTTGTAATGAGTAAAAGTGCACAGTGACTTTTCCCAAAACAACAACAAGTCACCCGAAACTGTCGCGTCACCACCCAGGATTCATCATCCTTTGACTCATGTCCAAAGGGCAGGCTGGCTCTTAGGGACCCACCTATCTCGACGATATATGTATAAGCTTGTCTCCCTTGACCAAGAATCAGTCCTTGTATTAATTCTAACGTCGAAACACTCTCGAGTTCTTCTTGTAAAACGGTTACCGAGGTTACCGCGCATGTTCCGAGTACATTGTGTAGGAACATTATAATAATTATATTAAGGATTGAAGTTCGTGAACATATTAGTAATCTCTTATATCCACTCAACTCCTTCGTGACAACGCAACTGCGGGACCCTTCTAACGGGGGGATTCCGCCCCCCAAAATCTGCCCACAAATCTACTCCCGGCTATAGTTCCAAATAGTAGTATATGTATACATATACATATTGTATAGTTCCGCCAGCAAGCAGCCGGTAACACCAGAACAATCGTCGAGTCACCGAAATGGTACATGGGGCACCCTAAAAATACTGAGGCCGATATCGCTATTGGTATCATCGGTTACTCGACACTTTGACGACGACTACTACAACGAAAGAAGTTGACTATTAGCGTCTGTATAGGCAGACTGCAATGTATTGTACTGAAAGCTTTTCAGTAATATTTCAGAAACTAATCTTTATTAGTTTGCTGCAATTTTAGATTTAGGGTCCACACACCCTCCCCACCCCTCCTCTCGAACCTCGTGCCAATCGGTCGCTGGTGTCATTCGAAATTACAGCCTAAATGGGATTGTGTTTGGACTCATTTTCAACGGAAAAATATTGCCCATCCATTATTAGCACTATCATGAAGGTCTGATAGAAAATATAGCAACTCAAATTTTGTCCCCGGAGGAGCTATCGCTCATAAAGGCCTAACTAATTTGAAATAGTATTTTGCCAATCGTCACGCCACTGAAAGTATCAATACATATCGATTTTCAAATGGTATCGTGCCACTGTATTTGATTTCTCTCCAGCTGACGTAGGATCATAAACATTTATTATGTGCGTCTGTCTTCACGTGCCTAATACTTACTCGCGCTGTCGCGGTATCTTATCTTTGGCCCGATCCCGACTTGTATTTCGTCGACACGTTAAGTTTGCAGTCTACCACCGGCTCCAAGGCAAGGCAAAGGAGAAGAAAAAGCCGTGCGGTGTTCTCGCGATTCCTAAAGGAAGTTCTCGAAGCGGAAGGTCGATGATGATCGACATAATTTCACATGGCGAAACTGACAGAGGTTGGGCGTGGATGATTGTCGCCGCCGTAACGATCATTAACGTAAGCTTCCTTAACTTTCTTTCTCCTACCAGCATCAATGACGTCCGCGTATTTTATTAGCTGCTTATCAAGATACAATATCGTGATCTGCGCGTTTATTTTTAAGAAGATATCACTAATTCGATGAGCATGTGTTTCCCGCTTAACTTTTACGTAGCGCAATGGGAACGAAATAATATTTCAATTAACGTATTAAAATTTATCTTAGCTATGACTTCATTTTATGTATAACATGTTAGTTATTGTATTATTGTCCGTGCTTTTATGTACAGACCAAATCAATAAATCAAATATATGTGACACATCTTGTGGTAGGAAAATTGCTTAACTGTAAGATACCTATGTACTTGTGATTTAAGATGAACGGTTATTTGATACGATTTGTAAACCTTGTATGTATTTAAAATTTGTTTAATTCCTTCTCGATGATGAAATTCATTTCAAAAAGTGAAGGAATCTTCTTTATATAGTACTTGCCTTTCAAAAATCTGTCAAAATTACACATTAATAAATATACAAAGATGCTAAAGCTGTAAAAATACAAATGTGGTACTTGATAAGTATGAAATCGACATTTTTAATGTATCTAAATTTTTTAAAATTCGGTTTGGCAGCTGAAAATTCTGAAAAAATTCACAGACATGTACACTAATGGGTAGAATGTCTCTGATTTTTTGTATAAGTTTCTCTGCAATGGAACAAATGTAATGGAGTCTAAACTGTAAATTACGTTTCACCCCGCAAATATGCTAGTATAGTAGGGATATCAGGTTGATACTTGGCAGAAATAGTATTCTTTAAGGAACCTGTCGATTGCTGTACACCAAGTTGAATTTGGTTTGGGGGCAGTTTTCACTATACTTACCCGGTAGATACTTTGTATTCGATCTTCGGATATACCTACATACACCTTTTGATGAATAAAAATGAATAAGTGTATTATTTATAACAAAATCATATAGGTATACGTTAGGGTTGCCACCCGTACTTTAAAATAAAGTATCTTAAGTTATTACACATGAATGTACCTACTTTACAGTTTCGAATAACAATAAAATATGCGAAAATACTTTATTTCACGATTAATGATATTATGTGAAACGTAACACAATATTATTGTACGTATGTAGTTGCTAACGTACACAAACCACCATCATCTCAAAGTCAATTCTTATCTTCTGTCTGTTTCTTCCACCTCAGCATTTACAGAGAAAGTTTTCTCTGCCATGAATGTGAAGTGATAGGATGAGAGAAAAAAAGCTTCTCTTAATTTAATAAAGAACGAATTATTTATATATTTTAATATGAATATTGAGTGCAATAATGCCATTGAGTTATTTAAAAATGATAAAAAATTGATCTATAATGCAAAAAGCAATACAAAATATGTTTGGAAAAAATATAAACTAATAAAATTGAAATGTACTTTTAGGTTTCTCGAGCGTACTTTTTTTATACCCCGCGAAAGGAAAATTTACGTTATTTTCCTGTAAAAAAGATGGCAATCCTAGTATACATGCATATCCAGAAATAGTTTAAGGCGAAGGTATCAACTGTCAGCACGTATGACACTCATTAAAACAACCAGCAAGCTCTGATAGTCGATATCGAGATCAATGTTTAGTATTATTTTAACAAGTACCAATTTATGTGTCAAATGTGCATCGTGAACTCAAAAACATTTCAAAGTATTTCGGTTGTTTTCCATTCATTGCTCAACGCTATTTGAAGATTTCAGGAAATATTGAATTTGTTTCGGCTTGATCGTAAAGAAGAACATTCGGGCAGAAGGTGTTCGCATAACCGTGGTGAAGACTTGACAATGAGTACACATGTTAGGTTTTTTTTTATATTAAATATTCTTGGGTCGATTTGCAGTGGCCGATTCTCAGACGAGGAAGAATTACTTGACTTCTTCGGTCTTTTAGATATAGTTGTGGGTTTTCAAATACATACATAGATACTCTCTAACGTCAGAAAGTTGTTGTGGTCTCGATTGGATCCATTTGATGTTCCAGTATTCTTTGTTTCTCTTATGTAGATATTTTCATATATTGTTATGAGAGACTGGGAGGGGTTTCGTAAGGGCCTTTTGCATCTTCTTTGAAACAGTTACCACGTAGAGACATGTGTATGCAGCTAATCATTTATAAAGCAAATATATTGTTTCAGCTGGCCATACTTCCGATACAACAATGTTTCGGCCTGATCTTTGCAGAACGTTTCATGTCACTTGGTATCACAGCCACACAAATATCCTTAATTCTTCACTTAAATGGAACAATAACGTGCAGCCTGGGCCTGATAAGCGGCCCAATGATGAAGAGATTCACATTTCGAAAGGTTGCCTTCTGTGGAGGTTTGATTATTGCCATTGGTATCTACATGACTGCCTTCGCTGTCTCTCTTCCTTCTATTATTATCACATACTGTGTTGTCATTGGTGAGTAATTCATATCTCTATTTTGACTTTGTTCATTGCAGAAGAACTTTACTGTCATAGCGCATCTGGAATTTACACGCGTGACCTTGCAGAATGAAACTGTGCAGTGAAACGTTCTATCATTGCAAAAATTTATAATAAAATAGAATAGCATCGCACATTTTTCTTCCATTGAATTTAATACTGTATATGTACTTATTTATTTATCGGATAAAACTTTTCACTCATATGACAGTGCGTATTGTTTACAGTTAGAATGAAAATTTCTATTGTTCATACTTGTATGACAATAATTAAAAAAATTAAAGTGGCATAATAAATGTTTGAATGGTTCGATATTGTGATTGAATTTACATTAGTCAGTTTATTAATATTTTCTAAAATGTCTTGGAAATACGTCAATAATTTCTTCATTAAGTATCTGGAGTACAAAAACTGCAGTGAAAATATTCTCCCATTGTCTGCTTTTACTTATAACTTATAACCACTAACAAAAATTGAATTTGTGACGCATAACTCACACATATGCATAGACTGAATTTTCTCTCATAATGTCGTGTATGTGCATTTGAAATAATGACCTTCTGTATTATTTCCAAGGTGTGATTTTACGAATACAAAATAAAGTGCATTTAGAATTAACGTTCAAATAAAAGCAATGTTTGATTTATTGGATAATAAGCAATAACAAATGAAATCAGATTAAAATAAAATCAGGGAACGAATTACCCACAACTCTAATAAATTTTATAAAATTTTTTAATCCATTATTCTGAAATTTTTAAAATAAAATACATCGATCAAAAATCATGATTTGTAGGTATTGGTCAGGGAATCACATTTCCAGCAACGAGCCTAGCCCTCAATACATACTTCCGAAAGAAACGGAATATAGCGATGGGGTTCTCAGTGACTTTAACTGGTTTAGGTCCCATTCTAATGCCTCTTGTAGTAGCAAACCTATTAGAGGAATATGGAACTATTGGGACCCTCTTAATTGTTGCTGGCATCGCAATCCATTCATTTATTGGGGCGTCGTTGTTACAGCCGTTTAAAGAAAAAGAAGTGAGTTAAAAGAATTTAAAACGCAATCATTACTAAGAAGACACTGAACAAAGTGCGAAATATTTCAAATTAAGCTAAATCATTATTGTTATCCGACATAGTATTCTACTAAACGATTCTGAAAATTGTAAACAGTGAATTATGTAATAGAAGCATTTAAAATATTTAGATAATTTTGGTACCTACTACGAATTAATGTTTAATTCAAAACCGGATACAGTATGATAAAACCCACTTGTTTCCAAACATCGAACATTCGAGAGTTTACAATTACTTAAACTTTTTTGTCTGAAGCCGGTTTATTTTTTTCCAAATTTCCGTAATCACACAAATTATACAATAGTATGATTGAGTTCATTTCGTTATAGCATATATAGACCAGACTATTAAAATGACATTGAATGGGGCCTATTAGAATGAAATCTGAAGGGAAGGAGAAGTTCATTTTAATCTTTCAGTACAATCACTCTAGTTCTGTGTCTTCTTAAAACAGCAGAGAAAAGGCATTGATTAACGTTCACCGCTAGATTTGATTTCTAATAGATAACAAGTATAACAAAGGGCAATGACATCAAGGCATCTTCCGCAGAATGCAACGGTGGCAGCACTGTGAACGGAACCGAAGAATTGAAAATTGAAAATGAGACTGATCTTAACAACGGTGTCGCTAGTTGTTTATTATTGAACGAACAAGTGGAAGGAGAAATGAAAAAATCTGAGAGACCTTCATTGCATGACATGACTGTTGAAAACGCGAAAGAAGGGAAACAGACGATCCTGTCCAAAATTTCTGAGCATTTAGATCTCGATCTTCTAAAGGACAGTCGTTACGTTGCGGTTATATTAGGTAAGTCTCTTATATATACACCAGCAATGCTAATAATCCCTTTAAGTTTCTCCAGACAACATTCAGTTTTCAGTTAAAAAATTGTATTTTGTAGTACATGCATTTGCTGATACTGTTTTATTTGTAATTGCACTTATTGTTAAATTGATAATTCTCGAGAGTACATTGGTCGGTAACAAAATGCTACCGATCCCAAAATTCCACAATCAATTATACAATTTAAATTTAAAAAATAGAAAAATCTTGTAACGTTTCGCTTTATAATTTTATCAATAATGTGGAAATCTCCTAGCCGATTTTATAAAGAATAGTGTTAAAAATGATAATAAACTACGTAAATTATCTATATTTATTTTGAGTTATGGTAAATCACTTAACAAATATGAATCACCAAATATGTGAAGGTTTGTGATTTTTCATTATTTCGATATGGAAAATCACCCTTCAAAAAATATAGCACCTTGCATGTAACACTTTTTATGCGTTATTTAATCATTTACATTAACATTTTAATCAATTACAAGGTTCACACAACAAATTTTAAGCATTCAATTTTACTACTATAGTTTTACATATACATAAACAGTATGTATTATTAGAGAAACTTTATAATCCATTCAACTTGTTTTCATACTTATATGTTTAAATTTATTAGTTTGTGACTAATATTTCGTTTGTAACAGGTATGGCAGTGTCCTTTGTCGCCGAAACGAATTTTAACGCGATGATTCCTTTCGTCCTTACCGAGCTCTCAGGTCTCGACAGAACTACGATCGCGACTGTGATGTCGATCCAAGCCTTTTCAGACATTACTGGACGCCTGTGTGTACCACTTTTGGCGCATAAAGCTGGCTGGACGTCCAGGAGTCTTTACATAATATCCTTGATAGGATCCACTATCGGAAGGACTAGTACGTACAGCAACGTAAAATATTCGAAAATGAGAAATAGACCCCTTCATGGCAACGAATGTACAATCTGCTGGGTGGGTTGATTTCAAATTACGGTAATTTATGTAAATTCAGTGAATATGAATGGCATTCGATGTTCTGAATCATTTACGAATGGATCTTATTTCGCAACACGATGCAGTGACACCGTTTCAACAGGTTTTTCTTTATATTGGATTGCATATATACCCCATAAATTCATGTGCACTTTCGCATCATGCAAGTTAGGATTCATCCCAGAATTACTAGAACTTGTGGAGTATACCTATTTAAATAGCAGAGACACAAAATAACAGTTATTTAGAAAAAAAATTGGAAGAATATCATTAAATAAAAATTAAATTTTATTTAAATTAAAGGCTGAATTTTCGAGAAATTTTTCAAACAATAAAATGATTAAAAACAGTCATGTCGTAACTGTTCTGATTACGAATAACCATTAGAAATAATTAAATTATTGGTTTTAGAATTGCTCTACTACATTATTATTTTCTACTGCAAAGTTTTATATTCTGTGAGTTGGAGGGTAAACGATTAATATACATAAAACATGGATAGATACATACGGTTAGCCTATTTTCAAGTTTCATATGATCTTCGGTAAAATAGATTTTCTTTTCAAATGATACTTGATAA
The DNA here is from genome assembly GCA_963932335.1 of Andrena marginata. Taxonomy (NCBI): domain Eukaryota; kingdom Metazoa; phylum Arthropoda; class Insecta; order Hymenoptera; family Andrenidae; genus Andrena; species Andrena marginata. Next base: position 44,708,787 of record OZ010659.1, on the reverse strand, counting down.
GCACGAATGGCCTGTATATACGACGGTCAAAACTTTCCATTGAATCAGATTGCAAAGTTCAGTTTGACTCTCGGAACTATACATGCATATACTATTGCAAAGTTCAGTTTGACTCGCGGAACTATATATATACTATCTAAACGAAAGCTAAGTGTATCTAACAATAAGTCAAGAAAATGGATACGTTGTTAATTAACATAGGGAAACATTCAATAAGCGTGTATATAGTACATATATTTTTCTCAATATTTCGGTGTGACAACATTTCGGTTATGGATAAACTTATTTATAGCTATAAAAGCTAAATAGTAAATAGAAGGAAATGAACAGATCGCGGAATACTATATTTGATGGGATATGTGTAGAATAATTTAAAATTCATAAGGCTCTTGTAGCCGAATTCTTACGGGCAAAATTGAAATCTTTTTGATTTTGAATATATATCGACTTTCCTCATTTGGAAATTGTAATTCCAACGAGTTGTTAGCACTACAGACAGCTTTGTCAGTAATTTGTGTCATTGTGTACCTACGTAGTATCAGTTCTAGTATCTATTATCAGATTTAGCGTCATCAATAGTAGATACTATCGATATCGATCCGCTATAAATTTATACAATGGAATAGTTTGTCAAAAATTTAGGATTTACATTCAGCATCTTTAATCATTTTAACTTCTTAAAGAATTTATTTTGAGCTACTGACACCGAGATAAACAACTTCTACTTGAAACTACATGGACAGCTAACAATAAGTAAATTGGAGGAAGCTAAGCAGGATGCGCTTCGTTAAAATACTGAAATGACATTGACGAAAATGAGAGAATTAAATGAATCTTATCTTTTATTTATTGTACTTTTAGCTGGTTGCTGCATGTGATCACACTTCCTTCTTAGAGGGCTCCAAAATTGTTTAGACATAAAAAAAATGATGCAATCACGGAGTCAAAATAATATTATATAAGTATGACAAGTATTTTTGTGAAGTGTATTTTAAGATACATATTTGGGAATTCCATCAAAACTAGGCATGAACTCATGGATTGATTTAATACCTTAAATTCAATTAGTTTGATTACAAATATTATAATATTATAAATTATCTCGATATGGTATCTTGTAGTGATTGAATGAAACAGTACATTACGCATCAATTAATTATAAACAATTTATTGCAAAATGTCCATTCACATTCATTGCTATCAACTATAAATTATGGTTATCCAGAAAATTTAGTATTTCTTGCTTTTCTAAGATTTGTGTATGGTACAATTACTAAATTCGGCTATTTAGTTTTGTCAGACACTATATCTACGTAATTGTTTACGTATAGTACAATAATGCATTCTTTAAGTGTTCCAATTTCGCATTTCTTTGCAGAACAATGAAAATTGATTTTCGGCGTGTTGAGCAGCTGAATTTGCATTTCACAAAACCCACTAATATAATAACATGTACTATATTAAATAATGTGATTCCCCAGAATTTGAATTTCCCACAAAAAACTAATATAATTTCGGTAAACATGCTGTTCAGAGGACTCACCTCCAATGAACTTGACCTTAACTTTGGCATATATTGTCAAGGTCAACCTCTCGAGGGACCTCCACAAGGTTTTAAGTCGTTGCTCGTTAGTTGTTAAAAAATTATTAATAAAAGCTGATAGGTAATTGGTTGGGACTTGTTTAAGTTTTGAGAGATTACAGAAATAAAAATGGTGTTTCAGAAATGGATAGTAATGGGGATTTGAACCGATATGTGGCAACTCGTTGATGATCCGCATCCACAAGTTGCTGGTGTGCTGTCTACTTAATTACCGCTGTCGAGGAAGTATGTTACTTGGGGATATTATCCCGCAGGGAGAGTATATTTGTGAAACACATGTTTTCTCTTAAATCTCAAAAGTTGGCTAAACAATTCTAGCCCCAACCAACTACCGATCCGTTCTTTGTTAACAATTTTTTAAGAAACCTCAGGCGACGGGTAATACCTTCTGAAGGTCACTCCCGCGCATGACCTTGACAACATGTGTCAAGGTCAAGGTCGCTGGTGGCGGGTTCCCTAAACAATATTTTTACCACAATTTCAATATAATCTACCTATAATCTCTACCTACACAAAATCATCACATACAGCTGCTGCAGAAACATTTCTATCGGCTAGAAAATATATAGGTACTTAAAAGTTAAACTATCTTTTTCAGCTGCAGTGTTTGATAGTCTGCATATAACGTCTGTAGCGTGAGGTTTTAAATAACGTTGCAGCTTTTATCTTGCTTTCAATAAATGATTGATAAATACGACTTGTGCAACAACTTCAGATTCAAATGACAAATATGATTAATCATTAATTGCATTTTGTGTCCGAACATCAAATGTTTGTTGCTTATTTCAGTACTAACCACGTGGGGGGACACCTACGCTATTGTAATCTTGGTTGCGCTGATTATTGGCGTGGCGAAAGGGACGAAAGCTGTCTTTCAAGCTCTGATAATTCCTGATTACGTTCCCCTAGAGAGATTACCGGCTGCCTCTGGAATGCAAATGGTGTGCAACGGTGTGCTATCTATCGCTATCGGCCCGATTATAGGTAAGTGGTTGTGCGACATAATCATATTTAATAAATTTTCATCTCCAATGAAAATTCAAAGGAGTTTTAATATACAGGCTGTTCCTCTTACCGTGGCCTTGTACAAGGTGTCTCAAGAGGAAAGGTCATGATTGTGAGACGCCATAATATCAGACATCCTAATAAAAACGGTTTATATCTATAGGTATGTGTCCTATTCCGAAAGGTTTCTGAGATGAAGTTGCGATGGGGAGGGATACATTAAAAAATTAAATTTTCACAGCTTAAAAACAGTGATGCGCAAACAAAAAATAAGAAATGGTAAAATGCCTTCCAAATTCCCAAATGTAGAATTTACACATTCCACACTTGACTCACGCTGGCCCTGCTTGACATTTTTTATGCAGACAATAGCATGCGTTATGCGACCGAGCAGTTTGTCTCATGTATCCACTCTTCTCCTGTACACTTCACTCTTCATCCAAAGCAAGAAACAAAAACTAATGCTTGTCAAATTGGAAGTACTGCGCGCAAAATATCGGAAACCAATAAAACACACATGCATACAATTATTTTTTCTTAGAATGGCTGATACCTATGACCTCTTCTACGCCAAGTTCGGGGACAGATATATTGGCGGGTCTGAAGTTGTTGCGCGAACAGCGATCGAGGGGAAATTGGCCCCCACCAGGGAGCTCCATGGCGTAGCGCGAGAGAAAGGGAAAACATTAAGAAAAGGAGCAGGCTCGCTGGAGGTGACCGATTTCTCTTCAATCGCTGTTCGCGAAACAACTTCAGACCGGCCAATATATCTGACCCCGACCTAAGTCACCTTTCCTACGGGGACACTCTGTATATTTAATTCGCTTGTGATGATACAAGGAGGTGTTTAAGGAAGAAAGGGCTTTTTGTTTATATAAATTTTCTTTAACACGGTATTCATGTACAAACAGATTTAACAATATACTACAATATAACTTGCAGATGTATTGAAGTACAGTAATAACTAGTTGGATAAATTTTGAAAGTGTATTATCGTGTATTATAGTAAACATCTCCATGTACTTTTATTATAAATGCAATTTTAAAAAACGACGACCACCTGCTTCAATACATTCCCTGAGGCGAGAAAGGAACGAACGTTTTAATGATGTAGTTATCTCTAGAGCGAGAAATTAATACATGAACTTTAGTAATGTTCACCACTGATTGATATCAAAATATGTAAACTCACAGGACTGTATTATTGCCATGGAAAATGAAATGTTGAAATTAATTCAAAGACACGTTATCAACGTGCTCATAGTCTCATAGGACTGTCGAAGATAATGTTGTAATATATGTATACATATGTAATTCAATACAGTCATCGTATTAATATACAAGACATTTTGATTAAAAAATGAAATAAATTACAGTTCTCGATAGTAGGCGTTTAAAAATAATGTGATATCAGTCATTGCATTTATTCTTATGAAACAATTACTTGTTTGCTTAAAGATTTTGTCGTATCATCATACGCAACGGAAATATTTTAAGGAGCCACGTTAAAAATATGATTTGACTATGTGCTCTTGACAAGTAGCTCTTTGTGAAAACATGAATCGTAGATATGGAATAGAAAAAGAAAGTTACTAGATAGAAATTAGAAAGTATGGAAGTGTGAAATTTTGCTACGCTAGTATTCAACAATAGAATTAATCACTAATCCTTTAGCAGTTAGCTGATAGAGTTTTATCGAATAATTTGCTAAACTCTTGCCTTAAAGAACGTTAACGTGCATATGTTAGTGCAACAATTAATTGATTACTACCTTATTTATTAATTTTATCTATCGCTGTTTTTTTATATTTCAGGTCTAGTACACGATTTGATGAACAGTTACGTCAGTGCGCTTCATTTCACTTCGATTCTAAGTCTCTCTTGCGTTTGCCTGTGGTATATTGGAGGACTTTGGAGGTTTAATAAAGCCACTACAGATCTTAATGAAATAGGAGAAACAACGGAAATACAAGAAATTGGTGCTTAAGTACTTCTTGTACTTCGACTGACAGCTAAGTTTTTTCTAAAAGATAAGCATAAACACTATAGAGAAATACAAAAGCGCATGTACATAAAACTATGGGAGGATTGGTATAGATTACAGAATTATCGAATATATTATATAAATATACTTTTTATAACTACCCTATGCAATTTATATTTTGGTATGAATTGATGAATTTATAGAAAAAATCCTTACTCGCCTACATGCATGTGGTTACTCGAAAATTCTGTTTTTTTTTTAAATTTTGCTGTTTTGTAAAAGAATCTGTCAACAAATACCGGACATTATATTCTATTGGAATATATGTGTAATACCCACAATGTTTTCTACAATGTTTTTTCAAGTGTTTTTCAGGACAAAAGTATGTAAAATAAAATTGAAAGTAGAAACATATGTAGGTATGTTTCAAAACTACTCGAAAAAGTGTTACACTGACAAGAATCAGATGAATCCATATGATAAATCATGACTGATTATTTGCGTGCTCATAATTGCTTGTAGAATACGTAATATGTATGTGCATAAACTTTGTATATGTAAAGCTTTCAAAATAATTTGAATTTTCAAGTAATCGAAGTACTTTAACTAATAACAATCAAAGCTACGAACATGTCAATGAAAAAGTAAATTCGAGTGATAATATATATTTTTATTGAAAAACTACATGTATAACAATAGTATTATAATATTAAGAACCGAACGTTAAATGGTGATATTGTATACTCCTTGAATAACGAAAATCTTAAGTATATAATAATATTTATAAAATTGTTAAGTATGATTTCGTAACATAGGTGCGTTTTTTAAAGTGATATATCATTTATACTTATATATATAGCGAATTGTATTATTGTGTTATAAAACTGTGCACGATAATATAGAACGAAATGAGAGTACTAGAAGATAAGTTTTCTAACTTTCCTATTTATTATTTTATTTCCCTCTTTAACCACGATTTCAAATTATGGTAAGTATGATGCTTTTTCTACTTATTCAAATTATTCTGAGGAGGCTGTTGATTGGTAGGAAACCGGCGCAGGCAGTAGTGGGAGCTGTGCAGATCGGTTGCAAATCAGTGGGGCCGTAAGTCTATTTTTATATGGAATGGTATATAGTGCTAATATACTCAGCTACTAATATAATTAGTAGCTCTCACGCTAAGCCATGAAGGCTCATTGGAGGGGGCCAATTTCCCCCCGCTCACTGTTCGCATAAAAACTTCAGATCGGCCAAAATATCTAACCCCGACCTTAGGTAGTGTGGCAGCTTTCACACTTATATCTTTATTTATTAAACAAATCTCCTGTAGCCTGCTGTGACTTTACTTTGACACTATATATGGAGGGTTCAGAAGTCAATCAGTTTAATTCCATTAACATTAAAACCGAGATTTACACTGTTTGTCTTCTGAATAATTTTGCCTACTTAGTAATTCCGTGGTCAATATAAGACGATATAAGTATCGCAATTTATTGCTTACGTATGAAAGTAGTGACTTAATTGATTTTTCAACTGAAAGTTTTAACAATAAAGAGGATTTTGGACTAAATAGCTCGTTTTCTGGGAAAGTTGGACTTACGCTGATTGACTTCTAAACCCTCAACTTGTGTAGATCAGAGCTGGGCAACCTGATCAGTCATGTCAAGACTCACGAGTCACGAGCATAGGCGGCTCGCACTTCTCCTCCCGAGTTACCCCCACTATAGGGCTCAAGTTGACGCGCCACCTCCCGCGTCTTCTGCTTCGACTCTCGCGAGTTAATCTACTCCCATAGTGGGGGTAACTCAGGAGGAGAAGGGCGAGCCGCCGATGCTCGTGACTCGCGAGCAATCAGTTGCCCAGCTCTGCTTTAGATACACCCTGAAGTTTAAATCTGCAAATGGTAGTAACTATTTTAAAAAGCTTTTTCGATATCGAGTTCCTCGTAACTATTACTTACATTCTTCTATTTATCTATAGTTTTACAGAATTTATGCGACACCAGTGATCGTTGTTGTCAAACATCAATAATGGTGCACATCGGGTTTGCGTGTGCGTGTATGACGAACAATTTTTTTTTCTACTTCTGGGTGAAGATGCAAGAACCAGTACTAGGGTTCGCCGGTTGCCGCGACAAACTGGTATCTTGCCAACAGGTAATCGGGCAAAACGATGCTTCAATAATTCAATGTTATCCACCTAACGGAATGGCAAAGTATAATATGATTACCTTAAGGCTATCGACAGGATTAAGGGCACTTCCCGGTCAAATCACGCGACAACACAGGTGACTTTTATGATTTTTTTCTAAACTGTATGGGTCTAAAATTTTTGCACTTTATTCTGCTACAAATGTAGAGCATAAAGCAATTTTTTTATTTAATTTTTGCTCACCCCTGCCGCTGATATGCGTTACATGCTGCACTGTAGTAAAAAACAGGCCTGGACTATCGCCACGATAACTTTAGACAGGATCATCCAAAATGAAAAACCGAAAGATGTTCCTTAAATACACGTGTGTGGTTATCGCGCTACCCTCAGGCAGTGTTAGGAAACAGCTGGGAGATAATTGCCATATGTTTAAACGATAGGGTCCCGAAACATGTTTCTTTTCGCACAAAAATGTTTCGTAAAATAAAATAGAGGGTATGAGAATTCGGAATAGAGAGTAGCGCAGAAGCCACTGTAATCACGAGCAGAATCCGGTTTGAATTTTTAAATTCGGTCAAGAATTGCAGTTTTTATCGTAGCGATAGTGCGTGAAAAATTGTTTCGCGAAAAACGTACTGTTTGACGCGTTCGTCTAGTGACGAGAACTTCCGCGTGAACGCCCTATTTTCTATGTGTTTATTCGGCTAAAACAAAAATTCAGTCTTTTTTCAGACTAACAAATGTGTTATTAATTAAAAGAAAAATCACATTTCTATCTATTATATTTGCGCCACAATCCATCTTCAAAAAACACCTATTTTTGAGGCCGTCACACAGTTGGCCCCCCGGAACTGCCTATAAAATCTGTGTCGTTAAGAATTTCGTTCGAAAATTTGACCTGGTCATTCTTGAGATGTTGTGGAATGAAAATATGCGAAATTTTTTTTTTGGTCTGACCGTGAAATGCCTTTAAACGTGAATTTTAAAAAAAAAATTAAAAACCCGACTGCTTAAAAAGCGAACTAAAATGACAAAAATAGGACTAAATGTATTTACCCCTTAAGACTTAATTTATTTATACATAGTATAAAAGTACTGCCTACAAGTTGCTTCATATTATTTATCATAAATAGAATAATCATAAGATGATAATTTAAATTAACCCAATTGCCTGCAGTCGAAGGCCTGCTGTGTAGTCATGAATTTCCATTGATGTTGTCCACCTCTTTTTGTTACCAGCTTGAACCACTTTCTTTAGTCTACATTTCATCCCGATGTCACCGATTTTTTTAGAGAAAAATAAATGATGATGATGATGGTGACTTAAGAATCATTGCAATGGAAGGATTTATTCCATCACGAACATTCTAATGGGAAAAGAAGCTATTGAAAATACTATTTTGAGAAGATTATTTTGAAAGATTTTGAGAAGATTATTTTGAAAGATTTTGCGATACATGTTTGGGATAGAAGATCATCCAAGGATTTAAGGCCTAATAAATAACATTAAGCAACTTGTAAGCAGTACTTTTATCCTATGTCTAAATAAATACATTTAGTCTCGTTTTTTAAATTTTTAATTTTTCTTCTTTTTTACTTCTTTTATTTCTATCTCACATTTTTTTTATATATCCATACGTATAAGTAGCTACTATAAGAGTCATTAAAAAAAATTAAAATAAGCGTTGGTATATGAAAAATAGCAGCTAGCATCCGCCAAATTCTATGGATCGTGACGTTATACATCCTATGTCATTTGGAAGGCCAAGACAATTCTAAAAATATCTGATTTGTCCAAATTGGTGTATCCGTACAGGCTCTAGAGCGAAAGATCTGGACATGCATGCAACAATATAAACACAATACCCTGCTTGGCGTGCCGCAGTCAGGTAAAAAGGAGAAAGCAACACGGAACGCAAGCATCACAGGTATGTACTTATATACGTAAACACTTACACTTCATTTCCTTCCTTGATTTGAATTTGTAAACCAAGTCTATTTTATAGCTGTATGGATGAAATTATTTCACCTGAAGGACAGAGTTCCTTGACAAATGAATAGACGTCCCACAAAGAGTCGAAGAACCGAAAAAAATACATACAGACTTTTTAATTAAGTTTAAAGTCAGTTCAATTTAAAAATCTGTATACTTCGTTTTAAATTACTTATTTCGAGCAGAATTCTGTTTCAATTTTTTATATTTATCTTTAAACGTCACCTACTCGGGAAAGATGAATTTTAACAATAAACATGTTCTTTTCTTTCATTATGGATTTTATTGCTCAGGAAATATATATATTCAGTCATAGGCAGTACAGTTTTTATTTGACAAGCATATTATCGTCCTCGTGCCCCCAATATTTACTGACATAATAAGTGATTCGTGACCCAGAAAGGTTGGTAAACATTCGTGTAAATGAAAGTTCATCCTAATAACGGTTAACTCTGATTGCAACTTCTTGTTGTAACGCTACAAATGACCTTGTATTTGCAAGTAATCACCTTGGGACTGAATAGGTTTTGATTTCGTTATCACGACGCGTATAAGCTCGGTAACGAAAGCGTTGCATCTTTTGTCGTATAGGTATATACCTATTCTATATCATCGCGTTTTTTCCTGCAGCAGGTTGCCTTCGTACAAAAGCAGAAAACCTCAGTGAAAGAGGCTCCGATGACAGTCGTTTCGGGGTTAGTGGAGCACGCGGAAAGTTTCGTTATAAGCGTTAAAAAACCTTTACGATCATGCCCCTCCCCACTTTCTTTTCCTTTTGTAAATAAAGCTGGAACAGGAGTGGCAGAAAAATAAAAGAGCATTTGCCTAAAATATCATCAGGATTATTAATTATATACCTACAAAATTAGAGGCTAAAGTGTTATTGAACAATTTAGGTCATTCTTGGAGTCGAAGCTGCCAAATGGCTCGGCAGAATCAAATATAGGATTGTATATCTGCAAACTGTATTTTCTAAGTCCTAATTAACATTACAATAATTTTAATACAGTTGATGGAATAACTAAATTTTTTGTACCAAGGATTCTCGTTCATAAATTAGTGCAATTTTCTAAAATAGAAATATAAAATACAAGTTTCTTTTTTAACGAAGTTTATACTAGTTATGTATTATAACCTACCTTGATTTGTAATTGATATGAAGCAATAAAGAAATTAATATAACATTCCTTGTTACTAAACTGAAGTTGCATAATATTCTCAAATTGCACAAACAATATTATTTGGTATTAACTATTTATTATCCCTGCCAAGGGAGGAAATGTTAAATGAAATATGAATTAATGAAGTAAAATTCGTAGTACATAACGCAGCAAATGGGACAGAAAATATACACACATGTAAAAACTATTTCTCATAACCATAAATGAAATAATAAAATATTCACAGATGATTACGATATGAATATATTTGTAAAAAGAAAATCTTCTCCAAATCATTTCATCTTTTCAAAAATTGCTCAGAGCAACGTTAATCGATTTTGATGAAATTCTAGGCATGTATACAACTTACTTGAATCTACAAACGGGTTTTTTGAATTTTCATTACAGGCTCAGAAAAATAAGTTTCAAAACGAGAAAACACGACACTTAGCAAACTAATCCTTCTAGCTTCTCAAAAATACTTAAGCCGTTTGAACCAATTTTAAAAATGCTATGCGATTTTAAAGAGTGTACGATTATGGGTGTGAGCCATTGTATAACAGTTTTCACAAAACACAGAAACGAATTGCCAGTTTTACTACTAAGAGATACAACTGTCTTCCTTCTCCGACAGGCGTCCGTGCAACTGCACTAGAAATTTTACGCACGTAAACGTATCAAGCGTTTCAGTGCACGTAAACAGACCCGTAACATAGAAACGAACCATGCAATTACGCGCGACGTTACAAAAAACCCCAAACTGATACGAAGTGAAACGTTTGAACGACTGAAATACATCTAAAAGACTCACGGCGCACGAATACGCGACGCGCCTATATTGCGCGCGATTCATACCCTTCTCAATCTATAAACACAACGATCAGAGGAAGAAAAGAGAACCCAGACGAGATTATAGCACATGAACGCTACCAAGATCCGACGCAATGACTGGTTTACGGCAGGGAAAAAAGACGCGAACGGTAATGAGTCGACCTTTTAGCGATACTACATTCCGCGGCGAGTTACATTCATCCGGAGCCAACATTATTATACCCGGGGATAGTTGGTGTCGCATGCGTACCCTTCACCACCTTTCTCCTAATTGACCAACGAAGAAATCCGTTGCACCAGCAGCTCGTAGGGCCCTTGCTACGTCACTGTGGGGCCCCCGTGACACACATCAATGGGTCCAAATGTAACGGTACCCGCAACAGTGACCTACTCTTCAGCCGCGGTGTACTCTCTCTGCCCCTTTCTTTCAGCGTCACACCTCTTGCTCCCTCTTGGTTCTCGGTCAAGCGAGCGTCGAACGCGCACGGACTCCCCGGGGCATGTACTTTTACCAGCGGGGCCCGTTCGCGCCGCGTGCGCCGCCGTCTGATTACAGCCAGTAATGAAAGCGTCCTTCTCGCGCGTGGAGGTGCTGTCATGTAGCCGCGAACGTACGTCTGTCGTCGTCCTTTTTGCGGTAGCAATCGGCCTGTCAGTGAAAACGATACGCAACCGGACTACGAGTGTGATCGCCGACGTGCCTGGGCCGCCGGTCCAAATCTCCGAAACAACGTCAAACACGAGTTATGAATGTAATCGTGATTCTCGTCCTCCAGGTGAGCGCTCTTTTCCGCTAGCTTGGTCGCTTTTAGAGGTGTTTATCGAGGATCATACTGTATTTAGGTTTAAATTCTCGCTATTCATTGTTAACTGTCTGCAGTGGTAGATACCAGTGTTTACTATTCTAGAGATTACTGCTGCAGAAAATTTAAAAAAGCGCTTCTTCCAAAATGTTTTGTGAAGATTGCTAGAATTGGGAGGCTTGCTTTCGCAGGACATTTCTTCTTCGGTTCCATAATAGTAAATCAATCAATGTTTGAGAATATTATGAGAAGTATATATTATTTAAATACTTGTTCATTTTAGTTTGAGTTACAATCACTGCGTACGATTTTTCATGGTCACGTCGTGATATACAGAACACATAGGTACTATAAGTCGTTTGATGAATGGTGAACAAATTTATTTTGATTTTTAAATCATCATTTATGTTTTTTATGAACATTTTGTTAAGATAAAAATAAATCAGTAGATTATTATTGCGAGAGGAACAAAATTTTGAATTTCCGTTATCGGGCAGTCTACAGTTGAGGCATTCAGAGCAACAACGGAGTAACCCACATTGAAAAAACATTGATTTTTCCTATTTTGTATGATTAGTGGAGCCTATTGGAATACATTATTGCTACTAACTCAATTTCGAAAATAATGAGTGTTTGTCCGTTGTAGCTCTCAATGCCACAATTTATTAAACATTGAATATAAAAAGAAATACAAATTAAAAAGTCGTTAGAGAAAACTAACACTTGGGTTAATCGAGAATCTGTAGATGAGAAACAACGTCCAAAGGGCATAATAATATCAATAATAATATTAATGACGATATATTAATAATAATATATAACATATTAATATTTATATTTATTTCTCTCTGTAGGCGCATTGTCAATTTGTATTTAGCGAAAACTATGCAGCAGTTTGTAACCATAACAAATATGTTATCGACACTCTTTAGAATTGTTCAAATTCCATCCTCCCTATTATAAATCAATCAGCTTTTCATGTGTATGAATTCAAATTTTCACCTCTTTATTCCGTCTATGCATTTCCAACCCATAGTTCCCCTATCTGAAATTCGTTGCTTTAATAGTTAGCAGTTTGTAACCATTTCTCAAATTTAACCACGTTGTTTTCCCCCATTGTGTACAAGATACACCGATAGCTCCAAGGTAAAGTATACTTGTTAACAAATATTTAAACAATAATTCAAGTAAAATGAAAACTTGAACACGGTGAACACGTTAAATTATTGTTTCTACGACCTTTGTTCTTGCAATAAATTAAAAGAGCAACTATAATTGTTACCAAAGAATAAACAAAAAATCTTTACTAAACACTGGTTTTCTTCCACACTGTGGGTCTAGCACAGTCTTTCTTCTTGTTTGATCGAACTTTGGTTGCTCGTGGGATTGAATATTTATTTGCTGCCTGACAGATGGAAAGTCTTTAATCTTTAATTACTTTCACGGATATCTCAAGTTCTCCCAACGAATATGTACGTATATGCTTCCTAATATAATTCCGGGGTACTGGACACATAAAAAACTGCGAAATGATAAGAGACAAGGGTAAATGCCATCGTCCGTAATTACACCGTACACGCTGCTCATAGTTACCCCAAATGAACAGAAGTTTCAAATAAAACAAATACGAACATGTATATGTACAAAGTGATCCCGTGATTTTATTTAGAATTAAGTATGGGAACTACGAAAAAATTATACTCTGTTGGGTAGTATAGGTTTAATGCACTATAGACTCAAAATATTTCAGCGTAAAATTATAAGGAAAGCTACGAAAACATTTCACGACCATTATCTTCGCGGTTGCGTGCAGCGTTCCGTCGTGACAGTTTCCTTAATAATAAACGTAGCTAATTACATCGTGTAACAATATCGCGGAACGACAGAGCAAGCGAATTCAGCGAATATCGCGGTGTTCACTCTCGCTTATTCACAAAAAAGCAAACATTATGTATTAATATATTCAAATATTAAATTATATTACTTTTGAAATATATTACATCTTTATAATTATTTATTTGCAAGTACAAATTGTTGTGCTGCGCAAGATTATTACGTTGAATTTGAATTGAAATGATAAATACTTAATAATTAATAATTAATAAATCACAATTTCTCACTAAACTGTATTTAACGTTACAATTGGCAATTAAAATACGTAACGGAATCTTTTACACTCCATTATAGACCCAAACTTCATCTTGTAAAGAAATCAAATGAAACCGATTCCGTAAATTATATGTAGAATTATAGAACATCTGAATATTCTGCTTTTAGGCAAGACTCTCAGTGGTTTTACCACTCTCCTTAAAGACTTTTATATCACGGTAGGAAGGTTCTTCATTCTATTTCCAAAATTATAAAAAAAATCAGTAATGCTGTTATACACCCAATAATTCTTTTATACAGTAAATTATGAACATAAAATTCAGCATTACTAAACCACCAAACATTTCTCATGCCTTCGATTGTATAGTTTGGAAACAAGTACAAAATAAATTTTCTCAATGTACAGGTGACCACATATCAGCTTGCGAGATGTCAAGGAGGTGGTGGACCAAGTACCTTCGGATATGATGCATCCTCGGCTTGCAGTAAACCGTATTCACGTTCCGGTCGTGCACGATTTACGAATCTTCCGTGTGACTTTCGTCGACAAAACTGGTGCACGATAGCCGGAAGCTCGTATCCTTGGTATGCCAACATACTCAAATTTACTGATCTTTTACCATCTGACAGTTTCGTTGCTTGAACAAAGATAAAAAAAAATTATGTAGATACAAACTTTGAATATATACTTATCGATGGAAAAAGATAAGTGCTGTTTTTACTTAAGAAATGTTTGACATACAGTGAAAAATACTACACGGGTGGATACAAGGCACAAATCGAAATTAAGGGCAATTTTACTCGGATGAAGAATAAAAAATAATGATAACGAGTGGACTTTTATCCTCTAAGTACATACAAAAAAGTTCTGAATCAAATAGGAATTTGTTCGAATAACGTGGGAAGTGGAATTACTCTTATGCCAAAAATGATTTATTCGTTATTAGCATCATTTGTTATCCGCACCTCAGAGTTTATTATCATATTTGCGCAAACACTTGACAGTCAGTCGGCAGTGAAAACTGTCAATAGTCATTCACATCGTTATAAGGATAATTTTATTTTGAAGTACTGATTCCAATAGATTACTTGATTACGTGATAATAACTTATTCAATTAATAATACCGGAGAAGTATTAACCGCACAAAATGTTCGACCAAAGAAGGTTCATTATAATAATTATTTTAAAGAAATATTTATTCGAAATAATTTGAATAATTTCCAAGCTCTGTACAAATGTAACAAAAAATGTTCATGTAGAAGTGCACCCTGTGTAACCTTTCTAAATTGCAACCTGTTTTATGTTCCAAGAATTCGGTATCAACGTACGGGTAAATATTCTTGCCGATAACTTGATAGGGCATTTCGTTCTGCCTACAAGAGTAACGGGAGCCTCCTATTGCAATGCTGTGCAAAAAAAATTTGCATGGATTGCTGAACCAAGTTCCTCTAACGATAAATGATATTACGTTGTATGTTGTTCATGCATGACGGCACTCCTCATTTCAGCCGAGAAGCTGTACGTTATTTGGATGAACAGTTTTCTGATAAACGGATAGGCTGTATACCATGCAGGCCCTATGTATCTATATGTATAGGGTGATTCAGAACGAGTGTGAAAAATGTTGACAGATTGTTCAAGAGGTTACACTGACATTGAGAGGTTTTTAGGTGTCCGCCTCCGATTGTTTTGGTTTTCTTATATGTTTTAGAGGGTCGAAAAATAAGATACACGTGCTTTTTTATATTGGTTCGTTTGCATATTTATGGGGTGAAACCACCCCTCAAAGTTCATAAAAAGAGGTATAAAACTTTCTATTGTTAGTTTAAGGAATATTATAACATTGCGTCGAATAAAACTTTATATAAATTTCATTTGTGTCATTACTTGCTGTATGGGCGACGTTCTTGTCGTCAGTCACTTTTGTACCTCTTCTCATGAACTTTGAGGGCTGGTTTCACCTCCTAAATATGCAAACGACCCAAAATAAAAAGACACGCATTTCTTACTTTTCGGCTCTCTAAAACATATCCAAAAACCAAAGCAATCCGATGCGGACACCTAAAAACTTCTACTTGTGAGTAAAAAGTGTTATACAAGCAAATCTCTTTTAATCTGTGTGTACTTTAAAACACGAAGATTTGCCCAACTTTTTTGTTAACGTCTCAGGAAAACGAGTAACTGTGGAGTCCGTAGTTATATAGTTCGTTCAAGATTAAGAATTCGACAGAAAACATCTCCTACATGTGTAAAAATAATATTGACAGAATATAATTCTTTTAGTTCATTAAAATATTCTTATTTGTGCGGAATTGTTACTGACACTGTGAGACTCTCTTTCTTTGAAATTTCCTTCTTGCATTAACTCCTCTTCCAAATTGAAAATTTGGGTAAATGTTTGAAAAAATTTAACATAGTTTTTTGCAACATGTTACTGGTAAAATTATTCTTATTACGATTAGATAGGATCACAATTATATGATTGTAAGTATTTAATTCTAAAAGAATCAGTGGTATATGTTTTCAAAAATTCAGAAAAACTTGAAACATTTGAAAGAACAGCGCAGCGTGCGAAAATTTTGATCCAAACCACGTGGTCAATAATATTATCACAATCATTTCATTTTTATTAAGAGTGTTTAATAAAATTAATACTCCCTGTTTAGAATTTCCATTTAAAAATAAAGATTGTAAAATTACGAATATATTAATACCGTCGATTTAATGATAAATAAATGATCGATTTCAATTCATCGAAAGTCAGTTGCGGTATTTCATTCAACTCCTCGCCTGTTAAAAAGTGCGTAGTATTTGAAAGTATTAGAAAGTTAATTGGCGACACGTGCACAGAAACATTATTGGATTTTCATTGTCCGGCCGTATTAGCTGTGTCGTGAATTTTAAGCAACGCTTCGAATACCATGACTTATTAAAATCGTGCGTGACTGAACTGCAATCTCATCGAGGAAGACGTACTTTTACTCTCGGTAACACCTATACTTGTTTTAAAAACTTATAGTAATTTATAATATATCAGAATACTTTGTCACTCAACATTGAGGTTCAGTGTAACTAATTCGCAGTATAATGTACTCTTAATATTTATATACTTTCAGTAATGTAATCAGAGCAAGATATAACTATTACATGTACATTTATAATAATCATTGTATCACGCTCATTTGGTGAAGTACAAACAATGGGTTAGTACATCCAGCAAATGACTTTGTTTTATACAATGGTATATCTTCTTTAATTTCAGGCATGCAGTGCGACGTTTTGTTCAGGAAAATCAAGGATTAATGAGACGTATGTACGGAGATGAAAGACATATTAATGTACTCCGAGCAGAATTTGAGAAAAATGACATAGAGCTAAAATACGACGATTATTATCATCATTTTGCCGATGAGTACAGGTTCGTTTTTGTGATACAAATTAAAAAAATAAATATTAAAAGTGGATTTTTAATGGATTATTATTAAACCTGTAAATAAATTGTTCAACATGTAGGTGTGCTTCTATAGTTTGTACGAAGCAAATGAAACATTAATTTTGAACACTGTTTTAGTAATGTTACACAAATAAAATAACAGCTCATTTGAATTTTAGTGAATTCAATTTTTTTATCGTATTGTTAGATGTCTCTATGTTACCCAACTAATAAATTAAAACTCATTAGTCGTGTATACGTAGATCATAAATCAATAGTCGTTAACAATTGCCGTCAATATATTACAATATTGGAAATATTATTTTGAATTTTACAATTACGTATATATTTTACATTTTATAAGCGTGATCCAGTAAAATTTGTTATCTCCTCTACGTTAACTCTTATACCTTTTCTTTACCGAGCCAACATTAATTGTTTAGGAAATACCAGTACACGCACGATTACGAGGACTTGGAGGGTGAGGACAATTTAAGGATAAATGGCGACGCGCACGAAGGAAGAGGCTTCACCAGCAGATCATTCAACGATAATCCCGCAAAACGATTGAACAAGTTCCCAAAATTGAGCGAATACACCAGGCCTCATTTCCGGCCAACCGAGAAGTCCACCACATCGCCTTCAACAGCGACCACCACACCATCGCCGACGACTGCTTCGCCCAACACAGACACACCATCCTTCATTGCGACATCTTCAACGGTCGCCGCGACCACTCCTGCACCCGCCGCAAAGTCCATTACTTCGACAACGCTTTCAGTGAATGATACAAACGGGAATATGCAGAACAATACAACAGAGAAGATGGTGGTGTCGCCAACAGTGGCGACCTCCCACATCGTGAAAGAACAGAATTTCAGCATAAACGAGATTCCTGAGCAAATAGACAGAATCGACGAGGACCTAGAAGAAGTGGTGGACGTTTCAGAGGAGGTTCCCGAGGCCAGTATCGACGAGACATCAACAGTGAGCCTGCCTGGGACCACGGAACTACCTGGCGAGCTGGATACGAGCGATTATCTGTTTGCCACGCCGAAGGAAACGACCGTCCAGGAGGCGTCCAGTTCCAGTGAGCAACAGGAGTTTCGACCACGACCGGAATATCGACCCGCCAATAAGCCGGAAGTATCTTCCATGGAAGGACAGCTGTATCAGGACGTCGCCGCGAAAGATCAACAGGAGCAACCGGTTCTAAAGCTGAGAGGAGTGTAAGTGGTGCTTGTTTCATTTCCATCGATTACGAATTCTCTGAGGGTGTTTCACTTTTGTTCAACATTCTTCTACCGTTCCCTCGACGCGTGTAGTTGACAGGATAGATACGCCAAAAGTCTGCGAACACGTATCAGTTCCGTGGCGGTTCAGAGGCGTCAGTGACAGTGGTAGAAAATATCGTTTCCCTGGTTTGGAACGAAGCAGTTGCCCGTGTCAGTTATTGGATCTGAAACAAAGACACTAACGGCACCGAACCGTCACGGAACTGATACGTGTGAGTAGATCTATAAGCGAATTGCAGAAGTCAGAGATGGAAAAGTTATGATTGTTTCGACAGTAGATGAGGAATGGGGATTCATAATAGTTTTTATTCGAGAAAGAATCTATTCGACTGAACGGTTAAGTATATCATTTAAGTCCTCTAAATTATTATGAACATTTCAATTATTTCCGCAGCTATTTTATTTAAAAATATGAAAATGTGGCTAAAGGAGGACTACATGGTTCAAAGACGTGTATGTGATGATAAGGAAAAAGACTCCCTCAAGATGATCAAGATGGTCATTTCAACGTCATCGAACTTTTATTAATTTCTTAATTAAATGAACGAAAGGACACTTTTATGATTTCTAATAGAAGTTTTCTATAAAACAAATGAAATATTTATTTTGATCACTATTATTTTAGAATTTTCAAGAATTTAAACATAGAAATTACAACAGTGTGTTTAATAATCGCTATTTGAAAGTTAGATCTTACCAATGCTTGCAATATTATTTGCAAAACAATTATTCAAAACTTTAGAACTATTGATTGTATGTATCTACTAATGAAACAGAGAAAATAGTTTTGATGTGTAACAGGGCGAAGCAATAAGTAATATTTTTCGAACACTTTATTCTCTTTCTTCTCTCTACAATTCAACCTGTCCCTCTCGTTGGGACAGACTGTAGGTATTTAGTTTACTTTAGCAGTTATAAATTATTACTGTATGTTTACTGAATATGTTTTAGTAATGCCTGTCCCGTGAAGGAAGAAGTAGTTGCACCATTTTGGGCAAATAATACAAGAGGCGAGGTATTAGCACTTCTGAACCTTTACCCGTTCGAACAATATGTTCACTGGGAAAAATGCACGTAAGTATCAATGTAAATTCTTCTAGCAACAAATTGCTAAAAAATAAGTTCCCTATTCAGTCAAAGTAAGATGGTGTAAATCAAGGTAAGAATTGTCGCAAGATAATTCTTTGTTTCCACTCTGTACGCGATAAATAAAAACAGATAGGGTTCAGTCTTCGATCTATATTCATTCAGTATTATTTACTGCGATTAATGGGTAATTCCTATTTTACAGTTACTCACAAAAGTATCCACCTACACCACACGCAGAAATGCAAGGAATCCGAAAATTCCGGGAATTTCCTGAGTATGCAATATCCTGATACAAAAAGACATCGAAAAGTCCTGTACCGTTTCAAAATCCAAGACTTCGTTCTCGAGGTATTAACAGTTGAATATTAACGTTCAAACTTCCGGGCCGCGCAGTTTAAACGCTAGTCAGCTGAACGCGCGGCAGGGTACGCTCGCATTCACACGCAGGAGGCACGTGTAGGTACAGGTTGACACACATCTACGCGTGTCTCCTGCGTGTGTATGCGAGCGGCCTCTGCTCAGCGCTCAGCTGTTGCGACTCTAAACTGCGCGGTCCGGAAGTTCCACTGCTAATATTCAACTGTTAATATCTGGAGAACGAAGCTTTGAATCCAAAAATCGTAAAGGACTTTTCGATGTCTTTTTGCATCAGGATATTGCATGTTCTGGGAATTCTCGGAACTTTTGGGGACCCTGTATATTTTACATATTTATTCACTGCTAAAGTTAGAATTATCATCATATATTAATTAGGTTTAAGACAAATAAAACTGAATACTTTCTTATAAAAAACATTCACAGTTCTCTGAAATTTCATACTTTAGAAGTTATTCGGGCTGGACAAGTTACGTGACTCATCTTGTATAAGTCGCGGACACTTTTTTATGATTTCTTCTGGACACTTTTTCAATTGCCATGATGTTTGATCAAAGACACGAGAACAAGCAGATGCACTGTAGAGACGGATGCAGATGCGAGCAACAATTCAGACTTCACAGGTTGCTGGCTTACGATCCGAACAACGAGTGCCGTGGTATCTTCAGCGATTGGTTCAAGTTCCCAAGTTGCTGCGTTTGCCGTTGCTATGACTTGCCCCTTGAATTTCGCGTAACATCGCGGTCTCCTCGCACACAGAAACAACGAATTAAAGTACGGCCACCTCGTAGCCACTACACGTAAGATAGAAAACCTCATGCCATTGTTGTGTGTCCAAATTTAATTGACAGCTCAAGGGTATTCATGAGTTGCTCCCGTCACAGCGTTTAGCCCACTCCATTTTCCATCTGCGATCACAATCATACACTTAGGTAAGGCATCTATAATTTAATGGTGTAACAAAGCGTTCAGCGATGAAATGGATGATTCGCTGGAGTAGAGCGACAGTGGGGGTAATGTGACGTCATAGTATTTCCCTCGGAGGGAATCTCTTCTGTCAACGCTGCGTAGCACAATTCATCGCACGGCGTGCAGAAGTCGTATTCGTGTATATAGGTCTACGTCACGTCACATAGTCCCTACGCGTAGGGAATTGCCTGGCAACTCGGGTTGCGGAGCATAGATGTATAGAATTTTGACCAAGAATGAAAATTCAATCACGCAGTTCTGAGAATAATTTTTTATATTAGGCATTGATTTTGTTATTAATCGAAATTATTATTTTCCTATAATAGTAATGCGTAATGAAAAACACGAATAAGGTTAAGTTCAACTAGACCTACATCCACTAGACGGGGATTAAAATATGTATAATAAAAGCTACACTCCTAAAGGAATTAAAGAAAAATGACCGTGGAAATCTAATGGCTGCAGCCTAATCAAGAAATTTAGTCCCTGCTCTTGTATAGTTACGACAAAAGAGAAATTATCTCGTTTAAGATCCACTTTCCATAGCGCTTTATTTCAGTAAAACTACGAATCTAGTTTGTATATATTTTTCGTTTAAATTAGCAGATGTAATCCAAAACCGTAGCTATAAAGCTATATACCGTACTTTTTCAGATCTCTTCACGGTAAACAGATGTTTTATTAAAACTGGTTATAAATATATATTCTGTTCCATAGTTTTCAATATATACATTACGTTTGTACATATATTTATACATCTAAAAAAAAAGCTCAACATCGTATAATTATAGCATTTTAACAGAATTTTCAAGTGAATATGACGTAGGTTGTAGGACGTGTTTAAAATAAAAAAAAATGTTTGCTTCTATGTATTTCGGATTACATAGAACTAAGATCCTCCAAGATAAGTTTGTCAATAATTTTGTAAACTGATTGATACATGCTGAAAAATTAAATTTTTCATGTGTGCTCAGATTTCCTTATTTTTTAAAAAAAAATGTATAAAGCAATTTCTGTACTTCCTTAGAATTCCGAGGACCAAACAAATTTTGTAAACTCGAAAGATTTCTGAAGCAAAAAGATTTCCCGTTGTATTTTGTAAAATCTTTTGTTATAACTTTTAAATGTCGGTTAATACTGTTTGCTATTGTTTTCTATTACAGAAATAGTCAATATTATTTATGTATATATTCATGTTATAATTGTTATTAATAAATGCAATAAACCTGTCAGGTTTTTATCATACTTCAAGGGAGTTATGGACCCGTAAACAAAGCCATGATATTATAGAAATGTATGTACCTATACACTTTTACGGTTATTATATTCAATTAAAATGTTGGACATGTTTAATAGTTTATTATTATTTATATTGACCGCACTAAATATCGCCTTAACAGTTAATAATATATATCGCACTCAATGTGGTACAGTTAACAGTGGTAAGTGAAATATAAATTAGCACAATAATAATATATATTAGCATAATTGTTATGTTAATTTATATTTCTATACTATTTATAATACACTAAACATATGCTGAAGACATAATTAAATACACTGATCACATTTGTGCTTACTATAATATTAAGGTCTAACATTTTTATTTTTTAAAAAATGAATTTCTTTAGCATAATATTTAAAGAATGTAGAAGATGACCTGAAGAGTTATTAATATATAATCAAAGAAATGTGAAGAAAAACATTTCTGAACGTGAAAGGGTTCAACAAAAATTTTAAGAAAATGAACCATTTAATGAATCTCAAGGAAGATGAAAATTCTATAATACAGTAAAACGATTTTTCAACATTATTTCCTATAGATTAAATTATTACAGTTATGTATTTAAGAAATTTGGTGAACATCTGCTTCAAGAAATCGTAAATCGATAAGGCTCGTGAATATAACCACATAAGCCATGTTGTTGTTACATTTATGTACTGTTTAGTGAATCGCACTTAATAAATGCTATGTACAGATATATTATTCACATTTATAAGATATGTAACAATAGTTCATAAAGGAACAGTTTTTACTTTGTAATACCAATTTATATTGTTATTTAATGTCGTCGTATATAAGTTATAACCCTAGTGTCTATGAGAACATAATTATTTATTCACAAGAACATGCGTGGCTCCAACAACATTTATGCATTTCATACAGAATAAAATTGATAAAGCAATATATTTTGTTTATCGCTTTCTAAAACACTATGAAGTGATATTTATTTGTGTAAGTACATGTATTCTCGTCAAAATATAATCTATTATAAAAAATGAATAACTTAATTACACAGAAACACCTAACCAAATGGAGAGTGATGTGTCATAGTTAAAGAAAATTTATCGCATCAAGTAAATAATCAAATACAATTTAATTTTGATACCCGTCTATTCCAAAATTACCTTGATTACGAAATTCCCCTCCCCGCCCGTCATTTTGTGCCAGGACTTTCGACTCACCGTGTTTACTAAAGTTGATACCTGTTTACATATTGGTAAGCAAATATCATAAAGGGGACAGTAAACACAAAATACCCCGTGTCACGATCAACCGCATTGCGCGTGACCCCTTTCCAGCCCCCAACATCTTGCATAAGATCCATTCAGCGGAATCATATACAGGGTGTCCCAGAATTGAAAGACAATCCGGGACAGTGTGGAGATCTCGGGCGGGTTTTCTCGCGCATGCGCGGCCTTTGCAGTACCGTATCTATGTTGGGGCGCAACCAATAGGTGTATTATTATTGGCGGGAAAGCAGCGGGGTGATCAAGGTACCTCATTTTATCGAAACTTGTACTATACTGATGCTAAAATCGCCGCGCATGCGCGAGAAAACCCGCCCGAGATCTCCACACTGATCCGGGACATGCAATATCCTGATGCAAGAAGACATCGAAAAGTCCTTTACCGTTTTGGATTCCCAGGCTTCGTTCTCGAGATATTAACAGTTGAATATTAGCGGTGAAACTACCGGGCCGCGAGGTTTAAAGTCGAAACAGCTGACGCGGAGCGGTAAGCCCTAGTACGCACGCGTAAATGTCGTGTTACTTCGTGAGAAGTATGCATCTGTCTCCGTTGCACTAGTGGGACCGCCGCTGGCCGGAGCCGCCGGCCGCGGCTAGGAAACTCGACCTTAAGAGGTCCGCGTAGATACAGACTCACATCCAGTAGAACGGCTAGAAATGGGTCAGCAGCGCACGAACCAGACGGTCGGTTCTACTGTTGTGTGAACCTGTACTTACGCGCGCCTCCTGCGTGCGCGCGCGTGTGTACGCTACCGCACGCTCAACTGACTACATATGTATAAAGTAAAACGCCATTTTATTTTCTGTTTTAGATTACCTAGAAAATAATTAATATCAGGTACATAAGCAGGACGACAAATTTTGTGCGACGTGATGGCCGATCATACACAACTCCTGTATTTATTATTAAAAAGTAATAAAAAAAGCTTAAACTTCTTCAAAGATGCATAAAAAGATTGTTCAAATTTCAGATGAATCGAATCGCTAATTTCTTAAAATAAAAATTTAAATTCCGCTATGTTTTTACCTCGGAAAATAGGATTCCCACTTAAGACGTCTTGAAAGTCTGAAATGGACATTTTTATTTTGGATCTAACAAGGGGACATCGGCAACTTGAAAATTCCGATTTATTTTAAACTTTGCAGGTTTCCAAATAAACTCGCCAGAAGCACCGAGCAACTTCTCGCGGCTATTGTGTTGTATTTTTTAAAGGCGTTGAAAGAACAGAAAACATAGGGAAACAGTGATTTCAAATTTCAAGTGTCGTTATCTTGTCAAAAAATCTCATTTCTTATCATTTTTAAAGTTGTATCCAAATAAGGAATTTCTTGCACTTATATAATCTGGCGTTGTTTCTTATTTAAGACCAATGGTTTAGGTGCTACAAGTCCCACCGTTTTAGATGAATTTTTGGACGCCTCCATTTCAATGAACCCCCAATGCCATTTGCAATGATTAATTACAGAAAAAATATATTTCTATAGTTTAAGATATTCTTAATACAATGCAAAAAATTGCATTAAATTATCTGAGGTAGTTTTCCTTTAATTAACTCCTAAAGATCACCTATTTTCATGGGCACTGGACCGGAACCACCCCTTAATGAAAGCTAAAGTGAATGGTATAATGTATCGCAGTAGCTCATTTCTCTTCTCCAATTGCTACTTTGGTCAAAACGAACAATGAAAACGCTTTCGTTATAATCAATTTTATTTTTCTCGCTCTCCTACATGAGACAACCTGTACGTTTTACAGGAAAGAAGGCTTACAAATAATAACGAACGTTGATACGTTAATACTTTTTGGACATTCGCGTGTCCAAATAACTTAACGACAGACAATACCGATACATTTTATATTACACATTAATCAATGTCACATATTGCATATACAGGTGTATACGTAGATATATTATAATGTTACAAAGGTCGCAAATATACGTATGTACAATTGTATGGCATATATACAGGGTAGATCCAATGAAAAGTTACAGATCTTTTTTCGAAGACTATTGGAAATAACAAACAAATAGGTTATAGTTTTTACAGTTTAGTAGAGCTTTTTATATGATAGGTATATCATATAGAATTCTCGGCTCCCAAGACATCGAAGCTCACGGCCCACAATTTTCTTAAACAGAATGGTATTTAAATATTTTCAGTTTTGGATAACTCTTTCAACGACGAGCAATGTTTATTTAAAACATTTGGAAAAGATAAACATTCAAAATGGTGTCCAGTTTTTTAACTGGCTTGCAGACCTATACGGTATCGAAATGGACTAATTTTTCCTGCGGCGGAAAACATTTACTTCCAGGTTGTATAATAGATTTTGAGTATGTTGATTTAAAATTTGTGGCCATCGTTGTAAAAATAGAAACCGGGCTTCTGTTTCACTCCTGTAAACCTTGCTACAACGGCAACAATTTTCACATCAGCACCCTCAAGAACTCTTAAATAATTATTTATACTTCTAATCTACATGACTGTTTTTTGCATTCTTTTTAGGTTTCAAAACATCACTTTCTTTTACAATATATAGACAACTTTACAAAAAAATTTCCATGAGTGTAGTTAATGTTACCGAAATGTATAATTCTTTAGCTTTAATTTCCAGTTTGGCTCATATTCGTACGCTGCGCGCTGTCTGGTTCTCAAGTTATGAAGGAAAACGCTACCCCGAGTCTGACTCAGGGTGGTCCATTTCAGTACGATTTGGTTACCCCGAGTCAGACTCGGGTTAATCCGCAAGCCGGTTAATACTATTACTTCTAACATCTGACAGCGTCACATGCGATACGAATTCCTGCTTTTATGTCTCCCGTTTCAACATTTATTTCGTTTGATTCTATCGAACTGTAAAGAAATTAAAAAAAAAATTCTTCTCAATAAACGTCGACAAAATAGATTGTAACATTTCATACGATCCACCTTGCACACACACACGCATATGCCCAATATACGTGTGTATAAGGAAGTTACTTATAAATAGAAGAATTATATATATGTAAATTAAGGGCTAAACCATTTGGCACTGAAACCATTAACGTCGTAAAAAAATTTATCATAAATCATAAACTTGCCATGATAAATACCCAAACAATGTCGTCACAAATCTAATCGTACAAGAATTTGTAGTAAAGTGTGTATTTGCCGTGCGACAGTAAACAAAATCTTTCCTAGGAATCTATTAGTACATAATTATAAATACAGTAAAAATTACATTGTGGACTTATTAACTGAAGAACGTGCACACATTTGTTTCAGAGTACATAAACGGCTCTTTTCATTATTATTAATGCTCAACGTCTTATTCTTACCTTAAATGGAGGTCAACTAAAAATTCATTACTAATTACATTACTAATTTTAAATTGAAAAATTCCCAGGGTTGCGATTCTTAATACAAAAAAGTCATTTTAAGAAACCTGAATTTTGCAAGTCATAATATTATATTCGCAAGTTTTCAGAATTCCCTTGAGTTAATGCTAAGATAGTTTTTTTTTCAAGCAAAAAGCTTATTTCATTCAGCCCTAAATTACATAAGATTGCAAGATTCAAGTTTTTATACAGTGTCAACAAAAACAATCTCAAATTTCTCCTCGAAAGAGTGAAAGTTTACATTCAATAATCTTTGACGTACTTATATTTGTAATTGTACACGAAATTTCACATATGAAAATAACGTATCACATAATTTACCATTAACTATACGCTTACTACCGCGTTTTGGTGGTTTACTATTTGTTAATCACCAAAATTTGTATCGCAATCGTGATTTGTTTCAATAAAAAAAAATTCTTGTGTTACGCCTTCTTCCTTTGATTAATACGCTGTCGGAAATTATTAATTGAGGGACACTAACTGGCACCGGCTCGTTTCCAGTTCCAGCAAACAATACATCTCAAAAATAAATTCCATTCATCACCAAGACAAGTGAATTTCCAGGACAGTGGGTATGAGGCAGACATAGATGTAGGAAGACAATTCTCTTGTAAAAATACAGTGTAAAAATGTACACTTGGACTAGGTATTGCTTTTACAATAGCGAGGACAAAATCAACCAGCCACTGAAGACCATTGGACTATTCTGACTATACCATTTGACTTCATCTGTACACCATGCAGATCGCACTATGAAATTTGGAAAATTATTTGACTAATTTTTAACAAATATTTATCCGATAATTTATTCAAATGTATTATTTTAATAACTAGTCACCTTTTGTAATAAATTGTCTATCATATTGTTCGAATAATTTTTCGAAATTTCTTCAACTGTTTTTTCGAATAGCTGACAAATTAAAAAGGTATAAAAAGGCACAAAAGAGGGTATAAAAATAAGTGGCTAATTGACTCTGCCTCAACTTGCGGGTATAAATATTGGACAACCATCTATATTTGTTTTCACAATTCAAGTGGATTGTGAATTTGCAAATTCAGGCGAAACTCGTGTCAATTAAATTTTTTATCACAACATTATTTCATTTTCTCGCCGAATAAATCGAAATTCATAGGATACGTAGAACGTGAACAACCTTCTTTGTTTCATACAACAATATGATGTCAAACAAAGTAAGTGTCTCGTGAATTCAAGATTTTCATAAAGACTAGTAAATTTCCGTCGTGAGGCAGTTATTTATTAATAGTCATTGAAATTCAAAAAAGCACAAGGACGTGAAAATTATTTATTGATACCTAAATAAACATATTGGGAAAGAACTTTCTTGATACATTTCCTATGTAAACTATGATGTGTTTCAAAATAAATATCAACTAAATCATGTAAAGATAAAAAAGATTCTTTTCTCTGTTTTTATGTGGACCACAATTCATGGCCCACCATTGAGCCTTTTGTTCCTTTAAAAAACATAAACGATGTATGTAGAATGACAAAACTTTTGATCGATAATGCATTCACAAAAGTGTGAACAGATTGTTAGTTTCAATAACCACGGCTAGTGATCCAGGATCACTATGGCGGTCATGTATTTACGCACAAGAAAGATTGTAATTTGCCACTATTTAGTATTTTCACAGGAAACTAGTGTAGCGTTGAAGCTATTCTAGAAAATTGCAACCTTATTATGCACATTACCAACTATATTTTCATTTCTTCAGGAACATTAGAAAATTTGTTAATTTTCAATCTAAACTGTAGCTTGCTTGGTGTATGAATACGTACAGTTAATCACAAAAGTATCCACCCACCCCATAAGTGTAGGATATGTTATTTAATTAAGTAATGTCAAATTCAGAAACACCACATTCCACTTAAGAGTAGACTAGACTCGTTCCGCGCAGGGATAATGGATATACCTACTGTTGATTGGTAGGAAACCGGCAGGGAAAGCGCTGCGACCAATCGTGTGTGTCAGATCCCTGGGAGCTACACAGATCGGTCGCAAATCGGTAAGGGCGTAGGTCTACTCTTAGGTGGAATGCTATATAGGTATATAGTACCATCTACCAAATAAATTTTGCCAAAGGAATGGAACAAGAGAAGCCCGAATCCCACAGAAAATTAGTTGAAGCCAGGAGCGGATTTGGGTATAGGCTAAGTAGACCGCAGCCTAGGGCGGCAAATTTCGGGGAGCATCAAATTTTAAGGGGATTATTATCAAATTAGTTACATAAATTTTGGGATGCGACGAATATTGAGAAGCATCAAATTTTAGGGGAACGACAAATTTGGGGGAGTGACAAATTTTTATGAGGAAAAGGTTTAAACACAAAGGCTTGAGACAGCTTTAAAGATAATTCCTTGTTTTTTCATGTAGCAAATTAGCAACGACTCATATGTGAGTTGCCATTTTGAATTAATTTTGAACTTGTCTCGACTCTTTTGTATTAAAATATTTGACGATATTTCGCGGAAAGGGCGGCAGAAGATTGTTAGCCTAGGGGTGCCAA
Source organism: Andrena marginata (assembly GCA_963932335.1). Classification (NCBI taxonomy): domain Eukaryota; kingdom Metazoa; phylum Arthropoda; class Insecta; order Hymenoptera; family Andrenidae; genus Andrena; species Andrena marginata. Next base: position 44,679,541 of record OZ010659.1, on the reverse strand, counting down.
ATCTTCAAATCCACCCCTGATCGAAGCTATGCATAATACATACATTAAAGTTTATAATAAAATCGCAGGAATATTAGAAAAATATTAACTTATTGTAATTACGTTTGTATAAATTAAATATCGAATTTGGGCGAATGTTTTTTTGCACGATCCTTCCTACTGTCACGGATAATAATTCGTGTGTCAACGCCGTGGCGACGGACGTGCGTATACACCGCACACTAGCGTAGGTCTAGTATACTGCAATGTATTCTTGTAACGTCCATCAAAAGACGCTCGTTTGCCCCAAGCCTTAGAATTACAAATTCCTACTTTGAGGTTGATTTAATATGTAAAATATGTTACATATAGAATGGACGAATACTTTTGTGAGTAACTGTATATATATATATACATAATGGCAATAAACAGTACTTACAATTACCTTAAAACGTCCACAGTGCAGTACAATATTCTTTAGTCGATATAAAAAAAAACGCGATTGTGTTGTAGAAAAGGAAACAAAATATCATGGCAGGCCAACATCATCAGATGTGATTATTACACAAAGACGAAATTTAAATGCAGTAAAAGTAATCAAATCCAATAAAGTATCAATAAATACCCTGAAAAGATACAAGCCTAAGTAGTAAAAACATTTTCTATGATCTCGTACTTTACTTCATATCGAACTATGTATGTAGACATAATGAGGTACATATTAAACAATTCTTACTGAATTACAAATGAAATTTGTCCACAGCATTTTAAATCAGAATAAATGGTTAAAAGAACAAATTTATCACATGTACTAATACATATACATATGTGCCGGTTTAAAAAGTGGGAAGAAATCGCTTTTGTTCTTGGTAAAATAGGTTCTAGTTTATAAACTATATATTCAGCACTTGCTTTAATTAATCGTCTGTTTTTAGTTAATAATAAATTTAGTTAATCGATAGTTAGTCTACATAAAAGTCTATTAAACTTTATTTTTAAGGCATATGTAAGTACTTATATGCCGACCACTGTGTACAAGGTGTATGTATATCATAATAGTTTGCATGGTTTTTGAGAGATTTATGATAATGAAATAAAAAGAACGTTATGTAAACATACCCTTATCTGCTTTGAACGTGTAATAAATTGAAGTAAAAATTTTCGAGAACACTCTTCATAATTAAAGATGACGATTTAAGCAGGTGCAACGAGTACCAAGTTAAAATAATTGACATTTCTAAAATATCCTTTATCAGTAAAAGATCAAAGTCACCTGAAGTTTTATGTCTCATACATTTTTTGTACTTTAAATCCGATAATATAATTTTCTTCTTGTAACATTGTAGGGATTATCAAGACAAATTCGATGCCTACTGGAAGCATTAAGTATAGCAACTGTCTGAAAACGTGAAAGTATTTCTTTTCATAATAATATTTACAGTATATTGTGTATCAAACAAATGTAACGAAATTTTTGTGGATATCGTAATATGCACTGACATGAATTTTTCTTGATATTATCTGAATCTACAATGTGTGATCATTTGTAATAGTGATGAATCGCCAAATCTGTCTCTGACGGATTTCTGTTCATGGAAATATACATATGAGGCACTGAGAGCAACAACCGATTAACCCACATTTTTTTCGATATTGAGTTAGTAGCAATAACGTATTCCAATAAGTTCTACTAATCATATAAAATATGGAAAAAAATTTCTTAATGTGGGTTGATGCGCTGTCACTCACACTGCCTCATATACTGTCTAATCAGTACCTAGATAACATACGAAGTCTTAAAGTCTTTTACGTCGGTTTTTAACCGACTTAAAAAAAATGGAAAGAGGTTCTCAGTTCGATGTGTTTGTATGTATTATGTTTGTCGGCGAATTTCTACGTAACAACTGGACAGATTTTCGTCAAACTTATTGCATTTAGTTTAGCTTCAATGAACTTAGGTCCTGGAGAAGGAATTATCCAAATCGGTTAAGTAGTTTTGAAGTTGCATAAAAAATAAGAAATCTGTTCTCTTTTTTACAAGCAGCTCTTTTTGTAGGCCTGCCCATATTTTTTCAAAAAAATGTAGTTATACACCTTAAATAACTAAACAAATTGAACAATAAAATATTTTTGAAAAAATTAAAATTAACTTCAAAAAGATAAAAATACATTGAAAAGTGGAAAATAATATTTTTCCTTATTTAATCTATGACTCACTTTTTTTAAGTCGGCGCCAGATTTACACAGTGAAAATGATGAGGCGCCGACATAAAAAATCGAGAGTCATACATTAAATAAGGAAAAAATTTATTTTTCCATTTCCAGTGCATTTTTATTTTTTTGATGTCGGTTTTAATTTTTTTTTAAATTTTTTAGTCTTAACGTCTGACGACCTTATTAAGACATCTGTACGCCATCTGGGTATAGAGAGTGCGCTGAAGTTACTAAAGAAATAAAGTAATTATAACTTAGAGAACATAGCATCCAAACAATTAAAAAATAGGAATCCATGATAATATGCTATAAAATTTTGTGTTACAAAAAGTGGCATGCAATTGAAACATTTACGAATCTTGTAAAACACTACATGATCCATGATCTTTTAAATTTTATATTAAAAACTAGGATTGCATCAATATTTTACAATATTAAAAAACGAAAACACATGGTCCTATCTAAAAGAACTCAAAGTAAAATTTATAATTTTTGTTATTTTAACTTGCTACTCGTTCAAATCAGATAAAGTTAAATTTGTAACTTCTTTTTTAGTAGACTATCCTGTATATTTCAAGATTGTGTTACGAAGTTTATCCTATACAATATATATATATAAATGAAATTTCATCAAACTTACAGAATTTACAAAATTATGAAACAAGGGTATAAGATATAAAAAACTTTGACATTTAGAAATTGTTTAAGTGATATGATTTTACCGCTAATTTTGTCCCACGAACACTTGACCCGATGGGCTATCATCTGAACGTAGGTGTACATCAAATTTATATAAAAAAATATTTGCATCTTAGTACGATCAAAAGCAGTTCGCTTCTCACGTGTCGGCGTGTTAATCACAGATGTTGAAATACCCTATCCCTTTGATTCTGGCAACGAAAGAAACACTAAAAAATGTTATATCTATACTATCTTACTATAGTTACCCAGCGCGATAATAGTATTTTAATTATTACTCACGCATTCACTGTCAGAGCTCATGCACGTTGGTGGGAAAAATCAAACGATACGTTGTAAAAACGAAACCTATTGGATTTATACAAATATACAACACACTATTTTTATTATTATCATCTTAGCGATAGTAAATAATGGACGTCTCGATTACAACCTGTGTAATTAATAATTAATGCAATTCCCCGTTTTCGGCATATTAAATGTGCACGATATTAATAGTACTCTTCGCATGTATTAGATTAGACAGTAAAGAAAGAAGCAGCATTATTAAAATGAGAAAACGGAAAGCAGAAGAAAACAGAATTATCATATTTTACCTGTAAGAAGTGTAAAAATTGAAACGTAGTGGATAATCGTAGAGAAAGCAAAAAAACACGTGTTCTGCAAATAAACAGTAAAGTTTATTGCTGATTATGTAAGATTTTAACTATAAATAATAAATACTCTAAGATGTAATAACTTAATAAAAATACTCCGCGTAGAGTTTACGTATGTGGAGAATTTGTCCTTTTGTTTTCTAGAAGCCCGTGTGTAAACCGTCTGCCAATCGTAATTAAAATAATTCTTAAGGCTCACTTAAAAAATACGAAATCTTCTTTATACAATACATAATACATTACGCATAAATATACTACATACGTATATATACACAATACATTTATAAAACGCAATATTACATTATCGTAATGTTATCAAATAATATTAGTTAAAATTATTGAAATAATATTACACTGACATAATATTATTTAACAAAAATCACAATTCAGTGTCAAGTTCCTTTCAACTTAAGGGTCCGTGTATAAATAATCATTTTTACAAAACGATTTTCCCACCACGATGCAGAAGCTTGCGTAATTCTGCGATGCGTTTCACGCATAATTCTTATATCATACATATTTAACTTTCTCCGTACACCGATAATAGAGAAGAATTATTTTGTAACGGGAAAGTTAAATAAATACATGGCAGTGAATACGTTCACAGAAAAAGGGGCACAACCGTGTATCCAGATTTAAACATTGTCCATCGTTCTTGTTTGCTTGTAAATATCAATCTCAACAACCTATGGTCTACGACAATTTCTTCTTATTCATTACAGGGATCATCGAATTATTGAATACTTCAGAATTCTATCCAAGGTAAATGTCCCTGTTAATGACCATGTTCCTCTACTTATCGATCACTTGTGTTTACTTTTCCATCAAAACTGAACAAAGTATTATTTTCCATTTAAAATATTCTATTTCTTAAGCGGGGGATTGCGCCTCGTTGGGTCGTAAAATAATTCTTTGTTAATTTTTCGTACAAAAACGGTTCGACAAATTAATTTGAGATTTGGCAGGATGTTTTATTGTGTCTTGAACTATTGTTCTGAAATTTTGTATGACAGTGAATAAAAATATGGCAGATACAAAAAAAGAGGTTCTTAAACTATATGAATGTGGCTATGGCTGGTAGTAGATGCATTAAGAAAAATAAAAAATGTCAAAATGGCAGTCTTTTGAAGAAGATGAAGCGCCCTGATTTAAGTCTGAGAAGGGTTTTGCCTTAAAATCGGGAAAACTTTTTTAAATATAAAAGGAACAATAATAGCTACGGCAATAAATCTATTACCACCCACAGCCGCATTCATATGGTTTAAATATCTCTTTTTCTTTTTGTGTTTTGGATAACTCTTACAGTACTTTTCGTCAACGCCAAGGCCACCCGATTATTTTTCAACGCTCCCTCTGTATCTGCCATGTTTTTTTCACTGTCACACAAAAATTCAGAACAATAGTTCAAGATACAATAAAACAACCTGTCAAACCTCAAATTAATTTGTCGAACGGTTTTTGTACAAAAAAGACTTAATGAATTATCTATTTTTCGGCGTAACAAGGCGCCATCCCCCCCTTAATTCGTTGATGATTTTATTTAATTTCAATTTTATTAACGATTTTAATAGACATAATGTTATTCATTGACACGTTACACATTTGACATCAGACATCTATTAAATTTAAATAATGGCTTAATTTACATTGATAGATCAATAAAGAAAATCCAAGAAATTTTTGTTGTAAAAACTAGAAAGATCATTTTTGTCATAACTTAGTACTTTGTATCAATTTAATCCGTGTTAATAGAAGGTAAATATTTTTAAACAATTATCTTCTTGCATGTCATGTTCTAGGGGCCATTTACCTTGAGATTAGGTAGTAAAACGTAGTTACAAAGTGTTGATTTTATCGATCGTTCCTACAATTAGTCTAGGTTCACATGTTCTTAGCAATTATACAATTCCATTTCAATAATATCGCAAAATATTCTACTATATTTGCCCTGCAATTTCTAGCTTTTGCATTATTAGATTTACTTCAAATTCCTGTGTTCCAATACTTATGGAAATAAGTATGAGTGTGCATATTAATCGATAGTTCATTTTGCAATCAATTAACGCTGTTTTATCAAAAAATAATCGAGAATATTTTTCGTAAATACTGGTTATTTTTACTTTCCTTAACCCTCTGGCTGATGAGTATCTTTTACCCCTCGTAACTTCATCTTTTATGGACTATCCAGACCTACGTTAAAGAGTTAACTAAACAATCATGAAATTTAATTTTAATGTATCGAAAAAATGGGGGACCAAATTTAGGTGATGTCAAAGAATGATCACTTGATTCAGACTTATTAATATAAGTTCTTTTCCAAAGTTCTTGCACAAATAAACTTGGTGCACTTCTTTGTGCATTGCAGATGATAATTAAAATAAGTTCACTCGTCCATCATAATTGAACTAAAAATTCCAAAACTCAGAATAAACTACCGAAGCATTACCCAATGTTATAGTTTAAGTGTATGTCTATTATGATAGAGAAGGTGTAAAAAATATATATAGTCTTATAAAAAGCCCCTGATGTCATTGACAATTCTAAAACACTGACAGGAGAGAAATTTTTTAGCATCTCTCTCCTGCGATACCATCCGAATTTGAACCTGCACATTATCCTGAAAATCATAAAGGATGCTTAAAGGTGCACCTTTACACACAATGGCAATGACGGTAAAAGAAGCTCAATTCATAAGTACTGTTTGAAGGGTCGGAGATCGAAAATTCGTAAAGAGGGCAGAAAATTACTCTGAACAGTCAGAGAGTAGGTATAGTTTCTTGCACTTTTCTATTTCTTATTCAAACTTTACTCTCGACTATTGTTATTATATGTCAACAGCACAAACGCTTTGCCGCTGGTCAAAATTCAGCTTCATCTACAATGTTGACACGTTTGCACCTAGACGCGATATGTGTTCAGTTAATCGATAGAGTGGCTTAGAATTCATATTTGATGAGGTAACACTCTTCGATTCGAAGACGTTTCTCCCGGTGAGAAGAGACGAGTAAGACTCCCTGTATGCCCGATTACTGCCGATCACTTAAATGTTCACGTATAGTTAAACGACGGTGTTTTATAAGTGAAAGAAGAAATTGTAGCATTTTTCGTTATCAAACGTAGAAGACAAACATAAACGCACATTAAACCGAAGTATGTATCCGTGGACATAAACGAAAACTTCATGTTAATCGATACCAGGGCTCCAAGCTATGCACAAGTATGTTCGTTCATTGTAACAACGCATTAGGCTGATAAGAGAAAAGATTTAATACCGAAATCTCTTTCGCAATACAATACAAAAATAGAATAAATAGAATATTTCAATATTGAATATTTTCATTAGTGTAGTCTTTGTTAGACATTCGTCCAAATATTTGGATCTAAACTGTACAAGGGGGTCCGAATGATTTCTTTCTATCTTGAGTAATTTTTAGGAGAATTGATTATGTTTCTGTTTTCTATAGTCTTCGTGCAAGCATATAATTGAAAGCTAGTTTCTTCAGAGATTCTCGCTTATTTAATTCTTCAGTTAATACTTCTTTTTACTGGACCATAATAATATACATATCTATTTAACTTCAATTATAAATATCCAAATTATTCTTCTTTGTAGTTTTATCACTGATGATATAAATTCTATATTATAGAAAGAAAGAAATATGGTAAGTCAGAATGAACCCTCTTTTCAGCCAACAGTAATGCGCAGTCACGTCGAACGGTACTGTATAAATGAGTAATACAACGCAAGTACAATAGAAAAATATTGAAAGATAAAGTGTGTGATTAAAACGATTGGACTTCGGAAGGAGCACACAAGTGATACTGCGAAGAGAAATTCGTTATAGAAAATAGAAGAATACTATTGAAGACTAGTCGTGATCACTGTTCGAGTAAATCGCCATCGGATCCATAGATTGCCGATCTCTGTCGATCATTGTCGAAACGTGATCGCTGGCCTCTGCATTTCGTCTACGTAATATACCTATCACCGCAAACGCTTGAATGACCGTTGGTGATCATTGATCATGCAACGATTGCATGATTATATCGTGCACCTAATTAACTTGAGTGCACCGCTGACATCTTAAAAATTTCTGCAATTCGAGCGAACAGAACTTGTACAACTGATTAGTATACTGATTCAGCGACCACTTATCGCAAATTCTGACCATTACGTTAACAAGCGATGAAACATTGTGTCGCTACTACATGGTTCATTTACCATAAAAGTAAGACAATTCAAAGTTCGTGGCGTTGTAATTTTATGAGCAAATTACAGGATGTGATTTCTCACTTTCGTTTAAAAAATATGTTTTTGTTAAATGAAACATGAAAATAGAGAACACTCCACATTATCATTACGAAATTATTAAGTGTTGATTGACTGATGAAGCATGAAAGGAGTATGCAATCGAATGAATCGATAAGAAAACGAAACAATACACGAACAGACTTGTCGACCAATTCTATCCACGTGTTTTCGTTTGTTCAAGTTATGTCCACTCGAAAATCCATCGGAATTTCGAAAACGGGTAAATATTGCACACGCGTTATGTATATGGGTATCGAATGGTTTACAACCACGTGCTTATGAAAAATATTCAAAGTGCGTAGTTAAATATATATATTAACATTTATGTATATATAAATGTATATATATAAATAAAGTATATGAATATATATACATTTACGTATAGGTATAAGTATTGCCCAAAATATGAGTTTCATACTATATATGTATGTATATATAATAGTGTAGAAGGATTGTGAAACTGATATGCGTCGAAACAGTAATATATACGTATCACAGTGCTGTGATTGAGAATATGTATTCATAATAAAGTTAGTTTTGTTCTCCTCCTTCTTTCTTCAATACTTGTTTCTCCCTTTCCCATTTTCTTTTTGTTCGGCCTTTCACTTCGCCCTCGACCTATCTTAATTGTGTTCCTTACGTCTTGCAGAAATCGCGCTTAATTTAGACGTCAACAGTTATCCGGTTTAAGATTGAATTCTCACGAACGCGTTAAAACCGAGAAAGACGATGTAAGAGTTGCGCTTCCTGATCCCCCCTAATCAGTGAATCTTACACATTATACATTGCATTTATATAAGGAGACACTTCTGATACCATTATAAAGGATTATTCAATACAGAACTAACTGTGAAACCAGATTTATGTGACAACTTGATGATTTTTAATTGTATGGCTCTAAACGTTTTGATATATTTCAGACAAATATACATTATGTTAAATATGTCAGAAGAGAAATTTATATTTTCACCGAATTTGCATTTTTCCTCTTCTTTTTCAATAAGATTATCAAAGATGATGCATAAATTCTCTGTATATTAAAATCTTTCCGTAGGAACGTCAAGACAATTTAATAAAAATAGAATTCCGAGAAAAAAATATGATATTTACAGTCTTGCTGTACAAAGTAGTTGATGTTACCGATTTAAATAACAGTTGGTGTACCCCGTCCTACACATGTGTAATGTCTAAGATTCATAAATGTGTATAATGTATTACTCGTATCTTCCCTACTTATTAAAAGAATAAGAATTACATATTCTTTCCCGAAAATATTTCGTTACATTAGATCAATTATTAAATTCCTAATTTTAATTCCTAGATTGTCCACAATTGCTTTTAAGACTAACTACCCTGGGTACAAAACATAATAATTCCTTGTTAACAAACTGCCAAGTGTGGTTGATACCTTTCTTTCGCATCTCCTGCATTTCCGTCGTGAAATTCGTACCGATTATTTCCATGTGTACCAAAAGTTATACATCCACACCTCTGTATTAAGCGCGCCAACGTTAACGATACGAATAAATTTAATTGTAATTCTTATGAATTAGCATAGTATCCCTTTAATTTTTGGTCTCATTTATAACTTACGCCTAAATATTGTCTCATTAGAAAACTAAATTTTCGTTTTACAAAAAGCAACGACAAGCAACAGTGAAAGACAAAAGTGTTATCTTCTTCGATAATACATATACACTGTGCACGTGAAATCATGAAGTATTTCATATTTTTGCATAAAAAAAAAAGAAAGTGATGAAAAAGTTCTCGCGAGCTTGTACGTTGTAAGTCACGATGCTGTGGTAGTAACTAAATAAGGCTAAAAAACAGGAGGTGAAGAAACTTCAGCACAGTACTGTTATTGGTCTGAATTGAATGAAGAATATCAGTTCCAGACTTTTTAGCATCTCTACTAACCGAGCATGGATATAGATTTGTTTCAAACATGGTGTATTTACATACACGTAAGATAAAGGAGGAAATAAAATGGAGAAAAACCTCGATCTTTACGAGGTTACGAAGAGAAGGCTTGCGTATAGTAGAAGGCACACCTGTCCGAAGTAATACAGAAAGCATTGCCCAGCAGGAGTGTCTTATGATCATGTTTCTTCTAGGTAAATTAGAAGAAAGGTTTAAAATAAAAAGGATCACAAATATTTGCAGTCATCCGAAGCTAGAAAAAAGCCTGGAATAGTAAATGATACATAGGAGGTGAAGTGGAAGTTCTTCACGTGGATGAATAGATTAATACCTAAGGTCATGTACCAAATATTGTCATAGGAGCAGTGGGACGAAAGAATCTAGTACTACCACGTTTATTACGATAGCATGAAAGCGTATGATGTAGCATATGTGGACATACTGGGACCATAAATGTGATGGTGCACAAAAGAAACTATTTGCCATGGACATTATAAGAATGAAGCTGACTGATACCACTGACAGACTATGAAAGGTGAAGTATTTACAATAATTTCGTAAGACGATGGCGATATTAAAACGGGTTCGCCTGGAATAACGAATTAGATGCATTTACACTATAGTGCTTATACCGAAATGAACTGCAAAACATGGTTACAATTAACCTGGATTACGATTCCAAACGTATTGCACTCTGAATGGTGGACTGGAGGATACCTTGTTATGTTGTCGCGAGCTAGTATACGTATCATCTAAACAAATTCAACGCTTTTGTCCTTCACTCCTGCCACACATTTGTTCCGCGTGAAATTCTGAACAAATACTTTTCACCCCGTGATACTCATATGATTTTACGTAAGCTACAATTCTTCAATCGTGAACAATGGAATACAATTGTTTTGCTTTTACGTAATATTCAATATTCACTTATACCATTAAAAAAGGCAAGCCTCTTTTGAAGTCACAAAGGCATTGCTAATGAAACAAGAATTGTGTATTTAAGTATCGAAGCATCGTAAATAATCGTTTTCGTCACTCGTTTATCGGTACATATAATGCACCTCTCATTTTTGTTAAAAAATATTTACGAAATTTGTATCTACATCCAGACACTATATAGAAAATGTTTGAGAATTTTCATCGTGATTATTGAAATACAAAATAAAAGGATTTGAATATAATTTTAAAAATCACAAAGACGAATGAATATTGGGAAGTCAATGTCAAAATACGTATAAAAATATTGCAAAGTATGCAGTGAATTCTGAATGTAGATACGTAACGGCACGTATTCGCGTTTTAAATACATTTCCTCGAAAATACATTGACTGCACCTTACAAAGCGTTTTAAGCTCATTTAAAAACCACCGTCATAGTGTTAAATCGTAAGATAACTCGAATCTTAGACGTAAAAAAGCAGCAACGCACATCATTACATGTTACCTTGTTACGAGCGTTTAACACCAAGTTAGTTTGTGTCGCTGATATCTACTGCTTATTTTTTAGTTTATAATATTTACAAATTCGATAGCAAAACACGAACCATCGTTTGTCAATTCCGTATTCCCTCTTCTTTACGTTTATCAGTTCGATCTAGAACATTAAGAACCTTAACCCCTCAAACTGACTGTCTCGCATCTTTAACAAATGGATTATATATAAACAGTTTCTTTAACGACATGACTAAACAATATAACTTAAACCTAAAACGTTTCGAGTGAACTAAAAATTAATAAGCATATAATCCATATGTTTTGTAAGTAAATTATATACAAATAAGTAACTTCTTCCAATATATAATATTACATCTTCTGTACAATAATACTAATCACGCGAAATTAATCTGTACAACGAAATAATTTGAGGGGTTAATTAACGCCAGCCAAACACGTTTAGCTAAAACTTATTCCCTAACTAATAAACATTTTTATTCGTCCACCAATCGTTTAGCGGGCCACGGTACGACCTATAATTTTTACATGCTACACCAATTCATTTATGGTCTCGCATCAATTGTCGATAACATTTTTGCAACGTTGCATTTTTTACTGAGAAATTACGATCGATCGAGGCTCGAAGCAAAGTAACAATATCAGTAAGTCGTTTCATTATCTTAAAGTACGAGTAATAATTTTCACAGAGTTTCGTAAATTATACGAAAATTTGTGAAACGTTCAAACTACTTCAAGGTGACCTCCTTTTATAAAAATGTTTTCTTATTCTCGTATAAGAAATTTAAATGCAAGATGCAATATGAGATTGATACGATATCGATTGTGCAGTGGTTTCTGTTAATATTATGAAGTACGGTATATGTAAATACATATCAAGAACATGATATGAACTCTTGCATGCTCTGCAAAGTTTCGTAGAAAATGGCGATTATATCTCGAAATATGTTTTGAAGTGTTCACTCATATAAATGCATTATAAAACAACATACTGGAATAAAATACGTAATTTGCATCAGTAGATATCAACGTGCTAAAATATATTACATAAAAAAAAGCATTGCAACACTTCGCAGCATTGCATCACAACCAAAATGAGTGAAAATAATTGAAACAACCATTGTAATGAATCCTTAAATGGGAGACTCAAAGTTCTTGTGTATTGCCGGGACAAATAAGAGACCATAAATAAACAAATTTGTAACAATTTTGTACAATCGTACGGTGTTAGGGCCCCCCTGGTGGAATTTAGATCGATTTCCACTGTGGTTTGTGGGGACCCCCCCTTAAACGTCAGGGAAGTCCTCTAGGAACCCACAGCGCTTTGCTTTGCTCTTCATCTACCGAGGCTTTCACTTGCGTACATATGTACGCTACATTTACTCCCGCTGGAATTACAGCTAAAACAAATCAAAAACAAATCTGACAGTGCAACAAATACGAAATGCAATATTAAAAACGTATAAATAGAACATTTCTGGTGCACAAAGCATAGAAGACTTTAACATGCAATGCAATAAAATAATTTGTATTTTCATTCAAAGAAAAGAAAATTATTCTCACCAGATATATATTGCCTATATTCAGATTCCATCTTCAACGCTTGTTCGTACATCTCCTTGGCAGCCTTAGCACTAACTTTATCGCTTGGATATCGGGAATCTTTTACTTCCTTAATTTGCTTCGTACTTTTAAACTTGATCAACAAAACTATAGGATAGATCTGATGTCGATGGAGTCGCTCAACAGACGCAATTGATACATCCAAAATGCAATGAGTATTCTGCAAATATAAATGTTAACGGTAATGTTTTGGTGAGATATTCTAGAGGAATGAAAATAAATCCAGAAACTTATATCAATTTTAGACGACACCGCTTTTAGTTATTTAATCTGGTACAGGGTTAGTATAAATAGCGTTATCAATATTATGTACGCATTCGCTAGAAAAATACCTTACCTTCTCACAGATGTCCTTGACAGCTTGCACTGTAGTACACTCAAAATAGCTTCCTTTTTTCCTGTAGTCCACATAAAGCGTGTCACGCAAACCTTGTTCCAGAGTCGCTTGAGAGCAATGCATCGGTTCCGCGAGGCACCTAGTGAATTCTCCTGGAAATTCTTGCAAGAGTTTTGTCACTACACATTCACTTAGCGGCCCAATAATTAATACTGGCCTCAAAGCTGGATCTGTACAAAAGTAAAAGCACCGATAATGATGTAACAATTTTCCCCAGATTAAGTAATCATTAGTTACAGAATTTTCACATGTATTTGCTCTCTTTCTCTCCCCCTCCTCTCTCGCTTTCGCTCTAAATAAACTGATTTGATGCTAAATATATATATATACACACAGGATCAATACATGAGATGATAAAACATAAACTATACATTTCCTGTCTGTATGGTTACAATTTAAATCGGTTTCCAAAGTTTTCAATAAGTTTAAAATTATCGTGCTGACCTTGATAGTTTTTTTTTTATAGGAATATATAATTTGTTAGCTATTGAATGAGGGCAGCACAGTTAAGATGTCAAGGCCATCTTTATAATTTTAATTTTTCGGCATATTTTGAAAATTAGTATAAACTGTAATTTATCATATTTTTCTATTTGAAGAAGAGGAATTTTTTCTCGTATCACTTAATTACGAGAAAGATGGTAAATAATAAGGAACACTTTGTAGAATTAGTTGACTACTTGTCGATATGAGAAACACTTACAATCTAATCTCTCAACTCGTTGGTAGCTCGCTGGTAGATTTTCTTCATTCAGTGTCCCACTGTCACTGTACCAACCCAAATTTACTCCCGTAATGTGAGATAACTCTTTACTATCCCTACTAGAAGAGCGTTGATGTTTCTTTCGGCGGAAAAAGCTTCTCCTTGCGCTAGTACTACCCCGTCTAGTCGTATCTGTTTCCAAGTCGCCTAAAGACCGCCGTAAAAGCAATTCTTCTTCGACCCTAAAAACACAGTATTCTTGAGATATGTCTACAGGTCGTTTGATAAGTAATCCGGCAAAAAGATAGTAATCCTACTTGCAAAAATAAGTAGAAAATATAGAACAAAGTTTTCCCATAGAGGGTTCCATTTTTAAGAAAACTGATTTGGAAAATTTATCTGGTGCGCCCGCACTTCGCTAAGAATCGATTCCATCTTGAAAACCAACTTTTTTCCATTTCTGTACTTATTTCTCTACTAATTCCCTACTTAGTTTTTCATGTAGAATTACTTCCATTCCGGGAGCACTGCCCATTACGAAACACCATGTATAATTTAACAGCATTACGAAACATAATTTCACTCGATTCTAACTCACTTAAATTTGCTTGGAATTATTCCACACGTCTGCCTTCTTCCGGTTTGATCGACTAACCAAGCCCTCCAATGACCCGGAGTACCATTGAACATTGTATTGTCGACGTATAAAATATCATCCTTATTAAACCTAAGCTGTAGACTATCTCCTACTTCGCCTACTCGATCGAACAGTGCTTTCACGTAAAAACTATCGCCAGGTTTATCCTTTACTTCATTATACCTTTCAGGTACGTATTGAGCGATCAGCGTTACTTTATCCGCTGGCCTAGCCAATTCCAAAGCCGCTTGTTCGGCGGTTGCTTGCCTGAGATCTACACCGTTATATTCTAGGATACGGTCACCAGTGCGCAGCCCTGCTTCTTCCGCAAGGCAGCCTGGTTGTACAGAATGTACAAATATTCCAACACCATTACCACCCACAAGCGAAATACCTAAATTCGAGCACTTTCTGGTCTCGATAAACAGATACCTCGGCTCGCTCGGTGGCGGACTTTTCCGATTTTGGTCTTCTTGCGTTGGACTTCTTACGGTCGCATTCTGCCGTTGCAACGTAGTCACTGCCTGATTGAGTTGTGCGCGTGTAAGTGTGTTAGCGGTAGCACGTAACGTGTCGAGAGTTGCAGAATTCCGCATATTATCTAATGTGACCGAACTACGAAGTTCCGGCTTCCTAATGTTTATATCCAAAGATGCCGATGCTCTGATCTCTCGCTCCCTGTCTTGCGTGCTTCGTACATCTAAGGATGCAGAATTTCTAATGTCCCTTTCTCTGATCGTACGAGGTGGTTCCAAAGTGTTGGAAGTCTCACGCATGATAGTCAAGGTATTCGAAGCATCGCGTGTTGCACTTAAGCTAGTGGAAGCGTCACGTTCAGGTTCTGCGCTTTCCAACGATTCGACAGCTGGCTTCCTTGGCGCTTCTGGACTATTGCACGGAGTTGGCGACCCACTACGAGTACCTCCTTCAACACCACCAGCTTCTGATGAACTCGAGGAAGCAGATCCTTCTAATTCGTTGTATTCTAATAAATGGGAAGGTTGCATATAGTCATGATGTTAGATTAAAGTAGAACCCATGCAATAACGATAAATAATAATCACATTTAACGAGAAATGTGCGAGACGTTTGAGAAAAGGTGCAAGTTGTGAAAGGGATATTACTACTCGTTGCAATAAAACACTGTACTCACTGTCCGGGCTATACTGCACCAGCATCGTAATGGAATTACCACACTGACGCAACACATTGGCAGCTAGTTGATAAGTAGCACTCCTCATGTTGATACCGCAGACTTCGAGTAACTGATCACCAATTTGAAGACCGACTTGAGATGCTAAGCTGTGCTCACTAACAGTGGAAACGAATACACCACCGCTCTCTAAGCAAGAGATCTGGATACCCAACGGCTCAACCGATTTATCTATATGTACTCTGCGAAGTTCTCCAGGTGCTGGCCTAGGCTGTGAGTAACAATACTCCGGCATGCTGGCCCGTTTATTGCTGTTGCTGCCTCTAACAATTCCACTAGAGCTATTTCCATTGCCGGTACCAGGACTAAGTACTTCCACGTGGAATGTTGGCATCGGGCTGCCCCTTTCTGAAGTCCTTTCTATACTGTTGGTGGACAATTTACCCACGCTGCTTTTTGATGTCACACTAGGATTTGATGGTATTCGAAAACGTTGATTTTCCTTTTTTCTTGGAAACGTTCCACCTTCGTAGCCATGCGTGTATGCTGGTACGTCGTATGTGGTGCCGATCGGTGGAGCGCGAGATTTGTGATAATGCAAATCTACGGAGGGTGTGTGCAAATGCCCGAATCCTGTTTGCGGGCCGGGGCTATACGAAGGTTCGAAACAATAAGATCGTGCATCGGGAAGTCCTATCGACTCCCCGGACTGTGCAGACGGCAAAGACGGCGGAGAAGGGTATCTCGAAGGTAAAGAGTTCTGTTGATGGGGATGCGGATGCGAATGTGTATAGGGAGGAAATGAAAAATTACCAGTTAACTGCTGCCTCGTGCCGCTGGTAGACGAAGTTGACGATCCGGCCCCAGAATAGAGCTGTGATTGAGTTCTATTATGCTGCAACGTCTCTACTTGGCTCTCGTTGTTAGGGGTATACTTTTGCGCCCTCTTCTTCGAGAAATATTCTACATCTTTCCCTGTATTACCCGATTTCACGGAGAAGTCGATACTAGTTTCGGACGGTGTCAACGTAGAACTGAGTCTATTTTCCGGGTTCTCGAATTCGGTCGCCGGTTTCTTATCTATCGGGATATCTTTGAACTGCACCACTGGAGTAAAGGATTTCTGACTAAATAATGGTCCAGTCTTAAGGAAATTTGGTAATGACTTTTCTACTTGTGGAACAATGGACTTATAAACTGTATGTCGATTGTTCACATTGGAGAAATTGGTTAAAGGGATAGGATTAGAAATACGATTATAATTATAACTTTCATACTTGGGCGGTTGATTAAGGAGGACACTTAAGGGCAGCCTTTCTTTTGTCTTACGTGGATGTAAAATAGTACCAGTACCATTCTGTATCAGAGGCCCACCTCTGGCTTTCGGCCACGTACCTCCATTTTTCTCAACTTTCTCGGGTCCGCGACGTTTACTTCGTTTCAACACCCCGTTATTTGCTTTCTTGTGGTAGCTTTCGATCACTGAATCCAATTCCGCTATCGCATCTTGCTCTTGCTCGAAGGTATTTGGGCTGGAGTTACGGTGTCGTTTCTTCTTCTCTTCCCGATCCTTACTGTGCTTACGTCCTCGTACTATGTCAATCTTCTCGCGTATATTATCCCAAGCGTTGCTTATTCCACTAGGTTTCTCATTACTAATTGACTTTGACACTTTGTAAACACTTCTATCACCAAAATTCGCCGCAAGGTACCGCCTGTCGTAATCGTCCGACGCTGTTTTCAACATCAATCTCTCTTGTTCCGTCTGCGAACAACTATTCACCATCTTTTGCTTCTCCGTACTAAAACTACCATCAATGGTCATAGTTTCGGAACTAGTCGCCGAGGGCAATGGTATTCCTTTCAACGTTGTAATAGTTAATACATCCGTGCACGTGTCGTTCAAAATTGCCATCGCTTCGTGACTGGAATTAATACCTTCCATAGCTTTGCTATTAATCTAAGGAACAAAAGTATATCGTTACTGTCCAAAAACAATAAATTTTTCCGTAAACAAGAAAATGTAAAATACACGCGTAAAACGTACATTTAAAACCCTATCTCCAACGGCAAGATTGCCATCCTTGGCAGCTAAACTGCCCGGAGATATCTTCGAAATATACACTCCAAGTTCCAAAGATATCCCATGAGGAACTGCACCAACAGACAATTGCGTTGTCCTTAATGATCTTCTAGTCACGCGTCGCCTTCTCACCGTCAACGTAGCTGGACCCACTGAGCAGGCTCGTAATGTTTCCATTATTATACGTGTAGAAACAGATGTACAATCGACGTTGTTTACTCGCATAATGCAGTCATTCACCCTCAATTTGCTATCGACCGCACTACCCGATACTACTTGAGCAACATAAACCCCTGTATCATTCGGATAATATGGATTGTCACGACCTCCGACCAACGTTAGCCCCAAATCACGATCTGAATCCAAACAAACTCGACTGAGATCCAAATGAATGGTGAAAAGTTCCCAATCACTGACGTCAGAATCAATCGCGGAATCATGAGCATGCGTTAAACCCTGTGTAAATTGACTTGCCCTTAACGCGTGATCACCAGATTCTATCTTTTCCTTCAGATCCTTCAGCTCTTTCGACGCCTCGTTCCGTTGCTTTTTAATATCGTCAGAATCGCGCAAAGCACTCGCCAACTCCGAAACTGCACGGTCACGTTCTTTCCTTAATCTATCACATAAAGTCCTAATACTTTCCCTCTCTAACACTATTTTATCCCTTTCACTGAAAGCCCAATCTCTTCTTCGTTTCGACACCTCTGCCTCTTGAAGGGCTTCTTCCAGTTCCGCTTGTAATTTATCTACAGTTTTCCTCAGTTTGTCTAGCTCCATGTTCGCTTGATCCAAGTTATCCATACGTTCCTTATCCCGTTTAGTGTAATCTGCCGTATTATTCTCCCTTTCCGCGTCTTTATTCGAATTATCCCGTTCGCGATTATACGAGTGTAGTTCCATGCGATTCTTGTAATCTCTGTTGGAACCTTCAGAATAATCACCAAACTTTTGACGTAATTCATTGCATTGCTTTAAAGCTTCATCTCGATCTTGCAAGGCAGATGAAATTTCTCTTCGTAAGGTTTCAATTTGATAGGATAAAGCTTTCTTCTGAAAATAGAAGGAGTAAGTATTAAAACATGGAACGTTAATTTAAAAATAGTACACGCAGTAGCAAGTACGTATACAGTATATAAATAACCAAAAACCAATATAAAATACGAGAGAACATAATCGTAATAGCAGGGAAATTCTTATATTTAATTACGTACATCCATATTATAATCTCACTACAAATTTCCATAATAAATGTAAATAATAAGAGGACAAATAGAAAGACTAAAATCATTCACAGTAAAATTGAACAAAATCTTTGCGTTTAATTTCGGCAGGCTTACCTCCTCCATAAATTGTTTATTCTGATTTTCCAAATGTGTGATTTTCGTGTAAGCTTGCGTAAGATCGTCGCCAAGCTTTTCCATCTCCTTATGTACTGTATCTCGTTCACCCATAATTAAACTGTATTCTTGTAACGCAGCGTTTCTTTCCTCTGTTAACCGTTTCATATCTTTACTAGCCTTCATGCGTAGCACCATTGCATGATTGATTTCCTTCACCGCTTCTTCGTGTTGTTGCTGTACCTTAGCCAAAGCTTCGCGATATTCATTCCTTTCCCTCAATGCAATGTCCCATTGCCTAATTGCAGCAGTACACTGTTGTTTCAAACCATTCCGTTCACGAACTGCACTGTTACGTTCCTGTGCCACCTCGTCGTACTGTTTCTTTAACCTGGCAGCTTCTTCTTGTGATAGTTCCAACTATATTTAATCGTGTGCACAAAGTTTCATAAAACTGCGACGTAATTTATACCAGACATATATGTCATTTTACACTTACCTTATTGACGGCCGACGAATGCGATGATATTAAATCATCGTACCGTTTCCTAAGAGCATCGTACTCGTCTTTAACGGCTTCATATTTCCGAAGCGCAGATAAATAGTGCTGATTCATAGTGTCGCTATTACCAGCATCAGAAACAAGAACTTCTTGATTCTGGCACCGTAATTCAGACACTTCCTTCTGCAACGCTTGAACCTCTCGGTCAAGACGCTGCTTATCATTCACTAGGTCTCCATACTTGCCCCGCAACGCAGAGCTCTCCTGCGATGTTGCCTCCAATTGATTCATGACTGGTATATGTTGTCCTCGATAATATTCCAATTCTTTCATAGTATGTTCACACCTGCGTTACAAATTACTTTATTAAGCGCACATGTAATCGTCGGGACTGATATTGCTTTACGAAAATGATCAAGCGTAATAGCACAAACCAAAGAAGCGTTACTAGTTTAAACGAAACTAAAACAAACCGTCTTATAGTATCTGAGTGCTTATGCCTAAGTAGCTGAAGCTGATGCATGGCTTGATCACATTGAACTTGCAAGCCATCGTAATCGCTATGACATTCGGGACCACCAACAGGACCTCCAACACTGCCATAGCCTCCACTATCTCTCTCTGCATGCCACACACATAAGTTATATCGAACAATGCAAATAACAAAACTGTCGAACGTAACGCAATTAAATGTAAAAAGCATCATTTTAAACCAAAGAACGATGTCAACAAAAGTACATTGCACGTTAAACCGAAAATAAACTTTTACTAAACAAAGATTTACATAATTTGTTGTAAACATTAATAGCAAGAACATCTCTTAACAGGGAACACGAAAAATAATATTAACAAATGATAAACTACTTCAAACAAATAATTCGTTCATTCTAAATAAACTATTCTGGAGAAGGAAACTGTGGGGCACAATACATTTTTTTAATACCACAAGTTGTCATTCTTATTTTTAATAGTATCCTTACCCATATTGAGTGCTCCATCTGCAAGAAGACAACGGACAAAAATTTAATCAATTACAAATACAAAATACCCAATCTAACATAAACGCAAAGATGAAACGACTATGTTTATACATTGTGCAGTGTGTTACGATTGGTAGAACAATATAATAAGAAGTCTTGCTAGCTTTCACCAGGAAAGAAACTCTGTGTCACGCATGTAAGCATCATGATTCACTGTTTTTTGCGAAGTGAAATTATAAGCGTTATTTAAAATATCATGTACAATGACTCAAGTAACTACAAACGCATAATAACATCTTTTCATTTTACATATTCTATTACTTCTCCCTTTAAAACGGCTTTAACATCACTTTTTAATATGCACTTCACTTTTATAAAAACAAACATGTTACCCCATAACAGAACACTGATATTGGTATAAAAATCTTCTCATTCTTAATAATAAATGAAATACTATTGTGCATATCCTTTTCACGTTGCATTAAAGATTCTATCTATTCCGATATCCGTCCCTTTTGTACGTCAGAGTTCCCGGTTGGATTTATAGTTATAATATCCCGCCACGAGCGATACGACTGACACAAACATATATTAAAACATAGCGTAGAAAACTAAAAAATACACTCACCACTACTTCCAGCACTATCTAAGGAAGATGCGCCAGAAGCCATGCTCTTGATTCACCGAGGATCTACCACAAATACTTCTCTAGCAGGGTATGTGCTAGGTATTGCCTGGAAAGTACCCATACGCTGTACTTCACGGAAGAGCGAACCCTTTGTGAATTACTAAGAAGTAGCCTTCGGGATGACATTACGGCTATGGTCTAAACGGTGCATGGCGTTCATCAGAGGGATGCAACAGTGCACCTGGCACACATACATACGCACACACCCGCACGCGCACACGTACACGCATACAGAGTAACTCTTACTCCAATACAAACACGTGCCTTGTAATATCGAGACTTTTCATGCATCACTTTTTCCGCGCGGTTACTGATACGGGAGAAACAACGGGGGGGACGTATGTTTTCTGAATGAACGTAATAAATTAATCTACGTTTTGCTGATGTGTCTCGATCCCGAGACCGCGTCGTATCCGTTTCTTTTTCCCCCTGTCAAACCGCGAGGTTATCGATCCCCGTTTAAAAGTGTCACAGGCGAGCAAGAATCGCCGGCCAGCTCGTCCCTAACAAACTGAAAACTCGTTATCACTGTGGGAGAAAAAAAAAAGAGGAACCAACAAGCCTTTCAGCGGTGATCTTGATCGCGCACCTCTTCAAATAATCCATTAACACGCTCGACAACACTGGAATCGACGCAATTTTCACTGACTTCGGCCGCTCGGATCGCCACGAACTCTGTACCGTTCATCCCAAAATGACTAATGTCCCGATATTAACGATAATTGATCGCTCACCTGCTGCACCAACGAACCTGACAATTAGCCATTTTCATTCCGCTACTACAGTCTGTTTCGCATTGTCGATAATAAACATACGTCGTGGACGTGCTTGTTACTGAGCGTTGCGGCGCTAGTATCCACGGCGGATCGGTCGATTATGTCGTTTCCGAAGGAATCGTTCTAAAAATGAAACGCGTAAAATTTGAAACGGGGGTACTCGAAATGAAGTAGCTTCTCAATTGTTATCCGGAAACGTAGGAAATAAATTCATTTTTCTTATATTATTTAAATAAATAGTCTAGATTTTCGAAATTTTAAATGAAATTTCTGCATTTCGATAAAACAGTTTTAAAGGATTTTGGGAATAGTGGAAATACGGCTGAAATAGGCTGTAAAGAGCGAGTACTATTAGAAATGGTATTTTGAATAAGACGCTGAAAAAGAATAATGTTCTTTTCTAAAATAATTTTCGATATGTAACATAGAAGTTTAGTGAAATAATAATCTTGTTTGAAGAGCAAGTGAATAGAATATAAATATTTCATTTGTAGTATGGTGAAAGTAGAAGGAAATACATGTACTTATTAAGAATCATATATTTATAAAAACACATACTTACATTTGATAAAACAATTTTTATCTTTAACAGTACAGAATATGAAATAGGTCCTGCAGTTTGTTGCAATACGTTCAATTGCACAATCTATTGGCACAAAGTATTAAAGAATAAAATGAATTTTTAGGCTGCTAATGATTTACAAAATAATTTGTACTTAAAGCCTGTCCGATTTACTATTCCAAGACTGAAAACAATATATTTTAATTAACAATATAAAAATATCAATTGATGTAAAGTACTTTTATTTAATATTCTTCGATATTCGAGTAAAATAGTTTAATTTCTTAAGCTCTTGTATTATGATTGAAATAACATTTACTTTGCATTACTGAACATACACTATATAAAATTTCATTTCACATTATACCTAATGACAGATGTGTTTATTTCAAATAAATTATTTTAAGTAAGATACTGTTGTTAAAGATTTGACTTAAATTTTTTTTCATTTCAATTCTAACGGATCTGATACTTTCCATATTCATTAAGAAGTGATTTATCAGGTCACTATATTCGGGTCAAATAACATTTAATGGTATAAACAATTTGTCTTATAGAAATAAGCAGTGGTGAGATAAAAAATTAATTTGTACTTGTGAGATTAATATAAACTTATATTATATATGTTAGTACGTACAGATCATTTAGAAAAATCGTGAAAATAATCTTTCTATGCATCGATACATAAATTATTTCGAAAAGAAAAGGTGCTACATAAATTCTTCTAAATGTTTGTATAGTTCTGTAAATATTGTAATATGTATTCAAAAAGTGAATAAAACGCAAGTATAGAAAGGTTTTTTATCAGTATATGTACTATTACATGGAGCGAAAATATAACAGATAAATTTGTCCTGTTTATTTAAATAAATTCAATTAAATGATAATAAATAACAGAACTTGGTGCATCGCTGCTGTACAGAACTGGCAGAAAGATATTTAATATATGGTAATAAATGCGAGTAATTTGTTTAAATCATTTTATTTATTGGCGAACATCACTACCACTGATTTTCAAGTTGACAGTTGTGCATAGAAAAGAAAAAATAAAATGCGAATACTTACACCAGTCATAAGAAATATATACTTTCGTGTCATAGTGTCAGAGAATAATAGTATTCGCAGTTCTGTTAGATAGATTTGGGCGATTAATATTAAATACAAAATATATATATATATATTTATAGCAGTAATATTTTATCTCTCTCTCACGTGCACGCACACACACATACACAACCTCTTTCACTCTCTCATAATATAATAACACATATCTCTTTGTAATATAGATAATCTTTCTTTGATTTTGCAAGGCCAGCATAGAAATCACACTAGAGAATGGTAAACATAGTCATTTTCCTAGACTTTAGAGAAAGAGGCGCCCTTATCAAATGACTGATTAATTAAACGCAATTTGTGTTATATACACATGTAAAATTAATCATAATTAGGTCCGAGCTTCTCATAATTATACAATTTAATTCGTAGTAATGGAAGCTTTTCAAGAAACCTGTATCAAACGATGACGATGTAAGACATTTAAAAAAATATTTAAATCTTATGCTCTGCGACATCAGTTGTTTTCTTAATTGTGCGCGTATAAGTGCCTTTTTCAAATCATTTAGCTTTCACGTTTGGCCATAGAATGGTATACTTCGAAACAATTGTAGTACGCATCTTTCAGTATTTGTGATGTTTCAATTTTTATAGTCGAATAGCTTATCAATTTACTTGATTTCATAAATTTTATCAGTGATATCGAGCATTTAGGTGAATCATTTTAACGTTCAGTTTTAAACAACTTTCTAAAAATGTATTGATCCCAAACTGTATAGAATATTCCGTGCGTTCATTTTTACGACGATTAAAAGTAACATTACTGAAAAGTGTTTACAACAGTTGTTGATTCTTGTACGTTTGTTTAGAAGCATTATTTACCCAGATATCTTAGCCGGCGTTACAATGACCATTGTTCAAAATACCTTTAAGATAGACCGTTGCTAAATATCAGTTTCAAAACGTAGTATTCTGACAACAAATTTCATCTATCAAATTTCCACGAAAATTGATCACAACTCTTGTGGGTGGAATTTATAACGTTCTTTTTCCGATATCAAGTAGCAATGCAAGTAATTCAAAGAATTGTATGTCATATCAGAAAATCAGAAATATCATGTACAATGGAAAAATATGATATACTCGAAAACGACATCATATAGGCAGTGATAATTGTGACATATCTGCAAAGTATTTGTAAAGGTATATAAAGCTTTGTTAAAATTCAGAAGGAAAATTGTACTTGTAGAAAAAACCTTTGATTGAGATAAAGTATATGCTATCTTACAATCTTACGCCAGATTTCAGCGGCAAATATTGTATGAAAAGGAATGTAGAAAATTAAGAGAAGTAGATTTTACTATGATAAACTTTGGTATTACATGAGTGAACGTTCGTGTCCCTCTATCCTTCTTTTTCTTTAACGCTTTCGATCTTTCTGCGAAGAAAGATGGCCAATTATTTACAAAAAGGAATTACATAAAATACAACGTAATTAGCAATAATAATATTAATAAATCATACTAATACCGTCAGTGAGAAGTAATGAAAGTAAAGTGCATAACTAAGCAAATGAAATATACTTAGTTTACTTTGGAGGTTAGTAAACAATTTACGATAATACGTGTTCTATTCGTACGCTATTGACACATCGATACGTTGCGTGCCGTTAAACAATTTGGTGCAGCTAAATCGTCGGGGCCGTTCAAACGGCTGGAGAAACCTAATCGTATTCTAAGTTGGCTAATGATACCGGAAAATTAATCAACAAGGCGTTCGTACTTCCTAAAACTGTCGTAGGCTAATACTAAAAAAGAACTAGTAATGGTTTCGGTAAGTTTACCGCGATAAATACTGCAATTAGCGATACACATCCTTGTTTCAATGTGAGACCTCAGAAATATATCGGTGAAACATATGTATTTCTAAAGCCCATAGGCGCGTTGATACTTACACCACTTGCTTTATACTGTTTCCTGGGCCAATACGCAGTTACCTCGTTTTGAAACAGTACGAGTACTGCTCTAACATATATATCTCAACTTTTGAACATTTAATTGTTACAGATAAAATATGATATATTAATTTCCGTGTGTCTGTGTATGTGTGTTTACTCTTTATTTCTGAAACACTAAGTCTAAAGGCCATATTATTTTTATTCTAAAGTTTCTAATATTATAATGACAAGATGAACCTACTTCTTTTAATGTTTCTATCTATATTCGTGTCCTTTCTTGTGTCTGTGTGATAATTTACTTTGTAATTATATTGACTATTAGAGGTTAACTTATACCTATTAATAAATTAATCGATAAATAATATGGTTAAAAGTTAAACAAGTGTTATACTACAAGTAACACAATTAGCGCCTACGCAGCGAATCCAGTATTCTCTCTGTATGGAGTCGCGGCTCGGGGCTGGCGGCGAGGGCTTACAATTAGCCGCTTAGCAAGTACCGGAGGCGATTCCGAGACGCCGGTGGGGCGAGTCACAGAAAACGAGAGCGAGTTAGAGGGGACGAAAGCGAACCCCCAGCGACATACATGCATATAATACTCGCCCGAACACTCGAAAAAATGATAAGGATAGCAACGAGCGCTTAGCCCAGGGGCCAAAGCGAGCCCATAGCGAGAGGATACTGCATTGCGAATGACGCGCCGCTATAGTTATAGTATATCGCAGAAACATTCTTCTTTTTTCTTTTCTAAGTGTCGTTCACTGACCCTTTCTCTTATAACATATAGCATTTGTACCGATTTCTACCTACGGAAGTTTAACCACAGAGTTAAAACAAAACGTAAAGCATTTCGATTGCAAGTTTCAAACTCTCAGCAAAAGGTGCTTCGGAAAGTTTTCTTTGAAAAGAAGCGATTCCGAGAGATAAAGTTATACAGAGTTTTCAACTACTGCGCCCAACTAATTATTAAAATCTAATAATTGCAACGGGAAGTTACTCGCCAATAGAGATCCACTAAACACATCTCGAAGAGATCTTTAAACGGTAGACGTCTGCTGGTTATTGTTATCCAATGGAATACTTGTCGAGCATTCTTTTAGCATTGCTCGTAATCGAAGGATTTCCTTCGAAGCAGCCGCGAGGTCCGACTGCAATTGGAGCTCCTTTTCTCGTAGGCGTTTTATGTCACGTTGGCAAGTCTGAAAATTTAACAATTGCAATTATACAAATGCCCAACGAGACAATTGTAATATGTGAGATGATTTAAAGGAAGGAATTGAAGAGTTCGTGTCCAAGACAGTACATACTCATAAAAATAAACGATACATGTTCCGTTAACGAGCGTCCTTAAATTAATCTAGATAAAGGTATAAAGTATTTATAGAATTTTAATGATTTAAGGGGATACTCTAATGCAACTGTCCGTTTTTCAACGCCATCTTCGGGAATTTATTTGACAAAAACTATAAGTTTATACTATCTGGCTCTTTGCCTGTATCTTAGGGTGGGTTTGAAGTAATACTCAGATTTTTTTTTAATGTAGCTTATTGCAGATGTACACAGATATAGTCGGTGGCACAAACTTCTTGAAAAAATTCTTTTCCGACGGGCGTTGGTGTAGGAACCGTTATCCAAAATGGAAAACCTAAGACTTATTTGCTTTATTATGTCTGTCGTTATGGTTGGAACCACGGAGGAATCTCTATATTGTATAAAATTAATTTTACAGAACGAAAACAGTTAAATTTATCAGTAAAAATCGAACGTTTTTTTTAAACTGCTGTTATTCTGCAAATTTTTATTGTTAGGGGGCCTCTGTGGTTCCAACCATAGCGACGAACATAATAAAGAAAATAAACCTTAGTTTTTCCATTTCGGGGGACTAGAATAGTTCCCACACCATCGCCCGAAGGAAAAGAATTTTTTTCAAGAAGCTTGCGCCACCGACTATATCTATGTATACGTGCGATAAAAAAGATCAAAAAAATTCTGTGTATTACTTCAAATATACCTTAATATACAGACAAAACGACAAATAGTATAACCTTATAGATTTAATTAAATAAATTCTCAAAGATGGCGTTGCAAAATTGCCAGTTGTACTAGAGTACCCCCTTAAGAAATTCACAACAAATATCACGTATACTTAATGCACTCGTCATTCTTACGTGCAGATCTACACACAGATTTTGGCAGACACGAAACCGTGAACTCGATTTTTTAGCAGGTTTAAGTAGTGCGCCCTATACGTTTAACACGTAACTGTATGCAAAATTCTATCCAAACTGGTCATTCAAACCTCGTGCACATTTATTAGAACGACAAAAAATAAAATGCTTAAGTGTACCATACATAAATCTATATTAAGAATATCTTATGTTCGTATCGAAATATAAGGCAAATAAAAGATTTCGTCATAAAAGGTTTATTGTAGGAAGCCAAAATATCTATCTTTATCAAGGGGGTCTTACCAGTACTCTGCTCTACTTACCACATTTTGCCTCAGTAGATCCAATTTGTCACATTTGAGCCTGGTAACTTCCTTCCTCAGGTTTTCAGTTTCTAAAACACCATCTTTGGTGGTACACCTCGCGGTGTCGTGAGTTTCTGCAGAACTCATTGATTCGAGACCCGTATCGCTATCCGGATACACGGCCTGGTCCAGTTCCAGCTCACTGTTTAACGAGCTGTCGTCACTCTCCGATATAACACGCTGGGTCGTCTCTGTCTTCTCCGATCTCTCCTGTTTCCGCAAGTTTTCGTGAGTCAGTCTTTGAACGGACGGCACTGAAGTTTTGTCCACCACCGGTGTGTCATTGCTGGCAGAAACTGCCGCGTTCGATTCCCGGCGATCAACCTCGTCCTGCTGTAGAGTGGCCAAACTGCTATCTTGATTGTCTGTGTTGGACAAACTACTGTCCTGACTTCCTAAACTAGGGCTTTCACGTTCCGAATCTCTTCTGAGGGTCAGATCCGGGGAGCCTAAGGGACTCGACGGTTCCACCGAACGCTTGCCATTAACCTTCGTCGTCGATTGCCGATTGCTAGGCGGACTAGGCTCCGATTGACTCTTCTTCGATAACTGCTGCGGTACGCTCTCCGTCGACGCGTTCCTAACGCGCGATATCAGCGCCTTTCTAACCGTATCGATAAATCTAGAACCGCTACCTCCGCTACCGGAGCCTGACGCGTCGCTCGCCGTTGGGCTTACTGGACAATTTCCACCGAATCCCAAGCCAGTACCTCCTAAACCAATCGCTCCCCCAAGAAAATCGGCGGTCTTCCCTTGCAGCTCCTCCGTCAACGACTCCAAAAGGGCTGACCTTGTTCTTAGCTGTTCATTCGAAATTTATTTCATTAATACTGAGATTTAAATCGGTAGACAAGCTCGAATTGAATTTATTATACATTGGCAAATCGTAACTTAGATTTGCAAGAGGCGAATGAAACGAAGATAATATGTAGTAATTACCTCCAGTTTCGAGAACTTCTCAGCTTTATACGCCGCATTTTCAGCATTTACTAATTTCGTTAGAAGGAATTCCTTGAACTCCACTCCACGCAAAAACACAGCTGGCGTTGGCAATGCTGGACCAAACCAGGGAACATCGTTTCGCGCTGTTACGCTTACTTTGTACCTGCGTTTACAATAATCATGATTGTTTAAAAATACGATTTATATAATTCAGTTTTATGATTAATGACGCGTGGGCATTCGTGTTTTTCGTCGTAAAGATCCCAACGCTGAGCGGACTATTTTGAACGAACGTTTGCTTAAAATCGGGAACAGTGATTGGGTAACTGATACATCCGAATTTCGCGCTACCTCGCTATATGGGCACAGTGCATACGAATCTAAGAATATACCTGGTATTAGGAGTGCAAGGGTCGACGACTTGTACCACGATGAATGCATGTAAGAAATGGCTGGCGATCATATCTGGACTGAAAGGAGTCGCCTCCTCTTGAAATATTATGGCGACGATGTCATTGCCGATGTGTCTTTTACGCTGCAATTGCTGGGAGTCCCCTGGACTGTATGGAAGAAGAGAGGCGACATGGAACAACACTTCTCGCCCTCGAAATACCTCGTATACCGCAGAATCTCCAGTCTGCCCGTGTCGAGTATCCAAACCTCCGCGATATCTGCGAAAATCAACATTTAAACTTCAACATCGCGAATACGCGGTTAAAACGATATTATTCTTAGAAAACAGTAGCGAATTCAAGGCTTAGTCTACAAAGTTTTCAGTCTACAAATTGAAAAAGTTAACAGTACGTGGTGTTTGCCCACAATTCCGATATTTTTCCCATTCTGTTTGACCATTTCATTTGAGGAGATTTAAATTTCACTAATTGCGTTCGTTTAATGAAAAAGAATTAAATAAAATCGAGAAATATAATTATCAAACTAATGAGACAGAAATAATCACAATTCAATTACCAGTTTAAACATTACAATATTTCGCAATTATTTAGTTCACTGTAATATACACTGTTCGAAATACTTTGAGGGCCATCTATGCAAATGAGAAAATCAATATGTTACACCAATATATTAATTAAACATTTCAGATTCTTTTAGTAGATAAATACTCCTCTTCCCCCTCTGCTAGCTCCCATTTATAAGATTTCCATTTCCATTTTTTTTTTGTATCTGTAGCTTGAAAAACATATTAGATATGAAAAACAAATCAGTAGAATGAAAATTTAACGGTTGTTTATGCTATATACAAATATGAAATCAAATTGTTTAAGATTTGTAGTTTAAATAAAAAATCGTTCCCTACTACAAATCTTAAACAATTTGATTTCATAATTTTATAGAACATAAAAACCGATTAAATTGACATGCTACCAATTGTTTTATATCTATCATATGTAGTTTTCACGATATTTTATTTATTTATTACTATTCACGGGATAAACCCTACAAATGTTAATTTTTCAGACGAGAAATCGCAGGCTCCCCAAGTATTTCCAAAAATGCGCTTTCCCATTTGCGATGTTATAGCCTTGATAAAAATATAAGCCGGGTATACGGTATAATGAGAACTTCTAGAACCATCGTTACTAACCCCTTATGATCCTTTAAATCGATTTTCTGACCAAGCAAGTCAAGGAACTCCTGAAAAGCAGGCGTGATTTGCCTGTTTCCAAAAAGTTGCTCTTCGGTCACCTGCCCTACGCGTTGATGAAGAACGCCGAACTTAAACCTCGACACCAGGGCGTGCTCGTCATAACGCGCTACCAGTGTGCCAGCACCGGAACAGACAACAGGCATCAGCGTGCTCACGCTCAGGGATTCGTTGATAGCCTGCAAAAAGGATCCTATGTCAGGCAACGAACAACACCGTATCGATAGATTGTGGAATTGAAACAAAATATGCGGATTTTTTTCCAGCAATATACTTGGCGATGACTGCATTGTCTGCGATTAAAATCAGCATCTGTTTCTTCTCTACATGCTGACATTTAAACTATGTCATTCAAACTGTGCGTATATATGAGGCATTGAGAGCAAAAACGGACTAACCCACATTTTTAACGAATTCGAGTTAGCAGTAATCGCGTATTCCAAAGGCAGTACTACCTAATCATATAAAATAGAAAAGATTAATTTGTTTTTCAATGTGGGTTAGTTCGTTTTTGCTCTCACAGCCTCATATAAGGTAACTTATGACGAACAGAACATTTGAAGAATATATCAAATACGTAAACCGAGATGCAAGTGGTTATACAAAATGAATATATGGGAGATCATTTTTCTAAAATTATCAACTTCGGAGTTGGTGAGTTTAGTCATGTGTCATAACGCGGCATTGCAGTGGCCATGAATTGAACAGTTTCTGTTCCTCATAACTCGCAGTGTACATACGTTATACTTCGATATAACTGTATAGAAGTTCGAAAATAGAAAACCTCGGAAGTTTAAACTTGAATAACGATAACTAAGAAGGAAGGAGCCCGAACTCGGAAATTGAAGAAAAGCTGAAACTTTGTGAATATGTAGGGGATTTCCTTCTGATTACAACGCAATTTTTGTTTTCTGCTCAAATTAAGGGGATGAAATTAAGCCTTAAAAAATCGGCTATTTTCCGATTTAATTTTGTAACTCACAATCTGTAAGAGATAGAAAAAGTTTTAAGACAAAAGTTACTTCTTTTTATTAGGACTATCATTTGGTAACTTACAGTTCTTACTGTTCGCGAGTTATAACACTACATCGGAAACTATTCGGAATTTAAGGGATCAACTTCACCTCCTTAGAGTGAATTTGAGCAGCAAACAAAAATTGCGCTGTTACCAGGAGGAAGACCCCTACATATTCACAAAGTCTCAGAATTTTTTGAATTTCCGGGTTCGGGATCTTTCCTTGCAAATGGTGAAACTTTTAATATCTTAATGTTATTAGCGAGAAAATTTTGTTGAAATAATTCTACCTTAAAGTCGCCTGCAAAGGTCAATTCGAACAGTTAGAAGCGATAACTCCAACTATATTTATATCCTTTCATACATAAAAGCAGTCCTTCGAAACGTTTGCTTGCAAAAATTGTAAATTTAAATTTACGCGAATAAGTAAAATTCTTTAAATATTTATCAAGTGAGCATATAGCTGCGCATTTTCCAGGACTATATCAGGGGTCTCGAGAAGGGGACGTAGTTGTACAATAGTTGTAAATGCCAATTGGCACGAATCAAGTTCCGTCAACAAGTTGTTAATATGCTTGCCAAAAACTAACGGTTGTCCGAAGCAGTTGTGCAAGAAAAGGTCATAAAATTTACCGTCACATAATAATGAAAATTTAAACAATTCCTTATCTTATCTGTCATAATGGCACGTGTATACTTCTCTAAAGAAATCGTGAAATGTTGAGGATTGCGTCGTTTCGATGTCTACACTGGCATTTATGAACTACTCGCGAACTGCGTAAGCAATGCAGTTTAACAAATTCACGCGGAACTACAGTTCATTACAATGTAGGACGTCTTAAACAAATTTCTCATTAATCTATTAAATGTGGACAAATAACGTGCAAAATGTTTTGCTAATATATCTATTCCACTCTTTGTCCCATCATTAATTTCATTACTCATAGAAAAAAAGATGATACATACTTTTACTTTATCATAAATTCTATTCTTGCTGTAAGTACTTTCCGTAATTTGTAACTGTTTTTCTGTCACGAATAACATTAGTTTTGCTGCGTACTTTTCAATCGTTTTTGAGGGTACTGCAAACTAACTTTTGACTTGTGAATATATACGGATACACGGAATTTTCTGTGATCAATTAATAAGATATCTTGAAAATACCCCAAAGCTTTTGCGTCAGTGTTGTTGCTTTGAAAGCCTTGGCGCTCGGCCAATTGTATGTTCACAAGAAAGGAAAACACCAGGCGTTACTTACTTTTTGAATTGAAATTTAGCCACAGTGGCATGATATTAAGAACTTTAAAGTCTTCAAGTTTTTTAAAAAAAATCCCGAAAATACTGTATTTTCAGACCTTACAGGTTGGCATAACTCCCTAAAGTACAGCGTGTTTCATAGCAACTGAGCAGAACTTCAGCGATGAGTGTGGCAAATAGAAACACCGAAAGAAAGCAATCATTCTTCTTACAAATTGAGCCAACGTAGCGCCTCCACAGAAACCTTTCTCCAAGAAAGTGCCCGAAGCGACCACTTTCGGCTTCAATCAAGCCCAACCAATAAATGTTTAATTAATTGCGAAAGTAGTTACGCTAACTATATTTGTACGGAGAATAAAAATATTGGAAAATGAAAACACCTATAACTCGGGAGCAGGTGTCCAATAGAACAACCGTCAACACGAACATTTTTTACTATCTGTACGTGCCTCACTCATCGTCCACCTAGAGATACGACCATTCGTTATGAAACGCCCTGTACATCTGGCCACGATGGCGAGACACCGCGCGAAGGTGATGTCCGCGCGCAGTGAAAGCCACTAAACAAAAGAGCTGTTGAGCGTATCCCGTCAAAGAGAGAGGAAACTTCACCTTGACCATTTTCGCGGGCGATGGATTCGGGCCGAGGTTTACGGCTGGTACCAATTCGTGGGTCGAGCCCGCTCGCAATCGCAGCAAGACCCGCCAGTGCTCCTGTCCAGCGACCGTCTCGGCCTTCACCGAGACCAGGACCGGCCCGTTCTCTCCGTCCCTTCCCACCAGGTTCACGTGCTCCTGCAAAAGAGAAAGGTTAAAGCGAGATGAAACGGAGCGGGGGCCTTTTTACGATCGAGGGCAGCCGATGAGTCGCGGCCACCCCGCGTAAAATGCACAGCGGTCGCCACTCGCCCGTCGACTTTGACGCTTTTGCGCGCCCAAAGCGAGTGAAAGGCGTAACATTTCCGTGGCAGCCAAAGAGCACAGTTAAGGGTGCCCGTGCCGCGGCTGAAGAAAAAGTAGTAACCGATACCTGATTGGTTAGGCAAGAATTGTCTGCAGGGAATAGCTATGCGCGAAACAACCGGAGCGGATTTCTGTACATGAAATTCTACGTCAGTGATACCCAACCGATCGGTGGCCAAGTGTTTTCTGGGGGGTCGCCACGTTTTTTTTATTTATTGTTAAGTTAGAATTATAGTGTGAAATACCTATTTTTAATGTGTTTTCTTTATGATATTAAATTTACCTTACGGGGTGGGGGGTCGCAGGTTATTTGAATATTATGAAAGGGGGTTGCAGGTTTTTTGAATATTATAAAAGGGGGTCGCGACTCAAAAAAGGTTGGGACACACTGTTCTACGTGTTCGTCGGGGTGGACTGAATTAAAGGCGATTTTAGCGCCTTCAACTTGAGCTCCCATGGTTAAGAGAAATCTATATTCCTTATTGCTACCCATTTTACAAAAGTTTCATCGAAAACGGTGATGCGTGCTTTACGGGTATTTCTTATTAGTTAAGACTGTAAGCACTCGAAAGGAATCTTTTGATAAGG
Source organism: Andrena marginata (assembly GCA_963932335.1). NCBI lineage: Eukaryota > Metazoa > Arthropoda > Insecta > Hymenoptera > Andrenidae > Andrena > Andrena marginata. The sequence continues at coordinate 44,644,895 of OZ010659.1, read as the reverse complement.
AAGAAATATTACATGAAGATTACAATTTCTCGAAAGAAACTGTGAAGGGCGTGCAAAGTAAATTCGAATACCGTTCATTTCTTCGAATATTCGAATAATTCGATTAATTTCGAATACTATTAACTTCTTCGAATATTTGAATAATTCGAATACTATTAACTTCTTCGAATATTCAAATATTCGTGTAATTGAAATAATTCCGAATATAAATAATTTCTTCGAATATTTGAATATGTAATTTCTTAAAATATTCGTAAAATTCAGAATGCTCGAATTTCGGATTCTACTGAATAGGAATCTGAACTAGAAATATTTTTTCACGCTTTATTGTGAAATTCTTTTTATACTGGCGTTTACAATTATTTGTTTCTCAAACGAGCAATGTGGAACTTTATTAATCTTTGGTGAACTATTAGAATACTTAGATTGTTCGAATATTCGTTAAAGGTTTCGTCGTGAAAGATTTAAACTTTCAAATACGCCTTGCGTTTCGAATAATGTCATCGAAAATACTAGTAAAAATTGATAATTTATAATATGTAAATAGAAACCTATTTATAACTAAATTCTCCCTTTCATGCAACAACTACTTTACATTTTCTTGAGAAAAGTTGAGTATGGTTGCTAAACGTGTTAGATGATACAGTGAACCACGTGTTTCAGATTACATAATATATATTCTGGTATATGTACCAGGCTGCGGTGTGTCATTATCGTATGTTAGAGTAACATGTTGCATTATATTGTAGTACACGGAAAATGCCTATTAAAGTAAGACGTCAGCGTACGGCAAAATAATGGAACCACGTATGAAACATATCCTCATCGTTAACAAACCTTACACCATGTACTGCACGTATACATATGTTGGGATATAAATTTTAAATAATATTGTAGTGTTGCTTTTGCTACAATTAAATGTAGAATACAATAGACACTAACTTATTTAATTTTCATTATACCTATTTACAGTTTATCTTCTAACCATAAATTGTCCATTGGAATGTCAGTATTTTTTATTTTTCAGTAATTATCTCGGACAGATTATATTTCCAATTTTTGAACAATAATTGAATGTGATAAGCAACAAACTATCAACAGTATAACAGATTGGATATAATATATAGGTTCGATATTACGTTGAAAAGAATTTCGTTCGATTCCTCCACTCTACACCGTCTTTTTTATTTTTTAATACTTATTTTATAATGTGATCTACTGGAAAACAGAAATACTTGAACGAACTGTATGTACATTTTTTATATTTTATCATCCAGCACAATTAGAGCTCGATTCATAGAAATTATTTTGTTTTTATTTTAAAATACTTAATCAGGGATTTTTTGCAAATTTGTATGCTTGAAAAGAAGACACTTCTGTAAAGAATAAGTACATACCTAGTAGAATATATACTTTTATCCTTGATGTGTTATAAAACTTTTACTCATCTACTCGTTGATTGTATTTCACGGATCAATGTACGATTGCAAATGATAGTCTGCAAGTGTAAAAAAAGATCATAATTATAATTTTCTGATTTCTTACGATGCATGTAAGTAGAGACACGTATTCCGCAGGAATTTCACTTTTCTGCTGCGCTCCAAAATGATCTATTTTTACCATTGTTTTCTGTAGGTGGTTTCGAAATTGATAAAATATACTCAACTTGCTTTATACTCATAGTGTCTCATAGACAATGAGAAAAGGCTAAAATATTAATGGGTATGAATTAAACAAAAGTATGTTTTATTTAATTCGTATAACCATTGCTCGGTATACGACAAATATGTGTAAAATCTTGTAAAAAGAAATTGAATTTAGATGAAACCAGATGTTATTCGAAGTCTAGAAATGTAAATTCCATTTAAAAGCGTTAAGTGATCGACGTCATTTTTTATTCTGATAATATCTATGTAATATGAAATCTCCTCTTTCTCATAAATAGCACTAATCAAATCCTGCTGAAACCTGATTTTACGTACTTTGCCTCGAGTTATTTTTAGTAACTGACTATAATTTCCCTCAATATTAAACATAAAATCTACGAATACATTTTTCTTTGTCTTAATTTCTTAACCTGTTTTCGATACATGATTATATTATACTAACATGATTTTGTGAACTATACTTTTTTATAGTGTTTTGCTACTTAATTTAGAATGCGAATGGTTTCGTAATTAGGTATACGTACTATTGTGAGATAACGGTAAACTGTTCGAATTAGTATGTAGGAATATTCAAATATCTCGGAATACAGTCTGAGCAAAGTTTAGGCTGTTGTAACTAGCGATTGTGGTAGGTACTTAAGTAGCTCAAAAACATCAAATGCTTCGAACATCATTCCAATTATTTCGAAATTTCAACTCGCGCTTTTCAAATACTCGAACACCGCGAAGGGTATATTCGCGCAATTATAATATTGAAATATTTTGTATAACCTTCATATTTTAATGAAAACGTAGTGCTTTCGAAATTTTTGTTATAGTACCTACTGATTGCTCGTTCGAAATAGATGAAATTTTGCTTTCAACCTTGTTTCGTTACACTATAAAAGAGTCTGATGTGAATATTAAATAACATACTTATGCGCCAGCCTTAATTACCATCTTATCTCGTTATTCATTCGTTCAAACGCAATCGAACAAAGTTTCACCGCATAATAGAATACAATTAACGAAGATTCATGAATAATTTCATATTTGAAATGGTTTAATAAACTCCGGGAAAAAGGGGGAGGGCTTTAAGATTGCATTATAATGATATTCGTCGCACTCGAGAGAAAGAGTTAATAAGGTGAGCGATATAGTACACAATAGAACCACGCTATTAGCGAATTACCTGCCGCACAAAATGGGATGGTAGCCAACATTGTCATAACCCTATTCTTCCTGAATGTGTCGCGTGTTTTTAAATTAAGATTGACCATTGATCGCTGGAAATAACGCAGGAGATGAACTGGCGCCGACCTTTCTAATTATTTCTAATTGAGTTAATCAGACACTTGATGGATGAAATCCGCGTCGTTTAATTTTTTTTTCTCACACTTGCGGCATTGTGGCATAACTTTGTGAGGTCACGCTGGCGGAAACTTTTTTGGATCACAGCGTTAATGTTCCCACGAATTAATGCAATAGTTTTTAGTAGGTACAAACTGCAACAATTTTTAGCTACTAGATAATGTAAAACGCGTTCGTTTTTAGCATTTAAACCTGACCTTTTTGGCTTAAGAGCAAGGAAAGATATCGAGACAATCTATTGCACAACGACGATAAAATACCTGTTCAGATAACATTGTGGATATTTTGCTTCTTTCACCATGAGCAATGCCCATAATTTACGTGAAATTAAATGATGTGTTTTTAGATTAAGCAGTTGTGCGAAGATATAGAAATGTTCAGATGAAATCAATAACACAATGTTGAATACATTGTTATCTACTGCTTTATCAGTTTCATATGCCAAGGGAACGTAACAAAGTAAAATACGATTATATCTTCTTGTATTTATTATCGTATACCAATACTGGCAATGAAAATGAAGATCTGCATTGATTAGTGCACCCATAAATGAGTTTCCACTTGCAAAGACAAAATGCGTAAAAGTAACGTAAGAATATGCAGTATTTGACACTTTCTTGTATTTTTAACCATTTTAAGGATACCAGCCGTCCCAATTGCACGAGACACCACCGTTTAAACAGTGTTACATGACTTTAAGGGGGGAATTTCTTTTTTCTTGGTCAAAAATATCGATACTTTAGGATTTTTTATAAACAAAAATGTAACATTAATTAATTTGAAACTTTGTATACGTGTTTCTTATACTTTCATCATGTTACATAAATTTTTTTTCAGTTCAGTAACTGCACTACAAACTTTAAACGCATTTTTCTCGAAACAACTTTTTCGTAGCTGGTTGACATGATTTAAAAAAAAGTACTGGATCGAGCAACTTGAAATTTTAACTGCATGTTAAAAAAGAATCCTTTTATCGTTTGACCTACAGGCAAGACAATAGGTTGTATATTTTTTTTTAATTATAAAAAGTTCGGGTAATGTTTTGCAAAAAATCGAACATCTGAATTTAAACAGTTACCATTTCTGGAAAAAATAATTTTTTTTATTCATTGTAGGTCAAACGATAATTATATGTGTCTAAAATAAAATCTCATTAGTATTTTTGATTCAGATGAACTGGAGGGCAGATATCATGTCAACCGTTAATGAAACAATTGTGCGGAGCGTCCTAGTTCACGGGCAACTGAAACTGTATTTTTAAGTGAACTGAACTGAAAAAAATTATGTAACATGATGAAAGTATAACAAACACATATACAAAGTTTCAAATTAATTAATGTTACATTTTTGTTTACAAAAAATCCTAAAGTTAAAAATTTTATTTCGACCGTAATAATTAATAAAAGTGATTTCGGCGCACTGGTTCGGTCAATTAAATTCGGTTTAATTGACCGAACCAGTGCGCCGAAATCACTTTTATTAAAAATCCTAAAGTATCGATATTTTTGACCAAGAAAAAAGAAATTCCCCCCCTTAATACGGGAAGAAATGTTATTGGATAAAAAACAATATGAATGAAAATAGTGTAATGAATAAACTATATTACTGACTGGACAAATCTAATAATTTCGTGTATTTTTTTTAAGTAAGGAAATTTAGTAAAAAAAATTTATCAAAAATTACTTTGTTTTATAATGGATTAATACAATCTCTTACCACAAAATTTCTTCTACTAATATCACGTTTTAACTGCGCTTAAGCGACAGAAGCAGCAATGTTAATTTTCTGTAACATGCGTTGCTCGTCGAAATAAATAACTACGTTATGCGTATGCAAATATTCTGGGAGGTACAGAAGTAAATTCAAAAGGGTTCATCTTCTTATATATACGTAGGCAAAGATTGTATACCTATACTTCAGTTCGTATCCAATAAAGATCACACCATTAGTTTAACTCCAAGTGAGGCAGCTTGTCGAACGAGAACATTTTTCATATAATCATTAGTGTTACTTCCTTATCATTTAATGGCCAATTGACTCAGTCAATACGTACGCCTCGCTCGGAACTGATAGAAACTACTCTGTCAACGTGCATAAAAAGTCTCCCTTTTATCCACGCTTTCCCTCTCGCATGCGACTCTTGGATTCAGTTCTACTTGGATAAACCGTGGTTATCGTGCACCGCTGGCATATTTACGATGATTCCCCGACGTTTCACTATTAGTTATCGAGGCGTAGATACTTGGGGAAGATAGATAAATGGAGATAGGTAATTGGAGAAAGCTTTAATAAGGGTGGCCTTAAATCTCGCAGGATTTTTACAAACATGTACCTGTCTTGCTCTGTGTACCGTGGGCGACGTTCAAGTTTCCCGGAGGTGAAATTAAATTTACTACTTTGTACTCTATTAAATTTAACACCGACTTGCAAAACATAAAACACCCCTGAATAAATACTTTCCTAAGTGTTCTAGTGCTAGGATCATTGGATTCATCGAACAATAACGTTACGAAGAATCCATAAAATTGAAAGATTGCAAAGGCATCATGTGGATTTCACACGAATTGCTAAAAACCAGCTTCACTATATATGTATGTATAAATATAAATAATTGAATCTAAGAAGCATAGATGCTGCATAAAAATCATCGACTGACACGTGCGAGACTACAGCACAATATTGAATTCATTACACATTGCAAAATGCAAACACGTATAGTATTGTACGTGTTGCAAGGCACACTCTGTAAATAAATACAAAATAAATGAGAAATTCTTATACCATGTGAGCTATGGAAAGAAAGATTCAAAGCAACTTAGTACAACCGGAAGTTAAGCAGGAACACCAATTGCCAGCCACGATAAACCGTTTCGTATGGTATTTAATTACAGGAAAAGACTGAGCCAACTATGTATTGTCGTAATCGTGCCCCGTCTTTCACACTTCCGATGCAATTTCCACGTTACTACTTCTAATTGGCCGCAGCATGCAAAGACAAATGATTTTGGGAAAGGGAATATTTATATCCATAGAATTGTATGAAACCGTAAACCAGCCGATCTAACGATAACGACACTAACAATGAGTTGCATGTAAGCGTTTGATCAAGATGGAGTTAGAAAAGTTTTGTAGGCTCTATTCAATGCAGAACACTTATTTTAGATATCTGTTGAAGCTTAATTGTAAAACAACACCGCGGAGTTTTCGTTTAAACCCCAAAGCACATTGTTCCCCGCGATAAATTAATTAAGAAGTTGCTCGCGCAGTATGTTGATTAAATCTGTAAACAGAGAAAGCTAATCTTCACTTCGTTAAAAGGAATGAAATGTACTTAGTTTAAGGGGGTCCGTACAGGGATGCTTAAAGGCACAAAGTTGCTTTGCTCGCGAATAACATTTTCGTATCTCTATGAAATTTTTAGCGGAGATCAAAGTTGGCCTTTGCCTCTATTTGTTACTTTTACGCAAACTTTGTTTAGCTTGCCTGTACTTAAATGAGAAGAAGCCCGAAAACCAATTATAATACTGAAACACCAGGTTTAAGTTATTTCCAAATTAAACTTCTGGTTTAGTTATATGTACTTACATATACGTAACAAATATCATTTACTTTTAATGTCAGATTTATGAATTTTGGAAAACATGAAATAACGATAGAAAAAGTTAATCAATGAATGTTGGTACTGTACAGAGTAATTAATAAAGTTTTTCGTTTCGAAGAAGTAGGTATCAATTATATTCAAGGTAAATGTGTTTAAGAATTGAGAGTCGTTTTTTTCTCGAATATAAAGCCTTAGGACAATCAAGTTTTATTGCGCTTTATTTTGCTTTATGAATTTGCCAACATTTCATTATATCTGGGCGGAATTGTAATTGCATGCCGTATTCTCGGGTTTTCAATCGACTTACAAACAGAATACTTACTTCTATCTCAGTTTTTAACTTCCAACTTACAGACACTAAATTAAAAAAAAAATTTGTTTGATGTTTTGTTGAATTTATGAGAAATTGTAATCATTTACACATCAAACTAATATGCATGTCTAATTATCAGTAAGCCAACAACAAGCAATTTCAATGAATACCTTTTGAAATAATGTTCAGATAAATTTTGTATCAACATAAGTATTAAATAAAAATTCATCAAGCTTTGATTACTAAAAGTTAAAGAAACACTTGCATAAAATTGTGTAAATTAAATAAATGAGATGGTTTCAACATGAAATGAAATTTCGTTACATCAAGAACTGAAAAATAACGCATAAAAGAAAACGTCAATTTTTCTTAATACCCAAAGTTCCCCCATTAATACTCAAAACAATTTCATGCTTAAAAAATTCACATTTCACTTGCTCCGTACAGTTGCAACAGTTTAAAAGAAAATTCTTCACAGCGGCATTTCTCAATGACCCGTGCAGAACGAGCTGTATAACACCCGATTGAAATTAATGTATCGTGACCGTGAAATCGTGATTGTCGATGTACTCGCATCGTGAATGGCCGTCGTAAGAATGCGCCTGAAAGCGAGAGAAAGCGGTGTTCCTTGGTATCCCGAGCGAGCTGGGGATACTTGAATGAAAACCACAGAAAGCGGGGAAGGAAAATTCCGGAAGAAGTGGGTAGGAACGCGATTGAAAGGTTTAAAACAGAATCTAACCGTGCCCGTCACGGTATTGGTGTCCATAGGAATAACGCGGAGGAGGTAGAAGCAACTGACGAGGAAGAGGGCAAGCGGAAGAAAATCGGAGGCCATCTTAAAAGCGGCTAAGGATGAAAATCAGGGATGTTTGAAGGGGGTGGGGGAGAGTTTCTTCTTATATAGGCATTGCTTGTAGACTATGAGAACGTTCCCACTCCCACGCCCGAAGTGCTCTTTTCCTTTTCCTGCGCCTCTTTTTCTCTCCTCTTCTCTCCACTTCACCTCATCTTCCTCTTCTATCTACCTTCCTTGCTCTACCGGTGGGTACGTTTACACTCACCGACCGCACGTACCGGGTGGTGGAAAAGTAAGGTCGCCTTTTCAAACGGAGTACAGAAATGGCTTGTCTCTTTTCAGATCGCTTCGACGCGGAAGGATTTCGACACAGAGGTTCAGGTTTTACGACAATACGTTTTACAGATAGAGAATACGAAATTACGTTTCCTTCGGTTGATAAACAGTTTTTTTTTTATTTGTAAATTGGTAAACAGTTATTAGCGGTGAAATATATCAATGTGTTAATTACATCTATTTTAGGAAATGAACCGTTGCCCTTACACCTTACACGTATCGCACCATTTTGAGTATTGATTTTAAAGTGGTGTGGAGCCTTTAAGGTGAAAATCCACGATGAGATTTTACATGAGACTTTTCTATCATGTGACAAAAATCTCAGCAATAACTAAATGTAAATGATGGAAATAGCCGCGAGATATAAAACTTTTGAAAATATAACGAGAAGCTTGTCTTGCGAGAGACTAATTTATTTAAGACTTATTTCAGACTTGACAAAATAATTAAGGAAGAATAAAATAATGAAATAACTGTCTATTGAGGTTAAAGTCTCATGCGACACACGATATTTTTGTCCCATCGTGGGTTTGCACCTACAGTTTTCTGCCATGTGCCACCTGAAATTTGTCGCAATAACCATTTTTTATATCAGACATGAGAAGTTATTGCTTTGAATGTGATGCACAGATTTTTTTTGGTATTCTCGATGCAAGTGATTCGATTCAAGTGTAAACAGCTCGGTGTAAAAGTGAAAATGCAACTGATCGGTTTCTTCGTTGAAATTGTGCTGCCCGACTGGCAATGAGAGTGGAAGCGTATAACTATTTGCAAGTGAGCCGTTGAATGTAAAGGTGCACTTCACTTCTGAAAGATTTAGAATGCAACTCGTTTTGCAATGTGCAGAGACAGCCATGCTGTTACGGTGGAATACGCGTCTCGGTTCGTTTCCAAGACTTTTAACTTCTAAAGGGCGACGATCACTATTTAATCGGCTGAAACCATTCGGGTTAGTTAGAGCAAGAGAATCGATATCTAACGGGTCACATTTAGGTAGAGAACTGATCTGTTAAATGATCGTGCACAGAAACATAACGCGTTCCTCACAACTGCCATCATAACATGTAACCACATAAAGAATTTCGATATAACAAATAGTGCAGATGAAGTTTTAAAAAAAAGTATAGATATAGAATTTTGTATTGTCATCAGAATTGAATCGCAAAATTTGAACCAAACATACAAACAAACGGACAGACGAATGAAGCTGAATAAAATCGTTTAAAAATAGATGTTTGACTCAGTGACTTCGAGACTTTCACAGCCTTTTAAAAGAAAATTTTAATTTGTATAATATAAATACCTATCCACTATCTACATGAATCGAATTTACAAATTTTGGGCCATTTCTCACGATACACTCTTGTATTCACACACTATTCCCATGTCTATTTTAACGAGTTCGAAATATCAATCACAAACCTCAGACTCGGTTCAATTGAATTTGACAGCTGTAAAATATACTCAAAAACTCATAATGACACATGAAATCTTTTCAATCTTCATAATTTAATAGTGAACCCGAGAAACTATTGTTTACGGATCATACCAATTTCCAACAAAGCTATAAAAAAAAATAATCGGGTGGTTTTTAATTTTTGTTTCTTCAAGAATTTCTTCATTATGTTTGATCAAATTTAATGGGATAGAGCTAGTTAAAGGGAAACCAGCTACCATGAAACATTTACATAGAGACTATGTATATGAAAGAAAGTTTAGTCATTCTGAGATCGCGAAAAATATTTGCAAAAAATCAATCGTAATTACTGCCGAACGCTGAACGTCGAACTTATTTTATAACCACCCTGTATTTTCTGAACAGCATCATGATCGGCGCAGCACATAGTGTTTTACATGTGCATACCTTGCCCATTAACCGTGCTTTAAAGTGGCTGGGAGAAAACCAGTAGAGATTAGTGCTTCGCGTGATATTTCAAGAAATAAATGTGGGTCTCCGTAATATGGTTAATTATTTGCCAGCCGCGATTAGGGTCATGAATTCCTCGCGCTTGTCTTTATCGTTTATGCTCCTAGCATGCGAATAGATTCAATTCATCAATATAATACTCTTTAAGTGAATATCATTTTAATGCAAACACTGTAATTACTATCCCAAACTCCAGTTGAACAAAACGAGCTAAGAACGAATACCACAGAAGCATGGCAACAGTAATTACAATTTTCCCTTTTAAATCTCAAGTGATAAAAAATTTACACTAAGAATAATATAATTTGTTAGTTTGGCCACTTCTTTATAATACATTCCATACACAAATAAAATCGTGGGACACGATATTTCGTAACAGGATACGAATGAATTTTTACAGAATCAAGCGTCGAAATGAGCGATAAAAACCGATGGAATATCCTGCCCCACAATTTTATTTAAAATGACATATCACCATAGTAATAATTATTTTTTCATTTTTAGTGCATTTTTGATGAGCTTAAATAAAATCGTTTAACTTAAATTTTGTTTTATATTTTTTCTTGTTTCACATACATGGTTCCTCCGTCTCTTTTAATTTTTAAAAAAATTTGCATTTTCAAAACACGTACCTATTAATAAATAGAAAAAACTTCAATTTAGCAACATTTTTTGTGACAAAAAAGGTTATAAACAACGGTAATTTGTTAGGACGTTACAGTGGAAATTCACCTTTAGTACAACATATTACTGCTAAACAATAATTAATCAGACACAATGGATATTATAATTGAATATGACAAATACCCATGCTTGATTATTCAATGGAACCAGGTACTAAATTGATTTGAAATGCTCACAAACGAATCATTATCGGGTTCAACTAATTCTTTTAATTACAATTGCGACGCCAAGCGTGCAAAATATCAGTGCAATTGAACGTGATCACGTACGATGGGCGCTGGTCGATAACCAATATTGAATCTGCACTGGGGGTAGAGTTCACGCAACCTTAAACACATTTGCACCCGGCCTTCCGCGCCTAGTGCATTATTAATTAACTTCTGGCAAATCTGAGGTTATTATGGCTTTGCGAAACACCTGCAACGTGGGGCAAAGACCTGTACCATTGTTATATGTGATTGTATCTCTTCTGAAAATGAATTGCATTCGTTTCAATTTCCGTTAAAACTACAACACGATATAGAATGTAATTACAGCACACAAAGCTTCCGCATATTGTACTCTGTGAAAGACATTTCACAGGATGATGGCTAAAACGCGAGTAATTATTTTTATTCTTTTATGAATTGTAATGCAGGACACCATTTTGTAAAATTAAATTTTATGCATGACTACCTAACAATTTGACACATTCTATTCGCGAAACATATTTTGGGGGAAGCATATATCTACAAATTTAAATAATTTATTTCCCTTAAACGATTCTTGTTTATATCAGTTCTGATTGAGTAATGAATGCTATTATATTATCAATGCATAATATACGAGTTAATAATTTGAAAGCGATCGAGTAGCTCGAAGGAATTCAAGTTATTCGTTTGACTTTAACACGCTTCAGCGCAAGCAAGAATTTTTTCAAGATTTCTCGAATTATCAAACTATTTGGAGTATTATGTAAATAATTTGCAGTACTCTGATCTTGAATTTCGAGATTGAAATCAATTTTGAAGGACCCTTTTTTCCAAGTCTCCATTAATTCAAACACATAATATCTGTGAAAACGTCGATAAATGTTTCGCCAATTTTTCCCGTATATTCAACAAATTTTTTATAAAAACGTAGGTAGTTCTATGTGATTCCAGTGTATAAAATAAACGTTGTATCGTACTTTTCCAAACAATAATTTTAATCTACTATTTGAGCAACATTAAATTATTAATAGAATTGATTTAACATAAAAGATGTGGCAGATTAGATACGGTTATATATAAATTTAAATTACCTACACAAATATAAATTTAATCTTTCGAAACAAATCAGTCTGTGTTTGATCTGGGTTGCCATTATTGGAGCCCATATCTTTCAAGGGAAATGCAAGAGCTTTGGGTCATCGATTTGGTTCTTTCGGATACAGTTATTGCACATGTCGTGTAAAAATGTACCAAGCGCATAGAAAACTACTTAAAAATTCCCGAGAAACTTCAATGCAAAGTTCTGTATGCTCTAGCCCCCATCCAATAAATGCACTCATATATGAACACGAAGCAGTAACTATGTTCCGCTGAAATTCGACTGGAATGCATAGTAATTTCAAACGTAGGTGTACATTAAATAAAATTCAATTTACACTCGAAACTTTTAGTAGTGCATTTCTATGCAGTTAACCCGTTATATGTATAGATAAATTGTAGTAGGGTTTAAAACCCGGCTTTTATTTATAAATTTGTAAAATTCGAAAATCGGTTTTATATACCAGAATTAATATGCAGAAATGAATTAATTATTTACAAGCATATTGTAGTAGGTAACAGTTTACTGTAAAACTAATCTTTATGAGTTCATATTTTCGGAAGAAAAATACTAAATGGAATAAAGATTCATAATTTGGTACCACTGTAAAAAGAGTTATATTTTCACTTGGTCTTGTATGCAATCTATTTTATTGTGTTATATTTTTGTAGATTCATAAATATTAAATTGAACTAAAAAATAGTACGGATTTGTACGGATTTTAGTCATTTATTTTTTTGTTTTTGGTTTTGTATAGATACAGTATATTTTATTTTGTTATATTTTTGTAATTCCATAAATATTATGGAAACTGAACATTTTTAAAATAAGTACAAATATTTATTTACTATATGGATTATAAATTTTTTGTGAAAATTTGAAAACCGGTTTTTTCAAAAGTCGGTTTTTGCATCAACTATATATATATATGTGTGCAGAATTTTAGCCAAATAGATGTCCCGAACCTTGTGCACATCCAATGTTATCCAATATATAGAAATTTTTCTGGAGATGCAAGCGCATTGGAAAAAAGACCCCAAATAATTTTCGTATACCTTCTGGTTAAAGAGCTCTATCGATGACAGACACGTCAAACGCTGGAAGTATTTTTGAGACATAATTAGAGTGTAATTTACATACCCTGCCGACGAAGAATCGCCTATAACACTTGGCCGTGTCGTCTTGGTCTATCCTCGGTTGCCAAGCAGGCTGTGCCGGAAGTAACGCCCTGCCAGCGGAGTCGAGGGCGTGCCGATGATCGGTACCGTCGAGCCAGTATCCGGGCGGTGTCACCACCAGAGGTGGCTGAGATCCGGAACTGCCTTGCTGGAGCGCAGCCTCCATAAGCGCCCTGCCGACCGGTGCATCCCCAACTGGCGACGGAGATGGTGTAGGTGTGTGATTATTCTGATTACCGGGGCTCGACGCTGCCCTGTCCTCCCTCGGGGTCTGTAATCATCACGGAACAGTTCGATATGAGAGCTTGAATACCATCTTCCCCTCAACGTTCTAAACCTTCTGAACATTCTACAATTTTAAATCAAGTACCATTAAGAGCTATGGGTGTTTCTGAATTTTAACAGTTGACGCCATTTCATTCTCATTTCCCTATGTCTCCTTAATTATATTGCGGAGGGGCACAAGTATGCTGGCTATCCGATTTTTTGGAATGTTGTCGAAAGGAGTTGAGGGCGGAAAATGTAAAATAAATATCGCGATGTTATAAGATTTTTACGTTAAAATGGTATTTTATCGTAAAAACTTTGTTAACCCATCCTAAGAGAAGGAATTTATATTGTTATAAAGAATTAAGCCAAATTTTTACAATCTTATATTTCTTTTATTTTCTAATTAACCCTAACCTAATTAAATATAGAGATACACTAATCTACAAAATCTAATTGAGTTTGATTAGACATATATTTTGAAAATATAACATAGAATTAATACTTTCTATTAACTTTAAAGAACTAATTGAAAAAATAACTTCAATCGAAAAATAGAATCTATATAAATTAAAGAAATTTCTTTCTTATATATATCGGATACGCGATATAACCCCACGAATCCAAACAATAAAAAAAAAGGTATAATCAAACAACTAAAAATTTAATACTAGTTTGGTAAAAAATTATAAATATTAATGAAATTAAAAATCTTATAACGATAATTTTTAAATACTCGGCCCTAAAAATTAATACAAACCCACCTCTAAAATATTCTCATCAACTCTTCTATTCATTTCTAGATATCAAAATTTAACGTACAGAACTAATTATCGAGGTAAAAAAAGATCGCATAATAATGTACCTGTGTCAAATATTTTTACGTGCTGCAAGCATGATTTTGTCCTTAGAGCTATAGGTACAACCGAACGTCGAATGAAAATATGTACATACTATAAGTACTCAGTTAACTGTACGTTATGCGCACTTTGCGTAAAATTTTTATTCACCCGTTCCACCGTTACCGGAAACCGAGTAATTATCTTTCTTTTAAGGTATTATTAGAGTGCCGCGGCTGGCGCCCGCACGCCTTTATATGCGCACCTTTTAATGAATTTCGTTTGCTACTGTTACGAACCGCGCATGGTTTTGTGCTACTAATGTGCAGAACTTTTTAACGTTCTCGTGTTTTGCATTTCTCCGTTATATCACCCTTTTTGTGGTAATTCGAATAGTTTCTGTTGCATAAGAGGCAGTTGATTGGACAGAGGATATTAATACCAACGACAATGCAACGCGCTAAAGGCAAAAGAATGATGCAACAATTTAATTAACAGTAAACCGATGGAACACCGTATTGCACATTGGTAATAATTAACGAATAATATTGGAACGCTGTCTAACGTTATGAATTAGTTACTAATGATGTATGTTACAATCATTATTCGCTATATAATAATGTTTGTTTAGGAACCCCACATTAGAAAATATTATAAATGATGAAAAGGAGCTATTCGATATTTTATGCAATAATAAACGTCGTTAATTTTAACATTTCTACAATAAAATAGACACGTGTTATAAGATTGAAGATTATGAGATCGAAATGTGATAGTGAAGTGTGCAGAAAATACTGGGCATAGCAATTGAATCTTATCGAATGTACTAATAGGTAATTATAATATATGAATAAGTTCGTAATAAAAATTATTTTATACCTGCAACACGTCGAACTAATAATTCTAATAAAATAACAAAAATAAAACCAATTCTAATAAAATAACAAAAATAAAACAAATTATATTGATTAACTTAATAACAACTTGGATTAAATGCCATTACAATGCCATTAATTTGCTGATAATACTTATTATAAATTTCTGTGATACAAATAAGAATATTTCCAACACTTACATGAAAAAAATAGTAACAGCTGAGGAGATCACAGGGAAATTAATTTCTATGTCATTTATTGCAATTTTATTTTAAATATCTAACGCGTTCATGCATGTAACTACTACCCTTATACTTCGCTTGATCGTGTTTTATGTACTACGTTACATAAATAAAGATACGCTTTCGTAAAATTTCAATCGCGACGCAATATTGCTGCGAGCTATCGATCGACCAGAAGGGAAGTGGTAAAAGAAACGGGCGTATTACAGGAAATCGAGATGTCTTCGACGATTCACTGTGATCGTGAAACCAGAACGATTGAATGGCTTCGTAAATTGGAAACGGAAACGAAGTAAGTGCATTCGGAAATATCATCCAACATAACTGTGATATAGGTACACACGTCTAATGAATACGTGTACGTGCATTTAATAGATTAATTAACTGTTACAATATCGCAGCTATTCAATATCGAAATTTTCATTTTCATCAACTGCAAAGAGACATGTGCATCTATTGCATACGAGTCTAAGAATGACCAATTCTAGGTAGAACAAATGGTAATCCCCCAGTAAATAATATTCTCGAAACCTATATTGTAAATTTAGGAATCAGAGATCCCATCGCGGCAATATCCATAAATTTCCGTTTTCCAACCTGCTAATTCCAATTAGTTTTCTGAACTATTTAGTAGGAACTGTAATGCCAGAATACGAGCATACGCTGCCAGTGAGCAAATTACATTCACGACCGTTTACTGGCACACTGTTCCAGACATTTTCAACGCGCCATATAACGTTACAGGTACCTTTAAAAGGTCAGGTCGTTTTATTGTTCCCGGTTCACGATCATCTTATTGACGGCGCTTTAAACTTGTTGTTGCTGCGTCTCTTTACTGCCCGGGGAAATTCCTGCATCTTCGAGTTCTGCCTTATTTACACGAATTTCCCGACACACCTTAAGGGCTTATGCCTGGTCAGCTTTCGAAAAAGAACGCGAGTTTCAGGATTGTTTTGTGAAATATCGACTATATATTTTTTTTACAACTATTGATCTTAAAAAAAGTGACGTAATCCAATTTCAAGGTGTGATTCTTGTTTGTTACATCCGTAGTTTCTCACTTTGAAGCCTTTAAAAACTATAGTTAAAACAGAATTATTAAGTTGGTGGCCGAAAACGGCGATTATTTCAAGAAAAATAATTTTGATTTTTTTTCTTGAAAATCTCGAATTTTTACGGACTATATCAGAGGTTTCGCGGGAAATAACACACGTTTTACAAGTCCTGTAATTTTTTCAAGTCGATCTGAGCCTCCGTTCATTCGAAACCAGCTGAAAACGAGAACAAGAGAAAAACGCGTTTAAAGTTTCTGGGCAAAGGCGAGGCTGTAAGTTGCCACTTGATCTTTATAGATGCCAAATCAACAATTTTACTAATTTTAATATAAACCAAGCGGCATTTTATTCAGAAAAGATAGCACTTTCGGAAAATGCAATAAAAATCGATTTTTCGACTGGCTAGTCCCCTTAAACGTAAGTAAACTAATGGAAAATGCAAGAAGAATAGTGAGTAGGAGATAGGAAATACATAAGAGACAGAAGGTACAAAATCCAAGCCCTATATTTTTATTTATACAAACAAAAAATCCCTAACTTTGTCTTTTGATAGTGGCTTCAGGGTGGGGTGCCCCCTTAACTAAAATCCACCAAAATTGGTCAGCAAACATCGCTCACCACAAATGAATGCTTGTTTAAAAAATAACCCGATTTTGCAATATAACTTTTTCTCGTTTAAAGATGGAACCGATTTCTAGTCGCAACGCACGTGTATTAAACGTATTTTCAGCCTCGATTTCCACCAAAGCAAAGCCTTCGTCAAAAAAGTTATCCTAAGATTTTAACTTAGTTTTCTACAGAGATTTATTTCGACCATGTTTACCTATCTTTTCATTTAGAATTACTGCTCTTTCTGTCGCACCACCCATTACTTTGTGTATGACATTTCTATTTAAACACTGAATTACTGCGAGAGAACCGTAATAATAGTCGCGCAAATTTTTCCATCGGTGTTAACTGTCCGACAGGCGAGTACTACCATCGTTATGGTTAATGTCAGCCTTCGAAAAATAAACGTATATTTACGTAACTGGCTTCGACCGTCACTTCGATAGGAACTTAAACAGCTCCCGTAAGAATATAAATTCAAATTGAAATGCGCCCAGATGTCAGCGTACAGGACTTGCAGTCGTGCACACATCCAAACTGCACAATGTTAACAACGCTCTGACGCGTACATACAGGTAGGTAGCGCACAATTGATAGAAATGCCGGTAGTTTACTTATCGCCATCGCTTTGGAACATTATCGAATTGTTGGCACCGAGCACTATTTACATAACTGTATTCTAACGTGGTCATACGTTTTCTTTTCAGAGGAGTTTCGTTATTATTTAGATCTAAGGTAAACCTGCCTACCCGACAGCTGTACGTCAGATAGAACTGCGAAATAGGCGGACGAACGAGTGAGTTTGTTTTATAACATTATTGCTCTCGGAATAATCATTTTTTATGTGCATTTGTAAGATTGAAAATTCACAAGCTTAGGCCACGAATTTTCCAGAAACGGACAATCTAATGCGAAAATAACATTACAAATTTATTTGCATTTTAACTTTGTCTTTAATTAATTTCATTACGTTAGCTGTATATAAATGTTTGTTAAAGGAGTGGATAAGTTCAATATTATATGTTAAATGTAAAATACTGTTTATGATGGAAACTGAATTATTATTATTGTAATTACATTTGTTAAAGTGTTATGTGACGTTGTCTTTGTTCCTCGCAAACTTAAAAAATAAAGGTTTATCTAATAAATATTAATGCATGTCAAATTTTACAATATATTTGCCATTCTCTCTGCCTAAGTGACCGCCAGTTTCTCACATTCTGACAAAGAAAATTAAAATAATAAAATAATAGCCACAGATGTGTGAATTCCTGTAATATCTTTTAATTAATACCAAATATTTTTCTACCAATAAATCATTGTGCCAACGCTCGGCAGAAAAAAAAGTATTTCAAGCATAAGAAACAAACGTATCGTGCATGCAATATGTAATGGAGCACGTATGTATGTAGTACATTGGACACTGCATAAAACACATGGTGCTGCAAGCAGGTGGCATGTGCTACCGAAATATCAGCGGTTGAATACTATCATATGTCGCGTGAAGTATCGATTATCGATGACTGAACTTTACAAATTGGAAGATATGCCTCTCTTAATTTCTTTCATTAGTTCTATTATAATGATGCGATTAACTGTCTCCGCACATTTTGCATCAAGCATTGTCCATTTTTATGAAAATGGCGTGCACACTGCTCGCGTTAAATTTCCACTACATACAAAAATGGGTTGTAAATTATTTTACATTAGGAAAATTGATGGGACCAATGTTAAATAAATTATAAGTTAAAAATTTCTTCACAATTTAATGTCAAATTTAGACGGAACATTAAGAAAGTTACCAGATAATTATACAAATTACACTAATTTAGAATGAAAGATTATAAAAAATGTGGAAGGAACTTTTTCAATTACTTGAAAACAATTTTCAGATCGTATTTTAAAACGGTCTCACACTTTTCAGAAACATTTTCTACTTATAATTCTTGATACATATTCATATAATATTACTATTACACGTAAATTAAAATTCCATAAAAATTGTATTGTATTTTATAATATTTATATAATTTTCGTGTGCTATTAACCGGTCACCGTACTGGTTATAAAGTGTATATGAAATAGCGATGGTGGAAATGAATTACATGCGAGACAATAACGGTACGCAGAATTTCCTGAATAATTCAATCCGTTTGCTAAAATTAATCAAGCACTGGAATTTAACTGTCGTTTGTATGGGACGATATGAAATTAATTCCAATTCGGTGAAATCTCCATTATTACCATAAATTGTATATTTAATAGGCATTCATTTTTCGCGGTACTTTTGATGTGATACGCAGCAGCACTGCATCACAATATTGCGGGTAGCTAGATGGAAACTGGAGCAGAATAGTAAATACTTGTTCTACACCTTACTGTAATGTCTGCTTATTGTAATTAAGCCACGAAAATTTCATAAATTTCTTTACACGCTTTTCTAATTCAAAGCTTTGCAAATCGTTGTAAATCTAAACATCTATAAATATTGATACAATTCCTGCTAGGAGTCAGTATGTTCACATAGAATAATAAATGAATAATTACGAGTACTTCTAACCAGGCAGTAAGAAGAAAGTTATTGAGAATTTTCTATGGCTCCATTGACATGTGTTGAAATTCGGTATTCACAAGATTTAAAATAAAAAAAACTCTTAAAATAAAAAAGCTTTTTTCCTTCTCTAATAATTAAACAAATAATAATAGGATCTTGAGTTATGTAACGCAATTTTAATTTGCCAGAACAGTGAAACTAAACTGTTTTCCTTTTAGAGGAGGAGAATTTCATTACGCTGGGGCTCTAAAAGGAATCAAGGAAACGCAATTTCCCGTATTTCTTTTACGCCTGACGTTTATCAACTTAAATGTAAATTTCAAGAAATAAATAAATAAACAGGAGAAAAATAACATCATAACACAAACACCGTAGTATTGATACACCGCAACTATTAAAATAGTGTTAGGTACATCGTTTCACGATTAACTCTAAACGAACCAAGTGGAAGAATCCAGTTTGTTAAATCGTCCGTTCAGTACGCCACTTCGAAGCCTTTTCCCAGCGAAGTAAATCGATTACCTCACCGTCCTCCGTTCGATATAAAATACTGCATTTCCTGCACAACGACTAAATTAACTTTACGAAACAAAAATAATTTTGTCAGAAGCGTAATAATTCTAGAATATATGAATGTAGAATGCGGTGAAAATGACATGCACTGACCATGAAGGGCGTTAAACTCTAATATAATAGAAGCATATGGTATGGCGGCAGGTGGCACTATAATATGAACGACTGCTCATGAATACCGCCACTCGTGTGACATCGAACAGGAAATCAGTTATTTGAGTTTCCAGCTGGTTCTGCTCCCTCACGCCGCTATTTTCTGGTCTAAAATATTTCGTAAGCAAAAGAAACGATCTCGCTCCCGAATACTGAAAATGCCAGGCCAATTTAACTGCCTAAAGGTGGAATTGTATCTTCGTGGTTATTTCGATCGCACCGCCTTTCATTCATTTTCTGTACGTTGGAATGCATGGTAATATATAGATGAAACACTTACAAAGGGAAAATAAATACTAACAAGGGAACATCCCGAACCGAGAAATTCGAAAAATGCTGAAACTTCGTGAATATGTAGGGGATTTCCTCCTGATTTCAATGCAATTTTAGTTTGCTGCCCAAAGTCACTCTAACTGACCCCTGAAAATCCAGTTATTTTCCGATTTTGTGTTATAACTCGTGAACTGTAAAATGATATGATTTTGTATTGGTTTGTTGTATGTCTGTGTGATTGGTTTGCGCGCAAACTTGTAATTTATGAATTGAATAAATTGGGTTATTAATGTTTTATATTTAGTTATTCTTTTATTGCAAATATTTATTGGTTTCTAAGATTTTGTTTAATATTTGTAAAGCAGTTATTTTGTTCACAATATAATTGGTCCTCAAACAGTTAAGGCGTGCTTTTCACTTACGCTCTAAAAGTAATGATCATTCGTAATTGGATGTCCCCCACAAAACAGTGATTAAGTTGCAGTGCTATACAAACCTATATTAAAAACATTTGTGCATACATTTTTACTCATTTTCACTTATTGCTGCGGCTATCGTAACAACATCTTGCCTGTTCTTATACACAGGGTGGACCAATAAGAATTACCACCTTGATATTTCCCATAATCATGGAAGTAAGAGACAAATTTGTTGAATCAAAGTTATTTGGTACCCATAGGAGATTTTTCTCTCTACTTCCAGGATTTCGGACATATCATACATTTGTGCACTAGCAAGTATATACAATTTTAACCAAATTAGTGATTCGAACTATATGTATATCTCTATTGTTTGTTACAGTGTAAACGATATTTTTCTCTTAACGCATTTCACATTTTTTAAACCCTTTAGCCCAAAGTAAACAATAAATTCTGTGGACATCATAATTTTGTTTAATTTCCTGACAATGTAAGAATTCGTAACAGAGACATCAGCAACATAGCGTGGAGGTATTAGATATAAATATTTGTTCATTTTATATTTCATTTTTAACACATTTATTTTCTACATATCGTCATTATAATTAGGTATACCCATTCTCTCTGAAGTTCTAACTGTTGAAACTGTGTGGCACGATGTTCTGCCACCACATAATGGTAGGAATTTAATGAATATAGAACTATGTAATTCTTATTATAATTTGTAGCGGTCAATGTTAATTGAGAAAGTTATTGTTCCACTGGGATTCAGTGATAGCTTCTGCTTTCCCTGACGCTACAGTCGTTTCGCTTTGAATCTTTCTTGCCTGAGATGCTTTTATATTAGCGATAAAGTACAATTTCAGAGCATACTTTATTTTTTTACATTAATAGACTTTTCGTTGCTGATTATATTCAAATTGTATAGGTAGAGATTTATTTTTTAGCAAAAATTGTAATTTTTCAATTAATTATGGTTCTAATATTTTATAGAACACCATGATGTCATACAATTAAACAACTCGCTTCAATATCCCATTATTATTCCGTCAATCCCGAGTGTTTTACAGTAAAGGGGTAGAAAGTAAATAAATGATTATTTATTCGAGGACCTACCGGAGGCAAATTTGCTCCTCTTAATTAAATAGTCGACGCCTGTTCCTGCGCGACACTTTAACAAGCCAAGTATTTACATAGGTACTTCAGCCTCGCAACTATTCATTCCGTTTTTAATTATGCGCAACGAGATTACAAACGTAATCTTCATTCATTAACATTCGTTCTGTTGGTTAGTCTCCGATTAACCAGAATGCAATTAATAATCCATTTATTGCCGTGCAAATTCAAATGAGAAGGTTGATTGGCCAAAGTGTTTATGAATTTTGAACTGCAATATAGTTGTTACAAATAATGAATTGAATTTACGGTTCATCGTACTTGGTGAATAGCCCTGTGATAAACACAAGATAGGAAGAAAAAGAAGGATAAAATAATAATAAAAAAAAAAAGTAAAATAATACAAAACTATAGATATAAGCAAATTTACTATAGTAATACAAAATATTTTAATCAGACAAATTACTGAAAGTACTTTATAATTATAAGTGAAAGTATCAAGATTAGGTAGTTAGGAAAAGCAAGTAATTTAGAAACCTATTTAGAAACTAGCACTACCTAGAAAACTTTTTTGTACTGCAAAAATCACGATTCCAATTTATCTGTATTGTGTGTTTGGGCATGTATTATAGTTTCTACATACAAATATACGGGAAAATAGATTAGTATTTGAAGAAATTAAGAAGAAAGAGCTACAATTTTATATATTATTGAAACAAATACTTTTTTTTTGTTATTTGCGTAACCAGGTTCGTTATCCAAAAATACACAACTTCGTTATTTAAATCGTTTTTTAACTGTTATAGTTTCCAAGGTGTTCGATGAAATACGTTTTTCACCTCCACTTTGAGAGTTGTTTTCGCCCTTCCATCATAGACCTAGACCCATAGAAAACAAACCTGTCACATATTTTGGGGGGAATTGCATACCTTGTACCTATCATCAAAATCAGCAATTGTCCTTTCGGGATATTCCCTTGTTAGTTCCTTCCACCTAGTAATTTTCAACGATTACTCTTACTCCAAGATATTAATAGACAATTTTGGATAAGAATGGCTTCCTCGACAAATTATTTAAAATGCTAATAATTATCCACAAAGCGAAGCACAAAAACAGCTAAAAAGTACCTACTCTCTGTCAGACAATTTTCTGTTCACTGCCGAGTCCGTGGTTCGCTCGACCTTTTGAACTTGCAAGGCACGTACGCGAACCTCCTTCGAATTTCCCGAATACTTTCATTACACGAAGGTACGCAATTCCCCATAAGACCAAGGGCCGTCTCCGAGGCGATCTAATGATAGTCGAACAGGAGCCACTCCTCGACTTTTTCTTCGACGATCCTTTTCCCGCCTCGCGAGTGTCCCATCTTACGCGAGATGCTTCGGCCCCGGTTTATATTTGGCAGTGGAGAAAAGGGAGCGAACGAGAAAAACGACGGCGAGCCGAAAGATCGTCGTCTTTTTCCTTCTATTTCGTCGAGGCCATCTCGTAAATTTTTTTTCCCCTCCATCTCGTTGCTCCCTGTCGTACACGAATTTAGAGACACTTAAATTAGTGGTGAAAAGACAGCAGGGAAACGCGAGGCGCGCGACGACATCAGAAACTGCAGGAAGTTTAAACAGCCAGACGCCAACGAAGACTTTGAAACGTAATCCGAGCGGCCACATCCGCATTACTTTTAACTGTACCGTGTCTTGCGCCCTCTCGCCTCTCATTGTGTCGCTACGAGACTAACTACGCCTCGCTATCCTTACCCCCTATTTAATATTTTCCTTTTCTCCGATGCATTTCGTCGGTTGGGCCCCTTTCAGCCGCGTTCCAGTACTCGCTGGCTCGCTGCCTTGTTAAAATCCCATTCATTCTTCAAGCCCGTTCAGACGGAACCGCGCGGAACGAGAAAGTTTTCCGTCCATATGCTTGCATGCGCGCGCTCACACATTCCGAGGTCCGCTGGATTTTTAAACGTTTTTTTATGGGTTAAGTAGGATCGATTGAGCGATAGAAATAATTTACAACGGTACGAATGTTCATCCCTAAAGGTTAGGAGCATTGTGAGCGAGCTCAACTACATACTTATTTCTGTAGGTACATCGCAGAGATGGACAGCAATTTTATTTAATTGAAAATTTCGAATAACGAGTAAAGTTAAAAGAATTATAAAGTTGAAGTAACTTTTATTTGATCTGTTATTTATATCAGTTTTTATTTAGTTAATCCCCAACTCTGGTACGTAACGTCAGCTTTGTACGGTGCAGTGAATGTTTTGTTTTTGAAAATACGCTTCTTTCACTTTTCGTTTAGATGATGTTTTTTTAATTGATTTTAATAATCTTGCTTATTTCCTAAGAATTTGTACGTTGTCGAATTTTGTGGGCAATTTATGTAACTCTTCGTTTGCAAATGGGAAGATTCCTTCGCAAGCAATAATTTACCATTTCCTGGTTTCTTTTGGAACTGTTCGGCAAAATTGCTGTGCGTGAACCGTAAAAGATATTCGTTGAATTTTTCAGTCTGGTGGTTTCTTGAGAATGGATTTTATTGCTTCATTCCACAATTTAAGGTTACCAAGCATGAGCCAAACATCTATGGTATATATACTTTTTCTCACGTGTTTACGATAACGCAATAGCGTGCCACGAATAGACAAGATAGAAATTGATATTTTCAATTTTCTTACAATACTGTATTGTGTACGTAGATTGATTAAGCGGAGAAGCCAGAGTGACGGTTTGAAAAAATATTTTTTGTGTGTATTTTCTTAATTTTTTGGATCTCCATAACGCGCCCTTAAAGGAGGAGACCTAGCTAGAAATTTTCGAAAAATCTATTTTTATATTTTCTTGAAATATAACATCTTGAGAATATTCCCTGAAAGTGTCAAGTTAATCCGACTAAAATTGACAAAGTTACATGCGCGTAAGTAGATGGGTGTTCCTCGGTGTAGCACTCAGACCAAAAACTTTAAACGCGTCTTCCTCAAAATCATGTTTTCAAAGTCGGTGGACACACATAACTTAAAAATTTATGAACCAATTTACTCGAGGCTTTGCAGGCTTATTTTAGGGTTAAAAATCTAAGCGGTATGGGGAAGTTTTCGTCTCGGGCATTGCCCATAACTCACAAACCTTTCAATACTTAAAACAAAAAAAAAACAAAAAAACACCTGAAATATCCGTAAGATGCACTCTTTCCAGAAGACTAATGTTTTATAATAAAAGTTTATCGTTTTTTTTCCTAGAAAAAATTCCCAAAGAAGCATGTTGTTTTGATTGTTCTAGGTAATAAAATTGAAAGAAATAACGGTGTTATAGATTACCCCTAATAAATCGTAAAAATACAATGTGCGACACTCTTCACAATCTTTACCCTATAATTCTTCTTTAAATTCCACCATAAAATTGTAACTAAATTAATTAAAAAATTAAACGTAAGTACTCGATAGTAAAATTTTACTTCACACTTTTGTATGTATTACGTTCTAAAAAATTGATACCTACCTACGTTAATATTTAACTATGAAATATTGGGTGCAACTTCATTTCATTTTTCAACAAAAATTCCTGCACGCGATGGAGATATAATTAAACAAAATGAGAGTGGCCGAAATTACGAATCCGGTTTCGAAATGTCACACGCGGATTTAATTAATGCCCGGAGCAAATATTCCGCAAAGGTTCACTGGTTTATGGACCGTGAGCGAGTAATGCCACTAATCGGCGCAATATTTCGCAGTCAATTGAACAATTTAACGGCGTATTACATTTAAAGCCGTGCAACCGAACCCGAATAAAACAGGAGGATTCAACGTGAAATGGTTTCAAGTATGTAGAAGCTTTCTTTCCCGTGGAAACTGCGCCGTGAGAAGAGAAAAGAAGGCGCTCCAGTTGCGTTTAGTAGGAAGAAATTATAACGTTATAGCGAAACGGACGCGTTCTACAATGGAGGATGACATTTTCCTAGGGACTTTAGTGTTGAACAGTAACGAGAAGGCAACCAACAGGATTTCCTCGATCGCGGTTAAAATATCTACATACAGCATTTTGCAGTATTGTGTACATGAAAGGTATACAATTCCAAGATTATACAATAGAGAATTTCCATTTTGTAATTTGTATTTATTAATGATTTTGTCGGCATTTTGAGCACTATTTGAAGCAACAAGACTTTGGATATTTTTTTTCTGTATAATAATACGTTAATTAAATCGCTAATAAAGATTATTAGTTAACACTTTTTAGGGTTTATACAAAAACCGACTTTTGAAAAAAAAACGGTTTTCAAATTCCACTCTTCCCCAAAAACCAGTTGCACCGGTATTCGAATTTTCACAAAAAATGTAATTAAAATAGTAAATAAATACATGTACGTATTTAGCTTAAAATTTTACAATTTTTTTTAATATTTGTGGAATTACAAAAATATAACACAATAAAATGCACTGCATATAAAACCAAAAGAAAAAAAAAACTAAAATAATTAGATTTCTTATAAAATATAAAATATAAATCTTTATTTCATTTTCTATTTTTCTTCAGAAAATATGTAGGTACTCATGAAGATTATTTTTACAGCAAACTGTTACCTACTACAATATGCTTATGACAGATGCGATTTCCAGTCAAAATGATAACGTTTTTAATGAAATAGTTGATTCATTTTTACATATGAATTCTAGTATATAAAACCGATTTTTTTTTCAATTTAAATACTGGTTGTCAAATTTTACAAATTTATAAAAAGAAACCGATTTTAAAACCCGACTTTTAAAAATCGGCAAACCCTCCTACTTTTTCTTTTAATTGTTACCTTCTCTTTTTATATTTCAGCGAAATGAGTATGTTCTCATACACCAAACAATATGGTGCCAACCATTATACTCCTCGTACGAAATACCATACACATAGTATTAAATATATAAAATATATTTAATAAAAATATATTGGAATGTCCGAACCAAAGATTGTTTCCATTACAACTTATGATTCTTACGTGTAAAGATAGCTAAATGGATCAAAGAAATAATATGGATATTTCTATCAACAAAAATGAATACTGTAATTTGTTACGTAATTAAAATTGTTACAGAACCAATATATTCTGCACGTGCAAGCATAATTCAGTGTTGTGAAATTCATGTGCAAAGAAAAGAAATGATAACGGTGTAACCGATTAATAAACAAACAAGCACACTTTTATTTATTAACTCTCATTTTCTGTACCGTCTTACGCATACATATTTTCTTTTTTCATTTCCAAATTAAAGAAGATAGGGACGACTGTATACAGGAAGTAGGTTTTCAAATAAATTAAGCAATCTTGTTAAATTATCGGCAATTACGAAGAGACATTGCTGCGATTAAACATCGAGCTATCGGCTTTCCGATTTACATTCGTTCATGCAAACGCTACACCCAAACAAATAATGTCTGCTGTCACCTAACGCACACGTAGCCGATATACACGTTACAAAATTAATCGGTTACATCGTATAACCAGCAGAACGTGGGTTCCATTATAAATAAACGTTTGATTACCAACATATTTGGTTTCATCGCAAACTGGAGGAGACGAAACGCTTACGTATGCAAACAATTTGCATACATGCAATGCCATGTGTTCAGCAAGTTTCTGAAAACCACAGCGTGATATATGTATACAGTGGCGGCCATATAATTACGGACAAATCTTATTTAAATTTGGAAACTTTCTCTATATCTAGAGAAAATTGGATATAGTGTAATGGAACTTTTTAACGGACAAGCTCAAGTATCCAACGACGAATCGAAATTTAAGCGATTTGGATTCTGCGGGAGGAGTGTGGGGAAGGAGCTTAATAATAGAAATTCACGAAAGCAACAGTGAAACGTGGTGACGTATCGGAGCTCGCCTAGGGTTCCATGAATATTATTATTATTACTAATCGTCTTGATTACTCTAATAGAAAAAAAAGAAGAGAAACAGGATTTTCAAAGGCACAGAAAAGAAAAGTAAAAAGAGCATGAATGGAACAGGTCGAATTCATCAAATAAAAGGCATTATGAACCGATTTGTGTATTTGAGTAGAAGCTACCATTTGCAAGGAATTACATGCCAGAAGATTGAATCTACCAGTCGAATAATGATGTGAAACATCCCGCTCCTATAGTTAAACAATTTTTAATTCACGAAAATATTAATTTTACGAAGCAACCGGCACAATCACCGAATTTAAATCCGATCGAGATGCTGTGAATTGACGTAGAGCGATATATAATAAACTCTCGTTGTAAGCGCGTTTCAACTCTACGCTGTATGCGCGTGGCTATGCCCTGGAATCGTTCGGCCGAGAGCGAACGAGAGGGGACGAAAGAGTCGACACTACGTTACCGTTGGCTATGAAAGAGGGGAAGCACGATACTGTCAGAGCTACTTTTCTCCAACAACACAAAACGTTTGCAAATTTAAATCAATTGTATCCGTACGTATGTATATGGCCTCCACTGCAATTAATTTACTTGTGGAATAACGACGAGAATTTATTAAAAGTGTAAATAATGAAATGATAAAAAATTATGAAATTTGAAATATTTTAAGTAATTAATGTAGTGTAAATTTCAATGTCAAACGAAACTACCACATATAAAAGTGCAGCTATAGGTGAGAAAGTTAAATTGATAAAACTATGTAATATTGTTCTTTAAACTCGCGCATTCTTATTAATTAATATCCTTTTTAATTGTATCTATAAAGTATAAAAGAAATTACTTCTTGTCTTAGTTACGCATAAGCTTTGAGTAGATACTTTATTCATAAGTCCAAACGTAACTGACTTTGTAACGAATTCAGCTAAAAAATTCGGTTTGTCTGTCAATTTTAATCAATTGAATATTTTCTTTCAATTACACGTACAGGTATAGTATTCCAAATAGAAGAATAAATTAAATAAAGAATATTGCACCTTTATAGTTAGTACACGTTAACTGGGGACTTGAAGAACGTCTGCTCTTTGTTACATGTATGAGGCATTGAGAGCAACAACAGACTACCCCACATTTTTACGAAATTGAGTTAGTAGTAATAATGTATTCCAATAGACTCCACTAATCGTATAAAATAGGAGGGGAAAACTTTTTTCAACGTGAATTAGTCCTTTGTTGCTCTCAATGCCTCATATGTATTGTATGTCCCTGTATAATGTAGAAAAACTTTCTAACTCAAAGATCTATACTATTAACTCTGAGGAAAGACGTATGTAATAAAAGTTGCACAGTAGAAGTGTTAACACAGTCGAAGTTGACCTTTGCTTCTTTTAATAGAAACATGTTTTATAGGAATAGTGAGGTATGCAAGCGGAGATTAAGAGGAGAGGGTGAAGTCTTTGGCTAACAGCCACCCAATACAGTATGCTTGAACACTAAATGGCCTGCTTCGAGTCACCATCGCTATCCCTACAGACTGACAATGAGCGTTGCGAAGCTCTCTTCTGACTGAACATGCGCACTACAAACTTCACTAGCGCTTCACACACCTGAACACATTAATATTAAATTCAACCATCGTAACTTTATTTGTCCAAATTCCTGCATGTCTCTCCAAGAAGAAGAAGAAGTAAGAATATCATTCCCATAATAACAGAGCATATACGTACGTGGATATATACGTAAATAAAACTAATCAGTAGCCTTCCCTATCGCATCTTAATATAGCCTGCCATTTACCTCTAACTTAAAAGTACAAAATCTAATAATCCATGCGAACCTTTCAGGGCCAAAAGAAGATCGGTACTGGCACTGCCCTCGATTTTCATTTAATTCTAATTATCATCCTAGCTGTCAATGTTTCAGTCAGCTATCAACATTTGCATAAGTCGACTTTCTACCATGATTTATTATAGAATAGATACCGTCCGTCATCGCAGCTGTAGAATGTGTCCGTAACAGCGACATTGAAACGCTGTTGTCAATGAGTATCCGCTTGTGCAACTTCGCCTCTACTTCGAGGGTCCGTTTCGTTGCGCAATATTCAGGCGCGTATTTAAATATATCCCGGAAAGCTGGTGGCCAGCATTTTTTCACAAAGGCGTCAGATCGCCGCGCGTATATCTATTAATATCGCGAAGTAAATGTTAAACTCGTCGCGATCGTCGTTACGTTTTAAAGGTCGCGTCACGCGTCCGCCCAGCGGGATTTCTAACAAGATAACTCTTGTTCCTGTTCCTTCTCTTGTTCCGATAATGAACACGTTATTAACCGAGTTACCGCCAAGCGGAACACTGCCCGTGCACAGGCGATAGTAGCTCGCGATTGCGCGCGCGAATCTTAATTATACCCTTTATAATCACGTTCCGAGCGCACCACTTTTTGTATGTTAATTACTCCTGTATGATACGCGGGTTTTTCTCAGTGTTTTAATTGAATACAATTATATTGGAAAGATTTACGACTGTGAAAAACGTTTGTTCCAAAGGAATAAACGTTCGCGTACACTGCTACGGAGGTAGCAAGATACGGTCGCTATTTTCCTTTTCCCTCGAAGCTAACGGCCGGTCGTTTTGTAATTTTAAGAAACGCTGGGAAACATTTTACCTTCATAATCGGTTTGTCTACACACAAATACTATTACTGCTAAAATTACCCACCACCTTTAGACCCTAGATAATAGCATGTTTTGTTAAGAAAAATATAGATCAAATGATCAGGACTCCCTTGTTCACTGTACTTCTATTTAAGGGAGGACACCACGGCAATGGCCCGAAAAGTAAAGGTATCTTTGGAAATTTATTAAAAGCAAACTACGTAACGAATTTTTTTTAAACTTTCAGGACATTTTATTGGATATTTAAGTTATACGAATATCTTTTTTTAAATTTCTTTAAAGCAGATTTATAAGCTGTACAACTTGAGGCTGCAAAAAATTTCCACTGACATGGTTGACAGTTTTCGGACGAAACGGTTCTTCGGAAATCAAAAAGTCAAAATGTTTTGGAAACTATATGCATATGGCTGTGCCACGACGGATTCGATTTTGAAAATTTTTAACAATGACAAAATGGCGAACCTCTGAAAAAGGTTATGAAATTTGATTCTAGTGAATTAACCTCTTTCGTTGAAAAAGAAATAGAAGGAAACGACCAATCAAAAAAATCTCCCGGCGTGCCATAGCCATCCGCATATAGTTTCTAAAACATTTTGGTATTTTTCTCATTCTGACCGGCGAATACGAGAGCGAGGAACGGTACAAAACAGACGACGCGTAGATACTTTGTCTCGCTCCGTCTTTCGGACGCCTGATACTCGCTTAGAGTATCTCGAGTACTCGTTTAGATTCGCTCTCGTTCCGTTTCTCTCTCGGTTTCAGCAAGACAGAAGCGAGAAACGATCGCTCGGAACCGTGCCCACTCTACGTTAAATGCTCGCCACCGCTCCCGAGCCGTGAGCTATTATCGAATAAAGACTGCAATCGCAAGGAAGTGACTTGGGTTAATGAAGCAGAAAATCGGGATCCATGATAACTGAACACTTTTTACCCATTTCATTGTGAACCCCAGAATTCTTTACCTCAAGCAAAACTGTAACCGTATATTGATAACTCATATCAATAGCTTCGATCTCTAACACACCTGTCTTTTGATCCTATTATTTTCGATGGTACAACCTTAACGAAAAATGATTAAGAAGTTCTAAACGGCGATGGATTGGGTATCTAGGGCAAGCTGGCCAGGGGATTAAAGTCTTTTAAGATTAAATTCTGAAGAGGAAGTGGCTCTTCGGGCAACGGCCATTCTCCTCCACGCGCACGTGTGTGCGTGTACGTGCTGCAAGGAAAGTGCAGGTAACAATGCGGGAAATACGTTGCTTTCCCGTAGGTAGAGGTAACGATAAAATCGCAATGCTCTCGTCACTCTACCAGGTCATAAAGCCGGAACTATAATGCCACCCGCCTATCCCACTCGTTACAAACCAGCATTTTCAATGTGAACAATGCTCTCCAGCGCACTTTATTAGGCTATAATATGCTGATACGCGGTTGTTATTTGCATTGCTCGCAATTTTTGCGCCACGCTAAACATACAGAGTGTTTGGTAGTGGCGGGAACAATCGACAAGATAGTATAATAATTCTATACGGAGAAATAAGTAATGAAATGTGAAATAAGTTCCTAGGAGGCGCTATTTTCGAGAACACCACTTCTCGGAAAATGAGGCGCTTGACCGAAAATCAGTCGAATTATCAAAAAAATGTGGTACAACTGTGACTATGGACATGTACAATAACTACATAATTATAAAAATGCCAAGGATTCACATGCAAGAAATTATTTCATCTGCAGTTGTACCAAATTTATTGATGATTTTTGGTTAGGTGTGCGCGTACCTACCGATGAGTTTCCTAAATCGATTTTCTCAAAAATTGTTTTTTGCGTGTAGAATCACTATCGCTCCAGTTATCCGACGTATTACGAAACACCCTGTACATCGTCCATATTGCATAATTTTTGTTACGCGTTTCTCACGGACGCTGACCGATACGATTCATCACAACACTCAACATGATTAAAACAATGTCGTTTGAAGAACTTGCAGTAGGTGAAATTGTTTTTAATTTTCCGTATTTTGAGTTTCCACTTATCAGAAAGTAATGGTGGGAAGAAATATATATAAAAACAATTTTAAGTTAAACTGTTTTATTTAATTTGATCAAAAATGCAGTAGGAATTAAAAAATAATTATTTTCTTGTACTACAAATACTTTGGTGATATGTCACATTAAATAAAATTGGTGGGGAAGGATATTTCATTGCGGTTTATCAGCTGTATTAAATTGATTCATATCCTGCTGCACGATATTATTTAAAGTGACATATTGCCATCGTAATTGCAGTACAAGAAAATAATTATTTTTTTCATTTTTAATGCATTCTTGGTCAAATTAAATAAAATCGTTTAACTTAAAAAATTATTTAAAAACTATACCTACAAATTTAAGTAAAATAAAGTAGTTCCACGCATTAAAAAGTCATGGTGTTGGTGTAAGTTAGAAAAAAAGACTGAGAGACCTAACTGTTCATCAATTACAGAGATTGATGGAGATAGTAGTCAAGGTTGCAAATCGAAGCTTGAATCGATCCTGTGAGTAAGATTCATTGTTCAACTATCGCTTAACTGTTTTTCCGGCACATGAACAGCAATGAGTCAGCAGGAGAAACGTGAGATTTGGTATTTGAAATGCTCCTGCAACAACAGCGTTAATGTTTATTCTCCTCAGATTACTGCATCCCTTTTCTATGAATTATACATTATAGAACAGATATCTTGAAACGTTTCGCTGCGGCTAAACCATGTTCACGAAATGTTGTACAAATTTTCGCCAAAAGAAGGCCAACCATATGAAGCCGACCACCAGCTAACGTGCGTTAAGCAAAAACATCTTATTACCAATACGGTAAAGAGTACGATGGTGCCATTTAATTACCATTTAAGTAAGAATGTCACGTAAATAGTGAATTATAAACCTGAATTCAGTAAATTTCAAACGAAAACCAATATAAATAGTACGAAAAAAATCCAAATCCAACAATAAAGTTTATAAAAAAAATCGAGAAGCAGTGCGAATACTATCTTTCAACTGTATGTACTCCTATGATTTCTTTTATTGAATCGCTGCAATTTTGAAACTTCAAACCCGAGTCATTCTATTTGCTTTTATATATAGTCACAATATAATCAGTGGAAAAATATTAATTACATCCGAAACAATAAAGTACAAGGAATATGAATATGTTCATTTAAAAATGGCATAACATAGGTATGCTTTGTATTTTTTTTTTGTTTCTCAAAATACTCCAATCACTGCCAGATGGCCAAACCATTGTAGTCACTGTTTATGTCTACCAATCGGTACCCTCTACCTAATATATTTATCGTTTCCAACAAACAAGTTTCAGTGAAAGTAGGTACTCAAACATTGGCCACGAAAGAAAGTTATTTACAAGTTAGGAAACTTTGGGTCTTAAGGCCATTGTGTGTACCAGTCTTCTTCCTCGCGATAGGTATTATATATGTCTTCAGTAAAATCTGAGCTCATCCCCTCGGTAATTCGGGAAGCATTTCGCAGATGGATGCTCTTCTGAAAATTACGGCTTGTAACCCCAGCATTGTCTCCTTGCGTGTCCATGTTTAGAGGTGGGTAACACGGTTATAACGAAGCTACGAACGGTCCTCATCCGAACAATGGCCACCCGTGGGCCGTTGGCACGTGAGCGAGAAAATTATTCGGTCTGGATAATAGCTCGAAGGTAGGGAAAAGGTGGGAGGTAGATTGCGATAGATACGACGTATTACCTATCTCCCGATGAGAAAACAGTGGAAGAGGAGGAACTTATGACTCACTGACTAGGTGTGTATGTATTCAGGAACGCATAGACAGCGAATCTGTCTGACGTGCGTATGACTCGTTCGATTTATGCCATCTAAACTTCTACCATGCTTTATTCCATTAATGAAGGGTAAACATAAAACATATGATAGGATTAATTCTTAAAATGAGACTCTGTGAAGCTTTCTTACTATTTCGTAACTTTCACACATCGGTATGTTCTGTTCAAATAGTAGAAACTTCCAATCGTTTTTATGATAGGTTGACGTACAGGGTGGGGCATGTAACTGGGGCAACTTCGATAAGTCTGTAAATATTGACTGATCGATTGACAAAAATTCATATCAACAAATATTCCATAGCTTAGAAGAGGTCACGCCATTCACTGTTACGACATCATTTGTCGCTTAGTACCTACTTGGCAGCATTTTAACATCTTCGTCGGGGTTTTATATGAAAATCAATATTTTTACAGCGAAAGCTTTAAGTGAGATTGAGATGAATTCGATCGTGTTAGGTAATACTCATTGGGTAACCTTAAACTACTTCTACTTCAATCACGCTATCTTGAATTAAATGATTCAGTTATAGTTACAATTACTTCTTTCTCGTAAATAGTTTTGGACCACAATTATGCTTTCCTTCTTTTAGATTTTGTAAATAATGTACAAACTGCCGAGCATGTATTGTTCTTAAATCTTGACACATTGAAACATCTACTGATATCTTTTAAATGTCTTTTATTTTATATTATGGTAAACAAGCATTAGGTCAGTTTAAATAAGTTCATTAGTTAAATTTGTTTAAAAACTCTTCAATAGTCGTATTACATAAAAAGGAAACACTCCCTTTGCAGTCTTAACATTGTCGCGCATTGCAAGGGATAAAAAATAATTGTTGACTAATGCACCACACCTCCACACTGGAAACTTTTGTAAAAATATTTTTGGAGTTACCGAAAATATTGTTACATGGCTGCGTTTTTCTAGACATTAAAATTAAAATCAAAGAAGTCACAAGACTGTACTTCTGACTTGCAATTACGCCTATGTTTATAAACATTCCTACGCTAACACTGTTATTACAATTTATAATTTAAGTTTCAAAATATAAAATTCTTTATATACTTTGCACAACATGAAACGCTACCTATTTATTATAAAGAAAATTGCTACATAAAGCTACACTTCGTATTATAGATGATCAGATCCGAATCAAAATCTAACAATAAGTCAAAGAAGAATCTATCAAAAATTGTGTTTGAAGGAACAAAGTAAATAGAACAGAACATCGAACAAGAATAATCGAAAAGCAGCAATGAAATTTCGTACGAAAGGAAACCGAAGATATTTCTGTAAGTAAAGAATATTTTTATGCATTTATAGTACAACGGCCAATATAAAAAAGGAAACGTTATAAAAAGTGCACTTGATGAAAACAAGTCACAGACACATAAGAGACGTTATAGAACTGGAAAAGGGAGATGAAAATGAAATGCAGATGATACTCAAAACACACACACAGATTTATAAAAATACATATATGAATACAGAGATTTATAGAAATATCGCAGACGAAACGCATGTGGACATGTAGGCACCAAGATCATTATTGGGTGATTCGATAACCACGAAAGCCTTCCTCATTCACGACACTAATATTTTATACGACAAATCTAAACCAGGAAGCAGCAATGAAACGGTAGATTGTGAAAAATACAGAGCAATCATCGCTGTCATGGCGGTGCTCAAGACTTCAATCTTCCAAATTCACCGAGCGTGGTAATTCACAGACAGAGAGCGTACCCCATCACCAGGCACCACATTCATTCAATTTATTGGCGATATCCGCATTACTTTCCTTATTTACGTGCAGTAGGCATAATACGCCGAGTGCGTGTCTTATCGAATGATGAGATAGTATTTCCGCCTGAATTATAAATAACGTGTACGCGCGCCCAACAGAAATAACGCGTCGGGTTCGTTTCTGTGGAGCACATTTTCAAAAACCCGCTGGACCGAATGCATACATAAATCACGTTCGAAGAGGGCCGTTAATTTCTTGGTAGCCCAGAAAGGAGGGAGGAAACGGTGATACTGATAGGCGTAATGGCGGGGCCGGGGAATTGAGAGAAATATGGGAGTATGGACGAGTGGACGTTGAGGGCCGATGAGACAGAGAGGGATAGGTAAGCGGAGAAATTGAGAAGCGAAGGGAGGGAACGAGAGAAGTACAA
Source organism: Andrena marginata (assembly GCA_963932335.1). Taxonomy (NCBI): domain Eukaryota; kingdom Metazoa; phylum Arthropoda; class Insecta; order Hymenoptera; family Andrenidae; genus Andrena; species Andrena marginata. The sequence goes on along the minus strand of OZ010659.1, from coordinate 44,608,186 downwards.
GGGAAATAAGACTTCGCCAAGAGGCATAACCGTGGTGTGCGCGTGACTCATCGAGTGGCGACCGTAGAAAACCCTCGATTGCATCGACAACGAGGAACACGAGAACGGTGGAACTAGGGAGAGGAAACTGCGCAAACTAGCCGAGTGGATGGCGCAGACCAAGAAGCGGGATTCAGAGGGAACGCGCGAGAGCATTCGTGTTTAGGAGAAAGTTCCCTCCAACTCGGATGATATATGTATATCGTGGACTTGCACACAATCTTCGGGGAAGGTCCCCGTTTAAAGTGGACCTTCAAGTTAGTGATCCAATTTACGTGATAGTTCGAACGACTTGAAGATTGTCTTGTCGACAGACGATAAGTACTTCGTTAACAGTTCGAAAACTGCCGTAGATATGTATAGGTACATATGTCAGGTTGGCTCTTATTTTTGATTTTTGAATTTTCTTTGCCTCCACCCCCCTCATACCTCCCAGAAGAGTTTCAAATAATAAAAAAAATCTGTGTAAAGTTTGAGCCCCATTGGATAACGGGAAAAGTGCCCCTGGGCCCTTGAACATTTAAATAATTATTTAACAGCTCACAGAGTCGATTTTATGTAATATCCTCCAAATTATTGATTACGTAAAAAAATATGTCAAACAAAAGTTGTATATCCAGACAAGGAGCATATTTTATGTTGTGAAAAGATAAATAAGGCCACCCTAGTATATGTGTACCTACCTAGCCCTATCGAATACGCTTTTTTTTTTAAAAATAATTAGTGTTTGTTCGAAGTATGCTTGAAGTAAGATTGTAAGTATGGTTGGCATGCATTTTTGCTTAAGAATATTTAATTCTACGAAATTGTATCATAAAGAGGCAAGAAACTATTGAGAATATAAAGTCGAATAGTGGGTGAGAATATTTGTATGAATTTAAATATTTCCTTTCCAGTTTTATGGTAGCTGGAATAAAATTCATCCACAGAGGATATGCATATACTTTGCTTTAAATAAATTCCTCTCGGGATTTTCAACGTGCAATTTGAATTATCCGGCAACAGTCCGTTGACGTATTAGCTTAAGGGATTAGCCACCCTGATTTTTTTTTACGATACTATGAGGTTAAAAATTATTTCTATACTTCTTACGTTTAGGGCATGTATTAATGAATGTATTGTATAACTATGGTACAGAAGTATTAAAAATAACCGAGTTATGTGTTGTTCAGCATGAGCATCCGGAGGGCTGGGGGGGGGGGGTGCAAAGGGGACAGTTATCCCTCCCCTGGCTGTTGAGAAAAGATCGTTTATTTTTAAAAACTGATCTTCATTAAGTTTATACTAAGAAAGTGAATATTTCTAAATTTCGGATTTACATTTTTAATTAAATTGGCACTACAAAATGAGTTCAAAAAAGCAAGCGGGCTACTAATTTTTTCATTACTATATTTTTCTTCATCGTCACCTCAAAGTTACTCCTCCTGGAAAAAAAAAGTCTACGGACGCTCTTGTTGTCCCGCGAAGCTCCTCAGAATCACTTTTTCTTTTCAAATTGGCCACCAGCATAACTCGACCAATTTTTATTCGATTCACTTTAAATTGTAATAGTACCTTCTATAATAGATTATCTGCACAAGTACATACAGATTTTACGATCAGTTAAAAACTTTTTTGCTACTAGCAATTTTAGGCACAATTTAGGTATAAACATTTAGGCACATTCTCCGGCTGACGAAAAATCAGAAAAATCAATATTTTTACAAATCGCTAAGTAGCTCTGTAGTAAATGTCATTTAAATAATGAAAATTTTCGGTTTCTTATCCTACATCAAAGTATACGGGACCTATATGTACTGCTAGCCGTGGAGAGTGTCTTTTCAAAAACTGCAAGAGTGGATGAGCACCAGCAACGCCATTTTGTTTAAAACATATACTTACAATTTTTATACAGGTACCATAAAGCATGCAGAATAAAGTCCTAAAAAATAGTTTGTTCGTTTATTTTCTAACATCGTCCAAAAAAATTCTGAAACTTACATATGATTTTCAGGCCTGCAAGGTGGCCTAACCCCTTAATACAAGCAACTTTGTGTTAGACCTGCCGCTAAAAATATCCTCGCATCAACCCCGTCTCTCTACAAAATATTTAGGATATAAGCTCCAGGTACCGAGCGAGTGCGTCATTAGTGGCGAAGCGAAGATAGAAGAGGGAGAGACACCCTTGACTATATCTTAGTCATATCTCTCTTCCTGGAATTTTAGGGGAGAATGCAAACGACCGTAAGGGGAGACGGGACAAAAAAGTTTCCTAGGCGAAGACCAGTAATAGACGAGTCCAACCACCCCTCCATTCGCTCCTTATACGCTGAGAAGAAAGGAAGAAGAGACTACCGGCTCCGCAAATCGATTGAACCACGGGTAGTCACGATAAGAGGCCAATTTCGTGTCTGACTCATGCATTGCCTGCAATACTGGCGCTGAATTTAACCAAGAAGCATAATACTTTGATAATGCCCGATCGAGAAAAATGGAGTCCGTGGGAAATTTAACTGCACAAATCTATCTCCAATATTGTTATTTGACTTGCTAGGGTTTCAATGAGTTCTCGCCTCCGCGAGATTTTCTTTTCCTCAGACGAGGTAGAAAAGCCTGCCAACGAAAAATGGAGTATATCTTCAATACATTTTATCATTTGTCACTATTTAATCAAGCTATAGTTACACAGTAGTGCGTAGTGTTGTCTTCCATATCCGAATATTCGAATATCCGAACGTTCTATTACAGATGCCTTCAAAACGATTTAGTTTAGAATCCTAATTTATGTAATTTAATAGGCAAACAGATATGAGATTCATAAATATTTAAACAAACTATCAATTTTCTGGATCTCTTTAAATAAGTCAAGCTTAATATCAGAAAAGTGAGGGTTCTATTAAGGTAGGCTTTCACTACGCCTCGCCTTGGCGCAATTTCTTTTGGCACTCACATATAAATTGACAAAATACATAATAAATGCATAGGAAGAGTAAAATGAGGCGAGGCAAGGATCAGTGTGAGTCGAATTGTCAAACAACATAAAGGTGCGTATCGACTTCGCGAGGCACGCCTCGCGCAGTGGAGAGTCTGGAGACTACCTCGACATGATCACTTTGATTTGCAAAGCCTCGCAAAGTCGATACCCGGCTTAAGAAAAGCTGAGGAAAAATAAAATGAGGCGAGGCGAGGCGTACTGAGAGCCGTACTGCCTTTATCCGATAATTTCCTTACTCGTATACTTATGTCTCCCTATTAGTTCGGATACCGAAGTCTCTCACTGTATTACGGAATATAGAAATAATTATCGGATATCAAAGTTACAAATTTAGGCACGTATTATGTAAATACTGTAACTCCATTACAATCCATTTTCAAATGCAAATTGCAGAGCATCGTTGTTGGTACAGTTGAGAAAAAAGTAAAGACGTTTTTTGCTGAGTGGAAATGCTTGAAGAAACGGAAGATTTCCTTAGACACCAGAAGATTACAACAATGAGATAATACTGCTTCGAGCTTATTAGTTACATCCTTCTTAATTGTACGTTAGAGGCTAGAGGCTCTTAAGTAGGAAATATGACGCGTCTAATCGTAATTGCAAAGTATGTCATCCGATGTGAGAAAGAAGAGCAGTGTTAATACTTATTTCACTGCAACGGAAGCCTTATTTGCAAACATGATGAATGGAAACATGAAGTGGAAGCCATTGATTAAAATATTCGTCGCAAAGCAACCAATTCAACGTATACTATACACGTTACACTCTTCATACCGGGTGATTAAGAATTAGAATTGCATCCGCTTACAAACAGTGTTATTAATAATATTTATTTCGCAATGTAATAGCTGTGCTAGGTTCTATGGTTTTATTTACGAGTGTGAGACATAATGTGTCATTCGTAATCTTCAATCTCTAATATTCAAGCTTACTCCACGATACGTATGAGTAAAATTATATTGTAGATCGAAATGGATGCTGCATCCGCCAGGCGATCGAATACCAAGCCAACTGCCGTCCAAAGATTACAAGAAAACTTAACTTCACACTCGAATCGTCCTCAATGCAGAGCGGTAGGACACATCGGTAGTAGAACACCCCCGAGTGCTATCCGTGACCGATAACGAACTACAAATGTTTTCTTTAATGAGAAAACACTCATTAGGGGAACCGAAATGACGGCTATTTCTTCCGACGTCGACGAATCGGCAGGTCGAATGAGTTTCGAGCGGCACGGCGCGGCGAGCGGAGTCTAGCTAACCGAAGAACGACGAGAGCAAACAAGAGGCCGAGGAAGAGAGAGAGAGAGAGAGAGAGAGAGAGAGAGAGAGAGAGAGAGAGAGGAGAATGGGAGAAGAAAAAAGGAGGGGAAACAGGGACGGGGGAAAAGCAAAGAGGTGGAAAGGAAAAGGCTGAACGCAAGTTGCGTATTAATAACGCAGGTCGCGAGGGCGAGATGGAAAATGGGCAGATAGAGGGGCCTTTTTAACCCCCGACAGAACCGGGGAGTTTGCTGCATTATCCCTCGACCCTAAGCAAACTGCGTGAGTACAGATTCATCGTTCTTCCGCCCGTCTACCCTTTATTCTTCTTCTCTTCGCCGTATCTGTACATCGAGGCTCGTCTACGCGACCACACAGACGATGGTAACGCGCGCATGTATTTACTTGTCCTATCTACGTGTGCCTTCTATTTACATACCTTTGTGCAGGTACTTCTGCAAACGCAGCCCCACGCCCCCGTTTCCCAAAGGTCTACGACTCTCTGCGGACAGTCAAACACTAAATCGCGCTAGGAATAACGCGACGGCGGTGATCAGTCGGTGGGTGCGGATGGCGCGACCGTCACATGTACTTCCATTACTTTAGGCTTTTACGGATGTTGAAAGGAGAAATATTTTTTGTCTACTGTCGAGCGAATTTGTTCCATGGAATTTGGGACAATTGATGAACATGCATTATGGGATTTTTGCTATTCAGCCTTCTTATAATGTAGGCATTTTAAATATTTAAGTAATTCGTTACCCTTGCAAACTCACAAGGGAAGATCCCCAACCCGGAAATTCAACAAATTATGAAACTTTGGGGATATGTAGAGGATATAGTATAGGTATGTATTACGCAATTTTTTTGCTGCCTAAATTCACTTTTAGGTAGTGAAATTGACCCCTCAAAATTCCACTATTTATATAGTCCTAATTAAATGAAGTAACTTTTGTTTGAAAACTTTTTTTCTATTTCTTACAGTTCGCGAGCTATAAGGCAAAATCGGAAAATAGCCAGGCTTTCAGGGGTCAATTTGACCCCCATAGAGTGAATTTGAGCAGCAAAAGCACTGCGTAATACATACCTATACTATATACTCTACATATCCCCAGTTTCATAATTTTTTTTTTTGAATTTCCGGGTTGGGGATCTTCCCTTGTCAAATTTACGAAATTGTTAGAAGTACGAGTTACCTTTAACAATCCACGTGGATTACTAAATATGAAGATGATTTTACTATTTGGAGCATTATGGGGTAAATGTGAGGATAGATAAAATTCACTAAATATTCGTTTCACCTACTAAACAGAGCTTTCTCTTCGTCGTTGTTACGGACATTGACGTTTTTCACGGGAAACTGTATTGATGAGCGATTTCTGGTGGAGGTAGGAAACGATTTCAAATGAAAGTAACTAGGAAGAAAGTGATTGCCGGTCTTTGTTAGTTTCCTGTAGCTAGAGCATCTTTTGACTGCAAAAACCCAGGATTTGGGTTCTTGTTAATGCTCGGAATGTATTTCGATAAGAAATCAACTTGCATTTCTTTTACAGTTTCTGAAGAAAAATACTCCGCGCCACAACAGGTTTCGATTGTTTTTAACAGGTAGATAATTATTGATTATAGGAATTTCTAATTTAATTAAACTTTTTGGTATAGGTATATCGAGTTCATATAAAGGGTAAGGGGAAAAAACAGGAAATGTCACAGAGCAGCTTTATCCAGAAAATTAAGTTTAAATATTTTAGCCCACTAGTAAATAAACAAGGTTCAAGGAATTTATCTGCATTCTTTATAGCATGAAGCTTATACCCTACTTAGGCATCCGAAAAAATAAGCAATAAAATAATATTTGTTTTTCATTATTTTAATATTTTTCCAAGTTTGACCAGGACAGCATACAGAAACAAAATAAGAAATTCCCACTTCGATTATTATCAAAACAAGGAAAAGCATTTGACTGTTCTGTAGTTCCAGTAGCCACCAAGAAAGCATACTATAACTCGCAAAAGTTACAGTTTATAACTAAAAATTAAAATACATATGTAGCCATTAGTGTCTTTAAACATAACAAATGATCACAAACTCCACCACTAAAATACTCCCACTTAGAAAGACAAAAATCACTGCAGATAAAATTTGTCACCATGTAAGAAAACCAAATCACATTATGCAATAATTTTCAACTATCAAATTCTAAGTGACAAAATTTTAAAGGCAATGCATACGTAGTATCATAATAGAATGAAAATCAAAATCGTTTTCAAGAATCTAGTTGATCTACCTAAAATTATTTTTATAGAAAATGGGGGGGTTTGCGTTGATGACTTCCAGAATCTCAAATAAAATGTTAAAGCCGTCGTTAGAGGTCAATTCGCCCGTGCATACAAGCGACACAGTACAATGGACGCGTAAATGAATCTGCAAATGTCCTCGGGAAGCTCCGCCAGAGACCCACCTACGTACTGCATATGCAAAGTCACACCCATGCGTGCAAATGCGCGTCGCCGTACCCGTACACGAGCGGCTACCTATGGGAATTGTGGTAGATACAAAATGACAGAAACAGGTAAGCAGACGGGAACATATGGAGAGAGTGTCTGGCAGAGAGGATATTTGTCATCGGAACACGACCCTCAGCGAAATTGATACAGCCTCGCAAAAATAGATTCGTTACAGTGGCGCACTCGGGATTTAATATTGGGGGGGGGGGGGGGGCGAGTTGAGCAGCTAAAGTATTGATTATAAAAATTTATTTAAAGAATAGAATCCAGTTTTCTTGCCTTTTCACGAAGCCGCTTCTTTGGAGAGTGTCCGAACTTTCAAATGCTGCAAAAGGCTAAAAATAATTTCCTAAATACTCGACAATCTTGTTACCACAATATTATTTGTTGCTAAATAATTATATTCCTTCCTTGCTTGAAAGAAAGTTCAATTTCCACACAGAGTAAAAAGTTAAAAGCAAGATGATAGGCCATTTCCAAGAAAATCGTGACTAATGAAATGTTATTTATAATTATATAAGGGGACGTGGATAAAGCAAGTGGAACAAAATGTAAGAGAAAGAGAAAGAAGAAGAATGGAAGTGGAAATCCGAAGAAAAGAGCCAACATTGGGAAACGGAGTGAGAGTGGTGAAAAGTGTAAATAAATTCTGTTGCGTAAGTAACAATATACGTACGGGATGGAAATATATAACTGTATTTACGAGAGCGCATTCGAGCCACGCAAGCGGTGATGTAATAGGGGGAAACAGAGCAATTATATCGCATTGGCGATCCATTGCCCTGTGGAGATTTTAAACAGTACCGAATATAATTGTGGCGAGAGAAAAAAGGATTGATGGTGTTTCGTGTAACTGTGTTAATTGTGTGGATGATTGAGAATACACCGATCATGCGTGATAATTAATTCCAATGTAACTACGTTGGGTGCACCATCGATCGGCAATTAATCTTATAGCTTATCGAGTAATTAGTAATCCTGATCTCCGGTTTCTTTCGTTTTTCATGCCAAGGCTGTGCTTAATTAAGCAGCAACGAGTATGATCACTCTATCACACGCTGACAACGTAACGGTTTTAATTGATCACTAATAACAGACGCTACAAAAAGTGTTCCAGAAAAATTACATCGTGTTAATTTAATCCTTTTCTACCATGGTGGCGAATATTCGATGCATATTGCATATACTCTATAGTTAAACTGAACCTTTTCTTCTCTGATGTAATACTACATTCAAAACTAAGTAACTTTTTATTTAAAATATTTTATTATTGGATTGGTAGTCTGATTAATTAATTAAAAGACCTGGGAGGGGTGTCTTACCTCTACAGGTGTTTCTTGGTAGAAATAAAAATACGCTTCCAATACATTTTATTTATGCCACTTTCGATGAAGAAATATTTACTATTGGAATGTTCCCATGTAATTACATTATTTGAATGTTCCTAATACTGAGTATTTGAAAATTTTCATCATATTCCATATTTCGAGTAAAGCTTCACTTCGAGGGGAACATTCGACTACTACGATATTGAAATTTCATTCGATCTATAATCGAATACATAGACAGCTCAAATTCTCGAATAGAGAAAAATTCGACAAACAGTCCTACTTAGTTCTAGGTTTTACATAAGTATTTGAAGAATGGAATGACTTCAGGAAAAACCAAAAAGTAAATACCACCAGTGCTCAGTATTAAGACCTAATCTTTTTTAAGCAATACATTTTTAAAAAAAAACTTTTTACAAAATGTTCATATGTAACATATTTTTGTTGCGCGATGACATATTTCTTTATGCCATCGACAAGATATATATGTGCTATTATAATTGACACAAATAATTTGTGAATGGAAGTTTGTTTATTCAGTTCCCGGACAAAAATTTTAAATTATTCAACTTGCAAGTTTTAAACCTGTTTAACTTGTAAAATAATTTAGTATTTAAATAACTACATCCGTACACTTCCCTTTCACTCCATGTAGATTACCTGCTGCTTAATTCCTCGTGAAACGAAATATTTTAAACGCACGAGTCCAAACCTAGACCAAAACTTTGTGAGATTCGAAAAGAAATATTTATCTATTATAATTTTCCTCTTTTCTCGTATCCACACATTGTAAGTTTTGTACAAAAACAAATCCCTTAAAGCAGATCTGTATGGACATTTAATCGGTAGAGAATCTTTCGCAAACTGATTGCAGTTAACACAAAAACGGGGTAAGGGAACCTCGGACCATGCTCATCCTCTGTTCTCGCGAGAAAAAAGGTCTGGGTTAGAATCAAGAGTACCTTCTGTAACTTTTTTCGTGGTAGATCCGCACCAAGTAAAAAGCACAAATCGACCAAGTTCATGGAAGAAGAAATCCAATTACGTAGTGCACCGAGTTGCTTCCCCCTTTCTTGCAAGGAATCTTTATGGAGCCACTGATGGCCGCGATTACACTAATCGCGGGAATGTCTGTGTTGCATGCCTGCTCGAGTGTTAGTTTTTCGTCGTAAGAAATTTATTGAATTAACGGGCCGTTTTTTTACACCTCTTTACGGGATCACCGTTACCAGATTTTTCTTCCTTTTGCGATGATACTATCCAGCACTACAAGCAATTAAAAAACTCAGAGAAACAGTGTGAATACCAATGTAGCGAAGTTGTATCCTAAGTTCAATTCGATAATAGTGTCCACTATTGAAGAATTTGCGAACGAAACGAAAGGATGGGTCTATTTAATAAAAATCAAGAAAGTCAGTTTATAATAGTAAAACAGTAATCAAACAAATTTGTAAAAGTAAGTAAAATAATTTTGTGTATACTTTACAAAGGAATTTGATTTCTCATGCATTTAGTGCATTATATAATGTAATATTTTAGAATTTCCATACATATGTATATTGACTTTTCATATTCTACAATATATTTTTTTCTAAAATATAAAGCAAGGATATACCGACGTATGTACGTAACGAAAGAATACGCTTCTCAAGAACTTGCAGGCAAATCTGAAAGCCATTCTTCAAAAATCCCGAAAATCGAAGAGACTTGGACTGCTATCGTCGAACAAGACCGCGTCTCTTTCAATCAAATTTCCCGACACGGGGAAGCGTTCCTATTCGAGAATTTCTTAAAAAAAATCCGTGTGAAAAAGGGCAACACGCCCTCGACATATAGAAATTCCGTGCGATGGAATCCTTCCTGGCAATCGGGGCGCGCGAGAGAAATCAAAAAGACGATTCTGCTTCAGGAGTTTGCAGAATATCTCGCGAACGAAAGGACCGGATTTCCTCTCAGCTGGATTATACGGTCGAAAAGGGAGAGGGAGAGGGGAGGGGGGGGGGAGAGAAACAGGAGGAAAGTCGAGGAAAAAAGGAGTTCTTCTCCCTGTCCGATGCGCGACAGAGAAGGAGAAAGAAACAAGAGGGACGCTGTTTCCCGCGGGGATGAATAATTCAGTACGGGCGCGCATAGTTGGACGCGCCCATGTACAGTCTCTCCTCGTATATACATAAAGCAGAAGGTGTGCCAGGAATGAAATTGTTGCCGCGAACCGCGGTCATTTCCACTAACGACACCCAATCTAGGTATGCTTTGCACATGATCGAATGCCACCAGGTCGAACATCGTCCACCGTTACGAGCAGTTCTGCCGCATCACTTATAATTCACCAATCCCGGCGCCCTTAAAGGTGCAGTCACACATGTCGGTTCCGTGACGGATCAGTGCCGTCAGTGTTAGTGTGAGTAACCGAAATATTTTTCACCGAACTGATACGCGTGAATCCGCCTTAACGCTTTGACGACCGAACCTGTTGGAGGCATACTTACTCCCGCTGCCGATATTTTCAAATTTCCCGATTGGCTTTTGGAAACTAGGAAAACAGTGTATTGTAAATAAAATAGAAATCTTTGAATGGTACATAGTTTGACACATTCACGAATATGAAATGAGGTTGAATTTTGAGGATTACAGAAAGTAATAAGATCGAAATCTCGAACAGCGGTCGTCCAAGTGTTAAGGGATGTACTTTAGTCCTTCGAAAAGTGAGGAGAATTTTCTTTGAGGAAAGTATAAAGCGCACACTCGTACAATATGCAATATGTCTTTATCCATAATTCAGCCATGTTCTAGAATTTTTACAACTAGAAAGTCGATATGATATCGGATCTGCATACTTTAGCGCACAACGTGCTCGTAAGAACATGCCCGCATGGCGTGCACTCTTACTCCTCCAAAAATACCCTGAAGCTATCGGCTGAAGCTTATTTATAATCTGTATGGATCGTCTCATCTACTGAACCCAATCTTATGAATAATAGACAGAAATTGACGAATTAACATCATCCAAAACAAAAAAAATTGTTTTTAAAATAATTTTTCAACGTTTTCGGAGGCTAAGCAATATCTACGTATATTTTATTGTGGTTCAGTAGCCCAAAAGAGTGTTTTCTTCAGTAAAATGAAGAGGTGAGATTGATTACTTTACCTTTTTTTTGTTAGATATCGTGCACGCCACCTTGAAAGATGTAGTTCTGAGGAAAGCATATTTAAATATTTTTGGTATAGGTATAATCTATATTGCGTCCATTTTGATCCATAATAGGATTCTACTTGGATAATTCTCAGAATAAGCTTTACAGCAGATTTAGAACTCCTTCTAATATGAAATTTTATTTTCTTAATTCTTTCGCAACGGCGATGCTAGCCGCCAATATACATATTATATTTTGGAATCGTGTCGTGGACATCGAATATATCCGACGCACGGTATTTTGGACCATTTTGCGGACGACGGATATATCCCACGTTAGGCGTGAAACGGTTAAAGCAGCAGTGTTAATAAATGATAACTGGTATAAATAGTACTGTGTGGATCAAACTAAATGCTGCATTAGCTGGACGAGGGTTAATTTCTGCCCTAAATATAATTTCAATGGTTTTGAATACTTCTTCAAAAATAGACGATGTTAAATAAGCAGCAATAGCGACAATGATTGATTCGTAATATATTATGTTTCTGCTCTAAACCTTTCCCTTTATTATCTTTTCTCACAGACCTCAATTTCGTATCCATTTTTGTCTGAACATGTCCCACGCATTCCACAGAAGGTGTGTATTTATAAAAGGGTTGTGAGCAAATTGATTAGATCTAGAAAAAATGAATTATTTATATGTCTACCCCTCATTCAAAGTTTTATAAATTTCATTAATTTGATGACTTTTCTCATAAAATTTTACATACATCCACACACTTCGTAGTTTGAGCAAATGGAAAAAAATCATACATTTTCGTAACCCCCTAAAGTCCTAAACTATAGAGACCCATTATGTAACCCCCAGGACGACTTCAGTCGTGTTTCACTTTGGGACAGAGGGGCGTATCTAACACCCTTTAGTAACGTACACGGGGATCACATGAATGTTGCGTGCTGATTTTAACGAAGCAATATTAATAGTTTATGAAATATTTAAGACTATGAACACCGACGATTGATATGTATCTATTTTTATCAGAGCGGTCAAGCGACAGGCATTTGCAGAAAAAAAATAATTTAAGGAATAAATACCGTTCGCATATTACAATAAAAATCACGTAAATTTGAAGGAATTGCAGCGTCATAAATTTGAATAAATTTTATTGGGGATCACAGTCTACTTGTTGTTCATGCCAAGTCCTATCGAGCAACTGTCACCTTAGGGAAATTCAGGTATTCTTTGCCTTCTACAGTCTATGCATTTGGGATCGTCGCCTTAAATCTTCTTTCGTCGTGTATCCTTTAGTATTCAAAACACTGTCACAACATATTTCCTGATCACGTAAGGGAAGTTCGCAATGTACACTGCGTTAAAACCTAAATAATGCAAATGACATGCCAACGTTTCGTAACGCCAGTTTGGAAACTGACAAAAGTGACTCAACCACAGATGAAACGAGCTGCGTATTTGAAGTTATACAATAGAATTCTCGTACTATTCGTACTATACAAACCTACGGGCAGAAAGAATCGATAAAGTATTCACAAGTCACTTTTGCGTCTCGTGGAAACAGTGAGTTATTTTCAGATCGGTAGCGTAGGAGGGCACATAGGTGTTTCAGAATTCAATGTTTCTGGTTATAGAAAATTATATTAGGAATACCCTTCGGTGAAAACGCTTGAAGAATACGTGCTTTTCATGAATTAAAAAAAAAGAAACTGAACAGGATACAGTAAAAAAGCTTTTTGAACTTTATTACTTCATATTTGAAGAATAAACAAAAAAAGATTGTTTGAATTTAATCAATTTTTGTCTTAGATATACAGCATTCATTGTACCACTGTAGAAATTAGAGCTCTTGACGGGTGCCACTGGAAGAAGCTTAATTATGGACCGATTTCAAAAACTCGTACGGCATTCTATTCATAATTAGACTCGCTATTGCGTTATCCACAAAGAGTAATTTTGGATCGCCCATTTCTTTTTTATCGACAGATTTATGAGTAGAAAAACTACTTTTTGCAACATTGTGTTTAAACATATGATAAAAATCGTCGAATTATTTGTTTGCAATGAAAACGGATACAGCGATAACCATTCACATATATTTTAAGAATATTTTTAGTTTTTTTATTTCAGACGATCCTGTCACGAGTTCTGATGGCGACCATCAAAGGCTCTAATTTCTACAGTGATACGATGAATGCTGTATATCTAATGCAAAAATTGATAAAATTCAAACAATAATTTTTGTGTTTGTTCTTCAAATATGTGGTAATAAAGTCTAAAAAGCATTTTACTGTATGTTGTTCAGTTTCTTTTTTTTTTTTAATTTGTGAAAATCACGTATTTTTCAAGCGTTTTGACCAGAGGCTACCTTTAAGTGTTACAAGCCATAACAATCTATATGTTTGAGAAATTAACATTCAGTCTAATGTTAACGAGATCCAGAAAGATACAAGAATGCATTAGGAGTAGATTATAAAGGTAGTTTTAAGTGAATTCTTAATACTGTGAAAGCACGAGAATAGGTTAAAATTACATGCACCACAGTAGAATCATTTGTCACTTTCGATCGATGTGTTTACGAACTACGAGGTATTTGAAAAAGATATGTAGATAAAGGGTGATTGATCGATGAGAACGCTTTATCTGGAGACACAGAAGAAAAATGATGAAGAGAATTGCACATAAAATGTGCATGCTTATCGGGAAAGTGTATTTTTGAAGAAATATTATAAATTCTTTTATATTACAAAAAGTCATTATTTATGTATTTGCTGAGTTTACGCGAATTAACCGAATGAAGAAATTCTCCGCCGAGACAATGGACACAATGAACTCCAACGCAAAGACACTAAAAAATAGTAAATACTTGTCGTGGGAGTTGGACTTATCAGATAAGGACTAACTCTGAAGAAAGGACAAGATATACGTTTCCAGGATATCTCAATGTTAGTAAACTCTTCTAACTCTATTATGATAAATAATCCTCTTTGGAAAGAAAAATGCATCAGTCAAATTGTCCCCCTGTTCGATGATTTGAAAGAAGCATAACGGAAATTATTATTCCACGCGAAGGATGGTAAACTTTTTACTACTCTCGCGTGTACCGCAGAAACACGAGATCCAGACTTTCTGTAGGTTTTGCAGCTCGATGCTCTCGGTACGAAAGATTATAATGATTGAAATTAATAGAGCACGGGCTTAATAGAACACCGATCAAGTACATCTAACACAAATTAACAAGCCTATGTTCACTAATCGCTAGAGATTAATGAGCTTACCACTAAGAGGTGAATGGCATTTAGAATTATCTATCCATTAGCTGTCCAATTGTTCTGTCCAATTATTGCACAGATAAGCAGGATGCGTCATAATCTGTAATACACCTACACAGGATGATGTACACCTTCTCCTCGAGTAAAAAACCTTCGACATTTTGTGATGTTTCTGTGGTTCGTTGCACCCAAAGCACTTTACTCCTTCAATAGTGTTTTCGATGATGTATTTACCCACAACAATTAAACGCCTCATTAGTAACGCATTAATTTCTTTAACTAAAAAATTACACAAAGTATTCGTCAAATTCAATCTCGTATATTCGATTCACTTTCCCTTAAATTCAGAAATCTCGAGTAATATGCTTCTATTCCACGTTTTCTGGGCATATTGTTAAAAAAATTTCCCTCTTTCTCCGTTTGTTGGTAGAATCGACGAATTATATAATTCAAGAAGCTAAGTATTGAGAACGAGGAAGCTACTCTAACAATCAGTAAGAATGAAATGCAGCAGGGATTTCTAAAAATCTTTTCCCACGGCGAATGTATACCGTGCAGAGCGAACGAGGAGAAATCTAATGGTTTATTCGACTCGGCTTAGGTGGCCTAACCTAATTAATCCTATCTTCCAGCGGACGGGAATTTTTATTGTGTTTACCGTGTTGCGTTTTAGAAGGCAGGCGTGTGTATGCTCGCTGAAAAACGAGGTTAAGGTCGAAAACGAGAAATTAGTGGTTACGATCACACGAGCCTCTCGCGAACGTGGCCCACAATCGTGTTAGAATACATCAAGCTGTTTTCATGCCGCTGAATAAAACGTTCGATACGAGATTGCACGCGTACATACGGTTTTCAAGCCAATTCAAACACGTTATCTTTCGATCCGCCTACGATAACCTTTCGTGAAACTCTTGACGTTCATTTGAATTCCACGATAAGATCGATAATTACGGCGATGGTGTGCACTATTGTCCCTGCGAAAAAGAAAGCCGCACAGAGGAAATGATGGGCTGACCAAAACAATTTCTTATCAGGGGAAACATTCCTCCATTTTATCCCAAATATTTTCAATACTTCTATTATTTTTAATCCGGGGCCTTCGGATGAGAAAAGAAATTAAACGAGATTTAATTTCAATTTTATTGCCTTTAGTGTATGGAAAATAAACGTAAGTGAGAATCTACGATGATCATCACAAATATCAAGGCAAAGTTCGAGAAAATGGTCCCCTTTTTGTGCAAGTAATTGCAGGAAAATAAATCTTCATATATTCATTATTTAACGTCGAATATCTTTGCATATATCGTGCGCTAGCACAGTGACTGACAAAAATAGAATCGCTACACAGTGGCAATCTTACTCAATAATTACTCTGTTGCGAGGTATT
This sequence comes from Andrena marginata, assembly GCA_963932335.1. Lineage (NCBI taxonomy): Eukaryota > Metazoa > Arthropoda > Insecta > Hymenoptera > Andrenidae > Andrena > Andrena marginata. The sequence goes on along the minus strand of OZ010659.1, from coordinate 44,592,273 downwards.
TCCATTTCTCATTTATGTGCCCTACTAACTATGAGTTAAGTCTACCAGTGCTCCGATACAACCATGAGATAACTTGTGCCTATACGTGTGTCTCGGCAGAAAAGAAAAGGAGTCAAGTATAGACGCCGCGAACGGGTTAAAATGTAATCTTAAGAATTTGAAAGTCGATTATCTCGAAAACGAAGCGCAATAACAAAAAATTTCATTCCTTTCCCTCGACAGATTTAGTTGTTATAAGTGGAAAAGAACGAGTAACTTTTTTTTATATCGCGCTTCATTTTCGGGAAAATCGACTTTAAAATTCTTGACGTTGCGTCCAGTCGCGCCAACCTGAGCGCATCGGTTTTCTTGCCGCCGGGTGGGACCGTGCGCGCTATCGAAAACACGATGCCCGCCTAGGAATGGATGGAGTTTTCGCTGTGTTTCGTTAGCTGGAAAGCAGACGGCCCAGCAGCTGTGCGGTATGTTTGCACCTGGCTGTCAATATGGCAGCCGAGAGCGAGGCGAACGTGTCGTTGCGACTTACTAAAATCTCTCTCTTCCGAAGCACCTATATGCCCCTGCACGCGGTGCCGCCGCCTTCACTTCAGGCCTTATACGTCAAAATAGGAAAAAAGGCGAGAGCGAGAGAAGGAGAGCCGTACGAACAGCTGTGCGGCCCCTTTTGCGATGTGCCTTTAAAACCAAGCTGAACCGCTACACATACGCGCGCGACCAGCTTTTACAGATGCCGTGCCGGTCTTCTATATGCGCGTTTCTTGCTTAGACAACTTTAGAGGAGTTACATTATAACTACATGACAATTATTCTTCCCGTTGAATAATATCACATTAGGAATGTAACGGAGATCATTTATTGGTGCTCAGTTATTAGGATACTGAACGCAGTTTACTCGCACTCTGATTCTAGGGTTAACTCTCGCCTTATAGGCTCATAGAAAAGATTATTGCCTGGCGGATACAGAGTCCATTGTGGCCCTTTATATGAAACAACTCACGTTACTAACTTGTTACTTAACCTTTGAACGGTGGATAGTTTGGCAGTTACATAGCGGATACGGGGTCAATTTTAAGACATGATAGTATTTCGTTCATACAGATCTTGGGATACGATTTTAAATTAGATTTTGATTTTGCTGTGATGTAAAGTTTGTATTTTCTGACAAAGCGATTCTATCAAGTAACAAGAATCGTAAATAGTTTGATATAGATAAGTAAGAGGTCCAAACGGACCGTGTATCAGTGCCGTTTTAACCTGGATGCGAAAGAGTCAGCCGCCTCGGAGTCCCGGAGCTCAGGGGGCCCCCGAAAAAATGGAAAATTAAAAAAATAGGATGGAAAAGGCTAGAAAAAAAAATTGGAAATGAGCTCTGCAACTGTGACGAACCGAAAATTATTGAATACACAGAAATTTAGACTTTAAAATGAGGCCCTCTTTTCGTGGAATGGACCCCACGTATAATCTTATTTATTTGTTTTAATACTCATTCACTTAGCGTGTTACCAGGGCATTTTTTATTTTATTTCATTTAGAATAATTTAGAGGGCCCCATGGAGCTTGCCGCAGGGCTCTCGAAAAGGATAAGACGACACTGCTTTGTATACGCTAATTTAAATGAAGATTAATAGTATCATTTTTTAAGAAGATACGAATTTCTTATTTAAAAGCGTATTCTCAAATGGTAGGGGGTTATAGGGTCAAAATGAACCCCGTGCTAGACAGTCAAGTACCGCGCAAAGGTTAAAAATATGACAGAAATCCGATCAGATATATTTGCTTCACTACAATGCATTTCCATCAACGCGATAAGATTGCATCGATATCCTATGAACGTTTTTTCAAAAGTAGGTAATAAAATTCATGAATATCTGTTTTGCATCGCTTCCACCGTTAACGGTTTCCACCAGAGGCTATCACTTTCTCTGGGCCTTTATCTGGAGATGATGGTGATGGATGAAGGAGATTTTCATTATACAAGTCGTTTTAGTCTTTCAAAGTTTTACTTGTGATGTAGCATGTGATGTGTGACAAAGAATAGTATTACGCCAATTCATTAACTATTAAATTCAAAGACTCTAATTTTGGACAGATGTGACCAAAAATAATTAAGAAAGCGATATATCTACAGTCGTTTAGTTAGTTACATTAGTTATTTTTAGTTATTGATTATCACAATAGTATATAATAAACCGAGACATGTATATAAATAGATCTTTTTGAATAGTTATTCATAATTTTAGTAACATTAACCTCTTTGCTACTAGCTACTTATTAAATTCAATACAAATTTTTCCATAATGGGATCTACAAAATACTATTCTTAAAATGCATGTACAGAAATGTTAAGGCACAGAAAAACGACAAGATAAGAAAGGCTTGAGCACATAAAAGGTGAGGAAATTGTACGAAGATAAAAAAATGGGGTCAGTCGTCTGAACAAGCCGATCGGCGAAATATTTTAAAGAAGCGGGTCGAGTTATAAGTTTTCCTTAACTTTTCAATTCCTTAATTATTGGGTAACCTGATTTTTTATTTACACGAAGATCTCTCTGTATCAGGTTTTCACTTCTATATTTCAATTATTGTTGAAAATAACATAAAAACATGAAATTGACACATTCTCAAAAAATTTACAAATTTGCAGAATTTATGTAAGAAGAGCAGAAATATTCAATAATTCATGTGAATGTTTATATCAATTGGAGGAGATACTTGAGTTTTACATAAAATTTCAGTTAAAATTTCTTATTCAATTCAGTTTTGTGTGCAGTATGCATCACCGTGCAGACAGTTTCGTTTTAGTGAAGTAGACTGCACGTAATGGAAAACGATACTGTAGTAAAAAATGTATAAAAGGCTTCCATGCTGCTTTCTCCAGATGCATACGACTACTGCATGAACCATTGAACCCGCATTTCCAACCACAGAAAATAGAAATTATCATCCCCAGTCGTACTTATGTAAGTATGTACATACTGATGTTGCAACGCTTCTGTGAATTTTATGTTTAAATGATATATACCTACGCAGTCCATGACGATTTTAAAAAATGCAACCGTCACAATTACAACTGCTTAACATCTTTGATTTTAAAAGTCTTGTTAGCTCCATTTTATTTCTTTAAATCTCAAATAATATGTCGTGTCATTTTTCCATCTAAATGAACCGTATTCATAGATTATGAAGGACACAAATTATTGACAATAAACTTACTAACGCACAATTTACTGATCGTAGTTTTAACTCGTCTATTAGTTGCGTTACATTTTGATACAAATAATCTCCAAAAATGGCTCTCAATAAATTTAATCATTCAACGAAAATTTTACTTCGAAAATTTTATTTTATTGCTCAATTTTATTTCTGCTACAGACAGAGAGTCGTTTAATTACGCTTCTTTGTACTGTTAAAGCAAAATGAATCGAGTATAATCATGACTGCTAGAGATTGCTGAAAATAAAGCTTCGAGGTCAACATTCATCCCCTCGTCTTTTTCGAATCTATTTCAAATCCGTTTCAAATGTGGTCCAAGTCCCGCGGGGAATACTGTCATACTTATTTCGTGATCGGCAAGTCGATAAGTAGCGTGTGTATCGATACAACCAAGGACGCAGTAACGTAACCAGCGTTCTGAAATATTCGCTACACGAATTAATGTCACGATCTCAATTAATGCAATTTATGCGTTTTCAATACGAAGAAACATTACACCGAATGGTCGTAAACCGTTAGGCATTTCGAATTGCTAGGAAAATTTATTTTATCGACGTTGTCTATAAAATAATTTGTAACATATGTGGCTTCCATGTGAACAATGATTCACAAAGGGAGACTGGATATTTTCTTTGTAGTATTTCAGACATAGAAATATGTTATGCACAGTTTTACTGAAAAAGGGCTTTCACTTAATAGAGAAACTTATTTTACGTATGTTGGGAAACATCCCTTTTACTACACAATTAATATGAACGGGGAAAAACTGGAAAATGAAAGTTAATTAACATTTTTATAGCCAGTCTCTCTCAATAAACCATACAAGTTTACAAAGTTGCGCTACTAAATTCAGTTACATATTCTAACACCACGAATTTAGGGAAATTACAGTCGTCCCTCATTCGCTAAAAAGTTTCTACTTAAAGATTAGATACAGAGAATTTATGATAATCAATGAACTTACTATGAAAAGATTTCTGAAACGCATTGTTTCTTTCATATTTTGAGAAACATTAATGGGTTAGTGTAACAACACACGTTCGCAACATTTGCTTCCATGTTCTTCAGATTCATTCAGTAACACCCTCGAAGAACGAAACATTAAGGCGCGTATTCATCTGACAAGGGAACCTCGTGAATCCGCACTCACCGATTAAAACGCAACTTTGTGGGTTTATAGAGTGACTCAAGCCAAGAACAACGGTATTGGGGCAGCAAACAAAAATTGCGTTGTAATCAGGAGGAAATCCCTACAAATCCACAAAGTTTCAAAATTTTTTTAAATTTCCGGGTTCGGGATCTTTCCGTGTTAGTGGACTATTAAACTTTTATTTGAAACATGCACAGTAGTAGTCGACAGTGTGTAACGAGCCTTAGAAGTGCACCAAAGTGGGACCCCCGACTTATTTTGTCAAGAAAGTAATGTAGACTAGCAGTGAGTGGGATAACTATTTTAGAATAACGTTATGAAACAATGGAATCACGGTTATTCACTTGTTATTGAGCAGTAACGTGATGACGCGTTGATTTCTATTTTTGTGGTCTGTGAAATTGTTTATACGTTCCTCCTCTCGGTACAGCTTGACTTCTAAATTGATAAATTCGTATCTCGCTACTAATTTTTAGAAATAGAATAGAAGTAACAATCTACATCTGTATATATTTCATAAAGGTAATCATAAACAACGACATGTTTCCAAAACAATTCCCTTTTCCTATGTCGGATCCCTATTTTTCACCGAACATTTTCGTGCAGACAAATTACCTTCGTTAATATTAAAATTGTTGTCAAATTAAGGATTCATGATGGGGGTAGCTTGGAAAATGTGGATTTTCGATCATTTTTTTTACGCAGTTTTGTAGATATAAAAAAATATGCAACTTCTACTTTTACTTTTTGTCGATATCTCTCATTCTTTTCAAGATATACCACGAAAAAGAATATTCTGCATTTTTCAAGAGGTGATTTCGCCTCTCAAACCCGCACTATGGCACCAACAAGAAAATAGGTTTATTTTACGTATGGACTACTCTACTTGCACACAAACTTACATAATTTTCCGAATTCCCGGGTCGTCTAACTTCCCCTGTTAGCGGCAAAACTAGCTTAGCACTGGTGAAATAAACGAAACTTCTACACCTATATACCGTAAAAACATATAAAAACATCTTATCAAGACAACAACCGATTTATGGAATTAAGAGTGGAAAAGTTGAAGCCTTCTGGTATACACAAAGTTAGAGATAACGTCTATGATACTAGTCCAACAATACTTTATTATCACCAAAGAGAACCCAACATATGCGGCACAAAAATTTCCATTGAACATATCCTAGTAAGCTGTCCCAAATTTGAAACCAAAAGGATGCAACATGATATATCGATGAATTCACTAGACATACCAAAAGAAGGAAACTCTTGCAGGAAAGTCTTTAGATTCTTAAAAGATGTTTATTTATTCCACTTAATTTGACATACCAATTCAAGAATAATATCGACGCACTGTGTATAAATAAGGTTAGATAAGGATAATTAACCTTGAACATGTATTCTGGTCACTAATAATCTACGAAGGTACATGTGACCTTAAACATTGAATAAATAAATAAATACTCCATAATATTTGCTGCGTTCAAGGAGAGCACAGAAAAATATCGGGGTCAGCGTATTCTATTGGGACTAACAAACAACGATATATGTACATATGTATTGATATCGTATACGAAAGAAACTAAGGTTGAAGTAAATCAACTACTAGGTATGTAATCTTCTACAGTCAATGTCACAAGTACTTTATTTCCGGATACTTTTGTTCCTGCAGAACAGATCTATTTTCATTGAATACAGAATTTCTACTTTGTATGGAAAGATTTCTGAAACTGTACAGAGTATTTACGTTATTAGTGTTCAATACTTGTCCATGGGAATTACACAAAAAACGTCTAAAACCATTATCCGTTACCAACTCCAACTTCAAAATCTATGTATCCTTTTTTTTATATCTTTCATTTCTAATACTCGAGTAGAGTTGACCATTATTGTATCAGACGTTGTTGAAACTTTCTTGATATGTAATTGCTTTTATATGACAAAAAAAAATAAAGCTTTCATTTGAATGGATACAAAATCGAGAATGTAGAATAATATTTTATTTATAGAAGCCTCTGGTTTTCGAGAAACTCAAGTTTGAAAATACATTATGCACCTACATATTAAAAACCAGTTCCACCTTTAAATCGATTTTATCGAGAACAAGGCCCTATTCGAAGAAACTTATTTTGCAATTTCGCCTTTTTTGCATACAAGAATTCACTCGCAATTTTTAGTCAATTACGCATGTACCAGATGTTTTTAAAAATTCGACTTTCGCGAGAATGATGGTTTATATCAATGAATTTTATTCTACATTTTCGATTTGTTTGTTACAGAAGGAATCATCCCACTCGGGTTGGGGTAGTCTGGTTGTACCACCTGCCCTCGCATATCCTGTGCCTATACAACATATGTGTAATATAGGATGAAGCAGAATAGGGTGAACAGAAATATTTATTTTCCTAAAGGTAGCCCCTTTTTCGCTCTACCACGAATCATAGGGCACATTTATAGCCGTAAATACACTTCTTTTCCTACAGCAATGAACTTATGATGTTCCTTACATTCCCGACGCGCAAAGTTGTACAGGAGCACGGCTCGTGTTGCAACAACAATTACGACGACAATATTTAATGAACCGTTGGGCAATACGAGCGTATGAATAGCAGTTTCGCAGACGTAGTGTCGGCTGCAACACGGACATTCCATCCCAGCGAACGTGCGGGCTCTAATCTTTTACCATGCGCATGCAAATGAAGAAATTTCAACGGGCGAATCCAGTTGTGTCTATTTGCGACTCACAACTGTTTTTGCGGGGCACTGAAGGCTACTCTGGGGTTACAGGAGATGAAAGCACCGCGGAGCTTCTGAAAAGGAAATTTGAAAGCGAATGGGAACGTCGATACAAAATGCAGCTGCATAACGTCGAGGGCGTAAGGAGATAGAGGGATTCCATGGAAAATCGAATGAACGAACCGTGGAGCTACGAATTTCGCGTGCAAATTGCACTCGCGGCATTCCCAGCCACTGAAATAATAAATTACGAATGTTACGCCACGAGAAATGCAGTTGTCTTCTTCTAAATAGAGAACTTAATGAAACGCAGACGTTGCCAACGTCTCTACGACAAGATGAAGCAGAAAAATTGTAACTTTCTTTATGGGGGGAATTAGCTGGACAGTGCTAACAAGCTGGCAAAATTGGGGCTGCTTCTTTGCACGCCAACTAAAAGGAAAGCCAGAGAATGCGCAATAAGACAACGGCGGTGTGATTTAAATCGGTAATGCGTAAGCGAAGAGGAAAAATTATTAGTTAAACTACCTACCGACAACCTATTACGTAATTATTATCGACCTCAATGTCACGGTACTGCGAAGTGGGCAGGACCGATGAATCACGTCGAGGGAATCGATTATTTCTTATTACTCCCCAGCATGATAAAAAACAGATTGTACTTTGATATGCAGAATTTGTTAATTTTTAGAAACAAAAGAAGTATTTCCATTATTATCAATCAGAATTCTAGTAATATTCAAATGGTAACTGGTTAAAATCCTGCCAACGAGAATTATTATTCAAATATTAATATTTTAATTGGAACAATATTGCTAAAAGAAAAGAATAGTAACAAAATAATCATTCCTATAACACGTTGTTAAAATCTGAAGAAGCTTCTCATTACTTGGTAGTTGTAGAAGACACTCATTATACCACTCGAGTTTCGAGTCCCTGTGTACATTATCGTCGATGACATTAAATAAAGATATCACGTAGGAGCCATTGATAAATGATTACACATAGAACACTAAACTCGTGCTACAAACCAGCAGACATTTGTACCAACAAGTGCTGCTAGTAATAAGTACCTAAGTACAGTAAAACGCGACGGCGCGGCAAAACTTTAAATCCCGTTCAATTATTAACTGCTCAACAAGAAATTCTCGCCAATCAAACTGGTTTCAAGTCCGTTCTTGTCAGAAGATGAACACATACTGTTCAATCCTCAAACAGACGTTTAATTCGCATTGAGAAATAACCTCTTTGTCGTGGTACATTGAACCTCAACGGTTGACAGATGCATTCAAAGCTAAATTGATAAGACTTTCGAAAGACAGATTAATACTAGGAATATGTAAGATTCCCAACATGCAGTACTGGGCATTTATTGTATCACTCGAATAAACACGTTATCACTTGTACCTCACTTATTATTAGTACTTGGGAAATATTATTTAAAAAATGTGTAGCTCACTATTTTAGCCAAAATGAATTGGATACGAATCATTTTATGAATCATATTGCAATGCCAATTGTGCGTACTACGTAAATCTGAGAGTGATTTGATAAATTAATATTTCCAGAATTATATATGTCAAGCCGAAAACTTTATTACATTCTTTTGCAATCACATTCTACGCCAACGCAATGTTCCAAAATCGTCGAAAAGCGAATAAAGTGTCCCGAGGTAGAAAAATAGATTCTACCACTTTCAGTCGTATAAAAGGTACAGATAAATTTTGATAAATGCAGGTCCATCATGATTATTCGCTTTCTCGATAAATTTTCAAGAAAGTTCCCGTTTCTTGTTAGAGAAACTCCAGTGATATATGAAAAGTGTCACTACATTTATATTTCATCTCTGAATGAACGTAAATTCTCTTCTGTATGGCCGGATCAAGTGAGGGAAGATCGAGTTGAATGACATCGCATCTGTTGCGCCGGTGCTTGTAATAAAAACATACTAAATGTTATGGGAGTCCATTGCCTTCAGCTAACTCGCAATCAGTCTAATTGTTAAAGAGCAACATATTGCGTATATCTATACGTTGCCCTACGAAAGCACAGGGATTTGTTGATTCATCGAAAACCAATTACACACTTACAAGATTACACTCTAGATTATATAGTGAAAATAATAACGCTGATCTTCGAACAGAGGGCACATATATATGCAAAATAATATTTCTCGCACACTACTAAAGGGATAGTACCTACGTATTACTTTATTGATAGGCTGATTGATACACGACGATACCTAATTGCACATCGCTGTTTCAAACGAGAAATGTAGAATAAGGCTATTCCAAAAAACTATTTGACCAAAAAACAATTCCGTGCTATGTCACGGGTATAACTCGTTATAACGCGATAAATTTATTTTTTATGAGATTCGCGGAAAAGAAGTTATGTTGTCGAGAAACAAAACACTGAGAATGATAGCGGAAAAAAATTCTCTTGCTTCCCTTGTTACATGAATATAAACTATTTGAACTTAATTGTTTCAATTATGGCGACTAAATAAAAAAGGAGTACAGTATGTGGTACACGATGTAGTGATTTAACAATTTGCACTACACAGAACAGAAAACTCAATTGTACCTAACAGTCAGTCAATTAGATGTTTCATAATTCATACAGTATTTAATAATTTACGATACCATGGTAATTGAATATTCACAGAAAGATTACCAAATTAAATTCATAGCGCTTTTTTCATTTCCACTTTCCAGACCACTTTTTCTTAATTCGCTAGAAGCTAAAAAAATAAAGCCCAGACCTATGTATCTGTACCTGCACATTTTCTTCTCGCATCGCATTCCAGGCGGACACTTTGAAACAAGTTGACGCAATTTCCCGGTGGATTTAGTTTCTCAAGAAATTACAGTGGTTTGTCCAAACGTTTATACAAATTACTTTTCTGTTACAATACCACAAACGCCACTCAACCCCTCCCAATGCCACGTTGCATTATCCGCAACCACCGCCACAGACGAGTATACCAACGTTAAATCAACAATTATAACCACAATCCCCAATTATACCGTATCGCACGTAAACAAAAACTTTGTTTTGTATGAACGCGCACAGCTGAGACAGGTGAAACACGCGCAGTCACTCGATACTTACGATGCTCGAATTACACAGTTCGACAGCCATCTGGACTTGTAACATTCAATAGTCGTTTCATATAGGTTTTCGTGCGCTGGAAACGAATCCGCAAACCGTTTGTCGCCATCACCCTCAGTTTTTGAGAAAGATTCGATTTTGAAAAAACTGCATATTTTTAACTTTGAACACCTTTTGTGTCGAAACAGTCATAGTTATTCGGTTGCTTGTTGCGTCAAATTATTTTATGCACCCTCCCGAATACAACGGTATATGCTATTAGTGCATTATGAACATTTAAATATGTTTCAACAACGATCAAAGGGAAAAGGACACCTGAAATCCACCCATTTTGCAGATATCTTTCAATTTCTTTCCAAAACGGAGGGTCTAGGAGAAAATTTGACTACTCCACGCGATGCAGCAGACATTTTTCCCTCGGAAAGCATCAACAGAAGTGGTAAGTCGCGTTCCGTTTTCAATACAGAAGCGAAATAGTTTGGCAAAACGTGCGGTGCTAACAGTGGTAGTCACGCGATTGTGTTACGCTGAGCGTCAATGGATCGCGCGCCGCCGTTGACTACCACTGTCGACGGCGCAGTTTTGCCAAACTATTTCGTTTCTGTATTGAAAACAAAACACGACTTACCACTTCCGTTGATGCTACCCAAGGGAAAAATGCCCGCTGCATCTCGCGGAATGGTCAGATTTTCTCCCAGACCCTTAGTTTTGGAAATAAATTGAAAGATATCTGCAAAAATGGGTGAATCTCGGGTGTCCTTTCCCCTTTGATCGTTGCTTAAACATATTTAAATGTTCATAATGCACTAACAACTTATATCGTTGTATTCGGGCGGGTTCATAGAATAACTTGGCGGAACAAGCAATCGAATAACTTGCAACAAAAGTTGAAAATTTGCATTTCTTTTTTTCAAAATCAAATTTCTCAAAAACTGAAGGTGATGGCGACAAACGGTTTGCGCTTTCGTTTTCACCGAACGAAAACCTATAGGAAGCGGCTATTGAATGTTACAAGTCTGAAAAAAGTCAAATTTTGTCGAACTGTATTATCGCCAAGATGGAGGAGAACGAAGAACCGACACCGTACAAGCTGACGCTTATAAGTCCTCGTTCCAAGACCTTTAAACGGGCCTTCGTTCGACAACGAGTGTAATTCTTACCAATCAGTCTCAGTTCGTCTTCGGCAGGAATTAAACTGCCTGTCCTCGAGCACGTGCTGGCGAGTCGTTAACAGCGAGCCTTTAACTCGCTGGACGACCAGTGCCCTTCGAGTAATTACGCATGTGTATGGGTTTCCAGGTGTACGTGCACGCGCGCGCACGCATGTGCCCGTGGCAGCGGAGCGAGCATCTTACGTGTAGCCAGCCACTCGGCCGGTCATGAGAAAATAGGACTTTTTAAAAGGTCTCGCGGCGCAGAACGATGGAGTAACGGGTTGTTAGAGGAAAATTACCACGGAGCCGATCTTTGTGGTTACAGTTACCGCGCTCGTTTCTTGGCATTGCTCCTTTCCTTTCCATCCTCCTCAGCCGCGGCCCCTTTCTTTTGTTTCGGCCGCTGTTTCGTCTCCGTCTTCGCTGCGAAAAGCTCGTCGAGCTCGCGCGCAAAAAGCGTAACAACGGCGTTCCCTCTTCGGACGGCGCGGCGCTGCAACGGCCGACGCACGAAAACGAAATGTACGCGGAAGCGCGGGGCACGCGTAACTGTGGGACTTGAAATGGTGGACAACAGAGATCGTCGCGGGACGTGCCGAGGGCAGCAATATTTGACGTGTACAGCAATAATCTAGCGGCACAATTATTTAATTGTGACACGGAAGGGAAGTTGTATTAACCAATATGTATAAGATACCGATACGTTATCTCGGGTCGATTCTTGTTAGCTTCCAACTGCACTTATGTTAGCCATTACTCACTAGCGCCACTACTTAAAGGAAATACGATTTTTAGACTATGACAAATGCTAAATGTACTATAAAAGCTTGTCCTGGAAATTATGTGAACAAAATTCTATTATGGGTCAAAATGGACTCCGTAGCCACTGCCCAAGTGTTATAGAGAATTCCGTCGATAAGTAAAAAATGTAGAATATACTTTTTTGTTCGAACATTACTTTGTAGAAAGAATCAGTTTGAAAGGTTCATTGCATACCAAAACGGATTTCACGAGGAGGCTATGTTAAGCGTTATGCCTGAATTTGAACACTTTATCCACTGCTGTCACGTATGAGTACTTTATATGCGTGAGCCAAAAAAAATCGATCTTATTTCATATTTAATCGCCGAGAAAACTGTACCACTGAAAGATATCTATTGTATTGAGACGGTAAAGTTAGGAGGGTTCTTGAGAATTAAAGAATAACTTGGAGATTTGAGAAACAGCAGGACCAAGCGTTTGCTCCACACGTGCTGTTATTTTAGTGATAACAAGATTTCCTAAATAGAGAACTGAAAAATGAACCACATTCCACTGTTTGGGTAGACACTATAGTTCACGAGAAATTTAATGATAAAGATCGGGTTTCGTCCCCTAGTGAGTTGGCACCCTTGACTTCAAACTTCCTTCGAGTAAGATGATAGGGTTCCAGGTTCAAGCAGTTTTATAAAAATATAACTTTTCACAAAAGCTTCGTTTGACTTTCTAATTTATTGTAAAATATCATGTAAACTGTTAAGTATCTATACAAATGGCTAAACACGTGTCGAATATTCTCTATCTACCTATAAAGTGTCGTCAAAATTAACGCGTAACTATCCGCGCAATCCGCTTGTGCAAATAATGTAATATAAACCCTTATTTTTATTCGTTTTAAATTTTTGACCATGGGGGGCGTAACACACGCGTTCTCATAATTAGCAATTCTTTATATTAAATATATTTGTTCAAGAAATTTTTTAAATCAACAATAGGTACCTCTGAATATTAAATAAAACAACTTTGAAGAATTTGTCCTCTGCAGTTACAGTGCTACTGACAATCTGCATTGACTGACATATTCCAAACACATTTCACCCCTTTTGCATTACTGTTGTCACTAATATTTAATATATCGATAACTCGAGTTACCAATATCTGTTCGTAATTTGACCGTTACCACTTGAGCTACAGAAACATGGTTGCCGTGGTCGAATTTCTTGTTTATTCGTTTAAATTACGAGAAGCTATTTCAGTCGAATCGCGTGGATTCCATGGTATTTACGCTTTATCCAACGGTATCTTGTACTCTTGCCAAACGGCGAAACGTTTCGACAATTTCGCCAGATGTTCCCTGAACGTTCTCGTTGGAAATTTTGAAATCTGTATCGGCGGGATAAAACCCGTTTCTCCTATTCAGCGATTTTTTTCACTTATAAGGGAAGATCCCGAAACCGGAAATTCAAAAAATTCTGAGAGTTTGTGAATATGTAGGGGGATTTCCACCAGATTACAACGCAATTTTTGTTTGCTGCGCAAATTCGCTCGAAGGGGGTGAAATTAACCCCTGAAAATTCGGCTATTTTCCAATTTTGTGTTATAACTCGCGAACTGTAAGAAATAGAAGAAAAGTTTCAAGACGAAAGTTCCTTCTTTTAATCAGATCTATCATTTGGTAAATAAATTATTTCACCGTTCACGCGTTATAACACAGAAAATAACCGGATATTTAGAGGTCATTTACACCACCTTAGAGTGAATTTCGGCAGCAAACAAAAAATGCGTTGTAATCAGGAGGAAATTCCCTACATATTCACAAAGTTTCAGAATTTTTTGTATTTCCAGGTTCGGGATCTTTCCTTATTAACTATTCATTGCAGATAGAGTGCAGTTACAAGAAGGCATGTTGATATACCATGATGACAGTTTTCCAACACACAACACGATTAGGGAATCATTTACTCTAGTGACTAACGCTCACACAGGATGATCGGTAAGTGACACATGCCAATTTTCATGAAACTTTGCTTAATTGTTTATTGGATTAACTTAAGAACTTTGCCGTATTTAGTTGGTGCTACTTTTGCATTTCAAGGGAGAAACCACCCCTTTCATCCGAGTCGTCCATTTTATTTATGCGCTTATAGCTCGTAAATTACAAAAGATATCGAAAATTATTTCTTGTCTCTTTTGTCTTGAGCAACAAGTGAATTATTTTTTTTAACAAAGTATTAAACGTTTGAAAATAATTAAATTACAAATTAACGCGTGAATGTGCGGAACTTAGATAAAAAATCTTATGTGGGCATAGGATGCCCTGATTTTATTTTTTCAATTGAAGTCAATTAGTGTGAAATCTTAGAAGACGTTAGACATTTTGAAATAGCTTTCAATCGAATAGATCAAGTGGCAAATAGGTTAAGTATCTATATTGATGGTGGATGAAATGGCGCACGTACATTTGGGATTTACCAGCGTGACTATGTTATTTAACCTGGAAGTTAGAAGTTTAAAAATGAAGTTTGGATCCATATTCATACAACAATTTCTTCTTTCATAATATACAGTTACCCATTAAAAATGTATTATTACCTACATTATTTTAAATAAATATACGCAGCAGTTTCTTCTACATTCTTCAAAATAAATACACACACCTTTAATTTTCACAAAGCACGGTACAACTATCTATATGATGCAACATCCTGTCGCTATCTGCAGTTTCATTTTAATGGAGCAAATTGCCAATTTCGAAATTTAATGGGCTAGAAATAAAACGTGTCCTAGTTGTTATTAATGCAAGATTACGAACCGTTATCAATATCTCCCTAAAGGGAAATAAGAAATTTTAATTGTTAACAACGTCACGAATGCTCATTTTCATTTCTTAATTAGTTATGTAGATCTCCATTTCATACAGACCAAGGGAACAGTAGTCCAATATTTCACGTGCAGCTATGTATGGGATTTTAAATCTGGCTTTGCAGTTAAAACACTGTTAAAAAATGTTTTACTATGCACGGTGTACAAATGAATGATAATAAAGAGAACAGAAGGAAGAAAGTATCAAAATTACGCATAACGAATGCAAGACTTAAATCAATTTCTTAAACTTATAATTCATTTTTAATTATTCAGGCTATACTTTCTTTTCTTTAATGAAAAGCTTTTTTTTCATATAATTGTTATTAATTGCAAACATTTTTAGTAGTCGTACTAATACTTTAAACTATTCTATATATAATTTTCATTGGATAATTTGAACTATCTAAGTACTACATTCGATAATAATCACTATGCTACCTAAACATTAGACAGTGATACAGCTCTTAGGTTATAATTTATGTAACCAAATAAATAAGTCATGTAATTATACTTTTATTGTAATATTGCAGTTCAATGATATTCAGATAATAAAAGTCTAATATTTAAATAACATATTAGTGACATTCGAATTCTCCAATTAATGTTAAATACAGAATAATTTTGTATAAAACATATTGCTATGTATAATAATATTTTTCTGTCACACACACACACGCGCGCGCACACGTGTGTGTGTGTGTCATTGATCTCATTATGACAGTCATTTCCTAAAGTATTAAAAGAAGAAAATAATTAGCTTGCAATTAAAAGAAATGAAGTCGCTTTAGTTCCTGTTTTTTATTTGCACACACGTCATTCGTATGAATAAATACTCTATACCAAAGCTGCTGACGACTTCGTATTACACACTTCGCACACGTCTACTATTCATTAAAGTAAACATAAAGATGTTAGTAAATATGTGACCGAGACCAAAACATTTCCATGTTATAAAACATCGTTTTTACGTCTTCTCTGACGACTGAAAGATATCGTATACATATAATCGACATCACTGCATATTTCAGAAGAATTGAAACAACAAATTCAGAGCTGTTATTGAAAAATGAAGGAGAAACTTTGTGTTTCAGCACGTACACAATTTTCAGCAAAGAAACCTGCTGTGCGGAATATGGCATATCACTTTATGACAAATAAACACATCTTTATTTTATATCTTTTTATACCTCCGTTCTGTTTAGTATTTTTATCATTATTGCAATATATTATAAAGTTTCTGTTATGTGATTCATCTGTGTAACTTTATATTTGTAACAGGGTTCGGAAAGAGTTCTGGAACTTTTCAATAGGTTCTATTTGAAACATGGACCGTGAAAGTTTTTTAAAAATGTTCTCACATTATAATTTCCCATGAGAACCGACAAAGTAAAAGTTCTTGAAAATAAAACTTCTAGTTGGAATGGAACTTATAAAATATAAAAATAAAATAATTTCTATAACAGGAAGAACAGATATTTTCTTCATCTCAATATTAAAAAAGCAGTCAATCATTATAAAAAATACTGAATACGATTCAACGAGTAGTACTACAATAATAAATAATTATTACAGTTAAATTGATATTCTGAATGCGTTGCTTATTTGTAATATTCATCTACGTAGATCATTTCTATGCAAATATAGAATTTTTGTGTATTTTGGTTCAAGTAAATTATAAAAAAAATGTTCTTTAGGTATTATTCTTGACGAGTCCGCTTTTCTATTCAATAGTTCTTATGAAACTATTAATTGCTTACATTATGATTTTCATACTTTTTATTAAATAAACACGAAGAATATGATATTGTGTGATCAAATAAAACTAGTACCCAATAGTTTAGTACCACTTTCTAAAAAAGTTCCTAAGGGTAACATTTCTTTCAATAAACATCCTACAGGAACAGATATTTTTTTGAACGAAACATGTAAATTGTAACAGAATTTTTTTTAAAAATAAAAGTTCCAGAACTTTTTCGATCCCAGATTTCTAGTCTTACCAAAAATCTGGCCTGTGTCAGTCACACGTAAAATCGACCTGAACTTTGAAGTCATCGACAATAAAATTTCCTTCGTATTTATTATTATACGTATGTACTTAGATTCCGTACAGCACATACAAAAGTAGAAAAAGACGGTCAACCGGTTTTAAAAACTTTCACAATCGCCATCTAGTACCACGTAGTGACAAACCACATGGCAAAATCATCGTGAAGCACCATAATTTTAGTTTAAAATAATTCATACAGTCTTTTCATCCTTCAACATTCCTAAATTATGTACTTTCAACAACAAAACTTGGGCAAACAGTTCACTCCAAAAGAACTCTGATTCACTATAAATGTGTTCGTAACATTTCCATTTATAAATGGAATTTGTACGTAACATTTTCATTCATAACAGGAATGTTTACCGACATGAATTCGGAGTAATGTATACATATTAATTTTTTAATACGAGCCCTCGTTTTCAAGAAAATCCTGACCCCCCTTTCGCGTATTTTTCTTTCACAGTTCTACAGATATCAACAGCAAAAACAGCGTTCCCATGAATACGATTAAGACAACAACCAACACCCCTCACCAATTTACATAAAATGAAACTGCTTCTAATCTGAAACGACGATAGAGGAAAGAACGGGTAAAGTTAAGCACTCGTACGTTCGTTCCGGTCGTTTCCGACCGGAACTGTCCGTAAATTTTCCAGTGTCTTCACATGTACACGACAAGAGGACCAATCAGGTGGTCGGGCCACCGCGGCCACTTCCGAGAGCGCGGGAAAAACTCACCTGCGAAATAAGTTTGGGCAGTGTGTGGGTGTGCGCGTGCGCATGATTATTATTGTGCCCTGTGGACGACCGGTCGCTGGTGGGCCGTTGTCGTTGTTGCTGTTGCTGTTGCTGCTGTTGGCCGGCATCCGATCTAAGATCGTGCCTCCACCTCAGTACACCCATCATAACCGTCGGATCCGTGTATCACTCGATGCCCGCGAAACTCCGCTACTCCACCAATCGCGTATCCTTTGAACGTCTGCACTACGGGGAAACCAGTTCGATCTCGACGCTCCGACCTAACCTAACGCGAGTGTCCTGTTGCACCCCTTACGCGACTGCACTGATCCGCGAAACGGTAGACGACTCGCTCGCAGCGCAGGGGAAACGGGAGGGGGGCCGAAACTCGACGCCGATCAGCACAGGGTGCTCGAGAAATCCAGCAGAACATACATACGCGATACTCTTAATACACTCGCCGTGTTATTCTAGGCGAGGGACGCGCAGGAAAAGAGCCGCGAACAAAGACACTTCTTGACTGTGCAGCACCGAACGGACACGTGAATTTCTGCCTTTCTCCAAGACCTTCGGCGAATGCGACGCGTAACTCAGCGTGCCGTGCTCGCTGACATTATACGCGCTTATAGAATCCGCGTACGAGCACACCGGTGGAGGCTAGGGTCCCATTTAATCGTGGTTTCACTTTGGGCTTGGCCGTAAGATTCTCGGAGTTAACGTTCACTGTCATTCTCGTTGTTTGGTCGCGTGATCGTGTCGGGGACAGAGCGCGCAAGGACCGCGCTTTAGCGGCGTGTCACTTTTCCCTGGCCGTTCTGGGCTTCTCCATTCGTCGCCCACGTTTCGAGCAGCCGACTGAGGTCAGAATAGAAAGTGTTTACACCGTGGGCGCGTTCGGCAGAGAGGACCCGCGCACACACTCGCAAACGCAACACGTAGGCTCGTGGGAGATGGAAGAAACACGCGCATACACCTCACAACGCAGAAGTGCAGAAACGCGACTGGCATCGAGGACCGTACTGTTCGAGAGGCTTGCCTCGTCTGCCGTCCCTGTTCCCCACCACGCTGACCCGTCCCCCCCACCCCTCAGCCGGCGCAGCAACCCTCCTTGCGGCGCACCTCCCGTGCCACCGCAAGATCGCTTCAACGTCCTGCTGTTCTTAAAACTTCCTCCACTCTGCCCTGCTGTCGTGTCGCGAACAAACGTTGCCATGGTCGCCATCGAGCGCGTAAACTCGATTCCAAGGGGAACCTCGATCATTTTTCCTTCGCGGGAATTAACGATCCATTGCATTGTTCAATTTTCAAATTAACTCCAGGAGAGGTGTGTTTAATGGGGATCAGCGACGCGCACTTAGAGGTCGTCCTTAAATAACGTAAGGCTTTTTCGGGCGGGATGGAGTTCGCGAATTTCTTACCTTTTCTTGGAAAGTCTACTTTTAAACTCTAAAAAATAATTCGTCATTCGAATAATTCTTTTAAGGTTTATTCTTTATTAGAAATTTTATTTGAATATAAATTTTGGCCATCTTTGGTATAATGTAATATTTTTTACCCTGATTTTCAATATGAGTAGCTTAAAAAACGATTTAAACCGAGTTAAATGTATTATACGAAACCTTTAAAAGAATTTTAATAACAAAAAATGCAGTGTAAAAAATATTACATAAGAACGGGGGGGGGGGGGGGGTGCAATATAAAATTTAACGAATTCTTATACTGAGGGAGGGAGGGAATCAGAAATCGCGAAAATTAGCCTTACGTAATTTAAGGCTAAATTCTAGATGCGAATTTACACGGTTCACTTTGGTTGAACAGTGAGGTTGATTCAACAAAATTCGAAGGAAACTGAACATACTAAATCGCCATTCAATCAAAGTGGCCAACGAAATTGAACATTGAAAGAAGTTGGAGTTTCAAACTTTCGTTCAATGCGGTTGTCCATTCAAGATGATTCATCCGAATTGAACACGTGTGAACACGCATCGTGAACGTTAGAAGGTTTTATTTCAGATGCGGCGATGTATTGTTTTTAAACAGACCTGGCTACTTTGGCCAGAAAATTGTTTTTAGGGGCAATAAGGATATTATAAATAACTTGTAGTGCCTCTCGATTTTATAACGGTTATAAATAGAGAGAGGAGAAGACTCCATTATTTCTCAATTTCTACAAAACCATGAATGTGTTATAATAATAATGTTCACAAATTATTGCAACACTGCACGTAGGCGCAATTTGCTTCGACGGCATTTTTAAGCGAAGCAGTTTGGTCGATTTCATTGAAATGTGGAAATATTTGTCTTTCAATTTCATTGTCTCAATTTTGTTGAATCAACAGCATTGTTCAGCCAACGTGAACCGTGGGCCTTAAGACGCTCTGTACACATGGCATACTGCGCTGATCAATGACGCGTTCTATTTCGCACAGTTTTCGACCGTTAACTGTCGAATGATCAGTAGAAAGGGTTATGCTTGTTCAAGTGCCATTTTCCGGTCCTCGTAATTCCACGAAACCTGAACTATTCTGATTTTTTTCGTAGTTTTTAGACTCTGATTCATAATTGGATTTGTTGTGAAATTTGCAAAAGTTCAAACATATCACGACTATCAGCGCATAATGAAAATAAAATAAATATTTATACATTGTTTTGCCCGTCACAATTATTGCAATTTGCAGAAGGTAGACGAAACTATAAACTGGGGTTTACAGAAAAATAGACTTTTAAAAAAATCGGTTTTCAAATACCACTATTCTCAAAAATCCGGTTAAACAGGTTTTCGAATTTTCACAAAAAATATAATTAAAATAGTAAATAAGTATTTACACTTGCTTCGAAAATTTACAGTTTCTTCAATATTTATGAAATTACAAAAATATAATAAAATAAAATATACCTACATTATCTATACAAAACTACATAAATAAAAAAAGTTGAATCTACAAAAATATAACACAATAAAATACACTGCATATAAAATCGAATGAAAAAAAAAATACATCTTTTAAAACTCATGAAGATTAAGTAGTTTTACATTAAACTATTACCTAGTACAATATGCTTGTGTCCAAAGCGATTTCCAGTCACAATGGTAACGTTTTTAATTAAACATCTAATTCATTTTTACATACTAAAATTTTAGTATATAAAATCGGGTTTTAAATTTAAAAATCCGGTTTTCGAATTTTACAAATTTATAAAAAGAAACCGGTTTGTAAGCTCGGTTTTTAAAAACCGAGAAACCCTACTATAAACCAAATTCTTTCATATTCTTGCATGAAAGGTAATGTGGACCTGTCAAAGGGGGCTGAAACAGTGTAGCATTTACGTTGCACAATTATAACTGATAATTATGACCTGCGTAATTACGCAGAGATACTTTCTCGAAATCACAATGGAAACTCAGGCATTTTGATTTATATATATTGTATTTTATGAAGGGAAGGATTAAATGTTTTAGAAGCTCTGAGCCTTAGGCCTTAGACCCTAAGCACTG
The DNA here is from genome assembly GCA_963932335.1 of Andrena marginata. Lineage (NCBI taxonomy): Eukaryota > Metazoa > Arthropoda > Insecta > Hymenoptera > Andrenidae > Andrena > Andrena marginata. The sequence continues at coordinate 44,571,001 of OZ010659.1, read as the reverse complement.
AAAGGATTTTGAGGCCCCCTTATATAGGATGATCACTTTTTTTCTTAGGCATTTCCAATAATTTACCTAAAAAGTGTTTTTAACAAAAGTCAGATTTTGAAATTCAGAAAACTTCTATGCTGCACACCTTTCTCCCGATGCCTTAATCACGTGCTTATTTTATTTATTGGTTAATTCGGCACTGAATTTATGGTTCGTAACTTATAAGCATACGTTCCTGGCAATTTAATCTTTGCGCTTAATAAATGACTCTATTACAAGAACTGTAATCCAATGTAAATTATTGTAGCGATATGTAGCGATAGCGTGGAATGTGTGAATTTCAGAATGTAATGTAGATTCTTGTTTTAATCTCGTAGAGTCGTTCTAATGACTCTAACCATTAGAAGTCAGTTTTTAAATAGAAAATACGAAATTTCCATAGAACAAAGGCTAGAAACGATGATATCGGTATGAATACGTATCATTATTTATTGATGAATGTGATGAAATGCTTCAGATACGCGAAATTATCGATTATATCGCAGAAAAGGAAAAGTTTAGAAAAGTTATGTTTCAAGAAGTAGAAAATGATTTCACACCGACGTTGCAATTATGTATTCTTTAATGGCTGAGAATTGAAAGGCAATTAAATAATACGATTAGGATCGACTGTGAGGAATTATTACTCGCGATCCAACTTTCGTTGCATATTTTGAAATCAGCTTCGAAACGAAATCGTCGAGTATGTTGGGAAGAAGTAAAAATTAACGGTTGCTTTAATCAAAGTGCACTAACAATGTTTTCTCCTGCAATAATTATGTAAACCCATCAAATTATGTAAATCCATCTACTTATGTATATCCACGAGCGGTATGTATTGATAATTTATTAAGTTTCTCGATACTCCTGATAATTTTCATAAATTTTCCAACTAATTTGCAATGATTTGCATTTGAATTTCTAATATAAGTATTATCTACATACATTGATTTATTTTACTACTATACAATACTACTATTTATAATACTATCTAACGCGAATGCTCAAGTGCTTACAACTGATAATAAATTACCAAGTTTCCTGAAAGAAAACTTCATTACACTTTTAATTGAAAAATATCATTTTACATCTTTTGTGTCAGAACTTGATCAAAATTAACTAAATATAATTCTTATACTCGAAAACGAAGCAGTTAAACATACATTATTTTCAGGTTTAATTAGGGTAGAATTGAAATGATATTCGACTTTATTGACACTGAATTCGTTTCGAGTGGAACTTGACTTTTATCAATAAAAATATAAATAGGTATAGGACACATTGTAAATTTTTAATGTAATCAGTTGTCGCACCTATTTATTATTCACCAATGCCATTTATTTATTTTTGCAAGAGAAATCGAGCATTCCAATTGAAAATAAAGTGATTTCATTTCATTCGAGAAGCGTGAAATCGGGGAAGCGAAGTTAAATACAACGAATGGAGAAAAATGGTGGAGACAGCACCTGTCACATTTTGAAACATCGATTATTAATTATACGCTATAATTTACGTCAGCGCTGTCTGAAGCCTTGAATTCCTCGGACGCGAAAGTCCGTCCATACGGGAAACAATCCCTCGAGGATGCCCCTTTATTCAACGACCATTCAGCATGTAAGCTCAATTATTCTTCCTGCGCTTTGGGTTTTCCCGTGGTGTATACCAAAAAAGATTCGTATTGTTGGCGCGACTACACAGTTTCTCGCATTATTACGTGCCTCTGTTATTTATGTAATGGTAGAAAGTTACACGAATAGATGGCAAATTATCGTTAACTCAACCGTTCATTAATTATTCGTACTACGTGCGTGCAAGTTTTCGCGTACATGTTGTTTAATACGCGAGAACACGGGTTCGTGTGGCTGCCTCTGCATACATGAGAAACAATCGTTTGGTTAGACATATGGAGAACGTTACAGTTCGAAAGTTTCAAACTTTCATTTAACTTTCAATTTATAGTTTATAAATGTTTCCTTATTCAGCGTTGTAATGAAAACACCTTAAGGGGTCATTCTACTTTAATCGACCGAAAAATGAAGCTTTCTTTAAAGATTTTTTCTCAATAAATACAACACATAATGAAATAAATCGTTTTGGAATTTATCAAGCTACTCTTACATTATAGAAAAAAAATTTTAAAAGATTTTTTCATTTGTTTCAAATGAATTATTGCAGCGTCAATGTGACACCTACAAAAAAGAGGTATGTTGGTGGCGCCGGTGATTTCTCGGCTCAGAATCATCTGAAACAAAAAATTCGAAAAGATGCTTAATCTGTATGAGTGTCGTTGTCGCCTGTAGCTAAATTAACAATTTTTGTTGAGAAATAACAATATGGCACCGATTTGAACGAAAGAATTCCCCAAATTGGTGTTTTCTTGAATGTTCCCCGAAAAAAATTTCGGTTATTTTTCCACAAAAATTGTTAATTGAGCTATGGATGATAGGGACACTCATACAGGTTAAGAATCTTTCCAAGTATTTTGTTTCAGATAAGCCCGAGCCGGAAAATCAACTTCGCCACGAATATACCATTTTTTTGCAGGTGTCACATTGACGCTATAAAAAAACATGTGCCACAAATTAAAAATAAATCTTTTTTTGTACAATATAAGAGTAGCTTAATAAGTTCCAAAAATATTTCTTTCATTATATATTGCAATTATTGAGAAAAATATCTTTAAAAATAGCTTCATATTTCGGCCGATCGAAATAGAATTACCCCTTAATTCCTACTACTTTCATACTTGAAAATTTTTATAAATGAAGTTGTACGTACATTTAATCTAAATTGAAATTTCAAGCATCGCAATTTGTCTATTACTTACAAAATAAGTATTAACAGTACGCTTGATTCGTAATTCGAATTTTACTTGAATTTATTGGATCGGAATCTACTCGAAAGTCTTGGAATTGGATTCGGCTCTCCTATTATAGGAGTCCTATATGTATAATTGAGTAAAGCCGAGCTCGGTGCTTTCAAATATTCGGACGGCTATCATAAAGGGTACCACTCACTCAGAGGTACGCTCCACGGTAATAAAAAAATACACTAGAAACACTGGAATATTTTTGAAAATTATCAAAACCATGGGACTTCTTGCATTGCTTTGTGCGAAGTTCACCATTTATAAGTGGCTACATAGAAATAATAAGCGAAATAAAGAATTGTTTTTCACAAACAAAGAATCCTCTGTTTATTAGAAATATAACAGTGATAAAATAATAGGACAGTAATGGGATTTGAAATCAATTTATGATGAAACATTAACGAAACAAGCCAATTAATTCTAAGAAAGCTTAAAAATTTATCCAAAGTCAGCAATAAATTATTTCGTTCATTATAAGTGTATAATTCGTAAACCGAGTGATCGATACTGCTTAAGTGAAAAGGAAACGAAAAGGATTATACAGTTTGAAAAAGAAAACATCGTTTCAAAACTGTCAAAAATAATAAACAGAAGTAGAAAGTCTTAAGTGAAATTAGAGTAATGTTCAATATGTTAACTAAAGCTTATACACCTACAATTATATAAAACAAAAGAAACTGCAATTATCATTAATTTATGACATCAGGGTAAATTTATCAAAAATCGCAAAGAACCAGAAAATATTCAAGAAAATAATGGAAAATAATTCAGTTAAATGGCTGCCCTTTTTATTTATATTAATTGAAAAATGTTGTCCTTATAAATACGTTTAGAGATGAACAGTCGAAAATTAATAATTTCCGGCACCATTACAGATCATGAAAGATTCAACTATTCGTTTTGTCGACAGGAAATTGAATAGAACCAGATATTCAGGTTTTATCCAGTTGGAAATAAATATTCAGCAAAATTCAATATTCAATTTATACAAACGTATTTACAACAAGCTAATATTCTCGCAATTTCATTGTAAGCTTTAATCTATTAAGCATAGATTCAACTAATTTTCCGTGAAATTCGAGCTTATCTTGTTCCACTCTTCTAGCAAAATTTCTATCAGCTATTCATTCATAGATGGCAGCGACTAAAAATTTATTAATCAAAGTTTATACCACTAATGCAAATTATAATGGGTAATTCTGAATTGTCGCGGAACAACTTATCTGTATCATAAAACAATTGAAACACGGACGATAATACTACTTGACGAAAAGAGTTCTCAAGCATCAACCGATGGCGAGGTCGTGAAAGAAGAGGTACCCTGCACACTTTGATGGCGTTGGACGCAGACAATCGCCCAATTGAAGGAAATTTGCAACCACGAATACACATATACAGAATCCCACATCCGAGAGCAGGATTGCACGGTCTAGCCACGCACTTCCGTTAACTCGGGGCCAAGACAAATTCTTTCGTGTCTGAAGGTAACGACAGGTGGAGGAAGGTGAAGCAAAGAGGAAACAGGCTGTCATGGCGGAGAGAGGCTAGCAGGAGAGCGGATGTCATTTCGTGGTCGACTTATTTCGCTGCCGGTAGGTAGGTATACCGAGGCTTCCCATTAATCCCATTCCTTTGTGTCCACCTCTTTCATTATTTTACCCAACTTCCTGCGCCCGAAAACGCTCCGCGACTACCAACGTCTCCCGATACGTCCCTCCACTTGCTACCCTACCCTTTCCAACGCACCCCGCGATCCACCGCATCTTCGTTGTTCTCTGCCACGTAGCGCGGCCCTTTGAAGATGCCTAACCTTGTTCCACCCTTAACTACTACTCTCGAAGTCAAAGAGTGAAACAACAACAAGCGTCGAACGAACGAAATTCCGGTGTTCCCGAGGGTGGGCCGAGGCTTCTTTCTTTATTCACGAGGAGCATAAAAGTTTCTGTACGGAAATAACTGGTTGGCGAGTGCGACGTGCGGCCCCTTTGCGCGCGGAAATTCTCCCTTCCTAAACGACAATGGAGTGGAGAGTGTCTTGAAAAGAGTTGCCTGTGGCTGATACGGGGGGTGCATAATGTTCGGGTCATCGGTTTGGCTAAATTTTGCTTCGGGCCGTCTGTCCATGAAACGTCGCTTCATAAACGCCTATTAGACGTGACGTCACTTGCTGTACACTTCCGTGCAGCGGCCAATGTAACACAATGCATGCCCGTCCACTGTGCCGCAGTGTCACCGCTTTCGACGCGATCTACATACATTCGCCATGACGCCCAGCGTACGACACTGTCGGTCGAGAGAGGTCTACGTTCAAAAATGTCGTGCAGGTTATTTCTCGTTGCGGCCGTCTCTACTGGTATCCGCATATGTATGTATTTTTATTTTGTCTTTCTATACAGGCCCGGCTCGCCCCTATAGGCAAAAGTAGGCAGCTGCCTAGGGTGTAGAGTTGACAAGGGGTGCAAAATTGTTTTCCGTTGGTGGCATCTTTTAAAACAAAGTGTTCAATGAAATATTGATTAAAGTTAATTTTTTTTATTCGTCGAGGTTTCCAATTTCAGCGTCGAGTAAATTTTTCAACTTTACCTTTAACTTTATTTGACCTCACAACTCATTTTCTGGCCGCAATCCCCGGTCCTAGGCGGCTGGAACGCGTGCCAGATAATTATTTGACGTCGAATAAAGTTAAAGTTAAAGTGGACAAATTTATTCGACCCGGAACTTGAAATGTTCGACGAATAAAAATATTAACTTTATTGGTCGAATAATTTTTATTAACTTTCGTTTCCACTCGCTCGCTCTTGTGTTTTCTGACTCGGGCCATTGTTCGCGCGGAATAGTGTCCGCGACGCGCTAAGAGCTCGCCGCCAGCTCCGTTCGTCGGGTTCATAACGAGGATTTACTGTATAACCGTTATGGAACTGATGTGATATCGGTTCTGTAGAACCGAAACCGATATAGGCCGGAACCTTTTTCACTCGTAACTGTTTCAAGATTATTTCGGTTCTTATCATTGTTTCAAAAACCGAAATCGATATCATAACTGTTTTCAACCCCTGAATGCGGGCCTGTTAATTTAAACTAGATACCTCAATGTCCCAAACATCACAATTAAAAGAAGCAAAAATTTCATTGGCTAGCATCAAATAGATGTCGATATTGACGTTCTCTTTGTGTTCAATATATTGATAATATAATATGCAATTTAAATTGACGATACCAAGTAGCGCTGCGTATAGTTAGAATTATTATTGGCAACGTGTATATTTATTACGCGTATCTGTCGCCTGCAGAGATATTCTCCCCAGAAATGATGGACCTGTACGGCCATGCTTTACTTTCTCTTTTTTTTACTTGCCATAAGGTTGAAGAGAAAATCGTGACGACTCTTCTTTCGTTGAGAGCACTATTATTTTTTCGCTGATTGTATGCGCATATGCGCAAACGATTATTCATGATAATACAAAAATAGAGAAGTCATCAAATCATCCCTACAGTCTAAATTATATATAAATATATACAAATAATGTACAAGTTTGCTCTAATTGTTAATTTATAATAAATAAGCTTATAAACTTCAAGGATGTTCTGCCACTGAAATTAACACTTGTTCGTTTTAAATGTAATCGGTATTAACTATATTTTTCGTAAAACTAGCAATTCAATTTTAAGTTAAAAGTAGGAGCGATACTACAATTTTGCTAATTGAAATTAATGGACAATTCATCGAACTGCGAAACATATATCGAATACATCTGGATTCACATTTCCATCCAAGTTTCTCAATATTATCTTTCACAAAATATAAACCGCATTAGTAATCAGAACAAGCGCATGACTACCAGCGGTATCTGATGGTACATATCGTACGAGTGTTAAGTATCAAAAATTAATAAGTACCTACTTCAGAAGTACATGAGATGCAATATTTCTTCTACCACTTACGATTCGATCCGATCGAATCGAACTGTAGGTACCGAATTTGTTTCCTAGGATTTCATAGCGAGCTTGCTCGAACGCAATTTACTTTAGCGCCCAGACACCCAAAAAAAGTTTCAAAGTTTTTTTACACGCTCGAAAATGATGTGACCTATATCACACTGGGCGCTAAAGGGTTAATCTACTATGCATCTAGTATTGCGAATAATTACATCAACGCACTGCGTAATACAGCGTTATAATACTTATAATCGTTTCGCGAGGCACGACAACGATTTCGTAACGTGCTCGAAGCGTAACGATGTCAAGTTCGACTTCTGTTTCACGCTGCGTTCGGGGTCAATCCCACGTACACGCGATGGGGTACAATAACCTGTTGTGCACTGTGGACGTCGCCAAACTCTGATCTCCGATCTTCACGGGTAACGAGCAGGCTAGAGATCAGAAAATCTTCCCGGCCGTTCGGTTAAAGTCGCACCATGACGGGGCCCTCGATCGTGCCGGCTCAACCGGCACTTCCGGCCCGCGTACCTGGACGGCCGGAAACGTGCTCCTCCCCCTTACATCCTGAGGATCTGCACCTTGTTTCACCAATAACGACGACCCGCATTTCCAACTTTCTTTTTATCCGGTGTCTGTGTCGCCTCCGGTAAAAATTAACACTTCCAGTGGTCGCGAGCTTTGGCGAAATACCGTTTCGAATCGCTCGTTTCTGCCGAAAAACTTTTGTCCAGCTCGCTTCGGTTCGAACGAATGGAAACACTAATGGAAATTTAAATGCCTTTGCTCTCTATTAGATTCTCACGAGGGTACTGCGACAGATGGGCAAAATTTTTATTGAAATAAAAATTTCAAATGGCGAATAAAAGTTGAAAAATTACTCGTCGCGTGTGAATAATCTAAAGACAAAGTAACTTTTATTCGATCCGTTATTTAAATAATTTTTTATTCAGTTAATTTCCAACTCCGGGCACTGCCAATGGGTGAACGAGGATCCTGCGATGCAAATAAGCCCAAATAGGAACCTGTATCATTCAAACTATTTTCAATTTATACGTAATTGGAATCAACATCTGAATTCCGTAGAATCCGTAGATCAATTTTAATGCAGTAAACACTCGAATACTCCGAGCCGGTACTGGCAATGCTGTTCAGAATATATCCACGTGGAAACATGCCGAAGCCTTGTAAAAGAGTGGAAATCTTTCGGTGTGGAAACGCGACGACTCCGCTCAAAGTGTTAAATGGATTTCGTAATCTGCTAATTGCCTTCGGTTGACATTCGAATATTTTCTGTTTATAATTTGCGTTTATCGTCGCAGTAACTGCTTACTGACAGGTTGTGACCGATAGGTCCTAAAGAAGGTGTATTATTTGCTTAATTTTAAAAGCGGCAGAAAATTACGAACGTTCTCTGGAGCTTTGAAATTTTCTTTTTATTTAGATTTCACTCTACATTGGGTACGCTCATGAGCGAATCTAGGGCAATCCGGTATTATGTTTAACGGTAAAGTGTTTGTGACAGAATTCGTGAAGTGAACTAAAGAGATGTATGTATGTGGTGTCAGTGTGTCTTATGAAGATTCTAGTTAATTGTACCAGTGATTTCCTGGAAAGTTTAATGGCTACTTTTCTATCAAAAGAAATTTTCTAACATTTCTTCACTGTGTCTCGCGGATGATCTTTTCCAGTCTTCATTCAAATTTGTTGTCGGGCATGCTGTTATAGTAGTAGGCATGTCCCTGATAGTTCACACGAAGATTTCCTTCTTAATTATCGTTTGGTTGCGTTTTAAACTGTTGAATCTGCTAATTTGTTGCAATTGATACCTGTACGTGCCGCGATCCATATGAAGATAATTTTCTTGTCCTCATCCTCAATTAAAATAGAAGTTAATTTCAACAAAATTTACGAAACATTTAGCTCCTCCAACTAGAAGTTTAACGTAATTAATTACAGACGAATTTTATTTCAACAAAATTTACGAAAAATTTTGCCCCTCCGTCCCAGAAATTTTATAGCAATGAATTAAAATAGAATGATTGCATATGTTTCTATAATATTTGTTACGAATTCTTCCTAAAATGTAAGTGTATTTAACTTGTCAGAAGTAGTTTCTGCATCGCAAAATATAATGCATTTTTGTTCGCTCTTATGGAAAATAAATCTGAGGAGCAGTCGGATGGCTGTGAATTCAGCAAAAAGAGCTCAACAACTATCTCGAAAATTTCAAAAGTTTTGCAACTGAAATAAATTTCGATCATTTCTTATTTTTCACCGTATATTTCTCACTCGTAATTCAATACTTTTATTCTTCTTTGTTCTTCCCTTTTGACCTTTGACGATTGGTAGTATTGAAATGAAATAATATACGATTTCGTGGTTGTTACCGATGTTGTGCAGTTTAAAATATTAAAACGTATTTGATACACATTATTGCGAAGTAGCATAAAAATTGAAATATTTTACGATTCAGCATCGTGTACAAAAATGTAAATGACACAATTAATAGCTAAGTAAGTTTTTTTATATCTTCGTCAAGTAGATACAATATTTTAATTCTACGTGTTGAAATAAATAAGAATGCGGTGCTTTATTAACACTTACTTGCTAAATTTCCTTTTATATTGTGAACATTTACGCAGAATTCATTCGTTTCTTTTTGTAACGCACATATACACATTTCTCTGCACACGTGACAAAATTTATTTGAACTTGAGTGATGACATTGAAAACGAAGGTGAATGAAGAGAAAAAACTTTTATAGTACTTCAGATTTAAAAAAAAAAAAGAAAAACAGAAATTCATAGTTTTCCTTTAACGACAGAATGAATACTAATTAATATTACTTAGGAAATAAATATGATCCTTGAAACTCTCTGACTTTTCTTTCGTAAAATAAATTGGTAGATAAGTGAAACAAAAATCGCAAAGTCAGATACCTGAATTTACTGCAACTAATAGAGAAGATTTCGTACTAACCGGCATTTGCCTACTGTCGGTAAGTTACCTTTAACACCCGTGTTTATCTGCGTTCAGTTCATCTATGTGCAGTACAGAATCCTTCTATACCGGTAAATAGTAAGTTCATTGTCTATCAAACAGACTTTCAGGAGCAGACAGCAGGGAGATTCGCGAATTCAAGTTTCTCACGCTGTCGCCGCCACGTGTTGCACACACGATTACGAGAGTCACATTTGGATGCCAGATGAAGAACTGGCAGAAAAAGGTAGGATGCACGACACATTCTGTATGGGTATAAAAACCAGCATCTACATAACATCTTTGAGGCTGCATAAATATATATGGTGTTTCAAAGAAATCGATTAAATCTTTGAATGTGAACCGCCACATATCTACGTCGAACGAAGAAAATCAATTCAGATAAATATTAGTGGAGGGACGCTTACTTTTGAAATTATTATAAAATAACATGAGTGAAACACTGGATTCATGCAAGATGAAGGTACACCGCCAATGCAGAATATCCTTCTCTAAATATTGAACGAATAGTGACAAATTATTCGGCACATTTTACGTATTATTACATTCTCAAACCATTGAATATGCGTAGAACCTCCAGTATTCGAACGTTGCGTTATCCGAACACAATAAAAAGAGTGCCGACCGAGCCTTAAAGTTTAGGATTCATCAATAGTTTCAAATTGAAGAATTTCTAAAAAATGCTAAGCCTTATTGAAATTTTGTTGAAATAATATTAAAAGAGCTTTCAATTTTCTACAATTACTGTACATATAAGGTTTTCGTGCTACCAACCATTTTTTAGATAATAGCGTTTGAATATGGAGTGGTCCGCACTTCCCGCGTCCCACCTGTACCGCCTGACGTATTGTCTCTGTACGCGCGCAGTGCGGACCTCCCTATATTCAAACGCCATTATCTAAAAGGTGGTTGGAACCATGAAAGACTTATATCTACAGTAATTGTAGAAGATTGAATACTCTTTTAATATTGTATAAACGAAACTGAGATAGGGCTTACCATTTTTGAGAAATTCTTCAAATTCAAACCATGGATGAATTCTAATCTTTAAGGCCTCATCAGCACCCTTTCCAGTTGTTTAATTGCAATAATCTTTTTCAGGGACGATTTTTTATGAAATGGAATCATATTGGGGGGTGAGGGCCACCCTAATGTAGCGTACCTATGCCCTTTATTAGCGAAGCAGATACGAAAGTAGCAGTAAGCAGGCACATTTCTGTATCTTTCGATTCATTACCCTCTATTTGCTAAGATTTCTTATAGGTAGTGAACCTTGACCTAGTATCACGAACGAAAAGGGTAGGATAACTCATTTATCACAGTTGACTATCAATACTTCTACACCCTTTACCAAAATTCTTCGACCTTTCCTCCCATGGTGCGATACTCTCTCTCTCGTCCATCAACGACCCAAAAGTACCCATCAAAAGATGGCTCTTTGGTTCTCGCGAAACCATGCCGGCTACCCGACGCATTTGCGGTATCGGTAGCAAACACAAAGAACCCGACAACGGTTGGTTAGTAATCGATAGCCATGACGCGAAGAGATGGTAGACAGCAGGATGAATGAATCCCGCGGCTGCTTCCGACTATGCCGACCCTCGATTTGGAACAGTTTAGCAGCACGTGACTGGCACGATTCACCCTTCGAGGCCGGTTGACCGAACATTTTATAGACACCGCACGGAGAGACAGACGAGCGAACAATCCTGATTGAAATTCAAGCGGTGCGTGTCCAAACGATTCGTCCTAAACGTTTTTGCTACTCGCACCGTGGATGACGATGTTCATTTATCTTCGAGTCGTTCGCGATAGACAGATTGAGATTCCGGCTGCGTGTGGACCACGCGGGGGCAAGTGAACGCGCAAATAGAAATCGAGCTTGCGTTTCAAACAACTTTTTAAGTTTAACTTTTAACTCAATTCTAGCGAATGCAGGACCCATCCCAATTTTTTAGTTACGATAGATATTGCGCATTTCGTAATAAAATTTCAAACTCCTACGAACATCGTGACTAACAAATTTTAAGTCAACATTATTTTTAATGACTGTTATTTCTACGCTTAAAAGTGAAAAATCGTGTCAAACTCGCGCAGAATGTTAAAAGTAATCTTTGTTCATTGCACTTTGCATCCTTGGAAATTTACAAAGATGCAAAACTGCAAAACTGTTCCGAACACAAGTTTCTAAAACCCCACAATAATCTAAAGAAACTATTATCCGAACTGGGCATGTACGATGACCCTCGGATAACTGTAATTTTATTTCATTCCGTTTAATAACCTTGTGCAAGATTTTATAAAAATTATTTGAAGTTATCATCGAATTGGATTTGACATAAATAATTTAGGGCAAATAGAGAGGCATAATAATCAATTATTATTAATTACATGCTTTTATAAGGCCCTCAACTAGTGATTACGATAGTTAGTAAAAACTATATACTTGTGAAGATTCTGTAAAGGGGTGTGTGACAGTATTTGGGAGGCATACGGGTGCCGGTATGGTGTTAACTCCCTAATTCCCTTACTTGTGCCCCTCAAAACTTCCAGAAAGCGTAGAGTCGATTTGATAGAGTAGGTACCACCGGAATAGTTGAACCTGTTTCTTACCTGAGAGAAGTACGGTGGCAGGACGCATCGTTGATCATCGAGACGCGAACTCTGCACCCTCTCGAGTAACTCGAATAAATCTTGCGTGGTGCTCTACAACAGAAGAACGTAGCATTGTTTTGTTGTTCAAGCCGTGCTTCGAGCTAAACAATTTACAGTTTTATAAATTTTATAAATTCTGTCTGAATCGTTGCAAGCAGAACTGTTTGAATGGAGAAGCAAAATTCAGTACACGCAGTGCATGCATGTGCTACACACGATGGGTCTGCCAAAGAATTGTTGGCACAATAGCTCCAGTGAAATTGGACGGAAATATGGCCAATCAGCGGAATAATTGCAGCAAGCTAGATATTTGTATAGGCTTTTGTTTCGTCAAAATAATATGTCAAAAGTCCCCATCGACATGACCGCCGCTAAAAATATTACAGATGGTCGAAGGTAAAAAGGAACGGCTTTTAATAAATGATTACTCGTAGGAAAAGAAAACTCATACGTAGAACCTTTTCTGTAGAGAATTAGTTAAGCTACAAATTTCATAATAATTATTTTTGTCCTAACACTGCTAGATGACGAGGTATTCGCGAAGAACTGTTTTCCTTTACCGTTAAGCCTCTGTAAAATTTTTAGCGGCGGTCTCATCGATCGGGACTTTTGACATATTGTTTCCCAACGAGGGTGCTGAGGAGATTTGGAGAGGCGCTACTAGTTCTAGGTGCATCACTTGCCTTGAAGGCACAGTAATTGTTCTTAAATGGACCCCAGGCCATTTTCTTTAATCATCCATAACTCGAAACCTAAGATATATATGTAGCACATTCGTTCACATGACATTTTTACTTATATTAATGTGTAGATTTCTGATTTACCCCCTCGAGTATCGACAAGTATTTATAAATCAGCCTGTATAGTTCATTGCTACCCCCACCCCTTGCCCTTCATTGCTAGGAATTCAATTACACTATTGCCCGAAACTAATAAGACAGCTGCTAAAATGAATCATTAAATAATTTATCAATAAAAAATTTAATTTTCGCAGTTATATTTTATTTATATGTATCAAAGTGTTTCTAACGCGTTGGTGAGATTTTCGTAGTGAAAATATACGAAATATTGTCTGAAAAGTGCCTGAATAATTCTCAACGGTGTTATGAGAAAAAATATCAAAATTCTCTACACGCGTGGCTGCGGTAGCGTTCCCGACTGGCGGTAATAGATGAGCCAAGGGTCATACGCTGTTATTCTATCTCCCGTCTATTCTGCTCGTCGAACAATGCGAGCGAGAACTGACACAAATGCAAGATAATTTGGGTTAATTTCCGGAATAAACACGGAGTCACGTCCCATTCAAAGATTATTGCTGTCCCCGTTCCGTTATTCAACAGCGAGACATTATCGCATTATTTTCATTATAATTACCAGAAACTATCGATGAAAAAGCTGTGTGCATGCAACCTATTTGTCTCAAAGTACATTTGATTACTTAAGTGAAATGCAACTCATATATTTTTCCATAATTTTCTACGTGTGGAGCAGTTAGTTTCTTACTTTTATTTTTTCCGAGTTGGCACCTTGAACATCCTGCCTTTCATCCTCGACAGTGCTGCGTCGGGATTCAGACTCGCAGTAGACAGACTGCTCGAGCTGTTGTCTCCTGAGAAAATAAAAATTCGTTATTAAATAATATTTAATATATTGCAATATAAAGAGCAATATCAAAAGTACATTTAGTTATATAAAATTGAATAATCATTCATCTGTACTTCACTTAAAATTCATAAATATGGACAAGTGATTACTGCATACGAATACAAAATATTTCTTGCAACTGAAAGTAAACAATAGCTAAAGATAAGTAGCAACGCAGCGTTTATCAATAACGAAGCCACGTTTTATAAGGTAAATTTTATAAAGTCAGATTTTTCTGAACAAGATATGTGGCTGGGTGGAAAGAAACGGAATTGCCAGATCAGATTACTGGCTCAGGATTCTAATCCTGATCTTCCCTTGTCGAACAGATGTTCTATATACCCAATTGAGCTGTCGGTCATGTTCTTCTTACATGTATAATACCTATTCGACCTGGTTATCAGGTACTATTACCAGCAAAATTAAAACTTCAAAGGTAATGAATAACTTGCAAAGCCATAAGAAATTTTAATTTTAAAAGCTACAATATTTCATTAGGAAGAAACAGCAGTGAACGACTTTACGTTTCATCAGACACTAAATAATACAATAGCGATTTAAATTATAATAGATTTCATTTTTACATAGGATATTTCGTATCACGATCTCCATTTTAAAATAATTATTTGTTACTTGTTCATTACGTATTTGATCTTAATATATAAAGCAGAAAGCTTCTATATGTTTGTGTGTTCATCTGTCGCCTAAAAACTTTCCAACGATAAACTCTGGAACCTCATTATGACTGACTAATCCAGATGAATGTTATTTTCACAAAAAATTCTTTTTTTTATAAAGTCAGAATCTAAATTCCGGGCGAAGCCGAGTAGTAAAGCTAGTATCTCATATTCTATTCTTCCTAAGAACTGCATCTAACCGAGTTCTATTCTACTTTCGACGTTATTCATCACTCCTTATCGCCATGCATCAAATGATTTAGGGCATGGACCATACTGTTAAGTGTTGGAGAGCAGATGGGCCGGAACATCCAGTTAAAGACTTTTCCCAACGGTTCTCGAAAAAGTCGTGAAGATTGCCTAATTCGAGCCTCCCCCCTACGAAGATGGGACTGTCTGACTTGTGAAACAAATGTGCATCTGGCAGCAGCTGCAGACTTTTCGGCCAACAACGATCACCGTCACATCTTGCTGTTTCACTTCTCTCTTTGCTTGACTAAGATACGTAACATTTTAACTACCGACGATACATACGGGGATTATTGTGAATTTTTTAATTTGCTTACTTTAAATTGGTTAAAAATCTCCTTAGAAGATTTCCTCTTCAAAAGTTTTAAAGTCAATCGTATAAAAAAGAACAGATGTAGGGTGCTTTGAGCCTCCTATAGCATTCTGCGTTCAACGCCAAATATTTTGTTATCAAAAACGTTATACAATTTGAGCTGAAAGCAATGCAGGGTTTGCTGAATGTATTTCGACGTCAGGTACTATTCAATCATTCGGAATGCACTTACGTAGTTTTTAAAAAATAAAACTTGCAGTTCAAACTGCGACATCTGCAAGGATAAACATTTCATCTTATTCAACGAATTTGCCTTCCTCAACCAAACAAGTTCTTCCTCTTACACATATTCGAGTAATTATAATAACGCGATTACTTTGTGCACCAATAGCACGAGTCGAATGTACTGGTAATTATGAAAGTGGCTTACATACGTTCAATTTTTCCAGGTTTTTAATTTTGAACACTTTCATGATCACTTAAAGGTGGGGTATTTTTATTGAAACTACCGAATTCGCATTTTATACGTAAAATGTTACGTACAATATTGTAAATATAACTAAATAGTTGATAGCATTCGATAGTAGGTATATTTGAAATATTGAATATTTTTGTAAAAATGAATTTTATGCGATCTATTTAGAATTTAGGATGTCAAGCGATATGGGATCGTGCTTAAATTTCGTAAGGGTAATTTGGGCGATTATTTACTCCCTCCCTCCCCCAGTATAAGAATTCATACGATTTTATATTCCAACCCCCTCCATCTTCCTTCCTCACATAATATTTTTTTCACGGTGTAAACAAAATCATCTAACATGTGTGCCATGAAACATTGCTTCTTAGACTACTCATATTGAAAAGTAGGTTAAGAAAATATTACGGAAACGCTACCTAACTCCCCTTTCTCCCTTGTAAGAAAACGTAAGAAATTCGCGACCCCCTTCCCCCTCAAAAAGCCTTACGTAATTTAAGGACGAACCTTATAGATATGTATATACAGTAGTTGTCAAAAGAAAGTTTAAACTGCGAACGGTAACAAAACTACAATTATTCTATTACAAAAAATTATATCTTAACATTGATATCAATATAATACTTGTTTGAAGTCTACTAGTAAGTTTGTCATGTAGGCCTGTAAAAATATGAGTTTAAACTTTTCTCCCGTTCACCACAGTAATGCAAATTGATATCTTTACTTAGGTGGTATTCCTGCTGTTTCGATTTTGTTAGCTGTCGCTTCAAGGAAACAGGGTAAGTTAGAAAGATTGTCAAAGTACTTCTCTCATTTCCTTTATATTATTCTGCGCTTACATTTTGCTATACACAAACATGTTTGCAGTTATTCACAATTAAATGCGAATTGCCAATTTAAATGGAGATTCAAGCCGATGTGTTATTTAAATTCTACCACGATATTTTGTCAGGATTCCTTCTAATGTCGACAGCACGCCAGTGCAGTCTAGATATATAGTTAAAAGTAGAATCGATCTTTCCATTCTTGTTCCTAAACACTTGTTAGTACTGACTTTTCAGGTTTCAGTGACCTACATATTTCCAAGCTAGACATTTTATCTCCTAGATGAAAACGATATGTTAACAATTATTAAAACAACATTGTATATACATAGCCACCCAAAAATATTTAGCGTCAGCAGATGCATTATTGAAATAATTAGAAATCCGTTTAATTGGAGCAATATAAGTAAATTAAAAATATTTAATGTAAGCTATTAAAAAATCTAGACTTTTAATTTTTCAAACACATGCTTTTACTAACGTGGGAGAGCAAAAGAACTGTTATTATTACACTAATGAACAAGCAAAACCAAAATAATACATGGGGGGGGGGGGGGAGAGAGAGAGATCATTACTTGTCAATATATTGTTTCTTCCAAGTAATTATAAAAATGGCGGAACACATTATTCTTTTGAAAATTAGAAACCCATACAATAAATAAAGAATTATTATATGCAAATCATATGAAAATCTGCAATAGTGTTTCCCAAACTTTCTGAATCATGATCCCCATGTTATAATTTCAATAATTATCATTTCATAAATTTAATAAAGCAAAGAACACGCATTAAAAATAGGTATTTCAGAATAGAAATCTAACTTAATAATATTTAAAAAAAAATACCGTTGCGGCCCCCCAGAAAACACTTCGCGATTCGCAGGTTGGGAATCACTGATCTACAATATCAGCAGAAGGCAACGAAATTTACACATCCACAAGTGACCCAAAGCAATTTGCAATTTAATGTAATGAAAATAGTAAAACTTCTGTGGCTGTACCAGTTATTCCAATAGAAAATTAAAGCTGAACACGAGTTCATAATGCGATTGTCGCGACATATTTAAATTAATGAAGAAGAACCGTACATTCATCGTGGACTACCATGCACTGAAAAGTGACAAACTTAATTAACAAATATTAAATCTGTCTAAAAGTTATTCGTCTCGCGTTTTAATCTCGCTTCTAACGAGAATCGAGTCCAGGTTTGGTTTGAATCTCAAAAGAGAAGGCACACCAGATATACCTTAATGAAGTTACACCATCTAATTCAAAGCTTAGATAAATGATTGGACGTTAATTAAAATATGTAATCAATTATTTTTACATAAAATGACTTTAAACGCAAAAGGTTTTAACAAGTATATTTGATCTGTACTGTGCAAGCTTGCAAAGCATGCAATAAAGTGAGCAAAAAATGTCTACATCAATCAGTTTTATATTCTCATATGCAGTGCATGTCAGATAGAGGGCTGTAAACTGCATACATAAGATGTAACGACAACATCCTTCTTTAATATTTTCAAACTCGCTGAAATCTTTTATACAATATGCATCACCACTACCAGACCACACAGGTACCAACGGAGGACAAGACTGACAAACACGCTCATTCCTTTTTAAATTGAACGCGTACAGTATATAAGTATATCAATTTTATACAGATTTTTCTAATTTTTTTTGATATCTTGTCCTATATTCTAATGTTTGAACTTTTACCGATTTCTCCAAGTTTTGCACAGTAAAGAATATAGGACTAAAAATATTCTTTACTGAGAGTGTATTATAATGCGAGTTCAAATATGTATGTCAATGTTAACACATTTTGGCTTAGAAGTCATTCTTACTTTATACTTCTCACACGATGCACTTCCAGTTGTAAGGAAGTATTTTTTATTATTATAAAAGTAAAATCGATACTTGCCTCGATATTTTCATTGCGTCAGTTATAATTTCCTTGCGTGAAGTTTAGAAAAATATTTTACGTGGATGTACCTACTTTCGAAAGAGCTACTCGTAAAGGACGACTTGTTAGGTCACTTCACATCCTGCACAGCCTCTACGTCTGTACAAATTACTTTTCGTTTCACTATGCATACACATATTTCAATTTGAATATTTCATATTGCTCGGGCAAATGGAGCAAATTGACACGTCTGCGCTCAAAGGTCAAGATACTTCCAGCAATTCGTTGCACCAAGTTGCATCTTTAGTGTGATTTCAACATTTTTTTATTAACAAGACAAATACATTTGCGTGTTTTTACCAAGTAATTTACAAACAAGTTTCATATTCGAAACTAAAAATTCCCAGATATTTAACTGGGTTTTCATATATTTAGTATTTCTCCGATCTCATGAGTCAGTTGTCAAATTTTATTTGCGAGCATGAAGCCGAAGGAAATTGCACTGACATATTCCACCCGAAATGTCATGTTGCAAACGTCAACCCAAGAGTTTAACCCACACTTGAACATAGATTTAGCGATGGCAGCAATGTTTTATTATAATAAAATTGATTAATTTTCGCGCCCTGTCACCTCGAGCAATGCAATTCCTTTCAGCACAGCGCTTCGTTTCAGAGACATTCGACTGTAAAGGGGGTCAAGATAAACTCACGTTTGCTACGGCTCTTCACCATCTCGCGAGGACAGAAAGACGCGAGGAAAGAATAATCGTGTCGTATACACCCTGAATTCGTGCAACTCACCCAGCCTCTCAGTTATTCGACTACAATCGATCAAACCGTCTCCCACGGATCAATCGATCCCTCTTGGACGTGTTGCCGATATTTCGTAATGCCACCGCCACGGATAAAGGAAGAATTGTTCTTTGAACCGCGGCAAAAGAGAGACGAGGCGACGTAACAGTAATTTAAATAATCGATCCGCAAGGAGTTCCCTATCGATGTGTCCCGCGACTGTTTCTTATTTTCTTGGCGTATCAGTCGTTGCAGAAAATAACTGTATCAAATAAATAAGATACACGCGACAATCCTACTTCATTATTTCACGTTCTATCGACTGCAGAGTTGTATAATAAAGTTGTTTATTACATTTTTCGTATAAACAGCAATGTACGTTCAACAGTTTTTGTTTAGAATTTTTTTATAATATTTAGCTCTTTCAAGAGTTGTCTTTTTTTTTTTAATCGCTATATTTTAAGTACAATCTATTTTTATAAATTTGAAATTCTTAATTAAACTTTCTAAATTTTAAATTCTGCACTTGGACATCTTAAGTCATTTAAATATTATTTTAAACAAAGTCATTAAGCACACTAAGGGGGAATGATTCGCATAATAAGACCAGAAATAATTTGAATAACATTTCATTTCCATTAAAGATTAAAGTACCTACCAGATTTTTCAGATTCCAACACACTGACTTGTTCCGCTTTCTATTTATTAGAATGGCATAAACGTAATATTAATTATTCAAATTAAACATTTGAATTTTTAAATTTGTAAGAGTAAATTTATATAAACAGAAGCAAATTCAAAAGACTTTACTATTTAAGTAACCCAACATCGATCAACCAAATTCAGTTAAACAATGCTAAGTTACTTCCCAAGTATCCGTATCATTTATTTCAAATCACGCAAATAAAAGGTATTATTTATGAAGTAAAAATAATGCTAAAAATATTAGTAGGTACATATCCAATTAAGTTTAGCCTAATTTTTCCATAAGTTCAACAGCGCAATACGGAGCACAGAAATCTATATAACAATGAATAATTTACCTTTTCCAGTTCAAATAAAAAAATCTCAACATTCTTAACGAATTTTCGATTTTGCCTTTAGGTACTCAGAGCATCAAATACATTCGCATACATAATATAGGCAGGTAGGTACATATGAAGCATATAAATAGACACCAGTTAAAATGTTAAATTTTTACCTTTCAACAAACCAAACTAGTGACAAAAAAGACTTTGGAAGCAATACCACCCAGTAAGATCGGAGGCTATAAAAGCGTAAAGGTCCCAATGTTTAATCGATCAGGTCAGTACCTACGAATTGTCATCCTCCTCGAGTAGTTTACCAAGTACCTTACCTTCAAAGATGTTGTAACGAAGCAATTTGTGTGAAAGGTTTATTGATCAGATTTCCATGGAGGATTCCGAGATTCGATAACAACGCGGCCACGTAACTAGCGATTGGTCGTTGCGAAAGAAGATCGAACGGGCGAGAAAGCGGACAGCCAGCCGGTCTACCTCGACAAGGCAAATCGGCGGGCTTCTAAAACGAACTGCAATCTTTCTGCGACTGGCATTTATCGTCGTATCTGTCGATAATCGCGCATTCCTCCTCGCCGTGCGCCATAAAGGACCCGATGGCGCGGCTCGAGTCGCGGGGTGTCGCTCCATAGCTGGCTCGCTTCGCGCAATCGGACGTTTCCAAAAAACAACTACGGGGAAAGTAAACGCCCCGGTAGTTATTTCGCCGCGATAGGAATACCTTTTCCCCTGTCCTCTGAGGCGAACAAGGTGCTCGGGACACGGCCACCTCTCTTATTCACGCTCGTCCTCCACTTTAATCCGCCCCGAGCGTTAAAATCTTGGACTATGGTGCAGAGAGTTGCAGGAATTCAATTTGGGGGGAAAATAGAATAGTCTCTATAAATAAAGACTCGTATCTAGAGACGCGGTAGCGTCTCGACGCCAAGTACATGAAAGACACCCTGTATATGTCATCGCTGTCGTGTACTTTTACTCGTCGCGGGGCTATTCCAACCTAACCTGACATTTATTTCATTAATATCTTATTACGCCTGCAATATTTTCTAAATTTAAAGGCATTTTTCTTATGTAAACCGCATATCAGCTTTCGAATAAGACCAATTTCAATAAAATCGGTCCATGCATGACGGAGATATCGTAATATCGTCTCATGGATCTGTCGAAAACTGTAAAAATTTTCTCCTTTTCATGATTCTCCTTCTTGTTCAAGAAATTTTTCGTCAAACATAATACGTATACTACGCGACACGCGCGCCATCAGCCAAAACGAAACTAACACATGTTTCGTTCTTCGTTCGTCGACTCTCGGGATTATTCGGCGGGGATCGTTGTCCGTCATTGTACTTACCTATATTTTATTTTTTAAATATACCATTGAACTTTATAACCTTCCAAGTGTCACATAATGTAAGTGGTCCAAATTTGAAATGTCAGGAGTTTTTACACTAATTACACTAAATAGGAGACTGAATTATTGTCTCAATTAACAAGGTAAGTCGCCAAATTTATTTAATAGATTTCTTATGTAGAGTCGCAGACTTGGAAGTTGTCCGGAGAAGGTTCGACAGAGAAGCATCTTCTTTCGCATAAGTTTCTAGAAATTTGTACCATGCATGTACAAAATAAATAATATATTGTAGTAAAAAATTGTATTGCATTTAAATTGCCAGATATTTGTATTTGTATATCAGCAATTTAGAGTTTTTATGTAAAGCTTATTATATTATAGAAATGAAGGGGACGCACAGGACTTCGATAAAAATGAAGGGGACGCACAGGCTTGGATGGATAGAAATGAAGGGAATGCACAGGTGTGGAGGTTGTCCGGAGAAGATGAGATGGATAGACAGAGCATCTTGTTTCGCACAAGTTTCTGGAAATTTGTCAAATAATGTAAATCGGCAAAATTTGTCTAAAGACATAGCATTAAGAATTATTAAGAAAATAGATTATGGTGGGCTGCTTGCAATGTAAAGCAAGTCACATCAGTGAAGAAAGTATGCTGAAAACACAACTCCCTTGATGCTTTTCAACCTTTTGTGAAAGACATTCATAATACTTTAAATAATAAAATCCACAGTAGTTGCCACACTATTCATTAATTCATTAATTTTTTAGATTCCCATTATTTCAATTCACCAATAAACATACTAAATTAGTTTTATTCCAACACCAATAAATTGTGCGTTAAAAATATTGGATCTCCTCGTTCATTTTCGCTGAATTATTACCATTAGCATTTAAATTTCCTGCAACAAGACTTTCTACCATACACTCTCACCTCTTTCGGACACATTATTTAGTCTCTACACTCACTATAGCAAAAGGCCACTCTATTTCCATAAATAATAAGTTCTACGTTAAGTTGTATATAATTAAAATGTGGCTTTATATATATTTGCAGAAAATCTACGTCGGACTATGTACGCACAAATTTTCAGGTATTTTCAGGTAGGGGTGTGCCGAGACGAGCTTTACAACACTAAATTTTTTAAAATACAGTTTCACAAAATTTAATTTTCCAATTTTTCTTAGCGTTTGAACAATACTTTTCCCATTTTCGAGCGCTAGTCCCCTGATTACATCCGAGCGTTTTATTTCCCGAACTTTCCGTAAAAAATGATTTGTTTCAACCAGTAAATAGATATTTACTTTATATTTGAAAAATCTTAATCTAGAATAAATATTGTATGTATGTTTAAATATTAAAAAGAGATTGAACCGCTTTTTAATATTGGATGTATGTGCATTCAATATTTTGTGCTATTAGGGATTACAGCACTCTGATGCTAATCTTCTATTCCAGGCCCATGCAGCAAACCCTCCGTTTCTTCGTTGAACTCATTCTGTTCAATTTGGCGAAGTTTGCGAGCTGTTTGAACCTCCTTGGAGCTGCTTAGGCCGCGGTGCTCCTATCTCGTAAATAGGTAACTCCCTGGACGTCATAGGTTTCAGCAAAAAAATTAGACTCATAGCCAATATTGATGTCCACAACGATATATTTTTGTCGCTCGAATTGTTTCACACTTTAATTTACAGTTATGAGGCATAACTAACATTTTCCGCGACACCCTGATTTGAAGCGGCCGCGGCCGTTGCTCGCAGCAATACTAATGGAATTGTGTTTCAAATCTTTTTTTAACCGACTCAAAAATATCTTGGCGACCTATAAGAATTCCTTTTCGAGAAAGGAGAGTCACTTTTCATTCAAATATTCCCAATTAGCCTTCAAAATCGCTATTTTTTCGAACAGGCTATCCGAAAGTTTATTCCAAGT
This sequence comes from Andrena marginata, assembly GCA_963932335.1. Classification (NCBI taxonomy): domain Eukaryota; kingdom Metazoa; phylum Arthropoda; class Insecta; order Hymenoptera; family Andrenidae; genus Andrena; species Andrena marginata. The sequence goes on along the minus strand of OZ010659.1, from coordinate 44,547,316 downwards.
TGGAGAATTCGCCATCGTAGCGTACGGAAACAATTTTCCTGCAAGACTACATGATGGCAATGGACTGTTATGTTTTAAGAACACTTTCTTTATTTGTCTATATGATTGTAAAATGTCAAACCCCCTGCCCTCCGCTTCGAAAAAGTTTAATACCTGTAAGTCAAATGTCAACAGATTAAGAATACGTACGTTGTATTATAAACAGCTGGTACAAATTAAATGAATACTATAATTGCCCGAAAATTTTGGTCATTTTCAAATGGCTATATCTCCGCGAACAATGGTCACAAAAGATATTTAAAAATAGCATTTGAACGCTTGAAGGTTCCCGTTTTTGAAACATAGACTCAGAACATTTTGATCCTGCGTTCGCAAGATATAGGTGTTCAAAGTGAAAAGTTACTTCTTCGCTTTGAACGCCAATAACTCGGTCAATAAAAATCATGCAACAAAAAAAAAACAAAACGAAATTAAAGAGAAATGTTTGCTCTATAAGAGCCTCCCACTGGATTTGCCTGAAACAAAAATATTATTGACCAGTGCATACGTTCAAACTAAACAAAAAAATTTGGAACTTCATTTCCTACGCTTCATCTCGATAAAACACTATAGCAATGGACGAAAAAAATGTTGCGTCCTTGATTCAAAAACTGGAACCTTTAAGCGTTAAAATGCTATTTTTAAATATTTTTGCGACAATTTTTCGAGACGATACAGCCATTTGAAAATGACCAAAATATTCGAGAGATTATAGTGTTCCTTTAATTTTGACCAGCAGTGCTTATTTACTAAACGAGTAAGTATATACTAACTTGATTCGATGCTGTCAACGTATAGTCTTCAGGGTCTTGCTGAATTCCATCTCCATAATTAAAGAAACTGGACAATGTGGACGGTTTGTTGACTAAGCATTCGTTAGTGGTATTTATTTCATCAAGTACTGCTTGGTTGAGGAGGGTTATCAGCCTGCCACGTTGATCCTCATCAATGCAGGAGAACCACTTGTTCCTAAACCATGGATGTGTTAAAGCAGCCATTGCGGCATTGTCAGACTCCGGTGTGTTCAAATTCAAATAGTCCTTGAATCTCGTCTGGAAACTGTCACGAAGGCACGAACTGATTGGTTCACAAAACATCCACTTACTTTCAGCAAGTTTTGTTAATTTTCTACGTAAACACAACAAACATGGCAAAAGTACGCCATAGAAAGTATTGTCCTCTTGTAGAATATCTAACGCTGCTGCAATCGGCTCTGTACATTTGATGTGCTCTTCTAAATATGTAAAATCGCTTTTGCTTAACACACTTGTCATTCCTAAGAGTTGTGCTAACTCGGGCATTCTGTCCTTAATTTGTAAAATTTGATCGAGAGATTCGTACAGCGAATTCCACCTTTCTTCGCTAGGCCGTTTCAATGTATGGCCAATTGTTGCTTCTATTATTTCGGCGGACTTTGGCTTTAGAACTGCTTTCCACAAGGCGTTACATTTCTGCATGACGTCCGTGTGGATCGCAAATAGAACTTCATTGTTATTAATTGTGCGCGCAATGTCTGCTGTAACACACAAATGCAGGATACTTGCAAAACATCCAATCTGGCGGGATGGTACATGATTCATATAATCTGGGCCCACCGGTGTACTTTTTTCTGCAATGTCTCCTTCATCGCTGGATAAATTATGGAACGAAGAACTCCGGCAATCCTCTTCATCTTCCATTGCAATGACGGATTCCTCAACGCCGAACATTCTCAAAGCCGTTACACAGTTGCCGCCATTATGTGTCATCGTTGTCACAATTGTTTCATTGCATAATCCAAACTCTATTTTACACCGGCCAAGCGGCGGTAAGCTAAAGCCACTGATTTCCTTTCATAGTTTGGCGAAATCCAGTGTGCCGTTACACAAAAGAATCTTCGTTGCTTTAGCGACCACGTTTTTGCAATCGTGCAGACATGTTTAACGGTCTTGAATTGGTTTTTTAGGTCGCGCATAGTGTTTGTATAAAGCTGATTGATAGTACTCTCCAGTGTATTCGAATTGATCGCGTCAATTTTATCACCCGGCCATCAGATTTATATATATTTGCGGAAAGTATGTATCCTCCACTGCATTCAATGGAATCATTCCACTAATGAAGAACTTTGTCACATCTATTACAAACCGATTCTGCCTGTTTTTCCTCGTTTTTTCATTAGCCGCAGAAATCGCCGACAATTTTGGCTTCTTTTTTGCGGATTCCAAACTATATTCTTTAAATTGCGTAGGGTGCTTTCGCTTCAAATGCCAGATGAAATCCAACGTACATGTTAGCTGACCTTTAATTTCAGTGATTATTGGTAAACAAAATTGGCATCGTGCGGTAATTATACCTTTCACATTGTATTTTTTCGTGACGAGCGAGAAATATTTCCCGCTTAAAATGTAAGGCACGCTTTGCAGTTCCGCAGACGAAACTTCGCTTGCCGTTGACGTGGACGCGGGGTGGAACGCACAGACCATGGAAACGTTTTCCCACTTAATATCGCTCATTTTAATCAAGTTCATTATACACTGTACTTATTGAATAGTCTTGGATAAATATCTGAATTAATAGGAAACTAAATGTTCTAAAAATGAAATAATACTTGTACAGCGTAATATTATAACGGCTTGGAATTGTTTGAGAACACTGCGATGCTCTCTTAGCTGCTCTTAGCCTTGCCTTCACTGATGTAAACACACTACGCCGGAGCTGCTTGCCGTGAGCTCGGCGCTTCGGACAACGTCGGGAAGACGAGAGAGAAAACGAATGTGCGTCTTTCTCTCTCGCTCTTAAAACGCTGTGATCTATGGTGAGGTGCAAGCGACTGGCGGCCGTGCGCGATCTTCTTGAGTGCCTCGAAATCCACTTTTCACTTTCTGACATAGGTATGTATAATACTCTTGTAATGAAAAAAAATTTGGAAAAAGTTTTGTTACGGAAATCACGTTTTAAGACCTCCTGATCACGTTTTGACTATTTAGAAAAGAGCTTTTTTTTAAATATCTCATATATTTGTTAACACGATTACGTTTAAACGGCAAAATGGATTTCAATGAAACTTTATATTTAAATTTTATATTATTGTCTTAAGAATCGATTAGATCACGAAAAACGATAATTACCCATTATGGTTCTTCGATTTTTCAGATATACGAACTAAATTATACATAAAAAAAAGGTTAAATAAATTTCTTCTGTTATTTCTTTAACAAAGAAAAATGTACATTCATAATTTATTGTTTTCATTTTAAATTTCCGCACGTTTAATTATCGTTTTTCGTGATCTAATCGGATCTTAAGACAATAATATAAAATTTAAATATAAAGTTTCATTGAAATCCATTTTGCTACGCAGGATATTAGAATTAAGTATATGTAGAATAAATCTGACTGCGTTTCTAATACTTGTATGTATATGTATATATTTATGTATTTTCGATTGTAAGGGAGTTATTGTAAATTATTAATAATACTAAGACAATTAACATTTTTTCGGTTTCGCAGCGCCAAGTATTTTGAATAAAATATTTATTCGTATTAAAAAATTTATTTGTATAAAAATATATCTGCTTAATATTGTTTAATACATTTTTTTCTTTGTATAAATAACCATTGTTATAATTGGCGCAATTTTTGTATATCATTAATTTTGTAAAGCTATTAATTCACGACAATGTTTTTAAATGGGATTCTTTTTGATGGGATAATTAAAATGTCCGCGATATGAGTAATGAAATTTATGAACACAAAATTTTAGCTGTGTATATGTAATTGTGTCATCTTAAGCGCAGTTGGAAAGCACTTTTATGTACTTGCAGCTCATTTTGATTTCACATCTTTTTTTATATTTTGTATATTTTTTCTATTTTTTTTTTGTGATTTATATTATTATCTCCTATTTTTTGTGATTTATTTGTTGTATATTTTCTTCTATTTCTTGTGATTTATATTATTATCTTCTACTTTTGTGATTTATTTGTTATATATTTTCTTCTATTTTTTTGTGGGAGTTATTACTTCTAGGATACTCGGTTCTTTGGGAAAAAGTTTCTTTTATATTTTTGTAATAGAAACGGTCAATTTTGTAGTTTCATTTACACTATCATTCGTGAGGTGAAGAAAGAAAGGGAGAGGATATGAAATATGACATCAGGATGAATTTCATTCTAACTGAAAATGTGAATGAGAGTAATTCATAACGAGGCATAATTATCCCGAGGTCGTTTATTAATAGCTGTCACGCTGAATTCTCGAAATATTCGTCACTATACCTTGCTTTATGGCTTTATATACATTAATGACTAAAATAAGTTACTGGAATACATATACATATTGAGTTACTAATAATACATTTATAAATAGGGAGTTGTGGGAAAAAGTGCCGGGAAAAATGATTTTTTTCATCATTCCAGAAGTGTTAATATTAAGTGACCTTCAATATATATAGTCTCGATATTTAACCGTGTCTTGTATTGCAATGTATGCGTTCTGATAAATATAAAATCAGACTGTAACTTTATCACTCCATGCAATCCTCTGAATTTTTCCTCATAGGACTTGCCACAATAATAAAAGCTTTCCAAACGATCAGACATGCTGACGTACCAAGCAATAAAAAATGCCAAAAGAATTTTTGAAAGGGAGTGCCAGTTTCATTCAGTGATATATAAATAGTTATGTTAAACAAATGTAAACATATAGGGTGTTACTTATAACATAGAATATTATAATTAATATTATAACACAGGTGTTTTCAACAGAAATTATTTGAACTGTTGACATAACGAAAATCGCGAATCAAAATTGTTGACTCTTCCTTCACTTTAAAAGTCACTGGAATATTTTTACCGTTATAGGTGATACACGTTGCGAATTATGCATACAATTTCTTTTCCTATTTGGCTTACCTATACCTATAACATGCTCCATTAGTTGCTCCCTCGAAAGCGGACGCAATCTTGTGCGAAAATAAAGATAAAGGATAATAAAAATATTCCATGCTGTTAATGATAACCTTCCGCTTTCACACGGCATGCGTGGTACACAAGAAAATAAGGCTATTCGCAGTCCATTTTCAGAGTAGATATTCGGCTCTACGTTCGTACAAAACTATTTAACTTTCCATTTTAGTGAGCACTGTATAACTCAAAGTTCTCAAACACTTTTCCAACGACGTACATAAAATGCTCTTCTCGTAAATTTTCTTTTTCCCCCAGAAACAGTAGGAGTTGGGTGCCCGTTACTTGTTAGCTAACTGTCCCATCGCTTATTGTTCACTTACAGCAACGGCTATTAATTGGGAAGCGTGAGCACTTAAGGAAATTGGTATGAGATTGTACAGAAAGGCATTGGTATCAATCTTGTCCCGGCAAAGTAAACTGCGATGTTTGCGAAATGTCGGAATCGATTTCCTGGGAATGATGATCAGTCTCCAGGTGATAAGTTTTCGAGTCTGTATTATCGCGTAAATACAGAAGAAGTTTTCGACAAAGGGTTTCAAAGTTGAGCTGCTACTGCTCGACCAAACGAGTGCGAAAATCCGTTCGCCTACAAAGAACCTTCAGCTTCCAACGTCTCGAGAAAAGGTAGAAACAGAGAAAAGAGAAGCTTTCGCTCTTGTACGCGATGATGACTTAATTTCTGGAATTATACCGATTATAACGGGCGCGCGATACGCATCGGCACGTAATGCTCGCATCTTATCGATGCAGAAGAGCTGTCGGCAATTAGCTTGGAATTACCGTGCGCCACTTATGCGAGATGGATGAACGGCAATAATCGCGTTTTCGATGTATGTAGCTCGGCCAACTTGTTGCCAGCGACATCGATCAGGACAAGCAGCAGTAATAACAGTCGTTAGCTGGATAGTGAAACTAATCAAAACGAGACGCAGGGTACAGTTACTCATCGTAGTTATCGATCTATACAGCCACTCGGGATCATTGATATATCCAACTCAATTATCCACGCATTGTGTGCACAAAGCCAGGAGAAGTTTCCATTTTTAGTACCAAGTTCAGTCTGGTTAGAAAAATTCTATCGCTGGTCAGCTGCCCGCAAAGCATACGGAGAACGGATAAGCACAATCGCTGACCTAAATAGCTATGATTTTTGTAAATTCGACAGTCGCTCGGGAACTCGAACTTGATTGATTATGATGATTTCTTTGAAGCATGCGCAACTTAGGCACGGGTAAGAAGGGAAGTGTTGGATAAAGATTTTATCTGTTTTTCAATTTCTATGATATAAAACGACTACATTGAATTGTAAATGGCGCGATTAATTTATTACGTTTCTTGTTGGAAAAAGGTTTTATGGGAGTTTAGGTTATCACAATTTTTATGAATTTCTTGAATCCAAGGATACCTACTGTGCGTTTATGGTCGAGCAACGTCAATATTGACCATTTCCAATGCAATTTCAGAGAAATCGTTTCTACTTGCGGCGCAGTGGAGAAAGAAGAAAACTCTGGGGTAGGTGACCGCAGGTCAATGTGCAACTTGCGCTCGTAAAGCTTTTTCCCTCTCTTTACACTAGCTGATCCATTAGATATAGGCCACCTTTACATCCTCTGTGGATTATTATCACAAAAAATGCATATGATCACAAAAGAATTCAGACCAAACGCGTCGTAGCAAAAGATTTACTTTGAAATCGGTCTCTTGATGTGATCAAGAATATGAACTTCTTTTTAGTGGAATTTATTATATTTTAATGATTTTCTAAATATAGTTACATTCTGACGTACTTAGTGAAAATGATAGCATTGGGTAATAGTGTTTAATACCAAGGCAATTATCTGAATTTAAAGTGTAAAATTTTTTTCCCAAAGTAAATACTTAGCCTACTCTTTTAACCTTCTGTTCTTTGCTGATTCATGAATAAAATTGGTTTCTAATAAAATCACAATTAGAATGTGATGAATATTTTAATAAGCAACGATGTGTAGTTAATTCATTTACTAATTTAATAGGCAGGTACTCATATTTATTTAATATTTAAAAACAGAAAATAGAAAATTTGAAAATGTATTTTATACATAATCTGAATACTACATATAATGCTAAACTCTGAATCTATGTCAAGTAAACTTATCACGTGTGTTTACTTTTGAAAATATTTCGCGTTTTTAAGGATATTCACTCAAACTAATTTACATTACAATGAAATTTAGAAAAAGTTCGTATCCAGATTCTCAGCTAATCAATATATAATGGTTAGTAATGTCGAAACACCTTGCGCACACAAAAGACTGGAATAATTGACACATTTTGTTCGCGTGAAAGTAATTTGTTTATATCCAAATGAGCCGGAATCTCAAGGAGCCTGCGCGCAATCGTACTGACTATCGATAATCGCACATTCCTTTTAGTCGGCTACCGTAAAAGATCAGCGTGCCTGGGCACCCAGGTATTTCGTGGCATGTTACTACGTTATGCGGTTGTAAATTAAATTATACTAGGCCAAATACTGAATCTTATCTTAGAACGATTTTCAGCTGGGTAAGGCGCGTTCTTTTGCTGTCTTGATATACATACATTCATGCGTGAAGCTTAAACATTCATTTGCTTCTGTCACGTCAATTATTTTCTTTAGTTTTCCATGGACTGATGGAAAAACATTTAAAATTCAATAAAAATAAAATTGGAATATTATTCGCGACAAGTTTTGCTATTTTCTGAAATTTGTGAAAATTTGCAATTTAAAAATGCAACCATAAATTAATACCGACGGTGCTTGCTTATGGAATACTCAATTGTACTGTAATACTTAAATAATGTTGTACACAGTAAGGATATACCCTTACTATATTTACTAGAACTTAAAACTGAAGTTGAGCTCACTGTAATATTGATGTTTCTTTTAAACTTTGTGATATTGTAATTATCTTTGATTTATTTCGTCGTTCCATCATCCGTTTTGTTGCAAATGAGCTCAGAATTACAACCGCGATATTGAACAGTCAGCAACTGGTAACTCATGTCTACCTGCATTAAGGGGGATTCTCGTGTGACAGCCACCGAAATTAATGAATTTTTTTTCTTCAAAAAACTATTGTTAATATTGCATTAAACTCTTTTGGGATATAAGGAGGCATCTTTAAACTTCTAGAATTTTTGTTTCCATGTCGATCCTTTTTATTATTTATTAATTATTATTGTGGAATATATGGGTTATAGTCATCTGATTACAAAAAGAAGAAAATTTTCTTAACGTTAAATAATTTGCGCCGGGCCTGAACCTAAAATTTTAATTTTAGTTTTATTTATAACACTTTTTTCGTTGATATAAAGAGTAATATGAAAAAATTGTCTAAAGAAAAAACTGACTTTTTCTTTCAAACGCTATAACTCTTTCGATTTTTCATTTTTTTTTTCTTTAAAGTGGACCAATCCTAGCGTAAAGTATCTAACCTTAAGAAACTTCTATCTTTTTTGCAATCAGACGACTGTGATAGGTGCTACACATCCCACGAATAGGAATTACATCGTCGAAGAGGTGGAAAAGTTTCCACAATAATTAATAAATAATAAGAATGATCGACACAAAAAAATATTTTCTGCGAGTTTAAAGATGCCTCCTTATATCCCAAAAGAATTTAATCTAATAAGACCAACAGTTTTTGTTTTTAAAAAAAATCTTAAATATCAGTTACTTTTGCGCCTGTTAGACGAGAATCCCCCACTTAAACCCTATATCCAACCGTTTCGAAAATACATTTTCAGTCTTCATTCATTTAAAAATCTAACGCCACTTGTCTATTTTTCGAATGAAACATTAATAATAATAATAATAATAATAATAATAATTAAAGGAATCGCTATACTATACTATACACGACACAAGTTCTTGAACTTGAACCCTTCTGACTACATAATATCGAAAATAAAATTCCTCAAATAATATTTTTGGTGAATTTTCAATGTGATTTTTAATTACAATTAATTCAATTGCCAATGAAACTCCATAATTACGACGAGCACTTGAATTTAAACTACATCTTAAATGAAAGGATACAATCTACATACACGACAATTCAAAAAGCATGTTCTCCTATAAGTACACGTTCTCGGATTTCTGACGAAGTTGGATACAATGCTAGTGAAACGTTGGAGCGGTCTTCCGAAAAGTCATGGTTTACAGACAAAGCTTGCAACCTCGGCTTTAATTATACCCAAAGCAGGGGAGAAGAAGGAGGACCTACGAGACACGACGAAACTACGAGACGACACCCGTTCCCATAGGAATCGGGTTTCCGCGGGAGCTGCACGTGCAGCCGTCTCGTGAAATAAAAGGACGGGTCCAATTAAACGGGTTAATTTAATAAGCGTTTCGTGACGAGGCGGACAAGCCGAGTGGACGCTCCGGAACGATTAAAAAGAAACTTAACGCGCGCCAGCCTGACAATCCGCCTCCTAATAGATTTCTCATTTTCAAGCGCGTTCTGAAAACAATTGGAGCGGTACGGAACGCCATCGCCAACGGTTCGTTACGATTCTATAAATCGATCGCTGCCTCGAACAAGTATTTTATCTCGTGAAAGTTATCGCACGACCGTTTAAATTTACATGAACGCTACGAGTTTTATCAGTTTCGAGAAAATTCCTTTTTCCAGCGGTCGTGTCGAAAGTATAAAAACCAGTCGCGGGTTTCGAGTTTCAATTAAAAAACCTGTCCTCTGCCGTTCTCTGTATAGTCCAAACACAATCGAGACTCTCGTTTTTCTAACAAACGGCTCGCACCACCAGACACCTTTGATACACGAAACCATTTGGCGCAGCTAGTGTAGTACCTCCTCTGAATTTTCTTTCCTGGAATTTGTGCTATTCTGTAGTTTAATTATCGTCGGACGTCAAGTGTTAACGTCATTCTAAAGGTTTAGGCACCCTTTTAGGTGGCAAACATTTTAAGTTTTTACACAAAAATCCACGACAGAAAAAAACATTTAGTAAACTTTTATAGAACATTTCTAAGACACCTACAGGATTAAATTCATTCCGCATGAAATCAACAAGATGAAGCAGACTTTTTATTAGAAAGAAACTTAAATCTATTCGTCTTGTTAATAAATTATTTTAAGATAATGCGCGTGACAATTTTATATTCGCGACTCACATCGGAGTGCGATCGAACTTGTTGATAATTAAAGAGTTAACTTTCACATTCAAACACCGATATGCATTTAAAAACCGTTTTCCTACAAACATTCTTTAATAGCTGAGAAAATTAGATTTGATCACATTTAAAACATCACTCTCATTCACATGGTCCATCAGTAACTTTGCACAGATATTCTCCGTGTCTCTTAGAAATCGTACATCTGAAGACATGAAAGTAAAACGTGCTGGCTGAATGCTTAGAAGAGAATCAATGACAGGCACACATTTATTGGATCTGAATCCATTAATATTCCTCGTTTCGTGACTTCTCAAGCGTTTGCAGCTTTTGTAGTACGCTAACGTGACGTGCAAAGTACTCCACTTCACCTGAAGAAGTTTCAATTCCTAAGAAGTCTTTCAGACTTGGTAGATTTCGATACTTCCAGATGTAGTGAACCATGCTTGGAAAGATTATTCTGTCGTTTCGCCAGTATTGCAACTAGTTTCGTCAGAGGTCTCAAGACGCATTGAAACTCACTGATCAGTGAAAGGATGCACTGATAATCACTGATCAGTGAAAGGATGCACTGATAATCACTGATCAGTGAATGGAGACACTAATGCTCAGTGATCAGTGAAAAGATACACTGATAATCCCTATTTAGTATCAGCGTGTGCTCACATCTCTGGCGAGGCTAATTATTTATGCCAGAACCGAAATGTGGTAACGTTCTTTCAAAAGGAACGAGTTTACACCCTGAGGCATTCAACAATATTGACCGTACAAATTTCCGTGTCCTATTGCTTATAATATTGGACAGATAGAACGGATTATGATTATAGACCCCCCACTATCGGAATATCTACCTGACCGCCCGAACGTTCTACTATCTGCATGTTTTTATCATTCGCGCATTGTATTAATCGAAAATCATATTTTCTTCTATGATTAAGTATGTTGTATGAACCGATGCCCATTACTATCGAAACAGATACGGACGTGGTATGTACTTTCATTCTGCTATAATGGTCAAATTGAAACCAAATTACCCGAGTTTACTTTAAATATGTGGCGTGAGTATCTTTGGTTTCCCAGCGGAGCAGAAGGCCGCCAGGCATGGGGTCGTAAAGTTGAACCGAAGGTTTCGTGGCCTTGGTGCGCGAAACCTTCCCTTTTTCGTGACTCGGGGGTTTTCCCCGTTTTGCGCACGATACGCGTTTCCTTCGTAATCGGAAGGAATATGACCGTTGACCGGACTTTGGGTCGAGAGTGATCGACTCGAACGGTATTGTCTTTTTCCGTTTGCTACTCTAACGTCGAATGTTGCGTGTTGCATCTTCTCTAATAAATATTACCTTGTTGAGTTTACTTAGACGTCGATTTTATTATCATCCTCGCGTCTCCCACCTCAAATACTTTAAATGGTTCTACACCGATATACATATGTATAAATTTGAAGATATAGGGGTTGGTATCTAGTTATTTAAAATTATCATCGGTCACATTAATATCCCCCTCCCTCCTATTTCGTACTGCTCAGTTTAAAATTAATCATCGAAACGCGTAACTTACTGCCAGCATTTATTAACACTCTTAAGGTGAGAATCTACGATGAGATTTTGCACGAGACTTTTCCATCGTGAGATAAAAAATCTCAGCAGTAACTAAATGTAAATAATGGATATAGTCGCGAGAGATTAAATTTTTGAAAATATATCATGAAACTTGTCTCCCGAGAGTCTAATTTCTCATGAAATTACTGACAAAATAATTTAAAAATAATAAAATAATGAAATAATTGTCTCATCAGGTTAAAGTCCTATGTGAGACACGATATTTTTCTCTCATCGTGGATTTGCACCTTTAAGATTTAAACTTACATTATCTCTCTAGTTCAGTCTCGTTATTTAAACGTTCTAATTTCTTAGCTATCTTAAATAACTTTCTATACGTAATCTGTTTTTCTCTTTCTCGTTTTTCATATTCTTACCATTATTCCAAATATCATATTTTTAAATAGTATCCAATTTCAAAATGAATGAAATCCTCGTACTCTACTTATCTACCGCATTATACAATAACACCAGAATGCGATGCGCGTGCACGTTCTAATTGTTAACGGAACCGTGCCAGGACGAAAGTGGACGATCGAAAACACAAGCAAACAAATTGGATGAGTTTCATGCAACAGTTGCTTTATTACGGAAGTCGATTCGAGAAGACATTCCTTATTTATTCAGTATTCTGTTCTACTTTTGCATTTTGCGTCTAATGCACGCGACAAATAGGGATAGGACGCGAGGGGTGGCGGGTTCAACGATGAGATTGACGTAACAGGCAGATGCGCCCAGAGAGCACGCGTCCTAGGCAATGTCACGCATGAATATGTTAATCTTCTAATGTAATATCTCGTCCGTTAGTGATCTGTCTGCAGGCCACCTCGATGATGGATCACAAAGCTTCCGCGCGCTTTCTCTTCCTCCGTTCTCCTCATTTTTAACCGACTTCAAAAAGGAGGAGGTTACAGATTCGACCCGCATGTATGTTTTATGTTTGTCCGCGCATAACTCCTCAGCATATCGACCGATTTTGATGATCTTTTTTATTCGAAATAAGGTGATGCTTCGGTAGTTCCGTCCTACGCTGCATCAATATTGGCCCAATACTTTGCCAGTACTGGTTAATTCAAACTTCTCCTCTTTACATAATTTGTATTTCATGTATTCTCGCATTTTAGAGTAGCTCCGCGCGTTTAGTTGTAGACCCCATATAACGAATTTGGAACATACTGATTCTCACTTTTTCAACTTGCTTATTTGTGGAATCTTCCGTTTCTAGCAAACGGTTCTTTTTTTTAGGAGCAACTCTTCTTGTAGGACTACCCATATTTTTTCAAATAAATGCAATTATATAACTCGAATGACTAAGAAGTAAGAAATATTTTTTTCTTTATTTAATCTAGAGATTTAATTTTTTTATGTCGGCGCCTCATTATTTGCACTGTGTAAATCTGTCGCCGAGTTCAACAAATTGAGAATCGTAGATTAAATAAGGAACGAAATTATTTTTTACTTCTTAGTGCACTTTTATTTTTTTGAAGTCGGTTTTAATTTTTCATCATCCTTTCCCCATCCTTTTCGCCGTTCTCTACTTTGCCACGAGAGCAACTACGACACGAGGACACGCTTGGGTCGTATTGTCGGATCCGATCACGAGATTTCACGCGTCCATCTATCGATCGATCATCGCGTCTCAAACACCGTGATACAGTCGACGTAGTCATTGATGATTAATGCATAGATGCACAGCCTGTCATGTACGATGACTTTATTATGGTCATCGCAGTGTCCATATATACGTAGGTAAAATAGAAAATCTGGAGAAATTGAATTTATCATTATATTTGCGTTTTTTAATATGCACAAACGCAAAACGCGAAACATCTCGAAACGAAAATACATACGCCACTTTCATAATCACATAATTGCTAAATCTACGACTTCATTATAGGTACATACCACCTAGTATATGCGTAATGAGTATTATAGGACACCGATGTTTAATCTTTGGATGGTTTGACAGACGGCAGGGGATACGCGGTCAATTATTAGATTCACCCATAATAAAATTTTGTTCGTATAATTCTCAGAATGAGTTTTTATAGTAGAACTAGCTTCACTACTCGGCTTCGCCCGGAATTTAGATTTTGATTATATAAACAAAATTGTTACTCTTTATTTTTTTTAGTGAATCTAGTTACATTCATCTGGATTAGCTAGGCAAAATGAGCTGGGACACATTTCGTGACCCCAGATTTTACCGTTCGATGTTTTTTAGGCGACAGACAAACACAAACACTTTCTGCTTTATATGAGGCAGCGAAACAAACAACAACGGACTGACCACATTTTTTTTCGAAATTGAGTTAGTAGCAATAACGTATTCCAACAGGCTCTACTAACCATATAAAATAGGGGAATTTTTTTTTAATGTTGGTTGGTCCGTTGCCTTTTTCACTGCCTCATATATTAAGAAGAAGAACTCTTAGTTGCTTAAAGAAGTGGCACTAATAGGCAATTAGTAACATAAGTGTTGTTGAATGGATCAAAATGGATCCTGCGTCCATTGGGCGAGGGTTAATGTAGCAGCGGACATTATATGTTACCCGTTAATCCTTTACCGCCGACGGCTAGATCTCGTTGAAGGAAATATATCCCGTTTTCCTTTTATCATTTAAAATGGTCTGAATTTTTATATTTTTATATAATTTTTTTCTCTTTTTTTACAGGTTAAAATACATAAAACAAATTACTACAGGGATCAGGTAGATCCACCCTCTTTCAATGAATAAAACTAGATGCTCTAAATATGTATTACTTAATCTGGTGCAAACTGCGAATTGCGAGTGTAAATTGCGAAACAGCAGAGACGGGGAATGTATCATATATGTATGATACCTCGGGCGCTAAAGGGTTAATATGCAAAGAAATGGACTCACTAAAGGTCGCAGGGGTGTCCAGCACCGAGCAGCTCTTTATACACACCTCTGCGTTAAAGCATCAATTAAAAAGAGAAGACAGCGTATATACTCTCGAAATTCTTCGCGCGGCCGCGAAATTATTAGTGAGTTTGGGCTTTGTGTAAAAGGAGCGGATCAAGAATAGAAAGTTTGATTACAAAGCGAAACGACAGGTGCGCCACAGTACCTTTTAGTTCCCTCGTGCTTTGAAACACTTTTCGTGATTTTGTGCCGCTATTAATTAACGATATTCCAGCATTTCACTTCTCCTTCGATTTCATTTCCTGCTTTCCTTTCCTTCAAACACGTTTTCTGAAATCTCTGAATTTGCGTACTCTGTATGTAGGTATTCAGGCTGAGACGGAATTTGAACAAAACTCTTTTACAATCTATTATCGAGGTAATAAAATTAGTGAATGGTAGAGAAATTTCGCATAAATCGTTAGGAAGCAATATTAACTGTAAAAGGCCGGAAGATACTTGAATCAACTCAATACTTAAGATATTTGCTTCAAAAGTAACTTATTATCTTATTAGAATGTTATTTCAAATAACGAATCAATTTCTATCTATTTAAATAATAATTAATAGTTTAAATTTAAAAATATTAGCCACATTCTTCATATAATATCAACTGGTTTAAGACTTTGATTAAGCAAATATAAAATTATTCTTGGTTTACTTAAAAACAAACTCTTAACGACTATATAAAATTACAAGCATTTGGTGTACAGAAATTATTAAAGTCTGTTAAAAGGAATTTGCCAGTATTTATGGAAGACTCGAGCTATATACTAATATATTTTTCATTTCGCGATATTTCGATCTTTTAATTATTATGTCCAAAAAAAAAAGGACAAAAAAGAAAGCGATTCCATTTTTCCAAATTTCGTATTCAGCCCCACTTTCATAGACACTAGTACAAATATCAGCTCAGCAAAACCAATCACGGGTATTCGGAGAAGCAGGATCAGCCGGCAGAGTAAGCGCAGAATATTCAGCGAATAATCAATTTGATCGTGGTGCAGTCGCAACACGTATCCCAAGATCGATATTCATCCGTGTTCGATTCGGCGTGCAAATATTTGCTCCTCCGCGAAACGATCGCGGCATTGATCAATCACCGAAACACGGTACACCCTTATAAACTACACCGATCATTTCCTTCTCCCTTCGTCGATCGTAACAACTTCATCGCGATGCATGGAAAATTGACGAATGTATAGGGCGATGCATCAACGCCAACAGGCGTTTCCCACTGTGATTTATAGAATGCAAGTCGGCTGATATTAACGATACTGTTTCTGCAGCGGGGGACTTCTGAATGGGCCCCAGTGGTCCGCGCGCACGGTGACCCCAGGGGCGATCGGACAATCGAAACGGCGCGATTGTCCCCTGAAAACCGCATGCGTCTCTTGCGTAATTTCCCCGACGCCCACGTGCCCGACATCGAGAAGGCTCGTCAAAACACGCCCAGCTCGAGTACGCGCTACTTACTCTTTTGCATTTACTAGTACGCGACCAGTCCTCGAATAAACACGCAAATATATTGACTCGTACACGGGACATTCTGACGACGCGCAATATAGGCGCCCGTTGCTCCTCGGTCTTCCCTTGGCTCCAGATGCACGCACACCGTGCGATTATATTTCTAATGTAGGTATTCGAATTCCATAGAGCGGCGCGTCAAATATGCACGCGAGGAAACACGCCTCTACGAACCACAAAAGTGGAAGGAACTGAGAAGACGGGTTTATTTTCTGAAAGTAGACATTCACTTATAGTGAATGGAGTTTGCCGATTTGGAATATATTTTTTTAATGTACTCGTCGTAACTGAGAAATCCTGAATATTATATCTGCAATGACCTATTTTACTCATATTATTGAGGCTGATTAAAATCCTTTTATTTAAGAATAATTGGGCAAAACATGGCATCTGTACGTTTTTTGAGGTGCTGAATCTGAAAAAAAGTATTTGAAAAATTCTCCAGCATTTCCTTTTTAGTTATCTCTAAAAAAAAGATTTTTTTTAAGAGAACTACCTTAGGAACTTTTTTTACACAAAAAATAACGTCATATTCGGATTCAGCACCATAAAAAACATATAGATGCCAGGTATTAGCCAATTATTTTTAAATAAGAGGATTTTGCTGCTTTTCGCGTGCCCTTCAATAACATGAGTAAAGTAAGTTCATTGTAGGTATAATATTTAGGATTTCTTGGTTACTATGAGTACTTTACAAAAATATATTCCAAATCGGGAAACTCCAATCACTATAAGTGAATGTTCTTCGGAAAGAATTCGAAATATGTATCCAAATATTCGGAAATTAATCGTCGCAATGATTCAATTACTTAACGATATAAATAAGATCAGTATTGCTTAGTTACTTCGGGACAATGAAATGAAAATAAATCGAGTATAATTAATACCATTTTCAAAATTTAATTTAATTGAATCTCGTCTCCTCGGGATTAATAGTTTGATGAGCGCTGTCATGTGCGCGTGATTTTACCTTTCTGACTGCCATGTTACTATTCACTTAAATTAACTCACGTTTGTTTAGGTATTGATCTCATATTAAATATGCACTATAACGTCTGCATTTATATTTCTTCATGATAATATTTCTAGTACCTTGATATGTTTTATATTTGTTTGCAACAACTAATTAGTTTAGACAAGTATAATCAAATTCGCCAAATATTATACTTAGGTATACAAGCAGTGTTTAAATCATTTATATAAATTCACAACTTCCATGTGTATGTTTCAATTGATGTTGGCTATCATTGATGAATTAGTACCGATGTTGTTTATCAACATTTACTGTAAATTCGTGACTGATTAGAATACCAATAATTTCTTTCTAAGAATCTTGCAGTAGTTGTTTTCTTAGAACTGTTATTCTTCCTTTATAGTTTTGTTACTTTCTGACTATTACTATCTAGTAATTATAAATATTAATATTTACCTAAATTTGTTAAGATAGTAATATTTGCTCATATTCCACCAGGCTACTTCGTGCATTCCAAAAATACAATGTTTACCACCAAATACAAATAATGCATGGCGTACTTCTAAACCTTAATACCATACAAAAAAAGTTCTACATCGGAATTTTAATACACAAATAATATAATACGCGGTGTCCACAAATTAGTCAAATTAATCGACAATTAAATACCCAATGATCATGAAAACATGATCCCATCATTTTTTCAGCAGTGTGTAAGTTATTTCATTTCAAGAAATATACATATGTCGACTTATTTCGTTACCCTCGTAGCCTCCAAACCAAACACTAGCATTTTTTTCTTTCGCGCCCTCTGCAGTATAATGCATAAATCGCAGCACTCAACAAACACTGTTCGATGTCTAATACGAGATCGTCGCATATTTATTCAGCGTTAACAAAGCGAAATTGCTCATTCGTACACAAGCGATGCGATTAAATCCCTCGGAACGGGCACACGTGGCACGGTAGCGAAAATAGAGATGTCAGACAAGCGTGTCTTCACACGCTGGACTGCGCAATTTATTTACCTTAAAGTAATTAAACAAAACTGAACATCCACCCGCGAAAACATCGCATCGGAATGTATGTATCGACACGTCGCGCGCCGTATGTTTGGACAGAGGGTACCGCGGCGGAGGAAAGTGAAATAATAAACAGTGGCCCTCGTAATTTCGGGGGTTCGCCAGCTTGAGGGGTTGACAACGACGTGATATATGCGCAACAACCCCGCCATGGAGCATATGTCGCCTGTACGTATAGCCGCGTGCCTTTAATCTACACGAGAAAAATATGAGAGAATCTCTCTCTCTCTCTCTCTCTCTCTCTCTCTCCCCCTCTCTCTCTCTCTTACACTCTCTCACTGTCCCCCTCCCCCTGTTTTCGCTTCTCTCGTTCGACCTCTCTATACCTCTCGCTGTCCTGTCTCTTCGGGCTCGTCCTTGCATTTGCATAGCCCATATTTCTTCCTTCATTACCATTATTATGAGTATTTCGGCATTGTGCACTGAGCATAATGCGGCCCGTCGGTGTCCCGTTGACATTTGCATTCCGACAAAGAGAGCATTCACGCCTCTCGATAGCACCCTCGAAATTCTCTGCTCGAGAGACTTGCGGGTCCTCCGTATCGTCCTCATCGGCCTACATTATCAGACGTTTGCGCGATACGTTTGTCTGGCCTACTGTGACCTGGTGGCGCATGCGCTCAGAAGATGCGTGTGTCTACTGGAAACGCAATAGAATCGACAGCTTCTGCCTACAGTTAGTAAAAAAAGTATTTGTACACTTTTTGAAATCGCATAACTTTCGTAGAATTGGTCCAAACGACGTGAGTTTTTTTGAGAAGCTAGAGGGATTAGTTTGCTAAATGATGTGTTTCGTCGTTTTGAATAAATGTACTTGGTCAGAATAGCAAAAAAAAAAGATAGTAAAGGTCGTTTTTAAACTTTTTTTTGTGAGCCTGTAATGAAAATTAAAAAAAACCGTTTGTAGATTTAAGTAAGTTATATACGTGCCTAAAATTTCATCAAAATCGGTTAACGTTGCTTTGAGCTATGAACGTTTAAAGATCGCATAATGTCGAAAATCGCTGATTTCGGGAATTTCCGCGATTTTCGACCTTATTCTACGATTTTTAAGCGTTTATAGCTCAGAGCAACGTTAACCAATTTTGATGAAATTTTAGGCACGTATATAACTTACTTAAATCTACAAACGGGGTTTTTGAATTTTCATTACAGGCTCACAAAAAAAAGTTTAAAAACGACCTTTGCTATTTTTTTTTTGCTATTCCGACCAAGTATATTTTTTCAAAACAACGAAACACATCATTTAGCAAACTAATCCCTCTAGCTTCTAAAAAAAAAACTCACGTCGTTTGGCCCAATTCTACGAAAGGTATGCGATTTTAAAAAGTGTACAAATACTTTTTTTACTAACTGTATATAGCGAAACACTGTTGCCGTTTTGTATTTCAGACACCTAAGTAGTGAGTTTCTGCGGTGTGATAAAGGGCACCTTTTAAACAGTCAGTAGGAAGGAACTCACAAGTCGAATTCATTAGGGAAAAGAAGGTTTGGGAAAAAGGTACAGACGTTGAAAATTTCTAGAGATTTACATCGCTGTGTTTGAAAGCGTTTCGCATTGTTACTTGGTATAGTATACAGAAGTGGTCAAAACAGTTACTCTCTTTCTGTGTAGAAGTGTCAACTTTTGCTTAACCTACTTGCTCCACTCTTTGAGGTGTTGGTGCGATAAAAATCTTCGTTATTCGATATAATGAAGAAAATAATTATTGGATGAGACTTAGTTATAAAGCAATCATGCTATATGCAGTGGCGGATTTAACAGGGCGGCCGATGAGCAGTTGCTACCTGGGCCCCTGCTCACAAGGCCCACCCAGGCCTCAATTCTTAAAAAAAAAATTATGATTTTATCCAAAGTATATTTTTTTCTGTATTATTATACTGAGCCTGTTTTTAGTAAACTACCTCTACAACCCCCCCCCCCCCCCAAGGGGCCCTTCTGAACGTTTGCCACCTGGGCCCTTTTTCTACAATCTGCCACTGGCTGTGTTTACTAAATATTTCAGATGTAAAGTAATTCAGAAATAATAAGAGAAAATAAAATTCATGATTTTTGAGTTGTTGATGCAGCAAATGAGCGATATATCTGAAATACCAGTTGTGAACCATAGCAGTGTCTCGTATGAATAGGCCTTTATTTTCACTATCGCTATATTGTTAAATAGGTGCAAATATTTTCCTGTTACTAGTCTTTTAGAATCAATTGTATGTACATATTATAAAACCAATTGTGTCCTTTCATTTGATAAAAATCGTTCTCCAATATTATACAATCTCATCTGTCCCAAATATCGTAATTATCTTTTTCCTTTATTGTGTAACTAAATTTAGCAACAAAAGGCATAATTCAACGTCTGCACGAATACAAGACAGAATGCTCGTTTACCTTGCAACACGTCCACGTTTGAACGTTCCAATGACAGCATTGCAAACATTTGTTACTTCAGACGTGAGTTAAGCGTTCTACAACAAAACAGCTACGTCATGCCATACATGTCGATGGCCATTCATACACATTCCCCTCGATATTCTTGACTTTCTAACCACCTGACCATAGAAACAACACTTATACACACCTTCTTGATCTAACACAGAATAATATAAAAATAATCGGTTTTCTGTCTACCATAAATTACGACCTTCCTCTTACACTGAATCATTCCACGGCAAGTCGGTTGCTTTTTGCAGTTGATGTCAGGAATTTTGACGAAATTACAATACAGTGTAGCTTATATGATATTATAAAGGAGCGGTTTAAGTGATCATTTTGCTGGTTTGAAATTCGTTTAAAAATAATTACAGATCGTCAAAATTTGCAATTTATGAAACATTGCTATAAATGAACATCTATCTGTAGAATTATCAATCGCACTAACCTCGTGCTTGCTTCGTTTTAATCGATAGAAGAATTAAAATTTATAAATTTTATTTCGACCGTAATAATTAATATAAGTGATTTCGGCGCACTGGTTCGGTCAATTAACAAACTAAAAACAAGCTATTTAGCAATTTTAATTATATACGCTTTCAACGTTTCAATCTAGGTTTAGATCATCTTCAGGAAAAGTTTAGAATCTAAACTTTTGGAATAAGACTCAGTCTTATTCCAACCGACTCGCAGGTCACACATAGTGCCAGAGCACTGTGACTCAATTTAATAGCATAAGCAATAATTTATATTTTTTCTAAACTTTTCCTGAAGATGATCTAAACCTAGATTGAAACGTTGAAAGCGTATATAATTAAAATTGCTAAATACCTTGTTTTTAGTTTGTTAATTGACCGAACCAGTGCGCCGAAATCACTTATATTGATAGAAGAATTAGACTATATCACTTTTCATTTTCATCAAATTCGCGGACATTTACCGTAGAAAGTGTTCCCATTTGGCGTGGAATGGCACATTACCGGATGTTAGTCCAGTGAAATTAGGATCTGACAGCGGAATAATTACCTGCAAGTTAAATTTTAAACAATATGTCAAAAGTCCCCGTTGATGTGACCCCAATGCTGCGAAAGTAAGGATTTAAAACTCCAAATGGGGAGAATAGCGAAGGCCTAATTAAAGTCGAACACAGCGGGAGAGGAACGATTAAACGTGACGGAGGTGCGCGCGTGTGCAAACATAATGACAGCCGTCGAAAACGGAAGGAACCGCTGCTGCATTTACATACGCGCAACTCAGAGCGGCGACGCGTCGGGATTACGCTATGTCGGACCGAAATCTTATTAGGCGAGTCTCGAAAGCACATGACGGTCAACTCACGAAGCGAAGCCCGCGCCGATGGCATACGGTGTGGATTACGTATCTCCGTTCTCTATCGAGATAGAATCGTTGGCTCGTGTCGTGTCCAGTCGTATGTACGTGCACAGCCATTGCCGATGCACGAGGCACACAGGCCCACGTGCTCGAGGGCCTTGGCCGGCGTTTCCATTCGGCCGGCACAACAACCACGCGCGATTATTGCGAACGCTTCAACACGCTCCTCGATCGCCTGGCACACAGGCAACGGAGCCCTGCAACGGAACGTCCATATGTCGAGACTATGATTCAACTTAGAATATATTATTACACTCGCAGGAATTTCATGCAGCGATAGTGAGTCTGATACTGTGTTGGGCCGTGTCCCGCCGGTAATTATCCCGTATTGCTTGTAAGGCCAATAAGCGATCGGCGTGACCTTGAAGTCATCGAACGTCATTGAGTTGGAACGATCGTTTATCCTTATTTCGCTTTGCTAGGTTTTTTTATTTATTTTTTAATTATAACCTGAGATACCTCTGATCACAATAAAATTGGACAAATTCGTACAAATTCTGATTGCAAAATAATATTTCTGTTTTTGAAGGATGACACATGAATTTGGCACGTGTTTTAAAATTAGAAATTGTTCACAACTTCGTTAATCCTGAAGCGAGTTTCTTAACAAATTGAATTATTTTAAGCTTTTTGAAGAATTATTTCAATAATCCACCAACGTTTCCGCGACATCCATCGTTACACTTTTAATTTGTCAATTTCCCTGTCATGTTTCTGTATTTAATATATGTACATAAGTCCCAGGGATGGTAATAAAATACAAACGATAGAATAAAGCAAATAACATTTTATTACCCAACGTCGTATGTGTAAAGCGCGTATTATGAATACATCGGGCATGTTCGGTATAACGATGGACGAGAATTATCATGTCGTTAATTATTGCGAGGGCAGAAAAAGTCGGGATTCGACTTGCGCCGAAGGGGTGGGTTTAATATCGCATCGTTCTCGTTCCTACACGCGAAGGGAAGGGCACGCGGCGGAATTCCTCGATGCATGATGATTCAACTTGTGCAACTTCATTATTCCATGCGGCGTTAAGCCCGTTTACGTTGCGCGTTGCCGCGATACTACTTGATTCGTTTTATTGGTAGAGGACGTTTCGCCAGGCGTGTCCGATCGACACGCGAAAATTCTCTGTTGCTCTCGGCACAACAGAGCCAGCCGTCGCTGTTATACCGGATACTACGCGTGTAATCCGCAGTTATTTACACCTCGTCACGTCCCCATATGTTAGATTATAATATCAGTTTACCGACTGGTGTTTTATAAATACAATAGGACACGCGCGCGGCAATTTGGGGTAACTCCGTAATTCGACGACTAAATTTAGGATGCTAATATCCAGCTTATGTTAATTAACGAATACATCTAGGTTCCAGATGTACCGTATACGTGTATCTGCCACGTATTGTTGTATAATGTTGCCATCGTATAATTAATATAACGTGATCTGTTATTATGCTTAAAAGTGGTAAAATTCAAATAAGTGATTATGCGCAAAGTAATGGTCATTAGGAGAAATAAGTATAGGTATCATTGGGTAGTAGACTGATATAAAATATTTCATCAGAAAATAGAAATTAATTGGAAATGTAGAAACATGGATAAAGGAAGGAGAGAAGCTACAAGAATAATTGTGGATAATTTGGGAATAAAACAAATATAGCTTGCGATTAGTAAGAGAAGCTATGGGAATGTTTACAGGTAGCAGGAAAATACAGGATGAGTCACATAAGATATACATCCCGAATAATTTCTAAAGTATGAAATTTGAAAGACTATTGAATTTTCAATAAGTAAGTATCTATTAAGATTTATTTCTCCTGAACCTAATAATAGTAACAGTTCCGTGGAAGTCAACAGGCATCACTTTGCGGATCTACGGTAACTAAAGTAAGTATGCAGTGAGACCATCCCCTTCCCTGTCCTTTTAAATTTTGATACAGAAAGGTACGCATTCAATTTAAAGTATTGAAGGCACCGTGATATCTCGTAAACAAATAGGTTATTTGGAAAAAACGTTTCAGCATCATATGCTCCCTTCGATACCATACAATTTCTGTATAAAACACATTCTTGTAAAACGCATACTTTAGAAGTTATTGTTAGGTATATACAGTTCTGAAAGTATTTATTGCATCACTCTCAACATTGTGTAGTTCTCACAATTTTCATAGTAATCTGATTGATAACATGATATCTACGAACACAAATTATTTTCGCTAAAATGGTGAGCTATACATTTTTGCAATAAATAAATTGTGTAACCATAGTTACCCAGTTCGAATAATAAGAGAAGTATTTGCAGTGATAACGTCTTTATGCTAATCATACACTAAATATTTCCAGTATTGTAAATAAGGAAGGAAGGGAGACGCAGAAAAACAACGGAGGTAGAAACAAGCGAGATTATGACGAAGGGTGGAAGTGAAGTTATAGAGGTAAAGATCAGAGAAGAAAATTGAAAAAGAGGTAATAAGGAAATTAACAGGAGAGGGTGGGAGGGCGTACAGGAAAGGACGTTATTAAAAGGAAGTGAATAGTAGAGAAGAATTTGCAAAGAGAAAGATAAGAGACCCACAAAAGTAAAGCCAAGGGGACTCAAGGATCCTTGAAATGAAAGAAAACCAAAAGTACAAATATCAGAGTATTCCATCTTAAAGTACATAATAAATCCCACTGTGAAGAATCACATGAAAAAATAAAAAATAAATATAAATTATTAATTTTTCTCGTTCCTTTTAGTTTCAATGGTAGAACACTTTTTTAAAATTTACCAATTATATACATTGGATTTCTGTAAATATTCAATCGATCCCTAAAGGGAATGCATACTCAAACCGAAACGTTGAATTAGGAAATATTGTAACTTTCTTTTCTCAGTGAGTTTATTTAAGTATTTACTTGTGCAAAAATTTTGTAGGAACTCATATTATTTAAGTATTGAAACCTATAATGTATAATGGTTTTGAAATCTTGCCTATAAGATTTTAATTGAGTTTCTTAAAGGTTTATAAACCATTTTGTGTTCCTCTTTTTCCGAAGTGTTGTCCAAGTCTGGAGGTTTTCATTTTTATTTTACTTCTCTTATGGTAATTAGATGAAACGTATAGGTATTGCATTTCCCATATCTGCTGTTCCAATTCTATTTTTCGCGTGACCTCTCTCCGATTTAACACGAAAATATGAATTCCAATTTTGTCGGTTGAAACTTCCGATTATAAATAGAATGTTCTGTATAAATATATCGCTTCATGGGATCCCCTCGATTTATT
Source organism: Andrena marginata (assembly GCA_963932335.1). Lineage (NCBI taxonomy): Eukaryota > Metazoa > Arthropoda > Insecta > Hymenoptera > Andrenidae > Andrena > Andrena marginata. The sequence goes on along the minus strand of OZ010659.1, from coordinate 44,521,971 downwards.
GTCAAACAATATGCCTGCAACCGTTTGGTTTCTCTGACGAAATTAAAATACATTTTGCTCTCATACTAGTTTCTGCAGAAATAAATCAACAATGAAGCACTGAATGTTATACGGTTCAGAAATTAATTATTTAAATCATACGCAATCGTTTGTGATTAATATAAGACTAGGTAGGTATATTTATGCCGATTTCTATTATATTATTTATGTTATTAAAACATTTTCATTAACAGAAGCAAATGTTATAGGAAATACCAATTATATCACGTCAATCATTTTATACGATACTGAGGTATACGGTATTCTTTCTCCAAATATATAATATTTTACTTTGAAAAAACTGGGTCACACGTATTATTATATATATTTCTCTATATCGTTTCTTCATGTCGTTTCGAAAGTATCATTTTTTAATAAGGATCATGTAGCACGTACTCTTTTGATTGTTACCTAAACAGGTAAGATAAATCAAAATAAGGAAATATAGAAATCGAAAGTTCCTTATATTTAATGTTTTTTTTTTTAAATTTCTTGTAAATCATACAGTCAAATTTGGTTAGAATTTCCCATACTCTATATCGTTTCGATAAACTATTTCATTCGACCGATGACTAAAAAATTTTTATTAAAAATTAGGGCCAAATTATGAAACAGACACTATGAAGATAGTGCCAAATTTTTTTATTTAAGCTTAAGGAATATGTATTGGAAATGTGTAGGTAGAAGTAGTTAAAAGATATCATATCAATCGATGTAATTCAGTTCATCTTCACCTCCTTTTTGCACGTATAGGAGGGAATGTCTCCGGGGCTTACGACAGCCATAATTCGGACCTAGCAAAAATCGCGCCAGTGTATTCGCGTTGAGCTTACGGTACGCAAGGCGAACGCACATGTCATTACTCACTTTTAATTACACGTCGATACAAGAGGCACCTACGATCAAGAAAATTCCTCGGTCAGAAGGGTAAATAACGCGCCTGCAACGTCAAACATCTGTTATGCATCGCTGCGTAACTACGGGCGAACGTTTGGCGCGTTTTTATACGATTGCCAGCGGAAGATTAATCCCGCGCGTGGCTTTCGATATTATCAGCGAAACCATCGGTAACGCACCGCTGCCTCATCGTAACCCCAGCTTATAATAAAGTCTGGTTATTATTATCTGCGGTACTCTGTTATTTCGCTGTAACGTACACCAACAATCTAATATCAGCAATAATCTTCTGATCCTACCGCTCACCAAACTTTCTTTTACAATTCACTCCTAGCTACACGAATGTACACGATGTACCAGAAACAGATGGCCGAATTTTAAGAACATATTCTACTCACCGTTGAGAGTGGAGAAAAGTCATAAAAGCATGGCTCTGAAAGCGCTAGGTTTCGAGTTCCAAGTTCCAATTTTATTCCACAAATATGTTAAAAAATTTACTAACAAGGAAACATTCCCAATCCGAAAATTCTTTTTTTAATGTAACTTCGTGTGAATGTAGAACATATTGAAGTACGCAAAGAGCAATTTTTCTTTCTACAGAAATTCACTATGAAGGCCTTAAAGTTATCGCGTTTTTAGTACAATGTCTTAAGAGATTATAAAAAATAGAAAACATGCATAAATTTTAATATATTAATTAATCTTCTAGACCCTCCACGTTCGCTGGTCGAATGTGTAACTATGTAACAGCAAATCCGAAATCAAGTTTCATTTTTTTTTCATATATATTATATTAGTGTAGTTTTCGTTGCACGAATAAGTATTGGGGCAGCATTGACGTAAATATAATTCAAAGCTCGACTGGCATGATTCTCTCGTTGAAATCGGACGGAACCTCAACGTTAACGGGAACCGATCAAATTTCAGCGAACGTCACTGACTTAATCGAGGCCTGGTTGACAGGGCATGTTCCATTCAATGACAGGTTCACAGTTGGGAACGAAGCCCAAACACAATTTCAGTAAAAGAATACTTTAAATCCTTGAAATTAAAAATGGTATGTTACATTAAAAACGACAAAAAGATAGTTAAATAAGATTTCGGTCTAAAACTTGGGGTCTTCGCGTCAGGTTTTGAGAAGCTTGTTTAACTCCGTTTTGAATTAACAGGATTGTATTATTTTTGCTGAAGATATTGATATGGCGTTTGCTAAAATAGTTCTCTTTATTATATATATATCAAATTAAGTTTATGTTGATAATTCTAATTTACACAGGAGCTCCTACCATTTGTATAGTGTTTAGTTCCAATAGACTAGGTGGTTAATCAATTATGGGCGCAAACTGCGAAAAATGAGGGTAACAAACATGAAAAAATGAATTGTATAAACTGAATTGTCGGCGACGATGATCGCCGGGGGTTGTTGCAGCGGATGATGCATGACTCACAAAGTGCTCACTGTGCTGTACACCCCGCCGATTATCATTACTGGGTGACTACAATGGGTCCAGTGACCAGTTCCAACCCGTTCGTTGCGTAATGGAACTCATAATTCACGTTCGTAAACGTAATAACGTAAATAAATCAGAACCGTTTTACAGAATACCGATATCTCCAGACAACTGGAGTATTCCCACAGTGCCCACTGTGTATTCTTAATTAAAACTGATACTGGGCTGGACTCGAACTTTCACAGAAATATTGTAAACAGCCCTAAACCGTAAGTTACATATTCGAAAACATATTTGTCTTCCTAAAGCGATCCCTAAGCCTTCGATAAAAGCACACAAATACCGTATCTAGCAGTCACCTTTCAAATGTTATATCAGAATTTTAAACCCATCGTTTATCTGCCATTACAAATATTAAAGCCTTCGATTTACTATCACGTTTCGCTCAATACCCCCTTGAACTCAGGCTTTCCTTCGTCGCAAGAAGGTTAACAAAAACGTTTAGTATAACAAAAAAAGAATACACTAGTGTGACAGTAGTGACACAACAATAATGTGCATGCAAACAGTAGCCATTCGATTCGAATGTACGTACCTCGAACCCTGCACCCAACGCAATCTTCACATCTCTCCGGAACTATTCGACAGAAGCGAAACGAACGAGATAAGAACGAGAAGAAAATGAAACCATTCTGCGGTAGAGACTGCCAACGTTCTATCGTGATGCGTATTTGAATAACAATCGGTCGCTCCTGAGCGTACGAAAAAGTGAGTAGAAAAAAAAAATGGAAGTGGAAAAAATTTGATGGTCAGTCTAGGAGAGGAAAGTAGCGATGGCTCGCGGCAGGGGTCGTCGATGATGATCTCAAGAGGGGTGCACCAGTGGATGATGCGTGACTCACAAAGTGCCCACTGTCCCGCACACCCTACCGATTACACCATTGTGAAAGCTCCTGGCTCGGCAGGGGCGGGAGGGGAGGGAGGACGCACGAGGCCCATTCGGCCTCCCTTTGGAGGCATTATACTCGCGCTTCCGTACGCAACGGAATTGCGGTTACGGTGTACGACTCCATTCAGGAAGATTACGTGCTCGATAACGGCTGTTTTGTGCAAACATGACTCTCTGGGCCCGACATAATCGGATTGATTTAATAAAGCGTACAGCATGGGACACGCCGGGCACATTAACGCGGTTACGTTTGCGACTTTAAGGCGTCCCTGCAGTAGCTTCCTGTCGCGCAGTGACCAACACGGACAGTTGCCTTTCATAATTGCTCCCGGAATAATGAATGTCAGCTTTAGCGTAGTAGGCCAGCGGCGTTCGATTATACCTTGGGTCAACAATATTTTACTTTTGAAAGATCAACGTGTGTTCCATTTAACTCCTGCTGCAAATACAGCACGCTTATTAGCTTTGGTGATCCATGTGACAAATCTGTTCCAATTTATCACTTTGCCTCAATTTTAATACGCGAGCCGGTTCAAAATCCAAATATTAATCAAATATATCTGTGTTAGTACAAAAATTAGTTGTAGTAATTCATTTTATTTAATTAACACACGATGTTCATTTGCAACAGGTGAGTTCAAGTCGTGGCTCAGATTGGGTTGAAATATATACTGAAATTAATACTGCATATGTACTGTAAATGTACTCTGTTCTATGTGATGTACAAAGCGTTCTGTGCTAACGTGTGACACGCCACACTGAAGTTATCCTAGAGATTAATTCTGCTCGTTTTATTCAGAGCTTCTTCAAACGATTCGCACCAACCGATCTATCTGTCTAATCCAACTTGTTTATCTATCTTGGTTAGATTGCACGTACATGGAAATTCTCGGAATGAATTTCTCCGTAATTCCATGGGATCAAATGGTGTTATCATCCAGCTGGTAGCTATTAGTTCTGTTCCAGTTACCTATCAAAATTCTGTTGATTTTGGTGAAATGGCAATCACGCCTGCTTAATGGCTTGATGGGTGAAGTGCAAATGATGTCGTACGTCTTATTGTTAGTGGCGTTGCGTTTGATTTGCAATGTAATAATTTATTAATAGTGATATGTACATGACTGCTATAATTTTGATATTGCAGATTGCCAGAGAGGTCTATTCCATCTTTCTTCGATAGACGAGGACACGGCGATGCCGACCGTAATTTATGGCTTGTTGCTGTCACGCGCCCTCGCACTCGCCATGTGGTAGAGAGCAAATGCAAGGCGAATAGACTATCCGCCTTGAAAAGAGCTCGCGCCAGATCCGGAGATGCGGGTTCTTTTCAAGACAAAGGTGTATTTTGGTTTTAGAAGCAACATTCTACCAACATCTATTCAATCGACCATATATTCCATGAAACGGAAAAACATATCCTTTGAAACGAAGTTGACATAATACAGAGGAAAGTAGAAGCTTATACTACAAAGTATTTAACGCAGCATCCACTTTCCCATAATTAAATATTGTAATCGAATCTTTTGATCAGTTTCTAAACTTCTATCGAGTACCTGAAATAGTGCCCGATGCATTAAGTAGCTATTCAGGGTGTATCTTAACTCCAATAATTCTTAATAGCGAATAGGGATAGTGTAACTGATTCTACTAAATGTTTGTATAACTCTTTGTAATTAGACTTGTTTCTCGTAAGCAATCAATTGTGTGAAGTATTGGAAGAAGTTCTACTTGATGTCATACATACATCGCCAAATTTTAGTCACATTTATTAAAGTTTTTGAGATACATCTTCAACACAACAACCGGAGGCTCGCACTCAGGGCGAAGGTGGAAAACCAATTTCGAACACTTCGTATAAAGGTAAGGAATTGTACAGTGCTGGAGTACAAAAATGGTTGCAACTCGGGAACAAAGTCAAACAGAGCCAGCGTTGGGCAAAATATAATCTAACTACAAATTACGATTAAAATGTAACTGGGTAATTGATTTACACATTATTTTCTGTAATCGATAATTTAGGTAGTTGACAAAGTCGATAGAAAATACAACACAATTACATGTCAATCGTAATTTGTAATTAGATTACATTTTGCCCAACTCTGAATAGGTCACATGTTTATATCAGCTTTCTTCATCGTTATTGTGTCCCCCGTCCACCATTGAAGTGGGTCCTACATGTTAAGATACGCCCCATATAATTTTCACCTCCTGTACTTTTCCACGAATTTCCCAATCACACAGTCACAGGAGTTCGGTGGCTGGAATTGAGAGAGACCAGCTAATTAGCTTATCGAAGTCCAACAGATCATGCGCAATTGGATATATTCCCTTTGACTAACCGGTATCGCGCTGCAACCCTGCACAAACGAGATTCGCGTGTCAGATGTCAGATTACTAACTACGGCAGTCAACGGGTTAAATGCAATTTACAAATCGAAATTCTAATCGTTTCGTACCTATCCTAATACGAGTACCTACGTCCCACCAGCGTGTTCAAAATATTCCGGTTTCCTAATGGCGCTATGTTTTATGTATACAAACCTACGCATTTGCCGCACTTAAACGTGACACGAGAAACGCAAGTGCGCGCCACCGTGGCAGGCATAAAGTCAGCGGTGAAAAGATTTATCATCGACGCTGGGCGAAGGGAAAAGAAAACGAGAAAGAAACGCTGTTGCCGCACACGAAGCCGTATAACCAATAAACGACCCTCGGAAATTCGAAACCAGGACAGGAAAATCTGTTATCTCGGCTAGGGTATCTGCGGGGTAAATCAATTTTACACATTTTCGATTATTCGGTTTCTCCCCGCGAACAGTGCGAACTAAATCACCCAGTTTATTGCGGTGGCCCGAGTCCACGGGCATAGCCGAGGTCGGCACTTATGGCATTCCAATCACGATCGCTTTACACAGAGCACACCATGGTCTCGTGCCGATTCGTGAGCGAGTTTACGACCTTCTATCCCTCTCCTTTTCTCTTCCACTGTCGTTCTCTTTCCCTCGGCTACCCCCCGGCAGCATCAGACGGCGCTGTCTCGTATGTTGCTTCTTCTCTTGTGCGAGATAAGCTCGCTATGGCCACTTAATTGCTCGTTTCCTGTCCAGAAGCGAAGCCAACTGAACGCCTCTCCTCCGGCAGAGTCGGAACTACGTGTCTGGGCACCCCCGACTAGCTTCGCCAAACACGTGCCAATTAGCGGGGACACTGTTCACTGCCTAACGATAATATTTCTGACACTTCTGCGAATTTTTAGAAACGCGTGTTTTGGGAAACTTATACGAATTCTGACAGCGATCGAGCACTTAAAAAATGATTTTTATACAGCCTGGAACAATATTTCGACAGGAAATTCAAAGGTGTTAAATTTCTGTTGCATTTTCGTTCAGCATTTAAAATGTATTTTAATGAAGAAATATATCCCACCCGAGTACAGTGGCGGACTTGTGAAACCGGACACATTTTAATTTGCTACATCTGAATTCGATAAGTTCGAGGAAAGAAAGATTAAACGTGAGCAAAAATAGTACATTGGAAATTAATTATATTCCATTAAGCCCAGCCTGTGTGCCACTGATTTAATCTCCAACATGCAAGCAAACATACAGTTTCTACGTTACTACCTACTTCAAATTTTCATAGGCCATTATTAACATCATTATTCGAGTTTTGAGCTCTAGTCGCGATTACACTCTTGTTCAACAGCTATCAAGAGCGTCACATAGTAATGAAGAATACTCGTTTCACCGAGATTCGACCAAGCCTCGCACAAAGTGTTGAAGTGTACAGCGCCTGAATAACATGAATATTAAGCAGCGTATGTATTAATTATAATTACTGATATCCATAATTAATGTCACTAGGCTTTCTCGACAGTCCAATGAACCTTTCGTACAGTGACCCAGCGGAAACCAAAATTCATGAGAATTTACATCGAACAGACTGACGATGGAACACCGCGAACCCGCAGTCACCGATTGGAACGGAACTTTCTGGGTTCATAGAGTGACTCAAGACAGGATCAACGGTATGTTTCATTCGAGCCCAATCGCCCTTTAATTGTGTGAAAACTAACCTCAAAGTCAAATAGACACACTCACTTTTTCGCGTATAACTCCTAAAGTTCAAGAGACAGAAAAAAAGGTTTGTAACAAAAGTTGAATGGTGTAATATGCGCTGCAAACTTGCGTTAACAAAATTTTGAAAAAAGGTTTTTTTTCGTCAGGTATTTTTTTGTTCAAACTCTTCAAAATTTTGTTAACGCAAGTTTGCAACGCTAATTGTACCATTAAACTTTTGTTTGAAATACTTTTTCTGTCTCTTGTACTTTAGGAGTTACACGCGAAAAAGTGAGAGGGCCTATTTGACTTTGAGGTTAGTTTTCACACAATTAAAGGGAGATTGGGCACGAATGAAACATACCGTTATCCTTGTCTTGCGTGACTTTATAAACCCACAAAACTGCGTTGCAATCGGTCAGTGTGGGTTTGCGGTGTTTCTTTGCGAGGTTGGGTTAACAGGGAAACGCATCAACTCGCCAAAGACAAATTTTAGAATTAGGAAATTTCATGAATTTATTTGTCTGTCGAGAAATAAAGTCTTGTAGGAGAACGAGGCTATTTAATTTCGGCCCTGCTTCCCCGTGTCTGAGAAAACGGAGGCGTCTTCGCCCTTCGCCCGATGCATCTTTGACCCGTCTTCATTCCAGCGGCGCGCGGCCTTTCTCCGCTCGTAGATTGCTCGCGTGCAATGCAGCCAGCTCCGATGTCGCGCGGGCATCATCAAGGGCCAGCTAGGCGAAGGGAGTATAAGTACACTGGTGGATACGCATTCCTTTCGTTTTCACACTCGGCGACAGGTCGTTTCACTTTTCTACTTTTCATTGCTTTACAGTGCGGCGAGCAATTCGTGCCTGTGGTCGAATCAGAGACAACGCATGGCACATTCAGCTGTGCCGGTGGCTCTAGAAAACTTATCGTTCGACTTGACGAAGAGATGCTTTTATAGCCGTCGCATCACTTTTTTAAATTCTATAGACGATAGGTCGTTGCGAAGTTTATCGTTTTTACGACTTTCAAGTATAATTCATATTACTGCTCCCAAGAAAATTCCATTTTTCACGCGCAATGTGTAGACGTCCAAGATATTAGTGGATACAAAATGGAATCGATAAAGTGGGGAGAATGAACGGAAATCCCAATGGCAGCCTATTCGTCATCGAATTGCACAATTTTCAATGAGCAGTGACGTATTAATGCTTCTCATTTCCCAGCCCCCTCCCCTGCATTCTTTCAAGGTTTTGCACGCGAAACGTCCAACTTCGATGACACTCACAGAGCATTAGTGTTCCGAGAGAGGAAGCAGATGCTTAATTAATTCCACGCTGCTCTTAATGGTAAGCTAGGTTTCGTCTGATCAGGCAAGTGGTGACGCAATGCTTTGAACAACATTCTTTTTCCCCGCGATCAACGAGCAACTATCTCCCTGGATCTTTGACCCGCCTTAATTCCGTCCAATTTTCAGACGCGTTCCACATTCCTGTCCGATCGTGTCACTTCTTCCGGTCTAAGTCACGCGCGATGACACGACGGAGTAGCAGGAAGGAAGTTTTTGCTCTTCCATGTATATATGTGCTAATAAAAGTTCTGCGTATACGTATGTGGTTATCCCTATTTCAACAGCTAAATCGTCTTGAATGCTAAGGCCGCGGAAAATGTAATCAGTACACGAAGCTGAATGGAATAAAAAATAAAACAGTATCGTTTCTGAACAAATATTAAGGATAATATCTGCATTTAATAACTGTCGTCTTAATTTAATTTCTCTATAATTCGTTTCAATTACACAGTCATCCAAAGAAGGTTCTTCATTTGGACATTGTACATAATGCAGAAAAATTAATTTCTTGACAAGAGTGTGAATGCAAAGGAGTATGTTGTGATTATAATACGATGGAAGCTAATGTGATAATTAGTATGCTGTGCCACGAAGATTAAAGTTTTTGCTATGATGTGCCGACAAATTTAACCAATCAGCAGAAAGTTCGGGCACGTGGACGAAAATGGCAGGGGGCATACATAATTCCAGGGTAAAGAACGCGAAACAGACCATATGCTTTCTTCTACTCGGCAATGTTTCGAAATTGCCCATGAAATTCGGGATGGCCCGCCGAAAGTCCCCTGTAATTCCTCGTAACCAGAACGGCACGACTAAATGCAAACCGAATATTAGCTTCGCATGATTGCACCAGATTCGTTTCGCCCGCGCTGCCAAATGTGACGACACGACAAATGCATAGAGAATATAAAATGCTATAATTTACATTTTTCTATCTCGCAGTTTTTGCTTGAACTAAAATTCAAAATTACTAAAGTTGCAACTTTAAACGAGCCATTTAACCTTATTATCCTCGACAAAATTAATAAATTGAAAAGTGAGAGCTTCATCGATCAAAAGATATAATTTACTTCGTTAATTCACGAACTTCAGACTTTAAGGGCTTTAACGTAATACTGTACTATTACCTGCTCCTATTAATTGCTACGGTAATTAAATTACGCCGACAAAGTGTAAAATAAATTTAAGTTGGTGCCATTCTACTAGAAATCAACTGTAACATTAATTGAGATCTTGAAAAATGAATAAACACGCGGTGGCTAAATGCGCTGCGGCGTAATTCGAGCGAGCAGTATCAGGATGTACGAGTGCCAAAAGTGAAGTGCATATATTAGAATGTGTCGTCGTGAATCCGGTGGACGCGCAGCCGGCTCATGAAAATGACACGTCCGTTCATAATACCGGGGCTTCGTCACCCCAGAGCGTCGACCTTAAGCCGATGGTAAGCCTCCCTCGTGATCCGGATTTTCGAATCGGGGGTCGATCAGCAGGCAGATCCTAACGCAGACACGGACTTTTGGTCGATGGATGATTTAGTGGTAGCCCGCATTCAGGAGGGATACGTACGATTTCGCCACACGTGGGCGGGACCAGTGGGATTAATGCCACCACGCACGTGCCTCTTTTGCATTCTACCGCACCTACACTATTCTGCGGATGCGGTTTGAAACAATTAAGAGATCACCTTTCTGGGGTCAGGAATAAGACGAGGAACGAGAAAACACATATTCTATTGAATAGTGACATTGAGAAATCTTTCAGATGAAAGTTGAACAGTTTCATGAAGACATTACACAGTGGCTGTATAGGTGGATGTGTTTCGGACATTTAAATGGCAACGTTTTTTAAATAGGATCGTGTAGGTACCTTTTTGAAACGTAAACAGATGTCTGCGACACTCTCGAATTCTTCCCAACGACCCACGAAAATCAGTCAGTCTTCTGAGTTCGGACACAGCTCTCGCAAGATCGTGCGTTCATTTACGGCTTGTGAAGTAAGTGTGAGATTATATTATTATTCGGTTTGCGAATTCAATGTGGTGATTAGTGAAAAATGATTAGAAAAGCATTGATAGACTGTGGTGTTATTCTGCACATGCTGTTGTATACCAACGTCATTTAAATCTATTTCTGTGTATAAGTATTAGTCAGCGCGTTAGTTTTCTAGATAGCAATAGTAAGCATCCTAAACAAAGTATTAGTCGACGCGTTAGTCTTCCAGATAGCAATAGTAAGCATCCTAAATTCTTTCTTCTATGCCCTTATCCGTTCCTTATTACTCATCCTTGAACCTTGATCTCTATGCCTCATCCCTTAACGACCGTTAAACTCAGGACAACCCCCACTTTCCAGCTTACCGAAAACCGTACATATATATATATATTACACACAATTCTTCTAGCAGTAGCACTTGAGTACTTCAGTCCGAATAGTCTGGACACGAGAATCTAGTTCTGAATATATATTCTAGAAAGTATCTGTAATCGTCTTAGTTTCCGTTATTTGTATAAAGTTATTTAATAAAATAAAAGTAAAACTGAAAATACGGAATACAACAATGCTACAGATGTGTGAAAAATGTGAAGTGTCGTTGGAATAAAGTGACGGGAAATAGTGTGTGCGAAATATTGGATAATATACCACCAAATACCTTAAACCTTTACGGTAAGAACAATCGATTTTGATAATATATTCGAAAAAGATCAAACTTTAACGGGGTCGCGTCTCTGGTAACCTTCTTTTCGCGGACTTTAATTTTTAATTCGAATCTGGAGGGTGGGCATACGAAATTATTGGGTGGGCATACGGAATTATTGGGTGGGCATACGAAATTATTGGGTGGGCAAATCTCTCCTACATCTAAACTAATGGACCGCATCGTTAAACCAACGAATTTGATAATATTTTCGAAAAAAATCGAACTTTAACGCGATCGCGTCTCCGGTACCCTTGTTTTCGGCGATTTTATTTTTTAATTCGAATCTGGAGGGTGGGCAAATAAAATCTGAGGGTGGGCAAACGTGGCCAGATCGGGTACATTCGTATCCTACTTTAAAAACATACAAATGTATCCGTGGAGGGTGATGAAGTCAAATTTTTTAATTTGCTCGCAACTTTTTTTTGAAGGGTGGGAAAAAAAAATTGGTGGATGGGCAAACGTGGGCAAACGATGGACAAACGAATGCCGTTTCGTTTTTCCAAAAATTCGAATTTGGGGGTGCTATCTTCACAGGCCTGCAGAATGAGCGTCACTTGAGCGTCGCGTCCCGTGAACGCTACTGAGAATCATCCCTTATAGGAAACACGTGCCTATGTGTAAAAATAAAGTTAGACAACTCTTTTATCAAAAACAATATGGAGCAGTCGTTGTCAACGTCAGAAATCAATCTTTTGTACGCAACTTGACGTTTTAGATCGTGCTCTTCCTATTCTACAAAACTATTACTCACTGCTGCTGTATAATCCTACTCCAGGCTGGAAATCATATAATTCATTGGTTTCACAGTTCTGGGAATCGCACGCGAAGAATAGTCACTGTTATTACACAATGGACCATTCTATTCCATTATTCCTGTTCCGCGAAAACCTCGCAGAGATAAGCATATCGTTGCGATGCAATATACATAGTAAAGAACGGGGCGCCTGTACGCCTGCCTCGAATTAATGAATGTAAAATAGGCCAACGATCCAGACACGTCTTCCGGTTTTTATGCAAAATCACAGGTCGCCGGAGGAAAATCTTTTCGTTGCGATATTTCGATCACTTTTCTATGCATGAACACTGTCGTAGGGAGAAAACGGAAAACATATCAAGATTGCTAATATAATTAGTTGATAAACTACTGTAAACATTCGTTTTGAAAATAATGAAATAAGAATTACGTAGTTCAACCCTTCCTTATTCTTTTGGCAGTTATATCTTGGATTACATAAATATTTATTTATTAAACTATCTTATGTAGCGATCGGTAACTGGTGTAGAGAAATTAAAAGAATATACGTATCTTACTTATTTTGTTATAGTACCGAAGTTATTCAAAGAACGTGTTTAAATTTAAACAGGGAAGACTTCGAAGTTCAAATGACTGCAAAATCGCCTCGAATGACAAAGACAAGAAGGCTAACGCTGATAAGAGATAAGGAGTGACCGCGTTTGAAACTTGTTTCTTATCGCCTATTGCAACTAGGGAAGTTTCACTGCTAAGACTTAAACGAAAGCCTAAGAAAGTTATAGATCTTTGTTCTTTGTATATTACCTTTATGAAATGCATAAAATTCAATATTACCTTTATCAAAGGAATTTAATCAATGCCAATGATATACTTCTTGCATAGTTATATTGGAATATTTAACAATGGAGGGAAATTATTTGTTCTGACCATGATTTTCGATGTATAAAATATTTCGTAATGAGGGGTGAGGCATCCGTTCGATTTACGTCAACGAAACTCTCAGAAACGAATTAGGTCGTGTTATGCAGGTATATAAAAACACCTGCAGATTTATGCATTTTAATATTCAATTATGGAAAAATACGCGGTGGCAAGGGTTAGTTTTTGCATAAAATTGTCGATCAACAATGAGTTAAATTGGCTTCTTCTGAAAGTGCAGAGTGCACTTATTTTTCTCTCTTTCTATTTCCCAGAACTGTTGTCTTGTACGAGAATTTATTAAAGGTTCCATATTTTCAAATATGAAAAATCTTTGATACTAAGAAAAAAGGTCGCAAAGACTACTCCAAATGCTCGAGTTGATTCTATTACACAGCACCAAGCCACCTTTTAAGTTGACTGGAATAAAAAAGATCTTACGCCATTGCATCTTTTATTCAGGTTCGTCGTTATCTTTGAGGAAAGTTTAATTTCAAAGTTTCTGATACCATGAAAATTGATATAATCCTTAGTAATGAATCATTTTGTCTGTTACTCGCAAGGCCACTACAAAGATACGTGATAACGCAATGGACAAAGAATTCAATTATGTCGGTATCCCGTCTTAGCTTCTACGAGTATGAAATACAAAACTAATCGAAGAACCCTTGTAGAAGAACACTGTCAGTGCCAAAAATCAAACTCTATATCATAGTATAACCACGTTAGAACATTTCCCTATAAAATTTATTCTCTTAATTTTGGCACTGGCCGAGGAAGATTATATATGTCCAGAACTAGTTGAAATAATACCTTCTTCAACCAAATATTCCCCAAGTGGTCAACAACTATATCTTTGTTTAAGCAACAACAACTATCTATGTAGAAGAGTGGGACTATGATTGACAGCCAAAGAAAAGCACCGCTGTACCGAATGCCCCAGCGAGCCCTAATAAGCTCTGATAAATGTAACGTCCTTCAATTTAATATCATAATCCAACTATCGCGCGCAATGTAGTTAAATAGAACGACCACGTAAAGTATACGTTTTACGACGGCCGTATTATGAACTCCAAGGCAGTTCCGAATCAGCGGGTTTAATGACACAGTTTCCTTCCTCGTGATTGCTCGTACGATCGAAAATCCGCTGGATGCTGTACGATCCACAGAGGTTCGATTCATTGCAGGGGGTGAAGGCGGGGGCGGGCAGGGCGGAGAAACGATGTAGACTTGGAGTGAGACGGGAAAAAGGAACGACAGGCGTAGACGGAACTGTGGCAGCTGCGGCTCGCACCAACGCGGCCGGAGAGACAGAGAAGGACTGGGTGGAACGGTGAAGATATCACGAACATACGGTCACTTGTTCTCGACTTACATGTTAATTTATATGTGTGTTTCGGCCTCCGAGGCTTGTACCATGGAACTGTGTACTTAACAGATATTCTCGCGACCGATCTGGAATATATAAAAATATTTAACATTTTCTTCAGCCGACTGTCTCCTCGAGCGCGCAAGGTGTAAATCATCCATTGTTGTCCGGCTACGCGCGTTTCAATATCTCGCAAGATATCTTTCACGCGCAGGTAAAAATATGTCTATTGAACTTATTCAAGTGCTTGCTCATCGTATGTATATAGAATGCCACTTTCCAGTGTCGCGTGGCATGTTTACCGACTTGTTTCTTAGACAATTTGTGTCATTGTATCGAAAAGGGTATAGGGTGTATTGAAAAATGTACAAGAATTTCAGAATATACTGGCTCGACGGAAGCGAGTAAAGAAATGTATGAATATGCAGTCGCGTTCAGTAAGAAACTTAGAATTAGATAGTGTGCATTAAGCTAAGTAGTACCATACAGTAAAACAATATTGAGGTGTGCTAACAATACTCAGATTTCAGAAACTAACTTAACACAATAAATGTGTAAATTAGAAGTAAAAAATTAAGTTCACGGATTAGTCTAGGATATTTCAAATTGATGATGTTAATACTACCATAGTTTACGGAGGTTTAAAATTTAAGAATACCACAAACTTATTTTTCTACTGAATCATTCGCAAAAAGCTCGCAAGTAGATAGAATAAACAATTGAGAGAAATATTCTTACACTTCTTTTTATCTATTATGGGTACCCTCAGGTCAAAACGTTTGAAAAATAAGTGATTTTCACAAATTAGAAAAAAAGAAATTGAACGACATACAGTAAAAATGCTTTCTGGACTTTATTACTTGAAATTTCAAGAATAAACGAAAACATTATTGTTTGAATTTTTGCCTTAAATATGCAGCATTCATTGTACCACTGTAGAAATTAGAGCTCTTGACGGACGCCACTGTAAAAGGCTTAATTATGAACCGATTCCAAAAACTCTTGCGGCATTATATTCACAATTAGACTCGCTATCGCCTTATCCGCAAAGAGTAATTTTGGATCAGCCATTTCTTTTTTATGGACAGATTTATGCGTAAAAACTGCCTTTTGCAACATTGTGTTTAAACATGTGGTAAAAATCGCCGGATTGTTCGTTTGCAATGAAGACGGATAAGGCGATAACCATTCACATATATTTCAAGAATATTTTTAGTTTTTTTATTTCAGACGATTCTGTCCCAAGTTCTGTTGGCGCCCGTCAAGGGCTCTAATTACTACAGTGGTACACTTAATGCTGTATATCTAATGCAAAAATTGATAAAATTCAAACAATAATTTTTTGGTTTGTTCTTCAAATATGTAGAAATAAAGTTCAAAAAACATTTTACTGCATGTTGTTCTGTTTCTTTCTTTTTTTTTTTAATTCGTGAAAATCACGTATTTTTCAAACGTTTTGTCCGAAAGCCACCCTTAACTTCAAGCGGCTGAGTTAGAAGCATTTACATCACTGCTGTCTTATTCAATTTCAATGATCAATTTCTATACCCGTCAATCAGTCCTTCACGCGACATAAGTTCATCTCGAATGAGACCACACATTTTGGTTGTGTGACCAGCCAATAACCGCGCAACCAATTACGTACCCGTAGCACAATTTTTCGGACGTAGATGAGTCGTATTAGGTCTTTTACTTCGGCGAACTAACATTTCAAACAAGATCCTCGCGATATCGTGGGCGCTTGACCCACCAATAGATCTCCGCTGACGATAAAACTAGTTGCGGGTTTGTAAGATGAAAACGATGATGAAACCTAATAAAGCCATCTTAATAACAACGATGATATCAGCGTGTCTAGCCATAACGGAGCACTTGCGAGAATCGAAAGGATAATAAGGCGCTACGAGGCGCAAGGTAAAAAAAACTTCTCGATTAAACTTACAGCACAATTAAAGAAACTGGCAATAATAGGTCGCAGCTTTTCTAAACATACATATGTAGATATACGTTAAAACTTTATCAGCGGGTCGCAAGCTATTCCCATATTAAGCTTTGATAGTTATCTGTGGATTATGGATTACGTATTTCATGCCATTACGTTTGGTAGATGTATCCAAATATTTCAAATTAAGTGCATATTTGTTCACTCTATGGTGGAATATTCCACAGGATTTCCTACTCCGGAAACCACCATACATAACATCATAGAGTAATTTTAGGTTATCTATAACAGCAACGAAGCTGTGGCTTGGCTTTATACCACGCATATACCTATACATGGTGTACCAGTATAGATGGTCCAATCGAGGAAGGGTGATTCTACATGAAAAAATAAGTAAAAAATATAGAATAATTTTTTTCAGTTGCGGCTGTTTTCGAGAATATCGACTTAACGTGTTTACAAAAAGTGACAATGTCTATCTCTGACTGTTTAGAGTAGGTTTGTAAATGAAAATAAGTCAAAGTCTCAAAAAATATAGTACACAAATGAACAAATTTTATTCTACATTTTCGACATATTTTTTCACGTAGAATCACACCCTCCTCGGTTGTTCCATCAATAGTGGGACACCCTGTATATTCCGGTTTATTTCTCCTTTTCCACATGGTGTAATAAAGACGTTATTATTACAAAATTAATAAAGCAATAGGCGTTCATATTTAGGAAAGAAGAATTATCCTATTTTGTGTAGATATACATACATAAGTGAATAAAACAGTAAATATTTGTGATCGCGATAGCCTTGTATTTGCACATTAAATGAATTGATAGAATTGAATGAATCGATATCTACTCTGTAATTGCCTTTTCATATACTCGGTTTCCTACGGAGTATTTGCGAGTACATATATGTATTCACTAGAGGAGACGTTAAGCAACGATAAACAAGGCGTGGTTCGTGAACACAGTTACCTACAAAACCCTCTGTTGGAGTTGGAAGCTTAATAAACGTTGGCATGCAACGTAGGTACAGCATAAAATTCGATAAAGTCTCACTTTGTATTCGACACTCCGGTAAAGTTCCATTCTGCCTTCGCTGCTAAACACACAATTTCTCGTTTTGTGGGCGGGATAATTTAACCGAGTTGTAAAAATTACAATATCAATATTTAAAATAACTTGCATTATTTTTACTAAGCTAATAAAGACTATATTTTCATTTAATAGTATACTCTATTAAAATAAACGAAAAATGAAATTTAATAATTATGGCTGATCTGTTTGTTTGGTAAAAATTACCTTGTTTCATAAAGTTGTGTTTTACTGGGAGACAGTAATATCACAAAAATATTATCATTAATCACTACTTAGTCGTTCTCAATGAACAGCTACATATGTAGATAGTCAGGAAGACATTTATTTATCCAGAGATTATAGTTTATAGTACTCTCGTTACTAATGTCCACATTTTTCAAAATGACCACAAAATGACATTGCCATTTCCTGTAATGAAATTTGAACCAGTAAAATCCAATTACAAAAAAATTAAAGCGTAGAAAAGATAAGGAAAGACTTAAAACGTACAGAGTGACTTGGTGTTGTACATTGTCTAATGCTACTTAATGTTGTGAGCTTAGAACCTTAGTTTAAATACTTAACTAAGTATATAAGCCGAGCTTAACTCTATATTTAGATAGCTTAGATAACTCTAATAGAATCATTGATCATCATTGATGTAAATAAACAATACCCTCATAACTTTAAAACATCATCGAGGATCGCTTATACAGTGAGTAAAAAAAGTATTGGCACACTTTTTAAAATCGCTTGATTTCGGGAATTTCGCGATTTTCGACCTTATTCTGCGATCTTTAAACGTTTGTAACTCAGAGCACTGTCAACCGATTTTGATGAAATTTTCAGCATGTATACAGTTTACTTAAATTTACAAACGGGTTTTTTTGAATTTTTATTACAGGCTCAGAAAAAAAAGTTGAAAAAACTGCCCTTTCTATTTTTTTTTTTGCTATTCCGACAAATTGCATTTTTTTCAAAACTACGAAACACGTCACTTAGCAAAATAATCCTTCTACCTTCTAAAAAAAACTCATGTCGTTTGGACCAATTCTAAAAAAGTTATGCGATTTTAAAAAGTGTGCCAATACTTTTTTTACTCACTGTATGTAAAATATCAACATACATGTTCGTTCTCTCTTAGCCTCGCGAAAATAGACAATACATTAAAAAATACCGTTTCATAGAAAATCATCGATATAGGCTACATATATGAAATACGTAGGAATATACTATTGGATCATGCAATAAAAAATGAATGATATGAAAGAGATGAATAAAATACCATACCTCGTGAACGCTCGTATCGTTACAACCCTTGTTGGCTCGTCGCGATATATGTGATAAATAATATTCCGGGGTTAAAGCCTAAATGTCTTCGTAATATATTGCTAACAGTATGCACATATGTAGCCACGTGACATCTCGCGTTAAATGAAACATCAAAGGGCACTCGCGCCATCCCTATGCGTTTGGTATGTAGAAAAGGAAAGGGCTGAGAATTTATTGGCTCACCGTCGACTTAACGTTGTCCAGCTTAACCGAGTTTTGAATGAGCAGACACGCGTTACCCGAAGGAACATTTAAAAAGGGTGAAAGGGCCGTGTTTGCCTTTATACCTGCATGCTCGATCACCCCTTTCCTCATCTGTTCGACTAAATCAGTATTAATGGCGATAATTCCCGGGGCCCAACGTGCGCGCGTGCGCGATACGGTGTCATAATTCTCGTGACGGCGCAACGGTATCGGTCAATTTGCCCTGTCGATGCATTTCCCTTGTACGTACTTGGATCAAAAGGAAATTCGAGTCATCCAGTAGATTATCGCGTTCGCGTGTAATCCGATAGAACAGTTCGTCACGCGAAGGGTGCTTGCTGCTGCACACATTGCCTCCGATGGTTGTTAATCTTGCAGACATGGATATGGCAATTTCAATAATGCCGAGTCATTCTACAACGCTCGTTGCACGAGTTAATTGGGGTGTATGATATTTTAGAAAAGTAAGTTTATGCGTTGATGCTCATGCGTTTGGAGAATATAGTACAAATAGGAAAGGTATTGTAAAAACGGAAGATAAAGTATTTTAACTTATATTTATGTTATCTAGTAAGTGTTATGTGTTATCTAGTTTAAAATATAGGAGTCGATGACTGTACACAAATCCTATAATGATCACTGCTAATGAATTAAATACGATTTTTATTTCAAAAATATAGGTACCAAGGATAAATATTAAAAGACGTCTAACCAACTTTGTCGCAATAAGTTCCAAGAGGCACAATAGTCGAAAAGAACGCGACATTTTGAGTTAACTATGTAACAAGAGTCTGTATCAAACTACATGTTCTATGTATTAAGAGGAGAACAGAAAATACCACTGGGCAGGATTATGTACTAACATAAAATGCATTAAATTGTATCAAACAAAATTTGATGTATATAACTAAATAATATTCGCCTGTTAATAAATCGTTTGAACACAGAATAATCTAATAAATGTCATACCAAACAGTTTCTAAACAGATTAATTATGATATAATAATTATGGTATATTATACTATATCCACAATATGGCAATATAATAATATACCAATTATGGTATATTATAAATTATTATAATATAATATAATCTATACTTACATGTGTATATGTATATAAATTATAAAATAGATGGTCTATCCGTGTGTTCCCTACTAACTCTTAAACCCTTTCACCGATCTGGACCGGCAGTTACTTTCTAGGGCCCCGCGGAAAATATATTCATGTCATGAAATCTGAACACCCCTCCCCCAACTCTTGATCTCATCCCCTTAACACTATGTGATAATTTAAATTTAGTGCATTATTATAGGTATAAGTAAGCATTGCGTATTAATTAGTCAAGACGACAGTTGATTTGAAAATATTATATTACGATATAATTGCTGCAATAAATGAATCAGTTGAACTTCAGTTAATTATTACAAACTTCTATGCTTTTTATGTAATATTAAGCCCAGGCAACGCCGGATACTTTAAGCTAGTATAATATAATACAATAAATTAGATAGATAGATATATTATAATAAATTAAATAGAAATCATGATACTTAATACGTGAAAGCGGTAGTTTAACTATTAATTCAATCTACACCTACTTAATGGAATTTATATCCAGAATTAGGTATATTTGGTCTCGTTAAAAATGATACGTATATTCTACTATATATTTTTGAGAAATGTAAAACAATTTTTTTCGAATACCTATTAATGCATAGCAATTCAGGTAGGTATTCATATTCCTATGACCACCAGCCCTTTTGTCACGTAATCGCTATCAAGGGATTAAAAGAAGTATGATTTAGAAACAACCAGCTTACGTATTAATATTTCAGAATTACGACGCGTTCCATTCGTTAAGAAATACACAGAACGCATATTCCACGCTCCACATCCAAATATATGTAGGTATTAATACGCAATCGCGGGGCGGGCCACAAATAACTCCCACTTAATATCCACCGAATCGCGCGTAATTAATTACGCTACAAATGCCTGATGTCATTTGTTTCATACGCAACCCAGCCGATTCATTCGCCGTACGTCGCAATATTTCCCCCGTCGCCGTGAAAGAGATCCCCGAGTCATCAAGGCGGTTTATCGCATTCAGTCGTAATCGGATACGAAAAATTATCACGAAGGGCCGCCTGGAATTCTCATTTCGCTCGCATCCACGTCTATGTAAACAGTTTAAGTACTGTGCATCCGGATGAATATTTATGGCGACGGTAGGCAGAATACTCTTCTCCCTTAAATTAGCATAATTCTGTTTGCATAATTGTCATAGTCATATATCACCATTTGGGGGAGGGGAATATAACGCCTTGTGAGCTTGCGACGTGAACACAATTTGCCGTGTTGTAGGTCTAGGTAGGAGATACATTTCTCCCTTACCTATTCTTGTTAATAATAATTACCCTGCTCTTATATCTATACAGTGAAAACGAAATCCGACTATAATTGGCATGGTTTACGTAACACGGTTCAGTTGGCATAATTTATCGCGAGCGAATTATTCTTTTGGGTGCTCGCAGGGACAGGTTATTACGTAACTGGAAGATTAGTAGAGGAACAGTAGATATATACTTAGATAGGACGAGAGTAGGGTCGGGCACGAACACATTACGTCAATGTTTTCCCCTGGCCCCGTTTTTTTTTTAATTTTAGTGCCTCCATGTACCTATGGATGAAATACAGATCTCTGTGTTTGACTTGGGCCGTTTTGGCTGATGGATGTGTAATAAAAGACGCGGTGTGTTTGTGGGAAAGATGGTTAATCTAGACCCACAGCGCACACGTGGGCCTGACAGGCCCATGTGAACATTTGAATGAATATAAGAAAGGAACCTTTTAAATAAATTCTACATCTTATGTAGCTTTCTGTAAAACTGTTCTCATGATATTGAAAAAGATTTAGATAAGGATGGCCTGTAGTGTGAAAGAGATATTTGTTCAGTATTCCATTTTGTTATAAATAGTTTTCTTAATAAAGATTGAGTGCAATAGATTACCCACAGCCTAAAAATATTCTTTTTCTCGAAATAAATGTCCATGCATTCCTAGATTTGGAAATACAGGGGACGAAATTTCTATAAAAACACTATGATTTACTGACAAAAAGTAGTGTATTCCATACGTTTTTACTAGTTGTACATCTGGAACCTTACGAACATTACAATGTCTTTATTACGGAACGACTAGCTTTACTATTCGGCTTCGCCCGAAATTTAGTTTCTGATTTTGTAAAAAAATTTTATTTATTTTTTGTGAAAACAGTCACATTCATCTGGATTAGTTAGGCATAATGAGATGGAACACATTTCGTGACCGCAGAGTTTACCGTACGAAAGTTTTTAGGCGACAGACGAACACAAACACTTTCTGCTTTATATATTAAGATTTGTGAAAACGAAGTCGCAAGTCTTCTTGTGTTATGTATAGAACACGGCACTCGCTAACCGAGGTCAGTGCGAAACTTCTATAAGAACGGAAACATTTGAAATAGTCACTATTATAAGTATATAATATTGTAATTATTAAATATATACAGTAATACTTTAAATAATTTTATTTCGAATCGAAGAAAAGTCGACGAACAGTCGCAGCGCAATCCTGATTCCTATTTTATTCTTCACAAAATGGTGGAGAAACATTGTGAAGCATACGAAAAACCAGTTGCAGTTCCGGGTGAATTGTAAATGAGTATTAATTAACGTTCAATATGCATTGGAAACATCCGTTTTCATTTCCATTTCCGAGACCGCCAAATGACTTTCGTTCGGAATCCAACGAAGTCGCGTATAAAATCGTGATTGCAGCGAAGAAAGGAGGTGAGCGTCAAGGAAAAAAACGGAGAGTCGATCAAACCCGTAATCACAATTTACGAACGAAATATTTATGGACTGTCATTTCGTAAATTACCGCGAAATTACCGCTCGTTCCGTGGCTTCATGCAAAGTTGACGGTGCTCGTGTGCTCCTGACCAGGATATAACGGACATAGTCTAAGCTCTTAACGACATGCACCGTAGGAGAAGAATACTTGCATAGCACCCTAATTTGAATTACGTATTAGTATTAATTTGAATTTGTACTGACAAAATAATTGAACTGCTACCCTAAATATCGCACGTTGGTATTTTTAGAACACTGAGATATCATCAAGGAAGATATATCATGATGATTGTTCTCCTGTTTGATTTTAAAACTAATAATCATTTTTATTTGGATCATTCAAAGAAAGTATGCTTTCTATTACAAGTGCAACAAAGTAGGTGTGCAATTGAAGTTGTTAAATGAGCCTTTAGTTAGCCGAAAAGGTCTCTAATATTAAAAGTGTATTATATAACACTACTTATACATATGTCGATATTAAATGTTTCACACGAGTTAAAATATTATTCACTCCTTTTGTAGAAATGGAGTTAATATTAGTCGCAGTTTTTTCTGCTATAGAATCATTTGCATAAAACGAAGATAGCCTA
This sequence comes from Andrena marginata, assembly GCA_963932335.1. Lineage (NCBI taxonomy): Eukaryota > Metazoa > Arthropoda > Insecta > Hymenoptera > Andrenidae > Andrena > Andrena marginata. The sequence goes on along the minus strand of OZ010659.1, from coordinate 44,498,462 downwards.
CTTGAATGTAGATACCTGTTATTTATCACTGGCCTGTTTATAATGTAAATAATCTCATTTGTGATTCGAACGATGCCACTTAAAAATATAGGTGCATTTCTTTAAAAGGGAATCTAAAAAATTTTAAATTTCTACTAGGTATTAAAATGTCTACTACGAACATATAATTGCGAACTCAATGTGCTCACTCGTAAGTAATTATATTAATAACTTACTTTACTACTCGGGTTTGCCCGAAATTTAGATTCTGATTTTATAAAATAAAAACAATTCTTTGTGAAAATAGTCACATTTATCTGGATTAGATAATGAGCTGAGGAACATTTCGTGACCCTAGAGCTCACTGTTCGAATGATTTTTTAAGCGACAGACAAACATACAAACATACGATGCACTTTCTGCTTTATAATGTGATACCAAGCTGCAAATGTATTGTACAAACTATAAAATGTTGATCACGAAAATGTCACGGTAAACTGTGTTTCATATGATTAGGAATTGTTATTTGTAGTAAAAATATGAGATATTTGTAGTGTATTGCAACTGAAATTTCAATATTTCAATCTTTTTGCAAATTAACGACATCAAATTGGTTGTATGTGTGATTCGGGAGGAAAAGCCAATATTTTGAAAGGTGGAAAAAATTCATATGACCACATCAAGTTTAAATGGTGTCAGATATTCTGACTCCTAGAAATCATTGACGTAGTAAATAAAGAAATCATTAGCTACGTAAAAGTGAATATCTTCCAAATGAGTCAGGTTATCACCCAGAGTTTACTATCTTGTATTTTCTTTTTGTTTGATGTTATTTAAAATATGAAGTAATAAATATCAGTACAAAGAGTACTTTATCCTTTACTGTAATTAAGTACTAAAATTTATCGCAGTTCATATAAACTTTTTTTCCTGTAATGACCGACATTACCACTTCCCGAAGTATTAACATTTCCTTTTCCCTGTATACGTTAGAAACAATAAAAATATGGAATTCATAGTATTCAGAAATGTGAGCAAGAGGTTATATCTACCTAGACGTCTGAAGAAAAGACACGAGTTCAGGAATTCTTTTAGAAAAAGGTACATGTGAAAATCATAAATTTTTACTAAAAGTTGTAATAAAATAAAGGAAAAAACATGAAATTTCCATCGTAGTTCTATTTTCGTAGTTATCAAAAAATTAAAATTGCAATTTAAAAAAGTGGGAACGTCAGAGGCCTCTATTTCCAATCTATTTTTAAAATCCCTTCGAGTATTCGTATTCAGACATACCGTTTAGGCTGAAAAACACAAGTTTCCTATCGGCAAAGATAACTCTGTTATTTATTATTAATTTTCAATAGAGGACGAATAAAAATTAATAAAGCCTAATTACTAAATACTAATTTTTTTAATAGCAAAAAATGAAAGAAAAGAAATCCTGAGTCTTTTGTTCGGGCCTGTGGGTAGATTACATACAACCCCTTAACACAGTCCAGTCACCTAACTACTGATCAAGAAAAAAATCTCAAAAGTTACCGTTTCTTGGAGAGTAGAGTGTACGACTCTTTGGAGCCGGTGCAAAGCCTCATCCGCATTTTGCGCGCGGTCCTGTCGACACCTCGCTTTTTAGCTACACCGCCTTCCAAAACTGGCATCCAGGCGTGTTCGACGCGCGTCGATCGACAACGAAAACCGGGGACAATCCTGCGATCATTGAACACCGCCCACGATCCCGAAGCACAGCACTCCCACGTACTTTAAGCTTTCGCTCTCTTGCCTGTGAAAACGTTGAATCCACGGGCCCCGGCCGTGAATAATCGAACCGACGATTAATCGTCTTCCAGTCCGGTGTGCACGGTAATTATTTTGTAGATGGTTTTTCCTAGCCACTAGTAATACTTATAATTTACTGCCGGCGATTCTTGTCCGTTGCGAGTCTTATCGGGGAGAGGATAGAGCTCGCCCTCCACCCACGATTCACTCTACCCATAAACGTCACACACACCCCTTTCCCCTCGCGCCGATCCTTCTCCGCCGGCCGGCTCTTCTCGGCAACTATTACAGCGATAAGCGAGCACGGCCTTTGGCCAAAAGCTTTCTTCACGATGGGGCACACACTCGTGACACGTCCCTGCTCTCGCCGCGACCCCCTGCGCGGAATCGATTTCCAGATCGCGGTTAATGCACAGCGCGAATCCTATCTAAGCGATGGTTAGATGGCCCCCGGCTGAATACGGTGGAAAAAGGGCGCGCGGTCTTATAAGTGGCCTTTTTACTTCTTGATCGGAGCAGAACCACCCGGCAGATAAGCGTAAGTGCAGTGGCAAGAAATCACGCTCTCTGGTAGCCGATATCAAAGAGCAGCCTTGACAGCAACGTGCTCCAGCGTTGCTCTGGCTCGATAGGATGCTATGGCCCCTGTGGTGGCCTCGAATTCAAATCCACCGCGTGCTGCTCGAACCAAGGGCACAAAGCCGTCGTTTGTATCGCGTTCCTTACGCCACCACCATGGATCCTCCTTATTCTTCCGGGGTGAATTTTTCCTCGCTCAGTGTCGCTGCTCGATCTCCCAGAATCGTTGCACCAGAGTGAATGAATAAATTTGCCCTCGAAAAACTTTCGCCACCAGGGAAACAAACGGTGCCGCCAAAAAGGACTCCGCGAATGTTCGGGGACGCTTCTTGCACGGGTCGTCGCTCCTTCCTCGCGATTGAGAAATAAACGGAACGAACGGTACGCCAAAGTATGAGATACTAATTCGTCATCCCCCCCCACCCCGGCACACAGAACCGGCACGCTGTATCACCCGACGAGGATATCCTCGTGTTCGCGATTAAGGACGATCCGCGACAAATGGCGCTGCACTTATTTCCGAGTGACCCAACGATAGCGAATAAGACGATCGTTCCTCGCTGCTTATCGCTCGAGAGCCGCCTCGGTCAACTCGCAATTTGTGAATGGAAAGTCGACGACACTACGGGCCCTCGAGATCGTCAATTCCAGTCTAATTGTAACACACTGCTGTAAAGCGCTCCAGCTCTTCAAATGTTCAGCATCGATTTTTCAAGAAGCTTTTCAACAACTGCCTCCGAACATTCGCCGAGAAACGAGTCACTGATTCACCGCCCACAGATCTTGTAACAGGAAGTCCAGTTGGCAGAAGTTCCATAAGGCACTCACAGAAGCGGAGAATTTCTAGAACGTTACTTTGAAACGGGATCACTCTCCTCTCGACGCTGGTAATTAAAGGTATATCCCCACAAAGCCTCCAGCGGAGGAACTTGATGAATTTTTAATACAATTGCCGCAAACTTCCTTTTCCCTCTATTCTGTTCGTCTCTCAGGTAAAGGGATACTCCGAACAGCAAATTTAACGTTCGAATAGCTGCCCGCTCTCTAAGTTGGAGGCTATTTGTGGATGGAAAGCAGCACGTTTAATTTTCAATGGAATCACAACGACCGACGCGAGCGCGAGGCCTGCGTCGCTCTGTACGAGCGGAGTGTGCCGAACTGCCGATTGTCAGACGCGCGAACGTAGTAACGTCAGCGTTAGGGGGGGGAGCAGAGGGCCTTCCAGGACGCCGATGGTAAAAGTCAACAAGAGCTCCTCGTCGCGGTCGCAGAAAAAGTTCGAGACTCGGATAGACACTACCGAGTTTCCGCGCCCACTGATACGCGTGTAAATATTGCGCGGATATCAGCAAGACGTTCTCTATGACGTCATGCACCGCTATAATACAGCCCAAGAAATTTTCTGAGGCTTACTGAGCACCTTCACTAGCGAGATGCAAACGCGAAAATTACAATGTCTGCGGAGCACAATTCGCCCGTATGTCCCCACTCGAACACGAAATACTGTTCGCACGTGTGCACATGAAACGATGCGAACGTAGAAAGAGAAGGGTAGCCGAGGTCCTACGAGACGACGTGTCAACTGTATCACAGTGTAGACGAAACACTCGAGAAGATTTTTAGAAACAAAAATAAACACAGAGCACTTTTCAAACTTTTTCTACGAATATGCTCGATTCCTGCGGACTGGAATCTTTCACAATTACCACTCGGATATTTTCACTCGCGATGAAACTTTTTCCTGTGTAATTATCGATTACTAGGAAACCGCCCACGGTAGTGAAACACAACGGGGGAAGAAGAAACGAATCGAGGATCGTGTTCTGTATCGTACGCGTAAACTGTGATGTAACTTCTCGCGAAACGCGCGCTTGAGGTATGGGATTCCCGCACGTACAAACTGAATGGGCCTCGCTGAGGAACGCACGTGCGTGCGCGCGGCTCGACGGGGCGAGTATGAAACAAGAAGGCATGCGTCAGGCGCTCGTAAGGCCCCGATCCTAGTGCCGCAACTGCACCGGAGGGGGTAGGGCGTTGGGTAGGGCGTTGAGGGGAAAGGAAAATCGACGAGTGGGCCTCCAGGGTGGAAATATCTTTCCCCTCTTCACGGTTTCCTTTTCTCTGTTCGTTCGCTCCGATACTGCCTTGCGATCTTCCCCTCTCATTCACTCGTCTATTTCGTGTATGCGCTCCTTCTCGTTCTACAATTTTTCTGTCTATCGAATCGCCGCTTTGTTCGCTATCTCATTTCCGCCCTCATGATTTTTCCTCCCATCGAACTCTCGTTATTCTTAATTTCTCGTCATACTTCTCTTTACTATCTGTTTCTATTGGCCAAGCTTCAACGTGTTTCCTCATTCGACTGTTACTCGATCTGTCGAGTATCTGGCACCCGTTCTGTCTATTTCTGTCTTTATCGCCGTATTTCTGCCCGTGCCTTCGATTCCATCCGCTTCTTCGACTCTCTGCTTCTCTCCGCCTTCAGTCAGCCAGCATCTCCTTTCATCTGTTACTTTCCGTAGGTTCACCCCATGTCACGTAACGAGCGCTCGGTGTGCCGTTATGTGTTAAGTATGTGCAATGTGCATGCATATGTTTTCTGTGTCTGTTGGGCAGCGTGAAGGTTCAGTGCCGTAGGTGGTAATCGTCGATCATGCAAATCAAGCAGACTTTACACCACGCACAACCCGTTTTGCGATCACAATACGGCAGTGAAGTGTTTCGCTAATTTTGGGTAAGATTGCGCAACAAAGATCGTTGCGTTTGCTTCTGCAAAAATTGTAGGCAATGCGTTTTCTATATTTTGTACCTTTAATTCCCTGAACATTGATTGCGACCTTTTGCCTTTTTTGAATATAAACAATGGTTGTCGATTGCTTTTTTCTCAACGCATGAATGTTTTTAAATGTGTAAAATACTAATATAAATTAGAAGTCAACGCCCTCGCATTTGTAATCACTTGTTTTGCGTTCATCATTGCTGGACATTCGTTTAATTGTCATTCTCCTGAGGTAAATGGTAGTATTCCGATATTATCTATATAATTATCTGTTTCGATTGTCTTTTCAGTTCGATGTACAGACGCCCCCCAAGATTAAACCCTGAGTGCGTCACTGTACCCCTTCCATTTATGGCGACATATCTTTAAGACCTCATAATAGTAAAGTTATAATAAAATTTTCGATCACTATTTCAAAATTTCAAAATAATTCGTGAATTTTGCTTCGAGCTGGCTAACGAATAATACCAACAAAGCAGATTAAATGTACTCCGAGAGAATTATACTTCACCGTTATTAAATACAGAAATATTAATGCAACGTAAATAATTTATAACTCAAACTGAGTACATGATTGGTAAAAGCTGTTCGAAAATATTTGGTTTTGACTAGCAGGTTTATTTTATGTTAACATATTATAGTGATAAATATTCCTTGCATGGGCAGTTACAGTTATAAACGGTCGTATACCTGCCAACGATTTGTTATTTAAATTATGCCCCAAGATTAATTGTAATAAACTCAAAAATACGCGAACGCTGACAACCTTTTAACCACTGCGTAATAGGATACTCTACAATCTGTTCCAATAAAAAACTATAATAGCCAACAATAAAAAAGGGGTTTAACGATATTCGTCACTTTTTATCGCTCGTAAAAGTTTGTTAAATAGCGTTTAAAGTAACAGCAGTAGTAGCTGCTGCGTGGCGTAAATCATAACAGTAGGCATATCATCGACTTCGATGCTAATAACCAGCCATTTAATTCCCTTTCGGTGCCTGTCACTACGGCTAATAAAATGCCAGAGGACTCGGAAACGGGGTCGTATTAATTATAGCATGTCAACAGAAGCAAATCGAAGGAAGCACGCGTCTTGATCAATTATCCTAACAAATTTCCATTTATGTAAATGACGGATAGGAACAAAGACAGCGTTATGTTAAAAGCTGGCTAGTTTTACGAATTCAAAAATTTACGCGTTTCAGCGTACGTACAAACTAAAGCTAAAGGTAAGCTCTTAGAATCTATGGTTTCTAAATTTGAAAATTTGAATAATCTCGGTATGACTTAAATCTTTATGGAACAATAATATAAAAATTGTTCAATAACATCATCTGATTATATTAAATCATCTCTTGTCAATCATGATTAACGTCGATATGCATTCAGCTGAATAAACAAAACTTATGTTTCTTCATGTATAAGTACATACTGAAGGTATGTAATAACATACACGTAGACAGCAAAATCTGGTCGTCGCACAGTGGTCGGAAGCTGGAAGAAACCCTAAATTATGGAAGTCGGATTTTTAAGTATCGATTATTACTTTTTTGTAGGCAATAAACCAATGTATCTTGCTATGAAAGTGGATATATTTTTCTCTTTAATACGGGAGAAAAATGCATCTGCAGAAGACCTTTCGTATTCTAGCTGGATTCTTATAGATTTCAAATCCTGAAGAACCGAAAACGGGCACACTACACGGTCTTCTACAAACATGCACAGTTTAAAAAAAAAATAGAGGAACGTTCGAGTAACCGAACATCTCTTGTTAGCGAACAAGCACAATAGTTGATAAAATATTTACGTATGTATGGGTTTTGTAAATATTTTTAAAGAAACATAGCTTGTTGCATATAAAGTAATGTATAATTTACGTATGTTAAAATATTACTTTATAACACCATCAATAATATTATGTGTAAAAAAATCATATAAATTATATCTCTAATATTGTATTAAGTTTGATGTTTAAGAAGTAGGTAATATGAAAAATAATTATTCAAAAATATCTAGACACGCTGAAGTTATGATTTTCTTCAACTTCTCCCCTATGAGTCCGACCACTGTGCGTCGTTTCCTCAGATTCTCAGCTCCGGTCGTTTTATTTATTTATTAATTTTACATATCTACTTCCATGTACTCTATAGTGGAAATTACACGTTCTTCCACCGCACGGATACTGCAATACGAATATTTGGAATCACACGAATAATTTGCACCCAAATATTCGAACATTTAATTATTCAAATTATCCAAATATTTTACGACTCAGATTTTCAGACCCTCTGTACAGACCGCGGATAAAATCATCGGTGACAGCCGCAGGGGAGAATGCTACTGCGGGCACGCACATTTTTCCGCTGGCACGGAATTCAATGACCTCGAGGATACACCCCATTATTCGCAGACCATAAACTTCCACGTAAGTGGAAAAACGCGCTCGCGAACCCCTTTCAACAAAGGTAGCAATTTTCGAGGGTCCTGCTCGACGACACGCGACATATGCGCCCCGACACTCGATCCCGCCAATTTCTGACGGAATTGTCGGGAAAGCTCATAGCCCAGCCGCAAAACCAACGAAGGCGGCGGTGAGGAGGGGGGGGGGGGGGGGGGGGGCAGTGAAAATTAAACGCTCGCCCATTGTTGTCCGATAATCGACGATGCGTCGATCCGTGAGTGATTTCGATTCGAGCCCACCGGACGTTTCGGTCAGAAATCATTATGCGACAATGGGCCTAATTCGCTGCCAAATCGAACCGTTGTTCCCGCGTGCAATTATTCGAGTGCGTCCTACCCGCGACGTTCGCTAATTCCATCCTTCCTACTAGCCGTTCATTTTCGAGGTCGCGATACACGGAATTTTGTTCCGAAGGTCAGAACCAATGTTCCCTGCTCGTTCTCTTAATTTTGTACGGTTCTGTTTTCTTTTTAATGTAAATTGCACTGGAATGTTGAGTGGTAAGTTAAGGTAATACGTGAACGAGAGGAGATTGGGTTTCCTAGTATCGGTGTTTACTTTATTTTTAAACTGGATTGATATATTTATTACACTTGACACTTCTATGAGTTTATACTTTTTTTTTTTAATGTGATTTGTATTTTTGTTGTGTATAAGAAATGTGTACAATTATCTCGACTGAGTATTAAATATTATAGCAGCTGTGAATATTAAATCTTTTTCCAGGTTTATCTGATCAAACAGTTTGAAGATAGGATTTACAAACACTGTAGTAGAGTTAATGTTATAAATTTTCATATAAATTTTTTAATTCCCCTTTCCTTTCGATATGATGGGTATTCGGCATCTAATATTTGAACGGAAATAAAATTGACTTTACTCCACGGAAACCAAAAAAATCATTAATGTTACATTTTAGAGATAGGTAAATATTTACGTGTAGAAAGCTGCGAAAAAGTGGATGCTTGAAAATATAGGAAAGGAAGCGAATTGTCGGAACCAATGATACGGCGGTGATTTAGTTTCTTTTATAGCTAATGTCGAGTAGTATCTCAATGGCAATAACATACCGGGTGACGCTAGAGCATATGTGCGGTACTCATAAACTACACGAGCACAATGCTAGGCTCTTCGGTCTGAATGCTATTGTTCCAAACATGTGCGCGCAGAAAGAAAATCGACGATCCTACAACACTTGACTGTAATACCATAAGAATACTGTTTGCACTCGAAATCCATCGTGAAGCATACTTTTGTAATTCACTGTTTCTCTTTCGTGAATTGATTCATTCAAGTGCATCGAAATTTGTGGCAATGGCAGTCCTTGAAATTTTAAAATGACTTAATATTTAATACTTCACCGTCTTAAATTTATCAATATTATATTGCTTTATTATGCAGAAATATAATTTGTTCCTTGAGTTTAACACATTAATGGGTTTATATTGATAATAATTTATAATAACTTTCTAATGTTATAATTCTCATTTTATGACTTTAACCCTTCGTGGTCACACTTCTGTGAAGTTCCGTTGTGGTCACAATCTGTGTCTAATCGAAGGGGCCGATTTTTAAACAGTTGCCGTACGATCTGTATCAGACCAATCGAGTCCCAAAAATTATAATGTACACTTTGAACATTGTAGAATATGGCACAGTCGCGTTTTAGTAATAAATTAAATGACAACATGTAAAAAAAATCTGAAAGGTGTAAAGTCCTGGAAAATGAGTTTTTTTACTAAAAATATCATCGCTTGTTTATTTTTCAATAAATTTTTGTATAGAATGTGGCTGATACTAATAAGATATAGTACTTTCCTACATATATGTATAGTTTCACAGTGACCATGAAGGGTTTAAAAAGAATGTTACAAAAGTTATATTTTTGTGTTATAGGTATATCCAATTCGTTATCCAGTATCGTTAGAATTTTTCGAAATCATACTATTGTATAACATTTTTCACTAATATTACAATGTTAAAGTGACTTTGATTTTAGTACATTTTCTACTATTAAAACAGTTTTGGAAAGTCTTGAGAATTTTTGTAAATTAAATAAAATTAAAGTTGGAAGAATTTGATGTATTCAACATAAAATTCTTACTTAATTCTCTACTAATTCTTTACTAATTATTATTATCATTGTTATCTATATAACACCTATATAACATTAAATATTCAAATCTACATAACACATCAATTTTAATATAATTTGTGTTGAATTATAATTTCATGTGCAACGAAATTCAAAGATCAATTTTTTAATAAATGATGTCTGCAGAAGAATAAATAATTATATTAAATATTACTACGATATAAACTATTTGCATTGGAAACAGCATTGTATTTACAATAACATCTAAAATATTTTTTTCTTTCGATATCAAATCTCTGCTTCTTAAACATACTCTTTCATTGTTTGTCACCGACAAACCCAATTCACGCCGTATGATATAAAATGGCATTATATAATCAACTATCGATGCCGCTGATTTGGTATTATTCCCACAACTAATGACACGTACTTGCAAGGAAAACAAAGGCATTGTCACGCGAAGATTAAGTAAATATCCAGACGCGTCTGGTTTGCTGGCGAACAAATCAAAGGAATTTCTTTGTAAACTGATAATAACTGATATTAGTGCCATGGCTATCTATTATTCCCATCGGTAGCCGCATCCTGCGCATTCATTTAAAATCACCGATCCGGCACACGTGCGTCAGTGTGCACACGCGTTCCCTCTACCTACACGTAGGCAGTAGCTTGCCCCAGGTATCTGCCTACCTATCTACCTACTCACCTACTCGCACTTATCCATTCACCTAACCTGTCCCATTTCCGCACCGCTTTGCTCTCGCTTAATGCGAGCAAAACTACACTGCGACTGCAGTGCACGCGCTAAACGGGCAAAAGCCTTAAAGGTGGCGCACACACCGACGTCACTACCGATCGCACTATTAAATGCTGGCGAAAGTTCTGCGACTGTGCAGGAAGCTTTGACAGCAGTGATTCGGACTGCTCTTATTGGAGGATTACTCATGCTACCGACTTTATCAGTTACGAGAAGCGTGCGCAAGGTGCATATCGCTGATTCGGCTCTAATTTAACATACACAGTTGTTCCCGGTAAACTTGATGCATTTACCTCGGTCAGGTCGATACGAAGTCATCCCTAGTACCATTTTTTGGAAGAAACAAAGATATTGCTAGCCATTAAGGAGTCATTCTGATTAGACGGGTTGAAAAAATCGATTTTTTTAAACAGTGTTCGAAAGTAAATATACTTAAGATTGTACTGTTAAATTTTTATGAAAAATTCCGATTATTTTAGCTTCTACGGAGGCATTTTGTAGGGAGCGCAGAGGCTCGGCCTCTGTAGATGAAAAATTTGAACGCGTTTTTTCGAAACGTCATTTTTCACATCGTGAAGAGAAAATCTCAAAATCTATCGAACCGATTGTTTTATAAATTTTACTGCTTATTCTGCACACCTCTGACTCTCGCAGGGACTACGACCAAGTATTTTCATTAAGTCTAACCTACTTTTAAAATAGAAAATAGCAAAAGAAAAAAAGCCGAAAACCATTTTTCTTGCATTTTGACCGGCCGTTTTGCTAACTTTGAAGATAAATCACTAAATATAGTCCGAGTGATAGCGACAGTCATACTGATCAAGAATCTGTTTGGATTTTTGGGTTTCGATGAGTCTAACAGCTGAAATCGCCTTCACGAGCGAGGCATGAATTTTTAAACATGACGTGAAGACCGCTTTCAAAAGTATTTGAAAAGAAATAATTGTATTACTTTTATACTTTTTATTTACTGTAGAAATGTAGTTTAATAAATGGAAAAAAGTTTTATTCCATTACTATAATTATTTTCGTCGCAATAAATTCCTGAAAATCGCCGAATTTATCGGCGCGCTAACTCGAATGACCCCTTAAGAAGTGAAAATGAAAATGTCAAGTTGCGCATTTCTTATCGGATGTTCATGAAAGTGGCACCAATCGATTCCCTGCGTTTCCCCGATTAAAAGACATCGAATACTATGTAAATCGGACTATAATTAACGAAATTACACGAAAAATAAATTTACAGAACTTACCCCCAGCTTCGTTAAAAATAGCTCGATTTACACAGTATTTTGTGTTTTTTAATCGGGAGTATGCCAGAAATCGATTGGCATCACTTTCGTGAAGATCCGACGACAAATGAGAAACTTGACATTTTCCCTTCTTAATGACTAGCGTTATCTTTGTTTCATGATTCTTCCTGTCCCTTATTCTCGAGCCCCGAAAGCCATGAAACTCATTGCCAGTGGAGCGTGAAATCGGAGGTGTGAAATCCGCCTACCTGCCCCAATAAAAGATATCCTCCGGACCCTGAGATTAACCAGGAACAACTGTGCGTACAGTAGCACGGTAATTGAATGCATAAGTCGTGCTATTTAAATACGACAATGAAATAGGAATTGCTATATTCGGGTCGTGGCGCTATCGAAGGGGGCGTGCATGCTCTTACTTTCTCGTTGCTGTGGAAAAAGTTGCAGTGCAGTGTGCTGCACGGGATATGCGGCAGATTTCGTAAACAACAAGATTAGAAGTCGGTGCACGAATGTGCGGAATATAAAGATAAATGAAGAGGCGTGAATATAACTACGCTGCCTCGCAGCGATAACGTAGATGCCGTAGGCGATAACCTGTATTATGAATCACAATGCTCATTAATATGAAAATGATATTCGTTATTTCTCCGCGATTCGCTTATCTTGCGCGTGTACGGGCGCAAGAAAGGACAATGCACTCGGGGGACCTGTGCGCGGGAAACGCGTTTGTCCCGCTAAAGAAGAAAAAAAAAACAATAAGGGATGTTACGCAACGCGTCGGGTGCATTGTGATATGTATGTACACCAGATGTGTAATGAGAAAAGACAGGGACACATAAAGTACCTACGTGCAATATAATAAAGAAACTGAACAACATATGAGCCCCTCAGAAGTTAAACTGAGTTTTGCGTAAGTTTTTCAATGTCAGTGCTTAAGCATATAATATGTGTTTAAGTTAAAAATTTGATCTACTTTTTCTGCCATAAAGTTAATCAGTTTATCTTGTGAGAAGCTTGTATAATAGACAAGGTGTTATGGATCTACCTCCGGATTTCCACTTTATGCGGGCCCCAACGGGTGGAATTAGCTTTAACAAAGGCTTATGATAGTTGAGTTGAAACAATAGTAACGTAATGGCTTCGTTGATATGACAAACTGTTATAATATGTCTGCTGAACTTATAATTAAGAGAATTCGTGATAGACATCTTTCGAGGCTGAATGTCAGGCTTAATGAAACTATTTTGTAGATGTCGGTGTAATGATAGTATTACAATACAGAGCTTACTCTATTCATCTGATAAATTTATGATTCTTTACTGAATCGTGACATACTTTTACAGAATAATAATTCCTACGGATTATACAGGGTAACTCACTTAACTGTAGCTACCTAAATATCTCTTTCATTTGTTATGATACAAGAAATTTTTTTTATGTGCAATTTGAATGGTGTCAAAGGAGGAATACGGTCCAAAGAATATTTCTATCCCAAATTCTTTTTTTTTGAGTTGTCAAGGTCACCGATGTTTGTTTGTATATACGTACATATTTTCTTCCCTTGCATATTCTACTTAAAATCAGCTTGTAACTGACATTAAAATTGTGTTCAGATATGAATAATGACATAACCTTGAAGTGACCTTTGACTTCATTGTGATTACACTGTAATGTATATAAATTATAAACAGTGAAGAGGTCATGTATTGTTCAGCGTTAATGTATTCCTACGTAGTATTACTTTGGATAAAAGAATTTCATTTCTATATGATCTTACGCTATGTTCAGAAAGAACCCCAAAAGAATCGCGTTTTTACAAACTTTTATATATTTTCTGGTTTTACAAATAATTAATAGCAGGACGATGTAAAAATAGAATCAAAGAATTTTGGGTTGTACAGGCCTCACGAAAATAGACAAAGAATGCTCAGTTAATACAGGACCACAAATCAACGAAGATAAGACGAGATAAATACGGATGTTTATTCCAAGACAGATTATTATTTCAGTTTGCCTAGGAAAGATGTTTGATGCTCTACCTTCTGTTTCAACATACATAAATACATATGCATGGGGTCCTCGTACTGCTGCTGCATTTTCTCTATACATTATCCTATCACGGAAATATTTCAGTAATTTTCAAACTATTTCTAAACTAAAAATAGTTCCAGACATTTTGGGATAGCCTTTAATTTTTATGCGTTTTTGTAACACTTTTGGAACATGTTTATTATGTTTTATTTTGTTTCAAATCTGTTTTGGAACCTGTGTACGGTTTCTAAAAATTCAAAAGAATTTCAAACATTGCAGGAATGTAGTTCAAATGATGCTAATAACGTAACCATTTTTTTTCCGGCAATGAAGCGGCCCTAGGAGTGGAAACATCCCCTCAAAGGAATTGAAAGTTTTCATATTACATATCGTAATATTTGCGAAATTGTAAAAGATATTGGAGAAAGGTTAATCCAAAGTTTTATAGTTTTTGATATTTTACATTATAGTGATACCTCAAGAATTTTCGAAAAACTTAATTTTCTCCTTTATCCCCACCACCCTTTTTCGAGAATTCTTCATCGCCATATTGTAGGATATGAAAAATTAGGGGTGTTTTCACCTTTCATTGCTGAAACGAAAAATGGTTATGTTATTAGCATCACTTGAATTTGAACTAGGTACATTTCTACAAAATTTCAAAATTCTTTAAAAGATCGATTTGCAGTACAATACATTCAAGCTGTTTCTATTTCAATTTAATTTTAAAATTATGTTTCATTTTAATAATCTGTTAGTATCCTATACAGTATACAGCAATAAATGTAAGTATCAGGGCATACCAACAGTTTTTTCGTAGCTATATTTCTAGAAATTCTATTACCAAACCAAGCACACGGAGAAATAAACAGAATTATTAACCTAATTCCCCTCTTTTTCAATAAATTATTCCCATCGTACAAACATTAAATTGGCATAATGCTGTACTTCCATGAAATACGTCAAGACTTTTAAAAAGTCCAGGTATTTGAGGATTAATAATTGAAGCACCCATATTCTACTCACCAAAATAAAATCTAAAATTTCCATCGACTGTTAACATTTTTGCCTTGCAGTTTACAGCAACGGCGTGCCCGAATCTCGCGTATATTGTGCTAACCGAAGAGCAGCAGGGAATCAAATCCAGAGTGACGCCAATCCATCGATCGAACACGAGTTCGTTCGACCTTCTCCCTCGTAGAACGACATGGGGAGGGAACGAGGGTGATAGTGAAAAGTAAGAAAAGAACGAAAAAAGTGGAACGACGCTCGAGAAGCGCGAAAACAAAAGGGAGGGTGGAAGGGGTAGTAAGCCCCCTTTCGACGGGTGCGTTGCCGTTTTGACAGGCCTTGACGAATTTTGACAGGAGCCACCACACGGCTGCTCGAATTCGAAAAGCCGCACGAATGGAATCCGGCCGTGGAAGGAGGGAGGCACGCACCGTGGCGAACGAACAATCGAAATAATAATGTAACTCGCACTCGATCGTTCTCGCTTCGCTGTTGCGTCGTCGCCACGTTGCAACGGAAACAGCATTAGGAGGACGGATGGTTTTGTGAAGTTGCACGGTCCCGATGGTGTTTGGATAGGCGATATACCACGCACCGTTGTACAAATTCACGGTTCTGTACGGAATCGGAGCTGGCAAAACATTATCAAATTTTCCGAGCAGCTGGATGGGAGGACGCGGGAAAGTTGGAAAAATGCGAGAGGCGAGACAGTCTGGGTATTGAAATCGACTATATTTGAGGCATTGAGATAAAAACGGACTAATTCATATTGGGAGAAAAATTAATTTTTCCTATTTTATATGATTAGTACAGCCTATTGTAATACATTATTGCTACTAACTCAATTTCGCAAAAAATTTGCGTCAGTCCTGACTCACGTCAGTATAAATAAACATTGCTCGATACATTTTTAGTTAGTACTATCTACCACAGAAATGGTCAAACGAATTTTATCGAAATAATTCTCGATTTGTTTATTTGTAAAATACCGCTCCCGCATACTTTTCTGTTTATAAACCGTATCTCACAGCGGAAAATCCTGAAGTGAAAGTCGCCGATTTTGCTGAAATTTACGTAAAATATAGTTGTCACAACAATATTTGACACGTATCTTTTTTATCAGCCAACATTTATGTTGAACGGGTCAAAACAGCCCTCAAAGTTGAGGGTAAGAAACACATTTGGTCCAATATCTTGAAAACGACAAAAGCTAGAGAGGATTATATTTTTTAATAAAGAACCCATCACTGACTTCATTTGTCTAAGTGGAGTCAGTGATATCCTGTACTTGGCATTGCAATCATCCTTTTACTCTTCCAACATAATAACCCCACACTTTTTGGTGAAGAAAGAAACTATCAATACTCTCAGAAAGAAATTATTCGATTAATGTGCAGGATCATTGAAATTCAAATTCAATTAGGTAAAGCAACGTTACGAAAATAAATTTGTCCTATAATCCTCTGATGCCCATCCAAGGGATTAACATTGTTTTGAGATTGTTTTAAAACCTGTCACTATGTATCCAATATATACGCATTCGTAAACCGGATACACAGATGACATCGCGTGCATTTCCATGCAGCGTAAATGACACGCGTCCGCACAGTATCCGAGGAGGGAAGCAGAACGATTGGAACGCGATTGCTTTGGAAATAGGGTCAAAGCCGAGGGGAAGACAGGGCAGAACGGCTGAGCGAAGGCGAAGGGTGCCCCATGGAAACCTGCTACCAACGGGGGTATCTAATTCTGTGCTTTTATCTGGTCGACTGGCGCGTACGAACGGGGCTAGACCGACGCGACGCGTGGAGGACAGTCCGCCGAAATGATGCGCGTGCGACAGACAAACGTATTGCGTTAATAATGACAGCGAAGGGTCAGTTGAGGCCGAACAAAACCTTCCAAGCGAGAAACGCACCTCCATCCCTCTCCCCTTCTGTCGCCGCGCGTCCGCGCCCCATGCCGCGTGTCAGAGTTCATTTTTTCGCGAAATCGTTTCCATGCTTGGCGATTCGGAGCCTGGGCGTTCCCCCGCCACCAAGGGTCTCTGCAATTTACCGGATTTCTGTATCTACTGCCATTTGAACGTTACCACGAGAGCCCCAATCACCGTGCCGGCCGTACAAAGTATGAATGTACGGTGATTCGTTTCGTTCAACGTTACGAAATGACAGTTCATTAATTTAATGCAACCCCGAGCATATGCACGAGAGGATATGATTCTGCGGACGTTAGCATCTCTCAAATGGTACATATTATTAATTATTAAGGTGCGAGTAATTTATATATCTGTAATTTACAGTCTGTAATTTATAATTTATTTGAGTTAGATTTAATAAGAACGCCCGTTTCTGCTAAAAAAATTTCCATTCACATCACTGTCTTCATCCTTGTGTTAAAATCTTCCATTTTTCTTATTTCATTCTGCTATTTTTATTCGTGTTGATAGAGGATGCTCGGCATCAGGTAGTAGAAAATAAAATAAGTGAGTCTACGTGACAAAATAAGACGAAAATCAAGATTAACGTAATCCCAGGGGGGGCTTGGCTTTTTAATAATTAATGTTGAAAAATACGGATCAAAAACGCTTGAAGCACAGCAATTTGGCAATCAGTGGCTCGTATCGCGTAAATTAGTAGTGGTCTGTGCCGCGTAAATATACAGGGTGTTTATAAAAATTTGGGACACTCTTTCAGAATCACCTCTACTTCATCAAAGTAGTAAAAAGCTTTCGTACACGCATACCTATGTCCGATAATGCTTAGTTTTGCAGTTATGAGCAGTTTTATATTTCGTAAAACATGTCGTTCGTTTCATTAACTCTTGAATCATTGACACGAATAAATGTTTAAAGGTGGGATTTCACTGAGTTAATTTTTTGGCGACGGACAAAATGCAGCATTGTCGCATCTTTTTTGCGTTGCCTCAGTGGAATCGCACTTTAACACTTTTGATTTCTAGAAGGACGTGTTGCATACATTTCTATTAGATAAGTTTTCAACAGATTTCGAGAAAAATGCATTTGAATACCTCACTTCTGAAGCCTATATCTTCAAAATTTTTGCGAATTTCGGTCCCAAATCTTCAGGAAACATTCATGACATATCAACCACTGAAAATGTGGAGGGAAAAAAAATTTACTCCTCATCCACCAGTTCCCTGATTTCCGAGTACGTATATTCTATATAAGTACTATAATGTGTATTTTGCATTTTATATAAAAAGCCGCAATCGCCATATATCTTGGATTCTCAAGATATTACAAAACATTTGGTCTTTTTGGTCATTCACTTTTTAATATATAGGTACCTATACACATTTGTGTCACAAAGATAATTGTTAAACAAATATACATGCTTTATAAGGTATAAATAAATGTTTTGAAAGTAGACGGTTATAATAATTTTATCGATATATTTACAAATCTGCACGATATAAAGCTATAAAGCTGAATTGATAATTCTAGCTTCTATGTATATACGTTTCTGTCATTTGCACAGATTTTGTACTTAAATAAGAATGGACGTGGCAAAGTATCGTGATCCTAATGAGTTACAGAAAATACTTGAACTCTTTTGCAATCAGGATCACATGACACGCTTCATCTGCTCTCACGACAGGCAGATGTTGAATCAATGTAACGAAAGTTTTATGCTCGGTACCCTGAGAGGTAGGTAGATACTAATTGTAATTACACCCTCGGCGTACAGATAATTCATTATACAATTGCAAAGCACATACTGCCATTGTCTCGCTTGTAATTGCAAATTTTCTGGACGGATTAATTAATGGGTACTAAGCAATAATAGAGGGCGTAAAATGTGGCCGTTTTTGGTGAAGATTGTGGCCTTGATTGCGTTGCACAAAAAATTTATACCTCGTTGTACAACCGTTGTTCGCAATTCTTTTTGGACATTTATGTTTCACGAAATAAAAGTTGTTAATGGTGCCAGCAAAGATACATTATCATACAATGACGTTTGAATTTCGTAAGGAAATGAAAACAATACCTACGTAAACATAGTTACTCATGGAACTTCCAAACTTGTCCTATCAAGTCACAACTACGAAGAATGGCGCTGAAAATTTTACGATTTTCCGAGTTTCTGTTATTCAAGCAGTTGGGCTACTTTTGCAGACCAAACAGGACATAATAAGTGACGTGCAGGGTGACTCAAAGGAAAATACAAGTATGTACTCCGCGAATGGATTTTACAGTTAATTCTAAATTCTAAATAATACGAAATTTTAATTTGTCAATGTCTGTTTAATTGATCAGTGAAATGGTACACTGTTAAGTGTGGCAATAATAACAGCAATCTATTCCATATAAGAATATAATATATTTAGATATGGTATTCGTTTATGACATTTCAAATGTCACATTTTAATGTCAACGGAGGATCATAAAAAAGCGCCAAATTTATGGTTCTCTGAACATTTAAAAATTTAGTAAGAGTAAATTCTATAAGTTCCAAGGAATTGTAACAGCATAATTACTTACAATTAACAAATTGACAAATTGGTATTTTGACTGTAAATAATCGTAACTTCCAAGCAAATGCATGAAATGCAAAAATTCGAATGCTATTTTGCGGATAAAAGCCGAAACATTTATTTTACATAAAAAGAATTAATTAACATCCATAGAAAGTGATAAATTAACGATGCAGATATTCAGGAAAAAGTATTAGCCACTTGTTAGTCACTGTGGTTGTAGCTTCTGCCGTACACTTTAACCGTATTTTGATTCTCTTTCAAACAACCACTAGGCTTTGACTATGGAAACCTATGAAACACCTAAAAAGGTTTCATTTAATGTACTTTATACCCCTTTTAATACCGTGAAACTTTAGTTTATTTATTTTTTCTAGCGTAATAATGTTATTGGAGTAGATGAAAGTAGATGAGTGTGATAATTTCAAATACCCCACCAATTCCAATATCAATGTCATTCGAATCACGCTTCACGATCAGACATTCTGCTTATTCACATTTCCGGTATACAATTTCCGGGGAATTAAATCTTCGCTAGCGTGCGCATCAAGATCTTTGAGCACTTCGAAATTCCCTTCCTGCCTAACGTGAAGGGCGCACGTGTCGAAGAACGGAAGCGGAAACAATTTTCTAGATTTGGTATTAAGCTTCTTCGCGACACTTTATTTGTTGGATCACGTCACTATGCTTCAAATCGAGCGACCTTGTGTCTGGAAACTATTACATACCTATCTACCTTCTTTAAAGCAAATGAAACGATTTCTAATGGCAAGGAAATGAAGCGAAAAGCCAAATTAAAATTCCATTATAGCGGTGATATAACTCCATGGCTTTATGAACTTTTGTAGGTACATGTTTCCGAATTTTTGTTATTTTTAAGACGATAATAGCTAGTTAATTAGTATCAAATATGAGAAAAGGAACTTTAGATGAAATTGATAATGGTGATAATTATAATTATAATCGATAATTCTTAATAATAATGATAATTAATACTTAGGGATATTCGTATAATTGTTATATAAAATTAAAGTAATATTTAAGAATAATCAAATATTAGTTCAAATTATTAGAGACGTATTTACAGATATAATTATATTTTCTTGTAAACTGCATAAACCATTGTTGAAACTGTTTTATTAGTATTGTAAAGATGGAAGAAATATTGAGAAAATGAGGGTGCCATAACAGAAATTCTCTTGCAACAGGAGCGTCTGAATCTAACAGGTATTCCTGCCGTCCGAGTTCTTAGCACTTTGGACCAAGTTAACCAACAATGGGCTAAAGTTCCCTTAAATATAACCTATGTCAGACAAGCAACTCCAACGGGAAATCACTATTCAGTTCAAAGTTCAAACTAACTCTAGTTTGTAATGTAATTTGCAGTTTCAGAACTTCAGTTGTTCTGAAACGTTGTAATATAACCACTGTTTTAACTTGTTATTCTGTCTTCCAGTCGAGTGTTGAAACATTTTAAAAAATATAGGTACTTCTACCCAAATATTTAGTTTCAAGATTAAAAATACAAATTCGTGAATTTTTTAGTTCAGAATTCATGCATTACACTTTAAGTATGTTACACAAGTAATGATATTGCTTTGACGATGCTTTTTAAAACATATCAGTAGAGGAAACAAATCACTCGTAGCAATTTATTATATAATTATAGTGTCATATTTTCGAAACTTCGTAAACTTTTAAAAATAATATTTATCTGATTCATTAATAAAATTATTTTATGAATGGTCATTTCATATCAAATGCAAACAGAATACATACTTCATTCATTTCTCCGTCATTAAAAATACGGAAGAATGGTTACAAAAGAATTGTATGTTTCTATTGGAATAAGGTGTAAATTACTTTCAAAATAATTGTTTTTATACTATAGGTAATAAAGGCTGTTACTATTTTTTTTAAATGGAATAATATGTATTCTTTTACAGAGGCTTGGAGATTGTTTCCAATCAAATTCAACAATTTACCTTACATCAGTGCCTTCTTAACCTGTAGGCGAAAGAGGCAACCGCCTCAGGGGGCCCTCGAAAAAGTGAAACATTAAAAGAAAATAGCGTTGTAAAAGCGAGAAAAAATTGGAAATGGGCCCGCCAATTGTGGCGGAAAGAAAATAACGAATACACCAAAATTTAGATGTTAAAATGAGACCCTTTTTCGTGTAATGTACCCCACGTTTAATATTATTTATTTCATTGTTTTAATACTTATTCACCTCGCGTGTTAGCGCGGTATTTTTGATTTTATTTAATTTAGAATAAGTTAGAGGACTACATATGGAGCTCGCCTTAGGGCCCCCGAAACCGATAAGACGGCACTGTCTTGCATCCTTCAAACAGTAAAGAATATTAGGTATATTTCTTTTCCCATATTAAGAGTCAGTAATTACAGCACGTATTACATAACACATGACACAAACAATTAATTTAGCAAACAAATTCATTTAGCTATCATGCTTGAGAAAAATATTAGCAATATTGTCTAGTGCTTAACAAAATTGTATAAACTAATTGTACCCCTGTCTCATTTGGTCTACAAAGTAACTTAACTTTTTTCATATTTCTAATATTCTTCCTCATTTCTAGAAGCATAACTGGTGATTATTTTTTTACGAGAAGCTATTTATTCAGAACAGGTAAATAAAAGCACCTAATTAAGACAAATTTACGACTTGTTTTTACTATATCAGGAAAAGCTGATCACAAGTTTTATGCCATGTTATCAATTATCGTTTAGAGCTCCATCAATCCTTTTAAGACCCTCTTAAAAAATATAAGACAGAGTGACACGCGGTTAGAAGGGCTGTGTGAACGGCGCATTATTTTCCGCCTTCGCTCACACTCGTGGATAAAACGAACGAGTATACTTGATCCTGGATGGAAATCCTTCTTCCTGTCAGCGGATCGTAAATCGACCTGACGTTCGTTTTCTCCGAGACAGTGACTAACGAGGTGTAAAGACACCCGGTGGAGGCGCAAGGAAGTTGGATGTGATGGAAGGGAACTTGAATCAGAATTGAAGAATCACGTTGACGCCGATACTCTTATTTGCCCTTTTCCTTCTCATCCCCTAATGTACAGATTCATAGATTATCCTCATAGAAGCTTTTAGTACAAGAATTTGTCTATTTTTTTATAAACATAATTTGTGGCTGCGCAGGTGTTTTATCAGTGCTTGTTAAAACACTTTGTAAAATGATGATTTTATTAAATCTGCTCTATCCCAACCCATCCACACATTTCCACCTGTTTCATTTCTCTTCTCTTCGTTCTCCTTCACAGTGAGATAATGTCAAGATGGAAAACTAAGGTGTCGGCATGATATATAGAGGAGGACAGGACGGGTGGTAGAACCGAGCATATGGTAATTCCTTGGACAGAAATAAATCGAAAATGTGGAATAAATATTTTTATACGAGCCTCCGTTTTCGAGAAAATCGATTTTGTGAATTCGTAAGGTAGATAAGGAATTTATCAGTAAATATGGTACAACTGCGAGTGAAACGAATTCTCGTGTGAAATTCTATAATTACACTTCTTCGTGTGAGGGTTTATTTCCGAGAAAATTGATTCGACGGTGGAGCTTAATTTTTAGCCAAGTGTATGTACTTTTCCTAAACTAGATTTTCTCGAAAACAAAACCCAGTTCGAAGAAAAATTATTTTACACTTTCGACATATTTCTGGATAAGGATTTATTTCACTCGCAGTTGTACCACGTTTACTAATAAATTCTGTTGATTTTAGATTAGGTGCGCACATACCTAATTTACAAAATCGTAATTTACATAATTTACAACATTTTCGGTTTATTTTTGTCCAAGAAATTGCCATATGCCTAGTTGTATATACCACCCGTCTGTATCTGTGTGTACCTATACATACAAACTTTTGAGAGCCTAATGATGTCCAACGGCATATCAAAATGGGATCCTAGAGTAATTTTCAGCCAGGGTGGGTGTCTCAGTGGTCGAAATCTTTCGTCTCTGGTATAGTTGAGATTTGTCAGGAAAGGAACTTGTCATAAATCTAAGAAAAACTCGCATGTGCGTGTGCCTCTGTTCTATGACGTTCTGCAACTACACTATCTTTCCTAGATCATAACACAGAGTTCTGTTGAGAGACGTGACAACGATCGGAGAACAGATGCATCGTTGTTCGAGAAAAATCGTAGAACGTAACGCGGAGGAACACCTGTTGCACGCTTGCTGACAGTAAATCAATCGTGGTGGCAGTAATGCACTTTGTGGCGAAGCAGTAAAAGCTACGGTTACGCCTGGGATTTTCTTTCGTTCGATCATTGTTCGTTATGTCAGTACGTTTCGCGTAATGCGACCTACCTCGTTATGCATAACAATTGTCACTGCCACGCGATACCGAAATGTAGCGCTTTACCCTTCAAACTCTTATCAACTGTATCCGGCTTACCACAGATAAATCGCTTTCACTCCTAAACTTACATCTGACCTTTGTCCAGCGCAGTAAGGTTTCGTTACAAGCATATGTTTAGAGTGTACATACGTGAATTATTATAAATTGAGAAGTAATTTTTCAAAACACATTTCGTACTATTCTCTTTCTTGATTATGCCACCAATTACGTCCCATCTTGTATATTGGAAGTTCTGAAAGCAAAATCTCCAGAAATGAAGTTGCTTTCCTTCTTCCACAGTGTCTATCACCAAAACGAGTGTCACAAAACTTCAAAGCGTGTAGATGTCGCTGTCAGGCGTCACAGTGGGTGCATTTTAAAATGAAACAAAGGGAACTAGGATCCCTTTCGTTGCTTCCTTCCATGAAAGCACTGTGCACTATTTGCATCACGCTGCTTGTGCATGTATGCACATTGCACGTCCACGCAGAGACTTCTGAATACGTTTTCGGATCCGATGGTCATTTCTGCGCGCAGGGGAAAGCGAATTCTTGAAGCAGCCTCGTATAGGCCTGGATATAATATGCTGTGCATATGGGTATAGATATGCGTGCCTCTATACGTGTATGCACAACGGTTTGCCCATGTATAGAGATGGCCGACGTTCTCGTTGCGGGCGTCAAGGGATTATTGCTCGAACTCACGAGCACGTCGGGTCACTGTACACTTCATAGGTATAGCCTCATTCACAAGAGGCTGCTCACTTGTTAGTGGCTTTGTTCGAGAGACGCGGCCTATACGTAGTGTGTTTGCAGTTGCGTCTCGTAGTAAGGGCTTAACGATATCGCGTGGTGCAAAAGGAAAGGTGCTTCGTTGCTGGATAAGGCATCTATGAGCCGTCTTCTTGTATCCACAATGAAAATTAACTACATCGTTGTACAAATTGGCTTTTGATTCACGTTGGAATACTTGGCTTCATGTGCATCGAACATTAACGTACAGTTACTCACAAAACTATTCGTCCATTCTGTACATATTTTAGATATCAAAGTAAGAATTCGCAATTCTAATTGTCATTGATAAAGAGATGGGCAAAGTTATTATTTAAATAAAATTAGGGATAATGAATAAAAGTTAAAAAATATTATTCGTTGTGCATTGAATAAAGTTAAGACGGGTTAACTTTATTCGACGAATAAAGTTAATTTTTTTATTCGTCGAACGTTTCAACTTCAGCGTCGAATAAATTTATCAACTTTAACTTTAACCGTAACTGTAGGTATCTTTGACTTCGGAGACAGAACGAATAAAATTAATTTTTTTTTATTCGTCGAATAAATTCTCAAATTAACTCTATGAATTCTTCTCGAATAAATTCTATGAATTAACTTTATTCATCGTCTTGAAAAATTGTACACAGTTTATTTGAAAAAGTAGGTATTATTATCTAAAGAATTAGCAAAGACCTTGCAAAAAACAGATTAAATATTTAATTTATACAAACGTTATTTAAATTGCGTTAATATTTTTTTAATATTTCTGCAATTTTATTATAATGTATGGCGTGGATGGATACTTTTGTGAGTAGCTGTATTTATCTATAATTGGCCCCACCTAGAATTCGCTTCTTCGAGGCACATTTTCATCCAATATATTAATTTGTTAAGTAAGTTTTTCTACGTGAAAATTAGGCGACTTTCAGTCGACGAACTATTACCATTGATCATCGTTATTAGGACATTTTCCATTTAGTCTGTTTTAAATGGCGCGTAAAAGCAGGTATGTAACCAGTTAAAACGAGAATTTAAAATATGTATATAGTATGAGTTCTAAAAAAATTCTAAAAATAATTCATTATTTCAAATACTACTTTTCATTTTATATTTCAAGTGCTTTTTGTCCTGAGTCTGCGATGTACGAACATGTTTCTGGTAGAGATAATTTTTGCGAACACGTTTGAAGGATAAAATTGGCTCCTACGTTATTGCTCAACTCCGTTGATTCCCATTCCTTCAATACAGGGCGCGCAAGGCAAAAAGGAAACGAACGATTTGCCTCGATGAATAAATTACTCCTTGCACGGAACTGAAACCCGATCGCTGGTTGTACTTTTCAGAAAGGAGAAACGATACGAAAGTGACACTGGGGAAAAATGACGCGGCGAAATCGGTGGGACGGATTATCTAATTCTATCTTATCTAGCTGTTACTTTCAGTCGCGACTGGTTCCGCGACTAAGCGAACGGTGCCGCACGGCTTGAATCGCGACCATTGCCGTAATTATCTTGACACGGTCCAAGTATACAATCATTTGCAGCTTTTTATGCTTTCAATTGCGCCTGCACGCTTAAGCGTGGCTCCAAATTATTATATTTTGCCTCGTGGATCTGTAACGCGGTAAGAAATTATGAAAGCAGAATTTTGCTTTAAGAGTAAACTTGTAAGGAGTACGCAACTGAGGATCAATTATGATGAAATATCAAGACACTTGTAAAACTGAAATTATGTTGGACATTATGGCACAGTTGCGTTATGCTCTAGAATCTACATAAAAAAAAATTGTCTAATCAAAGAATCTGTTGTTTAGATAAAGAATGTCTCAAAGAGACATGTGTAATTAAAAATTCCTCGAATGAAGAATGAAGGATCCTTCGAATAAAAATGAATGTCTATTTAGTTAAAAAAGTTATTTAACCAATAGAATTTCATTTTTTAGACAAGAGACTCTTCATTCTGTATTTGGGGAGTTTCAATTAAACGTATTATGTTTATTCAACGAATAACAGAGAAACCAATTTAATCAACCAGCAGAAGTACTTTTCTTATTTGAGGAACTTTCTTCTATGTTTATTTTTGAAGAAGCCTTATATTTTTAATATAAAAGCCTTACTCGGGAATAAAAATAGGTTGACTCTTAAATAAAAAAGTACCTCCTATTAATCTTTGAATACACATACTTCTTCTTTTTACCCTTAATCGACTTCTTTTTACCTATTATACATTATTAAATTTTTCCATTGAATAGAAATTTTGACTTTCTGTAATCTACATAATATGCGATATGATATTCTGCAACACGCATAAATTAGTTCTATTTTCCTGCTATAGTGCAAACATCTTCATTAAAACTGCAATTTATTACGAAATTTATGTGATAATGTTTGAAAGAAGCTATTTTCTTGGCGCAATCATCAATTACATAGCGTGGATGGTAAATAGGTTACAACATGTGTAAATAGAGGTGCAACTTGCGTCCACTGCGATTCTTTAAAACTTCGAAAACTGAATAACCAATTTGTCTACGCCACGCCACACCATTTCGTACATTTATCTTCCGTTCAGACACGTAGGTTTATAGAACAAACTACTTTTTTCTGAATGTGCTTGAGAAACCCTTTTAGAGTTTGTAACACCTGCAGGAACAAAATCTTATTCCAGTAAAATAGAATGCGTTTGCAGAAGTGTTGTTGTTTCAATTTTAGAAAATGGAAAGAAAACTCTTTTTTAATTGAATTAAATTCATATGTGATAAGAACTATTGAATAAATCCGTGACAATAAAAAAAAAAGGAAAGCATCATTGTGATTAGACGTACCTACAAGAAATATAAATTGATCATTTGTACACTGTAAATATATTTCCACCACCAGTTATATATTTCAACATTTGCAATTTGTATATAATTAATCTTAATTTCAAAGGTAGTCAAAAATTTATTTCAGAGATGTTATCGACTGCACATGCTGTAAGCAAGATTCATTCGTAGCATAATAAACGTAAAAAACTCGTGAATGTGTTGATTTTGGTTTCGCACAGCTTTCCAATTTGTACTAAATTCGCGAAATCAGATTTCGTTTTATCCAATTGAACGAGATTCTCATCTATACCTTGTCACGCAATAATCGCGTCGCGTTCAGCCAGCCATTAACTGTGAATTATTGCACCTTGCCCATTGGCGACAAGTGCGACGTGCTCACAAATTGTGGCACTACTGGATTTCGAAAGCGAAAAAAGGTTCCCGAGACAAGCAGTCCTGATAAAAATTTCATCTCGATGATAAGAGAATGTGAAACAAATCCTGTTTCTTACTTGGATTTACTACCTACTTACAATTAGTACTGCAACTGCTTTTGCTATATCATTTTGTGCACATTAACTTTCTATTATGTTATGTCAGAAACTTGAATCTCGCGAAGAATTAGGTTTGATATATTGCGCCATTAAGAATTCCAAAATTTTGCATGCGTTAATGGAAATTTTTCTCTTGGCTGTTACACGTACATATAGCTGTGCTTAAAATTTTTCTAAAAAACACGGATTTAAATTACCACTACGCAAAATAGAAGGACTAGGTAAATGGATTAATTAAAATGGAACAAATGACAACAAAAGAAAGAAAAGTAATTTTAATTACTCGTTCAACAGTCGACAATGCTAGAATTAGTGAAGCTGCTATGCTGTATTCGAAATAACAAAGTGTAACAATTAAAAAGTTAAGCTCCAATTCCGATATGAAAATTTCAGCTTTCTTTTTGTTTTGTTCATCCACACTACCAATTCAAATTCAAGGCTCATATATATTTGTCGTGTTTAAAAATAATGTGAATAGACTCCTTTGTTTCAAAGGACATAAGATATCTCAAAATGCAAACCGAAATAGGGTACTATCTTTTGAGAATTTGTTATTATATTGTAATAGTAAGTTTATATATATGTCGCTAATAACCTGTAGCAGTTGATGCAACAATAATCAGTAAATAATAATAATAGTAATAATAATAACAATTGGTTTGTATAGGTTTGCCATTTTGACAAAATTAATTTTGGAGCGAGAATGTGAGCAACGTTTTGGAATAGTATCAAACGTCATGTGATCTATCCTGTTTTCATTAATTTCCAAATTCATAAACTGTATGCAATACTGCTAGAAAAAGTATTGTCGCACGTTTCATGCATTTTATAGAAACGTAAAATATATTTGTGGCAAGATCTACGGAATCAATTTTGAATCAAATATTCGCACGTCTCATGTATATATGTAGGAACAGTTCATATTTTCTATTTTTGGACTATTCGCCCCCCCCCCCCGGTTTGTCCTATATCTTTTTTAATCCCTTGTGTAAAAAAATGTAACTGAGCTGATCCATGTCATTTAACAGAAAATATCCATCAAATATTCCTATTGAAAGTTCCTATTGATAGGTTAAAGAATATTATAACATTGTGTTGAATAAAACTTGATACCAATTCCATTTAGCTTACAACTTGCTCTATGAATACTGTTCTTGTCGTCAGTCACTTTTCTACATCTTCTTATGAACTTTAAAGGGTGGTTGTACACTGTTGGCTAAAAGTAAAGGAGCACTATAATTTTGGTCATTTTCAAATGGCTGTATCTCCACGAAGAATGATTGCAGAAAATATTTAAAAGAAGCATTTTAACGCTTAAAGCTTCTAGGTTTTTATTAAAGGACTCGACATTTTTTCATCCATTACGATACGGTTTTAGTAAGATGAAGCGCAGGAAACGAAGTTTCAAATTTTTTTCCTAGTTTCAACGTATGCACGGGCTAAAAAAAACCTTTTCAGGTAAATCCAATCGAGGGCCCTTGCAGAGCAAACATTTTTCATTAATTTCGTTTTTTTTTAGTCTTGTATGATTTTTATTGACCGAGTTATTCGCGATCAAAGCAAAATAGATACTTTCCACTTTGAACACCTATAACTAGCGAACGCACGATCATAGAAAACATTTTATGGGTGTTTTGGAAAGATTGAGAAATTTTTTAAGCTTCGTTTCCTGCTTCATCTTAATAAAACCGTATCATAATGGATGAAAAAAATGTCCATTCCTTGATTCAAAAACTAGAAACTTCAAGCGTTAAAATGCTTCTTATAAATATTTCATGCAACCATTTTTCGCGGATATACAGCCATTTGAAAATGGCCAAAATTTTCTAGGACATTATAGTGTTCCTTTAATTTTGGCCAGCAGTGGATTAAAGAGATGTGCAAAATGATGAAGCCGTAACAATGGGTTTCGAAATAACCCCAAGCTTTTCAAAAGGCTCCTTTAGTGTATGAGACTGGGCTGCCGGATATGTACGCCCCGTTGCTCATTGCAACTTCCTTTTATCGAGCAAGGATTGCATGCACAAAGAATGGCAGGTTTAGCAGGTAGAGAGGGCTCAGCTTATTCCCGGTTTCGTCGCTGTCTACGATCCAGGAGATGTATTAGATTAAAGCGAGTACCTGGCGCACACGTGGATATACCATTTCGTGTGGCCCGTTTCAACGAGTGGCCTCTTTTCACAAGGATGTAAGACGAGAAGAGCGTAAAAATAAAGTGGGCGTGCATAAAAATATCGTTGGGACCCGCCGCTTTTGCGCGACAGGAACACGGCGCGCGCTCTTTAATATTCGAGAGGTGGAGAACTTTTTACTGCCAGCTGAGTGACGGTTGAACAGATTTCGCATCCCCGCGCACGTCATTCCAGGGCACAATGTAATACAGTTGCATCAAAAAAAATCGCAACAAGCTTATTAAACGCGATAATATCTATGGTGTGACCATATCAACTGTTTGATCACTTTTCCCTCCAAGTGCACGCCTACCACGTGTATTTAACACCAGAATTGGCCATTATTTAAATAATTTCATATGAACATTTATTGAAGACTATTATTTATCCACAAATCAATTATTTCTTATTCGTAGTCAATAATTTGGTGAATATTGTTTGAATTATAGGTACCTTTGATATTTGACTAACTTTGTCGAGTTTAATTAATAATATCGAAAATATTATGTCGTAAAATATGCCACTCTACAGTTGTGGTGTGGGGTAATGGATTTTGGAGTGCTGCATTGTAGAATGGGTTTACTGTGGATAACTGATGACAGCAAAGCTACTCCCCTAGCGTTTTCATATATTTTCAGAAATGGAATTTTCTTGACTATTGCGGATAATTTATGCTTAATTACAAACTGATGATCCTAGACATTACATACAAGGATTTACCTTTTGCTGATACATATAGGTACTAAACTTTTATTCATTACTGACGAATAAAACGTTATTCGTTATTGTCATTCACGAATCATCATCCAAGTAGAACACTTAATACTGTTCAACAAAAAGTGAAAGAAATGTGCTATGAATTTGTGTCAGGCTTTCGCCAACTGTATTATGTAAAATTGATGAACTTTCAACCGCGGAAAATGATTTGAAAATTACATGATCTGGCAATACCATTATATGTATCAAATTTTTCTATCAATTCACATATCTGTAGATTGGCTCGTTTCTAACAATTCAAAAACTTAGTCTATTTTCACTGTACAATTATTATTTTTAAAGTTTGTAATAGAAAATTTGTAATTATATTGCAATAGTATTTGGGATATAATTAAATTAATTGGAATAGTATTGCAAGAAAAGATATAAGCGACACATTGCTTTGAAAAGAGGATAGAATACTTTTTTTAAATTATCAAGATGGGAAAAGTTTCTTTTGTAAAGAGAGGGGCGTATAATAATTGAGTAATAAATTGAATATTGTATTATAATATCGAATTAGTACGAACATTACCGATCAATCTAATTTATGTCGATTGAAATGCTAAGTAATAAATCTTTTCCCTTCTGTAAAAGCAGAGATATGTAAAGGTATG
This sequence comes from Andrena marginata, assembly GCA_963932335.1. Classification (NCBI taxonomy): domain Eukaryota; kingdom Metazoa; phylum Arthropoda; class Insecta; order Hymenoptera; family Andrenidae; genus Andrena; species Andrena marginata. Next base: position 44,467,186 of record OZ010659.1, on the reverse strand, counting down.
CTACTATTAATAAATGTAAATGCTATTAAGCTTTATCTCGAGGATATTTATGTCCGTGATCGGGTTCGTTATATTGTGTAGCGATATAAATTCATTCGCGCACCATCTGATTTCGTTAATATTTTGCATAATATCGTAATTGTTCTGCATTCAGTTGCAATAATTTAGCAATATTTCAACTTTGAATCTGGCTGAGTGACGGTTAAATTGAAATCTCGTCTTTGCGCACTCGCTGCGTAAAAGATTTACATATGTAGTAGTTGCACCACGCAGAGAGATCATGCTGAGAAAATTACAGCGAGGTTATTAATAAGCACAATATTGCAGACATAAAGCCGTTGATTGTTAACGTTTCTTCTAAATATTTCCGCCCAGGTGTATCGCGGGCAATAAATTTTACGAAATGCGCACTGAATTGGAACGCAAAAAGTGTTTGCCTACGTACATATTTTAAGAATGCAAGTATTTAATACTATACGTCGTATTAATCGCTGTCAAGAAACACTGAAACCTATTGGAATTATTTTATAGGTACTAAATTGCAACACTATGATTTAGAGTTCGTTATAAATTTCTATAGTAGGATAATAATCATCGATATTATGGATACCCTTAAGCACTCGGTATGGTTTCTTATTTAAGGGGTACAATTTTGCACATAGCATCAGTTCTGATGCAAGTTCAAAGAATATTATACATATAGAAGGACAAACTCTGAGTGTTGGATGAGTCATAATTGAAGATAATTTTAATCTTTATATTTTTCGTTAAATTCTCTAGCAAAGTATCCCTAATGAATATAGGCATATAGTTTTCAATTAATATATTTTAAAGGTTTTCCTTAAGAAAAGAACACAAATATCGCGCTCTTTTTCAGGCCGTTAAAGTAAGGAGACCCCTTAAATTTAAAACAATTAAAAGGGTTGACCCGTTACATCCATCGGATCGGATATTGTCACAGTGTAATGTAATTTTCTTGGTGCATTAGAGACAAGTGAAGAGTCCTTGTAGAAAACATTGTACCTAAGCGTCAAAATTAAAAAAAAAATTATCCGAATATGTTCTACGTGCCAATGGTAATATTATAGTATAGAATTTTAAATTTGCAATTTCCCTTTCTAAATAAGTCACCAAAATTATTGGTCCATCTAAGAGGTGGTATCTCTGGTACGTCCAACGCCACTTCTGTAGAAAATAATGTAAGAACCAATTACATAGGTAGGGACAAACAAAATTGGCACTTACAGCAGTGCTTGCAAATTTACATAAATGGCACATTCAGGGTTTTCTACAAATACAATTCCTTTTTTTCATGAATTTCGACTATATTAATGCAAAAAATAGAATAATTTAATGCCAGGGAAGTTTCGTGTCTCTCCTGAAAAATTTGATTTTTCCACATACAGTGTTTTCTACAAGGGCTCTCCAAATATGCAACTGAAATCTACGAAGCGCGAAAAGTTAAAGCCTTTTTACACCAGAGATTTTGGGGCCCGCTAAGATTACGAATAAATTCACACATTCTCCATCTATTATCAATTACCATTCTCTCCACGAAATCAACGTATCCAAAATATATATTCATGAATCAGATAAGTGTTGTATGTGAAAAAGACATTGTACCTATCATGGAACTGCTTGTATAGCATTGATGACCTTTTGTTTGAGCAAACGTAATCTGACAAAAAACAAAGCAAACAAACTGAATTCAGACCAATATCGTATCTATGGTACTACTACCCAGGAAGTAGGCAGGAAAGAACTATTGAACGAACAGAGAAACTTCATATACGAACTGTTTATCCCCATCCGTCGCTCATATTGCGAAATTGCGCATTCGAGGAGCTTGCAACGAGGTTATTAAAGAGGATAATATCGGGACAACATCGGATTCTGCTTCGTGCATGAAATTCCTTTCGAGAACGCATCTCGGCCGGAAGCAAACGGTGATCCAAAGTACCAAGGTACCACGTACGTACGTAGCTAGAAAATGAATCTGTGAATTGATTTAGCCAGGTGGCCGCACATCGCTTAACGATTCTTGGATACTTCTTAGTAGAGGGAGCCCTTGCAGACGCATGAGTGACTGCCGATCAGATTTCGCGCCTCTCCGCGCCGGTCGTCCGAACCATCCACCACCATACGATTACACGTGCGAAAAGATTGCAACAAGGTTATTAAGAACGATAACATCAAGGGTGTTATGTCATTTGCATACCTTTAGGGTTACACAGTTTTGCCGCTCACACGCTCCGAGAGTATTATTTTCGTTTCTTAACAGCGTATGCACAGTATATTACTATGTATACAGGTACATATAATGAAATTTTTCATTATTGTAGATAAGGTAAAACATATTTATTGTGTAAAATTATCTTGGTAATATTTCGGTGTAATGTTAAATAAATCGAGGAATTAACTGAATCTTGTATTTCGTTTCGCACTTTTCCGATTAAATTTGCTGGAATGATGCAAAACTTTCCTTGCCATAAAAAATTGCAGCGTTTCAATGTATACCTATATTTAATTGAGCTTTTAAGAAACTAAACGTGGGAACATTCAGATATAAAATTATCGAATTAAAGCGACGAGATACGTGTACATAAATGCATTGTATTAACGCCCCCGTTTTATAAAAAAGTAATCAGTGCAGGTTTCGAAGATTTACTGGGATTGGACGTGTGTAAATTTTTCCAGTTCGTAAATGGACAACGTCCAGACCTTCATCTTTAATATCCGCCCGAAGAAGAGTTACAAGTGATTAAGCTAACGGTTAAACAGATTTTGTATCTGCGCGTCACTTGCATTGTGAAGTATGTATTATACAGTCGCGTACAAGCTGAAATTATCGTGAACCGTAAATGATAATGATCAGTCAAAAGGGTTGAAATTTATTTCATGCACAGAACGGTCTACAGAGTTGCATCGTGAAATGGTGCAAGAAATTTGTCAAATATCTACATAATGCCACACAAAATATTCCAGATTTATAGCGGCTCAATATTAAACGATGTTCGAGCGAAAACGAAAATATCCTCGTGTGATCATTGGTGTTAACTTTTTAAATTATGGGAGGTACGTATAACGAATACATCTGAAACACTTTAACCTATTTTTGGGTTATTAAATAACACGTACTACCTATTATTTCCTTTTCTTTAAGGCCTTACATACGGCTAGCAGCGCCAAAAATACGCTAAAAGAAATTTTTTTTTTAGTAGGGATAACAATAGAAATTAATAAAATTGAATAGTACACATTGTTTATTGGTATTTAAACTTTAAAAAAAAATTTTGTTCACTTTATTTTTACAAAAGTTACTGTAAAAAAATCACGTGATCCACAACACTAAGAAAAAAAAGTTGCTCCACGGTCGGCATGATATCTCCAGTGAATGTTGATCGATTTGCAAAATTCAGAAAAATTCTTGTAAAATAAAGTTGTAGTTATAGTCTATCGAGCCGGACTTTTGATATTTTGATTTAAAAATTTTATAAAAATAATTAAAGTGTACAATTTATGACGTAAAACGCATACTTTTTTTTAAACTGCCATAAATTGGTGAATTTTTCGAAATTCAAAATTCCGGCTCGACAGACTATAACTACAACTTTATTTTACAGGAATTTTTTTGAATTTTGCAAATCGATCAACATTCACTGGAGATATCATGCCGACCGTGGAGCAACTTTTTTTTCTTAGTGTTGTGGATCACGTGATTTTTTATATAGTAACTTTTGTGAAAATAAAGTGAACAAAATTTTTTTATAAAGTTTAAATACCAATAAACAATGTGTACTATTCAATTTTATTCATTTCTATTGTTATCCCTACTAAAAAAAATTTTCTTTTAGCGCATTTTTGGCGCTGCTAGCCGTATGTAAGGCCTTAAATTCATACATTTTTGCTTGTGTTTCAACCGAATTTTTTCGAAAGTTGGCTACTTCTGGTCATTTATCTTTAATTTGCCATACATTTCTCGGTTAAAACGTTCCTATTAACGTACTTCGAAATGTTTCTTTTAAAAAGATGCTACTAAGAACTTCTGCGTGCCACGCAATTTTACTTAATGTTAGTAAAAGAAAATAATTAAAATTTCTTTAAGACACTAAGGCTTTATCAGATACTAAGGTAATATCGTGTTATTTTGTGCACTCTGTCTTTTGATTCAAATGAAGTTTTACGAACAAACGATTCATTTTTGCTTCATTTCCAATTGACAAATATTCGAAAAATATCATAATAGGCATCAACTTTCCAAATCGTGTTACTCTCACTCTGAATATTTTATTTGCAAAATTGATGTATTATGTGAACAGAACATAAATTAGATATGAACTTATTAAATCACGATAAAACTCGTTGCAACTTTAATTACAATTTTCTCAACAGAATATTGGAAGCTATATTTTAAATCCTTTTACTCGAATACGCAGACGAATATGAAGTACCAGATAAGACAGAGAATATGGAATTAATTTGTACAGCAAACCAGTCATCAGTATAATTTTTAGCTTAAGAAATTCAAAGAACAATTTTAAGTCTGAAAGAAATTTCGGAATTCAATTAATGTTTTATGAAAGTTGCACATTTATGCGTTGTTAAGAGAAGAAGAAAAAATAATCACATAAATCGTGTTCTGTTTTTCAAGACACTGTTGATGCTCTTCATACAGACATGTTTCTTCCTTGACAGGTAATTTGCTACACCATAATTTTCAGCGTTACATTTTTTACTTTGACTTCACATCAGACAGCATGATATACATGGTGTCCCAGGTTTTTTTCGGTCAAACAGTGGCAGCGTGTTCTCTGGTTAAAAATAAGGAAAAGAAGTTATACGAACATACAGCCGTGAATGTTTTATGAAACAGTTGTAATAAAAATTTGAAATAATAATAGACTGGGTCTTCAGCGTGAGAATAAGTTGACAATATTTAATTAACCTAAGTAATCACATGTTAACGACTTGAATTTGTCGAAGATGATAAACAATATATAGTTTCTGTTTGCACCAAGAGTTATTATATAGTAAGCTGTATATACAACTTTCGTACCGAGATGCTGTGAGTAATTATTATATACGTCAGATGTATTTACAGGAACGGCCGACATCTTGAAATGGAATAATAATAGCAAGTAGCAAATGCAGTTGGCGTAAACAGATTAGATAACATCGTCCATTTATTTTCATGTTATATTGTATCACATGAAAAACAAGTCCGTTATCATTTGTAATTTTTATTATAACTTTCAAATAAAACATTTCTGACTCTATATTTATATACCTTTTTTGTTTATTATTCTTAATTGCAGAACAGACAGCTACAGTTTGGTGGGGAAAGTCTGGGACACCCTGTATACAAGGAAATGAATTGTGGTATAAAATTTCAGCCAAAATGGGTTCTTCTCTCCACAGGATGACATTTTATCACGCGCCTACTGAATATTAAAAATCGGTTGGAGAACAGTCAAGGAAGCAAAAGGCAAGAATTTTATAATATTATATTATATGATTATATAGATTATAGAATATGGGATAAAACAGTAATGAAGAAATGCAATATGATAGAAAAGGAGATCTATGTCTCTGAAAAAGTACCTAAATCAAAATTACAAAAGGAATCTTATTATACGAGGCAATATTAACGAGAAAATTGAATTTATACACATCCCTCTATGCTCCTTGATCCCTCGCAGGATAATCCCTATTATTATGAAAAATATGGCTTCGTAAAAATAACCTGTGTACTAATGGAACTTTTTTGTTTAACTGGCAAACGTAATTCTGATTATAATAATTTAATGTGAAACTTACAGTGTACCTACCCATTTACATAGAATAATGGTTTCAAAGCGGGAGCGTGCAATGCTAACTATGGGAACACAGTATGAGATATGTAATTAAAAAAAATGGAAAGTGGCGAGAGTTCTGGAAAAAAGTAAAAGTATGTGGCATGTTACAGCCTACGATTACTGATTTTAACAATGTCTTTATTGGAAAATTTCAATGCCCCCATGATATTACAATATTTCTGTTATTTTGTTTGGGTGTCTTATTATCAACAAAAGTACCTACTAAAGATTATCTATTTATTATTCCTTAAATAAACAGTCATCTCTCCCTATTATATCGACTAATGAAGAGTCTACTCTACTACTTTTATCTTTATCTATGTTCGTAAATGTCTTGTAATATTCTGAATATGACGTAGGGAAATGTCTTCTTGTCTGCGATATAGTAAAACTGCTTTTGATAACTTCTATCAGTTCCCTTTGAGCTTTGGTCCATGTAACGTATTATTAAGAATATTATGATGGATTCCTGGAGAAGCCTGCAAAAGTAATGCTCTTGTGAAGTAATAAGAAACTTTGATTAATACTTTAAGTATTAAAACGCATAATGTTCACTATTTTGAACAAATCTGCATACCTAGTAATATGTATTTATTGTTAGTAAGTAGTACTTACATAGTATATAAGAACATGTGTATTCTACCCAAAGAATGTCAATGATTGGAGCACTTATATAAAAATTTAACAATTCCATGAGTTTTACATATTATATTATTTATTAAAAAGATACCTTTTTAATATGTTCGGAACTTTTAATGTTACATTAAATACTGGTGTACTATATCGTCAAGTTTTCAATTAGATATTCAAACTGCGGTGTATACACTGGCAAAAGTATCATTAATTTAATGTGTGCACATCTTTACTATTAAGGATCGTTTTTTACATAAGTTTAGTAATGAAGTATAATATCGACGCGCGTTACGAAAAGTAGTACGTTTCATTTTTTCTACATGCAGGTAAGCTGGGTTTACACCTGACGAGTGACTCGGCCGAGTCACACGGTCTGCTACTCGGCTGAGTGAAAATCTTGGCTGATTTGCCCGTCGGATTACTCGCCCGAGTACTGGAATATGCGTTAAGACTGGGCGAGTGCTCGGCCCAGTGGGCTCACTCGGCCGAGTCACTCGTCAGGTGTAAACAGGCCATTATCCGTGAGAAAAAAATGAAACGTGCTATTCTTCGTAACGCGTGTCGATACAGTGTATCATATAACTTTACAATTTTATTGCAACATATGAAATAACTAAAATAACATTAGTAATAAATTATTTAACAAAAAAATCTCAAATTATTAGATTAAAAATTCAACTGGCTAACAAATTATGAATAAACTGTAAAAATGTGTAACGTAACTTGTAATCATATCACCATCAATTTTGACGAATTATAGAGAACACATATGTATATCACGAATTTTCAAAATTGTTATTCTTCTCTATCTAATCAACAACTTTGTGGGTTCCATATTGTTAAAAAAATATTAAAATTCTTGTTGTACTTGTTTAAACGAAGGAAATTAAATATATCAATCCAGTAAACAATCATCTATGAAAATTTCCTCATAAAATTACATTCTTTTATTTTCAGTATAATCGTGTGCCATGGTAAACATTCTAGGTATTAAAGGACTGTGAACACCTGGACATTTTGAAAAAGTTGATTTTCCTTAAATTATGAAGTCTGTAGAACATGTTGACGAAATATACATATTTTTAGTGTCCAATGACACAGGGCCACTCCAAAAGTCAAGAGTCATTAGTTCTGACAGAATTATAAGGCTATTATGTCCTGTGAATAGTTTCCACTTTCGTTGCCATTATACGTACTCTTCTCTAGGATGTTTTTGACCAGGAATCGGTGACCAACTTAAAATAGAGTATAATTGTCCTACGCCAGAAGTCCGACGATATCCTGCATCTCCTACTTGATTTATAATCGCAATTTTCTCAAAGCCATATTTTTCAAGCCAGTGAACACGATATCTCGAGAAATATTTGACCCATTTACTCGAAATTTTCTGTGAAATTAACCGGAGTTAGCTACGTTCGAGTTCTTTTCACCAAGTGTCTCCTCTTATTTTAATCGAGAAACCGTTTACAAGATATGTAAAATTCGTTATGTAAGATTTTAAACATCGACATGTTGTTTTAGCGAGTAAATTTCAACTTCTTCGTGCATATCTACTTAACTGTAAAAATTTGTTTGTTCTAGTTTCACTTCAATGTTGTAACCAACAAGGTATCAGTGACATGCATTGAGTAGTTTTGCATACATTTTTATATAGTAGTAGCATAGGTCAAAGATGGCTGCCATATAGAATGCTTGCCAATGAATGACTGGCAGCTAAAAAGTCTTTTTAATTATTCATATCGAAACGTTTATGAAAAGTGTTTTCTTTATATTTCTAAAATTGACCCTCTGAACTCTCGCGGTTATTAAAGACGTAGTTTGCAAAGTAAAGAGTTGTGAATTTTTTTATGACTTTTCAGTGTCTTACCAGCTAGTGAAATGTAACATATAATTCTAAAATATTTTGTACAATACCTTGCATCTTATTCGTCGCCCATGAAAAATAAGGGACTGTTATCAAAGTACCACGTCTTGGTTTCAGTTTCAAAATGAGGATAGGTTGGTTAGTTGACAGAAATGTGTGGACCGAACCAGAATATAGATATATTTTTAAATCCTGTGCCTGAACTCGGTTGGAACAATTGAAGGCTGCTCACAAGAACATGTACATACAGGTAGCAACAAAATTAAAATAACTCTAAAATAATATAAATACAAATTAATCTTATCAATAAAAAAAAATTCTTTATTATGTATGTACACCTCGCCTTCGGTATCCGCGTTCGAGCTTCGAAAATTGAATTTTTTGGGCAGCGCCGTAATGACCATGTCTGTGATACGCTTTAAAATTTTAAATAAAACTTTATCCGGAAGCATTTTATTACGCGCACTTTTAAACGAATAGAATCACTAACAGTTAGTAGTTTCCGAGAAAAAAATTCGGTGATCCGTTTTATTTTTATCGTTCAGGTGTATGCAACTCTTTACAGGAATCTCATGCGAATAAGAATTTATATGATTAAAAGGACACTTCTCTTACTTGCTTTTTCATGCTTCGCTTGTATATAGGTACCTACTTTAATTTCAGAATTCTGCTACGCCTCGACTATTTGATAATACCCAAAAGGAATGCCTGTGATTTTAATCATTTCCTGTAGCGCTGCCAAAGAGATGTCAGGTATTTCTATGTACCTGTACTCACACAACATCCCCTTTTTCACCAAAGAACTAAGACTTTCTTAAGATGGACTATTCCATCTTCTCCACATCCACATGTAATCATCATACTTCAAAGACTACTGATGTGATGGATAGTCATTTCTTTGAACATCGTTTTTAATTTTCTCCAAGCTTTAAGCCTCTGTTACTGCGTCGTTTTTATTGTGGACCATCGTGGCCATTTAGAGTCTGGAGCCTGTCAAACGCGTCCGATCTATATATGTCGCGACGGCTTAGGAGTTAATAATTAAAAACAGTTCTTCGTTAAATGCAAAATTCGTAAGATAGTGAAATGTAACGTTGCTTCTTAAAATTTTTTTTACGGAATGGTCTGAGAAAATTTGAAGCTAATGATTTTGAATCTTGTTATAAAAAAATTTGAAGATACGAAAAAAAATTTATGTCAAATATGTGCATTGTAGATGTCGCTAGATAGAATTAAAGAAAACTGTTCAATCAATCGCCTTGCCCTTGTACATACAACTAGATAATTCCAAACAATTCTCGATGAACCTCTAGAATTATAAATAAAATTAATATTAATAATTCAATGTTGCATATATAGATCGAATCATATCCACAAAAATCGTACTTCTTCTCCAAAGCTCTACAATTTCGTCAATTCTCGACTTTTTTATTGCTTTTTAGATTCATCGATGATAAATAATAAGAATATTTCTTTTATTCTAGACAGGAATTGAAGGCACTAGAACCTCCACTGTTTTGCAACTTCGACGACGAGGCTGTAGCAATTAAGATGCCTTGATAGCGACATCTGCAATGCATATTTTTAACATACAACTTTTTTTCGTATCTTCAAATGTTAAATATAAAACCACAAAAAGATTTAAAATGATTTGCTTCATAATTTCTCCAAAAAAGTTCCCAAAGATCGGCCTGTTTTAGCGTTGGGTAAAGTATAATCCCCCTAATTATTTACTCATAATTACTCATCTCACTTTGCAGGGAATATCGTTAAAAATTCTTGACAAGGATGTTTTTATTAATATGGATTGAAATGATTTATTGGATATTTACACATACACCTACTGATTAAGACTTTTGAATGAATTACATACGGGATACGTGAAATCTAGACTTTGGGTTTCAAAGTACATGTAGTAACAGTGAGTTAAGTCTGTTTAGTTTTTAACATGAATTACTGTATTAAAACTTTGAAATAGCTGTAACTTGAAAAAAGATCACTAATTCAAAATATTTATGTAAACTAATATTTATTTCACATTTATCTTTTGCGTCTAAAAATTTCAATAAATCCAATTAAATCAAGTTAAACATCTATTAATAAATAGGAACCGCGTACACCTCCCACTTTGGAAATACAGAAAGATTTGTTAGCCTAAAAAACAATTTTAAAGGATAATAGCGTTGGACAAAAATTTTCTTCCCAAAACCAGTTTTACCGGGCGAATAAATACCGTTAAACTACTTTTACAAAGTAGTAAAAGTAAAAGAAAATTCCATTGTAACAGGCATAAACATAAATTCAGGCGTGCTACATCAGAACGTGATCTCTAATTTAAAAAAAAATATAATTAAATAAGATAACATTTGGAATAATTAATACTTCTTAATAATTAATAGTTGTCTGTCATTTACATCTTACATTTACAAAACGATTTATAGTATAAGAACAAGTACAAATTTTTGCATCAGATACGTCACATAGCTTTTTTAGTTAGATTTACTTACTCATCGAAAGAATCTTATCTTTGAAATTTTGGAGCTCGGATATTTTGCCATCCAGAAGATAAATTATAAGCCATAAGAGCTCCTTACCTATAACATAAAGAATTAAGTGTTAAAATTTCATAGCACAATTTAAAAGTTATTGCATGTTAGAAGGGAACAAAGTTATTCTATGTTTCCAATTAGTTGTAAATTTATAAGGACATGTATAACATGTAACAGAGCATGAACAATTAATTTTATACGTATTACCTAAACCTCCTATGTATATTTATATATTTGGTGTATCTATGTCATGAGACACAGAAGCTGATAAATAATTTAGCTGAATTTGAAGATACAAGGAATATTCACAACAACTTTTCAATAATTTTAAACAACAAAGACTTCGAACTTTATTCTTTTGACCATTTTCTCAAAATAATAATATTTACGTAGTTGAAACCCTTACAATATGCAATATATGTTACCTATAAACAACTTAAGCTTTCGTTAATAATTTTTTCTGTCTTATTTTTTTAGAATTTATGTAAAACACGTATATGTATATGTATATTCTGTTTTTCGTGATATAACTTGTAGAACCAAACATTGCTGCAAAGCAATCGTACATGAAATGGAAAATACCTATTCTATCTTTAAATAAATTACGGAAATTCTTGCAACAATCGTAACGAAAAATCAGCAACTTACACAAAAGATTATTTCTCAAATTTCTAATCGTGGTTCACTCGCAGTGGCGGAAATGATTAATCAGACAATTACGGGACATAATTAACGTTGCCTTAAAATAGAAAGAATATTAAGGAAACTGAGCATACACGTCCTTGGCCACTGGAAAGTTCACGTTACTCCATGTCGAGCAACATTGGTACTGACAGATTCATAGGCTCAATTGAAACCGAATCGTTCAGACCACGCCAATCAGAATGATAATTCAAATGCATTCCTTTGTGTTAAATCGATTTAATCGTATAAAACAACGCCCGTTTCATGAACTTTCACTGTGGGCTTCGATCGATCATCCAATATCGCTATAAAAAGAATTACTCGATAGTTTTTCTATAGATTTATGAAATAGCATTCGGAGTTCAATTTAGAAGTTTCGTTCCGGGTAGAAGTTTCCGGCCACTCGCCAAACTGTGGTTTAAAAGTGGCAAAAGAAAATTAATTTCTTCTCCTTTAAATGTACATGCTTATACGGATCAACTACGGAGAGAAATATGTCACAGTTTTCTCATAGTTTCGGTAGTTAAATTATTCCGAACTCACACAGTGGTATAGCACTTCCGTCATTTGAATAGAAACGTCGGAATGTGAGGATACGTGTCGCACGCATATAACGTTTCACCTCGTATTCTACTTTTCTGTGAAATGCGAAACGGAAAATACATTCAAAACGGTTAAAATTCGCTCGAATAATCCGAATAATTTAAACGGTAAATGCATTAAACGGTGTTTAAACGAATAATCGTTAGTTGACATATTAAATAGTCGATGATAAATATTCCCGTTTTTGTAAAGTAGCACTTTTTTCTAAACTATGAACAGTTACTACCAAAGTATTTGTAATGCTGACGTGTTCAGAAAGTGAATTCTACATATTTTCCTCCATTTACATTGATTTTGCTACACATCTATCTTTCATTCAAAGGTATTAGAAAAAATCATTTACATCCTACATGTTCGTTTCTACAGTGTTGCATTGAAAAACAATGTGAGAATTATTGCTATAAGGAACCGCAATTCTGATACTGTCATGTAATCCAATAGATATATCATTTTAGGAATTCTTTATTTATGTGGGCTTTATAAACTAATAGAAAAAAAAGAAAAATCCGAGACAAGAGAGTGACCCAAGAAGTCGCCTGCTTTTGGTCCCACGATTTTGGAACTAAATTTTATGCTAAACGACACCTTGTGATGAGACATCAATCGCACGAAATTTTCAAGTTGAGGTGGCAATTAGTTTCTGAGATATGCGAGGTGAAAGAAGTGAAAATTTGTTAACGTGTCAGCTCATACGCATCGATGTAGGAACTTTGATGTCATTCTGATAATTTAAATTATTCCCAGGGGGGTTGCTGACTATTAACAACGAATTTGAACTTAGATTTTCAAAATTCACAAAAAAAAATCATACATAAATGACACACTAATTATTTATCTTAGCAAAGGTATTTCACAAACCAAAAGAAAGAACAAAGATCTAGCAAAAACAAATTTCAGTAAATTTGTTGGATGTAGAATTGATTTAGCGGAAATATTAGAGGATATTAAAAATAGAAGTCTAGATAAAGACTTTTCGTCGGATATATTTACCAATATAAAATACGTAAAATCAAAATAATGATAAAGAATAAATAAAAGACTCTTTTTAATATTAAAGCACTTTTAAAGAGTAATCTGAATAATGCAGAGGGATTGGTGGATATTTATAAAGTGGCTAAATTTCAGTATGAAGACAGTAATTTTGTGTGTATAAATGAAATTATTTTTTCAAACCTAGGATTAACATAGACTACTCTAAACAATTAATACTGTAATATTGTACAACTTTCGTATTTTTTTCATGCTTTTTTTGCTGTTCAAAGTTATCCGTCCAATATGCTTTCAAAACTTTGCTGTTTTCAGGATATAACATTGAATTAAGAGAAAGCGCGGTGCATACATAAAGCAATTAATGCTTAGCGGTAATGTCTTCGTACTATAATATATGGCAGGCGCTAAATAGATAAAGGGTATAAACATTTATATAATGGTTACCGACTACAAATAGTGATAATCGTGTGTTCATTTATCACGATAGATATGCAATTTCACAGTCGTAGAACACCACAAGAAATCACAGAAACAGAGGGGAAGAGATTTATGAAAGTTTAATGCACCCAAGAGTAAAAGAAGCACGGGAATAAAATTCTTAATTAAAAAGAAAAGTAAATTGCTGCAGGGGCAAGCAGCGTATTGTATTAATCCTTAATTGCTGCTGCTACCAACCACTGCATTTATTTAATTTATGTACATATATTTAATACTGTTCTATGTACCAAAACTAACAAGACATTAAAGTGGTCCGTAGACATTCACAGTTAGCGCGAAGTTCTACAGTTTGTTCTACACGACTGGGTTTCTCATATTACATCGATTACCTATGTTAAATATTTTAACATTTTGTATTGTAAAATTTTCCAAAAAATGCATGAAAATCTCATATGAAACTTGCATATGGGGTATATAACTATACCTAATATCTTGGCAAGTGCATAGGTAAGTAACAAAATCAATCGGCAACAGTGCAAAATATTTCGTTAAAAACAAAGGATAATCATATTCTCATTTCAACGTCATTTGGAAGTCTGTTGTTGAATGCGAAGTTGATTATTGTTTATGAAAGCGTATACATTTTTTTGAGAGGCGAGTTAGAATGAAATTTTTTAGTGATGGTAAGTTAAAAAATATTGCTTTTGCATGATTTATATATAATTATTATTTTTCTACCGAAATACGTATGTACCCAATATGGAACACGTTGAATGTACGTAATAGGGAACATGTACCATATTGGGTGCATGTTGCTTGTTAATATTATATACTACTATATTATATGTATTTTTACCATTATAAATACATTATATATATATATATATATATATATATATATATATATATATATATATCATTACAATTTCTCGTTCTCTTGTTGACTTTACGTAAACATAAAACTATATAAAATAAAAGTATAAAATAGCATAAAACTATGTAATATATTGTAGTACAATAATACATACCTATATATATATATATATGTATATACCTTCATTCAACAAAGGAACCCTATTCGAAATGGACCGAACTTTTTTTTAAATTTTTGCACATTAATAGGTCCACAAGTGAGAGGTCTATTCCAGGTGTTAATTTTTTAAATAACGGGGGATAAAGTGGGAGTGTTACAAAATACATCGGTGGTCATAACTGTGTACAAAAAAAAAGGTATCCAAGCGTAACACGTACCAAAAAATCACAAAAAGTCAAACTTTCTAACAATATAGTACCTATAATTTTAAACACTTTTTTTTATATAAGGTTCACATGTTTTTCGAGTTTTCGTTGGTCGAAAATTTTTAGAGAAACTGCAATTTCCCAAAAAAAACTATCACATGGTAAATGCGAAACTTTGGGAAGATTTCTCATTTTCGAATTATTCCCCAAAAATGAGCGATAGTTTGAGTGCGCGGGGGAGTATTGGTTCTAGCAAGGGATCGTACCGAAGTGACAATCGCCGATTTTGACGAAGTTTATGTAAAAATGTAGTTCTCACAAAAATATTTCACGCTTGGTCTTTTCTTCTCTCTATTTATACCCCATTTTAAAAACCGAGAGGTACCACAAATTATTTATAATATTTTTATTCCCTCTGAAATAATTTTCTGGAACAAAACAGCAAGCTTTGCTTACAAACTATACATCGACGCAACTGAAATAAAACATTTCAATTGTTCAAGATACGTATTTACAGCGGGTGCAATTTGGATGAATGATCCTGAATGGGCAACCGCATTGAAGGAAAGTGGAAAGTCTGGCAACTTCTTTGAATGTTCAATTTGGTCGATCACTATGATTGAAGGGTAATTTGCACTAGGTATTCAGTTTTCTTTCAATTTTGTTGAATCAACCGCATTGTTCAACCAAAGTAAATTCGCCTTTAGAATTCGCCGTGAAAAGACCTTGCATGGTACGTCGATAAAGTTAAACTCTGTCCATGTATAGTTCGAACGGTAGTCGGAATAGGTAATGAATGACAGCGTGAATATGCAATGGTAGAATTAGTAATCATGAATACACCTTAATTATATTTCAAAAAGTGACTCACTCGATACACAACGACGAATATAGTAAGAGACCCACCTACGCGTCGCGAACGTAGTCTGGTTATTAAAATAAGGCTGCGACTGTTATCTCAACTGCTGTGCATGTTAACAACTAATAGCTTTATGTATTTCGTTCGCGATTGGAAGTTTGTCTGACAGATTCAATCTGACATACATAGATCCCAGACATTTGTTATTGTCGCATAATTAGCTAGAAAAATTCACGTAGCTTTTCATTAATATCCCACCGTTTTGTTACTAATAAACCAGAGCTACTTTTTCAAACCCACTTGTTCAAACTTATATGGATGTTGTATGTCGCGCTTGAGACTTTATTGATACTAAATTGTGGATTTGTAAATGTTGCGAGTCTTCTTTTCAGATTTGCATAGACAGAATAGTACCACTTTATTATTAGTTTACTTCTAGTACAGCAATATAGCGAAATTGATGTGTGTTTCGTGACTATTTTACTCCAATATTTGGAAAGTACTAATATTTACCAGACAATCATTTATTTAATAGAAACCTTTAGTCTTCACTATCTATTATTATTTTAGAAAAAATCTCCATCTTTTTAATTGAAGAGTTCTTGTAGAAAATACTGTAAGGGCCAAAATTAAAAATAATTTATTGGGAAATATTCTACGTGCCAATGGTAATAATATAGTATAGAATTTGATTTTTTACACTTGCAGCGTTTTCTACAAGGACTCATTAATTAACGAATAACCATGATAAACTATGTTTTGATCCTTCGTTGACACACCTCTTTTTTCGATAAACTTTGACATATTGGGTGGCTCAGACCCAGAGCAATTTTTAAACGACTGCCATTTTCATTTAAAGAATCCGATCGTTATAAAAAAAATGACGAGTTAATTTCAAGGTCTCTAGAATGTATTCCAATAGCTTTTTTTATTGTTTCGTCTCACAGTTTTTGCAAAAAAAAGTCTAGATTGTCATATGTCGAAAAAAAACACGAAAAAAATCTTGAAAAAAATTGTAACTTTTACAAATTACAATATTAAAAGTTAACAATCTACAGATCTGTTGTTCAGATGTAATATTTTGAAAAAAAAAACTAGTTTCTAAGTCGACTTTGAAAAAAAGGGTATTTATTTTGCCTATGGAAGGTAAACTATTTCGGTAATTGAGAAAACAAAGATATTCCACAAATGTCCACGATATTCTACGTACCTATTAGAAAAGGTACACAGCCCCCAAATCAGTTAATGGGTGGTTCACACCCAGAGTGTCTACGAAGGGTTAAATCAGATGAAGAGGAATATCTTTAGTAACAATGTAATAAAATAAAAAAATCTTATTTTATTGTTAGATAGAATGCAACTCAATTAAACTATACAATACAAGAATTCTTATTGTTTACTTGCAAAATAAACGCAAGTAAAATTAATGAAGACACACCGCAGAAATTCCACCACATAGTGCGTCAATCATAATGAAGTATTCCATGTACGTAAACTACTGTAAACAGTCTTCTAATATAAGAATTTTAGAAAGTTCCAAAATTGTGCGTCATATTCCTGACGCATTTACTAGAAGCTAAAATAGAACTTTGAGCAATACTGTATTTTCAGTAGCGTAATAATAAATTAGCTCTATTACCCTCGTTACTCTTGCGACTATTCTACATCATTTTCTCCAGACACGAATTATACACTGTCATATCTCATCCCGCAAATTGCTGCAAGATGTCACAGAGCTCTTGTATCCACTGCGACAAAATCCGCGAGGATTTAGGATTAAATTTTTCAGCTTCGGCTTATAACTGCCAAACACAGTTAACGCAAAGAGAATATATCCGCAAACCCACAATTTAAAAGCCGGTAGCCGCTTGATTGAAAATCCAACAGAACAAAGTGCTTGTCGAAATGCGAAATTTCCATGTGGCGATAGTCACGTGAACGAAACCAACGACGTGTAACAACGGAACGTGCACATTGCGAGAAGCGTTCCATTTTCCCTCGCATTTTTTTGTTTTCGGAAATACATATTGCGGCAACTTCGTGTGACGTTTATGCTGCAGTTTAACAAAATAATTTCTCAATGGGATCCATTAATTGCAAGAAATATAGATTTGAGGAAGTTACTAAATAATTTGATAATATAAATTCCTAAATCCTGTCTTAATGGCGTGGTAGACACTTTCAATAGTTACGGGAAAGTTAGCCTATCGTCAGTAAACTGAATTGAAAGTTTCTGTATAGAATCTGTTCTGTACGTTGTTCTCGCGCGACCATAAAGGTAATCTACTTCATTAAAACGGAACACCGGATGTAACGTTTAGGAACACTTTCTGAATATAATTTTCATCGAAGAAACGAGCACTTTACTTGAGTGCACTTACGAACACTTACTTACAATTAGTAGAATTTTCAGCGAGAAAAACATCTCAAGATACTGAATGCAATACTACGTAATTTTCACTTCTTCAAAGGAAATTAAGCAAGTATGACATTTCTGGCACAAGTATCGTGTGCTTGTAAAATTATAACCGATAAAACACTTCAAATATAGGAATGAATTTTCAATTTTTTTTCATTTTGTCAGATTTCTAAAAACATTTAATATTTATCATCATATTTTCTACGAAATAGAATAAATATCAAATGTAATTTTGTAAGATTATTTTGACCTTTCTACTTCTATAATTTCCATTCTTTATAAGCACATATTGCTTACAATTCTTTGTACTACATTTGATACAAATATTTTTACAACTTTATGTTGATGTTAATATTGTTCACAATTTTGTATATTAAACTGTGTATAACCTATGCAACTGCAAAGAAAGATTTCACTGAAATTGTGTAATTATCATAAGATAAGTATTACGAAATTACTGTTTTAGATTTCTGTTCTAAATAATATAGGTACGTATTCATTTAAAAGTATGATTTCAGTTATATTACATTACATGCATTAAATTATACCGAACTGTATTTATCGCATACAACAATCGTTATCCTCAATCGTATATAATTGAATAGGTGCTTGTGGGAACAAACTTAATTTTTCTTCGATTTTTTTCTATTACTATATATAGACACGATCTTTATGTATATATTCTATAAAAATAGTCATAATCATCTTGATTACTAATTCCATGTTTGAAATGTATATGGGGAAATAAAAAAAAAATTATTTCTCGTAGTTACGTCAAAAGGTTTTCGCCTGCCTTGTACAGTAGAATGCGGATTTAAAGATACAGTTGTATGTCACCAGTACTCCAATGCTTGGTGCTCAGAAAAATTTCACCGGGTGAAACCTTGTGACACCTCTGTGTGCCTTCCTGTCCGAGCACCGACGACCTGGTTAGATCAATTTGCCAACGTTTTCCACCCACAAACCGCCCGTTATTACATCGCAGATAAATTGACGGTGTGGGTCGCGATGAATAAACAGGAAATTAGAAAGGTATTCCCGTGGCTTGAGGCTTGAACTATTCCATTGGGTTCCATTGGAAAATTGCGCCTACAAATTCGCTCAATAAAGCGAGCGATAATTGATTTCAAACTTGCACGGGGACATACTGTTTGAAATATAGAATACATAAGAAATTCTAAGTATTTCTGTGCAGTTCGAGTACATCAACTACAAAGGAGTTGCAAAATATAATATTGCATTTAATATGAGAATATTTTAATTGAAAATATAATTTTTTAACGATATAAAGAGAAACATATAACATTCACCAAAATAAATGAAAAACAGATTTACGAATTGCTCTTATTGTTCAAATGCACGATTATTTTATTCACGTAAAACGTGAATAAGACAAATGGCATTATTTTGCTTCTTTTCAGTTTTCTTTGTATAACTATTGTTGCATAACATAATTTTTTTACTTTTCAAATGGGTATAACAGTACCTAATGTCGCAAATATGCAACCATTAGTGATCAATAGTTAATTGCAACATTTGAAAAATGATACCAAATACAACCTCAATCGGATTATTTTTCAAATTCTGCAAAATTATTTAATATGTAATTTCGTTAATTATGGCCCGAATTATGTCGAGTTTAGCATCATTTTCATCGTGAATACACAAGGAGTCGATTGTCCCCACTTTCGCGAATATTGGACGAGAAATATGGAACCTGACATTTTTCATTTCTTAATTCTTAATGGCTATTGCTATATTCTCTACCTGGCTCCCTATTCTCGAGCGCCGAAGCGCAGAAAATTCAGTGACATCGGAGGTGTGAAATTTACCTACCACCCCGAATAAAATTAAACTTGGAACTTGGAATTGTGAGCTTTACCGGGCAGAACTGTAACACAGATGAACAGTGGCGCACTCAGGGGCGGGAGCAAGGGGCCCTGGCACCTCCCAAACAAATAGGAAAAAGGAGATTAATGTAACCGCGACTGATATAATTCATGACCTTTGGAAAAGAAAAAAAAACTGGAGTTTATTCTTTAAATAAATTTTTATAATCACCTAACGAACTTTATTGAATTTACATTAAAATATTTTTATCCCTTCGACTCGGCTCCCCCCAAGATTAAATCCTGAGTGCGCTACTGCCGATGAACTACACGTGGAGCACATTTACATAGGTACTATGTAATAAGAGAAATTCACAATTCCTTATAGCCACTTATTTCAAAGTTCTAAAGAACTGTTCACGTATGTACTTATGCAAATACAAATTCAAACGTGCAAAGGCTACGACAAAATTTTACGTAGCCCAGGAATCTACGATTCGTCGAAAGAAAAAGTTACCCGACCACCAACCGTACGCGTGATTTAAACAGCTGACATTTCGTCGGTAATGGGGCATAACAACATTTTAAGTAGCGTGTACGAACCGTAAATTTTGTTAGATTTAAGGTTACCTGCTGGGCGAAGCCCTTGACGAAATGGAGCCTGGGCTCGTTCTAATTCCGCCTTAAATTTTATCTACGTTAAGTGCGCTCGAGAGCCGTCATTATAGCCCAAGAGAAAAAGAATATCGGCCTTGTTCTCGAGCGTGTTCATTAGTATTCTGGCCGATGCATTTCTAGTGGCCGACTGAGAGACGAGTAAAATGGGTCCCCCAATCATAATTTCATTCCAGATGCAAATACCCGGTCTGTTCTTAAAAGCCCGACACAACGGAAAAAGAAGAAGCATATAGCACTCTGGAAATTAAAGCACCGGAGTGTGCAACCTTTTACCCGTCGTCTATGTAATTGTTCGAAGGTTAAGTAAATCACGGGCTCGCGCGAATATAATAATTGCGAAACGTGGGACGGAGAAAATATTCTATGCAAGAAACGACGGACATTAATGACGCGTTGATTGTTCAGATTCCACTACTTTCCAGTCGATTTTATCTCACGTGCAACCACTCTGCGTATCTATAAAAATTAATGAAGCAGGTTTCACTTCTGTCAGCTTTATATACTTTTATAATGCGTATCTTCCAAATTCTAAGTCGTTCAATAAAATTGCACACAGTGCCTCTCTAGTATTCGAAATTTTCGACGAAACAGGGAATTGCATTCCTTTCTTATCTTTAGTTACCTCCTTACTTCGATAAATAATCATTCGTTTTCTTTTCACAAACTGGGTATATTAATCGCAAACAGAAATCTCCTCTTACTTTAAAGCAATCTTTATTTACGACTTTAACGATTTCATATAATAACGATAAAAGGTATCTTTTTTTCCTCCGTTGCAAGAAGAACTGAAAATGTTATCTACCACGCGGGGAATTTAGAAGAAAGTACAAGATTTCTATATTTTCTACTAACCTGCGTAATTCAATTACTCGCGCATTCAGTGTTACAAGCAGAAAAAATGTACAACTAAAGTTTTCGAACGACCGCTAACGTTAGCTTCCAAATGTATTTTACTTTCTAAGCTGATAATTTTTGTTGTTCAGTAGGCATACAGATTATTCTGGATATTCACATCTACACTAGCAGCCAAAAATGTAGAATCATTCGCCGATTTCGATTAAAATTATATCGTAGGTATCTATAACAAATATTTCCATAATTTGAAGTTAATATCCTAGCGATAATTTTTAATTTAATATTTTATCACGCGAGAAAATTAGTTCAATTTGATTGTTTATCGCTACAATTTCTGCTTCCTGTAATTCAAACCCACTCCACATGTACGGCTCATAAAAACAAGCAGAAAAACAATAATAAACATGGATTTAAAACCAACTCCTTCCAAAGCATAAGGTATTTCTGTTTTCTTCATAACACTCACAAGGAAACATCCTCAAATTGAAAATTCTGATTTTAATGAAACTTCGTGTGAATGTAGAGCATATTGGAGTATGCAAAGAGCAATGCTTCTCTGTGGAAAGGGGTGAAATCAGCCCTTAAAGTTATCGCGCTTTATGCTTTTTAAATATAATTTTATTTTTCCGTTGGCATTATGATAAAGCATAAAAACCGGGCAATTCTTATGTTTAAAATTATGATCTATCTGGCATCGTTAGAAAGTTATATTAAAAAACAAAAAAAAACGCGATAACTTTAAGGCAGGGATGTCGAACTTCCCCACTCCGAGAGCCACACGAGTCGGGCCCCCGATCAGCCGGTTCCCCCACTTATTTTTGTCCAGGAGTGGCACGAGACCCAGCAGGGGGAGAAAAATTCATCACAGTGTGGTAGGTGTGGAGGGGGTCGCGAGCCGCTTGTTCGACACCCCTGCTTTAAGGGCTGATTTTACCCCTCCAGTGTGAATTTCCCCAGAAAAACCATCGCTCCTTGCATACTCCAATATGCTCTGCATTCACACAAAATCTCATTAAAATCAGAATTATCAATTTGGGAATGTAAGTCAGTTCTTCGTTAAAAGCTTCAGTAGTATGTTTGATGGAAAATGAATTGGATAGAATAGACTCATTGCACAGCCTCTCCGTGTGGCTTGTTAAAATACTTTAAATGTTCGTGTCGCAAGCTGAATCCTATATAGCCTAAAATTAAACTTTATGGTAGGTACCTAAGTATCGATTACCCCGCGAAGTGAATAAAAACATTTTTAATTTATATCTCGATAACGATTAAGCCTTTGACTACTATGGATGCATACCTATACATATGTGTTTGAGAAAAGCTATCGGTTTGGAGTGCTTCGCGGTCAGAGTGAGAAGTTCATGTTTATTTTGATGAGTGGCACAGTTTGTGCGTGAATTTTTAAACAGCCTGTGTAATTTAATTATAGTATCAAATTAAATCACTTTTTTATAATCCTTTGCCATCTCTTTTATTTTGTTAGGAGTCACAATCGAAGTCCTATGAACAAAACTAGTTGTAGATGAAAAACGTTTTGCTCGGAGTTATCAGTGTCACTGGTAACCAACGTGACACGAATGAAGAATTTGCTGTCGACCACTAGTGACCGACATGGCAGTGGACGTGTTAAAAATTGATAATGCTCGCACGAACCCGAAGCGCTATTTCATCTTACACTTTTGTTTTTATTTATATTAAAATGTCCTATGACGTCGAGCGATGTCCATTAAAATCCATGGAATGGATTTGTCAAGCGACGCAATGGGCGTAGTCAAAATTGTCTCGTATAAAGCTGCCCAGAAATTACAAATTCAATTTAGACCGAATATCGGTCATCTCTATTAGCATAAAATAATTACTTGCACGTGCAAACGAACGTTATTGCGCATGCTAATCGACCTAAAATGAAGAATCTACGCTTCAGCTCGTCATTTCGCGACTGGACTTTGAATGAGACGCTTTACACGCTTATGAAGCGAAACGAAGGTTGAAACAACGTCATTTTAAATGCATAAATAAACTGTTTGACGTTATTGTAAAAAAAAGAGAAACAAATTGAAATTTCTTTAAACAAAAAGCTTGCACATACCTGTTTACTTAATACTATTTAAATAATAATTGCGGTTTATTATGCATTAACCGTTTCGTAACCATGGGCCAGATATTTCGCGACACAATATTGTTCGTACGAAGCCACGGACGAGTTATCCCGCGGTATAATATTGTTCGTACGATGCCACGGGCGAGTTGCCATCGCGTGTATGTTCGCGTGTTTGTTCATTAGGGCGATAGTTCTAATTCGACGTAAATTTTTGTGACATAAGAGAGGATATAATTTCAGGATTACTACAAATATACAGTGGCGGACGAAAGAAAGTTTACACCATTTAAAATCGTGTCACTTTTTTAGAATTGGCCCAAACGACTTAAGATTTTTTCTTAGAAGCTGGACGGATTAGTTTCCTAAGTGACGTGTTTCGCCATTTTGAAAAAAAAATTGCAATTGGTCGGAATAGCGCGAAAAATAGTTAAGGTCGTTTTTCAACTTTTTCTGAGCCTGTAATGAAAATTCAAAAATCCCGTTTGTAGATTTAAGTAAGTTGTAAACATGCTGAAAATTTTGTCAGAATCGGTTAACGTTGCTGTAAGCCAGGGTTGACTAACTGGTGGCTCACGAGCCACCGGGGGCCCCTTCGCATTGCAGCCACGATGAACGATCTCTTCCATACCTACCAGACTCTGACGATCGCAGTCGAAAAGAGAAGGAAAGAAGCACGAAACGACTGCGATCGTCAGAGTCTGGTCGGTACGGAGGGGGGCCGTTGAGCGTGGCAGCAAGGCGGAGGGGCCCCCCGGTGGCTCGCGAGCCACCAGTTAGTCAACCCTGCTGTAAGCTATGAACGCTTAAAGATCGCAGAATAAGGTTGAAAATCGCGAAATTCCATAAATCAGCGATTTTCATTACAGGCTCAGGAAAAAGTTAAAAAACGACCTTTACTATTTTTCGCGCTATTCCGACCAATTGCAATTTCTTTCAAAACGACGAAACACGACACTTAGCAAACCAGTCCTCCTAGCTTCTCAAACTAACCTCAAGTCGGTTGGGCCAATTCTAAAAAAGTTATGCGATTTTAAAAGGTGTAAATTTTCTTTCGTCCACCTAGTGTATCACAATCCAACAGAAAAAATGTATTGCAAATAATATGAAAAATTTGTCTAAGGAAAAAACTCACTTTTCCTTTCAAACGCTATAACTCTTTCAATTTTTCATTTTTTTTCTTACAAGTGGACCAATCCCAGCGTAAACTATCGAACTTTAAGAAACTTCTATTTTTTGTTTTTTCAGATGACTGTGATAGGTGCTACAAATACCGCCAGCAGAAGTCACGTCGCCGCAGAGGTGGACAAGATTCCACAATAATTAATAAATAATAAGGGTGGACATAAAAAAATATTTTCTGCAAGTTTAAAGATGCCTCCTTATATCCCAAAAGAGCTACATCCAATATGACCAACAGTTTTATAAAAAAAAATCTTAAATATCAGTTACTTTTTGGGCTGTTAGACGAGAATCCCCCTTAAGAAGCTTTGGAAAAAACTGATCTGAATTCACATAATAACAACAGCTGAAGGGTAAGGGGGGAAAACAGGGCATGTCCATTTTCCGTGATTTATAATATATAATATAATTATAATAAATATCTTTATGTATATTTAATATATGCATTAAGATAATTAAATATTATTAAGTTAGACTTCTAATCTGAAATACCTATTTTTAATGTGTTTTCTTTACCTTATTTTACCTTACCTTATATGGGGGAGAGATCGCAAGTTATCTGAATATTATAAAAGAGGGTCGCGACAGAAATCAGTTTCGCAAACACTGTCCTGGTCAGAGCACAGAATTAAGGGTTCGTCGCAGCCTTCAGCCAGCTGTTAAGATTGAAATTCGGTTACGCGTTAAAGCGTGAAAGACAGTGGAATCGCGCCGTGTGGTAACACTCACCCAGCGTCCCCGATGTAATCCAGCATGCGTATCTTCAGCATCTCTGCGGGATCACGTGCACCGTCACATACGGGGAGACCTCTGAAGAGAGCCGGCGGCTGGTGCCCCGTGGGAATCGCGATATCGTGGAGCTCGCGTGGCGAGTAGCGTGGAACGGCGAAGATGTCCGATATCGGTGGAGTCTAACGCGACGAAGCAAACGGTACCACGTCCCCGATGCCTCGAATCGAAAACGCGCGTACGTGACTCAAGGCCCGAAGGACGCGTGTATTCGCTCCGAGTATGTTTCAATCGCGTTATCGGCAACGCGGCGCAGCATTCAGCGGGTCGAAAAGCCTTTGGCCGTGGATCCTTTGCGGTACGCGAGCCTTCCGGCGTTATATCCTTCTCCCTCGACCCTCGATCACTTCGCACACGCTTCCATCTGAAAGCGCGGCGAGCACGAAGCCACGCGCTAGCAAATTATTTATCTCCGCGGCTTCTCTCGCGTATATTTATACGCGCTGCATCCAACGATCACGTATTCTCACCGGTATTTCACGGCTCACTCGCAGTGTTTGCGTTCGATGATTAATTTCAAATCTCGGGCATGGACGCCGAAGGCGGTGTGCAGATGCGTGTTCTTCCGAGCGGCGTTTAATTATCAGGCATATTCGTGTTAAACCAGCGTAAGATCGTTCCAACAGTACGATTTTCCTTCTTTTTTCTTTTCTTCGCAGTTTCGTTAGGCTAGCCTTGCGTAATCTCCGTTCGATCAGCGTTCTCCTCGTGTTTCATCTCAGTCCTGTCGAAGGATATAAAAGAAGCATACTGGCTCAGAATATTTCTGTCGACCATCCACCGCAACGAATAAACGTTACCCTCGCTTTTGAAATTCAAATTCGGATCGTGAAACTTTAATGAGGTTTTTACTTGTTTATTCTTTCTGGTCCAAGTGTCGGATGTAAGATACTGCACAGGGAATTTTAGAATCGTTGGTAAAGGCTTAACTGGCTAGGTGAGCTCGCAAAGCAACGAGAGAAGTCATCATAAACATAGATCTGCAAGGTAATCGCTTTGGAGATATGCAACTTTTTATTTTGTACTTAAGCTTTTTGGAGCATTACATAGATCGCCGTACATATGACTTAAAGGGGGGTTAGAATATCAATAATTTTAGAATCGAGGAGGAAAAACTTTTTGTTAATAGCTGTAATGTGGACATTGAAAGTGGAAATCTAAAACTTGCCTAAACCTTGAAATTATGTCACAATAACTGTGTTAAATTGAATATGTATTAATGTATATATTATATAATATTTCTCACTCAAAATTGTCCTTGAACTATGTACCGTCGCTTTATCGACATTTTTTCTTGCAACAACTTGTATTTTGTTGCAGCTAATCATCGATTTCTGATCAAATAAATTCTAAAACACTATGTACAGAGTAGCAAAGGAGGGGAGGCTATCCCGAGAACATAATAGAATTTGAAATTCTGCCAGAACTGTTGACTAGTAACCTGCCGGACGAAGGGAGTGTTATGCGCTCGCGCTCTCGATAGTTGGTTCGATGCAAATTCCATAACTTCGTTAATTATGTAGATTTCAGCGAGATACCTTGGTGACGTGTTTCCAAGAATTCATATTTTCAAACAAAATGAAAATCAATAAATGCTTTTTCAAAGGATCAGATGTGTCACAACACCTTTAATATAATTATTTATTAATCAATAAAAATACCGATGTTAAAAATCATGTGTCTCAGAATTTACTATAAGAACGAATTCTTTAATCTTTATGAAATCTACAAATGTACCCACTAGAAAGGATGGAAAATTCGTGAACAAAATAAAATATACAGAACGGTTCGAAAATCTTGTAGGATAATTTATAGAGATATTCTATATTTTAAAACTAAAAAGAATGTTCTAGTAAATATGGGTCTATTTAAGTATAAACCTTTGGTTTTGGAAATACAGTCACTTTGGATATTTAGGCCCGGCTCCGGTGCAGATGAGCGGTTTGCGACAGTTTGGAGCCGCGTTCAGTTGCGGTGAAGCGATACGTGCATGTCATCAGAACCAGGGGCAATTGAAACTGTTAAAATTTCCAATTAATTATGAAATAACTGTAATTTTATAACAATTATGTTTTCTGCTCCGAGAAAACTGTTATAAAATGCAGTGTATTAATTGAAACTTTTATTCCATACCTATATTTTTGTGTAAATAAAAAACTTTTACTTTCTTGAAAGTAGAAAAATGTTAAATAGGAACATTTATTCTACGCTGACACAATTAAATTTGAAACGTTAAGCCGTTCGATGAAAATAGTTATATAAAAATCGCAATGTGTTTTCTCTTCTATATTTATCCTGTCTCCACTTCCTTAAATAATACTAATTAAAAGCACATTCCTAACTTTTATACTTTACCCTTAAATATTTGTTTTCTGTATTCCTCCAGAACTTTTATAAAATAACCGCTAAAAGTGCGATAAAGCAACGTTTATTTTTAAAAGTTAACAGTTTCATTCGACCCTGGTCAGAACGAACGCAAACATGCCTCCTAGTGTCCGCAAAAATTTGCGTCTCGTGCGAACTGCTTCATATAAAAATCTATGATCCAAACTCGCTCGTCTGCATCGGACTTGATTGAAGCTCGAAATGTCTACCATTGAAAAAAAATATCTAAAAGAATTCTATGGACTGTCGCACGAGGGCGATCAGTCCCAGTTGATTTCTAACTGAATCGCAAGCATTAATTATTCATACCTGCAATTCGTGAAGAGTCTGCTTTGGATTCGTTGTAATAATTTGTATACCTAACTCACAATAGCCTGGCGTCATGCATGCTATCACTTAAAATATGTAGTTGTATCTTCAAAATAAAAGATCTGCAAACCCACGTTTATTATAACGTTTCTCTTCGTTCTGAGGCGCAGAAGAAACTTGTAAATTGTTCGGTAGGACTTTCGAATCGGCTTGTATACCTCTGATTAGACATTGTTTGGGCAAACGTGATATGTATGACCTGTCGTTTCGCTGAAATGCCGGAACGAACTTACCTCTGTCAATACATTTCACTCACAGTGTTTCGTCTGTTTGTCGCGTCCAGCGTATTTCGCCGCATTCAAACAGCTTCACAGTGTTTCGAATAGTGCATTTTAACTGGACAAAACTGAAAATTGATTTTGTCAAAAAATTGTTTTTTCACGTATTCTCTAAGTAACTAACAAGAGAAGATCCCGAACCTGAAAATTCAAAAAATTCTGAAACTTTGTGAATATGTAGGGGATTTCCTTCTGATTACAACGCAATTTTTGTTTGCTGCCCAAATTCACCCCTGAAAATTCAGCTATTTTCCGATTTTCTGTTATAACTCGCGAACAAAAGTTTCAAGACAAAAGTTTCTTCTTTTAATTAGATCTATCATTTGGTAAAAAAATATTTTACAGTTCACCAATGATAACACAAAATCGGAAAATAACCGGATTTTCAGGGGTCAATTACACCTGCTTAGAGTGAATTTGGGCAGCAAACAAAATTGCGTTATAATCAGTAGGAAATTCCCTACATATTCACAAAGTTTCAGAATTTTTTGAATTTCCGGGTTCAGGATCTTCCCTTGTAAGTAACTAAGTGATAAAATATAATGGACTTTTTCCCTCGGTGCAATCTATTTTTTCGTTTAGAGCCAATTTCGTGTAAAAGACTTACAAACAACATACTTTGTTTACACGTAGTATCAACCCGTGCTATTGGTTTGAAATTGTGAATGTGTTATTTTATAGTAAATTTGATATTTTATGTCGAAAAATTGCGACGACTTTCATTTGTTTTAATAATACATGATTTTTGCACATAATGGCGTAAAAATGTTTTTTTTACAAATTGTTACTTATACTTATAATTTTTAAGTAATGCAAATGTCAATATGGGCGAATGTGCGCAAATTAGAATAAATAACTTTCTGGTGACGCAGATTAATCTTTGCAAGAGCGTGAAACATGACAAGAAGCATGTTGACCGTGTGGCAACAAACATGAATTTGTTAACAATGTTGTTAATTACAGCTGATTCTGTACTAAACAGTTACAGAGTTCCTCACAGAAAGAAAACTGCCACATGGCCATTAGATATAAGGAATTTATTAGAATTAGATGGTCATCAACCAGGGGACTCTTCCGACGTAGCTAAGTAGTTCTGACAACAATGGGTACAAGTAAATTGAACTACCCCTTGCAACTTAGTTTTTGTTTGAAACGAAATATTTATAATAAATATTTAATAATTTAAAAATAAAAAACATTAATTCTTCTGAACCCGATTTAAAGCCGAAAAATCTAGTTTTATCCAGCTGGCACTTATCTATCGAAACACTGAGTCTGCGTAAAATCAGGTGATGCAACCAAGCATAAGGTTATTCCGTGTGCAACAGTAAATCGGAAATGAATAAATGTTTTAGGTATGTGCTTCGATTTCGAGAAAATCAGGTCTGAAAATGCACCAAGTACTTACTTACTCGTGCATTTAACTAAAAATGGGTTCCATTCAATTTTCTCGAAAACAGAGGACCATTCGAGGAAAACTACTTTATAATTTCATCTTTTATCTGCACAACCATTCATTTTACTTGGATTTGTACCATACTTACTGAAAGGATTCTCCCAATTTTGAAGTGCTCACGTACAAGATGAGTTTTCAGACTCGATTTTCTTGAAAATGAAACACTTTATTTCTACATTTTCCATTTATTTCTGCACAAATAACCACCCTATGCCCGACTTCATCGCCCATTCTTGTTCACCCTGTACACTGTCCGAAC
Organism: Andrena marginata; assembly: GCA_963932335.1. Classification (NCBI taxonomy): domain Eukaryota; kingdom Metazoa; phylum Arthropoda; class Insecta; order Hymenoptera; family Andrenidae; genus Andrena; species Andrena marginata. The sequence goes on along the minus strand of OZ010659.1, from coordinate 44,436,875 downwards.
GGACATATTTCTTGCGTAAATCCTTGACGGTGAACTTGTAATTGAGTTTGGAGCGCAGATAAAAGCGCGCGCATCGAGAAAACGTTTCGCTTACATTATCAGAAACCGAAGGCTGCTTCGGCAACCGTAGTCGTTTAAAGGGAGAGAAGCCTTTACAGCTCGAGCCCCGAGAAACATTTCTATTGCAACATTTACATTTAACGAATGATCCACTTAAGGGAGTCGATCGACCGGCCGTGATTTATGCGAGAACGTCCCGAGAAACACGGCTCCAAGACATTTCAATTACGTTATCGCCAAACAGAAACTGATGCTTCAGACAGCGCCAGTCAACTGTCGACAGAAATTCTTGCCCTTCGAAAAGTTTCTTGAACTTCTGTCATGGTGTTCGTTTGTTAGTCGAGGATCACCTCCAACGAATCGAGCGATAAAAAGAATCTGGTGATTTATGCTGAAGTGTTTCGACGAGCACACGCTTTTCAGTCAGGTACTTGAGCGCCATATTTCAAGTGCTTCGATTACCTTGTCGATACTGTAAGGTAACTGTGCATTAAAACTTTTTTACAATGTCCTTGAACGATTTGTGCTCCCTGTGTCTCTTGCATCCGACACCGACAAATCGACAGTCAGGTGCATCCTGACTTTATTGTCCATTAAAAGTATTCAGTGGATCATTGATGTAAGAACTACAAGTTATAAGTTTGAGATCACTTTCACTGATATAATATTTTGCAGGGTTCGGAAGAGTTCTGGAACTTTTCAATAGGTTCAAACATGCACCGTGGAACTTTTTTAAAAATGTTCTCACATTATAAGTTCCCATGAGAACTGATAAAGTAAAAGTTCTTGAAAATAAAACTTCTAGTTGGAATGGAACTTATGAAATATAAAAATAAACAATTCTCTATATCATCAATATTAAAAACGTTCTCCATCGTTGTAACAAATACTGAATACTCTTCAATGAATAGTACTACAATAATAATAAAAAATTATTACAGTTAAATTGATAAACTCCATGTGTTATTTATTTGTAATATTTACCAGCGTAGATATTTTCGACGCAGATATAGTATCTTTGTGTATTTTGGTTCATGTAAGTTATAAAAAAATGTTATTTAGATATTATTCTTGACAAGTTCTCTTTTCTGTTCAATACTTCCTATGAAACTATTAATTAGTTATGTTATGATTTTCATACATTTTATTAAATAAACACGAAGAATATGATATTATATTGTTAAATAAAACTAGTACCTACTAGTTTAGTACTTTTCTTTATATTATGGAAACTTTTTTAATAAATGTTCTAATATAACTGTTTACATGGAACTTTTATTATATAGGTTGTAAAATATCTGTTCCATGAGAACACTTTCTAAAGAAGTTCTTAAGGGTAATATTTCTTTCAATAAAAATTCCACAGGAACAGATATTTTCTTAAAAGAAACATATATAAGTCCTAACAGATTTATTTTTAAAAATAAGTGTTTCAGAACTTTTTCAATCCCGGGTATTTTGTAATATAGTAAATAAGCCAGTGTTTCCCAACCAGTTTTGAGTTGCAATCCCCTTTTATAATACTAAAGTATCCTGCGCCCCCCCCCACCCCACCCCCCACAAGGTAAGGTACATTCAATTAGGTAAAGAAAACACGTTAAAAATAGGTATTTCCGAATATAATTCTAGCTTAATAATTCAAATAAATAAGTACTAAAAATCGCCAAATAAAAATAACTGCGGCGACCCTCCAGAAAAAACTTCGCGATCCACAGGTTGGGAATCACTGAAATAAACAATTATAAGCAGCATTTAAATATGTAACCCCCCCCCCTTCATAATTACCTCTCATCTCTATGTATAATTATATTTTAATATTATGCTTTCAATATCACGAAATTCTTTAGTTGTTCATTTTATCCAAGTTAACTAATAAAAATAGGTAATAAAATGAAGGGAATAACATATAGCTTGTTGGTCACGTAAAAATATGGGTTTCGTAGACTGCTTGTTGTCAACAATTGGTCACGTAAAAATGAAACGATATCTTATAATTATTTTGTAAATGCGTACAGGGTATTTCCCCTCCCAACAGAATAAAACTATTGTTACTATACGTCGGCCCCTATAAAACTATGTAACTTTTTTAGGATACATATTTATGAAATTTTAAATGTAGCACGAATATTAGTAGTGATAGTATTAATAGTGATAGAATTAAGTGATCCACCCTGTACATAGATAATTTAATCATGAAAATCCGTAATAATGAAAAATCTCACCCCCTTGCTTTGTCATTTTTCTATACAATATGAAGGTTTCATAAGTGATAGAATGTTAGAAATAATATTTAAAAAGAAGATCAAGCCTTAGCACTGGATACGCATAACACGCAATTAGATAGCAGTTAGTAGTGCGCAACGTTTGATAGTTTTCCGGGTGTTCTCAAAAGCACTTTATTTTTCTCAGATACATGTTTCTAAAGATGATTTCTCACATCTGTATACGCGATCATCAATTGACAGACAGTTTGCGAAACATACATATTTTTATATTGCCGATAAGATATTTATTAAAAAAAAATATTCAAAGCAACGCACATTGTTATAAAAAATAGTTGCACGAATAAAAACGCAGTGTCATATCCCCCAAAATAAAAAAAAAGAATTATACATTGGAGCTGCGTAAGAAACATTGCGATCTATTGAATTTCCATAAAAAATGTTGCTTGCATCACTAGCAGTGTTCTCAAACTTATATTTAGTATGTATTTAGCTATGTAAATAGACAACAGTATTTTGCTTCTTAAAGTTTCACAAGAATGTTTAACACTTTCATGTCCATTTGTTCTAATCAGAAAGACATCTGTGAATAATTAATTTCATGACTATATATCCATCCTTATATCACGAAGTTATTAACACGTTGTAAACTTAAAATGTACACGGGTAATAATTAAAAAATAATATATATGTTTATTCGAATTATAAATAACCCGTTTACCAGTTACTCTAAATTTTTTAAGTGCCAAATAGTAAAAAGTTCTCAATTTCGTAAAATTTAAAAAATAATAATTCGTTGATACTGTATATATGTATTTAATTGTAAACACGTTTCGAGTTATTTATTATAAAAAGGATGTATAATTAACTACATAGATAAGTAGATAATAGAGTAAGGTCAACGTAGTAGATAACCATTTAATTAACTGATTCATAGCCAATGCATGGTTACGAAAGTGTTAAGAATTTCACTAATCACGAATGTGTCATAATATTTCACAGTAATTACCTTTTTTTATAACTGTACGCTGTTGTTAAACAATGTACACGTACGTTGCCCATTGAATTTTTAATGTGTGGAACACTGGATAATGCGCACAGTGCTCTCATTTAAATTTAATCAACGCTCTGCTCGGTCTACTTTAAAACGAGATTATATATCGCGACTTGTTCTCAATCTTCTTCTAGGAATGACACAATTCCGATAAAAGTGTCCCGCCTTTTTCTCCCGCCTGGCAATGAATCCGTTACAAAAGCTGGCTAAAATTACATTGCTGACACGGGAATCCAATATTGGAAGAAACAAAGAATTTTGAGTCACTTCTCTCCACAGAAGTAGACTTCTATAAAACACCTGTTCATATTTTATAGATTTTCCTAACAAAAGCTTCACGTTCCGAAGAAGTCGAGCTCTGGCTCAACAGAACTAATGTATGTCAATATATGCACGTCCCGTTCGCTTTTCTTTCTTTAGCCTGAATTTAAGTAGCGATTCATCTTGGACTCTCGTTCGAAACTCGCTTGGCCACTGAATATCTCCTTGATCCTTCGCCCAGAATAAACTCCGGCTGAAAAGATCTTCACGCCGAAGGTCCATTCAAATTAAGCCCTCTAGAAGAATACAGCTTAATTGCGCGGGAGATACAAACACCCATTAGCCGCGATAACTTCCAGGCCCCAATTTAGATAACTATTAAATTCACTTCTCCCGTCGACGAAATTTCAGTAAAACTGCCTTTCTCTCACAGTTGTATAAAAATGCATTAAAAACCAAGACGATTGTTACGAGACGCGGTTTAATTCACTAAAAGACACACTGGATAATTCACATAACTAGATTCTTCACGTACGTCGAACAATGCACACTGTCGATTCGCGAATTCTTTAAAACAGGTGTTGCTCCGAAACGTTGCAATTAAAATTCTTGCTCGCAAGCCCACCGCCGTGAATTTCATTGCAGCGGCTCGTCAACATGGTTTAAGCGGCAGGAAGTGCTGAGTAGCGGCTGAGAGACGTCAGTGGTCTGAAAGTCGGGATGTCGTACAATCACGTTTGATGGCATCGAATCATGTTGCGAGAGTTTTTGCTGGTTACTTGGCCCGATGAAAGAAGCGGAGTGTCTTTCGAGGCGGAGGCTCGTTACCACAGCACAATCTAGGGGGTAACTTTACCGTTCAACGTGGCCGGAGTTGCTCGTTACGTGTTTCGCCGAATCACGTATCCGCGATTACACGTCCCAAGATACATCAAGATCCCGTTATCGTTTGCGATCGATTAACTCCCCTGATGCGTTTCTTCGCCGGCGCAGCGGACCGAGCGATCGCGGACACGGAAGGAACTTTCTTATTCTTGCTTCCTTTTTCTGCGCTCGGCAGCCTAGTGGGCAGTTGTTACCGTCTGGTGGGATCAGTCAAGAGCAGCAGGGAGAGGCATTCAGCTCGGGAAGCACGCGATGACACTTGCTCCGATCTTCTTACTTCCTCAACCAGTGTTTATGTACCCGCCTCTCTCTGCGCCCTCCGCGCTTCTCCTTCTTGCTTCCTAAACGGACACGCTAAACAACCACGTCTTCGTTCTAACACCGTCGGAAGTCCGTACGAAAGGCACGGCTCGTCTTCAGCGATATGAAAGTCCGATACGCCTGCACGAAAGGTTCCCCGTATTTTTCAACATTGCCACTCTCCGAAACCTAATACCACATTTTCTTCCCCCTTCATTTCGCATGAAACGCACCATCGCGGAAACGACATTTTCCCTGTAGTCGATTGCAAACCCGTGTTATTCATTCCCTTCCTATTTGTGCAACACTGGCACTTCGAGGAAACGATTGCCGTTTGCCGCACTGATAGCCCCCTCCCTGATAATTCTTGGGGAACGGCGATAAGAAGTCGCGATAAACAGAAATTAATAATCCACGGGACGTTGCGTTCGGTCGTTAGAAAGCAGACAGGTGATTCGAAGCGTACGTTACTTTACACCTTAGAAATTAGCACGCGGACAGAGCAAGAGTGACTACAGTTAGGGCTGCGGTAATTGCTGCGAGCCAAGTAACTCGTTATGGCCGCGTGAAATGCGAATCTGCCAATATGGAGCAGCCTTTGCAGATCCGCTCGACTATCTTGCCATTGAAAAGATTAACCCAGTACGCTACATCAGGCGGCGCTAATTAGTTGTCGTTCTACCAATTACGAACAACTAGGGAGATAACATTGTTTACCAGCTGGTGCATTGCTCCGCAGCAATTGCCTCGACAGCTTCACTTTCGCGGTCGCTTTGCACGAGCAGTATCCCTCGTTGAAACTCGATGCTCCCACGTTGATCAGCTCTATCGATCAACCAAATATCAACACTCTTCTACTCATAGAATGACAATGGTGTCACATTTATGTTGATCCTAATTTGCGACATGCTCCTTGATCTGTCTCCTTGAAACTTGTCCGCGAGATGAACAACGCCGATACCCCGATCGATTCTCGAATTTACCGCCGTTCCCAGAATCTTGGTGAAACTTTCCCGCGACAGACGTACCGACGCATGGTTCGGGTTGCGTTGAACGAATCGCTGAGCACCGACCAGCCACGAGGACGATTTTTACGCGCGCACTGCGCACCTGAGGATAGAGCACACGATGGTATCGCGGACTTTCGTCGATAGACGATCCAAGAGGAACTGTCTGCACGGTCGGCACGCGCTACGCGACCTGACAACGGATCGAAGTGCCGGAGGACTGTTTTAGTGGCTGCTGAAAGCAACGCACGCCAGTGGCAGTCACTCCCTTCTCTCGATCTCCGACATCATTCTGTTCCCTCTTTCCCTCTTGCTAGTGTACGCCACTCCACCTCCGCAACCACCTCCCAGTCTGAACTGGAGCCTTATGAGGGGCCAATGGAGGGAACGCCGCGCGAAATGCGGTTCGCTTCAGTTGCTCGTAAAGTCCTGCTGTGTGATACGTACACCGATCCTCCGATTTACGCGCTACTTTTTACATGGATTTTTTTTTAAGCGGCAAATAATCCCACCGTCTACGCAGTACTTTTTATACCCGGTCACAGTTTTAGACAGTCAGAAAATATATCTTGCTATCCGAAACCTTGATGTCGTAGCTGCCACCACCGAAAGCCGAACTAGCCACTGCAGCCGCGGTTCCGTAATTTTGAAAAAGATCTTCCGAAAAGAGGTACGCTGATTATGAGACTGAAGTGGAAATGCTATGTAAATATTTCTAGTAATAAAGATAACAACTTCGAACCAATTAAAAGGAAAAGATTCACTGTTTTTAAGTGCAGTAGGTACCTACTGACACCGGCAAGGAATGAAATTTAAATTTGTTTTTCCGTAAATTTCTGTGTAAGTATGTGAAATATATATTTTGACAACATACTTACACGGGCTTTTCTCTTACGTATTTTTTTTTATACTGGCAGACTCCATTTGTACGATTCTCAAGCGCAGAAGAAAAAATCACGTGGAACGAACAGATATTCCGCGTAAATCGAGGGATGAGTGTATCTACTACTTTTCGCGTAACATATCGGCGAGACGTGGTTCTCCTTGAAAGAGTATTCCCATTTGACGCGTCGTTTTTGGGGCCATTTTTAGGATTTAATATAAAAAATGTAGGACCTAGGAATTTGAAATTTTTCTCATGTACATATGTAGGTACGAAAGTTTTAGGACAATACAGAATAAACTTTTCCCATTTTACGCGTGTTTTTTTTTTATAATCTCTGAGATTTAGTACAGAATATATGTATATTAGCTCCAAGAAATTTGAAATTTTCGACACGCATTTACTTATGTTTTAAGAAAGCATAAAAAAGTATTAGTACTTAATTATCTTATAGCCTTGTAAAGTTGTTAGTTGCTTACTACTGCGTGCCTAAAAAAATATGTCTTCGATTGATAAGCAAATCTGAGAAAGTATTCTGCAGTTTTTTGAGTTAATTCAATCTAGAGATATTATAGCAGTCCGGTTAAAGAACGCTATTTTAGAAAAAAAACGCTTTTAATATTCTGCTTGTATATTCAACGTAGGTACATACCAATAGAAACTCTTTTAACGGATTTTCCGTTACCCAAATATTTCACTATCCAACGCTCTGCTAGTCAAACGTACTATTACCCGCACATCGTACGTTTGTATGCAATTCAAAATGAGTTGATGGAACTTGGTCGAATGTCAAATGTATACCACTGAAAAGAGCACGAAGAAAATTATTAACTAACGGTGAAAAAATAAAGAATGAAACGAAAGATGCTGGCACAACAAATCTACGCATAGGGTAGATGTCCCAATTACTGCTAGTGTCCCTATTACTGTCACATTGTTTATTTTATTCAATAAAAAGGTAATATGAAAAGAAAAGTATACAAAAATTTTTATTATTAAATTGGGACTGTTCATATTATTATTATTATTGTTATTGTACATTACTCTTTATACGTTACATTTTTATTAAGTAAAATAAATAAAGTGGTGCTAATAGGGACACTGGCAGTACCTAATTGGTACATCTAGCCTATGCATGCAACTGTTTCTTCCCTGCGTAAAATCTCAGAATTTGATCATTCTGAATGGTTTCAGTCCGATAAAACTTCTTTAAGTGACAATGTAATTGTACGTGATATCGGATCTGCTTCGAACAACGCACAGTGGTCGAAAATCGAGAAAACCTGGCCAAAACCCTAATTTATAAAGGCACCAGTTATGGTTTTAGACCCCACCACCGTTTTCATCACCTATCTGGCTACTAATTACCAAAAGTTAGAGGAAAGTAAGTTTACTAAATACGAAAATAATGGCATTGGAAACTTAGGTACTTGAGCAAAAAAAAGAATTTATTTTAGATCTTTAAATAGGAAGAGCCCCTTAACGATTTCACCGTATTGTAAAGTTTAATGTCAATTAGATGTCAAATAATTGGATCTTATGTAAGTTCAGTTATTATCGAAAGAGTGAACACATAGTCACATGTCATCTTCACTTTTGTTTTCTTTCCTATGTACATATACATATGTGCAGTAAGAATTATGAACTTGTAATTCGATAAAAGATGTATACTCCTATTAAAAAGAGCTGTTGATTGTTATTTTATACTACTTGTTTAAGACATTTTTTAACACTCTACCTCCAGACAATTATTTTAGAATCACCATATAATCGAGGTTAAGTTACGAAATATAGCAATATAGCAGAGCTTGATATTATATGAGTATATTATTAGGTATGATAAAATTTTCGAACTTATTTGAGTTGTCCAAAAACACTTTTCTCACATAAACAATTTCTCTCCAGCTACATTTGGACATAAAAAGTAGATGAATAGTAGTAAGTCTTGTAATAATTAATAATTGTGATGCGATTAAAGTTCGTAATATAGGAAATTTATGGCGGCATGATTATTTTCTTACGATTTAATTATTTATCTGTTTCTACCTATTACCTGTCGTCAAATTCGTTGCTGCAATCGTCAACGTAATTACATGAAATTCTTTTGGTAAGGAAGTGAAGTTTAAAGAAATTCCAGAAAATATATGTGAAATTTTGAAAGTTGGCTATTGCTTTCCTAATTTTCGCTATAAATTATACATTTAACAGGCGAGCGTTATGCTTTCTGTATTTATTCATGCGGAAGTAGAGATTTCTAACATTATACCTACTTCTTGTACTACTTTATTGTAAACGAAAACTAAATACAGAATAATATTCACGAAAAGTCGCTCAAATAAAAGTGTCTTTTAATCATGATAGATAACAATACGTAGTAATAATAAGTATCCCTCCATATTCACCTGCCTTATTTTTTTTAAAAAATAGTATTTTGGCTCTGTCATAAATTGGCTGTGTTAAATGGAACATAGATATTTATGAATGAAACAGTATAATAAAGCCAGGTAATATTAATATTAGTTCTTTAATTATTATTTCTCTAGATATCAAAATCACAGTATTGTCGACTTCTTTCTTAAGTTACATAAATACCACGGTATTGCCAAAGTATGTATAACAAAATTTACAGTAAGCTTGCATACTTAAAAAACAAAAAATAATCCTCCGGTTAAATAGCAAAAGATAATCTTTTCATTAAAGATCAATTACAATCCTTAGATTAATCAAAACCCCGTTAAATAAAACATCTTTATTCACATCAAAATTGATCAAAAACATCTTGATCTGGGGTAAATATTTTTTACTACCAATGTTCGGTTTATCATAGCAAAGTTTTGAAGGGAACAGTCAGGAAAGGGATGTCCCATTCACAAATATGCCTTGTGTCCCATTCATAAATATGACAAAACAATTGAAAATCTAATCCTTACAGTTTCAATATTAAACAACAGACACCTGACATTTCACTTATTGTTCTAGAATAAATATCCGTCCAGACACAGTAATAAATTAATCAGTCGTTGGTAAGAGCAGTTAACAAAAAGTTCTGAAAAAGCACCAAAGACTTTACTTTGTAGTAAAAAAAATTCAACCGTGCATCGCTATCATTTTTTAAATGGCTTGCTTGGCATGCGTTCGTGCTGCTACAAAACAAAGATACTTTCGTCGTGGGAAGATCTTTCATCTCTCAGATGATTATAATGTTCTGTTTAATACATGCCCCTTCACCCCAGTTCTCCTCTATACAAGAGTAAAAGAAATATGATAGAATTAATCACATTCCACTTTCAACTTCCGACAACCCATTCCGTCAATTCCGTTTCTCTATTCTGCTCCGTCCCATAGCGTCACCTCCACTTTCATTTTCACCTTGAAGAATAGGTTCGCGAGACGAGTAAGAGAACTGGCCAATGCAAGCATGAAATAGAGGCTGCACGCGAGGCGGGTTCAATGGCGGCACGGAATTTATTCCGCATTATTCTGCACCTTTAGCATGGAAAAACTGGTACTTCTCATTTCCCTGAAAATGCCGGCGAGCGCGCTCCGTATGAATGCCATTCTTTCTACATACTTACAGTTCCCTACACGCTGAAAGAAGCCATAGCAAAAAATTCTGTTTGGAACTGGGCGAAGTTGTTATACAGTCGTCTGATCCTATCATGCGTAATACCTTCGTTCTTCTATCCTTAGTTTAGAATTTCAAAATTAACTGGATTATATAAGAACAATTTAAACTAATTTTCAAAGTGCACAGTTAGAATGGCTTTCGTTGAATTTCATTGTGTAACAGTACCTTCACTTGGTAATTTAACGTTTATGTCGCTGTTCAAAGGAAAATGTTACAACAGGAAACGAGAAAAAAAGACTCTGTTCACGAACCTTTTATACGTGGCATGTGCATGCAGCCGAAAGACGGATGTTTCTAGAAATTCTGCGCTGTTCAACCTACAAAATTACGGAGAACGGTTTCGTACGCTTTTTTCACGTGAAAAGTAGCGCAGCTTGTGTAACATTGAGATTGTGCCTTCTTTACGCAGTAATCAGGTACTTGGTAAATATACTTGTCCGTTATCCACACGCAAAAGGAATCATCCGCCGATAAAGAGTATATTTTACATTTTTATTGCACATATTCATGCGCGTATGTATATGTATATTCTTCTTGTTTAAAGTGTAAAAATATAATGTAGGGTGTAATGCCACTGTAGAGCGCCGAACGGCAACCTGAATTTGAGAATTTTTTATGAGTATAGGGAATGGAATAAAAAATCTGTTTGAACGCCATTATTCTACATACCTTGAATTATGATCACAATTTTTTTTAAAATTTTTTTAATACAAAATGGCGGCGCCACAGCTCAACAAAAGAAGCTTCTTGTGAAAAACAATGTTCCGCGGCCGGAAAGATTTCTCCTTCAATTTTTGACCTAGAACGAAAAACCGAAAATTTTCGAGTTCTATATAAGATTATCTCGGGAAGTACACGAGGAAAATAAAAAATACTGCTTTTCGTAAGAATGGTGCGTGAGTGAACAAAGCATTTCAACAATTTTTCACGTCACTTTTTACCTAAAAATGAAACGTTTTGTTCAATCACGCGCCATTCTTACAAGAAACAGTATTTTTTAATTTCCTCGTGTACTTCCCGAGATACTCTTACATAGAACTCAAAAATTTTGGGTCTTTTGTTCTAGGTCAAAAATTGATGGAGAAATCTTTCCGGCCGCTGAACATTGTTTTTTCAGAAGAAGCTTCTTTTGTTGAGCTGTGGAGCCGCCATTTTGTATTAAAAAAATTTAAAAAAAAATTGTAATCATACTTCCAGGTATGTACAATAAAGGTCTTCGAACAGACTTTAGATTCCATTTACTATATTCGCATTAAAAAATCTCAAAATCAGGCTGCCTTTCCGGGCTCTACAATGTTATTTTTTTAATTTTTGCTTACAGCTGTTTAAACACCGTTTAAATAATTCAATCAAAATGTTGGTGAGTTCGTCTGTTGTTCACGGAAATACAAGATTCATTCGAAGAGAAGCGCATTCTTTGCCAGCAGCGGCGAAAGTTTACCATTTGAGGAAATTGTTAACCCTTCACACGTTCGCGACCACAGACTAATTAATCCGAGATTTTTGGCTTTCATTGGATTCGTCACCCGTGGCAACGGTTCTCTCTCCCTTCAGCTGCCACCAGCTGCCTCGCTACTCTTTAGCCCTCCTCTTTTCGCTTGCTTTTTTTCATTCTCGTTTTTGGAGAAGCTTGTGAGACCGAAGCAGAGGTTCGGTAGCATGCATGCGTGTACACCAGTGCGCGCGGAGACTGCAGGGAGGTATCGCATATTTATGGTGAACACAGGGCCCATACGGTTAACTGCGGAATCTGTACTAACCACGTCAACGTCCACTGAATATAAGTGGCCTGCTCTGACCGATTAACCATAGGATACCCTACAGTCCGCTTGATTTCATGGCGAGTGGTCGATGGCATTCCAGCTTTCAGGAATTTATTCGCTGTCGACCGTCGGTAGTCATTTTCTAAGTCCACAGTGAATAGTTACTCAAGCGAGTAATAACACTAAAATAATTACTGTTATACAGCGGAATCTCGATTAAGTAAAATGATCGTGAAACAGATCTTTCGAGTAACAAAATTTTTCGTATAGTCGAATATTTGTCACATAATATTATTCCACTTGGTTTCTATTTTGCTGTAGTAGTAAGAAACTTTAGTCAGTAGAATATGTATAGCCTCTGCTAAGTAACTTCTCTCCGTACTTCATTCCACCTCAAAATGGTTTGCAAAGTAGTGAATGCTTCAGGGTAAGTATATATTTGTCATTTTTTAATTAAACTTGTAAAGTATTCGTTTGCTCCGCAAAATATGGTATGATGTCAGACATTTTGAAAGCAGAGTGTCTATCTGTATAAATTTTAATGCTTAAAATACATTTGTGCTTTTTTAATGCGTGAAGTGATTGCGAGATGAGGATAAAATTGTTGCCATTCATATTTCAATTTTATTTGTTATTGTATCTATTCATATATATTACGTTCATTTTATGAAATATTTAAAAATAAATATGAATGCTTTTAGAAAAATTGTCAAAGTTGTCAGACTTCAAAACTGTTTGAAAGTCAACAAAGAATTATAATAACAATTGATTAATAACTGCAAGAGAAAATAAGATTAAAGCTAAATAATGTTTCCATCTCGCTTTCCTAGGAGAGCATTAACGAGAAGAAGTGATATGACTGATATGTTATTGACGGTCAATTGTGTCGATGAAAAATAATAAGTATACATTAATCAGCCATTTTTGTGTCCAGCTTTAGTCACGTCTTAAGTGGCTTGCTTATTTAAACGCTTAACTTGAAGATATCTAGCGCATTTATTCGCAGTAAACTTGTGCAATTGATTCGACCGTTCGCCAAATTTTAACACAAAAGAGAGTGTGCACAACTTTTCACGTACTTTCTCTAAAAGTTTCTCATAACATAATTAAATAGCGGTGAACACCTTTCCACCTGTCCTAAAAATGTTCTGTGTTATAAAAAGTGTAGATACTAAGTACATGTACGTGATCTTTTCTCGTAATGTTATGGATTAAAAATATGCATGGGATCATGCAGAACAAATACCTAAAATGTGAAAAGTGTTGTAGCTTAGTGTATTTACAAATTCCGATACATACAAGCTAAATTATTTCTCTGGACAGAGACAGCAAAATATCTGGAATAATGTAAAGTATAATTATATCACGTAATTCTACAAAGCGGGGAAGGAGGTGGAGGAGGGGGAAGGAAGCGCATGAGTAGAATTTCTACGTTTCAGTAAAATTGCCAGCTTGGTAAAAGGTAGCTACGAACAAATTTTTGCAAACAGGATGTATCATAAGTAAACTTTCACAACAACATGAACCTTTCCCCATTACCAGCTTTCTAAGAGAACAGTTGAGCTATCTTCAAGTTTCCACCGAAGGAACCATATTTTCTGTTTAATTAACGTCGAAGGTGTACGATGAAATTAGTTTGTAAAACTTCAAAGCTCCTGACAAACTGTATACAAAAGTTTCAGCGGATAAAGTGGAATCCCATTCAGCTCGCAATCTCTCGTAAATCTACTACGGAAAGACGAAATATTGAGGCATTTATCCGACTTTGCGAAATTGCAAAGATAGTAATTACCAGGTAGGGCATAAAACTAAAGAATGAACTAGATCAAGAGTATTCACCAAAAATTATTCTACTTATTTGAAATTACTTGTTTTTCCTATTTGAATTATAACGAATCGAAGGTAGTAAGGCTTTATTAAAATAACAGATTGTTAAATCAGAGTTCTATTTGCGAAGAAAATTTATTAACACAAAATTTGAAAAAACAAATTGCCACTTCCCCTCATAAAAGATTTATTAAATTTCAAACACAGTGTAGTAAGAGCAATATAGAAAATAAAAGAATAAGTTAAACGATTTTATTTAATTTGATAAAAAATACACTAAAAACTAAAATATAATTATTTTATTGTACTACAATTACGATAGGGATATGTCACTTTAAATAAAATCGTGGGGCAGGGTATTTCATCGTTTTTCATCACTTATTTCGACGCTCGATTCTGTATTAAATTGATTCAAATCCTGTTATGAAATAGCCTGTCCCACGATTTTATTTAAAGTGACATATCACCATCGTAATAAAACATTGTGGTAAAACTGTAATAAAAATTGATTTAAGATTTATTCAAAGGTCTTTATAAACATTATACCATTTGGAGTGTTAAATAGGTGCTTATACTATTTTAACAGGATTGGACGGATGAAAATTATTTATATATTACCTTTTACATATTAAGATATAATTATTTACATAAGAAGCTTTAATAACTTTTCCGGGGTCATTATTTTATTGCATATGAGGTAAGATTTTGTTGCTTCATAACATGGTAGTACATTAATCTGATTCTATGATAAGACCAGGTTGGTTATATCTTATATCCCACTTTTGTGGTAGGGGAGACTGGGGAATCTTGATACAGTCGTATATTACCCTCCTAATAAACAATTGAGAATTGTACGTTATAGTAGTATACGTATGTAGTGATTATTGCGAATGAATCTGGCGATATGCGTTTGTTTTATTACAGGAAATGTATTTTTGTCCTAAAGAAATGTAAGTTTCTATCTAAGATATATAAAGTTTTAACATTGTGTAACTGATTTTTATGTAATTCCAATTATTTTACGTGATACTGTGTTTAATATTACGTACAATGTTCCACTTGTGTGCTCTAAGATTATAGTTAAGTAGTATTAGGACACATCATTGTATAAAGGAGAATGATAGAAAGTGGTCAATTTTGGACTTGACTGGCAACGAAAGCTTTTTATAGAATATGCTCCTACAGATCATAAGGAATCCTAAATGCGTAATTGTTTACCCTGAAGACGATGGGAGAGTTATAAAAAATAAACGTAAAGTTCAAAATGACCTTGTTAGTAAAACTCCGTTAGTAAAAATATTCCCAATAACATGATCTATTTTATTATCAGATGTTGGTTTATTTAAAGATTCTTAATGTCCTGGATATTAAGGATCAACGAGAACATATTTAATCATCTAAGCACTGTTTATGATTTTACCAAGACTGTCATTGTTCTAATACACATTTATTAAAATAAATACTAGAATATATTCAATTAAATTTTTCTCCATACAATTTTATTTGTGAGTTACACAATTTCCGAAGGCTTTTTCGCATAACCTGTAATTGAGAATTTTCGTTGAATATATTCTGATGTGAATAAAAATAAAAAATATTTATTATCAATGGGTAAAATTTTTCCGGATAAAATTTCCAATAAAATCGGGTCCGTATTGAAAACAAAATTTTCTCAATTTTCATATCTCCATAATGGTTACAGTACTGGATTTCCATTCACATAAAGGATGAAAAAGAAACAAAATCCATGCATGCATGCACCCGCATCATGCAATAAATTCTACTGAAAAGGATCCACTACTTACAGATGAACGCCTGTAAACGCGTATTTATGTCGCGATGCATCGATCCCCGATTGTATCAATGCACAGGTTTCACAAACTACACGTTGCACTGTATAAAGTAATTATACGAATTCCAATAGCGCACAATTTTGTAATAAAATACAAACGAGACTTACAATGAATAAATCACCAGTAACGCATGTACAGAGTGTAAAAAAATTATGTCGTGCTTCACTCAGATAATTCTACACCTCTGGGTACACCAGTGTTTCCCAATCTTGTTTGAGTCGCGATCCCCTTTTATAAAGAAAATACATTAAAAATAGGTATTTCAAAATATAATTATAACGTAATAATATTGAAAAGAATGACCCACTTGGAAGTGGCGGCTCACAGGTTGGGTATCACTGCGTTAAAAGAATTTACCGCAAAATTGATCTAAACCTTGAAATTCAGGATCAAATTTTTTTATTGTAATGTGTTTGACTCACGAAACCGAGAAAGAGTATTAAAGGAATTACGATCGAAATAATGTTTCAAATAATAATGAAATGGTTCCTTTAACACTATTTATCATTCCACCGAGTAGAATACATTAAAATAAAAAAAAATTGAATCTTAAATTTCGAAGTGAAGATCAATTTTGAGGCACATTTTTTTTAACAGGTCTCAACCGACCGAGAGATTTAGAATCACCTGTGTGAACCATGAGATATAAATTTTTTCACCCTATACATACAGTACTGAAAATATTTACTGCATCACTCTCAAATTTACTTATTAGTAAATAGTACGCACAATTTTCATAGCAATATAATTGATAAAATGATTCGTATCCAACATATTTTCTTCAAGATAGCCAGGTACACATTCATGCAATAAATTAATTGTGCAATAGTATTTTCGTCATATAACAAGCGACGTATAAGTGATAACGTGTTTATTATAATATTTTGAGTACTGTATGTACATAACTCCGCCGTCGTCACATTGCGACGTACTGGTGGATAGTCGAGGATTCTCGCGTGACGATTGCATGCTTTTCATAATTCTCCAGGTCACGCTATTATATTGATAGACCTATGATTTTTTTTAGTCGTATAATACCACAGGTAAGAGACTAGGTAGCCTGTGGAACCAACAGTCCCTGGTACTAACCATTGCCAATAATGCGCTTGGTTATTTGACACTAAAGTAGATGATTACTCAACTTGACTACATGAACTTTACAGCAGTCAATTCATTTCTATAGTTTTACGAATCGTAGTCGTAACTGTCGTGATACACAATGTTAAAGTGAGTATCCACTTGTTACGTATCCTCATATAGTATCGCCGTTGCGTGTCATCCAGTGATCCGATACCGTGCTAAGTAGGGCTGGGACTATTCGAATAATTTAATATTCGAATATTTTACAAGTATTCGAATACTACGAATAAACTTCGAATATTTGAGTATTCGAATGTTATTATTCGAATACTGATGTATTCGAATAGTATGGTATGAAGTGGGTCAAAATTAGCTTACAAGATTTCACCCTGACAAATGAACCTAAAGAACTTAATAATTCACACCATACTATTCGAATACAGCAGTATTCGAATACTTGGATAATCGAATTGTATTTGCCAAATAATTGAGCAACTGAAGTATTCGAATATTCGAATACCGAAAAATTCGACAAATAGTCCCACACCTAGTGCTAAGTTGTGCGACTTTTTCCCCGTGTCATCGCTGATACTGTTGCATATCTTCGCATCAAATTTTGATACGTAACAAGTGGATACCCACCTTTACACTGCGGTCATGCGATTCTAAACGTTGAGGTGCGATTTCACTTGCTAACGCAAGGCAACATGTCGCATGCGATGCGTGCGAGGGTGATTGCGCGTGTTGCATGCGAAAAAAGATGCGACGATGTTGCCCGTTGCCAAAACATTGCCTACAATCCCGCCTTTAAGAGATAACTACGTGGAAAGATTTCAATGGGAGCCCCTGTACATGGCAGGGGGCGGTTGGAATAACTTGATAGAACTAAGGGACGGTGGCCTGAAAAAGTTTGAGAAACACTGATTTAGACCTTTAGAAACACAATTTTTATTTGAAATGTTCAAATTATTATGGCCCTCGGCTCATTTAAGTTATTTAAATGAATTTTTCTGCAAAACATCAAATGAATATAAGCATTTCACTTATGATGTATATAGAATTTTATTTAATACAGGATGTCTCAAAGCTAAACGATTAATCTTCACCGGTTTGTTCTATGAGTAGAAATAAATTTTGAAACAAAAAATTCGAAAAGATTCTTAATCTGTGTGAGTGGCGCTATCGCCCGTAGCTTAATTAACAATTCTTGCTCAAAAGTAACAAAATGGCGCCTGTTGGAAAAAAATTGTACTACAATTATTACTACACGTAGTTTTCGAAATTCTTATAGCTTCGTTAAGTATTATAATTCTAAGTTATTAGTATATGTGCATAATACGAAAAAAGTCGAACACATTTTCAACATAAGTATAAAAATCGATTTATTTGTCAGCAATGAACACGTTCGAGTACTAAAAAAAAAACGAGTACAGCTTCACTCTGCTCGAATATACGAGCCAAGTAGGGTGCTCGACAGTTTCGAGTACCTACATAGTTCGAAACAACTCGAGTCCAAACAACTACAATTGGATTATTCAAGTAGCTTGAAAACATTCGAGTACTAGGGCATTGCTGTCAGCAGTTGATTTAGGTTTAAAAGAATCGTGGGCAAGTTTTTTAATTTCGAAAGAACAGGGTATAATCGTGTAGGTATAATCTAATCGCATAACCGTGCTGTACTCGACAAAAATAAGGGAATCAGAAAAAACAAACTAACGGCGTTTCGTAACATAGTACGTGCTTCGTTTTTCGAATCGTTGAGTCTGCGCAAACGAAGATACGAGGATTGTTTGCGGTAGATTTTCTCGGGAGGACAACGACAGATAACGGCCCCAGGAAGTTCCACTAGCCATATACAGACGGTATTTTGTTTACATCTCTGGGAGCAGATAAACTAACAATGCTGCGGAAATTCTAGTAAATCACAATAGCTCTTTTTTGGACGCTGCATACAATAATACACATCATATACTTGTATGTATAAAAAGCCTAGTGTCTTAATAGATATTTGCGCATGGAAATTTATTCATTATGTACAGGAAGATTGTTCATATCCTTTTCTTTTTACTGATTACGCTAATGCACATATGAAAGCCTTTGCGGGGGCGTATTGCGTTTATATGACGAAAGCACAAAGTGGGAAGTTGGATGACAGTATGACACTAACACAAAGGGGGAAAATTTCATCCACTGTAATAACATTCTGCAAGCAATGTTTCTAAATAGCAAAGATGAGCAAAAATTCTTCCGAATGGCCTCAGTGGCTGATCGACACGAGGTTGGGGAGGGGGTGTGAACCCTAATCTAAAATTATACCTTCGGGCATAAATTCGAATAAATTCTCGCCGAATAAAAAAATTAACTTTATTCGTCAAATAATCTAAAGTTAATGTAACTTTTATTTGATCCGTTATTTAAATAACATTTTATTTAGTTACTTCCTAACTGTGCCAAATAGAATACTTCCAAACATTTTTACTAGCCTAATTTGAACTTTTTCATTCCGTGTCTTGTGAAAAATCGAAGTAGTCAAGTAAACAAGAAAGCATGCCTATTTCTTATTTGTATGTAACGTAATGTAAAATGATTTGAGTATGGTGATTTTAAGAAGAAGTCACTAATTTCTGCCATAAATTCTGTAAATCAGAAAATCTTCAAACGGGACACGGGTCGCGGGAGCCAAAGCGAGCGAAGAGCCCCTCTTGCTCCTGTGACATTTCGACCGACTTCTTTTCATGGGGGCACAGTACTTGGACAGCAATGGTGTTAAAAAATGCGGAAATCACGTTACTACCATATTAATACAGATATAATCATATTTACACACTTAAATGTTATTCTCTACACTTTCAGAATTCACTTCATCTCTCTGAACACTCTGTAGCTTTTGACTCTTTAAACACTCTCTACTACCTCTCTAAGGACTAAACTGTAAGGACACAGTTTCGTCACGCATTCACCATCCTTAACAAACACACGCACAGGGGTGCCTATCAATCATTCCAAACAACACAGTGGCATCTGTTCTCTCAAAACTATCACTCCGACAGTATTATCTAGAGAAACCTCAAATGGTTACCTCCTGCCTCGCGCAAATCTGTCCATTTAACTCTCTTTCTGGTTTGTGCAACATAGCGAATAGGGATTTTTCCAACGTGCCACGAGTTACCCTCGTGGATTCACGTCACATTCCACTCGCAGACATCGTGATCGCGATTTGTGTATCAAAAATGCAAATATGTATCGTTAAAAGGACTTGCAATGCCATTTTTGTATGACATTTTACAGTGTTACAACGTGATAGTCGATTCATAAAACCCAAAAATATAATTATTCAATTTTTAGCCTTTTATCAGACATTTCATTTAGAGTCTTATGCCTTGAATCCCGTCACAAGGGAAGTTAGATAACTCAAAAATTCAGAAAATTATGCCACTTTGTGTGAAGTAGAGCAGTTCATCCGTAACACAAATCTATTTTTGGTTAGTGCCATAGTGCGGTTTTAGGGGGTGAAATCAGCCATTAAAAAAATGCAGAATTTTCTTGTTTCCTGAAATATCTCGAAAACGGTGAAAGATATCCAAAAGTAGTTTACACTAAAATTGCATCTTTTTTATATCTACAAAACTATGTAAAAAATAATTATCGAAAAATCAATACTTTACATGTTACCCCCACCACCACCCTTGGATTTAACCCCCTAAAACCGCGCTAGAGCGCCAACAAAAAATATAGGTTTGCGTTACTGATGAACTACTCTACTAGCCCGCAAAGCTGCATAATTTATATGAATTTTCGGGTTGCCTAACTTCCTTTGTCAGTAAACAGCAATTTTTTCATTTCTTCTACAAATTTTTCAAATCCGTGGTGTTTAAGAGTTTATTAAGGGCTTAAAGAGGAACACCTAGACTTTCCTGTGTAATGTACTCACCTCGATAGCATAGGCTTGGTACCTACTCCTACTACTATTTGTCCAGCTAATCTTTAATTAAAACCTCAAGACATTATAGGAAAATTGTTAAACAGAAAGAAAATTAAAAGAAAATGTTATTAACACTAGTTTTCGAAACAGTAATAAGCAACACTTTGTGCACCCTATTCGGTATTACTTACGATAGGTAACTTCATTAGTACAAATGTTAGAAACATATGTATAATATAAATATTGTCTGTACCTCAAGAGTCCCATTTAACGTTTAAAAAGAAATCAAATACAAGTGTGTCTTCTATACATTTTTAGCAGCCCATTATTTTCTGAATAAACTATTTCATAACATAAAGCGTAGTTACCCATATAAAACCTTCTATTAAATGTGAAGCGTGATATTATTTATATTCAACCTGGCATTTGAAATACTTTACACTATAGTTGTAAAACAGGATAGTGCATGAAGAAATCTGATCGTAATGCCACTAGCCCGATTACAAATGTCGCTGATGTTCGCGCTGCTCTTTTCAGTATCGACAAATGTCACAGAACTTTGTTAAGGGGGTACTCTATTGTATTTGCCCGTTTTTCAACGCCATCTTCGGGAATTTATTTAACAAAAACTATAAGTTTATACTGTCTGGCCTTTTGCCTGCATATTAAGGTATGTTTAAAGTACTACTCCACTTTTTTTATCTTTTTTATCGCACAGTGGAGCAAGCTCCTTTAAAAAGAATCTTTTCAGGCGGACGTTGGTGTGGGAACTGTTCTAGTCATCCAAAATGGGAAAACTAAGTTTTATTTTCTTTATTGTGTTCGTCCCTATGGTTGGGAACACGTTCGTCTTTCTATCATGTACAAAATTAATTCTACAGAACGAAAACAGTTAAATTTATCAGTAAAAATCAAACATTTTTTTCAAACAGCTGTCATTCTGCAATTTTTTATTGTTACAGAGCCTCTCTGGTTTCAACTATAGCGACAATCAATAAAGAAAATTTTAGTCACATTTACTTCGTTGGTATAACCTTTCCATTTACTCTACATGTATGAGCTGTGGACTCAATAGCAAGGCGATTGGAATTCAATATTATAATATTTTCATTTTTTATTTGTATTGTACCAAAGATTTTAGTGATACATATATATACAGCGTTCTTTTATGATCTTCTTCTGTTCTTAATATGAACGGAAGGTGGTACGGGCCCATAACTAGGCAATTGATTTAGGTCCGTATTCACCAAGGACTGCTATGGACTCTGATATCTCGGATCAGAATGGATTTCATGGCCAGAATCAAACCCCCAGCACCCCTTCCGTGTATACCATAGAACAGAATCCTTTTGAGCGATTCAATTACTGCAACAGGAGCAAAGGTAGTAGTATTATATGTAGTAGGGTTCGAGAGGGAAAGACCAGGGTGTAGTAGGATGCGCATTTCGGGGTGCACTCCGACTAGAATAGTCAATTACGGGCACGGCGCGCGTGCTCTTTTTGCGAGCAATCTCCCGCTATTGTGAAGACCAAATTTAGCGGAATTATCTTTCTACCTTCACCCTTTCCCTCTTCGTCTTCCCGATCATTAATCCTTGTCAGAACTTGTAAGCGTCCTTGAACCATGTGCCCCGGTACGATCATTAACTCTTGATCAAAAAATCGGCAGTTGCAAAATGCAGGAGAACCATATCGATTTCAAGGGACGTTGATTTACTGTTTACGGGGAGGGCAGATTAAAGTAGAAGTGGATAGTCTAGCTCTAGTTACTGCGTAGGATCGCATAACGACATCAATTGGGATAGCGACAGAGCGCACATTGTGTTCGATACATTCACTAAAAATGGGATAGGAGAGAGGGTTCTTTTTGTATATCCTTAATTTTTTTACTTCTTGGTCCCATTAGATCAAAAGAAAATTACGCAGTCAAAAATACCAAGAATAGGTTCGATGAAGTATCTAATGATTTATTGAATAATAAAAACTCCTACAGCTCGAATGTTATTATCACAAATTCAGAGGACTAATTCATTTCATGTAACAACTGTGTATACTAAATAATAATAATGCAATGACAACGAAATGCGACATAAACGCGCCCGAATGAAGACGAGTTGCTATCAAGTATTAAACTAATCGTGAGTAAGAAGTTTGTTCAGATTACACAAGTGTATACGCCCCTAAATTTATTATTCTTGCACATTGTTTTAAGTCCAAATTAACCAAATCCACCTAAATTTATCTAAACGCAATACTCATTTTTATCGTACAGCAAATAATTCATGATGCACGACACTAAACACTATAAAAATATTAAATATTTGGCAGAAATCAGTTTTCCCATAGAAAAAGAAGTTTAGAACGATAAACAAATATTAGGTTTATTTACCTTTTTCGCAAATATGAATACAATGCTTCACGTAACAGCGAATTTAATGAGCAAGAAATGTTCGCTCAATTTGTTAAAAAAATGTTCGTTACTAACGCACGTTTCTAAATATCGGTTACGACTGGACATCTGGACGACCTAATTTCTCTCGAATGGAAATTTAACATTTAATCGAAGTGCCTCGCACGATCCCGCACCATCTAGGTGTGTTAAATTCCCATTTCAACTGGTGCAGCATAATTTTACTTCCAATAGCCGAGTTACCATAATGGAAGCTCTAATTAAAATTCTTAAAATGCCCACGATAATGGATTCGATTTCATCAGCGGCAAGGCTAAGGGAAGTCAGATATTAATCCGATAAATTTAATTTGATTACTCGAGGTCCATAATATATATATATATATATTAATTGTAAAGGCCGAGGCCGTCGCGACGGCTGAGCTGTATCGTCGTTTCTTTCGTTCAAAATGAAATTCCCGAGAAACTACTTCCTGATTCGGTTCGCTACGAGATCTAGGAAGCGAAATCTCGGAGCTGAAACGATCCTCCTTGGGATCCTCCAGACGATTCCACGAGCATGCAATTCCTGAAAGAGAGAAGGCGAGATCTGCTGGGCAGAATCACGGTATCTACTTTGAGGCGCAAGAGTGGACGGCAGAGAGACAGAGAGAGGCAGGAAACGGCAAATGGACAAGCGTATTTACCTATGTAGAAGATCAAAGGTGTCACAGCGTACACGTGCAATCTGCTGACGTTACTCCCAGCGGAATCGAGTTCTTCTCGCCAAGAAGCCGAAAGAAACGCGAGCTGAATCGAATTCCGAATTATCTTTTAATCGCAACGGGGTATGGAATGATAGGCCTCCAGTTCGTATTTCCTCGTGACCCATTTTAAAATTCGAAAGGAAAATATTTGCCCGTCGAACGCGCCCGAAACGTCCCCATGGCGAACGTAAGATAAATGCCTCTCATGGAAACTTGTTTTCCAACGACTTGTTTAACTTTGGAATTTACGGGAATTGCACCGCTGCATGACCGTGCATTTTCTTAGTGGACGAGGACGAATTGTTTTAGTTACTTTGAATTACTGCGAATCGAATTGTACGATACACTTTCGCGATTCGATTTAAATAAATGTGTAGTTACATCTGTTTTCAAGACTTCGGAACATCATACTTTTTATTTAAAAGAACGCAATACTTAGAATTTTATGACGAAAGTGACATTTTCCATTGTTAAACTTGGTATATCAAATTTGGTACATTTAATAAAAAGAACTTGGACTATTAAAAAATCTTGTGATAAGTGATCCAAAGTAAAAACTCTTTTGAAATGACATTTATTCATTTTGTTAGAACTAATTGCAGTCTTACTTAATTAAAAATTGTATTGTATGTATTACTATAATATAATTATAGGAATTGTGTTACTACAAATTCAAAAAAATAAATTCAAAGTGAAGTTTGTAATAAAATAATTCGAACAGATATATTATATTCAATGTATAAAACATTTCTACACTTTTGGTCGTAAACAGAATGGCCAAAACAAGCTATAAAACCGGTTTATTTGATTGATACTATGAAACTGAATATTAAAGTACCAAATTGTGATTTTATTGCATAGTAGACATTGTTCCTCTGAATTTAAAAGGATTTGCAAAATTCCAATCCACTATGCTATAAATATGTTGCACACTCCCGAGAGCAAAAAATTGGAAGACGGCGGGTCGTTAAATTTATTATTCATACTGAAATCTCGATTCCATTATTTCGAATTTCGGTGACTAAACGAACATTCACATACAACATAATTCTCTTATTGAACTTAGTTAACCTTTTAATATTTTCTGTCTGCAGAAATTGTATTGTTCATTAATAAAATTAATTGTATAAACATGTCATGCAATAACGTATCTATGGGTCTAAACATTAATGTACAGATATGATATTATATAGAATGAATATTCACCATAAATAAGATATGAAAAATAAATTTTATAAAAATAAAAATAAATTGTATTTTTCAAAATGTTTTCCTATATTTTATTATAATATTTTACTTACTTATGTATAACCGAATAAATTCAAACATTCGTGATACGAACCACGAAATAGAATTCAATGAGTCGAAATAATATGCGTAGTACCTATGTGTAAAGGGAAGTGTAATCTTGGCATCATTCAGTTCTCGTCTGACGAGCAATTACACCGTGAGCAATTCCACGGAACTGTACAATTACTTTAACTATTACCTTTCAATGCCACGACGATTGAACTTGTTTATAAGATCAAATTCAACGGTAATAAATTATAGACTTACTAGATTTGTGCATGACTATGACATACATACTGTAAACTGGGGGAACATTGACAGTAGGGGGTAACATTGACAGTTACTTAACATGTATTAAAGAAGGAAAAGGATAAAAAATTTTATGCATTTTGACACTTGTAGTACATTCGCAAAAGATGCAATGTTATGATAGGATTCTTAAAGCCAATGCAGAAATGTTAATTTTTATATTATACAGCAAAATATTAAACAAATATGCCAATGTTCTCCCAGTTTACGGTATCCTAATTGTATAAAGCAGAAAGTATTTGTGTGCTTGCCTATCGCCTAAAAACTTTCGAATGGTAAACTCTGAGGTCACGAAATGTGCCCCAGCTCATTATGCCTAAAGATGAATGTGACTATTTTCACAAAAATAAATAAACAAAATTATTTTTTATAAAATCAGAATCTAAATTTCGCGCGATGCCGAATAATAAAGCTAGTATCATATTATATATATCGTTGCCATATTATTAATAAAATCATATAGCGTTCCATTTAAAAGAATTAAGTTGTCCTTGAGACCCTCCCCATATTTCTACCTGCAGAAAAACTATCTACATATATACCACATAATGACCCCCTCCATATCAAGTAACTTTCGTAAGAACTATTTTTTAATACCTTCAGCCCGTTAGGAGATATTCCACCATTTCCAGTTAAAACGGACAAACTGTATGTACCTATTTAACTGAAGAGGTTTGAGAGAGAAAAGTCGCGAAAACTGAATCATAAGTTGGACGAATGTTCTGAAAGCATACAGAAAGAGAAAAGTTCCGTTTCCAACATTTCCGGACCCTGCTGAAGGTCATCTCCGTTCTTCCATCAGATTGCCCTACTTGTTGGCAACGATTGCATAACCTCCCGTGTTACCTACTGGTAAAACTAATTTAT
This sequence comes from Andrena marginata, assembly GCA_963932335.1. Taxonomy (NCBI): domain Eukaryota; kingdom Metazoa; phylum Arthropoda; class Insecta; order Hymenoptera; family Andrenidae; genus Andrena; species Andrena marginata. The sequence continues at coordinate 44,410,509 of OZ010659.1, read as the reverse complement.
TACTCAACGATCATCTCCGCTCGTCCGATCGACTACCGTGGGTGGAATGAGGATGTCCTCTATACCATCCCCTGGCGTTTCGCAATAAACACGAGCCTCTTGGTTACATAAAATACTGGCCTATGTCCTATAATATACTTAATAGTATATGTATACAAAAATAAGGGTAATCAATTATTACTACCACTAGCAGTAGTAGTAGGCACCACTCATGCGGAGTGGCAATCTTTTCTCCACCTGGTTAATAGTGGGACATCAAGACGCAGAACACATCAAGAATACGATGTTTTGATACAGTTTGAGACTGCCTTGCATTTAAAATCAGACATCATAACTGTTATAAGACAAATTTTAAAAGTTATGGTATAAATCTTTAATTACACAAATGATTTTGTTTGAGTAAGCATTATAAATGATTGAACTTTTTTTGATTACCAGTAATCATTATCGATGATGGAAATTTAATTTTGGATACCATTAGTAATTATGATTGCGAAGATTAAATTATTATATAGGGTACGAATCTCAGTTACATATTATGAGTTTACAATTTAGGTTATGTACATTATATTTTCTCTCACAAATATTACTTTCCATTGGGTATTTAAAAATTCAGAATTCGAATTTCGCGATTGTTTTAATCAATATTTCAAATTTAACTTTATTAAATTAATAGGTTACATTTTATCATATTGGTTACAATAATGTGAACTTATTCATATTCATTATTTAAATTCGATTCATTTCCAATAAGTATTACAGGTCACAGATGACCCATGCAACATTAAATGGAAATATTTACACAGTATCTGTAAATAATGGAAGCCCTTAACGCTCGTGATTAGCTCATTATATTGATAATAGCACCTAACGATATATCTTAGTAATCTACTTAATCAGCTTTCAACAAGATAATCAGAAATTATAAAGATCAAATTGCACTAGAGTTATGTGAACAGATCAGTATTGTTTAGAACTTAGAAGCTGTCATTATTCATGACAGTTTGACGTCGATTATGATCAGAATATTGTTTAAATCTTTAATTATGGACAATGTTCTTTTCCATCTCGTACTTTAATCCGATTTTTCATTAACATTAAATAAAGCTTCTTCTTATATATGCATGTGTACTAATGTGATAGTCCAAACAATTTTGATTTTAACTATTCTAAATCTAATAATTAAGAAATCGTGTTATCATATCACCTTATCGACGATATACCTAAATATAGTCTTAAAAAATGCAAACGTGCACATCTGAATTGTACAATTGCTCCTGTGCAGTCATCAATTGGGAAACATCTGTAGAGATACGAATACCACAATGCTAATCAAATTTTCATATTTTTTCCATAATTTTACAGTCAAAACAGGACTCATGTCATTTCCCTTTACCCTATTAAAAACAGATTAAAAGAAACAATTGCTGTAATCTCACAAAAATAAGTAAAATTAAGTAAACATCATATGTGACAGCTTCTGGGGAAAAGCCATGTCTTTTTGGACAAATATTTCGATCTTTTGTTACCATTGCAATCAGCTTCATCAGAAGCTCAGATACTTATTGGCACTGCCAGAGCCACAATTTCCCCCCGAAAATGTATGGATCTTACTCTCTCGTGATTGCTACATAGAATTTTCAAAAGTTCCTTACACACATCAACAATTCTCAGGAAAACGATGTCTCGCGCAAAAACATGGGAAAATGTATCAATCTGGTAGAATAATTTTCTTGCTCACTCCTTAATTTGCACGAGCAATTTATATTGCATTCCTCAGACGCAGTGAAACGTATTGTTAGAACCAGAATTCAATCCGTTAAAGAAATACCGGGAAACAGGTACCGTTCGTTCGACGAAACGAGGGTGTTAAAAAATTGCCATTTTGGATACCACTTGGAAAAGAAAGATTCTGATAGAAAATTAAGCCTTCAAAAAATCAATTAGTTATTCGAAATATAATGGGAAAGTTACAAGAAACTAGTGTAAACGTGAAAATAATTCAATTCATTTTCTAAATTCATTAAACTCATTTTCTTCAGATAATAATTAATTTCGAAAATAATTAACGGGAAAATGTGCAGGTAAATCAGTCAAAGATTCGTATCAAGCAACACTGAAGTATCATATGATTAATGCTACGTGAGAGCAGCAACCTTCGACGGGTTGCATCCGCATAGCTGTCTACAGAGTTTTAATGACCAAATGGTATTCCTTGAAAAATAGAATTGATATAGAATAAGTGTATTTGAAACATATAGTGACAAACTATCCATTATCTGATAAAGGAGTGCAATAAGATAAAATATTAAAAATAACGTTTTCGTTTAAATAGGTACTGTTACTTAAGTACTTTTTTATAACCTGAAATATTTCGTGTAGGTACATATTAGTGTACAAAGGCAAAATCGGACTTAAAGCCCTTATTGGACATGTCGGTTATTGCTCTCGCGTAGCAACAATCTTATGATACTTTGATGTTGCTTGATACCAATCTTTGATCGACTTACCTGCACATTTTCTATCTAATTATTTTGAAAGCAGATCATTACCTGTAGAAAGTGAAGATTAAACGTAACACCTAGGTACATACCTACTATATGAATTTAATCATTGTTACATTCTCATATTTGCATTCTTCTTTTATAACTTTCCAATCACGTTTTGAATAAATGATCATGCTTTCCTAACTCTTTACTAGATGCTCTTAAGGCTACCTTCTCATCAAATCACTTAAAAAATAGGTCATTTTTAGGATTTTATTTAAAAAAAATTAAACATCATTGCGTTAAAAAAATTATTAGGCTGTATTTATATATCATTGAAGATAATAAAAAATAAATTACATACTTTATCTAATACTACTGTATATTAATGGCTGTAACTGTTCTGGTGATACAAAAGAATCTACGGAATTTATAAATCCTTGTGGATTTATCTGAAATCAACCAACCAAGAAAATTCTTAGAGTCTATAGGATTCCCCATGAGAGTATCTACGATCATAACTTTTCGACCAACCTTCTTCTTTTTATAAACATTTGCGTGCGTAAAATTGCTCGTTTTATTTTAGATTGTGGTTCAAACGCCTGCAAAAACGTGAGATTACAATATTTTGCTATGGCCATAGATGATTCCATGAACAATCTTATAAACTCTAAGAATTTTTTTGGTTTGTTGATTTCAGATAGGTAATAATTCCATGTCATAAATTCCACAGATTTTTTGTATATTTTATCTTATACTGTTGTCTGTTGCTGACGATGACAGTCATCGTCAGCAACAGACAACAGTATAAGATAAAATATACAAAAAAAATACAGTCTGAAAAGTTTTTGAACACCATGACCGATATTTTTTTATTTTATTTTTGTCTTACCCACCTAAAATGTGATACTTGGTGAGAAAATAACATGTACAAAATTTCAAAGTGTCATGTTTCTCACCAAGTGTCATATTTTATGGGGGTAAGACAAAAAAATCGGAAGTTAAAAAATGAGGACCACCCTAGACTCTAAAGGGTACCTTTAAATGTCCTATAAGAATTTTTCTTTTCCAGGTGATACCCACAATGGTGCTTTCTACCACCCTCCATTGCTCATTCAATACTCTGCTGTTTCGATTATTTGAAATTGTTTTCGTACCAGGTGCTATCGCATAAAAAATTCCGATATAAAAATAAATGTTGAAACAAGTCAAATTTAAAGGATTCAAAGAATTGTGTAGGATTCTGTGTAATCGGGATTTTTAATTCTAAAATATCTGTATAACCGTTATTCGGGTAACCAGCGTTCCACCGCTACCAAAAGTCAATAGAATATGGTAGGGATTGAGAAATATATCGGCTATTCTTATCGAAGTTTTAATAAACGAGAGCATTCAGCGGTCCCCAGTTACACTCCCTATCGTCGTTATCAATTCGTTCAAATACGTTCGATGCGCGAGCATACAAAAGGATTGAAAAAAAAAATCCTCACGTCCAACCGAATGTTACAATATAGGAACGAACCAACTCAATACGAAATGCACCTGGCGCAACTGAAACCATTTCGCACCTTTATTGAAAAAGCTGAATAAGAAGGGTTTTTCATCACGAAGTCGCACTAAACCAGTTTTTTTGTTCCTTTGCAGACACTCGTGCCAAGAAAAGGAACAGCGAAGGTCGCGCTCCTTCTGTTTCGTCTCATATTTATTCAACAGGTTAGACGAAACGACCATAGTAGTGCAAACACTTGTTGAATAACAGACAAGATTAGTGTAGCTTCTAGTTTCTGAATATTGTCCACCTTTCTTCTTTTACTTTTTTTTTTAAAACTGTCAAAGTCCTGCTTGGCTAGTCGGTTATTGAAAATAAAATACCACAAAGGAAAATTAGACATTTTCAGGCTGGTTTCTTACTATAAAACGAAAACAACCGGGGAGAAAGTGTGGACATGCGTATCAAACGAAGATAACGCTGTATTCCCGCCAATTGTTCGAGTCGTTTAATTAAATTCCATATGGCCGTCAAAGTCTGAGAGCAGCTAGTGAATATCAGAGTCATTCCATTATAAGGCGAGCGTGCACAGAAATTAATGCTATGCTTTGCGTATATGTATGGGGAAATACGCTGGAAACCAATTAACTAGAATTACATAATCACCCTCCGCAAAAGGTAATCACTATATTTTTGAAAACAAAAAAAAACAAATTACAAAAAAATAGTATTAGGAGTAATATTTGAAAAATAATGTAGCGAATAAACATGTTTCATGCTTTCGTACGCATTTACTTGTAAAATTTTTGTATTAAAATATGTCGAGTCACATTATTGCCTGACTTGTGTAAGGACCCTAAATGTTTATGACAGATATCACATGGAATGCTGAAAAGAATGATTAGTTTGTTGGAAGATGACAGGCTTCTATTGCAAATTATATTTCCTGCAAAATATTCTAGAGAATATCGATTATAATCACGAAAAAGACTGCTAAGACTGCTAAAAGACTGCTCTTTTAAATACATATCTTCCTTCTTTTATTAATTCAAATGTCCGAGACAATTTGAATTTTAATTTAGCACCATCGTTTATTGAAAAATCAATCCCTGAAACATTAACCCACTTAATAATACATGATGGTAAATCTCTTTCATCATTTCTCCATTCATTTTGAGGAAAAACAACTCCAAGTTATTATATCCTCTACTGCGTTGAATAATAAGATACCGCGCACGTTTAAAATATTCACTGAATTACTTTATGGAGAAAGAATGTTAACCTTTTGAGATGAAACACCTCCAGCAGGGACTCACTGATTCACGGCACCAACATTTGATCTTCTCCTGTTTAACTTTCATACTTTTTCGTGCAAAGTAGTTTTTGCGCTTTACCTGCGCGAAAATATTTTCTGCAAAGCCTAGTTTTCTTGAAGCATTTAGCACAGTTAAATAGAGGAGCTGGTGCAAAATTTATGAACGGCATTATGCGTGGCGGTTCTCACAGGATGCAAATTTTATTTTGCTTCCGTAGGACGTCTAACGTAGCATATGCAGATTTCCGACACCGAGTACGTCTTAAAGTCAAAAAGGATTGTTTTCGCAGCAGAGTTGGCTGTGACCTATTTTACCCAAAACTGTTTACCACGCTTATTCGTGCTACGAGCGGGAACATGGAGCAAACTTCGACCACGACCCTGGTACTATCGTGGATACGTACATATGTACTCTGGAGACACGTTACTTGCGAGGAACGATTCTGATCGCGATTGCGACAATTTGACGACGTGGAAAACATTTCTGTGACACTGTTAGTACCCGGCAAATGTATCTCGAGGGCTAAACGTCATTTGGAAAATGCACCTTCGAACGTACAGCACAGGAGGATGTGGGTCAACGAAAGATAGGACATAGCTTAATCCATCTACATAAATATATATCTAATGAAATATTCTCGTTTTCACTGACTTTTAATAGTACATGTATTGTTCCATATATTTACGTGTTAAAAAATTATTGAAACTAAGCAGTTTGCAGAGCTATACGGAACATATTTTCTCGCGGACACATTTTAGTGTAAAATCGGTTCTAAACGGGATGAAATGATTCTCAGATTACAGAAGTATTATAGAATATTATTTAAAAAAAAAAACATTTGAGCAGAAATGCTATTCGGTTAAAGTGTATTTAGAAAATGTATACAAAATTTGGTTCTGTAAAATGTCCTAGTAAAAGTTTAATTTTGCGAGAAATCCGGTTTGAAATAAAATATTGCCAATAAAATGGGTAATAATGGTCAATAATGGTCGAAAGTGTTCTTCGGAGAACCAAATACTTATACCTAGTCACAAGGCCTAATAATAATTTCTTTTTCAGTAAGACCAGTTTTTACCTCAAAAATATTTAATTTCATAAATATTTATTTTTCACGAGAATTATGAAAACTCGTTTCTATGTATCATACGGCGAAAAAATATCATGAAGCATTGTGCATAAAGAATTATATTTTTTCCAAAAAACTAAGATTATCATTTTTTGAATCTTGTAAAATAACTTATTTCTTTGTTTACCTTTTACATCATCTTTCTATTTTATTGGAAACAATACAAAAGTACGAAATCTCAGCTTCGCCAGGACTATTAACATTTAAGAAATAATAAGAGTGTCTTTAATATTTCCTGTATCAGATTTTTTCGGATTTATAAAATCATTACAAGAACATAATGAATCTTAAAACATCAATGACCACAGTATGCAGTTCAAGTCTAGGGTTACCGATTAAATTCGTACATGGTGAGGATACAATAATAAAATCACAAATTAATAGCCTCTTACAGAGAAATACATTTCTTGTACATTCCTGTACACATATTAATTTTTAAAATGATTTCCTCGGGAACAAAGTCTCAGATGAAATCGTGAAAAAACTTGCATCCAGCCTTTTGACCTACCATTTTAGAAAGGAAGGAAACAGAAAGGAAACTTCATTTGAAGGCATTGCAGCAAGAGGTGTGCAGCTCCATTTTTTAAAGTTTTTGAGTTATGACGTGTAGTATACACAAATCCGACAAAAAACGAGCGATTTATTGCAAATTTTGAACCTGCACCCATTACCCTGTTACAAGTCGGGGACAGCTCCAGATTTGAAAAACTCGCCAAAAATAGTAATAAAAGCTTGTGAAAATATATATTTTCCAATTGTTAACTCTTTTCAATGTTAAGTCAAAGCAATAATTTTATAAACAGTTTCTCTAATTTACTCGAAGCTGGTAAAGATGGAGCTGCACCCTTGTTGCTGCAAGGTCCTCATTTATAGTCGTATTTTCACCCGACAAAATTACCAAAAAGAAACAAAGAAAGGTGTGCGAAATTGTATCCTCAAGAAGAAAGAGCGCAACTCTTACTTTGTCAGACTTAACGCGGTTGAAGGCAGTGCGCGAGCGCGGTTACCCGGAATGAGCCTCCGAAGGATGCACTGACCCGGACAATTTCGGAGCTAGCCTCCCCCTGCCGGCAGCGAGCACGGCTGGCACACAGATCGAAATGGGCCTACCTGTGGATCGTGATTCGTGACTCCGGTGACGTGGCGGTTTGTCCCCGACTACCGAGGGCCGTGGGCACCTTGAGGAGGTCGCAGGACGACAGGTGATGCCCATACTCACGACAGTTCCAGGTGTAACCAACACGGTCATCCTCTTTCATGGATTGCTGCCTCCTGGCGCTGGCAGGGGCATTGTCACCTGTATTGCCACCACCCTCGGAGAGGTGCCGAATCAGGGGACGTCGCATGTCATCGAAGGAACTACTTCACCGGCACATTCGAAACACCAACACGCGATTTATACGAAGCTTCGCGCAATCTGCCTGTATCGAAATAAATCCGATCTGCACCGGGGTGTTCAGATGGACTGCGGACGTAATTTGATCGATAGATCGGCAAAACGAAGGAATTCGCGGTGACAATTCGCGGTTGACCTTCAAGATAACACGAGTGTTATAAGTGATAATCGACTACCCAACATCAATCTCGTTCGAATCCCGGAACGACGTAATCGCGGCACGACTCCCCGCGAGACTATGTACCACGTACTCCTTGCGCGAGTGTTTACCACTGTGCACCCCCTCCCCACTCACACCGTCCCACCCTATCAGCATTTGTCCTATCTGCCACCCACAGCTTCAAATCGCACTGACGTCGAGCACGGGTGGTTTGTCGATAAAACAGGTAGCTTCGCAGCGTTAAAAAGCGCGGTCTGTTTTGTCGACCATTTGATTTTCTGATCTGACCGTTGGCCTTTTTACGTCACTGTTTGGAGAAGTCAATTCACCGATTGAACCGTCGTAAGATTTCTTTTACGCAAATATTAAGGGAAAAAAAAAATTAAACATTTTATTTCGACCGTAATAATTAATAAAAGTGCGCCGAAATCACTTTTATTAATATTAAGGAAACTTGTACAAAAATATGATAATCGACAATCATGTTTTGTACTATTATAATCAATGGTGTAAACTTAGACGAAGTATAGAATGGATATTATGGGAGTTTGTGTCACCGCAGACGAGGTATAGAATAGACCAGAGATGGGCGAAAGTTTTATTTAAATAAAAATTTCGAATAACGAATAAAAATAAAACAATTATTGTCGAATGAAAAAAAAATAACTTTGTTCGTGATATAATCTAAAGGTAAAGTAACTTTTATTTGATCCGTTGTTTAAATCATTTTTTATTTAGTTAATGCCCAACTCTGGAATAGACCGAGCACCTTATCGACTTTCATGGTTCCACCACAGACGAGCTGTGGTTCCACTTTGATTACCTTATCGATCGAGAAATTCGAGACTAATATTTGTAGTGACCTCTGTACATAAACGACGGTCAGTTTTAGAACTATTCCCCGAAGTAGTCGGTGAGAAAGGGAAAGATTTACGCGGAAATGTACTTATGTCCGCAACGTTTCGGTAGAAAAACCCTTCACGCTAATTCGGTCGTGTTTTGCGCTCGAGTCAGGGATTAACTAGATTGCCAAGGATTTTAATGAAATTGTTCCCCCTGAAATGGAAGGGAAGGTTTAAATAGAGATTTTGCAGGTTTCAAATTTGTTTAAAAATACAGGACGTGAAAATAACCTTGCCTATTATATACTTAATATGCGAATAAAATATTAAACGTAATTTAATAAAGAGAGTCACTATTTTAATTTGGTCGTTATAACCGGATGATCATTGTACATAGAGGCTTGTGGACAATTTTAAAAACAATTCACTTTTTTCTTCATGTAGCAAATACCTACTCACATTTAGCAATAACTCATATGTGAGTTGTCATATTGAATTAATTTAAAAATTGTCTCGAGTCTTTTAAATTAAAATATTTGATGATATTTCACGGAAACGGCGGTAAACGATTCTTAGCCTAGGGCAGAGATGGGCAAAGATAATATCTAGATAACCTCAAATAAAAGATACTTTACGTTTATCCGTTATTCGAAGACTGAATAAGATGATGTATTTTTATTCGAAAATGTCAGATTTTCAGGTGCACCCTCTCGCGGAAGAGGAATTTTAACAGGATATTGTATTTAAAAACAAACTAGTGAAAAGTGATAGTGCAATGTGTTAGTGAAGGAAGACATCTAATGATGCCTAGGCTAATTATTTATAGTATGAAGTATTTAAGGCCCTATGTAAAATTGCCAAGTGGTCACTGAGTCATTAGCTTTGTTGCTCGTTTGCTGGCTCCTCACCCGCGATGAGGTGGCCACCGCTGCTTCCATTTGCGGAAGCAAAGGACTGAGCATGGAATTGGTATGGGTGGATCTGCTTCATCCCCTGGTGTTCTGGTCCAAAGGGAAAAGTTTCGGTCGTGGGGGGTGTACCTTTTGGTACACTGCCTGCGTAAGTCTCCCGATCCGATTACGTAGTCTCCGTGTTAGACGGCCTGAGTCAGGTCGAGTGTTTGCTCCTGACGAGTCGCATCGGAGCAATGGGAATCGCCTCGGAGACGTCGAGTGCTTTTCCCTTTCGGACATAAGGTTGATAAGAACTGCGCCACCCAATACTCGTTTCATGCTCACCCGTAGTTTTTCCTTCTTTGCTGAATTTATTTGAATCGAGTGATTGCTTGGCAGTTCCCTAGATTCTATACCTAAACTGAAGAGATCGATGGAACTTTGTTTCCATCTTTCTCTTTGATTTGGTAGGCTAAGGTTTTCATGTACAGGGAGATTGATGGAACTTTGATTCCACCTATCTCTCTACGGGCCCCCAAGCGCAGCAACCTCCTCGTGGTGAGATCTGGTAATCGGTGAGGACCGAGGCTATGGCTGGGAGTGTCAAATATTCTAGTTGGATATAAGAATTTCTTTAACTTGCAATACTTTGGTAGAATGTAAGAATAAATATAACTTGAAATGTTGTTCGATTGTTCCTACCCGACCTCAGAATACGAGTATAGTGTTAAAATAGAAGGATAAGTGGAACTTGGAATATTTCAGCGAAATAGTGGAACTGACGGGTTTTTGACCATTTTTAAAGTCCTCTTTGCTTCAGCACCTTATTGAAATATACCAAGTTTCAATTCCTTGGCGAAGTATTCCACATTACATCACCAAAGCATGTCTTCCACAAATAATGTTGTTTATATAAATTTTTATGTTAAATTAATTTGTTTTGCGTTAAGTAAACCCGAATAGGACAGCAAGCTTAAAATGTTAAAAGGCGTATGTGTTCTTGTCTTGTTGTGATCCTTCTTTCTCTGTCGTTGAACAGAATACGTTTATAAAACGATCTTTAAATTGTTACTTTAACAAAATCACTTGTAAATCGCGGATTTCGAATGACCTAGTTTTACCCGTGTTGAATTCTAATTCCTACCACGCGTAGCGTTACAATCTGTTTCAAGTCTTCACCGGTAACGTTGAATGTGACAATAAAATGGTAAGGAATCCTAGAGCAATGTTACTTAAAACTTTTCAGGCCAAAAGCCCCTTAGTCCTATCAAATTATTGCAAATGGCCCCTGGTATATACAGGGTATCTAATTCTAATCTTTTGATGCGATTATCTTCTAAAGTTTAGGATCATATTGCCGCAACGCAACGTTGGGTGCTGACAGTTACAACTATTCCGATCATTTTAATGTTGTGGTCCGTCGACTATTATTGATATAATTCATATACAGAATATTCTATTAATATAAGAAAGTCTGCATATGCATGTACAGTTTTCCACACGTACCTAATGAACGTTATCGGATAATCATATGCAACCTGATGTTATTGAAATCCTAATGGCTACAATTTCCGCCCCCATGCCGCGCCCATAAATGCCTAATGCCCCCCTAGATAATTCAAACGCCCCCAAGGGAGGCGGTAACGCCTGCTTTGAGAAACATTGTTCTACGTAGAGACCCCGATTTGTGTGGCAGCAATTTACATTGGACGTAAAGTGTATTCAATACTTCGTCTCTGGTGGAATTGACGCAGACGGACCGTGCGCAAGATACTTGGCAATTGGCATGATGAGAGGTATCTGGAACTTGTACACCGAGTTCACTTGATTCACGAAGACCAACTCGGCGCCAATATTGAATTTAGTATCGAAAATCAACAGAAAGGTCATATAAATATATCCCCCATTTCATTTTGTTGCCGCATCATAGCCACTTATTTGTTGGAATTGTTATGAACCTAATATAAGAATAGTACCACTAATAAGGGTGTTTATAAAAATGTGGGACATTTTTTCAGGATCGGTCCTAGTCATTAAAATAATAAAAAATGTTGGTATACGACTACCTATATCCAATAATGCTTAAGTAGTTTTGCAGATATAAACATCTCTTTATTCCATAAAGCACGAGTCTGGATTGCCTTATTAAAGTGGCATTTAATGAAGCCCAGCTGTTTCCGCAGATCGATATATTGATTATCGTTTCACCATTATTTTTTAACGGCAAGAAGCAAAGGATATGAATGAAAATACGGTACAGGTACCTATTTGGCCAACTGACTAACGCGCCTGTCAGCCGGTTGCCCTTTAATAGGCGCACTGGGCTGGTGTTTTACGGAATATAAAAATGCTTATAACTGCAAAATTAAGCATTATCGGACGCATGCGTATACCAACTTTTTTTTATTATTTTGGTGAGTAGAACCGATCCTGAAAAAATTTCCCACCTTTTTATAAACACCACGTATATTGTACTTGTGATATAACATAAGTAAAAAATACATATATTAAATACAGAAGTATATATCATACATATGTAGATTTGAAGACCTATAAATGCGTTTTGTTTTTTTTTCTGTAGATTTCGAGGAATTTATCTTAATACATAAAGCAGAAAGCTTCTATATGTTTGTGTATTTGTCTGTCGCCTAAAAACTTTCGAACCATAAACTCTGGGATCACGAAATCTGCCTCAGCTCATTATGCCTGACTAATCCAGATGAATGTGACCCTTTTAACAAAAAATCTAAATTTCGGGCGAAGCCGAGTAGTAAAGCTAGTATAACATGAGCATAGCTCAACGTAGATGCTCATAATGTTCTTTCCTTGAAATGTGCTTGACACCTCCACCTACAACTATTTCTTCTGGAAATTCTAATGATTTGATTGACCTTCCTCAACCATCATACATTCAATTTAATCACCTTAGTTAACTTCTTAAGGTATATCCATTTACACACGAAAATAGGACATCCTGTACGTACATATAGGTATACTAAATAAGAAAAATAGACATCCATCCTTTTTCGTAAGAGTAGTGAATTTTACTTAAATGTTAAATCACGGACATATAAATATGAAAAGTTGAAGAATAAATATTACATACAAATTTATTAAAATTGGGAGGGAGAGAGCTCTTCGTTTATTTGAATATGTTACGTAAAGAGAATGATACTTGAGAACAGACAACTGAGATCACTGGCATACATAGCCATCAAGGCTTCAATTATAGCCGTATACTATGTATTAACGACATCGATGATTCATATGTATTTGGAAAAGTATCACGTACCAAGTTATGTCAAATTAAAAAAATTTATCAGCTTGCTGACAAACCTTAATTTAAACTAACAACTATTATATTCTGCAAACAATCCATGCTACTGTATACGATGTGACATGATCTAGCTGTAAAGAATTATATACGTCTATTCTTAGCCCACACACTATGACTCATTTTCATTTATTATTTTTCTGCCTCCGTACGTTCTACAAACGGTTCTTACTTGATACTCGACATTACTACTCGCTGACACTGCACACGTTCCTTCAATAATTTAATGTGGAGGTCACTGGGAGGAACACAAAGATTTTACTTATTAGAACTCTACGAATCACCAAAAACTGTTTTAAAATCAAAAGAGAAGATTGAATCGAACAGCAACGTTTTCATGTATGCACGAACAGTGGTTCTATAGTATTGGACGGATGTCAATAAACATTATACTTCTTTCAGAACAATGTTTTATTACTCAAAGATAAATGTACTTCTAAAAACGCTGGTCGCAGTTCCACCACAGTTTCACAGTAACGGAGGTTTCCTTGGGATATCTGTAGGATTTGGCGCATAAAACAATGAATCGCGCGTCAAAGCAAATATTGAATTTATTTGTTGTTTTGCGGAGTCATAAAATATACCGATCGATATTAATACCACTGACAGATCTTCGTGCCGATCGCACATAAGGTAGGGAATAAAATTGGATGTAAATTCATGATCGTAGATAGGGTACCTGAAGCGCGCGCTATATTGTATGCCTCGGTCAGACAACGATTGTTAGAGGTGAAACAAGTGTGAAACAGTCGTACATTTTTCAATGCATGTTTCAGTCCTTTCGTGGAATGAGAAAAGAAAAAGAGAAGACATCTAATAAGTTGATTCACAACGAAAAGTCTTGGTAAAATTACGGTTATTTGTTTTCGTAAAAAAATAGTCGATAGTCGATACTCGCCATTACCGAATGTGTGGGCAAATAGAAACGAATCGATACGGGGCGAATAAAGATGTAGAGAAGAAGGGAAGCGAAGAAGGAAACAGAAACAAAGGGATTAACGGACAAGCTAAAGTAAAGGAGCGAAACAAAGTACGATAGTCAAGGAATGTTTTGAACATAGCACCACGTTATATCCTTATCACTATTCATATTATCACGTTACAAGCTAAAAAACCGTATTACTATGGCAGGCAATTGTACACACGTGCGCAGATAATCCGTCACGAAAAGTGTAACCGAAAGAAAAGAAGATCCTTGGAGGATGAATGAATGGGTATATCACCACCGTTGCGACGAGCTCCCTCCAATTTCGAGGCTTACGCGCTAATTAATGGTACGCAAACGACCAATCGATCAACTGGAACCCGGGACTGCGCTCTATGTAACAATGCACACGCGTGTATACGCACTTACGGATATATACATACGCGTTTACCAGCATGCACGTATACGAAGAACACGCGTACATGTAACGTTGTCTCTACATGGTAGGCGTGAACGTATCCAGTACGGCGCCCGTGGCTGTTAACACGTAATTGCGTAACGCACTATAATTGAGCTACTGTTGGCCGTCCCTACGATTACGAGCCGACCACCCTATGTGTACGTAAATCACGACCAAAAGAACAGGGTCGTCGGATGTACCTGTACACGTGCGACGACGGTGCATGCAGTATGCATAGAACGCGGTTGCATAAGTGCAGGCGCAGGGAGCGCGTGCGATGCACACGTGTACGGTTCTTTTAATTTTAATTCGTTAAATACATCTATGAAAGCGGCACGAGACGCTCTGCCTGTACTTGGCTCTAGCAGCCGACTTGCTGGAGCATAGAGGCGAGCCGGAACACGCGCATCCAGGCGAACATTCCTGTCGACGGTGAACGACAAGTCGCGCTCCTCGCCGACGAAATCGACGAGTTCTTGTAGTCGATCGACGCCGAATGACGACGCGCTCCCCGTTTCGGTGTCGCGTCGATCGAGCAAACGTCGCTCTCCGACTTCCTTTCCTTCTGTTGGTGCTGCTGCGGCGAGTACTTCATCACTGAATAATCATCGGAACAATTAATCAGTTTCCGTATCATTTCCTCTCTTAATTTGGCGAGACGGATATAACTATGGGAATCGTGCTTTCATGCAGGAATCTTCTACGACGCGGAAATACCGACCAGGAAAATCTTTCACTCTGTCCTTTGTGTGAAACGACGGGGAATTATTCGTGGCAACTACCGTAACATTCGTTCACTGTTTTTAAGGTTTCATAGGTAAATTCATCAATCCTCGCGAGTGTGCTCTTTATTCACTTAATCCTATGTGTTTATTTTCGATGACAGAAATAGCTCATGTATCTATGTGCAACTTCTAGCTTTCACTTCGATAAAATAAATAAATGAAGAAAACACAAAACTATGCAATTTATTTAATTATATATAAATACATTTACTATGTGAGAAAAGACAAGTATTTGTACAAAAAAACACATACCAATGTGTTCCAAAATCCAGGATATTTTTAGTACAGATAAGTAAAGAACTTACATCGTAGAGAATAAGTTAATTTTTGTTAGAATAAAGATTTTTACATAATTCGCATAAATAAGTGTTGGACAGGTAGGTTGGTAGCTCTTTTAAACGAATTTAGCTAATTGAATATATATTATTTAAAGCTGGATCAAGCATGCTCGTTAAAATAAAGGTTAAAGTTGAAACTAGACTAACGATTTTATGACTGCAGGATGTAAGTCAGTATAGTGTGGTTAAGTAATGAGATTTCCGTATGTCACTGCACTACTTTTTTTCTCACGGTTAATGGTGAAATTCCTTTCACCAGCAAATCCTCTTTTGTTTAAGAGTCTCTAAGCCGTTTTACGCAACGGGAGAGAGTATCGCGGCCATATAAACGACATGCATGCGCAAAAGTGAAAACATTAACAGCTTCCTTCCTCTCCAACTATTAAAGGCCAGGGATATTTGGAAGCAGTGAAATTTGCAGTCTAAAAAGCCAGCTATATTTTACGCAGATGTCACGGCAACCTTGACTATGTTTATCCCAGATAAACGCTCACTCGGTCATGGTCGAAGATCCATTACGTGTGCATTGCAAAGTGCGCTGATATAACCACGGCACAGTACGCGTACCGGAGGAAACTTTTACATTTTGATGAAAAGCAGGCAAGTTTTCAAGTAACTAAATAAAAGGGCAAACTCTATATAGATGATAAAGGTATAACGTTATTATCGCGAATCCCTGCGTTTAGATTAAAATACTTGATCACTTTTCGCTTTGTTTGCACTATATTTATACGTATAATATTTTTACACACATTGTATGGTGCAAGGTGTCACATAAATCAAACATGCATGACCTATATTTCTAAGTATAATACGTTATCAATATTCATGTATGTAGGTGAACATATGTGTAAGTGCAGCTATTGATTGAATGAAAAAAAATTCGTGGATTTATCAGTGCCCGCATTTCGAGGATTCCACTTTTCCGGGATTCCGAGAGTAGGCGTGCGTATATGTAGTGGGCGTTTTAAATGTGTCCTGCTTTTAGTGAAGCGCACGCGCCTCTTTCGGTCAGCTGATTCCCTAGACCTACTTTTTGCCCGATGATGCAGGCTACAAATAGGTATAGTCACGAATGCGCGTGTGGGTAAATGGGACATATGTATTCGTCGAGTTCCAGTGTACGTGTGTATGCCTACATACGTTTGGAAGCTCTGTGCCCTAAATCATGCTCTTTGTCCGAGACCATTCTTAGTCGCTTAGTAGATTGGTTTTCAAAATGCACGTTAGGAGAAAATTACACCGAATTATACTTGTTCGAAAAGTACCGAAGAAACAATTTTGTGTGTAAAGAAATAAATACTAGGTAAAAAGTTGAATAATTTAGAGAAATAAAGTACACCAGACTTTACAGAAACAATATGACTGTGAGTCATATTTTAAAAATAGGCAGAATACAAAGTTTCAATTGCATTCTTAATAGAAAATTTATAGATGTACGTTATAATTCACACCATGCAGAAGGTTTGAATAAAAGGTACGTTAAGAAGAATATTGAACGTAGACGCATTGCTTGTACTGTGCGGGCTCGTAAAACGAATAAATTACAAATCACAATGGGTTTTCGTCACGGTATTTGAAAGGAACCGTTACATGAATGTGCAAGTTGTCTGGAGCTTTTTAAAACTTTGCGTAGTTTTCAGAAAGAAATCTTGAATTAAAGTAAATTTATATGAAAGCACGACAAAATAAGTACAGATATGTATATCGACATTTTTCTACAATGCTTGCGATGTGGAAGAGTCCAAGCGTTTCGAAGGACCATGCTTGCAGGAGCCCCGTTCCAGGCGCGCGCGATTATTACGTGTATATCAATTCTCAAGGAAGGACCGTCGTGTCACACATAAATCGCGACGATATTACTTGTACTGTCATCTGTCACATTTGTCATTTGTGTTTACAATAGTATAACTGTTCAATGCAAAGCACCAAAAGTAATTATATTCAAGCGAAAGAATCGATTAATAAATAAGACTCAATGCATAATCAGCAGATGTTCTTGATACATACCTGTGTGGATTTTATTCAATTCCTAATTCCTCGCGAAGAGGCAAACGCGAAACAGCTCTATTTTGCTGCAAACCGTTCTATACTGGCTCGAGGCGCTTCGTGTAGTGTTCTGCGGAGCACGACGAGGTGCATTCGTGCGACAAGGGACAGAGGTGAGAAGTAAGATAGAAACAGAAAGATGGCGGGAGAGAAGCGGAGGGACTCGCTTCTCACTCTGTTCTAAGCGCTGGATGGAGAAGTGGGTACACATCGACGCAATCGTTTGGACGACGAACAGAGTTGGTGGGGGTATACTGGTCTTCTCCGTTACATTCCGCAGCGCCGGCGCTGCATCGACCCATCAGCTCATCACTCTTCACCACCGATGTGTTCGCTTCAATGTACCTTCAAAGTATCTATCTATATTTTTCTGCTTTTACGATTATTGTTCGTATAGATTACTTCGCCGCTCACTTGTCAAAGGCTACTTCACTTTCATCCATTTGATACCTATCCACGTACATATGAAGATTACAATGTCGTTTCGTAAAGCACTTTTGACACGTGGCTCCGCATCAAAGAATATTTCGAAGAACGGGGAAAAATTATATTGTAAAGGTCGTTACCACAACTCCGAGATGTTTTACATCGCACAAATTAGACGTCTACACCGTTGTTTTAAACAAATTCGTTTGTGTTTAGTATTATGCGTTGAGTGTTGACAGTGCAAAGTGTAAAAACTTACCTTTCGTTGGTATACCATATCGAGCCTTGTGGAGTGAACGAACTTCTCAGCAAATTCGAAGGACTTGCACTTGGAGATTTCGAAGATGAGAGAGAAACACCACTGTCCAGGGAATATGGTATATGACACTCCTTACTGCATGAAGGTGATTGCCACGAATATCTGGCATTTGCAAATGGACTTCTGTGGACAGGGCTTGAACTTTGAGAACTCGAAACACTCAATGATTTTTTCGGACTCTTCAGAGTTCCAGAACTAAAAGCTCGAACTAATCGAAGTTTCAAAGACTGTTTATTTCGCACTGTATTGCTGCTACTATCACTTAATATTTCCTGATCTTCGAAATAATCGGAATTACTGGCCATTTCGATCTGAAAATTTAATTGGAACTTTTATAAAACGAAGAAGTTTCCACGGTCTCCCGACTTCAAATGCGACTGTTTTTACTAAAAGATTGAATAAAAAGCTCACACGTCTCGTTACTTCCTGCCGTTTTTAACCGCATCCTTCCTTGTATTTATCACAATCGCCTTTAAATAGTTCTTTAGGATGAAAAGATTCTATACGTTAATGTTATTACTTAAATATCACAATTGCGTAAGTTTCCAATTAATTTATTTCTATTCGTCTTTTTTTAGAATTTAAGTTTTTCAAACTTTCACTACGAATAGCGAACCGTCCTGTTTTATCCAAGTAATACATACTACTATTTCACCATTTTATTGTGTACATACAGATAAAATTGACGCAGCTCTATTTATTGCCCATTGTGTACTTTGCTCGTTTCTTAATCCTTTTCAATTCGCTGTTGGTTGGTGTAGGAGAAAAACTAGATCATTGTATATTCATTGTCGAATCTGTATTTTCAGGTTGTTGTGTTACAGATTAACAATCTGTTGTACCAATGTACATAGTGTACAATCACAAATAAATACAGTGCACCGTTTACGCATGGCTCAGCCACGATAACAGAGCACCAGAATATCTTCAATGACGAAGGAGCAGAGCCAGTTCTAGTCAGTTCTAGCCTGACTCTTGTCAATGTACATAATTACAATATAATATGCCTACTTACAATCAATAACAACAATTTGTCACTATACAGACTTCGCAAACGCTTGAGTACCAGATAGGGGAGTCAATGGATGATTGAGTGAGATTTAGCGAGATGTCCATGAGGTTTGAAATGAGAATAGTACTAGTTTCCTCTACGACACCCGCTGGACACGTCTAGCGTGCTTTGTCATCTTTAACAAATGTCTATCTTACTTTGAAGCTTGTTCAATGTATGCAATCAGATCGCCCCGTTCTTGTGGTTTCTTCAAACCGGCAAACACCATTTTGGTACCAGGGATATACTTCTTTGGATTTTCCAGGTATTCAAATAATGTGTCCTTATTCCAAGTGATGCCTAAAATAATAAAAAGTTCGATAAAATTTCACAAATATAGTCGGAGTATTAAAATGTGTTTTGATGAAAAAAAAAGGATACCTTTCGCTTTGTTGGCATCCGTGTAACTGTAACCAGGGGCCTGCCCGGTTTTCCTACCAATTATTCCATGTAGATTGGGTCCTACTTTGTGTTTGCCACCAGCCTCAATAGTGTGGCACTGAGCACACCTTTGCACAAACAGCTAACAGAAAGAAGTACTTTAAGTACAATTAGTTACTCAGTGTAATAAAAACATAATAAATTGTAAATGCAATTTTTCATTTTTGCTTTAAATATACTGCGGAAATTACGTTTTTGGTTATCATTGCTCAGAAAAGAGTTCAGATCAAATAGTATTACTGACGTTATCACGGAAGTGATAAATTATGACGTTTCATTCCGCGTATTACGTATCTACGTACTTGTGATCCGCGCGTCACGAGATTGGAATTTCGTGCGTCGTTATCGATAGATTATTTTAAATGATAAAACTTTCAAATAAAATCAAAATCAAATATAAAAGATAAAACATATTTTTCATTTTTACCTTCTTTCCTTTCTCTGTGTCACCGGCGGGTACACCCATTGTAGTTTAGTCTAAAATAAAATTGAAAATACAAATGTATAATACCTTCGTAGTACACATATAGCAATGTTTTCTTTGTCCTATCGAATTTGGACGTATATCAATTTCCCACAATCTTGATTTATGCTTCTTTTGTTACGCAAGCACGAGCACGTGTACAAACGTCTCACGTAATATCATTGCACAAGAAATTTACAGGAACGTATTTAAGCACGTATGACAAATGCAGTTGTCAAATAAAAAATGTGCAAGGTCAATAAATCGGAAGAAATATTGCACTGATACTAAAAATATTTCAATTTCTCAATCTGCACGTGACGTGATGTGCAATGTGCACGGGCGACGATAAAACGCCAAGATAAAGGACAGCTAATATTCGATTTATGTAGTTAAATGCAAGGAAGTGTGAAATGACCTAATAAATGTCATGTTTTTTGTTAAGTAAAGCCAAATGGCTTTAAAAGCTGCTGCGACGACATTGACGTAATTAGCATTTGTTTGAAGGTCAAATAAGCTCACTTGTCGCGTGCAGTGGTAAGGTGCTGCCCATTCTCATCTAATCTAATCTAGCAAAAGAATTTTACAGATCGACGCCAGCGCTACACCCTTATGTTTTAGCATTCGCGCGATATTGACGGCATGCACATGCTGTCGTCATAAAGGATAATGGGACAACTACTAACGCGAGTACTGAGAAGTAGCAAAAAAGCATCGATGAAATCGAATGGGAGGAAACAGCATTAAAAATTAAAATCAAATTCTAGTAATCCAATTAATTAGACGTCAAAGTATATGCCTATTTAACATTCTAAATTCATGCAACATTTCGTCATCATTTGAAAAAATATATAATAGTATCCAAAGAAGAAAATGCCATAGTTTTCGCGCACAGTTGAATCGACAAGCCATTAACATTAAGGTCCATTTTCGTATTCAGATTGTACTTGAAATACGCGAGGGAATTAATTTGATATCAAAATTTGGATTTCACCAACGATATAATAATAGAGCACTGGCTCAAGGATAGTCGTATTACGTAACCCTTATCGCATTATACTTGAATAAAATAGGTAAAGTGTTTAATGGGAATACGATAATACATTGTTTAATGCTGTTAGCTATGGGTTCCCAAGGAACGTGACTCAGTTGCACGTGTTGGAAATGCCATGTTCGCTAAAATTCTTACTGTTCAGTTAAAAGATTGACACAAATTTACAAAATTTGGATTAAAACCGGGCGTTAATTTAAAGACAATGAATACGTTGATCGACGATTTCAAACGTTTTGGGGAAAAAAGAGAAACTCGACCTTACCTTGTGTGATTGGCACTCACGCGAGCAAAGTATTATCGAAGATGTCTGTAGCTCGACCGAGAATAGATGCCTCGATCGATGTGTAACCACTGGCTTCCTCTGAGCTTGAATTCGGAGTATTTCAATGGCTGACGCAACAGTTCATCGAGCGCCATGAAACACTTTGCCAGATGGCGTTCTAGTAAAGGACGGTTGGAGATCGTCCTACGATTGGTACAATAATTCCCGCGAAATCTAAATCTGGTTAAAAATAACTGCCTCTTCCAATGTTTTTTAATGAAATGCGAATGAGATATTTATAAATGACAGGCATTTGACATATTATAATATAAATTATTTTTTTCTATTTTTTTACAACCTAATCAAATTTTGTTTTGTCTATATAAGCGCGTGTATGTATGTATGTAGTTTTGAACTCATTGTCAGAGTAGTAAATAAATACAACATTTGCACCTTGCAACGCATTCAATTGATCATCAATAAGAGGAAGGGGACGTCGATCTTTTATTATTCTCTAATTCAATTTGCGATAGTCTACGCGAAGTCTATTTATTGTTTGTTGTGTTATAATTGCTGAACAAAATACTTGACCACTCCACTCCTGCCTCCCTAGACACGATACGGAAAATGGCATTCCCATCTATGATACGAGGTTCTGTGACAGTTTTGTCAGTAATCGACTCGTTTGAATTTCTGAATTTTCTAATCTAGCAAAACTTCCTCGACTTTTACGCTTATAATAATGCTAATGTGAAAATAATATTACGCACAATAATCAAAAACTACAAATAAATAGCGGTATGCAATTGTTTTTTTCAACACGCAGAATATGTTGCATAATCTGTTTTCGATAGTGTATATACGTAACGTAAAATATGTTTAAATTTATGCGCAAAATACTAATAATAGATAAACGTACACAGAGAATATATGTATGCAATATCTAAAAATAATATATGTAAATGTTTACAAAAATGTGTGGAAAATATATTAAGAACAAACTAATTTTCTTTTTGTCCATTTTTTCGTTATTTTATTCTACAGAAATTGCCTTTGTATTTAATACATCTGCTATCGAACATATTGTATAAGGATCTTGTATGTATACCTTGCGAAATTATGACTGTATAACTATTTGATATTGAGAAAATCTATTTTCATTATTGCGATAAAGAAACGAATGCGTGCTGAAAAAGATAGTTTATGAATATTTTTCATAATATTCTATTCGCATTAATATAACTTCCGCATTAGCATTATTATCAGGATAAAAGTCGAAGAAATATTGTTACAACAATGGTCAGAAATTGAAACGAGTCGAATACTTCCAGAATGGGCCACAAGCGTCTGGCCACGACCGTCTGTAGTAACAGGCAACCCCCTACGATGTTGCAACACCGCATTTCGACACAACCATCAGTCCGATGACTACTTTCTGACCGGTCCAGAGCCGGCCGTGATTGGTTGCGTTTCATTCAAATAGGACTGATGACAGAGTTGCCATTTTCACTATGTTCCGGCCTGTTACTACAGACGGCCGTGGTCTGGCGCTGTAATCTGCACCATAGAACAGCGTATCATAGATGGGAATGCCGCGCTTCGTGCCTCTTTCACTGCGTGAGTGCCACCCTTTCGAGAGATTGATCTTTGCTTGGTGTACATAACGGGTGCAAGCAATTCCTGGACACCAGCCGCACTCAGGCAGTGAAAGAGCCAATGAAAGTAAACCGTGTAAGCTTGCCTGTAGCCGGCGCTCCCATAACTTTAGTTGGCTCTGTCACTGTTGGATACTTAGAGCATATAAGGCTGGATGCGGCTGGTGTAAGAGAATTCTACATTCATACATGTTATACTAGTAGCGCCTCTACAGATAAGTAGTGCGCACCAAACTGAATCAACGATGTTCCAAATCATATCAACTTTCTTATCTATAGAATAACTTAAGCATATAAAGTTAGTGAGGCTGCCGACCAATGCCGACGCATGCAATGCATATGTGATAGGGTATCGAGTATTATACGAGTTTTATTTTTCCTCTTACACCGAAAGTAAAACGAGGAAAGTCATGGTAAATGTCACGAAAGGTATACTGGTTGAATGGTAAGTATAATAAGTACAAATTTAATTATTTCTTTATTCTATATAATCTAAATCATCACGAATGTGAAATTGTTTATTAAGAGACTCTTTGGAAATGTCAAACTTGTTTTTGCACCAACTCTGAATGGCAAAAATATTGTCTGTCCATAAATTAGTGGCATCTTTATGTTTCTAAAAAAACAGAAGATTTGTACATTTGATGAATATAAATTTCACTTTTAATAATCATATACCTACCTGTGCTTTTTCTGCAACCTGAGCTACAACTACTGGATCAACATCACTGAATTTAGCAATTTGTTTCGTTAACTGATCTTCTTTCGCCTTTAATTCTTCCAGTTCTTGCAATAAAGTTTGTCGTTCTTCTGTATTCTCCTTTCCAACCTTGGTATTTGATTTTATGTAACAATAGTATTTTATGCAGGAATAAAACATAAACTCTTGACGAAACGAGGCTTATATTGCTTTCTTTTATTACCTTCTCTTTCGCGCAAATGTCCTTCAACTTTTGAAGTTTAAATTCTGCCTCCACTATTTTTTTAGATGCTTCGGATATTCGTTGTTCAATCGCAGTAATGTTTTCACTATGTAATACATTTATTCTTTATATAGTTGATGAAATTGTATTACACGCATATTTTTATAGAAATTATATCTTTTATTTTTACCCTGGGAAAGTCCAGAAGTACACAGAGGTACCAATTTTCTCTGTCCTGACTAATCCATCATCTACTAGCGCTTGAAGTACATCTTTCACTGATTGTACGACAATGCCTTTTTCTTTTGGTGCCACTTTTTCTAATTCTTTTAATGTAAAAAATTCTTTCTTCTCATAAAATATTTGAAGCATCCTTGCACGTTTTTCATCAAGGGAGACTCCTTTTCTCTTCGACATTTTACGTATGCAGTTGTAATAAGTTATAAAATATAAAAGAACCTCTTGTATATTATGTTTATAGCGATGCGGCTATGAAGCAGTTCCTTTTACATCTAGATGAGACTTTTGCTTTAGGACGAAAATTTATAATCCAGGACCTGGATGAAAAACATTTGTTTATTTCTGCTGACATTTTAGAGACATTGCAAGCAAAAGTAGACGATCTTATGGACCAAATATCATTTCCTTTGGCAGAAAAAGGAACATAAATACAGCCAACGAAGGGCACGCTTCTTCTACACGAATATCTATAATTTGTTATGAGAGAATTAAACATGGCTGCAAGAGAATCCGGCAGAATAAAAGATGCGTATCAAAAGAGAATGCTCGATGATGCTGCTCGCAAGCGTAGACAGAAAAAAGCGTTGGAAGCTTTGGAGCAAGATAACTTTCATGATGATCCACATGCAGATTTAGGTATGTTTATAAGTACCTATTTCAAGTTAATTTTGTGAACAATTCGGAAGTTCTTTCTTCATGAATACATACAGCAATAGTTCATTTCCCAGTTTACATTATATTATTGTTTGCAATCTCGTGAATATTTCAGTAATGAGCAAGAAAGTTCCAAAGTTTCAAGAGAGCTTGGATAACAGAGGTGGCAGGAGGAAGAAAACTAGATCGGCTGAATATTATAAGCAACGTTTTCGCAAGACTTTTTCACAATTAGTGGAAGAAGATCTTAACGTTAGCCCAAATCCACCCAACTATGCTTCTGCTCAAGCACCACCGTCACGCTTTCCTGAAAGACAGTTTTGTGCAGTTTGTGGCTTCCCGAGTAATTACACGTGTATTCCTTGTGGTGCTAGGTACTGTAGCATGAAATGTTTAGGTACCCATCTTGACACAAGATGTTTAAAATGGACAGCTTAACAAGTCGTTACTTTTTTAATATAAATCAAGTGCTGCAAAAGTTTTATGTGTGATTCACGATCATGGATACATTCTTCGCGTAACTGAATAAATTTAAAATGTTTCTTCAACTTGCATTATTAATGATAAAGTCATTAATCGTATCTGCATTAGAAAATATATTGTTTTCATTGTAAATGTAGTAGTATTGATACAAATAAGGAAAAATATGTTTATACGGAATAAATTTAATTATTTTTATACTAGTAATTTGTTTTATTTCCCTGTACATCACGTATTTTTCTAATAAAACTGCATGAATAATCATAAAATCTTTAAAGAACTATTACTAAGACTTATTTTGTGCTTGCAATATTACCACAAATTACTGCAATAAGTGACTGTAACGAAGGGCAGAGTACATATAGTGGTGGACGAAAAAAAATTTACATACTCTAAACTCGCACAACTTTTATAGAATTTTTCCAAAAGACTTCAATTTTTTTGAGAAGCTAGAATGATTAGTCTGCTAAGTGACGTGTTTCATCGTTTTGAACGTAAGATGCAATTGGTCGGAATACCAAAAAAAAATAGTAAATGTCATTTTTTAAAGTTTTTTTGTGAGCCTGTAATGAAAATTCAAACACCCCGTTTGTAGATTGAAGTAAGTTGTATACATGTCTAAAATTTCATGAAAATCGGTTAACGTTGCTGTGAGCTATAAACAGTTAAAGATCACAGAATAAGGTCGAAAATCGCAGATTTCGAGAATTTCGCGACTCGAAAAATTTAAAAATTTCTTTAAGCGTTTATAGCTCCGTGCAATGTTAACCGATTTTGATAAAATTTTCAGCATGTATACAATCTTAAATCTACAAACGGAATTTTTGAATTTTTATTACAGACTCAGCAAAAAGTTGAAAAAACGACCTTTACTATTCTTTGTGATATTCTAACCAATTGCAATTTTTTTTAAAACGACGATCACGTCACTTAGCAAACTAATCCTTCTAGCTTCTAAAGAAAAACTCGATGAATGAAAGTTTGCATTCATTAAAATCGCATAACTTTTTTAGAATTAGTCGTTTGGACCAAGAATTCAAACGATCAATTCTAAAAAAGTTATGCGATTTTAAAGAATGTAAACTTTTTCATCTGTCACTGTCTAACCAACACAATAATTTCTTTATATTAAGAAAATATTGCATATTTTGAAACACCTATTATGACATTGAATCGTTAAAAAATAAATCTTTAATACAACATAAGTAAAATGTCCCCGAATATTTCATGTTACTTTGTTCGTTGTTTCATAATCATAATGGCAACGTAAATCCTTGCGAAAGTGTATAATAAAAAACTGTATTGTTGTACGTACCATGGCGTCACGAAAACATTTCCTAATCCAGTCACACAGGTTATGATGTAATTTAACGGGAAAACGGCGTATAAAAATGTTGGAGAGGAACTTTCTGTCAAAACGTAGGTACGTGCTACACTAAATCTCGGGTAACGTACGGTGTGTACTACGCAGAAGAGTCTAAGAACGTGGCGGGAACGATTTTCATTTGACAAAAACAATATCGGCCCTCTGGTGGAACATACGAGAGTCCTCAGTAGTGTGACGAAAAGAACAGCAATAGAAAGACGTCTGGTGGAAGGACGTGTGATCGCTCAGAATTATGCGAAGTTCGTAATCGTGAACGTAATCATTTTTTTCGCATAATGTACGGACGTATTCGAACGATATAATCAACGTGAAAGTGTTAGGCGCCCGAACACATTACGCGGTGTTGTTCTGAGAGGACTGGTTATCGTATAGGTTATAATAATATCATAGGCATGTAAAATGTCATAGATGTAACAATTGTAAAAGAAGAGTGGCTAATAAATTGTTCTCCTGTTATTTCCAATAAATGTACGTATACCTGGTACGAGTTGCATTTTATGATTTTTTCGATTACTCAAAAAATTGATTCCTAAAAATGTTACGAGCTTTCTCGTATTCATTAATGAACGTACGTGTTAGTACCTCGTAGCTGTAGCTAATCAGGTAGAGAATTGTATGAATTCGATTTAATTATACGAGTACTGTCCTTGCTAATAATGCATTTTTAAGAGACCAACGAATGATAGGATTTGTAGGTAAAAGCGCGAATTTAGAATATTCAATTTCCACAAGCACATTCTGCCCTCTACCGGGATAAACGAGTATTTTCACGTGATTATTTAAAATATCCGCGGGAAATGTTCGTAATTTATTGTACGTTTCGATTATATAAAAGTGAATCGAGAACTTGCAACAATAAATTATTCAGTGCAATGTGAATTTACCTGTGATACAATGAATGCAATGTTAAAGAATGCGGATGTACGAGCGGAAAGGAATAATCGAAGGTAACATCTTTTTTACGGATGAAGTTATCGAAATAGTAATACTTATTATCGTAAAATTTCAATTTTTCCAGTTATATAATTACACGATATATTACAATTGCCATGAACAATGCATTCGTGCATTTTTTAACAATGACAAAAATAAATCATTAAAATATTCGTGACTTCGTGCTAACTAAATAAAAAGCTTACTTTCTTAACTACAATCTCTTTTGAAGTCCATTCGAATTTGGACATTACGACAGAAAATAAACTCTGCACAAAACACGGTCTATTTATTTAGCTTTTAAAACGATCTGTCACTTTTTTGCAACATTTCAGGATATTCTATCTTTATAATGTTTTAGAGTTTACTTATGATTTTCATAATTGAATATAGCTAATGGAATGACGGTTAATACACCGACAAAAACTTTTCAGACTCTGTGTTATACATATTCTACTCGATTAGTAATGTATCGCCAAGTTTCACGTGCATTATGATATGTATAAAAATTGCTAATCTTATCATTATTTAACATCGTTGTAAAGTATAATATATGCGAATATATTTTTCACCGACCCAAATTTGTTTTTTTTTTTAGGCGGAAATAAAACAACCGAGGATAATTAGAGTAAGGTTCCATATGTAACCGTTGGCGGCAGAGGCGGCATTTGCGGCGAAGATAAGATCTTTGTGAACCGTACAACTCTTTAATTGCAGAAGTTAATTACTGCGTGCCACTCAGTGCAATAACGATGACGACCTTAGACTCGCAAGCCGACAAAAGTTTATGCCATCTCGATAAGGTGCCGAGCACGGAGTTGGCAGCAGTTCCGTCCGATTCTGGATTACATGGTGGAATTACTACACTGGAATCTCAGGTATCCGGACATTTGATCGACGAGAAACGGCACACGATTGGTAAGCATTCGATTAAGTTAAACGCTTCCGGATGAGCCCATTGAAACTCGATTTCAATGGGACGTTCCCACATTTTATAATTCGATCGGAAACATAGCAATACGAGATACTGTCACTCCCACGCTTTCTGTCCGTGAACATCGGTTTTAATTTTTTCTCTTTAGCTTATTCTAATAAACAGCCGAATTTTTTAATATCAGTTTCGTTTGGACACATTTTATTTGTAAATTCTTTCAATATTATTATCAGATGTACAGGGTGTTCAAAATATTTATTACACGTTAACAAGATGTGATTGAACAAGCGTTCGGCTTTTAGAACCTTGGCAGTGAAACTGTGCGGCGTACTTACGCGCGCACATTTACTTCAGTGGTTCTCATTATACTAGCAGTAATTTATAACTGGAAAGTTAAAGAGTTGTAAATCGAGATTGTGGTAACAAAGGCTCGCATATTCTCCATTTACTAGTATATATTTTATTAATGGTTTATTAATTGACGAAATAGAAAACGAACAACACTTATTAAAAAATTAAACATTATTTATATGCAACTTTGTGCGCTGTATTAATCAAATATATGCGGGTTGAAGGTATTCTGCAAAATTGTTTGTGTCGAAAACAAAGGTCCAAACAGAAAAGAAATTAGAGAAAAGGAATATTGTGTTTTCGGAATGTACTGATTATCTTGAGATACCTCGTTTTAAGGCCTTTTATACTTTAAACAAATTTTCGTTCGCAGCTTCTTGCGTTTATACTCATTTTATCTAACGATATTGTAATGTGACAATACGGTGGCCCTTATTTACACGTGTCGTTTTTTTTTTCATTTCTTTGCTCTCACCTCCTAGAACCCCTCTATTTGATAAAAAAATAGTCATTGAAAAAGTTTAATTTAAAGAAAAAATTTAGAATTCATCAATAGCTTAGATTTAAAGAATTTCTCAAAAACGGTAAGCCCCATCGAAATTTTATTCAAATAATTTTAAAAGAGCATTCAATTTTCTACAATTACTGTATATATAATTTTCTCGTGCTTCCAACCATTTATTACATAATAGCGTTTGAATATAGAGAGGTCCGCACTACGCACGTATAGACAACACGTCACACCGTACAAGTGGGACGCGTGAAATGCGCATTTCTCTATATTCAAACGGTATTATCTAAAAAATGGCTGAAAGCACGAAAAAATTATATGTATAGTAATTGTAGAAAATTAAATGTTCTTTTAATATTATTTGAACAAAATTTCGACAAGGCTTAGCATTTTTTAGAAATTCTTCAATTTGAAACTATTGATGAATCCTAAACTTTAAGGCTCGGTCGGCACCCTTTCCTGTTGTCCGATTGCAATAATGTTTTTCAGGGACCATTTTATTATGAAGTGGAACTATATTAGGGGGTGCGAGCAAATGATATCGCAGGCTGAAAATAAGGGCCACCCTAATGTGACAAGGTAGTAGCTTGGGAATTGCAGTTAGGCCGCTAGCATTAGTTGAATTGGTATAATTATTTTTATCGTAATTCAAGAATGAACTATTCGTTAGTAACCATTACTTCGAGCTGTAGATAGTGATTATTTGAAAATATTATACTTCAGTCGCTTATCGGTTTTAATTTGTTGCACGTAATGACAACGATATAATTCTTTAATTTCTGCATAAATTGATGGGTATGGACACTTGTCGATATGAACATAAATCCCTTATCATTGTTTATTCATCAATGTACAGAGTATACACTATATCCCGATAACCTGCAATATTCTGGAGAATATTTTATTTAGTTTTCATAAATTATGATTTTCGAAGTACGAAAGCAAGCTCTTGTTTATCACCCCTTATATAAAATTTGATCGTATTGGAGAAAAATTTCTACCAAGTTTGTTAATTATATTTCGTCTTATCTAAATGAAATATTACATTTTACAACAAATTCAATCGACTTTACAAAAGAAAGAAGGAAACAATTAATTACAGATATTAGATTCGCTCCTTTTATTAGAAGAACGTTACATATATGTTACAACACATTCCACATGTCTAAGTGTTAATGCAGATTTTGAATCTTTGATTTTTTTAAAGGGTGTTTAAAATTTGCCTCTTGAATTTGTTTTTATTTCTTAAATTTAAACTAAAATTAGAGCGTTTCGTTTAAAAAGTAGAACGTATTCTTTAAACGACCTTGACGAACTTAAAAAAAAAATTTTCTTTGATATTGGCAAATTTTTCATGAAAAATGATAGAGGAAAGAAGTCGTTTTATATTTGTTTTATATTTTTTTTACTGATTGGCAATTATTTTATATAGTACCTACTTACATGTATGTACTACTTGAGACACATTGACAAGTATTGATAGCATAAAATATGCTTTGTAAGATAAGCTATCATTAACTAATGCGTCTATTTGAACTGGTGAATGAGTGGCTAGTGACAATTTTATTGAGAGCCAGATACGTGCGTGTTAGAGTTGGTTGTGAACGGTAAAGAATTACGTACATATATATATGATCATACTGTGGCAATATATTTTAAGTAGAAATGCAGAAAAATGTGTTTAAAGATGTTTCGTTAACATGTACATATTACATAATATGTACACAGTCTGTCTAAAAAATAACGGGACTGACAACATATCAATTTAAACATTAAATGTGTTGGCATTAATATGTACAACGTTTGGTAAACCAATGCATGGATAGATTTCTGGAGATGTGTTTTCGAAATCGCGTAGTGTATTCTTGCCGCGGTTGGTTGCATGTTTGGAAGTAGTGCACCTGTTTATCGTACCGCGGCTGTACGAGAATTTTTGGCCAAAGAAAAATACCAGTACCTGCTTGGTTCCCTGTAATTATTTCTTATTTCCAAAACTGAAAATTCCAATGAAAGGAACTCGCTACGATGGCATTCCAACCATTCATGCAGCCGTGATAAAAGTATTCAAGGCGATTCTCAAAGCAGATCTCCAGAATTACATTCATTTATTGTTTGTTCAGCGTTGTATCGATGTCGAAAGAACATACCTGCTTTGAATAAAATGAACGATTTTTATAAATATGATCAGTGTTTGAATTAATATACGTATTAGCTATCCCAATATTTTTCAGATAGGCTGTGTATTATATATTATGATGGGAGCTTTTTCAATATGTATTTATGAGAATCAATTCAGTATCCGTTCCGTCCTTAGACCGAATTTTGTGTCTGGCGCCTGGAGTAAAATAGGTACCTATAGGTATTATATTTGAAGGCGTAAGTATTCTAAAGCAAAGCACGATTTTTCATAACTGAGGCGCCAGTTTTCCTGGTCCGTGAGTTAATTTTCAAAAGCCTCATTGTGCTTGGTCGGCGAGAACCTGCTGGGCCCGATGATGGGTCATAGGTCCTCGGCGGACGCCCGCCTCCCACGTTGTCTATTTCCTGCGACGATTTTTCCCTTTCTCTGATTACTAGTGGAAGGTCTTCGTTTGACGTCCTAGGGGGGGGGGGGGCGGTTATGCCGGATTGCACCAGTAAAATCACCGAATTGAATTTAACAAACTGAGCTCCACCCACACAGAGCCTATGTTGTCTCCAGTTCCGAGGTCCTCATGAGTAGTTGTCTTTCAACTCTCGTAGAGTCGTTTTCTAATTCTCGATCGGCCAACCTTTAAACTACCGTGCCATATATCCGCGCTTACGTTAGTGTTCTTGTAGTTTTATTAATAAATTAGTGCTAGGAGATACAGTTCTTTCAAATTCACCTAGCAAATTAAAAGTTCCCACCGGCATTAAATTGCTGCTGGAAGCGTGATTTGATACCTACAATAGTATCATATGCGTACCTACGTTTGTTAATTGTTTAGCGATGTATGGTCGAAACAGTACCAAAAACTTCATATTCATATAGTTTTAAGAATTATTCATATAGTGTGTAAACATATTACATACATCAAGTTCCAATACTATGTACTTGTATACTTGGACCCATCATTATTCATAGATGCTCGTTCTTATTATACATGTAGTGCTGTTTGAATACTCAAACTCCAAATCATACGGACTTATCTTATTGTAACCGATTCGGTTATTTTATATTTAAATTAATTTTTCGATTAGCTCGATGATTTGAATACTCCACTGTATTCGAATATTTCAAGTAAGCTTAGTGTCTATCGTCTTTTCCAACTACATACCGTGCGCTATCCTATACGTGTACCTATGTGACACTGCAACTGGTGACGAATAGTAAACAGCTGGATTTAACGAATTAGATAAATATTTTCAAGTCTAGTATATCAATGGCAACTCCGTACTGCTTTCTCATGCACTATGTTTCTACTGTAACGGTTCAATAAAATGTTTATATAACTTTCGGATCTCCGTTTATATAACTTTTTTTGCTCATAAAATACATTAGCACAGTTTGATTATTTGGTTCGGGGGCATTCCGTACATGCAATGACTCATAGATCTGTTCAAAGAAGACTAATACGCTTACGCATCCTCACTATTCAACCTGTTTCACATTAGACTGGTTTTCATTTTGCTAGTAGAAATTCTTGGTTTTGGAACAAGTACGTAGTAAATTGCTGAGCTATGATTTTTAAAATTTTGAAGTCGATCGTACAAAATATTTTCGTACTTTACCTCCAAAACACACCATATACTTAGAATTTTCGTGTTACAATAATTATTATTCGTATAAATAAATTTTAAAAATCTACTGTCCGGATTTAGCTCCTCCACTTATGCTCCTAATTGAATACCTTGACAATATAACAGAAAAACGAAGGTAATATAATAATTGTTATAACTAGTTATGTTGAACAATAAATCTATGAGCCATTGTATTTTTGTCTGATAGTACTGGTAATATAAAAGGTTGGTCGCTTAAATGTCGTAGGTATGTTACGTAGACAGGACGGTCGAGTACTTAAACCTGTCGTTAAACCATTGCTTGGCAAAAGGGAAATTGCGTTCTATGAAAGTCTACAAGCATCTGAAGACCCGGTCATGTTACAGTTGAAGAATTATGTTCCGAGATATTACGGCACGACAGAATTACCAATTTTTGGCAGACGTAAGATTTCAAGAACATCGATTTTTCGTCTTGGTTCCATACGATTCACATCTTTCCATTCTTCTCTGTGTCTCCCATTTTTCCTGTAGTTCTACATACATATATTATTATATGTATAGTACTGTACAGCGTGATTCACAAAAATGGAATACTTAATTGCGTCCTTCGTTAAGAGCTTGCCATAGCGCTCAAGTTGAACGTATTCGTAGGAAAAATGAGGTAAGAGGATGAGGAACAATCCCTAGTAGCACAAAATATTGGTTAAATATTTTTTCCAAATATTTAAAAAATATTTTTTTAGCCACACTTTTTAATATGAAAAAAATGTTGATTCGAAATATTATATACACATACTGAAAATGTGAAATAAAGGTTTAGAAATTAAAATATTCGGAAAAAAATGTTTTCTTTCTACCATTCAATAAATATTTACTTTATATTTGAAAATGAATGTTTTTTTTCATAATATAAAATGAATATTTCCCAAACATTTGGAAAAAATGTTTTGTTTCAAACAGTAAATAAATATTTACTTTACATTTGAAAAAAGAATATTTTCTTCATAATATAAAATGAATATTTACTTTATATTTGAAAATGAATGTTTTTTTTTCATAATATAAAATAAATATTTCCCGAACATTTGGAAAAAATGCTTTGTTTCAAACAGTAAATAAATATTTACTTTACATTTGAAAAAAGAATATTTTCTTCATAATATAAAATGAATATTTCCAGCATATTTGGAAAATATATTTGCTTCTTAATCTAGAATAAATATTGTATGTATGTTTAAATATCAAAAAGATATTGAACCTCTTTTTAATATTGGATGTATGTGCATTCAATATTTTGTGCTACTAGGGATGTTACGTCTACGAAGTTATTTCTGACCTAAAAACGTGCTGCCACTGTTCTATAGTATTAAAAAGCTTTGATCAATAGGAATTGAATGATTCCATTTTTATCCTCATAAGCAGATGAGAACATGTGAAAAGAAAAACAGATTTAAAGTTACAATTTTCAGGTTGCCGACAAAGGAAATCGTAGGCGAAATGCAGGCAGAACAGAATAGCGAGCGGTGTGACGCATGATATGGCAGTCGCGCTACCACACACAAAGCAAATGCATATAAATGAATGTAACATTCTGTTTAATTGCATACACTGCCATGTCATTCGCTACACAACACGCCATTCCAATCCTGTGCGCATATTGCCTTAGGAAAGTTACACGTGGTATATCATCGATATCCCGAAGGTTAAACTAGCAAATATACCTATGTTTTACCACTTATTAGAGGAGTGCAGTAGCAAACGCGGCACGCTTTTTGGTTACGCATCATTTTATAGACGGAGCATTGTAATTTTTCCAAAAGTAAAGTAATCGGAGGCTGTAATACTTGTTCTCGTTAAGGAGGGAATTCTATTCTTTCGGCTAAGAACATAGCAAAATTTGGGATTTTTTTTTAAGAATCCAGCGATTCGATTCATCTGAAATTTGGACCATGTTTTGATGCATCTTTGAAAAAGCTGCAGTTTTTTTTTCATTAATTTTTAACCATAAATATAGTAGTTATGCATGATCGACCATCACGCTGCGCAAAATTCGTCGTCCGTTGGTGTGCATGATATTTATCTACCAGGTAATCTGAAACAGAAAAATGAAGTGGCGTTTTATTTTATACATATGTAGCTTGAAATTGACGACCAGCAAAAAATAAAAAAAAATTATTTAGCGGCGTGGAGAGTTTTCAAACTGAAAGGTCTGAACCATTAATTTTTGCGATCCAGTTTTGCGCCAATTTTCTTGTGTAACCAAAAAAGTATAGAACTTAACAGTATTCTGGTTCATCAAATTGAAGGTACATATGTACAAAGTAAAACGCCGTGTCATTTTTCTGTTTCAGATTACCTGGAAGGTAAACATCATGCACACTATATTTATTATTAAAAATGAATAAAAAAACTGCAACTTCTTCAAGGATGCATAAAAACATGGTCCAAATTTCAGATGAATCGAAATGCTAGGTTCCTAAAGAAAATCCTATATTTTGCTATGTTTTTAGCCCATAAAATAGGATTCCCCAATTAAACCATACCTATCTGATACTTTTCACGCCTAAATAGTTTTATAGGTTTTCTAATAAAATTATGTCCTTTTATAAGGAGTAATTAAATGTTTCGTTTCTGGTGGATCATCCTGTGTATATACATACGTCAGAATTCGAGTAACTTATTTATTGTAAATAATGTAGTGTGTACATAAATGCAATTGCTTAATTGATGTTCCATATTACACTATTTTTCACCACGTCACTAATCATTTGCATAAAATATTAGCAGTAACATTCCTTACGCTGAAAGACATTACCGATGGTATGGCAGAACCATGTGTGATGGACATAAAGATAGGTAGACGAACGTGGGATCCCTTAGCCACGCCGCAAAAGAAGGCAACGGAAGAATTAAAATATGCCGAATCTAAACGCACTTATGGATTTTGCATAACTGGCTTTCAAGTTTATTGTCTCTCTTCCGGGCAGTTAAAAAAGTTTGGCAAACATTATGGCAAGACACTCGACGCTAAGGGTGTCGTGGAAGGTATATTTTAAACTTCAACCATTTTAAAAGCGTATTTACGATTGCGGACATACCTGTAGTTTACAAAAATGTATGACAAGGTGTGCGAGGGTACTTGGAAATGTCAAGTTCAGTAGTATCGATATTTTTATCGGGAACGGACCATGTCCTCGAAAGGGCAATGTTAGCCTGCTGCGATTTCTATAGATACACCGTTGGAGAGGTCTCGCCAAGAAAAATCGAAAAATACCATTTTTAATTTCGAAGTCAGGTGGGATTACCTTGAAAAATGGCCTAAATGTTTGTAGTTTCGAGCTTTTGAACCAAAAAATTTGTGTTGGCACTTGAGGGAAACTCTAGTAATGTAAACGACACTTCTGTAGATCATGATGCCAGGTGTGTCTTTACAAGGTGGGACCACATTTGTTACCGCACTGCGCTCTGTTACCGCGACCTGTTATCTATCTGAATGGCCGTGGTAACAAATGTAGACGATGTTCTGTACTGCACACTGTGACTCGTTACTTGTTTTGGCTGTTCCGATGTATGTGGAACGCGATGAAGTAACGTTGGAAAATAATTGGTGCAAATAACAGGAAATAGATTCAAACAGATTCAGAAACGGGTTCTGCACCGAACTTTGTTACTCCTAAGTGAAATAACGCAGTGCGGTAACAAATGTGTTCCTGCCTTAGCTGGTTCGGCCGTTCTGGTGAATGTCTCGGAACCGTCTGACGTCGTCAGACATCATCTACACTTGTTACCACGACCGGTCTGATAGGTAACAGGTTAAATGTGTTCCTTTACAAGGAACATCACCCAACTGTTACACGCCGATTTTGGTGAAACTCCCCATACAGGTGGAGTATCTAAAAATATTAGACACATTTTTGTTTGGTAGCGAAAATTCTATATATTTCAGGGAGTGAAATTACCCTTCAAAGTTGAAGGTTTGAAAACTGTTTGGTGGAATAACTGGAAAATGACCCGAACTTATGAAAATTACGAAAATTAAGGACTTTTTTCAAAGTGATTCCAATTTGATTTTAAAGTTAAAAACGGTATCATCTGATTCATTTTGACGAGACCTTTCCAACGGTATATAAACAACGTGTCACGATATAATAAATCTCTCCACAGATTTAACATTGTCCTGTTTTGCAACTTTGACAGACATTCAAATTTCCGTGGTCATTTAAAAGTCAGCTTCAAGAATTTAGAAATTTCAGATATTTCCACGCCTCTGTTTAGCAATCAAATGTTAAGGTAGGCTCTCACTACGCCTCGCCTTGCCTCGGCTCATTTTATCCTTCCTATGCTTTTCTTATGTATTTTGACAATTTGACTCACGTTGTGCCTCGCCTCGCACGGCGCGACTCCGAGCCGCGGGTTCCTCCTCGAGAATATTTTGAAGAAGAGAGGCGAGGCGAGGCGTAGTGTGAGCGGATGCAATGCCACAACTTTCGGTGACCGCTAAAAGAGGAAGGAAGAGGTTCTCCGAGCAACTGACCAAACACATTAACCGAGGCAAGCTCAGATAACTTCAGGTACGGAAAACCCGACGCGAGCCTAGATGTGAGTGCGAAAAGAAGTTGCGCCGAGGCGAAGCGAGGCGTAGTGAGAGCCTACCTTTAGCCTGAACCAAAAATTTCGTTAATTATGTGCGTATAATTATCTCATTAATATATCGGTTAGATCAGTACACGAGGCGATTATAAATTTAGTACTGGAAGAACACTTTAAATATCTTGCTTGTTTCAATTACTTCGAATAGTCCGTTTTGTTTTCTACGCAGCGCTGAAAATGTTCCTGAACATAAGTCCGGAAAGACCGCCCTGTCGTCACTTGATTGTGCAGCTTCTCTCTTTCCTGTGGAAGATCTTACTATTCTTTCGTATCCAGCGGCTGTTCCGCTTTTATTCTAGTTCTCTGTTGGTGGCGTACGATGCGAAAAGACTGCGGCACTATATTCGTCTGAACAACACGAGAACCGATAGCTCCTCCAGCCTCGTAGACAGATCACGGTCTCCTACGAATAATCATGCAGCCATATCGAATGTGTCCAAAGACGTAAACGACGCCACGAGTAACTCGGGAACCGCCGAGGTGAACAGAAACCGGACAACGGAAAGGGTACATTTCGTTAAAAGAAGCATCAGCCTGAGCAGTGAATGCGATCTACCAGGAAAAGAAAAGACTTTAAATAGGCGTGGATCTTGCAGTCCAGATTTCAGAGTAGATCGACTGTGTCGTACGCATTCTCACGTTAACAACGTCGACGGTGACGTTAAGAGGATGAAGGAAGATTATGACGCACTGCTAAACGAGCTCACTAGTTTCTCGGAAGAGAAGCAGAACTGGGTTAGAATAAACATGATCGACTTCACGCACGTCTTCCCAGCAGATGATCCGAATACCTTGGACTTAAATTATTTGGAAGGGATTGAAAACTTGATCAAACTCGTGGAGAGGTTCTTGGTCTCCAAGGATAACGCCGCATAAACTGCATTTATTGTAACGTAGCGGTCGATGTTACACGTTTCCTTCAAAAGTAGTACCACACGATGTGTCGTATGAAACTGTATTTTATATTCTGTAATAAATTTGGATTTTTTGATATTAGGAATAGACAGAATTGCATGTAGGAGGTTGTCATTTTTTATGACGTATGTTGTTACTGCGTGAGCAGAGCACCGAGGTCGGAAACGTTCCAGGAAAGCTTATAGAGTGCAACTCACTCGAAGGGAAAATAAATGTTTAT
The DNA here is from genome assembly GCA_963932335.1 of Andrena marginata. Classification (NCBI taxonomy): domain Eukaryota; kingdom Metazoa; phylum Arthropoda; class Insecta; order Hymenoptera; family Andrenidae; genus Andrena; species Andrena marginata. The sequence continues at coordinate 44,371,297 of OZ010659.1, read as the reverse complement.
CGTTACTTTGGAGCTTTCACGTAACAGTTCTGTTACCTGTAGTCAATTTCATAACAGAAGCACTGAGAACTAACGATGTTATTTGTCTCGTACCAGGTACTCGTAACATTCACGTCCCTGCACTTCACTAAACGTGACCGCGCATTACTAAAAATTGTGTTCATGGATGTCACTAAAACAAACGTCAACACACGCGTTTGATATTTACTAAGAGCTGGTATTGTCATCGATTTTTCGTATCGTTTATTTCCTATGTCGTTATCATGCAAACAAAAATGTCGCCGCACATACCAAATACAAAAAATTGTTATGCTAATATAATAAATAAAATAAAAGAGTTAATGTAATATTGAGTATCTTCGATTTATTTTTACGAAAAGAATCGATCCTTTTTCGACTTTTCGACAAATTCCACCCCCTCGCTCCCTTCTTCTATAATGACTTTTGCTGAGAGTAATATTTATACGATCTTGGATTCTATGGTGAAGATTGCTTTGATGTTTTTCCGAGAATACTGCTTAAAAATTGTCTGTTGTTCTATTTATGCATGTGGAAAGAACTAGTTAAATTCTATCTTAATAGCGATCAAAAGGATTATACGAAAGAACGATAGTTTGAACCCTTTACATTCTTCAACGTATTGGTTGGCTACACTTACTGCTGCCCGTAGTTTAAAATCGTCTTTTGTTAAGTTTTCAAAGGGGCACCTTTCTCAAGAGAAACAAATGTCAATTAGGTTTCTCGATTTTACTAAAACTCAACGCCTAAAGAATTAAACAAAAAAAAAATATATTATACAAACGCGGTGGTTCCAAGCTTTCGTATCATGAACCTGTAGTACTAATCCCTTCTGTGTATTGTTTTTACCTTTAATTATAATACTACAATAATATAGCGTTTATAATATATCATAAGGCAGCTAATACACAGGCAGCTAATTGTCACAAAATGTATACATATGTACTCTACACGAGCTTTCGCTTACAACTCTGCAATTTAGATGCTGCAATTTTTCCATTTCGCGACCCACACAGCAAACGAATATTCGTTAGTGGCATGGATTGCTCACAGATGTCACTATCAAGACACTTTGCGAGTACATGCATACAGCAAACCATACTATTGAACAACTCTAACAAATATGTATAATAAATAAATCCAGTGTATTACTTTGCTTGGTTTATTTTCGAGTTTTTTAAGTACAGGATATAAGATACATAGAATTATATTAAGTCTGTAGGGCAATTTGGGTCGCAAAAGCGCATCACAATTACTTTACACCTTTGGGAAGCTCTGGCTGATACTAGTAGTATCATACTACTAGAGTGGTACTACTTTTATGTTGAAAATTAGATGTGGATACTCCATGTAGTAGGTATGCATTTTGAAGCAAAATTTTTGTTTGGTACTTTGTCTTTGTTTTAATTTTGAGAATTTCTTTTATTTTTTCAGCTGGAGTTCTGTGGAAAACACGCTACTTCATTCAATACAATCCTAACGTCATCAAACCACTTTGAGGAATTCACGAGAGATAGGAATACAATCGTGACCAATAAGTCGTGACTCTTGACTAAAATTTGTAGATTATTTTAATTGTGTTTTATCACGTTTGTAACCTGGCTTTTAATCCTTTGCAGTCCACGGCGAAATACATAGTACCTATACAGGAAATAATTTTATAATAAAATTAATTCGCGAGAGGCCGGTGAGAAGGGGTATTTCCCGAGGAATATGGTTTATCAGCTTGTTTATTAGGGGCGCTGGCGAACCTGACGCAAAGTCAGGGAGCCAGTAGGATTATTAAACGAGGACGAACCTGACGTAAAATCAGGGAGCATCTAGCAATGAACACAAATATGTACGAACCTGATTTAATAATCACGGAACCGTAGCGGAGTGAAACTTCGTGAATGAACTCGACGCGAATTGGGGATGTTAGCATGAAATTTGCAGACCAACTTAGCGTATAGGCGAGAAGCTACTACGAGATTCAAGAATTCACAAACGAACCTGGTCTCAAATCGGGGAGCTGCAGCAAGGAGGGTGAAAATCTTACAGACGAACCTGGTGGAAGATCTGGGAGCTGTTGGATACGGGCGACCTTGAATCGAAATCAAGGAGCCGCAGGTAGGTGAAGTTTCGGGGACGAACCTAATGCGAAATCGGAGAGCCACTGGGTTGGAGTTTCATCTAACTAAAGGACTATTTATGTAATATATTATTTTATGGGAATTGAAGTTCTTTTCAAATACCCATGCATTATACTATTTGAAGAAGCAAATGATTTCCCTTTGAATTATATCGTTTATTCATCGCTAATCAAATAACATTTTATTTTATTTTGTATTTGAATAAGCGTCTTCAGAAATAATTTCGCAAATAGCTTTGGATAAATTCAAAAACAATTTTATTTCAAAATTTCAATATTGTATTTTGCGCTATTTGTTCGCAATATTATACTTTTGTTTTATATACATTCGGGACACAATTTTTGAAGCTCAAGATGATTCGTTATTTTATTTGGAACAGTTAATAAAAATAAGAATTTTCAAATTATTTATTTGGTGTTGGCACAAAATAATATTAGTTTTCTATCGTATTGTTGTCTTTCCGTGTACATAGTACTTGGAATACAAATGTTTCCATATCATGTCATTAGTTTCAACTCTCAATTCAGTTAGCAAATATTCGTGCTGAATAGTGCTTAGGAAAATAGTATGAAAAAGTTATTTTACAGTAATGTGTAATTATAACGTAACCTATTATGTATATGAATTTTAAATGAAAATTATATAACATAAGATTCGGACATTTTTCAAGGTACCATTTCTAAAAAAAATGAATCACATACTTTAAATCTTTATAAAGTACTTTCTTTAATTACTTCTGCTATATTTTAATTAAATTGCATTAGGATTCTACAACCAAGTTTCCCTGTATTATGTATCACGATACAATCGCAGATGACACGTCTGCGACAAAATTATGTTTACAGAGGAGGGAATAATAAGCATTGTCTTAAAACTATATTTTTAACCAAACTAATTCGTCTATGAACATATTACATTAAACATTTTCGCAGAACAAAGTTACTGACTCCTTGTTCAATCTACATTTTACCACTATTCATTTATAATAAATTTACGCGTTTTGGTTTATTTATAAAAATCATGCCTAACGTTGTCTACATACGCGCATGCAAATCAATACAAAATTGATCTTTTCTTATTAGTATGTGAATATTTCTGGCAAATTTATGGTCACACACACAGAATTCTGCATTTAAATAAGACGGATTATACACTCGCAGTTTCTATTCTCTGATTTATTCGGCGGTAAATACTTTATTTCATCACATTCGTTTGCTCTCAGTCAGAATTTCATTCAACCTACATCTATTATTAATGACAAGATAATTTTTACATTATTTTGGTAACGAAAATTTTGACGTAGTCCTTTAAAAATGCAAGCAAATAACATTAACATTCTCTACTAATCTCATTTCGTAATCCTTTGTTAATAAAACCAAATCAAATTTATTAAAATCATCCAAAAGTGTATAATATTAAATTGTATTGAATAGTACAATATGTATATCCTACAATTTTACCAAATATAATAAGTAAATAACATGTGACAAGTAAACAAATACTTTCTTTACGAATTTTTCAATGTGCTAAAGTGCAGTATGAAATATTCAATGATAGAGAAAAATGTAATGAAATGTAATTAATGCCAAATGCTGTCTAGGTGGGAAACAATAGTAAGCTCATTGATATATTTTGCGTTATGTTTACAAGTACTGTAACCATTGTAACAGAATTACAGTTAGTACCTATACATATAATAAATTTAGCTACCTTGCTATCCGTATGTACAAATTTTACAATGAATTCCGTCAACGACGAGCAAATCGTTTATTTAAAGACAAGCCTCTTACATAAAACCAGTGTTTCCACTTTTGATAATTTCGATTAAAATTTTTTCCATAGATACAAAATTAATACTCAACCTTTTTATTGGTTTTACATGAGGTGTAAAAGCCATAGATGAGTTTTTTGTTCCCTTACAACGTCGATTTTAATATACCTACCATATATTCGCATGTACAATACATTTAACTCAATGTTTTATTGATTTTGTACATGAGCAATCGATTCTCTATCCAAATGTTCTGCACTATACGTATAATTGTTTTTGTCGTTGACGAATTCAATTGTTAACATAATTTATAATGCACGATCCTACTATACATATAAGAGATACAAGTGCACATAGTATATTTACATCCCAATAATTATTGGCAATCATGGAATAAGTAGTTTAATAATGAATTCATTAATTTCTCTGCAAAATGTGAAAACAAGACACGAAGTTAATAATTTCGTAATTAAAGTGTTTACGCGTAGTACATGTAATGTCTTCGTATTTCTTATAGAATTAATAAATTCTTTAAATATATGTATTTGTACAACTCGTGCACAACAAATATAATGTAACAAGTCCAAGTAGAATCATTCTTTACTTTATGCACGAATGCAAGTCAATATAGTATATATACAAATTTACTCTTAATAACTAATTAGCGCAGAGACACTGTAATACTTTTGAGTTTTAATATTCGTGTTATATTTACAGATATATGCAAACAATTCTCCATATCAGGAGGGGAGATTTACACGTAGCGTTCCTTTTTCGGTATTACACATTGTTGTCAATTTTTAAGTCCATATTTCTCGACCACAAAGCTCAGCAACTGACACATTTAAACCTTTCGAACGCTCAACACAAGAATTTCTTCTATACACGTCTGTTGTATATGTCAATATGCGCGTTAATTATACAAAATTGTTTAATCATTATGATTTATGCCGCCCCTAAGGACGTTGATGCGGAGACAAATGGTTATCGGTTTACAGTATTCATCCTGTGTTTCGTAATGTCTAAAAATAAGTAATATTGCACAGTAACTATACACTATGGTATGCATATACATGCATATGTAGCATAGGATGCTACACTGATTTAATTAGACATCAATTAGGCCGAATATACTTAAACTTATTGAACGGTTCGTGTAACTGATAACTGTAAAACGTGCACAAGGTAGCACGCATGTTTAGTAACGTTGTAAAACGAAATTTATTAATTAATGCGTAAGAACTAAAGTATCCATTAATCGAGGACAAGTTTGTTATAGGCCAGTAATGCTAACTGTTTTCTCTCTTCCTTAATCAACGATATATTGGAGGAATTGAAACATGAAAGGATAAAGCATGGAACTTTGATAATTACAAGTAAGAAACGTTCTGTGAAACAATCGAACAAAAGTGCACTAGTGAAGTTCTATTATTTCCGCTTCTGGAACTGATGGAGATGAAAGGATCTCATTTGGCTAACGACGCGTATGATTTCAGAGCTTTTCATCTGTAGAACAAAGGAAGAAACGAGAGAAATCGATAATATCGGACGAAACAGACAAGGAGAACGACCGTTAAGTTGGAGTACTTGGTGATAGTGGAATGTGAAATAGTTATATTGTTAGAATTTATTTAACGTCATATTTGTCTGGAGCAGTGTTAATTCTATTTCTTTTTTGGGGACCAACTTATTGCTTTGAAGATTCATTTATGATAAAATAATATAATGAAGTGGTACATGATATAAAAGTAAATTATCTTGATTCAAGAAAAAAGCAAGCGAAATGCTAAAACAGTTTGAAAATAATATAACGTTTCCCAATCTATAAATAATTACTTGATACAAACAACAAATTTTAATACAATTTTAACAAATATTTTAACCAATGGATATAATTTTGCAATTTCATACTCTGCATATGATACAATACAAATAACTGTTATTAAAGAAAATTAGTTCGTCTATCTTCAATCTTCATTACAGTCGGGAACATTTAATAATTTTTGTAACTTTCTGCTGTAACTCAGATAACGCGAGGTCCATTTTACATCTGTTTTTGGTCTGAACGACCCTACGACCTTATTTGCTCTTAAGACGAATGTGAAATTTTGAGGGATCAGGCTAGAGGTCGAATTATGATAGTATTCTGTAGAATATTTCGCGTCAATGTATTTTCAATGTATTTTCTTATAAAAAATTAATAATACTTCTATACCAAGAATCTAGAAGTGAAAAGTGTTTACAAGGAAGTGTGTTAGGTGGTTTATACGTAGATTTTGCTACAAATATTTCCTACTCACTTATCATACGTCACAACACCTAACTTTAAGCCCGAGATGTACACCCAAAACCACCTCTCGACCAACTCTCCGGCCCGACCGCGTCTCCCGGATTTACCCTAGTCGTGTTGTCGTACCCGAACGTTGTTGACCGGTCACGAATATACTCGTGTAGCCGTCTTCGAACGTTGCTGACCGCTCACGAATATACTCGTGTTGCTGACCGGTCACAAATTATCTCGTTCGAAAGCGCCGGCCGCATGGAACAGTTTTGGCTCGAAAGCGCCGGTCAGTAAGGTGTTAAAAAGGAATGATCTAAAACACTGCTCCAGAGTAAGAGTAACAATTAGTTGCGTAAATGTTGTTTTATTCTATGACGTTTTAGCTGCTTAAAAGGAACGTAAAAAAAATAACGTTAATTGACAACATATTTAATTCACTCTTCAAGCAGTTCGATGTTCGTGCTGCAACTTTTACACAAGATCACTCTAAATTACTTGGTCAATCTGCTGTACCAGTGTACGTTACTAATTATAATGATAAAAAAATGTCATTCAAACATGGATCTGTAATTATCGACGCTGTCAGTTGAAGCCTTCTAAAGTTGCAAGTTTGAAGGAGCTCTAAAATGATTCCCCATGGAAGGATACATGCTTCATGGCCTCATATCATTGATTGTCGTCTCATTTGAACCTGGCTCGGTTTTCATTAGTGTAAGCAAATGAAGAAGATCCATAGTACAAGGTATATCAAAATTATATGTTAAGACCATCGTAGCGGGATTCTCCATCTCTGGATCGATGAAGAATTGTTAAAAAAAGTTTTGTTTTATTGTGGCGTGTTCTACTCGTCAAAAGGATACAAAGTATCGAAGGAACCCTAGGTCGCAACTCAACCGTTCTCTCAAAAAACGATGTTAAAGTTTTTAGATTATTCCTCACTGAATAATGATATATTTCCCTTAGAAGGTAAACTTTAATTTTCTTGCCGCTTTTGCAGTAGCACGTTATTTGTTGTATACGCGATTGTAAAATATAAAAGCAATATAAGTAAAGTGAGTGTAAGAATTATCAAAACATTGGATTTTAAGAGAATGATTGGGTTGCACCCTACGGTTCAGTTGACACTTTTCATCCTTTAGACGAGTAGAACACGCTGCAATAAAAAATATGGACCTTGAAAAACTGGATCGAGGACAATATTGCGGTCTACTTTTTTGACAGATCTCCATCGATCCAGCGGTGGAGAATTCCGCTACGGTGATCCTGATATATAATTTGTGTACACCCTGTACCTATGAATTGCTGCAAATGTGGCTTCACTGGAGAACGTCGCATCGGCGTGGAAGATTTTGTCGATACAGGCGCTCCGCTTCTCTACTAAATATATCTATTCGCTCGGGCATACGTGAGGTGCATATCTGTCACTTCACCATGATATTACGATTTTATGAAAAATTGCAGATGAAAATGCTACAACAGTGTTTCCCAACCTTTTTTGAGTCGAAACCCCTTTTTATAATATTTACATAACCTGTAAATAAATAAGTGCTAAAAATCGTCAACTAAAAATAATCGCGACGACCCCCCAGAAAACACTTCGCGGCCCACTCGTTGGGAATCACTGTGCCACATAGTTATAAAATCTGCAGAAATTGCAGATAAAAGTGCTGCTACTACTTTTATACCGTCGACACAATTTAAAAATCAATACTGTCTTTCTTATTTTTATTCGAAATCTGACTATCATTACATTTCCCTATTATATCAGAACAAGTAATATTTACATGTTTCACAGTTCACTTGACTGTTGCACATTTCCGATTCGGAAACGAAGCATTTTCAGACCTATTTTTGTCTGATATTTTTTTACCAACATAATTAGTAGAGGGTGCTGGAATATAGTGACCAAGCAATTTAGGTATATCCTGTAGTTTAATTACAGTTTAAATATTTGTGTTCTCTTAAACGAAATTTTTGGATTAATCATTTACTTCTGATAGTTCAATATGTAAAGAAAGTACATTATGTATAAGTATACCTACATACTTGCTTTGTTTTTATGTAATATGTAATAATAAGCTTACACGATGAATAAATTGTAATAAGTCAATGGAAATTGAAAACTGAGAGAATTATGTGTTTTAATTGCAGAAGGAAATTTTGTTTGCATTAAGTGAACTGGGACCAAATTTCTATTAATAATATACGTACAACTGTGTTTTTATTTCACAGTATATGCGAGAAATAGCGATATATTTTTTGAAAATATATTGTTACTATGATTTAAAGTTATACATTTAAAATAATCAGATATCTGACATGAGGAAATAGAAAAATACGTATCTCTGTTTAGTAATTGTTTGGCCATTAAAAAGTCATGCTTTTATGAATTTCCCTCGTTAACTATGTGTTAGTAGAAAACGTATTCTACGGTCGGGATACATTCCCGCGCAATGTATTGTGAACTTCTTGTTTCCCTAACACGTTTACTTCCGTATGAACATCCAAGTACCTATCCTAATGCATTAACCTTTTTTATACACGTTACTTCCCACTATACAAAATACATACTTCTTACGAGTTATACAGTGTGGCCCACGTAAAGAGTTACAGCTATTTTCTTAAAAGCTATTAAATTATAGGAAGATACTTTCTTCTCGATATTTTCGAAATCACTTCTTTCAAATAATTAACAAAATTACTTCGTAATATTTTCTGAACTTATAACATTTGTATCTTAATTTGTTCCATTTTACCTTAATAATTATTTAGTAAATATTATTTTTTGAGACATTTCATGAAATACAGAAAACACATAATTAAGTGAAGGTAAATAGAAATATAGTCAGTAGAAATTATTTCTTATAATAGTACGTAAATGATGGCCCAATAACAATATCATATACATATGACGTATGCCCTTCCAACTGATCTCAAAGCACTGTGAGATAAAAAAAAGAATTTCCATTGTTTCTCGAAAAGCACTTCTTAACGCTTTATGTGGTCCGTCCTGTATACATGTTCTTGACTAAAGTGTAAATAAACAAAATCGCGGCATCGGAAAACAAGGATATGTATTACCTAAACGAAAATGGAACATAATTTCTAAAATCTGTATAAAATATTTATCAGCAACATTTTTGGAAGAAATAACTATACTTAAGAATAAATTACGAGTAATTTGGAACGATTATATACATTTAATAACATTAAATAAACTGTTTCTCCTGTAATAATTCAGAAGTTGCTTTTGTTAGCAACGGGTACAATAAAGTTAACGTATCGTTTTATTGGATGAGAAAAACGACGATGATTGGTGGGGATCTACATCTTCAAAGGCTTAAGTATCAGCTGCCATTTCTTAGTAGACGTTAAAATGGCAAAGTAATAATTCATAACAAATAAATTAGTAATAAATGTATAACTACACTTTTCTTTGAATTCTTCATTCGCTATATGGTACGATATATGGAAAATGAGTCGTCTATCTTTCCTTATTGTAAGGCGTAGTTAACTCTCTTATAATCAAGCAAATGTTTAAGAAATCAATCTATCGCACTAATAAACTTTAAAGACGAATCATTTACGTAACCATTTATATTTATACTTTATAAACCATTCAAAATACTACGAATTTCAATTAATCCTACAAAAGAATTCCATTTTCGATTGAAAATAAATTCCAAGTTCCCAGAGGGGGCTTAATAATTCAAATGGTAAGATGATAAATCAGATATAAATGGGTCATATTTGCTTATAATAAATAAAGAGAATAACCATCGATTAATTAAACGTACGAAAGCTAATTAAACGTATTTCATAATTTGTTAAATAACGAGCAGCTGCTGCCAATGTTTCGTCCACGCAAACGTGCAGGTGGCGCCGTCGAGTTAATGGTGAAGATTTTTGAATCCAACGTTGAATTTGACATATTGCCTAATTCGTCATGTTTATCACAAAATTCGTGGGGGGGGGGGGCAAAGTTAGTTCCGTTGATCGCAGTCACAACAGTCACGGCAGTAATGGCTGTCGTTAAATTCGTGCCGTCGATGCACACCCATTAATTGATCCCTTTCGTGGATGAGATAAATGACGATGAACAGGACGAATCTTGATCCCCGAAGGATTTTCCTCGAATAACCGTTCTTTTCGCTGGTAGACACTGACATGACTACGACAGGGCAGATAGTAGGATTATGCAGATGGCCGTTTTAGATTGCGCCAGAAAATTCGGGCTAGTACCCCTGGATGACATCGATTGCGCCGTGTTGTCGATTCTTCGTGGTCGTACCTCGCTGTCGATGCTTTTTCGTCCTTTTGTTGCTACATCGTTTTCAGCGTCGTTGTAACTACCGCTGCTTGCTCTGCCATGAAGCCGTATATCTGGGGGAAAAAGTGATTGATATATTAGAGACGATAGCTCCAGATAAAATTGTTTCATATGGAGGAAGAATTTTTTCAGTCTTGCCAGCTGATTTACAATATAAAATCGTGGGTTTTCTATTTCATGCTATTGCATTTTCCACATGCACCTCTTATTGTACATATCCCAGTTATTTGTTAAAACTTTCACAAAATTTTTAAAGTTTCGTTATATTAATTTAATAAAATTAGTGTAAGGTTGAATAGTTTAGAAATCAATTATGTTCACTGTAGGATGTGATATTACCGATGATAAATGTATAATTATATCCGAGAAAGTTGTATTTAATTATTTGGTATTCAAAATTGGAAAAGAGAGCTTTTTGAAGTTTGACGAATGCGTCTGTGCATGGGGAGGAATACCTACTTATGTGAGGGGTGGACAATGCATGATCGAATCGTATCGTTCAATTTTAATTTCAAGAGAGCATTCGGAGAATTCATAAAATGTTGATAGAAGTGGAGTGACTCTACATGGCAAGGTTTATGTTTATATAATACATATTAATGTAATTATCACGTTAGGTAATATATTCTCTGCATTGAAAGTGCCTCATTCCATGTTCCATTCTGATCTAGAATATTCGTACGTAAATAGGGATTACGAATAGTATTTTCTACAAAATATAAAACAAATTTGAATTATTAAAAAATTAGTAGGGATCGTAAATTCTAGTAATGTATATGGACACTGAAAACATAGAATCTTGGACAGGGATGCAAAAGGCTACTTATTATTCTTCTTCTCTTGTCGTGTTTTCTTTCTTTTAATACTTTTTCTTCCTCTACATTCTCCAATTTATGCATACCACTTATCGTTCGTTATTCAAGCGTATTTTTGGATTAGAGAAACGCCACCTTAATGCATCATTCATTGCGATTTCTTCGTGTACCTACTTGCTTTTAAGGAAGGTGGGACAGAAACCATTACGTTAGTATTATAATTTATGTATATAAAAATGGGCACGATGCGAATAAGATTTTAGTTATGAAGAAACATTGCTGCAATGTTAATTAAATTTAACACATTTCCGGCTGTTGTTGAAGTAGAAATAAATATTTATTAAATATTTGATCAACTGCAACCTTTACTTTTAATTTGATTCATACATTTATGTTTGTATATTTTGTTTACAACTTTTATTTGTTGTAGTTTTTATTCCCTGTATTTGGTAATGTTGGTTGTATTTGCATGTAACTTAATGTTTTAGTTATACGAATTTACCACAAAAAGATACGTACTAGGAAACGTTAGTAGTATCCTATATAATAAGACGCTTAAGGTGTCTGTTCTTTGTTAGCAAACTCTCTCCAAAGGTTTTTTCGTACTTCCCGATGACCTAAAAGCTTCAAGTTCAGTATGAAGTTTCCTGGGCATCCAAAGATGCCATAAAAAATGTCAAACCTGGGAAATTTGAAAATGGATAGTACCTGTGGCTTAAAATAGGTATTCTGTTTATCCCACGGACCCTAAGACTTTTAAGCACTGCTGAACACTAAGTTTTGGTAAGTTTCTTTTCCTTTCTTCGCAAATAACATAACATGACCCCAGACGAGACAGGTACCTACTGTAGGTACCAGAAAAGTACCCGAAAGTTGGAAAATCAGTATTTCGTTTCTAGTGGGAGTTTCAAATGTCCCCTAACACGTATGTGACTCAGGCCCCTCGAAATGCCCTTCATGTGACCAATTAGAAAGTTAACCTTTTGATACTCAAAAGTTGTAACTTTACGTATTTCGCAGGGAAACTTGTTTCTAGGGAGGTTTCCAACAAAAATTAATGCCTCGTGAAGACAGGCTAAAAAAACTATTACAATATATTTTTTCGATGGTAAAATATCACGAAATAAAAGTAGGTATGAGGGAATACGTAACGACGAATATCCTAGTGCCTTCACTCCTGACGGGAGATTATAATCGAAAAGGGCATGAGATGTCGAGGAAATCTGTAAGAAAGTTCTGGAAACGAAAGATCAGATAACTCTCCATAGTTGACGCGACGTAGTGGTTCATAAACCGCATGGGATTTCATCAAAATCCCGTTGAGAACGCGGCGTTTGTCGCCTTAGAGAAGATCTACGGCATTGTGCCACGTTGCTGAAAGTTCGCGGGTAAATTTCACGCCCTCTCTCGAACTTTCCCTTCAAAAAGTTTCTCACCCCGCTGTGCGTAAGTTCTCGTATTACGCCGTGGCGATGATTTAAAAGGAAGTTCTTCGGAATTTCTAAGCCAGATAACGTATGTGCGTATATACGTCTGCACGTTAAAATGCCCTAGCTGTTCCTACTTTTCGTCCGTTTTAAAGCATCTGATCCAATTCCATAATTAAATTCAGGAAGTGCAGCTCAGTTTCAATGCAGACAGTTTAGGTGATAAATCTGAGAAGATTTCAATTGTGAACATTATCCTATCAACTCGGTTACAACGTATTCTACATTTAAATATAAATTCGCGCGGACGATTTGAAAGACTTTAATATCACCGCTGGGAGAAGCGACGAACGAGGTGAGAATCTCACAATTAGTACGCCCCCCTCCCCCAACAGAATGCTGCAAGTTTAATTCGATTTTTGTTTGGCAAGTTTCGCAACGTGTAAGCGCGACTGCAGGAGTTTGAATATTCAATCTTGTTTCGACAACACTGCAACTGGTGCTGGAATATGCAATTGCACGAATGAAACGAAAGGTAGAATTGTTGGCAATGATATCTGGAGACATTTAGCACGGAAGGAAAACGGAGGACAAGAGTATAAAATGGGCAACTGAAATGATTTAAAAGAGGAATACATGCAACCTGTATGGTTTGATGTTACATCTGTTGATTTACTGCATGGATGATACACATTGTTATTCGATGATAAAAATTTATAAAACAAAATTCTAGTTTTTAATTATACGTAACATACATAATCTTACATTTAAATTTAATAGATGATATGCAATGTCTATGTATATGTGTGTAAGATTTGCTTTTAAACATAATAATAAGTGTGTTATGAAATCTTGAACAGGATAATTAAGTTAGGTGGTTCAGATTAATTCGTTTATTTTTGCAAAAATTTCGAAGCACCTTCAGCTTGCTATTATTTTTGTATACATTAAAATTACATATATGTACTATACAGACAAATTGTTGTATGCGTATTAAAATTCTTAATATTCCTGAAGAAGTAGACCTATTTTTATGAAAATCTTTTTTTCATTAAAAATATATATTTCAGAATATAATTCTGACTTAATAATATAAAGAAAAAAACATGATAACCCCCAAGGAAACACTTCGCGATCCACCGGTTGGGGATCACTGCCCCAAGCTGTCAGCTGGCTAGGAAACCACGCGGCGTGGTGAAACAGAAACTAACTCCCCCCAAAAATGAAAAATCTGCCAGTTTTTGACAACCACGATGCAACAAAGTTAGAAGCTGACGTGCTACACGCGCCATTACAGCGCAAGGGGTTAATAATTACTTACATCCTTAATTAAAGTTCTTATTTTATTTCAGCCCCATGTACGTGGGGCAATTTTATTTTTGCCCCTATTCATGGGGTAAGGTGATTCTTTTTGCATCTTTTCTAAGTTTGTTTTGAGTATTGCTACTCGTAATTTGTCAATAGTAATGTTTAACTTATATTATAAATTTATTTCTCCACATTTTTATTGAAAGAAAAGAATTTTATTCTACTTCAAACTTTGTTAGGCTTACTTTACCCCGGTCTCCCCTAGTATTGTCATCCATGATCAAAAGGACGAATTCTGTCGATTTATTATAAAATTTAAAGATAGGTTATTCTTTTGCATCCATATTCTCTTTTGTTCTCTCATTTTTTTTTTTATGAAAAATTACAATAATTCTAATTATCTGTAACATAATTTTAATATCTTCGTTTTTAGTGTTCATTATATTATTTGATGTCAGGTTAAGTTGATAAGTTAGAATGAGGGATATTATTATCATTTTTATATTAAAGTTTAAGACAATAAATAATTAATCATAATAAGAATTACTTACCCTCGTTTCTATCGATATTTGGCAGTGACGAATCCGTTATTTCATTGGGGCTAGGCTCGGGGCTGGGTGGTGGCCTCTGTCTCGAGTTCTGAATATTTTCAACTAAAAATCAAATTCAGTTAGTGGAAACATTAGCAGTATGTCATACAATTCGTATGTCACATTAGCGTTTCTTAGAATACCAAAGCTCGGAGTATAGCTCGTTATTCTTTTGTTTACATCTCCGATTATACTTTATAATCTGCCAGTGTAGACAGGTAAATTTTTATAATTTTATAAAATGGAACGTAGCTGATATCTTCAATGAGACCACGTCTCTATTGATAACATCTATCGATCTGGGTTATTTCGCGTGGCTGGCTTTTGTTAAGTTTTCAAGGTGTGTTATTTTGAGCCTTTGTGGGATGTATTGGTTGTGTACATTTAAATCGATGCACTCGAATATCTTTGAAACTGATGATGATACTAAAAACTGTATCAGACAAAGGTGAAATAAAGGTTTCAATGGGCACATTATTTGATGTAAGTTTTTCCTACGTGGACGCGTAGTTGACATACGAAGGTCAACATTTTCTTTAAAGAAATCATATATTTTTCAATGCACTAATACAGGTCGGTGTTCCCGACACATAAGTACTAAGCCACTTATGGCTAAAAATCATTAGTTTAGAAGATAGAGATCGAGTAAATCTTTATATTTGACACAAGGCGAATAATTTTTTTTTACTTTTATCCATTATTCGAAATTTCTATTTCAATAAAAATTTTGCCCAGCTCTGCTTTTGAACACCAACTTTAGAAAGATAAACACTAATACGTGTACAATAGTACTAATGCTACTAATCAATATTAAAATTAAAGTATCTTCTTACCGAAATCGAATTTTACAATCAGAACTTTAAGGGCTTTTGAATTTTTTTAACTTTTCCACTCTTCGAAGTTTCGTGCTCTAACATTATGCCCGTGTGAATAATGGATTCTAAATATCTTATATATAGGATTTTATTAACAGAATAGATAATATTAAATTACAGGGATAGTATAACGAAATGGAATACAAAACAAACTAACTGTGCGGTCCCAAACGGCGCTATTCCTACTACATATTATATTTCGTGGTTTTCGAGATTTATGTATTTATGAATTTGATATCATTCGTTTCAGTATATAGTTATTTTGTTATTATTTTTAATAATTCCTAATGCGTTTGAAAATATCTTTATTTCCTCAGTAATCGAATCCAAGAACTGTGTTGGAGCTAAAGTATTATATTTCGAGTTGGCTACAACAGGGGATGATGGAAATTTATGTAAAGAATGTTAAATGATGTGAAAGTTAAGTGCAGTAGGTCAGTTAGAACGCACTTTTGATTTTACGCACCACATCTCAGTAGTGTGGAACTCTGTGCATTAAAATGCGGTCTAGTCGATGCGAATCCATTTGGGAGCTTGGCTCTGGAGGATATTGGGATCATCGGGTTTGAGAGTGTGGCAAAAGGACTTTTTGGACTTCCATGTGAGTTACCACCTACTATATTCAAGGACCCGATGTGGCGGGTGTGTTAACTCTAAGCTCTAAAGGCATTTACTGCGTGAATCTGAGGACTCGTATTCAATTTAGATCGATCAATAATTTCGATCGTCGTTAGCAACACTTTGCACAATATTCCACATAAAATTCAATTGGCCAGTGTTCTATCCACCTCGAGCACAGATATTATAATTTCTCTATAACATAAATAATTATTGTGTAATAAAAACAATGAAAGTGAGGGAGTTACAAATATGACGTTATACACAAAGTGTAGCCAAAAACTCAAAAGAATTTTAAATGACTATAAGTACGTAGATACTGAAGTGGAAAAAACACAAACGAAGGGAAATTTTTTGTAAGTATGCAAAACCAGTTTGATGCTGCATATCATATTTTTTAAGTAGATGCTACCACAAAAAAACACAAACAGTCGAAACATTTAAAAACGAAAAATGTATGACAGATATACATATATGTATATGGAGTTTTACGAGTCCAATTTAATTCAAGGAGTTAAAAAAAGGTTTAATACTGCGGACTTATAGTATTTATTAGGAGGAATAAAAGATGCTTAATCAACATAGGTCTCAAAATCAATCCTTTCGATTTCGTTCTCGAGATATTAGCAGTTGAATATTAGCGGTGGAACTTCCGGGCCGCGCAGTTTAAAGCTAAGTCAGCTGAGCGCGCGGTATTGTACGCTCGCACGCACACATAGTAGAACCGACCGCGCTAACCCATTTTCACGGTTTGAACCAGTGCGGTAGACTCTACTGTGTGTGGGGATCTGTATCTACGCGTGCCTCCTGCGTGTGCTGCGAGTGGTCATTGCTCCACGCTCAACTGTTTCGGCTTTAAACTACGTGGCCCGGGAGTTGTATCGCTAATATTCAACTGTTAATATCTCAAGAACGAAGCCTCGGATTTCAAAACAGTAAGCGACTTTTCGATGTCTTTTTGCATCAGGATATTGCATGTTCCGAATTTTGGGGCTTCCTGTATCTACCAATTACTAAATAGTATAGTATATATATAAATAAACTTTGAAAACTTATATTAATGAAATCTGCTTGTAAATTTACCTTCTTCGATTGTGGGAACTGGGGTAGTGGTCGTCGTCCTCATTCGTGTTGTTGGTGTTGGAATATCTGGAAAACGCATAATTTTAGGAGAACAGTTAGTGATTTTTCAAATTATCCAAAAATAGTTTCCAATTATTAACATTATTCTTATCGCTGTATTTACAATTAAAACTTGACTACGAGTCTACTTGACGAATTATAGGTAATTTTTGACCAATGTATAATACAAATGTCTCCGTAACATGTTATATCTTTATTTGTGTTTATTTTTGTAAACATGAAAATAACGATATAGATTTGTGTGTCTTATATATTCAACAACGTAATAATTCGATTTTCTCGAAACTACCATAAGCCTCGGAAGAAAAGAATTTATTTCACACTTTTGATTTATTTTTGCATAAGGCAATCACTTCCCGCCCTCTTGTACATATATATCATCATTTCGGCCGCACCGTGCTTAAGAGTTAACAGCTCAAGGATGTTAACTAGCATAGTGTTTAAGTTTAGACGCCAGTACATATAACCCACGTCTCAAGTAGTGTTTAACGTGATATCCTTGAGGGTACAAACCACCAAATGCGTTCTTTGTCACTTGTTATACGTTTGCACTTGCTTTGTCTCATTTCTCCGTACCTCAGGGCCTTAAGATATATACACTTACTTTACTAGTGCGAAAAAAGGAATGCTGAACACGCTCATGCGCTCTTTCTTTGTCAGCAAAACACTCAGAGGCGAATTTTGGTATAGGCTAACAATAAGTAGACTGCAGGCTAGGGCAGCAAATTTGGGGAGCGGAAAATTTTGGGAAGCGACAAATTTTGGGCAGCGATAAATTTTGGGGATTGCAAAATTTGGGGAAACCGAAAATTCGGGGGAACGACAAATTTTGAGCGAAAGTAATTGGAAAAGGTTTAAACACATAGGCTTCAGACAGTTTTAAAAACAATTCACTTTTTTATGTAGCGAATTAGTAATGCATAGTGAATTAATTTTGAAATTGTCTCGACTCTTTCAAATTAAAATATTTGATGATATTTCGCGGAAAGGGCTGCAGATGCTCGTTAACCTATGGATGCCAAATCTTCAAATTCGCCCCTGAAATCACTCAAGGGTGTGCTAACTTTACCCCCCGATATTCTTACATCACTTCTACACCGTACTATGTAAGGCACAGTACTCAATACTGAGTATTGCAGGGCTATATTCTGGATTACTACCGAAAAAACTGATTAGGAGAGTGCACGAATGTTGGTGTGGTCAATTTTGATGTGAGTTGGTGCACTGGTAGATGCTCTCACCTAGTTCTGTGAGTCGTGGCCCTAATACTTTATGTCATCCATTTGTGTAAATAGAGGTGGTTGATAAATCGTTCCCTATAATAAATCCCTGTCAACGCTTAGAAACACAAATGCAGAATGATATATATTTAAAAAATTTTCCATCTGAATTTTATCACAAATGAAACCTCATGTGAACAACCTTTAGCCTTCACTTCTAACTGATCTTTGCTTCAGATTCAATTTACTCTTCAACTGTATTTAAGACATATTTACGTTCAAAATCATTATTAGTTACTGTATGGTATGTATGCATCAGTACGTTGTAAAATTTATGCCTGTTAAAATAATTATTAGACATATACGTCTGATGTTTAATTCTTGTAGACAGTAATATTGGAATTAGCAAATTTGTGGATTCCTCTTTCGTTTCGATTACTCTCAACATCCTATTAAGGATCCAGTTTAATATGCAAATGAGCCTTAAGTCGCGACCGCAGCTAAGCTGGTATTCAAGTGGCTTTTCTATAATCCATCGAGTCGGTAGCAGATTAAAGTACATACAAAGCCAAGGAGTTCGATTTATGAGTAGACCAATGGTGAATCGACAATTACTGTTTGATAGATACCCGATTATCCGTGGCTTCTTTTCATTGTAAAATAGAGAGACCGCCGGAGTTATTACTTAGTGATAGACAGTTTGCAGTACTTTTCAATAAATACAATGCTCCTGAGGACAGAAAAGTCTCCTATATCGAGACAAAAAATTTTCTGTTTCACATCTACATCCGAGTGTGTAACAAATGTTTTTAGGCCATGGAACTTTTTACTTCACATAGTATGGATAATTGTGAAAGTAGTGACATATTCACTTTTGGAAAAAGGTGTAAAAGCCATGGGCCGTCCAGATTTTAATAAAAGCACTTTACTTGGGTACAGTAAAATCTCGATTAGCAGAACACCTATTATCGGAATGTTTAATTATCAGAACATCGATTATCGGAATGTTTAATTATCAGATAGATTAACCAAATACTCGATTATTCGAACAGCCTTTTCTGAGGAAGGGAAACTGTCATTCTTTAATATGCACTATGTGTATGTAGTTTTCCACTCAGTATTCACAGTTCTAATTTCGTGGTGGCACTTGTGTTTATATCAAAATGTGAGTAAAACAATAACGCTTCGTCTTATCCCCAAACTTATTCACGTGTATGTACATGGGTATAAAGAGAATTATAAGGAAGAAGGAACAAAACGGGAATCTGGAATTCAAATTATTTTCTCTACTGTACAAATTTTTAAGCATTCATTGTTTTGGAAACGACTTTGAGTTATTATAAACCCTGAATAGAAAGTACGACCACCTACGTAAATAAGACGCTATGTTAATTCATAATTGAAAATTTTTCGGAGGCAAGCATGAACAGTTTAGGAAACTGAAATCTCTGTTTTAGCCATCGTATTTTTTAGCAATATCGAAAATATGTACTTGGAAATGAATAGTTTTTTTTTTTACGTAAAGACGCTGTTATTTAATCATCCGAAAAATTCGATTTTCCAAACATAGTATGCAACTTATACACGTTGTAACATTGAGGGGGTATTCTCGTCTAGAGGAACGAGATCCTTTACCCTCCTTAGGGACGACGCACCAAAAACTACAAAATTTTTACGCGGATATTATATGAATAGTGACTTTATCACTCAGCACATTAATATTGAGTGACTATTTAGTTTGAGGTATCGCGACGAAAAAGAACTTGTTGGTCCGACTGATGACCACACGAGAAAATGTGTTCTTAGAAAGGATGCGTCATAAGTTCTTATCCAGTTTACAATGTCTTGTTTTATTGGCTGATTATTGTAGTTAAATAGCATTATAAATGTTGTTTAATAACGTTACATGTGTTATATACAAGGCAAGAAGAAACTGTATCAGTTCTTATAGAATAAAAAAATGTTGTACATAAACTGGGTGAAAACTTATCACTCGCCGTCTGGATTTGGAATGAGATACGCCTTTAATCTTTTTGAGCAATTAGAAATAAATGTTACTTTGTATTTTTTAAATGCAATTATAAACATACTTACGATACATCCTAATACTGCCATCAGTTTCTCCAAGTGAATTCTTTGATATGCATTTGTATGTTCCGTAATCGGACATTCCCACCGACAGTATTGTAAGTTTCATGTATACTTTATATGCATCATCCGAAAGAGATTGTTCATACTTTTCTCCTGCAAATAAAAGGTTCAGTTAAAAATTGACAAACAACGAGTAATTCTATTTTCATAAGTTTGTGCTCCATTTAGAATCCACGACAATGACGAATTTAAAAGATCATGGTAGATATAATTATATATAGTGATTATATTAAATAATAGTTTCAGCTTCACAAAGTATCAACGATGGAATATTATAATTATAAATTAAGAGTGAATTTAAATACTCCAGTTATAGAGTATCAGCAATTCAAGGAAAAATATAGTATCGGACACCAAAAATTATTTATAATTACACAGCATTTCATCTACAGCATCAGAATTAAGAGTCATTAAAAGCAAACGTATGCAGTTCAGTTTAAGAAATTATATAATCTCGTAAGAACACAGAAGGAAATGTTGGATAAGTAAAAAACATACTTCCGCGCACATTTCGCGAAAGTTTTTTTAAAATGTGCTTCGACGCAAGTAATTGACTTACAATTTACAAGTAACAATATATCGTATCTTTAGTACGTACTGAATTTCAATTTCTAAAAAAAATGACAATATGAAAATGATATTAGTGGATATTTATTAGCCGTGCAAGGTGATGCAGATCACACTCACTGACAAATTAAATAGATCATCATCTTAAAAGCTCCTCACGAATTAGGTGTACTTTTCGCGGTACCTGATAGTTGGATTTATGTTTGTTTGCAGAGAGAAGCAGAAAGAAAATTGTTTAGTTGTTAAAGTATCTTTTCTCATTTTAGTTACTCATCATCTATTTATATGCGGTGTATTAGGTGTACTATATTTATCTTTGGATGAATGGAAGCCGTGTATTATCTGTGATCTAGAGTCTCCAATCTAATACTAAAAATATTCATGGGGCGCATTTATGAATTTAAATAATATTTTGAATAGAATGTATTAAGGTTATAATTTGAATAGTGTTAACATAGTCTTGTAACGTTTATATAATTCTTCAATTAATTATTTTCGACAATGGGGATATTTTGTAATTACTGATATAAAAGATGCAACTACTTCGTAGAATTATTAACAATGGAACTAGTCATTCATTTTAATAATTTCTATACGACTTGTAATTACACCTGTGATTCATGACAGTAAATATTCTCGTTCTCGTATAGCTTATGTTTAAAAATATAGTTAGAAATTATGATTGTAATATGTTTGACCAACAGAGTTTAATAATAACTAAATACAGTATGCAAATAAAATGATACCGTTATTAAATTTGGTACATGTATAAAATTGGTTAAATAATATTGTTTTGTTTCAGTTATAAAAGTGAATACTTATTTTTTAAGCGAGTCTCATTAAGTAAATATAAATTATTAAAATAATGCGTATGATTTCGTTCGAGAAAGTTTCTATCGATTGATTCCAGCTGCAGCTACATACATTTTTAACACGGAAGAAGTAGTACGCTTAAATGGTTTAGTGACTGATTATTTATTGGATAGTAAAACGTAAGAGTATTTCGAAATGTATTTGCCAATATTATTTGACCGTTTCATTCAATTTCTATAGTGCATTTTACACTCGATCGACCATAAAAACAGGCATTAAGGTTTCTCACATGAACGCATATCCATCATGGAAACTAGCGCTTTCTTCGTTGGCTTGGTAAATCGGCCTAACTCTTTATTTCTTATTCCTTCGTACATTTGTTGCTGATTGTTGAAGCGTCAAATTATGAATATTTTAAGCATAGTTTCCAAGCCAGTATGGCAGGCAATTTTGTAACTACAGTGGACAACTCTGTGCCGAATGCCGCGACCTGAGCCTAAACCCAAAATGTTGAATTTTTGTCGAGTGTTGCGCGACGCTGACAATTTCCAAACCCGTAGTTCGGGGTGAGGACATTTTTCCCTCCGACAAGATAATTTCCCACCACTAAGTAGTTCCTTCGTTCCTGTTTAAATTAGCCAATAGCAATGTTCAACTAAGGTACCACATTTCTGTAAACCAATGGTCCGCAAACTTTTCTCACCCTTAGCATACCTAAGTTCTTCCCAGAATTCCGCGGTACACCACAAGGAAAAATAAGCAAAACATATAGAAGTTACAAAGTGTATATATAGATAAATGCAATTTATTTATTTATTCTACTTAACCCAGGACCTTCAAGCACGACTGCTTATCATTTTTTATTAAACCTAGAATTTAAAAACTTCGTTAATAAAACAACTTGTGCTATGTTTTTTATTTGATAAATTTAATTGGCCAAGACCCTTCAAGCACGACCGCTTATCATTTTTTTATTAAAACTAGAATTGAAAAACTTTGTTAACAAAAAAACTTGTGCTTTCTCTCCTCTTGGAGGCATTGTGCAGCGGTACATTTAGCATCGTTTCGCGGCATATCGGTTGCGGAGCACTGCTGTAAACAACCATTCACCTGGCGTTTTCCTTTAAGGGATCATTCCTACCTGTGAGGTCTGAGAATACATGTATTTTCGAGATTTTTGTTGAACAAGACTTTTTTAAATAAATGGTTCGTATTTTGTGTAGTTTTTTGCAATGCAATATATAAATAAATAAAGAAATTATGGGCGATCTCCCGGCAGCTTACGATGCCAAGGCAGATCGAAGCAAGCTCTAGCAGCAAGACAGAACTTCTGTACACTTCCATTTATTCTTTTTTGTTCTATTACACCTCAGTTTGAACCTTTGTTAAATGTAGTTTCATTATTGTTATCCAGGTGTGAGGGAAAGATGTCTAAAACGATCCCTTTAATTGTGCATTTGTATTTTTTAAATACACATTATTTAAATAAAACTAAAGTAGCTTTTGTTAGTTTTTCTATCTTATTATTGGCTTAGTTCAAATTTAGCTACCTGGTCAATTATATTTTTTATTCGTATTTTTGCGAAGGCATACTAAAGGACCCTTTAGTACACCTATGTGTATAAACTGATCCCTACGAAGGATCCCAGAAATTAAACTCAATCACAAACTATGCGAACATAATAGACTAAAACGAATTTTTAAAAAACAATTAAAAGTTAGATAATTTTTGGTACATCATCAATGTATAAAAATACTTCAAATCAACTAACAAACATATGAAAATGAGATCATGGGGGTGTTTTGCGCATCCCCTGAGATTCCTGGGATCATTTTACCCTACTAGAGAGGGATCATATGACCCCAAAAATCCAACACACCCACTGATCACATTCAGTGGGTGAATATATCGTCAAATTATTACATTCGGTAACGAAACATACATTAAATTATTGTGGAATATTCATTAAAATCGCGAAAAAATAGCTGTCACACTAAGCCATTTATGACAAAAGTTATGAAACAGACCTTACTTTAGATAAAAGGCAGTAATTTTGATTTTTTTCTTATTTATAGCACATACAGCCCTGATATTTGCATGGCACTTCGTGCGACTCTTGACGACGTATAAGCTGAACTTTTGTCCATCGCTATTAAGAAATAGCAGCACTAATAGCCGTAGAACAGCCAGGAATCATTTTACCCCGAGGGATCGTTTTAGACACGTTTCCCCTACGTTATTTGTTACATTTAAATATCTCACGCAAAGTTAAGTCAGCGTATCAGGTACATATACTGTTCGGCAACTCAAGTTCGAGCATACATAGTATAGGTACATATGCAACCCTGATTCAATTTGTAAATGTGTAAAAAGTGCTTCATGTTGTATATGTATGTCTCTGTAATTGAAGCATAGCAACGTAACTAAAATTTTATAGTAATTCCTATTTTGATTATTCAATTTCTTGATATTTATGCCAAAATTATATCTACCTATGTCAAAAGTTTAACAAACTAACAATAAGATTACTAAGTTATTAAGCCTATTGTAATAAAGAATTGTGAGAATTAAATTATAATAATGAAGAAATCTGAAGCTTGATTTAAAACATTTCTTGTGTGGACAGTTTTCTAGAAATTGTGAAAATAGTTTAGAATAAAAGCAGAATATTAAAAAATAGCTACAGCAGTTACTTCGTATGTCAGTAAAGGTAAAATCCTACTGGTTTATGAAAAGCAACGCCTATTAATTTTAATTCAATGTACCTTTCAATTATCACTGTTTCCTCTCCAGCTTCTGCATATTCATGCGCTCGTTACATATACGTAGCATCTAGATCGAAAAAGCTTTGCACTACATTTTAGCAATAGTGAAAGAATGGGAGCGTTTAGTACTATTATGGATGTTGATCACGCTATACGCTCATTACTGCGGCGCGGGACGTCGGAACGGCATCAAAATATTATATAGAATCATGGGATTAATTTAGGACAGTGAGTAGCTATAACCAGCAACTGGAAATATTTTTCAAATTAAACTGGCTGACACTCGATTTCATTATGCATAGCATTATGGAAAACTCTGCAACTGTGTATGCGGTGATCACAAAAAAGATTTTTATAAACGTAATTTTTGGGCATATAGGTAGTATCTATTTATTAAAAGAAGCAAACAGGATCTGGTCAACACTCAAGTGTTGTCAATAATCAATTGCAAATCAATTCTGAACGAGATATAGGCACTTCATTTTATCTGTTAAGGGATCTTTCCACTGTACGCCCTAGGGATTTGTCGTTCTTTGGAACTGTTTTTTGTCACAAAAAGAATGGTTTTGCTGTGTTGAGAATTTTTCTATTTGTTAAATCGTGTTTTAGGAATGCAAAGGGATTTCTGTCATATTTGTTTAATGCTTTCTTTCGCCAGAGTGGGTGAATGGGTTTCCTTTGAGGGAAAAAGCGCCTCGATGGAGCGGGGGAATCAGGGAGGTTTGTAATCAGTATGACTGGCGCTATGGACTGAACTAGAATTACACATTTTCGTTATTTCTTTCTTATCTTTTGTGCTGCAAAATGATTAAAAAGTTTAGCTAAGTAATTTCGATATTTCACAATTGGGCGTCCGCCATTTTGTTAATTCTTGATCAATCCAATTAAATCTAAGTTTGAGATATAGCGACAGTTATACTGATTACAATTCTTTTTGGTTTTTTGTTTCAGCTACATGGTCCCTCCAAATCGGTCGCGCAATCGAGGAGCGCATATTACACCCATCTATTTTTTCGAAAGCAAGCATTAAAAAAATATGAAAAATTTTATTTTGCATTCTCAAAACACGTATTAATAAATTGTAGAAACCTCAGTTCAGTAAACACATTCTATTTGTGAGAAAAAATGTTCTCAAAAAACGGTAATTTTTTAGGGCGTTATAGTGGAATTACCCCTTAAAGATGGTTGTTTGCAAGCTACGATACGGAATTTAACAAATTCAGAAAAATAGAAAGTAGTAAGATAAGGAAAGATTTTTGCGATTAACAATTCGAGGTCGTGTGACGATGGGACGAGAGTGAAATCTGTAGGTCTAATGATCCGCGGTAATGCAGAGATGGATTTTCTCGGCCGGGAGGAAACTAGCTAAGGAATATAAGCAGAGATATGGAAGACAGGGGAAGAAAGGTATGTACTGTAGGAATGTGGAATGCATACAGAAGAAGAACTTTCACCGGCTTTGAGTTCGAAAAGCAGAAGAAAAAGTTTAACAGTGTTGAACTGTATTTCGGATCATTATCTTGCTAGATATTCAAAGAATTGTTTGGAATAAAGTTGTTTTTACCCTGAAGGTACAGCTATACTATACATATAATACGCATTTTTTCCTTTTTAGGTATCATCCCATGTATTTCTAAACTGATGCACCAGAATAAGAAAATTGGCGCAAAATTTAATAGCAAAAATTAAAGGATCAGACCTTCCAGTTTAAAAACTTACCACTCTCCTCAATAACTTTTTTGATTTATTCTGGTCCATCAAACTGAAGCTACATATGCATAAAGTAAAACGCCGTTTCATTTTTCTGTTTGAGATTACCTGGAAGATAAATATCATGCACACCAGCGGGCGAGGAATTTAGCGGAGCTTGTTGGTGGATCATGCATAATTTCTATATTTAATATTAAAAATTAATAAAAAATAAACTACAACTTCTTCAATCATGCATAAAAACATGGTCCAAATTTCAGATGAATTGAATCGCTAGTTTCGTAAAAAAAATCCCAAATTTTACTAGGTTTTTAGCTAAAAAAAAATAGGATTCCCCTTAAAAATAATCCACAATATATGGAGGACGATACAAGGTGCATATTGGCAAGCTATAGAACATTTCGTAGAATCGAATTTCTTTAAAATCATTCATATTTTAAAGTGGTCATGATTTATCCACGCATTGGTTTAAGAAATATATCATTAAATAAATAAATTTTTTAGCAATCCTGGGAACAACATTGGAAAGAAAATCGTCCAAATCAAAGCATTAAATTCGAAGTCGAAAGGTTGGTTTCTAACACAGTTATTTGCCTAAACAGTAATTAATATTTTTTATAGTACCTACTTCGGTGCAACACTTGTGCAGGTTTAAAGGAAATGCAAGAAATGCGTGTCGACCTATTATGCTTGATTTTTCGAAATGTCAATATTTAATACATATCTTAATTTGAACCAACTCCGAGATCAAAATTTTCCAGTTACATACTTCCTATTAATAAATCCTACGGGTTGACAAAAAGTCAGTAGCTATGCTATCAAATCCAGTACGGTTTGATGTGGGATAAATCGAACGTGAAATGTCGATCGTACAAAAATGTTTTATTCAAATCTGGAAACGTCGATTACACAGAAAACATTGGTTGCGAATCGTTGCACATCCAATATAAATCATTAAACCGTGATTGACGGTGTTTATATTTCAAAATAGAGGCAAACATAGAAACATGTAGAATTTTTTTCCAGTGATGGATGTAACGTGATTCTCAATAGTAGCGTATTCGAACAAACAAACTTATTAAGTTTATTCTATAACGAAAACTGTAAAATAAAGTATAATATAAAAGAAAGATACTAAAACTTTTCAACATCAATGGAATTTTTAACCTTGTTTTTAGAATAACGCGTTTGACCAGGAAATAGTAGTTTACATAATTTTAAACCAACGTAATCCACATTATAAATACAGTATTAATATTTGAATTTATTGTCAATATTATACATTTTTGTCTAAAATTGTTGTAGAAAAATATAAACAAAATGCATGTATCACATTGTTGTAATAGGTATACGTTTCTAGAGAGATCTTTTTCCTAAACATTTGTCAGAAATCATTACAACTTAAAAATTTGTTTCTTAACTGAAAAATGAATAGAAATTTTACTTCTTTCAATGTGAATTGTTAGAAAGTGGCATGCACGTGTCTTCCAGTTTTACAAGTTTTTTCATGAAAAATCGTATTTTGCATATTATTATATTATTCGATTTATATGAACTAATAAAATTCAACACCCTTCCCTTCCTTTCTTAATAAAGTATTATTATGTTCTGTCGTTAATCGTTGAAAATTGTTAGAGAAAATCACTTTAAATGATTTATATAATTCACATTGCTCTATGTTAAAGTCAGTAATATAGTATCTACTGCTTTTCAAAATGCAATAAAAAGGTAAATTAAGAATTCATTTTACAACCCCTGAAAAATATTTTTAACTTTT
Organism: Andrena marginata; assembly: GCA_963932335.1. Lineage (NCBI taxonomy): Eukaryota > Metazoa > Arthropoda > Insecta > Hymenoptera > Andrenidae > Andrena > Andrena marginata. The sequence continues at coordinate 44,342,985 of OZ010659.1, read as the reverse complement.
TGTCAATGCTAGAGTACACAGACTTGGAAGTACTTTACGTATACGAACTCCTTTGACATAACAATTGAGTCATCAGCATCTGGGAAGAAAGATGAACTCGCAAAGTGGCAGATCCACTACAACTATCAAAGAAAATGAAAATCCCACATTGAAATTCAAACCAGGGGCATTTCGAGGTTGAAATTACATGAAAGAATCACAGTATTACAAGAATCCAGCGAAATTTGGGTTCACGACATCCGGGAGAGATTCGTTAGCTACAAGTTTCAGCCGGGAATTAATAACACAGCAGACATCGTTTTCCCTGGGTAAACCGCACGTTACCAGCGAAAAGGACGGCGCAAAGAGCAGAAGTCATGACAATCACGAGTCATTAAAGTTGTACACATGGTCCGACGAACCCAGAAAACGTCTGGTTGGAAATGGTCGTGGAGGGTGCAAGTCGTTGTGATGCAGAGAGGACGGGTTAGGATAGTGCAGTGGCAGAGAGGGGAGGGTGAAAGGACAGTAATGGCATTGGTAAGTAGCTTGAGGCACGACACTCTCGTACAGAGGTTGCTCGAGCACCGCGTTGCTTTCCTTTAGCATTGTTCGCGCGGTACTTGACGCTATCCAATAACAATCTAAGATTGCACCGTTGCACGGATAAACGAAAACGCGCCCAATTGTTGAGAAATAGGGAAACCGAAGAGTCCGTCATTTTCTTTTTTTAACAGGCCGACCACTCTTATGACATTTGTCTGCAAACTTCTCTTCCCTCGTTCCCTTTAATTGTTTAATACTTATATGTTAATCATGATTCATTTCATAAGAATGTATTGTCAATTGGATCTGACACAAAGGGATGCAATTAATAAGAACCTCTTTAGTATCTAAGAAGTAATAAATTTCTTGTAAGCAATAAATAATTGAGGTATAGCAGTCTCTAAAATTTATAGGACATCGAAACTGTTCGGTCAATAATTCTAAGTTGGTTGGAATAATGGTCGGTACGTGCACATTATTAGAATTGGAGATAGAAACGCTAAATGGTAGAATATATTGTATATCGTAATAATAGTATGTGTACAGGTTGTTAAAAAAGGATCTAAGAGAATAGGGGCTTATAATACTCATTAATTATTAGTAGCTCTTAAAACGTGAGTGAATCTCTTTGCAATACATTGAATGTAAAGGGAAAATCGTTTAGGAGAATATTAGAGCGGCAGGCACAAAGTATTATAACATTTTAATGAATGATTTACTCGAAGTGGTAGATGTGGTAGATGGTGATTCGAGAGGTTATGCATATGGTTTTTAACATGATGGGGCTTGAAGTGAGACAACATTTAATTCGAACCTGTGGTGGATGGTGGATATGGCGAGGAGCTCCAATAGAATGGCTTACCCCCCTCCATGGTCTAATTTTACGTGGATTGTATGACATTTCAATTCCATTGAAACACTATGCACCGATCAGAAATAAAAATTCGACCAAATTTAGTTAGTATATTAGATAATCTAGTTCTAAATCGTGGCTTTTTGATGAAAAATGAGAGCGATTCTGTGGTGAAAATCGATATTTTTGCTACGAGAAGCCGGCGTTTTGTAGCAAATTAATTTCTCGAGATAATGAACGATTAAGGACTGGATAATGTAATATATTAACTAAATTCCCGCTAATTTTTTATTTCAGACGAACCAGGTCAAAATTAGAGCGTTCACCGCAAACTACTGAAAAAAAATCGCTGCCGGGAGATCCCTTATATTTCTTTTATTAATTTATATTTCCCATCGGAAAATTACTAAAAGTAGTGTAAGATGTACACTTTCGAATACATAAAGGTGTCATTAAAAAGGCCTTCGCGTTTTTCCCCCCAAAATTCCCGAATACACAAGTTTTTTCAGACCTCACACGTAGATATAATCCCTTAATACCATTTAATGTTTGAACTTTATGTGACAATTATTCCTGCATTTATTAGGTGTGAAATAAAGTTTTTGAATTTTTTCATTTAATATCATCTACAGCGATATTTTGCGATAATGTTTGACATGCTGGCTATTTTTTAGACGAGTGTTTGTATTTCTAACCATTCAGCTTACCTAAACATGTTGCGCAAAGAGAAACTGGGTAGCATAGCATGTTACCATTCGAAACGTTTCTATTTATCTTCTCAAATATGCGACAATATATTTGCATCCAACAGTATGCTTCCAGTATATTTGTTGAAGGAGAAATCAAGGCAATTGAAACAGCCGGAGGAACTTACACAGCCAAAAATGATTAAAAAATTTCAAGGGTGGGTGTCATCAGAAAGAATATTTACAGTCTTCCGATTGTTGAGAAGCCTTTGGGCTCGGATTATTGGGAAAGACCTACCCACCCCACTGTTTTGCTTTCTCACTGCGAGCGAGGACCTTCGGGCCCCAGTAGACCGCCCGTTGAGAGCCAAGAGCAATAAAACCGACTAGCCGGATAAAATGTTCATGTTTTTGACTAGTGTTGATAAAAGTATTACGAATAAATTCCTTATGTCTTCCCGACTAAAATGACCTAAAAAAATAATATAATTCGAACCATAATTAAGAAAATTACGTGAAAAATTTGTTTGCACAATTAAAAGTCCGTTCCGTTAAAAATAGTCCGATTTATATTATTTTCGGTCCAATTAATCGGGAAAATTCCAGGATTCCATTGGTGTCACTTTCATATTGATACGATGAAAAATAAACAAATTCAGATTCTGTAGAATCGATGACACATCGCCGAGCAACGGCGACCACGCGTGGCTCGGGCCACAAAGGCTTTCGCTGGTTATTCGAGCTTCAACATATAAAGATACAATAAAAGTTGAAACATTATTCGAAACCCAAGAGAAACGGCCTTCGAATAAACGAAGTATGTACCTTTCGCCGTCGGAGGAATTCCCTTCGAATAATCTGCTTCATCTGTGCCGCTTCAAATAAAGATACCTCGGGTGGCTTTTATTCGAAGACGGAAAAAAGGAAGTCTCTGTATTTGAAAAGTTATTTCAATCATTTTTTGTCTAGATAATGCCCACCTCTGGGCTCTACCATCGAGTACCGTACAATTTGACTGGTAACCACCAACGTCAGATAATTGCCACTACTTTTCACTACCTTGGTGTTACGATAGGCACGTTTTCTCAATCGTGCGTTAACACGCTATAAGAAATGAATAATGCATATAAATAGGAAATAACTATAGTAGTGGTTATTAAACCAGCAGTCTTGTCGAATGTTCTGCATTGTTCTTCGAAGTCTTGAGAATCTCCAGTAATATTGAAAATTGTGGGACGTTGCCAAGCACCTCGATGCATTAGAAATTTCTTTAAGCTGTGGCAGTTGTACAGCTTTAGATCAATATTGAGTTGAAAAATATATTTGCGCATAAGAAAATGCAATGCGGTGTAACGTAATGTGTATATGTATATGTGTGTGCATATACTTTTGACAGATTATTTTTTAAAATTGTAAGCATTTGTGATCAGCTCTTTGGCCTATTAATACTTGCAAGATCTATAAAGCTACGAGCTATCAATACTTTTAAGACATTTTAGGTTCGAACACTATTCAAAGTAATTCGAAACATGACAATGACTGGATTCATTGAAAATTTGCAAGAGATAGGATGGAACGCTCGTCACTATCAAACAAGCAGACTCATAAATGACAAAGCCCAGATCACATCAGCAGAAGCTCCTACTGATATTGTATGCGCATACATGATACAATGAATAACTTTCACCAACTGGCTAAGCAATAATAACAGCATTCTATAAAACAGAGATTGAACAAGCACCTCCTCAAAAGCAACTTGCATTGATGAACTGAGAAGCTCTCGCTTTCCTTCAGAATTACATATCTGAATCGTGACAGATT